>CAMRHE010000016.1:7857500-10407500 GCA_947044405.1 Leptodactylus fallax
TAGTTTCTTTACCTATTTTCCTCCTTCTACTCCAAGTCAAATTTGTACACAATAGTCTGTTCAGCGATAAACAGCAGGCAATAGTCTATTGAGAAGAGAGAAGGAGGGCATTCTGCAGACAGAGGTTTTGTTTGTCCAGCCACAGTGTCTTCTTTTCTTTCGAGGACGCTGAAATGCATCCTTATAACTATGATTGAGGGTGCATTATACCGTCTGAGCTTATATATATTTGTGTTAATGTACACTGTACTTTGGATGTGATATTTTAACTAGTGCCATATTAAACTGATACACATTTTAATTGTTCTGATGCTAAACATCAAGTGTTCTTTTCAAGATATGCTTCATTTTTCCGTCTGTGAACATAGAGCTGATGTGCCTTGCCAAAAATTTCGATTTTTGTCTCATCTGTCCATAGGACATTCTCCCAGAAGCTTTGTGGCTTGTCAACATGTAGCTTGACAAATTCCAGTCTGGCTTTTTAACGTTATTTCTGTGACCATTGTGGGTTTTTCTTTCATTAAACGAGGGGTACCAACAATTTTGTCCATGTGTGTATATATATATATTGTGAGAAGGTGGCAGGTGAGGTTCTGGAAGGTTGCTATGTCTCCCCCAGATTCCTCACTTATGTGTGGTAAATGAGGTTACAAATCATTTAACTGTAACAAAACCTCAGCTGTGAGAAGTGTTTCCCTCTGTTAGTATGTAACCTGTTTATTTCACTTGGTAGGAGCCTTCAAGCACAGGTGCGAGCTTGGCTCCGTTAAAGGCTTATCAGAGGTTGCTAAATCCTCAGTCCTGTGTAGGTCCTGGGGAGAGAGGAGGAGCCGGGTCCTGTCCATGCTTGTCAAGACTGGTGAGATTCCAGTGTGAACTACTGCCATTGTTTGTGCCCTGTATGTTGACCATGTGGCCTAAGCAAGCCACATGTACAGTTAGGGTATTTGTGTTTAGTTAGTAGCTGGGACAAGCAGGTGTTTTGTTGTTGTTTTTGCCTGAACGCTAAGGCTTATTTATTTTCTGCCAGTTTTTTTGAAAAATAAACATACAGGATAAAACCTGTTGCAACCTGATTTTTGTGTCCGTCTCTGACTGTCTGGGTCCGCAGCTGCTACCACTGAGCCAATCCTCCCACTATATACAATATATATATATATATATATATATATAATTAAAATTACAATGGCAAACATTTGCTTTACTCACATGAAGGACTCAAAGGCCTGGTAGGGTTGTGAAGTAGTCCTCTACCACAGGCAGTCATCCCCAATATCCACTGCTATCAGTTAGTCAAGGAAAGCCAATTTACCTAACAGTACATTTTTGGCATGTGGGAGGAAACCAGAGCACCCAGAAGAAACTGACAAAAATATGGGGAGAACATGCAAACTCCATCCAGATTTTGGTCTTGGTTGGATTCGTACTAGTGCTAACCACTGAGTCATGTCATGTATTACTAATCAATGAATGACCTTTACTTGCCATAATACCCCAAAAATAGCAACCAGTTGAGGCTTGAAACTAACTAATATTGTTTATATTGTTTATACTAATATTTATAATATGTAACTAATAAATGGAGTATTTATCATATCTTTGTATGACATTTTCCATTTGTCTTAGATCAGTGTCAGACCGAGGTTCCTTGGGCTCCCCATTTTGGGCCCACTGGACGATCCTTTGGTACCCTGGTGGGCCATTCTGATACGAATTCATATATCTTACAAGGCTAATATACAGAATCAGGAGAAGAAAGCAGTATCCAGGAAACAAGCCAAGGGTCACAAATCCAAATGGGCACATCAAAGCAGAATCAGGAGGCAAATAGGGAATCCAGGGAACAAGGCAGAGGTCAGAAAGCAAACAGGAATAAACAGATAAGAGGGAGAGCCAAACTAGGAAGCAAACTAAATTAGTGTCAGGAGGGCGGGGTCTTATATAGGCCTCCTTAGCTGCTAACTGGACCATGCCAGGAATCCTCTGAAACTGCAAAAGCTTCCCAGGTTGGCATGGTAACATTAAAGGTACAGCAGTCAGATAGAGAATCCTAAAACTTGGTAGGGGCATCTGTGACTCAAGTTGCTTAGTTGATGGTTGTGCTGAGGTCTACTGTTTCTGTGATCACGTTTCGATATGCAAAGATCAGCAAAACATCTGCAGATAGAAGTAGCTGTGGTCAAAAGTCAAAGCTTGACTTTGGTTTGACTATTACAGCACTACAGTGAATATCATCTTTGTGCAGTGTGCGCCTGATGGTTTCCTTTGATGCAGGTGTCCTCAACCCTGCAGCAATTTCAGGCGTCATAGTTTTGTGCTTTCTGGCTACAATTCTACAAAGTGCTCTTTTTTCCTTGTGTCAATTTTTGATTTTTGACCATAGTTGTTTCTGTCATACTGTTGGGTACAGAAGTATTTGGTCAGTGACACAAGCTTCACAACTTAACATTTGTACAGCACCACAATGGATTAGAATCAAAGTAATCAAGATTTCATTAATGTGTAGATTTTCAGCATTAACCGTTTAGGAACTACAGCCATATTTATATGTATCTGTAACTGACTATATTAGCATTTGTCTCTATGTTAACTTTTATTTAAACAAATAAAAAAACTGGCCTATTTGTGTCACATAGATGAGTAACTAATTTACATTGTAGAAATAAATTTGTTCGTTTCTGTGGTCATGTGCCTAGCCAGAAATACTAAAAAACTATCTCAAAATGTACAGACGCCCCACCTGCAGCTAAACTGTGAAATAAAAATTTACTTCTGAATGATCATGTAAGCCAAAAAGGCATAAATTAAATAAGACTGTTCACTAAATTGCAATCTGTTCTCTATATTTATACATAGGTGAACTTTTCCTCAAAGTGTGCCATCTTAAGTTACTTACAATATTTCATTTCTCTACTTTTGCTGATTTTGCAGTCTTCAAAGTTTGACTATACCATTTACAAGATGTATTTTGCTGCTAAAGAAAATCTGAGAAACTACTTTTTATAGATAAATAAATATAATCAAATCATATAGCATAAAATTTATGTATGTTCAGCTGAATTTTCTTGCAACTTCTGCTATCTTAAAGATATGATCACTGATGCAACAAATAAATCACTTCAATGACAGATGCTAAGGTGTACTTGAAATTTCCAAATAATGAAACATACATCGACAAGCCATAATGTTAAAACCATCTGTCTAATATTATGTAAGTACCTTTGTGCTGCCAAAACAACCCTGAGCCATCAAAGCATGGAATGCCCAGTACCTCTGGAGGTGTCCTGTCCTATATGGCACCAAGGTGTTCACAGCAGAAACTCAAGTTCTGTAAGTTAGTTGAAACTTCCATGACTTTTTGTTTTTCCAGCATATCCGACAGATGCTTTATTGGATTGAGATCTGAGGAATTTGGAGTTCAATACCGTGTGTTTAAGTCAACACTGTGATCTCTTAGTCATGGTCCTCAATACATTCCTGGACAATTTTTACAGTATGACAGGGTGTGTTATTATAGGGTTTAGTGCCATTAGGAAATACTGTTGCTATGTGCTTGGTTTGTAAGCGTATTTTAGGTAGGTAGCAGAGCAGCAGAACATTTTCTCCCTGTCTCTGTCGACTTACCTTACCTAGGTAAGTGGCCCGTATGTACCTGACTGTTAACATAATGTAAAAGACAATATCAGAGAATTATTATGAAACTATTTTTTTAAGTTTATTTAGCTGGAGTCTGCTTTGCGATAATTAGTGGCATACTTTTTTTTTTTTTTTAATTTTGCATGATTTTTGAGAAATTTTGACTTGTCTTTAAGTCTTACACTCCTGCCTTGAGTTGTCACACTTTCTATGTTACCTCCTTACTAGAATAAAATAGCGAAATTTCTGCAACTTTTTGCAATGGATTTTTCTGACAATTTTAGCAAAAAGATGAATTTGTTCCTCACATGTATCAATGAGCAGTGGGTACCTATGAACCCACTTACTGGCTTATCAGTTGTCTGTCTTTGGAACTCTTTTGGTAGGTACTAACCACTGAATACCGTGAACATTCCACAAGCTGTTCCATGAATATATCTCACCCCTTAATATGTGGTGTTGTTACAACATAATGTTATTCACTTAACCTAGGCTCAGACTGGCCCACCGGGGAGCAGTCAAATCCTCTGGTCGACCCCTGAGCCATATGGGCCCCTGAGCAGGGGTACTCCCCCCATACTCCTGTATGACCAGTGCACTCACTGTGCACACAGCATGTCAGCCAACCTATGTATCCATATAATTACCTGGGTAGGTGATATAATTAATTACCCAGTTTATTATTTTATACACACTGAGATGACATCTAGGCACAGAGATCAGCAGACTAGTATTTTCCCTCCCCAGTCCCACCTAGTTAACATTGCTGTCAGTGGTTTTGATGTTATGGCTGATCAGTGTATGCCGTATATTACAGATTCTACTTGTCATGAAATGCTAACTCTCTGGTGGTACATACTGTATATCTGCATATGTCCAGCCAAGAGGAAAGGTAAGGGAAAGCTGTAGCCACTGGCACAACTATAGAGGTCGTAGCTGCGAGGGCTGGATAAACTTATTTTCCTTTCTGATTTTCTTTGATGGCTGGAGGACCTTTCCTGTCCTCTCGTGAGTTAAAATGAGAAGAATTATGATATACAGCCTTACACTGTAGGAAAGTATAAAATTAACCCTTTCTTGTAAAAAACAAACAAATATCAGTTGATCAAAAGCACACAGTCAAGGAGGGATTCTGTGTGGAAGGCTGTGGCACAAAAGGGGGCATGATTACTATGTGCGGGTCTCTGACAGGGGCAGGGAATGATGGGAAGCTTATATGCATGGACATGTTGTGAAAAAGTCGTCATGGTAGTCTGGGCCCAGATTGAGAAGGAAAGTGAATTGTAAGCGCTGCAAAAACGTACGGATACGACAAGGCTGATGGTTGTGAGGAGAAGTTGTGAAGGAGGGCCCAGGTTGAGCTGTTGCACCAGGTCCCATGAGTCTAGTTGCGTCCCTGACAGTAGCTATGCTGTTGCCACCATATCTGTATAAATTTACAATATTTTTCATTTTTGACCAACTTTTTGCAACTTCAAGACTACTGTATTTTCCTTTTAATGTATTCTCATTTCACAGTCTTTATAATCTGGACAAATAAATGTCAACACATCAAGCAGCAATGTAACAGTGTTCTTAATTTCTGGGCCCAGATAGGGAAGGAAAATGAAGTCTAAATGCTGCAAAAATATATATGAATGGGACATGGTTGACGATTGTGAAGGATGGGCCCATGAGTCTTTAGTTATGGCCCTGACTGTAGCTATGCCGCTGTCCACATCTGTATAAAATTGCAATATTTTTATTCTTAATCAACTTTTTGCTACTTCAGAACTCCTCTATTTTCCTTTTAATGTATTCTCATTTTGCAGTTTTTGCAATCTGGACAATTAAATGGCAACAAATCAAGCAGAAATGTAACAGTGTTCTTAATTTCTACATTTGAAGTCAGGCTCGGCTCAGCTGCCTGCGGCATTTTCCTTTGCTGTCACTGATAAGCTTAATCACATAAGGACACGGCTTCCTTAATTAATATTAAAATGCTCATTCACAACTTGGGTAAAGCATGTGTCTGGTCTGTCATATTGTTATCTAGTATCTCTGCTCGTGGAATCTTTGTTGTTTCAGATTAAAGCTAGGATTGGGTCAAGCATGTCCAAATGTCAAATCTTCCAGCCATTGTAACAGATTTCTTCTTTACTTAGAGCCACTGAACACCACTACATAGCTTTCTAGCTGTTACTGGCAAAATGCACTTCGAGGAGATTTCTTCTACCTGCCACTCGCAACCTTATTCAGGGGTGTATCTTTTGCAGTATATCCTGTATGCACATGCGCTGTGATATACAGTACTGTGCAAACGTTTTGTTCAGGTGCTACAAAGTAAGAATGCTTTTGGGAATAGAAATGCTGAAATAGTTTATTTTGTCAATTAACAAAATCTATAGTGAATGAACAAAAGAGAAATCTAAATCCCATCAATATTTGGTGTGACCGACCTTTGTTTTCCATCAATTCTTCTCAGTACACTTGCCCACAGATTTTGGCAGAACTCGGCAGGGAAGTTGTTTCCGCCATCTTGGAGAACTAAGCACAGATCTTCTGTGGATGTGCTTGTTCCAATCCTTCTGTCTCTTCATGTAATCCCAGACAGACTGGAGGATGTTTAGATCAGAGTTCTATGGGGGCAATATCATCACTCCCAGGCCTCCAAAGGGTGGTCACATCAAATACTGATAGTGAGGACTGGCTCTGCACACCATACCGAATATTAGGGTGCCATTATAAGGGCTTGTCAAAGCCAAGAACCATTTAGTAATATATAAGAGGCACTCTGATGAGAGATCGTTGAAAAAAAAAGTGTTTATTGAGTGAGAGAACCAAATCTAGGTGACATAGTATATGTGACAATCAATATTGGAAGAAGTGAATTCGGTGGATCCCAGAGGTTTCGGTCAAAGACCTTCTTCAGTGGTTTTTGACATGACTGGTCTATCGCCACTCCTAAGTAATTCCAAATTGTCTTCTACAGTCCACCTTTACAGTAGGTTAAAGGTTCTTCCCACATTTTACCGTTTTTTATACCAAGCAGACAGATACTGGCATTCAGCTGAACACACCTTGTATGTTTTCTGAGCATCTGACAAAAGATTTGATGAAGGAGTGTGTCTTAGCACCATAAACCCCGAAACACGTTATCTTACTCTTTTTAATAAAGCTCAAAGTGTTTTGCACCAATTGGTGTATGTAATATAATTCACCTGAGGAGTGCGCTCCCTGGTCTTTTTTGGGGGCCATTATTTGGTTCCATCAATACAGATTGTAAAAAATGGTTGCGTTTCCTCCCGCAAGTCCATTAACCAGCTGGAAGGCGACCCTCTCTCTGTGGGTTTTTACCTAGTGACGGCATCACCAATCTCTGAATTGAGTATGGTAAATATCCCTGAATCCTGAGAAAGTTTGGGGACTCCTGGAATACTGCCATTTTATTTTGGTTCCAAAAAAGGAGCGCATCCCTTCTGCATTTTCTTACTCACACTAAAGATATCTATTTTGAAAGCAGTCATACTTTGCAGCACTTTTGCCATACATGCCTAAAACTTTTGCACAATATTGTCATACTATATATATGATGTGTTTTGTATTGATATATTGTAGTTTTGACTGCATTTTGTTTATATCATTAAAATTGTCATAGTATGTAAATTATTGGCATTTATTCAAGATACTGTGTGGATAGGGCAAACATTACCGTGTTTTTCGGACTATAAGACACACTTTTTTTCCTACAAATGTGGGGGTTGGGAGGGGTGGAGGAGCGGGGTTGCAGCATCACCCCATGATGTGCAGGCCCTGGGCTTGGAGGACAGGGTGCCCCAGCGAACCCATCCTGACATCCAATGTGCTATTACGGCGGATGCCAGATCTGTAAAGATGATAGTGGCCGCTCTGCTGCAGAGTGATTGCCATAGCTACCGGGACCCGGAGCTAATGCCCGCGATCAGAGTCCACTCTGACTGCAGGCATTGCTACCTGCAAGCCCTCCCCCCCCAGAGGTTTTAAAACTGCCCCCTGGGCCGGTAAGTACTTTTTTCGTTGCAGGCTGGCTCCTGCACGGCGAGATTGCAGGAGCCGACCTGTTTCTGTGACAGCCGGAAGCCTTATGAAGGCTCCCAGGCCCGTCATAGTAATATTACTATTGAGGCTGGTCTATGACCACCCGCAATATTAATGTACAGAATCTCCCATAGACTACAATACAGTTGTATTGCAGATTATAGGACTTGCAATCAATTCCCCTAGGGAGTTAATAAAATAGTTAAAAAAAAAGTTTTTAAAAAATATATTAAAATAAATAAATAAAAAACTAAAAGTTCTAAATCACCCCCTTTTCCCTAGAATACATATAAAAGTAGAAAATTACTGTGAAACACATACACATTAGGTATCGCTGTGTGCGAAAATGCTTGGTCTACAAGCTTATAAAATTTTTCCCGTAGAGTGAACGTCATAGCAGGAAAAAAAATCAAAGTGCCGAACTGACTTTTTTTTTCACTGTTTCACCTCTGATTTGAATAAGAAGTGATCTAAGCAATAGACATTCCCCAAAATGGTATAGCTAAAAAGTACACCTGGCCCCGCAAAAAAAGATGCCCTATGCATCCCCGTACAGCTGCAGGGTCACCTGTCAATGTGGCCTTGCAGCTGTTGCAAAACTACAACTCCAATATGTTATTAAATATTTTACCATTTTTTTGCTTCTAAATTTTTTCCTATATTTTCCTTCTCTAAAACCTGCGTCTTATGGTCTGGTGCGTCTTATAGTCTAGTATATACAGTACTTTTCAGCAGGGGAACTAGGAGCAGAAGGTTATTGTCCAAGAATCACTTACAGCCCCTGAGGACACATTAGGTGTACTCTCAGTAGCTTGGCCACTGCATACCTGCCTGTGGCTATTCAACTGTGTTGTACAGTAGCAGAATAATACATGAGATTTCACTAAGTTAACCGCAAGCTGCAGTGCGAAGTTGCCTGTGCTGTGGTTTTTAAACTTGCAGCATGTCAATTATTGGTGTGTATTTTCAGTTCAAAGATGGAGCAGTGGTTGAGTCCATTGTTGATGCAAGTATAAGGGCTGCGTGAGGTAGCCAAGCACTTTACTTGGCTTTTATCAGCAGTCCAATGCAGTTGAAAGTAACAGCAGTGGATATGTGTGACTATTGCTACATTCAAACATGAACTACCTCAATTTTTGTGATCTATGGGAGTCCACATCATACCAGTCCAGTTTCCAGGATCATAGAGTTTTCAACCACATTATCAACATCATGAATTTATGCAAATATATTCTAATAAAAAAAATAACCCATAGTCCTCTGATGCAGGAAAGTTATTCATAAGGAAAAAAATAAGTAGGGTACTTTTGAGTAATGCATTTCTACCCTGAAGAAGGGCCTATGGGTGGGACATCACTAGATTTACTGTAGAAGCATTAAAATAATAAAATAATGCATCTGAGAAGGAAAGAAGCTTCAGAGCTTGAGATATACTTTAATATCTTGTGTCACTTAGAACAGCTACGCAACCTGTTAGGGACGATATAGTTGAAACGGCAGAACACATTGTGCTTGATGCATTACAAAAGCTTAGACAGTACTTCTTGCTGCTAGCAGCAGGAATGAAAGGCTTGGATCCTGCAGCATCTAGCAGTGCCCTGAGGATCTTAGCAGCCTGTAGAAAGCTTGAAACACATTGCACAAAAAAACACAAACAGGTATCAAAACAGTGTCAACATTTACTGATCATTCAGTTGAAACAATTAAAACCTTTTGAAGCATTTTGAAAGACCCACTAAATATTATTACTTGATATTTTTGCATAAATGGGACTACAGAAAAAAAAAAGTCTCTTTGGAACAATTGCCCATGAATAGCAATACTAAAAAAAGATACATGTATTAAGTAGAGATAGGCGAGCCTCCCAAAATTAGTTTTGTTACAGGTTCAGGTGGCTTGGGTCTATGATTTGTTTTGGGTCAAACAAGTTTGGTACGAACCGGAAGTGAGTCTGGAGTCTTTTCAGACCCCAGACTATAATAGGCGGAGGCCCAGGGGAGGTGAAAAAAATAAAAAACATTTATACGCATATTTCCTCACCACTTTGGGTCTCATAGTAGCATGCAGCACTCTCCTAGTGACATCATATGTTCGGGGTCTTCACTGAGGCTCATCTGTATTGTATCCCTCAAGTCTCTCAACCTACAGATGCAAGTATGTCCTCTTTTAACTTTTTTTTTTCTTGGTGGCACATGTTCAGATATATATATCACAAATTAATAAACTTTTCTAACAGTAACATGATCTTGTGATAAGTAAATACGCATAAATACGCTAACTATCCAATTAATGTCCTGTGTATGGGGAGAGGCAGCCTTTAAAAGGCTTTTGTTCACAGGTCGCTACATTATGTTGACATGGTTGCACGAAAAAACTGTATTAGTTAACTAAACTGGAGAACTGTTAAGTGTAGACACATGCATAGTAAAAACAATGGTATTGTTAAAATCAGCATTCACCCTTCAGAAACCAATGTGTAGTTGTTGGGTACTAACTTTTTCAATTTTTCATATTCAATATTTGTTGATTTAGTTTCAATAAAATTTAGTTTCAAACTGAATTTCCCCACTGTGGGACTATTAAAGGACTATTATTATTATTAATATTAATATATTTATTGCCTCTGTGAAACGTAGTAGTAAAGTTACACATAAACTCAATCTCTTTCTCTAAATTGTATTTTATATTTTCTTTTCAGTCTTCCTAGAAGTGTTTCATATTCCACTTGGAAGCATATTTGAGTAGTTTGGTGAAATATGGCTTTTATTTAAATCTTCTTTTGTTTGTGATACATAATTTGCCATTTTAGGGAAATTTTTTCAAATTCTGCAAAGATGACTAAAGGGGATATTTTGTCTCCTGTCTTTTGTACATGTGAGAGGACACAAATCACCAAACAGACAAGTTGGAATAGCTGCATGCAATACTAGTGATATCTTTTTTTTTGGAAAGCTAATTACTTTGTTTTTGACACTTTTTGAGACTAAGTTTTGAAAAGTGTCTCAAAAAGATAACTTAGCTTAAAGGAATCATAATATATACCATTTTGCACCAAAATTGTCCCATTGGAAAGAGGTCCTTAAATATCAAGTCTTTATGACATCACTCAAAGTAGACATCACAGGAGGTACCATAGAGCTGCATAGTTGCAAATGACATATGACTATAGTTGAGCCAAAGTGCAGAGCAGAATAGAAGAGCAGGATTTGTAGTGAAAAGTTGGAACAAATTACATCCTGTCAACAGGGCAGATGTGAGCCACAGTTACAGACATGGCAAATGGTGAGTGTGCCAGTGTTTAAAGGGGCTGTCCAGGTCATCTATGAAAGATCAGCGGTGGTGAAACACCCAGGACCCCTGCTAATCAGCTGTTTGATTGAGGCATGGCAACTTTTTACATTGCATGTTGTCTACTATTTTTTCTTGTTCTGTTGGAATCTCCATGTTCATTCCAAGTTAAAGTTAGTTGTCTTTAAACCCAATTTATAGTCAATAACAGAATATAACTTTGAGATAGGAATGTAAACACAAAAAGTTGCAAGTGTTTGCATTTCTATTGCAGCCATGACAAAGTGTACCTGCATTTCTTGTTCACATTGTTTGGCAGTGCTGACCATTTCTGTGTGTTTGTTGCCTAATCCAAGGAATAAATACTCATCTTCCCAATGAAGGTCCTCAAAACTGTTATCAAGCTGAATTCCTAAGACAGGAGGATAGGGAAATGACAATTCTTCTAAGGAAACATCTATATAGTGTGAAAGATAACTGGCTTTGAACAGGTGTCTGAAATAATTAGGGGTCTAAGAGGATCTTTATAGGGAGATGATAAAAGAAAGGATCCTGGTCCTAAGAAGAAGAGATGGCAGAGCTTCACAGGATTTGTTTCTTGAATATTCATGAAGTTCACCTGCAAGTTAAGTTTGAACTAGAAGTATTATTATTACGCTCTGGGGTCTCTTCAGGAGGCTCAGGAGATGTACGGGTAGGTGAGTATAAATGTTTATTAGTATGCACCATCTTTCCCGGGCCTCCAGTTATTAAACACAGGGCCTGAAGAGATCTCAGGGGATAATGATTTGTGGGAGTGACAAACCACAAAAATTTCAGGTTTTGCCAGACAAGAAATTTAAAAAAAAATTGTAACAAACCCATTTCACTAGCAACTGCTTCATGTAGTAGTAATCACAATACCATCTCCATTGTGTGCAGATCTGGTGTCACAGTATTTGTGTACTTCTTCAAGCTTTGTAGTGTTTTTAATAATTTTAGACGGCTTTCTGGCAGTAACAGAATGACAGATTTAAAATTTTTGAAAACTAGTGAGAATAATGTTTCAAGCTAATGCCTATTATGGTGTACTGGATAAAGACTAGACTTTTCTCTGGCCTTCTGATGGATGAAATTATCAGGTGCCGATGGAGTACTTACATGTTCTTTGGATTTTATTATATAAAATGTCTCTGTAAATCCAGAAAAGGTTAAACTTATCTGTTCTTTAATGAGGGGCAAAATTTATGCCCTTTAGAAAATGAAATGATTTCTCCATGTCATAAAACATATTTTCATAAATTCAAAAATATTATCCACTTTATTCAGTTTCTTTCATGTTTTTGCTCTTTATCTTATCTTCTCTTTCCTTCTCTAATGTCCATGATTTTAATATAATAGTTATACTATTGTAAGTGCCGTGAACAGTAACACAATGTCGCTCACATTAGATGCATATAAAACGTCACTTACATATTAGAGTCATACAATACACAAGTCACTCACAAGGTAGATGCATACAGTACAGCACACACATCATCCATATATTAAAAGCATATAGCACACACATCATCCATATATTAAAAGCATACAGCACACACATCATTCATATATTAAAAGCATACAGCATACAGCACACACATCATTGTTATATTAAAAGCATAGAGCATACACGCCATTCATACATTAGAATGCAGAACAGACATCACTCATATATTAGACATATGCAACACATATTACAAGCATAGAAATCACACATCAATCACATATCAGACACATACAACACATCACCCACATATTAGAAGAATACAGAGCACACGTCACTCACATATTAGAAGAGTACAAATCACACATCTCTCACACTTTATAAGCATACACGTCACTCATATATTAGAAGAATATCATATGTCGCTCACTTACTAGGAAAATACAGAACACACATCACTCATGTATTAGACCCATACAACAGTGATATCATTCACATATTAGAAGCATACAATATTAGCATACAAATATTAGATGCATAAAGTAGTCATGTCACTCACATATAAGACATATACAGCACACAGGTCACTCACATACTGTATTTAAAGTATACAGCATAGACAGCATTCACATATTAGAAGCATACAGCACACAGTATAGTATACTGTATATAGTATTAGATGTATACAGAATATAGATCCCTGACATATTAGATGCAAACATCATGCACAACAGTCACATATTAGAAGCATACAGAATACATGTCACTCCTCACTCACATGTTAGAAAACAAGAAACCAAAACAGACGTCATTCACATGTTAACCATACAACACACAGTATAGTATTGTATAGTATATATAGTATTATAGATGTATACAGAATAGAGATCACTGACATATTAGATGCATACTCCATGCACAGTCACATATTAGAAGCATACAGAACACGCCACTCACATAATAACATACCTCCCAACTTTCAAAGGACAGAAAAAGGATCAGAATATGTGGTGGGCATAACTGCAAATTTAGCTCCACCCACTTATACGTTGACTCCGCCCATTCCCATCCATTTCTCTTTGTACCCCCACACAGTATAATGCTCCTACAGTCACTTCTAACATTATATACCCCCACATTATAATGTTCCCCTCCAATTGCCTCCACAGTATAAAGTCTCTCTCCTAGTGCACCCACAGTTTATTGTCACCCTTCAGCTGCCCCAGTTTAAACTGGGGACAACTAGAGGGGGACATTAAATTGGGGCAGCTGAAGGGGTACATTAAACTATGGGGCAGTTGGAGAATGACATTAAATTATGGACAGCTGGAGAGGGACATTAAACTGGGAGCAACTAAAGGGGGACAGTTTAATGTCCCCCTCCAGCTGCTCCCAGTTTAATGTGACCCCCACCGTTTAACATAAACAATACTCACCTCTCCTCACTCCCCTGCTGCTCTGTCAGCAGCCTCTACTCCCAGAAGGCTTCAGGGAGCTGCAGGCGCGATGTGAGTGATGTCATCACATTGCGCCTACAGCTCCAGAAGCACACAGGGGCTGAATGGTGAAGCAGGAAGTGGACAGCTGAATTCAGGATGGTTTGGAGGTATGTAATAGATACATACAACACACAGGTCACTCACTTATTAAAAGTATGCAGCACATGTGCCACTCACATACTAAAAGCATGTAGCACACACACATCACTGAAATATTAAAACTATAAAGCATAGATGTAATTCACATACTAGAAGCATACAGAACACACGTTATTCACATATTAGAAGTATATAGAACACATGTCACTACTCACGTTGGTTCACACTAGCGTTTGGGTCTCTGTCGTTCGGATCCACATGGGGACCCCGAAAGGCAGATACTGTCTGCTTAAAAAGTAGACTATACTGGGGTCCGCCAGGTTTCTGCCAGTTTCATACTGAAATGGGTTGAGAGAAAAGTCTTCCTTGCAATTTTAAGCGGAATCAGCAGATGTGAATACAGCCTTACATGTTAGAATGATACAAACAGACTTCATTCACATATTAAGCATACAGCACACATGTCACTCACATATTAAGCATACAGCACACGTCACTCACATATTAGATGCATAGAGAGTACAGGTCACTCACATATTAGATGTAAGCACAATGCACATCAGTCACATATTTTTTATGCCTATTGTGAATATAATGAAACCCATTATCTAAATAGGAGGCATTACGGTATTACACTATGTGCAGACTCTGCCTTTGCAGTGTTGAAGTAAATGACAAGAGCAACCGCCAGTAAGCATGAAACACCAGGTCTGAAGACAAATTGTTCCTAATCATGATGATTTGATAGACGATGACTTTGACTCGAAGAGGAGGTTGTGAACTTTTTGGCATTTGAGCAGTAGTACTATATGTATATTGTATAATCTGGTTTTCCCTAATATATCTGCTTGCTGTGTAGTATATTGTTTTATTTAACTCTATATAAAGAACAGAAAATAATAAAATAAGTGCACTTTTATTGTGTAAAAAGCTGCACATGTTGTCTTGCTTTTCTCTTTTACTGATCAGGAAATTAAATCTATAAAAGAATAGTCCTGTTAGAATCTGGTGTAATTCACACAGCACAGTCTGATGCTAGGTCCTCCCCAAGAGGACCCGAGGAACGGAAACCTAATCCGCTTAAAAAGCGGGTACCCACGGAAACTAGACATAATGGGGTCCACCAGGTTTCTGCTTGAAAAATGAAGGACTTTTCTCTCCGTGAATTTGGGGATGGAAACCCCGAATGGACTTTGAATGCTGGTGTAAACCCAGCCTTAGAAATGCTGCATCAGACTTTATATATACTCGATTAAAATACTATGATGTGTTTAGACAGTGTAGAAATTTCCAACCATGTATCGTATTTCTCTGCAAATGGTTTGCAAAGTCCACATGAGATACAGGCATGAAGAGATTTTGCCATGGATTTTATATTGTGCTTATTTAAGGCATGGCCTGAGCAGTTAGCACACAGAAATCAGTATAATGAAAAACAGCGTTTTATTCCTATGAAAATTAACTGAAAAGGGCTTTAGGGATGTGTCCTCTCCTGCCAGTAACAGGGCAGAGCTAAATGACAGTAAGGGACAATTATCTAGAGCAGAGACTTAAGCCCTGGCAGGAGAGGAAACCCCCCTTAAAGCCCTTTTCAGCTAATTAATTTATTCTAATTTTATTAGAATAAAATTATTTTCATGAAAATGGAGCTGCAATGCAGAATAAGAAATGTATTTTTGGAAAGTGTAGAAGCTACTGTTTTCTGACATTAAACACTTTGATAAATCTGGCGCAGCTAAATCTAGTCTAAATTTGCACTGTCTAACAATTTAAACAGCATTAGTACATCTCTCCCACTGTACTCTGGGTAAGTCCAGCTAAGAAGACTTGTTAGGAAGGACATGTCTTTGTATAGGCTTAACAGAATGATGTGTATGTCTGATATTGTACTAAGCAATTTTATTATACTCAAGTATAATCCAAAAATGGAGAATTATTTTTAAATCCTCTGATTTTTCAGTTTTTAATAATTTCTAATATTATTCTCAGAGTTTTTCCATTTAGAATTTCTCCCAGTGAGTCAGAGGACCTTGTAATAAGCAGCTTTGCTTCTTTAAATGCATTCAGGCTAAATAAAATGAGATTTATTGTGCTAACATTAACAGTTTAAGTAAGTTGAGGATAAAGGGGAGCAACCAATAAGGTTAATTGAAATCTGTGTCTTGTCCACATATCCCTGGGCCTGGGGACATAAAGAGCAATAACAGCTTGTAGAAACACTAACTGTAGAATCTGATGCCTTGTCATCAAACTGATTATGTTACCTCCAGGACATTTAAGCACCAGTCAAGAGAAATTGCATTTAGGCCGAATCTTCCTTCATTGTAAATCCTAATTAACTTGTACAATGCATGTACTATTAAGTAGAAGGGGACATTATTACTGGAGTAATCGACAACAGGAAATACAGTGTGAATTATGACTGTCACCAAATAAATATCAGCATTTGTCTTTATACATTATAATGTGCCCATAAAAAGTATTTACCCCCTTAGGCTTATTTTAATACAGTTTCACTTAAGTGACCATTATGTCACTCAGCTTTCTCTGTAGTAACACACTCTGCTCTGAAAAGGAGTGCAGGGCAATGAAGGAGGCTGAGTAACATATTTGGTCACATGGTCCTCCCCTCAACACAATGGGGGTCAGAAGAATGGCAGTGGATGACATAATAAAATCACAGGGTCCAAGGGGTTGCCATGGCAGCCAGGAGGCCAAGCGACGGCCTCCTGAATGCCTATGCACATTACACAGTACATTGCACTGGATCAGAAATACTAGATTTAAGTTACCTTGCTGGACAATAAAAAGTAAAAAAAAGTTCATAAACTTTAATATAAAGAATAAAAAATAAACAAATAATAAAAAGTTCAAAAACCCACCTTTACATTTGAAATTGAAACATAACGTAAAAAAAAAAACATCTTAGGTATCCCCATGTGCATATAAGCCCCCATTATCCAAAAATAGTGTTACTTATCCCGTACAGTGAATGCCATAAAAAAATACTTATCACAATGCACAAAGTGACGTATTTTGGTCACCTCACTTTCCCCAAAAAATAGCAATAAGAAGTGATCAAAAAGTCATACACACCAAACATTGGTAACAATAAAAATTACAACTTGCCCGCAAATAAAGAGCCCTTACATACAGTTGTGCTAAAAAGTTTACATACCCCGGCAGATTTTTGTTTTTTGGACTTTTTTCAGAGAATATAAATGATAACTCAAAAGCTTTTTCTCCACTCATGGTTAGTAGTTGGTTGAAGCCATTTATTGTCAAACTTCTGTGTTTTCTCTTTTTAAATCATAATGACAACCAAAAACATCAACCCTGGTGATTTTGGCCTGATAACATGCCCAGAAATTGACACAAAGGGGTTTGAATGGCTACTAAAGGTAACATCCTCACCTGTGACCTGTTTGCTTGTATTCAGTGTGTGTGCATAAAAACTGAGTGAGTTTCTGGGATCCAGACAGACTGTTGCATCTTTCCTCCAGCCACTGACACTTCTGGATTGTGAGTCATGGGGAAAGCAAAAAAATTGTCCATGGATTTATGGGAAAGGTAGCTGAACTGTATAAAACAGGAAAGGGATACAACAAAATATCCAAGGAATTGATAATGCCAGTCAGCAGTGTTCAAACTGTGATTAACAAATGGAAACTCAGGGGCTCTGTAAAAACCAAACCACGGTCAGGTAGACCTACCAAAATTTCGACCACAACTGCCCAGAAAATTGTTCGGGATGCAAAGAAAAAGCCACACATAACATCAGCTGAAATACAGGACTCTCTGAAAACTATCGGTGTGGCTGTTTCAAGACACTCAAGACACACTACTGTAAAGCACGGAGGTGGATCACTGATGATGTGGGGATGTGTGAGCTTCAAAGGCAGAAGAAACTTGGTCAAAGTTGAAGGAAAGATGAATGCAGCACGTTATCAGCATATACTGGAGGCAAATTTGCACTCATCAGCCAGGAAGCTGCGTATGAGATGTACTTGGACGTTCCAACATGACACCGATCCAAAACACAAGGCCAAGTCAACCTGTCATTGGCTACAGCAGAAGAAAATGAAGGTTCTGGAGTGGCCATCTCAGTCTCCTGACCTCAATATCATTGAGCCATTCTGGGGAGATCTCAAGCGCGCAGTACATGCAAGACAGCCCAGGAATTTACAGAAACTGGAAACTTTTTGCCAAGAAAAATGGGCAGTTTTACCATCTGAGAAAATAAAGAGCCTCATCCACAACTACCACAAAAGACTTCAAGCTGTCATTGAAATTAGATGGGGTAATACACGATATTAAGAACTGGGATATGTGAACTTCAGAACAGGGTAATTTTGATGTTTTTGGTTGTCATTATGATTTAAAAAGAGAAAATACAGAAGTTTGACAATAAATGGCTTCAACCAACCA
The DNA here is from genome assembly GCA_947044405.1 of Leptodactylus fallax. NCBI lineage: Eukaryota > Metazoa > Chordata > Amphibia > Anura > Leptodactylidae > Leptodactylus > Leptodactylus fallax. Next base: position 7,875,972 of record CAMRHE010000016.1, read on the forward strand.
TTAACCATGAGTGGAGAAAAAGTTTTTGTATTATCATTCATATTCTCTGAAAAAAGGCCAAAAAAACAAAAAATCTGCTGGGGTATGTAAACTTTTTAGCACAACTGTATCTCCATCAACAAAACAGTAAAAAAGTTATACGGTGATCCCAGGAGATTCATTTTCTGTTTCAATAGTTTTTATTCAATTTTTCAAATATATGACATTAGAAAATACTGTAACAGTCAACAGATCAAACATCGAAACTGCTAAAGTAAAACAGTCATCTAAATAATAGGGAGGACAAACACGGACCCCACACACCACAAAAGGAAAGGGCAAGAAAAAGGGGGGGGGGGTAAGCAGGTCAAACAAAAGATATCATAATCAGCCAGTACTATTTGGCAAAGTAGGACTTGCCGTTAAAAGGACTGAACCAGGTACTATAAATTCTAAGTATAGCAGAGGATCAGAGAGAAGAGCTGAAACTCACATTTCAAAAGTCCAGCAATAATAGCACAAAAGCACAAACCAATTGGAAGAGTGAGTCTCATTGGTCAGCTGATTAACTCATCCCTTGAACAAATTAACTAATTAACAAACTAACCAGCTAGCCAACTAACTAACCAAGGGAGAGCAGTGCAGGCTCGCCAACCACCATTCCCGCACAATTTTATATTTAGGAAAGGAAAAACTCCCAAAACAATGACACGTTCGTATGAGTGGGTGGTATCAATAAGTGTCAAAAGGTCCTGCAATGATGGGGGCAAAGGTTGTTTCCATTTCCGAGCAATAACCAATTTAGCCATCACTAAAATCTTACACGCCAGTTTGCGATGTGGAGGAGGGAGCATGTCCATCTCTAAATTAAGCTTAGCCAGCTTGGGGGTCCAGAGAATAGAGCACCCCAGAAGGCTGTCCAGAAGGTCGAAAACCTCCTGCCAGTATTTAGCAAGATGAGGACAAGCCCAAAAGGTGTGCAGCAGCTTACCAACTCCCCCACATAGCCTCCAACAGAGAGAAGAAGAGCTAGGAAACATTCGATGAATCCAGGCTGGGGGAAAATACCACCTAAGAACCACCTTGTATGCCGTTTCCACATGAGAGCTAAAGGCTAGGGAAGTGCGAAATAGAGCAAAGGCTTTCTGCCACTCCTTAGGAGTCCAGGACTTTTCAAGAACTCTCTCCCAAAGACGGATAGGGTAAGTCTTTTGGAAGGAGGATCGAGGGTCAATAGAATAATAAATCGGTCTAAGACCAATCAAGTTGATCAAAGTAAGAAAAAGATATCAGGGTTGCATTTCACTAGAAAGAAGTCATGTTTTAGTAGGCAATGTCGCACTTGAAGGAACTTATAAAAGTTGTGTTTGGGCAAATCAAATTCTGTAGACAAAGATGCAAAATCTCTTAGGTTACCATCTTGAAAAAGTTGAGAAACAAATTGCAAACCCTTTGCAACCCAGCTCTCCAAACTCAAGGAAGGGACCACTATAGAGAACACTCTTAACGGAATAGTGGATCTATCTAGCAACTCTGAACTACCTGTGTGAGAGTGGGCATATTTCCAGGCCGCAACAGAGTATTTGGTAAAAGGCGAACAAGAGTAGCTATCAACAATAATCCAGAAAGAGGCAAAAAGCATTTCTTGATACTCCTTAGCAGCAAAATAAGACTTTTCAATGTGCATCCAGTGGATCTCTTCATCTCTAGGCAAGCCACCCACTACCAAGGAGACCAAAGTAGCAATACAGTACCCATGTATATCAGGCACTCCCAGACCTCCAAGGTTGCTGGCTCTGGTTAGAATCGAGTAGGCGAGGCGGGTTTTCTTGCCCTCCCAGATAAATCTAGTAAGTAAACCGTTGACCAATTTAAAAAAGGAAGGGGGTAAAGCAATAGGCAGGGTGCGAAAGAGGTACAAAAGGCGGGGAAGGAGAAGCATCTTGAAGGCCGCGATTCTACCCAGCCAAGAAATCTCAGTCAGGCCCATTCGATCCGTATCGGTCTGTAAGGTCTGAAGCAGGGGAGGGTAGTTCGCTAGATATAGCGAGGAATGGGCAGGAGTGAGTAAGATCCCCAAGTATTGGATATTGTCAAATCTCCAGTCAAAGGGATCTCTTTGAAGAAGGGAAATTTCCCGTTCGGGGAGATATAACAGAAGAATTTGAGTCTTGGCTATATTCAATTTGCAATAGGATAAGGAACTAAATAATTGAATTATGTCAAGAGAGGACGACAGGGACGAACCCGGGTCAGTGAGACACAGGATAATGTCGTCAGCATAAAGTGAAATGATATGAGAATGGCCCACCACAGTCACCCGTCGAACACCAGGATGTAATCTAAGGGCACATGCTAGGTGTTCAATAGAGAGGATAAATATAAGTGGGCACAAAGGGCAACCCTGTCGGGTACCATTGGTAATTGCAAAATGAGTAGATAAGGCTCTGTTAACAAAAACTCTAGCGGAGGGTGCGGCATAAAGGGCAGTTATAGCCGATAAAAACGTACCACCCAGACCCATCCGTCGTAAAGCCAAGAAGGCGAACGACTAATGAATGCGGTCAAACGCCTTCTCAGCGTTGAGCGCCAAAATCACAGACGGAAGCTTACCCCTGTCAATATGATGCAAAAGGTTCAGTACTCTCCTAGTATCAGCAGGGGCCTGTCGACCAGCGACAAAGCCCACCTGATCCAACGAAACTAAAAGGGAGATCAGTGGAGCAAGTCTTTGAGCCAAGAACTTCGCGTATATCTTAACATCAGTATTCAATAAGGAGATGGGGCAAAAATTTTTGGGGGAATCTGTAGATTTCCACGGTTTAGGGATCATGATGATCAGAGCCTCCTTATTCTCATTGGGAAACAAACCCGATAACATCGCCGAATTAAAGAATTTCGTCAAGTGGGGAAGTAGGATAGAGGAGAAGGTTTTATAGTAATCATTCATCATACCGTCTGGTCCGGGAGATTTCCTAACGGGGAGAGAAGCAATTACTTCAGCTATCTCCTCCGCGGAGATGGGCCTGTCAAGATGCTGCACCTGCAGGGGGGGAAAGGGAAGGCAGATGGAGAGAATCCAAGGAGGATGAAATAGCTACATCTGTGGGTTGTATAGTGGAAGGGTCATCACGAAGGTTATAGAGGCCAGCATAATATCTAATAAACTGATCTGCAATGTCTGAGGGACTGACCAATTTACCTTTAGAGACGGGATCAAGAATAAAAGGGATGCGAGACCTAAGGTGTTTTTTCTTTAGTTTAGTCGCCAGAAGTCTGCCCGCCCGATTCCCCTGTGAGTAGTACCTAATCTTGAGTTTTTTCAAGGACTTTTCAGAATCAAATAACAATAGATCGTGCAGGCGTTGCCTAGTGAGGAAGAGTTGTTCCGCGTTATACAGGGAGGGAGTAGATTTACAGTATGTACCCCAAAATGGTGCCTAATGAAAGAACAACTCTACACACAAAGAAAAAGCGCTCATATAATTGTCTACAGAAAAATTAAAAAATTACGAATTTTGGAAAGCAGGGAAGGAAAATATGAAAAAACTGCCCTGCGTCCTTAAAGGGTTAATGTCAAGTATAGAAGAAGAAAGGCACAGAGACATTAAAAAGATGAAGGGACTAACTTTATTTTTATTGTTACAAAATATCAAGTAGGTACAACCTGAGTTGCTGCAATGGTCGGCTTATGGCTAAGTTTACCTTTCACCTGGCCTTCCAGGTCCTCCTTACACCTGCTCAATGTTTCTCTAACAATAAAGAAGTTTGTCCCTTCATTTTTTATGGGTGAGTGGCTCAGTGCTTTCTTCTTTATTATTTATTTATTTATTTCTCTTACTTGTATAGCGCCATTATATTCCGTAGCGCTTTTACAGACATAGTCAATCACTGTCCCATATAGGGCTTGCAATCTACATTCCCTATCAGTATGTCTTTGGAGTGTTTGCTTGTTTATTTAACTATGAGAATGGGAGGCCATGTCCCCTATTTGATTGGAACGACAGTAGCTATACATGGTGACACTTTATCTCTATGGGATTGACAGAGTGGTACAGCATTCAGCTATCTTTGTCAATCCCACTGAATTCAGTGGAAGCACACATACGCAATCATTCCTCCATTCAGATAAAGGAAGGATGGGTTATCTTAGTAATAAGCAAAAATAACAGGAAAACAACAAATTCTGCTCTGCTACATATCTATAAATCTTTACTAAACTGAAATAAAAGTTAAGAGGAATGTATTTCCATTACTTATTTATTCAAACCATATATGTATATATGTAATCTGTTTTTATTTTGAGTTTGCAGATTTTTATAATTCTATTTTCTGTACATCTATTATTAGTAGTGGATGCAATGATGGGTCACTATCAGTAGTGTAACTAAAGTCTTGTGGGCCCCGGTGCAAATTTTTATCCGGGGACCCCTACCCCCTCCCTAGAGCGAATTCTTGATAGTGGTGGTTACGAGTGCTGCAGCAGTATCTCAGATACTTGAAAGGGATACAGCTTTAGTACTCACAACTGCAGTTATCAAGACTATGGTAAGTGAACAGCTCAGTGCCCAGCATGTAAACAATACTGGGAAATAGCTGATCTGCGAGGTCCTAACAGTTTAAAAGATCTATGAGATCAGTGGGGATCCAACACCCAGGGCCCCTGCTGATCAACTGTTCTGAAAGTACTGTGGTTCTTTTGTGAGCACTGTGACTCCTTCACTATTTACATTGCACAGTGCTCTGTTTTATAATCACAATGCAATGTTATTACAGCATGTAATAGTGCCCGGCTGCTATAAAACAGATGGTGTGGGATGTGAATAGTGAAGGGGCCCCACACAGTATTATATGCTCCACAGTGGCCCCCACACAGTATATTATGCTCCACAGTGGCCCCCACACAGTATAATATGCTCCACAGTGGCCCCCCACATAGTATAATATGCTACCCACGGTGGCCCCACACAGTATAAAATGCTCCCAAGAGCCCCCCTAGACCCACTTCAGATAAACCCCAGAAAATTTGTGGAATATTTGTGAGGTTCGGCCCTCTGCTTCAGTGCTACTATATTCTGGGGTCTCCTCAGACCCCAGAGTATAATAAGTAGAGGCCCAGGGGAAGTGATTAAAGATAAACACTTATACTCTTCGCTCCGCCCGGCTCTCTTCAGCATCTTCTTGCCTGCGACTGAGGTGACACACCCCAGACATCACTGGGGCGTCACCTCTGTCACGGGCCGGGCTGGCATCTACAGAGGGTATGGAAAGTATTCAGACCCCTTTAAATTTTTCACTCTTTGTTTCATTGCAGCCATTTGCTAAAAGCAAAATGTTAATTTTATTTTTCATTAATGTACACTCAGCTCCCCATCTTGAGAGAAAAAAAAACCCCATAAATGTAGATATTTTTGCAAATTTATTAAAAAAGAAAAACTGAAATATCACATGGTCATAAGTATTCAGACCCTTTGCTGTGAAACTCATATTTAACTCACATGCTGTCCATTTCCTTTTGATCCTCCTTGAGATGGTTCTACTCCTTCATTGCAGTCCAGCTGTGTTTAATTAAACTGATTGGACTTGATTAGGAGTGGTACACACCTTTCTATATAAGACCTCACAGCTCACAGTGCATGTCAGAGCAAATGAGAATCATGAGGTCAAAGGAACTGCCCAAGGAGCTCAGAGACAGAATTGTGGCAAGGCACAGATCAAGCCAAGGTTACAAAAGAATTTCTGCAGCACTCAAGGTTCCTAAGAGCACGGTGGCCTCCATAATCCTTAAATGGAAGAAGTTTGGGACGACCAGAACCCTTCCTAGACCTGGCTATCCAGCCAAACTGAGCAATCGTGGGAGAAGAGCCTTGGTGAGAGAGGAAAAGAAGAACCCAAAGATCACTGTGGCTGAGCTCCAGAGTTGCAGTAGGGAGATGAGAGAAAGTTCCACAAAGTCAACTATCACCGCAGCCCTCCACCAGTCGGAGCTTTATGGCAGAGTGGCCCGAAAAAAAGCCTCTCCTCAGTGCAAGACATATGAAAGCCTGCATAGAGTTTGCCAAAAAGCACATGAAGGACTCCCAGACTATGAGAAATAAGATTCTCTGGTCTGATGAGACGAAGATTGAACTTTTTTCGTTAATTCTAAGCGGTATGTGTGGAGAAAACCAGGCACTGCTCATCACCTGCCCAATACAATCCCAACAGTGAAACATGGTGGTGGCAGCATTATGCTATGGGGGTGTTTTTCAGCTGCAGGGACAGGACACTGGTTGCAATTGAAGGAAAGATGAATGCGGCCAAGTACAGAGATATCCTGGAAGAAAACCTCTTCCAGAGTGCTCTGGACCTCAGACTGGGCCGAAGGTTCACCTTCCAACAAGACAATGACCCTAAGCACACAGCTAAAATAACAAAGGAGTGGCTTCGGAACAACTCTGTGACCATTCTTGACTGGCCCAGCCAGAGCCCTGACCTCAACCCAATTGAGCATCTCTGGAGAGACCTGAAAATGGCTGCCCACCAACGTTCATCATCCAACCTGATGGAACTGGAGAGGATCTGCAAGGAACAATGGCAAAGGTTCCCCAAATCCAGATGTGAAAAACTTGTTGCATCTTTCCCAAGAAGACTCATGGCTGTACTAGCTCAAAAGGGTGCTTCTACTCAATACTGAGCAAAGGGTCTGAATACTTATGACCATGTGATATTTCAGTTTTTCTTTTTTAATAAATTTGCAAAAATATCTACATTTCTGTTTTTTTTCTGTCAAGATTGGGTGCTGAGTGTACATTAATGAGAAATAAAATGAACTTTTTTGCTTTTAGCAAATGGCTGCAATGAAACAAAGAGTGAAAAATTAAAAGGGGTCTGAATATTTTTCTTACCCACTGTATTATAAAGGGGCCCGGCTACAGCCCCCTGACGAAGCGTGGATGAAAAGTACGTTGAGGCTCAAGGTGGAGGTCGTGGTGTTCATCCCTATATGTTTCCATATTGGTTGGGAGATAATTTTTGACTATACTTTCACCTGCATGTGTGGTATGTACCATGATTAATAATAGTCCTTTAATAGTCCCACAATGGGGAAATTCAGTAAATTCAGTATTCAGTAAATTCAGTAAATTATTGCATACAGATGATTTTGGGACATGTGATTTATGTTCTATATGGCGTTATGATTCACTAAAGTGTGCTTACTTTATATGCCCTGTAGTAACTATTAAATACCTCTGTGTCCCTTTATATATTTTCTGTGGAATACTCTTAGCATGGTTATACCACATTTTTCTCCTTCCTCTAAAATATTTTTTATATATAATATATGCAGGTGGGGACTTTGTCTATCTGTATACATTATCTAAATTGTATGTGATGATACCACGACCTACGCCTTTTTGTATTTTTTTTTTTTCTTTTCAACTGTTTATTTTAAAAAGTTTTTGTCATACAGAGAGAATAACAATATACGAGAAACAAAAGATAACTGAAGGTAACTGAAACATAGGACAGACGGGAATGACTCAGCATTCTCAATAAATTACAAGGCTTTAAACAAACTGGCCAGAAATGGCCCCAAAAAGGCCAAGGAATCCAACCACAAACAGGGGCAGACAAGACAGGAGGACAGAAGGGTGACACACAGCAGCCGGATCAGAGAGGCCGGACCGCCCATGGTTTCCAGATCAGGCAGAACCTCTCCTCCTCATTATTAAGAAGGGCCGTCAGGTACTCCAGGGAGCGCGCATCTTTTATCCTAGCGTATAACTCCTCCAGGGCCGGGGGGGGCTGGATGCCGCCAGTGTTTAGCAATCAGACATCTAGCGGAAGTAAGGAGGAGCAACAGGAGCTGGAGAGCGGGCTTGCGCAAAATATCAGGGGGGGCGAGGTTGAGAAGGTCCCGGACCTGGCGCCAATAAGGTTGGAGCAGGGGACAGTTCCAGCAGCAGTCCGGGACATTCTTGTCAAAAGAGTGAAGTGCAGCTGGGGTATGATACCAATGCATCAACATCTTAAAAATATTTTCTTTTTGTGTAACACATCTAGAAGTCCTGGGTGCTCTACTCCATATGAGGGACCAATCGTTACTCGAGATGGGTGTCCCCAAATAGGTCTCCCACCGTGACATATAGGTATGTTGGGGCAAAGCATCTGGGGTGGGATTCGAAAGAAGGCGGTATATATAAGAAATAAGCCCTGTTGTCCCAACACCCGTTTTTCAAAGTTTCTCAAAAAGCATAGGGATGGGTGCTGTGGGGCCTTGAAAAATAGAGGAGGCCAGATGGGAGACCTGGATAAACGTGGACTCACTGGACTGGGGCAGGCCAAATCCGGACTGGAGATCAGCAAATGGTAAAAGAGCCCGGGTCCTATAATCAATGATGTCAGCGTACCGAAAAAGGCCCGCTCTCAGCCAAGGACCCGCTACCGGCCCAGTGAGTCCAGGCGGGTAATTAGGGTGAAGAAGGAAAGCGGTCATGGAAGAACATAAGGAGGAGAGGGGAAAACGGGATACACATGTGCACCAAATATCTCTCGTGAGTGCCATAGGGCCTAACAAGGCACTCCCGGGGGGGGAATGAGGACCAGTCCAAAGCAGGGAATTAGGATGTTGCGGAGCAAGCCACAGCTTCTCGATCTCCATCCACTTAGAGTAAGCCTGGAGAGTGGACCAAGCCGGGACCCTGCGTAGGTGGGCCGTCCAGTAGTATAAAACTAAATTGGGGAGAGAAAGGCCATCTCTCTCCCTAGGGGTCATCATAAGCTGCCTAGAAAGCCTGTGTCTCCCTCCAGCTCAAACAAATCGGAGCATTGAGCCCTGCAGCGCCCGGCGGTCCCTAAGGGGCATTTTGTATTTTTTTAATGTGTTTTTAACATGCATTTTTCCTTGATTAATAAAATATATAAATTTTTGTAAATTATTGTCATAGTATTATTTTCTTTAAATATGATGCAGAGATTTTATGTAGGTATTTCGTTCTATTAGGAGCTTGCCTGTCTTGTTTGTGATGTAAATGAGGTATATGCTGCTGTGAAAATCCTTACAGAATTGGCAAATGTCAGTCTATTATTAGGCTTAGTGGCCAGAGTGAAAATTACAGGAAATAGCACTTTTTTTCAAATTTAGTAATGTGGAAAATTTAAAAAAATATATATTTCATATAAAAATTTGGTATAAAGAATAGGTGGTACATTACCTTTAAGTAATAAAAACTATGGATCATCTTGAAACCTTCCAACTCATTTGCTGTACATGGATCAATCTAGAACTTAAACAAAAATATAAGTGTATAAACTCCTCTGTACAGCTGGAATCAAACTGTCTTGTCCAATTAAGCTAAACTTATTTTCCCTATTGTGGCATCTTGCGTGCGGAAACTCCAGGTGCTTTTTAATTCAAAATATGTAAAAAGCCTTTGATGCAATTTAGGCTGCACCAGAGTCTTTGATACACACTTGACTGTTTTGATAGTTCTTCTAGATTAACTTATTGAATATTAATAGTGACAACTTTTGTAGTAATTGTCATTTTTATATGATTAAATGTTATATTTTAGAGAAGATTTAACTTTGTTGTCTAAAAAAAGAAGAGAATCTGGGTCAACGATAGATCATATTGTTCTAATACTCAGCATCTGATATTCATTATTTATTCATACATCTTTAGAAATAGCTTTTCTTTCATGATCTTAGCCAATTTATAGAGGTTTAAATGAACTTAGATAACTTTTAGTTGTAACTATTATTTTTATTCCTAGAAGGAAACAAATAAGGCAGATAAAGTTTTATTTCACACACAACACATGATGCAAATACATGTGTAATATATATGTGTAATATAAGTGTGCATAGAATCAGTGAAATTAGATTGCGAGCCCAAGAACTGAAGTAACCCCGTACAACTGAAGCTAGGTTCACACATGCGACCGGGTTTTCGGGAAACCTAATCTGTTTAAAAATGCAGTTATCTATAGACTATAATGGGGTCCGCTGGGTTTCCGCCCAGCTTCCTACCCACAAAGGGCAGAAAATACGGATAGAAAAGTGCTGCTTGCAGGACTTTTCTCTACACATTTTAAAGCAGAATGGGGAACGGAATACCCAGGCAGAGAACGAATGCAGGTGTGAACCTAGCCTGAACTGAATACCTATATACATTAAAGGGAGTCTGTCAGCGGGAAAATAACAAAAAAAACAATAACAGTACCTTGTAGGGCTGTTTCTACACTTTCCAAAGATGCCATTCTTATTTTGCATTGCAGCTTCATTTTCATGAAAATAACAATTTGATTGTTATGAAAATTAGCTGAAAAGTGCTTTAGGGGAGTTTCCTCTCCTGCTGGGGCTTCACTTTCTGTATTAGATAATCGCCCCTTTCTGCTGCCAAGTTCTTCCCCCCACCCATTGTTTGAGTGACATCTCCCACTTTGTCTGCAGTTAGCGGCGGCTATCTGGAATGTACAGCAAAGCCCCAGCAGGAGAAGTAATGCCCAAAAAGCCCCTTTTAGCTAATTTGTATAAGAATAAAATCCTGATTTTCATGAAAATTGAGCTGCAATGCAGAATAAAAAAGGCATATCTGGAAAGTGTAGAAGCAGCTCTATATGGTATTGTCATTAATGGAATACTGATTTTCCTGTTGACAGACTCCCTTGAAGCTGAGAAAAATGCACGATTTCAACCATAGCAAGTGTTCGTAAGGTGACATTTAAAGATAAACAATATAATGTGTATGGCTACCTTTAGTGAAGCACTGAGGTATGATGACTCTATATAACAGGGGTAGGCAACCTTTTTTGTTCGGCGTGCCGAATTTAATAAAAAAATCAAAGATGAGGTACTCGGAGTGCCGGTCAATAATTGTAAGTCTGACGACCACTAAACTAAAGTCATATACCACAAACCATAACACAGAAGTGCTGCCACCAGATGCTTTAGGACACATGCGCTTACTGCTATTTCCTGGGACGCTCCTGTACTTTCCGATTAGAAGCAATGAAAGTACATGTGCAGCTCCCAATTAGTGGTAAATGTGTCCAGGAGCACCGTATGGCAGCACCTTATGGTGAATACACACTATGTATCTGGATGCAGATATATTTGGAACTTTTTCATTCAATGTAAAGCTGGTGCATTTTTGCACAAAAAAAAACAAAGCCTGAGTTTTCTGTGCAAAAACACATCCTTAATATAGAAAACACACCGTTATACAGAATAATGTCCCATAGTGGTCCCTGCACACGGTATTATGTCCCATAGCGGTCTCTGCACACGGTATTATGTCCTATAGCGGCCTCTGCACACAGTATTTGTCCCATAGCGGCCTCTGCACAAAGTATTTGTCCCATAGCTGCCTCTGCACACAGTATTTGTCCCATAGCGGTCCCTGCACACGGTATTATGTCCCATAGCGGTACCTGCACATGGTATTATGTCCTATAACGGCCCCTGCACACGGTATTATGTCCCATAGCGGTCCCTGCACACGGTATTATGTCCCATAGCGGCCTCTGCACACAGTATTTGTCCCATAGCTGCCTCTGCACACGGTATTTGTCCCATAGCAGTCCCTGCACAAAGTATTTGTCCCATAGCGGCCTCTGCACACGGTATTTGTCCCATAGCAGTCCCTGCACACAGTATTTGTCCCATAGCGGCCTCTGTACACAGTATTTGTCCCATAGCGGCCCCTGCACACAGCAATATGTCCCATAATGGCCCCTACACACGGTATATGTCCCATAGCAGCCCCTGCACACGGTATATGTCCCATAGCGGCCCCTGCACATGGTATTATGCTCCATAGTGGCCCCTGCACACGGTATATGTCCCATAGTGGTCCCTGCACACGGTATTATGCTCTATAGTGGCCCCTGCACACTCACTAGCCATTATTATACTGTGGGGTCTCTTCAGACCACAGAGTATAATAAGTGGAGGGCAAAGAGAGGTGATGAAACATAAAAAACAATGTTACTCACCATTCCACGCTCCGCAGCCGCTCTGTATCTTTGGGCGCTTCTGCCTGTAGTCAGCGACCGCTCATTGAGTCTCAGGGGTCACGTCGCGTCATTATGTCACCCGCACAGTGAGGATATGGTCCGAGGAGAGTGATGAGGCTCTGAGGGATTGTTTTGACACAACCGCATGGGAAGTTCTGCAGGATTCTTATGGGGAAGATATAGAAGGACTCACACACTGCATAACGGACTACATTAATTTTTGTGTGGACAACACAGTACCCACAAAAGTGGTGAGGTGCTTCTCCAATAACAAACCATGGATTAACTCTGATATAAAAACACTACTTAAGGAGAAAAGATGGCATTCAGGACAAGAGATAAGGAGGGGTTGAGGGAAGTACAAAAGGAGCTGAGGCATCAAATCAGGCAGGGAAAATCCAGTTATAAAGAAAAATGGAAAAGCAAATGGAAAGAAAAGACATAAGGGGGGTCTGGGAGGGGCTTAAGTCAATTTCGGGTCATAAACAGTCTGTCTGCCAGATTGAGGCAGATGTTAACTGGCTTAATGAACTAAACCTATTCTTCAACAGATTTGATCACACACCAGCTCCTCCCACCCCAGCATGTCCTTCAGCTCCCCCCACCACAATGACTTCTCCCCATGCGGCCACTTCCCAACAGACCAGTAAATCCAGAAATCCATCTTTATCTGGCCACAGTCTGACCTTCACACGGGCCCAGGTGAGGAAGGAGATGAAAAGATCAAGGCGAGGAAAGCCGGAGGGCCAGATGACATCAGTGCAAGGCTAATTAAGACTTGTGGGGACCAGCTGTGTGGTATAATTACATATATGTATAATATGAGCCTGAGGCAGGAAATAGTCCCTGAATTATGGAAATCTTCTTGTGTGGTACCAGTTCCAAAGAAACCCCACCCTATGGACCTCAACGACTACAGACCTGTAGCACTGACATCCCACCTGATGAAGATCTTGGAGAGATTGGTTCTCACACATCTCCGCCCTCTAGTGAGCCCCGCTATGGACCCCCTCCAGTTTGCTTATCGGCCGGGCATTGGGGTAGATGATGCCATCATCCATCTTCTGCACAGGGCTCTGTCTCACCTGGAGAAACCAGGGAACACAGTGAGAATAATGTTCTTTGACTTCTCCAGTGCTTTTAACACCATACAGCCCAGGTTATTGAGGGACAAGCTGGGCCTTGCTGGAGTGGACCACCACCTCTCCAACTGGATCCTAGACTACCTCACAAATCGACCTCAATACGTGAGAGCCCGAGACTGTGTGTCAGGTACAGTGATCTGTAATACGGGGGCACCTCAGGGTACGGTCTCGCCCCTTTCCTCTTCACACTGTACACTGCAGATTTTAGGTGCAACTCATCCAGCTGCTACCTACAGAAGTATTCTGACGACTCTGCAATAGTGGGTCTCATCACAGATGATGATGACAGGGAGTACAGAGAACTGAACCAGGATTTTGTGGACTGGTGCCACCGGAACCACCTGAAGATTAACGCGGGGAAGACCAAGGAGATGGTGGTGGACTTCCGCAAAGGCAGAAGCCCTCCTAAACCAGTGGACATCCTGGGGACGGGCATCGAGATTGTGAACACCTATAAGTACCTGGGTTTGCTCCTTAATAATAAGCTGGACTGGGCAGATCATATGGAGGCCCTGTACAGGAAGGGCCACAGCAGGCTCTACCTGCTTAGGAAACTGAGAGCCTTTGGAATCCGGGGGGCACTTCTTAGAACTTTCTTCAACTCGGTAGTGGCATCAGCCATCTTCTTTGGAGTGGCCTGCTGGGGGAGCAGTATATCAACCAGGGACAGAAATAAACTTGACAAGGCTGTTAGAGGGCAGCTCTGTCCGGGGGAGCCCACTGGACCCAGTGCAAGGGGGGGGGGACAGAAGGATACTGTCCGTGGTGAGCCCATGCAGAAGAAGAAGTCCCATCCCATGCATGAGACTGGATCGCGCTGAGCAGTACTGTCAGTGACCGACGCTCCACCCTAGGTGTGAGAAGGAGCACTATCGGAAGTCTTTCCTCCCCACCGCGGTTAGGCTGTACAACCAACACCGACCTAAGCGGAGATCATTACACACAGAGAACTGAAATATCTCTCTGCCTGTTAAATCCCCCCCCCCTGCTACGCCTATCTGTCTGTCTGCTATCAATGTAATGCCTCTCACCTTGGAATATTCCTGTACATGTTGTATTTGTATTTGTATCTGCTTATCTTTGCTGCTGTAACACACTGAATTTCCCCATTGTGGGACTATTAAAGGACTATTATTATGCGTAATGACGTCAGACGCAGACGCAACCCCTGAGGCCCTGTCAGCTGACTTCAGGCAGAAGCGCCTGAAGAGTACAGAGCGGCTGCGGAGCATGGAATAGTGAGTAACATTATTTTTTATGTTTGATCATCTCCCCGGGGACTCCGCTTATTATACTCGGGGGGTCTGAAGAGACCCGACAGTATAATAATAGCAGTTTCCTTTCGGTCGTGTTTGGTCCGATTGAAACTACTGGGTGAGGAGTCCGCTGCCGTGCCAGGGAAATAAGGCATAGGTTGCCGACCCCTGGCTGTACTGTCAGAGGGGACGTTCCTTACCACCCGGCGTTGATGCTAAGCTGTGAGGAACGCCCCCCCAGCACAAGTCTATGGACTAGTACTGTCAGGGAGGGCATTCCTCACAGCGCAGCTAGACTGTCAGGAACGCCCTTCTGAAGGTGAACTGTGAAACTAAGACTGCCGATATCTCCAGCCCCGGGGCACATTACGGGAAAGCCGGCAGTGCGCTGAATTCAGCGAACTGTCGGCTTTCTAGTGGTATGTAAAACAGCATATACATGAGGACTTGTAAGGTCCTCTTTAATATGTATTGAATATACATATTAAAGAAGACCCCATCAACTTATTAATAGCAGTACAGAAAAGGTTAATATTACAATATAAAATTCATATGTACACTGAAATATATTTTATTATGGGTTCTAAAACTCACTGTGATGTATTTCTAATGGACACTGAAGCTGGAGTAGTTTTTCTGGAGGAAAACTCAGCCGTTCAGCCTGTGAGGAATCCACTTAGCGTCTGTGGATTGTGGCTGGCCGGCTATGGAGGTGACGTCATTAGTTAGCAGCCGCGCGATCCTCATTGGACAAGGCTTTGCGCAGCTGCCAGGTCCTACACAAGAAGATCGCTGCAAGTAGCGATACACTCTATGGGAGCGGGGGAGGGGTGCAATTTGGGCAGCGGTGGTTCAGGTGGTAGCGTCTGGAGGGCTGGTGGCCGGGGGAATGAGTGGGTCTTGACAGGGCGGGATTTACCAGGGAAATGAGTGGTTCTTGACGAGGGGGGATAGCGGATGCTATTTGCGTGCCATCCCGATGTCTCCCGCGTGCCAAAGCTGGCACGCGTGCCAGGGGTTGCCGACCCCTGCTATATAAGTATATATATATATATATATATATATATATATATATATATATATAGTTGTATTGAGATCAATAAATAATTTAATAAAATAAGAAATCAATAGAAAATATACCTTAAATGATCACCAACTTTTCAACAAATGTTGCAATAATCAATAAAACAAGTATTAAATGTAGATATGAAAGTTTGTAATATATCTTAGAGAAAAATGCTTCTTTCTACACTTATTGGGCTCTTTTCCTGCTCTTTCCTTTCTTCTAAACTGGCAAACTGCATTTTCTAAAGCTCACATAGGTGTCAATTTAGAGCTCATAATACAACCCCAATTCCAAAAAAGCTGGGATGCTGTGTAAAATGTAAAGAATTAAGAATGCAATTATTTGGAAATCTCATATAACCATATCTTACTTACACAAGTGGACAAAATTGTTGGTACCCCTCGTTTAATGAAAGAAAAACCCACAATGGTCACAGAAATAACTTGAATTTGACAAAAGTAATAATATATAAAAATTCTATGAAAATGAACAAATGAAAGTCAGACTTTGCTTTTAAACCATGCTTCAACAAAATTTTTAAAAAAAGAAAACTCATGAAACAGGCCTGGACAGAAATGATGGTTCCCTTAACTTAATATTTTGTTGCACAACTTTGAGGGGGAGGAACGGGGGCCTGGGGCAGGGATTATAAACGCGCCCCCCCCCCCCGGGGGAAAAAAAATACACACTATACCAAAAAAAAAAAAAAAAAAAAAAAAAAAAAAAAGGGGTCTCCCCCCGTTGAGGCAATCACTGCAATCAAACGATTCCTGTAACTGTCAATGAGACTTCTGCACCTCTCAACAGGTATTTTGGCCACTCCTCATGAGCAAACTGCTCCAGTTGTCTCGGGTTTGAAGGGTGCCTTTTCCAAACAGCATGTTTCAGCTCCTTCCAAAGATGCTCAATAGGATTTAGGTCAGGGCTCATAGAAGGCCACTTCAGAATAGTCCAATGTTTTCCTCTTAGCCATTCTTGGGTGTTTTTAGCTGTGTATTTTGGGTTATTATCCTGTTGCAAGACCCATTACCTGCGACTGAGACCAAGCATTCTGACACCGGGCAGCACATTTCTCTCTAGAATCCATTGACAGTCTTGAGATTTCATTGTACCCTGCACTGATTCAAGACACCCTGTGTCAGATGCAGCAAAGCAGCCCCAGAACAAAACAGCCTCCTCCATGTTTCACAGTAGGGATAGTGTTTTTTTCAAGATATGCTTCATTTTTCCGTCTGTGAACATAGAGCTGATGTGCCTTGCCAAAACATTTCTATTTTTGTCTCATCTGTCCATAGGACATTCTCCCAGAAGCTTTGTGGCTTGTCAGCATGTAGTTTGGCAAATTCCAGTCTGTCAGATTCAAGTTATTTCTGAGACCATTGTGGGTTTTTCTTTCACTTAAAGAGGGTACCAACAATTTTGTCCACGTGTGTACAAGAGAACACATATCAGAACAAATTTCATTAGAAAAAGAACTCATTTAGAAATTAATGGCAGCAACATATCTCAAAATTGGAAGAGGGTCATGTCATCCATTGTGTAGCATTCCCTCTTCCCATTCTTTTTACAACAGTCTGTAAACGTCTGGGACATGAGGAGACCAATGGCTGAAGTTTTGGAAGAGGAATATTGTCTCATTTTACCTGATGTAGGATTCTAGCTGCTCAGCAGTCCTGGGTCTTCTTTGCCAGGTTTCATAATGTCTTCTATTGGTGAAAGGTCTGGACTGCAGTCAGCATCTGGACTTTCTGAGAAGCCATGCTGTTGTGATGGATGCAGTATGTGGTTTAGTATTGTCGTGCTGAAATAAGAAAGGCCTTCCCTGAAAAGGACATTGTCTGGATGGAGCATATGTTATTCTAAAACCTCTATATACTGCTCAGCATTGATAGTGCCTTTCAGGATGTGTAAGCTCGCCATGCTATAGGCACTAATGCAACCCATGTCATCAGAGATACAGACTTTTCACCTGTGCTCCAACAAGCTGGATGGTCACTCTCCTCTTGAGTCCACAGGACAATGTGTTTGCAGTTTCTCTTACATGCATTGATCACTATTTATCGCAGCATGTAAGAGGTTAAACTACCATGATCAATTTATTTTCTGATCAGGGCAGTTGCAGCAGATAGCAGGGACATCACCATTATAAAAATACACATCATGGACTCTTGACAGACGACTGCCATGAATGTATTTTTATCATGGGTGGTTAGAGGATTAAAGTGTGTAGCTCTTTTACATCTTTCCCATAACTAATTTATTTGGAGAGGGGTAACAGTTGAAAAGAATCTAATTATAGAAGGCTTGAACTTCCCTACTGAAATATGAGTTGTATATGTTATTGTATATGTTACAGTGTAAAGAGCACCTTGGAAACTCGCATTTATGGGACCAGGGTGAAAGAATTAATAGCGCTGGCATATAACATGATCTAATAGTTTTGTTTTAATAAGGAAAATTTTGTGCAGCATTTCACTCTAAGGTTCTCCAATGGTTAACTGTACTGTTTTTACTTTCTATATTCAGCCATTTCTATCTTAAAGCCAACCAGAAGATTATTCAATAAAACAGTTTACTGTAAAACTCCATTAAACACGCACTATACTGTTTACCTGTTCCATACAGCAATGAGATTAGAAAATCTATCCTGTAAGTCATGACTCTACAATGTTGAAAGGTTCCAATACAGATTTTTTTACAATTGTAACAGAAAATTGAACAATACAGAATACTAGTCTTCCTAACACTAGCATTAATAACATATAACAGTTTCATGTAAACCTTCAAAAGGCCAGTGGGTCAAAGACTTTTTGAAGAATATGGACATCTTAAACAAAATATGCTTCACCCCTTGCCACAATCTCTTGACTCTAAGGCTGGATTCACACTTGTGCTCATTGCCTGTTCGGGGGTTTCGTTCATCAGTTTGCTTAAAAAATGCGGAAAGAAAAGTACTGCAAGTTATCTCTGCATTTTTACACATTTTTCAGGCGGAAACCGGGCGGAAACCCGGCGGACCCCATTATAGTCTAAGGGGTCCGCGGGTTTCCACTTTTTAAACAAAGTTCCTTAGGCAAAATAGAATAACTATTACAACCCAATCTCATTTGATGTAGATCCAGCGAGTTCCTTATCCTCGGTGCCCTGCCCCCCCTCCTCACTTTCATCTTGACATAAATGTACAAAAATCTCCTGATCAGTATATGACGTCACCAAACAGGCCCGAATCCTGCGGACTGTAGGAGAGGTAAGTTATAGTGTTTTTTATGTTCCCTCACCTCTCCTGGCCCTCTGATCATTATACAGACCCCCGAGTATAATGATAGCAGTGTTTGTGGGGTTCGCGGCCTGCGGCCTTACTTACCGATCCCCACTCCTGCTCATAGTCACCTCCGCCTCTGCAGAATGGGAAACGCAGGCGGCCATGGGCAGGAGCCGGGATTGTTATGTAAATTATGTACGTCCCATGTGCAGCTTGCTGGCTGAGTGCAAATTTACCTCCAGTATTTGCTGATCACGTGCTGCATTCATCTTTCCTTCAACTTTGACCAAGTTTCCTGTGCCTTTGAAGCTCACACATCCCCACATCATCAGTGATCCACCTTCGTGCTTTACAGTAGGAATGGTGTTCCTTTCATCATAGGCTTGTTGACACCTCTCCAAATGTAATGTTTATGGTTGTGGCCAAAAAGAAACAGCCACACTGATAGTTTTCAGAGAGTCCTGTATTTCAGCTGATGTTATTTGTGGGTTTTTCTTAGCTTCCCGAACAATTTCCCAGGCAGTTGTGGCCGAAATTTTGGTTGGTCTACCTGACCATGGTTTGGTTTCTGGGCATGTTATCAGGCCAAAATCACCAGGGTATGTGAACTTTTGAACAGGGTCATTTTGATGTTTTTGGTTGTCATTATTATTTAAAAGGAGAAAACACAGAAGTTTGACAATAAATGGCTTCAACCAACCACTAACCATGAGTGGAGAAAAAGTTTTTGTGTTATCATTCATATTCTCTGAAAAAAATCTGCCGGGGTATGTAAACTTTTTAGCACAACTGTAAATGTACATAGCCTGAAATGTTCATAGAGATATTTTATCCCTATATGGATGAGATCTATGAAAATAAATGTGTATGGGGTTTAACATGAGTGAATTTTAAAATGTTGTACATTTCAGCCTGTACCCTGCAAAACTTTCCACTTAGTACATAAAGAATTATTGGAAAACTATAAAAAGAACAATATTGGCAAATAATGTGATATTCCCCCTTTAAATTAAATAAAATCTAGTTATCTTAATGAAAATTTTATATTACATTAGATTTGCATTTTGGGCAAACCTGACTATTGGGAATACTGCTGGTGCAGCTGCTGGCCGCATCTGCTCTACATTCCTGTAAATATTGAATACAGTCGTTGGATATTGTATAGTATCGAAGAATTATCTGAATAGTTAAAAAATGTATGCCAAAGTTCACTGAACAATCTATTTGCAATAAAAGCTTATTACCAATAACTTTTGTATAGATACTGTAATTGACAATCTCTCTACGGGAGCTCACATGATGGGTGAGTAGATGTGGGTGTTATTGAGGCTGCCATGTTTATATTATGTTACCTGAATTAAGAAATAAAAATTAATAAGGGTGTAGAGGTAAACTTCTGGCTTTTATATGGTCAGAGATTATCGTCATGATTTTAATATCATTATACCAGGAATCAATAATAATTTTTTCTATATTAAATATTTAAGACAACTGACTGAAGTTGTTCAATTTATTGATAAAAAAAACATTCTACATTTACATTTTTTGGGTGAAGCTTCTGTTAATGTTGGAGTATATGACAAGCACTTACCTCCTGCATTGGAAATGGGCGTTATGGAACAGCACCAGATGCTCTGGAATAAAGTTATAGTCTAATGTATCCATAATGAAAAGAGGTGATACTGTAGACCACAGGTGTCAAACACAACGGCCCGCTGCCTTCTGTTATCAGCCCGGCCTCACGCAATACAAGAGCAATAAAGATGGCAGCCGCCTCACTTCGCCTCATTAGCGGTGCACCCCTGGGCGGCCGCCATCTTTATTGACTCAGGCGGCACTGTCCCTCACTGTCTGGGGGGCAGCATTTTTCTATTCAATGTAAACCAGCCCAGGACAGGCTGCTTTAAAAAAAAAAAAAAAACTGAGCTGAGCGGGGCCTGTCCTGGGCTGGTTTACAAGACGTCGCATCTGAGCGCAGGCGGCGATACAATGACGTCATCGCGCCGCCTACGCTGATACACAGACGTCGCGGACAAGAAGAGGAGGCTGCATCAAGGCATCGCAGGTGAGTATAACTTTTTTTATATATAAATAGGCCGTAACCTGATGGAGTATCCCCAGCAGGTCACAGCCTATTTATTTACATAACACGCGTCTGCTCATGGCCACCCCCGCTTCCCCTTTCTGCTATGGGACGCAGAAAGGGAAGTGGATGCCGCTGTGAGCGGCCGCGGGCTTCGGTAAGTGAGGCCGCGGGCCGCAAATACTACTATTAAAAGACCCCGGAGTATAATAATCGGAGGCCTAGGGGAGGTGAGGGAACATAAAAACATAACCTACTTACCTCTCCTGCGATCGGTGTTACTCCGAGCAGGCTTGAGGCCTCTGGTGACGTCATCAGGTCGCGTCGCCGGCCTGATCACGTGACGTGTGTGCGCAATTAAACAGGGCCGAAAGCTGCAAGGAGTGCACCGGTGTCCAGGATAGGTAAGTAACACTGGTTTTTATGTTTGTCACCTCCCCTGGGTCTCCGTTCATTATACTCTAGTGTCTGAAAAGACCCCAGAGTATAATAATAGTTCATGGTTTGGCCACTATGGGGCATAATACCCTGTGCAGGGACCACTGTGGAGCATAATACCAGTACAGGGGCCACTATGGAGCATAATACCAGTGCAGGGGCCATTATGGAGCATAATACCGTGTGCAGTGGCCACTCTGGAGCATAATACCGTGTGCAGGGGCCAATATGGAGCATCATACCGTGTGCAGGGGCCAATATGGAGCATAATACCGTGTGCAGGGGCAGCTGCGAGTCATAATACAGTGTGCAGGGACTGCTGTGGAACATTATAGTGTGTGTAAATGGGGCGCTATAAATAGGGGCTATGGCGCCTTTTTATATTATACGCTGTCTAGTAGCTCGCTTAACTGTTAAGGAGAAGTTACTTTTATACACATGTAAAATAATCTTGGCCCTTTAAGGTACCCCGTGAGGCTGAAGTGGCCCCCGGTGAAAATGAGTTTGACACCCCTGCTGTAGACAGTCACAAGAGGTGCTGCAGGAGTCACTAGACCTTACAATAGGTATATTATAGGTTGTCCGGCCCCCTTTGCATTATGAACTGCACATTGTTTGATAGGACCGAGGTGAAGGGAAATGGGTGAGTATTATAAAAAAGACCATTAGTGCTTGGTAGGAAAGGAGGGATAACATGGGTTAATTGAATAAATGATTGCTCCATGGGTGGACAAAGGCAGCTGAGGGTCCCTGTACATAAACAATTATGGATCCCTTGTTTCCCAATATCTCATTGAACACCCCTTACATCTCTCTAACAACCCACCAGCAAATCATAGCCAGAAAATTCATTAGCTTAGAATTCTGCTGTTAAGGTGATAGGGCTCCGTGACCTATTGGGCCCCTATGGAACTGCACAGGCTGCACCAATGGTATGTCCACCCCTGGATTGTCCATCCAACAACTATAATTTGTGATTCATGAACCAAGGGTGGTGGGGTACAATTAGAGATGGGCAAATCGGCTAGCAATGAACCAGATTCGACCCCAATATTCCAAATTATTCGGTTTTTCGCCTCGGACAAAAAATGGATGCTGGCTGTAAATTATTATACCCTAGGGTCCCTTCAGACCCCAGAGTATAATAGGTGGAGGCCCAGGGGAGATGTAAAAAATCAAAAATATTCATACTCACCTTTCATTATCACAGGCCTCAGTGGTGACTCCAGATGTATGATGTCACAGAAGAGTGCCAGACGTCGCGAGGAGGCAGACACAGAGTGCCAAATGCTGCGAGGAGGCCAAGAAAAGTAATGGAAGGTGAGTATAATTTTTTTTATTTTTGTCACCTCCCCTGGGCCTCCAGCTATTACACTCTGGTTTCTGAAGAGACCCCAGAGTATAACATGTTCCCTTCTGTTTCTATCCGAACAAGTTCGGACCAAACCGTGGGGTCACTTTGTCTCAACAAAGGGTTAAACTAATCTTCTGAGGTTCGCCCATCTTTGCACACAATCTATAACCTCTGCAACGGGCAATAGGAAAACCTGTTCCACTCAACAATAAGGTCCTTGATTTTATTTTATTAAAGATTTTATTTATTAAAGATATGAAAATTATATTCTGTGTGTATGGTGTATAAAGCTTCTATACCACATGAGAACCTTGCATATAGTGTTGCATGTCGGCAGCTTTGAAGTTGTTAAAATTTTGCTCTGCGGCTAAAGAGCTGCTTTATACCATATTGATGCATCCCTTCAGACCATTCTCTGTAAAATTTGGTCAAGTTTTTGAAATCATAGGAACATAATGACTATTTTCTTTGCTGAACTTTAGGGTAAATTGACTTTGTAGCTGAAATTCTGGAATTAGGTCTTATACCTGCAGCAATCATTTATGAGAAATCCCTTCCCCGTTGCTGACTTGTTTGTTCCTCTTTGTTAATTAATCCCTCAGAAAGTTCCACTCTTGTAAAATTGTAACTTGTGTTCTGACTGTATGGTGCTAAGAACAAAATCAAGTATCGTGCTGATTCTACAGTCCTCTTGTTTACTTATAATGACGGCTTTATATTAATTTAGCCTCAATTGTCCGGCACCATTCTCGCTACAACAATGAGCAGGATTGATGATGATGGGATTAATTTCTTATTTTGGTTTGTATACAGCTGTCATATGCTTCTTACAATAATAGACTAAAAGCTTGCTCAAACTTCCATCTCAATCCACAGCTCTCTCTAAACCAACCAGACAGCAAATATATCTTGTTAAATCCACCATTTTGCAAAAGCAATCTTTATGGTAGTATATATTAACACTCTACTCTCAGGTCTGACAATTACCAAGTCTACCAAGTGGTAAGAAAAAGCCCTGTAAATTGAAGTTATTTTATATAACTTGCTTTTGACTGCATCTATTTAGAAGCTTCTATGCTAAGTGTACACTGAACTGCAAGTATTTATGAGCAAGCTCATTGCAATTTTGAAGGGGTTGTTTAAGACCCATGAATAAAGGGTACTGGTGTCCTATCCACAGGGTAGGTCATCAGTGTCATATTAGTGGGTGTCCAACACTCCGACCCTGCAATAACTGATATGTGCCGGAAGCTGTATACATGGTGTCAGGTCTCATATACTTTTATACTTTTATACTTTTATATTTTTTATACTTTTATTTTTATATATAAACTTCAAATTCTAATTTTTCCCTGCTACTAAACTATCAGCTATGAAACAAGTTATGTTATCTAAAGATGGCGCTGACATCCTGTGTACTGCACCCAGATGCACTTGATTCAGAGGATTCAGTACAATGCCCAAGACAATGCCTGAGACACGTCTGGATACTGCAGAAAACTTGAGCCAATGAAGAACTGTCAACATTGTGATGTCTGATCTACTGCAATGCTAATCACGCCTTAACCATGCCCCTTTCCTTTCCTGTAAAAACACTTGAGCTTTGAATAAACACCAGCAGTGCTGATCGGAGAAGGGGCAAGAGCATGAGCTGGGTCTGAAACAGAACTCTGTCTGTGTCATTCTTTGCGTTGTGCACACATGCTAACCATTTGAGAGTGACTGACTGACCCGGGTATTGTCGCCTACGACCCTGAAAATCTGGCGCCCAACGTGGGGCTACCGAGAGGAGGACCAGAAGCCTGCTGACCCGCACGGACTGCCGGACGAACTCCTGTCTCTCCCCGATGAGGCTTGCGCAACCTCACTGAATCACGGTAAGTCTACTCATATTCTGTATGTGTTTACTTGCCTGTGAATCGGGGACCGACAGTTAGTAATCCGGTTGTTGGACAGGGCAGTGAGTTGAACGTCTGAGTGGTACGGACATTTCTGTATCTCCTCCGGTGGTCTCGAACCGCAGCACTGTGAGAATTTTCTCATTACCACGTACAGTTCAGTCGGTCACTGTTACTGCATATAATTGAAAGAATCAGAAAGTGAAAGTAAAGACAGTCTGAATAAAGCGAGATAGGTGGGAAGCCGTCTGTTTAGTTAGAGAGTATTGTATTCAGTGCTGTAACATATTGCTGGGACATAGGCTGTCAGTCCGAGAAAGGAGATAGGACAGGTGTCCGTAGGACCCTTAAGGTCCCATAAGTCCGCTAGGGGCTTGAAGGAGAAATACTCCGTTACGGAGTGATAGAGGTGCACATAGAACTGCAGTTTGGGGTTGGGGACCCAACGACAAGATCCTGTAACCGGAGAGAGGTGGATCTTGGGCGGTAACTGTGAGTTTAACACTTGGTGAGCAGCTGCACTGGTGTTGTATCTCTGATTAGTGATTATGTTACGGCTGTTCAAACGCAGACATACTTTGCCCCCCGGGGCACAGACGGCGGTAGAATTGGTTAAGGCGAGAGAAGGAAAGAAGTATGTGAAAGAAGTGAGCCGCTTGTATAAGTTAGCAGGATTGCCGTCAGACGGCAGATTACAGCCCAGTATGTGGAAAGATATATTGACCACGGGAAGAGGTATGCTGGAAGATAAGGGCTTGTTAGAAGCCGCACAAGCTCACTTCAGGGTCGCAAGGGCTTTACAGGGTGAAGGATATGCAGAAGTCAAAGGAGAGGGAGGAGATGAAAATGCTGAAATGTTATTTGGATATGTAAAACCTGATGTGTCAAAATCAACTGCTGCTACAATTGTTGATGCGCCACCGCCCTATGATGGCGTCGGGAATGGACCTGAAGGATGGACCTGCGCCACGTGTGGAACGCAGAACCCGGACTTCCGTGAAACGTGCGCTAGCTGTGGGGCACCACGCCCACATCCGCGCGTGTCTCGCCCCACTTCCGTTGCGACGCCATCTTTGGATGTGGATGGAAGCAGGGCAACCGGAACTTCCTCTGGCAACCATCTTGGTATACCCACCGGAACCTGGAACGCACCCCTGTATCCGGTAATAACGACTTCCGGATCTTATTACACAGGCCCAACTTCCGCTAGGCCCACAGCACCGGAAGAAGCTGAAGCACCCCCTCCTCCGGTAGTCTCATTATTCCCCAGTTTACACAGCCAGGAAGCCCAACAGGCTGACACGACTCATGACGCCCCGCTTCCACAACCCCCATTATTTAGTGTTAGCACTCCTGATGTCACATGGGCCCCGCCTCAAAGGGCCCAGTCCCATGTCTCAATCTCATATGACCCACCCTGTTCCGGGATAGGGGATCCCAGTATTACAGAACAATGGACGGGGGTGCTCTAGAGAATGTACGTTACTGTGTCAGGGGGACAGATCACTCTCAGTGTGGGCTACGGAGATCTCTGTACACTCAATGTGGGGGCAATGGTGAACACTGCAAACTCCAACCTGGAACACTGATCAGGACTAGCCCGCCGGATGGTGGAGCTAGGAGGCCCTCAGATACAGGCAGATAGCAGGGCCCTGGTGGCCCAGGGAAACCAAATTGCAGTAGGAGATATAGCTGTCACTGGCCCTGGTCGCCTTCCTTGCTCTATTCTGATCCATGCTGTAGGCCCAATTTATGACAGAAACCACCCAGAACATGGTCGCCACCCGCTCAGGTCAGCTATATGGAAGCCTCTTGTGTATGCATCCAACATGAGCAGGGACCGTATGCCAGATAGTTCAATAGCTTTGCCGCTTATTTCTTCGGGCATCTTCGGGTACCCTATGAGTGACTGCATAGAAGAAACGGTGGACATAGTGCAACAATACATTGCAACACAGCCCATTACACTTAGTGAGATCAAGATTGTGACAAGTTCCCCAGATGCCACTAATGCTGTGAAAAGAGCCATATTACACAGAATGGAGCCAAGTGTCCCTAATGTCCAGTCACCTCCTACACCACATACTTTCCAGACACAGTACCCTGCAGTTGATTCCTTTGAATCTGTAAGTCAACATTCTAGAAATAACCCATTTGCTCCACAGCCCATTATGCCTGCAACACTGCCCCTGGAAACCGAGGATGAAACTCTCAGGTATGTCAAGTTTGCCCCAAACCAAGTTTCAACTCTGGTATCTCAGCTCCCGGATCCAGAGAAGCACCCTGTGCCTTTCTACAGGAGACTAGTGCAAATACAAAAGACCTATGCAGCGACCTGGCAGGATCTAATGGCCCTACTTGAAATTAAGGCTACAGATAGCTATCTACCCATAATCAAGGCCCATCTGGATGATGCTAGACTTACCTCCACGGATTCTTGGAATTCAGGTGTGACCTTATGTGAACAATTGAAGAGATGGGCACAGGATATGCTCACAGAGCAAGCTGGGTCAATGCAAGATGTCCAGCAAGAAGAAGATGAATCTGTGGACAAATATGCAGCCCGTATGACACAACAATTTGAGGACCTGGGATTCTCAGCTCAGAACAAGACCCATGTCTCTTTATTGACCCGTGCATTCATGGATGGACTCCAAGAACAATTAAGGGACAAGATCAACACTGTCAGGCCAGAAACTATGACTCTACCACTGAAAGAAGCTGTTATCATTGCCAAAGGGTTCCATAAGGCACTAACTAAGGAGAAGAAAGATGGGAAGAAGAAGAAAGTAATGATGATGACCTCAGGCCTGGAAGAAGAGTCAGATCCGGATCACGTGCTTCCATTGATGCCAAATCTGACCCAACAAAATCAACTGTATCAGCCTGTTCCTCAACCACCGGTACAGTATGTACCCCCACAGGCACCGCTGGCATACCAGCAGCCCTATCAAGGCTATGTAGGACCTCAACAGGCCTACAATGGCCCGCCGAGACAGGACAGACGTGGCCCACTCACATGTTGGAATTGTGGCCGTAATGGACATGTAAGAAAACACTGCAGGTCTAATCCTGCCCACATGAGAGGATTCCAGAAGGATGGGGGACCACATCAACAACAGCAACAACACCCACAAGAGCCATACCAGAGACAACCAAGACAATGAAGCCAAGGCCAACCGTGTCCCTTCTGCCAGCTACTTCCACCCTACCTGAATCACCTTGTGGGAAAGTTATTCTCACAGTTGACAATAGTCCTGTTGAATTCATGGTGGACACGGGGGCGGCCACATCTATCATCACCCGAAGAGATTTACCTCCAGAAGTACCCATATCATCTGATTTTGTCACATGTATCGGAATTGAAGGAACCAATTCAAGGGCACCCCTCACAGTGCCCATTCTACTAGGACCTTTTCCTGATGTTACGGCACGCCTCCGTGTGTCTTGCCAAGTCAACCTGCTGGGAGCGGACCTGCTCAAGGAGATGAAGGCTAACATCCAGTTTGGAGAAACAGGAATGCACCTGGAGCTACACAACCCTGACTGTGAAGAGGGAAGGATGGATGTATGCCTATTAAAAGCCTTACCCATTCTGATTTCCCAAATACTGAAACAAGATCCCCTCTATGGTGTTCCACCCCATGTTGAAGCCCAGATACCTGAAGCCCTTTGGTCCAAAGGTCCAGACGATGTGGGAACTCTCCCAGTAGCGCCAGTCAAGGTCTTCATGAAGCCTGATGTTCCATTTCCACGAGTACCTCAGTATCCTCTCAAGGCAATACAGGAAGGGAGCTTGGCAGCTCAAATTGTGACCCTAAGAAGACAAGGTGTTCTAGAACCTTGTACCTCCCCATGTAATACGATGTTATTTCCGGTCAGGAAGAAGACCCCCAAAGGACACGCCCCCAAGTTTCGCCTTGTACAAGATCTAAGAGCAGTCAACGCGGCAACAGTGCTAGAGACTCCTGTGGTCCCAAATCCGAATACCCTACTTTCAGGAATACCACCCTCTGCAAAGTTCTTCACTGTTCTGGACTTGGCAAATGCTTTCTTCAGTGTGCCTTTGCACCCGGACTGCCAATACCTTTTTGCCTTTACTTTACAAGGAGGACAACTTACGTGGAC
Organism: Leptodactylus fallax; assembly: GCA_947044405.1. Taxonomy (NCBI): domain Eukaryota; kingdom Metazoa; phylum Chordata; class Amphibia; order Anura; family Leptodactylidae; genus Leptodactylus; species Leptodactylus fallax. The sequence continues at coordinate 7,904,583 of CAMRHE010000016.1, forward strand.
ACGAACCCCTCAAGGAGCCCAGAACAGCCCAAATCAGTTCACACAAGCCCTGAAGACATGCCTGGAACCCTGGATACTATACAACCCTGAGGCAGTGTTATTACAGTATGTAGATGACCTTCTCCTGTGTGGACCCAATGTGGAAACCCTGGAACAGCTATCCATCTCTCTGTTACATCACCTACTTGCCATAGATTGTAGAGTGTCCAGAGACAAGGTTCAGTGGTGCCAACCACGTGTTATCTTCCTGGGACATTGCATCTCAGAAGGAACCAAACATCTCACAGAAGACCGGAAGGCGGCCATTGAACAGATGACATACCCGGAAACGGTCTCACAGCTCCAATCTTTCCTTGGATTGATTGCCTATTGTAGACAATGGATCCCGGATGCTTCCAGAACTATGCAACCATTGTATGATGCCTTGAAAACTGGTCCAGGATTCTATGATGCAGAGACTCCAGAAATTTACAGGCAACAACAGGAATCCTTTCACATGTTGAAGGGAGCAATTTCTAAGGCCCCTGCTTTAGGCCTCCCCGATTACAGTCAACCTTTTCACCTCTTCGTTTCAGAAAGTGATGGACATGCCGCGGGAGTCCTGTGCCAGAAACATGGAGATAAACAAAGACCACTTGGATACTATTCTTGCCGCCTAGACCCAGTCGCCAGAACCTCACCAACCTGTCTTAAAGCGGTACATGCAGCCCAAGCTTTGCTAGACAGAACTGCGGACCTGATTCTGGGACATGACGTCATTATCCAAGCCAATCACGACCTTGCTGCTGTACTGACACAAACACAGCCTAGGCACATGTCACATCAAAGACATCTAAGACTTGAATGTTCCTTATTGTTGCCTTCTAATATCACCTTCCAAAAATGTAACACGATTAATCCTGCCACTCTACTGCCACATTCCAGGGGGGAGTATGATGAAGATGGCCAGGAACATTCTCCTCATGACTACCTTGCAGCCCTTCAATCTCAAATTTCTGCGCCACCAAATGTGAAAGAGACTGAACTCCAAGATGCAGACCTTGAACTATGGACGGACGGCTCCAGATTTGCCGGTAGGTTCCACACAGGATATGCAGTCACCTCTGAAACAGAAGTCCTGATGGCTGAAGCACTCCCTGCCCACGTGTCAGCCCAAGAAGCGGAACTGATAGCGCTACAGATGGCCTGTGACATGGCAGCTGGATTAAGAGTTAACATTAGAACAGACTCAAGATATGCCTATGGTATAGCCCATGACTTTGGGATCATTTGGAAGAATAGAGGTTTCATCACTGCAGCCGGAACCCCAGTGAAGCATGCAGAACGCATTCAGAACCTCATGGAATCCATCCTGAAGCCTACAGAAGTTGCAATCATCAAGGTCAAGGCACATGGAAGAGTGAACTCAAGGGATGCTAGAGGAAACCACTTGGCAGACCAAGTGGCTAAACAGGCTGCTTTAGGGAATGTGTCAGAGAGGTGGCAGGAGCCGGGGACAACGTCTATTATGGTAACTACCAGAGCCCAGAAGAAGTAATTTGAAGAAGATGAACGACTGCAGAAACCAGAAGACCCCAGAGATAACTTGAACTTGGGTAGACTACCCTATGACAGACTGAGACAAGAACAAACACACACAACCAAAGAAGAAAGGAGAGAGTGGAAGGACCAAGGTGCCAAGATGGAAAATGGAATCTGGAAGAAGGATGGACTCATTTGCCTCCCAAAACGGATGTACCCGGCTATTGCAACATGGACACATGGCATCACCCACAGAGGAAAAACACAGGTTTTAGCCTATGTCAAGAAATTCTACCATGCACCTGGAATATCAACTACAATCACAGCTTACAATAGAGCTTGTCAAATTTGCAAAACCTGCAACCCGGCCAAAACAGAGAAGATGCCACAACAACATTTGGCTAAGCCTGATTATCCGTTTCAGAGGATACAAGTGGACCACATACAACTTCCCAAGTCAGGCAAATATGAATATGCTTTGGTGGTAGTAGACATGTTTTCAGGATGGCCCGAGGCGTACCCTGTAACTAATATGACAGCTAAAGTCACAGCTAAGAAATTGATTACAGAGGTTGCCTGTAGATTTGGAATACCTCAAGTTTTGGAGAGTGATCAGGGCCCAGATTTCTCAGCCATGATATACTCAGAACTATGGGAGATGTTAGGAGCCAGTGTAGGATTACACACCCCATATCATCCCCAGAGCTCAGGGAAGGTGGAAAGGATGAATGGGACTCTGAAAAGCAAATTGCTAAAAATGAGTCAGGAACTGTTGCCCATTGCCCTGTATCATGTCAGACATACCCCGCAGGCCAGGCATGGGTTAACCCCATATGAAATCCTTTTTGGAGCACCCCCCAAGATAGGGGAGATTAAAAATCAAGAGCTATCAGAATCAAACGATAAAGTTGTAAAATTTGTGGTGGAACTTGCAAAGGAATTGACTAACACCCATTCTATAGTTTCTGCTTCTCTTCCAGAATCCTCAGGTGAAACAGTACACAGCTTTGCACCTGGAGACAAGGTGTATGTGAAGAAATATATCAGAAAGAACTGTCTTGACTCCAGATTTGAAGGTCCATATCAAGTCCTACTGACCACTCCAACTGCTGTCAAGCTAGAAGGGAAAAACACCTGGATACACGTCTCCCACTGCAGACGAGATCCTAGTGAATTATGAAACTCTATATCCTTTTCATATTACTCACTCTGATGGTGGGCGAGGGGACAGCAGAACCTACTGTTTTCTGGGTAGATCTGACTAAACCTGTGAATACTTGGACATTTGATTACTGTACTGTGGCCGAATGTGGTGACAGGACACGTGAGGGGCTGGCAGGGATAGAGCCCCAATACTATCTTTGTGTTACTAGGCCAGGGAATGATCACTGTTACTACTGGCCAGATGCAGCTTGGAATACGGGGAATGATTGGGGATACAGACCCAAAGAAGCCATGACGAGTAAAGATAGAAATGGTAAATCCCTTAGGACTAGAATGACTCTCACTAAGGTGGGGACCCAAAAAAGGTGGGATAGCTGTAACTATAGTCCCAAAGGATGTAGCCCTCTAATATTGAATTTAGAAAACACTCAACAAAGCGATTTACAAACGTTTGTCCTTGGCGTCTATTTTAAGGGTCATCATACAGGGGGACTGGGACTAATGACGATTAAAGACATAAATTCTAGGACCGCTACAGCCCCCAGTCTAGCCAGTTTACCTGTTCCAACTCCAACTCTAAAACCCTTTGAAAAGGCCGTAAAGGAAATAATACCTATACCTGGTTTAAAATGGGAAGATGTCATGGCCATAGAGACTCAGACTGCACCTAGAAGAAACCTCTGGCTAGAATGGGTTAGATACACAGTAATACTGTATCATACAATATCACTACAGGATGTATAGCCTGTGCTGCAGCAAGTGGGCAGTTGGGAACTGTGCCGTTCAATACTCCAGAAGGAAATGACACCGAGTGTCTGTTAAAATTGTTAAAGGGCCAGAAAGGTGATGAATGCCCAGACTATCACCCCCTAGTCACAGCTAATGCTAGAGTTAGGCCTCCAGGAGAGATCACAATTTATACTGGTAATTACACCTGTTTCTATTCTAATCATTCCGAAGGGAGGCCCCTGGGAAACTTTACTGATAAGCTGTGTACCAAGGAAATGACTGTAAGTGAAGTCCTTTTGCAAAACCACACTAAGAGTTTGTATGATATCTATTGGCTATGTGGTGATGATAAAATAAGAGCTAAACTGCCCAACAAGTGGACGGGACAGTGTGCCCTGATAAAGGTAATTATGCCATTTAGAATACTCCCCTGGGAGCCTCGGGATGATGAGGGAAATGTTAAAGTTTTACCCAGACATAAGAGGAGCAAACAGCCTGCAGGAAGTTTTGATTCTGCAGTTTATATAGATGCCATAGGAGTCCCAAGGGGGGTTCCAGATGAATTTAAAGCCAGAAATCAAGTGCTTGCAGGTTGGGAATCAATTTTCCTCTAGCCCACCATAAATAAGAATGTAGACTGGATTAATTACCTATACTATAATCAACAAAGGTTTGTAAACTATAGTAGAGATGCCTTTCTGGGGATCGTTGAAGAATTAGGCCCAAATACCAGAATGACTCTTCAAAACAGACTGGCAGTTGACATGATATTAGCGGAAAAAGGTGGCGTCTGTGCCATGATAGGAGAAGAATGCTGTACATATATCCCTGATAACACTGGCGTTAATGGAAAGGCCACAGTGGCCATCTCCCAAATTTCCGACCTATCAGTGGAACTCAAGAAACACTCTGGGATAACCAACTCTTGGGCTGACTGGTTCACGTCATGGACCCATGGATGGAGAGAAATGTTGACCCAAATAGGGATTGCTATAGGATGTGTTCTTCTGGTACTGATGATACTCTCAATTTGTGTTATCCCCTGTATCAGGAAGATGGCGATTAAAACTATAGAAGCAGGAACAAAGGGAGTATTTGTAAACCACACAGAAATGGACCCACTGATGACAGGACCTGAAATTGATATGGAGACAATAAAGGTGTATGATGACGTAGCAGCTCTTCCCCCCCGGGAATATGCTGAGTTAATTTAGGGATAGTAAGGATCTGTCTTTCCCATGTGAAAGGCCTTTAAGTGGGAACCTATCCACAAGGGATAGGTTGTCACCCAGGAGGTGAAAAGGAGTGAAGCACATTGGAACAGATCATTAGTTTCATAAAGATTAGGGAAAAATTAGTATTTAGGGGGGATTGTCAGGTCTCATATACTTTTATACTTTTATATTTTTTATACTTTTATTTTTATATATAAGCTTCAAATCCTAATTTTTCCCTGCTACTAAACTATCAGCTATGAAACAAGTTATGTTATCTAAAGATGGCGCCGACATCCTGTGTACTGCACCCAGATGCACTTGATTCAGAGGATTCAGTACAACGCCCAAGACAATGCCTGAGACACGTCTGGATACTGCAGAAAACTTGAGCCAATGAAGAACTGTCAACATTGTGATGTCTGATCTACTGCAATGCTAATCACGCCTTAACCATGCCCCTTTCCTTTCCTGTAAAAACACTCGAGCTTTGAATAAACACCAGCAGTGCTGATCGGAGAAGGGGCAAGAGCATGAGCTGGGTCTGAAACAGAACTCTGTGTCTGTGTCATTCTTTGCGTTGTGCACACATGCTAACCATTTGAGAGTGACTGACTGACCCGGGTATTGTCGCCTACGACCCTGACAATGGTATATGGACAGAAGCAGTTCTGCTCCTATTGAAGTGAACGGGAGAAGGGCTGCAGTTCTCTGGAACCGTCGCTACACTATACAACTTCCGGCTCTGTACACTATAGAAGTGAACCAGGGAACTGCAGCTCTTCTGCCATTCACTTCAATCATCACAAAGCTGTTTCCTTCCGATCAGATGTTCTCAGCAGCTGTTATATGGAGAATAGAGGCAGATAGCTACAGTTAGATCCATAAATACTTGGACAGAGACAACATTTTTCTAATTTTGCTTCTGTAAATTACCACAATGAATTTTGTACAAAACAATTCAGATGAAGTTGAAATTCAGAATTTCAGCTTTAATTCAGTGGGTTGAACAAAATGATTGCATAAAAATGTGAGAACTATAAAGCATTTATTACACACAATCCCTTCATTTCAGGGGCTCAAAAGTAATTGGACAAATTAAATAATTGTAAATAAAATGTTAATTTCTAATACTTGGCTGTTCAACCTTTGTTGGCAATGATTGCCTGAAGTTTTGAATTCATGGTCATCACCAGACACCGCTGTGTTTCCTCATTTTAATACTCTGCCAGGCCTTTACTGCAGCAGTTTTCATTTGCTGTTTGTTTGTGGGCCTTTCTGTCTGAAGTTTAGTCTATAACAAGTGAAATGCTGCTCAATTGGGTTGAGATCAGGTGACTGACTTGGCCATTCAAGAATATTCCACTTCTTTGCTTTAATAAACTCCTGGGTTGGTTTGGCTTCATGTTTTGGTTCATTGCCCATCTGTGTTATGTATCAGTTTGGCTGCATTTGAGCACATAGTATGTCTCTGAATACCTCAGAATTCATCCGGCTGCTTCTGTCCTGTGTCACATCATCAATAAACACTAGTGACCCAGAGCCACTGGCAGCCATGCATGCCCAAGTCATCACACTGCCTCCGCCATGTTTTACAGATGATGTGGTATGCTTTGGATCATGAGCTGTACCACGCCTTCGCCATACTTTTTTCTTTCCATCATTCTGGTAGAGGTTGATCATGGTTTCATCTGTCCAAAGAATGTTCTTCCAGAACTGTGCTGGCTTTTTTTTAGATGTTTTTCAGCTAAATCCAATCTAGCCTTTTCATTCTTGAGGCTTATGAGTGGCTTGCACCGTGCGGTGAACCTTCTGTATTTATTTTTATGCAGTCTTCTCTTTATTGTAGATTTGGATATTGATACACCTACATCCTGGAGAGTGTTGTTCACTTGGTTGGCTGTTGTGAAGGGGTTTCTCTTTGCCATGGAAATTATTCTGTGATCATCCACCACTGTTGTCTTCCATGGGCGCCAGGTCTTTTTGCAGTGATGAGTTCACCAATGTTTGCTTTCTTTCTTTCTTTCTTTCTTTCTTCTTTCTTTCTTTCTTTCTTTCTTTCTTTCTTTCTTTCTTTCTTTCTCAGGATGTACCAAACTGTAGATTTTGCCACTCCTAATGTTGTAGCAATTTCTCGGATGTGTTTTTTTCTGTTTTCGCAGCTTAAGGATGGCTTGTATCACCTGCTTGGAGAGCTCCTTTGACCGCATGTTTTCTTCACAGCAAAAACTTCCAAATGCAAGCACCACACCTCAAATCAACTCCAGGCCTTTTATCTGCTTAATTGAGAATGACATAATGAAGGAATTGCCCACACCTGCCCATGAAACAGCCTTTAAGTCAATTTTCCAATTACTTTTGGTCCCTTTAAAAACAGGGTGGCACATGTCAAGGAGCTGAAACCCTGAAACCTGAAACTCCTAAGCCCTTCATCCAATTTTAATGTGGATACCCTCAAATGAAAGCTAAAAGTCTGGACTTTATGTCCATGTCCATTATATAACTATAACTTGAATATATTTCAGTAAACAGGTAAAAAAAAAAAAAATTGTCAGTGTCCAAATATATATGGACCTAACTGTAGGAGCCATTCTGAGTTACTGCAACTAAGCTCTTATAATAAGTAAATGGGACACAGAAAACAGACTTATCTGCTTCTGACTTTGTTCTTTGTATAGCAAATGCTTAGACCAATTAATCGGCAGGGGTTCCAGGTGTCGGATCCCCACTGATCTGATATCATTTGCCCAGAAAACCTCTCGCAAGTACATTTCTCCTCAGTTAAAGCTGTTCATATTACTCATTCCTATAGTTATTATTATTTCATTAGAATAGCAATTTTCTGCATATAGAGTATGAATATGACGTTTCTGTATTCAGAACATATTCCTCCTTATCATTGCTGGACCTGCATAGATCACCAGTACTTGGTAAAGTTGAATAAGTTCAACTATGAGGATGCTTCAGTCCTGAATCTTTTTCTCAAGGGTCATCACAGCCGAGTGCTGGACTAAAGCAATAGAAAATGTAATTACCCGAGTCCATGAGGGAGTCTGTTTTTATTGCTTATACCATACTGACTGACATATCCTTTCCTTTCATAATTAAAAATATTAATTACTATTATATTAATGTGATGTGAAAATAGAACTTTTGTAACACTCGAGGAAAGCATTTAAATAGAGCTAATAAATGTATCCAGTTGGTGAACACTTTGTATGAATATTACAGTGCATTTTCCTAGGTGCGATTGCTTCCCTTATGTGTGAAGTGTGACATTTTTAACCTGGTAGGCCTTAAAAGGAATTTATAAAGGGGTTGGCCCACAAAAAATATTTATTCCATTTTCACAGGATACGGATTACATGTACAGTTGATAGAGGCTAGATATGGATAAACCTCTAAAGATTTGTTTTGCTTCTGGTTCAGCCCAAAGATTAATTTCGGGTTGAATTACATTGTAAATAAATTTAATTGAATTAGATTTTAAGTGTGAATAATATACTCAGGTGTCTGTTCAGACATACAAAGTGGAGGCCCAAGGAAGGTGTGGAAACATAACAGTTATACTCACCTTCCCTCAACTCTCCCTGGCATCCTCCCAACATCTGGTGCTCGTCCTCTTCTGATCTCCTTGGTGATGTCACATGCACCAGGGTTACCGCTGAGGCCTGTGATTTGGTCTCAGTGGTCACATTGGGTGTTGTGACGTCAAGATGCTTGTGTTAAAGCGCCATGACATTGGCATGCTCCATATGAACACTGAGGCCCAAAAACTTAAAAGTTTGGGAAAATTTGACCCAAAACATTTTGCTGATCAACATTGGAGACTTTATAACTGGGAATCTCAGATATCACAAGAATATGGGTCTAGTGTTTGCCATTTGAATGTAGTGGTAGTCATGCATGTGCACTACCACTCCATTCAAAGCCTCTGAGAATGATAGAGATACAGTAGCTGAGCACTGTACTTGGCTATTTATGTCAGTCCCATAGAAACTGAATGAAGCAGTAATACCCATGCGTACACACCATTCCATTTAGACATGAGACACAAGACTGCTACGCCTGTGATCTGTGGGGTTTCTCACAATCCGACCCTGAGCAATCATGCATTTATCATCTATCCTGTGGATAGGAAAAAATGTTTTTTGTGTCAATCCTGTTAAGAGCATTATTAGAGAATTCTGAATGAAAGGCTCTTCTAATCATCTAATAGTCAAAGAAAAGAGCAGCTACAAAAATCTTCACATATTGGGAAGGGCACATTACAAATTAAGGATACATGGACAACCCTTTGATATAAATAGGCACAATATAATGCTTTTTTTTCTCCTATGGAGTACAACTTCTTTACTGTACATTGACTTGACCAAACACTACACTTTCTGTAACATAAAGAAACGCTTGGATATCTGCAAGTAATGAGACCCAAGATCAGTCACATTATGGAAATTGAGCTTATCATGGGGCTGAACAAGAGTACAGTATTTCGTTGCAAGGTTTGTAGGTTCATTTTAAAGGAAATAGTCGAAAACTTTGAGATGAGCAGCGAAATACATCATTATCCCTTCAGTGTATTGGCAGGTGTTACACAGGTCTGGAATTTGTTGCGGATGTGTATCTTGTTACAGACAAAACTGACAGAAAGAGAGAATAATACATAAATATGGGGGTATAAGGAGAGCACACCGCCACACAGGGTAATATATCCTTTTTATTCATTATTACTGTATTTGGTTTTAAGTCTGTACACCATTTTCATAGTTGAAGACATGTCAGAAGTTTTCAGTTTTGTCAAGTTTGATCACCAACCTGTGACCTTTTGTTAGCTGTTTGCACTATTAGCATTATTGTACTTTCCAAATGCATTTTCTGTATAACTGTGTACAAAATATTATCTGCCAGTACAGCTGGAGAAGAGAACCGGGCGCAGCGTCCTTCATAAACCAACTTATATTTTGTAAGCTCAGTAATCTTTTTACATAAACTAATGTGCATTAAAATTACTTTCTAAAACAAGTCCAAGGAATTCTAATTTAATGGAAAAAAAAGTAACCTGCAGGGACGTGAATGGAATTGCTATGTTTTCAGTACATCGGGCATCTGTGGTTATGTTCATAGCCTTTGAATGGCCATTAAAATACAGAATGGAGCATTTAACTTCTTCTCGACAGACATTTAGCCTTGCTACTGATCCCCCAAATACAAAAAGTCATATAGCAGTATTATACTTTGCCACAAATGCTGAGTCTATGACAGTACTTAAATCAGAAACATCTGTCCAGATATAGTTATATTACGCACCAGCTGTTTGCAGCACTGTCAGTGTATTTCTGCTTTCTTTAATTGCTACAGATACACAACTTCCTGAGGCCAAACAGACATTCCACAGAAAGTTTCTGCTGAATCTAGCTATTAAAAACCAGAATGCAAATAAACAAAAAAGTTATTGTACACCGAAAATAAAGGCATCATACTGTAACACTTTTGACAGATGTGCAAGTCAGTCTTATTTTCCAGGAATCATTATATGTCAGAACTGAACGCAAGGTCTACAGATTTTCCGCCTATTAAGTATATTCATTTCACTATTTGTTTAGATGTATGCAACTTTATAGCAACGTTATAACCAATTAATATGATGAGAAGGGAAAATTTGCATGTGTGGTCTTTTTTATACATTATGTCTTTGTTGAACACAAAAGTTTACAAAGTTTACTAAATTCTCATTTAGGAATAACATGCTGACAATGTTGTTCTTCTTTTATGACATGGCAGCCAGATAGACATCCATAAATATTGATGGATTGTTTCCTTTTGCTCTCATGCAATGGTTAAAGGGATTGTCCAGTTTCAGCAAATATGTGTTATTGTTTGTATACTGTAAAGTTCCACAATTTTTCAACATACTTTCTGTATCAATTCCACACAGTTTTCTGGGTTTCTGCTTGCTGCCATTCAATGCTTTCTTCCATTTGATGAAAATCACTCCATAGTCATATGATGGACAGTCCATGGTCATGTGATATACAGTCCATGGTCATGTGATATACTGTCCATGGTCATGTGATGTACACACAGGTGCACATCTGCCTGGTAACGAGCTGAGCACCTGTGTCTATCACATAACCATGGACTGATTATTATCCACTAGAAGTAAACAGAATGAATGACAGCAAGCAGAGATCTAGAAAACCATAAGGACCTGATACAGACAGTATATTGGAAAACTGTAGAACTTTTCAACATGCAAAACATTTATTTACTAAAATGGGACAACCCCTTAAGTTTTATCTTGTCCTGTGCTCTGCTGTTACTAAGTGTTCCAATTAACCTCGCCAGGTCAGCTCTAAATATTCAGATCACTCACTTACTGTCTGGTTTTTAGGTATCTCATTGCAGATATTGCTATCTGTTTGTTTCAGCCACTGTTTGAGATCCATTCTTTTGGCTTTTGTGTTTTAGTTCCCTGAAATCTTATTTCAAAATCTGGAATTGCAGTCATGTGTTCTATAGTACTAGAGATGAGAATGTTTTCATTTCTTCGAAACCAGTGGCAAAAACACATGTGAATCAGATACAACACTCACTATAAACTATGTATTACGATTGCAGTCATTCTTCTAGCTGAAGCAATAATTTTATGGCAGTATGTAATGTGCAGCAGGTTGTGGATCTTCTATGTCACCAAACCTTTGGGCTACTCTGTAGGGCATTATCTAAGTGTTCTCCCTTATGTTCTTCCTGTAACCACGTACAGGTATCTGATCTTTACTGTCGGGAGACTACCAGGTCAATACTTGGAGTCATCCCAATGTGTTGGTGGCATATGACAAGGTAGGTCAGTGATTCTGTTGAGCAACAGGGAGTCAGGCAGAAGCAGAGCCTGAATACAAATTGAGATAAGGGCTGGGATTGTATCTGCAAGGTCAGAGGACAGGTGTATAGTCAGGGCTGGCAGAGTTTGTGCAGTATAAACAGGCAGGGGGTCACTAGGGCACTAAATCACTAGAGCTATTGTATGATCAATAATCTGATTGTCAGTAATGCTATTCCTTTAGATAACCTGTCTATCTGTCTATCTGACACTACTCAGCTGGCCATTAAACAATGACAGAAAACATCTAAGGAGGTAAAATGTAAATCATACTTTCCCTTATATAATGCTAAGTGTTTTTGTGGAAAAAAAAAATTAACTGTGTCCGTAAAGAATAATTACATCAATATTAATGTAAGTAGAAGTGACAATTCATGAGCACTTGGTTTGGATAGAAAGATTGCTTTTGAGTAATACTTATGAGTTTTACTTACTCTGAGCTTAAAGATGACCTTTCACCACCCCAGGGCTGTGCAGTTTTTTGTACCTTGTTATAGGCGCTGCTGTACAGACCCTGAGGTAGTTTGAATTTTCTTCCTAGCCCCCACCGTTGTGGAGTTATGAACCGCGTTATTAAAGCTCTTCACTGTCAGAAGGGAATTCCCTGACAGTAAGTGAAGGGCTGTGTCATTTGCATCGCTCTGACACTGTCCAATTAGCAGAGGGCAGTGTGAGAGCGGCTTCGGCTGTGTGATCTCATGAGAAGTTGCGAGATCTCACGAGATCACACAGCCAAAACTCTAATACAGTACCCTGTAAGTGAAGGGCTACGTCATTTGCATTCTACTTAGCATAGGACAGCTTCGGCTGTGTGATCTCATGAGAAGTTGCGAGATCGCTCAGCCGAAGCTCTAATACAGTCCCCTGTAAGTGAAGGGTTACATCATTTGCATTCCACTTAGCACAGGACAGCTTCGGCTGTGTGATCTCGCGAGATCTCGCAACTTCTCATGAGATCACACAATCGAAGCCGCTCTGACATTGCCCTCTGCTAATTGGACAGTGTCAGAGTGATGAAAATGACGTAGCCCTTCACTTACTGTCAGGCAACGCCCTTCTGACATTGAAGAGCTTTAATAACAGGGTTCATAACTCCGCCACGGTGGGGGCTAGGAAGAAAATTCATTGTGCCCCAGGGTCTGTGCAGCAGCGCCCATAACAAGGTAAAAAAAAACTGCACAGCCCTGGGGTGGTGAAAGGTCCTCTTTAAACTGGGCTGTAACTTACTAAAGAGCTGTAAAAACTTTCTGGCCATTGGACACTGTCAGCAGGTCTCATGATCTTGCAGTCACAGATTGTTTAGTGCCTTAAACCCTGCCCATCAAGTAGATATATATCAAACCATCATGCTATACTACTTACAATATTTTGCACTCTCTGCGGCCTTTATCTGGGTGACATCCTCTCAGGACCTAATGAAAGCATACCCCAAATTTTAAAACCACTTTTCACAAATGAATAGTACAAGTGAATATAAGAAACTTTGTGATATATCTTATTAATGAAATAAGTTTTCTTCATTTATCAGACTGCTTTCTTCCTCCTTCCCTTCACTCAGCCTTTTATCTAATAGCTCCTGTATCCGTACCCAGCCTCATTCACAGAAATGTATGGAGAGGGGAAGGGGAAGGAGGAAGCTACTTACATTTTGTTTATTGATTTATTGCTCGTTCATTCTCTACAGTGTTAGAGAATTATCTTAATAGATATAGTAGAGTTAAAAGAGTTACAGTATCTTAGTTACAATGTGATGCAGAACTTCACAGCTTCTGTATATGTCTTTTCCAGCAACCTTTTCATAGACTTAATTTTTAAAAAGCTAAAAAGCACTAAGCCTGTTCAATGAAAATAGAAGCATTTTTCTTTAATAGGATATATTACATTGTTTACTGTATTCACTTATACTGTTCTTTTATGAAAAGTTTTTTTATAATTGTATAAATATCTATAATATGAACATAAATATACAAAATTTTGAGTATTCATTAGCAAATTCTCAACTCACCAGGTGCCCTTACCTAAGAGATACCTATAGCCACAAGCCGATGTGCCATAAGTAAATCTGGCAGTAGGTAAACCCTTTATAATGGCTTTGTTGGTGAATACTTTTTAGATTGTTTCTAAGCAACATTTTAAAGATTGTGTGTAAAAGCCAAAGTTCAGGCACCATCCCATAACTTGCCTTCATCTCTTAAATATAATTAATAGAAACTCATAAGGGTGTAAAGTTTACAAATTCCGAATGGGAATTATTTCAAAGAAAAGGTCAAGTCTTTCAAAGGCTTTGTGGACTTATTTTAATTACCGGTGAAGAGTGTAGTGGGATACATTTCTAGAGCTACAATTTCCCCTGAGTCCTGTTCTTGGATCAAGAATCCCATTTGTTCTTTTTAGTTATAAAATATTAAGGTTTTCAGTACCTGTTCATTAGTAGAAATACATGACGAGAGCATAAAACTGATGTAACTCTAAAAGCATACAGAGGCAAAGCTCAGTCCCTTGTAGGCTCAAACTTGTTTTGTCTGCAGTTTTTAGGTTCACCTATAATTACTGCTTAGTTAAGGAATAAGACAGAGCAGTTTTGAGAGATATTTCTCAAATTTTCCTTTTAAAAAAAATCTAGTAAAGGTGTCTATGTGCCTTTCGTTTGCTGAAATGTAACCTTCTATTGTATATGAAAAGTGTCCTGGCCTGCACAGTAGTGCTTTCAGTATATTTCAGTTGAAGGATTTCTAGTTTATAGATCACTTTTTCTTAATAAAAGATGGAGCCAATATGTTATGTTTCTTGAGGTCAGATTTGAAGGAAAGTTTGGTGCCACTTGCAAGATTTTACTTACAGTTCTTTTAAGAAATGTATCCAGTGTACCATTCAAGTCACAAAAGAGACTGTTACAATGTAAACAGTTCATTACACAGAAAATGACCACTGAGTGAATCACTGGCTGGAGTGGTAATCTGTCCGTAAGAGGGATGAAAATGGCTCTGCCACTCTTACAATAAGGACATTAACTTTTCATAGACCCCACTATATAGACACTTAAAGAGAATAAAACATTTTTTCTTATGTCTCTGCATTTATCTTAATACTTTATTACTGATTAAGTAGCGGCCTTTGTCTGATTGAAATCATCCATTACTAAGGAGGGGCTTAATGTTCGCCAGTAAAAAACACTTATCTCCATTATTACCCCATTACCCACCTCCAACAAGGGTACCAGGAAGAGTTGGTTACTGGTTGAGTTGATAGACGGGTACTGGGGAAGCTGCAGGCTGGTATTATCAGGTTGGCCAAAAAACATGGACCTTCCCACCTTGGTAATGCTAGGCTGTGACTGCTTGTTTTATCTGGCTGTTTATGAGAAAAGAGGGGGGAACCTCACACATTGTTTTTCAATTATTTATTTATTTATTTTAAAAATGTGATGTCCCTTTATTTTTCATAACCAGCCAGATACACAAGAGTGGCTGCATCCTGCATCATAGCTGTAAATCACCTATAATGTTAATGAGTGCTAAATCTGTATTTCTTCTTCGTGTTTTGTTGTCACAAATCTATTCCAGAGCCTACATTACAGTATTTGATGTCCATACAGAATGTTCAGTTGAGCTTCTATAGAATATAATAATCTGACGCCTGCCATTAATGGCAGTGTAAAATAACATTATTTTTTTAGACATCATATAATTTACATAATGTAGTTTTATGTTCATGGCACACCTTGTGAACACATCGCCTGTCACTTAGCATCACACTGACAAATGACATTCCTCAGCTCCTTTCCTTTCATTACATTTGAAAACTCAACATTAATATGAGGTTTAATTGGTTTTAAATGAAGTCACGATGTATTAGTAATTTTTGTGAACATGGAAGACTCAGAATAAGAAAAATCTCTCCTGATACTCATGATTAACATCAGCTAGGTCATGCGTACTCGCAAGGTGAAAGTCCTCAGTGACTCCCTTTATTAAGCAATGATTTTCGAGAATAAATTCTTCAAAACATATGGGAAATATAACTCTGTCTAGGAGAAGGCAACATGAGTATAATGCATGAATCCTCAGGTTATAGAATGCATCCCTTGATATCAAGTAAAACTGGGTATACAGAATATTTATGTGCTGAAGATGTCATGATGTTCTACTATTACTTTAATAATAATAACAAGCAATAACATGCAAATTATTACTCTATAGCTGAGTGCAATACACAGTTATACTGTATAGGGAGAATAGGACATGTGTGATTACTGTCCGATTGCTCAGGTCATGAAAATGCTTGAGTGCCATGTGCTGGCTTACTGGAGAGAGTGTGTAGCCCCATTTCTCGATGGCTTGCAGTTTGCATACTGTAATAAGGTGGGTTAGATGTTGCTCTCATCCACTTACTGCACAGAGTGTATTCTCACCTAGAGTGTCAAGGGTCCGGTGTTCAAATCATCTTTTTTGATTTTAGATGCACTTTTAATACTATTCGGTAAGGGCTGCTTACACAGAAACTACATAAGGTGTTGGTCACAAAATTTCTTGTATTATTTATTTATTTATTTAGTTTGCTTACTTATATAGCAGCACTTTACAGACATTATCAATCACTATCCCATATAGGGATAACAATCCAAATTCCCTATCAATATGTCTTTGGAGTGTGGGAGAAAACCAACTCAAACATGGGGAGAACATACAATCTCCTTGCAGATGTTGTCCTTGGTCGGATTCAAATCTAGGATTCCAGCACTGCAAGGCATCAGTGTTAACCACTGAGCTACCATGCTGCCCTTGTAAACTGGATTGATGACTATCTCACAGAGAGACAGCAGCTTGTTGATTTAGGATTGTGCTTCTCAAGTAGGCTGGTAAGCAATATAGGAGAGCAACAGGGTATGGTGCAGGCGCCAATCCTCTTTACTTCCAATTCTACTATACCACTCTGATTCTTGCTTCTTGCACAAGTTTTTGGACGATTCAGCTGTAGTTGGATGTATACAGTAAGTAATGGTGATGGTAAGGAGTATAGGGATGTGGTGGGGACCTCCTCATTATGGCGTAGTGAG
Source organism: Leptodactylus fallax (assembly GCA_947044405.1). Lineage (NCBI taxonomy): Eukaryota > Metazoa > Chordata > Amphibia > Anura > Leptodactylidae > Leptodactylus > Leptodactylus fallax. The sequence goes on from CAMRHE010000016.1 coordinate 7,921,147, forward strand.
AATGACCTTATCTGAAATGTAGCAAAAATAAAGGAGATGTTTATTGACTTTGCGAAGGCCAATATGGGTTCTATAAACATCTGGATGAAAAACTTGACTGGAGATAGAATACGTTCAAGGTGTGTAGCAAAGGGTGTATAAGTGTGTAGGTTGTTCTTCCTTTGGCAACTGTGGTCCTTCAAGGTGCACAAGAAGTTTCTAGCAATCTTCTATCAATTAGTGGTTGTGTGGGCCCTGTTCTATGCAGCACTGGCATTGAGGGTGGGTAATGTTAGTTCAAAGGACATTAAAAGATTGACAAACTGATCAAGAGGGCAGGAGAGGTGACTGGGCAGCAGTTTAACAATTGGGAGGGTACTGTACAGCTGAGAACCATAAGGAAAATGAAGATGATCAATGATAACCCCACTCAATCTCTCCATCAAATCTTCCTAGGCCAACAAAGCACCTTCAGTGGAAGGTTCATACAACTCAGCTCCGCTGCATTAGAGAAAAGTTTAGAAGGTCATTCATCCACTCAGCAATCTCACTACTCAACAGTATCATCTCATCAACTGCGTAACCCACGGGGGCTGTTCATGATGTCACTCAGCTGGCCAGTACCCACCTGACTTAATCCTATCCATTAGGCTTGGATTATTAATAGGACACACAGGACATTCAGAGACATCAACCTGGGAGATCACTTTAGAGAGTAATATCTCAGTAGTTGGTCGTGGCAATAAGGGTAGTGGCCTTTATAAGGGCTGCGGTTAATATTTAAAGGGTGTGCTTAAGGGCAAATGTGTCAAAATAAATTCAGACCAGAACATTCATTATAAATTGTATTAACCCCTATGCCGCTAACTTTGAAATCTGGTCGTGAAAGCCACTTACAAAGTAGAGAGTACCTTATCCATTCAGCAGTGGTGCTCATGTGCTTAAAACTAGTCATTTATAAGAAGAGAAAAAACACAAAATCAGGTTCTGATCAGTCTGGATAAGAAGAACCAATGGTCCAGAGTGATCAGGTAGGTTTTTAGCTGCTGCTCCAGTCCTTTACTTTATAGTCTGTTTGCTACTTTTAGCTTGTAGCCTACCAGGAACATTACTTTCCATACAGGCTGAAGCAATGCAATAACGTCATCAAAAACCATTTGAATGGGGCAGCAGTAGGTCTTTAGCCTGCAAGGGTGGCAAAAGGGACTGATATATATATATAGTTATAGCTATTTGGGGGGAATCCAACAAATTTCAGTGGCAAGGGCTGCAAACATTCATGGTTACCTTTTCTATATGTGGCTGTGATGGGTAGTCACTAGTAGTCCAGGTTCCAAAGGTGACATGGAGTTTCCTAACATTTTTTTTTGTCCATAACCTCAATCAAATAAGTGGTTCGCTTTACAAATAAGAAAATAGAGAGTAATTATGTAGTGTCTACTGTATATTGATTGTATTCTTTATAGCAGTCAGCCCAGAGCTCACCGGTTTCTGTCTGTAATCTTAGCAATTCATTAGTATTCACTTCACTGCTACTTACTCTCTTTAGTCTGCTCACATGGTACACATGGTAAAGCGGTATTCTCATCATTAGATTGGACCATAAACCAGGTATCATGCTCAGCAATATGCTGCAATATTGTTTCTAGATAGTTCTATAATGTTAGTGCCAGGTCTCATCAGAACATTACACTGATCATTAATGCTGATCACTTTACACCACATGTTAAACCAACGAATATACACTAGAAAATTATTATAGCATAGATTAGAAGTATTGCCTACATACTATTACTCTGTTAATGATAGATCTAACCCGAAAAATCCAATTTCAAACAATGATGTTATTATTAAAAGACATGTGTGCCATAGATAGGTAGATTGACTGACAAACAGACAGACAGATCCAAAAAAGAGCAGCACAAGCAGAAAATTAAATAGAACCCAGACCAAGTCAAAGACAAAGAAGACAGTACTCCAATGTATGAAAAGAGAGGACCTAAATTAGCCCAAAAGTACATTTTGGGACTAAGCATGGGTTCACACTAGAGATGAGCGAATTTCTCAAAAATTTGATTCGGCAACTTATGCTGAATTTCCCAAAACAATTTGCTTAGATCCGAATTACTCTGCGGTGAATCACATTAAAACAGCTATTTTCCTGGCTGCAGAGAGCCTGGAGATATGGGGATATGCATTTTAAACTAAGGACACGTCAGAGTAGCCTTTAGAAAGGGTATTCTACTCCTACCTTTGCCGTTGCATCATGCCCCCTGCGATGTCCTGGTCCACCGGGCATGCGCAGAGCCGATCGGAATAGAATCAAGATGGCCACCGGACATGCGCAGAAACGGTCTTGCATGGGATATAATCAAGATGGCCACCGGAAATGCGCAGAGCCGCTCGGAATAGAATCAAGATGGCTGCTGGACATGTGCAGAAACGGTCTTTTATGGGATATAATCAAGATGGCCGCTGGCTGGCAGAGCCACTGGGAAAAAAAAAAAGAGGGGCGCTGGACATGCGTAGAGCCACTCGTGTAGGAATAGGATAAAGATGTCCGCAACGAGCAGCTCTGTGCATGTCCGCCGGCCATCCTGATTCTATTCCGAGCGGCTCTGTGCATGTCCGGCGGTCTACTTGATTCTATTCCATGCAGCTCTGCGCATGCCTGGTTTCCATTTTGATTCTTTTACTACACGAGCTAGGAGGACCAGGACATCACAGGGGGCGTGATGCAACGGCAAAGGTAGGAGTAGAATAGCTTTTCTAAAGGCTATTCCGAAGTGTCCTTAGTTTAAAATGCGATTCGATACCACGAAGCGTGAGGAAATCCAGATTCGATGCAAATCGAAGATTTCCTGAAATTCAGATTGAATTCCACTTCGTCAGCTTCGATTCGCTCATCTTTAGTTCACACTACTGTTGAATGTCCATTCTGATAGTGTCTGTTGAAAAAAAAAAAAAAACACCTATCATAACAAACATTAATGGACATTGATGTTAATGTGTCCGTTTTTTTTAACTGATCCATATAATGGATCAGTTAAAAATAATGAACATATTAATATCAGTTAGAGTCCATTAGTGTCTGTTTTTATACTGTCCTTTTTTTTTGCTTTGTTTCTGCTTTCTGAGCATGCGCAGAAAAAAAAATGGACAGTAATAACAGACAGTATAACGGATGCCTGTCCGTTACCCATAGACATTAATGTTAAAAAATAATGGACGTTTGAAATCCATCATAAAACCATTATTTTTCGCGGACACAAAAGTCCTGCACCCTGGATTTTTGTGTCCGCAAAAAATAACGGATTTGGTGTAAACGGACACTAAAGGACAAGAGATAAAATCTCATTGAAATCAATGGGATTTTTAATGGATTTATGATGGCTCTGCTAGTGTCCATTGGTAAAATCTTGTAACGGACACTAGCGGCGGACACTACTGACTGTCATCAATGGTAGTGTGAACGCCCCTAATAAAAATCCTCTTTTTTCACACATTGGAGTATAATAATAATAAACAAAGTCAGTCAGCTTCTCCTAACAAAGTAAAATACTTGGCTAGGTGCACATTAACTGTAATTACAGTACATTACATACACAGAAATACACAAGCACCCAGGGCTGAGGCCAATCAGCTGCCTCAGCAGGCCTATGGAAGAGGACCCCTGATGTCAGAGGTAGTGACATTGCATGCCATTTGCTGATTGGCCTCAGCGGTCATGTGACCAAAACACACCGGGAGTACACTGGAGCATCGGGGACAGGTGAGTATGAATTTTTTTATTTTTTTTATTTTATTTTTTTTTTTTTTTCAATGCCCCAGACGGATTTAAAGGTTAAAAGGTTATTTTTGCCTGTACAACCCCTTTAATTGTAAAAGTGAGGCAACAGGCATCTTGCCAATGTGCTGCTCTCTCACTTATTTTTTCCATAGCCCTGTGGCCATAGACATCGAAGCAGTATTCATCTGAACGGAGAAAAACACAAATATAATACAGGAGTAATGTAACTCATCTTACAGAAGTGAACCGTTACATAAGAGACAATTCCTAATCCATGTCTCAGTGGGTCCCTCTACAGAAGCGTTGATAGCACTGCTCATGAATATCAAGTAAGCACATGGCGATGGTGTGCTTAGCCTGCGCATATAAAAGGTAAAATGTTATTTTGTCCACACAGTTAATGGCACAAAATTTAAAAGCAAAAAACAATGTTTCCATTTTACAATACAAAAAACCTCCCATAGCTGCGTCAACAGAAATATAAGAAAGTTATGTATTCTGAAAAGCGGCAATAAAAAATGAAAAAAGGGTTATTCCTATCTTGGCTAATCATAGTCGACACAGGAATAACTGGTAACAAGCTCCGAACACCAGGTACCTACATTGTTTTGGTAACTCCCAATCACTTTGATGGATATGTAGAGCAGCACTACTCAGCTGTTCCCTGGTGGTTGGAACCTGCAGTTAGTTATTCCTGTGTTGGCCACTATTAGCCAGCTTTAAAGCAGCTATCCATCTATTCTTAGGATAAGCCATCAATTTTAGATTGGTGAGGGTCCAACTGTCGGGCATTGTTTATATGTCGGGAGCACTGTTTACTCATAGTAGCTTCAGTAGCACTGGCTATCAGTACTGTAGTGGGGTCTCATAGACTTGAATGACATAATGCTGAAGTGCCCTTAACCTTTGCTACTAAAAGTACAGCAACTGAGCAGCAGGCAAAAAATGCCAGGACAGCTGATCTCTGGGGGTTTCAACAATTGAACCCCCATCATTCTAAAATTCATAGCTTATCTTGAGAATAGGCCATCGATTTGTAAAGGGTGCAAAACCCCTTTACGTGAGGTGTAAATCATTATATAGTGAGCTCCCTCTACAGGCAGTGGCAGAAAGACAGACATTTTTCATTAGAAAATTTGGAGTATGTCTGCTGACAGCTCTGTGAAAATGGACCAGTGAAAATGGACAAAAACAGTACATGTCCTATTTTTTGATGGCCCATTAAAACAGAAAAACAGGTGGAAATAAAACTGTGCTGGGAGTTGTAGTTTCCACCTTTTATGCTCCCCCTGTTATGTCATCTGATATCCCTCTAACATCCCAAAATAAGAGCCTGGATATGCTGGAACCTGTAGTTCTCCCTCTTGCTCTATTATTGTTCACTGATACCTTATAACAAGGGTACCGAGACTACAGTCTGAATCCAAACCACGGCCACCAGTTCTCTGTATCAACTTATCATACTTGTAGAGAACAGCACAATGACAGTGGTCAAGAGAAAGATTGGTATCCGGACACTGTCCCTTTACCATTGATGGATAACAGTATCGGCAGCAGGGATGAGCGCCAATCACTGCTCCCCATACATCAGTAGAAAAGAGATAATGCTCAGGATATCAGTCTTTCTCTCAAACACAGTCATTATGCCAGAGTGAAGAAGCGTTCTCTGCAGGCGTCCTACACCTCCCCTGTAGCACATGGTTGGCAGAGTGTCAAGTTGAAGTTTGCTACATCTGTACATGGCATTACTGCTGTAAATACTAAGCTTACACTTCTTGATCAAATTGAGTGAGTCTACCTGTCATGACAACACAACTTCAGATAAATAGATAAGTATTAGTAAGGGAATATAATAGACAGACCCTATGGATTTGCACCCACATTTGAACTTTTACATGGTGCTGCTCTAAATACTATGTGTTTTAGATAGAAGATAGATAGATAGATAGATAGATAGATAGATAGATAGATAGGATTACAGATAATATGTAATTCCAAACAAATACCAAACAATGTGTGACTAACTCAGTCCCAACACTCCTCCTCTTTGCAGAAGAGTACTATAAAGTGGATGGAGAACCCCCGTTTTCTGTTAGGCTGTGTTCACATGGAGGATTTTTCCGCGGAATTATGGACGGATTTCGCCCCCAAATCCGGGGCAGATTCCTCCCGGAATCCTCCTTCCATTGTTTTCAATGGGAGGCAGAGATCGCAGCAGGAGGCATCCTGCTCGATCTTGCCGCAGATTCCGTAGCTGATTCAGCCACAGAGTCCGTGGCTCGAGACTCCCTACTGATTAGGCCCATTCATCCGGGCCTAATCAGCAGTGAGAGCACTCCATCAGCACTGCATCAGCATCCCGTCGCGGCTAGACCGCAGCAAAAATGCCGGCGGCGGAAAATGAATTCCTCTTCATTTTCCACCATGTGAACATACCCTTACAGTTCTAGAGGTTAGTCATCCACCTATCAAACTTTAAGGGCAAATTTTTTGTGTCATGAACAATTGATAGAGATTGATAGAGAGGGTGTAGAACATGGTACTCTAGCTTCCCCCTTGCCCTGTTTATAATGCATGAAGAAAGCTACATACTGTATATGTCAAGGGGGTCATCCAGTCCCTCCCTCCTGCTTCAACTGACCATGACACATTTTTGCGTTTTTTGCAGTGGTACATCTGTCTGCACTTGGCAGCTGTTCAAATCTCACCAAGTATGGTGTATGTGTTTTATTAATTATAATAAAATGAGAGTCTACACAACACCTTTAAAGTATATTTATGGGAGATGGGGGGGAGCAAATTGAATCTTTGCCTGAGCTGTAAAGAAAACTCTTGTTACAGCTCTGAATCTACGGTATCACTTTAACAGCCTATTTAACGTCCACTGAGTTTTTCTTCAGTTGGTAAGATGGTAGAAGCCACCTCCTTCTCCAAAATAGACTTAGGTAGGTCACTTAGGTGGGTGCTAAGCCCTTATCCAAGATTGGCATGTATAAATGTTTAAGTACATTTGTTGTGTTTTATGCATCTTATCATGCATTGTATAGTGAGTATATTGTCACTATGTGGGTGACTTTTTGCACTCTATCACTTTAACTGTTTGTGTCATTCTTCTTTGGTCTGGTAGTTGGATGCAGGTGGTGTCTTTTTCACGCCACTCAATATATGATCTCCACACACTACGGCCTGATGCTTTGTCATTATGTTGGGCAGGAAAGGCTCTCTATAAAAGAGAACTTTCCCAGTAGAACCATTGCGACTGATTGTATCCAAAGGTTGGTGGAGCAAACCTACCTTGTGTCTGAGAAGTGGGACATATAGGACCTGAGTACAAACATCTGTGGAGACTTGCTCTTACACTAAGAAAGACTGTTGTGAGTACAAGAGAATTCACTGCCAAGTTGAACTGCTTTCATTGTTGACCAATGCTATAGGTGAGCAACTACTGTTAACATTATGCTGATGACAAAGAACTCTTCAGAAGTTGAGTGTGCTTCTTAGCAGCAACTCTAGAAACACTAAAGTAAGGGGGATCCAGCTGCCATGTCCTTGGGTAGGTTGGAGGGTGGGGGAAATTTGGCCGTGACTCATCCAGGAACTGGGCAAAAAAAGAACATGCTGCAATTTTCTCTGCATGGACTGAAAATCAGACAAGTGAATTGGTATGTGTACTGTCCCTTCTGAACTTGGACAGCACACAGACATGAACAAAACTTTCTAATATGTGAACGAGTCCTAACACAGGTCACTTTCTCTTGTCACTGCTTCATCTCCATTCCCTCTTATTTCTCTTCTCTTGTGAAATGGGTTGTTTCCAGATATGGATTTGAATTCTAATTTAGGACTATATCACATAGATGCCAGTAAACCAATATTCACACATTATCAAGTGTCAGATAAATTGAATTTTGCTGCCTTAAACTAACTGATGAGAGATGCTGGCACAGTCAGTAGATAATATGGGATAAGGTAAAAAAAACAAGTCATAAGAATTTCTACATTTTTATTTCTTCATTTTCCAATAAACTGTAGGATCTGAATACTTGCAGCTTACATAAAGACCTTGAAGGGGTTTCTAATATTTAAGATAAGCCATAAATATATGAATGGTGGGGGCCAATACCCAGCCATCACATCTAACAGCTGTATGGCTGTTTCTGACACCAGAATTATATACAACGTGGGGCTCGAAGCAGTTGGCTCCATGCCCTGTATAGTGGCTAGGTACCAGTACAGTGGCCTAACTTCCATTGACTTCAAAGGTAGCCGAGCTGCAGTTCTGGTGCCTGGCCACTATACAAGGACCAGAACTATTTGCTTCCAGCCCCGTTGTGTATTGTACGGGTGTCAGAAGCGACCCTATACAGCTGATCAATGCGGGGGGGGGCCAGCTGTCCCCCCTTCCGAAGATCGGCAAAAACATAAATCCTAGAAACCCCTTAAATACACTACATAATCTACCATTGAAAATACTCTTTATGTATTTCACTGTATTAATATATAAGTATGATGTACTATTCTTGTAACTACTTAGTTACTTGTACAGTATACTATATTCTATCTAATATAATATATTTTTACATGAAGATATTATTATATCTCACCTCCTTTTATTGTTGTGTTCATAAATGCCAAGCTCTGCACCAACTGAAACTGAGGGGCCCACACATGGCATAAATCACACTAAATCAAAGCAATACAAATGACAGGTAATGTAAAACTTGCAGCAGTTGTTTGCCTAAAGGCAACACAAATGGTTGCACGTGAAAAAGTGTGTGTTTACTTTCAACGGATAAAATGCACATTCTACTAGATTTCTTATGGGGGAAGTATGTTATTTTTATTTTTACCTTGAACTATATTACTTTTTTATGTTTAAAATATCATTTTGAGCACAGAGCTTTGTTCTAAACCAGCTGACAGCACTAGTGTGATCCATCAATATTAATAGCCATACAGGGTACGATTAATGTGGCCTTGGTGGCCTTTTTAATGTTATTAGTAGCAGGTATAAGCCAAGGAAATAAATGTAGCAAGACACTATATTCATTGCTGGTATGCTGTACCTATACAGAGTAGCTGTCATGTTTCTTGACGGAACATGAATTGTCAGACCTAATATCATAGATTCATTTTAGGTGATAAAATTACCATGATGATATCATTTTTTTTTTTCGGATATTAAAAGTTGATCCAAAATATGCAAAATACTTGGTTTTAAAATGTACACAAACTGCAATGCATTGGCAGATATATGAAGAATAGCTGAAGGGATACGCTTGCCATACCTCACACTTTATAGCATTATCTGCAACAGAAACACAGGAGCAAATTTATCAATCGAAGTCCAACACTTTTCTGTTTACATTTACACTAAAATTTATGGTGCGTGGCATTTACGACATATCTATGAATAGTGTGTGCCAAAAAGAACAGAAAAATACCACAGGCTCGACAGTTTTTGAAAAATGTGCACTAGAATGGTTGTGGTCTTAAGGTGTCTAACTTTATGAAACAGAAGAGAATGAATATGGCGCAGATTTTCTTCGTGCAAAGTATACCAATTTTAAAATCGTGTAAACTTATGAATTTACGACAATTTACTTTGTGCGCCATAAATTCCTGTTGTGCACCACAGATTTGTCTGCTGAGTAAGTGACAGATGATTTGTATCTACTTATTTTACACCAAAGAATGTAGTATTTAGAATGCATGAGCCCAATATTTGTTCCTTACAGCGTGCAAGTTAAGTTTTTTTTGTCTAAATGTTTTGCATCTAAAATTTATACAGTGGGGAAAAAAAGTATTTAGTCAGCCACCAATTGTGCAAGTCCTCCCGCTTAAAAAGATGAGAGAGGCCTGTAATTGACATTGTAGGTAGACCTCAACTATGAGAGACAAAATGAGAAAACAAATCCAGAATATCACATTGTCTGATTTTTTTAAGAATTTATTTGCAAATTATGGTGGAAAATAAGTATTTGGTCAATAACAAAAGTTCATCTCAATACTTTGTTATATATCCTTTGTTGGCAATGACAGAGGTCAAACGTTTTCTGTAAGTCTTCACAAGGTTGGCACACACTGTTGCTGGTATGTTGGCCCATTTCTCCATACAGATCTCCTCTAGAGCAGTGATGTTTTGGGGCTGTCGCTGGGCAACATGGACTTTCAACTCCCTCCAAAGGTTTTCTATAGAGTTGAGATCTGGAGACTGGCTAGGCCACTCCAGGACCTTGAAATGCTTCTTACGAAGCCACTCCTTCGTTGCCCTGGCGGTATGCTTGGGATCATTGTCATGCTGAAAGACCCAGCCGCGTTTCATCTTCAATGCCCTTGCTGATGGAAGGAGGTTTGCACTCAAAATCTCACGATACATGGCCCCATTCATTCTTTCATGTACACGGATCAGTCGTCCTGGTCCCTTTGCAGAGAAACAGCCCCAAAGCATGATGTTGCCACCCCCATGCTTCACAGTAGGTATGGTGTTCTTTGGATGCAACTCAGCATTCACTCTCCTCCAAACACGATGAGTTGTGTTTCTACCAAACAGTTCTACTTTGGTTTCATCTGACCATATGACATTCTCCCAATACTCTTCTGGAACATCCAAATGCTCTCTAGCAAACTTCAGACGGGTCCGGATATGTACTGGCTTAAGCAGGGGGATACGTCTGGCACTGCAGGATCAGAGTCCCTGGCGGCGTAGTGTGTTACTGACAGTAGCCTTTGTTACGTTAGTCCCAGCTTTCTGCAGGTCATTCACTAGGTCCCCCGTGTGGTTCTGGGATTTTTGCTCACCGTTCTTGTGATCATTTTGACCCCATGGGGTGAGATCTTGCGTGGAGCCCATGATCGAGGGAGATTATCAGTGGTCTTGTATGTCTTCCATTTTCTAATTATTGCTCCCGCAGTTGATTTCTTCACACCAAGCTGCTTGCCTATTGCAGATTCAGTCTTCCCAGCCTGGTGCAGGTCTACAATTTTGTTTCTGGTGTCCTTCCACAGCTCTTTGGTCTTCACCATAGTGGAGTTTGGAGTGTGACTGTTTGAGGTTGTGGACAGGTGTCTTTTATACTGATAACAATGTCAAACAGGTGCCATTACTACAGGTAATGAGTGGAGGACAGAGGAGCCTCTTAAAGAAGAAGTTACAGGTCTGTGAGAGCCAGAAATCTTGCTTGTTTGTAGGTGACCAAATACTTATTTTCCACCATAATTTGCAGATAAATTCTTAAAAAATCAGACAATGTGATTTTCTAGATATGTTTTCTCATTTTGTCTCTCATAGTTGAGGTCTACCTATGATGACAATTACAGGCCTCTCTCATCTTTTTAAGTGGGAGAACTTGCACAATTGGTGGCTGACTAAATGCTTTTTTTTCCCCACTGTATATATTTGTTTTGTGCACAAAATAATTATCTCGTGGTGAAGCTCAACACTTTTAGTCAGAATTTTGACGCTTCTAGAAACACTCCATATTTATGAAGGTCAGTATGACAGATTCATAAATATGTCTAAAATTGTGGATGGGATTTGTAGTTTAAAACAGAGCAAAGTTCCTCAGTATTGATAAATGTGTCCCACAGTGTTCAACTGGTTGCACGATGAAATTTAAAGATGTTTTCTCAGTAAAACTGCTTACTGTGCTATATAGGTGAAGTATAATGCAGTTGCATGACTGGGAAGCTTTAATCCGCCTCATGACACAATCTGAAGTGTCCCCTGGTTACTTCATAATATTGAAATCTGGATGGATGCTACAGCTGTCACTGAAGAGCAGTGGAGAGGGGTTGGAGAACGTTTACTGCAGAGAATCCAGAACTCCTCACTGTTGGGTAACACCCAGGATAAACTTTAGATTGTGGCACAAGCTTGATTAAAACTTCCTTTTGCTGACCATGCAACTACTGCATTATGACCAGCAACCTTGGAATGTTTTAAAGACTATGTACAGTACATCTTTGTGGTATATTTTTTATTATCGTATATATTATATCTATTATTATTATTATTATTATTAAAAATTCTGCTTGTTTTTTTGTTTTGTTTTTTGAGCGTTCACTTAGTCTCATGTACTCAGCTGCTATTTCTCCTGTTCGGTAGATGTTATATCTGTTATCTTAACTGCTCATAAACACTCATTTAAGCAGAGCTCAATAGTTTGATAATATTTAAGCTTAAGGCTAAGGCTCCACATTGTGGAAATGCTCGTTTTTTTGTGGCAGATTTTGCTGCATTTTTTTTTTTTTTTAGATAAACCCAGGAGTGGCTACAGAAGGAATAGGAAATACCTAGGAAGGACTTATACTTCTTCCTTTTGCTCAATCCACTCTTGCTTTGGCTCAAAAAACCACAGCAAAATCTGCAATAAAAAAAGCAGCTTTTCCGAAACGTTGGGCCTTATCCTAAATGAGTGTTTATGAGCACTTAGGACAACAGAGACAGCTATCTCAGAAAAAACTGTCTGACAGCTTATCAAATGGATCTATGTAAGATGAGAAAAGAGCAGCGTACAGTATATGAGATCAAGGGAAGCTGAAGAAGTAAAAGCAAGCCGAATTTTTTAGCCCATAATAAATATAATGCAATAATTAAAAAAATTAAAACAAAGATGCGCATAGCCTTTAACTACTTTATATTTCACCTGTTTAGCACAGTCAGCAGTTTAGAAGAGTCACAACTACTGACTGACTCCCTTTAGAAAGGAATGTATTATTTAGTGAAAAATATAACGTTTTTTAGTAATCTGTTTTTATTTTGTGATTGTAGTTTTTTATTCTAGATTCTGTACATGGTTATGGAGGATGCCATCTTACTTGAGCTTTTTCACTGTTCTTTTAACAGCAATTTAACAAAATACTTACAACAATCTGGCTATAGGCAATAATAGACTGTAGCCAACTCTCAGATCTATAGGAATGCTTCTAGACACTCTGTGAAGGGAGCTGGAGTAGATAAGGTATGACATCCTGTTTCAGTAGAGGATGCAATAATGGGTTAGTGATGCTATTTATAGAGGTGTTATCTTCTATTGTTTGTAAGGTTGTGTCCCTTTCTGTGATATAAATGATCTAAAAAAACATACGAAAATCATAAAAAAAACTTGTGATATAATAACTTGATTTAAAAAAGGAGTCATTTTCTGGACACACATTGCCTTAAACTACATATTTTTTAAATCATAAATTGATTTCCCTAACCTTCCTCCCTGGTGCTTTGGACTTTCATTTTCTTAGCTTACTACTTGTTCCTAGAGAGATGTGAAATAGTTACACAGGTAATACAGATAGATAGATAGATAGATAGATAGATAGATAGATAGATAGATAGATAGACAGCAAGTAAAAGGCAGCACTTCAATTAGTGAAAAAAATTCAACGTGGATTTATTCCAAACGCAATGTTTCGGTCCAGGGCCTTTCTCAAGCATTTCTCAAGTGGTCCTGCATTTATTAGACCAAAATGTTGCATTTAGAATAAATCCACATTTTAATTTTTTTTTCACTAATTGTAGTATTGCCTGTTCCTTGCTTGTATACCTGCGTGGGATTTTATGCCAGGTCTCTGAGGTGTGCATCCATTCTCGAGAGGGATTATTACATGGGGCTATGGTGCATCTTGACTATTACAATCCTCGTATAATTGGGCTTCCTCTTACTAAACTCTCCCCTCCACATTCTGTCCTGAATGCAGCCGCCAGATTCTTCCTTCTATCAACTCGGTACACAAATACTTTTATCTTGTGTCAGTCACTGTATTGGTTGCCCATAAACCACAGACTACAATATACAATTATCACACTCACCCATAAATCCATGCATAGCACTGCACCCCCCCTACATCTCCCTCTTGTCACTGTCTACCACCGTAACCATCCTCTCTGCTCTTCCAATGACTTTAGACTTGTATCCTCTGTTATCTGAACATCCCACTCCGATCTCCAAGACTTTTCTCGAGCTGCACCGGTGCTCTACCCTGGACAATAAGATTAATACCCAACTACAGCAGCTACATCCATTTAAGCAGACTTATCAAATGACCTGATCAGATTGCTCTACACCTCCACACTCTACACTAGCATTTCATATCCTAAGCTATCCTTCCTACTCCATTCCTCAGTAACTGTGGTGATGGCTCATTCAGCTTCAGTTATATGACCTTATTTATTAAAAGAAGGTTGGACCATTGTATCAAACAAGCCCTCTGACCTCACTCCTATTGTTTGATATGTTAATTTCTTTATCACATAGTCTGTTCCTGTACCCTCTGACTTGTAGTGGGCTGCGGAATATGTATATAAATAAAGTTAGCATTATTGTTATGCTGCTGCTCTAAAAGGAAAAGTTGCCTAGATAGATAGATACATAGATAGGTAGATAGATAGATGTTATAGTTGTGTTTACAATAACAATGTAACTGAGGATGTTGCTAAATTTGTCATCATAAATATGCTGTTATCACAATATAAATTCTCATACTGGCATTATTCCCCTGCCATGTTCTATGAACCACTCCATTACTCAAATGAGAAGTGCTTTATTTTACCTAATGACAGTTGGCATTTAATGATCAAAGGTTGTCTCTTTGGTCCAGACTTTCTACTTCTCAGTATTTGTAAATGTTATTTTTGCTATATTCAGATATGTCCTTCTCGTAATAGATTAATGTCCTCTGCAAAACGAATTATTTTGACCTTCCTGCATCCTCATTATTATGATTAATGAACACCATAAATGTAACTGGACAGGGCCATGCGGGATTACATTTTATCTCATGCTAGTCATTGAAAACCTCAATTTGCTATATTTTTCTGTTAAATATTATTATAAAACTTTTATGCATTATTTTAGTATCTATCTATGAATTTAGAATCTATAGCCATAGACTATATTAAAACTATGAGATAAATACTAACAGACAGGGTGACTTATTGATATTTCTAATTACAATGACACTACAGTAGCCTTTAGTGTCATACATGGTCAAATTCTAACAGCCACTAAAACTCACAAGAAAAGGTCAAGAAAGTAGAAGTAATTTGGAAGTGAATCATCAGTGTCTTGAGTCATTAGGTAGACCAGCATTATTGAGTTAAAACTCCTCTTGAGATTAAGAATCTGCTAAGGTCTGGTAAATGCTGGATTGCACTAGCTCTATTTTTAAGTCTCGGCACAAAGGACTTTTTTTTCTATTAGTTCTTTTGCAATTTACAAATAAAATACAAGAAATTGACGAACAAATATATAAAAAATAACAGAATCAGTAAACACAGCCCACTCACTGTGAGAAAGAGGAATACAAATCTAAGGGGATAAAAGGTGTGACTGTATAACTCACCATGTGATACTACGTGCGGAGTATTTGTATAATATTTGGCTTGGTTTTGAAATAATAATTTCTGCTTTCTAATGAAAAGTGGTCATGTGTAAACACACCGTAATATAAGTGTCATAATGTTTTATTCATGCAATTCTTGCTATCAAGGGGTTGGGTCAAGGAACAGACATTAGATGAAAATTATAGCAGTCTAGGACATCAGCTATCAGTAGGGGAGCAAGTCTCAGCAGTGCTGTTACAAGTGCCACTGTTGTTCCTACCATCACTGTGCTTTTTCAAGCCATCAACAGCAGTGCTGCTGCTATTAATTTTCCTCCTGCTGACTTTCAGTCTGACATACGAGAGCTCCCTGTCATAGCCAAAGACAGGTCCCTCGCTGCTTCAGAGACAGAAGCAGATGCTGCTCCAGCATTTGAATCATAGACATAAAAAGAAAAGAACTATAAGAAATAACCACAAAAAGGAGACCCGTCCATTGACTTGTTTAAAGAACAGCAGTGAACAGTTAATTGGTTTCATCGGTGTAGCTAGCAGGTATTAAGACTGGTTTTGGAAACCAGGTAAAGGGAATCAATTGCCTGATAATGATCTATTGAATCACAATTTTTTTAAAGAAAATGTTTTTGATGGTGCATTTTGTACATTTTTCTTAAAAATCCTGAAAGCTTGCACCCTGGCCACTGAACTTCATAGTAAGTTTATAAGAGATCACAACCTGTACCTTAAGAGTACGGTCTAGTTTGTAAAATAGACACTGTCAGTTCAACAAACTTTACAAATCTATAGTAAAGGTGATGATAAGAAACGTTATAATATATCTTATCAGAGAGAAATGCTGCTTTCTCCTCTTACAGGCTATTCCCCTTTTTGCAACTAGTAGCTACAGTTGCAGCACCCTTGCAGTTACAATGCACTAACATTAGAGAAAGAGTCACAGGTTGCACAATGGGAATCTCAGCCAAATTCGCTGTGTAGCCCTTATTCTGTGGGTCAGATTTTTTTTTAATATAGTTTTTTTATGCTGTTTTACGTTTGCACAATGAAATCACTTTTCCATTTTAGTGTCACCATAATTTGAGAGCTACAATTTTATCGACAGAGCTCTGTGAGGGCTAGTTTTATCAGCAATGAGCTGTAGTTTCTAATGTTACCATTTTGGGTTATATATGACTTCTTGATCACTTTGTATTAATTTTTTTTGAGGCAATGTGACTAAATCACAGTGTAACAATGGCGGTCTACAATCGCCGTCATACTACTACTCCCATCATATTGCCACAGCTGGCACCACCACTCAGGCAGACATGTCATGCGGCCTGGTCCATCATATTGTTCCATGCTGTACTGTCATTCATGTTGCCACAGCTACCATCACTGCCGCTACACAGCCAGACATGCGCTCTGGCCAGGTCCATCATATCATTCCATACTGTACTTTCTGCAACTCATGTTGCCACAGCTACCAGTGCTACCACCACTCAGCCAGACATGTCTTGCAGCTTTGTCCATCACATTATTCCATGCCGCACTGCCACTCATACTGCCACAGCTAAGACCACTGACACCACTCAGCCAGAAATGTCCTGTAGCCTAATCGATCACATTCCACTATACTATACTATACTATACATGTCATCATGTTGGTGTAAAAAAAGTTAGATTGAAAAATATCCCCAAGTCAAAAAAAAAACCTAAAAACCGTGCCATTGCATCTTGCAATGGCAACTCCATTTTGATTTCACATCTTCTCACATGAAAGGATCATTTTTTGATGTCCTGTAGCACTCATAAGCAAACAAAACTGGATATTTTTTCTAAGAAATCATGGCTTTTTGTCATATAACCACCATGTGTGTATAAAAAACTATGGGCAAGCACCTTTCCCCAAAAAAGGGTAATTAGGTGGCATATGATGGAGTTTGTATCCACTGCTTACCATCCATCCATTTTTTTTTTCATGGACATACATGTCACTTTCACTTTGACATAACTTTGTTTATGCACTGGTTTGTACCAAACTTATTCCTCTCAAAACGAATGGTTTTGATCCGCTTTTTAATCGGATTAGGTTTTTGTTTTTTAGGTCCCCAAGTGGACCTGAAGAACAGAAACCCGAACGCTAGTGTGAACCTAGCATAACATAATACTGAATGAAACGGTGTAAGCAAATATTTTGTATCTAACAACTTACTGCTGTCCTGAAGACTAATTCAGTCTAGAATAATCATTGGTGAGGTGTCACAATCTTGCTCCTATTACTGAAACTAACTGATGATTCATGTCTTCTTGCTCTTTCCATCCTGGTCTCCACTACACATAGCTCTTTGCTCCCTGGTTCCTCCTACTTACTCATACCCAAAGCTAAACTGTTGGGCAAAAATTATCTCCCATCCCTCCACTCCATCTAATCAGTTTATGGACCTTCAAACCTACCCAACCATGTTTTGTTCCACTTCTCCATCACAATTAGATCCAGTGTTTCCCTGTGAAATAGAACCAGTTTTAATTCAAGGATGAAATTTACTTTGCATGTTTGGTACTCCTGCTTGAAATTACCACTTCTTTCTTTTATCTTCACTCCTCCCTAAGCTTATTGTTTTAATAATAGTAAAAATCTCTCACAGCCATTGCAGCAGGATGTCAGCTGTATGTTACAGTCGTGTTTTGGCCACTTCTCTACCGCAACCCAATCCAGTGTCACCTTGTGAAACAGAACCAGTTTTATTTCAGGATCAAATTTACCTTTAATGTTTGGCTAGTGTAGATGGTACTGCCTATAATTACCACTACTACCTTCTATTTGTGCCACTCCCTGCCTAATTAAAACCCTCAAAAAATACACAGTTACTCTCCTCTCCTTTGCTTGCAGGGTGCCATTTGTTCCTGGTGGCCTATTCAATTTGTTTCTGATTTACTAAAGTGTTTTCTATGTCCATTAATCAGCTGCACCTGTAAAACAACAGCTCTGAGCTCTTTTGCTACTATATGCAACTGTCTCTGATCAGTACAAAGAGATAATTCTGGAATGCTAGAGGGCATGGGTCTTACTGATGTGATCAGTGTGTCTAGTGCATGAGTCTGAGAGGGGGGAGCACTAGAATATCAAAACACTAGTTGTCGTTGTCGTGTTTCCTACTCAATCACATTACAAGTACTGTACATCAAGGTCTGCTATATAAACCATGCCAGTTTCCTCACTTAGTGTCTGATTGTCAGTGTACCATTCATAGAGAATTTGCTGATAAGCACAAAACCCATTACCCAATATATGATATCTAATATAAGAATTATAGTAACATTTTACATACCGTAACAAGAATATAAAAGAGAAAAGCAAAACAAAATAAAGCAAAGAACTCTCAAGATGATTGGCCTGAAGTATTATGTGCTGATTTTCATTGCAAATAGGAAATCATTAATGACCTGCAAGAAAAATAATATTTGGATGTCCAAATGCTGGAAATTATTTATATAACTAAATGGACAATTGGTTGTCTATTACTGTTCATGCACTGTAGTTAAGGTTATCATTATAAAATAATAAAATACTGCCAGCTTGTTAATTTCCAATGAGATCCCCTTAAATGTTTCTCTATAATGGGTCGGCGTCTGGTGTTAAAGCCTTTCTTAGAAAAATATAGTAGTGGGACAATAATCTGTTTGTGAAATTTGTTCTAAATCACCAATGAAGCCATATCCTACTCTCTGTAGATAGGGGGTTCATATAAAATAGTCGATAGGTTTGACTTGGCATACTGTAGTCCTCTCTGACTATCATTCTATTGATACAGAAATAGTGATCTTGCTGGAAATGAACATGTGCTTAATATCCCCTTGGTGTTCTTGGAAATATGCAAAAGCACCAAAGAATAAATGCATTTTAATTACTAAACAAATGTGCATATGATGTGGTGTTCATTTTATATTCTTCCCATCTGTGCTCATTAGAAATTCATTCTCTCATAAACATTTGCTTTTTTTTAATCTTAATAGGATATAAAATGCTTCTTTCCCTGTATTAACAATAGCAACATGATAATTGACCCTTTTTATTTTCTAGAAAATGGTGGATTATGAAAATATAAAAACCATGGCACCAGATTATAGAAATGGTTGCGAGGGAATCATGTTTCCTAAAATCGTTTTTCACATTCATAAATGATAAAGTTGATTTAAATTTTTATCAGGCGAAATGCTGTGTTTCTAAATAACATATTAATAAAGGCGTTGTTCAATATTAAGAAAACATGGCTTCTTGTGTCCAGAAACAGTGACACAAGCGTCTTGGGGTTGTGTCAAGGAATGTAGATTGGCTCCATTGAAGCAAGTGGTGTTGGGCTGTAATACCACACATTCTGTGGATAGGTGTGGCACTGTTTTATAAGGGGATTTTCACCCTTATAAATGTCTGTTGCTCTCATCTGTAATAGGATAAGAGCAAAGAGCTTTAATGATGATATATGAGAAGTACATGGATGCAGATGAGTTTAGTTTCATATTGTTTTCTGAGAACTTGACTTTTGTTGTATTATGCCAGTTGTTAATAAATCATCTTCACAGTATTGCTATACACTAGCCGTCTGTCATATTACAATTCGTCATGATATCTAATAACGTAGATTACGTAATAACGTAACGTAATAACGTAATGCATAACATTGCATTAAGTGTCACTTAAACTTTGTCATAACTGTATAAGGCTTTTGTTCATGTATGCGAAATTCGAGCTTGATTCCTATGGTATTTTATAAGTCAGATAGCTTGTCTTTGGAGATGTTTTTGTAGCAATGGTGAATGACCTGATGGATCAGGGCACCTACAGTAGCAGTAGTAGTTTCACTAACTATTTCACCCTGCTTTAGTTACCTTTAAGGATAAAGGATTGTTTCCGTGGCAATGTAATTATTGGCTGAACATACAGCTTTTAGAGAATTAGAACAGAAAACACTTTATTTTTGTGATATGATTTATAGATGTAGCAAAGGTTAACATGACTCACAACACATTAAGAACACTGTGACACAGAGTGTTAACTCAACTATTTCAGTAGCTTTTCAATGAGTTTTGGTATCTTCTGAGATAGGATATCACACTGCAGAAAGTTATCACGCAGTTAAACAGTGCTACATCTGTATGTAAACATATACTAGACATACTTTGAAAATTTAATTTATCTAATGTGGCTGGCTTAGTCCCAGATATACAGTACATAAACTTTATCTCTTAACACATGAAATACTCAGCAAATTCTAAAGCAGCACCTTGTATGAAAACTTTGTTATGTCTTGGTACTATAGCACAAAAAGAAGTAAGCTGGAAGGGTAACAATACTGTATACCTGGCATTTTCTTGATCAATTCCATAACTTTGCACCAATAAACATATATAGAAGAATATTCTTATAATGTACTGTATGTGACTTATAAGGGCAAACAATAATGCAAAACTATGTATCTCTGGCACAGGATCTTGTTATTGTCTTCTGAACCTTACAGTCCATTGATTCTTTATAGGCAAGAACAACTTATTATGGCCAATCCTCAGTTGCAACATGGAATTTAGTGCAGCCTCTCAGATACTTTTTATAGAAAGCAAAAGAACAGAAAACATGGCTTCTAATGCAGATTTTACTTTTTCAATGTTTACATATATTGTTTTTGAGTTTTGTCGTTAGCTGGACAAACAATGGTGCTTAAATAGAGGTTGTAAGCCATTTATCAACACCCTTTCTGGACCCTCAGGGAAAGCTCTGGCTGGCAGAGCATAATACGGAAATCAACAACGGCTAGTCAAAAAATAGCTTTTGGCTGGAATTTGGCTGATCTCATAAACTTCTACTTAGTTCCTTTATTTGCAAAATCTGCAAAGAAAGGAATAATAACTCATGTGCAACTTGACTGGGTGCATTGTGTGTGAAGCATACTCATTCTTTGGTATTGCCAATAGGCGCGGGTTAGCAATTTTTTTTTCTGAAAAAGTACAGAATGGAATTCTCAAGGCTTGTTAGAAATCGCATTGTCAAGGCCATTGGAACCCAAGGGACCACTGTATAAACAAATCAAAATGTTACGTTCATAACAGTTCATAATAAATACTAAAAGATAAATCTCATGGATTGGAATTATTTATATCATTTCTGAGTGCAGAAATCTTAAAAAATCTAGTTGTATCTTTTAGATCAAGCACTTGCACAAGAACAAAAGCTCTCCATTGTCATAGCACAATGACTAATCTGCTAATTATATAGCGCAGTATACAACTAATCTGATACACTTTGAACTGATTTTCAAACTACAGAACAATAACAGTATCCACTGGGAGCAATGAGAAGCTTAAAAATGTACTAGCAAAGTATTTCAATAAAAAAAATCCAATAACTTGAATCTGATTACACTTGTTCAAGATGGTCATCAAAAGTGATGTATTGATTTATTTGTCTTTTTCGGTTTTCTCAGTTGGTCTCGATGGAACAAATCAAATGCCTATTAAAAGGGCAAACATTATTAAATTGACAAGAATGTTATCAATCCAGTTGGCAGGACTTCTTATTACGGCGCTGGAGAGGAAGACATTTTTAATCAGCAGAAAACCATTAAGGTGGCAAACAAATGTAGAAGTTCAATAGGATTCATTTTATACTTATGTTTTAGCAACAGAATGTTAATTGTGTGATTTGTATAGTATGTTTCCAGTTCTATCGGCTAAATTTTTGTAAATTACTATCATTAACTCCTCATGGATACATCAAACGTTTTGTGATATAATTTAAAAGTTATAAAGTTTTTGTGCAATTTATATGTTTTCCAATAATGATTTTACTTTAACTCCTTAATGATCACAGCATTTTGGTCCTAAATGACACTTTTAAGCAATTGTGAACATGTTATAGTTTAATAAACCCAATTTTTTATTTGTTGGGTTGCAGAAATCATTTTTGTACCATTTTGTGATGTTTTTTTAAAACCCAGTTTTCACTGTTCACAGAGCCAACATCATCCTGGACACCAGCCGGAAGCTTGTACAGTTTTGTCTTCCTCTGAAGCCTGAGTGCAGCACTTCAGGGTGGAGGATGACGTCGGCAGGGCCGTTTACTGTACAGCACATACAGAAGCAGACACTGCAAAGTAAATTCCCCTAAAGTCCTGTTCAACTCATTAGCATAATTATAAAACAGCAAAATTCTCATTAACAGAGCATGCCCTACAAGGTGCTGTAAGTAGATTAATGACAATTTTCCTGCTGACAGACTCCCTTTAAGCTATGATCCATATGGCCACATTAAATTATGACTGTAATATTGAGGTCTTCTATGAATATTCTGACAAAAAATTATAGCAATTGTCCACATAATCCACATAAGCATAGAGAGAACATACATACAGTCATGGCCAAAAGTTTTGAGAATGATACAAATATTAATTTTTACAAAGTCTACTGCTTCAGTTTTTCTAATGGCAATTTGCATATACTCCAGAATGTTATAAAGAGTGATCAGCTTAACAGCAATTACTTGCAAAGTC
This sequence comes from Leptodactylus fallax, assembly GCA_947044405.1. Classification (NCBI taxonomy): domain Eukaryota; kingdom Metazoa; phylum Chordata; class Amphibia; order Anura; family Leptodactylidae; genus Leptodactylus; species Leptodactylus fallax. Next base: position 7,943,776 of record CAMRHE010000016.1, read on the forward strand.
AATATTTGCCTCGAAAATGAACTTATCCCCCAAAACACATTTCAACATCATTGCAGCCCTGCCTTAAAAGGACCACCTAACATCGTTCAGTGATTGCTCCATTAACACAGGTGTGGGTGTTGATGAGGACAGGGCTGGAGATCAATCTGTCATGATTAAGTAAGAATGACACCACTGGACACTTTAAAAGGAGGCTGGTGCTGCCATCATTGTTTCTCTTCTGTTAACCATGGTTATCTCTAAAGAAACACGTGCAGTCACATGCACTGCACAAAAATGGCCTAACTGGGAAGAGTATTGCAGCTAGAAAGATTGCACCTCAGCAACAATCTATCGCATCATCAAGAACTCAAGGAGAGAGGTTCCATTGGTGCCAAAAAGGCTCCAGGGCGCCCAAGAAAGACCAGCAAGTGGCAGGACCGTCTCTTAAAAGTGTTCAGCTGCGGGACGGGCTACCAGCAGTGCAGAGCTGCAGAGGAATGGCAGCAGGCAGGTGTGAGTGCACTGCACGCACTGTGAGGCGGAGACTCTTGGAGCAAGGCCTGGCTCAAGGAGGGCAGCAAAGAAGCCACTTCTCTCCAGAAAAAACACAGGGACAGACTGATATTCTGTAAAAGGTACAGGGAGGGACGCTGAGGACTGGGGTAAAGTCATTTTCTCTGATGAATCCCCTTTCGATTGTTTGGAACATCTGGAAAACAGCATTCGGAGAAGAAGAGGTGAGCGCTACCACCAGTCTTGTCTCATGCCAATTGTAAAGCATCCTGAAACCATTCAGTGTGGGGTTGCTTCTCAGCCAAGGGAATCGGCTCTCTCACAGTCTTGCCTAAAAACACAGCCATGAATAAAGAATGGTACCAGAATGTCCTCCAAGAGCAACTTCTCCCAACCGCCAAGAGCAGTTGGCGCTCAACAATGCCTTTTCCAGCATGATGGAGCACCTTGCCAAAAGCAAAGGTGATAACTAAATGGCTCAGGGAACAAAACATAGAGATTTTGGGTCCATGGCCTGGAAACTCCCCAGATCTTAATCCCATTGAGAACTGTGGCAATCATCAAGAGACGGGTGGACAAACAAAACCAACAAATTCAGACAAAATTAAAGCATTGATTCTGCAAGAATGGACTGCTACAGTCAGGATTTGGTCCAGAAGTTGATTGAGAGCATGCCAGGGAGAATTGCAGAGGTCCTGAAGAAGAAGGGTCAACACTGCAAATATTGACTGCTGCATTAACTCATTCTAACTGTCAATATAAGCTTCTGTTACTCATAATATGAATGCAATTCTATTTCTGTATGTGTAAAAACATCTGACAAACACACATAAAACCAGGGGCAGCAGATCATGTGAAAATATAATATTTGTGTCATTCTCAAAACTTTTGGCCATGACTGTACAACTACTGGTGAATTTTCAATGTAAAATACATGAACGTGTTTCGATGTAGCAGTGTTGAACTGTTAATAGCTGACCAGCTCTTTGCTCTATACACATATAGAGGGGTTTTAAAGTTTTTTTTTATCTTCCATTTTTTAAAATGACCAATAACATACATTTGTTTGATCACCATTAATAGTTTCAAGAGAGGTTATTTAGGACTTAACACTGCGAAAAGATATGACACAATCCACCGACTAGCCAGGGGCAACAATATGCAATACAAAATGTCAGCATCAAGAGGGAGATAAAAGAAAGGGGAAAGTGTACAAAACATATGTAATATACTGGGTAAATGGGAAGGAGAGGTTAGGTCAGGTCGAAATTATATGAGGTGGTGAGTGACCTCCTACAGTGCTGTGAAAAAGTATTAACCCCAATACAGATTTATTTTGTTTTTGCTTTTTTGCTATACTTACATTTTTCAGATTCTCAAACAAATATCAGACAAAGATAACTTGAGTGAATAGAAAATGCGTTTTTTCAACGATGATTTAATTTATTAAGGGAAAAAAGCTATCCAAACCAGCCTGATCCTATGTGAAAAGTAATTGCCCCCTAAACCTAATAACTGGTTGTGACATCCTTGACGGCAACAACTGCATTCAAGCATTTGCAATAACTGGCAATGAGTCTTTCTCATCTCTGTGGAGGAATAAATTATTTAAAAATCAGACAATGTGATTTTCTGGATTTGTTTTCTCATTTTGTCTCTCATAGTTGAGGTCTACCTATGATGACAATTACAGGCCTCTCATCTTTTTAAGTGGGAGAACTTGCACAATTGGTGGCTGACTAAATACTTTTTTTTCCCCACTGTATGTTGATATTGCTTGATCTACATATCACAAGGCATTATGGGAAGGGAGCTGGGAGCTCATACGCCCTCTGTTGGATGTAACAGATCCTCAATTTGCTTTTGACTCACGAGTCTTGAGACAGCAAATGGGATTTTAGCCAAGCCAATTTCACTTATCTGCATACAGCGCTGATCTAGTGAATCAACTGCCCCTTTTGTGGCATTATAATCTAATATCATGTCCGGCTTTTTGTCTTCTCGATTACTTATTGCATTGTCATGGTGCATTGCGCTCATTAGAATTACCTGTTTATTTTTTCTGGGAACATAAGACACCACTGTTGTATCTCCAGTAAAGTAAAATGTAGAACTATACACTTCTCTTTTAGTAAGGATACCTTGTGGTAGTTCTGGCTTGTTTTTCCTTATAGTACCCAGCATGGTAAGTTGTCTTTTTCGCAACATCCGGCCCAGTTGGTAGGATGTGAAAAAGTTGTCACATGTGACATTTTGTCCTTTTAATCCATGAGTCAAATCGAGAACAACTCGCATACCCTGATTTTTTTCAGCTCTTTCTCCAGGGTTTCTTCCTGTATACACTTGAGCATTTTGAACGTATGAACTTTTGCTGTCACAAAGTGTCCATACCTTGATGCCGTAGTTTGCTGGCTTACTCGGTATGTATTGTCTGAACGGGCACCTACCTCGGAATGCCACCAGTTGTTCATCGACAGTTATAGCTTCACCAACATTATATAATTGTGGTAGAATCTCTACCCATTTATTCCAAACATTTCTAATAGGGGCTAGTTTATCTTTAGCTCTTCCTTCATTTCGATCTGTTTTATTATCAAACCTCAAGACTCTAGAAATCTCATGAAACCTTTCAAGAGACATTGTAGCTCTAAATATGTGGCAACCGGTTTCGGGATTCCACAAACTTTTAGCAGCTTCACCATAAGATTTGTATACTCCTGCTAAAAGAAGTAAACCAATATAAGCATTTAGAGCTGTCACATCTAATTTGTGCCATTTATCACAATGACTTTACAATATGCACCCTTTTGAATAATGAGATGAAGTACACAGGAAAACAAATAAATTTTGCAGGCAGAAATAATTAGTGACCTGTAACAGTACAAGTGTAACAATCAGCGTGTAGCAAAAAGTAAACAAAAAAAAAAAAACACTCATAGTAAGAACCCCTCAAATGAGGAAAAGTCAATTAATCACAAGTTTCAGATCCGCATGAAAAATAATCTACAGGGTCTCAAATTCCATTTCGAGTCATATAGACCCGAGCAAAACAGCAGGGTTAAATTGGTAGTCAGTTAACAAGTAAACATTTTTGCAAGTATAAGTAATTAAGAAAAATTGCATAGTTTTAAAGATTTTCTCTAACCATCTTAGTAGTGACAATCTTCTGTCTTGGTCGGTTGCCAATAGACATGACCATGAATGCAGGAACATTCTTTGGTCTTGGACTTGTTAGAAACTCAATTATTTTGGATGGATTATCTTCTCATGTATCTGGTGTCACTATCTAATAACCTATCTACAGTAAGGAAATCATGGCTGGGTTCCTGACAAGTTCCACTGAAAATCTATTTTGGATATGATGCCAACATTGTCTTTATAGAAAGTCTCCTTGCCAACTCATGGATGGGTACACATCATTATGATGATGTTGGTCCTGCCACCCAAGAAGGACATGCTTAGTGCTTGTCTTTCCCCCTATGGCCTTTCTTTGACCCCTAGCCAGTGGTGCACTAACCTGGTTTGCCCAATATGCATTTCCTTAAGTGAGGGATGTCCTATATATGTTCTCCTCATCTAGCCCTTGCATTCTACTTACAGTACTTTGTTATAGGAGTTTATCAGCAAGAAAATAATAGGGGCAGAAGGCTCATAGTGGGTTAAACAAAATAAAGGAGGCAATACTCACCTCACTGTTCCTCCCTATCTGATGCTGCCCTGCTTCTTGGTTTGATCTTGATCTACAGGAAATGCCCACTTAACCGATCACTGCAGTAATTGGTTAAGTAATCAATTTATGTGTTTTTTTTTACTCAGTCTGAGCCCACTGCAATCAATATTTTTCACACTGGAAAATCCCTTTACTTTTTTGCATTCTTCACACAGTTGCTTAATGTTTCCAATTCACCATCTATCACATTATGTCAAAGGAGAAACTAAGGAGGTGAGGAAGGGACCCAAGGGCCACGAGCCAACCCCGCAAACAGGAATCCAAAACACCCAGCATAACCACCAGTCCCAAGATTCAATTGATGAAAACCACCACCCCCGTGGCACCTATTCCCCCTCACTACCCTTACTGTTGAAATTTCCTAATCTAATCTAATCTCCTCCCCTAGTTTCATCCCTTACTCTCGTCTTCCTTTCTAATGAGATAGGGTGTCCCCGCCGTGACAACCTCAGATATTTAAATACCGCTTAAGTCTCCCCTTAGCCTTCTCTTCTGCAACTAAGCGTCCCAATTCTTTTAGCCTCTCCTCGTAGGACATGGTTTGTAGACCTTCCACCATTTTGGTTGCTCTTCTCTGGACTGTAAATGACTATAATAGTCTATATGAATGTGATGGAGTAAAAGTCTTCTTTAAAGTAATTAAAGCACAATTTCTGTTTATAACAGTCCTTTCTGTCTTGTACATGGCTGCTCTGCATTTATAAATAATTTGCAGTATCCCCTTGTGTCTGTCTGTGGTTTTCAATGCACTGAACCTTTGTTCGTACAAGCACAACATATGTTACTTTTCCAATTATAACATGCTTTGGAGAACAACTTTATAGCTTAAGACTTGATACTTAAACCACAATAATTGATTATAAGACGGGGTGCAACGAATCTTTTTACAGACAGTATTTATTAATATTTACTAGTGTATCCACTGAATGGGAATTGTAATAAACCATAATATGCATCCCCATGACTGTGCTTCATGACTATCAAATATTTCATAGTCTGTGTTCAGAATATACATTAACAATTACTTATAAAGACTCCCGGAATCCCATTACATAAATTAAAATCTTTAGCATTATGATCTGAGGCCATGTTTAAGAGTATTAACTAGAGAATCTGTATTTATGTATCTAAAGCAGTTACAGAATTTAAAGTATTCATTTATCATATGTTCACATTAGTAACCATATTTTCATTTGTATAACACATCTCAAGATAACCCCTGACCCATTTATAAAGCTTTTCAATTTTGTAGGCAAGAAGTTTGGGGAAGTTTGAGCGTAGATACTTACCTCTCCGTTCCCTGACATCTCCCTTTCTCCTTCACTGCTCCGGGCACACTGCTGTGACATATATGCCCCTGGAGCAATGGAAGAGTGCATTCCCAGGAGCAGTAAGGTAAGTACTGACTGGGGGCCACTAGTGGGGGACATTAAGCTATATGGGGCTACTGGTGGAGGACATTAAACTATGTGGGGCCACAGGTGGTGGAACATTAAACTGTGTGGGGCCACTGCTGAGGGGACATTAAACTGTGTAGGGCTACTGTCAGGGGACATTAAACTGTACGGGGCCACTGCTGAGGTTATTTAATAATAAATTTGTATTGTATAGAATTTGTAAGGAATGCGGTCCTTCAAATTTTTTGTATGTGCCACCAATTTGCCGAATTTGAGACCCCTGATGTAGAAGAGAGATATAGAAACTTTGCCACAAGAAATGTAAACCTTTTTGACTGCCAAACAACCTTTTTGGAAATAGGAGATGGGGCTGACTTACATGACCAAGTTTCTCGGGCATGTGGTGTCTGTGATCTGTGAAAAAATAGGACATGATATCCCACAGAAGTAATAGGGTCAGGGGAAAAAAAAACAGATCCCACACATATTTCCTAAACAAAAGTGCAAAGGATCAGCTTGGCTGTATGAATAGAACATTAAAGACAAAAAAGTCAGAAACAGAAGATCATCATGAAAAATTTTATTCAAAGGTCAGAAACCGGAAAATAGAAACATCATTTCATCATAGCATTTAATAGAAATCATCTAGAAATGCAAACCATGATCTAAGGATTTAATTAGAGGAATATCAACATCAAATCCTGTGTTGCTAGTAAGGACAATAGTATTTATAAGGTCTGGTATCATGCATAGTGGCTACTACTATTTGCTTGATTGTTATGTCATGCAGGAAATGTTTGGAGACCTCTAAATAGAGCCTAATAGTAAATAGTATCCCAAATACCTTTGAGATCATCTACATATGGTATTGTTTAGTTTCATGCACATACACCATTAGACCTAATTGAAATAGTCAGACAGCATGGTTTTACTAAAGATAGAAGTCAGACTAAACTTATTTGCTTTATGAAGAGGTGAGTAGAAGTCTGGACAGAGGTGAGGCTGTGGATATAGTGTTCCTGGACTTTACAAGGGTGATTGACACTGTCTCTCATGAACGTTTATCAGGTAAAATCAGGTCCATTGGCTTGGAAAATATAGTTTGTAATTGGATTGAAAACTGGTTAAAGGATCGTATCCATACAGTTGTGGTCAATGCTTCTCAGACTGGTCCTCTGTTATAAGTGGTGTACCCCAGGGTCCAGTGCTGTGTCTGTTATTATTTAGCTTATTTATTAATGGTATAGCAGATGGGATGGCGTTGTCTCTATTTTTGCATATGACACCAAGCAATGTAGTACAGTGCAGTTTATGGAGGATGTTCTCGTAGGTTACACTTGGGCAGACAGGGAGTTTGCGCATTCACATGGCAAATGAGGTTCAATGTGGATAAATGTAAAGTTATGCATATGAGTACAAATAATCTGAATGCAACATATGTCCTAGGGGGAGTAAAGCTGGGAGAGTCCCTGGTAAAGAAGGACCCGGGTGTACTTGTAGATCATAGGTTAAATTACAGCATACAATGTCAATCAGCTACTTCTAAAGCCAGCAGGATATTGTCATGTATTAAAAGGAGTAAGGACTGGATGTAACATTACCACTTTATAAATCATTGTTGTGGCCCCATCTGAACTATGCAGTTCAGTTCTAGGCACCAGTAGATAGAAAGGATGCCCTAGAGTTGAAAAAGGTTCAGTGGAAAGCCACAAAACTGATAAGGGGCATGGAGGACCTCAGTTATGAGGAGAAAATAAAGGATTTAAATCTGTTTAGTCTGGAGAAGAGACGTTTAAGGGGAGATATGATAATCCTATACAAATATACAAATATCCCATGTAAGAAATATGGGGAAAAGCTGTTCCATGTAAAATCCCCTCAAAAGACAAGGGGGCACTCTCTCTGTAGGAGAAAAAAAGGTTTAATCTCCAGAGAGACAGATGCCATTTTAGAGCAAAATATCATTGATGCTTATGGAAATGTATTGAATGTCATGGCCTGTCCCATCTCCTGGTTGAACTTTATAGACATATATCTTTTTTATCCATACTAACTATATAACTAGATAACTTTTCATTTTTCTCCATAATTCTGGCTACAAAGCCACCAGTGGTGGTTGGGGGGGGGGGGAAGTAACTGTATGTGAATGCATACAATCTCCTCAGTATTGATGGAGCACACATTGGTAGAATCTGCAGCCAGCAATGTGCCCATACACATTAGCCTATATTTGATGAAAATATTAATATTTCTATTCACTTTACACTCACAGATACCCCTTATACACTTATACATGTATTACTCACACTCACATGCAGTATATGCATTTCACACACTCATGTACTGTATATGTATTTCACTATGTACATGCATTATACACATTCACATATATACATTACACACAATTGTATATGTATTTCACATATATACATATATATATATATATATATATATATATATATATATACTATGCACACTGACATGCATGTCAGACACATTACAACATTCATGTACAGATGTAGCAAAGTCAACTTAGACTTCTGCAATAGATTAAATTGCTGCAGCATGATATCTTATCACAGAAGACAACAAAAACAATGAAAAGTCACTGAAAATATTTTTCTAATGACTCTTCATTGGTTTTTGTTATCTTCTGTAAAAAGATTTCATGCTGAAGCAGTTAAACCAATTGCAGAAGTTTGGGTTAACGCCGCTACATCTGTATAGACATTTTTGCACCTAACTTTTGTGCAGAAAGCTGAAGTCTGGAAAAGTAGACAGTGTCAGGACATACAGTATGGGCCACTCGCTCTTGTCAGGACAACAGTTGGGGAGCCATTAGTTAATGAGCAGGGTGGTGATAGAGGATGGGAGAAAGTAAATAGAGAGGGGAGAGCAGAACACAGCAGAAAGCAGCTGTGGGCAGAGAAGCTATAGGGGAGTGCAGAGGACATCAGAAAGCCGCTGGGGGACATTGGAAAGAAGAGGAGCTAAAAGGGAGAAGGGGGTCGAGGAAAAATCAGGAAGCAGCTTTGAGCGGGGGCAGTGGAGGTGTCTCTTTGGTGTTCTTTCCATCCTGCTTTTAATGCCTGTCTCTCCCTCCCCTTCCCAGAAGTCTGACTACAAAACAATCTAGGGGTAAAGACTTTCTGACTGCTCTTTCACTACTGGAACAGAACTGTGACATAGCCCAGCACCCAGCAAAGTTCTACAGAAAGTGGGCAGGACTTGAAGTTATGTAGCTATGTGTACCATAGTACTAAGTACTTTGGGTGAGGGGGTAGAATCCCCGAAGGGACATTATGAAATTATGCATCATGGTGTAGCCCACACGTAAGCGTCTGCTTCTTCTGCTCTCTGTGACCTGAAGCAGCAACCCTAACCTGGTTGCAGTGGCATCCCTTGTGACTGAAATCGTTACACCTCTGTTGGATTGCAACCAAAACTTTACATGGGGTGTGAAGGATACCACTCTCTTGAGTCACTTTAAAAACAACTTCCAAAACCTAGCAAGTATGGTTTAAAGGGTTTTTCCCAAAAATCCATTTATGACATTCTACAGGATGTCTGTAAGATGTGGGTCCCTCTTCTCTAAATTGAACCCCCCACCCACTCATCTTAGTTTATCACAACCTCAGTCGTAAAACTGTCTTCAATGGTGTATCTTATGGAAATAGTGTAGCTCTCTGAACTATGCTGTTTCTGTAACTCCCATAGAAGTGAATGGGAGTTATGGAAGTAATATAGCTCACTGTTCTACGCTGTTTCCATAACTCTCATTCACTTTTATGGGATTTACAGAAATGAGGTATTTCAGAAAGCTGCACTGATTTCATAAGGCCGACTATCGAGGACAATTCTCAGTGACGTAGCAGTGAGGTAAGAGCTAGAGCAGGCATGTCAAACTCAGGGTACCCCGAGGGCCACATGAGTAACAAGAGGTTGTTGCGAGGGTCGCACACAGCAGCTAATGTCACACACGTATTTTAACAGCAGTCATGAAAACAAGATATGAAGTAGTAATATGTAACAGCAACATATATTTGCAGTGCTCAACAGCAACTAATATATTTAACAAAAATACAGCAATTAAAAACTAAACATTTATTTGCTATCATTTTTTTCAATCATTTTTAGTGTTTTGTCCTGAGGCTTGACACCTCTTTGTGCTTTGTGCTAATAGGCCTATTCATTATATTATTATTATTTATATTATTATTTATATTATTATTATGAATTTTCAATATGTATTTATTTACTTTATATTTATTTAATGGGCGTCTGTAGGATTTGTTCTTTTTGGTGTTCACCCCTGGTATTTTCCTCCAAGGGTGCACATGTATTTTAATTGCTTTTAATTTTTCCTTGTTTGCTGTGTTATTTAATAAAGAAATTTTGTGTGTGCTTTATATTGGATGCTGTTTCTCTTTTGTGTTCGATTGCATTTTTCATCCAATCAGCACCACTGTTTTTTGCATCACAATTATTTATAATCTGAGTGCTCACCCCTCTCTTTAGTTTTTAATGGTTACATACAGGAGGGCCACTCACTTGCTTGGACTTTGCCTGTGCGGCAGTGGGTCCCTTCTTCCTCAGCACGGTCACAGTATCCCAGTCACTCTCAGCCACGACTCTTCCTCCGCTCACAACAAAACTGACTTAGGTGATCAGCAGCCACGCGAGCCGCAGATGTACAAAACTCACGATCAGCACTTCCGGGTCGTCATTCATTGATCACGTAAGCAGGTCATATGCAGGGATATGGGCCAATGAATGAAGAGTCGGAAGTGCTGATCGTGAGTTTTGTACATCTGCGGCCCGCACAAAAGTCTCAGACTTTGTCTCTAAACTTTAGAGACAAAGTTTGAGACTTTTGTGCGGGCCGCAGATATGCCTGTAAAGGGCCGCATGCGGCCCGCGGGACGCATGTTTGACATGCCTGAGCTAGAGCATGGAGGCTGATGGGATCACTTTAGAGATAGGAGTCCCAGAGGATATGCCATGAATATCTTTCATGGGAAAAACCCCTTTAAAGCCAGTAATGGGTAGGTCTCCTCTCTTTATCTCAAACTTATTTCTGTCTGCCCTTGTAGTCAGAAAATACCGCACTTGTATACCATGATGCTAACTAAACTTTCCATTTTTACCATGGTGTGTTTTAGTAGAACATTATATTTTTTTCCTAACCTGGCATGTAGATTTTGTATTCCAACCATATCACAGTGAGTTACGACTTCTTATTCTCTAGTAATGTGTTCTATAATTATCATCTGCACAGGTACAGTAAACACTTAACAGGTTTTTGGGTCTATTGGTAATGTGACTGTTCTCAGGAATTAGACAGTTTTAATGTCACAAATGTGCTTGAAGCTTCGCTCCGTGTAACTGGGGAGTTATGAATTGACTTAATCAAATACTGCCGTCTATGGGTGGCCCAATAGCCGAGTGATTGATTCTGTTCAGCTCCCAGGTGCTGCACAGCTTAGATAATTTGTAAATAGCTTATTCCTGCTGCAATTTTGGTTCTCATGAAGGTTTTAATGGAATCATTTTTCAATGATGCAAATCCAGTCTTACTTATTGCAAAAACAATCTAGGACAGTTCTCTAAGGAGCTCATCTGTGAAGCAAAACGCACTTGGCATACTTTGGTACCAAAAGCAGTGTGTGTTCAGAACATTGCTGAATGATGATGAAGACAGAAATGCTCTCTTGCCACGAAAATAAGAAGAAAAAAAAATATTCTTCTTTCTGGGTCAGCATGCAAAATTTTGGCAGTATAAAAATATATCGGAAATCAGGATGAATGAATCCATGGCAACCACTTACACACACACTGAAAAATCCAAACAGATTGGAGTTTAAGCATTGTAACATTTGGTAACTTGGAGCAATTGACACAGTTTATGCAACATGACACACTGCAGAATCTTTTATGTTTATGTCATCTACTGCTAAATAGTCAAGATATACATAAGGACAGAAATGCTGGAAACCATAGCTATAATAGAAGACATGTATAGTATATGCTGTGCTCCTATAATGCTAGAATGACATCTCATTTACATAATGAAATGAAATGGGGTTAAAATATTATTATAAATGCATACATTTTCACAGTCCTATTTATGTCTGCATGTATTTGTGTTAAAGGGGTTGTCTCATCACATATAACACCTGTTATCTGAGAGCTGCCACATGAATCATATGATGTCACAGCCCCATCTTCCACAAACAGTTAATTTTGCTGTGGAAAAGTTCAGCCTGCTATTCACCATAGCATTAGATATAGTATTACATGACCCTCATCCAGATTATTGGCTACCTATGTCATACATGGATGGTTAGAGTCCATCAGAGTTGTTGCCTGTCACTGTCTCTCTGTTCTGGATCATAAATGGGAACCTATAATGGGTGATCATCTCTATGACACCAATACATAGATGTCACTGCAGTAGTCTGAAGTCCAGGCTTTTTAGCTCAGAGAGCACTGCATAAACCTACTATAACTACTTTACATTGTCACAGATTAGCCACCAGAAAGTCTGTGGTGGCTGACGTTGGGTTCACACTAGCGTCAGCTGTCTGTTGTTCTGGTCTGTCGGTGAACCAGAAACAATGGACAGACGGACCTCTAAAATAACTGTTAGATATGGATCCCGACGAACCCCATTGACTATAATGTGGTCCATCAGGCGTCTGCTTTTTTAAATAGAAAGCAGCAAACAAAAAAGTTGTACATGCAGAACTTTTTGGCTGCCAATTTCAGGCAGACACTGCGACTGAGTCGAAAATGTGAACATAGCCTTATCCACTATCAGTACATCCTGTGTGGATATACATTAATAGCTTTCCTTTCATTCTGCCTCCAATATCAGGTAATCTGATATTAATTGTGCTCGGTCTGTGCATCGGACATTGATTTTACATATTTACTTCTCTGACAGAAATAATCCTAACATACAGTTAATATTCTTGAGCTGTAAACTCATAATAATCAATTGATTAAGTAGTTTAGTAAATTATCTTGGAAAAGCTAAGTACAATTAAATTATATGGAAATACCCGGATACGATTCTCACAATAATGTCCTTTTGAGAGCCAATGACTGTATTTCAATTTTACAATTATATTTTTGTTCTGAAAAATTATTTAGAGCAAATATTGATTTTATACAATAAGGCAGCTAATTTAATTAGAGAAGTCTGACAATTCATCATAATTTACCACTCTGACATAATTTGCATAAGCATTGTGCGGCACTACATCACTAGAAAGCTGAGAGCTAAGAAAGCAATTACCAAACTCATTTAAAGATTGATCACAGAGCTCTGGATCTGGCGAATGCTAAATTGCTAAACAAATTGTTGTGTGTTTTTGTTTTTTGATGTGTAACATCTAAAGCTGCTTCTAGTACATATACATAGCATTACTATGCATAGTAATCATTAGAATACACAGAATTGTAATCCAAAAACTATGAGGAAGTACAGTACATTAGTACCTAAATATTAAATAAATATCATGTGCAAATTGATGTACTTAGAAGTTTTATCATTTATAAGCATATGACACTGAAAACCAGAGACAAGAAAACCAAAGTAAACAGACCTGAACACTACTAGTAGGTAGACAAGGAACAGATTCTTACAAGTAAACTGGAAACAAACAAAGCACAAGGAGGTAGAACTGGAACTAGAACAAACAATAATTTTTGTTATGAGGTTTTGAAGGCTATAACTTTTTTTTTCTTTGTGATTATCCAACTAATTTTTGCATCCAATTTGGTGATACATAGGGCTCTATTTTTGCCTAGTTTCTATTTTTTTCTGAATAAATTTAGAAAAAATGCAGAGGAAAATATCTGTTCACTTTTTTAAAGTTTTTATTTTCTAGCATAATTTAAAAAAAATAAATAAACCTGCGATGTGTGTGTAGTAATTGCGCACTTTTCTATTTTTTTTTTAGTATTTTTTTGTCATAATAGCTCTTTGGAAGTGCATTTTAACATTCCTTTTTTTTTTGCAGATTTTCCGTGCAACTGGGGCTGATGCATTAGCTCCAGTTACGGGAGAAGCCTCCTGCAGAGCTAATCTGGGGCCTCTAGGCCTCTACAGTTCCTGGCTTCCAGCAGATCACATAACCATTAGATCAGGATGAAGTCATATCATGGCTGTGTGTACAGTGACCAGAAAGGTAGGGTTTATTGCATTAATTGCCAAGTGTCCAGACGTACATATGTAGCAATTGTTAGGGAGACAACCATAGTGTGATATCATCGTGCACTGTGGTGCTCATATAAATTACAATACTACTGGAGTGGCCTATTTCTCAGATAACATAGCTCAGAAAACTGATAGCATAACCCAGAAACCGGCTGCTACATCTGTATATAATCAGCAAATGGTTGGCAAGTGGTTAAACGAGAACTGACTAATCAAGTAGTCTCTGCAACTGGGTCAGAAATTGCCATCATCAGTCATGTGACTTCAATGACGCCCAGCAACTGGAACCCAACAATAAGATAGTAGCAATGACAAAACATCAGGGTAATTCCTATTGTTAATAACACTACTGTGGCAAGAGACAATCTGTGCTCCCTTTGCAAAATGAGGGATCCTTGAATAGCCTACGTACTACCAACATATGAATTAATTGCCTTGAAATATAGTGCCTCAAAACCCAGGTTCTCTTAGCTCCTGCTAAGGCCTCAGATTGTGTAAGCACAGCTGTCAGGAATCGGGGTCTCACATATATGTGATGATATATCCACTCACTATATACCAATTCAGTGGGGTATCTGTACAACTTATGCACTACACACACACATGACCATAAAAAGGGGTACTCTGCTTCCACACTCCCGTAATACTAGGATACACAGGTAACCCCTACAGTCGCACATCTATACACAGAGCTGCCAACACTATACTACACTACCAATATATCCACACCACAACTACCACACAAAATGGGTAACACGGCTAGCAATAGTTACTCTTTTCAGATTTGGGGGGGGGTGTTCAGAGCTCAGAGGAAAGGGCAATCTTAATACATTTTAGATTTTAATATACACAAAAAGGGTACAGTATGTTACAAAGGAAAAGACAAGCACAAACAAGAAAAAAAAGGACAAACAAAGAACAGACCTGGTTAAGCCTGGCCATTGGAGCTTGGCATAACAAACGGACAGATCACACTAATCTGTGTTTCCAAAGAATCTGACCAAGAGATCATGCACCTCATTGCATTCTTATGGATCCCTGATCCCCAAGCTATTTCCTGCAACCTCCCATCTGTGACGTCATAATTTCCTTTTGTTGGTAGCGTAGCTCTCAGATGATCCCGTGTTGCAATGTTTGCTATGTTCAACCTGCTGGACTTGCTAGTTAGAATAACCTTCTGAATGCACTTCATGGGACTTATTGACCACCTGTCTCTTGGCTTGTGGATTGAAGTTACCTTACAAATTGGAGTTACCAACACAGGAAACTCTAGTACAGACAAGTACACAAAGGCCTAATCTCCAAACTATAGATGGGCGAATTGGTTTGTAAACGAGCTGGGTTCTTCCCAAATATTCCAAATTGTTCAGTTTTTAACAAAACCGAACAAATGGTGATTCGCTTCGGACAAACAAAAATGGCCACGCAATGCCATGTGTTAGACCAGGAAATACAGACCAGACAATGTCATGTGACATTGCTATCATGTGATTTGAGTGACTAAAATCACACGATAGCAACATCTGACAGCCTCTCAGCCAATACACAGCGGTAGGTGGACCTTACAGTGCTGATGTCATATAGACTATATAAACTTGTGCACTCACGATCAGCCTTTAGTTGCTGTAATGGTGGACATGCAAACAAATTTGTGTTCTATCTCACTGCATCTGATAGCTATTATCTAAGCTATCGGCAGCACTAGTCAAAAAATTGAACAATAGTGGTAGGAGGACTTAGAGAATCAAGCAATATTTATATATAGGCAGATCAGTAGTGCTAGAATAGAATTTAATTTTAGTGTGTACTGTTCACCCAATATACAGTCAAGCCTGTGCTAAACTGAAAAAAAAATCCTGCACTAATCTACAAAAAAAATATAGTTATTTAATATAAACTATTGTAGCGATCTAGTCTAATACTCACTGACCATTAGGTGTGGTGACCCTTTTAATGCTTCCCATGCTTTGCAATTTTCTTGAAATAAAAAAATACAGTGTCTGATTTGTAGCCAAATCACTAAGCATAGGGGTTTGTTATAGTTGAAGCAGCAGAAGATCTACTGTAATAATAAGTCAATATATGTGCTGCAAAAACAATGAAGTCATTATTATGGGGGACTTAAACTACCATGACATACCATGTTGTTAACCTGTCTTGGGTAGGAACTCATGCTTATGGCAATCTATGATCCTCTACCTAAAGTTGCTCAAAGAAAATGCTATTTTATGGCCTAACTTTGGGATTGGCCATAGATATGCGATCAATGTGGAGCCAACAGGTGGCACCTGTCCAGATCAGCTATATAAATACAAATTATTATTATTTATTATTATCAGCATGGCAGGATTACAGGTTGGACATCATGGACCTAGGTCTTTATTCAAGTTTATCACCTATGGTGCTATGTAGTGACTTACCTGAGAAGGTAAAAATGTTTTTAAAAAAAGAAAAAAGAGCAGCAGATGATATTGTGTGTGCATTTAGTTGTAGTACAATATTTAATATAGACTCGTTTAGACACCTAAAGTGACCTAAAGTAACAGATATGCATTTGGATGTGTGGTTGGTAATACTGTATATTGAATACTAGCTTAAGAACCATTCCTAGAGAGATGTGATGAATAATTTATTTTCTACATACTACATGTAGACTTTATTTTCCAGTCTGGCGGAGTCTTAATGTTATAGTGCGCTTTTAGGTCCTATATAATGGTAAATTATGATCATTTTAGGCACTATTAGTTGTTAGTGTTGTTATATGTTAATAATAAAAGGCAGTTAAAATATATTTTTCTATGTACATGTACAACATAGCTGACTTCTTCGCAAGGAAATAAAGGCCTTATTGTTAAGTAGTCATGCTCAAAGTTTGGTTTGGATATGATCCACCAAATCAGACAAACAGTCATTAAAGAGATTGTCAAGTGACCAGAAAGTAGAACTGATCAACGGCTTAAATGGTATATCCTATAAATGGTATATTCAATGGTTACAAGCACATTACAATATAATCTGAATATATTTTTCCATATAAAAATAAACAATATCAAGTTGTATATTGGAGACATGGTTAATACAAGTCCTCTGAGAAGACCACCTCCCTAGAAAGTCACTTTTTAATGCAGCTTTGGCAGATATTTTGTAGAATTTATGTTTATGACTGTTTTTAAAATAGGAGATCTTTTATAGCTATATTGTTTGCAATTTTTCTCATATATTGTTACTTTTTAGCTTTAATTTTGAAATATATTGTATTTCTAGTTATTGATGTTTTATTAACCACTACAACACACTTCAATTTTTGGTTCTGCAGATCAAAACATCTGAAGAATAAAGAATAGCGCATTGTCTAGTCAAACTGTGCTTTAAAAGGAGAATGTAATATGCCAAACAGATATAAAACTATGAGAAATGTCCTGGCAGGTATTACAATATTTCTTAATACTACTTTATTATGGAGGAGATGCAAGCATGTCCTCTACAATTAGACCATTAGAATTCATATCACCTTCCTGAGATCATTTTGCATGATCGACACCAGGCACTTGTCTCAGCCTTGTGTATATACGCAATCCAGATCAACATTTGTCCATACAGATAAATATTCAATCAGTCTGAAGTCATCTGCAATGGAAGCATTTCATTGTGGAATAGATATATTGAAAATATTCACTTGACAAACTGCTGCCGACTCAGAATAATTATGATCTGATGACATTGAAGTGGCCCTTGTGTCTTTGTTTGGTTTAACCCATACAAAAGTTTAAGCGTTTTTTTAGGATTTTTTTTATGTTAATGTTTGACACAAGTTGGTCAACTGTGTACAATATGGACATTTTTAAATGTGTTTAATATTTGCATTATTGGTTGCCTTCTTAAGAACACTTAGACAGAAATGTTATTTTATATTTTATGTTAATCCATTAGTGGGTGATGTTTACATTAACAAGCCAGTGAACTAAAATTGTCCAGGGGAGGTAAAAAAAAAAAAAAAAAAATCATAACTGTTCCTGGTGCTCCGATGTCCTCTCAGCACGGTCCGGTCCTGCTGCTCCAGTGTCTTCTAGAATTGAAACTCCTCATCGGCTGTTATGTCCTGGTTTCCTTCTGCTGAAGTCCCATCAGCGGCCTCAGCGGCATCAGGAAGTGGCCCCAGGATGTCACAGGTAGTGATTTCACATGTCCTTTGCTGAGGCAGCTCATTGGCCTCAGCAGTTACGTGTGGCAGGGACTTCCGCCGCAATTCAAAAATGGACCGGCAGGACCGGTCGTGCTGGGAGGCATCAAAGCACCAAGGAAAGGTGAGCATGATTTTTTTTTAATTTTTTCACCTCCCCCGGCCTATTTAAAATATAACATTTTTCCTAGACAACGCATTTAAACAAAAGCCACACAGCTTGGGGCCATTATGGGATGTCCACAGTGGACACGGGCGTGGCAAAACCATCCAAAATCATCTTTCAGTCGCAATACCCAGGCAGCTAGCCATGCTTTCAACCATTGCACACCTGCACACCTAGAAACTTTTTACTGCATGTTGTTTCTATAGTGTGAGGATGGGAGGTCAGCTGCCAATTTTTGGAGTTTCACAGTAGCTAGCTGTAGCCTTACAGCGCTAGAGTCCTGGGTTCAAATCCAGCCAATAACAACATCTGCAAGGAGTTTGTATGTTCTCCCTGTGTTTGTGTGGGTTTCCTCCCACACTCCAAAGACCTACTGGTAGGAAATTTAGATTGTGAGCCCTATATGGGATAATGCTGACAATATCTGTAAAGCGCTGCAAAATATGATGGTGCTATATGAGTAATCTAAATAAATGCATCCCGGCCTTAGGGAAAAAAGTAAACATCTATTGATTATTAGCTACTACTTGTTACTGCCTGCATGTTAATCCTCAATAATATGCAAATATTATCTATCTATTTATCTACCTATACTACAGGCAGGACATTAAGAAAAACACTGGCCTCCAATATATATGAAGGGTGCTTCACTGCTGAGGCCAGAAATTAGCTGCAATGGTCACATGACAATGACGGACACATACAGGAAGATTTTCATTGGTCCAGCACCATTAAGATTAAAATCAAATATCTTTTTGTTTGTATTTACCTGAATGAATGGCATATGCAGACCTGTAGGGACCGGAGCACTAGAATAGAGGGACATTCGAATAGTGAGTAATGTTTCTTTTCTTTATATTATGCAGCTTCCTTTCTATAGCACTTTGTAAATGCTGGACATCCCCTTTAATGTACTGCCAAAGGTCTTTGCAAATCTCCTATTATATTTTGCATTCAGCTCTTATGTAGAGCTGTGCATTACCATGGCAACAGACTTCAAACAAACCCTGAGTAGTCAAATTGTATAGTAATACTTTCTTTCATGTGACATATTGCTATACTACTAAATGTATCATAGCAAAAAGTAGGTGACAGATGAAAGGGAGTATGACTTCAAGATCAAACGACAGAGGATTTTCTGTAGAATGAAATCACATAAGTCTGAACAGATGGTATTTGCAAAGTTTCTTTGTTTTCATGTTAGATATATTGTAGGAGCTAAAAATGGATGTGCAGGTGTAAATAGCCTTTAAGCAAATATTTTCTTGTATTAATATTTCTGCTTACTTTCTTATTTACTATACAAGAGGAAATTATACAACTCATACTTACATAAAATGATAACCCACATGAATGGCAGGTCAAATCATATATCAAAAACAGCTACCTCTTGGCAAAAGAAACCCCATTTCCCATTTATGTATTAATTACTGTAAGACTTAATGTTTATTAGATACAGATAAATGATTATTGTGGAACAAATGAGCAATATTAAATTTATTAGCAAAGTTTCTCAGATGAAAAGAGGTAGTGGTAGTGCTAGACAGAGCTACTAAATGGGGGCAATCTATAACCCCACAGAAAGGAAAGTGATATTAGTTTGTAACTCAATTTATAAAAACTCCTATTAGTAGTATCTATAGAGGCAGATCAATGATTATCTGCAGGGACCCTATCCTGTGCTTTGCTCCTATCGATGGTTAAGAATTTGACCTATGTAATACGCTAGGTTCACACTAGCATTCGGGTGTCCGTTCGTGGAGTCCTCTTGGGGACCTCATGAATGGAAACCTAATCCACTTAAAAAAGCGGTTACCCATGGAAACCCGTGAACACCATAGACTATAATGTAGTCCACCAGGTTTCCGCCTGCTTGCAGGACTTTTCTCTGCGCATTTTTAAGTGGATTCGGGGACGGAATCCCCCAACTGAGGGCAAGCGCTAGTGTGAACATTGCCGTATAGCATTAGACAGCACACTGTGGCTAGTCTGTATTCTGCCACATGAGTTGTGATAGTGACTAATAGAGACATACTGCTATATTAAAAATAAAGGACCCCTCCTGACATGTTTCGCCTGTGACCAGGCATCCTCGCGGGTAGTGGGGTATAGACTGATGCTTGCTCAAACCGCTCCTAAATAATATCAGTTATGACATCACATATTACCTTCCCGTCTAAGCGGCCAATCCTTACAGCTGTAAAGATCAACTAAAGTAGCCAAAACACCTGCCTCCTACTGGGATTCTAATGCAGGGATCCAAATAATGCGACCACGCATGCACGGATGCTTGAGCATGCGCGGTCACAAAGAAATGAGACTTAGTATCTCAACACTAACAGGGAGGTGAGACATGCATGCACACTACCAGGAGCATGCGCCATGAGTGAAATCTCGGACTTATCGCTAAACATCCGACTATGCAAAGTAAGTGACTATATAGGGTAGAAAATTATTCCAGTGTAGGAGAGTATTGGTAGATGTTGGTTTCCTATAAATGTCCGTTTAGATGCTGCCGCCAGACTCCAGGGTAATCCACAAATAAAGAAACATGATAGTAGTCTCATGAATTCCTGAGGTGAATTTCATACCAATATTGTTATCATTTAGGATAGATACAAAGTCTTGAAAGAGGGATTTTTTACCTTCCCATAGAATGATGACATCATCTATGTATCTACCTCAAAATTAAATGTGGCTCGTATAATATGAAAGATCATCCAAAAAACATAAAAGTGCACACATCATACCCATAGCGGTACCTTTTATTTAATTGTGAGATCTGAATAGATCACTTTTGGTGTCAAGATAATGTTGGACAGCTTTTATCCACAAGTCATGAGATATATCACTGTGAAGGGATTCAACGTCTAAACTAGCTATAAAAGTATTAGGTGTAATCTGGATTCCATGGAGTCTGGGGACAGTATTCTTAGTATCACGGATATACGAAGGCAAAGCTGAAGCAAAGGGAGATAAAATAAGACAGTCACTACCAGAGACTATGGGTCTGCCAGGAACAGGTCGACAATTTTTATGTACTTTGGACAGGGCTTAAAATGTTGCCAAAGTGGGTGTAGAATTAAAGAGAACCTTATATTCATCCTCCGTTTTTAACAGGTTTTATATCCCCTGTCTTAATATCAATTTCAATTCATTCAAGTACATACAGTATTTGTAGGATTAGAACTCAGAACTTGATAAGCCTCATCATCCTCAAGTAATCTCATAACCATATCGACATAGTCGTTTCTGTTCATAAGGACAACATTACCGCCCTTATCAGAGGGCTTACAAATTATGTCATCTCTTTTACTCAATTCTTCCAAAGCAAGACGATGTTGAGGGGGAAGGTTTAGATGATGTTTATTAGTCTTATGAAGTGCATTTATTTCTGAACAGACACTATTAACAAATACTTTGATGTTGGGGTTTTGTGAAAAAGGAGGAGTAGTTTTAGATTGGGAAAGGGGGCACTCATAGTTCCCCCTCCAGTCTCATTTTCATCCAAAAGATCTTGTAAAGACAATAAAGCAACAATTTAATTCCTCTGACAGACTTTAAGATCCCTGTAAAGCTGTAGAATGTTGTTTATGTAATGAAAGGTTTTGTGCAACTAGGTTTGTCTTTGATCCAAGGGAATGAATTAAATGAAGGAGTAGGTGTGAAAGAGAAACCTTCAGTCTGAGGCACACTTAGTGTGATATCGGAGAGATTAATAATTTGCAATTGATTAATGCTATTGGTCGACAATTCTGTCATAACCTGGTCAGTCCCTCCTTGTCCCTGCCTCTGAGCTGAATACCCTGCCCTAAAAAAGCACTGCTGGTGGATGTGGGCACATTGGTGATTGTCTATCCTGTAAGAGAACCAATGAATGCATCCAATGTTCTTGGGGTTGGACAATGTCCATCCATTGTTGCATTCTGAAATGGCATGAAGGGTGCTAAACAGGACAAAAAAAGGTTGAGAAATACTTGTTCCCAAGGTAACAGAAGTGGTTGTGAGAGGATTTGGCCATGATACTCTATAGGAATTGAAATTGTTATTGTAATGACTGGCTTTCTGAAAGGAAATCTTATTCCTAGAAAACCTACTAAAACCCTACGTGGACCTCTGCCACCTCTGGGAAACTACCTGCTATTGCATCTTCCTCTGCTTCTGGATTTCCATCAGCCTATACACTTGCTCAGCCTAGCAATTACCCCAAGTAAGTTGCACTAAAAGACTCCGAACCAGACCCAGACCGTTACAATGAGAGATGAAAGTCTCTCATTCCCCTGATCAGTGGGGGTCTAAGTGGTTAGACCTCACTTATCGGCAAGTTTTCCCCTATCCTGTGGATAGGGGATAACTTGTTTCATGGGAATACCCCTTTAAATAATTCCCAAGGTGATGAAACTGCGGTTTAAGCAATTTCCTAATATGCAGCCAGGTAACTGGCAAGACAAAAGGACGGCAAATAAATGAGCTACCCATAATCCAACGCTGCTCCATTACACAGAGTCTAAGGTTACTCCAAGTCATTCACCAGAGTCAGCCTCAAGGCAGGATGGACTTGGCTTCTCAGAACCCAGGTTGCAGCTATGGAATAATGTGTCAGATAACAGGTGCACTTGCAGGCTAAGAACCAAACCAGAAAACCTTTGGCAGGCAAAGAGAGTAATACACAAGCTGGGATCAAAAGCAGAGGAATACCAAAGTCCAAGTTAGGGTCAAGTTCAGAAGTAAATATAGGTAAATATAGCAAACTTAAAGAGACAGGTTTCCTAAACACACATCTCCTGGCTTTACTGATGCCCCACAGTCCAGGATAGATCCTTATAATACATGAAGACAGCTCCAGTAGCATTTGGTGCATTCACAGTGCTCTGATGAAGCTGAGACCGGTACACCTTGCGTCACTGTGTATATACTAGATTACACTGCACTTGACTTGTACTGATGTATTCATGCCTGAAGAATGCCAATAAAGCCTGGAGGGTTATGTCTAGGGAACAGCCAGTGTGACTTTTCTGGAGAGCAGCAGCACTCCCATGGCACGTTACAGGTAAAAAGCTTGTGGCAAATGTTACGTTAAATCGTATTTATTAGTTAGTAGAGCAACAAAGAATAGAGAAAAAGGATATGTTTATAAACCTTTTCATTTATAGTAAAAGGCACTGGTGGTGGTTTATGGGCAGAAAATGTCATGACATGTTCCTTTTAAAATTCTTTAACTTTATTGAGAAAGTAAGAGTCTATTATATAGATCATTTCAATAGCTGTTCTGCCATTCATCATTGCTCCTTTCATTGGGATTGCTACAATATTGCACATTGCCACTGTGGAACTGCATGCATCAGACCAAAATGACCCAGTTTAATATTTGTGCTTCGTAGCCACCACATCTCTTTTAGAAAGTCATTTAAAGTGGACATGCAGCGTCAGCATTTCTGTCAACTAAAGACCTGCAGAGACATGAAATGTTCTTAATGAAGCAAAGCGTAGACTTGTGAAAAATGTGCTGCTGGTGAAACAGTCTTCACGTCATTACACATGGGAGCTATTATACGCTGTAGTTTCAGAGGTATTAGAAACGTATGTATTAAACCACTGCAAACATAACATGAGACATATAGCATTATGTATATACTGGTTAATTTGTCGTGTTATTAACCAGCCAACAGATCATGAGATACAAACGTATGGAGACATTTTTTAGGCTACAGACAATCTCTTGCAAATTGTGAAATGGTAAAATAACTCTGCTGATAGTTCAACTAACTTCTAACCAAGGATCACAGAAGCGTAAAAGAAGTACAAAATCCTATTTAAAATGACACAACTGGGGGAAACATAAGTGTTGAACAGAAATGCATTCGCTGTGCACTCAGTTCAGCTGTTGCGGAAATAAGAGCAAGAATAACAAGTAGAAAATTGAGTGTATTGGATTTTTGCTGAAGCGTTTGGAAGTTATTCAGAGTATAAACCTTTCAAAACTGATAATGTGTAAAATCAAGGGAATTTAGAAAATTTCTCCAAATATTGTTGTCTTTATTATTGTCATGATTGCATCAAATTTACCATCATAGTGGTTTTTGTTAGTAGTTCTGAGGACATAAACACATATAGTTTGAAGATGATCAAACTTTTTAGTGCACTGGAAAGACTCATAGAATAGCATTATGAGCCAGTGAAGCCTGAAATGCACAAGTTTTACAGGTGTTGTAAGGAAACTCAGGAGAAGTACAAAAGTGCAAAAGTATGCTAAGTTCCTGTATCTGAGGGGTGTACATGCCATAGAATCAGCCAGGGCCAGGTTTTAGACAAAGTGGGGCCCTGGGCAAGTTTACAAGTGGGGCCCTAAATTCTAAGACATACCCAGTGGCGGAACTACCGCCATAGCAGCTACTATGGAGTTCGTGACCATAGGGGGGCTTGGTGGGCCCCTGCTGCTTTTGTTTTTTTAAATAAGCCATTAACTACTGGTGTTACTCCAGCAGGTAATGGGCCCTATTTACTTACTGGTCCCCACTCCTGCCCACGGCTGTCCCCGCTTTCCCTTCAGCCCTCCAGGGGGCCCCGTGTATCCCATATCAAGTCGCTGACACTGAACAGCATCAGGACTTTCCTGACAGGGATCATGATATGGAATGCACGGGGCAGGGGGATCGGTAAGTACAGCTGCGGTGCTTGGTATTTGTTGGGCGAACCTCACAAGATCCGTCTTGCAAGGTTTGTCTGGCAGTTTCACTCCGACAAACTGCTGTTATTATACTCTGTGGTCTTTTCTGACCCCAGAGTATAATGTTCAGATGCCCAGGGGAGGTGAAAAAAAAAACGGTCTTACTTGCCTTTCCTGTGCTCCAACGTGAATTCCTGCTATCTTCAGCCCTCTTCAATGATGTCACAGACAGCATGTGGGTTCAGCTGGCGTCACTGACACACAATGACGCCGACGTAACCCACATATGTGATGTCATTGAAGACAGCAGGATGTAGCACTGGAGCAAAGGAGAGGTAAGTAAGACTTTTTTTTTACTTCCCGTGGTGCTCCGAACATTATTTCCTGGTTTCTGAATAGTTCATGGGTCGTGATCCACAAAAATTGTTGTGTTCTGCCGAACCCCAAATTTTTGTAATATTTGCACCAAGCACTGTAGGGGACATTATACTGTGTGAAGGGGCCACTATGGGACTTTATACTGTTTGGAGGGGCCACTATTGGATATTATACTGTGTGGAGGGGCCACTATGGGACATTACACTGTGCGAAGGGGCTGCCATGGGACATTAAGCTATGTGAAAGGGCCACCATGGGAGATTATACCTTGTGAAGGAGGCAATATGGGACATTATATACATATATATATATATATTTTTTTTTTTTTTTGTGAGAAGATAACAGGCAGAGTACTGGAATCACGTTATATCTCCCCCAGGCTTTTGACATATGTGTGGTCCAGTATGGGTCTTCAGTAGGCCTCAGCCCATGTGTGTGAGTCCTAGGCTCATTACTGGCCCATAAAAGGCTGCAGAACCTACACTTCAGGGCAGATCCTGGGAGTGAGAGGAGGTGTCTGGGTCTGTCCTGCTACACTAAGTCTGGTGAGACGATTTTGCGCTATTCTGTTTTGTTCTTGTGACTGGTAGTAAGCCTCACATATAGATAGTTTTGTACTGTTTAGTTTAGAACTCGGACAAGCAGGAGTTTTTTGTTTTCCTTTTGCCTGAAGTTAAGGCTGTATTTTATTTTGCTCCTTTTGTGCCTGAAGTGAAGGTTTATTTGTTTTGCTGTTTTTTTTGTTGTTGTAAATAAACCTGTCTTGCTACAGTTTTGTGTCCCTGTCTCTGACTGGTTGGGTCCGCACCACTGCTGCTACCGAGCTACCTTCCCCACAATATATATATATATATATATATAGTCTCAGTAGTCTCAGACGCCTTTAGAAGCATCAATAATTGCAATAACTCCAAATCCATCTCTTTCAAAAAGAATCTCACACGCTCTGAACAAATAGCCTTAAGAAACTTATCTAAAAACACAGATATTATCATTAGGAGTGTCGACAAAGGAGGAGGCATAGTCTTACAAAATAGAACAGATTATTTGGCAGAAGCTAACAGGATACTCTCGGACACGGAATATTATGAAAAACTTTCCATCGATCCCTCTAACACCTTTCATATTGAATACAATAATCTCATTCAAAGTGGGGTAGACAACGGTATCCTAAACAAAAAAGAAACCAATTTTTTGACCATCCAATTCCCCAAAACAGCTCTCTACTATCACCTACCAAAAATACACAAAAATACAACAAACCCACCTGGACGACTCATCATATCAGGTATTAATTCCCTCACCTGTAATTTGTCGGAATATATAGACAACCATTTACAACGCTACGTACTTAAACTACCTTCCTATTTGAAAGATTCATCTTCATTGATATCTCTTTTAAAAAATATCACATGGTCTGAGAATTACATTTGGGTCACCCTTGATGTAAGCTCTCTATACTCCAACATCCCACACAAAAAAGGACTCGAAGCTGTCGCCCGTTATTTAAATCAAGATACCTCCCTGCCAACAATACAAAAGAAATTCATCTTAGATAGTATTCATTTTATTTTACAACATAATATTTTCACATTTGAGGGATCCCTATACCAACAGCAGAAAGGCACTGCTATGGGTACAAAATTTGCGCCCAGCTTTGCAAATTTATATATTGGCATATTCGAAGAAACCTTCATCTATAGAAATCACGATTGGTTAAAGAACATAGTGTTCTACACCCAATATATCGATGACCTTTTATTCATTTGGAAAGGATCTATCAACAATCTACAGGATTTTATCAAATACTTAAACACAAATAACTGGAGTTTACAGTTTACCAGCTCCTTTTCAGACCTAGAAATCGAATATCTAGACCTTGTGCTGAGCCATGAAAACACTAAGATCCACACAAAAACCTTCTTTAAGAAGGTAGACGGAAATAGCTTACTTAGCTTCGATAGCGATCATTATAAAAAATGGAAAATTAATGTTCCATTCAGCCAGTTCAAGCGACTCAGGAGAAACTGTTCTCGCACCAATGATTACAATAAACAAAGTAAAATCATGGTTAATAGGTTTTTAGAGAAAAAATATCCCAAACCCGTGATCCTAGCAGCCCAATCGAGAGCCAATAAACTCACTCAGGCCGAGTGTCTAAGGTCAAAAACTTTACCAATATCTAGTAATGATAAATGGCAATATAACTTTCTTACCACATATAGCTTCCAACACAGAGCAATTCGCAATATATTAAACAAACACTGATATATTCTGAAAAAAGACCCAATTATCGGTGAATCTTTACCCAAAAATCCAGCTCTGACTTTCCGTAGAGCAAAAACCATTAAAAACATTATAGCTCCCAGTAAACTTCGCCAAAAACAATCCACCAACATCACAAACAACACACAAAAAAACAATGGGAATTTCAAATGCGGGAAAAAAAGATGTAAATGTTGCTCATCTTTTAACAAAGATATGATACAATTCAAAAGCAACACAACCGGTGAAGTATTTAAAATCAAACAATCCTTAAATTGTGAATCTGAATTCGTAATTTACCTAATCGAATGTGGATGCGGTCTCCAATATGTAGGCCGCACTACACTTCCCTTCCATCTCAGACTTAACAACCATAGATCAAATTCTTGCAGGGGTTACACCAAACATGGGGTTTCGAGACATGCAAAAAACTCTCACAATAGTGAATTCACTTCATTTAAAGTTAATATAATAGAACAAATCCCAGTTACCAAAGACAATAGATTTGAAATATTGAAAAAACGAGAAATGTATTGGATCTTTAAACTTAACACCTTAAACCCATATGGCCTTAATGTAGTTACCGAAGTAATCACTTATAACATATAAATGAATAATTTTTTTTTTTTTTTTTTTTCCCCCTCTTTTCTCTCTCGCAGTCTACCACAAAATTCTTCACATATTCACAGCTCCCCTTTTAATATTTTTTAAAATCAGAATCACATAATTTTCACTCTCATTCCGTCAAAATACCATTTTATAATATCACCCACATTCCCTCATAATATCATTTCATTAAGAGCTCAAAAACAAACACTAAATCCACCACGTAGTTTTATTCCTTTCTGACATAATCTTTCACATACCCAATTGTTTATTGTCAATAGACCAATTTTTCCCACATTTCCTTACATCTAGTATCACTTTATACAAATTTATTGATAACTTCAATCTTGTTCTCCATAAACTCAATAGGTCTTCCCCCTCATACACGTTATGGCATTTTTATACCTTTTTCTCTGTCACATATATTGCCCAACATTCCATAATTCGACGTTCCCACTAACTGTTTTTATACAAATAAACCTCCAGCGATCATACTATCTAGCATACTTACCTTCTGACGTGCAGCGCGCTGTCTCCCGCAGTACCACACTTTTCCTACTACCGCGCATGCGCGGACTTTCGTTTCTGAATCTTAACTAAAGATCGTAAGTACACACGCCAATGCACATGTGCGTACTTTCCTTTTACACCAACAAGCATACTGACGCCCAGGACGCCTGTGCTGGCGTCCCATGCGCGTCCTGTAGTATATAACCCCTCACTTACCAGTGCCCCACCATTAATCCAGCAGTACACCTAAAAGCTATAGAGGTAAGCTTCTTGTTACTCCCAGCCAGGCTCCAAGAATCACCTAAATAGCCATCTGACACCTATATATGTTTTCATACAAGTCCATACTACTGAACATATTACATGCATGGTTAATGCTTATCCACATTCTTTAGAAAAGACCTTTGTATATTAATCTCACATCAGCCCATTTTAAGTAATGACCTTTGACTACACATGTGGTTATCTCTCAGTCTCAGTCTTTTTAAACCACATACAACAGTCCCAAATAGCGGTTTCCATCACTATACTTACCGCTATACACATTATATTTATATGTATATTTTATATTTATATCAATTTATAATTAATTATACTTACCGCTATACACATTATATTTATATGTATATTTTATATTTATATCAATTTATAATTATATTATTTTATTTGTATTATTGAAATTGCATTCATGTACTTTGTTATATACCAGTATGATATGGCCTCTAAACGGTGATATGTCCACTTACATGTACACAGTAAAAGAGATATATATATATATATATATATATATATATATATATATATATATATATATATAGATTCGGATACTTATTCATTCTTTTATTGAATCTTTTACTAAATTAATTATATATCCACTTTCTTATTTAATTATTCATTCATTTATATACTCATACGCATATTGAAACATGAGTTCGAGATATATATATATATATATATATATATGCATTTTTATTCACGTATTTGGTTATTGATTCATTTATGCACTTTATATATTGTAAAACAATCTTTCAATGTTTAATGCACAGAAAAAAACTTTTTATTTTGTATTTTTTACTATTATTTATGTATAGATCTGATCAAGGGATGCGCTCTTTTGAACGCTTAAAACCCCGAAACGCGTTATCCTATACTAATAAAGCTTGAACTACTACCACCTGTTATTATCCGGTGATCTCATTTCGAGGAGCGCACTTCCTGGGACCCTTTAGGAACAGCTGTTCCATCCATACACACTATATATATATATATATATATATATATATATATAATATATATATTCTTTATATATCAGTGAATTATGTCAGTGGGTATATAGAAGAGACATTTGAGGAAAGGATATGATCAGTTAGAAGATGGCCAGCCTGCCCAACCAAAGCAGAATCAGGACATGTAGTCCCCCATATGTTGCTAAGTTCACATCTGCGCTGGAGTATCCAGAAACTGCTGAAAATTGGTGGAGAAATTTTCTCTCCGCCAACTTCAAGAGGACCTTTCACGTCCTCTGGCACCCGTGGTTTTATATACCGTTGGAAAGCTGACAGTACAATGCTATGGAAGAGTACTGTCAGGAAGGGGCCTTCCTTATCGCCCAGCAATGAGGCTGAGCAGTAAGGCCCTCCCTTCTGACAGTGGAGAGATATCTGTGCTGAAACTAATGGCACCAATATCTCCAGCCCCCGGGTGCACATTAGGAAAGCTACCCTGGCGGACCTGACGGAGTGACGGAGAGGCCGGAGCAGATATGAACCTAGCCTAAGAGTTTTCAATTCATTTTAAAATTACAGTTTTTATCTGGCTTCATCATTTACATATGTAACCCCCTCACAGGAGTTATTAATGGTTATTTGGCTATAAAAGTGTCTTACATCTTATGATTGTTAGTATATGTTGTCATGTTCATACTGTATTCAGTTGTGAAATGTTTTCAAGCTATTGTTTTTACAGCATCACACAGTATAGTGGGCGGATCTGTAGCTAGAACAAGAAATAGTCATAGCAGAGAGAGGAAGTAGTATTCTGTAAGCAGACAGCCAGGGAAGAAGCAAGCAAGTAGACATTGCCTTCCTTACAGCTATCCCCTGGGCTCCAGCTCCAGCTCCTAGTTGGAGAGGAGTAGTACTGACACCCACTCACCATCTCAGCCCAGGGACCTGTGGGTGTCTCCTTACTGCAACTGGTGTCACATCTAACTAACTCTCCCTATTACCCTGTGCACCTTTCCTGGGAGTTCTTGTGCCTATAAGGTCACCGTGACAGTCCAGCTTCCTGCACGGTTCTCCCGGGGTGGTCGCACATATATAGCAAGAATCTTAGTAAATATAGTTCTGATCATCCTGATAACTATAATGGAAAACTGCAGTAAATACTGACAGCATGGCAAAGCAAATATATATGAAACTTTGGTTCAAGTTTTGGATACCCTAGGGAATCTGTATTACTACACATAGACACACAGACACAAGACAGAACATGTACACACACATAATTGTATACACACACACACACACAGGAGACACAGCACATACCTGGAGCTGAGTCAGGGATTGATTACACTGGGCTGCAGCAGCCTAATGTAATCAATCATCCCCTACACAGCAAGACGGAGGAGAAGGAGCTGTCAGCCGACGTAGGCACTTGGTAAGTGAGAGACAGTGAGCACCCAGTAGGCCAGTGGCCCCCCTCAGGAGCTTGGGGCCCCGGGTGCTGATTCACAGCTAAGGGTGCTGAAGTCAGGGGGCCCTTTAAGTTGTGGGGGCCCTGGACGTTTGCCCCCCCCCAACACTGGCCCTGGAATTAGCCCATGTGGGGCTATGGGTAGTCTTTCCCTTGCCATTAAGTAACAGGAAACCCTTTATCTTCCGTCTATAGATAAATTAATTTAAGTTCATGTGCTTAAGATCCTGTACTTGTAACTAGTCTATGGCTTAGCATGCTTTGGCTAACCCTGCATTCACACAATAGAGTTTTAGCTGTGAAGCTTGCTCCGTGTGTTGGCTGGATTTACCAGCCTGAACAGTATTGTGGGAGAGGGACTCCTAGCAGTCTAGTTATCTATGATGCTAGGAGTCCCTGCCTACCAGCGACATACTGATTATAATACAGGACAGTATGTCTCTTGGAGACTGGGACTCCTAGCATCACAGATAACTACTGGAGAACACACAGTAGTTTCATGGCTCAAACTCGGTCATGTAAATGCTGATAAGAGTATGTCCTGTTCTCAAAAAGTAAAACCAACTATTTATATACTCCTGCACCTTGATCTTGGAATAGTGTGTTAAAGAGAATATAGTATGTGCTGTGCAAATGTTTCTCCAACACTCCTATCTACAGAGAACCTGCAGTGTTAGCAAAGGAGGAGAAGAATTGACCCAAATGCCATGGAAATTTTGTAGAGGTTAAAGCAAACACCAATGAGTGATGATGCTTACTTTCTTCTATGAACATGCACAGCCATTATACATTGTACCATTCTGATATTGATGACCTATTCTAAAGATCCAGTACTGTCAGTTTTGAAGCGATAGGGGGTGCAGAGGTAGCAGTCACTACTGGGCCCTGGAACCTAAGGGGGCACCAAAGGTCCCTCTGCCACATAAAATATACTACTATTTCGAACACATAGTAGGTAGGGGCCCCATAACATATTTTGTATAACAAAAGTCTTGAGACATTTGGTGTACTGAGAGTGGGCCTTCAGCTCTGGAAACACTGGTCTTTTTGCTCAAGTAGGATAAATTACGTCATAGCAGTGGATAGATTAACTCTCCCTGCAATGGGTGGCATAGGGAGAAGATGGTAAGGCTCTGATTGGCAAAAGCAGTGCTCCAGGGAGATGAAGACACGCCCCAGTGCACCAGCTGCTTCATTTGCATAAGACTTTAAAGTTGTTTTTCTCTAACTCTACAAATATAATATGCAAAAGTATGTTATTTATGATTGTGATGTGCTCTGTAACATGGTGGTGACAATTGAATATACTTGGGGAGCTGGTAGACTCCCTTTAAGCTGCTGATATCTGTTAACCAGAGGCCTATGTGGTACAGTAGGAGCTAGAATGGAGATCATGTGATTGGAATGGAGCAGTAAGACAAGGTATTTACTCATAAGGCCTCTTAGCTAAAGAAAATAAGGAAGTAGCTTGGCACTGTGATGCTGCTATGGATGACATTATTGAGGCAGCAAGAAGAAGGTATGGATATACTAGGAAAGCATGGAGACAAAGATGTCTGTCTGTTCTATAGAGATGAGACATGGCTGCAAGATGTCATCATAGCGGTCTGAAATAGATAGAGAAGATGATAAAAGTGAATGACTCAGTAAGAGGATACATCACTTGAAAATTAGTGAATGTAACTGTTTATTATGTCTTTGACCATCTTTGATCAGTATTTTATTAATATGTCCAGTATATGTATATTCAGACTCAGCGTTGTGGTCATTCTGGTATTCCCTAACATTCATTTATAACACTATAGATGTGTTATCTGGTTGCTATATGGTGGTGTTGTCCATCCACAGTATGGTGGTGTTGTCCAGTCCTATTATGGTAGTGTCATCCAGTTACAATATGGTAGTACTATTCAGTTATAGTATAGTGGTGTTATCCAATTACTTTATTGTGGTGTTATCAAGCTGTTTAATGACCACTTAGGCCCAATTGTAGGCCTCAGTGGTGACTTGTGGTCACTGACATTCCAGAGTGGACTCTAGGGATGCCCAGTAAAGAAGACTTGATGCCTATATGGGGCCCATGAAAGTTGATGAAAGGTATTTGTGTTTTTTATTTTTCCACATCTTCCCTGGGCCTCTGATGATTATACTCTGGGGATTGAAGAGACCACATGTTGTAATAATAGGACTTCCAGTTTGGATGGATCAAATTTGGTCCAAAACTAAACTTGCGCGCAAACCCCGCAAATATTTCCAAAATGAATTCTGCAAGGTTTGCTCATCACTAATGGTGATGTTATCCACTCATGGCATGGTGGTATTATCCAGTGACAATATAGTGATACTATTCAGTTTCAGTATAAAGGTATTATCCAGGCACTGTATGGAGGTATTATTTAGTCACTGTAGTTATTTTTATTTGGGGGGTAGGGCTATGTATACAGATTCTAGATTCTGGCACATCATAGCACATCCTGATGAACAGTCTATACCATGGAAAACCAAGATTTGTCTGTGTACTTGACTGCAAAGCCTTGAGTAAGTGTCACAGAATAACTTTCACATATATCTACCATGCCACCAATAACCATTTTCACAGCATTACAATTCATGGTAAACAATTACAGTGGCTTGCAAAAGTATTCATACCCCTTGAACTTTTTCACATTTTGTCACCTTACAACCACAAACTTAAATGTATTTTATTGAGATTTTAAGCGATAGACCAACACAAAGTAGCAAATAATTGTGAAGTGGAAGGAAAATTATACATGGTTTTCAAAATTTTAATCAAATAAAAATCTGAAAAGTGTGACATGCAAAAGTATTCAGCCCCCTGTACTCTGATACCCCTAAATAAAATCCAGTGCGCACAATTGCCTTCAGAAGTCACTTAATTAGTTAATAGAGTCCAGCTGTGTGTAATTTAGTCTCAGTATAAATACACCTCTTCTGTGAAGACCTCAGTGGTTTGTTAGAGAACAAACTAGTGAACAAATAACATCATGAAGACCAAGGAACTCTCCAGACAGGTCAGAGATAAAGTTGTGGAGAAGTTTAAAGCAGGGTTAGGTTATAAAAACATATCCCAAGCTTTGTGCATCCCAAGGAGCACTGTTCAATCCATCATCCAAAAATGGAAAAAGTATTCTACAACTGCAAACCTACCAAGACATGGCCATCCATCTAAACTGACAGATCAAGCAAGGAGAGCACTGGTCAGAGAAGCAGCCAAGAGGCCCATGGTCACTCTGGAGGAGCTGCAGAAATCCACAGCTCAGGTGAGAGAATCTGTCCAGAAGACAACTATAAGTTGTGCACTCCACAAATCTGGCCTTTATGGAAGAGTGGCAAGAA
Source organism: Leptodactylus fallax (assembly GCA_947044405.1). Taxonomy (NCBI): domain Eukaryota; kingdom Metazoa; phylum Chordata; class Amphibia; order Anura; family Leptodactylidae; genus Leptodactylus; species Leptodactylus fallax. Next base: position 7,978,445 of record CAMRHE010000016.1, read on the forward strand.
GAAAACCATAGTTGAAAGAAAGACATGAGAAGTGCTGTTTGCAGTTTGCCACAAGCCCATATAGGGGACACAGCAAACATGTGGAAAAAGGTGCTCTGGTCAGATGAGAACAAAGTTTAACTTTTTGGCCTAAATGTGAAGCGCTATGTATGGGGGGGAAAAGTAAGACTGCTTATCACCCCTGAACACACCATCCCCACTGTGAAACATGGTGGTGGCAGCATCATGCTAAGGGGAGGCTTTTCTTCAACAGGCACAGGGAAGTTGGTCAGAGTAGATGGGCAGATGGATGAAGCTAAATACAGGGCAATCCTGGAAGTAAACCTTTTGGAGGCTGCAAAAGACTTGAAACTTGGAAGGAAATTCACCTTCCAGCAAGACAATGACCCTAAAAATACAGCCAGAGCTACAGTGGAATGGTTTAGATCAAAGAATATTCATGTGTTAGAATAGCCCAGTCAAAGTCCAGACCTAAATCCCATTGAGCATCTGTGGCAAGACATGAAAATTGCTGTTCACAGGCACTCTCCATTCAATCTGGCTGAGCTTGAGCTAATTTGCAAAGAAGAATGGCCAAAAAGCTCAGTCTCTAGATGCGCAAAGCTGGTAGAGACATACCCCAAAAGACTTGCAGCTGTAATTGTAGTGAAAGGTGGCTCTACAAAGAATTGATATAGGGGGGCTGAATACTTTTGCACGTCAAACTTTTCAGACTTTTTATTTGATTAACATTCTGAAAACCATGTATCATTTTCCTTCCACTTCACAATTATCTGCTACTTTGTGTTGGATAGTAAGCTTTCGAGAGTGCTAGCTCATTTCTTCAGACATGGTGTAATACAAGAAACTGAAAATTCACAGACTTTTTATACACACACAAGACATGGATCTTCAAAGGATCTTGGAATAACAAAATGCAATATAAGTAGAGTAGTTATTTACAACAGGTCAGGAAATAAACAGTCTGGAAAACTTGTGGGGCAAGACGTGAAGTTTTCCAGACTGTTTATTTCCTGACCTGTTGTAAATAACTTCTCTACTTATATTGCATTTTGTTATTCCAAGATCCTTTGAAGATCCATGTCTTGTGTGTGTATAAAAAGTCTGTGAATTTTCAGTTTCTAGTATTACACCATATCTGAAGAAGAAACTTACTATCTCGAAACTTACTATCAAATATACTCAGTTACCCTCTAAAAGGTATCGCCTGATTTCTTCACTCTTCCACTACTTTCTATGGCTAACACGGTACAACATTATACTACTATTAAAATCTCAATAAAATACATTTAAGTTTGTAAGGTGACAAAATGTTAAAAAGTTCAAGGGGTATAAATACTTTTGCAAGGCACTGTATTTTATAGTTTATCTCCACTGACCAGTTATCATTTAGATTATTCACGAAAGAGTAAATCATGATGATGGTGGGCAGTATAAATGGCCATTTAACTGAGGCATAATAAGGCTTAGTGCTCAGAGGAGAATGAGCTGAATATGTGACCCTGATCACGCAGACTGAGGCTCTGTTCACACTGTCAATCATGGATTTCATCAAGAGTACAGGTGGCAGTTCCAGTACTTTTGATGAGAAGAATAGCACAGCATGCAGCCTTTTTCTTTCTTTCTCATGAAAAGATGAGACCCCCATCAAACCCCTATATGTTCATAATGTTCTCTCTGACGCTGATCAGATTAGTCATAAAACAGAGGTAGAACAACATCTTGTGTTTACGAACAGTAGTTATGGAGCAAATGTGAAGATAGTTTTTGTACATATTAAAGCTGTGCGTGCAGTGCTTGTCCAGCAATAAATGGTATCCCCACAACACTATACAGGTACTACAGAGTCATAGGCACATTCTATAGCTCTATAAATGCCAATCTGATAAACATGGCACGTGACAGACCACCCGTCTAGCTACATATAGGACAGCTGTATTAGAATATACTGTTTAGTATGTTCACCCTATAGGGTTATGCTAGGTACTTGAATATTCCAAACAAGTTTACCTGAAAAATAGCCCTAAACTTGTACAAAATCCCGTTCCACTCATATTTTTGTTTTTATCGGCGCTGATGTGTACATATCTCATAAGACCACACCAGACAAAACATTACAGGTGTTAAAAAACAATGTAGAAAACTTGCTGAAATGGAAGAACTTTTTCATTGATTTTCAGTACTAATGTGGCATGAACTTTTGCTGAAGTTGTTTCAAAGATTAGCATGACGTGCATGAAAATGTATTATTGATTCTTCACAGGAAACTGTACAGTACACCCGGCTCATGCATTATTGATCAGCGCACACTCAGTGATAACCTTTTACTTTATCATTCAAGGTAATTCTTTTCCCACATACTGGTCTGCCTACAGTGTGTAGATGAAATCTAATTGACATAACTGCAGGTATGTGATATATAAATGATATGGATAAAGTTATTTCATGTATTCGTATGTGTAAAATTGATTAATATACAATTAAAGATGAGCATTGGTAGAAGAATCTTCATCACAGTTCAAGTACTTTAAACCAGGGATTCCCAAATATTTTTGACTCAGACCTCACCAGTCAATCTGTTGTGATGCCGGGGCTTAACCAGCAAAGAAATACTACTGTATCCAGGAGTGCAACACAGATGCCACTGTGCTGTAGATATATTACCTTTACCAGTGGCAACCAAATACAACAGTACAGCACACGTAATACCCATAGCAACAGCAAATACCACATTGCAGCACAAGATACCTCCCCAGCAGTGCCAAATACTTTCTCCCTGCAAGAAATACCTCCCAGAAGAGTCAAACACCCCAGTGCAGCGCAAACTATATATCCAAATTATGTATCAATCAATGTATCAAAATCAATCCAAATCAAGACCATGGACTCTTCATTGCATGACCATGGTCTATTTTTTTTTCCACTAGAAGTAAACAATGAATGGAACTAAGCAGAGATCTAGAAAACAGTGAAGAATTGATACAGAAGGTAAAATTGTGCAACTTTTCACTATACAAACAAAAGCATTCATTTGCTGAAACAGGACAACCCCTTTAAATATTAAATAACTAAGTGGCAATGTTTTTGCCATCTTAAATAGGATAATTTAGTATTGGGCTTTGTTCACAACTGTGACTTTTGTTTATAATGGAAGCCACAGCGCAGTTCCAGATGTGTTAAATGACAGATATAAAAGTCAACTGATAAAGCTCTGTGGCTTATGATGAGGTCCTTAGGGGTTCTATTATGGCTGTTTTGAGGTCAGAATGCCATATAGTGGAGAATCTAAAGCATTAGTGAGAAACCGGGTCCCAATAATTCAAGTTAGTATCAAAGCAATAAAGAAATGTAGAATACCACTGGTCAGTGTAATGCTAACTTTATAGTTAATATTTCATTCTTATTGGCTAGTTGTGCATGCACCACCAGGCAACCCTTTCAGCCCTGCTTCAAGACACAGTAACTGGAATGGAGAAAATACAGTACGAGAGCATGGATTCATACAGAATACCTGATATCAGTAGTGAGAGCACATATACGTATTACACTTGTATTCTCTTTGAAGTTTGATGTATAATTGTAAAGCTTTCGAATGAGCTGACATGTCTGTTTCATTTGCCTTAAAAGAAAACTATGCATTGAGAACAGTAGATTTTACTATAAGATGCCATTTGCTTACCTTAGAATATGAAGAAGGTGACAATATAGTTTGCTAAATAGATGCAAAGTAAATGGACAATATTAACATTAGTACGCTTTAGCGGTGGGAAGTCAAAAAACCCCCATATAATGATAAAAGAGCCAAAAATCATGTATTTTATGCTTCAACATAATTCACTTCAATCCAGACACATAACCATAGGAGGCCCCAGCTCTTTTTTACTCTCCTGGTAACCTGCATATTTCCTAGTTCAAGATGACCCAATCATTCTTGGTCCTCAGTGTGGTATATTTCTAAATCTTGGTCCCAGCATGGCTTTCCTCTAGTTTCTAGTTGCCAGCATGGCTCACATTCTTGGTCCCCAGCATGGTATCCCTTGAAATTATGGTCCTCAGTATGGTTCCCCTCTCACTTCTAGTCCCCTGCATGGTATCCCTTTAAATTGTTGTCCTTATCATGGTTCCCTCTAGTTTAGTTATTAGTCTCCACGACAATATCCATCTAAATGTTGGTGCTCAGCATAGGTACAACGTTATACTACTAGGTTCTCTTCTCTAATTCTTGATTCCTAGCATTGCTCCCCTCTCAGTCCTACACCCCAACATAACTACCCTTTCTAGTTTCCCCCTTCACAGCTAACCTTGACAATACTTACTGATATTTTATAGACCAAAGTCTGGACTTTAAAGCCACCTGGGGAACACCCGAAGAATGCCCTTTTCGGTCTGGGGTATACAAAAAACCCAAACCTTTTGTGATCCAGTTTCTGAGATTGTCCTGGTAAAATTAGAATTGATGGCATGTATGCTGAGCACCTCAGTAGCAGATTTCATTGACTGTGACATGAACTCTTTTGTGACTTTTCTCACCTGATGTCCCATGCAAGTCTCTTGCTCTACCTTGATGCAGTCCAGTGATACGGTCATCACAGAGCTGTGTCCATACTGGTTTCACAGAGTATATTAGTCCAATGTGTGGTCTTTTAAAAGGGGTTCCGTCTAAAAAAATTTGCTCAAAAAGTGGTCTTTGGTTGAAAGAGTGGCCTGCTTTTATACAGACAGTTTCCATAGAGTATAATGTAAGAAAAATCAGTCACTGAAAAATCCATCTTTAAGAGGTGTGGTCTTCTTAAAGGAGTTGTCCACTGGAGAGGTTTCATGATATTTTGGAAGCAAATTTGGAGAAAAGACTAGATTGAATTGTAAAAAACACAGGACCGCAACAAAAATGATAAACTACTCTGATATACTATTACATAATTGGAACTGTACTTTCACAGAAACTGATGTAATAGTGCCTCATGGTGCATGGTACATGGTACATGGTACAGTGCTGTGGAATATGTTGGCGCTATATAAATAAAGTGTATTATAATCATGGTAGTGGTGAGTGTTCAAGAGCTGTGCCAAAATACTTTATGTGAAAAAATAGAAAGGAAATAAAGAATTTCATGTCTACAATGACCCAAATGATAAAACTATTATAACATTAAATGTGCAAGATGAATTATATAAATTGCTGTTTTTTTCTTTAAAGGGGTTTTCAGAGGGTTTTTTTTGTTTGTTTGTTTTTCAGTTAAACAAAAAAATGTGCTGAAATGAATTTTTGTCATTGTGACCGCATAAAATTTTCCTATCCTTTTGCACAATTGTGTGAGCAAAACAGTCTTTCTTACAATGACTGGTTAAAATGGTCCAAACACACATAAAGGTACTTTTAGAAACAAGCATTTCCTGCCCTTAGTCACATTTTCTTAGTCCTGGAAAACCCCTTTTATCTGCATCCACATAAACTGAATAAAAAGAAATCAAAAGTTATATGTACCCAAAAATAGTAACAATGAAAATCTCAAATCACCACAAATAAACAAGCCCCCCGCACAGTTCCATTGAATGAAAAATAATAAAAAGGCTAAAGCTTTCCTCAATTTGCAACACAAAATGAAATAATTGTTTTAGAAAGTTTATTGTGCAAAGTAGTATAACATAAAAAAAAGTATATACATTTTGTGTTACATGCAGTAACATGTTCAATATACTCAATGTTGAACACCATAAAAAACAAAAAGGAACAGAGCACAAAAATCAAAACTGCGTTTTTTTTTCTATCATTGCATCGGATGTCAGGAAAGGGATTTTCCAGGTTGAGGGCTGTCTTTGATACTTATTATTTATCCTCAGCATAGGCCATCAGTGTCAGATCGGTGGCGGTCCTATTCAAGTGAACAGAAGCAGAGCTACAGTACTTCCGCACAGCCACTATACAGTGAGCTGAGTCTTCTCCTTCAAGTTTCATCCCCTGTATAGGTTCTGGTAACAGGCTGCCTGAAATAGCAGATAACTTAGGTGTCCAGATGTTAGACCTGCTCCTATACTGAGTATGCATAACTAGTATTAAAAATCCACAGTCTGGAAAAACCTTTGAAGCATTGCACCTTATCACCATTGAAACAAGTCAAGTTAATGAGGGCTGCCACACTTTACTTAACTTATTAGCTGTCAAGTTAAAAAAGGAGTACCTGTGGATAGGGGTTGTAGGGACTCGGTGTACTGTCATACAGACTTTTTGAATACAGCTCTGCTGTGTGCATAATATCCTGAAGTGCCAAGCAATATTGTCATGTTCCTGTTATATTAGACAATGAAGGCTGACATTGACATCTGTATTTATGTAAGCATTTCAGTCTTCATTGTGTTATTGTCTCATTGTCTTACGTTGTGGCACAGGTTTCACTGCTCTTCCGCTACTTTTTCTCATTGGCTTCTGGTTGCATGCTTAATAAGAAAATATTTTGAAATTTTGAAAGAAAAAAATTTTGCAACAATTATTTCCATAATTAAGATTAAAACAGGAAAGAAGAATAACTCATTCCTGAATCACCCCATAATAAAATGCAAACAGTGGTGATTTCTTTGCCAAAGTAGTTGGGCCTTTGGTTTGTGTTATAGGGCATCGCTGAGGCTGCTGCGGAGCATCAGATAGGTGGCATAGAAGTGATGGAAGAGTCAACAGATGCTTCCTTTGTTATTTTATACCATTGCCTACCTTTGCCCCCTTTTTTAGGTTGAACAACCTTTTAGGCTAAAGCCCCACATGGCGTAAACGCTGCGGAAAAAATCACAGCGTTTTACAGTCAGAGCAAAGTGGATGAGATTCCAGTGAATCCCATCCCCACTTTGCGGGAAAAAAAACGTGCTGTGGACACACGGCGATTTCCAAAACCAGCACTGTTTTGGAAATCGCAGCATGTCAGTTATACCTATGGAAACGCTGGCAGTTTCCCCATAGGTATAATTGAAACAGAAAGTCCGCAGAGGAAAACTCTGCAAACTTTCTGTCTATAGCGCTGTGGGAAGAACCGCGATGTGAACCCGTCAAGGTTTCTCCCACAGCGCTTTTTTTGCTGCAGGACGCCACGTGGGGCCTTAGCCTTAAATGGGTTGTCCATGATTGTATAATTGATTAAAATACATGGTTGCTTGCTTCCAATATGACTTTGCCCTACATCCTGGAGAACCCATTTAAGGGTGGTAAATTTAAGGAGGTGGTAAACGGAATGGGGCTTTGCTATTGTGGTCTTCTGTTACAAAGAGTTCTATGGAGGAGGCGCATTCTGCGATCAGTTTTCTTACAGTCTACTAGACTTGACACAGACTTTTGTGGAGGAGGGGGGAAATTACTTGTTTTATTATTTTTTTGTGACTTTATTGCAATATTTTCCAAATGGGATGGGGAGATGGTCAATGTATGAAGTTCTGTTTTATTAATAGTACTGTGTATTTCCTAAATTTGCATTAAAGAGACTTAAGAATTGTAAAATTCAAATAGGAGCCTGAAATGCATTATAATAGCGTTTTTGAAAGGCAAATGCATTTACTACACTACGGTGTCACAGTGGATTTCTAACAATGTATAGTCATTTTAATAAATCTGAGGCATGAAATTTTGTAAGTCAGTGTGTCATTAAAAATTTTAATGCTTCTTGCTAGACCAATTCTCTGTCCACGGATATTTATACATGAAGTCATAAAACTACTTTTTTCACTAATCATATTATTACCTTGGGTGGGTTTAGGCTGCATTGTAATTGTACTTTTTATCATATTCCCCCTGATAATTAAGATTAGTAAATGACAATATTTTGCCCTAAACCACTCTTCTTGTCTCTGCTCTTTGATATTCGTATTGAGAGCACATATGTATTAACCTTGTATTCTCTTTGAAGTTCTTTGGATAATTTTAAAGGCTTGCAATGAGCTGACATGTCTGTTTTCATTTGCATTTATAGAAAATTGTTCATTGAGGACAGTAGTTTTTACAAAATGTCCTTTTACTATCCTTACAATATAGAGAAGTGACAATATAGTGTGTTGAAAGCAGAGATGCAAACTAAATGGACAACATTATTAGTACAATATAAGCAATGTATGGCACCTTAGAGGCAGAAACAAATCAAGGTATTTTGGAGGTAAATTTGGGTGAGAATACAAAATTCTGCTAAAATGAAATAAAGTCAAACTCAACAAAGCTAAAACTCTGATATACTATCAATAGACCATTCCGTCAATTTGACCTACTATAATAGTACATCATGGGGAGGATTTAGGCATAGGAGCTGTGCTTGCATCATCTGCAGAGAAGGTTGCAAAAAATGTAATTTGCCTTTTTATGTCAAGCCTAAAAATCAATGCCAAAAAGGCAGAATTGCGTTTTTTTTTATTCCCTCTCTAAGAAAGTATTAATATTTTTTAATATACCGTAGTAGATCTGATTTATCATAGATTATACACAAGTTTTCTGGTGTACAATGCATTCAAAAGTAAAAAATTTTGAGGCTCCAGCTGGTTTTTGCACAAAAATTCTGACATTTGTTAATTTTATGCCCCACTCAACACTTTCCAAAAAGTGGGTGGAGCTATATGGGAGTGAAGATGGGCCATGGCAGAAATAGCTCAGCTTGACAAATGTATAAATTATAGCTAAACCCTATACCAGTATAAAACTGGAACCTCCCAAGATACGCCTGAATTATTGCGAAGTCAGAACTTTATAATTCTGCCGCATTTCATTCTAGTGCACAAGAGGATTAAGACCAACTCACAAAGCTCCAATCTTAGTAAATTTATTTGTCTTTAAAACAACAGACATGTGAATAAACTCATTCACTCTCATTGTTCTTAAAAAGTCCCTAGGACAGCCATTAAAAAGCGGTCATTGGAATAAGGTTTTCTGGTTTTTTTTTTTACACACTAAAGCAATGCATATTTGTCATGCATACATCAAATTTGTCTGTACTCTGGACTTTGAAGTGGCTAAACTGACCATCGAATAGGTATAGGGACCTCCTGAATCTCCATGGATGGCATAAATTGGGAGAGATACGGATTGGGTATATGGATTTCAATCCTTTTGTTCTCAAGAAAATAAGCTACTTTCAGAGAAGTTCTTCAGCGGCTTCTTCCCTCCTCATTCAGTATACATGCACTGCTTGGCCAAGCTAATCATACATGTGTATGTGGGGATCAGGTGAGAGTGTTCGGCAGACAGCTATCTTATGTGTAAGGCAGCAATTACTGTTGTCAGTGTGAAAGTTCCTTATCTAGACTGAGATATTACAGACTTGTCACTCTATCATGTTCCTCCAATGACTCCTGAGAATGGGCTGATGTATTTATAGCCTGCTATACTGATAATCGACCACCAACAGAAAATATTGCCATCTGTAAAACATATATAACGTGTGCTATACTACCATTGCAAAACAATGTGGCGGATATATCAGTGTGTCTGCACCAGATTTCTGCAAATACTCTATTTGGACAGAAGGATTGGGATGCCTAGATTTGGCCCAAATGCCATATAAGCCCTAGAACTCCTTTATTTGACTTGTCCAAATACGTCAACAAAGTAGCCAGGGCTGTAGAGTCACCCTTTGTTGGATTAATCAATTATTTTTACTTTTAGGTTGTGGGTTTTAGCCTGCATTTTCTTCAGAGTGTGTGCCCTTTCAGGACATGATTGGGTGCAACAGTCTATGAGTCCCTTTGAGTCATCTCTACTGGAATTTCTGTTTCCTCACCTTCCCATTGAAATAGCAAGTACAGATTATGTTTTCTTAGATCTTTGCCTTGTTATTCATGCTGGAAATATATGAATAAATGACAACTGGTTTGTAGATGGAATATGTCCCAACACACTCTGAAATTGCCAACACCCATTGTACAATGTCAGTGTGCAGGGGTATGCCCCTATTACAAGGGATAGTAACACCCAGTTGTCTGTTTAGTCATTCTTTTTGAGGTGAGGAAACAAACACAGAATTTTGAGAAAAGATGCTCTAAAACTATTTCAATGGATACCCTAGGATTTACTAATGCAGACATGTCAATATCATACAGAAATGAACGCAGTGATAGGGACAGTGACTATTGCTTATTCCTGTTGCTGCCATTACCTTTGGTATTACTCAAGAGCACTAAGTTATCTTTATAGTTAATTTCATGGGAACAATAATTGAATAGTTAAAAAAATAACAGCATGTTTTCTAGCTCTTCTTATTTCAGTAGAGGCGTAGGTCACACATTGCACATTATTCTTTAAATCGAAAATCTCTGAGTCATGACCTTTTACTTCCAGAAACATTCAGCTTTGTGAATCGGCCTGGGAAATCCTTGTCAAATTCAAGATAAATAAACCATTGTAAATGAATAAAACATGCATTAGATCAGTTGTGTTATGCCGGGAACCATGACACTATTTTACAAACCTGAATGTGGTAAATAGTTTTCATTTCCCCATAGTCTATTAACATGTAAACTGTAACACAGTGACAAAACAGCAGGTCCATGGTCATCTCCTAAGACTCAGGCACAGCAAGCTGGGTGACAGGTGAGGTTACAGCAAGGGCATGCATAATTACCAAACTCTGGTATATACTGTTCAGATTTACTTCTAAATGGACCAAATTTTGCTATATTTGACAACATGTTATTTTCTTAGAACTCTGTCCCATGTCATTCCTCTGTTATTCCTTCTGGAAATTTATGAATAAATGAACAACTGGGTGTTACCAGTTGGGGGGGGGTGTCGCTACATGCTCTGACACTGTCCAGTCACTGCTGACTATGCAGGAACACACCCTTTGACAAGGGAATGTTAATGCTTAGTTATCAATTTATTCCTAAAATTCTGTGAAAATAACAATGGAAGTTTTCTGCAAGCAGGACTTTTCTCTCTGCATTTTTCTGCCTTTTTCGGGCGGAAACCAGGCAGGCCCCATAATAGTATAGTTTCCATGGTTAACGGCTTTTTTAAGCAGATTAGGTTTCCGTTCGTGGGGTCCCTAAGCGGACCCCATGAACGGAAACCTGAACGCAGGTGTGGACCTAGCGTAAAGCTGCAATTTATATTGATAGTTTTTGTGGTAGAAACAAAGTATGAGAACAAAGAACAACATAAAACAAATGTAGAACTTATTATAAATTATTATTGAAGAGATTGTTTCTAATCTTAGGAGAGAGAACTAATACAGATCAAAGAAGTCTCTTTTAATAACATAAAATAAATAACTTAGGCTGTAAAATACAGTATAACACTATATATTTGGATAGAGAGAAAGAGAGAGATATCTAGACGTGTCCTAAAAGAAATACTTCTAAGGGTAGGTTCACATCCCTCTCCAAATTCCATCCTAGTGGATCTTGGGGTTTCGGCTTCCTGTCTTGCATTGTAGGTTCTGCAGCTGAATCAGAAAAAAAGACCCGTCCGTCACCGCCTCGCATTGAAATCAATTGGACACATATTCCATCCAGAATTTGAAGTTGATTTTGTGGCAAAACGGCCCCTAAAACTGACAGAAAAGACAAACATGAGACAATACAGCCGAACAATTAAGGGAACAGGGAGAGGGGGAATGCAAAGGGATGTATTGGAACCCAAGAGCTTAAATTTACCCCTTTGCGTTCTTTAATTGTAGACATCCATCTTATTTCTGGGTGTCCTTTACCATAGAACAACAACACAATTCAAAAGTACAGTAATATATTTGTGATTTCTTCATACTCATTGTAAGAGAAATAAAAATATTAAATATAATGAAGTAAAAATCTTTGTTTTTGCTCAGTAAGGTGTAATCATATGTACAGTATATAGCACACTTGTTAATGGTTTCCAGGCATCAATAGGAGTTTTTTGGGCCAATGATAAAGGTGGAAATGCAAGTGGCTTGGGATATGAGTGGCAGTTGAATTGGTAGCCATTCGTCAAACCTATTTTTGTTGGTGTGAGGTGGTAGAATGAATTTATTTGGTCATGATCAGGATGTCGCAGGGATTGAGTTTAATATGGTTCATTTTTATGGCGAACTGTGCCCAACCTTTTTTTGAGTTTACCAAAGACCTGATTGTGAGACTATTATTGTTTTATTACATGCTTTTATGGCTTCTTACATCTTTTATTGTATAGGTTTTGGTGGCTCAAGCAAAGGACAGGAGGATACACATGTAATTAGGCCCAGTAGTGAGTTAGAATGGATAGACATAGAGATTCTATGCTCATATGAAGCAAAGTTATGAGATATCAAAGCTACCCTTCCCATCAATAGTAGAGTGCATATGCCCATTGTGTCGTGAGTACCATTGCTTAGAAGCCAGATCATCAGAGCATGGTGCAGTAGAGGTATATGACCGTGAGGTACTGTGGGCTGAAGTGTGAATGCAGAGCCGGAAAGCTGAGCATTGCAGTGAATGCCTTACAGAGATATAGACATTTGGAACTTGAGAAGTGGGTAGAGAAGAGAAACTCTCTACAGATATACAGAGAGAGAGAGAGCTGTGTCAGTACCAGGGCTGTAAGGCAGGAAAAGGTTCAGGGTTCAAAAACTATACTTCCCTCTTGAGAAGATTCTTCTGCACCCCCTTGAGGCCATACCCTTACACTGCCAAATGTCAATAAAGTTGCAGTGCATTTGCGTTATGTTTATGACTTCATTGTGATTCAGTTTTTCCTGCCTTGCGCTTGTACTGAATGTACGTGCTATACAGTATCTGTTCAGTATACTTTGGACTGTCTAACCTTTTTGTTAGGAAAATATAAGGTGCACAATCTTTTCTAAGCTACAGTGTTACAATATTGTTCATTCCTAAAGATGTGTGTGCAGAGGTAATACAGCAAACAGTTGTAACAATTCCTCATTCTTCTCTCTGGACTCAGATCTGGCGTACTCCCATTGGTATTTGTCTGCTGTCATTCTTTCATGCTTGTTTAATTAGAATCTATAATTAAGTGCAATTGCATTTTCCACGCTCCACATTTATTACATCTTCATTACTTTATCTTGATGTACTCATATTTGAACTTTGGTAATGATTTTGTGTGATCAGTGACCTCATCGCCTGTTCCTTTCCTCATAAACAAAGTCTTAATTTAGGCTAAATTTACTGAGTGATGGGAGACATGCTTAATTTTATACTAGAGCAAATGCAACTTCAATGAATACCCATGTTACACTATCTATCTATCTATCTATCTATCTATCTATCTATCTGTTAATACATATCTTACCCTAGTAGCTAATGCCAAGATTAGATTTAATTGTGACTCTTGAATCTGATGAACCATAGGCATCTATTAAAACTATGCAATCCCACAGATGTCTTGGGGCACCCATCATGTTGCCCATTATGAACCCATAAATTTCCATACAGTAGTTAATTGTTGTGTAGTAACAGTTTGTCTTGACAAAATCCACAAATAAGCCACATGCGCAAACCTATTACAGATTTGTGTTATACATTTCCAGCTATTTTCTGGATCCATACTTTATACCACCATTATTTTACTGGGGCATCCTAATGCCTGCATGTGACATCATTGTAAATACTTTCTTCATATGCTGTGATGTCAGTGTACACAATGATTTTTATGTGTGCATTATTCTTTTATGTCATAGTGGGCATTATCTATGTTCAGTGGTATCACTGTGTATATTATCTTTACAATGTGACATTATTGTGTGCATTATCTGTGGACTGTGACATCACTGTGTTTATTATTCCTTCACTGTGAGATCACTGTGTGCATTATTCCTGTACAGAGTGGGGTCCCATTGCAATTTTTCCTCAGGGACCCATGGTCACTTGTTATGCCCCTGACTGCCTACTGTGATCCACTGTTATCAACACCAAGCTGAAACAAAGTGAAGGTGACTGTTGTGAACTTTCTATATTAATGCAGTTCTATTAAAAAGGTAAGCATATGCCTGGTCTGCCTATGAGAGATTCTGCTACTGTTATTGTTTCACATTCCATAGAAAGAAGACAAGAAAAGCAGATGGGATAAGAAGCTTTGGATGCATAAAACTAGTCTACGCCAAATGAAACTGAATCCCAGCCCTAGGTCATCTAATTTGCTATTGAGTGCTGCAGAGCTCCCTTCTACTGAGCAACTGCATTGTTTGTAGGGGATAAGGAACTGACCCAAGAGTCATGGAAAAGGGTGTTAATGCAAATATGTAAGTTCCTTCCTGATTTTTGTTATGAGGTCCTTGTAGATAGATAAAAAAAGAGATACAAGTAAACACTATTTATACAGATGTGTCCATCCTTACCTTAGCTGGAAATTGGTTTATTAGCATTTGACAAATATCCCTGGACCTGCTGAGCCAAGAGGAAGGGTAAGGAACGACACATTTGTAACATAAAAGGCATTTCAATAAAACATGACTATATAATCATATGTATTTGAAAATGAGTCCTTCCTAAAGGCTTTGTTCAAGACAACATCATTTAGTTTCATTGAGGTTAAAGGATAATATTTCTATGACTGATCACAGCTAATATGCTTTGTAGTATCTCTACGTCTCCAAACTTGACAAACATAAAATACATTACAATTATTTTCTATGTTTTTATCTTGCCTTGTCACTCTTTTCAGTTCTTTATAATCAGATATAATCTTCTTGTAGTATTCAACATTAATCACTCCAACTCTGAAAGCAAACAAGCAGATCCTTTCTGAGGACATGAATATGGTTTCATAGGCTTTTGTTTTGTATATCGCAGTTTTCCAGGTCGCTAAAATTAAAGTCACAGTTTTGAAAGGATTAATGTGATCAGGCTGTAATCTGTTCTTCTTCCTGTGCCGTATCCTTGTTCCCTTGAGCCAATAATAAATGTTATCTTCTTTCCTGTCTAGGGCACCTTGCTTAAGCGCGTCTTCTCTAATCAAGGTCAGTAAGATTGTTTATTTGATCTTACAGAGTTTTATTCTTTTTATTTTTCTCTTTCGTAAAGATTGTTTTTTCTTTTCTATTTGTTTTTCATTTTTTTCCTAATATTGTTAACATGAAAATATAACATTGGCAAACTAAAACTTCATACTGACGTGTAAATATTAAAACACATTAATTCATGTCATAAAAACTGGGGATCTATATGCATAGTGCAATTCCTAAATAGAATTTTGCAGATATAGAAATCTCTGAACTTAAATCCGCTTTGTATCCATCCTAATTGACTTCAAAGTTACAATAGAAATGGGTTGTCCCTTCCTTTGGTTTAATTTTTTTAGGTGTAAAATGTGTAATGATGGAGTCTATAGAAAAATATAAGAGGGGAAAATGTATATCAAATACAAAAACAAATGTAGTGGATCAACTCTAATATTTATGTGCTGAACATCAAACACATCTGCAGATTTCCTTCAGTTAAAGTTTATGCTCAGAGTATATAACTCTGCCCTTCACCTCACCAAACAGTTTTCTCTCGAAAAGCCCTAAACAACTGTTTGATACCTTTCACCCCCTCCTTACATCCTAGGTGAAGGCACCTGTCACAGCCCTCAGTGCTCAAGACATTTACATACTTTAACCCCTTCAGGTCTGAGCCCAAAAGTGCGTTAAGGACTAGGCCTCATTTTTCAAAACTGATATATGTCACTTTATATGGCAATAACTTTAAGACGCTTTAACTTGCACAAGTGATTTTGAGATTGTTTTTTCGTGAGACATTGTACTTCATATTAGTGGTAAACATTGATCGATATTTTTGTATTTATTTATAAAAAAATAGGAAATTTGATGGAAATCGCAAAAAAAATCGCAAATTTCAAAATGTGAAATGCTTTGCTTTTCAAACATACCACCCAAATAAGTTAATAAATATTATCTACAATATCTCTGCTATATATTGGCATCATCTTTTAATTGTCATTTAATTTATTTTGGACATTATAAAGCTTACAAGTGTAAGAGCGATTTTCCAGATTTACAAGAAAATTTCTCAAACTAATTTTTTAGGAACCACTTCAGTTCTGAAGAGGATTATAAAGGCCTATATATTAGAAACCCCCATGAATCACCAAATTTTCAAAACTGCACCCATCATATAATTCAATACAGTATTTGGGAAGTTTGTTAACCCTTTAAGCATTTCACGAGGATTAAAACAATATGGAGGTGAAATTTAGACATTTCATTTTTTTCAATAATACATTCATTTAGCTCTAAAATTAACACACTCACAAAGGGTTAAAGGAGAAAATTCATCTCACAGTTTGTTATGCAGTTTCTCCTGAGCACAGAAATACCCCACATGTGGGTGTAAACTGATGTTTGGGCACACGGCAGCGCACGGAAGGGAAGGAGAGACACTGGAGCTTTGAAAAGCAGATTTTGCTTGTATAGTTTTCAGGTGCCATGTCTCATTTGCAGAGCCCCTAGAGTACCAATACAATGGAAACCCCCTAAAAGTGACCCCATTTTGGAAACTACACCCCTCTCAGAATTTATCAAGATGTATAGCAAGCATTTTGACCCAAAAGCTTTTCACAGATTTTATTAACATTGGGATGTGTAAATAAAAAATTACTAAAATGTCACTTTATCCCCAAAATTTTCATTTTCAAAGGGGACAAAAGAGAAAAAGCTCCCCAAAGGTTGTTAAACAATTTCTCCTGAACACGGCAATAACCCATATGTAGTCATAATCTGCTGTAAGGGTACATGGTGGGGCTTGGAATGGAAAGAGAGCTATTTGGCTTATGTAGGGAAGATTTTGCTGGAATAGTTTTCAGGTGCCATGTTGCATTTACAGAGCCCCTAAAGTAACAATACAATAGAAACCCCAAAAAGTGACCCCATTTTGGAAACTACACCACTCACAGAACATATCAAGGGGTATAGTGAGCAGTTTGACCCTACAGCTGTTTCACAGATTTTATTAACAATGGGACTTGAAAATGAAAAATTACTTTTTTTCTAATAAACCGTCAATTTAGTCCCAATTTTTTTTATTTTCACAAGAGGATAAAGGAGAAAAAGCTCCCCAAAGTTTGTTACACAATTTCTCCTGAACACGGCAATACCCCCCATGTGGTTGTAAACTGCTGTAGGGGTACATGGTGGGGCTTGGAAAGGAAAGAGCGCTATTTTGCTTTTGGAGGGCAGATTTTGCTGGAACAGTTTTCAGGTGCCATGTCACATTTGCAGAGCCCCTAAAGTACCAGTACAATGGAAACCCCAAAAAAGTGACCCCATTTTGAAAACTGCACCCCTCAAAGAATTTATCAAGGGGTGTAGTGAGCATTAGTATTCCAGACGTGACTGCACAGCGGATGGGGAAAAGTGAATATGTAAGCTGTGCGGAGTGCATTGGGTACACTAAATTCCCTACTATTTCCCCAGTAGCTCCTATGATTGGGGGGTGTCTCTCTGGGGGTCACTTCTGGTTTATTTTCCCTTGTAAGCTCTAAATCTGGTTTGTCCCCGATTTATGCTTGCACAGCTTATACATTTCCTTCCTGCTGCAGCCAGTTTTGTTTTAATGATTTGGCGATTTTTGGGGTTTTCGTCTTCACATTGTACAAGCTATATTTTTTTATTTTTCTGGTGATGTAGCTGTATGAGGGC
This sequence comes from Leptodactylus fallax, assembly GCA_947044405.1. Classification (NCBI taxonomy): domain Eukaryota; kingdom Metazoa; phylum Chordata; class Amphibia; order Anura; family Leptodactylidae; genus Leptodactylus; species Leptodactylus fallax. The sequence continues at coordinate 7,996,012 of CAMRHE010000016.1, forward strand.
TTCTTGTTTGCGGTGTGTGAGATGCATTTTTTAATGACAACATTTTTGGGTACCTATAACTTATAGAATTAATTTTATTAACTCTTTGTGGTGGATTAAAAAAAAAAAAACCCATCAATTCTGGTAATGCTTTTTACCTTTTAATTTTTTTTTCCACGCAGTGTACAGCATAAGTAACATGTTACATTTATTCTGCGGGTCAGTAAGATTACGGCGATAACTCATTTATATTGTGTTTTTTTTTTATGCGTTACTAGTTTTGCAGAACAAAAACCCATTTGGTTTTTTTTTTTTGGTTGACAGAGTTGGTTGAGGGCTTATTTTTTTGCAGAACGATCTGTACTGTTTTGGGGTACATGACTTTTTGATCACTTTTTATAACATTTTTTTTTAAGGCGAGATGGTGGAAAATCATTATTTCCTTGCTTTATTAATTAATTAATTAATTAATTAATTTTCATACACTTTACTTCTTTTTTTTTTTTTTTTACTTTTTTTTTTTATATGTCCCACTAGGACACCTGAACCAACGATAGTCTAATCGCTGATTCAGCACTATAGACTGCAATACACGTGTATTGCAGTCTATACAGGAAGTCAGTCTATGTAGACGCATAGGCTGATTTCCAGAGGTCCCAGCAGGATCAACCAGGTACTAGGGGCTTCAGGCAGCCTGGGGTCACTCGACAGACCCCGGGCTGTATATTATAGATATCGGCACCCCCTGATCTCGCTGTGGGGGGTGCCGGAGGGAGGGTGATCGGAGGTTAAGGAGCAGGGTGTTAGCTGTTAACAAACACTTAAAATGCCATGGTCGCTATTGACCGCGGCATCTTAAGGGTTAAACAGCGGGGATTGGTGTTATCACTGGTCCCCGCTGTTGCAACGGGAGCCTGGCTATCAAATACAGCTGGGCTGCCACAGTGATCGCACGGGCTCTGCTTCTGAGCCCGCTCGATCACCGTCACGTACCTGTCAATTATACCTATGGAAACGCTGGTGGTTTCCCTATAGGTATAATGGAAGCAGAAAGTCTGCAGAGGAAACCTCTGTAGACTTTCTGTGAAATGCGCTGCGGGAAAAACAGCGATGCGTTACCGCAGCTCGCTACGTGGGACCTTAGCCTTAATAAAGCCCAAGTGTCACCTTAACTAAATGAATTCCTCCCTTATATTATGTCCCTGATTCCCCCTGAAATAAATACTCAATACTGAAATTAATAATAATAATAATAATAATAATAATAATAGTCCTTTAATAGTCCCACAATGGGGAAATTCAGTGTGTTACAGCAGCAAAGATAAGCAGATACAAATACAAATACAACATGTACAGGAATGTTCCAAGGTGAGAGGCATTACATTAATAGCAGACAGACAGATAGGACGTAGTAGAGGAGGGGGGGGGGATTTAACAGGCAGAGAGATATTTCAGTTCTCTGTGTGTAATGATCTCCGCTTAGGTCGGTGTTGGTTGTACAGCCTAACCGCGGTGGGGAGGAAAGACTTCCGATAGCGCTCCTTCTCACACCTAGGGTGGAGCAGTCAGTCACTGACAGTACTGCTCAGCGCGATCACAGTCTCATGCATGGGATGGGACTTCTTCTGCATGGAGCTCACCACGGACAGTATCCTTCTGTCACCCACCACCTGCACTGGGTCCAGTGGGCTCCCCAGGACAGAGCTGGCCCTTCTAATCAGCTTGTCAAGTTTATTTCTGTCCCTGGTTGATATACTGCTCCCCCAGCAGGCCACTCCAAAGAAGATGGCTGATGCCACTACCGAGTTGAAGAAAGTTCTAAGAAGTGCCCCCCGGATTCCAAAGGCTCTCAGTTTCCTAAGCAGGTAGAGCCTGCTGTGGCCCTTCCTGTACAGGGCCTCCATATGATCTGCCCAGTCCAGCTTATTATTAAGGAGCAAACCCAGGTACTTATAGGTGTTCACAATCTCGATGCCCGTCCCCAGGATGTCCACTGGATTTGGAGGGCATCTGCCTTTGCGGAAGTCCACCACCATCTCCTTGGTCCTCCCCGCGTTAATCTTCAGGTGGTTCCGGTGGCACCAGTCCACAAAATCCTGGTTCAGTTCTCTGTACTCCCTGTCATCATCATCTGTGATGCGACCCACTATTGCAGAGTCGTCAGAATACTTCTGTAGGTAGCAGCTGGATGAGTTGCACCTAAAATCTGCAGTGTACAGTGTGAAGAGGAAAGGGGCGAGAACCGTACCCTGAGGTGCCCCCGTATTACAGATCACGGTACCTGACACACAGTCTCGGGCTCTCACGTATTGAGGTCGATTTGTGAGGTAGTCTAGGATCCAGTTGGAGAGGTGGTGGTCCACTCCAGCAAGGCCCAGCTTGTCCCTCAATAACCTGGGCTGTATGGTGTTAAAAGCACTGGAGAAGTCAAAGAACATTATTCTCACTGTGTTCCCTGGTTTCTCCAGGTGAGACAGAGCCCTGTGCAGAAGATGGATGATGGCATCATCTACCCCAATGCCCGGCCGATAAGCAAACTGGAGGGGGTCCATAGCGGGGCTCACTAGAGGGCGGAGATGTGTGAGAACCAATCTCTCCAAGATCTTCATCAGGTGGGATGTCAGTGCTACAGGTCTGTAGTCGTTGAGGTCCATAGGGTGGGGGTTTCTTTGGAACTGGTACCACACAAGAAGATTTCCATAATTCAGGGACTATTTCCTGCCTCAGGCTCATATTATACATATATGTAATTATACCACACAGCTGGTCCCCGCAAGTCTTAATTAGCCTTGCACTGATGTCATCTGGCCCTGCGGCTTTCCTCGCCTTGATCTTTTTCATCTCCTTCCTCACCTGGGCCCGTGTGAAGGTCAGACTGTGGCCAGATAAAGACAGATTTCTGGATTTACTGGTCTGTTGGGAAGTGGCCGCATGGGGGAGAAGTCATTGTGGTGGGGAAGCTGAAGGACATACTGGGGTGGGAGGAGCTGGTGTGTGATCAAATCTGTTGAAGAATAGGTTTAGTTCATTAAGCCAATTAACATCTGCCTCAATCTGGCAGACAGACTGTTTATGACCCGAAATTGACTTAAGCCCCTCCCAGACCCCCCTTATGTCTTTTCTTTCCATTTGCTTTTCCATTTTTTCTTTATAACTGGCTTTTCCGTGCCTGATTTGATGCCTCAGCTCCTTTTGTACTTCCCCCAACCCCTCCTTATCTCTTGTCCTGAATGCCATCTTTTTCTCCTTAAGTAGTGTTTTTATATCAGAGTTAATCCATGGTTTGTTATTGGAGAAGCACCTCACCACTTTTGTGGGTACTGTGTTGTCCACACAAAAATTAATGTAGTCTGTTATGCAGTGTGTGAGTCCTTCTATATCTTCTCCATAAGAATCCTGCAGCACTTCCCATGCGGTTGTGTCAAAACAATCCCTCAGAGCCTCATCACTCTCCTCGGACCATATCCTCACTGTGCGGGTGACAGCTGGTTCTCTACGTACAAGTGGCTTGTACACAGGTCGGAGATGCACTAGGTTGTGATCCGATCTTCCCAGGGGCGGTAGGGCTGATGAGTTATATGCCTCCCTCATGTTGGCAAAGAACAAGTCCAGTGTTTTGTTGTCTCTTGTGTGGCAGGTTACATACTGTGTGAAACTGGGCAGTGTGGATGATGGAGAGGCATGGTTGAAATCACCCGACAGAAGAAAGAGGGCCTGGGGATGTTTTAACTGTAACTGGCTCAGCGTGGCTTGTAGGACCTCGCAGGCAGTGTCAGCTTTCGCAGAGGGGGGGACATATGCAGCTATCACGATGACATGTGATAGTTCCCTTGGTAGGTAGAAAGGTCTCATGCTCACAGCTAATAGTTCAATGTCCTTACAGCAAGTTTGCTCCTTAATCACAATGTGCCTAGGATTACACCATCTATTATTCACAAACATTGCCAGCCCTCCTCCTTTCCTCTTACCGCTCTCCCTTGTCCTGTCTGCCCGAAGGAGTTTAAAACCATCCAAGGAGACCAGAGGGTCAGGAGTAACTTCAGTGAGCCAAGTCTCTGTAAGTAGCATCATGCTGCACGCCCGAAACTCCTGATGATGCCTGGTGAGAGCTGTTAGTTCATCCATCTTGTTTGCAAGAGATCTCACATTGCCCATGATGATGGAGGGAACAGCTGGTCGGTAACGCCTCTTTTTAATCCTCTGAAGAGTTCCTGCTCTGCATCCCCTCACCCGCTTTTTCTTTCTCCAAATCTCACGGGGGATGTGTGACCAGATGGTATGCCGTCCTGCTGTGTCTCTGAGCTGCAGAATTTCCTCTCTTGTATAGACAAAGGAATTGTCTGCATACACAAAAGATCCCATTTTCAAGCAGAACAAAAGACAGATAAAAAACAAAAAAAAAAAAAGTATCACAAGGGTCCAAGTCTTTGTGTGTGTTTCTTCATAGTGCAAAAGTCCTTAAGTAGAGAGGTACAAAACGAGTCATAGAAAGAAAAATAAGATAGAGAGTCTCAGAGCTGCTGTAGCTGGCAGCCACTCCAGCGGCGCCATCTTGCGATCCCTTGATGAATGCATCTGGCGCCGCCTCTTCTTTTCTCCTCTATGCGCAGGGTCCACACATAGGACGTCAGCGTCTCGGCGCAGGAGGCTATGACGTCATCGTGCCACTTGTGCCGAGAACAGACGTGAAGTTCTGAAGTGGCTTGCGGTTTACAAGACAGTTAAGTTGCAGAATGGGTTTTAACTAGATCGGTGTACCAAACAAACCCTCTGACTTCTTGGGTCTCCCTATATCATCATATGTTGTAAGTTCTCATGAACAGGGCCCCCATTCCTATAGTTTAATATGTTAATTATTTTTTCACATTGTAAAGTCTAATATTGTCTGTTCATGTACCCTCTGATTTGTAAAGTGCCGTGGAGTAAGTTGGCGCTATATAAATAAAATTACTATTGTTATTAGTCTTAGCTGTATTACCGTGTTACCCCAAAAATAAGACCTACCCTGAAAATAAGCCCTAGAATGATATCTCAGGATTATTGGAGTATGCTTGAAATATAAGCCCTACTCCAAAAATAAGCCCTAGCTACAGCTTATTAAAAACGTGTTCAGGTCGCTATTCATGTAAAACGTAAATAGACTACAGCAGGACAGATACAGTAGAACCTTTGTCAGGGAAAGTAGACACTCCCAAAAAAATCACATCCCCAAAAGAAAGCAAATACCCCTAAAAGAATCGGAAATTGACCTTAAGGGAACTATCTATACTAGATGGCACTAGTGAGAGAGTTCTCCACAACAGTAAGTATTGCATACAATAGTGCTGGGCTCTTACACACAGATCAGGGGAAGTCCTGCTGGCATTACTCCACTCCTGAGCCTGAGGGTTGTGGCTGCTTCCAGTTACCAGGGAGATCCGACTGCTACACTTGGCTGCAGTGGAACGCTGCTGCAACAAAAAGGCACGTGAGAGTGACACGCCTTTGACAGGACTGACGCAGATCGTGTGTGAGACCATTGGCACTTGCCTACTCTAATTGTTTTGGGTCTAAGGGGGTCTGGTAAGTGTGATTCTTTTTGGGGTCTGGTGAATGTGATTCTTTTGGGGGTCTGGTGAGTGTGATTCTTTTGGGGGTCTGGTGAGTGTGATTCTTTTGGAGGTGCCTTCTTTTCTTGGTGAATATACATCCACCATTACTGTACCATGCAGTAAAAAGAGGAAATAGACGAAATATATTGTTCTGATACATTTTGACCTCCAGAATGTGATGATATGATTATATTTGAATAAATGTTAATTTTTTTTTTTTTTTTGTTCTAGAAGAAATGTGAATTGTTGTTTAGTTTAGTATTACGATATTACTACTGCCATTAGAGCACAATAGCATGTCACCCCTCCTCAACATTCAATCTATTGTGTATATATTGTATATGATATAATATACATCACACTCCTGCCGGAAGCTAGCAGCATTGGAACCAGTTCCCATCCAGGAAGCTCAACTTCTCATACGTCAAAATTTATAGTATCTACCTATCAATGATGAGCAGAGCCAGATAAGTTCTGCAAATCTGCCATCTTGGTAGCAGGGTGTAATAGAACATCAATCAATGGTTAATACATTATATAATAAAGCGCCTTGGGGGACTAATTTTAAAAAAGTAGAAAAGTTAAATAAAGTTTTTAAAATTCAACAAAATACAGAAATTAACAGTTTAAATCACATTTCCTTTCACATTTTACATTTAAAAAGTAAGCAATAAAACATTAGGCACTGCCACATCCAAAAATATTCAAAACTATTAAAATATCATGTTATTTATCCCGACAGGGAATGCCGTAATAGAAAAAGAAAAAAATACCTCAATCACTGTTTTTCCTCACCTCTCCTCACCTAAAAAAAATTACATACAAAATTATCAAAAAGTCAGGCATAACTCAAAAGTATACTGATAAAAACTACAGCTATTTCTACACAAAATAAGTCTGCAACTGTAGATGGAAATATAAAAGTTATGGATGTCAGAATATGGCAACAGAAAGCAAATTTTGTTTTAGAATATTTTTTTTTATGTAAAAGTAATGAAACAGAACAAAACTGTATAAATCGTACTGGCCTGAAGAGTAAGGTTAACATGTCAATTTTACTTCACAGTGAACATCAAAGACAAAATCCAAAAAACTTGTATATTTTTACATTTCACGCAAAATAATTATACCAGTTTATCAATGCAATACATTTATTTGTGCCATTACAAAAATACAACTTGTTCTGCAAAAAAAAAGCCCTTAGGTGGCAATAGGATGTAAAAATAAACAGTTTTTGTAAGGCAAGAGTGAATAATAGAAAAATAAAAAAATGGCCATGTTAGGAATGGCAAAAAGCTGGCATCAGATGGGTTGCAACATGCAAAGGGTCTGAGAGCACATGTGTCACCCAAGCCTCTATTTAGACAACACAGTGATATATCATATGTAGAGATAAGCGAATTTCTCAAAAGTTCGATTCGAAGTTCCAAAAAAATTTGCTTTGATCCAATTTAATTTGCGGCAAATATCGCTAAAAAACACCTATTTCCTGGCTTCAGAGAGCCTGTTCAATGGTGTAGAACACTGTGCCTTGCAGTAACACACATAGGGAGTCTACTGTGGTAGTGAAACAATACTGTGAGTCAGAATGACACGCACATGACAGACATCGCTCTTAGAACTGCTGCACACTTCACTTATTTGGACAGTTAGGGGGCCAAAACTGACCAAATAACTCAAGTGTGAACCCAGCCTTACAGGTCCATGTTAGTGCCAGGTAGAAAGAACTGTGCAGAGGCTCAACATCCTACTGTAGTGTGAAAGAGCGCACTCCTTTTACACCCTCGTCTGCAGATTCCACATAGATGTCTACAGAGTGGCAAGGCGATATACTTTGGAGTTGGCAGCAGCATGAGGATGCCATACAGTGACCCAGTGGCAGCAGCATTAGGAGGACATACAGTGATCCAGAAATGGCAGCGGCATGAGGAGAGCATACAGTGACCAAGTGGCAGAGGTGGAGGTAGTAGCAGCTTTAGGAGGGCATACAGTGACCCAGTGGCAGCGTTATGAGGAGTACACAGAGTGACCCTGTGGCAGCGGCATGAGGAGGCCATACAGTGACCTGGTGGCAGCGGCATGAGGAGGACACAGAGTGACCCAGTGGGAAGCAGCATGAGGAGGACATATAGTGACCCAGTTCCTCCCCTGTGTGACTTTGTTCGCCCAGGCAAACGAGGTGTAGAACAGCGTGACACCGCTGTGCCCTGCACATATGGTATGCTGGAGGAGCATACACCTTATTTAAAGGTGTTTATTAGTGTGGAAACCCATAAGAAGGCCAATATCCACCATTTTGTTCTCAGTATAAAGTTGCAGGCCATTTATCAATACAGTATTGTCAATAATTCAATAATTCAGAGCCACAAATCTCTGCCTTTATCACGCTTTTTATATAGGTGTTCATTAGTGGGTGTGAAGGATCTCACCTCGCCAAGCCGCCTGGCACACTTGTGATCAACCTTCTTTCCTAACCTCCCACTCACACACCATGAGCGGACCGGGTCATAGGAGAATACGAAGCAAGCTTTTTAAATTTTATATATTTATTAACCCAAGTGTGTTGGTACTAAGCATTAACATATACAGGAATATATATCAATAACCAAGCAGATTATGAATAATGTAAAGATACAGCACACAAAATAAAAAGGGAAATAAAAGATAGACAAGATACCGGCACAGGCTCGTAGTCCGTTTCTCTGGGCCGCAACAGGTTTTGGGCCTAGGGCACATCCTTAGTGTGTTGTAGAAACATGTCTATACTCCATGCCAGCCAGGCTACTCCAAAACAAAGGGAAAGGCTTCAGGCCTCAATGCTAGGCCCATGCTGCATTCCTCAGTAGGGCAAGCTCTCTCATCTTCTCCCAGATTAGAGCTACTTGCTGCCTCTTTGCTGAATGACTAAAGAATCCAGGTCTCCCCCAGCATATGGCTAGTGCCCCACTCACACCTTCCACCCAGGGAGCCCCCCTTCTCCCTCCTTTGTAGAACCCTCGGAGAGATGGGTACCTTCCTAGGTGCTGGGAGGGATGGGTGAAGTTAAGGTCACTGGCCTGCTCTCCCCATCGCCATCTGGCCAGGGATAATAAAAGTGCCTGGCTATAGCAAGCCATCTCCCATGATACACACATAAAACCAGTGAAGCGTATCGTCCAGCAGTGTAAACCCAACTTAAACACAACATTCCAACAAGTAGGGGGAGGACTGACATGAGCAAGTAAAAATACATTTCTAAGAAAGATGTACAACTGAGGGTCAGTTCATCACAGTGGTGAAAGAAATAAGGGGCATATTTGCCATTCTCTTCAAAATAGAAAATTACAGGCCTTTTTGCCCTTTGCAATTACGTTTTTTCATCGAACAGTATGTCAGACAGAGAATCAAGAGGCCATGCACAGGGGAGGAACGCAGGCCTAAATGTTTCTGGCACAGGTCGCAGCAGAGTAAGAGGGTGTGGCAGCAGGGGTCAGTTACAGAGGCCTGAGCTCCCAGTGACAAGTAGCGGTCGTGTCTTGACCAGCTACCCAACGGTTGTAGACTGGTTGACTCGGTCATCCAATTCATCCCAAGTCAGATCAGATACCCCCAGCCAAGAGTCGGTGGGTTCGTCAGACACAACCCTTAGTTGGCATGGCCTGGCAGCAGGCCCTGTGCCCTAACCTATCCTCAACCTGCCTCTGTCCTTTTCTATTCCCTCAGCTAGAGAAGTACTCTATGCTTTGGGCTCAGATCCACTGTACAGTGGGGAGGAGGTATTACTATTATTTATTATTATTGTTTGTTTATATAGCATCATTAATTCCATGGTGCTTTACATTTGAGGGTTAACATATGGTACACAAGATATACAAAATAGATAATACTAACAGTGACCAATTGGCATAGTGGGATACAGGGCCCTGCCCGCAAGGGCTTACAATCTATGAGGGAAGAGGGATAGAGACAGAAGTTGGGGATAGAGGCTGTTCAGATGGTGGTATGGAGACAGTAGTGTTATTGGAGGTTGTAGGCCTTCCCGAATAGGTGAGTCTTCAGGGCCTTCTTGAAGTTTGTGATTGTGGGGGTGAGTCTTATGTGTCTTGGTAATGAGTTCCAGAGTATGGGGGATGCAAAGGAGAAGTCTTGGAGACGGTTGTGTGAAGAGCGAATAAGAGCAGAGCGGAGTAGGAAGTCTTTGGAGGATCGGAGGTTATGTGTGGGCAGGTAGCGGGAGATTAGATCGGAGATATATGGAGGGGACAGGTTGTGGATGGCTTTGTATGTCAGCGTTAATTTGAACTCTATTCGCTGGGCAATTGGTAGCCAGTGACGGGATTGGCAGAGAGGAGTGGCCGATGAAGAACGGGGGGGATAGGTGTATTAAGCTAGTGGCGCAATTTAAGGTGGACTGGAGGGGGGTTAGACTATTTGCTGGGAGGCCATGGAGAAGGGTGTTACCGTAGTCTAAGTGGGAGATTATGAGGGCATGGACTAGCATCTTTGTAGTTTCTGGGGTGAGGAAGGAGCGGATTCGATGGATGTACTTGAGTTGGAGGAGGCAGGAGGTGTTGAGGGTTTGGATGTGTGGCTTGAAGGATAGGTCAGAGTCTAAGGTTATCCCAAGGCAGCGGACCCATGGGACTGGGGTAAGTGTAGAGGACAGTCAGCAGCTACTGCTCAGCCAAGATCTAGAGGAGACATCCACCGCTTCCTCCGGTAGGCGGGCAAGTAGTGATGAGGAGAGTGGCGTGGGAACTGGTGTTGAGGAGGACATCAGTGAATTGCAGACTGTAGTGGATGATGATGTAGTCAATCGTAATTGGGAGGGGCTTCATCGCCATCAGGAGAAGAGGGTTGCAGCTTGCGCATGAAGCAGTGGGGGAGTCAGCAGGGTGGCAGCAGTGTGAGGTCGGGAGCTAAACGTGCCCGAGGTAGACCACCCGCTTCGCAGCAGCCTACCTGCCCGGAAAGCAGTGGTGCAGGGGTTCACGGAGGCAGTGGTGGTAGCAGTCATTTGCGCGGAGTGTTGGGATAAAAATCACCTATTCGGTGGTGTGGCAGATTTTTGCAAAGCTGCCGGGGGAGGTCAACATGGCCATATGTTCAATCTGTGGGCAGAAGGTGAAGCGTGGCCAGGGTGCCAATGTTGGCACCACAGCCCTGCGTCAACATATGCAGCGTCACCATAAAGTGGCCTGGGAGAGCTGTGGCTCCAATGTGGTGGTCCAGCCTGCCACAGCAACCGCTGCAGCACCCAGTGGCACGCACCCCATTTCAGACAGTCAAGGTTCCACCACCTCAGCCAAAGGAAGCTGTGTGTCCTTCCCATCATCTGCTGGTCATGATGCTCCTGCTCCTCCTCCTAGTCAGTTATTGCGTCAGCAATCCATCACAGAAGCGATTTTGAAGAGACAACAGTATGCGTGCACTCATCCAACAGTGCAGAAGCTGAACATGCTCCTGTCCAAGTTGCTGGTGCTGCAGTCCCTCTCTTTCCAAGTGGTGGACTCTGCACCTTTCAGAGAACTGATGGCTTGTGTCGAGCCGAAATAGAGAGTCCCAAGCCTTCATTTCTTTGCCAAAAAGGCAGTACCATCCCTGCATAAATATGTAGAAGAGAAGGTGGACCAGTCCTTGAGCCTGTCGGTGTCTGCCAAAGTGTACGGCAGCATCGACGTGTGGAGCTGTAACTACGGTCAAGGACAATATATGTCATTTACGAACCACTAGGTTAATGTGGTGCCTGCCCAGACACACCAGCAACTTGGACAGGTGACGCAGCTTCAGCCTCCGCGTTCTCACGCCGCTGGTCCTGCAACAATGTCAAAAATATAGCAGGTGAGTTGCGACCTATCAAAAGGGACGTATTTAAAATATAAACTTTATTAAAAAATCTGAATAAAAAGGGAATCCACCCATAGGACAAAACAAAAGAAAAACCACACAGACCATACAAAAAAGATCCAAGATAAAACCACTACTATATCAGGATACTTGGATATAATAATCCACAGTATAAGTAGTGCCCTCTACAGCTCCATACCCCATGATAGCGGATGTGGGGCTGTGGGGGACTTCCTTAGGACCAGAGGGACACATATGGGGATGCATAACCAATTACTTATTGACCTTCTGGATTTCACACTGAGACATAACACATTCATGTTTGACCGCCTCTTCTTCCACCAGCTTAGAGGCGTAGGAGGCAATGGGGAGCCCATGTGCGCCTACTTACGCAAATTTGTATCTGGGCTGGTGGGAGAAGGAGGTAGTCTTTTCAGAAAATATGGAACCGTGGTCATCATTTATTTTATTCTGGGTTCGCTTTATAGACGATGTGTTGATGTTCTGGGGAGGTACTAAACAGCAGTTTGAGGACTTTGTACGGGCCCTCAATGTTAACGAACTTGGCCTTTTTTTACTTCTGAGATCCAGGAAAAATCCATCACTTTCCTGGACCTTAATATCAAGAAATCAGAATCGGGTAGGCTAAATACCACTATCTTTCGTAAAAAGACAGCCACTAACTGCTTATTAAAATGGGACAGCTGGCATCCGGGTCCCTTAAAACGGAGAATACCTAAGGGACAGTTTATGCGTCTTCGCAGAAACTGTACTTTTTTGACTGACTATCAGACAGCAGCACAGGACCTTTTTGGGAGGTTTAAACGGCGGGGATATCCTGATGGTGTGCTGAGGAAAGCCCATCAAACAGCCTTAGCCTCCGATAGAGGTTCATTGTTAAAACCCCAGGAGCAGAAAGAAGAGAATGAATTACGGATTATAGCAACATATGATGGGGCCAATAGAGTAGTTTTACAAGTGCTCAAAAATGCTTGGGATATTTTGAAGTCTGATCCTGACATTGGTTCTCTAGTGAGTGATCATCCTTTGGTGACTTATAGGAGGGGTGCTAACCTGAAAGATAGACTGGTTCACAGTCACCTATCATCTCTACAGACGCATACATGGTTGGAAAAACAATCTAGGGAAATTGTGGGAACATATCCTTGTGGTTCATGTCAAGCTTGCTGCTCCATAAAAACTAGCAAGTCATTTAGAAGTAATACCACACTAAAATGGTATAAAAATAGGAATTTTGCTAACAGGGGGTGATATATCTGGCAACCTGTTCCTCCTGCAGACTCCAATATGTAGGTAAGACCATTAGGGAGTTCTGCAGGAGGATCAGGGAGCATATCAATGATATTGAATGTGGTGATGATACCCCCATAGCGCGCCATATTTGTGAACAGCATGGGGGAAATCCATTCCTGTTGGGATTTCAAGTAATTGAACTGGTTTATCCATCGCCCAGAGGTGGTGATTTCAATTGTAAACTGTTACAACGGGAAGCCCAGTGGACTTTTTTTTTTACGCACTATAAAACCTTGGGGTCTGAATAAAGGGATCTCCTATGCGTGTTTTATTTAGATCTTGGGCTGTTTCATCTATCCTCTTTGATCATTATATAACCCCTGGTTTGTTTACATGTTAATATGTTCCGCTCCTGTTATAATGAAGTGCTTGTTATTGAGTACGTTTGATATATTGATGTTTATTGCGGTTTTCATGTTCTTGTAAAGTGCTTCTTTTTGTGTCTCTGTCATTGTTCATCTTTTGGAGGAAACTAGGTTATTTACCTGCATATGACATCCTGATGGATTACCGACGCTAAGTGCTTTGACATGCTCCGACTATTTTGGTCACGCCCCTGTGGGCGGTTCTCTGAGGAGGTATAGGCTAGTTTAAACCTACTATTGGTTCATCTGTGCGCGTGCATTCTGCCTCCTGTATCAGCTGTGCTTGTGACCGCATAGCGATTGGCCATTTGCTGGTTATGTGGGCTGGGTTTTTTGCCTTAAAAGTTCCAGATGCTCACTTCCTCTTGCGGCCATATATCAGTGCCAAGGGGGAGGCGGGAGCTTTTGTTGGGCAAACAAATAATGATTTAGCTTCCAGTTTTAGATCCTCTTTTTTGTAGAAAGCACCGTTTGTAAAAAACTAATGAAAGGGGGAGGCGGGAAGTTCTGCTGGGTATATAAACATATACTAAGCTTCAGACTTTAGTTCCTCTTCTCTGTAGAAAAGCGCCTCTGATGAAAAACTAGTGAAATGAAAGTTTAGAAACACATCAGGTGTTAGTGTATAGGTGTCAGTGTATGATTAGGAGCAGGTAGTCATGTTGGGCTTTGCTCTGATACGCTGCTAAAAAGCCAGCAAACACTTGGTTCTGGTTTTAAGTGGTTATTTTTTTGTGGTGCGCTTAACACCAGCAAGCTTTGCAAGGAGAAAAGTACTTTGCTGCTGCTGATGAATGGCGAGTGAACTTGTAGTACCACCATTTGTGTTGTTTTGCTAAGAGATAATGCACTACTTATACTGTGGATTATTATATCCAAGTATCCTGATATAGTAGTGGTTTTATCTTGGATCTTTTTTGTATGGTCTGTGTGGTTTTTCTTTTGTTTTGTCCTATGGGTGGATTCCCTTTTTATTCAGATTATTTAATAAAGTTTATATTTTAAATACGTCCCTTTTGGTAGGTCGCGACTCACCTGCTATATTTTTTTAAATTATTTATTGGGTACGTAAAACCCTTTCTTTTTTCCTTTATTTGATCAGCAACAATGTCAGCCTCATTCTCCACTATCTTATCAGCCTCCACTGCAGGGACAATTCACAGTGCTCCTCCAGCATACCACATGTGTAGGGCACAGCGGTGTCACGTTGTTATACACCCCATTTGCCTGGGCGAACGGAGTCACACAGGGGAGGAACTGCTGTGTCCTTCCTCAAGAAATCGAATCCTGGCTTTATCTGCGACACCTCAAAATCGGAACCATGGTGACTGACAACGGGAAGAACATGGTGTTGACGCTTCGTCAAGGAGGGCTGAGCCATGCGCCCTGCATGGCACACATGTTCAATCTGGTTGTCAAGCGTTTCTTTAAGTGTTCCACCCATCTGCAAGACATCCTAAAAATGTCAAGGAAACTTTGCATGCATTTCATCCACTTGTACACCACCAAGCACACCCTCCTTGAACTGCAGCGGCAGAACGGCCTCCCACAACATAGACTGATATACAATGTTTCCACCCATTGGAATTCCACCCTCCATATGTTGGATTGACTATATGAACAGAGAAAAGCCATAAATGATTTCTTTATGATCCAAGTGGACAGAGGTACTCCCCTGTTACAGTTGTGCTAAGAAGTTTACATACCCCGGCAGATTTTTTGCTTTTTTGGCCTTTTTTCAGAGAATATGAATGATAATACAAACTTTTTCTCCACTCATGGTTAGTGGTTGGTTGAAGCCATTTATTGTCAGGCTTCTGTGTTTTCTCTTTTTAAATCATAATGACAACCAAAAACATCAAAATGACCCTATTCAAAAGTTCACATACCCCAGTTCTTAATACCGTGTATTGCCCCCTCTAACATCAATGACAGCTTGAAGTCTTTTGTGGTAGTTGTGGATGAGGCTCTTTATTTTCTCAGATGGTAAAACTGCCCATTCTTCTTGGCAAAAAGTCTCAAGTTCCTGTAAATTCCTGTGTTGTCTTGCATGTACTGCGCTCTTGAGATCTTCCCAGAGTGGCTGAATGATATTGAGGTCAGGAGAAAGAGATGGCCACTCCAGAACCTTCACTTTCTTCTGCTGCTTGCGATGCTACCAGAATGCATCGTCCAAGCACCATTTCTACTGCACCTCGAAGAAAATGGTTTCTCATCATCATTCGGTTTGTACTACGATCTTCAATTGCAGGCATACACAGCTGATTTGCGAGATCTTTCAGGAACTTTCTTCGTTGATCCTTTGTCCTGAAGCTTGGATTGTGTTCTCTGTAGATGATGTAGGATGCTAACCCAGTGACGTCAATCATATTGTAGAAAAATGCCAGAGGCCAACGTAATGTTCGTCGTTTCACAGTGTACTCTCCCAACATTTTATCCATAACATCAACTCCGCCTTTTGTTTTGTTGTAGTATTTTATTTTCTCTGGCTTGGCTGCTAGTGTCTCTTCAACTTCTCCCGTAATGTGCATAGATAATAGAAGCACGACTGATTTGTTCTTCTTTGGTACATATGAACAGACTGTTGCATCATGATTGTAGGCAAAATTTGTCGAGTTTACAGGCCTTTCTTTGGCAGGCTGCATGTTGCTAGGTAGGAACCTTTTTTTTTTTCTTCACTGTACCAACTAGTGTCATGTTCCAGGAGGTCAATACCTTAGCTAGTTCCATATTTGTAAAGAAGTTATCGGTGGTGACATTTCTTCCAGAACCTTTATACGAGCTCACTAGGTCCAATACTGTTCGTTCACCAATGTTTACTTGTCGAGGACCATCAGTTGGTTTCCCAGTGTAGAGCTGACCTTGTAATGGGTAGGCGTTTGACGAGTCACAAGCCCAGAAAATCTTTATGCCATATTTAGCTGGTTTTGAAGGTATATACTGGGTAAATTTAGTATGACCTCTAAATGGAAATAATTGCTCGTCGACGGTGATGCAATTATATGGCTTGTAGGCTCTCTCCAGATTTCTGTTCAGCATTGTCCAGATGTCCCGTATTGGTGCAGCTTTATCTGTTTGCACACGTTCTGCACGTGTATTTTCGTTGTCAAATCTGATAAATCTGAGTATCATCTTGAAGCAGTCATGAGACATGGCTGCACGTATAAGAGGCAGAGCAGCAACATTCCACATTTCCTCCAGATTCTCTTTGTTGTCTCTGTGCACACCAGCAGCAATCTGTATGCCCAAAAATGCATGGAGTTCAGTTTCAGTAAATTGCTTGAATGTTTTTTGTGGTGGCCGTTCAGAAGAATCAGGAAAACGTTGTACCAGTTCGTTGTTGTAAGCATCACAAACTCTCTTGGCCTTTCGATTCGTTTCTCGTAATATGATGTCACACATCTCAGAAGTCATGATTGACTTGAATAGCTCTTTTGCTGTATACAGGTTGCTGATTGCTGCAGGGCCACCTCTTTGTCGTAGGACATTACGAGATTTTGTTTGTGCATTTGGCAATGGATCACTACACCATTGAGTTTTATCCTTAGCAGTCCAAATGTCGCCTGCACTTTGAGGCACAGACTCATCCTCAACACTTTCGTCTGAGTCGTATTCTTTTTCCTGCTCTATGACCATTTCTTGCTCAATGTCTGAATCTTCTTCAGTAACATCCACTTGTGGTACATAGTTTTCATCATCAGATGCAACATATGGTTCTTCCTCATGCTCAGAATCAGATTCTTCTAGCATTCGCATTCTTTCGTCAGCCGTAAATCTGTAAATATGAAAAAATGAAAAATAAATAATTTTCCGAAATACTACACAATACTACATTATTGGCTTTTCACAAAATGATACTAACCTGCGAACACGTTTTCTTGGATTATGGCGGAAACTAGATCCAGCATCACTATCACTCATGATGACTTGGTAGATGAATTTTGGCTTCGTAATTTAGTTCAGTAACACGTGGCAAGTAGAATGAAACTCGATTCTAAAGTGCAGATAAAAAAGTAAATTATTTCTAGTGATGATTATTTATAAATGTAATTTATATATTATGTAAACCGTATACGGTTTCAGAATTTTCATTCCATCTTCGACTGTTTTTTCGACCAATAGGAAAATTGTAACAGAGCCACCATCTTTATTTTGTGCTGAATATAAGTAAAACATCGTAAAACAATATGTAGATACTAATTATTATCCATTTTTCGTATAAAAATCATACCTATAGTGATAAGTTTCATACAAAATATATGTAAGCCAAGTCTAGGCTCAAAGACAATTTCTGACTGTTCTGTCCCCACATAAGGCGAATGAAGGTATAACTGGCTGTTAGATGCTGTGAGACTTTCCTACCTTCGTATCCAAGAAATTGAAGACTTCAGAAGCCTAGAAATGTGTGTGCTCACAGCAATGAGATGAACAGCAAAATGGCTACTGAGAGGAGGGAGGCAGGAAGAGAAGTAGAAGCCACTCCCAGTTTGAATCAACTTAATTGACAGCAACATAAGTGAGCAGTAACAACACTGGCCAATAGATATCAGCATAACATTTGTAGCTGAATGAACTTTAGTTTCTGAAACCAAGTAAAGGAGAAAGTCTTCCCACAGTGGAGGTATATATGAAGGTACAATTGTACCTCTGCAGCCTGTTAACGTTGTAAAATTATGCAGCCTGACGAAGGTTAAAAAGGCGTTTTTTACAGATACGTGCAGATATTAGTGTATGATAATTCAGTTTTTTGCTGTACTGCACTGCAAAAGGCTTGTTGTGTTCCACCTTGAAGACACAGATATGAGTAATGAGCAGTAGTATAACGGCAATGTGTGCTGCAATGTGAATTATGCTGCAAATTCTTGCTGTAAATGACTCTGCAACCAACCGAAATTCTTCTCTCAATTTCTCCCTATCCTTCCCCTACACTTGTAATCCTTTTTCCCTGAACTTCTATATATGTTTTTTAAGTCTTTCCCTAGCTCCTGCCAACGTCTGTCCCTACAGTAAGAGCGATGTGGAATGACTGTACCTAAAATGGCCAAGAGTTTTTATAGGGCTGTGATATCACAGGTCCTGCTGGCTGCTGATTAGCTGCATGCTTGGCATTGTGGGTGATCCTGCAGAGTCCCTTCCCTCTTGTCCTAACATGTGTGGCGGCCATTTTAAAAAAAATGCAATTCGATGCATCGAAGCGTGAGGAAATCCGGAATCGTGGCGAATCGAAGATTTCCTGAAATTCAGATCGAATTCCACTTCTGCAGCTTCGATTCACTCATCTCTAATCATATGTATGATGCTCTGTGATAAAGGATGTCCCTAGGGGTCATGTAACAGAGAGGCAGTATAATTGTAACTAAATATGGGCAGTGACCTTTCCAAAAAAGGTGCAGTATGTTTTCAGTTCTAAAAAACTGTTGAAAGAGGTTGTGGTCAGGAGGGTTGCCTGATGATAAGTTCATCACAATGAGATACTGTTGGAACCTTCAGTGAGTAACTTTAATCTGCATAGGAACCTGCAGCATCAACACAAGGGTTGTTGAGCATTACATATTGAAATCAATGACCTGTCTGAGTAATAAATGCCCAGTCCTCCAGGAAAAGAATTGTTCTTTATAGCCACTCTCAGCCCCAGCTAAATTATGGAAAGCCTTAAAAAAATTGTCGTCTAACTATCTAAAAATATGTTTTCTAAAAATAGATATCCCCTTTAAAGAAGAAAGACAAAGCATTCTGGATCAATTATATTGAATATCTCAGGATACGAGCATGCATCTTCTAGAATCCTGTAATGATTTTAATTGCTCTCTGAAGAATATCATGTAAGTAGGCCAAGCCACATGTTAATCATCAATATGTCACAGAGCATGTCAAAGCCTAGTCAGCATAGTCTCTTGTCTCTTGTATACAGGTCCTCTGCATTGTAATTACTATCACTTTTCTAAATTTCCCATCACAGCATCTTTTACAAAAATTGACCAGATTATCAAATATGGATTGATTAAATGCATATAGCACGCCAAGCAGTTTTAAATATCATCGGAGAACACTTTATATATTCTGTATTATTATTGCTTCTTCTTTATTCTGGGCCACATGGGAAATTAAAAAGTTCAATTATAAACCTGAGAACATGCTTAAACATAATATGCTGATCGGATAATTTAACATAAAAAATTGCTTATTAGAAGTGTTTACATTCCAACCCTATTAATATTTGAAGATGTTTCTCTGGATTCAGCAGGTTTTCTTTAAATTATGATTTTTGTTCTCCAGATTCCTTTAACACATGAGGGCTGCCAGTGTTATTGTAGTTATCAATGCTTCATTTCTAATGTAATCTTTTCACACTACCAGCTAAGGTGAGCTAACACTGTGGATAATATATGAAGTGCTCTTGTACTAAAGTGAAGGTTATAGCTAAAATTATTCTTTACTACAAAAAGATCCAACTTCTCCATATACTTCCAGAGTCATTTACTAAATGTCCCTGTGTCTAAGCAGTAATCTAAGATGTTGAGTGATCAGTAATATTGGAGTATAATGACTGTATAGTTGTTAATGCTATTGAAGCTGATGAGCACTTCTCAGCACTTCACACCTCGACCTAGATAGTTATAGATTTGGAATCTTACTAAAATTACCATCCCATTATGATTATGTAGATGCACTCCCTAATCTTTCTGTCCCAACTACACATAGATAGATAGATAGATAGATAGATAGATAGATAGATAGATAGATAGATAGATACTGTAGATATTGATGGATTATGTAGCTAGATAATTATAAGAACTATGAGAAAGACCCCTGCAAGGGTTTTCAAGATGCTGGCAGGGACTTTTTTGCTTGAGATAGGCAGATAAATACTGTAAGATAGATAGAGTGGATCGAATTTTTGTTAGACTTAGAAACATGGCTGCAAGTATTCACACCCATTCAAAAACTACAAGCTCGATCTAGTTGACCACAGTTATTGGACTAAAAAGGCTGATTCACAGCTAGTGTTCCTGTAAAGTCTAAGCTAAGGGGTCAATTTCCTGTTGTGGTGTACTATGTTTGAACAAAGCAGCCTTCTGGATACAACTTTCCAAGCTAGAAGTGCAAAACAATCATTTCTTACAAAAAGGCACTGTCTTAAACATTGAAGCACAAATATATGTATGGGTTTGGCACTTCCTTGCTTCATTGGTAGGTTGGCTTTGGCCCAGTAGGGCCTCACTAAGGCTTGCACAATGACATACAGAATCCTGGGAACAAACGCCCTGATTGTGTGCCTGTGGCAACTGGCAGCAGATTACCTGTTCCTGGCCCCTGTCTCTGTTCCCTTACGCTCCCTGCCACAGCAATTCAGATGCTCCAGCTATATACACACAACTCAACATACCCCAAGAACAGCTTAATACAGTCTGGTTAGAAAAAAAAACATCCAAAAGGAACATGGCAACATGTAAAGACAACTTTGGTGGTTTTCTCCACCAGCTTATATTCCAACTCTTGCTGAAAAGCTATGATGGGGTTAAAGACAGGACTTTCTGGAGATCGGTCACGTTCTTCCACACCAAATTTTTAAACCATTTTGTTTCAAAACCTAACTTTGTATTTGAGTGTTGTCAAGCTGAAAAAGCATTTCCAAAGCTGTTACAAATGTGAACTTTATTACCCTCTCACGACCCCAACATTATGCCTAAAACAACATTTATCAGTCTGCTGGATGGTAAAGTGTAATTCTTCGTGTCTATATTGCTCTAAAGACAAATAGCCACATGTTTTATACTGTCAATGAATCAAAACAGTTTCCAGATTAAAAATATTGAAGATCTATCCCAATGATAGGCAGCTTATCTGCAATACCCTGGTCTAGTCACAATACAAAGAATGTAGCTGTCTCCTTCCTGTTCTATTCCCTTTGTAACAACTCCTGAGAACAGATAATGGATGGGGCTGCTGGGTGTCAAGTCCTTATTCATCTGATTTTGACTTTACAATAGGCCATTAATATTTTTAATCCATAAAACCCCTTTAAGTATGGTCAGGTTTTGTTGCTTGACCATGGAAAGCTGATCGGTAAAGCTTCTGATGAATAGAACTTGTAAATTTGCTAATTTTAGAGTTAGTTTGGAGTTCAGCAGTGATTTCACCAAGAACATATATTTTTTTTAATCTTCTTAACAGTAACTGTTTTATGACTAGATCAACACCCCAAACATGACCACTGAGGTCCAATCACAGGTCACAGTAGTGTCCCAGGGCTGCTGATGTCACAGAGGAGGCCAGAAGACACAGGGATTGCCCAGGAAAGAAGACCAGACACCATGACAGAGTCTCTGGAAAGGTGAGCAAAAATGAGTTTGAGCTTTTTTTTATTTTTCTGCATCTCCCCTGAGTCTCCAATTATTATACTCTGGGTTCTGAAGAGACCACATAGTATAATAATAGCACTTCTGGTTCAAACCAAACAAGTTCAGTTTGATATGAAACTTGCAGTAAAACCTTCCAACATTCACAAAATGAATCTCCCAAAGTTCTCACATTACTAGAAAAGATTTGTTATTTCACTCTGAAAAAGTATATATGAAAGCATACCCCACTATCTGACCTTTAGGTGAACATTCTGTATCACGTGAAAAATCCTACAAGGCTAAAGCCCCACGTTGTTGAAAGGCATCGTTTTTTGTTGCAGATTGTGTTGCTTTTTTTGAGCCAAAGTCAGCAGTGTATTTAACAGAAGGGCAACGTCAAAGTGCTTCCTTTTATATTTTTCATTCCTTTTGAAGTCACTCCCGATTTTGGCTCAAAAAAACGCAGCAAAAACTGCAACAAAAAACGCTGTCTTTCCACAATGTGGGGACTTGGCCTAAGAGTTCCCTATAGCAGTCCAATCTATAGCAGGGGTAGGCAACCTTTTTTGTTTGGCATGCCGATTTAAATTAAAAAATCGAAGATGATATACTCGGAGTGCCGAGCAATAATTTTAAGGCCGACGACACCTACATTAAAGTCATATACCACAAGCCGTAACATAGGGTTGCTGTCATACTGTGCTCCCAGCCACATGCGTTTACCGCTAGTTGCCTGGATACACCTGTACTTTTCCATTAGAAGTAATGTAAGTACATGTGTAACCCACAACTAGTGGTAAATGTATATGACTGGGAGTAGAGTGCGGTAACACCTGCACAATGGTGACACACTATCTGGATGCTGCATCCCCAGCCGCCAGTACTTTCACTTTTCTGTAAGTGAAACCCTGATTAATTTCAGCCACTTTTAATTCCCGGTGGTGCGGTAACAGCAAAACCACAACTAGTAATTAATGAGAACCTGGATACACAGTGTGTCATCACCCGAAAAGAAACACCCTAAGGCTAAGGCCCCTCGTGGCGTCCCGCAGCAAAAAAACGTTTTCTCCCGCAGTTTTTTGCTGTGGGAGGTACCGCAGCGGGATCGCATTGCGGTTCTTCCTGCAGTGCTTTAGACAGAAAGTTTGCAGAGTTTTCCTCTGCGTACTTTCGGTTTCAATTATACCTATGGGGAAATCTCCGGCGTTTCCGTATGTATAATTGACATGCTGCGATTTCCAAAAGTGTGATGGTTTTGGAAATCGCCACGTGTCCGCAGCGCATTTTTTTCTGCAAAGTGGACATGGGATTCACTAGAATCCCATCCACTTTGCTCTGACTGTAAAACGCCGCGGCGTTTCTGCCACGGGTGAATCGCAACGTTTACGCTACGTGGGGCCCCGGCCTAAGGCTGAGACCCCACGTTGCGGAAACGCAGCTTTTTTTTTTGTTGCAGATTTTGCTGAATTTTTTTTTTCAGCCAAAACCAAGAATGGCTACGAAAGGAATGGGAAATATACAGTCATATGAAAAAGTTTGGGCACCCCTATTAATCTTAATCATTTTTAGTTCTAAATATTTGGGTGTTTGCAACAGCCATTTCAATTTGATATATCTAATAACTGATGGACACAGTAATATTTCAGGATTGAAATGAGGTTTATTGTACTAACAGAAAATGTGTAATATGCATTAAACCAAAATTTGACCGGTGCAAAAATTTGGGTACCCTTATCATTTTATTGATTTGAATACTCCTAACTACTTTTTACTGACTTACTGAAGCACAAAATTGGTTTTGTAACCTCACTGAGCTTTGAACTTCATAGCCAGGTGTATCCAATCATGAGAAAAGGTATTTAAGGTGGCCAATTGAAAGTTGTTCTCCTATTTGAATCTCCTCTGAAGAGTGGCATCATGGGCTCCTCAAAACAACTCTCAAATGATCTGAAAACAAAGATTGTTCAACATAGTTGTTCAGGGGAAGGATACAAAAAGTTGTCTCAGAGATTTAACCTGTCAGTTTCCACTGTGAGGAACATAGTAAGGAAATGGAAGACCACAGGGACAGTTCTTGTTAAGCCCAGAAGTGGCAGGCCAAGAAAAATATCAGAAAGGCAGAGAAGAAGAATGGTGAGAACAGTCAAGGACAATCCACAGACCACCTCCAAAGAGCTGCAGCATCATCTTGCTGCAGATGGTGTCACTGTGCATCGGTCAACAATACAGCACACTTTGCACAAGGAGAAGCTGTATGGGAGAGTGATGCGAAAGAAGCCGTTTCTGAAAGCACGCCACAAACAGAGTCGCCTGAGGTATGCAAAAGCACATTTGGACAAGCCAGCTTCATTTTGGAAGAAGGTCCTGTGGACTGATGCAACAAAGATTGAGTTGTTTGGTCATACAAAAAGGCATTATGCATGGCGTCAAAAAAACACAGCATTCCAAGAAAAACACTTGCTACCCACTGTAAAATTTGGTGGAGGTTCCATCATGCTTTGGGGCTGTGTGGCCAATGCCAGCACCGGGAATCTTGTTAAAGTTGAGGGTCGCATGGATTCAACTCAGTATCAGCAGATTCTTGAGAATAATGTACAAGAATCAGTGACGAATTTGAAGTTACGCCGGGGATGGATATTTCAGCAAGACAATGATCCAAATCTACTCAGGCATTCATGCAGAGGAACAATTACAATGTTCTGGAATGGCCATCCCAGTCCCCAGACCTGAATATCATTGAACATCTGTGGGATCATTTGAAGCGGGCTGTCCATGCTCGGCGACCATCAAACTTAACTGAACTGGAATTGTTTTGTAAAGAGGAATGGTCAAAAATACCTTCATCCAGGATCCAGGAACTGATTAAAAGCTACAGGAAGCGACTAGAGGCTGTTATTTTTGCAAAAGGAGGATCTACTAAATATTAATGTCACTTTTCTGTTGAGGTGCCCATACTTTTGCACCGGTCAAATTTTGGTTTAATGCATATTGCACATTTTCTGTTAGTACAATAAACCTCATTTCAATCCTGAAATATTACTGTGTCCATCAGTTATTAGCTATATCAAATTGAAATGGCTGTTGCAAACACCCAAATATTTAGAACTAAAAATGATTATGATTAATAGGGGTGCCCAAACTTTTTCATATGACTGTATAAGAAGTTCTTATACTTCTATTTTCTGCTGAAGCCACTCCTTTGGCTCAAAAAAACGCAGCAAAATCTTCAACAAAAACGCTGCGTTTCCACAACATGGGGCCTCAGCCTTAGGCCCCCTGCACACAAATGGCACGTACAGTGGGGAAAAAAGTATTTAGTCAGCCACCAATTGTGCAAGTTCTCCCACTTAAAAAGATGAGGCCGGCCTGTAATTGTCATCATAGGTAGAACTCAACTATGAGAGACAAAATGAGAAAACAAATCCAGAAAATCACATTGTCTGATTTTTTAAGAATTTATTTGCAAATTATGGTGGAAAATAAGTATTTGGTCACCTACAAACAAGCAAGATTTCTGGCTCTCACAGACCTATAACTTCTTCTTTAAGAGGCTCCTCTGTCCACCACTCATTACCTGTAGTAATGGCTCCTGTTTGACATTATCAGTATAAAAGACACCTGTCCACAACCTCAAACAGTCACACTCCAAACTCCACTATGGTGAAGACCAAAGAGCTGTGGAAGGACACCAGAAACAAAATTGTAGACCTGAACCAGGCTGGGAAGACTGAATCTGCAATAGGCAAGCAGCTTGGTGTGAAGAAATCAGCTGTGGGAGCAATAATTAGAAAATGGAAGACATACAAGACCACTGATAATCTCCCTCGATCAGGGGCTCCACACAAGATTTCACCCCGTGGGGTCAAAATGATCGCCAGAACGGTAAGCAAAATTCCCAGAACCACACAGAGGGACCTAGTGAATGACCTGCAGAAAGCTGGGACTAACGTAACAAATGCTACCGTCAGTAACACACTACGCCGCCAGGGACTCAGATCCTGCAGTGCCAGACGTGTCCCCCTGCTTAAGCCAGTACATATCCGGGCCCATCTGAAGTTTGCTAGAGAGCATTTGGATGTTCCAGAAGAGTATTGGGAGAATGTCATATGGTCAGATGAAACCAAAGTAGAACTGTTTAGTAGAAACACAACTCGTCGTGTTTGGAGTAGAGTGAATGCTGAGTTGCATCCAAAGAACACCATACCTACTATGAAGCATGGGGGGGGCAACATCATGCTTTGGGGCTGTTTCTCTTCAAAGACACCAGGACAACTGATCCATGTACATGAAAGAATGAATGGGGCCATGTATCGTGAGATTTTGATTGCAAACCTCCTCCATCAGAAGGGCATTGAAGATGAAACGTGGCTGGGTCTTTCAGCATGACAATGATCCCAAGCACACCGCCAGGGCAACGAAGGAATGGCTTCGCAAGCAGCATTTCAAGGTCCTGGAGTGGCCTAGCCAGTCTCCAGATCTCAACCCCATAGAAAACCTTTGGAGGGAGTTGAAAGTCCGTGTTGACCAGCAACAGCCCCAAAACATCACTGCTCTAGAGGAGATCTGCATGGAGGAATGGGCCAACATACCAGCAACAGTGTGTGCCAACCTTGTGAAGACTTACAGAAAACGTTTGACCTCTGTCATTGCCAAAAAAGGATATATAACAAAGTATTGAGATGAACTTTTGTTATTGACCAAATACTTATTTTCCACCATAATTTGCAAATTAATTCTTAAAAAATCAGACAATGTGATTTTCTGGATTTGTTTTCTCATTTTGTCTCTCATAGTTGAGGTCTACCTATGATGACAATTACAGGCCGGCCTCATCTTTTTAAGTGGGAGAACTAGCACAATTGGTGGCTGACTAAATACTTTTTTTCCCCACTGTATGTGGTTTTCACTGACCTATACATTAAAAATGAATTGACAGGGCCACAAATGCAGACAGATATAGGGTATGTATAGGACAGATATAGGACCTGCTCCATAATTTTCAGCTCTTCATTTTGGCCCGCAAAAAACGGCTGTGTGTATGGGTCCATTGAAATGTATAGGTCTGTACTTTTATCACAGTTGTGCATAAAAAGTATAGTCATGTGCATTACAGTTTAGCAACTCCATGTGCCTCATATTAATAGCAGTTAACCCCATCATGTCCCTCATATTAACCCCTGTGTGCTTTACATAAGGGTTACTGATATGTGAGACATATGGAGGTAATTAAGTAAATATCTTCATTATTGAGGTCCTTTATTAGCACCCACATATGTCTCACATATTAGTAACCCACAGGGGTTAATGTGAGGGACATGATAGGGTTAACTGCTATTATTGTGAGGCACATGGAGTTACTAAAACTAAATTAATAACCCCAAATGCCTGACATTAATAAGGGATAGTAACTCCAGCATGTACCTGTTGTTTTTTTTTTTTTTAACTTTCACTTTGCTGACGGAGCTCTCCTCTCCTCCTCTTCTTCTTTGCAGGATTCAGACGGCAGGAGTGATGAGCTTCACCTCCTGGGCTTTCCTCACCCCCTCTCATTGGTGGGCAAGGAAGGCAGCAAGAGAAGCGGGAGTGTCCTATACCTCAGCTCTAGCAGAGCATTGAAGGGACGCTCCCTCTTCTCTTATTACCTGCAGGTCCCGTACTGGCTGCTGTGCCAGCAAACTATGCCACGTGTGCCACTCTTTGCATGCGTGCCAGGGGTTGCCAACCCTTGGTCTATGATATAAACATCTAATGTTTTCTAGTTCATGTCCCCTAGGGGGGCTAAAAAAACCTATTGAACATTTAAAAAAATGTTTTTCAAATATAAAAAAAAATGCATAAAAATATAAAATTTCAAATCATCCCCTTTTCCTACATGACATATAAAAGCAAACAAACAAAAATAAAAATATAAAAATATCTATTCTAGTCACTGAACAGCACAATGGGAGTTTAAAAAAAGATTTAATAAAAAGTGACCAAAACTTCACCCATGCTCCAAAATGTTACCAATAAAAACTACATCTTGTCTTGCAAAACAAGACACCTTACACCGTTCTTTTCGCAGAACTATAAAAAAGCTACTGGTGTTGCAATATAACAATGCAAAGAAATTTTTAGATTTTTTTCAAAGCTTTTAATTTGTTTAAAGTTATTAAAATAAAACAAAAACTATAAAAATTTTGTAGCAAACTACAGAATTTATGCATTAAAACAAAACCAAAAAGAAAATAGGTTATTTGCATTTTTTCTCCCAAATTCACCACATTGTGCATAATAGTATTTGGTGCCATTAGGAAGTACAAATTGTCCCACAAAAAATAAGCCATCATAGAACTCAGTATAGAACACCCTGGGGAGATTTCTGAATGTGCCTACAAGGAAAATTGTCTTTATTGCCCATAACAGCCAATCACAGAACAGTTTTTATTTCATGCCCTGTTCACATTTGTTGCTATGGGCAACTAAAATAGTTTTTAAATCTCTGCAGGGTGGTCTATACACTAGAGACATTTATGAAACTTGAAAGAAAACAATCTTTGTTGCCCATAGCAGCCAATCACAGTGCCACTTTTATTTTGTACTCTGCTCACATTGGTTGCTATGGGCAACAAAGACAGTTTTTCATTCAGACATTTTAATCTCTCCAGTGCCTAAACTCAATGTTTTTATAGTTATTGACTTATAAGTAACCTTTAGACATTAGATCACTTTGCACAATGTATGGGCTATTGCTATACAATTGGCTTCCTATAAAATTTGTCCAAGTCAGTTTGAGAGATGGGAAAATGAGATTGCGAGCTCCAGAGGGGGCAGGGATTGATGTGAGTGATGATCCCTGCTCTGTGTGGCAGAATATGTTGGCAACAGGAAATTGAAAAACAAAGGTTCAATCTTAGTACAAACCCTTGGAGGCAAAAACAACTTAAATTAGTGTTTTATATGTTATACAGTACATGAAGAATGCTAATAGAAAGTCACAAATAATAGAAAGGATGTGAACTATTGAAAGATTCCTTAATACATGAAGAAAGCTACAAGCAGAAGCTACAAGTCCTGGTAAATCTGACATTTAAAAATGACCTGTTACCAGGTCTGAAAAGACCAATGACATACTGTACCTCATTTCATAGGTGCTGTTACCCTGAGCATTGTGGTGTTTTGTTAATCCAATACTGTTCAGCCATTCTAAAGATATAAGTCCTTTTAGTGTTGATGCAAATTAGTGTATACTAGCAAGTGAGCGGTAACACTGTGGTTTCTTTGTTGTTTACAAAGCTCAATTGCACATGTAAGGGGGTGTTCACACTACCGTTATTAATGTGCATTGCTGTCTTCGATCATAAGATGACAGCAACGGACATTAAACTGTTTCAAAGAACGGACACAGAATGATTATGTGTCTGTTCCCATTGACACCAATGTAAAACTCAAGGAGTAAGGATATAACTCATGGACAGAAGAAAAGAAAAAAAAGAAAGTGTGATATTGTTGATAATTTGCGTAGATCTCAGAAAATACACATAAATATAGATGGTCTCTCACCTTTTACTGTTGTGATTTTGTCCACAACTGCATTAGATGCAAAATCTGGTACATCACCAGTGAGTTTCCTCTGGAAGGCTGCAGGATTATCCCTGTCTCAAGGACGTCTGTGATAGTATCATAAAAAGGACCGTCTCCAAACCAGATGGCAAAAAGAAATCTGCACCTTGTCCAGATATTGAGGAATATTCTTTTTATTGATTGCCAAATAATTATAATAATATTTGGCAATCAATAAAAAAGAATATTCCTCAATATATGGACGAGGCACAGATTTCTTTTTGCCATCTGGTTTGGAGCTGGTCCTTCTTATGGTAATATAACCCATGGAGTAAGGATATAACTTCAACTGTGTAGAGAGGTGTCTATTGAAGGATACAAAGAGTTCTTCTTTAAGGCATTATGTACAGTGTATGGAAAAGGCTAGCTCATGGAGATGGTCAGGTGATCCCTACAGTTCCATATGATTGAGCCAGCAACATTCTTTTATCCTACCGCCATAATACAACATATGATAGAACGTCATGAACTCAAAGGCACATATGAAACTGGAGCTGCACAGAGATAAAATATAAAACAATATGTATGGCCACACTGATACTTTTATAATGTGAAGAAGGAGTGTCCATTAGTTTATATATTGGACTAATGGTTAACAAAACGGAAAGATGTCATTGACTGTAATAACATTAAGAAGCACAATTTTATTCAAGATGTATTTGACTAAAAATATGCTCTAAAGACCTTTGGCACCACATTATCATAGAACTACAAAGCTCAATAGCAGAAATAATGCCTGGCATGTTTTTCATTGATTCCCATAAAACTTAATATCATAGATCCTGGGATGTGAAACATTGCATTTCATTTGTGCTGCCAGAACATGCCAAATTAATCATCTATGGCAGAGAAATATTATCCACTCTGGGAGTAGGTGTAACACAGTCTTTCCCCAGGAGGGCAATGTCCCATTGAGCATTTTTTCATGGGTAGAGAACTATTCATAAAAAGAAACATTCATCAAACTATGACACAAAGTAAGATGAAAGGAGAAGTGCTTGGCTATGATTTCTGCTTTTCTCTTTGTGCCTCGAGAATATGAGGACACTTTTCAAATCAAGTATAAGCATATTTCTGCAAATAGGTAAAATGGGATAGCGGCAATGAGTTTGATCGATTCTGAAATGTTGTAGATCCATCATCATTGGTGTTGTACAGCAAGCTGTGGTGCTTGATTCCAGGCACAATAGGGGTTTTCTTTTTAAGTTTGCTGAAGGAATGTATTAATTTTTAATAGACAGAAATGATGTTAAATTCCTCCTGCTTATTCGGTGATAAGTGCATGGAGTCAATTCATATAGTAAATATCATTAAGTAAATTAAATGCATTAAAGTGTAAAAACTCCAGAGAGAAGGCAAATAATAACCTATGGAAGAAAATGAACAGCATGATTAATATTTTAATTCATTTTAACCCTCAATACCCCATTGGTCGACTAGGTTCCTAAGTTTTACTGCAAGATATAAAATATTCCCGAATCACTTAAATGGGATGTTCAGTTGAAAAAACAAGTACTTCTAAATAAGTTATTTTGGAATTTGTGATACCCATTCAATAAGTACTTGGTAGAGAAAGATTACAAAGAGTATTTATCATTCCAACAAGTCTTCATTATGAACACAGCCCTTATACATACAATATATATTCTCCCACAAGGAAGAAAAGTACTCATTTTATTTGTATTGTTTCAATTAAAGAGGATAATTGGTTTCCTGGGAAATGTTGTATTTTTGCATGTGCTTGCATCTATCTACCTGTTGGACTGGAGGGCTATAGTATTCTGCAGCACCATCATGCCCTACTTTTATAGCTGACATCAAAAGTGATTTATTTCTCAGCTGTAAGCCAATAAGAAGAAAAAACATGACAGGGTCAGGATAGGCTCAGAAGGTGTCTGAAGACTTATTCACATTTTTACTGGAAGTGTTTTGTCCGTAATTGATTCTAATAGGCAATGCAGATTTCAGTTTTTTCCACAGACCACTGGGCCATGGAAAATGAATAGACATGTTCTATTTTGGTCCACCAAAAAAGTGGCATAAAATTTAATAAAATAGTAGTCAGTGGGATTTTTGAGCCAGCCTCATCACTTTTCCAAAAGTAGGCAGGGGCGGGGTGTGGAGTGGTTGAGGCTAGCACCCATGCCATATTTGTGAACATTTATGCCACAAAAAGGAAGGGCACTGGAGGGAAGTGCCTAATTCTTGATGAGGCTGCTCCACATCATGAATTAAGAGTGCCCTCGGCTGCTATAGGGAACATAAAGGCAGTTTTACTGGTGTAAAATATATATCTATATCATTATATAAATAAATAAATAAATTATATATATTGGCAGATATATAAATTATCAATATTATATTATTTTATTATTTCATTGAGTGCAGATTTGACATTGTGGATCTTCCTTTTAAATTTGCAGTGTCAAATCTGCTCCCAAATCCACTCAATCTGGTGCCGATATATTTTACAGATTTCCATGCAGACTGTTTGCGGATTTTCTGTGGAAAATTTCTACAGCAGATTTGACTCATGTCATAATATAGAAGTAGTCACTGCTCACTCACTTCCTTCCTCTCCCACCATGTTTCTTTCTCTGTGGTCTCCCTCTTAGGTTTATCCGCAAGTCTTATGGCAACAACCAGAGGCGTAGCTAGCGGGGGGGCAGAGGGGGTGGCTGCCCCGGGCCCACTGAATTTTTGGGGGCCCACCCCGGGGCCGCCATTAATACATCCTTTATTTCTAACTAGATCGGTGTCTGCAGACACAGATCTAGTTAAAACGTAACCTGCAACTTAACAGTATTGTAAACCGCAAGCCAATACAGGCTTGCGGTTTACAAGACGCCGAGACCACAGACGGATGTCTGCTTCTCAGCACGGGCGGTTCAATGACCTCACAACAACGCGCCGCCTGCGCTCAGACACAGACGTCCTGTGCGTGGACAGGGAGGAAGCGGCGGCGGCATCATTCATCAGCATCGCAGGTGAGTATGACTTTTATTTTTGTTTTTTTAGCTTAGTTGTGGGTATATTAATAGTATAAGGGATGGTTAGGAGGGGGAAATATAACTATAAGGGAGGATTCATTAGGGGGCATTATGACGATGGGGGGGTCATTTATATAAGGGTTATTAGGAGGTATTATTAATACAAGGGGTAGTTTATTTATATAAGGAGGCATTATGAACATAAGGGGGTGGTAATTAATATAAGGAGCCATTAGAGGTGCAGTATTTATGCAGGGTGAATCAGGGGCATAATATGAGTGTGAACCGAGAGCAAGGCAGGTGGTTTGGACTCCGCAACCAGAAATGAACGCACACGCGGTAGTTCAAGAAAAAAAATATATATTTACTATAAGTTAATAAAGGCTAGTTAAAGGTAAAATGACAGGGCTAAAGACAAGCAAAATATACAATATAGCATGAACAATTTCAAGGCAAATTCTGCAATGGTTTCTACTTTTACTCTGTCCACTTCTGCAGTATGGACACTGAATGAACAATATACTCAAAACTATCCCTAACTGACCCTGACTTCACATTTGGGTGCACCCCCTTTTCCCCAGTGGTCCAGGTGGACCGCTTACAGTCCGTAGAAGCGCGCGGTGGGGCCCAACGTCGGTCCTTTCTTTTATAGTGAAGCGTCCTCTCCTCACGGTTATCAGGATCTTGGGAGAAATGAAGTCCTCTTTAACAGACAGGGAAACCAACTGAATGCAATGTAATCCAACAGCAGATTCCACTCAGCACACTGACAGTCCTGCCGAATCCATACACTGAGCTGGGATGTAAAGCGGGATTTAGCAGGTGCCGTCCAGTACATCAACAGCACTGCGAGTCTCTATCTGTGGTATCCATATACACAGTCACAATGTCAGTCTCACTGATCAGCCACTGAGCACAGTTCCTTTCACGTGGACTCACTAGTCCTGTTGTCTCTTTACACTCTGTTTGTCTCTGGACCAAGATACAGCTTAGCTGTACAGAAAAATCTCCACACCAGTTCAATACAACACTTGCCAAGATGGCTGCTGCTCTCTGTCTCGTCACTTCCTGCTTCTCTGCTCACACTCTGTCTGCAGAACAGGCAGGCTGACATAAAAGGGGGGGGGGTCTCACTCCAGCATCATGTCACAATTACAATGGCTGCTGTCTTAAAGGAACAGAATCACAGAAATACATTCAACATTAACAGTTTATACAGACAAATGAAGCTTAAGACAACATTGGCTGTCTCTTACATATTCCCCCCCCACTTTAAGATTGGCAGTCCCTGCCTATGACTGTATATCCAGAGGGTTGTACTTTTATGCACAGGGTGGTAGTATACCGATGTATGGCAGGCCAAACAAACTCATCCTGCGCATACCGAACAGGGGGAATACCAGCATTTGGCCTAGTGGTCCGTCTGAGGACCGGTGGTATATTATGGGGCGCTGCAGCTATGGGCTGAGAAGGACCAGCGGATTCCGCACCAGAGGGGGCACAGACCGGAGATACAGTAGTCACAGGTGGAACATCCCCAGGAGCAGGGATCGGCCAACAATCATCCTCCTCGTCGGAGGCCCATTCCGCACCTCCATTCTCTGACTGTGGGAGCTCATTCACATTGGCAGGTCCATCGTGATTTGTCCCTTCAGAATGACACATGCGCAACATATTTCGGTGAAGTACTCGAACACAATCAGTTCCTTCTTTCTGGACCTGGTACACTGGCCCATTCGCATACTTGCGGCCAACAACACGATACGGCAAAGCCTCCCATCTGCTTTCCAATTTCCCTTGGGGTTTCTTGACACGAACTAGCACCAGGTCGCCTGGTTGCAATGGTGCTTCTTGCACTGGGGTCTTATCAGGATGGGGATGTTCTTGCAGGCGCTGCCGCACCAATCGATGGATCGTCTCAAGTCTCTGCCGATGCGCCCGCACCCAAGAGGTTGGATCCCTCGGAGGGAACCCATCCACATCATTCAACTGTAATTCTCCTATACTTCGCCCAGACCGCCCAAAGAGAAGTGTATAAGGAGAGTACCCCGTTGTAGAATGGACCTGATTGTTATAGGCCCACACCATTTCAGACAAGAACTGAGGCCACTGTAACTTCTTGTCTTCCTCCAGAGTCCGCAGCATCTGTAGCAAAGTTCTGTTGAATCTTTCACAGGCCCCATTTCCCTGAGGGTGGTATGGAGTCGTGTGCGACTTCTTTATCCCGTAGATACGTTGAACTTCTTTCATTACGTGTCCCTCAAAGCAGGCGCCCTGGTCGGAGTGGATGCGTTGGGGGCACCCATATACTCGAATGAAATCTTGGCACAGAGCACGAGCTGCTGACTCAGCTGTCTGGTCCTTGGTGGCGGTTACCACCGCAAATTTGGTGAAGTGATCCACCATTACGAGGCAATACTGGTGTCCGCTATTGGATGGGCCCACCATTAGATAGTCTATCATGACGATTTCTAAAGGTTCCTGGGTCACGATGGTTTGCAGGGGAGCTCTCTGTTCTATTGCCTTATGGATCTCACAAGTTCGACAGCTGCGGCATACTTCTTCGACCATTTGACGAAGACCAGGGCAGTAAATCAGTCGCTGTAACCAACGAAAGGTCTTCTCATGACCAAAATGTCCATTCTTATTATGAGCCTCAACTGCCAAGGAGCGAGCCAGTTCACTAGGCACCACAATTTGGTATCGAATGTCGATCTCAGAAGGTAAATAGACCTTTCGGCATAGCACTCCATTTTTCATCTCCAACTTTTCCCACTGACTCAAAACAGATATCTCACGTGTCAGTCGTTCTCTTTCCTCTCTACAGGGCTTCTGGCCTTTCTCAACACACTTGATCATCTGCGCCAGCCCCTCATGGGTCTGTTGTATCTGTGCCCATTCCTGTCGTGAGGGACCAAAGAAAGGAGCCATTTCAGTCCCCTCCATCTCAAACTGATTAGTGGCGGTCAAGGCCTGTGAAAATCTGCTGAAATCGGGCACCTCCACATGCTCCAACTCATGATCCACGTCTTCTGTGGGGGTCTGGGCAGTTACCCTAGAAAGTCCGTCAGCATTCTGGTTCTCTGTCTTGGACCGATACTTAATGCGGTAATTGAATGTAGACATTCGGGCTATCCACCTCTGCTCTAACGCCCCGAGCTTGGCATTTTCCAGGTGAGCTAGTGGGTTGTTGTCAGTCAGTACTAAAACTTCAGCACCGGTCAAATATTCAGAGAATTTCTCGGTCATGGCCCATACCAGTGCCAACAGCTCCAATTTAAATGAACTATAATTCTCGGGGTTTCTTTCAGAATCTCTCAAAGACCGGCTGCCGTACGCTATGACCCTCTCCTGGCCATCCTGAAGCTGGGAAAGCACTGCTCCAAGACCATACAGGCTTGCATCTGTATATAGCTGGAACGGCAAGTGGTAATCAGCATATGCCAAGATTGGGGCTGTTGTCAGTGCATCCTTCAATGCCTGGAAGGCTTGTTCCTGTTCAGGTCCCCACTTCACGGACCGGTTCTTTGGACCACCGGATGTGCCTCGTAGGAGAGCATTAAGTGGTGCTGCTACCTTGGCGAAATCCTTAATAAACCGTCGATAGTAACCGGCTACTCCAAGGAACGCCCTCACTTCTCGCAGGGTAGTCGGTATCGGCCAATCTTGAACAGCCGCTATCTTGTCTCTTGATGGTCTCACCCCTTCTCCTGATACGCGGTGACCCAAGTAATCAATTTCAGATTGGAACAACCGACATTTACTGGGTTTCAATTTGAGCCCATGCTCCCGCAATCTTCGAAATACTTGCCCCAACTGGTGGAGATGGTCTTCAAAGGTCGCAGAATACACTATAATGTCATCCAAGTAGATGAGAGTGAACTCAAAGTTGAAGTCACCGAGACATTTCTCCATCAACCGCTGAAACGTTCCGGGTGCATTTGTCAACCCGAAGGGCATCCGGTTAAATTCGTATAGTCCCATGGGCAAGATGAATGCCGTCTTCTCCTTGTCTTTTGTGGCCATCGGCACCTGCCAATACCCACTAGCCAGATCTAGTGAGGAGAAGTACCGGGCTCTCCCTAGCGCTGAGAGGGACTCCTCAATCCGTGGCAAGGGGTAGGAATCTCGTACGGTGCAAGCGTTTAACTTCCGATAGTCTACGCAAAATCGGATGGACCCATCTTTTTTTCTTACTAACACCACAGGAGCCGCCCAGGGACTCTGACTTTCTTGGATGATCCCACCCTGTAGCATCTTAGCTAACAGTTCTTTCACTTCCTGAAAAATAATAATAATAATAATAATAGTCCTAATAGTCCCACAATGGGGAAATTCAGTGTGTACAGCAGCAAAGATAAGCAGATACAAAACAAAACAACATGTACAGGAAATTCCAAGGTGAGAGGCAACATGATAGCAGACAGACAGAAGGGCGAGCAGGGGGGGGGGGATTAACAGGCAGAGAGATATTTTCAGTTCTCTGTGTGTAATGATCTCCGCTTAGGTCGGTGTTGGTTGTACAGCCAACCGCGGTGGGGAGGAAAGACTTCCGATAGCGCTCCCTCACACCTAGGGTGGAGCAGTCGGTCACTGACAGTACGCCAGCGCGACACAGTCTCATGCATGGGATGGGACCTCTCTGCATGGAGCCACCACGGACAGTATCCTCTGTCACCCACCACCTGCACTGGGTCCAGTGGGCTCCCCAGGACAGAGCTGGCCCTTCTAATCAGCTTGTCAAGTTTATTTCTGTCCCTGGTTGATATACTGCTCCCCCAGCAGGCCACCCAAAGAAGATGGCTGATGCCACTACCGAGTTGAAGAAAGTTCCAAGAAGTGCCCCCGGATTCCAAAGGCTCTCAGCTCCTAAGCAGGTAGAGCCTGCTGTGGCCCTTCCTGTACAGGGCCTCCATATGATCTGCCCAGTCCAGCTTATTATTAAGGAGCAAACCCAGGACATAGGTGTCACAATCTCGATGCCCGTCCCCAGGATGTCCACTGGTTTAGGAGGGCTCTGCCTGCGGAAGCCACCACCATCTCCTTGGTCTTCCCCGCGTAACTCAGGTGGCCGGTGGCACCAGCCACAAAACCCGGCAGTCTCTGTACTCCCTGCATCATCATCTGTGATGAGACCCACTATGCAGAGCGCAGAATACCTGTAGGTAGCAGCTGGATGAGTTGCACCAAAACTGCAGTGTACAGTGTGAAGAGGAAAGGGGCGAGAACCGACCCGAGGTGCCCCCGAACAGATCACTGACCTGACACACAGCTCGGGCCTCACGAGAGGTCGATTGTGAGGTAGTCAGGACCAGGGAGAGGTGGTGGCCACCCAGCAAGGCCCAGCGTCCCCAAAACCGGGCTGTATGGTGAAAAGCACTGGAGAAGTCAAAGAACATACTCACTGTGTCCCTGGTTCCCAGGGAGACAGAGCCCTGTGCAGAAGATGGATGATGGCACATCTCCCCGCCCGGCCGATAAGCAAACGGAGTGGGTCCGCGGGGCTCACTGAGGGCGGAGATGTGTGAGACCACTCTCCAAGTCTCATCAGGTGGGATGTCAGTGCTACAGGTCTGTAGTCGTTGAGGTCCATAGGGTGGGGTTTCTTTGGAACTGGTACCACACAAGATACAACTGTGGAGGAATTTGTCGGTAGCGCTCTCTAATTGGAGGGGTGTCTCCTGTGGGAATCTCATGGTAGATCCCTGTGGTACATCCAAAATCTTCAGCATACCGTGCAAAGGTGGCTTGGTTCTCCCACAACAGCTCATCTACCTTCTGCACCCATTCCAGAGAACATGAACTTACATCCATCTTCATCTGTTCTCGAATTGCACAGCCATTCCATTCAGAGGTGGGTTCCTCATCTTCTCCCATGGACACAGTTACGGTCCACTCATCCCTTTCAGTCGGCTTCAGCTGCATTGGAGTTACTTTCCTTACTTCCTCCGGAGTCACATAGATGTTAGCCAGCAGCCTCCCTGGGGTCAGGTCCACACTCTGGTCCTGAGTGTTTACACATCGAAGTGGTACTCTTCCATTGCGAACTATTGCCAAGGAACGGGCCACTAGCGGATCAACACCTCCTTCGGCTGCCTGCAGTGGTTCTACCAACACAGCTATGCCCTCTAGTTTCCGACAGGTGCCTACGGGCATGGACACTATTGTCTCCCGACTGGGTGGCAGTGTAACTTTTGTATGCAAAGGAACTGAAATTCGAGCCAGAGGACGCTGTGCATCTGAACTTTTCTGTAAGCCACATGTCCGGATCAGCCGCTGGAAAGCTGTTTGAGTAGGCCGATGGGTGGTGGTTTCTTTCCAATAACCGTGACCTTTCTTTTCAAAGAGGATCTGATCTAATTCTTTTAACACATTCATCCCCAAAATGACAGGGACCTTTACTTCATGTGACTCCTGTACCACCACAATGCCTTTCCTACCTAGATCTTGGCCACATACCCGGACATTCATCCAGGCCACTCCCACGACCGGAACTGGTAACTGGTTAGCTGCGACCACTCGTACGAATGTATGGGGATCATATTTCACATGTTGCCGGAAGTACCGTTCATAACAGTCTCTACTCAAGGTCGTTACTTGGGAACCCGTGTCAATCATCCCGGTAACCGGAATACCCTCCATTTCCACCTGTATGACAGGACTTGCAGCGATCAGGTCATCATCAGGGCATTCTCCCCACATAGTCTCCTTGTCAGTCTCCCCTACTACACGCCCTTCAGCAGCAGGGGACTTCAGTTTAACGGCGGTCTCTCATAAGTTTGTCGCTGCTCTGGACATCTAGCAGCAACGTGGCCCATCCGTCCACACTCCCAGCAGCGTATCCCCCGTCGTTCTGGCCATCTGTTTGGGCCCCTTCGGTAAGCCCCTTCGATTTCTCCTGAGCACTGCACTAAATGATTTGGACCCCTTCGGTAGGTCCTATCCTCACCCCTCCAGCGGCGTGGTGGGTGATTCTGACTTGCTGGGTGTGGATGGATCACCCTTTCATCTCCAGTCTTCTGGAAGTCTGCAACTTTCATAGACTGCTCATCACAACGAGTGTGCAAGTGTTCCATTTGTTCTTGCAGTTTCTGCATTACTGTGAGAATTTCTTTAACCGTCCCTTTTTCTACTGTCTCTGAGCCAGAACTAGCCCCCTGTGACAAAGTAACTCCAACTGCGGTCTGCGGCCTCGGGACCATACTATTGGCACGGGAGATGGCCTCTACCTGTACATCATGGAATTTAGCATCAGTCTCTCGTCGTATAAAATCCTGCATAGTCACAGTTAAACTGCCGTCACGTATCCCCAGGACAAACTGGTCACGGAGAGTCCGATCAGGGTTACAGAAGGCTGGCGAGCCCCCTCTTTCCTTCCTTTGAATATCTTGGAGCAGTTCTTGTAGGGCATTTGCATATTGGGGAAGGCTTTCATTCTCCTGTTGTACCCTCTGGAAGAACCGAGCCTGCAGAGACCCCAGCAATGCAGTTTCTCCATAGATGGTTTCTAGAATCTGGACTACTTGCTCAAATGTCTGCCTTTGTTCAAATGGCCTCAGTATCACCGTGGTCTTAGCATCCCCTTGTAATGTCAATATTGCTAGCTCTACTAGTACTTCTGGTGCGGTCTGGTACATTCGCTGTATCATTCGTATCTGTTCCACCCACATACTCACTGACATATTATTGCCATCAAATTTAGCTAACTGACTCATTATAGCCCCTGCTGTCATTCTTCCTCCAGCACCATTCTCCCGAACGGGTGCGTCACCGTCCATTCTGGTAAGCGGATCCTGCCGACTACGCCAATTTGTGAACCGAGAGCAAGGCAGGTGGTTTGGACTCCGCAACCAGAAATGAACGCACACGCGGTAGTTCAAGAAAAAAAATATATATTTACTATAAGTTAATAAAGGCTAGTTAAAGGTAAAATGACAGGGCTAAAGACAAGCAAAATATACAATATAGCATGAACAATTTCAAGGCAAATTCTGCAATGGTTTCTACTTTTACTCTGTCCACTTCTGCAGTATGGACACTGAATGAACAATATACTCAAAACTATCCCTAACTGACCCTGACTTCACATTTGGGTGCACCCCCTTTTCCCCAGTGGTCCAGGTGGACCGCTTACAGTCCGTAGAAGCGCGCGGTGGGGCCCAACGTCGGTCCTTTCTTTTATAGTGAAGCGTCCTCTCCTCACGGTTATCAGGATCTTGGGAGAAATGAAGTCCTCTTTAACAGACAGGGAAACCAACTGAATGCAATGTAATCCAACAGCAGATTCCACTCAGCACACTGACAGTCCTGCCGAATCCATACACTGAGCTGGGATGTAAAGCGGGATTTAGCAGGTGCCGTCCAGTACATCAACAGCACTGCGAGTCTCTATCTGTGGTATCCATATACACAGTCACAATGTCAGTCTCACTGATCAGCCACTGAGCACAGTTCCTTTCACGTGGACTCACTAGTCCTGTTGTCTCTTTACACTCTGTTTGTCTCTGGACCAAGATACAGCTTAGCTGTACAGAAAAATCTCCACACCAGTTCAATACAACACTTGCCAAGATGGCTGCTGCTCTCTGTCTCGTCACTTCCTGCTTCTCTGCTCACACTCTGTCTGCAGAACAGGCAGGCTGACATAAAAGGGGGGGGGTCTCGCTCCAGCATCATGTCACAATTACAATGGCTGCTGTCTTAAAGGAACAGAATCACAGAAATACATTCAACATTAACAGTTTATACAGACAAATGAAGCTTAAGACAACATTGGCTGTCTCTTACATGAGGGTCAATAAATTTAATTAAGGTGGTACTTGGGTTTTAATAAGAATAAGGCCCCACATAGTGGGCTGCAGAAAAAAAAGCGCTGCAGGAAAAATCGCAGCGGTAACATTGTGGTTTTTCTCGCAGCACTTTTCACAGAAGGTCCGCAGAGGTTTCCCCTGTGGACTTTCTGATTTCAATACACCTATATGGAAACCGCCAGTGTTTCTGTAGGTATAATTGAAATGCTTCAATTTCCAAAACCGCGGTTTTGGAAATCGCAGTGCATCTGCTGCATGTATTTTTCCGTAATGTGTGGATGGGATTTGCTAGATGTAAAATGCCGGGTTTTTTTTTCTGTGGGTTTTCGCCACATGTGGCCCCCATCCCCACTTTGCAGTAAAATATGCACAGCGGATACGCTAGGATTTCCAAAACAGACGCAGTTTTGGAAATCGCAGCATGTCAATTATACCTACGGAAATGCTGGCGGTTTTCCTGTAGATATAATTGAAGCAGAAAGTCTACAGAGGAAACCTCTGCGAACTTTCTGTGAAAAGTGCTGCAGGAAAAACCGCGATGCGTCGCCGCTGCGGTTTTTCCCGCAGCTCTTTTTTGCTGCAGGACACCACGTGGGGCCTTAGCCTTAAAGAGGACCTTTCACGTCCTCATGTATATGCTGTTTTACATACCGCTAGAAAGCCGTCAGCACGCTGAATTCAGCGCACTGCCGGCTTTTCCGGTATGTGCCCCGGGGCTGGAGATATCGGGGGTCTTAGTTTCACGGTTT
The DNA here is from genome assembly GCA_947044405.1 of Leptodactylus fallax. NCBI lineage: Eukaryota > Metazoa > Chordata > Amphibia > Anura > Leptodactylidae > Leptodactylus > Leptodactylus fallax. The sequence continues at coordinate 8,037,580 of CAMRHE010000016.1, forward strand.
ACTGTCAGAAGGGCGTTCTTGACAGTCTAGCTGTCCATAGACTTGTACTGGGGGGGGGCGTTCCTTACAACTCAGCGTCATCGCTGGGCTATAAGGAACGCCCCCTCTCTGTACTCGCCTATAGTGCTGTACTGTCAGAGGGCGCGTTCCTTACTGCCCGGTGATGACGCTGAGCTGTGAGGAACGCCCCCCTCAGTACAAGTCTATGAACGAGAATTGTCAGAGAGGACGTTCCTCACAGCGTAGCTAGACTGTCAGGAACGCCTTTCTGACAGTAAACCGTGAAACTAAGACCGCCGATATCTCCAGCCCCCGGGCACATACCGGGAAAGCCGGTAGTGCGCTGAATTCAGCGTGCTGTCGGCTTTCTAGCGGTATGTAAAACAGCATATACATGAGGATGTGAATGGTCCTCTTTAAGGAGTTTTCCAGCTCATTTTTATTGATGGTATATCCTCAGAATAAAACATCAATAAGAGATAAGTGATTCTCCACTGATCAGCTGTATGGAGGGGCCATGGCACCTGTTTATATCACACGCTGTCTGTTTATAGTGACCATGTGATGTAATTCCAGCCTTGTCACATAGACGTGTATAGGATGAGGTTGTAGTTACATTACATAGCCTCTATGAAAAGAATGACACTATGTAAACAGAGAAGGGGTCACGGCGCTTACACAGGTACCATGGTTCATTCAAACAGCTGATCCTGGGGGTCCGGGGTATTAGAACCCCAATAATTTTTTTTCCCTTTTTTTTCCTTTTTAATTAGGAAACATCTGGGGCATTATTAATTAGGGGCACTATTTAAAGGGGTGCACAGGGAAGTTATTAACTTAAAGATACACTTGGTGGTATTATTCATTATAGGGGGTTATATTATATATTTTATAATTGGGGTAGCAGCAGGATGGGGGCTTTGTGCAGGTGAGGACAATGTGGGTCAGGTGCCTGGAAAAGTGAGGAGCCAAAGATGTCTGTGTTGCAAACTTTACAGAGACTGGAAGACGTGGTCATGGCTGTCCAGATGAAAGAGATGGGAAATGTGAAGGATTGGTCAGAGACGTTACCAGTAAGTCACTAAATGTTACTGCCCTGTATTCACCTAAATCGTCTGCAGAGCCCTGTGTAGAGCCGCTATATACCACTATACGCTCACCGTATACTGATAGTATCGGTATACGAACAAGTCCAAGTTGGGGGCCCACTTGGACATGTTCGCCCCTCCTGTGCTGAACCCCTAGCTATGCCTCTGGCAACAACATAAACACATTGTTATATCAGTGGTTTTTAAACCAACTGAAAATACAGTGCAATGTACCCCTAGGACACTGCTGGTAGTAAAGTGTTATATCCCATTGTTATATTATTGACTAACATGTTTTATGCTGTTTTATTGTGTTGATTGTACTTTTCCAGCTTTATGCTGCTTCATGGGTTATTCAGCCATAACCATGTGTTAGGAATGTTACATCTGTTGTTGCTGCTTTAAGGTTACCTTGTCAACATAAGGAAGCTTCCTGTTAGGATTGGTTGTTGCTTCTTTAAGGTTGCCATGACAACATAGGGAAGCTTCCTAAGCAGGCCTTTATAAACCACGCCCTTATCACCCAGCTTTCCTAGCTAATTAGTTTGCAACTTCCTGCTTGGCTCCTGACATTGATTTGACTGCTCTAATACTGACCTTTGGCTGTGTTCTTGGATTCCTCTCTGTCTTGCAATTTTGTTTTGGCCTTTCCTGATCGGTTTCAACTATTGGCTTTGTTTTCTGGATTTGTCTTCATCTTGTGATTTGGCTCCTTGTTGCCCTCTTCAACTGCTGACCCGTGATTGACGACCATTCTGTTATCTCTGTCCCTGTGAGTAGTGTGTGGATTTGGTGTTTGGTTTCCGCTGCAGTGCATCTATTTGTGATACATTTTCTGTTTTGGTGACAATTCCAGTCTTCAGATTCAGCAAAAATCCATCTCTTCTTGCGAGGAGCTCTGGTGAAGGCGTCTGAGGCTGGTCTTGGCTCACATTAGTGTATTACCTTTAAGCAGCATTTTCTACTGCTCAAAGTTGTGATTACATTTCTGCTGCTGCTCTCCTGAAGACCAGTACATTTCTTACCTTGCATCTGAATCCTAACACCATGCTGCAGTGTAAACAGAATAACTTTTACCAAGGGATTTTTGAAGGTGAGAGGAGTTAACCATTACTTAGTGTAAGGGTTAAAATATAACTTGTATTATATTCTATACACTGTATACACAGGGAGTGAAATAGTGAAATGTTCTGCAGACAAGTCAGCACAATTTAGAGCTCTTGCAGACACAAAGTCTGGGATAGCATTCAAGGCCTTGCTGTTGTCAGGAAAGATAAAAGAAAGCATACAGATAAGTAATGAGAAGTAACACATATTATGAGAAACTGTGAATCTGCCTAGCAGCGGAACCGGAAAGACCAAATATGTACATTGGTCACATGACTGTTGTGTAACCAACTTGCCTTTAAAACTTGTATGAACTATACAATAAACGAAATCATTTTTACTAGACTCCTGGGCGTGTCTGTAGTTTGTTTTCCCGAGCTCATTATTGTTCTTTATTTAATTAGGATTACGGTGACATCCATCTCAGGGGAACTTAACCCCCGACAGAAATTGGCGCCCAACGTGGGGCGACGAGATCGTCTGATGTGCAGCCGATAGAGTGCTGACCCACTCACCGATCGACTTGAGGACGGGACCAGAGGACCTCAGATAGATAAAAACAGTACTGTGAGGTAAGACCTTATCTTGCCAATTAGTATATCTGAGGTTCCTGTGTGTCTATTCTCTGTATCGATGAGTGAGGTAAGCTGCTGCATGTTTATATGACATCTCGATGCCAATTAAATAGTACGGAAGAACCTAATAAGGGACATGTCACCTGTAAATGATGTAGAAATTGCTTTCTTTGCTGTCTGTCTTACCATCCTACTGATTTTTGTATCTTACCTGTGTTATAAGATATATAAGGCTGCAAGAAACGGGGAAAAGTTCTCTGTTTTAAACCCCTAGAGTTGCGGACAAGGTTCAAAACTGAGAAGCACTGAGTTGCACAAGTAGTTCATAGAAGACAGAAGTGTCTGTCTGGGAGTTCTCACTGAAGTAGTCATAAGTGACCCTCTATTGACTCAAAGGTTGCCCTAGAGGAGTGAGAAGCTCACTGGCTGATTAGCTACCAGCCAAGATGGGGATGGGACTCTCTAAGATATGGTACACCCCATTTGAACTAATAGAAATAGGGGAAGGGAAAGAAGTAGCCACACAGGTAAAAACAATCCTAAAAAGAGCAGGAATACACAAAACTGGGTTGGTAGACAGTAAGTTTTGGGATCAGTGGAGATTAGACCATGCGGGATTGATTCAGGACAATAAGTTGCAAAGAGGTATATATGCCCTGATAGAAGGAAGCAATAGAATAGAAAAAGGCAGTGCAGAGCTCCAAGAAGGAAGGTTAAAGGGGATGATAGTTCAGGAAATAATCAATCACCCCCACCTTACTCCGAGAATCAGGCTTGAAGGGAGACATCACCCTTCTCAGTATTATTGTTTAATATAACCCATCTTATCTCCCAGTTCTGTGTGAAATATTATTTGCCTTAACAAAATACTCAGAGAATCTGATATAGTGCAAAGAGAAAAACTATACACCATCGGTATGATGTTTATTGGATTATGTATTATATATTTGTAATATTCATTCTGTTTATATCAATGCCAGGATTCAACTTTTATGCTTTTTGTAAAATTAAATCCGCTTTCAGGAAATGTCCCCTAAAAAAAAAAAAAAAAGAAGAAACTAGGATATTGTGATGTTCCACAGGGGTTCAACTTTTAGTTGGAATCCAGTGAAGAAAATTCTAAAATCTGGCAGTTTGCCCCTATGGTAACCTGAAGTACAACTCAGGGGCTTTGAACACCTGTGGTAATGACAAAAGGTGGGGTTTGGAAAATATTTGAAAATTGTACAAAAATAGTAATATGTAATTTTGGTGTCAGTATTAACTGCTATCTGCTTGAATTGTATTCCTGTATTATGTTGTAGCACTGTGCAGATGTTCTGCAGGGAATAACCAAAACATTAATTGACTGCCAAGTAGCTCCAAGGATGTTGTATCTGATGTGATGGATATGCAGAAAATCACAAGCTGAACATGATGCTGTGTTACCCAATAATACTAAATGTCAATTATTACAAAGTGAAACTTGGCTTTGGGCCTCCAGGGTCCGCAGCCTGGGTATGATGACTATTTATGCCCAAAGGGAAAATATTCTGACAAAAGTGTTAGCCTAAGGTTAAATGGAAAAGTAAGGTACAATGACAATATATGTGTATAATATTGTGTAATATATATGTGTAAAATATTCAAGAAAGTATTCAAACATATGAAATTATGTCTTGTACTATGTAATGTGAATTTATTGTCTTGCCTGTTATCACCTGAAGTAAGGTATCTGCTAAAAGAGAGAAAGGTGAATCAGGGGAAGCATATGTAAAGGTCACACATACCAATCATGAGATTTTATGCTTGTTATCTGCCGAATTAAGTACACCAAATTGTATTTTTGTCCTTACTGAAGAAGAAAATGTACTGTTATCCCAAGTGCCAACAGCATTATGGGCAACTGGGAAAACAGACTTGGGTAAATTGGATGTTCCCCCCCTGTTATGGTAACCCTAAAACCTGGAGCTCAGCCACCAAGGATTAAACAATATCCTTTGACTCATGCCCAAGAGGATGCCATAGCAGTAACAATAGTAGAATTAGTGAAGGCAGAGGCATTGAAGGAATGTACTTCTGTAGCTAACACTCCTCTTTTCCCAGTGAAGAAAAAGGGCAACAAGGGAGAACCAGACACATACCGTATGGTTCACGATCTCAGGGAATTAAACAAAGTGACATTACTTGAAACACCTGTAGTGCCCAATCCACATACCCTGTTATCAGCTGTCCCTACTGGAACCACTTATTACAGCGCTGTAGATCTTTGCAATGTTTTTTTTTTTTTTTTTTTCCGTACCTTTGCACCCCGATTGCCAGTATTTGTTTGCATTTACATTTAGGGGTAAACAGTACACGTGGACAGTACTACCACAAGGGGCGCAAAACAGTCCTAACCAATTCACAAGATGTCTTACACTAATCATGAGTACTTGGTATTTTCCACATGATGATGTTGTTTTATTACAATATGTTGATGATCTTCTTCTTTATGCTCCAGACAAACCAACCTGTGAAGCAGTGACCATCAGCCTGTTGTGTTTCTTCTGCCAGAACGGCTGCAAGGCCAGCAAGGATAAGTTGCAATTTTGCAAACAGAAAAGTGTTGTTTCTGGGACACTGTCTTGGCCAGGGTACCAAGCACCTGTCAGATGAGAGGACCAAGGTGGTGAGAGACATGCAGGTGTCGATCTCTCATGCTCAGCTACGTACCTTTTTGGGACTGGTATCCTACTGTAGGCCATGGATCAGATCTGCATCCCTGACCATGCAACCTCTGTATGATTGCCTTTCCTCAAAACCATTCAGCCTTACATCTGAGGCTTTGGATGCGTTTTACCAGCTGAAGTTGCAGATAGTCAGTGCTCCGGCCTTAGGTCTACCTGACTATCAGAAACCTTTTCAGCTCTACGTGACTGAGATGATGGGACATGCAACTGCAGTTCTCACACAACAACACGCCCGGTGGCCTATTACAGCTCACGGTTGGATGCTGTAGCCAGGGGGACCCCCCTCCTGTGTGCGGGTTGTCCTCTCAGTACAAGCATTGCTTGAGAAGAGCTCAGACATTGTCCTAGATCATTTATTGGTTGTGTATACACCTCATGACATCCATGCTATCCTCACACAAGTAGACAGACGTCACCTTTCTCTGGCAAGGCAGAGCAAAATGGAATTTGCCCTGCAGTCCTCCACAAACATCTCTTTTCAACGCTGTTTAACTTTGAATCCTGCAACTCTTCTTCCTGTAGGAGTTCATGATTCAAAAGGGGGAGTGGAAGATGAGTTATTTTTAAACTCTCTCTCTGAAGAAGAACTGTTTGTTAGCCAGCATGAACATGATTGCGTGGCTCTTATGTCACAGGAAACAGTGGGATTTGACCATGTCACGGATGTGCCATTACAAAATCCTGATTATGAGATGTTTGTGGACGGCTCAAGGTATCTGACAGATGAAGGCAAATTTGTTACAGGGTATGCTGTAGTCACTGAACATGACATCATAGTCCAAGAAGCTCTTCCACCACACATGTCAGCCCAAGAAGCTGAGCTCAAAGCCCTTATGGAGGCTTGTAAGATAGCCAAAGGTAGAACAGCCAACATATACACTGACTCCAGGTATGTTTTTGGCATTGCGCATGATTATGGTCCGATATGGAGGTCAAGGAACTTCCTAACGGCCCAGGGCAAGCCAATTAAGAATGGAGATGTGGTAAGTCGACTGATGGAGGCCATACTTCTCCCAAAGCAGCTGGCAATTGTGAAAGCCAGAGCTCACGCAAAAGGAAGGGACCCTGAAAGCCATGGAAATGAGAGAGCTGATATAGCAGCCAAAGCTGCAGCACTACTGGCCAGAAGGGGTCCCAACCAGGTGAGCAAAATGGACATTGACCTAGCAGACCCAAAAGGGCTGTACTCAAAGGTTACCAGTGTGGAAACTGAAAGATGGAAGAAAGCAGGTGCTACAGAAGGTGATGGTGTGTGGAAAATGGGGGATCGATTATGTCTGCCCGTAGCAGTCTACCCCCAGATGGCTGGCTTGGCCCATGGTAAGGTGCATGCCTCTCGAAATGCCATGGAGTCATTAGTGGGTAAATTATGGTTTGCCCCAGGTTTTGGAAGAGCTGCTAGCAATCACGTAAAAGCATGTCACATATGTGCTCTACACAATCCAGGACAGGTAGTTAAAACACCCACCAAGTGTACACCAAAATCCCTGTACCCATTTCAGAGAATACAGATAGATTACATACAGTTGCCTAAGTCTGGAACATACGAGTATGTATTGGTCTGTGTGGATTTGTTTTCCGGATGGCCTGAGGTCTACCCTGTGAGCAAAGCAACCGCACAAACAACTGCCAAGAAACTGATGTCCGAGCTTGTGTGTAGGTTTGGAGTGCCCGAGGTGATTGAGTCTGACAGAGGTACACATTTCACAGGTGAAGTAATGAAAGAAATAATGTCTGCACTAGGGATTGAGCAAGCTTTTCACACACCCTACCATCCAAAGAGTTCAGGCAAAGTGGAGAGGCTGAATGGTACACTTAAGTTGAAGATTCAGAAAGCCATGGCAGAGACAGGAAAGCCTTGGCCTGAATGCCTGTCTCTAGCCTTATATTCAGTAAGAACTACTCCTAACAGGAAGACAGGGTTGTCACCATTTGAAATACTGTTTGGAAGTGCGCCCAAAACAGGATTGTACTTCCCTCAGACGTTACAGCTTAACTATGACAGTATTGCCAGCTATGTACCAAATCTGTGTCAAAGACTGAAAGAAACACATAAACAAGTGTTCTCTTCTATTCCAGACCCTTCTGATTTTTCAGGAACGCATAGCTTGCAGCCTGGTGATTGGGTAGTCGTGAAAAGACACTCCAGGAAATCTCTTGAACCCAGATATGATGGCCCCTTCCAGATATTGCTGACAACTGCCACCTCAGTAAAGTTGGAGGGAAAATCTACCTGGATACATGCTTCACATTGCAAGAAAGTTGAAGCGCTGAGAAGGAAATGGAATACAGTTAACCAATATGTAAGATAGGATGTTGTTTTTAACCTCTTCAATGGAGAATCCATCAAAGATGGCACACAAACAGTGTGAAGGTATTCATTGAACTTGATTAAAAATAAAGTCCTAAAATGGGGGAATTGTAAGGGTTAAAATATAACTTGTATTATATGCTATACACTGTATACACAGGGAGTGAAATAGTGAAATGTTCTGCAGACAAGTCAGCACAATTTAGAGCTCTTGCAGACACAAAGTCTGGGATAGCATTCAAGGCCTTGCTGTTCTCAGGAAAGATAAAAGAAAACATACAGATAAGTAATGAGAAGTAACACATATTATGAGAAACTGTGAATCTGCCTAGCAGCGGAACCGGAAAGACCAAATATGTACATTGGTCACATGACTGTTGTGTAACCAACTTGCCTTTAAAACTAGTATGAACTATACAATAAACAAAATCATTCTTACTAGACTCCTGGGCGTGTCTGTAGTTTGTTTTCCCGAGCTCGTTATTGTTCTTTATTTAATTAGGATTACGGTGACATCCATCCCGGGGGAACTTAACCCCCGACACTTAGCAACCACAGTCTTTAGCCAGTTTTGGGCCTATTACAGTTGTTCAGTTAGTTAGCTGCAGACAGGTGCAATGTGTTTCAAAGAGAACCTTCACCTCTCTAGGTTAGTTAGTGGTAGTTAGGGCAACACAGGCTGTCCCACACCATAAGATCCAATAGATGGCAATAAAAACCTATTTTTGTTACTGGATATCTCCACCTGGTATCCATGGCCAAAATGAGCCCTGCATTTCCCCAGTAGTGGCTGAAACAGAGTACTATGTCCCAGGGGTCCCTTATTAAACATGGGAGAAAATGAGAGAGATTTAAAGGAGGGAGTGAATAGCAGATGCCACTTCCATCTGTGTTTGTAGAGTACCCAAAATATGAATACTTATATTTGTAAGTAAATTGTGCCTTCATCTTACATGACTGGAAGCGGCTAAGTAAACTGTGCCACAAACATCACTTGTTCAATTGCCACTTTTTCCTGTGCCTCATCTGTACACACCATCAAGTGCACCCTGAAATGCCAACACACAGGAGACTCACAGCAAGGCATGCTCCAAGGGGACTCTCTACCACCACCCAAGTGAGGCCCCCTCAACACTGTGCTGCCCCAGGGCCTGTAAGAAGATTTGGTACCAAAGCCACCATGAAGGGGTTACTAGTCAACATCTTGGGCATCTCCCTTGCATCATCTCCACACTTCTAGCCCACACTGCTTGCAACAAGTCTAACAAATGTAGCCCTGCTACAGCTGTATACTACATCTGCAACTGCTGCCTTACTTAAAATTATATATATTTAGAATCCTTTTAATTTTACCCAGTAAATCATTTTGTTGTAACTCAGAGCTTAGAGTTCTAGGACATTGACAGACACCGTGAAAGCAGGCAATTCATCTTATAATGTCAGTTTTGACTTTCTAGGATCGCTGCCAGTACAATCACTGCAGTTACTTTGGTCAATTTTCAATCCATTTCTCTGAGATGAACATGTACAGTGTTTTCTGGAATAATAACATATCTAGCTACAGTTTCCATCGTTCTGTTTAGAAGGTAATACAATGGGATATTTTTAGGAAGCAACAAAGATTACACAATAGTTGTTAACTTTTTTGACTCTCCACATACAGAACATATCAAATCTAAAATATTATTGGATGTTATTATTTTAGGCTGTTTCCTTCTACACCTGAGGTTCCCACCATTCATACTATACCAGAAAATTGTCACCTAAACAGAACCAAAAGAGTTGCTAGGGTCTTAAAAGATGAAAAGCAAAGGACCCAAGATTTAAGACGAAGTTGTGCAACGTTAAGCATGGCAAGTATACAGAGGGGGCAATAGGAGGAGAGGGGATTGGGAAGGAACCATAGAGATGTTTATATACAAGTTTAATATGAAGTGTCAGTTTAATTAAAAAAAAAAAACATCTAATTTATACATAAACCACTTTTGCATTTATTTTTGGTTTTGTCTCACTAGATATGGTCCTTTGATGCAATTTATTGGTTTCCCCTTCTTTTTGGACTTGGGCTTTCCTCCCTTCCCACAATGAGCAATCTATGATCTTGATGGAACAACTTGGGATGTCATTGGATGGGATTTGGGATTAAATATATATATATGTATATATATATATATATATATATATATATATATATATATGTGTATATATATATATATAAAATCTGTAGCTGTGATTATACCATTTATATATATATAATAATAATAATAATAATAATAATAGTCCTTTAATAGTCCCACAATGGGGAAATTCAGTGTGTTACAGCAGCAAAGATAAGCAGATACAAATACAAATACAACATGTACAGGAATATTCCAAGGTGAGAGGCATTACATTGATAGCAGACAGACAGATAGGGCGTAGCAGAGGGGGGGGGGGGATTTAACAGGCAGAGAGATATTTTCAGTTCTCTGTGTGTAATGATCTCCGCTTAGGTCGGTGTTGGTTGTACAGCCTAACCGCGGTGGGGAGGAAAGACTTCCGATAGCGCTCCTTCTCACACCTAGGGTGGAGCAGTCGGTCACTGACAGTACTGCTCAGCGCGATCACAGTCTCATGCATGGGATGGGACTTCTTCTTCTGCATGGAGCTCACCATGGACAGTATCCTTCTGTCACCCACCACCTGCACTGGGTCCAGTGGGCTCCCCAGGACAGAGCTGGCCCTTCTAATCAGCTTGTCAAGTTTATTTCTGTCCCTGGTTGATATACTGCTCCCCCAGCAGGCCACTCCAAAGAAGATGGCTGATGCCACTACCGAGTTGAAGAAAGTTCTAAGAAGTGCCCCCCGGATTCCAAAGGCTCTCAGCTTCCTAAGCAGGTAGAGCCTGCTGTGGCCCTTCCTGTACAGGGCCTCCATATGATCTGCCCAGTCCAGCTTATTATTAAGGAGCAAACCCAGGTACTTATAGGTGTTCACAATCTCGATGCCCGTCCCCAGGATGTCCACTGGTTTAGGAGGGCTTCTGCCTTTGCGGAAGTCCACCACCATCTCCTTGGTCTTCCCCGCGTTAATCTTCAGGTGGTTCCGGTGGCACCAGTCCACAAAATCCCGGTTCAGTTCTCTGTACTCCCTGTCATCATCATCTGTGATGAGACCCACTATTGCAGAGTCGTCAGAATACTTCTGTAGGTAGCAGCTGGATGAGTTGCACCTAAAATCTGCAGTGTACAGTGTGAAGAGGAAAGGGGCGAGAACCGTACCCTGAGGTGCCCCCCGTATTACAGATCACTGTACTTGACACACAGTCTCGGGCTCTCACGTATTGAGGTCGATTTGTGAGGTAGTCTAGGATCCAGTTGGAGAGGTGGTGGTCCACTCCAGCAAGGCCCAGCTTGTCCCTCAATAACCTGGGCTGTATGGTGTTAAAAGCACTGGAGAAGTCAAAGAACATTATTCTCACTGTGTTCCCTGGTTTCTCCAGGTGAGACAGAGCCCTGTGCAGAAGATGGATGATGGCATCATCTACCCCAATGCCCGGCCGATAAGCAAACTGGAGTGGGTCCATAGCGGGGCTCACTAGAGGGCGGAGATGTGTGAGAACCAATCTCTCCAAGATCTTCATCAGGTGGGATGTCAGTGCTACAGGTCTGTAGTCGTTGAGGTCCATAGGGTGGGGTTTCTTTGGAACTGGTACCACACAAGAAGATTTCCATAATTCAGGGACTATTTCCTGCCTCAGGCTCATATTATACATATATGTAATTATACCACACAGCTGGTCCCCACAAGTCTTAATTAGCCTTGCACTGATGTCATCTGGCCCTCCGGCTTTCCTCGCCTTGATCTTTTTCATCTCCTTCCTCACCTGGGCCCGTGTGAAGGTCAGACTGTGGCCAGATAAAGATGGATTTCTGGATTTACTGGTCTGTTGGGAAGTGGCCGCATGGGGAGAAGTCATTGTGGTGGGGGGAGCTGAAGGACATACTGGGGTGGGAGGAGCTGGTGTGTGATCAAATCTGTTGAAGAATAGGTTTAGTTCATTAAGCCAGTTAACATCTGCCTCAATCTGGCAGACAGACTGTTTATGACCCGAAATTGACTTAAGCCCCTCCCAGACCCCCCTTATGTCTTTTCTTTCCATTTTCTTTTCCATTTTTTCTTTATAACTGGATTTTCCCTGCCTGATTTGATGCCTCAGCTCCTTTTGTACTTCCCTCAACCCCTCCTTATCTCTTGTCCTGAATGCCATCTTTTTCTCCTTAAGTAGTGTTTTTATATCAGAGTTAATCCATGGTTTGTTATTGGAGAAGCACCTCACCACTTTTGTGGGTACTGTGTTGTCCACACAAAAATTAATGTAGTCCGTTATGCAGTGTGTGAGTCCTTCTATATCTTCCCCATAAGAATCCTGCAGAACTTCCCATGCGGTTGTGTCAAAACAATCCCTCAGAGCCTCATCACTCTCCTCGGACCATATCCTCACTGTGCGGGTGACAGCTGGTTCTCTACGTACAAGTGGCTTGTACACAGGTCGGAGATGTACTAGGTTGTGATCTGATCTCCCCCAGGGGCGGTAGGGCTGATGAGTTATATGCCTCCCTCACGTTGGCAAAGAACAAGTCCAGTGTTTTGTTGTCTCTTGTGTGGCAGGTTACATACTGTGTGAAACTGGGCAGTGTGGATGATGGAGAGGCATGGTTGAAATCACCCGACAGAAGAAAGAGGGCCTGGGGGTGCTGAGACTGTAACTGGCTCAGCGTGGCTTGTAGGACCTCGCAGGCAGCGTCAGCTTTCGCAGAGGGGGGGACATATGCAGCTATCACGATGACATGTGATAGTTCCCTTGGTAGGTAGAAAGGTCTCATGCTCACAGCTAATAGTTCAATGTCCTTACAGCAAGTTTGATCCTTAATCACAATGTGCCTAGGATTACACCATCTATTATTCACAAACATTGCCAGCCCTCCTCCTTTCCTCTTACCGCTCTCCCTTGTCCTGTCTGCCCGAAGGAGTTTAAAACCATCCAAGGAGACCAGAGGGTCAGGAGTAACTTCAGTGAGCCAAGTCTCTGTAAGTAGCATCATGCTGCACGCCCGAAACTCCTGATGCTGCCTGGTGAGCGCTGTTAGTTCATCCATCTTGTTTGCAAGAGATCTCACATTGCCCATGATGATGGAGGGAACAGCTGGTTGGTAACGCCTCTTTTTAATCCTCTGAAGAGTTCCTGCTCTGCATCCCCTCACCCGCTTTTTCTTTCTCCAAATCTCACGGGGGATGTGTGACCAGATGGTATGCCCTCCTGCTGTGCCTCTGAGCTGCAGAATTTCCTCTCTTGTATAGACAAAGGAATTGTCTGCATACACAAAAGATCCCATTTTCAAGCAGAACAAAGACAGATAAAAACAAAAAAAAAAAGTATCACAAGGGTCCAAGTCTTTGTGTGTGTTTCATAGTGCAAAGTCCTTAAGTAGAGAGGTACAAAACGAGTCATAGAAAGAAAAATAAGATAGAGAGTCTCAGAGCTGCTGTAGCTGGCAGCCACTCCAGCGGCGCCATCTTGGAAAAAAAAAAAACTATGTATATAGTTGTGATTTTGTATTTAGTTGCCTCAAGCCTTCTCCTTTTTTTTCTTTTCTTTTTTTTTTTTTGCTGTTTTTAGATAATGGATCCAGCTTCTCTTGTATTAATTGAATTTGCATATTTGATATTAAGTTAGCATACTTATGTGTGTGGGGGGGTACCACAATGGTGCTATTTATTGGTAAAGTAAATTATAATCATTTTTACATTTTGTTCTTTTTTTTTTTACTTTTCTATTTACTTAGTGTTGTGTTGCCTGGACTGGGCCAGAACCTGTGATGTGGGCATGATATTGGAGGTTTTTTTTTTTTACTTTATTTGTATTTTTCTTATTTTTTGTTGTTTGTTTTATTTTATTGTTTTATGCATTGTGCCACCCATAAAATCATAATAGACCTTTGGGAGTCAGTTTAACATAACTTTTTTTTTTTTTTTTGCTGATTTCCCTTACACTGCAGACCAGCTCCTGTAGTTCCTGAGTCCGATGGATCACATGATGGAAGGAGAGTCAGCCCGTGGCAGCTTCCATAGACAGTGCTCATTATGTACTACGTGTACAGGGATCAGGAAGTCAGGGACAGTAAAAACCACCCCTGCCTTTTCTCTGAGATGACAGGCTGTTGTAACATCCAGCTCCCTTCTTCTGCAGCTGTACAATCTCATGCAGCTACTCATCTCTTTAAGGAAGTATTAGTAAGTCCTTGTAGAGATAGATACCAAACACCTGGACGTATACTGTATAGTCAATGAGTGGTCAGCATCTGAAATACTTGTAGGTATTCTAATGAAAAATGATTACATTTGTCCAGATGATTATATTATCTACTGGATTAAATCCAATATGTTTAACCTATAGATAATCAAAGAATAATTGTCAAATGTTTGGTAAAAATACCTGACATATATGTTTATATACCATAAAAACTGCTTTAGGCTAAGGCCCCACGTAGCGGGCCACAACGAAAATGCACTGCGGGAAAAACCATCCTCAGTGCTTTTTACAGAAAGTCTGCAGAGTTTTCCTCTACGGACTTTCTGCTTTAATTATACCTATAGGGAAACCACCAGCGTTTCCATAGATATAATTGACATGTTGCGATCTCCAAAAATGCAATGGTTTTGGAAATCGCTGCATTTCCGTTGCACATAATTTTCTGCAATGTGTGGATGGGATTCACAGAACTTTGCAGGGACTGTAAAACGTCATGTGGGGCCCCGACCTAATTCACAGTTATTATTGTCTGTGCCAGAGAAAATGGTATAGGAGCAGGGTAAGGTAAGCCAACTTAGAGGTGGCATAAAACCCAACAAAACTGCTTATCATCTAGCATGAGCCACTATGATAAAGTTCGTGCATCTACTTTACTTCTAAACTGTCTAAACTTCAGACAGTATTACTAAATCTACCCCAGTGTCTATTAGTGAGAGACCGTTTTAGAAATATGTCATTAGAAAGCCAATATCTACCGCTTGGCATTTCCATTATTTGTCTGATGATGAAGATAATAACATAAACCTATTTCTTACTTTTTTTTTATTGTGGCTCATTTTTATGAAGACAGACAATGTGAGGATTGAAGTAGACTACATAAGTGATTTTAGCAGGTCATCATACTGTCTCACATTTCTGAAGTGAAATTCAATTTTGGCTTTGTTCACATTACTGTGATACTCTGTCAAGGTTAAATCACTTTTGACATCAAGAACAGCGCTATTCTTAGCATATACAGTGCTATTTTTGGCATAAAAATGACGTAACTTGATACAGCCCTGATGGGTCCTTGCTTTGATTAATTTTACAACTTACCTGTCATAGCACTATGACTTTCATCATAAACAAGAGCAATGATGCCAGTGTGAATAGAACTTTACATTACATCTAAGTTATGATAAATATGGAGCTACGACCAATTCTTATCACTAGCAGCTATGCTTAGAGCAGCAGGCATCTTCCTGTATTTTTCAGAGCACATATATCACATACACAATCATTTTCTTAAATTAACCCCTTCCCACTGTAGCCTTTTGCATTTTTTTTATGTTTTTTACTCCTCACCTTCTAAAAGCCATCTTTTTTTTATTTATACATTCACAGAGCCATATGAGGGTTTATTCTTATCAAGACAAATTGTATTTCATAGTGGTGCCATTTAATATTCTGCACTGTGCATAGGAATGCTGAAAAAAATTCAGAATGAAAGAAAACCTGCATTTGCTCCATTTTCTTATGGATTTTGTTTTTACAGTCTTGTTGGGGTTATGCCAAGAAGAATATTTAATAATAATAATAATAATAATAATAATAATAGTCCTTTAATAGTCCCACAATGGGGAAATTCAGTGTGTTACAGCAGCAAAGATAAGATAAGCAGATACAAATACAACACGCACAGGAATGTTCCAAGGTGAGAGGCATTACATTAATAGCAGACAGACAGATAGGAAGTAGCAGAGGAGAGGGGGGGGGGGATTAACAGGCAGAGAGATATTTCAGTTCTCTGTGTGTAATGATCTCCGCTTAGGTCGGTGTTGGTTGTACAGCCTAACCGCGGTGGGGAGGAAAGACTTCCGATAGCGCTCCTTCTCACACCTAGGGTGGAGCAGTCGGTCACTGACAGTACTGCCCAGCGCTATCACAGTCTCATGCATGGGATGGGAGTTATTCTCCCGCATGGAGCTCACCACGGACAGTATCCTTCTGTCACCCACCACCTGCACTGGGTCCAGTGGGCTCCCCAGGACAGAGCTGGCCCTTCTAATCAGCTTGTCAAGTTTATTCAGCTTATCCTCTATCCATGGGACAGAAGTTAAATGGCTCATTGGTGGGGATGTGACCGCTGAGACCGCAACCAGTCCTCAGAACTGGGGAGTTTTTCAGTCTGAATTAAGCCAGACTGCATGTAGGCATACCCCTGCCGGTATGGATGCATCCGTGGTCCCAGATAACCAAGTGCTGTACTTTGGCTAACTCTGGATCTCTCATTGAAGAGCTAGGGGAGTGTGGATGTGTCCTGTCCTACAAAGGGAATGTCTGCATTCAGCTCAGCTGCAGTCAGGCAGAATTCACAATAGGGAGAAAAACACCCCTTTTCTGGGATCGATAGGGGTCTCATCGTTCAGAACCCCACTGATCAGCTATTTAAACTCTGTTTTATGGATAGAAGATAAATATTCTTTGTGGCATAACCTCTTTAACTGTGCAAAAAATGGCAAATTACCTATATTCTGTGGGTCAGTATGATTATGTGATACCAGATTTATATAGTTTTTGTTATGTTTTAACTTTACAAAAATCCGTTATTGAGACATATTCTGATATCCATAACTTTTTTACAGTCCTGTATATAGAGCTGTGTAATGGGTTTATTTTTATTTATTGTGGGGCAAGCTGTAGTTTTTACTTATAATATTTTGGTGATAGTATGATGTTTGGATTTCTTTTTATTCAATTATTGGAGGGGCAAAAAGGCAAAAAAAAATGCTTATTAAGCCATTTTTATTTTTTTTTTCCTGCAATGGGATAAATATTTTTAGATGTTTCTAGTTTGCACATTTGCAGACTAATGTTTTTATGTTTGTTTTTCTTTTGTTTTTATATGTGATCTAGTGCAAAGGGTGATGGGAAATTTTGTATTTTTTTAAGTTTTGACATTATTTGACATGAAACCTCAATCAGTCAGTCAGTCTGTAATTGCAGGCTCTGCCGCTTGGTCTCCACTGTGCAATGTATCAAACAGCGGTGACCTTGTGGCTCTGGCACCTGCTTAGCACTTGACAAGTCCTGACATCTACCATACATGTGTGAAGGATGTCAGGAAGTGGTTAAGCCTTTATTTTTTATATTAAAGTCTTCAACTTTTTATTAATCTCATTTCATGGTTATTATTTTTTGTTTTGTTTTTTTTTAATTTACAGAGATTTCATCTGAACCATCTTGAATTTCCCCATAAACAGAATCTGAATGTTGTTGGGATTGATGGGATTTTTCCTTAATCAAACTGTGTTTACAAGTACCAGAAAAGGAGAACATCATCCTAGAAGTCTGTAGCTGGAGAGAAGTAGCTATCATGCCCTGCTTCTAACATGTCCTACCGAGAATTGCAAGGACAGCATGGCAGAGTGGTGCCAGGATTACTCCCTTTATTCATTTTCCTATGTCAATGTTAATACCTTCAGTAAATAAGTTTATTTTCATGTATGTCTATGTTTGAGTTCTTATTTAATAATAACTAAGAAAGAGGTTAGATAACATCCTTTTTATGCTAACCTTATGTTTTCTCAGGAGGGAAGGGCGTAACAAAATTGCATCTGGTGAAAAAATTCTACACTCATTGACAAAAGAATTAAGGAGTTGTTGCAGTTAAATGAAAATTTCTATGTGTGAATGTAATGATGATATATGTAAGTGGTTACAATATTAGCGTGAAAGGATAAGTTTATTGGGGTAAAACTGAAAATTTAAAAGGAAGCTCTAGTACCCTGTTGGGCTATCTCTACCCTGAATACAAGATAAGATATTGTTGAGCATGGAGACATACAGTACAGACCAAAAGTTTGGACACACCTTCTCATTCCAAGAGTTTTCTGTATTTTCATGACTATAAAAATTGTAGATTCACACTGAAGGCATCAAAACTATGAATTAACACATGTGGAATTATATACTTAACAAAAAAGTGTGAAACAACTGAAAATATGTCTTATATTCTAGGTTCTTCAAAGTAGCCACCTTTTGCTTTGATTACTGCTTTGCACACTCTTGGCATTCTCTTGATGAGCTTCAAGAGGTAGTCACCTGAAATGGTTTTCACTTCACAGGTGTGCCCTGTCAGGTTTAATAAGTGGGATTACTTGCTTATAAATGGGGTTGGGACCATCAGTTGTGTTGTTCAGAAGTCAGGTGGATACACAGCTGATAGTCCTACTGAATGGAGTGTTAGAATTTGTATTATGGCAAGAAAAAAGCAGCTAAGTAAAGAAAAACGAGTGGCCATCATTACTTTAAGAAATGAAGGTCAGTCAGTCCAAAAAATTGGGAAAACTTTGAAAGTGTCCCCAAGTACAGTAGCCAAAACCATCAAGCGCTACAAAGAAACTGGCTCACATGAGGACCGCCCCAGGAAAGGAAGACCAAGAGTCACCTCTGCTGCGGAGGATAAGTTCATCCAAGTCACCAGCCTCAGAAATCGCAGGTTAACAGCAGCTCAGATTAGAGACCAGGTCAATGCCACACAGAGTTCTAGCAGCAGACACATCTCTACAACAACTGTTAAGAGGAGACTGTGTGCAGCAGGCCTTCATGGTAAAATAGCTGGTAGGAAACCACTGCTAAGGACAGGCAACAAGAAGAAGAGACTTGTTTGGGCTAAAGAACACAAGGAATGGACATTAGACCTGTGGAAATCTGTGCTTTGGTCTGATGAGTCCAAATTTGATATCTTTGGTTCCAACCACCGTGTCTTTGTGTGACACAGAAAAGGTGAACAAATGGACTCTACATGCCTGGTTCCCACCGTGAAGCATGGAGGAGGAGGTGTGATGGTGTGGGGGTGCTTTGCTGGTGACACTGTTGGGGATTTATTCAAAATTGAAGTAATACTGAACCAGCATGGTTACCACAGCATTTTGCAGCGGCATGCTATTCCATCCGGTTTCCGTTTAGTTGGACCATCATTTATTTTTCAACAGGACAATGACCCCAAACACACCTCCAGACTGTGTAAGGGCTATTTGACCAAGAAGGAGAGTGATGGGTTGCTACGCCAGATGACCTGGCCTCCACAGTCACCAGACCTGAACCCAATCGAGATGGTTTGGGGTGAGCTGGACCGCAGAGTGAAGGCAAAAGGGCCAACAAGTGCTAAGCATCTCTGGGAACTCCTTCAAGACTGTTGGAAGACCATTTCAGGTGACTACCTCTTGAAGCTCATCAAGAGAATGCCAAGAGTGTGCAAAGCAGTAATCAAAGCAAAAGGTGGCTACTTTGAAGAACCTAGAATATAAGACATATTTTCAGTTGTTTCACACTTTTTTGTTAAGTATATAATTCCACATGTGTTAATTCATAGTTTTGATGCCTTCAGTGTGAATCTACAATTTTTATAGTCATGAAAATACAGAAACTCTTGGAATGAGAAGGTGTGTCCAAACTTTTGGTCTGTACTGTACATATTTCCACAAATATTGCAGTTGGGTCTATAGTTTACTCGTAGATAGACAAAGTTGGCATCCCAGCTGGTCCCATAAATGCTCAGGCGGTGATAAATTTGTTAAACAAGCAGGCCAAGGAAGAGAAATACCAGTTGGAAGCCCTGCCATGAAAGACAACACACGTGGCTGTACAGGATGTCCTGCACAAATCAGTGACCTGTTAGTGTCCCTTGTATCACTACTAGCGTCAATCGACTGTTGTAAGCGATAACTCCCCAAATCATCACATCAGCAGTTAGGGAAGGATTGAAGGCCCTACTATGAGACCTTCATACTTGAATGAGACTGTCACCCAAACCACTGCTAAAGACTATATATTTCTAGTCCATAGCAAACCATTTTAGCAATCCAATTTCTCATTCATGAGAGCACTGCAAGTGAAAGTGATGGTGGCTGGCTGTCAATGGCAGGACAGATAACAAGTGTTTTGACACCAAATCCTTCTGCTAAGGGCCAAGGAAACTGTGATAGCTGCTTGTGCTTGTCTGTGGATCAACTATTGATCCACAGACAATATTGATGGACATTTATTTATTGATCTATATATTTATACCTAAAATAGCTAACTGTTCTCCCCTTGGTCCACAGAAGCAGACTTAGACAGGGGAGGTATCTAGATACTGTTCACACTGTACATTCAGTTTGACCAAGCCTTAGCGCAGTGTGACATAGCTTGACTTACTCTAGCCATTGTTACTTAGGCTCTATTAGATATTGTACTATGTATGCATATGACTCGCACAGTGAGATGTACTGTTAATGTATATTACTTTGGCTGGTGTGGGTCACCAGTAGGTCACACCCTGAGAATCCATATTGCACAATGATTCTCAATAGGAGGAATAGAGTTGCACCTAAGAGCTGCACCACGGGAGAAGTTGAGTGTTGCTGTCTTGAGCTGCAATCCACTGATGTCAGGGTTTGCCTAGGGTACCCATGACTGGAAGAAGTATGCTATTCAAGGGCCCGTTTCCATACTGGACGTAGAGGTGGAGTTTGGGTAGCTGTCAGGAGAGGAGCAGCTTGTTGCTCTGAGGGCTGCCCTTATTGCTTAGTTAGCTTGTGGACAGTAGGCACATTGACACCCTTGACTGGTTACTGAAGCATGGGATGTCTAACTTGGGCCTTGAAGAGCAACTCATTGCTGCTGACAGCAAGCATATCCACAACTAACAACTAGTAAAAGATCCCAGCAAAGTCCCCGATATCTCCAGTTTGTTTGTCACCCTCCGTTCACTAATGAAGAACTCCAGTAGATGTGCAAGAGGGGTGGTGTGGCTAGGCTGCTGCTTCATGAGGGCAGATCAGAAATGTGATTTGTTGGCCGGACAGCAGCGGTGGCCACAGCCAGATGGGCACTATATTGCATACTCTACCATCAGTGGAAGTAGAAGGATCATGGTGTGCACTGGTAACATATCTATCTATCTATCTATCTATCTATCTATCTATCTATCTATAATACAAAAAGAAAAGACCGCACTAGAGAACAGAGGATGGTGCAAGCACCAAGGAATTAGCAATATCCTTATAGTAACACAAAGGCAAAAAAACAGGCAGCACTCCAATAATAATAATAGTGAAAAAAGGTGCATTATACTGCAATATGGGGTAATAAAATACAGCAGTATGGGGTAAGAAAAATCCCTCACATTTTTTTCACTTTATTATTGGAGTGCTGTCTGTTTTTTTGCATTTGTGTCTATCTATCTATCTATCTATCTATCTATCTATCTATCTACCTATCTATCATATGTACGTACGTATAATATTGGTTTATTTTTTGAGGTAATAAGAATGAGAGAGAAAATACCAGTGGTCTCATTAAAATTCAATTAATGTAATAATCCATAAAATCCTTAGAAGGTACCCCCCCCCCTTATAAATACATTCTGGCTTGTACACCTGGTATCTCCAGTGGCATTAGAATAGGGTTTATAGGACATTTCACTGACTCATCTCTGTGGCCACTATTGCATTAACAGCATAATGACCAATTCCAGTCCCTACAGTATATTATTTAGAGCAGGGGTCCCCAAACTTTTTACACAGGGGGCCAGTTCACTGTCCCTCAGACCGTTGGAGGGCCGGACTATAAGAAAAACTATGAAAATCCCTATGCACACTACATGTATCTCATTTTAAAGTAAAACAAAAAGGGAACAAATACAACATTCAAAATAAAGAAATAGTAAATTTAAGTCAACAAACTCACCATTATTTCAATGTGAAGTATGGGCCTGCTTTTGGCTAATGAGATGGTCAATGTCCGGTTCCATATTTGCAAATAGGTCCAGCACTCTGCCCCCATATAAGTCCAGCTTTCTCCCCCATATAGGTCCCATGCAGTCTCCCCCATATAGGTCCCATGCAGTCTCCCCCATATAGGTCCCATGCAGTCTCCCCCATATAGGTCCAATGCAGTCTCCCTCATATAGGGCCAGCTCTTTCCCCCATATAGGTCCCATGCCCCCCCATATAGGTCCCATGCCCCCCATATAGGTCCCATGCCCCCCCCATATAGGTCCCATGCAGTCTCCCTCATATAGGGCCAGCTCTCTCCCCCATATAGGTCCAGGTCTCTGCCCCATATATGTCCAGCTCTCCCCCATATAGGTCCCATCAATCCCCCATATAGGTCCCATCAATCCCCCATATAGATCCAGCTCTCTGATCCCCCTCCATGCCCAGTAAAAAAAAAAGTGAAAATATACTTTAGCTAGCACTGCAGCCGCTCCCGCGCTGTGATCCCGGCTCCTCTGTCTTCGGCTGTAAGGCCT
This sequence comes from Leptodactylus fallax, assembly GCA_947044405.1. NCBI lineage: Eukaryota > Metazoa > Chordata > Amphibia > Anura > Leptodactylidae > Leptodactylus > Leptodactylus fallax. Next base: position 8,059,942 of record CAMRHE010000016.1, read on the forward strand.
AGATGAGCACGTCGTGCGTCATGACGTGATCATTCTAGATCCGGACGACGAGCGCCGAACGTCTACACAAGAATGAGACTTCCCATGTAGCGCTCGGTGGGTTATTTCAATTGTAAGCGCCTGTGCCCTCACAATTGAAATAACAAAAGGAAACTGCGACGCGGGCCGGGTGCGGATGTCGAGCGCCGAGCGTCTACACAGGAACGAGACTTCCCGTGTAGCGCTCGGCGGGTTATTTCAATTGTAAGCGCCGCCTGTGCGCTCACAATTGAAATAACACAAGGAAATTGCGACTCGGGCCGGGTAAATGGCCTCCGGGGGCCGGATGTGGCCCGCGGGCCGTAGTTTGGGGACCCCTGATTTAGAGTCTATTCTGCTGCAAAGCCTGCCATGTGTGCAGATACGCATAATGTGATTTGATCTCAAGTTGGTAATTATCAGTAAATTAGTGTAAATGGGTATTTCATGCTAAATGGAATGTTGTAGAGGACCAAGGCCATAGATTCTTTTTGCAAGTGTGTCATCAATACCTCGGCTTTCACCACTATTGTCACAAGTATTCACAGTTTAATCTCATTTTCTCCTTTTAAAAGGTTTTTGAAAAGCTTTCTTCCTATTTACAGGTAGGTAGATACAATAGTAAATAAGTATTCAATAAATGCAGTATCTGTAATTTAGTAATATATAAAATATATACTGTATGTAATATACATCATAAATTAGTTAGAGTTGATATAGTTATTTAACTCATATACATTTTAAAATGTTAGCTTTCTTTTCCCTAATCTTTCTTTTATTAGGAGTGTGAAGGATCCGGGTCTACCAGGGACCGCACCTGGCCTTACCTGCAATCACTTCGATTACCTCACACCCACTTTGCGTGAGTGAGGCGGGTCAACAGAGGGTAGTACGCAAACGAGCCTTCTAAATTTTATATATTTATTAACCCCTGAATGGGTCGATACTAGACACTCAACACATACATAGAATACATGCAGCGATTAACAAGCAGATACAAGTGAAAATAACATAACACGGTACATAACAAATAAAAAATGGGGATAAAAGAAAGAAAAAGATATATATTACCAACACCAGCTTGTGCAGGCTATCTCTGGCTTCCAAGTGGGATTCAACCAGGGCCCTTTCTTATGGGACGACCGGCAGCACAGCACCTTAACCAGGTCAGATGGCACCAGAACCATCTGGAGCAGGCAGTTAGTCCATTTCTCTGAACCCATGTGGTAGGCTCAGAGCAGTCTTGGCAAAGCATGTGTTGCTTACATGCAGTGGCACCTCTTCCAGGGTCACAAGGCCTCAAGCCTGGCTGCTAGGCCGCATGGCAGCCACATGTTGGTCACATGGCTCCCCCCCCCCCACAGCTGGCCTCCAAAAAGCGTGCATCTCCAAATCCACAAGACAACAGAGCCTGGTTCAGCCTGGGCGGAGCCTTTTTGTTTCCCCTGGTCTCCTCCCTGAGTGAGGTCACCAGGGGAAGAAACCCCACCCCCTCTCTACATCTCTCAGAATAACTTTTCAGTATAAGTCTATGCCTGATGTTTATAGAGTCTGGCTGGTAGTATAATGGGGTTCCTGGCAAGATCCCCAATACATAGACTCCAAGTTTGACACTCCAGCTCCCTTTGGGTAAGGAGATCAGTGCCTGCACCTTTCCTGGCCTTTGAACGGTGTTATGTGTATATTCCGAGCGTGCGCCTTGACTGGGCGCATCTGGGGCATTTATCGGGGCGACTATAAGATGTTCCCCAGGCCAGATATTGTCATAAAACCATAACTCCCCAGAACTAATAAAGGTGCCAGGGTGCCTGGCAGTTACATGTGGATCATTTGCATACCATATCCTGTCTAAATGAACCCCTGCTGGGTTAGTGGGGGTTGTAGTCTTATGCAGATGAAGGCTTTTGACCAAATGGCTGCTTGCCTCAGGGACAGGACAATAGACCTGAACTAGAGAGTAGTTTAACCACTTTCCAGGTACTCTGCTGAGCCTGATTCTAGGCACCAACCCCCGCTGTGCAGTAATATAGAGGGATATTGATATTCCAAGACTATCCCTGCACCTCATATCATCACAAGGAGATATCTAGAAATGTAGATATGACAAAAAAATTAATAATGGAAGAGTGAAGAAATCAGGCGATAGCTTTTAGAGGCTAACTGAGTAGATTTGATAAGTATACTTTCGAGAGTGCTAGCTCTCTTTTTCAGATATGGTGTAATACTAGAAACTGAAAATCCACACTATTTATACGTGCACAAGACATGGATCTTCAAACGGATCTTGGAATAACAAAATGCAATATAAGTAGGGAAGTATTTACAACAGGTCAGGAAATAAACAGTCTGTAAAATTTTTGGTGCGTGACAGAGGGATCTGTTATCTATCTGTAATCAGGTGGTGATTTGTGACCCTCCCAGGTCATACATAGTGTGACATGAAGCTGGCATGAATATTAAGTCCAAATTGCAGAGTTTGAAATTTTTGCATTATCTTGTACTCCCATTGTTTCCTCTCCTCCTGTGTCTTAAAATGTCCCATTAAAACCACAACCCGCAAATCTTCAATAGTGGTCTTCTTTGGAGAAATGTGCGGCCACTGGGAGATCTGTTCTGCTGTTATTAATGGTGGATCTGTGTGAGTTCATGCGCTGACTAAGTCTCTGCCCTGTTTTCCCCACATAGAGTGGGGATAGACACACTGTCAGTGGTGTGGATGTGCTTGCAGGTTATGCACCTAATTTGTAGGTAAGGTGAGGTGCCATTTTCAGTTGGGGCCTTCAGGGCACTCCGGACAATGATAGGCCTCAGGTTGTTATTCCAAAATCCTTTTGAAGATCTATGTCTTGTATATGTATAAATAGTGTGAATTTTCAGTCTCTAGTATTACACCATGTCTGAAGAAGAGAGCTAGCACTTTCAAATGCTTACTTATCAAATATACTCAGTTAGCCTCTAAAAGGTATCGCCTGATTTCTTCACTCTTCCACTACTTTCTATGGCTAACACAGTACAACATTATACTACTAAAAAAATTTATAAAAAAGAAAAAAATTAGCATTAGTTTATTAGTATTATATAAAATATTTTATCTATCTATCTACACACAGTGTATATGATATTACAGCAATGTCATTACAGTAAACCAGTGTCAATAATTGAGGTCCAGAAGAATTTCCACGTGTTTTTGTTTCATCTTCCTCTGGTTTACTATTTTTGCAGTAAACCCATTGTACTGTAACTTTCTTTATTCTGTCTATCTTTTTGTTTGTGGTTTACTTAATCTTTTCATACATCCATACTGTATATCCAGATTGGAACATTTTTACATTTCAACTATTGCCTCTAGATTATATCTATTCCATTGTGATCATATACAGTGGGGAAAAAAGTATTTAGTCAGCCACCAATTGTGCAAGTTCTCCCACTTAAAAAGATGAGAGAGGCCTGTAATTGTCATCATAGGTGGACCTCAACTATGAGAGACAAAATGAGAAAACAAATCCAGAATATCACATTGTCTGATTTTTTAAGAATTTATTTGCAAATTATGGTGGAAAATCATTGATTGTAATGTTAATCTGTATTCCCTTAGTCCTGTCTGATATGTAAGTTGTAAATGTATGGAATGGATTTTTACATTTCTCCAATAATGTCCACTGGAATAAAAAGTTTGAGCTGGTTGCTATAAATACAATAAACATTTTTTTCTTTGCAAAATATTTTTCAGTGACCCTTACTTATCAATACTGTAATATTATGCACCATCAATTATCTTATTACATCATATTACCATTTTGAAGACCAAGGAAACATCCTTGATTGTCTTTTGTCAGTCTTCAGCTTCTGGTCTTATGATATTCTGGGTTATGTGGTCCTGTGTCCTGAACATGTATTGGTCTATCGGAATTTCTAGATCACCAATGCTGGATTGAATGATATTTATGTAGGTAAAAAAGTTCAGATAAATACAAAATATATTGAAGATCACATTTTGTTCATTACCTTCAGGACATTTGGAGTGATTAAGTTCCCTGGTAACTGCTATTCCACCATCTATTGCACATTCTGAATTCTTCTTTACCCTTAAAGAAAAGAACATTACTTTGGTTGGCTTCATGTCAGTTCACATCTGATCACATTTGTGCCTGATGCAATTATCCAATAGAATCTCCATTGAAAATAGAGCTAATGGTTTTCTCTTTTTGTTACTATGTTTCATTTTCAGACACTAAATTGATTAGTTTAATTATGTCAGTAGGCAAAGAGAAAACTAGATTTATCAAAACTGAGTGCATTGATTTTGGAGCCATGCATTCATTGTGTTGAAGATTAAGGTGCTTAACTGAATGGGCTGCGAAGAAGTAAAGACCAACACTTAAATATGTAATTTTACTGGAAACAGTATAAATAAATGTTTATCCACAAAAATAGGCCATAATAATTTTCATCAAAATCTACATTTAAACACCTTGTAATTTAATGTTTTATTAACCATTAATCAGTTTTAAATAATATAAATCCTTAAACAGTACCATTCTTTTTAGGTGACTTTTCAGAATCAGTTGTTGTGGTTGTACATGAGGAATAACAATATTTCTGGAACTTTAATAACTCTCTCTTTATCGGTTTTCCTCTCTGCAAGCTCTCTCAGGAATATCCAGTTATCTCTGAGCTTGGGATTTAGATTAGATATTTGGATATATTCCATAGACAGCATATGCAGAAAAAAACAAGAGGTTCTGCTCCCTGACTGCTTCTTGCTCACTCAAAAGAAGCATGAATGATATAATGATATTATACAGCAGTACATAATTTGAATACAGCTCGGTGTTGAGTTAGAAAATGTAATATTTGCTACATCAGGTACAGTAGGTCTGTGCCTGTCTCTACTTCTCTCTTACTCGGTTTCTCCTTCTCCCCTCCCCTCCCCTCTTCATAGACTTTTATGGGCAATATGTAATCTGGTGCTTCAGTAAGCTGACCGTTATATTGTATTGCATTTTAAGGCAAATTGGAATTCTTAGCCCAATTGGAGATCAGTTAAATGTGGACTCATCCATATGCAAAGTTTGGAACAAGAGGGACCATTTAATTCTGACCAGATATGGATCCTACATCACAGTGTTAGGCAAGAGAGAAATATTAATAAAGTGGATAGATGGAGCATATTGTATGTGTAGATATGACTGTCTGACATATGTGAAGAGCTAAGTTGTTCCTTAAGACTATAGCTATGTTAATGGATTTTGAACCTCCTTACAAATAGCAATTAATGTGAGAACAGCTGGCCTAACATCTACACCAAGTGGTCACTGCAGGATAAAAAGAGTACTGCAAGCAAGCCATTCAAATGAATATATCGGCAGCATGGTGGCTTAATGGTTAGCACTGTTGCATTGCAGCACTGAAGAACTTGGTTTGAATCTGAGTTTATATGGGTTTCCTCCTCCACTTCAAAGACGTTCTGATTTTATTTAGATCTGTAAAGCACTGTGGAATATGTTGGCACTATATAAGTAAACAAAATAAATAATATCTGACTAACTAAGAGATTTATGGCCTTGGCCTGCCACAGCAGGAGCCACTTTTACTTTACAGCTTCATGCTATGAGTTGTAGATTATTTTAAGCAGTAGGCATCTCTTTATGACTTTTGCATGCCTTAATAGGACATATGGTAAACCACTTTTTTTTTTTTAATTAGAAAAAACCTTTAGCTGATTTATTATGCTTCACAAGCACAGGGTACATAATGGTGCCAACTTTTGTATCCCCATAGCAATGCCAAACACCAATACCCACAATAATACCTGTCATGGTGTCCTAATGAGATTTAATCCACAGAACCCATATACTATATAATACTTTCATAATACTTTCCATGTTTTCAAGCATCTCCACTAATTGGAAATTTAATGTTATATATCATCCAGCAAACCATTATCAACCCTATCAACTATTAATTTAGAACTTTCTATTCCTACAACAAAAGCAGATTGGACCACCCCTTTAATGTTAACCTACAGACAATAGAAGAAAAGTGAATGGAACAGAGTAACTATACTGGTTTTATTTGTAATCTGTACTCAAGGAAACACCTAGGTCTGCGTAGAATCTGTAGATACAAATTGATACAAATTAATAGATTTTTAACCAAGACTATTTGTAAAGTTGTTTTATTTTATATTTTAGATACACTGAAATAATACAAATTAGCTGCAAAAAATGTATATAACCTTCAATTTGAATAGTTTCCGGTACTTAATGCTTACATTAATAATTTTCATGTTTTATCAATTTAGCTATATACTATTTATAGAAATTACAGAGAATCTTTAGAGTAAGCACAAATTTCATGCTGTACAAGTTTTTAGTCTGCCAAATTTTGGATCTCATTTTCATTACTTAATATAACTACAGAATATAGGAACAATCTCTTCCTTGGATGTCAGTGTTAAGAATTAGATAGCTGTAAATAAACACAGTTCTATGAAAATAGAGAAAATGCTAAATTTGATTATGAAGAACTTTTTTCTACTCATATGAGTATCATTTTCAAGGATTTTAGAGTAGGAGAAATGTGAGTCAATCTGACAAACCTGGATAAGGTTTACAATGGGTTTTACAGTCTTAGAAAGCCTTATATTCATAGTTAAAGTATATCTTTTCTTTTATTATGGTTGGCCTTGGCTCTTGGTATTACAGAATGAATGCTATAACAGTTGTAGATTTTAAAAGCTTGGTGTCCTCTAGCTGTGGAAACTAATAGCTCATTTTGTTCGTCTTTCAGGACATGGAGACATTAGTTTATTGATACAGTATAAAAAGTGCACTGAATTTTCAGGCATCTCTTGCCTTGTTATTTAGAAACTTCTCCTTTTGTACAAAATTAAGTCATAATGTACATCACTATTATGTCAGATTTGGGCAGCTACTATGTTGTTTTACACTATTATGCCTCTTAACTATGAGTAAGAATCATACAATGATTTGAACCATGAACGTTCACTTTGGTGGAGCTGGAGAAACAGTTCATTGACCATTTAAGCCTTTAGATGCCCACATTCAATAGCAACTGTAACATCTCAGAATTTTGAAAGAGTCTCAATCCCCCCCCCCCACCAACATCAGCATGCATTGTCTCTCACATTATGAACCAGAGTTAACCTATTAGATTCTGCCACAGATTTAACAGGCCAAAAATCAGTCCGAGGCTAAATAATATACAGTAATACACTGAAGTATGGAAGTATTATATTTGGAGGCGCATACTGTATATGAAAAAAAAATAGTATTATATGAATGTATTATCATCCAAACATAGAAAAAGTGCACTTTCTACAGGGTTGTGGATAAAAAGAAAATTATTATTTATTCAGGGAAATCTTTGTGATCTCTACATGCTCTCTCTCATCAGGAAATACTGAGACTTCGTTCTCCCTAAAGCCCAGACAAAATAACTATTTATCTCTTTATCACTCATATATATATAAAAATGAATTTTATATGGGATTGTAAAATCCATGGCTTGAATTTTGGTTTAGATGTACTGCAAACTGCATATTATTGTTTTATTATGTCCACAGGATGCCTTACTGTTTTGTATTCATTGACGTGATAAGGTGATAATATCAGAGGCTCTTTCACTGGCTTAAAACCTACAGTGCATAGCAATGACATTGTGTTAGGGATATTTGGTGCTGCAATTAATATGAGGTTTCAGCTGTGAACTCATCAAGGTGACTACTAAGGATCCTATCTATAAATTAATGAATATGATGGTGACCTACAATGCTGGAAATAAATGAATAAAACATTTGGCCCTGCAATATTTATGATATGTCTAATGAAGAATGTTCCCTTTGTGGACTTATCCTTGTGAACCTCACACCTTATGTATTTAGCAGATTGCAGTGATTATTTGTGTTTCCTACTCCATCCTAATTCATTTTCGTTCTTTGGCTTCCGCACAACTTTTCAAATTAAATCTGCTGAGCCTAACCAGGGTTTTATATTATTCATTAATCAAGTTAGCAAAACAGGGCCCTGAAAGCTATAAAGAATTAAAAAAGCATCACTTTATTGGACAAAATAACAGCTGTCACCATAAATACTCCATATTTCCATTAAATGGCTCGCCTGAAAAAATAAAAAATAAGCAGTTATACTAGTGAAATAAAAGAATAACAGCCTGTCCGTACCAATCATTTAATTAGAACAACATGTAGTATACTGTATTTGTCAAAGTGAAGCTTTTAAAATATAAGGAATTTGTATTTCATAAAGTTGAAGTTTCTTAAAGTAAGTCAAGGCAGCAACATCGGGAGAGCCATTTTATGGGGTGACAAGACATTTCAGATTACAGGATATTGGCCCAATGTCAAACCAATCAGACTCAGGTGGTCAATTACACACATATATATAGCATCTACTCCTGAGATGTTACAGTTGCTTTTGAATGTGGGCATCTAAAGGCTTAAATGGTCAATGAACTGTTTCTCCAGCTCCACCAAAGTGAACGTTCATGGTTCACATATATACAGTGGGGAAAAAAAGTATTTAGTCAGCCACCAATTGTGCAAGTTCTCCCATTTAAAAAGATGAGAGAGGTCTGTAATTGACATCATAGGTAGATCTCAACTATGAGAGACAAAATGAGAAAACATATCTAGAAAATCACATTGTCTGATTTTTTAAGAATTTATTTGCAAATTATGGTGGAAAATAAGCATTTGGTCACCTACAAACAAGCAAGATTTCTGGCTCTCACAGACCTGTAACTTCTTCTTTAAGAGGCTCCTCTGTCCTCCACTCATTACCTGTAGTAATGGCACCTGTTTGACATTGTTATCAGTATAAAAGACACCTGTCCACAACCTTAAACAGTCGCACTCCAAACTCCACTATGGTGAAGACCAAAGAGCTGTGGAAGGACACCAGAAACAAAATTGTAGACCTGCACCAGGATGGGAAGACTGAATCTACAATAGGCAAGCAGCTTGGTGTGAAGAAATCAACTGTGGGAGCAATAATTAGAAAATGGAAGACATACAAGACCACTGGTAATCTCCCTCGATCATGGGCTCCACACAAGATCTCACCCTGTGGGCTCAAAATGATCACAAGAACGGTGAGCAAAAATCCCAGAACCACACGGGGGGAACTTGTGAATGACCTGCAGAAAGCTGGGACTAACGTAACAAAGGCTACCGTCAGTAACACACTACGCCGCCAGGGACTCAGATCCTGCAGTGCCAGACGTGTCCCCCTGCTTAAGCCAGTACATATCCGGGCCCATCTGAAGTTTGCTAGAGAGCATTTGGATGTTCCAGAAGAGTATTAGGAGAATGTCATATGGTCAGATGAAACCAAAGTAGAACTGTTTGGTAGAAACACAACTCGTCATGTTTGGAGTAGAGTGAATGCTGAGTTGCATCCAAAGAACACCATGCCTACTGTGAAGCATGAGGGTGGCAACATCATGCTTTGGGGCTGTTTCTCTGCAAAGGGACCAGGACGACTGATCCGTGTACATGAAAGAATGAATGGGGCCATGTATCGTGAGGTTTTGAGTGCAAACCTCCTTCCATCAGCATGGGCATTGAAAATGGAACGTGGCTGGGTCTTTCAGCATGGCAATGATGCCAAGCACACCACCAGGACAACGAAGGAGTGGCTTCGTAAGAAGCATTTCAAGCTCCTGGAGTGGCCTACCTGGTCTTCAGATCTAAACCCCACAGAAAACCTTTGGAAGGAGTTGAAAGTCCGTGTTGCTCAGCGACAGCCCCAAAACATCACTGCTCTAGAGGAGATCTGCATGGAGGAATGGGCCAACATACCAGCAACATTATGTGCCAACCTTGTGAAGACTTACAGAAAACGTTTGACCTCTGTCATTACCAACAAAGGATATATAACAAAGTATTGAGATGAACTTTTGTTATTGACCAAATACTTATTCCCCTTACGTCCGACAGCAGCACAATATGGGGTATCTCTGCCCCTGTGTGTTGTTTAGGACAGGTGGAACCTTTAATTAGCACCAAAAAGGTGCCTCCTACTGGCCCTATAAGAGGGCACAAGAGACCTCCCTCCACTGTGTTTTTTTCTGTCCTGTGTGGGACAGGTGGACGGAGGTCTCTTGTGACCTCCCGTGGCTAGGGGTTTCATTTACTCCTAGTTTAGGGGGTACCTCGGTCCATTCCGTTGTCCATTCCGTTGTCTTCTTTCCAAAGATAAAGCCTCCGGTCCTTCGGGCCTTCGCCCCGCAGCGCAGCGTTATCCGGCTCATCAGCAGTCAGCGCGATCCTGGAAGTAAGTAAGGAACCTCCTCGGCCGGAACTTTTTTTTCCGGTCCCGTGTAACCCGGGGAAGGAAGCCTTTACGCACCACCGCGGCCTACTTCTGGTTTTCTCGGAAAAAGTGCGGTAAGTTTGGAAATTGAAAATTTAAAGGCAAAATATAGAATTGACTTTTGCTGCTTGTATTTTGAGCCTCTGGCTTAGGTTTATGCTCCTCTATGTTCCATTATGGCGTTTGAATCGTTTTGGTGCTGTACAAATGTTTCTTTGTGGCTTCCTCCCCTCGCTGCTGGATTACATTCAGAAGGTCTGCAATCCTTTACTTGTTGAGCGAGTGGTTTCTAGCTCCTCTGCTGCGGTTTGCGTTGGCTGTTTTTTTCTGACGGGTTTTTTCTCTTCAAAGTGACCGATTTAGAGAAAAGTAAGGTACCCCTTGGTTTTATGCGATGCTTGGCAATCTTCCATTTTCAGTGTCACGTGGCTGTTTGATGTTTCAGATGTTATCTTCTGCATCAGGTAACGGCGATGGGCTTAGGAGGAAAATGTCCTCTAAACATGAACGTGTTGGATTGCAATACCCCTTTACCTGACGGCTATGATTTTACCCGCTGTCACCAATGTCGCGGACCTCCACCGGAAGAACCTTCCATAAGAAAGGTTGTCACTTGGGTAAAGGATTATATGGAGGAGTCTCTTAAGGAGATCCGTTCTTCCATCGCCCAGATTGCCAAGAGACCGCAGGTTGAGACACAATCTTCCTTACGGATCTCTGATGAAGATTATCAGATAGTGGACGAGACACTCTCATCTGACGATTCCACTGAAAATCCCAGCAGGCCGTGCTTCTCACTCGAAAAATTAAGCCGGCTGCTGAAGTCCATCCAGTCTAAGGATCGTGATGTTAAGCATCTTAGTAGAGGGCAAAAGGCAATTCAAAACTCTACACACCTTCACTGGTGCTCTCCTCAAGGAGAGATGTTCCCGTCCCCAAGCCACTCATTGCCTCCCACAAAGCCAGCCAGTTCACTTTGCTCTGCACTGATGAGGGACAAAAATCCCGAAACGGCGCTGTATGCAGATAAGTGAAATTGGCTTGGCTAAAATCCCATTTGCTGTCTCAAGACTCAGTGAGTCAAAAGCAAATTGAGGATCTGTTACATCCAACAGAGGGCGCATGAGCTTCCCAGCTCCTTTTCCCATAATGCCTTGTGGCATGTTATGGAGCAGGAGATGCTCATCAGATTGATATATAGGTTTGTGGGAAAAAATTCAGTATAACCTGTTATATAGCTATTGAAATCTCTGCTCTATGTTGAGAAGTTCTGGACAGCTATCTCTGTAAGTACAGTCATAAAGGGGAGGCTGTCAGTCTCTGATAGGACCACCTCCTTGACTTCTAAACAAAAAAGAGCAGTGATTTCAATGGCTAAATGACAGGTTATAAGGAATCATTTCCAACAGACCTATATAGACCAAGAAGGACATGCCATAAGATTATGCAAATCAAGAAAGTTGCAGATGTCACTAAGATCTGCAAATTATAGCATTTTCAATAAAAAGCCAGATTGAAAACAACATGACACTTCAGGTGCTGTGGGATGACTGTGCAATACCTCTTGGTCATTCACAAGCCACTTATCGCCAGCTGCAAGAAACAGAATCCTTGAGAAACCTTGGTTTATCACTCTGGGAGATCACTATTGTGTGTCACGGTTGTTGAGATTACAACAAAGAACTAGAATGATATCAAGATGTGTGCGGAGGTGAACCTTTGCATGGACAGATCATTTGATTGGAAGAATGGAGTGTTGTGATCCATTCTGTATTGCAAGTGAAATTGGACATCACATCCCAAGCCTTGGGTGGCCAACAATGTCAACACAAACCATGAGAAGGATCACAACATCCATACATCCAGCTACAGATGTTCCATTTACCTCACACTGCCGCTCTTTAAGGCTATCATAGTGCACAGCAAAACAGCAATAGAGGCTGGAATGGAGGTCTATTCACTTCACTGATGAGGCCCGCTTTTGTCTCAAACACAGTGATACCCAGGGATTGTCTGGAGACCACATGGGAAATGCTCTGAAGAGGTCTTCACAAGGGAATGTCATACTGGTCATACTCCCTGGATTATGGTATGGGGTGGCAGAATGTATGGTAGCCAGACCCCTCTAGGTTTCATTTCAGGTCATTAACAGCTCAGTGTTACATTGATTCAGTCATGGAATCATTTTTCAGTAGGACAATGCCAGGCTACATGTTGCTTGTTTTACTATGAGCAGCCTGCTTGGCCCAAACATGCTACCATGACCTGCAGCAACTATGGGCTTGTCTTCTATCAAGCACATGTTAGACTTCGTTGATTGGCAATTGCCAAAGGAGCTGCCAGCAGGCAATCTTGATAATTTGCATGCCCAAGTGCACTCAATGTGACATAACATTCCCCAGACAACCATTAATAGCATCACTGATAGCATGCCAAGACATGTAAGTGTGTGGCTTTCTGTGCATGGCACGCATACTCAATATTGAATAAACTGAGATGTTTTGAATATTTTGTTTTCATTTTTTATCATTTTCATATCATTAACATGTCTATCAATCCTCCAATTTCCAGAATTTCAAGACTTCTCCTTCTTGGTTTTGCAATTTCAGTGTTGAGGAGTGTATCAATCTTTAAAGCTCCTGCTCTATAACATGCTGCCTGAAGAATGGACTGCATTTTCCATGTAACAGATTTCTATTAAGGTGTTGCTAAATTGTCAGTAGGGAAGGTAACTGTTCAATACTCTGTACCGTACTCAAACAGTAAAGGGTTTCTTGACTCTTGGTTTTCACTGTAGACTGTCAGGATTGTATCTACTCTATTGGCAGACTCACCATCAGATCTTGGCATCCTCTTCTTATCAGAGTACTGCTGAATTTAGTTGTTATACATATTTGTGATGTTCACTCTTACTGCACACCCACAGAAACTTCTCTGATTTTTTTTTAAGGTTTCAGGTAAGTATGGAATTTTTTTTTTCACATTGATGGTTAATGTATCAAAAGTCAGTCATCTATTTATCTTAGTTAATATATTGTTCTGCTCAGAGGTTGGTATTGATGAATGGATTATGAAATAATGATGTTGCTTAGTATACAGTGTATTTTAATAGTCATATAAAGAAGAAATGTAGCTTCTGTTCATTAACACTTACCTGGAAATAAAAAAAAACAAAAACTAGTGTGTAGCAGGAATGAGCGTCACACCATCTATACAGCCATGCAATGCATCAGTTCTACATCCTTTAGTTAGGATGGATTGTCAAAGTTGCATGCTGACTCTGCCGATTGAGAAAAAACAAACCTGACTCTTTACAGTGGTAACCCTGAGTCTAAAGCTCAGTTCACACTGGCATTATGCTTTTTGTTTAATATAAAATGATAGTATAAGGGAATATTCTGAATGGTGACTGACGGACCCTGTTGATTTATAATGAGGTCCACTGGGGTTTGCGTCAAGATTTCTGTCATTTTGACAACACGAATAACACTGCATGCTGCATTATTCTTGCTGTCAAAATGACGGAACCCTCAAGAGAACCCTGATGGAGGCACGTAGTACAAGTGTGAATACAGCTTCAAAACTAATAACAAGAAATTTTGTACTGTTGTAGTGAGAGTTGAGCGCTCACCCTACAATTTGCCAATTCAGCACCAACTGCCTATCTAAGCTTCTGTTTTACTTTATTAGTGCAATAAATGTAGGGTTTTTGCTATGCACAGATCCACCATGACATTAAAGCCACATGCATAACATAAGCTGGGGATTTTAGCAACCAGTCGCCCACTGATCAATCCTTCTGAAATGTCACTATGGAAGTTTCAGAAAACAATTGGTACTCATTAAAGAGGCTTACCAACATGAGCAGATAATGGAGTAAAGAACAAAATAAACATAATTCACCTTCCCAAAAGTCCCTCTGTAGCAGCTCCACCAGTCTGGTCCGTGGAAATCAATCAGCCATGAACATCAAGTCTAATCTTCACTACTTGTCTAACAGGACCAGAAGCCCACCAGTAGAGCTGCAACTCAGATGTGTTTGGAAAGTTAAACTATGTTTCTAGTTTTCATTTATTGTCTTATCCAGTTTTTAAAACTGTTGGAAAACTCATTTAGGTAGAGGACACACATTGCATACCTATGGCAGGTTAGCCGCTGCAAAATCACTAGCAGGTAAACCCACGTGATGTACAGTAGCAATTCAGTGGCTTGTATTTAAAGAAATCCCATCAACACACTGGGGAAGCAACCCCACAGTGCAAAATATCTTGTTCTGCAGATTATGCAGCAATAATAGACACACCAAATGTTTGCCTGTGGTTTTCAACCTTTGCAATGACATGGTTGAAAGCCAGGGCCAGAAGCCCAGGAATCGCTATTGAAAGTCATGACAAAAAATCAGTCTGCTGCAGATATCCCACTCCCTTCTTCAAGACTTTTCTTAAGCTGCACCAATTCTCTGTTACTGTATGTACTACACCGGACGTTAAGGTTAAATGTCCCTAAAAATACATCTTTTAAAGCCAGCCAATCACATTCCCTAATCTAAATCATCTTAGTTTAGCTATTCTTAAAAATGCATCCATTTTTCCAACAATAACCACTGCACTCCATACACTTACAGTGCTGGCCAAAAGTATTGGCACCCCTGCAATTCTGTCAGATAATACTCAATTTCTTCCAGAAAATGATTGCAATCACAAATGCTTTGGTAATAATATCTTCATTTAATTTGTCTTCAATGGAAAACCACAAAAAGAATTGTCAAAAAGCCAAATTGGATATAATTCCACACCAAACATAAAAAAGGTGGTGGACAAAAGTATTGGCACCCTTTGAAAAATGAGGTGATGCGTCTCTAATTTGTGTAATTAACAGCACCTGTTACTTACCTGTGGCACATAACAGGTGGTGGCAATAACTAAATCACACTTGCAGCCAGTTGAAATGGATTAAAGTTGACTCAACCTCTGTCCTGTGTTCTTGTGTGTACCACATTGAGCATGGAGAAAAGAAAGAAGACCAAAGAACTGTCTGAGGACTTGAGAAGCAAAATTGTGAGGAAGCATGAGCAATCTCAAGGCTACAAGTCCATCTCCAAAGACCTGAATGTTCCTGTGTCTACCGTGCGCAGTGTCATCAAGAAGTTTAAAGCCCATGGCACTGTGGCTAATCTCCCTAGATGTGGACGGAAAAGAAAAATTGACGAGAGATTTCAACGAAAGATTGTGCGGATGGTGGCTAAAGAACCTCGACTAACATCCAAACCAGTTCTAGCTGCCCTGCAGTCCGAGGGTACAACAGTGTCAACCCGTACTATCCATTGGCGTCTGAATGAAAAGGGACTCTATGGTAGGATACCCAGGAAGACCCACTTCTGACCCAGAGACATAAAAAAGCCAGGCTGGAGTTTGCCAAAACTTACCTGAGAAAGCCAAAAACTTTTTGGAAGAATGTTCTCTGGTCAGATGAGACAAAAGTAGAGCTTTTTGGGAAAAGGCAACAACACAGAGTTTACAGGGAAAAAAAAGAGACCTTCAAAGAAAATAACACGGTCCCTACAGTCAAACATGGCGGAGGTTCCCTGATGTTTTGGGGTTGCTTTGCTGCTTCTGGCACTGGACTGCTTGACCGTGTGCATGGCATTATGAAGTCTGAAGACTACCAACAAATTTTGCAGCATAATGTAGGGCCCAGTGTGAGAAAGCTGGGTCTCCCTCAGAGTTCATGGGTCTTCCAGCAGGACAATGACCCAAAACACACTTCAAAAAGCACTAGAAAATGGTTTGAGAGAAAGCACTGGAGACTTCTAAAGTGGCCAGCAATGAGTCCAGACCTGAATCCCATAGAGAGATCTCAAAATGGCAGTTTGGAGAAGGCACCCTTCAAATCTCAGGGACCTGGAGAAATTTGCCAAAGAAGAACGGTCTAAAATTCCAGCAGAGCATTGTAAGAAACTCATTGATGGTTACCGGAAGCGGTTGTTCGCAGTTATTTTGTGTAAAGGTTGTGCTACCAAGTATTAGGCTGAGGGTGCCAATACTTTTGTCCGGCCCATTTTTGGAGTTTTGTGTAAAATGATCAATGATTTGACTTTTTTTTCATTCTCTTTTGTGTTTTTTCATTGCAAGCAAAATAAATGAAGATATTATTAACAAAGCATTTGTGATTGCAATCATTTTCTGGAAGAAATTGAGTATTATCTGACAGAATTGCAGGGGAGCCAATACTTTTGGCCAGCACTGTAAATGCAATTGAAATCTGTGTGTATACATTTACTCTTATTATTATTGAAAGATTGTCTGGAATTAAAATTGTTGCATGCAAGTGAGTGCTGCTGAGCAGCTGTGGGGCTGTTGTTTATAGCAGAACCTATTTCTGATCTCTTTAAGTTTTGTCTATGGTGTGTAACAAATTGTGAATTAGATAGATTGTTCCTTCATCGTTTTCCTTGGTGGAAAAGGAAAACTCAATCTAGTGCCAACTTTTGGAAGGTAGTTCCCTATGTTTGGTTTTCTATGAAACCTAGAGACATTGTATTGGATTAAAGCCAAACCAGAACATCTCCTCTAAAAGGAGAAGAGACTATATCTTCTTTAAGGACACTGCCTTTGCATGTAGAGTGTAACAGACCATGCATGCTTCTAATAGGAATTCTGGGAAGGGAGTATTCAAATAGGTTTTCCTTGATGTAAAAAGTAAAAATCACTCTTGTGCCACCTTTTAAAAGACAGGACAATAACCCCGAGGCAGCTGTCTGCAGATGGGCTTCTTTTCCTTTTCGAGATGTTCTGGTTTGGCTTTAATTCCAGTCATCATCTCTAGGTTTCATAGAAAAACAGGAATTCATCTACAGGGGGCTAAAAGGGGTGCTAGAATGTAAATTCAAAAAGAGATATGGCAATGCACAATGGGGCAGATACACAATTGTGGTTATGATTAGGCTCTAGCATCTTGATGCATCTTGACGTATTAAGGTACATCTTGTTTGAGAAAAAAAAATTTCCTGGCTCTCTTAAAATTTGGGCTTAAAAGTCTGGCCCAAAGTAAGCCAACTATTAGGTTATATAAACATAGACCACAGTCTAAAGATTCACCAGTTTTATTATTCACCATCACCCATTGCTTGTTTACATTTGCACTGTCTATTAGTAAATTTGGACTCTTGTCTCTGCAGTTAGAAGTCTGGGTGACTGAGACAGAGAAATGAAATTATGAACCCCACTGCGGACAGGACATGTTGGCACTTTATATAAGCATTAGTAAATACAATTTTAGAAAGAAATTAATAGAATAAAGTCAATATAGAAATAAATGACACAAATAAAGTATTTAAAAAAGGACTCTCCCTTTGTCTTCCTCTGTAAAATGGAGCATTTCCTAAAACAGAAAAAGTAGTTCTCTAATTATGTCCTCTCCTGTCCTTGTAAATCTATGATTCTTCTCATGTACATTATAAGCAGCATTATGTTATGCATTCTAGATGGCTGTGTAACTTCGCTTATTTTAGTCGTTGACAAGTCAGTGACAATCTTTATTTGCAATTCAGTACCATTCTCCTGTATAGGTGTCAGTCTCTATTGACTATAATGCTTATCCTTTTAATATTTCATTTCTACCTTGTCATTCAGATATCCAAAAAGTTATTCCTTCTAAAGACACAGCCAGTTACAAAGTAACCATTGCAGCTTCCTTGCTTTTATAGGAATGCTGTGAAGTATAATGCTATTTGTTACCAGTCAGGGTGATAGATGGAAGACATCTAAACCAGTTAAACTTGGCTTTATCATTTCTGTTTGACATATCTTTGAACTTCTGCCTGCTCACAGAAACACAATGTACTTATGTTTCTCTAAAAAAATGTACATCTGAAAACAAGGATATAAAGGAAATCCTCAAAAATAAAGATACAGAAGTTTTAAAGCCACATTTAAAGTAAAGGCATGTGACTCCTAATTCACCTTCTAATTCTCCATGTGTTATATAAATATAACACATGGAGACAAATGTGGCTAAGTTGACGGGATACTGGTATAAAAACATTATGGCTTTTGGAAAGCAGATATTATAAAAAAAAAAGAAAAATAAGAACAGAAAACTCTCAGTTCTTAAGCGCCAACCAGACTAGGACATCCGTAAGGGGCTAATGGCATGTAAACCCTTCATCAAAGAGTAAACTTGTTGCATGTGCAGTGTAAAGAAAAGTGCCTTCTTGGGTCAACTAGTGAGAATTCATGAGAAAAAAGCCTAATTTATATTCATGAGAAAGTATTGTGAGTGTACTGTGAACATTAGTAAGATTATACTTCAGTGATGCCACCAGCTCTTACAAGATTAATAAGATGAAGAGTAGGTCAACCTTTTGTTATTGGCCTCCTTTAATCATGCAGATCTCCAATCAAAGGATTAGAGACTATATTGTAGCTTCACATGTTTATTCACATATCTGAATCCTCATTTTAGTTTTAAACATTATAATGATATATTTATGTATATATTTCTCCAAATTATTTTATTTAATTCTAATTAAAAAAATATTTTGAATATTGTTTTGCAATCTTTGAAAATTAAATTCTATCTTTACTGACCCATTTTGAGAATGCTCTTGGTTTCAATTTCATCTCCTAGTTAGTTAAAAGTGATATATTAATGAAATTGTGCATTTTCTAAAAAGTTTATTTCTAGTTTGTAAGTCCCATGAAATTTGGACAATGGCTCCAACCTCAACCTTTTAAAAGGGTTTTCCAGTGTAATAAAATTTTGAAGCAACAAGGCAGAATAGCAGGGAAAAAATGAAAAACCTTTACTCAGAGAGTAATCCTGCCTCTTCCGTTCTTATGCTTACCATGTCCCTGCTGGTCTCTACTTCCAAGTCCCATCTAGAGAAGGGATAACATCTCAGGATTTGTTTCATGAATATTTACAATGTTCATTTGCCTGTTCAGTTTTGGACCAAACACAATTATGTAAATTGTGCCAATGTCATGGCACTTTAACATAAGCATTATGACATAGGCACGCCCATGACCCTGAGGCCCAATTACAGGCTTCAATGGTCCACCGAGGCCTGTGACATCAACCAGGAGGCCAAAAGCACAGGGAAGGTGAGTGAAGGTGAGTATCAGTGTTTAGTATGCTTCTGCATGTGCCCTCTGCTTATTATACTCTGGTGCCTGAGGAGACCACAGACTATAATTTTGATTAGTGGATGGCAAACACCAGAAGTTTCACCTTTGGCTGAACCCAAAATTAAAAAAAAAATTGCAATGAACCTGGTTTGCCATGAACCAGTTCTCTCATTTCTAGCCCCATCTCAATACAGCAGAAAATGTCTGGAGATGCCCATTTAGCCAACCACTGGCCAAGGTGGACCATGCTGCAGGTAGTGATTGGCTGAGTGAGCCTTTCCCAGGATTTCCTGCTGCGATGAGACTAGATGACAAAGTACAGAGCAGCAAGGATCCAATTGGAATGGCATTAGTGAGGTTGGTATAGTATTAATTTTTAACTCCTTTTGTCCCTTCACTCCAAATTTTATTTTGTTGGAAACCCTTTCAATCATGTTGTTTGCAGGTCCCAGGTTTTGTCCATGCAAAAAAAAAACCCTCCTTGAATAGAGGCCAATCAAATAAAAGGTAACTATCCAAAAGGAAATAACCCATTTCAATTATACTTACAACAATTTATCAATTATTTTTTCAGAACTCACATGTTTTTTTTGTTTTTTTACCTAACATCTAACAGCAACTTAACATGTAAGAAGAGAATTATCATCTCCTTATCTGGACCTCTACATGAATTAGTGCTATTGATGCAGAAAGAAATCTGTTTACACTGTTTTTTATTTTTCATTCTGTGGATTTACAACTTGTGACGAATGATAAATCTGCTTCACATATGAGAAGTTTTCTAATTTTTACTCACAAATTATAAGTTAAAGCTCTTGCCATTTGTCACTGAGCTGTATACATGTGTCAAGACAGTGACAAATCTGTTATTCCTCTGAGAATAAATAACATTCATCTATAGGTATTTGATTTTCATTCACTCAATGCTTATACTTTACACCCTTTTACTTTTTGCTTTTACAACTTTTATGGTTGCTAGTTTAACAAGACAACAGTTTGCTATGGTAATTCCCTGGCTTGTGGATAATTTATTGTGAATGGATGTCTGCAGGGCTAATTTAATTCAAATGCATAGTGTTCATAAAACATATGTGCACAAAAGCAAAGTATTATTTTCCCACTTTTCCTAAATTAGACTTGTATAAAATTGTAAGTGATGCTATATTCATTAGCATAGCAAAGAACTCCATTAAAATACTTGACTGTAAAAGACATAAAGACATCTCTATCTCAGAATTATTACAGAAAAGATTTATGTTGTGTTTTAAGACCAAGATAACATTAACCCGGTATGTGTAATGTACTGTATATATAGAGATAGATAGATAGATAGATAGATAGATAGATAGATAGATAGATAGACCGATCAACTGTCACCTCTTCACCATTTGTCATTTCTTGGACCATTCTGGGAGATCCTCACAAGATTAGTTTCATAAATATTCATGAATATTCACAAGGGAGGCAGGAAGAGGCCCAAAGACAACCACAATGTGTTAGATGCCACGATGGAACCCAGAAGAGGTGAGTATCAGTGTTTATTATTTTACGGTACCTTCCTTTGTCCTCTGTTAATGATACTCTGTGATCTCAAGAGACCCCCGAATATAACAGTGATATGTGCTTTGTGAACCCCAAAAATCTCAAGTTCAGTTGAACCCAAGATTTTTGGAAAATTCCTAGTGAACTAGGCTCATTACAAATTAGTTAGCTCATCTCCAGTACTAACCACTAGACATCAGGAAAGCCCCACAACATACCCCGATTTAGAGATGCTCTGACCAAGTTGTCTAGCTATCATAATATGGCACTTGTCAGAACTGCTCAGATTTATACCATTGTCCATTTCTGTCACCATATTTGTTACTAGACAGCTCTCCAAGACATTATTGTTTTGTGATACCCTGTAAGCTGTTACAAACAGGGCCCTCAATCCTATTGTGTGAATTGATTTATTACCCTGTAATGTCTCATTTTGCTGTGGAATATGTTGGAGCTATATAAATAAAAATTTATTTTTATTGTTATTTTAAAATTTTCCTCCCCATCTTGCAAGAGTGATAACTTTTATTAAAATTTTCAGCAGTATGAGGGTTTGATTTTTTTTTTTGACTAATTTGTTTCTTCTAACCATAGAATGGCACAAAGGTAAAAAAAAATTATTTGTAGGAAAAGGAAAAACTTTAATTTGCAGGTCAGTACTAGAGATGAGCAAATCAAAGCTGACAAAGTGGAATTCGATCCGAATTTCAGGAAATATTCGATTCGCTTCGAATCCAGATTTCCTCACGCTTCTTGGTAACAAATCACATTTTTTTCTAAAATGGCTTGCTGCACGTCAGGACATGGGGCAAGGAACTTCTGGGAACGCGGGATTGCCCACAATGTCATACGTGCAGCCAATCAGCAGCCAGCCAGCCCTGATTGGCTGCAGGCATGGCATTTTGGTAAAGGCTAAATACTATACAGTAATACCTTGTTCATTCGCGAGGTTAGGGTCCAGAACCGGTCGCGGATCGCGAGGAATCGCGAATGTTTGGTACAAGCACTTAGAAGCGCTTACAATGCCGATTTCTAATGTTTAACCCCTAAATATCAATAAACTTTACCCTACAGTACTGTACAGTATACTAAAGTATACTGTACAGTACTGTATATTAATACATTCATTCATTTTTCTTATACACTCACAGTAAAATGAAACTAATTACCGGGTACGTAACGAACAGGACGCTACTACCCAATAGCGAAGGTGTTTTTTTTAATTAAATTTCACAGATCTGAGAAAAAAAGAGCAAAATCTGTATATGTTAGTTACCAAAAAAATATTGCGAATCTGTGAATTCGCAAATTCGGAAACGCGAGTGTACGAGGTATTACTGTACTCAGTAAGGACCTTCTGACGTCAGACGGTCACATGACATGCTCTAGTCATGTGACTGGGAAGGCGTGTCTGCTTGTAAGAAGGTCCGTACACATGATGAAAAGTTGTATCCTGTGCAGTGGAGGAACATGGAGAGATGTGAGGTGCATGGTGTACTGTGGGGGGGAGAGATGTGGGGTGCAGGGTGTAGTGTCGGGGGGAGAGATGTGAGGTGCACGGTGAACTGTGGGGGGGAGTTTTGGTGTGCATGGTGAACTTGGGGGTAGTGTGGGGGTGGGGATTTAGAGCTGTGTTACTATAGGGGATGGCAAGTTATCGTCCAGGTTTGGTGGATTTGGCAAGTTGTGGCCCTGTGGGACTGAGCTGTAGGGGATAGCGAGCTTGATACCTTTGTGAGATGTGTTACTCTGGGGGATCTAGCAAGACACCGAGGCTGGATACTTTGCTCTAGGCCACGCTGCTAAGGTAACGTGTAAACTATCGGGTAGCGCGGCATCCTTAGTAGCTACACCACTATACAGGCTCTCTGCAGCCAGGAAATAACTTTTTTTTTAACGCGATTCTCTGTAAATGAATCAAATTGAATCGTTTGGGAAAATTCGGCGAAGCTACTGAATCGAATTTTTAAAAGTATGACTCATCTCTAGTCAGTACGATCACTACAAAACCAAATTTACCATTTTTATAACTTTTTTTTGCTTTAGTGCATATTTTAAAATATGCATTGCATCTCTGTATTATGGAATTTATGTTTATATTTCTATCTACACAGCTGTGTAAAGGCTCTTTTTTTTTGCAAGGAAGCCTGTAGTATTTATTGGTACTGTTATGGTGTAGATAAAACTTTTTGTTTGCTTTTCTTATGTTTTTAAAACTTTTTTTTAGTCACTTAGTACAGCTAATGTTTACATGCTGGGAATGTGCTGCTCGCTTGCCGTACAAAGTGTAGTGGTTGCTTTCAGTACATCGTTGCTGCCCTATATACTTCAATGGTGCAGCGCTGCAGTACCTAAAGCTGTCACTACAAATTGTATGGTGACTGAGCAGCATGGCGCTACATTAACAGGAACCGCGCTGTTCCGGAGCAGCTGATCTATGGGGATCCCAGGTTTTGGACCCTCACAAATCTAATATTGATGGCCTATCCTTACAAGCTGTTTAATGCCTTTTTTTTTCTTTTGTATGGACAGTTGTACTTTTTATTTATATTATTTTGCAGAATGTCTGAAGTTTTGATCGCTTTTATTCTATTTTTTTGGAAGGCAAAATAATATACATCTGCATATAACAGTCTCTGACATTTCTGGTTATACATGAATTATTGCTAGAATTCTAAATCTGTCATCTTCCTGAGCAATTTATGTGATATCTACATTATTCTACAGAGAGAAAGAAATCATAACTGAAAATACATGATACATATGTCAGATTATGAGCTTTTACATGACTTTTTATAAACCTTTCCATTTTTTTTGGTTTTTATATTTTTTATATCTACAGTACTGTTTCAAAAAAATCACTAAAAGTTTCATTCCTAGTTTTACATTTTAACTTCAGTTTCACTTATATGTTCACATGTACAGTAGATGAAATTTAGGATAAACAATTAGGACATTAGCACCAATTATTATAAATAGAAGCCTGAAGTTTTTTGGCTACTTCTATGTTACTATAACATTACTATTATTTAAACTATGATTTTCATGGAACATGATATTGATTAACATGAAGAATTCATAAAACAGAATTATTTACAATGTTATTCAGTCATTGGGTTTCGTGAAATATTGTTTTAAGAGACGTCTGTACAATTCTGATTCTAGTCTCTAGAGACCATTTAGATAACTGATGGAAAGTTTTCTCTCTGACTTGACAGATCATGTCAGCCCTCCAAATAACAATGAGAATAACATATTTGTATATTTCAGCTATGCCAGAAAAATATTTTGCACGGGCTGCGAAACTGTACAGAACAGAAAGTCTCTTTATTCCCTTGTCATTAATTTAAAAGATCTGATTATTTTATGACAGACGGTTATGAAAGACAATTATCTGCCGCAAAGAAGAGGCAGCACAAGTTGATAAATCCTCTATTTCAGTCCCAATGCTTTTTCTCCTCCACTAGTCTTCCAATGGACTGAAGAAGATGTATAATGGTTGGGGAAAGACTCTTGAGAATAAAAGAACCAGACTACACTGATGCTTGGCTCAGCAGAGCTTGTATGTACTCTCGATAGGAAAAGGGTAGTATGGCACTTTTAGACTTTTTCCCTGACAACAAAAAGGTTTGGACATTAAAATTCAACATGGCTGATCCTTCTTACGCTCAGCATTATCTGTTGAAGGAGAGTTGGGAGGCACTCAGTGCTGCACCTGCCATGAGGGAACCTGAGGTGTGGCATTTTTTTTTAAATCAGCTGCTACCTATTGGTTTATTCCAACAATCTCTGCTCTTGTCCAGTCTGGCCTCAGCTTCTTCCTCCAGAAAGCACTGCAGCATTCTATCACGTCTGCGCCATGGAGGCAGAAGCTGAGGCTAGAAGCAACAGGAACTGGGATTGATGATTAAAACATTGGTCGCTACCTATTGGAATAATGCAATAGGTAGTATCCAAACTTGTGCGGCACCAGGGAAGGTAAGTGAATACAACAAACGCTTACCTCTCCTGAGTGTCCAGAGGTCCCCTGGAGAACTGTTCAGGGCTCTTCCGGCCTGCATCTGATGTCACGCACCCCGTGGTGAGTGCTGCGCGCACATGAAGGCTGAGGTCCAATCACATGCCCCAGTGGTGACCCCCAGAGTGAGTGACATCAGACCGAGCCCTGAAGATGTCATGGAAGATCCTTAGACACCATGAAGATGCCCAAGAAGAGGTGAACAAAGGTGAATATATGTGTTTCCTATTTTTCCTCACCCCCAGGGTCCCCTAGAGTATATTAGTGCTTATAGGTGGAATACCCAAAAAGTTTTGGATTAGGGCTGAGCCCAAAACTTTTGGGAAATTCGGGTCGAATGTAAGGCTAACATCACTGTGTGAGGGCCAAAGAGGGGGCAATATACTGTGTAGGGGCCAGAAAGAACATGACAATATTATGTGTGGGGGCCCAAAAAGGGACAATATACTGTGTGGGAGCAAGAAAAGGGGACAATATGCTGTATATAATGTGGGAAGTATACTTTGTGGACCAATAAATGGGGGGCAGTAAAGGGGGCATTATACTGTGTGTGGGCCAAAGAAGGGAATTTTTTACTCTGCAGATGGCCTACCATTTTAATTAGGGGGACCCATCACTGAACCGAAGATAGCCAGATTGATTTTTTTTTTTTTTTTTGGGGGGGGGGGTGACTTTTTCCATAAGGCCATCTCAGGCAGCAAAGAGGCTAGGTTCAACCCTGGAGGCACCTGTGCGCATAAAATACACCAGTTGGCTGGATCTACTAAAATCAATAGGTTTGATGACCTTGCGCTAATGTCTATGGGGGGGGGCTTCCACATTGCCCTATGTTATAACATAACATTACATCAGTATGAATTTGGCTTTTGGGTGGAGAGACATTGTAATTGTATAGAAATGCTACAGCTATTGGACTGAAATTTATGGGTGGTGGGGGTAAGATGGAACTGTAGCCTATCAAGGATTTTGTGAGTATGTCATGATATTCTGTTGAATCAGTTTCATGAGATATTACATTAGCTAACTATACTGGAGATCACTTAAGTTTAGTCACATGTGTATGTATATATACTGTATGTTATATATATATATATATATATATATATATATATATACTATACGATATACACCCACACTAACCCTACACTCTTACACATTACCCTTATTTATTTTCTTACACCTTATCAATATATAACACTCCATAACATTGCCCTCCGCCTTTATGCTGTGGAATACATAAATAAAATGTATTATTATTAATATAAGTCGGCCTTGTAGGACTTTTTTGTCTAGGGTTTCTTCTGGGCTCTTGTGCTGAAGACTCTGATCTCCAACGCACATGTGAATATAGCCTTATATTTCTCTTTTGCTCATTTTGCCTATTTGACATGAATAAACTATCAACACTTTTATTTATACCAGTATTTTTACATTGTAACATTTTGTCCACACCTGCCTAAACCTTTGTCACAGTATTATAAATGAACACCTACCAACAGCACTCAAAGCCCCCTTCCCACCTTCGAGGCATGCTGTTATGGTACTGTCTATTATTTCTTTATTTTTTACTTTTATACTATTTTACTACTTTTATCAGCACAAAAGTTGAAGAGCACAGATTGCACCACTGAATGTGAATTACAGCACATACAGACACAGTTTTGGTGCTTATTTTAAGTTATTTCCTTATGACATGGCACATTTTACTAGACTCCTCTTGACTTACATTGCTCTTTGCTTCTAAATACTGAAAATATTTTTTTACAGACTGAAGCTTGAGTTTAAGGGCGCCTAATATAACTTGTTTATTGAAATGGGATATGAAATACAGCTCAGTACAACCCAAACATCAGCTATTTTGTAGACTCAAATTAAAAACATCCCATATTCCCATATCCTGATGCTGGGTATTAAATCATTAGGTAATATCTGCTTGTCTGCAAAAGCAAAAAAGAATCCTCTTTAAGCACTTTATATTTTGGCTGGTTCCCAGCCAGCTGATTCAGCCACATAGACTGGCACTTTGTACCATGCCTGCTGGATGAGGACTGCATTATGTGATGTGACAGACGACACTTTTTGCCATGGCAAGGTCAAGCTGTCTGGTGGTCTGATTTTGCATTTACCTCTTACATCTACTCTCTTTCTCTCGCTGTGCATACACATATCTTTATCTGTCCTTACAATAAAGTGAATTCATACATGGATGCAATTGATATCCACCTTAAAAATTCTGACTTAGGTCAGTTTCACATAATACAGTAAAATTTTAGGCTCCATATTACAGCTCCAACACCTGGACTCCCCCACAGTTCTATTGAACTGTGTTTAGATCACTGTACGGTTCTATGGGGATATAAGTTTTGTTCAGTAAATCTGTAGGGGGTCCAGTTGTTACATCCATAACCTAAAATTGCTTAATACATTTAGGTTAATACATTTTCATGACCACATCTTATTTATCTTCTGCACAATGTATGGGGAAAGAACAATTGTCCATTTTCATATAAGTCACAAAGGAATTATTTTATTACAAATTAAATGGCACGAAATTATGTTTTTGAGAGGCTAGATAACTCAAAATGTGTAGTCAGACTCCAGAAAGTGAAGATAGAAATGATCTGCTATGATTCCCCTTGGCATACACCAATAACACCAAAAGAAAACTGATGACAAAAATGTTCCCATAGCTTCCAAGAATTTTGTGTCAGGAGGCCCAGTAGTGACAACAGATGTCGACTTGAGCAAGACAGAAAAAGATGACGGGAGAATAAGTCTAATATCCACATGCATAGAAGGGATCAATAAAATTTCACTTTTATTGTCAAATTGTTGACAAATCCATGTGTGCAACATATACAGCTCACCTACATGTGTCAGACTTGCATCCTTCCTCGTGGCCTCAAGGAAGGATGCAAATCTGAAACATGCAATACTGCTTGCATGGGCTGTGCATATGGTGTTTTCACATGGGTTTTTAATGTCTTGGCAATAAAGGAGGAATTTTTGGATAACTTATGTGCAGGGTTTTCTATACCTAAAAGTTAATTGTCCATTGCAAGAATCCCTTTTCTGTATTGTACATATCTATAGGGGTGCCTTGGTAGCAGATGCTACCGGGCCTCTGGCCCATTTGCTCTGAGCCCCATTAGAGATTTTACACTGGGGCTTAGGAGCTTCAAGTTATGCCTCTGACCTATACCTTGTTCCTACCGTGTTTCCCCGAAAATAAGACACCCCCGAAAGTAAGGCATAGGAGAGGTTTCGGAGAATTGCCTAATATAAGGCATCCCCCGAAAGTAAGACGTATGTTCCCGAACAGAACATACGGTATATACGATATGTGAGGCCGCGGGAGAACCCCACAATCTCTGCTATCATTATACTCGGGGTCTTTTCAGACCCCGGAGTATAATAATCGGCGGCCCAGGGGAGGTGAGCGAACATAAAAAACTATGTGCTTACCTGTCCTACGCTTCTCCAGGCTTCGGGCCTGTTTGGTGACGTCGCAGACGTCAGCGGACGTCATTTTGCGTCGCGACGCCGGCCGGATCATGTGACGCGGCCTGGTCTAACAGTGAAGAAGGCCGGAGTAGCGCACGGGCATGCACCGGAGCGAGGAACGGGTAAGCAACGTTGTTTTTTTATGTTTCTATCCTCCCCTGGGTCTCCGATCATTATACTCTGGGGTCTGAAAAGACCCCACAGTATAATAATTGTTCATGGGTGGTCCACTATGGGGCAAACTACTGTGTGCAGGGGCCACTATGGGGCATGATACTGTGTGCAGGGGCCACTATGGGATATGATACTGTGTGCAGGGGCCACTATGGGGCATGATACTGTGTGCAGGGAAATTAATGGTTTGGATTGTTATGATGATGTCCTAGAAGATGATGACATAACTTTCATTGAATAAATTTTACTTTCTATTCGTACCGTAAATATTGGTAAATGTACCATACTGTTAATTGTTGTACATGGAAATAATGGTACGGTAGTAAGAAATTCTTGATAGGATTCACAGTTTGTCTGGTTATGCTGGTTTGTGATGACAAATACTGTACAGTACCGTATATAATAAATGTTCATTTTTTTGTTCAGCAATAAATGTGAATTCTTCTTCATTGAAAAAAAAAATAAGACATCCCCTGAAAATAAGACACAGCACATCTTTGGGAGCAAAAATTAATATAAGACGCTGTCTTATTTTCGGGGAAACAGGGTACTAATTTCATCATATCCAACTTCCATCATGTGGGCCAACTCCCTCACTCCTGGGCCCACATGCCCCTCTAAAAGCATTTTCATCTCTTTTCATATCTGACAGTCTAAGAACTTCCCACCTGCAATGTTTACTGAGATTTATGCCCCCCAACACTATCAGGAGACCTTAACCTTCTAATAAATAAGTAGCAGTAGGTCAATTTAAGGGAGGCTGCGGTGAACAATGCATTCAAAAGGGTTGCACTATTCTGTCTATCAGCTGGACTAGTGGACTCTGAAGGTAGAGGTAGGCCCACAATTGTAATTATTGCTGAGGTTTTTTTAGTTTTCTTTTTATGCTACAAAATCATTGAATTAAAAATATCAAGACAAAATACAATATTTCTAAAACCACTGTCTTTTCTTTTTGTAAGGTAGCAATTTTGACTTTTACTGTGGGGCCCCGTGATTCCAGTGTACGCCCCCACATCAGGGGTTAAGTAGAGCACAAAAATTATAAGAAAAACTTTTTTTTTTTTTTTTGTATTTTTGGTTTTATTGATCAGCATGTCTCTTTCAAAGCAGTTATTTATTTTTTACTCTCACAATCTGACATGCGAACCAAGCCTTAGGGGTTATGAGGTTTATTCACACCAGGACCCAAAAAATCTCTCCCACATATGAGGAGACCAGTACTTTAAATGAAACATGACAAATTGAGTGAGCCGGTTACAGATTTTATACTGGGGCCTAAGCTTCAAGTTAGACCTCAGGGTTGATAATAATTATTATCTGTACTATATGGTATACAGCCAAGTATTTAATAGGAATTTGGTGCTTCATTTTTTTTTGTCATCTTAAAGACCTGTTGACAAGGTTGAAAGAATGTGAGGAACATATTACAAAAAACTCATTAGCGACAAGACATTTAATACAAGTTCATAGCGTTTCCTGAACGCCATTTCCCTAACACAGCCACAGAATAAAAAATAAATGTGGCAGCAAAATATTTAATTCATACAGAAATGTCTTTTACGCTAAATCAGTTTAATTCTAAAAAATGTCCCTCATAATGTCAAGTGTTGTTGCTAATTGTGCTCTTTCCATCTTATCTGGCTTTAATTTATACCAGTAATTGTGACCCCATAAGTACTTTCATTAGACAAATGTAATGGAATTCTAGTGATATCGTGTGGTCCACAGCAAATAACATGCTGAGAGGATAATGAAAATCCTTTGACACAGCACTTCTGTAATGAAAGAATAATGGATCAAATTACTGCTTGTGTCATTAAATGCCCATGATCCCATTATACAATCCTTGCTTCTTAGAGCCACAATTGAATATAAGCAATACACATCCATTTGTTTAGTTTTTTCTCTTCTCAGTATCTAAAGCCAAAGTTGTTGTTTCCATTAAAAACCAAAAGCTTTACCAGCGTGGAATAAATCTTTCAGTCAAAATGTGGAGAGTCTTGTCTGTCTGCTAAGAAATCCTTTACTTTCTCTGGTCTACAGTCTACAAGTGATCATGCTATGAAGTGATTTGTCATGAGAATATTTTAGGTTATATAATCTAAGATTATGCATACATGCATACATGTACGTACAATGTTTGCAGACCTTTGCCTTGCGTTAGTTACTTTCTTGCTAGGATATTGTATTTTTTGTGACAGTCATCACTGGCATTGGCTTATCTCCATAGAGAATAAAAGGATCATTTTCTGTTGGGAGATGGAAGCCCCTTATGCACATTAGAAAGTTGGTCCAGCCGAAACTGATAAGTTCTACAGACTTTTCTTCAATGCATATGGTGGCCTTTAAGTTCTCAAATAAGGATAGCAGAATGTTCAATCTAGCCAGAAGTACTTTATATGCATCATATCGAATAGAGATGGGCAAACCTTGTGAGATTCATTTCAACAAATATTCATGAGGTTCGTTTTGTACCGAACTTGTTCGGCACAAATCAGAAGCACTATCATCATACTCTGGAATCTCCTGAGGCCCCAGAGTATAATAAGTGGAGGCCCAGGAGAGGTAAGTAAAAATAAAAAAAACTCCTATACTTGCCTCACTCCCTTGGCATCCCTGTGGCATTTGGAGGTCCCCCAGTACCCTCTTTGGGTCTCTTTCGCCTCTGGATGACGTCACATGACCTGGGGTCACCACTTAGGCTCACTCATGTGGGGCTTTGATGTCATGACCAATCACAGGCCTCAGCAGTGAGCCCAGGGTGCCTGAAATCAGCCAGAGGCCAGAAGAGGATGCCGGGGGACCGTTGGACACCCAGGAGAGGTGAGGCAAGGTGAGTATAACAGTTTGTTATTCTTACTCACTTCCCCTGAGGGGACACCATTCTATAATAATATTACCTGGGTGGCAAACGCAAAAAGTTTTGGACTCTGGTCAAACCTGAAACTTTTAAAAATTCAGGTTAAATCTGGTTCTATCAGAATCAGTTCACTTATTCCTAATATGAAAGTTGAAAATAAATCCTCAGCCAGCTGGTTACTAAGTAACACATGCAGTGTCCCTCCCTATGAGACCCTGGGCCTACTATCCAGCATCTCCACAGAGGTTCGTATCTACTCATGTGGTTCTAGCTCCCACAGACCCTGGCACACTCTATCCTTCCCAGACAGGGAGCATTATGGGAAGGATGGACACATTACCTGTACAGCACTCTGACCAGGCTGCTAATTAGCCTCATCAGAAGCTCCTTTCCCAGACTTTTCTCTTCCACCCTGCTTTTCCAAGGTAAAATATATACCATTTTTGTAAGGTCTAATGGCATAGGTATGCTAAGATATATATGTATCAGAGTTAACCCAAACTTCTGCTTTTGGTTAAACTGTTGTAGTATGATTATTACAGAAGACAACAAAGACTAATTCTCAATGACAAAACATTTCTCAATGACTTTTCATTGTTTTTTATTGTCTTCTGTGATACAATATCAGGCTATAACAGATTAACCAAATGCAGAAGTTCAGTTAAACTCTGCTATATCTGTACGTACACATATTTATGATGTACATATACATTTGGGCTGTATTGATACAGCCCATTCACATAATTCTCACTACCTGAGGATATGATAAAACAAGTCAACTTTATTAGTATACTTTAAAGAGGATGTTGAAGTATTGTATGTGTTCATATATTTTATTAAAATGTATTGTACCCAGGAAAGTACAATTATTTAGTATTCAAATCACCATTTTCTATTATCCCCACACTATCTGACTTATTGCTGAGATGATATACTACCTATGCTGTCTCTCTAGCACATAGCTTGAGATTTATACTCTTTATTCTATAACTAGTTATCTTGCCCCTAAATATGGTTGTCACAGTTATAAGCTTTCAGCTTCATTAATATTGCATTGCTGCTCTGTAGATATTATATTGCTATATTGCTGAAGGACTACTGCCACGCTAATATTTCTGGATTATGCTGACAGCACAATATCTCAGACAGGGCAATTACTATTTCTACTAGAAGGACCCAGGTTGGTTGTTCTTCCTAGCCTGGTTTGCTATATAAAGGCGAGTCTGTGCTCTGCTTACTCCTATACAGACGAGGATACTGATGTGCTTAGTTTTCTCTGTACATTAAAGATGAACTTTCACCACCTTCAGCAACTCCAACATTTTGCATCTTCTAAAAGGTGCTTCTCCACTGATACTAGTACAATTGGAATTATTTCTCTACCCCCACCCTACACAAACAATCAGTGCTGTTAGTTTCAGGACCAGATGTGCTGATAGTCTCTGGTCTGGAGCAAACAGTTGGGACCTCCCATTTGACAGTAGAGACTCTGTTTTGCATATTGGATGCTGAAACTAACTGATTGCTCTTTAAGGATGGAGAAAAAAATTCCACTGGAATCATTGGAGCGACACCTATTAAAGGATTCGAAGAGCTGAGTTGGTGGAAGTGGTGAAAGGTCCTCTTTAACTCATAGTGACCAATACTCCTGTAACATGGGCAGCAATGGGCATGACCAACCACAAAGGGGAAGAGTTTGGGTAAAATTAACCCCCAAAGTAGACGGTTTGGGGACATTTCTCCAGGTACATGTTCTGTCTTCCGGTGTGTGTGTGTGTGTGTGTGTGTGTGTATGTTCTATCTTCTGTATGTGTGTATGTGTGTGTAGATGCTCTGTCTTCTGTGTGTGTAGATGTTCTGTCTTCTGTGTGTGTGTGTGTGTGTGTGTGTGTACATGTTCTGTTTTCTGTATGTTGTGTGTGTGTGTGTGTGTGTGTGTGTGTGTATGTTCTATCTTCTGTATGTGTGTATGTGTGTGTAGATGCTCTGTCTTCTGTGTGTGTAGATGTTCTGTCTTGTGTGTGTGTGTGTGTGTGTACATGTTCTGTTTTCTGTATGTGTTTGCGTGTGTGTGTGTGTGTGTGTAGATGTACAGTGCCTTGCGAAAGTATCCGTCCCCCTTGAACTTTTGAACCTTTTGACACATTTCAGGCTTCAAACATAAAGATATAAAATCTTATTTTTTGGTGAAGAATCAACAACAAGTGGGACACAATTGTGAAGTGGAACAAAATTTATTGGTTATTTTAAACTTTTGTAAAAAATAAAAAACTGAAAAGTGGGGCGTGCAATATTATTCGGCCCCTTTACTTTCAGTGCAGCAAACTCACTCCAGAAGTTCAGTGAGGATCTCTGAATGATCCAATGTTGTCCTAAATGACTGATGATGATGATAAATATAATCTATCTGTGTGTAATCAAGACTCCCTATAAATGCACCTGCTCTGTGATAGTCTCAGGGTTCTGTTTAAAGCACAGAGAGCATCATGAAGACCAAGGAACACACCAGGCAGGTCCGTGATACTGTTGTGGAGAAGTTTAAAGCTGGATTTGGATACAAAAAGATTTCCCAAACTTTAAACATCCCAAGGAGCACTGTACAAGCGATCATTTTGAAATGGAAGGAGTATCAGAACACTGCAAATCTACCAAGACCCGGCCGTCCCTCTAAACTTTCATCTCAAACAAGGAGAAGACTGAGATGCAACCAAGAGGCCCATGATCACTGTGGATTAACTGCAGAGATCTACAGCTGAGGTGGGAGGGTCTGTCCATAGGACAACAATCAGTCGTACACTGCACAAATCTGGCCTTTATGGAGGAGTGGCAAGAAGAAATCCATTTCTCAAAGATATCCATAAAAAGTCTTGTTTAAAGATTGCCACAAGCCACCTGGGAGACACACCAAACATGTGGAAGAAGGTGCTCTGGTCAGATGAAACCAAAATCGAACTTTTTGGCCACAATGCAAAACGATGTGTTTGGCGTAAAAGCAACACAGCTCATCACCCTGAACACACCATCCCCACTGTCAAACATGGTGGTGGCAGCATCATGGTTTGGGCCTGCTTTTCTTCAGCAGGGACAGGGAAGATGGTTAAAGTTGATGGGAAGATGGATGGAGCCAAATACAGGACCATTCTGGAAGAAAACCTGTTGGAGTCTGCAAAAGGCCTGAGACTGGGACGGAGATTTATCTTCCAACAAGACAATGATCCTAAACATAAAGCAAAATCTACAATGGAATGGTTCACAAATAAACGTATCCAGGTGTTAGAATGGCCAAGTCAAAGTCCAGACCTGAATCCAATCGAGAATCTGTGGAAAGAGCTGAAAACTGCTGTTCAAAAACGCTCTCCATGCAACCTCACTGAGCTCGAGCTGTTTTCCAAGGAAGAATGGGCAAGAATTTCAGTCTCTCGATGTGCAAAACTGATAGAGACATACCCCAAGCGACTTGCAGCTGTAATCGCAGCAAAAAGTGGCGCTACAAAGTATTAACTTAAGGGGGCCGAATAATTTGGCACACCCCACTTTTCAGTTTTTTATTTTTTACAAAAGTTTAAAATATCCAATAAATTTCGTTCCACTTCACAATTGTGTCCCACTTGTTGTTGATTCTTCACCAAAAATTAAAATTTTATATCCTTATGTTTGAAGCCTGAAATGTGGCAAAAGGTTGAAAAGTTCGCAAGGCGCTGTATATATATATCTTATACTAGCAGAAGGACCCGGCTTCACACGGGTATATTTCATTTTTTGTTTGTGTAGTGGCCCTATAAGATTTGGCCAGTTTTGCACTTGACATCCAGTATGGCAGTCAGTTCAGTATAGGTACAGTCTATTTATGGCTGTGTTGTTATGGAAACCTGGTAAATGAAATGTGAACTTATATTGGCTGATACATGTCATATGACTGAATATTTAAGGACCTGCGAACTGCTATTGACTCATACAGGTCATAAATAGCTTGGTTGCTATGGAAACCTAGTGTAAAGCTGTGCGTATGTCAAAACTGAAGAACCTGCGATTTTCCATTGGTTCATAAGTGTCATGTGATCATGTGTATCTCAGTTTGGATATCAGTGAAAAACCTGCGCTCGGTTGTTATTTAAAACCTGGAGTAAAGCTGTGTGTATGTGACCTTGTGTAACAGTGTCATCCACAGCACCGTGCCCCTTTAAAGCTTACCTACAGCAGTGAAGAAAAATGGCTGGGTTGTTATGGAAACATGGAGTGCAGCTGTGTGCATGTGGCTGACAATGCCTTGTCAGATTGGAGACGGGCTTCGGTCTGCTGGGGAGTTTCAGCAGCTCGCTGTTGTCTATGACATACCTTGTCAGATTGGAGACGGGCTTGGGTCTGCTGAGAGTTTTCATTAGATCGAGCACCAGCCATGCGTTTTGCTGCAGGGGGCATGAGTAGTTTAAAAACGTTTCATTTTATAAGAATGCTGACATCCAGTATGGCAGTCCACTATAGGTACAGTCTATTTATGGGTGTGCTGTTATGGAAACCTGGTAAATTAAATGTGAACTTATATTGGCTGATACATGTGATATGACTAAAAATTTAAGGACCTGCGAACTGCTATTGACTAATACACGTCATAAATAGCTTGGTTGCTATGGAAACCTGATGTAAACCTGTGTGCCTGTGGAGACTAAGTACTTGCGAGTTTCTATTGGCTGATAAGGGACATGTGACAGTGTGTATGGCAGTTGGAATATGAGTGAAAGACTTGCAGGCTTGTATTGGCTAATGCAGGTCATTTTTTGGGAATACTGTATCTCAGGAACAGTACGTCCTAGCGAGCTGAGACCCAGTCTAAAATCTTCACCTGATGTACCTGTGTGCCAAATTCGGTGAGGATCCGTCCAGTCGTTTGGTCGCGCATAAAGAACAGACAGATAGAAACTCATTTTTATGGAGTCTGCAAAAGACCTGAGACTGGGACAGAGATTTATCTTCCAACAAGACAATGATCCCAAACATAAAGCAAAATCTACAATGGAATGGTTCACAAATAAACGTATCCAGGTGTTAGAATGGCCAAGTCAAAGTCCAGACCTGAATCCAATCGAGAATCTGTGGAAAGAGCTGAAAACTGCTGGTCACAAACGCTCTCCATCCAACCTCACTGAGCTCGAGCTGTTTTCCAAGGAAGAATGGGCAAGAATTTCAGTCTCTTGATGTGCAAAACTGATAGAGATATACCCCAAGCGACTTGCAGCTGTAATCGCAGCAAAAGGTGGCGCTACGAAATATTAACTTAAGGGGGCCGAATAATTTGGCACACCCCACTTTTCAGTTTTTTATTTTTTACAAAAGTTTAAAATATCCAATAAATTTCGTTCCACTTCACAATTGTGTCCCGCTTGTTGTTGATTCTTCACCAAAAAATTTAAATTTTATATGTTTATGTTTGAAGCCTGAAATGTTGCAAAAGGTTGAAAAGTTCAAGGGGGCCGAATACTTTTGCAAGGTACTGTATAAGATATATATATACACATTCATACAGGTACATTCTAGAGGTACATTGTAGGTGTGCATATAAATACTGCATACACATACACACATATATGCAGGCTTCAGAGGCGCTTACACATATACATATAGCATCTGTTGGATCCCACTCAGTTTCTGCAATGCCACTTCCATCAATACAGATGAAAGTGTTCATTGCACTGTTAACAGTATTAGGCCCTGTTCACCGGGTAGAATCAGGTGCTGATTTTGCTGTGGATTTCACCCCAAAATCAGTGGTAGATGCAGCCTTCATTCTGCCTCCTGTTTTCAATGGTAGGCAGAGATTGGAGAAGGACACAAAAAAAATAAATATCCTGCTATATTTGGCCGCAGATTCCTCTGCTGATTACGGACATCCATTTGGGCGGAAAGCCGACTGTCAGAAAATGAAAAGGAATTTCTCTTCATTTTCCGACGTCTGAACAGGGTGCAACACTTAAATACTGCCTCTGTATTACACTTACAGGTGCATCTCAATAAATTATAATATCTTTGAAACGTTCATTCATTTCAGTAATTCAGTAATACAATTCATAATCAGCGTCTTCCATGACTGTGTGTCCTACTGAACCAGACTGAGGGACCATTTAAAGGCTTAGGAAACATTGGCAGGTGACACACTGAATTTACAATAATGAACTTTTTTACAATATTCTAATTTTCTTAGATTTTTGTTTTCGTTACCTGTAATCCATAATCAACATTTACAGAAATAAAACACTTGAAATAGACAACTCTGTGTGTAAAGAATCTATAAAATATAGGAGGTCACTTTTTTAATTTAATTACTGAAAGAAATAAACATTTCAAAGATATTCTAATTTATTGAGATGCACATGTATGTACAGTTCTATCTACTCCTGATCCTCTGTATTACAGTCCATTCTAGCAGGTCTGCCTCAGCAAAAAACATCCAATTTCGTCTGTTTTTTGCTGTGGTGCTTTTGGACAAAAACGCTGCTGCATGAGTTGCACCACAAAGGGACCTATTGAGGCTCTCTCACCCAAGGGCCCAAATAAGCCTGGAGCCAGCCCTGAGTCCACATACAGTATATGTTTATTTGCCTTGGCCGCAGCCCTATTTTATTGAAAAAGTTGTCTTTCCAATATACAAGTTAACTGGCAAGTGCAATCCTATTCCTGGCATGCCTATCTCCGCCCAACAAGATCGATTAACAGGGTTCACTTGTTCAGACACCATCAGTAACAACAATGAAATTTTGCACATGCACTGATCATTTATGGTCTAGGGCATGCATGGTAAGCTCCGTGTTGTGAGTAGTGGTCCCACAGCAATTGCACATGCACTGCGGTCATCTTTGCTACTTCTAGGACCCTGCCATCTGAACATGCAAGTTCTGTCAAGCAAGACCTGATGGAAGAAGCTGAGCATGCTTAGTAGGTTAACCCCTTCCTACTGCCCAAAAGCCATAACCTTTTTACTTTTCTGCTCATAGAGGCATATGAGGGCTTAATTTTGGTGAACAAATTGTAATTCGCAATGGTACCATTTAATATACTGGGAAGCTGGAGAAAAATTCAGAATGGGGTAGAATTAGAGAAAAACTTTCTTATGGGCTTTATTTTTACGGCATTCACTTGTGCAGCCAAAGTGACATATTACCTGTATTCTATGGGTCAGAACGTAAGAATAAATTAAATAAAATCTGTGAGGAAGTCAAAACATACAACAGCGCCACTCTTTGCTGTGA
This sequence comes from Leptodactylus fallax, assembly GCA_947044405.1. Classification (NCBI taxonomy): domain Eukaryota; kingdom Metazoa; phylum Chordata; class Amphibia; order Anura; family Leptodactylidae; genus Leptodactylus; species Leptodactylus fallax. The sequence continues at coordinate 8,098,785 of CAMRHE010000016.1, forward strand.
GTTGTGTCTGGTATTGCAACTCAGTTCCATTAAAATAATTCACCTATTATAATACAGCATAAAGTAGTAGTAGTAGCAGTTGTAGTAGTATATATGTTTAAAATTCCTGTTAAAACTTAGTCCTTTTTACCAAACTACATGGAGTAGGAATTTTCATGTAAAACAATCACGTCGGGATCATTCTGTTCATCTCCTTGATCTTTTATACAGATGATAAAACACTACAGAGCTTTGAAGAACAACACATAACTCTAGAGGAATGTGTAACAGTGAAACAGATAAAATGGAAGCAAGAACAATAGTTATTGTGAGGAATAAAAAGAAAATCAGAGTTTGACCTCTCATCTCTGGATAATAAACTAAAAATAATGGAGCTAAATAAAAGAACTATAATCTATGGAACAGATTGTGCCTACAGGTAATGATACATTGTGAAGAGAGGTAAACAATGACCTCCTGAATTGGGTATGTGGAATGGGACCAGTTACTGTTCAATATTACATACAGGAAGCCTTTCTTATTAATCTGGTATAAAGTATTGCCTCAAAGCAATTTTTGGTATATGAAGTCATCTTCCTCTGAAGTCAGTGGAGGATAGAGTCAGCTTTTATTCAAAAGGAAGACACTAATGGTTGTACATTATGGCATGAAAGCAGAGCTATAACCAGGCTTTCCATCACTGGGGCATAGGTTCAACTAACCGACAACCAGCATCCTGGTCACTGCCCCGCCTTGGCTTGGCTAAGAATTTTATTGGAAGCTGAGCTGCAGTCTGGCACCTCTGCTTCCGGTTCTGTGCTGTGCATAGGCCATTAATAATAAATTCTTGGCCAGCTCCTTTAATGGGTAAGGTGATTCATTGTAGAGGTATTCTTTGAACTCTATCCTTAAACAGTCAGCTCTTCAAGTTGATGTGTTAAATGATATCAAAATGGCCAGCCTAAGGATCTGAATGACCTTGATACCGGGCACATTTTGATGGCTAGATGACTTGGTTAGAACACCTCTAAAATGACATGGCTTAAGTGGTGAACCTACCAAAAGTAATTATTATTAAACATACAAAAGGGTCATGGGCGTCTAAGGTTCATAGATGTGTATGAGGAGCCAATCTGGTGCAATTCCACAGAGAAACAAAAATTGCTAATAGCTCCGTGCTCCATTATTCGGCCTTCGGCTGATAATGTCTGCGGCAGGGAAGCGCAATGAGCGCCGAGCTACAGACATTATAGTCGGAGCCTGCAGGTCCACAGGAACACGGTTCGGCGAGTATTAATTTTTTTTCTTTTTTAATGTAACATTGCTGGTTGAGGGGGGCATGGGGAAATTAAATTATGGGGGGGCATTGGGGGCCCACTTTCAAAAAGTTTGCACAGGGCCCCCCAATGCATTAAAATGGCCCTGACTGTACCACAGGGGGTCTGATCACTAATGCAATGCATTGCAATGAATTACAAATTGACAGCACTTGTATTACAGGCTGCATAGAGTAGACTGTAATACAAGTAAATGTCTTCAATAAGCTCCTGGCTGTCATGGCAATGGATCGGTGGCACCAGATCTCATTAATATATGACAATATCCTGCTGGCCATAAAAGCAGCTGATCTACAAATACACCCAGGTCCTTCTTAATAAGTGAGTCTACTATCTTTAGTCCTGTTAGACTTATGTTGCATGCATGTGAGAAATAAGGGAACAATGCAAAATCATTATAACATTTGGAAGTATATTAGGAAAACATTCCTAACTTTTCAATAACTTTTTTGCTAAATGCAATTGTAATGGTAGTTACACTTGGAGTTGAGTGATCCATTTTGTTATGAACTTGATTTGTTACAAATTTTCCAAAAATTTTGGGTTCAGTTGAACTCCAAACTTTTGGGATTTACCAATCACAAATCATTATCATACCCTCTTCAATTCCATAATGACTTCACTGACTTTCACCCTACCATCAACCTTAAACTTAGCTTTTCAGAGAGTGAAATACACTTTCTCGATACCACAATATACTTCAAAGACCACCGGCTACTCACATCAATATACCACAAACACACAGACAGAACGGTCTACCTGAGAAACGACAGCTTCCACCCCAAGCACACAAGACAATCTATTATTTACAGCCAGGCTATACGATACAATCGTATTTTCTCCGACAAAGCAGACCTGGACAAGCACCTCCAGGATCTGTGGACGAAATTTCTCCGATTGGGATACAAACCAAAAGTGACAGACAACCAATTAAACAAAGCGGCAGCCATTAACAGAGACAGTCTACTCACATATAAAGAGACCCAGAATGAAGCCCGAGTGCCCCTAGTTGTCACCTACAACCCACAGCTGGAGATCCTATGAAGGATTGCCAAGGAGCTCCAACCTGTGCTACATAGGGACAACAGACTCAAGGACATATTTCCAGTCCCTCCTCTCCTTTCCTTTCGGCAACCACCAAACCTGCGGCCTATTATTGTCCAGAGTGCCCTGAAGGCCCCAACTGAAAATGGCACCTCACCTTGCCTGCAAAACAGGTGCAAGACCTGCAGGCACATCCACACCGCTGACAGTGTACCTGTTCCACTGTCACAACAGGTGCACAGAATTAGGGGGACATTTTCCTGCAGGTCTTCCAATGTGGTGTATCTCATAATGTGTGTGCAATGTCCCACCACAGGTCTCTATGTGGGGGAAACAGGGCAGAGACTCAGTCAGCGCATGAACTCACACAGATTCACCATTAATAACAGCAGAACAGATCTCCCAGTGGCTGCACATTTCTCTGGAGAAAACCACTCTATTGAAGATTTGCGGGTTGTGGTTTTTATGGGACATTTTAAGACGCAGAGGGAGAGAAAGGAATGGGAATATAAGTTAATGCAAAAATTTCAAACTCTGCAATTTGGACTTAATATTCATGCCAGCTTCATGTCACACCATGTATGAACTGTGAGGGTCACAAATCACCACCTGATAGCAAACAGATCACAGCAAGAATTACTGATCCCTCCGTCACGCCCCTCCAGATTGTTTATTTTTTGACCTGTTGTAAATAACTTCTCTACTTATATTGCATTTTGTTTTTTTAAGGATTCTAAGATCCTTTGACGGTCCATGTCTTTTGTGTATAAAAAGTCTGTGAATTTTCAGTTTCTTGTATAACACTATGTCTGAAGAAGAGAGCTACTACTCTTGAAAGCTTACCATCAAATATACTCAGTTAGCCTCTAAAAGGTATCGCCTGATTTCTTCACTCTTCTACTACTTTCTATGGCTAACATGGTACAACATTATACTACTATCATACTCTCTTCAGAATCCAGAGTATAATTATTGGAGGCCCAGGGGAGGTGCAGAAAATTTATAAGAACATATACTTCCTTCACCTCTCCTGGGCTCTCAGTCACAGGCTTCTGCAGTGACTCAGGGCCACTGTCGTCATCCAGGAGGCTGGAAGTTGTCAGAAGATACCCAGGGAAAGGTCAATGGATGTCGCGAATGAGCCCAGGACAAGTGAGGGAAGGTAAGCAAGAGTGTTTATTATTTTTTGGCATCTTCTCTTGGTCTCCGATTATTATTATGTTAATACCACTTCCAGTTCGGGCCAGAGTTGAAATGAAATTTGGATGAAAGTCACAAATAGTCACAAAACAAATCTCTCAAGGTTTGCCCATCTATAGTTACACTATAATGATTTAAGTCAAATTACAAATATTACATTTCTAGCATATCAGTCCCTGTTGGTTGATCAGTTCAAGTTAATTAAATATAGAAGCTAAAATTAAAGCATTAAACATTTTATGATTAACTCAACAATTAAGGTTACATTGTAATGGATGAAATAGTGCCTCTAATCCAATAACTAAGCAAATCTTCTACAGTGTTTCAAATATTACATTTTATTACAGAAGTGTATTCAGAAGTGGGATTTCACTAAAAACATCAAGAACTATTTCTTATGTTAAAAAATATATTCAATTAGAATGTTTAGTTTTGATCAAAAATATGTTTTAAGTCCAGTTCCTTATTTGAATACTGAAAAAAAAAGAAAAAAACATACGGGGCACTTCCTCTTGAAATATAATAAGGGATCGATACTGCACACTGGAAACATGGCTGCTTACCTGACATACTCCAGTATCAAACGTTATAACCAAAACACACGATGATCCAGCATCTCCGGAAGATCTTATATACCGGACTAAAATGTCAGCTGCCGACTCCAGAGCAGGATTAAAATAAATGTATTGTGCTCCATGAGATGTTTCCATCAGCTTCAGAACACTGCTGGAGGTGCGGCATTGGGAGTGGCATGATGCTACACTCCCTCATCTCCCCTCCGACCAATCCTGTAACTTAGTTCTCTAACCCTGATTTCTGGTTACCCCTTTATCATCTCTCAACTATTCCTAGCATTGTTTATTTTTGTTGTGTTGGTGAAGAGGTTCCACTTGTTTCATTACTCCTGTTACTGGACTCTGCTGCGTCAGAGATTTTTGCCCTCTCTACCTCCTTACCTACCACCCTGCTCCCTTGTGTTGTCTCTCCTTTCATTCCCACTTGTTTTGTTCCTCTTCCTCACCCCTCCTTTTATTGCCTCTTTGCCATCAGCATAATCTTTTTGTTATTGTTTGAAAAATTAATAAAAATTTTTAATGAGAAAATAAATTGATCCCTTAATCCATATGAAGCAAAAAAGACAAACCCAAAAAATAGGGGTTCACTTACCCCAGCAAGAAACTTCTTTATAGGGGGAAAAAAACAGGATCCAGTTCCTCTTTTTTGTTATGATAAAAAGACAAAAAGCAGATAAAACTGTTTCCATATAGATAAAACAAAACAAAACTGACAAGTGTACCACAATTATGTGCGGTAAGGGGGCGTTCACACTACCGTTGGTGACCGTCAGTAGTGTCCGTTGCTATTGTCCATTACAAGATTTTAGCATCGGACACTAGCTGAACCGTCAGAAATCCGTTAAAATTTCTATTCATTTCAATGGGTTTTTATATTGTGTCCGTTAGTGTCCATTTGTGTCCGTTTACACCCAATCCATCAGAAGTCCGTTAATTTTTTCGCAGACAAAAAATCCTACATGTAAGACCTTTTGTCCGTTTGAAAAAAGTGGATTCTTGACGGACAGCATGTGTCCATTATTTTTTTAACATTGAAGTCTATGGGTAACGGACTTATAATGGACAGTAACTGATAGCCATCAGTTACTGTCCGTTATTTTATGTCCGTTTTTTTCTTGCGCATGCTCAGAAAGCAAAAAAAAAAAAAAACGGACAGTGTTAAAAAAATGGACAGTGTTAAAAAATGGACACTAACTGATGCTAACTGATGCTAATGTGTCCATTTTTTTAACTAATCCATTAATTGGATCAGTTAAAAAAACGGACACATTAACATCAGTTAGTGTTCGTTAATGTCTGTTATGATAGGTGTCCGTTTTTTTTGTTTTTCTTTTTTTAACGGACACTATCAGAACGGACATCAATGGTAGTGTGAACCCTGCCTAAAACTGCACTTAGTATAAAAACATACAACACGTTTCACGCTCTGAATGAGTGCTTGGTCAGGTATACAAAAGCTTCCTTCTATCAACCATAATGTCTATATGTATCTTTATCTAGGTCAAAGGTCTAATCACGTCCACAAATAAAAATATATCCATACATATGTATAAATGATAACAACTACCTTCAGGAGTATAAATATACACCAGCACAATTACGTTGTTGGTATTAGTGTTAGTTACAAGAAAAAGATAAATTTTTTCAAAAACATCATCAAAGTGCAACAGTATTTTAACAATATTTACCAACATACGCTGTCTGTGTAATTAGGAAAGCTGCAGCTCCACTCCACTGTGTTCCTCTGACTACAGAAGCCGAGATGAACAACAAATAATCTAAAAGCATTGGTGCCAGTTTATAAACAGTCACAATTGCCGGCTTTCCAGTATATGTACAGTATAAGCTTATTAAGAATTATATCAGCTTCCTAAATCCATCTATTTTCTTCTATTTGTCTTCTATTATCTGTTACATTGTATATGGTATGTTAATTATCAGAGTTATATATATATATATATATATATATATATATATATATATATATATATTACATATAGATATAAGTATCGGCATTGGTATCAATATCTATATCAACTTTGGTAAAGTATTATCTACCTTTATAAATCTATGTATCTATCTTCCCATAAATTGTAACCTTTCATACTATATATAATTAGTTTAATTAATTAATTAATTAATTAAATACCAGTGTGGGAAAATGTCTCCAACAATAATAGGGATGATTGAAAACGGTCGGGAACAGCCATGGGTACAGGGGTGGCACCTTCTTATGCCAACCTCTTTATGGGTTGTTTTGAAATGGAACATGTCCTTAAAAAACATCTTTATCGAAAGTATACCCATCTTAATTGACGTTATATAGATGATCTTTTTTTATTTACAGTACAGACCAAAAGTTTGGACACACCTTCTCATTCCAAGAGTTTTCTGTATTTACATGACTATAAAAATTGTAGATTCACACTGAAGGCATCAAAACTATGAATTAACACATGTGGAATTATATACTTAACAAAAAAGTGTGAAACAACTGAAAATATGTCTTATATTCTAAGTTCTTCAAAGTAGCCACCTTTTGCTTTGATTACTGTTTTGCACACTTTTGGCATTCTCTTGATGAGCTTCAAGAGGTAGTCACCTGAAATGGTTTTCACTTCACAGGTGTGCCCTGTCAGGTTTAATAAGTGGGATTTCTTGCCTTATAAATGGGGTTGGGACCATCAGTTGTGTTGTTCAGAAGTCAGGTGGATACACAGCTGATAGTCCTACTGAATGGAGTGTTAGAATTTGTATTATGGAAAGAAAAAAGCAGCTAAGTAAAGATAAACGAGTGACCAACATTACTTTAAGAAATGAAGGTCAGTCAGTCCGAAAAATTGGGAAAACTTTGAAAGTGTCCCCAAGTACAGTGGCCAAAACCATCAAGCGCTACAAAGAAACTGGCTCACATGAGGACCGCCCCAGGAAAGGAAGACCAAGAGTCACCTCTGCTGCGGAGGATAAGTTCATCCGAGTCACCAGCCTCAGAAATAGCAGGTTAACAGCAGCTCAGATTAGAGACCAGGTCAATGCCACACAGAGTTCTAGCAGCAGACACATCTCTACAACAACTGTTAAGAGGAGACTGTGTGCAGCAGGCCTTCATGGTAAAATAGCTGCTAGGAAACCACTGCTAAGGACAGGCAACAAGCAGAAGAGACTTGTTTGGGCTAAAGAACACAAGGAATGGACATTAGACCTGTGGAAATCTGTGCTTTGGTCTGATGAGTCCAAATTTGAGATCTTTGGTTCCAACCACCGTGTCTTTGTGCGACGCAGAAAAGGTGAACGAATGGACTCTACATGCCTGGTTCCCACTGTGAAGCATGGAGGAGGAGGTGTGATGGTGTGGGGGTGCTTTGCTGGTGACACTGTTGGGGATTTATTCAAAATTGAAGGAATACTGAACCAGCATGGTTACCACAGCATCTTGCAGCGGCATGCTATTCCATCCGGTTTGCGTTTAGTTGGACCATCATTTATTTTTCAACAGGACAATGACCCCAAACACACCTCCAGACTGTGTAAGGGCTATTTGACCAAGAAGGAGAGTGATGGGGTGCTACGCCAGATGACCTGGCCTCCACAGTCACCAGACCTGAACCCAATCCAGATGGTTTGGGGTGAGCTGGACCGCAGAGTGAAGGCAAAAGGGCCAACAAGTGCTAAGCATCTCTGGGAACTCCTTCAAGACTGTTGGAAGACCATTTCAGGTGACTACCTCTTGAAGCTCATCAAGAGAATGCCAAGAATGTGCAAAGCAGTAATCAAAGCAAAAGGTGGCTACTTTGAAGAACCTAGAATATAAGACATATTTTCAGTTGTTTCACACTTTTTTGTTAAGTATATAATTCCACATGTGTTAATTCATAGTTTTGATGTCTTCAGTGTGAATCTACAATTTTTATAGTCATGAAAATACAGAAAACTCTTGGAATGAGAAGGTGTGTCCAAACTTTTGGTCTGTACTGTATGTTTTTATTTGTTGACATGATTAAACCTTTGACCTGGATAAAGATACTTATAGACATTATGCTTAATAGAAGGAAGCTTTTGTATACCTGATGAAGCACAAAACGCGTTGTATGTTTTTATACTAAGTGCAGTTTTACCGCACATGATTGTGTTGCACTTGTCAGTTTTGTTTTATCTACATGGAAACAGTTTTATCTGCTTTTTGTCTTTTTATCATAATAAAAAAGAGGAACTGGATCCATGGGATTTGTTAGGCGCTGGCAATTTTATCCAATTTTTTCCTCCTATAATGAAGTTATTTCTTGCTGGGGTAAGTGAACCCCTATTTTTGGGTGTTATTCTTATTTGGACCTATTCAACAAGTGTGTAACCAACCACTATACCTTGCATGATGTCCATAAATAGGACCTTTACCCACCTTCACTAATTCAAGTTCTTAGCACCTGTTAATAGGTGCTGCTCCACTGAATCTAGCACAGTTGGAATTTTCTCTCTATCCTCTAGCATTCCCGAGCAAAAAGCGTAGTTAGCTTTGATGCCTGATGTGCTATTTAAGCTCTTTAATGTCAGAAGGGCGGTGTCAGGCATGGGGTGTGAATCAGAGCTCCAATCAGAGGCAGCCGGTGTCAAAATACTAACAACAATGATTGCTCAAGAATAGTGGGAGCTTGAGAAAAAATTCTGACTGTACTAGAATCAGTGGAGCAGCGACTATTAATTGAAATAAAGAGTTGGACCTGTTGGAGGTGGTTAAATGTACTCTTTAAGTGGGGTAATGGTTAGAGAGAAGATAAACACAATCTGTACAACATAGGCAGTATCATCTAAACAGTCAGGAGTATTTCCAAGAACAAAGAATAGGTGCTCATCTGCTAGAGTTGTGATAAGATAGGTACAACTCTACTATAGACAAGTAGAGATAAGCTACTGCTGTCCTCCAATCGTACTACAGACAATGACTTGAAATTAAAGGCAATTATGTGAAGAAAGTAAAATCTCAGTCTTGGGATGTGCCACCCTTGCAATCCAGTTCTATTCTACCCCATATGTTGTTTTACGGTATTATTCACTCTGGACATGGATTACTTTAGTGGCACATACCAAGATTGAGATTGTTTGTTTGCTTTTTTCACCTATAAGTGGGTTAATGAAAGTTATTTTGGTTATTTGGCCAATAAGAAATATAAAGATTTTTGTCAGAACCTCTTGGATTTTGGTTTGTGGAACTCACCACAATTGCTTTCTTCTTTGGTTTGAATTTGAGCTTGTATCTCCCACAGGTGACATCACCAGATGAAAATGCCGTGCTTGCAGGACTTTTTAATCCATGATTTTAGATGGACTCTGCGCCAGAGGTTCCGAATGGAGACTCTGATGCAGATGTGAACATAGACTCAGGCATGCACTTTTATCTGTAGTTGTCTGCTATAAACAACACGCATGAAATAGAAGTGAATCTTCTCCATAACTTTCTCTCTTATACACACAAGCTCACACACTTAAGGTTGGTGAGATAGAAAGCTTCTTGTTTTGTCTCTTCTGTGCTTCTATCTCTCTTTTCTCACAAAATTCCTGCTCTCTCCTCCCCCTCCATTCTCCATAGACTTCTATTGTGAGCTGCAATATGATACATCTATGACCTTCTGCTCTAGTAAGATGGTATTTAGAAGATATTTCAGAGTGAAAGTTTAGAGGGAATCAGGAAAAGAATCTGATAAGTGGAGAAAGATGCATTTTTGTACTTGTACTATTGAGTTTTGTAAAGTTTGTTGAAAGTTGGTGACCATTTAACGCTTATGTATGTTATAGTTAGATGCAAGGCCACAATAAAAGCAATAACAAGAAATTGTCTGATAACTGCAAGTGGTAGAGATAGCTATCTACCACTAGTACACCTCTGTGAGCCAAGACACACCCCGAGACGCCTTCACCAGAGCTCACCGCAAGGCGAGATGGGCTTTGCTGGATCTGGGGATCTGAATTGTCACAAAACAAATAAATGTACTAATAATAAATGCACTGCTGCAGAAACCAACACAAAGTCCAGAAAACTTAGAAAGAGGTGTGGATGCAGAGAAGTTAGTAGCAGAGTCAAAAACCAGGAGAGCATGTAGTAAGCCGAGACGGGAGACAAAAGCAATATCCGAGAGACTAGCCAAAGGTTACAAATCCAGTTGGGAATGTCACAACAAAATCAAGAGGCACGAGAGAAATCCAAGGACCAAGCCAGTAGTCAGAGATCAAGCAGGTATACATAGAGAGTCAGAGCCAAACTAGTGAGCAACGTAATTAGTTGGCACCTGAATCAAAAAAAGGAGTGGGCTTATAAAGGCCTCTTCAGCTGCTGATAGGTAAAGGCATAAAAGTAAACAACTGGAAAGCTTCCCTAAGATGTCACAGCAACCTTAAAGAAGCAGAAGCCGAAGAGACACTCCTGACAGTGTAATCCTGTTTATTAACAAGTGTATCAGTATCTCATAAGGCTTTTGCTTAGGATTTTTATAGTTACCAACAAGGGCATAACTTGAAGCTGCTGGGCCACAATGCAAAACAAGTGGCAGGGCCCACAAATGTGCTATGTATAATACTGTTTTCTTCTTATGTCCTAGAGAGGCTTTTGGGCGCCCGAGGCTCCAAAGCCCAGCAGTGATTACTACCGCTGAACCCCCTATAGTTCTGCCAATTATATTATATAGTAATAGGCAAAAAAGAACCACCCTTTTGGAACACCAAATATTCAAAAGGGTAGTATAGTAGATTAGAGCCTCTCACTGGGCAAACCTTTTCAATACACTCTTTTAGTGCCTAAAAATTGCTGCCATACTACAAGATTGATCACATGCTGAGTGGCTGAAATGGATGTTTAGACAATATCAAACAAGATTTGAGTCATGCTTTGTCAGCAAATGTAGAAACGGAATTTAGGAATGTTTCACCATTTTATTTATTTATTTAAACCAGATGGTAAAGTATATGTATACATTTCTCTAATCTGATTGTAGATTTTTAAATTCTATTTTCTGCACATGACTACGGGGCTGCCATCTTGCCTGCTCTTTTCTTCTGCTCTGTTATCAGTATTTAGTGATATGTTTTACAGCAGTGGTCCCCAACCTTTTTTTTTGCCACGGCCTGGCAGGGGGGGCAGGGAGAGCAGTTTAGGGGCTTGGCTTTGGTCATATGGGGGCGGGATTATAAAGCAAACAGCGCTGTACACCGTTGCGTGCTGGTGGGACCTCGGTGTACAGCGCTGTAGACTGAGGTCCCGTCAGCACGCCCTGGTGTACAGCGCTGTTTGGTGTACTATAGAGAGCGTAGGGGGGGGGGGATCATGTTTAGTATAGAGGTAGGAGGCACAACACTGTGGCCAGATTGCCGACCCGTGGACCGGGAAAAGACCCCCAACAGCCCGGTCCTGGTCCGCGGACTGGTGGTTGGAGACCCCTGATTTACAGCACAGTCATTGCCATAGGCAGCAGTAGTCTGGAGCTGACTAATTGGGACAGATTTATTAAACTGTCTAAAAAGAAAACTGTCTTAGTTGCTAATGGCAACTAATTACTGCTAAGGTTTATTTTTCAGAAGCAGAATTCAAAATGAAAACTGTGCTGTGATTGATTGGTATGGACAAGTAAGACAGTTCCTCTTGTAGACAGTTTAATAAATCTGCCCCATTGAGGTCTATGGGAGAGTTTTCTAGACGTGCATCTATTGTTGGTAGTGGATGCAATTAGGCTTATTGGCCAGAGTGAAAATTGTAGGGTATAGTATTTTTTGTTAAATATAGATAGTGACATTGAATTAAAAAAAAAGAAGATATATATATATATATATATATATATATATATATATATATATTTATACAACCCCAATTCCAATGAAGTTGGGACATTGTGTAAAACAAATAAAAACAGAATATGATTATTTGCAAATCCTTTTCAACCTGTATTCAACTGAATACACTACAAAGACAAGATATTTAAATCACAATATTGAAATAATAGGTTGTACAGTATTACGTGCCAAGGCTAGTATATGACTAAATATAGGAGAGTCACTCACTAATTTTATATGGACGTATAAATATTTAAATCTTTATTAAATAAACTTAAAAGATACCGAAACACAAAACACATTGGGTGCACAATATTAATTATTTAGGCTCTAATAGCCTAAAATTTATATAGAAATCAGAGAGAGTTGTGTATAGCATTCATTTCCGTGGAAGTACCAACTTTATATGTAGAATAATTGTAAAGTAACTACAAACCTACAGCTATGTACAGACCTCAATCTCTCTCATTATTCTCAACAATTGTAAATTTCAAGGGATGTTGTATACCATAAATGTCCCTGCCTCATTATTTATAGATTTCTGCTCTGGTGTATCAAGATGGCTAAACCAGCTTTGGTTTATATACTGAAGCAGCACAGGTGAAGCAGTCACGCTTTGAATTTACAATTGACTAGCACCATAGCCAAACCAGTGCTCACGGCAAACTACACATTCATCTACCAGCACTATTATAAACCAGTGCTCACACCAAGGTAAATTCTTTTTTATCCACCAACACTATAGTAAACCAATGCTCACAACAAAATTAACACTATTTTTACGCGTTTCTGAGATCAACAAATATTAAATTGTTGGCATCTTCATAAGAGGTAATTGTTATTTATCTAATCTATAGAACTCCAGTGCCGGTACAGTAAGTATGTTTTCTTATTCATTTTTAGGCTATGCCCTTTCTAACATATGCTTCCCATTCCCCCATTCCGCACTGATATTAGGCTTTTTCAGAGGTTAGGTACATATAATGTTTTCTTATTGTTGTCTTAGGCTGTGCCCTTCCCAACATCACTCCCCACACCCCCCGTCGGCACTAATGTTTGGCCGCCCAAGACAAGATATTTAATGTTCAAACGGATAAACTTTATTGTTTTTTTTTTTTTTTAATATTCACTCATTTTGAATTTGATTCCTGCAACACGTTCCAAAAAAGCTGGGACAGGGGCAATAAAAGACTGGGAAAGTTGAGGAATGCTCAAAAACACCTGTTTGGAGCATTCCAGAGGTGAATAGGTTAATTGGAAACAGGAGAGTGTCATGATTGGGTATAAAGGGAGCATCCCCAAAAGGCTCAGTTGTTCATAAGCAAGGATGGGGCAAGGTTCACCACTTTGTGAACAACTGCGTGAGCAAATAGTCCAACAGTTTAAGAACAACATTTCTCAACGTACAGTGGGGAAAAAAAAGTATTTAGTCAGCCCCCAATTGTGCAAGATGAGAGAGGCCTGTAATTGACATCATCGGTAGACCTCAACTATGAGAGACAAAATGAGAAAACAAATCCAGAAAATCACATTGTCTGATTTTTAAAGAATTTATTTGCAAATTATGGTGGAAAATAAGTATTTGGTCAATAACAAAAGTTCATCTCATACTTTGTTATATATCCTTTGTTGGCAATGACAGAGGTCAAACGTTTTCTGTAAGTCTTCACAAGGTTGACACACACTGTTGCTGGTATGTTTGCCCATTCCTCCATGCAGATCTCCTCTAGAGCAGTGATGTTTTGGGGCTGTCACTGGGCAACACGGACTTTCAACTCCCTCCAAAGGTATTCTATGGGGTTGAGATCTGGAGACTGGCTAGGCCACTCCAGGACCTTGAAATGCTTCTTACGAAGCCACTCCTTCGTTTCCCTGGCGGTGTGCTTGGGATCATTGTCATGCTGAAAGACCCAGCCACGTTTCATCTTCAATGCCCTTGCTGATGGAAGGAGGTTTGCACACAAAATCTCATGATACATGGCCCCATTCATTCTTTCATGTACACGGATCAGTCGTCCTGGTCCCTTTGCAGAGAAACAGCCCCAAAGCATGATGTTGTCACCTCCATGCTTCACAGTAGGTATGGTGTTCTTTGGATGCAACTCAGCATTCACTCTCCTCCAAACACGACGAGTTGTGTTTCTACCAAACAGTTCTACTTTGGTTTCATCTAACCTTTTGACATTCTCCCAATACTCTTCTGGAACATCCAATTGCTCTCTGGCAAACTTCAGACGGGCCCAGATATGGCTTAAGCAGGGGGACACATCTGGCACTGCAGGATCTGAGTCCCTGGTAGCGTAGTGTGTTACTGACGGTAGCCTTTGTTACGTTAGTCCCAGCTTTCTGCAGGTCATTCACTAGGTCCACCCGTGTGGCTCTGGGATTTTTGCTTACTGTTCTTGCGTGAGATCTTGCGTGGAGCCCCCTGATCAAGGTAGATTATCAGTGGTCTTGTATATCTTCCATTTTCTAATTATTGCTCCCACAGTTGATTTCTTCACACCAAGCTGATTGCCTATTGCAGATTCAGTCTTCCCAGCTTGTTGCAGGTCTACAATTTTGTTTCTGGTGTCCTTCCACAGCTCTTTGGTCTTCACCATAGTGGAGTTTGGAGTGTGACTGTTTGAGGTTGTGGACAGGTGTCTTTTATACTGATAACAATTTCAAACATGTGCCATTACTACAGATAATGAGTGGAGGACAGAGGATCCTCTTAAAGAAGAAGTTACAGGTCTGTGAGAGCCAGAAATCTTGCTTGTTTGTAGGTGACCAAATACTTATTTTCCTCCATAATTTGCAAAAAAATTCTTAAAAAATCAGACAATGTGATTTTCTAGATATGTTTTCTCATTTTATCTCTCATAGTTGAGGTCTACCTATGATGTCAATTACAGGCCTCTCTCATCTTTTTAAGTGGGAGAACTTGCACAATTGGTGGCTGACTAAATACTTTTTTTCCCTACTGTACAACTGCAAGGAATTTAGGCATTTTATCATCTACAGTCTATAATATCATCAAAAGATTCAGAGAATCTGGACAAATCTGCAAGTAAGCGGCAAGGCCGCAAACCAACATTAAATGCCTGTGACCTTCAATCCCTCAGGCGGCACTGCATTCAAACTGACTTCATTCTGTAACAGTTATTACCACATGGGCTCATGAACACTTCAGAAAACTATTGTCAGTGAACACAGTTCGTCGCTACATCTACAAGTGCAAGTTAAAACTCTACTATGCAAAGTGAAAGCCATATACCAACAACACCCAGAAACTCCACTGGCTTCTCTGGGCCTGAGCTCATCTATGATGGACTAACGCAAAGTGGAAAAGTGTCCTGTGGTCTGAGGAGTCCACATTTCACATTGTTTTTGAAAATCATGGACATTGTGTCCTCCAGACCAAAGAGGAAAAGAACTGCCCGGATTGTTATCAGTGCAAAGTTCAAAAGTCAGCATCTCTGATGGTATGGGGGTGTGTTAGTGCCCATGGCATGGGTAACTTGCACATCTGTGAGGGCACCATTAATGCTGAAAAGTACATACAGGATTTGGAGCAAAATATGCTGCCATCCAAGCAACGTTTTTTTCAGGGACGTCCCTGCTTATTTCAGCAAGACAATGCCACGCCACATTCTGCACGTGTTACAACAGCGTGGCTTCGTACTAAAAGAGTGCGGGTACTAGACTGACCTGACTGCAGTCCAGACCTGTCTCCCATTGAAAATGTGTGGCGCTGTAACGTCTCTGCCTGTTCAGGTCTCTGTGCCACCCTCCACTCGCACTCAGGGCACGTGTTCAGCTTGATTCCTTGCTTATGGTTCTTGTTGCTCAGTCTGAACACTGTCCTAGTACTACTACTATGTAATTGAATTTCAGCCACACCTGTCTCCTGCACCTTGTTTCTTTCTGCTCCTGAGATAGTTAATCTTAGCCTTGCCTGTGTGATTGACAGCTTATCTACCAATCAAGTCTGGAGCAGGTCCTGGACTTGCTATTATAAGGTCATCAGCTCACTCATGGTCGCTGGCTATTGAGATTCTGTCCTGTGACTTTGTCCCTGCTAGCTCCTCTTCTGTTATTATTGTATTCTATCTTCTGACCTTTGGCTTTTCTTGTTACTTCTCTTTTGGATTACGATTTGGTACTGCTTTGGCTCTCTGATTTTGACCCTTGGCTTGCTGACTCTGCTTCTGTGTTGTTTTGTCTTGCCTTGTTCTGTGTGTCACTTATTTAGGGGTCGGCTCCAAATTGTCGACTTTCACCTAGGACAGTCAGACAAGTAGGCAGGGACAGGGGTTGGGTCGACTTTAGGGATCACTGTCTCTGTAACTCCCTTCTTCCCTGGTATCAGCAGCAGCACTGGGGAATTGCTCAACTGGCAATTTCCTTACAGGCGCATTATGAAGCGCAGAATACGACAACAGAGACCCCGGACTGTTGAGCAGCTGAAGTTGTACATCAAGCAAGAACGGGAAAGAATTCCACCTAAAAAGCTTCAACAATTCGTGTCCTCAGTTCCCAAATGCATTTTGAGTATTGTTACATGGAAAGGTGATGTAATATAGTGGTAAACATGCCCCTGTCCCAGTCTTTTTTTTTGCCCTTTTCCCAGCTTTTTTAGAACGTGTTGCAGGTATCAAATTTGAAATGAGTGAATATTTGCAAAAAATAAAAAAACTTTATCTGTTTGAACATTAAATATCTTGTCTTTGTAGTGTATTCAATTAAATATAGGTTGAAAAGGATTTGCAAATAATCGTATTCTGTTTTTATTTATTAGAGTTGTATATCAAAATTCTTTAAAAACATTATCTATTATATGCATACATCTACTGTAAAAGACTGCAGTCTTGAAATGATTGCTCTTTAATAAAACAACTTAGCATTTTATTTCCATTTCATTCATTCTTAACATCATTGCTGGTAATAGTCATATTTCATTTATGACTATTTATTCATACTGTATGTATTTTGCAGGTAGGAGTATTATTGTCTACTAAACTGGTGCCAAAATAGAAAATGTCGCCATTGCTTATAAAAATGAGTTTGCTGCAAGAGCCAAGAATTTTATGTCAGTCTCTTTTTGTCCCAGGATTGCTATTTTCTGACAAAAATCACCTGAAAAGATATGAAGAAGCCAATCAGTGTAATATTTGTGACAATGCATGTCAATCTACAACACAAGAGACTATTCTGCGGCACATACAGTAGCTGATATGAAAGGTGAACACACTGTTGGAATTGAAAGCTTGGTGTTCCCTTATCTATGTCACAAACTGTTGACATGGACAATTTTTTAAAATGACTTTCACATTTGTATTGCTGGTAGTGAAGCTATTTTTCCCTTATTTAAGCTACCAAGTGAACAGAAAATAACTGCTTCGCTTTCGGAGCCTTAATATTAATCAATCATTGTCATTTTGATTTATGTTTAAAATGCTGGAACTAATGAAAGGAAATCAAGAAAGGAAGCGCTTTGTAATGGCTAGAAATGGTTTGCAGGAGACAAGCTGCTGGGTCTGTTCGCTTAACTTGGCATTATCTCCAGCAAATACACACATAAAATGTTTCATAAAAACGTTACTGGGACATTTTATAAAAGCAATGGCTATGCAATGTATATCAGCTAGCAAGGCTGTACATACCATAGAGACATACCAGGCTACTTTAGTACCTTAGACAGAGGGGGTTAATCCCTAGTTGCTGCTACAAAAAAACTAGCAAAAATGATAAATCTGGTGAGGATGATAGCACCACCCCACCCTCAGTACACCCTCTCCAAGCCCTGTTTTCACAAAAGTGGCAAACGTGTAATAAATGCTACTTGAGAAATGTCTTCTTGCAAATGGAGTTTAAAAAGGTTTAAACCTGAAAACTGGCGTAGGGCTTTATATATCTGCTCATAGACTCTTTAGTTGATGTGCCCTGCAGAACTCATTTAGCATATTCACATGTTAAATGGTTGACTTGTGAGAGATACAAACTCTTGGCTGCTTCATGTTTTGGAAGTCAGAAGCGAGGACTTGTAAATGAGTCAGGCAGTGAAGGAACAGACTATGACTGGCATTCATGTTGAATTAGCTGATAACAATTCCTACAGTTGAACAGGTGTCCAGGGAAGATGGAAAGTGAACATTTCCCAGACATGCACCAATCTCAGATCTCCTAAACAGTTAAATGACTATAACAACCTGTAATGAATTGTCACTTACTGGAAACTTGACGACTATGCTGCTCTATTTCCAGTCCCATGTGGAATCCTTATATTTATTGGCAAAACATAGAAGTAGATATTATTTGAGTTTTCCTGCTTTCATCTGACAGATTCCTACTTTGGTAAGAAAAAACATACATCGATCAGCCATAACTTTAACCTTTTCCTGACATCTGCTGCACATAGGAGGTACAATGTGGCACATACTCAGGAGCTGAGTCCATGCCATACACGTTGGATGCCAGCTGTGATACAGACGCCATTCAACAGCTTTAATCCCAGATGATTAACCCCTCTGATGCTATAATAAATTCCAACTGCAGTATCTTTAGGCTAGATGCAAGCAACAGTGAAAAAAGCAGTGTGTCACTGATTTTTTTATCAGTTTTCTGGCCATGTGTCAGCTTTTGAAAAAAATGGATGAACTTCATTGGTCTCTTTTTTGACCCAACCTACTCATCCTTTTTAATATTAGTGAAACTGATACATCACCCAAAAAAGGAAAGTTCAAAACCGATCCCATACTAGATTTCCAAGTCCTAAAAAATGGACAAAGATAGGACCTGGCCTATTTTTTAACTGACGTTATACACTGTTAGTTTTAATAAACTTACATGTGTATGTATCCATTGACTCTGATTGTTCTAAAAATGGATGTCAGTTTTTGCATGCACGGGACAGAAGGAGGAGTTCTGTTCAACCCCCAATCTACTTATAACAGGGCTTAATAGTAAAACAGTAAAATATTGTGTATTTTATAAACGAGTGAACAAATGCAAGTTCAGGTCTCCTAAGGGGATTAAAATAAGTTTTGAAAAATCTAAAAAAAATAACAAAACTATTAAAAATTCAAAACACACTCCTTTGCCTATTTCATATTAATTAATAATAAAAAAAAATTAAAACTATTGAAATATAAAAGTATTTATCCCACACTGTCAACACTGTAAAGTTTCTTTTTCTGCATTCCACTTCACAAATTTTTTGTTCACAATTTGTTAATATATTGTATGAAACATTAGAAAATACAGCTTATTCCACAAAAAACAAGCCCTTATGCAGTTATTTGAATGGAGAAGAAAAATTTTATAGGTCTTGCAAAGCAGGAAGAAAAAAACAAGGATGAAAAAACTGGAAATGGTTGTGTGAGTAAGGGATTAAAATCACTTGCTTAGCATTGTTTTGATTCCCCTTGTTTCATCAAACCAGTTTTGATGTGTTGAGGAATGGACTTAACAAGACATTTTAAGGTGTTTTGTGGTATCTTACACCAAGTCATTAGCAGTAGATCTTTAGAAGTCCTCTAAGTTGTGACATGGGGCCTCCATAGATTGGCCTTTTTTTTTTTTTTTGCAGGGTCGGACATGAGTGGCATTATCCTGCAAAAAGCTGCATACTGGTATTAGGGAATGCAGTGGATCTACTTGATCTAAAACAATGCTAGCTGTATGCTATGTGTCAAAGTAATATCCACTTGAATACCAGGATCCAACATTGTCTAAAGTCTCTACCAGCTTGCTTTCTTCCCATAGTTTATGATGGTACCACCTCAGATAAGTGACACAAAATTACATGTCATGGTGGATTCATTGAACAAGTTCAAAGAGCGCCTGGATGCCTTTCTCGAACAGAACAACATTACGGGTTATGGGTTCTAGATTTTAAGGGCTCGTTGATCCAGAGTTTTATACTGATTGCCAGAATGGAGTCGGGAAGGAATTTTTTTCCCATGAAATGGGGCAATTGGCATGGGGTTTTTTGCCTTCCTCTGGATCAACACTGTAGGGGACTGTAGGGTTATAGGTTGGACTTGATGGACTGATGTCTTCATCCAACCTCATCTACTATATGTAACTATATGTAACATGACCAGAAGCACCACAACCCTACAGATGGGCATACGAATAATACAAAAAAAAAAATGTAATTCATCGTTTTGGGCCACCATCCTTCATTGCTCCATTGACCATTTCTGTACCTCTGCAATTGAAAGAGTTTTGTTGTATCAAAGTGGTACAGTAACATTTAGAGTATTTTTTTAAAATGCCAAAACCAAAAGAAACCCCAGTGAAGTTATATGTACTACAATAGTACATATGCAATTGAGTTTTGCTGTCTTAAAAAAAATTGAAAAAATCCAACAATGTAGTGTTTGGTGTTACCACCAGTTAATACCTGTTTACCCAAAGTCACATCTGTGGCTGTCACCGACATTGCTAAGTCTGTGTTTGTGTTAAAGAGCTAGAAAGGCGACTTTTTAAGGCGATTTGAACATGAACCCCAAATGAACCAAATTTTAAAAATCTCACTCATATCTAGTGCTAACCATTTAACACCAAGCTCACCCTCAAGACCTAGTCTTATTTGTTTATTTATTTATCATGCTTACTTGTATAGCGCCTTATATTCCGCAGCGCTTTACAGACATCGTCAGTCACTGTCCCATATAGGGCTCACAATCTACATTGTCCTAGTCATTTAATCTTCACAATTTGGCCCATGTAAAAGTTGCTGAGATTGACCATTTTCTTTGGTTTCAGCACATAAACTTTAGGAAATGACTATTCATTTCCTGCCTAATACCTGATACCCATCAATAGACGCCATTGTTGTGAGATAATGAAAGTCTTTTCACTTCAACCATTAATCCTAGATGCTTCTAATTCCCTATAAAAGAATTTACAGTTAATCTTACTATCTAGCACCTCACCGATTACACAAACCGACTTTGGCAAAGGTGACATCCTATGAAAGTGCCATGTTTAAAGCCATTGAGCTTTTCGACAATCCATACTACTACCAACCAACGCCTTCCCGACATCCACCGTAATAGTATAGTGAATGTCAGGTCTTTAACCCCTTAGCGACCCAGGGCATAATAGTACGTCCTGAGTCGCATGACGATGTATGGAGAGAGCTCAGGAGTATGATACAGCCAGGACCAGCTGCTAACAGCAGCAATCGGTGCCAGCACTGCTCTCGGCTGTTAACCCTTTAGATGTCGCGGTCAAACGGGACCATGACGTATAAATGGTGCTGGCACCACGGGTGCTGCCATTTTTCACCGATCGGCGCCCTCCAGAATCATCGGAGGGCGGTGATTGGTTGCCATGACAGCCGGGAGCCTATTGAAGGTTCCCAGGCCTGTCATTACTTTAGATCTATTACATGATGCCAGAGGCATCGTCTAATAGAAGGAAATGCATTTTGCTATTCACTGCAATACAGTAGTATTACAGTGAATAGTATGAGCGATCAGACCCCCTAGGTTTCAAGGTCCCTAGGGGGTCTGATCATACAAGTAAAAGTAGAAAAAAAAAAGTTTTTAAAAGTATAAAAAAAATAAAAAAACCCACAAAAGTTCAAATCACCCCCTTTCCCTAGATCAGATATAAAGGTAAATAAACAAAAGTAAACATAAACACATTAGGTATCCCCACTCTCCAAAATGCCCAAACTATTAAAATATTAAAATATTTATCCCATACTGTGAACAGCGTAACGACGAAAAAAAAATCAAAATGGCCAAATAATGTTTTTTTCAACACTTTGCCTCCTATAAAAAATTGAATAAAAAGTGATCAAACAGTCAGATCTTTCCCCAAATGGTATCAATAAAAACATCACGTTGTCCTGCATAAAAATATGCCATACCCAGCTCCATACATGTAAATATGAAAAAGTTACAGTTATCACAATATGGTGACACAAATTTTTTTGCAAAGCTTTTAATTTTTTAAAAGGTATTAAAACATTACAAATGCTATATAAATTTGGCATCACCGTGTTCGTACTGACCTGCAGAATACAGATAACATGTCATTTTTACCATACAGTGAACACTGTAAAAATTAAACGCATATGAAATTGGCGCAAATGCAGTTTTTCGCCAATTGCACCTCATTCTGAATTTTTTTCCAGCTTCCCAGTACATTGCACAGCATATTGAATGATACCATTACAAAGTACAATTTGTTTTGCAAACAATAAGCCATCATGTGACTCTGTGAACTGAGAAATGAGAAAGTTATGGCTATTGAAATGTGATGAGGGAAAAACGAAAATGCAAAAAAATGGCCGGGTCTTTAAGGGGTTAAACATGGGGAGGTCAGGTCTTTAACCCCTTAATAGCACAGCCAAAAAACAACTTAAGGACCCATTTTTCAAAACTGACATCTGTCACTTTATATGGCAATAGCTTTGAGATGCTTTAACTTACCCAAGTGATTTTTCGTGACACATTGTACTTCACATTATGGATAAACATTGATCAATATTTTTAGCATTTATTTAAAAAATAGGAAATTTGATGAAAATTTGGAAAAATTCACAATTTTTTAAATGTGAAATACTCTACTTTTCAGACAGTCATACCACCCAAATACATTAATAAATATTATCTACCATATCTCTGCTTTATATTGGCATCATCATTTAATTTATTTTGGACATTATAAAGCTTACAATTCTAACAGTGATTTTCCAATTTTACAAGAAAATTTCCCAATCCCATTTGTTAGGGATCACTTCAGTTCTGAAGGGGATTTTAAAAGGCTATATTATAAAATCTCCTAAATCATCCCATTTTCAAAAGTGCACCCGTAAAATATTTCAAAACCACATTTGGGAAGTTTGTTCACTCTTTAAGCATTTTATGGGAATTAAAACAATATGGAGATGAAATTTAAACATTTAATTTTTTTCAAATAATGTTCATTTAGCCCTAAAATTTACACATTCACAAGGGGTTAAAGGAGAAAATGCATCTCTCAATTTGTTATGAAATTTCTCCAGGGCACAGAAATACCCCATATGTGGATGTAAACTGCTGCTTGGGCACTGTGCAGATTTTGCTGTAATAGTTTTCAAGTGCCACGTCTCATTTGCAGAGATGTAGCCAGGGCTGCTTTAACCATAGGGTCAATGGTGCACTTGCACCGCGGGCCCTATAGTAGCGGGAGCCCTGTTGGGACAGCGGAACAGTCCGGCATATGCTGTCCCGCAGGCTGCCCCAGTTGCATACAATGATGATGCAGGGAGCCATTTGCTCCCTGCTTCAACATTCTTCCCCAGGAGCTGCAGACGCTATGTGATGACATCACTTATATAGCGTCTGCAGCTCCTGGGGAAGAAAGTCAGTTTTGAAAAATGGGTCCTTAAGTTGTTTTTTGGCTGTGCTATTAAGGGGTTAAAGACCTGACCTCCCCATGTTTAACCCGTTAAAGACCTGGCCATTTCTTTGCATTTTCGTTTTTCCCTCCCCACATTTCAATAGCCATAACTTTCTAATTTCTCAGTTCACAGAGTCACATGATGGCTTATTGTTTGCAAAATAAATTGTACTTTGTAATGGTACCATTCAATATGCTGTGCAATGTACTGGGAAGCTGGAAAAAAAATTCAGAATGAGGTGCAATTGGCGAAAAACTGCATTTGCGCCAATTTCATATGCGTTTAATTTTTACAGCATTCACTGTGTGGTAAAAATGACATCACTTATATAGCGCCTGCAGCTTCCCGCAGACTCCGGACCGAGATAGCAGGGGAGCAAGGAGAGGTGAGGATTAGTCTTTTTTTTTTTTTTTTTTGTGTGGTAGGGGAGGGACAGTAAACTGTGGGGACAACTGCAGGGCTATGAAGATGAGCTTGGATTCATTTTAAAGATGAGAATCTCATCTTTAAAATGATACCGAGATCATCATGATAGATCCCGAGCGATTCGCTGGTGAAAAAGATGTTCGGCATTGCGATCCCAATGCAGATCTCAATTCCCGACAACGTTTTTTAGAGCAAATCACTCTGAATTTGTAATGGCTGTCATGATGATTCTCATCTTTAAATTGAATCAAAGCTCATCTTCATAGCCCTAATGGATCCTGAGATACGGGGCTCTAAATTGTCCTCCCCCTCCTGCCTCAGGCAGCATCTTAGAGCTGACATAGGAGGAAGGAGGGGGAAGGAGCAGAGCTGCAGACTGCACAGACCATGATAAATCATCATTGTCTGTGCATAACCTGTATGTGACCCCAGGGGGAGGGGGTAGCAGGGACTTCTGTCCATGTTATTCCCTCTCCTAGCAATCAGAGAGCATACAATACTTTTGCTCTCTGACTGTCACATAGAGGGATAATGTAATACCTCGACTCACAAAGTTTGCCTGGTGGATTCGTTCAGACCGAGCTCGTCTGAACTAAAATAGCTATTATTATACCCTGAGGTCTCATCAGACCCAGAGTATAATGATCGGATACCCAGGGGAGGTGTAATAAATAAGTAAAAAACAGTGTTACTCACCTCTCCTGGGATCCAGTGTGGATCTTCAGACCTCTTCAATGACATCACAGACATCACGTGGGTCAGGCCAGTGTCACAACACATAATGATGCCAGCGGTGAAGCCCAGGTGAAGTGAGTACCACTGTTTTTCATGTTTGATCACCTCCCCTGGGCCTCCACTCATTATACTCTGTGGTCTGAAGAGTATAATAATAGTTCATGGGTGGTGAACCCAAAATCTTCTGCAATATTTCCAATGAACATCGTAGAGGCCACTGTGGGACATTATACAGTGTTGAGGCCACTATGAGAGATTATACTGTATCAAGTGACCACTATGGGACATCATACCTTGTGAAGGGGACATCATACCTTGTGAAGGGGACACTATGGCACATTATACTATTTGGAGAAGCCACTATCGGACATTATACTGTGTGAAGGGGCAGCTATGGGACATTATACTGTGTGGAAGGGACGCTGTGGCACATTATACTATGTGGAGGAGCCACTATGGGACATTATACTGTGTGGAGGGGCTGCTATGAGACATTATACTGTGTGGAGGGGCTGCTATGGGACATTATACTGTGTGCAGGGGTCGCTATGGGACATTACACTGTGTGGAAGGGCTGCTATGGGACATTATACTGTGTGGAGGGCCACTATGGGACATTATACTGTGTGAAGGGGCCGCTATGGGACAGGAAATGGGACACTATGTAGTGTGGAGGGAGGTCAAAAGTTTGCTATGGGGCCTAGTCTTTGCTAGTTTTTTTTTTTTTTTCGTTTAGGATATAAAATGGTACTAAGATATTTTATAGATAAATTTCTCTATAATTTCCCACTATGAAAAAACTATTTTTATCATTACTTACAAAGTTACAAATGAATGATAAGGGAAATAATAAATGTGCTGTGCGGTGAGCTCAAAAGTGTGAGCTATAATGTTATATCATGTACAGAATTATAAAGCAGTTGCGGCCTCCAGGAATAAGGAACCTTGTCAAACCATGGTAAGATTAAATGGATGTGAATACAGGTAAGCAGCCCAAAATCTCATCCTTCTCTCTAAGGGAATGATAAATATCTTTGCATTTTGCAATACCGGGAATAAATTTTATGTTTGCTTCTAAAATGTTTCTGCTGGGTAATGTATTATAGCCAAGCAGCTCACAAATCATATACCTCTGGCTTTTTCTTTTAGAAGTGTTCTAGAAGGATATTCAAGTTTTCCCTATAGTTCAACTTAACAGATATATATATAATTATAATGTAGGACAATCCAGAGAAGCTTAGGGCCATATCCTGCAAGATCCCAATCTGAGCCTTAGGGATTCCTATTTTAGTAGTAGTGTCCAAAGTATTCTATACACTTTCTAATTGTTAGCCATAGCTTAAAAAATAGATGCAGTAAGACTCCGGTATCTGCAGGAAATACGTTCCAAGCTTACCTAAAAATACCAGAAACTGGGAATAGTAGAAAGCTTTCCACACAGTGTAAAGAGCCAGAAGGAAAAGGCTCTGTGCACTGTGCAGTGACCAGATCACAATGTTACTGGCCCAGTCACTGCACCGTGTACGGAGCCATCTGCTCAGAGAGCAGCCGATTGCAGGGGTCGGATGTTGGACCCCACCAATCTTACATTAACGACTTATCCAAAGAATAGCTCATTAATATAAAGTCTTGCATAACCAAATGCAGCTAACCAAGGTTAAGTGAAACCACAGTTAATGAAAGCTGGTCCAAATTCCAGACCTTTATGACGCCTTCTCCCAGCCACCACCAGCATTTCCGTAGGTATAATTGACATGCTGCGATTTTCAAAAAAGCAAGCATTTTTGAAATCACAGCATTTCCAATGCAGATTTTTTTCTGCAATGTGTGGATGGGATTCACCAGATCTCATCCACTTTGCAGGTAATGTAAAATGCACTGTTTTTTGCTGCAGCGGTTTTCCCCCCGGCCTAAAAAGCATTTTATTTTTCTTCCAAACAGGGGGTGACTACCTCAATCACTGAGCATAGTCGCATCATTGGTAAACACGCCCTTCCTGGATGTAGCAAGTCCCCTGGACAGTTGAAGCTGATCTTCCAACTGTTTTGAAGACACTGAAGCTGCAGCAAAATTCTGCACATGTGCAGTACGCTCCTGTAGTCCAGGACATGTCCGAGCATACTGCACATGCATTGTCTGGAAGTTCCGCCCTACACTGGTTCTCCTACTGAAGCCTCTTCTTCTCTTCTGGGCGGAACTTTCAGACGGCACACGCAGTATGCTCGGACACGTCCTGGACTACGGGAGTATACTGTGCAGCAGCTTTGATTATGTCAGAGCAGTTGGAAGATCAGCTTGCACTGCTCAGGGGATATCCTACATTCAGGATGGAGTTGTTTACCAATGATGTGGCTGTGCACGGCAATTGAAATAAACGCCCCCTCTGCTCCAATGTCCACATTTGCATAAATAATAAAACTGCTTTTTAGAAGCCTCCTCAGGGCTTTGAAACACTTCAAAGGTATGGTTTTAATTGTGCCCAAAACCTCTGGAGCATTTTGGTAGCAGTTTAAAGTGTCTGGGGGAGGTGATAGACTCTCTTTAATGTCTTAAGGAACCTGCTCTAATACTTCTATGATTAAACTGCGGTGAGACATTTTTATATGGAGTTGCAGCAGCCCAGTAGACAAAAGCCAAGATTTGGGAGTAGTAGTAATTGTGGTCACAGTGTTAATAATCAGATCATCCGGCATTCCTCAAAGTTGGTACAGTGCAGATGGGGTCTGCAGGGTGTATTACAGTGGTAGTGATGGTAAGCCTACTTGATCCTGATGGTGGTTGGAGTGCCCTTGATGGTAACTGTAGGAATAAGACTCAGTTAACAGATTTTCAAGCAATGAAACTCATAGTTTACTGACGAAGAACTATTGATATCAAACAGCTTCATTCAGACCTTTGGGTACAGTTTTAAGGACATCCACTGAGGCTGGATCAGAGTGTTAAGATGGTACTTCCTGGGTGGCAGTCTAACTCTCAAACAATGTGATGTAGCTACCTAAATCCACAAAATTTTCTACATTGCCCTGGCTGCTGGGTGCAGATCCAAAGAGGGTTACTCTGAGGCTAAGAAACAGGGACATAGCTATGAATTCCATATAACATTACCCTTACTGTCTCTTCTTGTATATACTCATATGTATTCCATATGAGTAGAGGCTATTCCCATCTCCCAAATGCAGAACAACACAAAGATTGCTTCTGAGCTGGCTTGGGGCCAACCTAACCAGGGACTCTAAGGATCTCTTCACACTCTCCCTAACTGGTGAGTGCTAACTCACTTTCTTCTCCTAGCTCAGAGAGGAAGAGACAATGGTCCCCACCCCCCAACCAGTAGTTCCTAAGTCAAGGTCTTACCATCATGGAATGACATGCCAAAAGCATACAGTTGCATCAACAGCACAAATATGACATAAAAACAAACTCCCTCCTTTTGTAACACTACAGAATTATTAGGAACTCCCCAGGAGTGGGAAAATTTTTCAGGGGTTTCCTAGCAGATGTAAGGTTGGAAATCACTGACCAATAGAAACATAGCAAAAGTCTATTTACTTGTACAGTATGCAATTCCTTTATTGTAATGCACTTTTTGGTGGCCTGAGATCTCTGACAAATCTGCAAGTAGAAGGACTGTGAGTTTAAGCTCTTTTCCTTTCGTAATGATAGATGAGTGACTCACTAGTCCTTATCTCACTGTGCCAGAAGCTGAAAGCAAAAATGCATGTTTCTCTCCTGTATAGCATGCAGCTAAAGAATTCAATGAAGTCATAACAGAAATAATGTCACACCTGGCCTTATAATAGATGACAGATGAACGCACTGTATTTACATGAGCTCCGTAATGAGATTGTACAACTTCCAAGACAACACACAAGCCATACATTCTGACTTGGAAAATAGATAGAAGTGTTTAAACTCTATTGATAGATGTAATTCCATTTCGAACAGATTGTTTCAGTCATAATGTGAATACATACCTATTCTATTATATAATGCAGTCTGTTAAAACTGTACATTCACTATGCTCTTCTGTCTGGAGCACAAAATCAATTCCATTTTAGACTATTTTTATGGTATATTTCTACAAGGTGATAGCATTACATGTGCTTTGGAAATAGCTAACCTTATCCAACAAAACAGATGTTTTTATATCTTTCCCAGCAGGGTAGTGATTGCAGAAGCGGAAGGTCTTGAATAACAATGGCTTTTTATGTGTATTGGTTTTTAATAGAGTTTTGGTTTTAACTTTATGTTGGTTTGTAATTGTAACTTTGAGAGTCCATAAAACTGAAAATATTAGCAATAATGTAAATAACATGACATTAGTATACTATCATTTATTATGGATACTGTTTATTACCTTTTTTTTTTTTTAATTTTCAAGCTCGCTTATTGTTACTCCTAAGGCAACTGTAGATGTAATGCTGCTTGAAATTGAGTATCTGAATGTTTAGGGCATTTTCATCCCTTTGCATGGCTCATATAAATGTATTACTTTCCAAGTGGCCAAGCGGTATATAAAAACGCACATTCATGAGCACATGAAAGGTCCTCTTTAAAGAGGACCTTTCATGTCCTCAGGCACATGCTGTTTTATATACCGCTAGAAAGCCGACAGTGGGCTGAATTCAGCGCACTGTCATCTTTCCTGTTATGTGCCCCGGGGCTGGGGATATCAGTGCCGTTAGTTTTCTGCTCATCGTCAGAAGGGCGTTCCTGACAGTCTAGCTCGGTTGTGTGGAATGCCCCCTCTGTCTGTACTCGTCCATAGCCCTGTACTGTCAGAGGGGGCTTTCCTCACAGCCCAGCTAGACTATCAAGATGTCCTTCTGACGATGGGCAGAAAACTAATGGCACCGATATCTCCAAACCCAGGGCACATAATGGGAAAGCCGACAGTGCGCTGAATTCAGCGCACTGTCAGCTTTCTAGTGGTATATAAAACCGCATGTGCCTGAGGACATGAAAGGTCCTTTTTAAGTAATAATAGGGTGCTGCTAAAGGAGTTCATGTGAAGGCAGTTATCCAAATACCAGTAATATTTTCCCATTGTTATAAAACATACAGTGTACAAGTTACAGTACCTCAGTCTAAGTAATTATACTTATACTCAGGTAGGGCTGTTTTAACCCCTTAAGGACACAGCCTATTTTTGCCTTAAGGGCAAAGCATTATTTTTCACATAATCATTATCACATCATAAGAGGCCTAACTTTTTTATTTTTTTCTTGACATAGCCATATGTGGGCTTGTTTTTTCCATTAAAGAGTTTTATTAAAGTTTTTCAAAGTAACATAAAACAAGAACGTGGGCTTGTTTTTTGCTGGATTAGTTGAATTTTTGAACAGCTTAAGTTTCACAACACCTGACAATGAAAGAAGCTTACTGTATTTGTGTATGTATTATGACTGAATCATAATGTTTATATGTATATCCTTAGTAAATGTACTGTTTATGCCTGTGTTATCAGTCTACTACATTGGTATGTGTGTATACAAATAGTTTCAAGGAGGGGGCACAGGGACGATTCTTCCTCCCATGAAAACCATTAATTTCCTGCAGCCCAAAAACAGATGTTTAACTAAGAAGCTTTTATTGTTTTATGACAAGGTGTCTTTAACCAAACTGGTCAGGTATGCAGAGGGAGGGGGGAGTTATGACCAGAATTAACCTCAGAGACACAGCTCTACAACGTGAAGATAGAGTTTTCATCTTTTCCAGATGAAGATGAGTTGTTGATCCACCACTTCTAGGACAGAGAGAAGGGGACATCCTGGAAGGGAGGGTGGCTAAGCACAAAAAAAACACTATAAATAATAGTACACTAAAATGTAACTTTTATTCAAATTAAATAAGATAAAATCCATGAGCCTAAAAACATCACTAAATACTTCACTATGTGTGTTTGTGTCAGACTATTAGAGAGATGTGTGTATATGCGAGTGAGGTTTCCGCTGAGAATATCAAGTCAGTGGTGGTGGCAGCGTGTATTTGGGGAGCATGGACTGTGTTGGGTTGTGATTTATTCTCAAATTGTGGCCTGAATGAAGAGTGAGTGAGATGACCCCTGACAACCACACCCATGTCGTGCTAGGATGGTTGGTATGTGACAAATTAAGAATGTCATTTTTACAACACAAATCTGTGATGAAAGGAGCCTATTTGTGTATGTATTATTACTGAATCATATTATTCATATGTATTTGAATGTATTGTTTATGCCTGTGTTATCAGTCTACTACATTGGTATGTGTGTATACAAGTAGTTTAATAATAATTAACATTTTTTTAACTCTTTCTTGGAGAGAATTGGAAAAACAGCAATTTGATTTTTGTACTATAAATTTTGCGCTGTTCATTTTATGGCAAATATAACATTCTTAACTTATT
Organism: Leptodactylus fallax; assembly: GCA_947044405.1. Taxonomy (NCBI): domain Eukaryota; kingdom Metazoa; phylum Chordata; class Amphibia; order Anura; family Leptodactylidae; genus Leptodactylus; species Leptodactylus fallax. Next base: position 8,129,669 of record CAMRHE010000016.1, read on the forward strand.
CTGCGGGTCAGTATTATTCTGGTGATACTAAATATACATAGGTTTTTTTAATGTCTTACTACTATGACACTAAAAAAATCTTTTTAAGAAAAGCATTTGTTTTTGAGTCGCCATATTCTGAAACCCCAAACTTTTTTATTTTTCTATCAAAGGAGCTGCGTGATGTTTTTTTTTTTTTTTTGCAGGATAACGTAAAGTTTTTATTGTGTTATTTGAGGATTCAAACATCTTATTGATCGCTTTGTATCCTGTTTTTTGGATGGAGGGATAAACAAATATGGCGATTTTGGCATTATTTTTATGCCATTCATCATGTGGGTGAAATACTGTAATAATATTATATGTCAGGTAGTTACAGACGTAGCGAAACCACATATGTATAAGTTTTTTCATTTTTATTTTTTAAAACATGCAAAACATTTTTTTACTTTTTTAAACTATTTTATTAATTTTATTTTTTTTCAAGCCCCCTACGATACTTTACTATTAGGGGGCTTGATCACCTGTCCAATACTTTACAATACAAGTGTATTGCAGTGTATTGTGCCTGTTTCTGAATTGTAACAGGCATTCTATTAGGACATGTCTCTAGCAGGTCCTAATAGAAAGTCTATGATGGCAGTCAAGGGGGCCTTTGTTAGGCTCCTGGTTGCCGTAGCAACCTATCAGCACCTCACAATCGCACTGGGGGGGGGCGATGGGAGTGTCTAGGCATCTAGCCTAGGCATGTTATGGGTTAAACAGCCAGGATTGGAAACCTGGCAGAGGGAAGTGATACTATGGTTGGGAAGTTGATTACATGTGTTCATGCAACATTATCTGCATCCTTAACCCCTTTGATTTTTGTTTTTGACTCCCCGCCTTCCAAACCCATTAACTTTTTTAACTTTTCTGTTCACAGAACCATATTAGGCTCTTCATAATGATATAATTTATTATTGTGTACAATGTACTTGGAAGCTGGAAAAAATTCAGAATTTCGTATGACTTTCATATGGGCTTCGTTTTTACGGCGTTCACTCTGCAGCCAAAGTGACATGTCCCCTGTATTCTATGTTTCAGTATGATCCCATGGATACCAAGGTGTACTTTTTAGTTATACCATTTAGGGGAATGTCTATTGCTTTGATCACTTTTTATTAAAATTTTTATCAGAGGCAAAACAACGAAAAAACTTTTTTTTTTTTTTTCCACTACAGCATTTACCGTACGGGAAAAATATTTTCATAGGTTTGTAGACCCGATGTTTTCAGACACAGGGATACTTTTTAAAAAAAATTTTTTATTGCATTTATTAGACGTACTAGGATGCAAAATATTGGCATTCTTTATCACAGGCTGTATAAATCAGCCTGTCATACAAATGAATGGCAGACAAGCCTGGGAGCCTTCAATAGGCTCTCGGCTGTCATGCCAACAGGACACTGGCCATGGATCTCACTCTGGGTGTCGGCGATCCCTGGCAAAATGGCGTGCTCAGATGCCGCCAGCAAAATAGGTCTTCATTCAGCTTTGACAGAGCTGCCAGGATGGCGGGGGGGTTACACGGCATTAGCCCAGGGTCTCTTACGGCGAATGTCGGGAAGAAGTTAATCCTAGGTAGTTTGGACGTTAATGCTTGGTGACTTTTTCCATACTTTTCTTCATGTTCCAAAATTCTGAACTTTTTTTATTTTTCTGTTGCATAGCTATGTTAGGATTTCTTCTTTTAATAACAAATTGCACTTTTATTTGGTACCATTTTGGGGTACATATAATGTTTTGATTAGCTTTTATTAACGTTTTGGGGGAGGTCTGTGTGAAAAAAACTATCACTCTATCATTACAATTCTATCATTATTTTTTGCACGCTGTTTTTACGTTGTATTTTTTAAATTATAAGGTTGGGTTTATTTTAACTTTTTTATTTTTAACTTATTTTTTATTCTTTCTTTTTAAAGGGAGTCTATCATTGCAAAAATGCTTTTTTAACTATTCACACTGTATTGTAGCCTCTATAAGGGCTATTCCAGCAGTACCTTTAGTTTTCCGATGCAGTAGGTAGAATTTGAATAAATCACCTTTTTCTTGGTATCTAAATCCTCTCCAAAGAGCACAGAGGGCGTTTTCTGTCTTCATAGAGCACAGCCGCGTTATCACTGAATACCACCTATTTTTCGTTAGGCGCTGTCCTCTTCCTAGTTTAGAGCCTTCCCCCTTTGTCTTCATGCTATCTGCATCACTAACGTCTCTGATTCACTCTGACGTCCACCTTGAACGAAATCTCGCGCATGGGCAGTATGCTCAGCCACTTTGGATCAAGGACGAGCATACTGCACATGCCCAGTATGCTTGTTCTTTCTGAAATCAAAGATGGTGCACGGAGCATGCGCAGTACACTCCTTAGTGTATGAAAGAAAACGCCCCCTGTACTCTCTGGAGAGGATTTAGATACCGTGGAAAAGGTGATTTATTCAAAATCTCCCTGCTGCATCTGAAAACTAAAGGTACTGGAATAGCCTTTATAAAGGCTACAATACAGTGTGAACAGTTAAAAAAGCAATTTTTGCAAAGATAGACTCCCTTTAAACTTTTTTTTTTCATTTGGTTTTTATTTTTTTTTCTGTTCCACAAGGGAACTTGAACCTGGGTTCTGCTGATCCCCAGTGCAATGTACTGCAATGCAATGTAATACATAAGTTTGGGGGCCTGGCCAGGGCCAGTGTAAGCACCTGGCTTACCCGGGCAAGTGCCAAGGCCTCAAGCTCCTGAGGGGGCCCACTCGGCAGTGGCATAACGGTATGGGGAATGGGGCCAACTGGAAATGGCCGGGGCCCCGGACCACCATGATAGTGCTTGGGGAAAGCCTGGTTCCCCGACTGCTATATATACTGCTAATGGAAAGGAGTCTGGCGATCATCGTGTCCCTTTCCAATAGATGCTAGCCCAGGGGAGGTGATTAAAATTAAGAAACTACTTATATTCTCCTGTCCTGGGCTCAGCATCCTCTCCGAATCTCTTCCTGTAGGTGATTGAGGTCCTGCGCCTTAGACATCACTGCTCGGGCCTGAGATTGGGTCTTAGCAGTCACATGGGGGGCGCCGGCGTTATGACGTCATTGCGCCCCACGTGACCGTGACCGTCTGAGGAGACCCCAGAGTATAATAATAGCACCGGCTCTATGGGGGGCTCTTGGGAGCATATAATACTGTGTGGGGGCCACTGTTGAGTATATAATACTGTGTAGGGGACACTGTGGGCATATAATACTGTGTGGGGCCACTGTGGGCATATAATACTGTGTGAGGGCCACTGTGGGCATATTATACTGTGTGGGGGCCACTGTGGAGCATATCATACTGTGTGGGGGCCACTGTGGAGCATATAATACTGTATGAGGACCACTGTGGAGCATATAATACTGTGTGGGGGCCACTGTGGAGCATAAAATACTGTGTGAGGGCCACTGTGGAGCATATGATACTGTGTGGGGGCCACTGTAGAGTATATAATACTGTGTGGGGGCCACTGTGGAGCATATAATACTGTGTGGGGGCCACTGTGGAGCATTTAATACTGTGTGGGGGACACTGTGGGCATATTACACTATGTGGGGACCACTGTGGAGTATATAATACTGTGTGGGGGTCACTGTGGAGCATATAATACCGTGTGAGGGCCACTGTGGAGCATATAATATTGCGTGGGGGCCACTTTGGAGCATATAATACTGTGTGTGGGCCACTGTGGAGCACATGATACTGTGTGGAGTAGCACTATTAACAGTATCAGGCCCTGTTCATACAGTGGAATCTGGTACTGACTTTGCAGTGGATTTCGCACCTAAATTAGCAGCAGATTCCTCAATCGTGTGCCTCCTATTGAAGCCAATTGGAGTAGATTCTGTAGCTGATTCAGAGACCGTGGCTTGAGACTCTGCACTGCTTACACTCATTTGGGCCTAATCAGCGGTGGAAAGCCAACAGAATACAGATACCCTACACCGTGAGCCAGGGACAGAATGTAATCCGAGAAGAATCCGAGGCAGATGTTCGCTTCAAATTCCTCTTTACTTTCCAATGTCTGAACAGGTTGTATCTACTTGTATGGAGTGGACTGTATTACAGTCTACTCCAGTAGGTCTCCCTCAGCAAAAAACACCCAATTTTGATTGTTTTTTTTTGCTGCAGTGTGCATGAGTTACTCCAAAAGGGGCCCACTGGGGCTCTATCACCCAAGGGCCCACACAAACCTGAAGCCAAGACCTGGAAGTCGTGTTGCAGGTACAGTCCCCACACTGCAAAAAAATGCTGTAGAAAATGCAGCATGTTAATTCTACCTGTGAGAACACTGCTTTTTTCCCATAGATTTATATGGAGGGAGGCACAAATGCAAAATACAGTAGAAAAGGAGTGGAAAAACGGAAGCTGTGTTTTTCTCCACTGTGTTTTCAACATATTTTTTTCTGCATCTTTTTTTTTAGCTGTGATTCGCTACATGTGGCCTTAGACTTAATCTGCCACAAGCGATGATTTGAAATTATTTCTGAACCCAACGTTTATAACAAAATAAATTCAGACCAGACTCTCAAATTAATTCAGACTATAGATAGACCATACAATACAATAAATTCATAACTCACATAACCCAGAGCCAACTCTTAACTCTTTCAGTCTTTATAGCTACACAGTCAGACCCTAGACTCCTTAATTAATTTAGAGCCCAGACCAGAGTTCTAAAATAATGCAGACCTCAGATCATAGAACACAGATCCCGACCAAACCTTCAAAACAAAGACCCCTAAGCCTACCTAAATTATTATAGTCTCCAAACCACACCTTCCTACACAAATACAGATTTCAGAACAAACCCTCATCTAGACTCCCTTAATAAATATGGATCCTAGTTGAGACCCATTAAATAAATACAGACCTCAGCCAAGATTCCTTGAATAAATATAAACCACAGACACAACCCCTTAATACAGACCCCTAGATAAGTATAGACCCCAGACCAAGCACTTTAAATACAGACCCAGAAGCCCCTAAATAAATTTAGACCAGATACTAGACTCCCTAAATATGGACACCAGACACCATAAACTATTACACACAGTAGACTATAACATACAGCTGCTTTGCAGCTTTGCTCTCTGCCTTCATGACCAAATGTGGCAGGTCCTTCCACAGGAATAAGACCTTCACATATACAGTCATTTGAACCATATGTGGCAGGTCCTTCTACAGTATTATGTACTGCACACTTTTGTGCTGTCAGTAAACACTATACATCTCAGTTTTGTGATTTGTGCCACTTTGGGCTACTATGGACCCTCTGGGTGTTTAGGGACCATTTTATCATCCACCATTGTCTGTACTGATCACTTGGATGGGCATTAAAGCCATCACTCAAGAGCAGATGAAAACCGCTTTACACATCATCTATCTAGTGCTGTCAGTATTAATAAGGGATTAAAACTGCAGACAGACTTCCTTAAAATATATTGAGCCTAAACCTAGGGTGATTATATATCCATTACCCATGGCGTTCTACTGACTGGATTTCTACAGTTCTCATTGAATTCAATAATAAATCCTTCAAGTTGTGACAGAAAGAAATTTATCATTTAACTCAATAGGGAAGATTTTATAATTCTGAATAATATTTGGAAAGTGTAAATCTACACGAGACAGTTTTAATGCACCAGATTTATCACAATAGTTGATGTTGGATGTTATTTTAAACTGTTTAGTCTAAGTTTATGACTCCTATTAGTTGGGTCACTTTCTGTCTGGATATATAATAATTTTCTGATCAGTTGGGGTCTGCCTGCTGGGAGTCCCCAGTCATCCCCAGAATAGAGTCCCGTCTCTGCATTGCAGCCTCATTCATTGGGACTGCCAGAGATTGCCAAGTACAATCCTGTGGTTGGATCATAACTTAGGTGGCACAAACCCTTTCATTTCCTTAAAATTGGTTTCAGACCAATACTGAGAGACAAATGTTATTTTTTTGTATAATGAAAAGTTCTACAATTTTCCAATATACTTTCTGTATCAATTCTTCACAGTTTTCTAGATCTCTGCTTGCTGTCATTCATTCTGCTTACCTCTCGCAGACGAAATTCTGACCATGGCCATGTGATATACAGTCCATGGTCATGTGATGTACACACAGGTGTTATAGTCACAGCACAGTAATCAGACATCTGACTAGTAATTAGCTGTGCATCACATGACCATGAACTGTATATCAAATGACCATGAACTGTATATCACATGACCATGGTCAGACTTTTATCCACTAGAAGTAACAGAATGAATGACAGCAATCAGAGATCTAGAAAACCATACAGAATTAATATAGAAAGTATATTGGAAAATTGTATATCTTTTTATTATACAAACAATAACATTTGTCTCTCAATATTGATCTGAAAGTGGCCAACCCCTTTAATGCTTGGCAACTTTTTTTCATCTTTTCCTTCCCTTTCTTCCAAAATTCATAACTTTTTTATTTTTTACTGTCATCATAGCTATGTGAGGGCTTATTCTTTGTGTGACAAGTTTTCTTACATTTTGCAACACTTTGGGGTACATATAATGTTTTTATTAACCTTTATTAATGTTTTTTTTAGGGGGTCTATGTGAAAAAAACCCGAATTCTGTCATCATTTTCTGCATTTTGTTTCTACGGCGTTACCTCTGCATTAAAAATGACATGACAGCTTTGTCTAGTGGGTCATTATGATTACGGTGATTCCATAATTATGTTGGTTTTATCACATTTTACCACTTTTACAAATAAAATGTCACTTTTTGAAAATTAACGATTTTCCTGGGTCACCATATTCTGACGCCTTTAAATTTTTTACTGTTTTGTTGACGGAGAAATGTCAAGGCTCTTTATTTGTGGGGCAAGTTGTATTTTTTCTTGGTATCAATATTTGGCATGTATGAGTTTTTGATCAGTTTCTATTGCTATTTTTTGGGGAAAGCAAGGTGACCAAAATACCTTAATTTGCGGTATATTCTTCTTTACAGTGTTCTTTTACTGCACAGGATAAATGCTATTTTAGGATATCTTTTTATTATACAAACAATAACAGTTGTCTCTCAATATTGGTCTAAAAGTGGACATCCCCTTTAACTTAGCTCCAAGATTTATAACAGCAGTCATTGTTCCGCCTGGACCGTAGCACAACTCAAAAACTTTTGTGAAAGGAGAAATGATCAGAAATCATGGAACACATCACTTTCTTTATTCTGTACACATTTGTCAGTGTCATTTTCAGTTATCATTCTGCGTAAATCAGACTATGGAGAGGAACATCTAAATGCAAACCTGTGCTAGGATCAGTGCAGTGGTTATAAATGCCAAGCCAAGACAGATCATAAGGAAGGAGACAGTTTATGGCAGGGTTACAGTATCTGTCTGCAGATAGTGAAGGGTTTGCTCTATGACAGTAGCATGCACCTGAAAGATGCATATTTCACTGAGGTCAGTACAGCAATATTGTCAATTTGACCCACTTGCATGGATAAGAATTCATCCTGATTGTTGAAAGTCTTTTCAATGAAGATTTTTCCAATAACTATAAATATGCTAAGTGATCACTGACAGTATATTCACTCCATTCATTGTTATACACAAGCCTATCACTCTTAATGGAAAGACAATCTGGCTATAAATGCTTTATTATTAGAGAAGATGATGAATTAGCTTTAGTGATTTGGAAATTATTTCATTCACACTGTCACTAAACCTTCCTTCCTGAGCATAAGAATAGGATTAATCATATCGCAGGAGAGATTAAGATCTGCAATGCAGTTGTTCAGCACACTTCATAGAACATAACAACATGCTGCTTGCCAAAGGCTAATACTGGTTTATTGTATTCGTCTTTAAAACATTATGTGCTTCTAAAAATCCTCCCTTGTAACACTGACATAATATCTCTTCCTTAAATTGTTAGTGGAGTTTACAGCTAAGTATGATTTATTGCAAAGTATCCAAAGGGATTTGTTATACACTGACTTCCCTGCTGACTCGACAGAATTGTGATTTCTTATAATAGACCAAGGACCTGTGTTCAGTTAAAAAATTGACTGCAGTGTAAAATAAAAAAAATGCTTCTGTTACAAGTTTGCTCTCTATGGTATAATATATTTGCATTTATGTTGTACTGGTTCTCATGGGTCGCTTTCCTAAGTCTAAAGTAAGTAAAAGACCATGGGGCAGATTTATCAATCTTCTACACCAGTTGTCTGGAGTTAAAAAAAAACAGATGTTTCTGATTTTTTTTAAATGTCATTTTTGTACATTTTTTTTTTCTACAAGCTAGCATAGATTTCACTCTAGACACATGGACTTCAGGAGAACATGCATAGTTTATGACAAGGTGTGTGCCTCATCGTAAATTAAGTGCATCTTCCAGCAGCCGCAAGGTGTATCAAATTTTCAATGTTGTTCTTGACAAAACTTCTCCTATGCGCCTTATAACACTCCAAATGTTACAGAAACCTCAGCTCATCTGTAGGAAAGCAGCATGTATATTAGTTTAGAGATAATAATTGGAATGGGGATACATCAACCAACCCTTGATATAATAATCCTGAGTATATTTGGATATAGTGTACACAGTATGATGAGAGATAGATAGATAGATAGATAGATAGATAGATAGATAGATAGATAGGGAAGAGAGTCTCCATTCTCAAACAGAAACAGTATCACTAGCACACATTTCTGCACAATGGTTTTGTTATGGAGGTTCAGATACTTGAGACACATTTGTACTGACAAACACAACCATGGAAGCTCAAAATTATGACTTTATTGGAACTAGGAATTTAGAACACAAACATTGTTCAAGACAATGTAGAATTAGATATCAATGGCTAACGGTGCCCATGCACCATAGATAGCTGTTCACTGATCCTTATTTAGCTACTAGTAGAATACCCACGGTTTCGCTCACGGAAAATATGTTAAATTGTTGGTTATGCTAGTTAAAGTAAAATTTTCAGTGTCACACTGAAATTGACATTTTCAGAGTGCTACAGTATATCTTTTTTCCACTTGAAATTTTTCTTATTATTTTTGCATTTTACTTATTTGTCGTAACATTGATGTGAACAACTTTTTTTTTTATTTCAACATTTTTATTGATTTTACATATTCAATACATATTATGTAGTATAAACTATTACAACTATTTTTTGAACTATTTTTAATCAAAAATTAAAATTTATGCACCGTACACAAACATATAAAACATTTACACCCAATTAACAACATAGTGCAACCCTCCCCCCTCCCTCCAGTGTAATCTATAAGTAGTTCACGGACAAAAGAGTAAAATTGGTTTACAGTTAAACAACTATCTATTGTAGTGCTTTTTGGTAAACAACGTTTCTGGTTTTACCTTCAGGTGCATATATGAACAGATTTTTGGGGTTACCCACTCTAAAGCAAACAACGTACAACTGTCCATGTGAAAAACACGGGCTCTGCAAATTAATGTCGGCTACTTTAAGTGATTGACCTTGTGCTTTGTTTATAGTCATAGCAAATGCAAATCGGATTGGGAACTGCAGACGCTTAAAATGGAAGGGCATGTCGCTTGGTAGCAAAGGAATACGCGGAATGAAAACATTTGCTCCCTTAGAGTTTCTCATAAAAATAGTGGCTTCAATAACATTGGGCATGAGACTTTTAATGCACAATCTTGTGCCATTACACATTTTTGGTGGGTCAAGGTTCGGAAGCAAAATTATTGTGGTTCCTATTTTTAAAGTGAGCTTATGCGGTGGCATTCCAGGAGACTCCAAAGAATTCAGGAGCTCCAATGGATACATTACGGCTTGTTCACTCTCCATGACTGAATCAATGGACATGTATGTGGTAGCTAGACCTTCCCTGAATTAGTAGATTTATGGAGCTGACACTATCATTTTTAAGCGCTAGGATTGCACATTCACAAAGCCACTGATGGTTGTTAAAATTGTTCCAAATATCAGGGAAAACTTGATCAATAAGTTCCATTACCGAAGATGTAATTTCACAAAAATGTTCCGGAAAGGAAATGAGACCAGTAGTGGAATCAGTAGGGAACCTGTAATTTCCAAAGCATAGTAGCTGGTGTGTAAATTTGTCCGCAGTTGTGTTTCCCATCAAATGAACCTGCATATTAGTAGTAAGAGTTTGTTTCTGAACATGTATCCACAGATAAGAAGATTTTAGACAGGCATTCAGCTCATCCGCTGGTGTTTCTCCCTTAAGAACAGGTAACATCTGGCAGAAGTCACCTGCAAAAATTACAACAATTCCCCCCATTAAACAATCGGTTCCCCACAGATCTTTCAAGGTGTGATCAAGGCCCTTGACCGCTTTCTTGTGCGCCATGGTACATTCATCCCAAACAATTACTTTGCAAGTTTGTAATACTTTAGCTTTCCCATAACCCTTAGTGATATTACAGACAGGAGTTTCCGACAGTGCTATATTAAAGGGCAATCCTAGTGCTGAATGAGACATGCGCCCTCCATCTAAAAGAGTGGCCGCAATCCCAGATGATGCAACAGCCAAGGCAATGTCATTGTTTGAGCAAATTTCTGCAAGCAGCAAATTAATTAAAAATGTTTTACCAGTACCTCCTGGTGCATCTAGGAAAAATAGTCCCCCATTTCCACTGGAAATCTGATCCATAATTGCCATATAGGCCGATCTTTGGTCATCAACCAAAAGAGGCTTATTTAATATGACAAATTATTTCTAATTTTCCAAATCATAGCTTTTTTCTTGCAGAATATCTCTGTTCATAATATCAAAGTCTGGTCGATTTGGTGCTGGTAAACCTAATTCTATTAGAGTTTTACTATTGATAGATATGCACCGTTCTTCTAACATCAAGAGGGCTTTGTTGAATATGTCAGCAGTGAAATTTAAGTCTAAGTCTGGATTAATTCTCCTTTGCACTCTAAGAATATCTTCACTAAGATATTCTTTGTATTTGTCCCAAAGCACGCAGGGATTGGAAGGTGCGCAGGTTGTAATTATTAAAGCAAACAGGTCTCTTAGTTGAGGTGGAAAGCGAGTGACAGATGCTTCCTGCAATGTCATGCCCAGTGTTGATCGTCTTCGATCAGACCACGCTTTTGGCCTGCTTCCCTATAAGTTTGACACAGCTCTCGATCAACTATTTTCAAATCTGTGAAAGAAGTTGGCCCACGGACAGTGTGAAGCAGTAATCGGAGGTAGTAACACTCTGCGTTGTTTTCCTCTTGCAAAATACTTTTCTCGATTTATTACATGTATAATATTTTGGAACATCTGAATATAATAAAGTCCTTGCAAATGGATCTGCTTGACATAGGAGAAAGTAAGCTGTCAATGTTTTATTGGGAGGTCGAGCAGCTCTTTCCTCTGCATTCTTGGGAGTAAAATAAACTCGTTGTCCATTTTCAAGATGGACACTGAGATGAACTACAGTCAGATGTCTTTCATGGATGGGAAAATGTAGTAATCGTCACACGGCTTCATTACTACTTATATACCTTCCCATCTGATACAGCATAATCTCATCAGATGAACATTTTGGATTCTGTAGCTGGAAAAGTGCCATATCACTGCCCTTGTTAACATATTTGCAAATGTATTTAATTGACATTTGCAAATATTGTATTTAACAGAGTTACAATATTCTACGTTAATGTGCGCATTATACATTTTTGAAAGCAGTGGAGAGTAAGGTATAACCCATCGATTATCTATTTCAAGATCTGTGTTTTGTTTAACCCATTTTAATCTGATTGTTGCAGTATATCGTCCCTGTTCAGGTTTCCATCTTCTGTAAAGAGGATAACCATCATCTCCTGTTTGTGTTTCTACAATCAAGTTGCGAGGATACTTTTTAGCACATTTTCCTTCCTTTATACATGGCGATCTTGGGTTAAGTGGCCCACATGGCCCATGGATCATATTTTTAGAAATAGTTTCAAAAAGTACCGGATCCTCTTCTGGATTTGGAAGCTCAGCAGAAATAACATTGTCAATTTGATCAGGGTGTATCTTATCCTTTAGCCATATCAGTAAATGAGAATGTGGAAGACCTCTTTTTTGCCACTCAATTGAATACATCCAACACTGACTTTCACCAAAAATATAACACTTTGTAATTACGTCCATGAGCTTGATCAGTTTTTGTTTAAAAACCCTTGCTATTAAATCATGTCGATCAGAGGGGCCCTGACCATTCAGAAGCTCTTCCTTTATCTCTGGCCAAGTTGGATTACATGTAACTGTAATAAACAAATCAGGACGACCATATATCCAAACATATGTCATGGCGTCCTGAGCATACTCATGCATATGTCTGGGACTTCCAGTGAATGTAACCGGTAAAATAAACATACGCCCAATGTCAGACACGTTGCCATCATTAGCAACAGCATCCCTTAAATGAATGTATTCATCCACTCTAAGTTTTTGTTGGTTTAATCGTATGTACAAAAGACGCTCACTTTCCACCTTGGCATACATATCAACTATAAATTGATGAAAAAGTTGCCTACATTGTAAAATGTGGTTAGAAGACACATGTCTGATCATTATTTGATAGGCATAAAAGCCCATAGCTGATATTTTTTATTGGTTGGCCTAGCAGTCTTGGAATCAGTCTGTGTTAGATTAAAGTGATAGCCATTTTGGCCATTCCAAAATATTATCGGATATTGCAGAGCATCATATGATCTATGTGTTTCTGCAATACGTTGAAGATTGTCTCTTCGTCACTGAATAATTATATCTCGGCTTTGAAAGTCCTGTCCAACCAGTACAATAGCTATCTCATTAACAGTGGGAGAATTAAATCGCCTTTCATGCTCACCAAACGGTGTCTTGTCTGCTCTTATTACAACTTGATATTCATCACGTGGCATTCTTTCTAAGGCTGTTTGAAAAGGTTTCCTAACTGATTGTGCTGATGGAAAAATCTTTGCAAATTCAACACAATCTCTTTTTTTGTCTCAAGTATAACTTCACAACGTCTGTCAGCTTTCATTTGTTTGTCTCCCAAAAAATAAATTTGTAAAAACTTTGGATCTTCATTTGCTACAGGAAGCATTGAACCGATTTTGTGATATATTTGGTCCTGGACTTTAAAAGTTGGCATATATACTGCTTCCTGGAGTACAGCTGTCGTACCAAAGGATGTCATCTGGAAAGATGAATTGTATCTCCTAATATTTTGCAGAAAATGCTTTGACTCGGGAGTTGTTCCTGATGTGTATGAAAGAAGTGGTTCAGGAGGTACATCTAAAGGTGGCAAACTGACTTTGCCATTTGAGCAGCACATACCAGGCGATTCGAAGTTAAACTTCTTTGCTTGACAATGTTTGCATATTATATCCATTTTGCCAATTATGAATTTCTGATGCCATCTATAGTCTTGAATTGGGTTGTAGTAAAATGCTTCCAAACACAAATCAGCCTGCCTACATCTTTGCACATGTTTCATATGTCGTATGCGGTCATTTTCAGAATGTTCATCCTTTTGTTCAGATGTTTCCATATTCCTTGCTTCAGACTGCCTTATCCGATTCTTGTGAAGACAACATTCCCGTTGCTCTGATGTCTCAGCTGCCTTACATTTAGCCTGTCTCATCCGTTTCTTTTCAAGCCGCGAGTCACGTTGTTCACTTGTCTCAGCATTTTGGCACAATTTTGCGTTCTTAACTTTTGGATGAACTTGCCCAATAGATGGTCGATTTTTGGGCGGTATTTTAAAAAACAGTCCTTAGTATTATGACCCTTTAGTCTTCACCTGACACTGATAAGAGATGTAATAGGATGAATAGTAAATACAGAGCAGCCCTCACACAGTATTACTATGACCTGAAGGAGCTCACATCTCAGTAATGAAAACCGCCTCACAGGCAGACTTGTGTAGTTGCCCATAGCAAACAATCAGAGCTTAGCTTTCACTTTACCTTAGCAGATTCAGTGATGAAAGCTCCCTGTATAATAGCAATAATGACAATCTTACTTTGAGGCAGTTTTCACCTGACCAATATTGCTGCTCAGTAAAGCTGCTTGCACACTACAGTATTTTTCACGGGTCTCCGAGCCGTGGATTCTACAACTCTATAAACATTCTATGGAGCCTGCAAAATTCACTGCTTTGTGCACAAAGAAGTCTATGGAACTGCCAAATCCATTGCCCGGAGGCCCATGAAAAATACTGTAGTGTGCAAGCAGCCAGTAAGGATACCAGACATGTTTTGTCAGTGCGTGCGTGTATGTGTGAGTGTGTGCACGCGTGTGATCCATGTGCATGTATGCGTGTGTGCATGCACGTGTGTGGTCCATGTATATGTATGCATGTGTGTGCGCATGTGATCCATGTGTTTGTGCTTGCTCAGTGCAAGTGTCCATGCGTGCGGTAGGTGTGTGTGAGTACCCATGTGCTCTGTTAGTCCGTATGCGTAGGGTGCATCTATCTTAGTGTGTTTGCATGTGTGTCTGGTCCTTGCGTTCATGTGTGTGTGTGTGGTGTGCATGTGGTATTTATGGAGTGGTGTTGTGGTATTTGTGGGGTGGTGTTTGTGTTGTGTGTGTCTAGCGTGGTCTGGTGTTTGTGTGGTGTGTTGTGACATTTGTGTGGTATTGTGCTTGTGGGTTGGTGTATGTGTGCTGTGTGATGTTTGTATGGTGTTTGTGAAATGTTTATGTGTTGTGTGTGGTGGTGCGGCTCCTTTAGCAGCGACTCTTTGGTGCTGTCGCTATAATCCGTCCCTGTCCGTCACAACTGTTGTTTTCCCCCTCAGCACTGTCACTTTCACCTTCACATTTCCCCATTATATGTATAGGGCCTAACTTCGGGGGCCCAATCTGATGACTGGGGAACGCTAGCAAGATTTAACGTGCGCAGCATTCTGCTCCTGTGGGTGGAGAAGGGGCGTGCCAAATTTCACCCAAATCGGGTGAGAACTGTGGATTTGTATAGCGCGGGCTACTACAGATTTTGAGTTTTATATATATATAGATTCTTCCTGATTGTAAGAGGAAAATAACCTCATCCAGATACCTTTCTGACGAGGCTTATCTTCCATTAGACCAAAGGACAACATGGGAGCTATTGATATCATTACTGGAGCACCAGAACTCGAGACTTGGTTTAGCGTATGGTAAAAAAAAAAAACTGTCTTATAGGCTGCGCACCAAACTTATATGCTTTAGACATTATTTCACCTTGCCTAACAAGGCAGCAGGAATTAGCAGGTAAGGTATGAGGTTAGCCAGGAATGGGAAGAGATTAAGATGCTCCCCAATGTAAACCAGAATTGCACTAAACTTCTGGCAGACATTTCTGTCACAAAGTAAACCAACCAATAGATGGTATAAATTTAAAAAAGACCATCTAAATGTGCACCAGTTTGAAACAGTTTAAGTTCTTTTAGTCTAAATTTACATTGAATAGAAATAGAAATTGCTATAAATTAGACAGGTAGTAACTCTGTCCCAATATGTAGATGTACCAGGTTCTCTAAAGCAAGAGATGTCTTATGTAGTTGCTTAAAGTTAAAGCTAAGGCCCCATGTTGCGGAAGTGCAGCTTTTTTTGTTGCAGATTTTATTGTGTTTTTTTGAGCCAAAGCAAAGAATGGTTGAAAAAGGAATGGGGAATATATAGAAAGCTCTTATACTTCTACCTTTTGGTCAATCCAAAGGGGTTTTCTGAGTTCAGGGTATTGATTGTTGGGGTCGGTCCAACTCTGAGGGGACCATAGTACTTGTGCGAGCACTGCTTCCTTGTCTATCTACCTGCATGCTATGTACTTTGTAGCACCAGTACAGAGTATTGCAGTTTTGTCCTATTCACTTCAATAGAGAGAAACTACAAGAACCTGCACTACAGCACCACATGAATGTACAACCCCTTTAGGCTGAAGCCTCATGTTGCAAAACCGCAGCGTTTTACAGTACCTGCAAAGTGAATGGGATTCCGGCTAATCCCATCCACACATTGCAGAAAAAAAAATCTGCAGCAGTAAAGCTGCATTTTCAAAAACACCCTCATTTTTGAAAATCGCAGCATGTGAATTATACCTGCGGAAATGCTGGTGTTTTCCCTACAGGTATAATAGGGGCATAAAATCCTCGGAGGGAAACTCTGCTAAAACGCAATGAAAAACACTGCGGAAAAATTGTGATACATTTCCTCTGCAGTTTTTTCCAGTTTTTTTTTTTTTTTTTTGGTGCATTTCACTATGTGGAGGCTTAGTTTTAAACAGACATTTAATAGAGGTACTGAGAATTGGATCCCCGTGATCACATGTTATTAAAAATAGGTCACCAATAGAGGAGCCAACTTTCACTATACACCACATAAATATGGACAAGGGAAATAACTATGCAGCCATCCCTAGATATCAGAAAGGAAATTTTCTCTTCTTCTTTTCCTTTCTCTGTAAATTAATGAGAATAAAGTAAGCAGATGACAAAAATAACCAATAACAATTTTTCAGATGCTCAGCATGGTCTGCTGTTTTCTAAGTTTGGGTTTTTAATATTTTATTACAGTGGGTTTTAAACTTTAAAGTTTATGACTGCTCTGAAAGTACAGGATGCCAATAAATGCCTAGTGAGCACTTCTACTATGCCAAGGAAGGAGAAGGATTCCTAGTAATAAGATCATAGGATGCTGATGTAAAATTGTTTGTCAGTAATGTCCGCCTTCAACTGAATTTCATACTTTATGCAGGTTATAAATGGTCACTTCAAACTAATTCTTTCAAGACTCAGTATCACCAAAAGCAGATGAACCATCAAGATGAACCACATCTGAGACACGCTCCATCAATACGACTCCTAATGCGCTGCACAAAGCCCTTAGCAGATCATAAATGTTTAATGTAACTGTCTTTGCTTTTACTACTTTTTACTGTAAAAAAAAAAAAAAAACAATACAACTGGAAGAAAAAGAAGATGTGGAGAAGAGAATTGGCAGAGCTTCAGTATTAAAGATTTGCATAGATTAGCAGTGGAAAGGGCTACATCCTCTTATTAGTTCAACATAATACATACATAATAAGTACTCAGGTTAGTTCAAAATGTATGAACATGGTAAAATTTCTATTAGCCCCCCTCCTATGGATACAACAAGGCACACGTGACAATACATAAACACATAAAATATAAGTGCATAAAACAAACTCAAAAATAAAGATATACATATACAGATAAACTCACAACAGGTAATGCATATAGAAATAAAAAATACACATCATACCTACAGCTATAGAGCGTATGTCATACATTTATGACACTGCAGCAGCTAATAACATGAGAGGAAAATTGTTCTAAAGTTTCTGTTTCATTCAGAAGAAATTTCAAAAGCCATGAGACACAAAGTGTTACTAAACTACTTCTAAATCTCCGGAATCCCATGACACCACATTGGAAAGCACAGGCATACATTTACTAAAACTGCCATTTTTACATCTTTACCCCTGGCATTTTTTTATCTCTTTTGACTTCTTAAATAGACAGAAAATCAAATCCGTGTCTTTTTCCCTCACTTAGTCAGTAAATTTAAATTTAATAGCCATCATTATGAGTCATTTGGAATAATATTTGTTGGATTTTGTGGATAAACACATTTGTTTCCTGCAATACCAACAGTCCATAATGGAGGTGGTAGAGTGCATGTTTTTACTGAATCAGGAACTGGCCACATTGCCATTACTAGCAGACATGGTCACCTGTTGCCAGTGCAGTATGTACCTGGGTCAAGGACAGAAAGCATAGCTGGTGATACTTTTGAAGTTGGCTTACGGTACTTTCACATCTGTGTTCTTCTGATCCATCACAGGACCAGAATAATGGAAAACCGGTCCATCTAATGATGGGCACGAACTGATCCTGAGGGTCTCCTTTGATTATTATGGGGTCAGTCAAGTACCCATTTTTTTGACCTGAAATGGCCTGACAAAAATTAGGTAGGTGTAAAAATATAGGGGATGATTCATCAAGACCAGCTTATTATATGCTGGTCTTGATGATGTCTGCGATGGCAGAGAACTCACTAGATTCATGACTAGGCCCAGGCATATTCTCTGCCAATCCATGCATTTCAATAGAAATCTGTGCCAGCCAATAGCTAGCATAGATTTGTGTTGTCATGCCACAATCGGACACAGGCAATGCCACCGCCACCCTCCCCCACACACTTTGTGGAAAGTGGAGAGGCCGGTGTAAAAAGATAAACACTTTTTAAAATTAAAAATTTAACACTGTCTTTACCTAAATATTTGGTGCAGGTTCTTGGTGAATCTGACCCAATATTTTTATATTGATGTTACTTATGTTAATGTATTTGTAGAATAAAAAGTGTAGTGTCCATATACTGGATAATAAAAGCAGTACTCTGCAGAGTCCATATAAAGGTAAAGGCTAACTGTCATAGGAACATTATAGGAACAGCAGAAGAATGGAATGAATGGTAAAGATTGGATCTATCTAATGATGGACACCAACACATCCCTACAGATCTCATTGTCTGTAGTGAAGTCTGTATGGTATCTGTCACTGTGACAGAAAAAAAAAAAGTTCTACATAAAGACAAGTGAGGTTACTGCTGATATGTCACCAGTCTTGCACATGTCACTATATTTAGCTGCAGCAGTTGCATGAGACTTACCATTTCCATTCCAGAATGGATCGGAAGCGGAGAGAACTGGAGTCAAGCCACTGGAATGTAGTCCGGGGGGTAGCTGATTATGCCTTCTTTTTTATTATATTGCTCCCCGGCCACCAGTGGGATTTCCACTTAGCCAAGAATATCCCTATAACTAACAGGAAGATGAATACTCCAGACAGGATTCTCGAGCATACACCAGCATCTTCACAGACACCGATATATGCAGGGCCCAAACAGTGTGCTTCTGCTTGCAATTGACTGGGTGAGTGTGATGATTCCACTTAAATATGGCTATAACTCAAAGATGTATTTTGATCTCTGGGTATGGTATCTCCCTCTTACTTCCATTTACTCATAATGTGCGCAGCTCTAATCCTAGATGTATGTTGTCAGTAGTGGCAACCATGTCACAATAGGGCTTTGTATCCATCCCAGAATGGCTCCATTGAATACTTACATAGCCCTGGGTGATCAAATACACATGCATTGTTCAGCCTGGGCTGTTGATCAGACATGGTTGATAACATATAGAAGGCATTGTATCATTCCACTTAATCCTATCTCCTTACAAAGAATCTGGACTTGAGTGCGTTAGTCAACCAGACTTGCCGTTGCCGGTGACCTCATTCTGGGTGGTGTAATCAAGGGTATAAAAGATGAGGTAAGAGGTCAGTGAGGAGGAGACTGTGCTGGGACTACTAGAAAAGACTGTGCTGAGAATACTGTGAAGAGACTACCGAGGATATACTGTGATGAGCATGTAAGCTGGAATGCTGTGTTGATGCTGCTGCTGGAAGCCTCCACTGGTTATTCACACATGCCAGAGCATGTGTGAATGTTGGACTATAGAGCCACATCAAGGATATGTGTGGTAAAGTAATTATTTCACTTTTATTCCCTTTTTATTTCATGCGCTGTATATTGTAACTAGTAACTGTTAATGCTTGCATACATCTGCATATCTGTTCTGAACTGCATGTGTTAGATGTTAATACCGACCCATTTAGAGGTTAATAAATATATAAAATTTAGAAAGCTTGTCTTGTATTTATCTTGTGGACCCAGCACTTACTGGCGGTGAGTGTGGTTTTTAGGAAAGAAGTCTCAGGTGTGGGCCAACGCAGTGTTGGCGCACTGAGGATCTTTCACAGTGAGATAAAAGGTCTAACTGGGCCCCCCTTGCCTCACTGGCCCTGTTACAGCTGCATGGTCTGCCTCCGTAGGTGTTAAGCCACTGGTAGCTTACGTAGTCATGAATCTTAACCTAGTACATATGCTCAGAAAAAAATGCATTAATGTATTTGCCTTTTCTTTTTATATAAAGAGATTAAAAGAGAATCAAACTGCCAAGTTTGCTTTTCCTTTTGCAACAAAAAGACCCAAACGTTTTGTGAAGATCCTAGAAGAAGGTTTTCACATTGTATTATACATTATGCAGATGACTATTTCAACCTGATTTGCTTTTCCTGCAAATGTAAAACTAATAGATTACTGTGTAAGGCCTGAGAACGAGACAGGAGCACAAACTGCTTCTGAAGCTGTCTGAGCGGAAATGTTATCAATGAATTATTACTCCCCTCAGTTTTTTACAGGAGAGAAAAGCCATTTGAAGACATAAAGCAATTGTAAAATGAGTGCAAACTATTCATTGTGAAGTGCCAAATGCAAGCTGCGGCTGTACTGAGAAAAAACTAACTGCGACCACCCCTGGGTTCCTCTAAGCGGTTGTAAGGAAAATGTGGATTTTTTTTTGCTTACTGAGAAGAGGTTAATCTCATTCCCTTCATGAATATCTTTAAGGAAAACAAAGTTCTATAACAACCCTTATTCATATGCTCTTTTAGGGCACTGGACATTGCAGAGGGTGGCCCCTTACATGGGGCCCTCCTTTATCAACTAAAGTATCAGTTTCACACATTTCCTAAATATCTGCTAGATTGGCTGCTTGTTATTGTTTTTTATGCTGTATCTGTGCATTGCTCAGTACGGGCCACTCACACCAACTTTTATGTGGGTTCTCAGTCTCCATATTCTTCCATTGTTTTTATGATTTATTTTATATAGGCAAATGTAGATGTGCTTTGTGTATTTTGTAAAAGTTTTGGCAGGTGTGGAAAAGATTCTGCACAGTAAGAATGCTTTCAGAAATAGAAGCGTCAATAGTTTATTTTTGTCTATTAACAGGATGATGTGAACTAACAAAGAGAAATCTAAATCACATCAATATTTGGTGTGACTGCCCTTTGCCTTCCACCAATTCTTCTCCGCATACTTGCAGACAGTTTTTGAAGGAACTCAACAGGGAAATTGTTCCAAAAATCATGGACAACTAAGCACAGATCTTCTGGGGATGTAGGCTTGCTCAAATCCTTCTGTCTCTTCATGTAATCCCAAACAGACTGGATGATGTTGAGAACAGGATACACTGGGGGCCATATCCTCACTTCCAGGATTCCTCCTCCAAAGGGTGGTCACACCAAATATTAATGAGATTTAGATTTCTCATTTGTTCATTCAATTCATTTTGACAATTGCATTGACAATTGCATTGACAATGAATTTATTAATTGTCAAAAATAAACTATTAACTCTTTTTACTTTGCATCATTATTTCCACACCTACCTACAATCTTTGCACGGTACTATATAGTAAAAAGAGTAAAAAGAGTTAATAGTTATATATATACAGTACAGACCAAAAGTTTGGACACACCTTCTCATTCCAAGAGTTTTCTGTATTTTCATGACTATAAAAATTGTAGATTCACACTGAAGGCATCAAAACTATGAATTAACACATGTGGAATTATACACTTAACAAAAAAGTGTGAAACAACTGAAAATATGTCTTATATTCTAGGTTCTTCAAAGTAGCCACCTTTTGCTTGGATTACTGCTTTGCACACTCTTAGCATTCTCTTGATGAGCTTCAAGAGGTAGTCACCTGAAATGGTTTTCACTTCACAGGTGTGCCCTGTCAGGTTTAATAAGTGGGATTTCTTGCCTTATAAATGGGGTTGGGACCATCAGTTGTGTTGTTCAGAAGTCAGGTGGATACACAGCTGATAGTCCTACTGAATGGAGTGTTAGAATTAGAATGGAGTATTATGGCAAGAAAGAGTGTGACCGGTGCAATGATGTAAGTACTGAGGCCAATGCTGGGGGAAGATTAAAATGTGTGGTCTTTATCTGGGGTGACATTGAATGGTGTGGGGACAATGTGGGGGAAATTAATCCCTTAAGGACCGAACCAATTTTCGTTTTTGTGTATCTGTTTTTTCCTCCCCACCTTCCAATAGCCATAATTTTTTTTGGTTTTTTTCGGTCCACAGAGTCACATGAAGGCTTATTGTTTCAGGGACAAATTGTACTTTGCAATGGCGCCGTTCAATATCCTGTACAATGTGAAATTGGAAAAAAACGCATTTGCGCCAATATAATATAATTTTTACGGCGTTCACAGTGTGGTAAAAATGACATGTTACCTATATTTTGTGGGTCAGTATGATCACGGCGATACCAAATTTATATAGTATTTGTAATGATTTGATAACTTTTAAAAAATTAAAAACTTTGAAAAATAGAAAAAAAAAATTGTGTCGCCATATTGTGACACCTGTAACTTTTTCATATTTACAAGTATGGAGCTGGGTATGGCATCTTTTTATGAAGGACAAGATGACGTTTTTATTGATACCATTTGGAGGAAGGTCTGATGGTTTGATCAGGGCCGTTTTAACACATTGGTGGGCCCTGTGCAAGGATTTCATAAGTGGGCCCCCCCATCACCACCACCTAGAAATACCTGACCTGCACAAATTTTAATGCCCCCTTGATAGCTCTCACATAGTATAACGATACTCCCTAGAGCCCCATAATGCCCCCTTCCAGGTTGCCCCCAAATTTTAATGTCCCCCTCCAGGTCCCCCCCAGAGATTTGTATTCCCCACTCCCTTGGTTGCTCCCACAGTGTCATGTATCCCCCACCCCCAAGTTGTCCTCACATTGTCATGTCCTCCTCGGTTTGCTCCCACAGTATCATGTCCCCCAGGTTGCCCCCACAGTATCATGTCCCACCACCTCCCAGATTGCCCCCAGAGTATGTCCCCTACAGTGTCAGATCTCCCTCAGGTTGCCCCAAAGTATCACGTTCCCCAAGGTTGCCCCCACAGTAACATGTTCCCCCACACTGTTATGTCCCCCTCAGGTTGCCCCCACAGTATCATGTCCCACCACCCCTCAGGTTGCCCCACATTATGTCCCCCACCCCCCCCAGATTGCTTCCACAGTATCATGTCCCCCCACAACATAGGTTGCCCCCACAGTTTTATGTCCCCCGCTGTTTATAATCAAAGAAAAAAAACAAACCTTAATACTCACCTTTCCCCGTTCCCCCATTCACTCTCTCTCTGGCCCTGGAGTCTTCTAAGAGTAACAGGCGCGATGTAAGTAATGTCACTACATCGCGCCTCCTGCTCCCAGGAGAATCCAAGCAAAGATAGTGGCTGGATGATGAAGCAGGGAGCAGATGGCTCCCTATTTCACCACTGGCTTCAACTCATCGATGTCCTCCAGAAAATGCAGGACTGTCCCGCTGTCCAAAGGGGGCCCCAGCTACCATAGGGCCCAGTGTAAGTGCACCTTTGGCCCTATGGTTAAAGCGGCCCTGGGTTTGATCACTATTTATTCAATTTTTTTTTTAGGAGTCAAAGTGTTGAAAAAATTGCCATTTGGCCATTTTCCCTGCTACGCCGTTCACCATATGGGATAAATATTTTTAGATTTTAATAGTTCGGACATTTTGGAGTGCGGGGACACCTAAAGTGTTTATGTTTACTTTTGTTTGTTTATTTTTATATGTGATCTAGGGGAAGGGGGGTGAATTAAACTTTTTCTTTTTTGTGAGTTTTTTTTAATACTTTTAAAGACTTTTTTTTTTCTTTTACTTTTATGTTCAGACTCCCTAGGGACCTTGAACCCTAGGGGGCCTGATCGCTTATACTATTCACTGCCATACTAATGTATGGCAGTGAATAGTAAAAGACATTCACTTCTATTACATGCTGCCTATGGCAGTGAGCAGGAGATCCCCTAAAGACACAGAGTCCACCAGGGGATTCACTGGTACCCTGGTGGGCCAGTCCGAGCCTGATGTGTACTATAAATGTATATAATATAAAAAGTTATGTACATATATACTGTATACAAATGTTTATGTATCTATAGATAGACATATGTACAATATGTATAAGGTGTGTGTACTGTATATACAGTACAGACCAAAAGTCTGGACACACCTTCTCATTCCAAGAGTTTTCTGTATTTTCATGACTATAAAAATTGTAGATTCACACTGAAGGCATCAAAACTATGAATTAACACATGTGGAATTATATACTTAACAAAAAAGTGTGAAACAACTGAAAATATGTCTTATATTCTAGGTTCTTCAAAGTAGCCACCTTTTGCTTTGATTACTGCTTTGCACATTCTTGGCATTCTCTTGATGAGCTTCAAGAGGTAGTCACCTGAAATGGTCTTCCAAAAGTCTTGAAGGAGTTCCCAGAGATGCTTAGCACTTGTTGGCCCTTTTGCCTTCACTCTGCGGTCCAGCTCACCCCAAACCATCTCGATTGGGTTCGGGTCTGGTGACTGTGGAGGCCAGGTCATCTGGCGTAGCACCCCATCACTCTCCTTCTTGGTCAAATAGCCCTTACACAGTCTGGAGGTGTGTTTGGGGTCATTGTCCTGTTGAAAAATAAATGATGGTCCAACTAAATGCAAACCGGATGGAATAACATGCCGCTGCAAGATGCTGTGGTAACCATGCTGGTTCAGTATTCCTTCAATTTTGAATAAATCCCCAACAGTGTCACCAGCAAAGCACCCCCACACCATCACACCTCCTCCTCCATGCTTCATGGTGGGAACCAGGCATGTAGAGTCCATTCGTTCACCTATTCTGCGTCGCACAAAGACACGGTGGTTGGAACCAAAGATCTCAAATTTGGACTCATCAGACCAAAACACAGATTTCCACAGGTCTAATGTCCATTCCTTGTGTTCTTTAGCCCAAACAAGTCTCTTTTGCTTGTTGCTTGTCCTTAGCAGTGGTTTCCTAGCAGCTATTTTACCATGAAGGCCTGCTGCACACAGTCTCCTCTTAACAGTTGTTGTAGAGATGTGTCTGCTGCTAGAACTCTGTGTGGCATTGACCTGGTCTCTAATCTGAGCTGCTGTTAACCTGCGATTTCTGAGGCTGGTGACTCGGATGAACTAATCCTCCACAGCAGAGGTGACTCTTGGTCTTCCTTTCTTGGGGCGGTCCTCATGTGAGCCAGTTTCTTTGTAGCACTTGATGGTTTTGGCCACTGCACTTGGGGACACTTTCAAAGTTTTCCCAATTTTTCGGACTGACTGAGCTTCATTTCTTAAAGTAATGATGGCCACTCGTTTTTCTTTACTTAGCTGCTTTTTTCTTGTCATAATACAAATTCTAACACTCCATTCAGTAGGACTATCAGCTGTGTATCCACCTGACTTCTGAACAACACAACCGATGGTCCCAACCCCATTTATAAGGCAAGAAATCCCACTTATTAAACCTGACAGGGCACACCTGTGAAGTGAAAACCGTTTCAGGTGACTACCTCTTGAAGCTTATCAAGAGAATGCCAAGAGTGTGCAAAGCAGTAATCAAAGCAAAAGGTGGCTACTTTGAAGAACCTAGAATATAAGACATACTTTCAGTTGTTTCACACTTTTTTGTTAAGTATATAATTCCACATGTGTTAATTCATAGTTTTGATGCCTTCAGTGTGAATCTACAATTTTTATAGTCATGAAAATACAGAAAACTCTTGGAATGAGAAGGTGTGTCCAAACTTTTGGTCTGTACTGTATATATTCAGACAAGTAGTATCACTTTTGAAATAAGTACCCCCATATATATAGTGTGTACATGGTGTCTGTATGTATACATATTTAGAACTGTCTGTAAATGTGCAAAGAAATGTAATATGTATTTCTATATATAGTACATGTAAGGTGAGTAATATATATTATATTTAAACATGTCTGTAAGTAGTATATAGATATAGATAAACTGGGAGAGATTTATTAATCACCTAGGCTACTTTTGTGGCATAAAAAGGTAATAAAGGTGATAAATATATAGATATACGGCCACCTCGGATTTGCGACTTTATAAACACCAATTGACGTTTTTAAGCTATCCTCACCACTTTTGAAAGGCAAAGGTATGGGTGCCAGCCCAAGGATACATGCAGGTCCAGTATAAAAATATAAAAATAGGCAGCACTCCAATGAAGTAGTGAAAAAAAGTGGGTTTTATTTCCCCAGATACACAAGCTTGCATATATATATATATATATATATATATATATATATATATATATACTGTACATATATATATATACACACATACATATATTTAGATATTCCTATAAATAGTG
This sequence comes from Leptodactylus fallax, assembly GCA_947044405.1. Classification (NCBI taxonomy): domain Eukaryota; kingdom Metazoa; phylum Chordata; class Amphibia; order Anura; family Leptodactylidae; genus Leptodactylus; species Leptodactylus fallax. The sequence goes on from CAMRHE010000016.1 coordinate 8,155,825, forward strand.
TCAACTTATGTGGTGTATCTTTATATACAGTATGTTTGAGGAGTGTGTACTTTGGGTGTGTATATAGATAAATTGTGACTTTTTATGTCTTGTATGAAGGAAAACATAATAAATCTGTCCTATTATGTGAAATGTGTGTGTGGAGTAGATAGATAGATAGATAGATAGAGGGGCTATAACCACTATTGGCAGCAATGGCTCAGCTATGATTTAACATTGTACTGTGACACAGTGATGCCACAATACAGGGTTAAATAATAGCGGGGCCACTACTACGAATACTGGCTGCAGCCTCCAAAATATCCAGCATTTTGAGTTTAGCACCAAAGTAATTGCATACCACTTATGTAATGAATATTATCTAGTACAGTATGTATGCTGTGTGTACTGTATATATTTTTAGATCCCATAGATCCTTTGTATAACTAGGTCTCAGTGGTACTTTAGCCATAGTTATGTTATATACACATTTTACATGACATTTTTGATCCCATCGACCACTTAGTGGCCTTATTACAATGGGCCCCTGTACTAGCACTTTACATATAAGGCAGGAGATTACCTTCTTATAAATTCACTGTTGCAGTGCAGTACCTAAGAACTTGATCTCTGGGGTCTTGTCTATAAGAGAAGGTTAGCATTTATTATACAAGTAAAGTCTTAGTGTAAGGACCTATCTGAATAAGGTCGCCGTGACATAGCAGATGGGCTCACACAATTTATCAAATTGTGCACTAAGAACCTCACATTTATAAGTGTAGTCAAAGGATTCTATCATTTAACACTCCCTACCAGAAATATAATTTGTCAGAAGTGGCTCTAATGTCTGGAGGGACCATGGAGCCAGTGTTACATTTAACTATGCTTGATGTGCGCGTTACAGCATGACTGCCCAAGAATCCCCATCCTGGTAAAATCACACATCTACTCATCTTGGTCCCATGGGAGCTTTCCAGCAATTACGTGAAACATTCTGACCGTATCCTGAAGCCCCCAAAACCAGACTTTTAGCCATATAAACATGAGATGTATTTTTGGCTTGAAAAGGTGAAAAAGTATCCAAACAACAGTACTATACAGTGTCTAAATGATACCAAAATGTAGTAGTGTAGAGTCTTAAATGATGGAGGCCCCTGGGCAATTGCTCTTTATGCCTATTTGACAAGTCCTGACATTTGCACAATAAGTATACCAGCAAATATCAAATACTGAGATGTAACCCTTGCTGACTGCCCATTAACTATATACATCATATATGGGGGTCAGCATTTAACTCTACAATGACATACTAATGCAGCGATGCAGAGTTTACATGTGCAGAGAGACAGCTGTTAGTGACAGCCGGACTCCCCAAAGAGAAGACGGTGCTGTCCCTGCTTCCCCAATCATTGTATACAGAGATCTAAAAGATCTATGTACAGTGGGGAAAAAAAAGTATTTAGTCAGCCACCAATTGTGCAAGTTCTCCCACTTAAAAAGATGAGAGAGGCCTGTAATTGTCATCATAGGTAGACCTCAACTATGAGAGACAAAATGAGAAAACAAATCCAGAAAATCACATTGTCTGATTTTTTAAGAATTTATTTGCAAAGTATGGTGGAAAATAAGTATTTGGTCAATAACAAAAGTTCATCTCAATACTTTGTTATATATCCTTTGTTGGCAATGACAGAGGTCAAACGTTTTCTGTAAGTCTTCACAAGGTTGGCACACACTGTTGCTGGTATGTTGGCCCATTCCTCCACGCAGATCTCCTTTACCTTACCTATATACTTTGAATAAGTGTCAATTTTTATGTACTGAAATACCCCTTTAAATAATCTGTTTAACTCTACCGCTTACTCTTGTGCAATTTTCGGTGTCTACCACCCTCACCCTAGAGACTAATATGAAATAAAGGATTATACGATTACTTATGTTTATTTCTTAGTGGGTATAAAAGTATCCTTTTCTGTAGCTTACATCACATTTGCCATTATGAAACAACATATACATTTACTTCAGAATTGTTCATTATGGTTGAAGTACTGTGATATGTTCCCGCTTAGAATCATCCTACAGGATTGTTACTTGCCCTATGTAACATTTATCATACACAGTATAATGCCATACAAAAATAGACTCAAAACAGCCGAGACTTTGTGCAAGCTAAACATTATTCAATGACCTTGTCAGAGAAACATGACAATAGGCTGCTGGGAAGCTAATTCATACGGTTTATATGGCGCTTTTATTCATGCAAGCCCTGACTTTGCAATTTGAAGAAGTATTGTTCCTATCAGTAGCTAAAAGTGTTGTGATAATGTATGCATACCTTCCACTAAACGCTGATTTCAATGCTTTCCTACTAATGTCCTACCTGATGACCCAATTACAGAAATTGTAGTAAGGAAGAAGCATGTGCAATCCATCTACATATTATTCTATTACTTGGCGAAAAGACTGCTGATCCAGCTGCAGCAACTGAGCAATTGCCCAAGTATCAATTTAATCAACGGGACACTCTTTTTGGATAAAAGCCTATTTTGCACTTTTTACCATTGTGATGTCTAGTGGACTTTGCATCATGTATGTTGAATGGATTGTCTTAAATGTAGCATAGGAATGAATGAAACATTATACTGTTTAAATGACAACCATTTTAATACTTCAAATATGTAGAAAAAAACAAAACCTGTTTTGCTGTAGAGAAAAAAAAGACTAGAAGAAACATCATGGTAAAAAAATGGAAAAAAATAAGGATATACATATTTATAAGGCTACATTTTGATTTCACAAATCTGACTATATAGTTAGAATTTCTTTAAAGATTACCTGCCAGCTTTCCTGACATGTCTGTTTTAGTATCTTTTTGTATTCACCATAAAATAACAATGATTGAGCATCTTTTCTTAGAACTCTGTGTTGAGCTGTTCTACTGTTATTCCTCCTGGAAATTAATAAATAAATGAACAACTAGGTGTTGCCATTTCTTTTGTCAGAACAGTTTGACAGCACTCAATCAATGCCGATACTGTCAGACTCAAGCGGGTTGTACACGACCATGTGCTAACCGGCTGCCGTGAATGAATCTGCGGGCAGCGCATGGGGCACGACACACGGATGTCATCCGTGTGCCGCCCGGGGCGACGCCAGCGGGCCCGCGGGGCCCCCCAGCCATGCTTCCGCAGCCCCTTTCATTCAATGAGTAAGAGCCGCGCCGAAGAAGGGCCGAAAAAACGGACAGGGATGGGACCTGTTCCATATTTTGCAGCCCAGACTCCAGGGCCAGGTGAAAAAAAAAAAAAAAAAAAAAAAAAAGTGCCTTTAATAGTCCCACAGTGGGGAAATTCAGTGTGTTACAGCAGCAAAGATAAGATAAGCAGATACAAATACAAATACAACATGTACAGGAATGTTCCAAGGGGGGCAGGTGAGAGGCATTAAAAACAGATAGGAATAGCAGAAGAGAGGGGGGGGGAGGGGGGGGAAAAAACAGGCAGAGAGATATTTCAGTTCTCTGTATGTAATGATCTCCGCTTAGGTCGGTGTTGGTTGTACAGCCTAACCGCGGTGGGGAGGAAAGACTTCCGAAGGCGCCCCTTCTCACACCTGGGGGGGGGGGGGGGGGTGCTGGGAGTGGCCCCCCCGGACAATCACAGTCTCGGGCATGGGATGGGAGTTATGCTCCCGCATGGAGCTTGCACCACGGACAGTATCCTTCTGTCACCCACCACCTGTACTGGGTCCAGTGGGCTCCCCAGGAAAGAGCGGGCCCTCCTAATTAGTTTGTTAGGTTTTTTTCTTCCCCTGGTACATAGTGCCCCCCCAGCAGGCCACTCCAAAGAAGATGGCTGATGCCACTACCGAAATGAATGGAAAGTCCTAAGAAGTGCCCCCCGATCCAAAGGCCCTCAGCTTCCTAAGCGGGTAGGGCCGGGTGGGGCCCTTCCTGTAAAGGACCTACAAAATATGCCGCCCAGCCTAGTTTTTAAGAAGGGGGCCGCGCACGTAAAGATGTGCCCACTCCCCAACGCCGCCCCCGGGCGGGCCGGGGGGTTGGGGGGGGTGGGCGTTGTCAGCCAACCACAACCCCCACCCCCATCCCCTCGGTTTTCCATGCCGGTGGCACCAGTCCACAAAAAACCGGTTCAGTCTCTTACTCCTTGTCATCATCGTCTGTGATGAGAGTGTCGAACTATCTGTAGGTAGAAGCTGGATAGTTGCACCTAACCAATCAGCAGTTACAGTGTGAAGAGGAAAGGGGCGAGAACCGGACACCTGAGGTGCCCCCGTTAAAAACACTTATCACGGTACCTGACACACAGTCTTGGGCTCTAAGGATTTTTACAAGCAAGGGGCACCAGTCTTCACAGATGCCCCATACATTTGAGTGTGTGGAGGGACAATCAAGATAACAGTCATGTGAATAGCCTCCTTTCATTGATAAAGAATTTAATTCTGCCATGTGCCGTCCATCTAAAAAAAGAGTTAGGGCCCTTGCAAATGACCAAGCCCCATCTGTGGATTAACTGGTCCGTGTGTGGAGTCCGCTGGGTAGTGGGGTGGGGTTTTTGTGGTGGGGGGGGTGTGGGGGTTTGGGGGGGGGGGGGGGTGGGGGGGGGTTTATTTTGTTTTGGGGGGTTTGGTTTTTTAGCCCGTTAATTTTTGCCTCAATTTGAGACCGCTGTTTTTCCCGATTCTTACGCCCTCCCTCCCTCTCCTTTTTTTTTTTTTTTTTTTTTTTTCCCTTTTTTCTTTTTTTTTTTTTTTTTTCTTTTTCTTCCCTCCGTACTTCCCTCAACCCCTCCTTATCTCTTGTCCTGAATGCCTTTTTTCTCCTTAAGTAGTGTTTTTAAATCAGGTTTAATCCATTTTTTTTTTTTAGAAGACCTCACCACTTTTGGACTGTGTGTCCACACATAAGAGTCATTGGTATCATAGTCAGTGTATGATGGAGTGAGCTCCCTGTACACAGCCTGATTGCGGTAGGGCAGTGGGAAAGAACAAGTCCAGTGTTTTGTTGTGTCTTGTGTGGCAGGTTACATACTGTGTGAAACTGGGAAGTGTGGATGATGGAGAGGCATGGTTGAAATCGCCAGACACAAGAAGGAGGGCCTGGGGGTGCTGAGACTGTAACTGGCTCAGCGTGGCTTGTAGGACCTCACAGGCAGCGTCAGCTTTCGCAGGGGGGGGGGAAAAAGGAGCTATCACGATGACATGCGATAGTTCCCTTGGTAGATAAAAAGGTCTCAGGCTCACAGTTAAAAATTAAATGTCTTTACAGCAAGTTTGCTCCTTAATCACAATGTGTCTAGGATTGCACCATCTATTATTCACAAACATTGCCAGCCCCCCTCCTTTCCTCTTACCGCTCTCCCTTGTCCTGTCTGCCCGAAGGAGTTTAAAACCATCCAAGGAGACCAGAGAGTCAGGAGTAACTTCAGTGAGCCAAGTCTCTGTAAGTAGCATCATGCTGCACACCCGAAACCCCTGTTGGTGCCTGTTGGGGCTTTTTAGTTCATCCATCTTGTTTGCAAGAGATCTCACTTTGCCCATAATGGTGGGGGGAACGGTGGGGGGGGCCCCCCTTTTTATTCTTGGGGGGGGGGGGGGGGGGGGGGCCCCCCCCCCCCGGTTTTTTTCCCGGGGGTGGGGGGGGGGGGGGGGGGGGGGGGGGGGGGGCGGGGTTTTGTGTCTTTGAAGTGGGGCAGTAATTTCTCTGTGTGTGGAAAAAGAAAGCGGGCGGAACAAGAGCCCCACCAGGGGGAAAAAAGAGATAAAAACAAAAAAAAAAAGTATCACAAAGGTCCAATTCCAAGTCTTTGTTTCTTCATTTCTTCATAGTGTAAAGTCCATTAAGTAGAGAGAAAAAAAAAAGAGAGAGAAAAAAAAAAAAAAAGAGAGGGGGAGCGGGGGGGGGGCCGGGGCCGGCCCCGCCCCCCCCCCCGACGAAAAAAAAAAAAAAGAAAGGGAGAGAAAGGGAGGGTGGGGTGGTGGGGAAAAAAAAGAAAGAAAAGCCTCCCCACAAAAAGGATCGTGGGGAGAGGGGAAGAAGGCAAAGGGGAGGGACAACCGAGGTGCAAAATGGCCGTTAAAAACATTCCTTTATCACTACTATCTTGCAAGCAAGGGGCACCAGTCTTCACAGATGCCCCATACATTTGAGTGTGTGGAGGGACCATCAAGATAACAGTCATGTGAATAGCCTCCTTTCATTGAAAGAATAGGGGCCATGTGCCGTCCATGAAAAACAGGCCCCCGCGGGGCCCCCACGTGGACCCTTTTCAACATATGTTACTCAATAGTACACAAGGGCCTTTAGACCACTGCCTAACCATGAAAATAAAGATGTGATATGCTCTTTTGCATAGTCCCCTAAAACAAGAGCAATTGGTCACTAGAGGTGAATGAGCTAGTTCTGATTGAACTGAATTTGACCTGAATTTTCCAGAAGTTTCAGGCGTAGACCAAACCTGATACTTTGGGGGTTTGTCACCCACAATCCACTATTATAATCTGAGGTCTCTCAGATTATAATAATCATAGGCCTAGGGGAGGTGCAGAAATATAATAAACAGTTATACCCACCTTCCCTCACCTCTCCTGGGTATTTCCACCATCTTGTACTTCCTCAGGGTCTGCTTGTGTGATAACATTGGCATGACCTATGATTGGGCCTCAGCAGTTCATCAGGGTGTGTCATGTTATGCAGGAGACCAGAAGAGGACTTTGAGGGAGCATTGGACTCTGCAAAGATGTCCAGGAGAGATGAGGGAAGGTGAGCATAGTTGTTTATTATGTTTCTGCACCTCCACTTATTATACTTTGGGGTCTGAAGAGAAATAATAGAGTATAATAATGGCACTTCCGGTTTGTGACAACATTTTTGGAACAAACTATCCAAACCAGAAACTAAACGAATCTTTAGAGGTTTGCCCAACTCTACTGGTTACCACTATTAGTTCATGTGATATTACTATTACTATGGATATCAAATTATCATGTTCATTGTTTAACAAATAGGACCAGTGACCAACAGAGAGGAATGATAAGCAAACGAAAAAGAAATTGTAAAGGGAATATATTAAAAAGTAGATATGTGAAACCCATAGAAACTTAAACATTGGTACAATAAAACAGACTGTATTCTGCTGAGGGAACCTGAAAAACGATGTCTTCCCACTTTGTACTATAAAGTTATATCTACAGGTAATGCCATAAATGTCTAATAGGCGAGGTTACCAGAAATGGAAATTTTATAACCTGTTTAAAATTTTATCCCCTGTGGGTGTGGGGGAAATGTACGTTGGGGCATGTGCTGTATAGCACTTTGTTGGCTCATGTGTTATACCTAAGAGATATTTCTGTGTAATATTGATTCCTTTTGATGAATGCAGGGCAAATATATACAGCAGGTGAAATAAGTATTGAACATATCACCAATTTTCTAAGTAAATATATTTCTAAAGGTGCTATTGACATGAAATTATCCCCAGATTTCAGTAACAACCCATCCAATCCCCACAGGCAAAGAAATCAAACCATAGATGTCCATAAATTAAGTTATGTGTAACAATGAGAAATGACACAGGAAAAATGATTAAACACACTTACTGAAATTTATTTAATTCTTCATACAAAAGCCTTTGTTGGTGATGAAGCTTCAAGATGCCTCCTGTATGGAGAAATGTGCTGCATCCATTGTTCAGCGATGTGATTTTGGACCATTCTTCCACACATATATTCTTCAATTCCTGAAGGTTCTGTGGGCTCTTTTTATGAACTCTGAGCTTTAGTTCCTTCCATAGATTTTCTATCGGATTCAGGTCAGGGGATTGGCTCAGCCATTTTAGTAGTTTTATTTTCTTTCTCTGAAACCAATTGTGCATTTCCTTGGCTGTGTGTTTGGGATCATTGTCTTGCTGAAATATCCACCCTTGTTTCATCTTCATCATCCCGCTAGTTGGCAGAAGATTTTTATCAAGAATGTTTCGGTACATTTGTCCATTTATCCTTCCTTTAATTATATGAAGTATGCCAGTAACATATGCTGAAAAACAGCCCCACAACATGATGTTCCCACCTCCAAAATTCACTGTTGGTATATGGTGTTTTTGGGGTGACATGCAGTGCTTTTTGTCCTCTAAACATAGTGTGTATTATGACATCCAAAGAGTTTAATTATGGTCTTACCTGACCAGACTATATTCTCCCAGTATTTCACAGGCTTGTCTAAATGTTGTTGAGCAAACCTTAAATGTGCATTTTGTTCAACAATGGAGTCTTGTGTGTGAGCAAGCATACAGGCCATGGAGGTTGAGGGCATTACTTCTTGTTTTCTTTGAAACAATTGTACCTGTTGATTCCAGCTCTTTCTGTAGCTCTCCACAGGTGGCCCTTGGCTCTTGGCTCTATACTGGCCAATCACAGTATAGAAATCCTTATATACCCACAGCTTACTCCATCCTGTGCCTGATTATTCTGGCTGTCTGCCCTGATCCTCACCACTACTCTACTGCTCCTGTGTTCCAATTTCTGCATACGTCTGACTACGGCTGATCTACTGTTCCTATGCACCAATTTCTGTATACGTCTGACTACGGCTGATCCATTGCTCCTGTGTACCAAATCCTGCATACATCTGACCACGGTTGCTTCTTACTCCTGAAGTATTATTCCTGCTATTTAACTCCTCATCTACTACTGTTTAAGTACTGTGCCATTTCCTCACCAATTGGACTCCAGATCAGATAACTAACACCGTTACAGATGTTCTTTTCACTTCCGGATTATGTCTCCAACATGCTCACTGGAATCTTCAGTAGTTTAGAAATTCTTCTGTAACCAATGCCATCAGTATGTTTTGCAGCAATAAGGTTGCGAAGGTCTTGAGACAGCTCACTGGTTTTACCCATGATGACATGCTTCTTGTGTGGTACCTTAGTAATGAGACACCGTTTTATAGGCCATAAATTGAACCAGCTGATATTATTTGTCACTTAGTGGCAGGATTAGATTTCAGCTGGTATCAGGACTTTCCATGGCTTTTTGCACCCCTCTCTTTCTTGATGTGTTCTATACTTTTTCATTTCTCATTATTACATATAAACTTAATTTATGGACATCTATGCTTTGATTTCTTCGCCTGTGTCGATTGGATGGGTTGTTACCGACATCTGGTGAGAATTTCATGTCAATAGCACCTTTAGAAATATATTTACTTATTTCACTCACTGCATTTACTTACATGACTTCTGATATAGGTGTACTATTGTTCTATATTGTGATCAGTTTGGGTACTTTTTTGTGCGTGTCCTTCACTTTTTATCATATAGTGTCTATATGTTATTTCTGATCAATAAAGATACATTTGATTTTTTTTATTATATAATCTGTATATATTTTGGTACTCTTGTAAAGGGATCTATAACACACACTATAGAGTGCAAGTATTTCCTGCCATTGCTGTTTAAAACTTGACAAAAATTAATTTGTTGAAAAAACATTTCTGGAGGACGGTAGTGAAGACAGGTAAAATTCAGCTTATATTGTTTATTGAAGATATTGAATAGACAATTACAAATCATACCACTTTTTGCATAGTGTAACACAGGAATTGGGACCCCTGGCAAAAGTGCCAAGAATGGCAGACAATTTCCCCGGCATGCCTCCATCTACTGTGAACAGCGCTGCTATCCATAACATGGGAGGGGGACTGTGTGACTATACACGTCACTCAGCCTCCTATATAGTAACCCACTGTGATCTTTAAACTTGCACAGGTACTGTGGACGAGGCTGAGCCATGTGTATAGTCACTTGGTCCTCCACCAGCCACCATGTTTTGGACAGGACTGCTATTCACAGGAGATGGAGGCCTGCAGAACTGGGGCAGGATGATAATTTAACACTAAGTGGAGCGGCATTATACTATATGGGGTGCATAAGAGATGATAATACTGTGTGGGGGTCACAAAGGAACATTATATTGTGTATAAGGGCTTGGCATTTTGTCACACAAACTACCTCACCAAGCTGCGCTATTTTGTCAAGATTTTACTTGTTACAGAAGCTTCCAACAGAGCTCCAGTGCTGGTATGGACACAGCTCACACAGTTATAATAGGGGTGTATTCTACACTCTGCATTATAGCACACTATGCAAAAAAGGTTGCCTATCCCTAGTGTAGAATTCACATTTAGACACATAACTGTATGGTCACTTACTGTACATGGTCCCTAAATGACACTGGCAAATGACCCAAAATCTAAGTATTACATGCGATGGACAAGGTATAAAATAAACAACACCACAGGTACTAATGTGACTATCGAAATATAAGATAAAAGATAACACTTAACCTGCAACCCTCTATGTGTCATGCAGAAATTCTTTTTATCACTTGCTGAGATGAAAGAAAATGCACATTAGAAGTCAGAGATGGTTGATATTAAAGTCCCCACGGTCTTCCTCTGTGCCCTGAATATGCCTTTAAAATAGTTTCAGGATTACAAGGCTTAAGATCAAAGTCCAAAACAGTTTAGACTGACTCTTAATGAGTTTTGTAAAGTATTTTCTGCAGCCTAGAAATCTTGAGGTAGATTTTTTTTTTCTCCTAAAGGTCAAATATCAGTTTTCTGAAACTGTTGCTTGTTTTGAGTAGTTTCTAAAAGGTTACAAATAACTATAAATTTATGTCTTACAAAATGCCTTTATAGTTGTAAAATAATACTGCCGGGGTCAAATGCGCAGTTGCAGAGAATGACAAAGTACAAACAGCATAGCAGAGTATGAAGGAAAACAATGAACTTGAAGGCAATATATCTTTTATTAATACAGATGGAAACGTATAAGACAGATAGAAAGACAGATAATAATTTGTTTCAAGGATGTGAAGGAAAGGGAAAGAAGCAAGCGGGTGTAAAGAACATGGTCAATTGAAAGTTGCAACTTGAAAGGGTCCACTTAAAGGGACACTAATGAGTTCATTTTGGCAGTGTTTATCTTTTATTTTGGTATGTGTATCAATATATAACAATATGTAGTTTTCATATTTGCTGGCCTCTAGTGGCAAATAAGCTGTAGTACAGTCACTTGTGAAGGCCTCTTCATGGCTTTGCCTACGTGATCTCCAGACCAATCAATGGCTAGCACTCCATCTGGAGAGATAAGTGGGACTCTTTGCTGAAGAGGACAGACCTCTATTGCTGTCTTGCTGTGGCTGGAAATCAATGGAACACCTGGCTTGTAGCCCAATGCCTTCTAATAGTTTGTGTTGACACTATTTGCCATCCTAGGCTTGGGATGTGATGTCCATTTTAATTTGCATCACAGAATGGATCACTATGCGCCATTCTTCCAAGTAAGTGATCCATCCATAGAGAGATTATATTTCTGTGCACCTTTTGCTATTATTTGAATTTCTCATTGTTTTGCCAACTACGAGAATACACAACATTGAACATGTCTGACATCTCAGCCTAGGCATATCACAATCTGCTGGAGTAATAAACCAAGGTCTATCAGCTCAAGGATTCTGTCCCTCTGAGTTTGAAACGAGGGCTGATAACTGGCACATTGACAAGCAGGAGACACTGCACACATATCCCACAGCACTTCATCTGATTTTGAAGTTTCATGTGACTAAAAACTTTGCTTTTAATCCCCTCCCACATGCCACAGTTTGGAGCCAGGTACTTGAAAATTTGTTCATTTTCAGATCTTAGTGACACCTGCAACTTCCTTGATTTGTATAACCTTACGACTTGTCCCTCTTGGTGTTGCATGTTCAATGTAATAATGTTATTACCACCATATGAATGTATAATACCATATTAGAATATGTTTAGTAATGGTGTTTACAAGGTACCCAATGAAAGCAGTAAAAATCAATAATAAATCACACAGAACACAATAAAAAAAACACTAAAATTGAATTCTAATACGAAAACTAATGTGATAACTAGCGCAACTGGTGCTATAACACTATACTGAATTGCCATCTACGGCTTGAACATACCTGCTGCAGTCAAGTGTTTTAAATAGGTACATAAATTCAAAGGACAAATGCTAGATGGGCAATTGCCTGACAAACTATCAACCACTGGTATATGAAGTCAGCTGTTCAATATTACCTATCAATGGATGGTATATGAAGCACACAAGATATATTATAGAGAGATATCAAATAAACTAGAACAAAAAATATCCAGTTCAGTATTTGTAGTACATATGTGGCTGCTATGTAGGTAAAATCCACATGCAAATCAATGTGAAACGTACCCAAAGATGCCAATCTAAGTCCAATGAAACCAGAAATAAATCTTTAAATCTTTCACAATCACTGTATAGTAGGTGTTAGGCGTCCATGTCATATTTGTTGACTGGCGTGGTAGTGAATATATTCTAATGTCTTTGGAACTTGATAATTATATCACACTTTGTGCTGTGCACCCTTTAAATGCCAAGCTACTGCTCCTACACTGTAGGTGGCCTGCCCTGTTGAACAGGCCGGCTGTGATGGAACCTGCGCTGCTTGTGGTTTACAAATAGCTAATACGTCCAACTTGAAGGCATCCATGTTGTCAGGGCCGGCGTCTACACCCAGCATTCCCCGGCAAGTGCTGGGGCCCCATGCTCCTGAGGGGGCCCACTCGGCTGCCAGGTGCTGACTGTTACATACTCTTCGCCTCTTTGGTCACGCAGACAGTTTTAATTGCAAGATGCGAGTATGCAATTACAACTGTCTGCATGGGCTGCTATGTCTTCCAGGGGCCATACCTCTCCAGTCTCTGCTACTGCTCTTGCTCTTCCATGGCGTGTGAAGAATCATGATGAGAGTAGAAGATGACATGTCATTGGCCCCTGCCAAATCCACAATGTCAGTGTGCTGTGCCTGTGTGTCATATGACTGTGAGTACCTGCTACAGGCTGCAAAAAGGTGTAAAGTTTATATGGTGGCATTGGAATATGCGTAAGTGAGTGGCTGCATCATCATCACAATTTTATGCTGCCCCTGCCAATGCTATGTCTCCTCAGTCCTCACACTGCCTGTGCCTCCTGCTGCTGGTGCACCCCTCCCCCCTCTCAATTCCCCATGTAAAGTGATCTAGCCATCACCTCAGAGACCCCTGCCAGTGCACCCTCTTAGGCTAGGTTCACACCTGCGCCCAGAGCCCATAGACTATAATGGGAGCCGCCCAGACTGCAGGATTTTTCTCTCTGCATTTTTAAGCAGATTCAGGAACGGAAACCCTGAACGGAACCTAGCCTTAGAATCCTCCTGATAGTAGTGACCACGTGTCACTACCCCTCCCTCTACCCACAGAGTTTCGTTCTGGGCAATTAGAAGGGTTATTCAGCCCCATAATGATTTTTCGTACTGATGACCTATCCTGGACACCTGGACCCCACACACATCAGTATGGGCCCATTCACATCACATATTGATCATCAGTTTCACTGATCAGTTTTGTGGAGACAAAAAACTGACGTGAATAGCGGATGAAAAAGGATGGAAACTGATGGCCATGCGTTTACATAGAGTCAATGTAAAATAAAAACAGATCAGTTCCTGTAGGCCAGAAAAGTAAGACAAACCATACTTTTTTGTCCCACAAAAGAACAAACAGAAACTGATTCGTTTTTATTTAACATTGGCTCTATGTAAACGCATGGCCATCAGTATCCATCCTTTTTCATCCGTTATTCACGCCAGTTTTTTGTATCCACAAAACTGATCAGCTAAACTGATGATCAAAACGTGATGTGAATGGCCCCTTGTTCTGGCAGCCTCTTGGCCCTGGAAGCTACAGCAGTGGATAGGGAGTGCACTGTTCCTATTACTTGAATAGGAGCAGCTGCATGAGCAAAGGGGCCCACTGACACTCTGTCGCCCAGGGACCCACTTGACCCTGTAGCTGGCCCTGCATATTGTTATATATGCATCTACATGCAGGATGACATACAAGGCTGTTAATCACTATTATGTGGACATATTACTCAACTGTATTCATCACAAACAACAAGTGAGTCCGGACCGAGGACGAAGGATGGAAGGGGAGGCCTGCATGACAGGAGTTTAGCCAGGAGCATAAGCTGAGGGTACAGGAAAGGGTTAAGTTGGCCATTTAGAGGAAGCGTAGGGGAGGGAACTGGGAAAGGGGGGTTGGGGGAGGGAGTATTTAAAGTGAAGGCGGGAAGATTCCCGCCACTTTAGAGAAAGCAGGGAGTGAGTGAAGCCAACACACCTCTGCGGTTTTCTTGCTTGTCCAGGATGTCTGAGGTTGAAGATATGCTGGCCCAGCTCAGGGCTGAAGCGGATCGTAGGGGGCCGCAATGGCTGCAATCCCAGCTGCAGGGATTGATACAGGGGTCTGGAGAGTCGGCTAGCCGTCCCTCTCCTTCTGGAAGACGGCCACGGAGGACCAGGCCTCCGGCGCGCCTCAGCCCCGAGGAGACCCCTTGGGTCCGGCGCCGAATTGGGAGCCCCTCACGGGACCCTCCGGTCCAGGGCACCGCTCGGCGCGCTGCTGAGCGGCAGTCCCGGGCCGGGAGGAATCCGCGGCGACGGCGGGACCCGCAGCGGGGGAGGGGAGTCGCCCCTCCTGCATCACTGACCTCGTTGGAGTCGGGATTGGAAGCGGTGGGCCTTCCGGCGGCGGCGGTGACTCCGGCTCGGCCTGTGGTGCGCAGGAGGATCTCCGGTGCAGCCCCTGTGCGCGGGGGAGAAGCGGGGCTGGCACCTTCAGCGTCAGAGCAGCAGGCTGGGCCTAGCGCAACATCAGCCCAAGATGGCGCCCACAGCGCGGGCGCTGGGGGGCGGAGCGTCGCGGAGGCCTTGTCCAGGAGGCCCGACGTGGATAGCGGCGAGGAGGGCCCCAGTGAGACGGCTACAGGACGACAGGACCAGGATTCAGCGGCCGCTGGGTTCACAGCACCCAGGCGCCCAGGTGAGCGTTCATCTACTGTAACAGGGCCCTTGTTAGCGGTTTCAGGGGGGAGGGGTTTAGAGGGGAACCGCGAGGAGCTAAGCAGGGGTATGTTAGCCTTTATGGGGGTGTTGGTTGTTGTCGGAGGGGTTCGAGTCGGGTTTTCGGATACCGTTTGTTGAGGCGGCGGTTTCAGGGGTGGTTAGGAATTTGAGGTCGGCACGGGAGCATCCGGAGGTGGTCTCAGAAAAGCTGAGGAGGGAGGTGGACCTGGGGCGCATGGCGGGACCGTTTCCGGAGCCTCCCTTGCCGAACTTGCGGGTATCTCCTTTAGGGGTGGTCCCAAAGAAGGAGCCGAATAAGTTTCGGCTTATTCACCATCTGTCATTCCCAAAGGGGGCGTCTGTTAATGACGGGATCGACCCCGAGTTGTGTTCGGTGGAGTATACTTCATTTGATGCGGCGATTTTCTGGGTCCGGCGTTTTGGCCGGGGGGGCGTTGTTGGCGAAGACTGACATCGAGGCGGCATTTAGGCTGCTGCCGGTGCATCCAGATAGTCAGCACTTGTTGGGTTGTTTTTGGGGGGGGCGGGTTTTTTGTTGACTGTTGCTTGCCAATGGGCTGTTCATTGTCGTGCTCCTATTTCGAAAAGTTTAGTTCGTTTTTGGAATGGGTCATCCGGGACGTATCTGGGTGGGCCTCGGTCATTCACTACTTGGATGACTTTCTTTGCATTGGTCCGGGGGATTCCTCCGTTTGCTCGGTCTTGCTGCATTCGTTGGAACGGGTGGCGGCAGATTTTGGGGTGCCACTAGCGCGTGAAAAAACTGAGGGTCCGGCGACGGTTCTCAGTTTTTTGGGTATTACCATTGACACGGTCCGTATGGAGTGTCGTCTTCCAGAGGATAAGTTATGTGGGTTGCGGACGGAGGTTCAGAGGGCATGTCGGCTAAAAAAGCTGCGATTAAGGGAATTGCAGTCTCTTTTAGGCAAATTGAACTTCGCGTGCCGGATTATACCGATGGGGAGTGTGTTTTCTCGACGGTTGGCAGCGGCAACGGCTGGTGTGTCCGTTCCTGCGCATTTTATCCGGCTGGGGTGGGAGTTGAGAGAAGATTTGCGGGTTTGGGATTCGTTTTTAGAACAATATAATGGGCGGTCACTGTGGATGGAGGAGGGAGTGGTAGCAGGGGAATGGGATCTTTTTACGAACGCGGCCGGGAGCGTAGGGTTTGGGGCATATTTTATGGGTAGTTGGTGCGTAGGTTCTTGGCCGGACGAGTGGGTTTCGGGGGGGCTGGTCAGGAACCTGGCCTTGTTAGAATTATTTCCTATTCTGGTGTCGGTGGTAGTGTGGGGGGAAATTTTCCGTAATAAGAAGATTCGCTTTCATTGCGACAACTTGGGGGTGGTGCAGGCGATAAATCGGTTGTCCGCTGCGTCGCCGCCGGTGGTTCGGGTTTTGCAGCGATTGGTGTTGTAATGTTTGAGGTTGAATGTTTGGATTGTAGCGGTCCATGTCCCAGGGGTGCAGAATGATGTGGCTGACGCCCTCTCTCATTTGCAGTGGGATCGTTTCAGGAGGTTGGTGCCGGAGGCAGACGAGAACGGCACGCGGTGGCCGACGGAGTTGTGGACCATGCCGGTCGGGCGGCGGAGTGTTTGATTCGGGCATCTTTGGTGGACGGTACATGGGCGGCCTATACGAAAGCCTGGGAACAGTGGGAGCAGTGGTTGGGTTCTTTGGGGGTGGAGACAGAGGATTTCGAAATGCCGTTATTATTGTTCGTGGGGCATTGTAAGGAGTCGGGGTGGACAGTTTCTAGGTTCAATACGTGTTTAGCGGGTTTAACCTTCGGGTTTAAGAGTAGGGGGATGCCGGACTTTACGAAGTCATTTCTGGTGCGGCAGGCGGTAAAAGGTTGGCGCCGTTTCAAGGCGGCGAAGGACACGCGCAGACCGGTGTCCTTTTCCATACTGCTGGGCTTGGGCTCCGCTTTGGGGACGGTGGGGGCGAGCCCGTGGGAGGTCTTGCTGTTCAGGGCGACGTTTTCGCTCGCCTTTTTTGGAGCCTTGCGGTTGGGGGAATTGGTGAGTGGATGCCGGACTCGTTCGGGGGGTGTGTTTTGGGAGGATGTGAGCCTGTACAAGGACAGGGTGGAGTTTAGGTTAAGGCGTTCGAAGACGGACCAGGAAGGCCGGGGGTGTGCGGTGCGGCTGTTTGGGGTGCCAGGGTGTTTGATGTGTCCTGTTAGTTGCTTGAGGTCTTATTGTTCGGACAGGGGTCGGGCGACAGGCCCCCTCCTGGTCCATGAGGATGGGTCGTTTTTGTCCAGGTTTCAATTCTTGGGAGTTTTTCGGCGATGTTTGTGTTATCTGGGTTTGGGGGAGGAGTATTTTAGTGGTCACTCCTTCCGTATTGGGGCAGCTACGGAGGCGGCCCGGAGGGGTTTGGGGAAGGACGTAATTCAGTGCATCGGCCGATGGGAATCAGTGCGTTTTAGGTCATATGTCCGTTTGGGGGGGCTGGTCTGAACAAAAACACATTTTGTATCGGGGGAGGTCCGCAGGTAGGTGGGTTAGGGAGAGGGGGTTTTTGTTCGAGCGGGTGTGTTAGTGCCTGGGGCCTGTTATTGTTATGTTGCTTTTGATGTTTTACAGGTGCTGAGCCATGCTTGGTTTGGTTGATGGGCCATTCCTTTGTGTTCTGGGGCGCAGTGCGGGCGGCGGTGCGACCAGACGGTAGGCAGTTGGATTTTGCGCGAGGGGAGGTGCGGTTGCGCTGGTTAGGCTTAAGGGGGATGGTGTGGGGCAGGGTGCGGAGTTTCATCGCTTCGTGAGGCTGGATAGACCTCCAGACATACTGGTACTGCATGTTGGAGGTAACGATTTGGGGGTCCGCCCTTTTCGGGAGCTGATTAACGATATCAAATTCGACTTATTGCGGCTCTGGGCGATGTTTCCGGGATTGGTAACAGTATGGTCAGATATTGTGCCAAGGAAAGTGTGGAGGGCGGCCCGGTCGGTGGAACGTGTGAACAAAGCCCGTATTAAGGTGAATAGGGCAATTGGGAGGTTTATGGCACGGAATGGAGTGGTCTCGGTGCGCCATAGTGAATTGGAATCTGGGGAGGGTGCATTTTGGAGAAGGGACGGGGTTCATTTGAACGCCGTGGGTATTGACATGTGGTGCCTGGGATTGCAGCAGGGCATTGAGACGGCTCTAGGGGTGTGGCGGGATGCCCGCCGATAAGGAGGTCATCGGTGGGCGTTGTGGCGGTGGGGGTCCTCGAGGCTGGGATATCGGAAATGGTCGTGGTGGGGAGGGCCCCGCGGTAGGGGCTGGACTCCCCAGACCATTTGGACTGTGGCTGGATGGCTCCGGTAGGGTTAAAGGGTATTAAGGGCTTTATGGCCTTAGGAAATAGAGCACCGAGCAGATTTATTTAAATAGGTGCCCCTGAGCTGGTGTGGAACGGCTAGGGGTAACAGCTGGTGCTCAGGAAGTATGGGGTTAACATTTTGGGTTTTGGGGCCTCGAGGTCCTCCGTCGTCGGGTCGGGTTATTTACTGTGTTTTGGGGAATATTTGTTGTGGCATTTAAATGGTTAAATTATTTTATTTAATAAACTGGCTGCTGTGGCCAATTTAATCCAACATCGGTGTCGAGTATTTATTTTAGGTAAAGAAAACAGAGAAGAGCGGGCGACTTGGCAATACCCTGGTCAAGTGAGGCCGGACCGAGGACGAAGGATGGAAGGGGAGGCCTGCATGACAGGAGTTTAGCCAGGAGCATAAGCTGAGGGTACAGGAAAGGGTTAAGTTGGCCATTTAGAGGAAGCGTAGGGGAGGGAACTGGGAAAGGGGGGGGTTGGGGGAGGGAGTATTTAAAGTGAAGGCGGGAAGATTCCCGCCACTTTAGAGAAAGCAGGGAGTGAGTGAAGCCCCCGCCCACCCACCCCCTTTTTGTTTGGTTCAGTGAACGGGTCGTTTTAGTCGGGATGTTCTGTCACAGTGGCCTTGGCGGTGGGGGTCCTCGAGGCTGGGATATCGTAAATGGTCGTGGTGGGGAGGGCCCCGCGGTAGGGGCTGGACTCCCCAGACCATTTGGACTGTGGCTGGATGGCTCCGGTAGTGTTAAAGGGTATTAAGGGCTTTATGGCCTTAGGAAATAGAGCACCGAGCAGATTTATTTAAATAGGTGCCCCTGAGCTGGTGTGGAACGGCTAGGGGTAACAGCTGGTGCTCAGGAAGTATGGGGTTAACATTTTGGGTTTTGGGGCCTCGAGGTCCTCCGTCGTCGGGTCGGGTTATTTACTGTGTTTTGGGGAATATTTGTTGTGGCATTTAAATGGTTAAATTATTTTATTTAATAAACTGGCTGCTGTGGCCAATTTAATCCAACATCGGTGTGGAGTATTTATTTTAGGTAAAGAAAACAGAGAAGAGCGGGCGACTTGGCAATACCCTGGTCATGCTGTTATATGGTAAACTGGTAATACAAAAGGTTTTGATGACGCCGTTACGTGTTTTCTCGGCATTTTGGCAGCATTACTGAACAATTTCTTTCTAAAATACATGTATTTCTGCAATGTTACTACAAGCACAGGTTGTACATGTATTCTGTATTGTAGTACATAGTACGACTATATAAGCTATTGGTTTATGATGTTATATTAGATGTGCCAATGCTACAGCCTTATCATAATACTAAATGACTAAAATCCTATTGTCCTATTACCGTAGACATATACAGAATACAGTGATAAAATGAAAGGGCACATATATCACTATCATACGGAGATTGCTCCTGGGTGTATACATAGTTTTCTATGTGTACAGGAATATTTCTTTTGTGACAGCTCACACACATAGGAAGCTAGAGGCTCCTATTCTGTTTGCATGTTGTCTTTCACTCTGGCAGGGAACTAAATAGAACTGGAAGTATGGCCGTGCTATATGAATCAAAGTACTGACGCATTTTGTGATATTGTCCTGTATACTATTTTATATTCATACACACAACCCTATGGTAATTGGTTCTGTCATTATGATAAACCTAGTAACTGGAAGACTTACTGGAATCACTATGAAACTTGGAGGTTGATCTTCACATAGACCTTTCCCAGACAACTACTGAAAAAATCGCTGACAAGTCATCATTTCTCCCAGGTAATTGAATCTATTACCAATTGTATTTTCTTCTGCCAACATGGTGTTTCATCATATGTATCAGACCTATTTCTAGTCCGGAATGTGATTTATCATTTCGGCAGAGTGTCCCAGACCTACCAAATGTAGAAACAACAGAAAGCGTCCTCTGTGACCAGCAAGCTTAATAGGGCGAAAGTAGAAACTCCTTGGCCCTAGCTCAATATCTGTAGCAGGGCCCCTGCCTATTCACTTATTATGTGACCAAAGGTACCAAACCATTAATAGAGACCTGTCAATACTCTAAATATGAACCATAAGGTCCATGTCTTAACCCATCCCTTGAACTTGATGGACATATGCCTTTTTTCATCTGTCCTATTTATGTAACTGTTATGTATTTCACATCTGGTTTTAATAAATATGAAAATAGTGATACATTTCCTGTAAGCTGGCCATGCATATGAGATATTTATTTGCAGACCATTGGCAGATTCAGTTTATCTTAGTAGCTTCAGCTGTTAATCTTATGCATATGACTTCCACAGATATCAGATCCTCAGCAAATTTAACTGTATCTGCCAAAGGTCTGCAAATCAATATCTTATGTGTATGGCTACCCTAAGGCTTTATTCACATAACAGTCAAAATCGGCCCTTTGACGGACTTTTCAGAACACATAGGTTTCAATGGGGCACATTTATTAAGTTACTTGCACCTTTATTGGCGCAAATTGCACCTTTTGGCTAAGGCCCCACATAGCAGGCCACAGCAAAAAAAAGCACTGTGGGAAAAACCGCATTAGAAACTCATCATGGTTTTTCCCGCAGCATTTTTCACAAAGTCTGAAGAGTTTACCTCTGTGGACTTTCTGCTTCAATTATACGTATAGGGAAACCGTTGGTGTTTCCGTATTCCGTAGGTATGATTGACATGCTGCAATTTCCAAAAGCGGAAAATCACAGCATTTCCACTGTGCGTATTTTTCTGCAATGTGTGGATGGGATTCACTAGAATGCCATCCACTTTGCAGGGACTGTAAAATGCTGCAGTTTTTGCGTTTGCGCCATGTGGGGCCCAGGCCTTTAGTGGTCTTTTTTCTGTCTTGTATTTCATTTATGAAGCATTTGTGCCTTTTTTCAGATATTTTGCTGCCTTCGACACTTTTTCTTTTTGTCGGAAATGGAGATCCTTTTCAAACTGTATTCATGACTTGCAACTTTTAAAAAAGTGGAAAAAAAGGCACAAATGCACTCCAGTACATGGGCAGTATAAAAAAGGCTGTCAGGTCAGACAGCATTAAAAAAGGGGCATTTGTGCCTTTTTTAACAAAAAGGGGAAATTGAGCTTTTTAAATAAAAAAGGGGCACAGTTTACCTAGCTTATAAACACATGTGTACAACATTTAACAAGGAGCTGCACCTACATCCTCAAATAGACACCACAGTACAACTAGTCTAAAAAAGGTGCACCGATGAAAAATGTGTCCGAAAAAGTGGAAGATGATAACCCCTGAAAAAAATATGGCCAAAAACAGGGCAGATGATAGCCTCAATGTGTCTATTCACATGTCTGTTTTTCATGGTTGTTAAAAAAACTGACATGCTCTATAATAATAAAACCAGCTGACAAAGGGGGCGCAATAGTCATAATGAACACCTCAGACTATATCCAGGAAGCAAACAGGCAACTGTCAAATCCCATCCATTACTCCAAACTTGGAAGTGATCCCACAGAGGCCTATATGAAAGAACTAAAGAGTATGATCAAGGAGTTTCCAGTCCAGATCCAGAATCAGGTAAAAGGACTTATCCCACAAGATCCCAGGCCGGGCTGCTTCTATATGCTCCCAAAGATACACAAAGATGGCAACCCTGGGAGGCCTATCATTTCTGGCATTGGGACACTGACAGAAAACATCTCAGGTTGGGTGGAAAATCTCCTAAAACCCCTTGTCAGGGATACTCCAAGCTATATCCAGGACACCACTGACCTTCTTAACAAACTGAATGCCCTGGGCCCTCTACCTGAGGGTACCATTTTGGCCACCATGGATGTGGAATCCCTGTATACTAACATTCCCCACAAGGATGGAGTTGCAGCATGTCGGGTACACCTGGCAAAACAAAACCTCCCAACAGAACCAGTAACGCAGCTCATACAATTCATCCTTAGCCACAACCATTTTACCTTTGGAGAGGATCTATATCTACAGCGAATGGGAACTTCAATGGGGACCAGATGTGCACCCCAATATGCAAATCTCTTTATGGCAGAAATGGAAGGAACATATTTATCAACATGCACCACCAAACCTATGATTTACCTTCGTTATATCGATGATATCCTTGTCATCTGGACTGCAGGTGAGCCCTACTTCAATTCCATAATGACTTCAATGACTTTCACCCGACCATCAACCTTAAACTTAGCTATTCAGGGAGTGAAATTCACTTTCTGGATACCACAATATACATTAAAGACCACCGGCTACTCACATCAATATACCACAAACCCACAGACAGAACAGCCTACCTGAGAAACGACAGCTTCCACCCCAAGCACACAAGACAATCTATAATCTACAGCCAGGCTATACGATACAATCGTATTTGCTCCGACAAAACAGACCTGGACAAGCACCTCCTGGATCTGAGGATGAAATTTCTCAGATTGGGATACAAACCAAAAGTGACAGACAACCAATTAAACAAAGCAGCAGCCATTAACAGAGACAGTCTGCTCACATATAGAGAGACCCAGAAAGAAGCCCGAGTGCCCCTAGTTGTCACCTACAACCCACAGCTGGAGATCCTACGAAGGATTGCCAAGGAGCTCCAACCTGTACTACATAGGGACAACAGACTCAAGGACATATTTCCAGTCCCCCCTCTCCTCTCCTTTCGACAATCACCAAACCTGAGGCGCATTATCGTCCGGAGTGCCCTGAAGGCCCCAACTGAAAATGGCACCTCACCTTGCCTACATAAAAGGTGCATGACCTGCAAGCACATCCACACCGCTGACAGTGTACCTATCCCACAGTCACAACAGGTGCACAGAATTAGGGGGGACATTTTCCTGCAGGTCTTCCAATGTGGTGTACCTCATAATGTGTGTGCAATGTCCCACCACAGGCCTCTATGTGGGGGAAACAGGGCAGAGACTCAGTCAACGAATGAACTCACACAGATCCACCATTAATAACAGCAGAACCGATCTCCCAGTGGCCGCACATTTCTCCGGAGAAAACCACTCTATTGAAGATTTGCGGGTTGTGGTTTTAATGGGACATTTTAAGACACAGGAGAAAAGAAAAGAAATGGAGTACAAATTTATGCAAAAATTTCAAACTCTGCAATTTGGACTTAATATTCATGCCAGCTTCATGTCACACTATGTTTGAACCATGAACTGAACTCAATATTCATGCCAGCTTCAAATCACACTATGTGTGACCTGTGAGGGTCACAAATCACCTCCTGATAGCAAACAGATAACAGCAAGAATTACTGATCCCTCCGTCACACACCACAAGTTTCCAGACTGTTTTTTTGACCTGTTGTAAATAACTTCTCTACTTAGATTGCAATTTTTTTTAAGGACTCTAAAATGCTTTGAAAACCATGTGTATAAAAATCTGTTAATTTTCAGTTCTTGTATCACACCATGTCTGATGAAGGGAGCGAGCACTCCTGAAAGCTTACTTATAAATATACTCAGTTAGCCTCTAAAAGGTATCGCCTGATTTCTTCACTCTTCCACTACTTTCAATGGCTAACATGGTACAACATTATACTACTATGCTCTATCTTTGTCCATTTTGTTCTGGGACCCAATAGAAATCAATGGATCAGTTTTTATGTCTAATAAAAACGGATCAGTAAGTAACTTTAAATAATAAAAAAAAAAAGACCAATGAAATTCATCTGTTGTTTTTCACTGACAATTAAAATCTGATGCAAGATGTCACAACATGGCCAACAAAAATGAATGCAAAAATGATGCAAAATGGCCATCAAAAACAGACATTAATGACGATTTTAATGGATTTTAGATCTATCAAAAACTTCACTGTCATGTGAATAAGGCCTTAAAGGCCTAGCATAGCGGAAATGCAGCTTTTTTTGGTTGCAGATTTTACTGCGTTTTTTTGAGCCAAAGCCAACAATGCCTACAAAAGTAATGGGGAATATATAGGAAACTCTTATACTTCTACCTTCTGCTCAATCCACTCCTGGCTTTGGCCCAAAAAAACAATTAAGGGCAATAATTGGAAACAGGCCTTCATAGGATCGCTCAATCCCCATAATTGTCCTGTCTAAGGCCAACCTTACATGATCAGTTTCTGCTGCAGTTTTGAAACTGAAACCAGGAATGGATTAAATAAAGAGGAGGGGAATGACATGTGCTAATACTTTCTCTCCCATTATGTTGCACACTTAGTTTGGGCTTCAAGACAGCAATCAGAAAATCTGATCCAGGAATTGATAATGTAAGGTTGGTCTTATTATGCTGCCAACCAGCATGCAGGGTCATATTTGCCACTAGGCACTGGGGGTGCAATGCCTAAGCTGTCCAGCAGAGGAGGGGCAGCTGCAGGAGGCTTTTTTAAAATCTTTTTGCACCTTTTTATCTTTATGTCTCAATCCAACTTAAGTGGGGTATGTGTGTGTCTCAGATGCACCAAGGGGATCTTCATTCTCCTTCTGTCATGTATGTGCTATAGGATGTCCTTGTCGCCACACCTAGTGTACTTTAGTTTGTTCAGACTGGGGGGGGGCTGCAGACTTGACTGTCCCATCCACCCATCACAGAGAAGTAAATAAGCTTCAGCCTTTTATTCCCTACACCATGGAGCCCGCGCACCCAGCCTCCCACACAGTACAACTGAGCAGCTACCAGGGTTGTAATAAGTTTTGCTTGATGTCCCCATCCTTGGGAGAATGACTCTCAAGGGCAGGGGTGACATATGGAGATTTATTGTACAAACTAGGCAGCAGAATGACAGACAGGGAATAGTATACATCAGTATACAAAATGCGAATAGCAGAGAGACTATAGTTCAACCCAGCAGAGGGCATGAAATAAGTGAATGTTAACTTTATTGGGAAAATTACATGATTAAAAGGAAGCTGCCTCTAGCCTGGATACAAGATGAAATATGGTTGGGCATTCAGGTTCTGTATGGTATCTTGCGCACATTTGCCCACAGATGTTGCAGCTTGGTCTGTAGATCCTGCAGATTTGTAAATTTTCAAAGATCAAGGCCCAGCTAGTCCCACAATAAATCTGCCAACCAGGCAGGCCACAGAAGTGTTTCAGTCTGGAAGAAACATTCCTGGGAAGCCCATGCTGTATGTGGGCGAGCATTACCCTACTGAAAAATGCCATGAGCCCTGCCATGAGAGGCAACACATGTGGCCATAGAATCGCCTGCACACATTACTGAGCTGTTAGTGTATCACTACTAGGTGACCGACTGTCCTATGTGATGGCTTCCCAGTTCATCACACCAGCGGTTTGGGCAGTGTTTTGCTCCACAGCAAAACCAGGATTGAAGCATTCTACATGTGACCTCCACACTCCACAATACTCACATCGTAAGATCACAAACGGAACCTGAATTCATCACTAAATATGATATGGTTCTAGTCCGTTGCATCCAGGTTTGTTGCTCATGACACCACTGCAACTGAAGGTGATGGTGGCTAGCTATCAATGACAGGACACGTAATGGGAACCTTGACACCTAATTTCTTTCTGCTGAACACCAGGAAATAGTCTAGGCAGAGACAGGGGTGTGTAATGAAGGTGCCATCTGTTTCTGGATGGTGGACAAGGAAACTGTTAATGCTGCTTGTGCTTGTCCTCTATACTGGTGGTCTCTCTGGGCTATCCAGAACCTGTTCACCATGTCATTTGGGCAAAATGTCTTCTCATGTATCAGACATTTAGAGTATACCATATGTATATGTATAAATGCCTAAGATGGGAATGCCCCTTTAAGTATCTTTGTTAGTATGCTGCACAATTTTCAGTTATTTTTTTCTAAACATTTCAGCAATGTAAATGTACAAGCAACACAAAAATAATTGACTCACAAAAGACTACAGAATTCACCATGTCTATTCACAATACAGTTTAACAATGAAAAGAACCTGACATCATTTTTCTCCTCATTATATAAACTTGTGGATGTGTACGGGTTTTCTAGGCAAGAATAAATGTTACCTCTTTTTATTATTAAATGGGATATGTAAGGAGCTTTTCTCCCCTAGAAACAGTGATATAGCTATAGGATCATAGTGGTCACATTTCCAACCAGGACCCTATTGCTCTAGTGAATTGTATACGTGCCTTCTTTTCCTACACACAGTTGAGCTGGTGCCCGGCCTTATGTCTCTTTTTTTTTTTTTTTTAACTGTAGTTTTTATTAAGGTTTTACATAATAAAATACACATCAACAAGAAGAGGTAAGGAGTAGCCGCAACATGCGGCATAACAGCACAACCAAAGAAAACAAAAAAACAGTGGTAGGACAGACAACAACAGACACCAGACCAAACAGAGGGTGGGTGGGAAAGGAGAAGGGGGGGGGTGGGGTTGGTCAGAATCGAAAACCATGTACAATGCAATAGGAGTCCCAGTGCGACCAGACAACATTAAAGGCATCAACGGTGTGGTTAAGGGTAGCAGTTAAAAATTCTACGCTACGAACGTCCTTCATGCGGGCCACTAACTCAGGCCCCGTGGGAGGGAGAGTCTGCTTCCAATGTAGGGCAATAAGGGTCTTAGTTGTAGTACACAAATAAAGGAACAGCTAAGATGTTTTCTTGCCTAGATGTTTGGGAGGGAAATTGAGTAAATAGGTCATGGGGTCCAACGAACCCCCTGAATAAAGAGGGCATCAGTGAGGAGTTTCACTTCCGTCCAGAAAGGGTGGAGGGCAGGGCAATCCCAGAAAACATGGCACACTGTACCCAGCGAGGCCTGACATCTCCAGCACGAGGAGGGGATAGAGGGATTAAGGGTGTGAAACAAAGTTGGCGTGTGATACCAGTGCATAAGAATCTTGTATTGGGTTTCTCTAAATGTGATACAGGACGAGGATTTGGCTGCACGAGACCATATAATCTGCCACTGTCCAGGCGAGATCTGCCTATCCAGAGCCTCAACCCACTTAGCCATATATTTATGGCAAGGGGGAGATCGCCCCTCTGAGCTGGACAAGAGCCTGTATATACTGGTTATGAGCTCTCTCATAGAGGTACCAGCATGGCACCGTTTCTCGAAAGCCGTGGGGAGTGAGACCTGAGTGGACTCAAGCTGAGCATGGGCAAAGTGAGAAATTTGTTGGTAATGTAACCATTCAGTGGTCGGCAAGTGTAGGACAGAGGTGAAATAGTCAAAGGGCCTGAGCTCTAGAGTCAAGGGATCTGCAATATGGAACAGGCCAAGCCTGCTCTAAGGGCGCACCATGGCCGAAGTGAGTCCCCCCAGTAGGAGTGGATTATACAGGAATGAAATCATAGAGGAGGCAGGAGAAGCTAGAGGAAATAGCTTAGAGCAAGTGACCCAAATCGCCTGTATGAATTGGATGGGGCCCAATAGAGGGGTTGCAACTGAGGGGAAAGGGGAGCGGGACCACAGAAAAGCATTTGGGTGCACAGGAGCCAACCAGAGCTTCTCTATTTCCACCCATTTAGTGTATGTCTGAGAGGACGCCTAGAACGGAATGACTCGTAGATGGGCTGCCCAGTAATAATGTAGGATGTGTGGGACCACCATTTTCCCCCTCGGCTGTGCCAGCCAACATCACAGAATGAGGGATACGGTGACGTTTAGCATTCCAGATGAACTGGAATACTGCCTTTTGGAGGGATCGCAGTTCACCCCAGGGAACCGCCACTGGGAGTGTCTCGAAGTAGTAAAGGAGTTTTGGAAGGAGAGTCATCTTGACTGCTGCGATCCGCCTCATTATAGAAATATGGAGGGGGCGCCATTTATCCAGAAGGGAGCGGAGATCGTGGAATAAGCGGGGGTAGTTGACTGAGTATAGGGAGGAGTATGCCGAGGAAAGCTGGATCCAGGTAGCGAAGCGAGCGGTCTCTCCAATGGAAATTGTAGTTGGCCTTGAGCAATTGTAGCGCGGGGTCTGGGACGGGGAGGGCCTCAGTCTTAGTGGGATTAACTTTATAACCAGACAGTTTACCATAATCCCTGAGAGTACCCAGGAGATTCGGGAGAGAAGTATGGGGATTAGTGATGGTTAGAAGGACATCGTCTGCAAAGAGGCACACTTTAAACTCCCTATCATGGACTGCAACCCCAGTGATGTTCGGGTTAGCCTTAATCTGAGATTCCAGTGGCTCAATACAGAGAGCGAATATGAGGGGAGAGAGGGGACAGCCCTGATGGGTCCCATTATGGATAGGGAAAGGGGGAAGGAGGCGTTAGGGAGTCTAACTACTGCAGAGGGGGTTGAGTACAGGGACTTGATTGCGGTCAAGAAAGCTCCAGTGAATCCAAATCTTTCGAGGGTGGCTAACATGAAGGACCAATCGAAGAGATCGAAGGCCTTCTCAGCGTCAAGGCTTAAAACCAGTGCAGGGGTGGCCAAATGGTTAGCAACATCAATCAAGTCCACAACACTTCTGGTGTTGTCTCCACCCTGATGACAGGGTACAGAACCCACCTGGTCTTTGTGGACAAGAGAGGGGAGCCAAGCATTGAGTCTTGTGGCTAGGAGTTTAGTAAAAAGTTTAAGGTCAGTGTTCAGAAGGGCAATAGGGCGATAGCTAGAGCAATCTTGGTGATCCTTACCCGGCTTGGGGACCAGAGTAATGTGGGAGTGGAGCATAGTCTGGGGAATGGGGGTGCCATCCAAGAAAGAATTAAAGAGACTGCACATATGGGGGAGCAGATCTGCCTGGAAGGTCTTATAGTAGGAGTAGGTGAACCCGTCTGGGCCTCGGGCTATACCATGGGGGAGACCCTTCATGAGGTCAGTAAGTTCTTCGCTAGTGACGGGGGAGTTCAGGGAGTGTAGTGCTGTGGGCGGCAGCATGGGAAGACGGCAAGCGTTTAAATAGGTACCCAAGTCTGGTTGTTTCGCAGCAGTGCCTGGAGCAACAGGTGGGGAGAGGTTGTACAATTTAGCATAGTAATCTTGGAAGAGGGTCACTATGGTGTCAGGGTGGTAGTGAAGAGTCCCTCGTGGGTCACGGACTGCATGTGGTACAGAGGAGGTCCGGTGTTCCTGAAGGGATTGGGCTAGAAGGGTGTGGGCCTTATTACCCCTCTCATAATATTGCTGTCTGTTATAAAGAAGCAGTCGCTGGGTGGCCCGAGTGGCAACATTACGTAGGTCAGCTCGAGCTAGCACTAGCTGGCGGAGGAGAGACATAGAGGGCCGAGTTGCCAAACGCTCTGTCAAGGATCGTATCCGAGTAGTCAGGGCGACCTCCCTAGCCGCTCTATCTTTTTTAAGCTGGGTAGCCATAGTTATGCAGTGCCCCCTCATTACCGCCTTATGGGCCTCCCAAAGAGTAGAGATAGATGGGACCGAACCTACACTGGCGTTAAAGTAGTCCAAGAGATGTGCGCGAGCGCTTCGCGGGAAGGGAGTGCAAGACAGACTCATTAAGACGCCAGTGACAGCATTTAATGGGGAGTGGGGTAGGAGACAGGGAGACTTGAACATGGGCATGGTCGGACCACGAGATGGGGCCTATGTCCGCACCAGTCATAAGACAAAGGGCAAAGGTGTTACCAAAGAAGTAGTCGATTCTAGAATTTGTGTCATGGGGGTGAGAGTTGAAGGTGTTGGAGCGGGCAGAAGGGTTGTCAACCCTCCATAAGTTGTATAGAGCCGAAGATCTAATGAGGTGATGGAACTCCCCGGCAAGGCGCACCTGGAAAGCACCCAGAGAAGTGTCAGCAAGGGACATCCTATCCATACACTCAAAGAAGATCATATTGAAGTCTCCTCCCAATAGCAAGGCCGCGCCAGGGAAGGCAGCATCCGCGTGAGAAAGGAGGTTTGGGAGGAGTTAGGAGCATAGACGTTACAAAGGACTATAGGCTGGCCTTGTAGGAGTCCCTCCAATCTAATGTAATGGCCCTGGGGGTCCAGGTGAGAGGACGTAACAAAGATGGGGCAGGAACGGGACAGAAAAATGTCCACACCTCCCTTCCTACGGGTATTATAAGCCAAGTAGGTGGTGGGGTAATAAGGACGAGCAAAATTAAAAGTACCAGTGTGGTCAAAGTGGGTTTCCTGCAAGAAGTCGACATCCACCCGGAGGGACCTAAGTTCGCGTAATACCATACGCCGTTTAAGGTTAGAGCCCAGTACTTTCACATTCAATGTAATACACTTAGCCATGGGGGAGAGGTAAAAACAGCGGCTGATGAAACAAACCATGTAACATAAGCAGATCTCACCCAGAGCACGTCAGCAGGGGAAGGACCCAGGAGGAGGAGACGTAGGGATATGGGCCAGCCAGGCAGCTGCCAAAGTCTTGGGACTCCAAACCTATAGTGAGAATGAGGGAAGGGGGAGAACAAAAGGGAGAAAGACAAACAGGGAAACAGAAAACAAAAGGCAGAGCAACAAAACATGAATCAAAAGCATTATGGACAGGACTATATCTCCTGACCGGGAGTAGGAAAATTAAGTCCAAGTAGGTGTAAACCTGTACACCACGTGAGACCAGCTTCGGGTCTCGCAGTTGGACAACGCCTCCTAGGAAGGGGAGTGGGGGAGAACCGTCAGTAGACAGTCAACTAGAGCCGCCAGGAATAGTATCGGGCAGCAAGGGTGAACTACAACTATGGACAGGGGAGGTAACCGCCTGCCCCACCCGCTAATCAGGTATCAACATCTTCTCCACGTCAAAGAGGAAATAAAATAACGGTTATGGGACCAACAGATATAAGCATAAGTCATTAAACGGCACCATCCAGGGGGGGATGGGGGAGTGAATAATGAAGGGAGAAGCACCCATAGGAGATCATGGGGGTGGAGGTTCCACCCGTTGTTGTCAAGGCGCTGCACTCGGAGAAGGCAGATGATGGTGTCGTGGGGTCTGCAGAGTCCACATCGGAGGAGGTGGTGGTGGAGGAGCAACTATTTCCCAATCTGACAATTCTGGAGAAGGAATATCCAAGATAGCACAGAACAGTTCCAGGTCTGCATGGGAGCGCAGGGTAGCGGAGCAGCCATTAAGCCAGGCCGTGAGGGCAAATGGGAAGCCCCAGTGGTAGGGTACTTGACGGTCACGCAGGAGTTGGAGCAGGGGGCGGAAGTGTCTCCGTCTCTGTTTCTGGTCTTGATATAGTTTAATTTTCTCCCCGTCAAAATCAAAGTCCCGAAGACATCTAGCTTTAGCTAAGATAGCTTCCTTCAAAGCAAAGTCATGCACACAGCAAATGACATCACAAGGAGTAGGGCCAGAGGCCCTGGGGCGCAGAGATTGGTGGGCCTGGTCAAACTTAATCTTGTGGGAGGGAGGTTCCTGCAATATGGAGTTGAAGAGCGTCTTCAGGGTAGTATGTAGATCCTCCGCTTCGGTGGCCTCAAGAAGACCCTTGACCCTTATATTGTTACATCTGCCTCTATTGTCCAAGTCCTCGAGGTGGCATTGCATGTCAGTGACAACTTGACGCTGGGAGGAAATGGAGTCCTGAAGCTGGGAAACATAGACATGAGTCTGATTATGGTTGTCCTCCAAGGTGTCAACCCTGGACGTGATGTTTTGGAGATCTTTTCTCAGTGTAGAGATTTCAGCACGGATTTCTGCCCGACATGGCTCTGTGACTTTAGCAACTAGAGAGTGGAAGCCATCTTTTGACAGCAGATTAGTAAGAAACTGGTGCCGATGCGATGGAATGGGAGAGGCTGGAGGGGCGCTGCTTTGTTGGGCCCTAGGCGAGGAGGTAGAAGCAGGTGACCTTTGGGAGCCAGCCGCAAAGGGGGACATAGAGGGGGTTGCCCCCAAGTCCACTTCATCCCCCCAGGAATGAGTTGGTGTAGTCTGGGGAGGCTGCTGTAGAGAGTCAGGTGGGGAAGGGGCCCCAGGTACATCAGGAGCGGAGGGCCCCCCAACAGGCAGGTCAGGAGCTGCATCAGCAGGAGGGGAGGAGGCAGAGTGGTGACAGGCCCCAGGGACAGACTGCTGAGAAGGATGTGGAGCACCCCCCTCTAGCAAGCGAGGGGGAGAGCCTGGAGAGGATGGCAGCATGGGAGCAGCATCACAGGCCAGCGGAGGAGGGGAGTACCTGCAGGGCGGTCCACGGCCGGGAGAAGTTGCAGAGTTGTGGCATCCATCACAGGAGCATCTCCAGAAGGGCATCGCTGCGGGTCCGATAAGCCCTGGGGTGCAGGAGTGGT
This sequence comes from Leptodactylus fallax, assembly GCA_947044405.1. Classification (NCBI taxonomy): domain Eukaryota; kingdom Metazoa; phylum Chordata; class Amphibia; order Anura; family Leptodactylidae; genus Leptodactylus; species Leptodactylus fallax. Next base: position 8,188,285 of record CAMRHE010000016.1, read on the forward strand.
GTCAGAGCTGCCTAGGCCGAGTGGGGCGACTGTGGGACACTTCGCCGCCGGGGCAGTCACGGTGGTCGGGGCCGGGCAAGATGGCCACTACTTTGTGGATGTCCGAGCGGGAGCCGGCGCCCCGTGCAGAAAGGATGTGAGTGCCAGCTGCTTAGAGGTTGCAGGAGGAGCAGGGGTCCCTGAGGATGCAGCCTGAGGCAATTTCCTCCCCATGGGAGCCTGGGAAAGCTTGGTTGGTCCCGTTATAGTAGCAGGCAGGACAGGAGCTCCGGCAGTGTGCGACCGCTCACATAAGGCTTCAGGCTACGCCTCGGCTTTGTGACTCTTCTATTCTCCTCCCAGCTCCTTGTCGCCTGCTTTTACAACCTGTGATAGCATAGAGCAGGAGACAGGGAGCCAGGAGGATAATAGATAAGACACAAAGTTGGGCACCACATCAGCACTGTGTAAGAAGAAAAGTTAGGTATACAGTATGTGTGGTAATGGATAAAGGAGGTTATTACCTATGTGGGGAAGGGGGAGGGAGAGAACTATTACCTGTGGGAGCACTAATATCTATGTGGGAATGGCACTATCAGGGCACTATTACCTATGTGGAGGGCACAATTACCTGTAGGGTGGCTAGGGGGCACAATTACCTATGTGGAGGTCTGTGACCTGTAGTGGGGCACTCTTACCAAGGTGGGGGGGGGGGGTAGCTATTACCTGTGGAGGGGCAGACACTATTAGGGACTATTATACATGTGAGGGGGGAACTATTAGGTATACATATATGTGTGGGGGGACTAATGAATATGTGGAGGGCACAAGAGGGGCACTATTGCTTTGCTGCATCAATGGGTCATTTAGGAGAACCAGTGCTGAAGCTGAAAGTTAGACTGGAGCTACAAGGCAACTTTGGCAGCAACTTCTGTCACTCAACCAAAGATCTCTGTGTTGCCATGCAACTCCTTCTCTAGTGAAAGTAAATGGAGTAGCATTGCAATCTAGGGGATTATGCAACTGAAAATTCTAGTCACAAAAGGATAAAACAGTGTATCATTTTTTGGGACTAGAAGTTGAAGTTGTAACATCCCACTTATACTAGTTAAGGAGTCATAGGGTGACACAGCAATCTTTGGGTCGTAATGTAGCCCTAGCCTTACAGACAAGGATGGTGACCATGAATAAAGTTGTAAGCTGAACCTTTGCACCAGGATCCATGAGCCTTTAATTAACACAGTAGTTCTGTACATCCGGTACCAAATGGAACATCATAATGGTGATAATTCAAGTCCAGCACAATGCTGTGGTATGGAGCTCTACAGAACCCTCACGTGTTGCTGTGCAACTTCTGTGCCATGTGCATAAGGCCAGAAAATATTTGTACATGATATTTGCTAATTCACAGCATATGGCAAGATTCCACACACCCTAATACGTAAAAAACTATCACACTTTAGCAAACAAAGGCTTATTAATATTTTCATACTTCAGAGATGAATGTAACTGACAAGTGGAGAAAGAACCATTTTTCTTTGATAAGAAATGTTATCTATTTACTTATACTAATGATTTATGCAAGGTTAGATGAAATGTTAGTAAACAATTAAGCAACTGTGAAGCTGGCATGTTTTTACATAAAAAACTTTGCATAGTGGTGTAACTAAAGTCTTGTGGGCCCCCATGCAAACTTTTGTCCATGGCCCCCTACCCACTCCCTACAGTGAGTTCGTAATAGTGACGGTTACGGGTGCTGCAGTGATATCCCACATATTTGAAAGGGATACAGCTTTAGTACCTACAACTGCAGTTATCAAGAATAGGGTGAGTGAGCAGGCGCAACATCCGGCATGTGAACATTACTGAGAGGTGCATGCTGTGGAAAACAGCTGATCTACAGGGTCCTAACAGTCTAAAAGATGTAAGAGATCAGTGGGGGTCCCTGTTGATCAATTGTTTGAAGATACTGTGGTGCTTTTGTGAGCGTCGTGACCCCTTCGCCATTTACATTGCACAGTATCTGTTTTATAATCACTGAGCAGTGGTCTTACAACCTGTAATAATAGTGCTAGTGAAGGGTCCCCACACAATATAATATGCTCCACAGTGGCCCCCACTCAGTATAATATGTTCCATAGTGGCCCCCAGACAGTATTATATGCTCCACAGTGGCCCCTACACAATATAATATGCTACACAGTGACCTACACACAGTATAATAAGTTCCACAGTGGCCCCCACACAGTATAATAAGCTCCACAGTAGCCCTCACACAGTCTAATAAGCTCCACAGTGGCCCCCACACAGTATAATAAGCTCCACAGTGGCCCCCACACAGTATTATATGCTCCACAGTGGCCCCCACACAGTATTATATGCTCCACAGTGGCCCCTACACATAATAATATGCTCCACAGTGACCAAACACAGTTTAATATGCTCCACATTGGCTCCCACACAGTATTATATGCTCCGCAGTGGCCCCCAGACAGTATTATATACTCCACCGTGGCCCCCACACAGTATAATATGCTCCCCACAGTGCTCCCACACAGTATAAAATACCCCCAAGAGCCCCCTAGAGCCGCTTCAGGTGAACTCAACGAAATTCGAGGAATATTCGTGAGATTTGGCCCTCCGCTTCAGTGCTATTATTATACTCAGGTATGAGGAGACCCCAGAGTATAATAAGTAGAAGCCCAGAGGAAGTGATTAAAAATAACAAAAACTTATCACCTTGCCTCACCTCGCCTGGACATCCTCTCTCCGTCTGAGTTTCTTCAGCATCTTCTTTGGTCCTTTTTTGCCTCTGACTGAGGTGATGCCATTACAACGGCGCACCCAATATGACCTCTGGGGCCCAATCACAGGCCCCAGCTGTTACGTCTGGGGTGCATGACCTCAGTCACAGGCCGGAAGAACCCCGGACAGGATGCAGAGGATGCCCAGGAGAGGTGAGTATAAGTATTTGTTATTTTTAGTCACCTCCCCTGGGCTGGCATCTATTGGAAAGGGGTGGGAAAACCAGGTGGCTATCTCCAGGCCCGGTCGCATTCACACCCCCTGCGACTGTGATCGTTGCGCCACTGCCTTTGTACCACAAAATGGAGCACATAGCACAGTTAGCTTAGTAAATCTCCTCCCTGTCTACCACACATGTTAGCTACATTTTCAGTAACATTTGAAATCACTCATCCAATTTTCAGATTGAGAAAGGCTGGGGATATTCCATACTCTGTCTAACTATTATGTATCATTACATCTGATATATTAGCAGAATTAAGTAAATAAATGTGATGTGACTGCCAACTATCATGTTCTTTATCATAAACCTCTATATAGGAGATGCATTTAAGTGCATCCTTGCAGTCTGCCAGCACAAGAGCAACAGCTTTTGTTAAGATTCAAGGCACATTCAAGATTTACTGTCTCTGAGTATTTTGTATATGGCTGCTATAAATGTAATTTTCCAGTCAGTAACATTTTCCTTTATCATTGTAATCACCTACAGTGCATTAGCAGGATGATGAATGGAAAGCAATAAGGAATACTTAGTTTCAACACAGAATATAATCATGCTAAGAGTTTTCATTGAGCCTGTACAGGTGTCTTTTTATTTTTCACCTTTTGTTTACTACCCAGAAAAGCAGTTGAAATGGGCCCAACCATATTACATAAACTCTTTACATAATATTAGCATTACATTCAAGTAATTCAGGACTCGAGACTCAAAGCTATGAATATAATCCAAGACGATGTTACTCAACTCCATTAGTTAGAATGCTAGAAATGTACAGGATTTCGGTAAGCAGGAAAATGAGCCTTTAAAGTGACTTCCCAGGTTGTCGATAATAATTTTACATTAAAGGGGTTTTCCAACAAGACCTGTCAACTCTGTCCCATATAGGAAACACAGCTAAAGTTCCCTATCAGTATGTCTTTGGAGTGTGGGAGGAAACTCACACAAACATGGAGAGAACATACTAACTCCTCACAGATGTTGTCCTTATCTGGGTTCAAACCTAAGACTCCGGTACTGCAAAGCATCAGTGCTAACCACTGAGCCACCATGCTGCCACTACCTTTAAAATGTGTCCTGCTTTTCCAGAAAGTATTGCCAGAAGTTACCTGTAGAAAGAGGTTTGCATTTATGGCACAACTTTCCCATGCCACTCCAGCTTTCAAATAAAGTATACTTACATACAGTACATTATTAGGTCTTCTGGAATCAGCAAAACTTAGGGTAAAGGGAAGAAATGACATTAATTAAAAAAATGAACTATGAATTACCTGATAAATGCTCTACTACTCCAGTGTTCCCTGTCTGCATTGTTGGTTTTACTGTAGCTTGTTAATCCATGTGAATGCGACGACTCATCACTGGCCTCAATGATCTTGCACCATATATGACAGCATTACTGGTGAGGCCAGTGATTGCAGGATGTGAGTAGATGACATACCAGCTCTATAGAAAATACAGCCAAGACCAGCAGGGTTGGCTGGAGGGGTATTGGGAGCACTTTGGCTTCTTTGATGAGGATATTTACATACAAGGCAACAAATTAGATGGCTCCTTCAACTAAAGAAATAAGTTTTTATTTTCCTCACTGATATAGCACCAACAGCAAGTTTTACAGATATTGGGGCATATTTATAAAGACCGCTGTTACTCATGCCAGTGTTCATAGCCCCAGATCTAGCAGAGGGTGCACACACCTCCACGCCGGGCTGTGAACCTGGAAGGAAATGTACACCAGCCTGTAGCTGGTATACATGTCCCCGAACATTTACTGTACATTAGATATATGGCTTAATTTATAGTAAATCTGGCAGGGCCAATGGCCCCACCCCCTGTCCGCCTTCGCAACTCTCTCTTTTTGGGAAAGTGGCAAAGGTGGAGCAGATTTTAAAGAGTCGCAAATTGCAAGTTTTTATGCCAGAAAACTAGCATACAAGGCAAAATGAAGCTGTTCTATTACCATCACTCACAGTTTAATTCCCTATCAGTATGTTTTTAGAGTGTGGGAGCAAAATGGCACATACACACAGAGAGCATGCAAATTCCATGCAGGGGTTGAGCTTGGCTGGATTTCAACTCAAGATTTCCAGGATCTAAGCACTGTGCCACCAAGTTGCCAATATAGCTTTGAAGTAGCTATGACCACATGTTAATACTCTGACAGCAATTCAATGTATAATAGCATAAAGACATGGTCAAGAAGTTCATATGATGCATACCCAAATACTATGCCATGACCATGAAAATATTGTATGATTGTCAGACAAGATTGTTTGCGTATCTAGAATTTACAGAGAATGTTGATAGAAACAAAAACAACCCATGAGTGCCAGTTATGTAGCTATGTATGTTAATGCACCGTGTTAATAAAATTGTAAAAAAAAATTGTGATTGTGGTATGCAGAAGTCTTTCTCTGGATGGGCAGCATGGTGGCTCAGTGGTTAGCACTGCAGCCTTGCAGCGTGGGAAGTCTCGGGTTCAAATCCTGCCAAGGACAGTATCTGCAAGGAGTTTGTATGTTTTCCCTGTGTTTGCGTGGGTTTCCTCTGGGTACTCCGGTTTCCTCTGGGTACTCCAGTTTCCTCCCACACTCCAAAACCATACTGATCAGGAATATAGATTGTGAGCCCTATATGGGACAGTGACCACAATGCCTGTAAAGTGCTGCAGAATATGATGGTGCTATACAAATAAGCATAATAAATAAATATGTTAGGCTAATATCGCTGGATATAAATACCCAAATCCATTCTGCCTTTTTATGTCAACATTTCTGGTTGATGGTTGCTTTTTTGGCATACAATCGTTCCGTCATTCACCATTGTATGAAGGTTATGTTCATCTGAGCATGATTTTGCAGAATATACATAAAGATTATGCTGGATTGGTACATTTTAGACTGTTTGAGTCTAAACACCTATTGGCTTAGTTTATGCCAAAAAATCTGCCAAAATTTTGTCATAATATGGTGCATATCAAGCCGCATACACTCCCTTTTCAGTAAGCCAGGTTCCATTGCCAAACACGTTGAAAAAAGTGCCTAAAATTATACATAAATATGGTGTACATGTACGCCAGTTTTGGGACACAACTAGCACCAGAAATTTGAAGCATTTCATTAGGAAATCATTGTATTACATATCACAATTTTGTTGGGTGTTGCCTCAAGTGGTGTGAGCACTGGTCATACTTCTAAAAGTTTAGCTGAGCTCCCAAATTATCAACCCCTATGAGCTGTTCCTCTTGACCTCTTTATACGTATGCATGACTGAATCAGCTGAGTGTGTATATTTTTAGAAACTTACTTCATTTGTAGATTAATTCTGTTTTAAAAATGAAAAAGTGGACACACCCTTTAAATGTCGTAGCCTACCTGTGCATTGTTGCTAGTCACAAACTTACTATTAGTGCCAATCCAACTGATTTCTAATGATAGCACAATAAATTCCCATATGACCTTGAGCTTGGTGTACACTATATATACAATGGCTATAAAATAGCGGTAGTCAGATACAGCGCTAATGCAAAGTAATGTTTAATAATTCTTGGCGATGGGCATAAATAAAATACAATAAACAGATTTGCTGTAAAGAAAATGCACATACTTACGTTCACAGTACACATTTACTCATTATAGGAATGCAAGGGTCTGGAAAGTGTTTGATCCATCAGTTCACATCTGTCTAGTCAACATTCATGGGTGTCTTTCTGCCTGAAGTGTCTCCAATCAGCTTATTTCATCCACATGCCAGATGTAACTCTTCTATTCTCTATCTGATATGACATCATTATGTGTAAGGTTCAAAACAAGCAAATTATTCCAGAACAATACATTTATAACATGGAGCAGCAGAAACAGTCAGCAGTTTCTCTGTAATAATGCCATGCTAAAAAAAAAACGCTACAGTGCATATTTATTAAGCAGACCGAGGGATTTCTTAGTAAATATTTGCAATGCAAATTTCTAGTTCATAACTATTCCCTTTGACACTCTAGATTTAGAAGAGATCATACTGTAGACATGATAATTTTGAAAATTAGGTCTAGAATGACTCAAATTGGAAAAAATCAAATAAATAATAAATATCCCGTGAAGAATATTGTTTAAATCCAGCCCATTATCATAGATTTTTTTTTTTTAACTGTTCTGTATATCTACTTTAATTGGCATGTATTTTATTCCATTGCTTTATGACTTATTAGGCTGCCTATTCAATACAGAATACAATATAAACTTATCACCCTCATTCACAAGGCTCTCCATAATGCTGCACATCCCTACATTTCCTCCCTCATCTCTGTCTATCGCCCAACCCGTGCTCTCCGTTCACTCAATGACCTAAGACTGACATCCTCTATTATCAGAACCTCCCACGCTCGTATACAAGACTTCTCCCGAGTTGCACCACTTCTCTGGAATGCTCTATCCCAGACTATCAGATTAACCCCCAATTTCTACAACTTCAAGCGTAAACTAAAGACATATCTTTTCAGACAGGCCTATCACAACTCCTAATGTAAACCCTTCCGTAGTTAGAATCCCTAAAACGTACCCTCCTCTGTTCACGCTCCTGCATTACCTCACAGGATATGATGCCGTATCAGACTAACTTTATATGTCCAGGCACCATCTGCACGTTAAAGGACACGACTGATGATGGCTCATACAGCTTTATATATGTGTAATGACAGTAATCTCTATTACAAAATTGTCTGACCATTGTACAAGCAATGCTACATCTGTTGCCGCCCCTGCTACCTCCTGTGTCACCCCCTCTACCTCATAGATTGTAAGCTCTTGCGAGCAGGGCCCTCAGTCCCAGTGTGTGAATTGACTATTTCTTTGTAATGTATCTTTTTTGTCAGTACTTGAACCCTACAAATTGTACAGTGCTGCGGAATATGTTGGCGCTATATAAATAAAAAATTTTATTATTATTATTATTATTGCATTGCATGATGTTACACTGTCACTGTGTTTTGCTGCCGCGTCTTACCTCAGTCTGCTATTTTCTGGAAGGGGGCAGTGCCATGGCTCTCCAAAGAGACGAATCATGGTTTCATCCTTTGGCTGTTTAGCAGGCAATATCCCTTTGGTGCTGCTCAATTTATAGTCTTCATGCACTACAACCTGATGCCTCGTGGTCACATCGAGCAGAAAGTCTCAGGAATAAAATAGGGGTTTTCCCTCACCTTCAGCTCTTCTGTCCTGACCTTCATTGCTACTGGTTTGGAGTAGAGATGAGCGAATCGAAGCTGACGAAGTGGAATTTGATCTGAATATCAGGAAATATTCGATTTCCATTGAATCCGTATTTTCTCACACTTCGTGGTAATGAATCGCACAGCTCCGATCGGGGGTTTTAACCCCTTGGATGCCATGGTCAAACATGATCGCGGCATCCAAGGGGTTCCGCCATGCTACATGTTCCCCCCCGGCACCCCTCGCGGTGAATAAAAATAAAAAAATACTGATACTCACCTGTCCTGGGCTCAGCATCCACCCCGGAGATTGAGGTCCTGCTCCCCAGGCCTCACTGCTGGGGCCTGTGATTGTGCCCCAGCGGTCATGTGGAGTGTGCCAGCGTAATGACGTCAATGTGCCCCACGTGACCACTGAGGCCCAATCACAGGCCCCAGCAGTGATGTCTCGGGGGCAGGACCTCAGTCGCAAAGAAGAAGAGCAAGGAGGACACTGCAGACAGCCAGATTCCCAGGAGAGGTGAGGTAAGGAGAGTATAAGTGTTTGTTATTTTTTAATTACTTCCCCTGCACCTCTGATTATTATACTCTGGGGTCTGAGGAGACCCAAGAGTATAATAATAGCACCAAGGGGGAGGGGTCTTTCTGTTTTTTGTTTTTTTTTACATTTTTTTCTTTTTTGTCCCCATAGGGGATTGAAGCAGCGATATTCTGATCGGGACCCCAATATATAATAAAACCCCTGAGATGCCGCGATCATGTTTGACCGCGGCATCTCAGGGGTTAACACCCGCGATTGTACCTCAGCTCTGACCGGGGGTGTTAGAGAACAGTGTCAGCTATTACATACAACTGACACCCGCAAAGCAGATTGCTCGCACAGTTTCTGTGTTCGCACCATGTTTCCGCCGTGGTTTGCGGGAAGTCCTTCCCGGCAGCGCCGTACTATTAGGGTGGATGTTGAAAAGGGGTTAATGTCATTCAGCACCAATTCATTTGGATCGAATCGTTACGGAAAATTCGGCGAATCAGCCGAATCGAATTTTTCAAAAATTCGCTAATCTCTAGTTTGGAGTTTCATCCATGTGGTACAATTCCAGAGCCGAGTCTATTGTTCTGATGGCTAGCGTGCCAAATCTGTTGTGAGCCTGAGAACCAGTTATTGAGTGTTGAGCGCAAAACCCTGTTAGAACTGGGAAGCCACTGTGCGCACCACAGGACCATTGTTCTCACACTGAAAGATGTGTTCTGATCTTATCGTGTGAACTGCTGATGTTGGTTCTGGCTGTTTTTGTTGGATTTGCTGGCTACAAGACAACTATATTCTAGGAACAGGAATTCCAGTTGCCCTGTCCTTGGGTAGGCCGTAGTAGGGGTAGGTGAACCCAGCTCGACGAAAGACTTAATTGGCATAGTCGGAGTGGATCCCGGGACCCTGGCCCCTATCTTAGTATAGTGCCACTCTCATCAAGCGTTCTGTGCCGACCAAAGTGCCAAGGTAGACATGAATGCTCATTCCTGCTTATCTGTCTGTTCCAACAAGTATGCAGAAGGATCTCTGGTGCAGTGAGTCACCTGCTTCCGAAGCTACAGTATCATATCTGCTTGTAACAGGAGATGCTGAGCAAGTGCTACAAGTGTTTCTGCAATTGCACTTGCAAACAGCCATCACATTTTTTCACTGTTGTATAAATGTAGGGTCAGGCATAGCGAAGTAATATAGAGCATCTCCACCCAAGCAGCTCCCCACTGAAGATGCAGCTCAGTATCAATGAACCATTGATTATAGCAGCAATAAACACAGAGGATAAGTCCACGTGCTGATGTGCTGAGCCTGCTGCATGTGAACTTACCCTGAATGCTTTTCTCAGAAGTTACAGCTGAATACATGCTGTCCTTTCAGCTTTATGACTTGTTTCTATGCAAATGTACCTGTTTCTATGGAGAACTAGACAAAGTTATACATTTGAATAAAAGGATTATTCAGATCTAAAGCTTATTTAAAATTCCATGTCTCTTAAGGTGAATGTATAGTTGTTAAGATAAGGACCATTTTGCGCTTCCCATCCACACAAAGCGACAGACTGGTAAATGTATTTTGTCCTTTATTATGCAACTGTTCCAAATATATATTTATATATCGATCTACAGTCTATATCTTTAACTGTGTCTTGTAATCTCATGGTGACTGCTCAAGAATTACATGCCTTTCTGATCTCTCCAGAGTTCACCAGATCTTCCATTATGATGAAGTTGCACAAGCTCCTATCACAGCTACTGATGATGATCAGACACACTCTTATAATGCAGTTATAATGAAGACAGTTGAGTCTCTCTGACAGTTGTGAATGTCTCTTAGTTTACTTAGTATTCAGTAACACTGTCCCTCAGCACATAGAGATTTTACTGTTGCTGTGAATCAAGGGACTGATAGCGTAGAACAGAGTATGAGAAATTGGAAAAATCAAGATGGTGCCTGATCAGAGGCAGAGTATAGGCTGAACTGCATGGATGCACATGCAATATACAGTGGGGAAAAAAAGTATTTAGTCAGCCACCAATTGTGCAAGTTCTCCCATTTAAAAAGATGAAGTCGGCCTGTAATTGACATCATAGGTAGACCTCAACTATGAGAGACAAAATGAGAAAACATATCTAGAAAATCATATTGTCTGATTTTTTAAGAATTTATTTGCAAATTATGGTGGAAAATAAGTATTTGGTCAATAACAAAAGTTCATCTCAATACTTTGTTATATATCCTTTGTTGGCAATGACAGAGGTCAAACGTTTTCTGTAAGTCTTCACAAGGTTGGCACACACTGTTGCTGGTATGTTGGCCCATTCCTCCATGCAGATCTCCTCTAGAGCAGTGATGTTTTGGGGCTGTCGCTGGGCAACACAGACTTTCAACTCCCTCCAAAGGTTTTCTATTGGGTTGTGATCTGGAGACTGGCTAGGCCACTCCAGGACCTTGAAATGCTTCTTAAGAAGCCACTCCTTTGTTGCCCTGGTGGTGTACTTGGGATCATTGTCATGCTGAAAGACCCAGCCACGTTTCATCTTCAATGCCCTTGCTTATGGAAGGAGGTTTGCACTCAAAATCTCACGATACATGGCCCCATTCATTGTTTCATGTACACGGATCAGTCGTCCTGGTCCCTTTGCAGAGAAACATCCCCAAAGCATGATGTTGCCACCCCCATGCTTCACAGTAGGTATGGTGTTCTTTGGATGCAACTCAGCATTCACTCTCCTCCAAACATGACGAGTTGTGTTTCTACCAAACAGTTCTACTTTGGTTTCATCTGACCATATGACATTCTCCCAATACTCTTCTGGAACATCCAAATGCTCTCTAGCAAACTTCAGACAGGCCCGGATATGTACTGGCTTAAGCAGGGGGACACGTCTGGCACTGCAGGATCTGAGTCCCTGGCAGTGTAGTGTGTTACTGATGGTAGCTTTTGTTACGTTAGTCCCAGCTTTCTGCTGGTCATTCACTAGGTCCCCCGTGTGGTTCTGGGATTTTTGCTCACCGTTCTTGTGATCATTTTGACCCCACGGGGTGAGATCTTGCGTGGAGCCCCTGATCGAGAGAGATTATCAGTGGTCTTGTATGTCTTCCATTTTCTAATTATTGCTCCTAAAGGTTGATTTCTTCCCACCAAGCTGTTTGCCTATTGCAGATTCAGTCTTCCCAGCCTGGTTCAGGTCTACAATTTTGTTTCTGGTGTCCTTCCACAGCTCTTTGGTCTTCACCATAGTGGAGTTTGGAGTGTGACTGTTTGAGGTTGTGGACAGGTGTCTTTTATACTGATAACAATGTCAAACAGGTGCCATTACTACAGGTAATGAGTGGAGGACAAAGGAGCCTCTTAAAGAAGAAGTTACAGGTCTGTGAGAGCCAGAATTCTTACTTGTTTGTAGGTGACCAAATACTTATTTTCCACCATAATTTGCAAATTAATTCTTAAAAAATCAGACAATGTGATTTTCTAGATATGTTTTCTCATTTTGTCTCTCATAGTTGAGGTCTACCTATGATGTCAATTACAGGCCTCTCTCGTCTTTTTAAATGGGAGAACTTGCACAATTGGTGGCTGACTAAATACTTTTTTCCCCCACTGTACATAAAAGAAGTCCCGAGTGACACATAATCAGGTTGTCAGCTTAGACACCCCTCTGTTTTCAAGATGTCTTGGCAGTGAATGGAACCAATAAATAAGTAATGTGACTGTTTTGTTCTAACCCTGCACCCATCACCTGATTGTCTGTTACACTCCAGACTTTCTTCATGTAAATTGCACTCATATCCCTGTAAGACTGCTTCACCTCAGCTCCTGATCAGAGTCCATCTTGGCTTTCAAATTTTTCTTTCTCTTTGGTTTGCTATCAGTCTCATGAAACCTCAGCACAGAATTACGTGGGCAGCTCGAGACTGTACTATATCTACCTGCTGGTGGCAGTGTAATTATCATGCCCTAGCATAATCCCTTTAAATCCCATTTCCTCAACCCACAAACAATGCCCCATTCCTTGTACACATTTTGGACAGATTAAACTATGTGAACCACCACCTTTGTACTGACCATGCACATATTTATACATGTAAATCAGATCACCTCTAAGGCCTCTAGCCACTGTGACATCTAACAATATAAACAAAGGAAGTGTCAATGGGTTTCCAGGGCCATCTGCATGCCAAAGATAGCTGCAACCTTGAACACCAACTAAGGTACCAACTTCCTAGGGCCCTGCTTCTCTTACCCAACTGTTATCTACCCAATCTCTTCTGCTTGTCCTGACCACTGTGTGATTACCGTAGTGACTCTGTGCCACCTACCCTGACCTCTGCCTGGATTTTCATTGTGCACAAACTCTGACTGCCTTGACTTCAGCTTGTCTACTTACAATGTCTCTGCCTGTCCCTTTGGTGTCAGTGTCTCTCAAACAGCCTGGATCAGCTGTTGCTGAATGGAGACTACTTCAAGAGGAAGCCACCTGGTGGAATGAAGTCAAATCCATTCAGTGACACAGTGGGTACACAACTGCTATGTTAGAAGTTTATTATCGATATCAGTGTTATTGAGGGACCCTTCTGGGATCTAATAGTTTAGCACAGGGATCAGCAACCTTCGGCACTCCAGCTGCTGTGAAACTACAACTCCCAACATGCTCCATTCACTTCCATGGGAGTTCCAAGAACAGCAGAGCAAGTATGCATGCTGGGAGTTGTAGTTTTACAACAGCTGGAGTGCCGAAGGTTGCCTACCCCTGGTTTAGCACATTATAATTATGCATGATATTTAATATTATACATTATTGTATGTCATATAGCATAAATTATATCAATGCACAATTTCTGCTCTGAAATGATTGATTTTTTTGTGTTTACGATTTTTTTCTCATTTTTTTTTTATAATTCACATAGTAAGTAACTTGTAAGAATATTAAAGGTCACCTTAAGGAAATATATGTATTTTATAACTTCAATTTGCTTTTATTTGTTTTTTTTACTCTTTTTTTCCCACTTGGCTTCTAGCTAGGATTTATATAAGAACTTATAATAGTTCAATCCAAATGTCAATCCAAGCCGTATTGTTTATTTGATATGTGTGCATCATAGCTCTACATGCTGCTGGTAAATTGCCATTTTGGATCTTAATGTTTTCTAGCTATCTGGGTAAAATCATGAGCACTTGTAAGGGGTAATTAATATGTCTTTCTAATGATACTGTGAATTAACAATAGGTAATTATTGAGAACAGTCATTCAGCACTTCAGAAATAAGCATAACTTGAAGCTGAAAAAGTTTAATATGAACAGTAGTCAGATTCCTGCTTATAGAGTCATCGCATCCAGCGCATCAGGCTCCATTCAAACAGGATTAAGGAGGTTTTCAGGGGCCAAATACATTGATGACCTATCCTAAAAGATAGGTAATATCAAGTGGGGCTGACACCCCCATCAATAAGTTGTTCTCAGCAGCTGACACACAGGCAATGGAGTAGGAAACAGGCAGCTCTGTTCTCTGTGTTGTGGTGGAACGGAGTCACTGCACTTCATTCAAATGAATAGAAACTGATCTGCGATATCTAGTCTGGCTGCTACACAGAAAACGGAGCTGTCTGCTTCCTGCTCCATTCTCTATGAATCAGCCACAGAGAACAGCTAATCGATGGGGGTGCTGGCTGTCAGACCTCCACTAATCTCATATTGATGGGCTATCCTTAATATTTTTAGCCCATTAAAACCCCTTTATTATGTCTTGGGCAGAAACTACAGGTAAGAGGGTTAAAACCTGATGGTGACTGCCCCCTTCCCATCTAAAGTATCCTTTCAACTGTTGATAAGGTTTATTTTATATTGGGTCTGTTCTTTTAATTATGTTGCCTATGTTATGTTTGCTATGTATATATAATGTGAGACAATATAACTGTAAAATTGTTAAACGTAACATGTATTATGATGGGAAATGCCCAATATGAATGTGTGTATACCCTTCCAGATAACTAGTGAGGAAGGCAGCCATTTGAATTGTGTAGAAATATACGTCATGTAATGTGTTGAGATGTACATTGTACTTTATAGGGCAGACACTGTAGGGTTGGGCTGTTCAAGGAAGCCTGGAAGCATATTGTAAAGTGTTTTGACGTGGACCTACTGTTACATATTTGGGTGTAAAAAAAAAAAAACACCATATAGCAGTAGTTAGATAGCAATAAATCATAAGTTGGAGCACCATCACAGGGAAGAGTAGTACAGGAATTGGCACACCTAATGGCAGTAAGAGGTGATGCAGGAATTGAGCTCCTGTACTAGCTAACATTAAAGGGGTTATCTGGTTCCTAGGATTAATGGCCTATCCTAAGGACCCCCATAGATCACCAGTACTGAGGCAGCAGTGTATGATATACCATGATCTTTCTTCCAGAATTTATTTCATACTTGTTTTTAACTTTTTTCTTTGGAATAAAATGTGAGGTTTTTTTTTAACTTGCCTTGACAGTTCACCTCTATTTTCAACCACTAAGCTTGCTTACCTCAATTTAAGTAAATAATTTCTCAGTTCATCCACCAATGCTGCCATATCTGTCTGAGTTACTATGCAATCTTGGACTGGGTCCCCAAATATACCACTGTTAGGGCCAATGATCCTAAAAAGGCCTGCCCCCCTACATATTAATTTAATGCCAGAAATGGGGACATTGAAAACTGAATGAAGCTGTATTATGGTCACTTGAATACATTATTATAATCCATTGTATATATATTTTTTCATTTAATTTCTTTTTTTTTGTTGTGCTAAGGAGTCCAGTGGGTGGCTCTAATCTTTGATTGACAGCTATCACTTTATGCATTGCTCATATGGGGAGGTTGTTAGTTATGAATGAGACCACTGAGTAGACTGTCAAACATAAAAAGAGCAGAAATTTGTGTGAATAAAATAAATAATGGATTTTCGTCCACAAAACTATATATCAGTCTGCTTAGCGCCTCAAGCTCTATAACATGCTGCTCACATATAGAACTGCATTTTTAATATGACAGGTTGCCTCAAAATACTCAGCTGAAGTAAAGATCTCACATTATCATAACAACATGATGGTAGTGGTGGTATCACTGCAACACTTGTCAGTTAAATAAGTCCCACCAATGGACCTCCCAAATATATTGTGCCATGATCCCATTATTTGGTAAGCTGGTGCTTGTTGCCCACAAATGTCTGGGTCATACCACAACCATTGCTCTTACTCCTTGATGGTCAGTGATCAGCAAATCAGTTAGGCTACATTCACATCTGTGCTGTTGTCTCCATTCTTCTGGTCCGTCACAGGAAAAGAAGAACAGAAAAACAATCCTTCTAATGATAGAAAACAATAGGGTCTGTTGGGTGCCCATTATTTTTTCACAGACATTGCCATACAAAAAGATTGAGCTTGCAGAGCATTTTTTGTTCAGAATTTCTGTTGAACTCTACACTGGAGACTCCGAGGCAGATGTGAACGTAGCCTAAAAATGATGTTCTGTTTTAATAATCTGATTTCTAATGTGGCAAAATATTTTGCTGAAAATAAGAAAGAGAGACATGGATAAAAAGGAGCAATATTTGCAAAAATTAGTTTTCTATTATTATTTTAATAGAACAGAACATACTGTGCTCTAAACACAAGCTGTTAGCTGGTTTGGTGGCCCTGTCAATAGGGACTCAAATTTACATCTAAGCCTTTTGTCTTACGGCTCATTACTTTACGTTATCCTTAAACTTTGATTAAATTTCACTGTAGGTTCAGCAGAAAACAGGCTTATTTTTATGGCCCGAGCAGTGTTTTGCACCATAGACATAGCTGCTACCATGCGATAATTAAATCATAATCACTCAGGTCATGCCTTGCTCCATTAATATAATGTACTGGGAAAGTTCATTTTATTGGTTGGTTCTTTAATCTGGTTTGCCACTGACCCCAGTGCAGATAGTTCTTACGTGGTTTGGGACCCAGAGCAGCTGTATGCAGCAGGTGGTGTAGTACTTATCAGCATATCCTCGGGGTTTAGGTTTTGATGGTTACATTTCCTAATTAGAAGTGAAACAACCTGTTGGATAAATGTAATAAAACTCATCTTAAAGAAATTTGCATCCTGGAGTTTGTGAGCTTAATGTATTTATTCTTCTATAAACACGTTCTTCCATTCGTTTAGGGTTGTGTGATAATAGGAACAGAAATGAAGCAATTCTCCCACTGAGTTGCTCTGCAGTAAAGGATTGTAATGCGGTTTCTGGCAGTTTTAATTTAGGCTCTGCAGCTCTTAGGCAGCCAGTAACAGGGAAAATGATTTAAGGAAGGCAGGGGTTATGTATTTATGTGTCTTGGTTGCCCTTGCTTTGTATTCTACAATATTCTCCTTTTAAATAAGAAAACATTTACCACTTGTTGCCAGCAATATACTTAGTTTTATTTTTATTCTAGTTTTTAAAACTTACAAGAGTTGCCCACGTTGAATCCTTGCTTGTTAGAAGGGCCCCTTGACAATAAGCAAGGTGGGTCAGTCCTCTGTTGCCCCAAACAAGGATAGTTGAGTAACTCAACCAGATAATAGCAAATAACAGGCAGATGTTGACTTAGGGTTTGAGGCAACAAGCTTGGTTCTTACAAGGATCTTACAAGGGGAAATGAGCTTGGTTACAACAATCTTACCAGAAACACCCAAGCTTGGCAATTTCTGTTAGGCCGGTTGCAGACGACCGTGCTGCAACCGGCCAGCCTTGAATTAAAGGCATGGGTGGCCCCGTGTGCCGCCCGTGTATGAGCAGTGCTTCCGCGGCTTCTTTCATTAAATGAATAGGAGCCACAGAAGCAAGGGCCGCAAAATAGGACAGGAATAAGACCTGTTCTATATTTTGTGGTCCGGACTGGCGTCCCGCACACAGGACCGTGAAATTCAGGGTCGTGTGTACGGGGCCCATAGAAAAGAATGGGTCAGCACACTTATCACGGCCATGGTCGTCTGCAACTGGCTTTAGGCTATATTTAGACGACCATGGATAAAAACGTTCATGAAAAATGGTCAAAATGGTTCATTTTTTCATGGCTACTTTGCTTCTATATAGGATCCATTTTCATGGATTCTTCATAAATTAGTCTATTGATGGATTAGTGAAAACGGACAAGAATATGTGCCATTTTTGACAGACATCAACAAAACAGACATGTGAATAGCCACATTATAATTAATGTGCTCTAAAAATGGACAATTTTGACATTCAGGTGAATATGGTGTTAGTATCTAAAAAAGAGCATTGCTTTTGCAGATACATATCTTTGCTGATTCACTTTTTATGCAAAGGCACATAGATTTCCATAACAAAACTGCAGCAATCTCATCTTATAATTCCTAAACTGCTAAACTGCTCACTTCACTGCCAGATCTATCTTTACTGAAGATAGACTGCAGTACATAGAAGTCTATGGAGAAAGGAGGTGGCAAAGGAAGAGTAGCATGTGAGAGGTAAAGAGAGACAGAATTCCTTGAGCAGATATCAGCAGTAAGTTATCTATCACGCCAGAGCTTTATTCTCACGATAACTACACTGCTCAGTACTGCAAAAACTGCTAGAAATCTGCCAAATATTTACTGTTATTAGAGACAGCACATCTCTACACCTCCTCCTGCCCTCTCCATTGACTTCTATGATCTGTCTTCAGTGAAAATAGTTCTGAGCAGTGAATTGAGAAGTTCAGCAGGTAGGAGCAGAGCTGATAACATAAGATAACATTTTACTCTGAAAAGATATACTACAAAGTTTCTTATAGTCATCTGAACTATTCATTTACCTAAAAAATGTGAAACAACAGTTATTCTTTAAGTGTATATATGTAATTTCTTACATTAAAGTGTCCCCCTGCTGGAAACCTCAGTAATCCTCACTGAGATCTGTAAAGCCACTTGTCAGTAACTGTTCAGTTCCCCAGCAGTGCCACCAAAGGGGCATTTAGGCATTATATACTGCCCAGTAAAATCAATAGGTTGTCTGTCTAATGCAGGGCAGCTCCTCCAGAGCGAAAGACACTGATGTCCAGTTTAGCTAGAAGATCAACCTGCTATGTAATCTGTATACGCAGATCATGTGTTTTTGGCATGCCCTCTAGCCTTCTGCAAAGTGATATCCCAGTGGTGACATTAGAGGGGGTTGCACAACTTTTTAAAAATATGTTTCAGAAGCCTTGTTACAGCAAGGAAAGACAATAAATAATATGCATTTATCAAAAATATGTTTAGTAACTGGGTTTTAATCTGCAGTCATGTGATGCAATGGCTGTTTACATTCAGGAGCAGTGACATTTTGTACTGTCACTTGTTTAGGACTCCGCCCCTCTTTATAGCACCACCACTGAAAGAATCATCACAGCTTGTGCAGCATATACAGTATGCAGTTGAGGAAGACAGTAGGGGTAGAGATGGAGTGTGTCTGTTTGTGACTGCCTCCTTCTCTCCTTATGTTAACTCTAGCTGCAGATGGTTTGTATATACAGGAGCAGCATACAAAAGCTTATTGGTCTTCTTATCTGCAATAGTTGTCTTGTAAACATTCTTGAGTGGACAAATGTGCCTATATACAAACAAGGAGGAGATAGCATAACATAATGAGAGACTGAGGCAGGGTACAGCAGAAGGCTACTAGATCTGATTATCTGATCTAGTGGTCTACAAGGCAGGAGAAGATTGCAAATATAGAGACAAAACAACCATCCTTGCCCTGGCAGTCTCTACTGTCTACTGTAAAGATTCATTTGGAGGGTGGGGAGGATTCCAGAGTTCTGACATTCTCATGAGGGTTGGAGTGAGTGACATTCTGTACTTTGTGGGCACAGACAGAGCATAGGTGACCAGAACAGTGATGGACATAGACTTTAGAGGGCTCTTGTGCATGAACAGTATATGGGCCCCTTTTATTCCATATCTTATCATAGAGCATCACTCTTATGTGTCTCTAACAATGTATTTGCAATTACAAGATATAAAATTCAATAGCTCTGACATATGCAGTCTAATAGACAGTAGGAATCTACGTTAGGGTGGCAGTGGTTCCCCTCAGCTCCTGGACCCCTGTGCAACTGCACAGGTTGCACCAATGGTATGTCTGCTCATGTACCATAATAAGAGATGTACTGTACTGTACTTTATATTATTGTATTTTAAAGGGAGTGTGGAAGCACCAAAACTGCTTTCAAATCACTTATATGTCATTGTAGGTGTTGATCTACTGCTTTGTTCTTAGCTGGTGACAAAAAAAGCATGTATTGCCTGCCTGTCAATTCATCACCCTACAAGACGTACACACTGGCTGCATTATCAGCTGCCAAGTATGTGAAACACAATTCCTCCAGAGAAAGGGCACGAACTGGAAAAGCCAGTGAGAGGTGAAGATAAGAGGCATGTTCAGGACCTCACGCAAGCAGAATATAGACACCAAGAGCGTGGTTCTGTGACAGCATGTAATGATGGCATACAGATGCATATCAGTTACAGACAGAGGATTGGTTAAAGATAGATCTTAGTTTTGCACATAATTTTTGAACACAGGAAAAAAAACTTAAATAAATACCAGTCATTGAAGAGGTATTCCCATCATAGACATTAATGGCATATCCACAGAATAGACAACCTGAAACGGTTATTATAATTTATGCCACAAGGCTTTATGCTGAAAGCAAAATGCCCATTGTTGTGATGCCTTTTGATGATCTGTGCGCCTATGTGTTCATGACATGTCCAGGATAATTTTTTTTTTAAATAATGTAGATTTCCAGTGACAGCAAAAATCTTTATCCAGAGAGTATAATAGAAATTTTGAAAACCTTCCCCTAAGCTTTATTGGTTAAAACCATGATATTCCTTTAACAAAAATCAAAATGTCTACTAAAAACAGTATAAAATGTGAAAACATCCAGTGTAGCTTTAAAAATGGTCTTGAAATACAATTAACTGAAACAGAGAGATTTGAGAGATTGGAAACTGTGAGCAATTGTACTGTAACTATAGACCAGTACAGTCTTTAATGAACATCCAGTCATGCATCATTCTCAAAATAGCTTGACATAATGGAAAGGGCATGGTTACCTTTAGGATCACTTTCCTCCAGCAGTATAATGAAACCTATTGAGTAAGTGTCAGAAGGAGTCTGTAAAAAAAACTTTTCAGACTGCTCTACAATAAAACTTTGAATACACAGATATGGTAGATGTTTAATCAATTACAATTTTGGTGGTATAATTAAAAATGTCATGGATTTGTGGGCATTAGTGTCCTTACCATTTAACAGCCAATAAATTTTACTCCCTTCTACAGAAGTTGTAGATTATGAATCAACTGCTCTTTTTAGATTAGAATGCGGACTTTCTTTTTTTACCATCTCAGTTCACAAAAAGCAATTTATATCCAGCAGTGAAACTTTCTTTAGATCTTTAATTTATAATTCTATAAATAGAGTAAGCAGCTCAATCGATTAGAAAGATATGCTTTATTCTTGGTTAGCTACTAAGGAAGTTAGCATAAAGTAATGCCCAAAGTTCAGAACTTGGAGAATTTTCATGTCATGTCAGTGCAGTATGCCAGAAGTATATGTCGGGATAATATTCCCAGTACCTCACACATAAGGCTCCAATGTATACCACTGTATAACCATACAGCGGTATATGTTAGCCACTGGTCTCAAATATGTTATTAGTGGAAGATTCTTTCAGTTAAATATTGGCTTATGACTATATTCTGTTTAAAGGGGTTTTTCAACCCTAAATGGATTTTTCATACTAATGACCTATCTACTAAATAGGTCATTAGTATCTGATCTGCGGGGATCTGACACCTGGACACAGATCAGCTGTTTCGTAAGCCTCCAGGCTTTGGAAACTGGGGGAGGGAGTGCATCCAGGCTGCTGGCATTCAAGTAATAGGAACATCGCTACAATTCCCCGGAACCACAACTATACAGTAAATGGGGCTGCAGCGCCACTTCTATTACTTGAATAGGAGTGTCCTGCACACACTCCCTGTCCATTGCAGCAGCTACCTGTACCTGGAGGATCCTGGAACAGCTGATATGTGCAGGATTGGAGGTCAGACCCAAATACAGATGACCTATCCCGTGAAGAAATCATCAATATAAAGAATCCATTTGGGGCCAGAAAATCTCTGTAAGTACCAGGAGTAGAAATAGGCGAATCGGTTTGTAGCAAACCGGATTTTATGCAAATATTCCAAATCGTTCAGTTTTTAACAAAACCGGACAAATGGCAATTCACTTCAGACAAACAAAAATAGCCACAGTAGTAGAAAATGGCCACCACCACTTATTTGACCAGGAAATACAGAGCATACACGTGTCCAATGACTCAGACACTGTTTGTTATGTTGTAGCAACATCTGACAACCTCTCAGCTAATAGGCAGTGTCAGGTGGATCTTACAGTGCTGATGTCATATGGAGTATAAAAAGCTTGTGCATTCGTTCTCACCCTTTAGTTGCTGTGAATGATGGACATGCAAATAGATCTATGATCCATCTCAATGTATCATAGGCTATACACTTAGTTAGCAGAGCTATAGGAATTCTAGCAATAGAGGACTAGGAGAATTAAGCAATTACACAGGGCAGATTAGTGCTAGAATTCAGTAGAGATAGGATAGGTTCATAGACATAGTAGTGAGTGACTAGGTGAATGTGTGCTTCTCCTGATGCTTACATACACAAGTAACCCTGTCATTACCAATAATCTAATTTTGTCCGACACTTATGCAATGGGGCAATTTCATCTCTATACACATTCTTTAAACATGTTTTTTCACTTACAAGACAATCCTGTTAGTGAAACATGTTTTGTTAAGGACTCTTTTGAGCAAGAGTTAACATTTTTTCCCATCAAACACATACTGCTGTTTTAACAGCAAAGTGCTGATTTTGCCTGCGCGAATCTTAAAAAAAAAAAAAACATTTTGTAATTTCATGGGGAACACACAGCAGGAAAGTGCTGCTGGTGACCTGCAGGTGAAGTGTGGACCAGTTAGAGACAGACAGTTGGTCTGTCCCAAGAGGACTGGAATCCAGAAGAGACTTGGTTAAACCCAGTGTGAGCCAGACTGCTGAGGAAAAGTCTCAGTAAAGCATCTTGCCCTCAGAAGTTAGTAAGGATTCCAGAAGTGGTTGCACACCCTTTGGAAAGAATAACCAAATTCAGTATCTTCCTACAGTGGGGAAAAAAAAGTATTTAGTCAGCCACCAATTGCGAAAGTTCTCCCACTTAAAAAGATGAGAGAGGCCTGTAATTGACATCATAGGTAGACCTCAACTATGAGAGACAAAATGAGAAAACAAATCCAGAAAATCACATTGTCTGATTTTTAAAGAATTTATTTGCAAATTATGGTGGAAAATAAGTATTTGGTCAATAACAAAAGTTCATATCAATTCTTTGTTATATATCCTCTGTTGGCAATGACAGAGGTCAAACTTTTTCTGTAAGTCTTCACAAGGTTGGCACACACTGTTGCTGGTATGTTGGCCTATTCCTCCATGCAGATCTCCTCTAGAGCAGTGATGTTTTGGGACTGTCCCTGGGCAACATGGACTTTCAACTCCCTCCAAAGGTTTTCTATGGGGTTGAGATCTGGAGACTGGCTAGGCCGCTCCAGGACCTTTGAAATGCTTCTTGCAAAGCCACTCCTTCGTTGCCCTGGTGGTGTGCTTGGGATCATTATCATGCTGAAAGACCCAGCCACGTTTCATCTTCAATGCTCTTGCTGATGGAAGGAGGTTTGCACTCAAAATCTCACGATACATGGCCCCATTCATTCTTTCATGTACACGGATCAGTCGTCCTGGTCCCTTTGCAGAGAAACAGCCCCAAAGCATCTGACCATATGACATTCTCCCAATACTCTTCTGTTACATCCAAATGCTCTCTAGCAAACTTCAGACAGGCCCGGATATGTACTGGCTTAAGCAGGGGGACATGTCTGGCACTGCAGGATCTGAGTCCCTGGCGGCGTAGTGTGTTACTGATGGTAGCCTTTGTTACGTTAGTCCCAGCTTTCTGCAGATCATTCACTAGGTCCCCCGTGTGGTTCTGGGATTTTTGCTCACGGTTCTTGTGATCATTTTGACCCCACGGGGTGAGATCTTGCATGGAGCCCCTGATCGAAGGAGATTATCAGTGGTCTTGTATGTCTTCCATTTTCTAATTATTGCTCCCACAGTTGATTTCTTCACACCAAGCTGCTTGCCTATTGCAGATTCAGTCTTCCCAGCCTGGTGCAGGTCTACAATTTTGTTTCTGGTGTCCTTCCACAGCTCTTTGGTCTTCACCATAGTGGAGTTTGGAGTGTGAATGTTTGAGGTTGTGGACAGGTGTCTTTTATACTGATAACAATTTCAAACAGGTGCCATTACTACAGGTAATGAGTGGAGGACAAAGGAGCCTCTTAAAGAAGAAGTTACAGGTCTGTGAGAGCCAGAATTCTTGCTTGTTTGTAGGTGACCAAATACTTATTTTCCACCATAATTTGCAAATAAATTCTTTAAAAATCAGACAATTTAATTTTCTAGATATGTTTTCTCATTTTGTCTCTCATAGTTGAGGTCTACCTATGATGTCAATTACAGGCCTCTCTCATCTTTTTAAGTGGGAGAACTTGCACAATTGATGGCTGACTAAATACTTTTTTCCCTACTGTATAATCATCAACAAGCTTCTTATACCTGTCAATTGGTATTTTGGACCATTCTTCTTTTGCAAACTGCTCAAGGTCTCTCATATTTGAAGGGTGCCTTCTCCCAACAGCAATTTTAAGATGTCTCCACAGGTGTTTAATGGGATTTAGATCCAGACTCATTGCTGGCTACAGACTCTCCAGTGCTTTGTTTCCATCCATTCTGGGTGCTTTTTGAAGTATGTTTGGGGTCATTGTCCTGTTGGAAGATCCATGGCCTAGGACGCAAACTCAACTTTCTGACACTGGGCCCTACATTGAGACCCAAAATCATTCGGTAATCTTCAGATTTGATGATGCTTGGCACACAGTGAAGGCACCCAGTGCCAGAAGCAGCAAAACAACCCCAAAACATCTTTGAACCTCCACCATATTTGACTGTTGGTACTGTGTACTTTTCTTTGTAGGCCTCATTCCATTTTTGGTAAACAGTAGAATGATGTGCTTTAGGACTTGTAACCTTGAGATTGTTGATATTTTTCCACAATTTTAGTTCTCAAGTCCTCAGACAGTTCTCTTCTCCTCTTTCTGTTCTCCAAGTTAGTGTGGTACATACAGACACACAATGCAAAGATTGAGTCAGCTTCTCTCCTTTTTATCTGGTTTCAGGTGTGATTTTTATATTGCCCACACCTGTTACTTGCCACAGGTGAGTTTGAATGAGCATCACATGCTTGAAACAAAGTTATTTACCCACAATTTTGAAAAAGTACCAACAATTTTGTCCAGCCTATTTTTGGAGTTGTGTGTGATAAATAGAAACAATTGGACCTTACCTCACTTGTACTCAAGGAGAGGATCAGTTTAGGAAGTGGGAAGTAGAAGGGGAAGGTATTAGTTAAACACAGGCATGTAGAGAAGTAAACCCTGTATTTCCTCTTATGAAGCATCTGAACTGCAGATAAATCTTTATACTGAATATTCCAGAGGGGTGATGGGACAGTGGAATTTGCACTGTTGTAAAAAAAATTTTCATTTAGATGTGTATATGGAGTATGGGAGGCTACTCACATGCCCAAGGATGTTTCAAGTCGGCAACTTCATATTGAGCTTTCGCTTTGTGATTTTATAAATAAAATTGTATTTAACCTTCAGATAAGAAGATGCCTGATATGCATTCCTTGTTATGATTAAGGTGGCGGGAGCTCATAGAGCTTAGAGACATTTTAAAGCTTACACTGCTTCTATGTGAGTTATTTCATTCTCTGGCCATATTTACCTTGCCAAGGAAAGAGACCCTTTACTCTAACAAGGGCATGATAAAGTGGGAGTCTAGAGGATTGTGACAAGGATTCAGTAGCTGAGACATACTGAAGTAATAAAGCATTGCAGCAGGCTCCAACTCAGCCCCAGTGCACCGTGATCAGAAGAGAGGAGGATACCAGTGAGAATAGGCTGTGGCCTGCGGATTGCTATGCAAGACATGGTCTGGTGTCAGGTTTCTGATGGGGACCAGCTTCACTGACCCAGACCTGAAGGGTTGTCACAAGGGTAGAAAGAGAGCTAACAAGTGACCACATATAAGGGGCTAAGGAGGTTGTCTGTAAAGCAGAATCCCATGGCCTGTTTGCAACTCAGGCTCATTCAATTGAATGAGTCTGGGCTGCAATACCAAATACAGGCACTATACAATGTATGGTCCTGTGCCTGCTAAGTAGAGCAGCGCACTCATCTGAACACTGAGATTGTTGAAACAGCTGATCAGCGGGAATGCCAGGTGTAGGACCCCCACCAATATGAAATTCGTGACCTTTCCTAAAGATAGGTCATCAATATTTGAGACACAAAAATCTTCTTCAAGTTAAGGCTATATGCTGCTGAATTATAGCCAAAAACGGTACAGAATAAAAGAAATGTTATGGAAAAAAAAAATGCACCAAAAATGCTTGCTTATTTCACTACATTTTTAATTTTTACCTTCCCCACCCCATATATAAATGGAGTGCCTCTGCAGATAAAATTAACATGCTGTATTTTTCAAAAACATGGGCATTTTTGAAAACGCAACATTTCCGTAACATTTCTGCAATGTGTGGATGATATCACATAATCTCATACAAAAAAAGGCCATGTTTCAGCAACGTGTAGCCTTAACAGAGAAATCTATTTAAATACTATGCTGCATATCTTCATGTATTAGCTTCTTACTTTTTTATTTCTTACTGGCACTGCTGCTAACTATGCAGGGGCCCTGCTGGGCATCAATGTCAAGTATTAGTGTCGCCCATCAGGTCTGCGTTTGCAGAATGCTGTTTAGTATGTACATCAACAAGTCAGCAGAGTTTGTGCCCTGATACTGACTTCTTCTTGATCCATACTATATACAGAGAACAGGGAAATCATAATTGTGCTGAGCAGCAGTGTTAGTATTCACAGCAATTCAATTGTGATATGTAATACTGCCGTCCAACGTGCGTTCCAGCTGTACTCTATACTGTGTATATCTATAAATCAGTATTTGTGCAAACACTCTTCCTCTACATAGCAAACCTTTTCCACCAGAAGCTACTATATATTTATTTTAATGTTGTTTCATTACTCATTTATGTGCCCCCTGACCCTATCCACTTCAAATTTTTCTATACCTTCCTCTTACCATGGACTCAGTCAAGCCTTACTCTTTAAAATGTGTTTCAGCGATGTCTATTAAAGGACACCAACTGATTTACTGTACAGTGGGGCTGGTAAATCTCTGTTGACACCTCTACGTCTTTCACTCTACATCTATTCTTTAAACCATCTTTCTATCTGCACTGTGTGTCCACTGTACTTAGCATCATTCTACCTGGTCATTTGCAACCTTCAGTTCTTGAGCTGAAATGATGTGACTTGTACGCCACTATCAACCACAAAGTTAGACTGTGGCTTTAAGGTATGCATTTAAAATATATGTATATTTTAACAGTAATGTATTCAGTTGTATCTCAGAAAGAACAATAGGTATTATTATGTCTTATACACAGCAGACAGCCTGAGATGAAGAATCATCCTCGTGCTCCAAGTACAAAAAAATGAGACATAGAGAAAAGAAAAATAATATTTCTGCACCAGCGGCCATGAAAGTTAAATTGAAAATGGAATTCAATATTACTAAGTACAATGTAATTCAAGTAAGACTTACATAGGAAATGATGGCTTTTGACTTTGCTACCAAATTGTAGGAAAAGTCCCAGAAGTCATGAACAGCTCACTGAATATATTAGTTTCAATACTCTGCAGCAATCAACGAGGTAAGAAGCACATTAGTCATAATAAATCAAATCTTTAGCAGCGAAACCTCCGGAATAATGCTGCTGAAACAATACACAGCCCCCGAATTCCTGGAGGAGCAATTGCTGCTATTGTATGGTCTTCAAACAATGATGGAAGGTGACTTTATAAATAAAAAGCCATAGAAAACACCTCTGTCTCTCTGATACCGTTAATGTCGTGATCTCAGTATAATACATGCAATCATTCTCCAGTTTAAGGCTATATATATAGATGAAAATATCAGTATTGAAATTCATTTACAAATGGCGCTCAGGCATGACCGTAGCTTACATTCCTATATAAAGGAAGTAATAGGGAGACACATGCAGTTCCACTTTACAGGAATCCAGTTGCATATTACCTTGAATACAATGCAACACAATATACAATACCAAAATAATAATTAGCATATTTGGTGCTCATTTTATTTTACACTTATAAATATATCTTCATTTAGTCATTTATAGATATAATGCACTTCCTCAGTGGGTCTTAATCCAATCCCCTGCTGGCATGAGATGCATCAGGTCTTAATTCTGAAGCACCATGAGAAGTCCTATATGCCAAAGCTGAAATTTACATTAGTCAGGGACTGGAATAAATTTTAGGAATTGTCCCAGGTGTCCCTGTCCCAGATTACCTTGATCCATATCTTGATTCACCCACTTTTTTAAAAAAAATGTCAAGCAGGGTGCAGAAACAGCAAAATGGCAAATCTTTGGTGCAAAAAAATGGCTATGCACCATATTTTTTTAAATACCTTTATAATATGGAGGAGGGGATTTTAAAGGGGGTTGTCCTCTGTTGATAATTCTTTCCCTATGTAAAGACACACTGGCAAGCAGCCAATCATTATATATCCCTCAGCCGAATTCTTCAGCAAGAACCTCAATGT
Organism: Leptodactylus fallax; assembly: GCA_947044405.1. Classification (NCBI taxonomy): domain Eukaryota; kingdom Metazoa; phylum Chordata; class Amphibia; order Anura; family Leptodactylidae; genus Leptodactylus; species Leptodactylus fallax. Next base: position 8,216,904 of record CAMRHE010000016.1, read on the forward strand.
GACATTACATGGCACCCATTAGAATGACTAAGCAACCATGTAAATACATAATCCTCCAGAGTTTTTCAGAACAGATTGTACTCTTGGCAGAAGACACTGTTCTGCATCATTATTCTGTACAGTTCTGTTCTTCAATTATTGACACCCAGCCTATCCTCTATCCACAGGATTGGAAAAAAAAATCCCTCAGTAAGTAGGATTACCGTGAACAGGTGTGTACACTGTATGTGAAGGAACCATTAGCAGATAAGTTTCTGAGCTGAAGAACAGCTTCAAGTGCATAGAAGAAAATAAGATGAGTTACGGCATCTCCCCAATCCTTGATTTTGTGTTAAAGGGAACTAGATTGTATGGCACTAAAACAACAGCATGTTGTTATTCTGCTGGGGTTTAGCGTTCTAAACATGGCCCCTCTCGAACTGGAATGTTTTAACCTTGTGTCTAAAACCAAGTTATAATACAGCATATGCTTTATGTAACTTGCCAGAGAAGAGTCATGAGAAGAGTCCGGCTGCATTGTTATCATTATTTTTTTTTTTTTTTCAAGATGACACTGCTGGAGTGGCAGCCTGTTACAGCAGCTCCTGCTCACCTTAAGTTTTCTCTTCTTTTCCTTTCTTTGTTTTGTCTTATCACTCTATGGCATTGCACTATGAAGAACCATATGAGGACTTGGACTTGGACCTTTGTAATACTTTTTGTTTGTTTTGTTGTGCTTCCAATGGGAACTATTGTGTCAGGAGACCAGGATTCTTTTGTCTACTCCAGGGATGAACTGTTGCAGCTTAGAGACACAGCATGGCTGCATGCTACTAGACCAGACATCTCCCAGGAACTTTGGAGGAATAAAAGAAAGGGGTGTAGAGCTGGTGCCCTTCAGAGGATTAGGTGATGTTTTAGACCTGTTCTCCCCTCCATCATTATGGGCAATGTGAGATCTCTTGTGAACAAGATGGATGAACTGGCGGCACTCACCAGGCATCATCAGGAGTTTTGGGAGTGTAGCATGATGCTCTTTACAGAGACTAGGCTCATCGAAGTTACTCTGGACAGACTTGTCTGCTTGGATGGCTTTAAACTCCTTCAGGTGGACAGAACAAGGGAGAGTGGTAAGAGGAAAAGAGGAGGGCTGGCTATACTTGTGAATGATAGTTGGTGTAATCCTAGGCACATTGTGATTAAGGAGCAAACTTGCCATAAAGACATTGAACTATTAGCTGTGAGCATGAGACCTTTTTATCTACCGAGGGAACTATCGCATGTCATCATGATAGCTGCATATGTCCCACCCCCCTCTGCGAAAGCTGACGCAACCTCTGAGGTCCTGAAAGCCACGGTGAGCCAGTTGCAGTCTCTACACCCCCAGGCTCTCCTTCTCATGTCTGGAGACTTCAACCATGTCTCCCCATCATCCATACTGCCCAGTTTCACACAGTATGTAACCTGCCACACAAGAGATAACAAAACATTGGACTTATTCTTTGCTAATGCAAGGGAGGTATATAACTCATCAGCCCTACCGACCCTGTGAAGATCGAATCACAACCTAGTGCATCTCTGACCTGTGTACAAGCCACTTGTATGTAGAGAACCAACTGTCACCCACACAGTGAGGATATGGTCCGAGGAGAGTGATGAGGCTCTGAGGGACTGTTTTGACACATCCACATGGGAAGTGCTGCAGGATTCTTATGGAGAAGACTTAGAAGGACTCACACACTGCATAACAGACTACATTAATTTTTGTGTGGACAACACAGTACCCACACAAGTGGTGAGGTGCTTCTCCAACAACAAACCATGGCTTAACTCTGATATAAAAACACTACTTAAGGAGAAAAAGATGGCATTCAAGGCAAGAGATAAGGTGGGGCTGAGGGAGGTACAAAATGAGCTTAGGATTCAAATCAGGCAGGAAAAAGCCAATTATAAGGAAAAAATGAAAAAGCAAATGAAAAGAAAAGATATAAGTGCAGTCTAGAAGGGGCTTAAGTCAATATCTGGTCACAGATAGTCTGTCTTCCAAGTGGAAGCAGATGTTAATTGGCTTAACGAACTAAATCTATTCTTCAATAGATTTGATCACACAATAGCTCCTCCCACCCCAGCATATCTTTCAGTTCCCTCTACCACACTGACTTCACCCCCTGCAGCTACTTCCCACCAGACCAGTAAATCCAGCAATATGTCATTATCTGACCACAGTCTGACCTTCACACGTGCCCAGGTGAGAAGGGAGCTGAAGAAGATCAAAGTTGGGAAGGCTGTAGGGCCAGATGGCATCAGTGCAAGGCTAATTAAGATTTGTGGGGATCAGCTGTGTAGTATTATTACATATATGTTTAATATGAGTCTGAAGCTGGAGATAGTACCTGAACTGTGGAAATCTTCTTGTGTGGTACCGGTTCCAAAGAAACCTCATCCTATGGACCTCAACGACTACAGACCTGTAGCATTGATATTCCACCTGATGAAGATTTTAGAGAGATTGGTTCTCACACATCTCCGCCCTCTAGTGAGCCCGGCTATGGACTCTCTCCAGTTTGCTTATCGGCCAGGCATTGGGGTGGATGATGCCATCATCCACCTTCTGCAAAGGGCTCTTTCTCACCTGGAGAAACCAGGGAACACGGTGAGAATAATGTTCTTTGATTTCTCCAGTGCTTTTAACACCTTACAGCCGGGGTTACTGACAGAAAAGCTGGCCCTTGCTGGAGTGGACCACCACCTCTCCAATTAGATCCTAGACTACCTCACAAATTAACCTCAGTATGTGAGAACCTGGGACTGTGTGTAAGATACCATGATCTGTAATATGGGGGCACTCCAGGGTACAGTTCTTGCCCCTTTTCCTCTTCACACTATACACTGCAGATTTTAGGTGCAACTCATTTAGCTGTTACCTACAGAAATATTTTGACAACTCTGCAATAGTAGGTCTCATCACATACAAAGATGACAGGGAATACAGAGAACTGAACCGGGATTTTGTGGACTGGTGCCAGTGGAACCACCTTAGGATTAATGCTGGGAAGACCAAGGAGATGGTGGTGGACTTTCGTAAATGCAGATGCCCTCCTAAACCAGTGGACATCCAGGGGACAGGCATCAAGATTATCAACACCTATAAGTATCTGGGTGTGCTCTTTAATAATAAGCTAGACTGGGCAGATCACATGGAGGGGCCACAGCAGGCTCTACCTGCTAAGGAGGCTGAGAGCCTTTGGAGTCCAGGGGGCAGGAAGGGCCACAGAAGGCTCTACCTGCTGAGGAGGTTGAGAGCCTTTGGAGTCCAGGGGGCACTTCTTATGGCCTTTTTCAACTCAGTAGTGGCATCAGCCATCTTCTTCGGAGTGGCCTGCTGGGGGAGCAGTATATCAACCAGGGATAGAAATAAACTCGAAAAGCTGATTAGAAGGGCCAGCTCTGTCCTGGGGAGCCCCCTGGACCCAAAGCAGGTGGTGGGTGACAGAAGGATACTGTCCGTGGTGAGCTCCATGTGGGAGAATAATTCTCATCCCATGCATGAGACCGTGATAGTGCTGAGCAGTACTGTCAGTGACCGACTACTTCACCCTAAGTGTGAGAAGGAGCACTATCGGAAGTCTTTCCTCCCCGCTGCGGTTAGGCTGTACAACCAACACCGACCTAAGCGGAGATCATTCAATACAGAGAACTGAAATATCTTTCTGTTGTGATATCCCCCCCCCCCCCACCCCTGCTACTTCTTCACCTGTACCTTTCTATCTGTCTGTCTACTATCAATGGAATGCCCCTATCTTGGAACGTTTTGTATATATTGTATGTGTATTTGTATTGCTTATCTTTGCATTGCATATCTTTGCAGCTGTAACACACTGAGTTTCCCCATGGTGGGACTATTAAAAGATTATTATTATTTTTATTATTTGAAGGATAGTGAGAAAAAGGCTATCACTTGCCAGTAAGTTCAGTGATATATAGTGGAGCCAATTTATTATTGCTTTTGTGCCAGAATTCTGGGGCATTTTTAACATATTTTGAGGCTTTTTGATTTGTGCCTAATTTATAATGTAGTTTGCTCCATTTTTCTATAGATTTTTGCCTACTGCAGTTTTTTTTTATTTTTTCATAATTGACTTGCAATGTGGGTGTGGTTTAGATGGAGCATAGCTGTGCATCTAATTTGCTATGTACGACTTTTTAAAAACACAAACATTTTGCGCAAGCACGTCCACTTCTAATTTGGCTCCAAAAATCCTTAGTGAAATATGGTGTCCTTCCCCCAAGAAAATTGCAACAAACAGCGCAAGACTTGTTGTAAACTTGTTGCCAAAAAATACACTAGTAAAAAATAAATCATAAATCAAAAATAATAATCATAAAAAAATAATCATCAGAAATGTGGCAGAAAAATATCCCCTCATGATAAATTGGCCATTTTGACTTTACTAAATATTATATAAATATGGGAAAAGAAATAAAATAAAATAAAATGATGTGCTCAAGTGATGAACTATATATAAATAATAAGCAAGTATGCAGAATGTAAGAAGTCATTTAGCTTCGGGTCATATCTCTCTTGGGGTGCTTATATATTGTGTGGATCAATGCCTAAGATATCAATGCAATCAAATAATAGTAGCAGACCTAGTAGATGTCACAGACGTCACAGTCACCAGTGGGGTACCACAGGGGTCAGTATTGGGTCCTTTCCTGTTTAATATGTTTTTTAATGACCTGGTAGATGGTTTACAGAGTAGTGTGTCTATATTTGCAGATGATAGTAAACTATGTAGGAAGCATAGAAGCGTGGGCAGAGACTTTGCAAATAAAGTTTAATGGAGACAAATATATGGTTAGGCATTTTGGTCAAAGACATAAAATGCATGATTATGCACTTAATAGTAAAATACTGGGTAAGACTGTCACTGAAAGAGACTTGGTGATTTTGATAGACAATAATCTTACCTTTAGGGACCAGTGCCAAGGCAAATAAAATAATGGGATGCATCAAAAAAGGCCTTGATGATCATGACAAGAACATAGTTATGTCTCTATACAAATCACTGGTAAGGCCACACATAGACTATTGCGTACAATTTTGGGCCACACTATAAAAGAAGGACATAATCGAACTAGAGAGAGTGCAGAGAAGGGCGACCAAGATTATTAGGGGAATGGGTGGATTGGAGTACAATGACAGATTAACAAACTTGGGGTTATTCCATTTAGAATAAAGATGTCTACGGGGAGACCTAATAACAATGTACAAACACATGAAGGGACAGCACAAAGAACTTTCTAATGATCTTTTTACTAGGTCGTGACAGTGACAAGGGGACATCATCTACATCTGGAGAAGAGAAAGTTTCACCAGCAACATAGAAGGGGATTCTTTACAGTAAGAACAGTTAGGCTATGGAACTATCTGTCCCAGGAAGTGGTGATGGTGGATTCATTGGACAAGTTCAAAGAGGGCCTGAATGTCTTTCTCAAACAGAAAAATATTACTGGTTATGGGTTTTAGATTTTGGTAAGGACAAGTTGATCCAGGGTTTTATACTGATTGACAACAATGTTCTAGAGCAATCAGTGCTGTTAATTGCAGCACCTTATATTCTAATTAGGCTCTTTACTGTCAGGTGGGCAGTTCTGTCCAGAAGCAGACAGCCTAGGACAACTTACCTAATTAGCAAATTGTGTACTGAACCTAGCAGCACAGATTGCTCAGGAATGGTGAGGCTAGAGAATAAATTCCAACTGCACAAGAATCAGTGGATCAGAGAGTTGGAGATTGTGGAGGTGCCGAAAGGTCCTCTTTAACTGAAATGGAAGAACCATCAAAGCTAACACAATTAACTCCTTCACGCACAATGCGTTTTTATAGGATATCAACCTTGGTTGCACATTGTAATACTAACTTAACATGCAAACAGGCTAAGAAAAAATACTAGCATTGGGGAGAATTGAAGATAATAAAATGAACTTATTGGATAAGCGTTCCAGATTGCCTGATGTAATAGTATAGAAAGAAAATAATCAGGTATAATGAGTGGAGAACAATTAGCGGAAAGACTAAGGTACATTTATCAATTAAAAGCTAAGTAGTGAGTAAGAATAATGAGTAAAGCATTATGAGCGCTGATGACAGTCATTTGAGTTATAATACTGTCTGTGATCTTTCATTTACAGTACACTAGAGATATGTAAAGTAGTGAAACATTTGGAAGGAATGAGCAGACTTTTTAATTAACAGTTTCTATAGGACACAAAATACATCAGCAGAAAGAATACAAGGAGATCAAAATAGTACAGGAAAGTACGAGATGAACATTATGTTGTTTCTGTCTATTTGGATAGGTAAAGTCATATGGACGCTCATAATTTCATTACATGACATCCTGTTTTTTCACTTGTTCCTTTTGTATTCCATATTACAAATTCAGGCTAAAGCCCCACATAGTGGGCCACAGCCAAAAAGCACTGTGAGAAAAACCGCTGCGGAACGCATCACATTTTTTCCCGCAGCGCTATTTACAGAAAGTCCACAGAGTTTTCCTCTGCAGACTTTCTGCTTCAATTATACCTATACAGAAACTGCCAGCATTTTCATGGGTATAATTGACATGCTGCGATTTACAAAAACGCAACAGTTTTTGGAAATCGCAGCATTTCCACTACAGGTATTTTTCTGCAATGTGTGGATGGGATTCGCTTTGCAGGGACTGTAAAACACCGCAGTTTTTGCATATGTGTTTCCACCGAGGCCAAAGTGCAGCGTTTACACCACATGGAGCTTCAGCCTAAAACTGGCAACAAAGCACAAATTCTCTAAATCCTCTAAATGTGTCTCATGATGTATCTATTGTGTTACACTTTTCAGTGTAAAAAGATACATTTGGTAAGAAAGGTGATCTTATTCCGGATGCTAGAATCTTCTTCCATTGTTTCATTGTTCTATGCTGTTCCCTCTACAAAGAAGGCTGCAGAAAAACAGAGGTAAAATATGTTCCTCCTCTATTTCACAAGCTTGCAGAATTTTTCATCAGTGGAAAAGGAGGCTTTGTGAAGATACTGTGGCTTGTTATCATCCCCCTCCACAATATACCTTGCACTCCATGCATATGTGTCTATCACATGAACAGGACAGTTTTTACCAACCAGAAAAAATATTGAAGGTTCCTATTGAATGGTGGCAAGCAGAGATCTTAAAAACCATGAGGAATTCATATATTTCCATTACACTGGATATTGTACAATTTTTTATGTTCACTGAGTACTCCACTGAACATTTGGTGGTGGCTGTGCCTGGATAACAATTAAATATATGTGACTTTCGCAGCTTCATTGCCAATTCATTCAGCTGATCAAAAACTGGTGGTCTATTTTAAGGTTAAGGCAATATTACAGCCCAGAAAAACCCCTTTAGGTCAGGGCCCCACATGGTGTAAATGTTGCAGTTTGGCAGCAGTGGAAACACCGTGGCAAAATTTACAAATTCTAGCACATCCCATCCACACATTGCAGAAAAATACACGCAGCGGAAATGCTGCGTTTTCCAAAACCATTGCAGGTTTGGAAATCGCAGCATGTCAATTATACCTACAGAGACGCCGACAGTTTCCCTATAGGTATAATTGAAGCAGAAAGTCCGCAGAGGAAAACTTTTTCCCTGTATTGAATGGCGCTGTAGTGAGACAGAATTCACACCAGTCCATTCAATTCAATGGAAACCCTGGAGATACTTTGGCTAACTATGGCACTCCCATTGAAATGAATGGAGTTGTGCACGCACTGCCCTACAAAGGTTCCATTTAAAACTGGGGAAAAAACTCACCCTATCTCCTCCAGAAGGAGTTCTAACCAGTCATTGGGAGTGACAGAAATAGCATTTGAATATTTCCAGCATTACTATTGAAATGAATGGAGCGGCGTGTACGGTGTCTGTACACCACTTCACTCAGAATGAGGTACAAAACTCCCCCATTCTGAATGAAGGTCTGAGTAGTCGATTCCCACCTATCTGCAAGTTATCCCCTCTATGCAGGACTTTTTTCTCCGTCAATTTTCGGTGCACACTGCAAAGACTCCAGCACAGGTGTGAACATAGCTGTATATTGTATTATAAGGTGCAATTTTTCACTAAATACATAGTACTAGCATTGTTGTGTAGATATCCTAATGTAAAGGGACTAGTATTGACAAAGCCTGGAAACCCCCCAGGGCTGAGTTCTTTTCCTCCTACCACAAGAAGAATGATTCTTTTCTAATATTAGGTATGCTGAGCTGTACTGTGTATTTTCTGCATGCTAGATCATTTTATGTTAAATAGAAGATAGGACTCTAAAAATGCATTCACAAAACCAAATGCTGCATTCTCCATTATTCATATGCATCACATACACTGTATAACATTTGTGGGTAAAATATTCCACTGATACATAAAGAGAAACGCTATCAAACTATATAAAAGAATATTATTCTCAGTTTCATAAACTCTTCTCACTGCATCTACATCTAAATTGTTTCCTTAACTTCAGCAGCAACTATAGGAATATTTTTCCACAACTCTTATTTTATTTTTGCTCTCATCCTTCACCTGATAGTACAGTACATATAGTTTGCTTCTAGGCATATTAGGTTAAAGAAAATCCAGGTTCTGTGAGAATTTATGAGAGAAAAATCATGACAAGCTCTATCAGATGCCATATTGCAGAGGAATCTCATTGCTTTTAGGGAAAATATGGTGCCCCCCCCCTTCAAAGCAAGATGGAGTGACTACAAACCTATAACGAAAAAAGGGTGTCAGGGTCCAACCTTGTGCTAACACCATGTGTACAGACCTATTAATGGAAACTTTAGTAAATACTGCATTTTGTAATATTTAGTCCTATATCAGATTCCACTACACATGATATCAATGATATAGGTTTCCATGATTTGATTTCATGTTTTTGCTTGAAAATCTGAAGGGACAATCCATGATTTTCAAAAATGTGACTTAGGCTAAGTTCACATCTGTGCTGGGCTGTACGATGTTCTGGTCCATTGGAGGACCAGAACAATGGACAGGCAGATACATGCAGAGCCCAGCTGACCACATTGACTATAATTGGGTCTGTTGGGTATCCGTTATATTTAAACTGAAATTGGTTTACAAAGAAGTTGTGTGAGACAACACAGGTGTGAACTTAGCCTCAGGCTGCATGCACACAAACGTGCATGTATGGGTTCATTCGAAAAAGGCAAGGATGGCAGATGACGCTATGGACCCATACATTTCATTAATGAGCCCGGGCCACAAAACAAACAGAAATAGGACCTGTCCTGAGCTTTGCCTCTAGTATCATAACCCCCAACATGCAGTGGTGAACCTAGCCTCTTTGCTGCCTGAGGCGGACTATAGAATGACTCCCCCCCCCAAAAAAAAAAAAAATTGAGTTTGCATGCTACTAGCTTCACACGCTGCTATCGTCGCACAACATACACAATATACAAAGTTATAAAACAGTTTTTAAGAATTCTTCTTACTGCATTATTTCAGTATCAGATCAACAACACGGTATTAACAATGACAATAACTTCACACATCTTCTGCTTGGTGGATGGACGAGCCCACGTGGCCCCCATTCTCTATAATAGGAGCCCCTCAGATAGCTGAGTACTGGACTTCGGCTATCTTTGGCACTCCCATTGAAGTGAATGAGAGCCACGCGGGTTCGTCCATCCACCAAGCGACACACCTATATATGGCTGCAGTCAGGCTGAATTCCCACCCAGTGGGGGAAAAAAAAACAATTCTCAGGTTCAGTGGGAGACTCAGCAGACAGACCCCATCACTCAGGTATTTATTCTCTATCATTTAAGTGAATACAGTGCAGTAACATTTTGTGACTTACAGGTGACGTCTTTGACTAATCCTTCACATTTCCCTTCTCTTAATTAACATTTTAATTGTCTATACATTTAAATATGATGTTCATGGGAAACCCCTTTAAATCACTTTCATAGGACTTTAAAGGGGAATAGCTTCAATCTTCAAGTGCTTACTTGTCAGTCCAGTTTCTTTGTACAGTATTTTACTGCTTGCATTTCTATGGTTTGTTGTGTCTGACCTATCTTGTCCAACTTCATTTGACCTGCCTATCTATATATTGACTATAGCCTGACCTTCTGACGCTCTCCTTTCTTATAGTGATCTTGGACCTGAAGCTCACTTGCCTATTGCCAACTATGATCTGCCCTGACTATATGTCCACAGCCCAACTTGCTATCAGCCATACGACCATGCAGACTATCCAGGAAACCACTACTTGGCTATCTGACCACCTTGTGAGGGATATAGGAAATCTATCAAAAGAAAAATGCAGTGCAATCTGCAGGCAGCATGTTATAGAGTAGGAGCAGCTGAGCAGATTGATGTATAGGTTTGTGTGGAAAGATTCCGTATAACCTGTCATTTATTCATTAAAGTTTCTGCTCTTCCTATGTTGAGAAGTCAAGGAGGCGGTCCTATCAGTGATTTACAGCCTCCCCTCTGACTGTGTATACAGACATAGCTGTCAATCACTGATAAGACCACTGCATTTCTTTAGATATAATTGGTAAAACATATAGGTAGGTTAATTTGGCATCCTATGAAAATAAACCTATGTGTGTTAAGGCATTAGAACTGTATATGAGACTGATGCGAATGAGTGTAATGCGCACACAGGTCTGTAAAATGGGATGATGCTATATAAGCAATGGGAAATATTTCAATATTGTATAGCTCCTTAATTTCATACATGCTTAGTCTCCTATTTTCATCCTTGCTGACGTTACATCTTGAATACAATTAAATTATAGATTAAACATTCATTTCAATGCATGGAATGCAAAACAGGAAACTAAGCACAAAATGCATAATTCATAAGGATACTCTAAAACAGGGAATCAATGACACCGTAAATGTGAGAAAAGGTAAATGACCTTCCAGGCTGGAGAAGCAGATGTCCTCTTGTCATTCCTAACTGTGATCCACGCAGCAGAGACTTGTGTAACAGAATGTTTGGTAAACCCTCGCAGGCATCTGACAATTAATAAGAACGTCTAGCCATCACCTCTGTGTTAGCTCCTACAAACAAGTGGTTGGCACAATCTAAATTAAAAGTGTTATAACATAAGCACTAGTCTGCACCAATATGCAAGGAGGCAAAAATCACATGTTGGATCAAGCGGAGACAATTTTCTACTAACCAGCAATAAGTTGAAGACCATAAAATGCTTTGGGGCTGTGTTATCCGCCGTGTGGGAAATGTTCTTCAGCTTCATTGTCTTCAAAATGTTCAACATGGGCTCTATAGTTATTGCATTCATTTTCTATTTCACTTTGTGCATGGTTAAACATACTAGTAACTGCATTCTAGTAATCGGAATTCCAGGTACTCATCTTATCCCTGGATATGGGAACTCTGTGAAATTTGTGTGACCTCATTTATGCACATTAGAGTACATTATATTCACGAATTAGAGTACATTGTGTTCACAAAGTAAAGGAATTTAGTGTTGACTACCAATAAACATACTACAATATATCTAACGTTCGTCACATTCACATATATCAGAATTTTGCCATTTCTTTAAACAAATACTGCCGTTAAAAAAAAAAAAAAGAATCAGATGCCAAGGGCATCCATCCATATAAAAAAAATATATAACTACATCTCTGTCCGTATTTGGAAGAACAGGAAAGTGTGGCAGACCGCTCTTTGGGTATGTCCACATTTTCATACTTCGATACACTCTTTTGCTCTGTCATAGGACCAGAAAAAGAGTTTAAATAGTAAAGCTGGTCCGTCTAAAAATGAAAAACAAGAATTCCCAAAGGACCCCAGTGACTGTAAGGCTGAGGCCCCATGTTGAGAAAATGCAGCTTTTTTTGTTGCAGATTTTGTTGCTGTTTTTTCAGCCACAGCCAAGAATGGCTACAAAAGGATTGGGAAATATATAGGAAGCTCTTATACTTCTACCTTCTGCTCAATCCACTCCTGTCTTTGGCTCAAAAAACCACAACAAAATCTGCAACAACAAAAAAGCTGCGTTTCAGCAACGTGGGGCCTTGGCCTAAGAGGGTCCCTCGGGTATCCATTCTTTTCTCTCTAACATCACTAGTCAAAAAAGTTGTGTTTGCAGAGCTTTTTCATCCACAATCTGCACTGTATGGACACCAAATGTGAACATGGCCATTTCTGTACTGAAAAAAAACAGACAGTGACATATTTTTTTTTTTTTTTTTTAACATTGAAGTAAACATTTGCCCTTTCCATTGCATCCACTTGTTTTGTTGCCAGATTTTTTTTTTGCTTTTTTTTTTCTAGACAGATGAACCATGTAGTAAAAATGTGATATGAACCTAGCCTTAAAAAACTGAAGTAATCTATTAGACAATTCTAAATTAATAGGGGGGGGAGGTAAGCTGCTGCAAAGAACCTCTCTTTTGGAGGACCTAACAAATCCATGCATTGTATAGACAGTCCATTCATTTAAAGTGAATGGGGCAGATTTACTATTGTGGTTCCAACTGACTTAAAACACACTAAAATGTGATGTATTTTGACGCATCTTGTTGAGAATTTTTTTTTTACCTAACTTACCAGACAAGTGGGCTTCACAGGAAAAGGGGGCATAGTTCACATGTCACAAAATGTGAAAAATATATTGCACCAAAATTCTGTCATAAATTCTGCATCAATATAAGCCAAGTAATAGGTGGTATAAACTTAGACTAGACATTCTAAATATGCACTAGATTTATCATCCGGCATCAGCCACTGTGATAAATCTGCCACAGTTATAGGCTGTCTAGTTTTACACTGTCTGACTATTAGTAAATGTGGGCCACTCTGTCAGTTATCTTGAAATGTCTGTTTTAGTAAACTTCTTCATGAAATAATTTTGGGGCGTCATTTCTTAAAGCTCCACAGTCTTCCATTCATCTGTTATTCCTCCTAGAATTTTTAAGAATAAATTGACAAATAGGTGTTCTTCTGTCCTCCTTATGTGTGTAAGGTATAAGTTGACATGCAGCTAAACTCCCTCCTAGCAACTCATTGACTCTGGAGTGATGTCCAAACTTTAACTTTTATTGCAAGGATAGGGTGAAACTGGGAAACAGAAAGATAATGCATTTACTAATGCATACAAGCATGTAGCAACACATTATAATACAAAGCAATGTATACACACACATATGCATGAAATACAAGATGTATACAGTATGGTAGTACAGAGATGAGAAACATCCATAGACATGTATACTGGACATGTGCTCCAGGATGGTACTACTCTAATTGTAACAAGCATGGTCTCCAGCTAGAGTAACTATGGGGCTGGGAAATTATACTAGGAGGCTATGCAAACATAATAATATGCATAAACACGTAAACCTATAGAGCTGGGTAGCAACTTGAACATACCAGGGATGCTACTGTAGGCCTAGACGAGAAGGATGGGATTGGATGCTGTTAGCTGAATAGCAAGTTCCAAGTAAAATGGCCACTGATGAGCTGACTTGATGATGTCATTAGGCCATAGGTGGTAACTACAATAGCTCTAGTGGGACATATGGGGAATTCTATGGTGATTTGCTGTTTGCACGAACAGTCATTAGATGGAGCTATTACTATTAACACATGGCATATAGCTGAAGGCATGACAGGTGTTAGCAGTTGGGGTTATGTCAGACATATGTAACCAAATTGAAAGGAGGAATCCCTTTGATCATACCGTAGTCAGGGCTAATGTCAGGTCCTAGTCAATAAAATCCTCATACAAAGATTATCATAAGCCAAACCCACTGATTTTAGTGAGATCATAAGACCATCGATTGTTATTAAGGTTCTCAAAACTCTGAAGTCGGGAAAGAGAAGGATCAGGAACTTCAGATTTTTACACCAATGCTTTTGTTCTGGCAGGAGATAAACCCCCACAAGAGGTGTCTGGTCAGACCCAGCCCACATGCAGCAGCCAATGGACTTGTGGTTATAGAATATAATTGTGCATTCACTGGTGGCCACATGCGGGCAGGGTTTCAATCACATGTAGCTACTGCTCCCTATGGAGGTGTCATAAATGTAACTTGAAGCTCCTACTCCCCAATGCAAAATCTGAGATAGGGCCCCTACCTACCTTTTGCCATTTAGAATAGTGGAATATTTTACATGGCAGAGGAACTTTGGGGTCCCCGCAAAGTCCAGGTAGTGAGTGCTACCACTACACCCCTTATAGCCAAAGCCATAGCCATGAGTGCCATGACAATTATTCTACAGTGGTGTAAAAATTTAATGCAGCAGAATAAGGTTCATTGAAGACATATTCACAATCATTATGGGGCTAATATTACTATCTGTTGTCTAAAGTTCTAAATAAGTAATATTATAAGATACAAAAATATAAAACAAAATATGTATTTATACACATGCATTTATACATTATACAGTGTATCTATATAATGCAAAGGGGCAAGCCGTAAATAATAGAACTGATGAATAATGTAACAGGTGAAGATTTCCATCCTTTTCGCCTTTATGATTTGCACCATGGCTGAAGAAATAGCATTCCCATGGTCTTAAGAGTTATGATTATTTGTTCATGTTTGGTCAGCTCCAGAAGAAATAATGTGCTCTGGCTGGGTATAATGCGCAAATAGTATATAATATTTCCTTCCTAACTTGCACCCATTATGTTTCCCATAATAGGAAAATCTGTGACAAAAGATCAAAGGTTTCTTAAATGCAGGGCTTAATAAAAACATACATATTCTGTACGGCTTAAATTTATCCTTCATTGGGAAGAAAAGCAGAGGGAATTTTCAGATTGGAAATCTGTCTCTGTTGATAAATGTATATCTAAAACGTTAAAATCATAGGACCATGTAGGATGCAACTGCTCAAAGGCATTTAGATATTCCCTGGTTCATACTGAGGGAGTCTGACATTTCTCATTACTTGAGCCAACAGATTGCAGCGCTTCTCATTCCACAAGTAGCAAAAAATATCATTGGCATTGGAAACTGATTGTCCAAATTAAAACCGACGCCATTACGTTTTCATATAATGTGCATTAATCTGATTCATTTGCTGCTAATAGCACAGCGAGCTTTACCTCTTCATGAGCCTTCCCATGCACGCATTCTAAACAGGAGAGCAAATGAAGTTAAATAGGCTATTTTGACTCAATTATTGAATGGCTGAATAAATTCAAGGGAATCGGGAAAGTTCTATTGTGTTTTACTATCCGGCAGCTTATATTATTTCTGAAAATGGTATCTAGAGTTCTTGCATATAAATTTCCAGGTGCTGTCAGGGACATGTAATCGTGTCACATGTTAAAGTATTTCATCATTTACATAGGACATCAGGGAATAGCACTGAATACCATAAAATAAAATTGTTCTTCTATAGTCCTCAATATTGAAATTGCAACACCAAGAAGGAAAAGCAAATTGAGGAAGTAGTAGGTGTTGCTAAGATCTGCAAATGGTCAAATTTTAAAGCACTTAGCACCAAAGGGTGGCGTATGGGAGGGGCAAAAAACTGTTTAAGCCTGAGGCTTTTTTTGTTGCAGATTTTGCTGTGTTTTTTTGCAGACAAAGTCAAGAATGACTACTAAAGGAATGGGAAATATATGGGAAGTACTTCTACTTTTACCTTCTGCTCATTCCACTCCTGGCTTTGGCTCAAAAAAAAAATCTGCAACAAAAAAGCTACATAGAGCCTCAGTCTAAAAGTTTTTTAGCCACATGAAACCTCAAGTACTGTGTGATAATTGTGCCATACCTTCTATTTATCGGCATGCCAGTTATCGACTTTTTCACAAACTGAAGGGGAAAAAAATCATTGAACTGAGAGACCTTGTGTGATGAACAGACCCTCAGTTATATATCTTTCTTATAAATGTATTTTTACTTGCTCATATCACTCCTACCTACTTTTAGGAATGCCATGTTTAAGTTGTAGATAAATAAGAAAAAATCTGGCGCCCAATCTTTGTAGGAAAAATTAGTTCTGTCAAGCTGCAGCTCTTACCCAGAGACCAACCTACAAAGTAGGTGGTATGTAGTATACAACAAGGAAAAAAGAAAAAGACTGGGAAATGATAAAGCGCTGCTGAACCAAATGAGAGAGACACTTGGGTCTATATGGTAAAAAACACACACACTTTAATGGTTCTAGAAGGGAAACAAATAAAAATATTGAGGGTGGGGCTACGCGTTTCAACGCCGTGCCGGCGTCTTCATCAGGCCACTGCATACAAATAGGTAAATAAACATAATAAAAAAAAAATGAATGAATGAGAAGGTGGGACCAATTGCTGTCTATGGAGGGATAAAGGAATGGTGGATAATTTAGTTGGGTAATGGTACTGGGAAATAAAGTGAAATGGGAAATGGCTTTTATGGTGGAGGATTATTAGAAAGAAGAGTCAACTACATCATTAAGTCCGTTAGGGCTCAATGTGATTAATTTGTAGATCCAGTAGGCCTCTCTTTGGCGGAGCCTCTGGAAACGGTTAGGGATAGAAGTGGGGATTTGTTCTATAGGCATTAGGGTTAAATAACGAAAGTTACACTCATGTTTCAATGCACAGTGTAAAGATAAGTTGTGTTTCTGAAAACCTTTGGATACATTGGTGCGGTGGCCGTTAATTCTACAATGGAAAGGTTGAATAGTACGACCTACATATTGGAGGTTACATGGGCACTCAAGGAGGTATATTACATAATCAGAGCAGCAGTTGAGATGTGATTTTATAGAAAAAAATTTTGTTAGTTATGTTGGATTTAAAGGAGGTGGCTCCATGTTTGATATTTAGGCAGCATAGACACCTGGGGTGGTTACACTTGAACACTCCCAAAGTTGTTTAATGTTTAAGTTGTGTTCACAGTGGTTGTCACTTCGCTTCAGTGGTGTTATGTGCATACCATGGGGGATGGCCTCTCTAGCCATCCAGTTTTATTACCCTCTGGACAGCAGATGCCATGGGGGAAGGGAGGGCTAGTGAACTGCAGCTCAACCCAGACACACATCTCTCCCAGGACCTAGGAAGGCATCCATCTATCTGAGAGTTCTGCAAAGGAAAGAGAAGGGGGGCGACCTGGGGGGAAGGGGTGGCTGGACACTAGGTTTATACTACAAGGAGAGGCGAGGTCCTTTGTCTTTGGAGTCTGGACAGCATGTAGGAGAGACGTGCTCTGTAACTTGCTTAAGGAAGGACCCTGAGGCCCACCACATGGGAGCTCAGAGAAACTGACTACAAACTTGTGCCGATATTTTTCTATCTTTTATTTCCCATTTTATTTTCTGTATTGTAGTTTTACATGTATCCGTATCTGCTTGATTATTCATTGATATATATTTCTGTATATGTTAATGCTTAGTACCAACCCACTTGGGTTAATAAATATATAAAATTTAAAAAGCTTCTTTTGTATTATCCTATCGGCCCAGAACACTTACTGGAGGTGGGTGTGAGGTAATTGAAGCAATCTCAGGTGTGCCGAAGGCAGCTTCGGTAGGACGAGATCCTTCACACCTTGGTTTATTACTCCAGCAGATCGCAACACACCTAGGGAGAAGCAAGGGGTGCACAGAGGTGAGCCTCTGCCCAGATGGATCGTCTGATTGAAAGAATCCCGCATAGTGATCCATTCTGTGCTGCAAGTGAAATTAGAGGTTACAATCCAAGTCTAGAGTGGCAAGTATTGACACAAACCATAGGAAGGTATTTATACGACATTGGGCTACAAGTCAGAAGTCCAACTACAGATGTTCCATTGACCTCATGCTACCGCTCTCAAAGATTATCATGCTGCACAGACACAATGAAGTCAGAGATTGGTCTAGAGACCATGTGAGCAATGCCATGAAGAGGTCTTCACAAGGGAAAGTCACACACCATTCCTATTCTCAGGATTATGTTGTTGGGTGGCATAATGTTTGGCAGTTGGACCCTTCTAGTCTTCATTTCAGGTACACTAACAGCTCACTGTTACATTGATTTGGTTCTGAAACCAGTGGTGTGGCCAGTTCTCCAAAGTGTCCCAGGAGCCATTTTTCAACCGAACAACATCAGGCCACATGTTGTTTGTACTACAGTGAGCAGCCTGTGTGGCCTAATTTTACTACCATGGTCTACAGTGTCTCTGGGCTTGTCTCCCATCGATGAAATCTGAGATATCTTTAGTTGCCATCGACCAGTGTTGATGGGTAGGTGTATTTTTAATGTCCACAAAATGCGGAAGTGTGAATACAGTGTTTTTTACTTGTATTTTTTTTGACCATCTGTATATATATGCAAACTGCCCTGAATTTACCAGGACAGTCACAAATTTCAGTATTAACCCCTGCACATTGAGATTTTCTTGAGTAAATTGCACCCTGAAAAGTAGTCTGGTTTATGTAAGCCCCACCAATAAGTGGTCATTTTTGCACAGTTTTATGGTGGTACTGATATTTAGATGCTCTTATTTTGAGAAATGTTCATCATAACCTTTTGGCTATACTTCCTATACATCATGCAATTTCTGGCCACCTTCCAGATACATAAGTCACTTTTCTCATTCTTACTTCTGCCAGTCACGTCTCCTCTGTGCCCCAGCTCCTCCCTGCTAACAGTTTTCTCCTTCTTTCTCCTCTTAATCACTTTCCAGATGCCATAGAGTAAAATATCAGCTGTATGAAGAGCCCGACGAACCCTTTGACAATAATAGGGCTCATTGAGTGTCTTTAAACTAAAAGCGGCGGATGAAAAAGCTGTACGTGCAGGACTTTTCCGTCCACCAATTTCTGGCGCATACTGAAACATGATATATATGTGAACGTTGTCTTCGTTTCTAGGTAGTTTATCACAGTCATTTTTATTAAACAATGGCCTTGACCTGTAAACCTTCATGGCCTTCTCTCAGAATTGACAAGTAAGTCAAGACATAGTCATCGATCTAACAGTGAAAGGTCTTTCATTACAACCTTATAGGTATAAAATTTGCTGCTTTGCATCTATCTACATGTATTGTCATGTCAATTGTATTTTGTTCAGTGGAAAAAGTGCAATAAATCTGTAAATAAATGAAAATTAAAAAATAACTCAATAAATATTAACGTGGTACTTTGTCAGTTATAACTGGTTTTTAGTTTGCTCCTAATAATTGTTCTATGTTCCGGCTAGTAACTTTTGTGTTGGCTCACACCTTTTCCTGCTTTTCCCAATTTCCTATTGTTTTTTAAATAATATTTAAAGGGGTATTCCTACTTGATAAAGTTATGGTATACTGCTAGGTTGCAATGGCCAAATTGTATATCCAACAGAGGGGAGAGTTCCTTGGCACGGACAATATGACAATATACACCTTTTCCCTGTTTTCTATTTCCCCCTGAATTTGCTTCTACAATGGATAAAATAAAGAATCAGTAAAAAGTTATTTACTTTCTTTAACTTTTCGGCTTATAATATAGTCATATATCTGGGTCCATGATATAGCTGCAATTCCTCAATGACCTATGGCTTTACTGAAGGAAACTAAAAATACCCTAAATATTATTTTGGCCTATGCTTAAATCATTAGTACTATAATGGGTCTTGACTAGATATGAGTGAGCCGGTTAGCGACGAGTAAGGTTTGTTATGAATTTTCCAAAAACTTCAGGTACACTACACATGAATCACTATTATACACTGGGATTTAACCAGGGACACAAGGGAACTGAATAAATATAATAAACACTGATACTCACCTTTCCTCACCTCTTCTGTCATCCCTTGTGGTGTCCTGCACTCCATTGTGGTCTTCTTCAGTCATTTTTCAGCCTCTGTCATGTGTGATTTCAGAGGTTTCCGCACAACCACAGGCCTCAGTAGCCATGTTGGGCACGCCAATGTCATTACATCAGAGACCTCTGAGTATAATAATAGCAGTCACAGTTCAAAGCATAACAGGAGGGCAAATCTCGGGAAATTCACAGAATGAATCTTTAGAGGTTCGCCTATCTCTAGTCCTAATGTGGCTGTACTATAGGCATCTTAAATAGTATACATTCACACAGTTGCCATACCAGCAGAACTAGGTTCAGTCTGAAAAAACAAAGGTATAGGCACACATGGCCTTTGCTTTACTGACATTTTTTTGCCAGTTGGAAAGGTAAGTATAAACCAATACTTAACTTTCTTGTTTGATCCAATGGTATTCCAAGGAGTATATACAAGGACAACATATCTGCAAGATAATAAAATCTGCAATCTGCCATGTTTTGTATTAATTTAGATTATTTTTTTTTAATCAATACATAAGGATTTTACAAAATGACTTTACTGACAACATCATTTATTTTATTGATCTACCATAAAAAGTCCCTACTTTAAAAAAAACAAAACAAAAAAAGACATCCACATTTAAAAAAAAATTTGAGATGTTGTGGTGACAGGAGAGTGACATTGTCATTGTGGGTGAATACTTTTCTTTAAGTAAGTTAATAAAATAATAAAAGAAAAACAGAACATAATAAAAAATAGCTAATTAAAAAACAGCAAATATTCTTTAACAAAAAGAGCTAGAAAAGGAAAATTCATTTTGAAATCCAATGAGATTTGGTTACTAAAATATTTATCAGCAGTACAAAAGAAGAAAGCATCTTAAGCTGTCCAGAACATGATTCCATGAGATAACACAGTAGACCCAAAGCAATCCCAACATGCAGCATTATTAGAATACATCACAGAATACCTGGCCTTTGCGATTAGTTTTCAGTAATGAAATTGTATATTCCCATAGATTCCCACAAGATAATAGTGTTAACTTAAATACATTATTTTTAGGATATATTAAAACAGGATATGAAACTCTTGCATTCTAACCCTAGATGCAGCAGAGCTGATTTTGTTACTGTATAATCTGTAGTGTTCCAAAGACCTGTAGGCAAATTTAGTGTTACTTACAGGTCAGTTTTAGTGTGCGAAATACGAACTATATGTTGGTTGTATATCCTGAATTAAACACTCTCTGGGGACCTGGTTTTACAGCATTATTGTCATCTATGGTGCTGTAAATCGCTGCCTCAGGGTGAGATTACTGTCCTTTTCTATAATCATGCTTTAAGTACAGGACAGTAATCCCGTGGTAAGGCAATGATAGATGGCTATGACACTGGGTCCCCAGACAGTAAGCAGTCTGGGACATACATCCAGCTTATGGTCCGTAATTCACGGACCGAATATTCCCATTTTATTAAATTATTATATGTAATAAATACTAAAACATGCCAATTTTTTATTTTAAAATGTATATTTTTTACTCAATACTTTTTACTGGTTTTGTCAATTTTAACAAATTGTAAAAACACTAAACCAGCTGAGATCTAGACAAAGGCAGTAACAAATTCCTGGAGAAGGAAAATTATCTGGGCTGATAAGTCCACACTTCCACATTATAAGGGATTTACAGAAATAACAGCATCATGTCATACAATGGATATGGATACATTGCATTGTTACAAATGACCCTTAACATGTAATGAAGCATGATAGGACGCTATATATAAAAATCCTGATCTTCTGTATTATACATGATAGCAATAGGTCTGCTTCATTACGCTAATGAATTGACATTAAATGTGCCCAGTTTTTCTAGTGAAGAACAGAAACTTTTAGCTTCAAGATGACCTGTTCTCCCAGCATGTCTGGTGTAGTAAAATATTTGTATTCCTTATAATATAATAAATCTTTTCTTATAACAATCCATGGTCTTTTTCTTGGTCATTTGTACCATGACAGTAACAGTATAAAACATAAAATAAGGTCCAGAATTGGTAATTCAGGGGGAATTCACATATTTACTCAGACATGTATAGTATATAGTTGTGACAGACTCTCCCAGTCTTTATCATAATGCTTCTATTCTGTTTCAGTACCTACTTGAATTCCCTATATAATAATTCTGAAGCATCATTTCTTAGAACTACATTTTGCTGTTCCCCTGTTATTCCTCCTGGAAATGTATGAATAAGTTATTTCCAACTGTTACAATATAATTTGTCAATCAATGTAAGACCAATGGTAGTGGTAACGCATGACAATTTATTCATACATTTCTATGATAATATGGTGTTCTGCAAAATTGTTTTTGTGAATAGTTTTTCATTGGGAATGCAAGTATTTACTTAAAGAGACAAATCGGAAGAGTTGACAGGTCCTATTTATTATCAGTATTATAAAAACTATAATAAAATTATTACAGGAACAATTCCATTTATATATCCTACAATAAGAAAACATATGTTAAAAAACAGTAAAAAGTCAGTTAAAATGGTTTGAAAAGACAATAAATGATATTAATAATATAGTAATGTATTCATTGAAACTGACTGTGCTTGTTGTACTAAGTAAGTAACATCTCATACATGATTAAAAGGATCATTTCATCTGTAACAATAACTATATCCACAGGCATCTCCTGAATGCCCTCACGCAGCGTTCGCTATTTGTGTCTTTATATTCATGAAAGCATAAAACTATGGTAAAGAATATATATGTATATTGATATTCCAGGATGTGTAGAGTTGTATATTCAGAACAAAGTTATTAGGCGTAGCTCCAGCTAAAATATGGGAAGGTATATTACCACTGGAGGTCTCGTATACAAATTTTACTAGAAGAATAATCTGGCTTTTCACAGGTCTATTTCTTTGTGTGTGTGTGTGTGTGTGTGTGTGTGTGTGTGTGTGTGTGTGTGTTTGGGGGGGGGGGTAAAACTTTGTTTGCCAGTGATATGAATTTAAAATCTTATAAAATGGCTGAAATTCTATGGAAAACCGATTTCAAACAAAAATAGTTGGTCTAAAATTGTGTGCATGTCAGTGAGGCTAAGAATGAAAGACTTGCAAGCTACTATTGGTTAATACATGTCATGTGATCTAGAGGAAGGATCTTGATGTGGTGGTAGCCAGTGGTGCAAATTGGTTGAGGCATAAAAAACACACAACAGAAATTCATATCTATCTAGGAGTGTTGGACCTTTCTCAAGCTAGGACCGAAACGTAGTTCTTGGAATAAATTCACATCAGTTCTTTTTCACTATTTTGGAGTGCTGCCTTTTTTTTGATTATATATATATATATATATATATATATATATATATATATATATATAAAAAAAAAATATATATATATATATATATATATATATATATATATTTGTGTGTGTTATAAATGTGTGTCCTTAAAATAACAAAATCAACCTAAGCTTTGCACTGTTGTGCAGGTAAATATATCTTCCTAGCCTGAACTACAACTGATTCTTCTGTCTTCATCTATCATGGCAGAGGACAAAGCAGAACATTTCTATTAACTGGCTGCCGTATTGATGTATGTGTGCCAAGGAGACCCAGCTTATTCTTAGAATTACCTTGAAGTGATGACATAAGTCTGAGAAACAGGTTTACATTGCAAGTATTGATGATGGTGAAAAGAAAAGCATCCTCAACACAGTAATGAAGAAGAAAATCCAACTGAGGGTCTGTTCACATTAACATATGAAGAAGCATAGGTCCCATAACAGAACTGTCTTTTGGTCTTCGTTTGGTAGGTTCAGCTTTTTAACTGTATAGAACAGTGTAACAAACAACACTATTCCATGCAGGGGCATCAAGTAAAACAAGATATATCATGAGGTATATATGTATAACACCTGGTATCCCCATCAATAAGCTGTTCTCAGCTGACACACAGAGAATAGAGCAGGAAGCAAACAGCTCTGTTCTCTGTGCAATGGCCAGACCAAGTTACTTCAGCTCCCATTCTCTTGAACTGGACCTACGATGCATTGACTTGCTTCAGCCACTACACAGAGAACAGAGCTGTCTGCTTCCTGCTCCATTCTCTGTGTATCAGCTGCTGAGAACAGGTGATTGGTTAGGGTGCCAGGCGTCAGACCCCCAAGGATCTGTTATTGATGACTAATCATTAGGATGGGTATTTTGATCTGGAAAACTCTTTTAAAATGTAATATGTAATCCTATACCTGTCACACTGAATGGATTGAGTTCTTTGAGCAAACATTTTTAAATATTTTTAAAAATGTGTACTTCTGTGTTTTTAGTCCTATAGAGAGCCCTGCATAGAAAAACACCATACTGCATTTAGATAAAAATGCCACCAATTCCAAAAAAAGTTACAAAAACACAGAAAACCAAACCACTGTATCACAACATCACTGTTGAGGAATAACAGCACACTCTCAGGCTAATTTGCTTTAATTCAGTCACATTGGTAGGTTTTTGAGAGAATGTGTGGGGTCATAAGAGGGATCATAAAAAGGGACATTATACTGTGTGGGGGGGACATAAAAGGGGACAATGTACTGTGTGGGGGCCCATAAAAGGGGACAATTTACTGTGTGGGGGTCATAAAAGGTGGCGATATACTGTGAGGGGGTCATAAAAGGTGGCAAACTAGGGATATATACTGTTGGGGCCAGTAATTGGGGAAGGATACTGTGGGGGCCAATAAACTGGTAGTATACTATATGGGGGGCAGTAAAGGGGGTAATATACAGTTGGGGCTAGGAAAGGGGTTTGGTCAACAATGGAAGTTTTTTTTTAAATGCAAATGGGTGGGCAGTTCTGGTAAAGAGGTTGATTTTCTCAACAGAATATGGAACTTTGACACAAAAAAGGTATGTTCACTATTTTTTTTTATTATTGTTTATTTATATAGCACCATTAATTCCATGGTGCTTTACATATGAGGATTTACATACAGTACACAAGATGTACAAAACAGATAATACTAACATTGACCAACTGGCACAGTGGGATAGAGGGCCCTGCCCGCAAGGGCTTACAATCTATGAGGGAAGAGGGATAGACACAGAAGGTGGGGGTAGAGGCTGTACAGATGGTGGTGTGGTGACAGTAGTGTTATTGGAGGTTGTAGGCCTTCCTGAATAGGTGAGTCTTCAGGGCCTTCTTGAAGCTTGTGAGGGTGGGGGACAGTCTTATGTGTCTTGATAGTGAGTTCCAGAGTATGGGGGATGCACGGGAGAAGTCTTAGAGACGATTGAGTGAAGAGCGGATAAGAGCAGAGCGGAGTAGGAGGTCTTTTGAGGATCGGAGGTTACATGCGAGCAGGTAGCGCGAGATTAGGTCAGAGATATATGGAGGGGACAGGTTGTGGATGGCTTTGTATGTCAGCATTAGTAGTTTGAACTCTATTCGCTGGGCGATGGGTAGCCAGTGAAGGGATTGGCAGAGGGGAGTGGCTGATGAAGAACGGGGGGAGAGGTGTATTAGGCGAGCAGCACAGTTTAAGATGGACTGGAGGGGGGCGAGAGTGTTTGCTGGGAGGCCATGGAGAAGAGTGTTACAGTAGTCTAAGTGGGAGATTATGAGGGCGTGAACTAGCATCTTTGTAGTTTCGGGGGTGAGGAAGGAGCGGATTCGGTGGATGTTCTTGAGCTGGAGGCGGCAGGAGGTGTTGAGGGTTTGAATGTGTGGCTTCAAGGATAGGTCAGAGTCTAAGGTTATCCCAAGGCAGCGGACCTGTGGGAGTGGGACACTATGCCACTAACCACCAATTTCACATCATATAAGTGGTTTATAAGTGTTGAAAGACTCCCTTTAAGGTGTAACTATTTTGTAATATACTTTAATAACAAATTTTGACTCCTTCTTGCAAAATCCTGCAGTTCTTTATCCTTTCCCTTGCTTTTCTATTGAGAGCTGTTCCTGCTTCTCATTGTGTATAGCGTACGGGTTTGTGTGAAATGAAGAAAAAATGAGGGTGAGAGAGGGTCACTATCAACAGTTATATCTCAGGCATTATAAGGTTGCAGTTCTACCTGTATTATTTCCAGAGATATCACTAATTGAAAACAGGATTATGAGCAGCTACACATAAATATCCCAATCCTGACTGCATTTTTAACTGATGATATCTCTGGAAATAATACAGGTAGATCTACAGCCTTAGTGTCATATGAAAGATGAGAATCTTCTCTTTCATGCGGTACCAGAAGCAAATTTTTAGATTTTAGAATGTTGGAGATATAACTGTTTGAACTGACCCCCCAACCTTATTTTGCCTGCATTACACACAAACCCATACACAGTGAGGAGCAGGGGTCAGCTCTTATTAGAGAAGCAAGGGAAAGAATAAAGAAATGCAGGATTTCACAGAAAGGAGCAAAATGTGTTAATTAACTGTATTATAAAATTTATTAGAGATACAAATGCTTTCAGAAAATAAACAGTGTGTGCACCATGCCGAGTGGGTGTCAGCCGGCATGTTTGGATGGTGCAAATGTTCCTATTCAGCAATCCAGGGTCTGCACCTGCCACTTATCTGGTTGATCCTGCCCATAATGGAGGCTTTAAGCCTATGCATCTGCATAGGCTAACAGGCTCTATACACTGCAATATATGTGTATTGCAGTGTATAGTATCGAACCAGTGATCAGAAGATCACTAATTTATGTCCCTTATTGGGATAAAAATTGTAAAAAAAAAAGTTGAAAAAATTTAATGAATGAATAAAGCCCCAAAATGCCATTTTCCCATATAAAATGTTTTATTATGTTACAAAAATGAAAAAAAAAAGTACATATTTGGTATCGCTGCATCCATATGTACATTGGACAATGCAATGACAGAAAAAAACAAAAATTGCAGCATCTTTAGGACAAAACTGGCTGCAGCAGTACACCAGGGTACTCCCTATGGTTAGAGCTTACAAGAGAAAATACACCAGTACTGACCCCCCCAGAATGTGCACCCACACCCTCCTTCCCAGTCACAGAAGCTAGTGGGAAAATAGCATGGGATTTGGTGTACCCAATGTACAGGTGCATCTCAATAAATTAGAATATCTTTTATTTCTGTAAATGTTGATTATGGATTACAGGTAATGAAAACCCAAATCTAAGAAAATTAGAATATTGTGAAAAAGTTCAGTATTGTAAATTCAGTGTGTCACCTGCCAAGGTTTCCTAAGCCTTTAAATGGTCCCTCACTCTGGTTCAGTAGGACACACAATCATGGAAGATTGTGGCTGATTATGAATTGTATTACTGAATCACTGAAATGAATGAACGTTTCAAAAATATTCTAATTTATTGAGATGCACCTGTACTCCGCACAACTTACATATTCACTTCTGGGAAACTAATGCCCACCACACCCCTTCATAAATTCTTTGAGGGGCTTTGTTTTCAAAATGTGGTCACTTTCTAGGTGATTCCACTTTCCTGGCATCTCAGGGACTCTGCAAACATGACATGGGGTCCAAAAACCAAATAGGGGGTCCATCTACATCTACACTCTGAAAACCAAAAAGCGCTTCTTCTTGTCTGTGCAGTTATGTCCACATACATGACATTATTGAGATAAAACAGAAATATAATAAATTAGATTTATGAATTAATTTGGGTGGTATGACTATCTGGATGAAAAGCTCATTTCAAACTTTTTAAGTTGCATAATTTTTACAATTATCACCAAATTTCCATTTTTTTCTAATTAAGCACGAAACATATCAACCAAAATTTAAAAGTAAGGTAAAGGTAAAGTGTTCCAAAGTTATTACTACATGAAGTGACACGTGTTAGAAAGTCAAAAACTGGCTGCTGCAGGAAGAGGTTAAAATGTTACTGAGATGCTCAGACTACAGAGAAGCTATAATATTTCTCTACTACCACAAAGTTTAACTATTACTCTGAAATGCTGTATTTATGGTGAGACTAGTTTTCCCAGAAGAGTTCCCTTTCAATCCATCTCTCCTTAGAACATTATCTGAAATGAATAAATGTTCGCTGAGCATTGTTGTTACTCTTCATGACAGCCGTGGCCTTTGTCTTGCTTCACCAATAAATCACACCTCTTTCTAATTCTACAGTTATGATCAGTGCCCATGGTTAGAGCTAAATCAGAGTCTGACCTACCATAGGGTCAGATGAGCATCTGTCCTCAGACAGCAGCATCCCAGAAGGGGGCAGCACTGAGTCAGAGACTTAGGGCTCACATACACAAGTGTTTCAGTTTTGGATCCGATCCAAATGTCGTTTTTTTCATTCGTTTTACATCTGTTTTGATCTGTGTGACCATTTTTAACGTCCATGTTGCATCCTTTTTCACTGATCACATTTTTCAAATCTGTCCCTTGTAAATAGATCAGTGAAAAATGAAGGGTGCTCAGATGTCATCCCAGTGCTACTGATCCATAGACTTCTATATGAATAAAAGGACAGTGATAATGGCACTGAATGTTCTAAAAACAGAATGGTTACACTTAGCTAAAAAACTGAGGTGTACATAAGCCGATAGGAAAAAAACTGATTCTATCTGAGAGCCATCAGTTAAAAAAAACAGGGCACTTGCATGACAAAAACGGTCTTGTGCATGGACTGATATAGTAGATGTGTAAACCCTTAGGGCCCGAATCTGCCACTGAATTTGAGGCGGATTCCAGCCAAAATCAGTGGCACATTAGAGCAGGACACTAAAAAAAAGTGTCCTGCATGATCTTGTAGCGGATTCCGCAGCTGTTTATGCTGCATAGTCCAAGGCTCAAGACATCCTACTGATCAGACCCATTCAGATGGAGCGGTGGTATTCTGCTGTACGGAACTTGGGGGTGAGGAGAAGAAAATGAAGAGGAATCTGAAATGTATTTCCAAAGTATAAACAGCCCCTTACTGTCACAGCCTGTCCTTTCCGTACCTCATGGAAGATAAGTTCTATCCCTATGGGATATGAATGTGTCCATAGGTTAACAAATTCTGAGTTACATCACAAAACACACCTCACTTTTGTAGCAATGCAATGTTTCTGCTCTTCCCTGGCTCTGTGTTCAGCTTCAGGGTGTTATAATTCTGGTATTTAGCATCCGTTACATATACCCTGCTCTTAGCCTCATTCATGGCCTTAGTGCCAAAGTACTAACCAATGCTAACTTCCTTGTCTAGTCTATCCCTAGTCAAGTCTGGTGCAGCACCCGATGCCTCTTTTGCCTGTTTCTCTGCTAGTCCAAGTCAAGACAGCTCTATTAAAGCTTTGCTACACCAACATAGCCTGCACTGCCACAGGTCTGCTACACCAACAAAGCTGTGTGCCCTGCTACAGGTCTGCTACACCAATATAACCTTATGCCCTGCTACAGGTCTACTACACCAATATAGACTTCTACCTCGCTACAGGTCTGATATACCAATATAACCTTATGTCTTGGTACAGGTCTGATATACCAATATAACCTTATGCCCTGGCGCAGGCCTTATACCCTAATGTAACATTATGCCCTTATACAGGTCTGATACACTAATATAGCCTTATGACTTGCTATAGGTCTGCTACACCAATATAGCCTCATGATTTGCTATAGGTCTGCTACACCAATATAGCCTTATGCCTTACTACAGGTCTGCTACACCAGTATAACCTTATGCTCTGCTACAGGTATGATACACTAATATATTCTCATGCCTTGCTATAGGTCTGCTACACCAATATCACCTTATGCCCTGCTACAGGTCTGATACACTAATATAGTCTCATGCCTTGCTATAGGTCTGCTACACCAATATTATCTTATGCCTTGCTATAGGTCTGATACACCAATATTACCGTATGCCTTACAACAGGTCTGATACACCAATATTACCGTATGCCCTGCTACAGGTCTGCTACACCAACATAATCTTATGCCTTTCTACATGTCTGCTACACCAACTTAGCTTTCTGACCTGCTACAGGTCTAATACACTAATATAGCCTTCTGCCTTTCTACATGTCTGCTACACCAACATAATCTTATGCCTTTCTACATGTCTGCTACACCAATATAACCTTATGCCTTGCTACAGGTCTGATATGCCAATATTACCATATGCCTTACTACAGGTCTGCTATACCAATATAGCCTCATGACTTGCTATAGGTCTGCTACACCAATAAAACCTTAGGCCTTGTTACAGGTCTGCTACACCAATATAACCTTATGCCCTGCTACAGGTCTGATACGCCAATACATTTTTCTGCTCTACTACACATTTAATATACCATTATAGCCTTATGCCTTGCTACAGGTCTGATATGCCAATATTACCATATGCCTTACTACAGGTCTGCTATACCAATATAGCCTCATGACTTGCTATAGGTCTGCTACACCAATATAACCTTAGGCCTTGTTACAGGTCTGCTACACCAATATAACCTTATGCCCTGCTACAGGTCTGATACGCCAATACATTTTTCTGCTCTACTACACATTTAATATACCATTATAGCCTTATGCCTTGCTACAGGTCTGATATGCCAATATAACCTTATGCCCTGCTACAGGTCTGATACGCCAATACATCTTTCTGCCCTACTACACATCTAATATAACAATATAGCCTTATGTCTTGCTACAGGTCTGACACGCCAATATAGCCTTATGTCTTTTCTTGCTACACGTCTGATACACCAACATGGCCAACCATTCTACTACAGCAACGCCACCCCCCAGGAAAACAGGGTTACAGTCTGCTTGGCTAGTATACTTTAATTTGCCTCAACACTAAAACAGCTTAAATCCTTGGAATGGCTGAAAAGATTTGGATAAACAATGTCTAACAGATGAGGTATGTCACTACCTAGTAACAGGCCCTCTATATGAGTCCAACCCATTTATTAAATTAAGCAATTCCTCCAACTGAAACAAAATCCTGTGTTCCAGAGATGATAGGATCTATGTGCAACGCTGGACTTGGCCCCCCGGCTCTAAATAGTGCTTCAATACCTTTGGAACCATTTAAAGTTCACATTTATATTTGTCAAGGACAGATATAATCCCCATAAGTCATGTTTTAAGAAAGTTCTTGTACAATGACGCTTAAATATGAAACTTTAGACCAACTTTTTCATTATAACTTTGTAGTATTTGACACTTATTAAAAAGAAAGTCTTTGCATAAAATCTTTGCATGTTTTAAAAAATCACTGAGGTGAATCTTAAGGGAAATATTCACATTTTTTTATCTAGATGGATATACTCTGGACCGATTAGGCTGAAGTGCTACTTGTACTTTCTTAAGCATCAAGGGAAATCAGTGACTGATCTGTAAAATAGAAATTGGTAAATGGATGAACCTAGTTTATTCAGAAACAAAGAAAAAAATTGTCTGTTCTCTAAATCAATTATTGATAAACTGAGAGCACAGACATGTTTTTCCATAATAGTCGGTGATGTCTACTGTGACATTTATCAAATATATAGCACCAATAGGGTCTAATAAGTTATTTCATAAGAAATGATTCTAGTGGTGGATGATTGGTACCAAAGTCTTCTCCAAATACAGTAGAAGTTGTGATTCCATCCATAAGACAACAGACACAAATGACTACTGCTTTTCCACCCAAGCACCCCTTGAGGTATTTTTTCTTTATCACCATTAAGGAGGTCCTGTACCCAGGGCCAGCGTTAGGGGAGGGCAAACTTGGCAATTGCCCAGGGCCCCATCACCCAAAGGGGCCACCAGCTAATCCAAGGCAATGGACTTTTCAGTTGGTGTCAAGTCACCTGAACCTAATGATCAATCTGCCTGCTAAGCACTGCACTGCACTGAAAAGTATATTTAACCTCTCTTCCTGAAGAGGGCTCCATTTGGCATGTTCTATTTAGCAGGCTTTGATATCAGTGATAGAAAAAAAGGGATATATTAGCAGAAACAGCGGGAGGCTCCACCTACTTGTATATCCCCTGCAAGAGTCCTGCCAGCCTGGACAACTTTGGGGGTAAGTGTATATATTCATGTATGAGTGTATATATCCACATATGGATGTGGATATTTGCATGTGTGTGTCTGTCTGTATGTGTGTGCATGCATGCATGTGTCTGAATGTGTGTGTCTGTATGTCTGGCCTGCATATATTTGTTTGTGTGTGCCTGCATGTATCTATATATATGTGTGTGCATGCATGTACCTGTATGTGTGTGTCTGCATATATCTCTATGTTCCTGTATGCGTGTGCATGCATGTATCTGTATGTGTGTACATACATGTACCAATCTGTGTGTGTCTGCTTGTTCCTGTATGTGTGTGCCTGCATGAACCTGTATGTGTGTCTGATTGTACCTGTATGTCTGTGCTTGCATTTTTCTTTATGTGTGTACATGCATGTACCTATATGTGTATGTTTGCATGTACCTGTATGGGTGTGTTTGCATGTACCTGTAAGAGTGTCTGTATGAGTGTGCCTGTATGAGTATGCATGTGTGTGCCTGCATGAGTATGCATGTGTGTGACTGAATGCATGCCCACAGGTTACATTTAAGGCTACATTCACATCTGCGTTGGAGTCTACGTTTGGAGACACTGTAGCAGTGTTCATCCAAAATCACCAGACAAAAAAGCCCTGCAAGTTTAACTTTTTCATCCACAATGGTCAACCGATGGCTCCCATTATATATGGTCTGTCAGACAATGTATGTAACCCCTTTTGTAGTATTCCCCCATCTGTTGGAAAGGCTGATGCTAGTGCAAATCTAGCATAACACAGTACATACCAATATTATATTATGCAATAAATATCAAGATAATGTTTGCTACCCCTCCTTCCTACTCACACACACACACACACATATATATATATATATATATATATATATATATATATATTAGCGGAAGGACCCGGCTTCGCACGGGTATATTTCAATTTTTGTTTGCGTAGTGGCCCCATAAGAATTGGCCAGTTTTGCACTTGACATCCAGTATGGCAGTCCAGTATAGGTACAGTCTATTTATGGCTGTGTTGTTATGGAAATCTGGGAAATGAAATGTGAACTTATATTGGCTGATACATGTCATATGACTGAATATTTAAGGACCTGCGAACTGCTATTGATTTATACAGGTCATAAATAGCTTGGTTGCTATGGAAACCTGGTGTAAAGCTGGGTGTATGTCAAGACTGAAGAACCATTGGTCCATAATCGTCATGTGATCATGTGTATCTCAGTTTGGATATCAGTGAAAAACCTGCAATCGGTTGTTATGGAAAACTTGGAGTAAAGCTGTGTGTATGTGACCTTGTATAACAGTGTCATCCACGGTACCCTGCTCCTTTAAAGCTGACCTACAGCAGAGAAGAAAATGGTTGGGTTGTTATGGAAACATGGAGTGCAGCTGGGTGCATGTGGCTGACAATGCCTTGTCAGTTTGGAGACGGGCTTCAGTCTGCCGTGGAGTTTCAGCAGCTTGCTGTTGTCTGTGACATACCTTGTCAGATTGGAGAAGGGCTTGGGTCTGCTGAGAGTTTTCATTAGCTCGAGCACCAGCCATGCGTTTTGCTGCAGGAGGCATGAGTAGTTTAAAAACGTTTCAATTTATAAGAATGCTAACATCCAGTATGGCAATCCAGTATAAGTACAGTCTATTTATGGCTGTGTTGTTATGGAAACCTGGTAAATTAAATGTGAACTTATATTGGCTGATACATGTGATATGACTGAATATTTAAGGACCTGCAAACGGCAGGTCATAAATAGAGTAGTTGTTATGGAAACCTGGTGTAAAGCTATGTGCCTGTGGAGACTAAGTGTCTGTGAGCTTCTATTGGCTGGTAAGGGACATGTGACCATGTGTATGGCAGTTAGAATATGAGTGAAAGACTTATGGAAACCTGGTAAATTAAATGTGAACTTATATTGGCTGATACACGTGATATGACTGAATATTTAAGGTCCTGTGAACTGCTATTGACTAATACAGGTCATACATAGCTTGGTTGCTATGGAAACCTGTGTGCCTGAGGAGAGTAAGCGCCTGTGAGCTCTTATTGGCTGATAAGGGACATGTGACCATGTGTATGGCAGTTGGAATATGAGTGAAAGACTTGCAGGCTTGTATAGACTAATGCTGGTCATTTTTTGGGAATACTGTATCTCAGGAACGGTACGTCCAAGAGAGCTGAGACCCAGTCTATAATATTCCCGGACATCTGATGTACATGTGTGCCAAATTTGGTGAGGATCGGTCCAGTCGTTTGGTCGTGCATAAAGAACAGACAGACAGACAGACAGATAGACAGACAGACAGACAGGAACTCATTTTTATATATATAAGAGAAATATATATATATATATATATATATATATATATATATATATATGTCCGTGTGTATGTACAAAATATAAAATATGTACATTTATGTAATCCTTGTGTTTGCTCATACATCATGTGATCTTTAGCAACTTTAGCAGCCCATAGAATCAATGTTGACCAGCAGCCCATCACTCAGTATTATCAGGGCTGTTGTATCAGCAAACAATGAATATGCAGGAAGGAGGAACATTAACTTTTTTACTGTTCTTCCTGTATGCGGCTCTGCATCCACTGTTGTAATCAGGCCAATGTGAATGAGTACTGATTATTGAGCAACTTTTGTTCAAAAAAATCTTTTGTCCTAATAAGACTCTTAGGGTATGTTCACACGGTGGAATTTGGCACTGATTTTGAGTTGAATTCTGCCTCAAAATCAGCTTCAAAGTCCGTCTAATACCAGCCTTCATTCATTTTGATGGTAGGCAGACCCTGATTTTTTTTTCCTCTAGCTGATTTTTTCAGCTAGCGGAAAAAAGAAGCATCATGCCTTTTTTAGGTGGATTCTGCCTGATAACTCCCATTGAAGTGAATGGGAGGCAGAATTTCTCACCTGGCAGGTGAGAAATTTGATAAGGAAATTGGTCAAAAATATTGCAGTCTATGGTATGATCAATTTAAATTTTTTTATTTCCTATATATATATATATATATATATATATATATACAGTGTCTTGCGAAAGTATTCGGCCCCCTTGAACTTTTCAACCTTTTGCCACATTTCAGGCTTCAAACATAAGGATATAAAATTTTTATTTTTTTGGAGAAGAATCAACATCAAGTGGGACACAATCATAAAGTGGAATGAAATTTATTGGATATTTTCAACTTTTGTAAAAAATAAAAAACTGAAAAGTGGGGCGTGCCTAATTATTCGGCCCCCTTAAGTTAATACTTTGTAGCGCCACCTTTTGCTGCGATTACAGCTGCAAGTCGCTTGGGGTATGTATCTAACAGTTTTGCACATCGAGAGACTGAAATTCTTGCCCATTCTTCCTTGGAAAACAGCTGGAGCTCAGTGAGGTTGGATGGAGAGCTTTTGTGAACAGCAGTTTTCAGCTCTTTCCACAGATTCTTGACTGGATTCAGGTCTGGACTTTGACTTGGCCATTCTAACACCTGGATACGTTTATTTGTGAACCATTCCATTGTAGATTTTGCTTTATGTTTGGAATCATTGTCTTGTTGGAAGATAAATCTCCGTCCCAGTCTCAGATCTTTTGCAGACTCCAACAGGTTTTCTTTCAGAATGGTCCTGTATTTGGCTCCATCCATCTTCCCATCACTTTTAACCATCTTCCCTGTCCCTGCTGAAGAAAAGCAGGCCCAAACCATGATGCTGCCACCACCATGTTTGACAGTGGGGATGGTGTGTTTAGGGTGATGAGCTGTGTTGCTTTTACACTAAACATATCGTTTTGCATTGTGGCCAAAAAGTTCGATTTTGGATTCATCTGACCAGAGCACCTTCTTCCACATGTTTGGTATGTCTCCCAGGTGGCTTGTGGCAAACTTTAAACGAGACTTTTTATGGATATCTTTGAGAAATGGCTTTCTTCTTGCCACTCTTCCATAAAGGCCAGATTAGTGCAGTGTACGACTGATTGTTGTCCTATGGACAGACTCTCCCACCTCAGCTGTAGATCTCTGCAGTTCATCCAGAGTGATCATGGGCCTCTTGGCTGCATCTCTGATCAGTCTTCTCCTTGTTTGAGATGAAAGTTTAGAGGGACGGCCGGGTCTTGGTAGATTTGCAGTGGTCTGATACTCCTTCCATTTCAATATGATCGCTTGCACAGTGCTCCTTGGGATGTTTAAAGTTTGGGAAATCTTTTTGTATCCAAATCCGGCTTTAAACTTCTCCACAACAGTAGATCTCTGCAGTTCATCCACAGTGATCATGGGCCTCTTGGCTGCATCTCTGATCAGTCTTCTCCTTGTTTGAGATGAAAGTTTAGAGGGACGGCCGGGTCTTGGTAGATTTGCAGTGGTCTGATACTCCTTCCATTTCAATATGATCGCTTGTACAGTGCTCTTTGGGATGTTTAAAGTTTGGGAAATCTTTTTTTTATCCAAATCCGGCTTTAAACTTCTCCACAACAGTATCACGGACCTGCCTGGTGTGTTCCTTGGTCTTCATGATGCTCTCTGCGCTTTAAACAGAACCCTCAGACTATCACAGAGCAGGTGCATTTATACAAAGACTTGATTACACACAGGTAGATTATATTTATCATCATCAGTCATTTAGGACAACATTGGATCATTCAGAGATCCTCACTCAACTTCTGGAGTGAGTTTCCTGCACTGAAAGTAAAGGGGCCGAATAATATTGCATGCCCCACTTTTCAGTTTTTTATTTTTTACAAAAGTTTAAAATAACCAATAAATTTCGTTCCACTTCACGATTGTGTCCCACTTGTTGTTGATTCTTCACCAAAAAATTAAAATTTTATATCTTTATGTTTGAAGCCTGAAATGTGGCAAAAGGTTGAAAAGTTCAAGGGGGCCGAATACTTTTGCAAGGCACTGTATATATACTTTATATATTGGAAATAAAAAAAAAAATTAAATCACAACCTTTCACCATTTTACAAATAAAAATAAGCATATTAGGTATAACCATAACCAAAAATACCCATAACTATTAAAATATAAATATATTTATTCCATAAAGTGAGCACAGTAATGGGGAAAAATTAAAACGCCCATTGTGATGATTCCACTTAAATATGGCTATAACTCAAAGATGTATTTTGATCTCTGGGTATCGTATCTCCCTCTTAGTTCCATGTACTCATAATGTGCGCAGCCCTAATCCTAGTTGTATGTTATCAATAGTGGCAACACTGTAACGATAGGGCTTTGTATCCATCCCAGAATAGCTACATTGAATTCTTACATAGGCCTGAGTGATCAAATAAGCATGCATTGTTCAGCCTGGGCTGGTAGATCAGACATGGCTGATAACATTGTATCATTTCACTTGGTCTCAGCTCTATACAAAGAATCTGGACTTGAGTGCATTAATCAATCAGACTTGCCGTCGCCGGTGACCTCATTCTGGGAGGTGGCATAAAGGGTATATAAGATGAGGTAAGAGGTCAGTGGGAAGAGATTACAGACAGACTTCCACTGAGAGGAGACTATGACAGAGAGACTATTAGGATATACTGTGATCAGCATGCAGGCTGGAATGCTGCTGCTAGAAGCCTCCACTGGTTATTCACACATACCAGAGCATGTGTGAGTGTTGGACTACAGAACCACATCAAGGAGATGTGTGGTAAAGTAATTATTTCACTTTTATTCCCTTTTATTTTATTGTACTATATATTGTAACTAGTAACTGTTAATGCTTGCATATATCTACATATCTGTTCTGAACTGCATGTGTTAGATGTTAATACCGACCCATTTAGGGGTTAATAAATATATAAAATTTAGAAAGCTTGTCTTGTATTTATCTTGTGAACCCAGCACTCACTGGCGGTGAGTGTGGTTTTTTATGAACGAAGACTCAGGTGTGGGCCAACGCGGTGTTGGTGCACTGAGGATCTTTCACACCCATATGATTGGGTTTTTTTTTGTTTTTTTGCCATTTTAGTCCCCCTAAAATTGAGTAAATAGTGATCAAAACTGGTTTTAATAAAAACTACAACTTTGCATGCAAACAAGTGCCCTTACAAAGCTTGGTAAAAATATTTTAAAAAGTTACAAGTGTCAGTGTTTTTTTCAATTTTAACATTATTAAAGGAATTAAGACATAACAAAAACTATATAAATTTAGAATCTCTATAATGTAGGTCACATGTAATTTTTACTGCACATTGAACAATGTGAAAATGAAACACGCTCAGTTTCATGCTTTTTTTCATTTCTACCTCATTCAGATTTTTTTTTCCAGCTTTCCAACATATTGTATAAAATACTAAATACTGTCATTAACAAGTACATTTTATCCCACCAAAAACAAGCCCTCATATTGCTCTGTGAATAGAAAAATTAAAAAAAAAAGTTATGGCTTTTGGAAAGTGACTACTAAAAATGAAAATGCAAAAATGGAAAAAAAAAATTCTGAGGTAGGAAGGGGTTGATAAGTCAAAGTAAAACCTGTAACTTAAATTAACATTGATAGGTGAGAGTTGAAAGATTCACAAATAACCTATTGGCCTTTTTTGATAATATGTCCTGTGTGTGTAACAATAACAATGCTTCCAATACAATAAAAGAGGACATAACAATGGTCCATATAGATGGAGGGTGGGGCCTAAGATCCATTTTCTTTGGTGTGCCAAAGGGAACCCCTTTGCAGTGCTGTACCTTTAATGTTCTTAGTTACAATAAACTGGTGTGCAAAACTTGCCATGCATAGTAATAAGTATAACAATGAAGTAAAAATTCTA
The DNA here is from genome assembly GCA_947044405.1 of Leptodactylus fallax. Lineage (NCBI taxonomy): Eukaryota > Metazoa > Chordata > Amphibia > Anura > Leptodactylidae > Leptodactylus > Leptodactylus fallax. The sequence continues at coordinate 8,255,458 of CAMRHE010000016.1, forward strand.
CATAAAAGTAGGCTCATTTGTTACTGAAGAAAAAGAAGGAAGCAGGGAAACGAATACCGCCATTAAGCAGGCAATACCTATAGAGAGCGGTTACATTTCCATACTTTTTTGATTACGCTGATAATATTTTTATGCAGGATAAATTGCTGCATGTTGCTACAGCATCCGAATTCTGAGATCTGTCCTAATACATATTTTATACATGAGATGAATTACTTTTGTTCATAGATGACTGCATAATAAGGGCACATATTTTATATCCTACAGTGTGTAAAATGAAGCTGACATTTTTGTTAGAGTCTTAAAATAGAGTGGTATAATGACATAACTTCTCATACTAGCTGTATATTGCATGATTTATGTCAAAGGATGATTTTCTCTTTTTATGCCATGTAAAAGTCAGATAGAAATCATTTTTAGAAATGTACATGAATGAAGCTCAATTAAACAAAAAAAAAATTGTTTTTTTCCTATTTAGTTGTCTTGAGTTATTGAGAGGATTTCTACACCATCAAAAAGACTGAGTTCTATGTATGTCTAGGTGATGGAGGTGGTATTCCTTGACACTAAATGGTTAATTAAAGGAAGTCTGTAAGCAGGAAAATGGTGATGCAACCAGCCCCAGTACCAGGCAATGGACTGTCTCATAAGTACCCTCATACTTTTATTTTTGTGAATCTTGTCTTCATTTACACAAAAATGTAATTTTACCTGATATGCAAAGTAGAATAAAGTGGGGGCATTGTAGAGCCTTGATGGACTACAGCTCAGGACTTTCCAGCTCTTCCTCTCTGGAGCAAAATCCCACTTAGCTTCTCCCCTCCTGCAGTGGATTGACATCTTCTTTGTTTTCCTGGCTCTTGAAAGAGCTTGTGAAGCAACTAAAATCCACCCAGTATCCAAGGGAATATTGTACTGGCAACAATCAACTAAACAACACTAAACAATGCACTATTAGTACACTATTACAGATGTAGATAGATAGATAGATAGATAGATAGATAGATAGATAGATGCATATATAATGTAGATGGATGCATACTGTATATAAGGTAGCTAGTAGTATAATGTTGTACCGTGTTAGCCATTGAGAGTAGTGGAAGAGTGAAGAAATCAGGCGATACCTTTTAGAGGCTAACTGAGTATATTTATAAGTAAGCTTTCAGGAGTACTAGCTCCCTTCATCAGACAGTAGCTCTGTATGCCTTACAGGTACCATATGGCTTCCCACACTATACACAAATCTTCTTTCTGCTTCCGTAAAAAGTCTCAAAATTGGAGTTTAAAATCTAAAACTCTAAACTTAAACTTATTGAATATGCCAGGGGATTCCTTATATATCAAAATGTTTGTATACTGAATGGACTGCAGTATATACTATGCAGGACATGGACAAAAAGAAATTGTATGGGCTTTGTGGTCAATAACATTGCTAGAAAGACTGTTCTTGAATATAAAGCAGCAATCCAGAATAGTATTGTGGAACAATAGGGACTTTGTCTGCCACTTTAAAGCATTGCATTCTCTTCTAGAACTATCGTAATGCTTCTATAAGTATACCACTTTAATTCGACATGCAATGGAAAATGCTAAAAATTTTCTTCTCATGAGTTTTGAATGAATCCATGAGAAAAGACAAACTCCATATGCATCTTATAGAATCAGAGGAGTACAGTACATATGGCATATAGTACTAGCTCATGCATTTCTGTAGGTGCTGTTTTACAGATCAATAGTATGACTGACCACATGAGACAAAACGCTCTGAATGATCAAGTCTTTATTAAATTTCCTCAGACTCTTTTGTGCCCTGCAACTGAATGAGGAAGAGATCACAAAGTTTTATGAGCAAGATCAGGCTGAATTTCAGGATACCTGTAAATGAGATATACTGCTGATAAATAGACACTGAAATGCCTTGGTGGGAAATATGATGGAAAGCAGTAAACAGAGGATTGTTTTCCAACAGATATATCAGCTCAAAAAATGTCATCCTCAATTTTACATACTGAAAAATGTCAATATGCAAATCATAAATGATGAAACAAAAATTACGTTCATGGCACTCAGCGTGCCCATGTCACTGATGTGGCCCAATGAAAAGCCTTTAGAGGTGACCTGGGTGCATGATGTCACAGAAGATGCCGCAAAGAGGTAGAGACAGAGTTATGGATGTTGCAAGGAGCTTCCAGAGGTAACGGAAGGTGAGTATAAATGTTTGTTTTATTTTTGTCACCTCCCCTGGGCCTCCAACTATTATACACTGGGGTCTGAAGAGACCCCACATTAAAATAATTTACAACAATGCTGAGACAGTCATTTTAGTTCGGCCAAGACCTTAAAAACCAAACAATTTGGAATATTTGGGTCGAAACCAATTCGCCTACCTTTAATAACAGCTTACTGTGAAAAGTTAAATGAAAGAACAGGCATGCTTTCAGTGTATGAAGTATAGTAGTAAGTGTTGGATAAGGTTCTGAGAAATAATGCAGAAGGGAAGAGGTAAACAGCTTAAGAAGTGGCTTAGGGAGAGTAAATTTAGAAGAGTCTGATCAGGCCTGAAAATATGTGTTTTAGGACACATTTGAAACTGTGGATGTTTAGTGCTAGTTTGATTGTCCTGGGTAGTGCATTCCAAAGAACTGGCTCTCAAAAATACAGATGCAAAATACTGATCAAATACTGACCATATGCAAGTGTTTTTTTTTGTAACTAAGAAACTGACCAATTAAACGGCACTTAACATGTAACAAAATTTTGTCCTAAATGCGTTTGAGCCCAGAGATGTGAATAATTAATTTTATAGCCACTGAAAGTTGTATATCATCCTAAGGTATAAAATATTCCTATCCCAAAAATAAGTGGCTATTAAAACTCACTGATAAATTGCCTAAAGAGCGAAATATTTTTGTTCTAAAAAATAATTAAGCGTTGAGCCAAAAATGGATCAACGTAATTGAATTAAATTAATAACCTAAAGATACTTCTAAATAGCAAAATCTGGACTCTTTCCCAGAATTCACTCAAAGGAACAGGTAGAGAATTTTGTTATAATCAGACTTGAAAAGGGATATCCATCTACTTGGTCTTAATAGATCTGTTTTTGACCTTAGGATATGGGAAAAAGCTATAGTGAAATTTTATTTCATATTATTAAGTTAGAAGGCGATTGAGCTTGAAATGAAAACATATGATTTAATAATAGTCTGCTCAAAAGTAACATACATATTACTTATGCTCAGTCAAAAGCCAAGTAGATTATGTTATTAAAGAGGAAGGGGGATTTAATTCTGGCGGTGTAAAACACATTAACTAGGAAAAATATAATATGCCGAGAAAATGATCAGAGATTGTTGCAAATGTGATAGCAAGCTTAAACAGATTGAGGATCCGCAGTAATAATATGTGTTTTTTAATATTGAAGAATATCAGCCAGCAGATTTTATCAGGTTCCAAATGAATGGAATCAAATTTAGTTTTATTAGAGGATTTTAAAGACTTCTGACATCTAGGCACTGAGATACATTTCTTCTCTCTGTGTAAAGATATTTTATTTCTGATATATAATCTTACAATTACCAAGGTGGTATTATGATATTTTTAATAAATACACCTCTTTAAAGCAAACACTGAAATTGTTGATGACACACAAAACATTACTATGATCTCCATAGTTCTAATGGAAGTACTACTAACCATAGTCCAACTATAGTCTTCTGAATATATTTTCCCTAAGACAACTCTTTGCTATTTAGCTCTTTGCTATTTAGCTCTTTGCTATTTAGCTCTTCCCTATTCCTAGTTATTATATGGACTAGTCTAATCTAGGGTGGTTTCACACTTGCTTTGTTGATGCTCTTTTCTGATACAGTTTTTCAAGCCAAAGCAATGAGTGGATTGTAATGGGTGGGGAATTACTGTATATAGGAATGATTGTATTTCACTTTTTTATATCTGCTTCTAGTTTTGATTTCAAAACTGAATAAAAAATGGGGATACATGGAGAGTGATCGCAGCAGGTTACCTTTCACAAACTCGGAGGCTAACCAGCTTTGTTATACAGTAGAAGCAGAGCAGATAAGATTTTGGTAAAATAGCAGCATGACAGTTATTGCTGTGGGTTACACCCAAGTTCTGCAGCATGGCTATCCCATGTGACACCAGCATTAGGGTGGTTTTACACACGTCAAGGCAGTTTTTGAAAAAATTTTTGGAACCAAAGTCAGAAGGAGATCCAGCCAAAAGGCAACATATACACACGTGGACAAAATTGTTGGTACCCCTCGTTTAATGAAAGAAAAACCCACAATGGTCACAGAAATAACTTGAATCTGACAAAAGTAATAATATATAAAAATTCTATGAAAATGAACAAATGAAAGTTAGACATTGCTTTTTAACCATGCTTCAACAGAATTTTTTAAAAAAGAAAACTCATGAAACAGGCCTGGACAGAAATGATGGTAACCTTAACTTAATATTTTGTTGCACAACCTTTTGAGGCAATCACTGCAATCAAACGATTCCTGTAACTGTCAATGACACTTCTGCACCTCTCAACGGGTATTTTGGCCCATTCCTCATGAGGAAAACTGCTCCAGTTGTCTCGGGTTTGAAGGTTGCCTTTTCCAGACGGCATGTTTCAGCTCCTTCCAAAGATGCTCAATAGGATTTAGGTCAGGGCTCATAGAAGGCCACTTCAGAATAGTCCAATGTTTTCCTCTTAGCCATTCTTGGGTGTTTTTAGCTGTGTGTTTTGGGTCATTATCCTTTTGCAAGACCCATGACCTGCGACTGAGATCAAGCTTTCTGACACTGGACAGCACATTTCTCTCTAGAATCCCTTGATAGTCTTGAGATTTCATTGTACCCTGCACAGATTCAAGACACCCTGTGCCAGATGCAGCAAAGCAGCTCCAGAACATAACAGAGCCTCCTCCATGTTTCACAGTAGGGATAGTGTTCTTTTCAAAATATGCTTCATTTTTCCATATGTGAACATAGAGCTGATGTGCCTAGCCAAAAATTTTGATTTTTGTCTCATCTGTCCATAGGACATTCTCCCAGAAGCTTTATGGCTTGTCAACATGTAGTTTGGCAAATTCCAGTCTGGCTTTTTTATGATTTGTTTTCAACAATGGTGTCCTCCTTGGTCATCTCCCATGAAGTCCACTTTGGCTCAAACAACGACGGATGATGCGATTTGACTCTGATGTTCCTTGAGCTTGAAGTTCACCTTTAATCTCTTTAGAAGTTTTTCTGGGCTCTTTTGTTACCATTCGTATTATCCTTCTCTTTGATTTGTCATCAATTTTCCTCCTGCGGCCACGTCCAGGGAGGTTGGCTACAGTCCCATGGATCTTAAATTTCTGAATAATATGTGCAACTGTAGTCACAGGAACATCAAGCTGCTTGGAGATGGTCTTATAACCTTTACCTTTAACATGCAACTCTGGTCCATGTTGAGTGTGGTAATCACCATGTCACCAAACAGCACAGTGAGTATCTGTTATATATATATATATATATACAGTATATACAGGCCCACTGACTAATTACAAGATTGTGGACACCTGTGATGCTAATTAGTGGACACACCTTGATTTAACATGTCCCTTTGGTCACATTATTTTCAGGGGTACCATCATTTCTGTCAAGGCCTGTTTCATGAGTTTTCTTTTTTAAAAAATTCTGTTGATGCATGGTTGAAAAGCAATATCTGACTTTCATTTGTTCATTTTCATAGAATTTTTATATATTATTACTTCTGTCAGATTCACGTTATTTCTGTGAACATTGTGGGTTTTTCTTTCATTAAACGAGGGGTACCAACAATTTTAACTACCTGAATACTCTTAGTCTCCCCCCCCGCTAGTCAGATGAGTGCAAGGAGCACATATTCAACACAACCAGAACCAATATAGCATAGAGAGATTTCGAGCCAAAGATGAAAGGGATCAGAAGTGAACTAGTTACAAAGTCATAATAGGGTAAGTAATTGTGCTGAAATTTGCTATGGATTCCACATCTAAGACCTAGAGCCAGTTACAAAACAATACATGTGGATGGGGTTTTGAAATCACTATTCACACATAGTGGAAATTTTGTGGCCGTTTTGTGGAAGAACTGAAAACTTTAAAAAATTTCCACCAAAACTGGATTTGTGATTCCAGCCTAATACAGAAGCCAAAAAGCCAAAGACCAACTATATCAATATTCAAAACCAAAGCAAACATGAAGTGAAGTTGAACAAAGCAAAAATCAGGTGATCATATTATGTAAGGCACAATTTCCAAAGATATTTTCTAGTCATTTGTGTCCCACACAACTTGCTACTCCTAATATACAGGCCTATCAACAGTTGAGTAACACACAACAGGACGCCAGTGTTACTTGCTATTGTAATGTTCACCTACAAACCTACTTCTTTTTGGCTTTGTTACATTGATAACCATTGCATTGTTATAGGAATTTCCTTCTATTATCTAATAGTTCTTCTTTCAGTTTTAGCATGGCTTGAGGAGATGTCTACTTTTCTTTGTCATGATCTGATATCATGTCATCTTTAAAACTGTAGGATTTACACGTCCCGCAGTAGTGTCTTTGTTCCAGTTCTCTTTAAACCATTTAAGGTTTATCTAATTTATATGTATATTGTGCTTGAGAATAGTTATCAAGAAACTGGATGGAATCATAGTCATGCAAAAAACTTTATATAAAATTTGGCATCCCACCCTACTATATATTCACAATACATCTGTTTGCAAGAACCAATCTAGAAGATCCAATTTGTAGGGCACCTATAGACTTAAATAGGGCTATAATGAAACGCAGAATTCTTTCAACGTAATATGGAGATATAGGAAGTTTTCTTTTTCAGATACATACTTAAAATATGGCTGTATTACAAAAGTTTTTACCCCTAAAAGTGTTGCTTCTGGAAAGAATACCTCTGTAATACCATGCTGCTCAGAGATATCAAACAAAGTGCCTATGGCTCCTTAGCACACAGCTGCAGGGAATTCATGTGCCTACATTCAGGTTGCATGCACACAGCTTTGTTGTGTATATTGGTCCTAAACGTATTTTATAAGATCATTAAAGAAGCTGTTACTCAGATAAAGATTTTTCTACACAAGGCTTATGTTACACTCTTGAACCCATGCCCCCTCAGCTGTTGCACAACCACATCTCCTAACATTTCCTCCGGGCACAAAGAGCCACAGGTTGGAATTGACAGCAGCCAAAATTAAAAAGTCAGCCTCACAATGAGCTAAGAAATTGTTACAGCTTGTCAAGATAAAACTTTGCATCACCTTGTTCCACAGCAAAAAAAAAAAAAAAAATCTTTCATTTCCTAGGTCACAAATATGTGCTTAAACTGCAGCCTGGCTGAGACGTGAATAAAATAAAATAAACTAATTATTTTTCAGACCGCGGTAAATCCAGTAAAGCCAGCAAATGCCATATGTTAAAGCAGGAAGAAAGTTCAGAAACATTTTGCTAATTCCAGCACTAACTTTAATGCGTTACACTCTGATCCGTGATGCCTGCCAGCACAAACAGCTCTGAGAAAAACTGACATTTTAATTAAAAAGATTATCTTTAGTTGTTCAAGAATACATTAACACATAAATCTTCTCATGCTTTTATGTCATGATAAGAAAGATTACAGGAAACAGGAAAAAAATCCTATTTAAACTTTATTTAATGGCAATCTATGACGCTCGGTTTCAATTTGATGTCATTAGGAGATGGCAGTAGTGATACATTGTGTACTATAAAACATAGTGTTGCTTATTCACAGAGATGCCGCAGCATTTATATCATTTCCATATATATTCAGTGCAGTGCAGTTATAGGTATGGGCTTCAAAGGTTTCCATCTGGTAATTCATATAGTTATTATAAAGGAAATAGCCAGACACTTTATGGCTTACAGTACTCTACCATCTTACTCTAGGTTCACACCTGCGCTTGGGTTTCCATTCCATCCCCAGGGCAGAAGAACTTTTCTCTCTGTATTTTTCAAGCAGATTCAGGGACGGAATCCCCAAACGGAAACCAAGCGCTGGTGTGAACCCAGCCTTAGCTTACTTACTTTGAGACATAATTTTACAACAAATTTTTGGTAACGTTTGGCACATTTTGCCACATTTACTCCATGCCCCTTCCCCCACTAAGTCACAACCCTTTTCATAAAAACAACACTCTCCTGTCAAAAGGGTCTGAAATTTTTTTACTTCAAACTAGATGCACTAAAAAGCTCCAACTTTTGGTGCATTTTATGTCAAAGTCTAGTTACATGTATAGTAAATATCCCTAATAAGACAGATTTACTATTGTCTAACAATTAGACATTGAAAAGTTATACTAGACAGTCTTATACTACCAGATTTATCACAGTGGTTGATGCTTATTATTTGTGTGTGTGTGTGTGTGTGTGTGTGTGTGTATAATACATCCTGCCTTAGAGCTCCAGCAATACTAAAGAGCTCTCACCTGTCATTAGATTCCCTACTCTCTAATGATAATGAGTTGTTGGCATTGTCCAAGTCTATACAGTGAAGCAAAATTTGGAATTTGGGCAGGCAGGAAATGCCAGTCTAATGTGTGTAGCACAAAAACATAATTTTCAAGGATTTGTTTATTGATAGTCACAACAATAATTTTAAATATGCAATGAAGACTTTTTTTTATTAATATGTCATTTTCTGACGATACATTTCCCTTAACAAGGGTTTTTTCTAAATTTGAATATCTTGTAAAAAAAAAAAAAATAGGATATTTGAACCTGGAATAAAGTTCACCATTGCACCAAAAACATTCTGTAAACATGAGTGCCTACATAAGCATAATAAAAAGTGGTTGCTCTTTTAATCTTTTTTTCCCATTCAAGTCAATTAGTCACGCATAATTAATCTATACATACACTACTGTTCAAAAGTTTAGGGTCACTTAGAAATTTCCTTATTTTTGAAAGAAAAGCACAGTTTTTTTCAATGAAGATAACATTAAATGAATCAGAAATACACTCTATACATTGTTTATGTGGTAAATGACTATTCTAGCTGCAAACGTCTGTTTTTTAATGCAATATCTACATAGGTGTATATAGGGCCATTTCCAGCAACCATCACTCCAGTGTTCTAATGGTACATTGTGTTTGCTAACTGTGTAAGAAGGCTAATGGATGTTTAGAAAACCCTTGTGCAAGTATGTTAGCACAGCTGAAAACAGTTTTGCTGGTTAGAGAAGCTATAAAACTGACCTTCCTTTGAGCTAGTTGAGAATCTAGAGCATTACATTTGTTGGTTCGATTAAACTCTCAAAATGGCCAGAAAAAGAGAACTTTCATGTGAAACTTGACAGTCTATTCTTGTTCTTAGAAATGAAGGCTATTCCATGTGAAAAATTGCCAATTAACTGCAGATTTCCTACAACGTTGTGTACTACTCCCTTCAGAGGACAACACAAACAGGCTCTAACCAGAGTAGAAAGAGAAGTGGGAGGGCCCGCTGCACAACTGAGCAACAAGACAAGTACATTAGAGTCTCTAGTTTGAGAAATCGATGCCTCACAGATCCTCAACTGGCAGCTTCATTAAATAGTACCCGCAAAACGCCAGTGTCAACGTCTACAGTGAAGAGGCGATTCAGGGATGCTGGCCTTCAGGGCAGAGTGGCGAAGATAAAGCCATATCTGAGACTGGCTAATAAAAGGAAAAGATTAATATGGGCAAAAGAACACAGACATTGGACAGAGGAAGATTGGAAAAAAGTGTTATGGACAGACGAATTGAAGTTTGAGGTGTTTGGATCACACAGAAGAACATTTGTGAAACGCAGAACAACTGAAAAGATGCTGGAAGAGTGCCTGACACCATCTGTCAAGCATGGTGGAGGTAATGTGATGGTCTGGGGTTGCTTTGGTGCTGGTAAAGTGGGATATTTGTACAAGGTAAAAGGGATTTTGAATAAGGAAGGCTATCACTCCATTTTGCAACACCATGCCATACCCTGTGGACAGCGCTTGATTGGAGCCAATTTCATCCTACAACAGGACAATGACCCAAAACACACCTCCAAATTATGCAAGAACTATTTAGGGAAGAAGCAGGCAGCTGGTATTCTATCTGTAATAGAGTGGCCAGCGCAATACCCAGATCTCAACCCCACTGAGCTGTTGTGGGAGCAGCTTGACCGTATGGTACGCAAAAAGTGCCCATCAAGCCAAACCAACTTGTGGGAGGGGCTTCTGGAAGCATGGTGGGAAATTTCTCCACATTACCTCACAAATTAACAGCTAGAATGCCAAAGGTCTGCAATGCTGTAATTGCTGCAAATGGAGCATTCTTTGACGAAAGCAAAGTTTGAAGGAGAAAATTATTATTTCAAATAAAAATCATTATTTCTAACCTTATCAATGTCTTGACTATATTTTCTATTCATTTTGCAACTCATTTGATAAATAAAAGTGTAAGTTTTCATGGAAAACACAAAATTGTCTGGGTGACCCCAAACTTTTGAACGGTAGTGTACAATCTATATATATATATATATATATATATATATATATATATATATACTCACGTGAACAAAATTGTTGGTACCCCTCGTTTAATGAAAGAAAAACCCACAAAGGTCACAGAAAAAACTTGAATCTGACGGACTGGAATTTGCCAAACTACATGTTGACAAGCCACAAAGCTTCTGGGAGAATGTCCTATGGATAGATGAGACAAAAATCGAAATTTTTGGCACGGCACATCAGCTCTATGTTCACAGACAGAAAAATGAGGCATATCTTGAAAAGAACACTATCCCTACTGTGAAACATGGAGGAGGCTCTGTTATGTTCTGGGGCTGCTTTGCTGCATCTGGCACAGGGTGTCTTGAATCTGTGCAAGGTACAATGAAATCTCAAAACTATCAAGGGATTCTAAAGAGAAATGTGCTGCCCAGTGTCAGAAAGCTTGGTCTCAGTCGCAGGTCATGGGTCTTGCAAAAGGATAATGACCCAAAACACACAGCTAAAAACACCCAAGAATGGCTAAGAGGAAAACATTGGACTATTCTGAAGTGGCCTTCAATGAGCACTGACCTAAATCCTATGGAGCATCTTTGGAAGGAGCTGAAACATGCTGTTTGGAAAAGGTACCCTTCAAACCCGAGACAACTGGAGCAGTTTGCTCATGAGGAGTGGGCCAAAATACCTGTTGAGAGGCGCAGAAGTCTCATTGACAGTTACAGGAATCGTTTGATTGCAGTGATTGCCTCAAAAGGTTGTGCAACAAAATATTAAGTTAAGGGAACCATCATTTCTGTCCAGGCCTGTTTCATGAGTTTTCTTTTTTTAAAAATTCATTTGAAGCATGGTTGAAAAGCAATGTCTGACTTTCATTTGTTCATTTTCATAGAATTTTTATATATTATTACTTTTGTCAGATTCAAGTTATTTCTGTGACCATTGTGGGTTTTTCTTTCATTAAACAAGGGGCACCAACAATTTTGTCCACGTGTGTATATATATATTTTTTTTTTTTAAAACTCTCCAAATCACAACCTTTTTGAGAAGACCGATCCCCTTACACAGACCACATTTTCTGTGACAGATTTTCAGTTTTCCACCTCCCTATAAGACAACTTTTTTTGCAATTTTAGGTGGATGTCTCAAAGAGGTTTCGCTGTACACTGTACACTATGTTTTGATGCTGTGGATTCTGTAAATTCTGTAATTGAGGTAAAACAACTAAATTGTTGTAAAAAAAAATAAAAAGGAATGCAACAAAGCCAAGAAAATTATTCTCAGTGTTCTTGTACTTTAACAACGTTGTGTGCAGATCAGCTGTAAGGCGCTAGCTTCCCCTAGCTTCATACCATCACCAGAATCAGCATGATGGAACAAGCTACCATTTCATCCAGTCAAACATATCTCGATCAATTTGCAGATTTGTTAGCAAAAGCTATTCTGTTGCGCTCTATGTACAAAACAGAGTCTTCAATAGGTAGAAGGGTCTGAACAATTCAACATAATTCTTTCAACACAAAAAAATTGAAATGACTTTCAAGTCTTCATATGGTATGAGTTGTAGACTTAACATTTTACTACTGCATTCTAGTCAATAGCCACATATATGTGACTAGTAGAATATAGAATATATGCTAAAAATAAAGGTACAAGCTGACAGCTAGACTGGATCTGTAAGAAAGCAAGAGCGAAAGGTCATGTAGTTATACTGTTGATGAACAAACTTTACTGATACCTAAATAAATGCCAGCACAGTGATTATAAGCCGTGTGCAGAGATTCTCTGTGACTGACTACATTACATTGGATTTCTGGACAGCTAAGCAGACTGATGAGCAGAGCTGAAGGCAATTACATAAACTGATCTGACTGAAGAGATATACACTTTCCAGAATGCCATACTCTGCACACTGCCACCTGCTAATTTTCTTCTCAGGTTAGAATGGTTTGCAGCAGTTGGCAATCACTTTGACTTAATTATAGTAATGATGTATATTGTGAATTTGGCATTTTACACAATTATATATACACTGTTTATTAAAAAACTATCCCCCTTCACTCGTGACCTTTTCCCTATTTTATCGTTTCATTCTCCATAAAAGGTTTATTGTGCATTCAGTTACAATTAATAAACATGAAATCTTTCTTAGCTATTCTCCACCTTCAAGTCAGCATTTGGAAAGACACCTTTGGCAGCAATTGTAATCTTGATTTCTCTTAAATCTGCTTAGCCAGGTCTTTATTCACAATGGACTTGCAGTTATTCCTCATACAAGTTGCATGCGGACCATGAAAGAACATCTAAGCTCAAATCATTTCAAACATTTGCAAGAGGTTTGGACTTTTATATCCCAAGATATTAACATTTTTTAAGCCATTTACTGTACATTTTGAGTTACTTTTATGGTTGTTATATAAATAATTTTTCTCTTGGAGACTACAGCATATTTTCTTGCATGTTGCTGGGTGCTCCAGAGAAGCATCCTAAAAGCACGATTCTTTTATACCCATACTGTTGCGTTATATCTTTATTGTTACATGGGACAATTGAACGAGTTTCCATTTAATTCCAAAGCCTCCAACATGGTGTACTATTGCCCAGAGGTCAAATTAGCTTTTTCAACAATGGCTTTTTTTTTTGCCACCTTAAAATTTTAACTGGACAAAAATGTATACACAGTCTCTAGTATTTTAGAGATGGAATCATGTAACTCCTTCAAAAATTTCATAAGTCTTTCTTTTTCCTCCCTCACTAATGCTATATTCTTCTATATAGAAGAGTATACTGGCTGAGTGTTGTAATTAAGTTGGCACAATCTAGTATGGGGTGTAGTGTCTCACAAACAAAGTAACCCCTTTTTGTTGATCCTAAGTATAGACCATCAATGTTATTTCTTATGAAACCCCCTTTTAAGGGGTATAGTAAATACTATGAACCATCTTAACATGAATAAGGATTCATCCACATGTGCGCCACTTAATCCATTCTTATGGCCCATCATAAGACCAGAAGAACTTATTAAACAATTAAAAATATCTGTCTAATAACGAATAACAACAGATTCCTGGGGACCCCATTGACTATAATGGGGTCCATCGTGTATCCATTATTTTCTCACTGGCATCATTGGATGAAAAGGTTATGCTTGCAGGTCTTTTACGTCCATGATTTTAGTTGGACTTTATGTTGGGTAAACTCTTATGCAAAAGTGAACATATCTAGCTTGTTGGCAGACTACATTTGTATAGATTATGTTGAACTTTTCTTGAATACTTGTCAATGATCTAACTCTGGGCATTAGGAAAATATATATTAATAGTAGGAGTATATTCCTTTTAACCACAGCTAGCTACAACTAGCACACCTCTGCGAGTTAAGACAGATTCCCAGACGCCTTCACCAGAGCTTTCCGCAAGGCTAAATGGACTTGAGCTTGATCTGGGGATCTGAATTGTCACCAAACAAATAAATGTACTAATAATAAATGCACTGCTGCAGAAACCAACAAAAAGTCCAGTAAACTTTACAAAGTGGCGTGGATGCAGAAAAGTCGTACTAGCAGGAGAGAATGAATAAGCAGAGACTGGAGACAAAAGTAATATCCGGGGAAACTAGCCAAGGGTGACAAATCCAGGCAAAAGTGAAATCCAAGGAGCAATCCAGTGGTCAGAGATCAAGCAGGTATACAAAGACAGTCAAAACTAGTGAGCAAAGAAATTAATCAGCACCTGTATCAAAAAGGAGTGGTCTTATAAAGGCCTCTTCAGCTGCTGATAAGTCAAGGTATGGAAGTATACAACTGAAAAGCTTCCCTAAGTAGTCATGGCAACCTTAAAGGGGTTTTTCCATCTCCCTGTTTCAGCAGCTTTGCCTGCAGTCTCTTCTTCTCACTTCCTGTATTCCTTATCAAACAGTCAAAGCCACCCCCAGCTTGCTGAACAGGACACTATGAAGTATCACAATACTTATTATGATGACTAGTAATCTAATATACGTTATGATCAAATAATATAATAATAATATAATAATAACTTTATTTATATTGCGCCAACATATTCCGTAGCACATTACAAATCAGAGGACACATGAACAGACAATATGAGACATTACAATGTGACAAAGAAATAAATATATCAAACAATAGGAGTGAGGGCCCTGCTTGCAAGAGCTTACATTCTATGAGGAGATAGGGGAACACAAGAGGTCAGAGGGCCTGTTTGCTACAATGGTCCAGCCATCTTTTAATAGAAAAGGTTGTGTAACTGAAGCTGTATGAGCCCGTCACCAGCCAGTATCTGTGAGTAAACAGATACTAAGTGCAAGGAGTGCAGTGTAACTTCTAAATGGAGAGGACAGGATCTGAGGAAAGGAGAGGAAGGATAAAAGGTGTTATTGTTCTTCACCTCAGCACACTACACTGTGACCAGGTCATGTGATAAGCCTGACCATACAGATGTGATTTTAGGGCAGTTTTGAAGCTGTTGTAGTTGGGGATTAATTGGATTTCCTTGGGTAAAGCATTCCAGAGCACCGGTGCAGCTCGAGAAAAGTCTTAGAGACGGGAATGGGATGATCGGATAACAGGGGATGCAAGTCTAAGGTCATTGGCAGAACGGAGAGGACAGTTAGGGCGGTAGACAGTGACAAGAGAGGAGATATGGGGGGGGCACAGTGCTATGGATGGATTTGTGGATCAGTGTGATAATTTTATATTGTATTCTGTGATGGATGGACAACCAATACAGCAACTGACACAAGGTAGATGCATCTGTGTAGCAGTTTGACAGAAAGATGAGTCTGGCGGCTGCATTCAGGACAGATTGTAGTGGGGAGAGT
This sequence comes from Leptodactylus fallax, assembly GCA_947044405.1. Classification (NCBI taxonomy): domain Eukaryota; kingdom Metazoa; phylum Chordata; class Amphibia; order Anura; family Leptodactylidae; genus Leptodactylus; species Leptodactylus fallax. Next base: position 8,270,823 of record CAMRHE010000016.1, read on the forward strand.
TTAGTAAGAGGAAGCCCAATTATAAGAGAATTGCAATAGTGAAGACGAGAGAGAATTAGAGCGACAATGAGGATTTTTGATGTTTAAAAGGGTGAATTCTACAGATGTTTTTAAGGTGCAGGTGGCAAGAGCGTGAAAGTGTCTGAATATGTGGGATAAAGATGAGATCTGAATCAAATACAACCCCCAGACAGCAGGCATGCCACCTTGGGGTAATAGTAAGGCCACAGACAGAAATGGAGATATCAGCGTTAAGTCGGTAAGTACATCACAGATGGTGAAGGAAACCACTATATCTCAATATTGTAATCACAGAAATTGGTCCCAAAAAAAAAAAATTTTACTTTTATTAAATACTTGCTAAAAATCCCCAATAGAGATAACATCGACACATGTTAACCAAAACCAAATGGTCGGTACGTACAGTAGATGGAGGGAACACAAGAAGTTCAGTTATTGAAAGATTTAATTTTAGATAAAGAGAAGACTTGATGTTAGAGACAGCAGAGAGACAGTCACTGGTGTTCTGTAGTAGTGCAGGGGTGATGTCAGGGGATGAGGTATATAGTTGGGTATCATCTGCATAAAGATGGTATTGAAAGCCAAATTTGCGAATGGTTTGTCCAACTGGGGCTGTATACAGAGAGAAGAGGAGGGGACCTAGGACCGAGCCTTGAGGAACCCCAACAGCAAGGGGCAGAGGAGAAGAAATAGCACTAGCGAATGATACACTAAATGAAAGGTCAGAGAGATTGGAAGAAACCAAGAGAGAGCGATATCCCTGAGGCCAATAAAATGGAGCATAGTGAGGAGAAGTTTGTGGTCTACAGTGTCAAATGCTGCTGAGAGATCCAGAATAATAAGTTGTGAATAGTTCCCTTTAGATTTAGCAGTCAAGAGATCGTTGGAGACCTTTGTGAGGGCCATTTCTGTAGAGTGTAGTGCACGAAAACCTGATTGTAAGGGGTCCAGAAGAGAGTTAGCAGAGAGATAGCGGATTAGGTGGGAATGGACCAAATGCTCCATGAGTTTAGAGATGAAGAAGAGGTTAGAGCACATGCCTCTAGAGAACAGACTCAGTGTTATCTGTGTGTTTACAAGATAACAAGCGCCTTATCAGCAAACTGCAATTAGCTGAACTGCAGAGCTGTAGAGTGATGTCATCTGTCCTGTCTTATCACACAGGTCTGGCGTCATGGAAACGATGAGTAAACAATGGGAGATATAATTTCACATAGCTGGAAAACAAAGCAGCATTGTTAAAGCAATATATTTAAGAAAATTCTTCCATTTACATAAGCTAGCAGTATAGATAGGATCCTTGAGTGGGGAATACACCTTTAAAGTAGCAACTGAAGAGACGCTCCTGACAGCCACCTTCAAAAGAAATAACTGTTTTTTATTTTTCAGTTCAAAGAGCAGTATGAGGGCTTTATTTTTGTGAGATAAATTTACTTTGTAATGGTACCATTTAATATTATGTATGATGTACTGAGAAACTGGAAAAAAAATCTGAATGGAGTGGAATTAGAGAATAACTGCGTTTTCACAACGTTCTTATGGGTTTAGTTTTGACGATGTTCACTGTGCAGTCAAAATGACATGTGACCTGTGTTCTGTGATTACAGTGATACCAAGTTTATATATTTTTATTTACGTTTTAACCCTTTAAATAAATCCATATCACCTGTAACTTTTTTAGATTTCCTTGTGTGGGGATGCATAATACATTTTTTTTTCATGGGGCCAGATGTACTTTTTATTTATACCATCTTAGGAAATGTCTATTGCTTTCATCACTTTCTATTCAAACTTTTATTGCAGGGAAACAGCAAAAAAACTGCGATTTGGCTCTTTCAATTTTTTTTTTACTGCTATAATGTTCACTGTTTGGAATTTATGGACACAGGGATACTTAATGTGTATATGTTTTACTTTATTTATGTACTTTTATATGTGTTCTATGGAAAGGGGAGGTGAATTTTTCTTTCTTTTTTTTAAATATTTTTTAACTTTTTTTTTGCTGTAATATTTAGACTCCCTAGGGGTCTTGCACCCTCGGTATGATCATTAATACAATGCACTGCAATGCATTGTAAAATTGTATTGCTTTTATTACAGGCTGCTTAACACAGCCCATAATAGAACTAATAGAATGACAAGCCTGGGAAGCTTCAATAATCTTCCAGCTGTCATGCCAATGGATTGCAGTCTCCGGATCTTGTTTTGGGGGCCAGCAATCCACCCTAAAATTGTGGCACACATGTGCCATTGGGAAAATGGTGTCTTGGTCAGCTTTGACCGAATCATTAGGAGGGTTATTGCCCATGATTAGTGCAGGCACTGTTCAGAGGCATTGCCGCCTGGTCTCTGCTGTATAACACAGTAGATACCTGGCAGCTATGGCAGCCGATCATCTCCATATATAAATACCCAATATGTGCTGTAATATTATGATGGATGTCGGAAAAGGGTTAAAGTGAACTTGTCACACTGAACATGCAGTTCGGTCTTGGTCTATATAGTTTTGTTATAGAAGATTAATCTTAACTTGCAATTCATTGATTCTAGCGGGTAGTCCTATTAGTGACAGACATCCTTCATTGTATTGGTGTGCATACAAATATGGTTGTCAATCAGTGAGTAGAACCACCCACTGAACTCCTAAGTCCAGAACTCACCAAAAGTGGGTGTTTGCTATAAGATACAATAATCATTCCGGGTCTTGTGGACTTCTCAGCTATGATGGTTTTCTAGATGGCTGCTGCTTACACCCTTCCAATCCCGGCAAGAAGCAGTAAAAAAAAACCTGTCAAATATACTGGGAAAGCTGGGTGTTTAGAATCATGTACTTTCTTGTAAATCAGAAATCCAAAAACCTTGGGTTGGTAAAAAGATGAATCCACATCTATATATAAATAAAAAAGTGTGTACATGAGGAATAGCACAATCTCTGGCCATTATATAACTTTAATCTTCAGCTGTCCCTGAGTTAATGGGTGAAGACTAGCTACTATGATATCTCCTATAGACAGCACATGGAGAGCGTCTGCCCCCTATCTCTCTGATACAGAAAAAGCAGCAGTATCAAATAGAATATTACAGAGAACTTACCAGTATTGATGTGTGAAACAGTACTCTGCTTAGCTTCGGAAGGATTTCTGTTTCCTTATGTCCATAGGCTTCTATTGCAAAACACCACGAAAGAACAGACAGAAGACGAAACTGAGTGCACATCCTGCCATAAATAAGAAAAATATATACTTTATCGCACAGGTATTGCACAGGTTTAAAGTATATATTTTTCTTATTTATGGCAGGATGTGCACTCAGTTTGATGTTCTACCTGTTTTTTTAGGTGTTTTTGCACGTATGTTGTTGAATTATTGAGCTTACACTACGTAGAGTATATGCTATCAGGGGTTGTGCCCATTGTCTTTTTCTGTTTTACATAAGTTTCTATTGACAGCTGTAATTCATACCTCTGTAGTCTTGGGAGACTAAGGTGGATTCAGGAGAAGTTTAAGAGTAAATATCAGTTTGGGAAGAAGAAGGTTTAGACAAAGATATTGAAATTGAATCATCTGAAAGCTGCTTCTGCTCTGATAAATCCATCCATCTGCTTTGCAGTCAACTTTTTGATGTACGGTACTTATAGACCCAGTCCCATTTCTGGCTCATGTCTATAACTAGAGATGGGCGAACTTCTCAGGATTTGTTTTGTTTCAAATTTGGGTGGTTCAGGACCAAGATTTGTTTCGGGTTGAACAATTTTGGCTTAAAACATAATGCAAAACACTCTTAGGGCTCTAGGAACCTATCTATCCCATATCTAGCTCTCTAATGCAAACACAATCAAAGTTATGTCAAAGTAAAAGTCACATTATTATACTCTGGAGCCTCTTCAGACCAGAGGGCATAATAGGTCGAGGCCCAGGGGAGGTGACAAAAAAACCCCATTCATACTCACCTTCTGTTACCTCTTTTGAGCCTTCTTGCAGTGTCTCCTGTGACATCATGTGTCTGGGGACACTGCTGAGGTCCTATCAATGACATGGTGTTCGGCGTGCCCATGGGACCAATGGTGGCCTAATCACAGCCCTCAGCAGTGACCCCAGGCTCATGACAACACAGGAGAGCACCAGATGCTGCGAGGAGGCTCAAAAGAGATAACGGAAGGTTACTATGAATGTTTATGAATTATTTTTGTCACTTTCCCTGAGCTTCCACCTACTATACTCTGTGGTCTTTTCAGATCCCAGAGAATAATGTGGCGGGTATTGTTGATCGTCTGAAGTGAATCACTATTTGTTCATTTTCGTTAAAGAACTAGCAATTTGGAGTATTCAGGTGAAATCCAATTTGTGACGAAGGGGTTCGCCCATCTCTATCTATGACCTGTCACCTAGTCAGCCAGTACCTTGCTATGAACTGATGAGGGGGCAATAACCCAAAAACAGTCTGTGGATTCCTTTCTTTTGGAGGTGATATTATGACTTGGTTTTAATTCCAGCTCATGTCATTCAGGTTTCTTGAAAACCAGGCATTGACCTATAAGGAGCTAGCTTTCAAAAGGTGGCGCTAGAGAAAATTTTATTTGTTCCACCAAGAAGAACTTATTTGTATATTCTTTTCCTGGAATCTTGATGCTACATGAGACAATATGTAATAGTATTCTAAACATAACTCTCTTACCTTCTTTAAAAATAGAGATAAAAAGACCAGCATTGACTGGACAGTCATAGCTAGAAAATGCAAAATTATAGAAATGATAAAATCCTTGTTTTCCATTTTATTTTATTTTACTATTGTATTTAATATATGCAAACAGGAAATGCTATTTTTTTTTTCTCAACAGTATACAAATTGTAATACTTGCTCCTGCACAAAGCTTGTGGTCTCCTGGCATGTCAACGCTTGGCTAATATATAGTGTAATTATACTGTCTGCAATTTGTACATAATACACATAATCAATGTAATCATAATAACATTGATTAAACTTTCCCAAGTACAAGTAAATATCTTTAATAAACATAAAGTCTAGCTGCAAAATTAAATTGTTACAAATAGCATCTCCCACATCAGCATTACACATCCACTGCTCTGGAATCTTTTACAAAGGTCAGATCATGTGCACGGGAACATTATGAAGCTTAAGGCTGATAGGACATTTGGGATGAGCAACTCTGTGAAATACACTTTAATAAAAACATTAAAGCACATAAGCCTATATTGAATCCCATGTGAATGATAGTCTCAATCTGACTCTTTATAGCGTCATTTGTTATACATGACATACTTTTATACCCCAGCAACTGAGCGTATAGAACAAATTAGGATACCCAGCTGTACTTTTATAAGACCTATATTTAGTTTAAAGATTTAAGATTTTAAAGTTAGGGTTGTACAAAACTGTGTGCTAGAATAGCATGGAACCCAAGTAACAGATCTAGCTATAAAATAAATAACTGAATATTATGTGAAATTGTAATGTATTACTTACTGGTTAAAACCAGATCCAGTTACATATGAATAAGGTTAGGTTCATACAGGGTTTGGGAATTACATTCAACAAATGGATGGGAAATGCTTCTAATATATATCACTAACGTGTCCATGTACTTCTTTTAGCCAGATGTAAGCAATCGAGTTCTTTCGGCACACATTTGGCCATCCCAGAATATTACAAGACCGTTCTTTCAGGCTCTTTTTTAATACATTCACTGTGATCCTAGTCTGAGATTGTAAATGATAAAGTATGGCACAAACTCATTTTGTAGATATATATTTAATAGACAAAATGTAGATCAATTGACTTGGAAAATAGGAGCTGTTTTGTTTTTTTCATTCTAATTGTATTTTAGCAATAAGTATTCAATCGTTACTGATAAGCCCAGACTAGTTTTGACCTTGACCTAGTAAAGTCTTCAAATAAAATTCTCTTAAACCTTAAGGCTACATGCACATAAAAAAAGTCTATAGGAAAATGACTGAAAAATGGGAGACCTGGAACATGTTGCTTTTTGAAAAAAACTAAGTGGAACTAAAAGTTGCTTTGACATCTGAAAGAAAGAATGAAAAGACATGTACATAGGGCTTTCAATAAATTAATATTGACTTATGGTCTTATGCACACGACAATGCTGTTTTTCTTAATGTCTATTGAAGGGTTTATTCAGGACTTATTCCCATGGTTATTTTTAAGCCTATATGTCTAGAGGTCTATTGATATTTCTATCTTTCTATGTCCATTAAAACTGACAAAGATAGAGCATGTCAGGTTTTTTTGGTGACTGTGTAAAATGGTCAATCAAAAAAATGGACATGTGAATAAACCCATAGACATTCATGGGTTTTAAAATGGCTGTATGATGGCCTTTCAAGAAACATCCATCACATGGCTGTTATTCACCGAGGGGTGAATAAGGCCTAACCTGTAAGGCTGGATTCACACCAGCGCTCGCTTTCGGTGGGGGAATCTGTTCCCCATTCAGCTTGAAAAATGAGGAGTTAAAAGTCTTGCAAGCAGGATTTTTCTCTCTGCATTTTTCGGGCGGAAACCCAGTGGACCCCATTATAGTCTATGGGGTCTGCAGGCTTCTGCAGATAACCGCTTTTTAAGTGGATTGGGTTTCCGTTTTTCGGGTCCCCAAGCAAACCCAAAGAACAGAAACCCGAGCGCAGGTGTGAACCTAACTTCTGGAAATAGCTTTTTTCAGCAAAAATATGCCAGAAAACACACTTCTAAAACACAGCAAGGACACCCTAAAAATCTCAGTGTATAAATAACCTAAAGGAAACCTATCATCAGAAAAAGGAGCTATTGGTTTAATACATTTTTTACATTAAACATATTTCTAAAGGATTATGGTTTTCTTTAATGTTGTTTTTCTCGATTAAACAACATAACATAATGATAATTTTATAGCTCAGGATGTTACAGATGCAGAAATGCCAATTATGTGTTAATTTTTTTTGTGTGTGTTTTTTTATTTTTTTATTTTTTTAGCATATTATTATACTGTTCTCTAGTCCTATCAGAGGGCTTGAATGCCAGAAAAACAAATCCTTGAAAAGAAAAACCACAAAATATTTCCGTTTTTGTCCACCCCCAAAAAATGAATAAAAGTTTTTTTTTAATACATTATATATACTCCAAAATAGTGGCATTAAAAAAAATACAACTTGTCTAGCAAAAGTAATTTTAGGCTGGGGGGCGTGGCCTGGACGCGCATGGAGTAGCACGCGCGCAGGTCCTTCTCCGCTCCTCCGCTCGCTACTGAGACCCGTGGACCCCTCAGCAGGCGCAGTATGGGCAAGCGCTTACCGAGGAAGGTGGCCCCGGGCACCCCAGCGCCCGTGGAGAGGTCTGGGGGGGCCACCCTGGACGCCTTTCTGGCCCAGCGGCCTTCTCTACCGGGCCAGGCTGCTGCGGGGCGGCCATCTTGGATTTCCTCCGCTCTCCAGGCACAGGGGTCGCAGCGCAGCTTCTCTCCTCCCGCGCTCCCCCTGTCAGCCAGCGGAGCGCCGCTTCAACAGAGATCCCTGTCGGCGCCTGGGCAACCCAGAGTTTCCCCAGCACGAGTACTCCCACAGTCTCCTCACCCTGGGATGTCCCAGCAACTACATTCTGCTTCACCAGCACTCCTGGCAGAGCGGCATGAGAGGACCCCGGATGTTTCCAGCTTCTCAAGGAGTTCTGAGGTCAGTGGCTCTGCTCCCTCCTGCACCGCTGATGAGTTGCAGCCTGTGGCCACAGAGCTGGTCTCTGTGGCCCCCCATCTACTATCTTCCCCCATCGCCCCTCCCCTCCATAGCTCAGGGGGGGGATGGCGCGGTGGAGGGCGCTGGCGTAGGGGCTCCTCTGCCCCGCACTCCCAAGGATTATGGCTCCCCCCCCTCCAGTCCTGTACCCCCAGAGCTGCATTCCAGGCCCATCTTCAGCACCATCATCCATGGCGGACCTTCTTCCTCAACTTACTACTAAACAAGACCTTAAAAGTATGGTTGCGGAAATCACAGCATCCTTCCGATCTGAAATTGCTACCCTCCGCACTGATTTACACTCCATTGCTAACCGAATGGACACGCTGGAGAATGACCATGACACTACCAGGGACTATGTTGCCTCACTGCATGATACTACCACTGAACAGGGTTCAGCTATACGGGACATGCAACGCCACTTGGAGGATCTTGACAACAGGGGCCGGCGCAACAATATACGCATCAAGGGACTCCCAGAGGCTGACCAATCTGAGGATCTGCCTGTTCTGCTGGAGGCTGTCTTCAACACTATACTGCAGGAGCCCCCGTCCCACAAAATTAAGTTTGATAGGGCACATCGAGCCCTTCGACCCAGAGGATCTTCCGCCACACCCCGTGATGTCATCTGCTGCCTCCACGACTTCACCCTTAAAGAGGCTATAATGAGCAAAGTGCGCAAACTCAAAGACTTCGAGTTTCAGGGAGCTCCACTACAATTCTATCAGGATCTGTCGCTAATCACCCTCCAGAAACGCCGCCATCTCCGACCCCTCCTCCAGATTCTTCAGGAGCACCAAATTCCTTACCGGTGGGGATTTCCGTTTGCTCTCATTGCTCGTAGGGATGGTCGCTCCGCTACGCTTCGCTCCTTTGCGGATTTGCCTCTCTTCTGTGACCTATTGGATGTTCCCCTGCCGGATTTAACAGACTGGGAGCTATTCTCTCCACCCCCTCCCCCCACCACCGGTTTGGCAACGATTGGAGCCCAGACGACGTCATGCATCCTCCGCGGTGGTGACCACTCGGAGGCCCCGGCTGGAGACTGATCCCTGAGGAGGCTGCCCCCCCCTTGAGACGTTCTCCCTTTTCTCGGTGGTGCTTTGGAATCTGCATGCCTTAATGTTATGTTTGCTTCTCTTTTTTCTTTTTTTAGGTCTACGGGTCTCATCTATTATGCTTATTGTTGGATTGTTTTAGCGGAGTGGGGCGGGGGTGGGGTTCCGGTGACTCCCCTTCCTTCCTTCTTTTTACTGGTGGTTGGGGATCCACCGCCTCCCCCTCCGACCTCCTGTCCACGCTCTCCCCCCTAAGGGGATACTTGGACTGTGCGGCCATTGATCCTGATTGGACCTCTGGCTGCCCTCATTGGTCCCCAGGCGAGTGACTTAGCCTCGCCCACAAAGTATTGTTTAACTGTTTTTATTTTTACTTTGTCATTTATGATGTCTTTTGCCTCCCTCCCTCCCTCTCTTCCCCCCCCCCTCCCTGATCTAGAGACCCTGCCTCGACTTTGGGTTCCTGTTTGTGGATTGCCCTTTTGCCTCTCCGAGGGAAACTTGCCATCGTCATGTGAGATGGGTGAGCTTATTGCAATCCGCCACTGTCCTCCAATCCTGGGTCCCAATGGTTAGGTGCGTGACAATTAATGTCAAGGGCCTGGGTTCCAACATTAAAAGGCGCCATGTCCTTAGAGAACTCCGCTCCTTACGAGCGGATGTGGCGTTTCTTCAGGAGACTCATTTTGACCGCGCTGGTACTTTTGCCTTCGCTAAGCATTATTTTCCCGTAGCTTTTTCAGCCTTCCACAATCGATGCAGAGCTGGGGTGGCTATCCTTCTTTCTCGATCCTGCCCAATTACAGTGACGACTTCCCACATAGACCCAGGTGGCCGGTTTGTTATCTTGGAGGGGCTCCTTTATGGTGCCCCGATTGTTTTATGCAATGTCTATGCCCCCAATTCAGCACAGATCCCGTTCTTGCGCCGGGTATTCTCCCGTCTGCGCGCTCTCCCACCATCAGCTTGGCTGGTGGGGGGAGACTTTAACATGGTCTTCTCTGAACGGGCGGATCGTCTGGCGTTACCCCAGGGCCCAACCCCCCATAGGTTGGCCCAACTTGCAAGGGAGTTCCGCAGGCTGATCCGCGCCCACTCTTTGTATGACCTTTGGCGAGTGGACAATCCTACGGCGCGCTCCTACACCTTCTTTTCTCACCCTCATAACACTCACACCCGCATTGACTACTTCTTTGGAAATGCTCCCGCTCTTCGTTTGCTTAGGGACACGAACATTGGCCCTCTCACCTGGTCTGATCATGCCCAGTCGTGGTTACCTTATCTACGACTCCAGTGCCTACTCGCCAATGTCATTGGCGTCTTAACGAAACACTGCTCAATTCGCCGACCTCCCTCGAGACCCTGCGCACACACTTGATAGATTATTTTAGGGACAACTTAGGCTCGGTAGACTCTCTTGCCATTCTCTGGGAAGCCCATAAGGCGGTCATGAGAGGATGCTGTATCGCATTGGCTTCTAGGCTTAAAAGGGACAGACAGGCCCAGGAACAGCTCCTCCAAGCCCGTATTCGGTCCCTTACGACGACTTTGGCAGCGCATCCATCCCTGCGGGTTCTTCGCCGTTTGGTCCTGGCCCGGGCGGACCTCCGTGATTTGGAGACCCGCCATGTGGAACGACTTCTCCTTTATACCCGTCAGCGGTTTTTTGAACGAGGTAATAAATCTCATACCCTCCTGGCAGGAACCCTCAGGGATCATCGGGCCTCTTCCACACCACACTCTGTCCGTGACCCCGCGGGTACTCTTCAACATCACCCTGATGCTGTGGCGCTGGCGTTCCACTCTTACTACTCTAAGCTGTATGACTTACCCCCCCCACGAGCACTACTCCCTGGGGATGACTCAACACTACTGGAAGACTATTTAAAGGATTGTTGTCTCCCACGCCTTCCTCCTGAGGCCCTAACCTCCCTGAACACCCCCATCACCAGGGAGGAACTAGAGGGGGTCCTGAGGGACCTCCCAAATGGGAAAGCCCCAGGCCCAGATGGGTTCACTTACAATTATTATAAGGTTTTCCAGGGTGAACTCTCTGCTCATCTATTGTCCCTCTTCAATTCCTTCCTTTCAGGTTCCCCTATACCCCCGACTATGCTCTCTTCACTACTCACATTGGTCCCTAAACCGGGTAAGGACTTGCAGGATTGTGCTAACTACCGACCGATTGCTTTGCTGAACACGGACCTGAAACTTTTCACCAAACTCTTAGCCAATAGACTGAATGCTTGGCTCCCTCTGCTTGTCCATAAGGACCAGGTGGGATTCATCCCCTGTCGTCAGGGTGGTGACAACACCAGGAGGACTGTGGATTTGGTGGAGGTGGCCAATCATTATTCTACCCCGGCCCTTCTCTTGAGCCTGGACGCTGAAAAGGCTTTTGACCGCATAAATTGGTCGTTTATGCATACTACGCTTAAGGTGTTCGGGCTTACGGGACCGTTTCTCACAGCTATCCAGGCCCTTTACTCCTTACCCTCAGCAGCAATTAAGCTTCCCCATGCATCTTCGCCCTTCTTCCCTATTCGAAATGGCACTAGGCAGGGTTGCCCCCTGTCACCCATCATATTTGCCCTCTGCATTGAACCGCTAGCGGCCAAGATTAGGCGAGACCCTAATATCAAGGGCATCATGGTCCAAGATAAGGAATTTAAGATATCTCTCTTTGCGGACGATGTACTCCTCACTCTCACCTCCCCTCATACCACCCTTCCAAACTTGCTGCGCTCGCTAGAGACCTATGGTGATCTCTCAGGGTATAAGGTGAACCCCGCGAAGACTGAGGCACTCCCACTTAACATCCCACGGGACCTTCTCCTTCTCCTCCGCAGTAATTACGATTTCCAGTGGCGGGAGTCCTCTATCCGCTACCTGGGAGTCCATATATCCACCTCCTATGCGACCCTCTACTCGGCAAACTACCCGCGGTTGTTTTGTGAGCTAAGAGCCCTATTGGACAAATGGCAACCCTTTCCTATCTCCCTTTTGGGGAGAATTGCTGCGGTCAAGATGACTCTCCTCCCGAAGCTACTGTATTTTTTCGAGACGCTCCCAGTCGCGATACCTCGGGGAGAATTACGGAACCTACAGAAAGCTATCTTCCAGTTTATCTGGAAAGCAAAACGACACCGAATACCTAGATCTGTTATGCTGGCGGATAGGGGGTCTGGGGGTATGGCTGTCCCACATCTGTTACATTATTACTGGGCGGCCCACTTACGCCATATCCCATTCTGGGCGGCTATGCCAGCATACACCAGATGGGTGCAGATAGAGAAGCTATGGCTGGCACCCATGCATCCTAACGCGCTTCTGTGGGTCAGCTCCCCCCCCCACCCCCCCTGCCTCGTACCTGTTGGGCCCCATTCGGTTTACTAGATCTATCTGGTCTACCTGTTGTGCTAGATTCTCCCTGATGTCCCCGCGCTCATCTATGGTCTCCATACTATACAACCCCCTTCTCCCAGAGAGCCTGACTTCTGCCATGACTAAAGTGTGGTCTGAAGCTGGCCTTTACCGGATTGCTGACATGGTTGACCCTGGAACCTTGGAACTCAGGTCCTTTGCTTATCTTACAGCTAATCAAAACGCAAAGTACTGAATGGTTCCATTACTTGCAGGTGGTTCACTTTGTCCGCTCCCTCCATGGGTCTCTTAAGGTGTCACTCCCCACCGCTTTTGAAAAGATTTGCCGTGCAGGCACGTCCACTAGGGGCTTTATATCCTCTATTTACCAACTTCTTAACTCACAAACTACAGGCTCTCCTGTTAATCATCGCTATATGCTTAAATGGGAGGAGGCGGTGGGTAAACCCATCTCCCAGGAACAGTGGCGGATTGTATGGTCTCGGGCCCAGAAATCATCTCAGTGCATTACGTTTAGGGAAACGCAGTATAAGCTGTTGATGCATTGGTATCATACCCCGGCTCTCCTTCATACTTTAAACCCATTAGTTCCCCCATGGTGCTGGCGCTGTGGAGCTGCGGTGGGTACCCTGCACCATATCTTTTGGACGTGCCCTCTCATCCTCGGTTTTTGGAGGGAGGTCAGGACTCTGACGACTGCTCTCTTTTTGCAAGAGGTTCCTCTTGACCCTCTTCTTTATCTCCTGAACCTTCCCCCCAGACACCTGAGCAATAAGTCATCCAGGCTTTTCTTGCATCTTTGTACTGCAGCTAAAACTCTCATAGCTAGAAACTGGAAGAAGGTGAGTCCCCCATCTAGTCTTGAGCTTGTGGCTAGAATGAAGGATGTGAGGAGTCTTGAATACCTGACTGCTGGCCTACATAATTCACGGGAAGCCTTTGGGGCTATTTGGGCACCCTGGGACATGTATTGTACATTACAGGGTCTCTGATCTCTAGTCCTCTCCTTCCCTCCCCTCCCCCTTCCCTTTGGTCCTACCCTTGTCTTCTTAACCCCTCCATTCCCCCCTCCCTTGTTCACTGCTTAATTTAAATGCATATTGCTTAAGGGGGAGGAGGCAGATAGCCTCTATTTACCTCAATGCTTCCTGTTTGTTTGATTATTATTGTTTTTTTGTTTTTTTCTTTATTCCTTGTTAATGAAAAATTTTTCAATAAAATTACAGTTATATAAAAAAAAAAAGTAATTTTAGGCTAAGGCCCCACGGAGTGAAATACAGCAAAAAAAATGCTGCAGAAAAAACCGCAGCAGAAATGCATTGCAATTTTTTCCGCAGCATTTTTCATTGCATTGAGTTTTTCTCTGGGGACTTTCTGCCCATATTAGACCTAGAGGGAAAATTCCAGCGTTCCTGCAGGTATAATTGACATTCTGCAATTTTCTGCTGCATATTTTTTTCTGCAATGTGTGGATGGGATTAGTCAGAATCCCTTCACTTTGCAGGTAATGTAAAATGCTGCGGTTACACAACGTGGGGCTTCAGCCTTAATGTTTGCTACATTGTGACGTGATTTAAAAACCTTTTTAATTACAGCAAGCTTCAGCTTTTTAATTATTAGTATGACATCAATGTATGTGCACAAATGTCCTTTTCTATAGCCTTTAGACCAAGTTCACACGGTACAATTTATTACAATACCAGAAGTAAATCCTAAAAGGAGAAAACATTTGTACTTTGATAACTGTGGCATCACTATGTTTAGTATCTCCATATTGTGGCATCACTGTATTTATCATGCTAAAGATAGGCAAAGTTTGACTGGCAGGGGTCCAACCAGCAGGTGCTGGAGTCAGTGGAACAAACTGCAAGACTTGGCACTGTCACTTGTCCGGATCCCCATAGACCAAACATTGATAGGCCATCAAAGTTTTGACTCCTGAAAACCTAAAACTTTATTTGTAAGCACACAGAGCAGCCTTAAAAAGGTGATTGTTTTGAGACTCTTGATAAGGATCAACGTTAAACTTTTCCAATCTCTACGGCTGCTTCGGTGTTCAAGCAGTTTTGCATGTATATCATACAGCAACACAAAGTGATTAAAGACCTTTGGTCGCATTTTTAATTAATATTGATCCTACAGAGACATATCCATAGATTGAACACACTTTACTTGACATCTCTTACATTTGTGCCCTGCAAGAGGCTAAATAGCTTAATCTATGCCTATTGAGAAAAGAAAAGTAACATTGTTACTAGGAGTATATTAGAAATAAATTTTTTTCAGCAGTATACTCAGTGCAATGAGTGAGTAAACTTAGTAATATTCACACCAATTATTATATTTTCACAGTGCTGTGGAGTGCCAGAAGTCTTACTGCTCCAGGGTCACATAACCAGTCCTGCTCTACTCAGTGTAGAAGCAGCAGGAGTAGAGTGAGGTCAGTCACATGACCTAGAGGAGGTAGAGAGACAAGACGTCCGGTTTCCCACAGTGCTGTGAAAATGCCTAAATCATAACTCCTAAATCACAAATTGGGTCTTGAAGAACAAAAGGCTCAACTTCAAATATTTATTGTCAACTTCACTGAGAATTAAATAACTTATCAAAAGTCAATGGAAACTAAAATCACAACTAAGGACTGGATTCCAAATCTCCCCAAAATCTAAGTAAAACATTGAAATTTGCATGAATTTCAACACAGCGACTCATAATGTAACTCAGCAGTATGTATGGCCCCCACATGTGTGTTTGTACTCCTGACAACATCTGAGCACGCTCCTGATGGGATGGCGAATGGAGTCCTGGTTGATCTCTTCCCAGACCAGGATCAGGACCTCAGTGAGCTTCTGGACAATCTGTGTTGCTACTTGACGGTGTTGGTGCACTGATTCATAACATCCTAGAGGTTCTTATTTGGATTTGGGTCTTGGTACTGTGAGGGCCAATCAATGGCATCAATGCCTTCGTCATCCAGGAATTTACCACAATACCACATTAAGCCCAGCATTGTCCTGCACCTGGAGGAACTGAAGAGGAACTCCAACAATTTTGGTGTTCTCTGGTGAATGCCAATTGAGATGCATGGCGTTGGCTGTGAGCAAAGGTCCCTCTTAAAGACATTGGACCCTTGTGCCACCCTCATGGAGTCTGTTTCTGACAGCTTGGTCAATATCATGCACACCAGCTGTCCACTGGATGTTATTTTGTATGGCTCTGGCACTGTTCCTCCTATTCTTCCTCACACAAAGTTGCAGATACCAGTCCTGGTGCTGGATTGATGCCCTTCTACTGCCCTATCCTGCCCTCATTGTGTAACGGCCTGTGTACTGATATATGCTCAATGCTCTTAAGGCTGTGCTGGAGATGCAGCAAATCTTCTTATGGCAGCAAATATGGTTGAACTGGACTACCTGTGTATATGTGGCAATTATTACAATTAGAGCTGTACTATAGTCAGTAATCTGGGTAAAATAATCCAAAGGAGGTCTGTTTTGTTCAATGAAAGCCTGGGCCTAGGATTTTTACCAGTTATGGCATGGTTTTATTATAGCCGCCATAGTGCTTGTCCAGATGCATCAGATGCAAATGGCTGCCACACAAAAGTTGGCGATTTATGCAGTCAAGTGTTAAGAGTAGAGATGAGCGAATCGATTCTGCAGAAGTGGAATTCGACTCTTCACGATTCCGGATTTCCTGATGCTGACGAATATTTAGTAAGGACCTTTGTGACATCAGACGGTCACAAGATATTCTCTAGTGATGTGATTGGGTAGGCATGTCTTTGCTTGTTAGCAGATCTTTCCACATGAATAAAAGTTGTCTGTGCTGAAGAGAGAGAGATAGAAATATGACTGCGGCATCCAAGGGCTTCCGCCATTTTGCTGCCCACCCCGGCTCTTTGTAGCCCGGTGTGATGAACCGACCCTCAGTTTTATATCTTTCTTGGAAGTGTGTTTTTTTTTTTTTTTCAAATTATTATTATTGTTTATTTATATAGCAGCATTAATTCCATGGTGCTGTACATTTGAGGGTTTACATAAGGTACACAAGATATACAAAACAAATATAATACTAACAGTGACCAACTGGCACAGTGGGATACAGGGCCCTGCCCGCAAGTGGGATCAATGCATGCTGGCGTAGGGATGACTCAGCTTTACATAGTCAGCAAAACTTGCACAAGAGCTGAAATCTGTCAGCCACTGGTTAGCATAGCTTTACATTCTGCTACACAGGACCTCCCAAGATGCAACCAGAATTATTAAGAGGGTGGAGCCTGTGGATGAACTGATAAAGATCGGCATTAGGTCAGTATTCAGACTTCTGCCAAAAATAAGTGGCCTACGCACCATATTTATTAAGTGTTTTAGACACTTTTGCATACCCCGAAGAGGAGAGTGGGTTAATTGCAAAAGGGGTGCGGATTAAGATGCAACACCACATGCCAGAATAGGTTTCTGGATCTAAATAAGCAAATTATAGATGGTATAAACTACAGTCTAAAGCTACACCAGATTTATCACTTAGCATCATACATCTGTTGCATTTTAAAGAAGAATGGATACTAGGCCTTCTTAGGGAGACATTGCCTTAATTAGGCCACCTTACGGTGTGTAGAGTCTTTCATACCATACATACCACTAGGAATTCTTAGAAAGGAATATGAAGAGAAGATCTCCTTGATGTAAAAAGGAAAACTTGCTCTAGTGCCACCTTTTGGAATGTAGCTGCCATAAGGAAATGCCTGTTTTTTCTTTTTTTTTTTTTTTTTAAGAAACCTAGAGACATTGTTGGGAATTAAAGCCAAACCAGAGCATCTCTTCCAAAAGAAAGAGACCCATCCACAGACAGATGTTTTCGGGTTATTGCCCCTCATCAATGAGGAGCAGGGTACTGGTTTGGCTAGGTGAGAGGTCTGCTGATGGGTCTCTCTTCCTTTAAGAGGAGATGTTGTCAACAGATAGTTCATTTTGTTGACTCCCAATTTGGGTCCACCCGGGTCTCCCTCTCTACAGCTTTTGAACGACTATGTCGGGTGGGTACCTCTACTAGAGGCCTGATTTCTAATATTTATGGGCTTTTGACCTCTCAGGGGGGCAGGCCCCGGTGGTCCACAGATATATGACCCGGTGGTCTGGAGCCCTGGGCGAGCACATCTCGCACAGCCAGTGGCAGGTTATTTGGTCCCGAGCAGCTAAATCCTCTTCTTGTGTAATGTTCAGGGAAACGCAATACAAAATACTCATGCACTGGTATCATACTCCAGCTTTATTGCATACTCTTAACCCCAATGTTCTTTCCAGTTGCTGGCGATGCCCAGCTGCCTGGCACGCCTGCGATCAAACTTCTTTCTTAACCTCCCACTCACACACCGTGAGTAGACCGGGTCATAGGATAAAACGAAATGAGCGATATAAATTTTATATGTTTAATAACCCAAGTGGGTCGGTATGAATTAATAGCATATACAGA
The DNA here is from genome assembly GCA_947044405.1 of Leptodactylus fallax. Classification (NCBI taxonomy): domain Eukaryota; kingdom Metazoa; phylum Chordata; class Amphibia; order Anura; family Leptodactylidae; genus Leptodactylus; species Leptodactylus fallax. Next base: position 8,288,506 of record CAMRHE010000016.1, read on the forward strand.
AATATACAATATTAATACGATCAAGCATAAACATACAAGCAAAGGAGCGATGATACAATACACAAAAATAAACAGGGGAATTAAAAGATAGAGAAAATACCGGCATAGGCTCGTAGTCCATTTCTCTAGGCCACAGCAGAGTTTTGGGCCTAGGGCGCAAGCTTAAGCAAGTTGCATAAAACAATCCTTCTACATGCTGTCCAGAACTAGGCCCTCAAAGCATTCCTCAGTAGGGCAGGCCCTCTCATCTTCTCCCAGATCAGAGCTCCTTACTGCCTCTTTGCTGAATGACCCCAGAATCCAGGTCTGCCCACAGCATATGGCTAGTGCTCCACCCACCCCTTGCACCCAGGCAGCCCCCCTTCTCCCACCTTTGCAGAACTCTCGGAGAGAAGGGTGAAGTTAAGGCTTGCTATCCCCCATCCCATCTGGCCAGGGATAATAAAAGTGCCTGGCTATAGCAAGCCATCTCCAATGAACACACATAAAACCAGTGAAGCGTATCGTCCAGCAATGTGGACTCAACTAAAGCACCGCATTCCAAGTGGGGGAAGGACTGACCTAAGCAAGTAAAACACACTTCCAAGAAAGATATAAAACTGAGGGTCGGTTCATCACACCCGGAAATAGCTGTTTATTCGCCGCAAAGTAATTCAGATCGAATCGAATTTTTTTGGAACTTCGAATCGAACTGCCGAATCGAACTTTTGAGAAATTCACTCATCTCTAGTTAAGAGTAAGTACGAATTCTTGTAGCTGCTGTACAATACTCTAGCATAGGGTTATGGAATTGCTCACAATTGTGCATTTGTAGCCAATATACAGTATATCTTAACTTTATATCATACATTTTCTGCATTTCCTATATGTACATCATGGAAAATAGTGGTTCCATGCTGCAGTATGATAAAAAGAAAAAACACTTGGATATTGCATAATAAAAAGTGAATTCTCTGTTCTTTCATAACTGAAGCTGCATCCGGTGACATATTATTTATGGATGAACTATAACCACTTCCGGTAAGTTTATTGCTTTGGAGGTGTTGACAGAGAAGTGATGAATGAGGTTTGGCACTTACGCACTTGGAAAGGGAAAATAAATATCTCCATTACATGCTAAACAGGATATTACATTTTTAACAAGCACTTTATTGAAGTTTTTTTTCTTCTTTTTTTTACATCATAAACAAGCAATAACTGTTTATAATTCACATTATACAAGGTAAAATAATTTTTGAATTAAATTAACTTGGGGTAGTAGTGGCAGTAGAAGCTGTCTATATCAGCATAGAAGAGATTTTCCACTGTAAAACAATGGAATTTTCTGCCAGACTGTCATGATAAATTTAATAGGGAGATTTATAATAAGGGAATTTTTAAAGTTAGTTTTGCTGGAGTCTATGTTGTCTTAATTTTCACCAAATTTAAAAAATGTTGCACAATGTTGATATATTTAGTACATCTTTAACCACTTCAGTACTGGGCCAATTTCTGGTCCAGGACAAGACACAGTTTCATTTTTTTGTATGTGTGGTTTTGAGGGCTGTAATATTTTTATCATATGTGTTATTCAACTCATTTCTGCGTCTTTTTTCGGTGACACATAGGGCTTTATTTTTATGTTGTTTTTATTTTTGCATGTGTTTTAACCCCTTAAAGACACAGCCCAAAAGTGCATTAAGGACCAGGCCTTGTTTTTCAAAACTGACATGTGTCACTTTATGTGGCAAGAACTTTGAGACACTTTAACATACACAAGTGATTTTGAGATTGTTTTCTCGTGACACATTGTACTTCATGTTAGTGGTAAACACTAATCAATATTTTTGTATTTATTTATAAAAAAAAAATAGGATATTTGATGGAAATTTTGAAAAAAAAAATCGCAATTTTCAAAATGTGAAATTCTCTGCTTTTCAGACACATAGTCATAACACCTAAATACATTAATAAATATTATCTACCATATCTCTGCTTTATATTGGCATAATCTTTTAATTGTCCTGTAATTTATTTTGGATGTTAGAAGGCTTACAAGTGTAACAGCGATTTTCCAGATTTACAAGAAAATTTCCCAAACTAATTTTTTAGGAACCACTTCAGTTCTGAAGGGGATTATAAAGGCCTATATATTAGAAACCCCCCATAAATCACCCCATTTTCAAAACTGCACCCCTGAAATAATTCAAAACAGCATTTGGGAAGTTTGTTAACTCTTTAAGCATTTCCCAAGAATTAAAACGATATCGAGGTGAAATTTAGACATTTCATTTTTTTCCACTAATCCCTTCATTTAGCCTCAAATTTAACACATTCACAAAGGGTTAAAGGAGAAAATGCATCTCACAGTTTATTATACAATTTCTCGAGAGCACAGAAATACCCCACATGTGGGTGTAAACTGATGTTTGGGCATTCGGCAGTGCACAGAAGGGAAGGAGCGACACTGGACGTTTGAAAAGCAGATTTTGCTGGAATAGTTTTCAGGTGCCATGTTGCATTTGCAGAGCCCCCAAAGTACCAATACAGTGGAAACCCCCTAAAAGTGACCCCATTTTGGAAACCACACCCCTCACAGAACATGTCAAGGGGTATACTGAGCATTTTGACGCTACAGCTGTTTCACAGATTTTATTAACATTGGGACATTAAAATGAAAAATTACTTTTTTTCCAATAAACCGTCAATTTAGCACCAAATTTTTCATTTTCACAAGAGGACAAAGGAGAAAAAGCTCCCCAAAGTTCATTACACAATTTCTCCTGAACACAGAAATGCCCCATATGTCATCATAATCTGCTGTTTGGGTACATGATGGAGCTCAGAATGGAAAGAGCGCTATTTAGTTTTTGGAGGGCAGATTTTGCTGGAATAAGTTTTCAGGTGCCATGTTGCATTTTACAGAGCCCCTACAGTACCAATACAATGGAAACTCCACCCCTCATAGAATTTATCTAGGCGCATTTTGACCTCACAGCTGTTTCACAGATTTTATTAAGATTGGGACATAAAAATGAAAAATTACTTTTTTTCCAATAAACCGTCCATTTAGCGACATTTTTTTAATTTTTGCAAGTGGTTAAAGAAGAAAAAGCTCCCCACAGTTTGTTACACAATTTCTTCTGAACACAGAAATGCCCCATATGTGGTTGTAATATGCTGTATGGGTACATGGTGGGGCTCAGAATGGAAAGAGCGCTATTTGGCTTTAGGAGGGCAGATGTGACTGGAATAGTTTCCAGGTGCCATGTCACATTTGCAGAGCCCCTAAAGTACCAATACAATGGAAACCCCTTAAAAGTGACCCCATTTTAGAAACTACACCCTTCAAGGAATGTATCAAGGGGTATTATCATTTTGAGCCTAAAATGCTTCCCTAAATTTAATGTATAAAGTGAAAATTGAAGTTTTTGAAGAAATATCCAATTTCAGAATACGTTGCGGCCACTTTGTGGCATCAGAGACATGCACTCCTAAAACTATTAAGTGGGCTATCCCGGGGAAAAAAAATTATATATGTGGGTGTAAACTGCTGCTTGGGCATACAGCTGGGCTCAGAAGGGAAGGAGCAATGTGTTTTTTTAGCTTTTGGAGTACAGATTTAGAGGGACTTTCTGGACGCCATGTTGTTTTTGCAGAGCCCTGGAGGTGTCAGTAAACTGGAACTCCCCAAGAAGTGACCCCATTTTGTAGGGGCAATTTTAGGGTCTCTGCAAATGTGACATGGCGTCCAAAAACCAACAATCTAAATCTGCACTCCAATAGTACATAGTGCTCCTTCACATCTGCACCCTGCTGTGTGCCCAAATGGCAGTTTATGCCCACATGTATGACATTGATGTACAGTACAGACCAAAAGTTTGGACACACCTTCTCATTCCAAGAGTTTTCTGTATTTTCATGACTATAAAAATTGTAGATTCACACTGAAGGCATCAAAACTATGAATTAACACATGTGGAATTATATACTTAACAAAAAAGTGTGAAACAACTGAAAATATGTCTTATATTCTAGGTTCTTCAAAGTAGCCACCTTTTGCTTTGATTGCTGCTTTGCACACTCTTGGCATTCTCTTGATGAGCTTCAAGAGGTAGTCACCTGAAATGGTCTTCCAACAGTCTTGAAGGAGTTCCCAGAGATGCTTAGCACTTGTTGGCCCTTTTTCCTTCACTCTGCGGTCCAGCTCACCCCAAACCATCTCGATTGGGTTCAGGTCTGGTGACTGTGGAGGCCAGGTCATCTGGTGTAGCACCCCATCACTCTCCTTCTTGGTCAAATAGCCCTTACACAGTCTGGAGGTGTGTTTGGGGTCATTGTCCTGTTGAAAAATAAATGATGGTGCAACTAAACGCAAACCGGATGGAATAGCATGCCGCTGCAAGATGCTGTGGTAACCATGCTGGTTCAGTATTCCTTCAATTTTGAATAAATCCCCAACAGTGTCACCAGCAAAGCACCCCCACACCATCACACCTCCTCCTCCATGCTTCACGGTGGGAACCAGGCATGTAGAGTCCATTCGTTCACCTTTTCTGCGTTGCACAAAGACACGGTGGTTGGAACCAAAGATCTCAAATTTGGACTCATCAGACCAAAGCACAGATTTTCACAGGTCTAATGTCCATTCCTTGTGTTCTTTAGCCCAAACAAGTCTCTTCTGCTTGTTGCCTATCCTTAGCAGTGGTTTCCTAGCAGCTATTTTACCATGAAGGCCTGCTGCACACAGTCTCCTCTTAACAGTTGTTGTAGAGATGTGTCTGCTGCTAGAACTCTGTGTGGCATTGACCTGCTCTCTAATCTGAGCTGCTGTTAACCTGCGATTTCTGAGGCTGGTGATTCGGATGAACTTATCCACCGCAGCAGAGGTGACTCTTGGTCTTCCTTTCCTGGGGCGGTCCTCATATGAGCCAGTTTCTTTGTAGCGCTTGATGATTTTGGCCACTGCACTTGGGGACACTTTCAAAGTTTTCCCAATTTTTCGGACTGACTGACCTTCATTTCTTAAAGTAATGATGGCCACTCGTTTTTCTTTACTTAGCTGCTTTTTTATTGCCATAATACAAATTCTAACACTCCAGTCAGTAGGACTATCAGCTGTGTATCCACCTGACTTCTGTACAACACAACTGATGGTCCCAACCCCATTTATAAGGCAAGAAATCCCACTTATTAAACCTGACAGGACACACCTGTGAAGTGAAAACCATTTCAGGTGACTACCTCTTGAAGCTCATCAAGAGAATGCCAAGAGTGTGCAAAGCAGTAATCAAAGCAAAAGGTGGCTACTTTGAAGAACCTAGAATATAAGACATATTTTCAGTTGTTTCACACTTTTTTGTTAAGTATATAATTCCACATGTGTTAATTCATAGTTTTGATGCCTTTAGTGTGAATCTACAATTTTTATAGTCATGAAAATACAGAAAACTCTTGGAATGAGAAGGTGTGTCCAAACTTTTGGTCTGTACTGTACCCAGGATAATGTACATAGCAACACCATATGTGGGTATAAACTGCTGTTTGGGAACAGCCGGGCACAGAAGGGAAGGAGCACTATTTTGGTTTTTAGAGCACAGTTTGGTTTTTGGACACCATGTCACTTTTGAAGAGCCCAAGAATTGTCAGTAAAGTGGAATCTGCAGACATATTCACCCCATTTTGGAAACTACACCCTTCAAGGGATTTATCAAGTGGTGTAGTGAGCATTATTAACCCTTAAGTGTTGCATTCTTTTAATTTCCAGAAATGAATGCGCAGATGATGAAAAGTTAAAAATACTGTAACATTTTTCCAAAGATTTGCCATTTTCAGTGCAGTGTAGTGCAGTAGTCAGTGCAGTGTATGTTGTGCACAGTTTATGTCTGCACAGACACACACTCCAAAAACTGTTAAGCGGGGATCCCGGGCACAACAGCTTTTGGAGCTTTCACCTCTGATACAAGCCGGGCACAACATATTACACATTGAAATGACGAATTCCTGGAAAAATTGTCATTTTCACCTTTCACAATCAGCTGCGTATTCATTTATGGATAATAAATTATAGCAACACTTGGGGGTTAAAAATGCTCACTGTACCCCTGGATAAATTCCTTGAGGAGTGTAGTTTTCAAAATGGGGTCACATGTCAGGGGATTCCACTTTACTGGCGTTTCAGCTCTGCAAAAGTGCAATGGCGTCCAAAAACCAAACCATCCAAGCCTGTGCTCCAAAAACCAAATAGCGCTCCTTCCATTCTGTGCCCAGCTGTGTCCATACAGCAGTTTATACCCACATATGACATTACGTATGTTACCCTGGGTACACCAGTGTCATACATGTGGGCATAAACTGCAGTTTGGGCACACAGCAGAGCACAGAAGGGAAGGAGTGGTATGTGGCTTTTGGAGCGCAGATTCAGATGTTTGGGATCTGGGTGCTATGTCATGTTTGCAGAGCCTGTAAGGTACCATAACAGTGGATTCCCCAAAGGAGTGACCCCATTTTGAAAACTGCACCCCTCAATGAATTTATCAAGGGGTGTAGTGAGCCTTGATATTCCAGAAGTGACTGCACAGCGGATGGGGAAATGTGAATAGGTAAGCTGTGCGGAGTGCATTGGGAACACCAAATTCCCTACTATTTCCCCAGTAGTTCCTATTATTGGGGAGGTCACTCTGGGGGTCACTTCTGGTTTATTTTCCCTCATAAGCTCTAAATCTGGTTTGTACCCTGATATACGCTCGCACAGTTTATACATTCCCTTCCTGCTGCAGCCAGTTATGTTCTAATGATTTGGTGATTTGGGGTTTTTTTGTCTTCACATTGTACAAGCTATATTTTCTTTATTTCTCTGGTGATGTAGCCATATGAGGGCTTGTTGTTTGCAGGGTGAGATGTATTTTGTAATTACATCATCTTTGGGTGCCTATAACTTATTGAATAAATTTTATTAACTCTTTCTTGGTGGATTAAAAACCCCCCATCAATTCTGGCACTGAGTTTTACCTTTTAAATTTTTCACTATGCAGCATAAAGCATAAGTAACATATTACCTTTATTTTACGGGTCAGTATGATTACGGTGATACCTAATTTATATTGTTTTTTTATGCGATACTAATTTTGCAGAACAAAAACCCATTTGGGGACATAAATTAATTGTTTTTGCATCGCCATCTTCTGAGATGCGTAACATTTTTATTTTGTGGTTTACAGACTTGGTTGAGGGCTTATTTTTTGCGGGACAACCTGTGCTATTTATTGGTACTGTTTTGGGGTACATATGACTTTTTGATCACTTTTTATGGCATATTTTGTAAGGTGAGATGGCAAAAAATCATTACTTTTGGTGGGGTTTTTCCAGTTTTTTTCCCCGACATTCACCGTGTACATTAAATATTGTTTCAGTTTTATTATACAGGTTGTTACGGACGCGGCGATACCAAAAATGCATTGTTTTAATTAATTTTTAGGTTTTTTTTATATAATTCATTTTATATAGGAAAAGGGAATTTTTGGGGCTTTATTCTTTTATTAATTTTTTTCGAACACTTTATTTTATTTTTTTTCACTTTTTTTTTTAATTTTTTCATGTGTCCCATTAGGACACCTGAGCCAGCAATGCTCAGTACTATAGACTGCAAGGCATGAGCATACAGTGTCTTGCAGTCTATACAGGAAGTTAGCGCTATGCAGACGCAGAACCTAACTTCCCGAGCTCTCGGCAGGATCAACCAGGTATTGGGGGCTCCAGGCAGCCTGGGGTCACTGGGCAGACCCCGGGCTGCAGATTAAAACTCAATTCCGACCGGGGGTTATGGAGTAGGGTGTTAGCTGTCAGTTACAGATGTTACAGTTCCGATGCTGCCCGCTCAGATAGTGAGCGAGCGGCCGCCCTAGGGCGTAGTATTACGCCCTGTTGCACGAAGTACCAAGCGCACGGGATGTAATAGTACGTCCAATGTCGTTAAGGGGTTAATATTTTTTATATCCTGGAAAATATAAACAAAAGAGGCGGGAACACGTGTATGTGTACTACTAAAAAACGTTTTTAAAATAGTTTTTACTCTCCGTTATGGTAATTTTTATTTTGTATGGTGTCGTCAGGGGTGGGGCTATAACCTTTAATAAGAGTGTGTTATTGGCGTATTATTTTATTTATTTTTTAAATTATTTTATTTACTTTTTTTTTTTACTTTTCTATTCATTTTTTTTTTTTTTTTTAATATTGTGTCCCCATAAGGTCATAATAGACCTTTGGGGACATCTGATCACTTTTTCTTTTTGGGGGAGGCTGATTTCCCCTATAACTGGGCTGGTACATTTAGCCCCAGTTGCAGGAGGGATACAGCCTCCTGCACGTTACCATAGAAGTTTATAGAGCTGATCTGGGTCCTGTAGGACCCAGCATCTCTAACACACGCTGATCCCGGCGGATCATGTGACCACCGAGTCAGAGGGGAGTCGCAACATGGCGGCACCCATAGTGGTGTATACAGCGCTCATACTAAATCCTACAATTTTCACTCCAAACACTAAGCCTAATAATAGCCTGGCAGATCACACCTCTATATAATAAATGACACCACTGACCCATCATTGCCTCTACTACTGACAATTGATGATGTCTCAGATTATCTACTTCCCCACCCTGCACAGACCATGTCTAAAAAAACCTCTCCTATAGACCTCAATGAGTTGCTTCCAGACTAGTGCTGCCTATGGCCATGACCAGTGTCGGACTGGGATGTCTAGGGCCCACCAGTGGAATTGTTTCTAGGGGCCTACCATCAGGACCCCTGCAGATCAGCAGTACCGAGACAGGGCGGCTAAAGGTAATAACATGTCGGGAGTCATGCTGCTCACCCACTATACCATGTGCACCACTGCACTACCTAAACCTACAGCTACACCTTGTATGGCAAGTGAAAAGCGTGGCTCCAAGAATTGTTACCTTTACCTGTAGCCGCACTGTCCTGGAAAAGCTGATCTGCAGAGGTCCTGGCTGTTGTATCATCGCAGATGTAATATTGCTGGCCTATCCTAAGGACAGGCCATCAATATTAGAAAGATGGATAAATCCTTTAAAGAGGTTGTCCAGGAATTGGAGCACCCCATGTAGCTGGCGGGATGTGTAAAGTAAAATATAAGTAAATTAAAAAGCATACTCACCTGTCCCCGGCGCTCCATAGATCGCTGCCAGTGTCCATTCAGTCTCATGCTGGCGACTCCTTGCTGGGAGTCCTGCACCTCATGTGACCGCTAAGACCAATTAGGTACAGGATTTCCAGAAATGAGGCGCTGCCATGAGACCGAACAGACACAGGCAGGGGACAACGGGGTGCTGGGGACAGGTGAGTATGCTTTTTTTTAAAAATTTTCTTATTTTTACACCTCCCTGGCGGCTGCCACAGTGGTCCCTCCAGTTTATGGACAACCTCTTTTAAGGGGTTGTCTGGACCAAAGTTTTTCTATGGTCACTTCACTGGTCCTCCCACATAGTGGCCTCTTCACTGGTCCCCCATACTGTATGGGGAACAGTGATGGGGTCATTATATTGTGTGGAAACAGTGATGGGGGCTAACATCCTGTGGGGGGGGAACATTAAACTGTGTGGGGCATATTAAAGGGGTTGTCCAGGGTTAATCTTTTTTATGGCCTATGCTCAGGATAGGCCATAAATACCTGATCAGTAGGGGGCTGACACACGGCCCCATCAGCTGTTCGGAGCCACTTCCGGAGCCTTTCCGGAAAACACAACACAGGGCCGGAAGCAGAAAGCTCCATCCGCTGTATAGCAGCCCTACGCCTTCACTGCAGCTCAGCCCCTACTGACTTCAATAAGTGCCGAGATACAGTGAAGGTGCGCAGCCCCTATACAGTGGACAGAGCTTTCTGCTTCTGGCCTTGTATTGTGTACAATACTGGCATCAGAAGTGGCTCCGTACAGCTGATCGGTCCGGGGTCAGTCCCCTACAGATCAGGTATCTATGGCCTATCCTGAGGATAAACCATAACAAATTATGCCTGGACAACCCCTTTAATATACCCCCCAGGGCCCACCTAATGCGCCACACTTTAAAGAGGTTGTCCAGTATAATTTTTTTTCTTTTTTATAATTAGTCCGGGGGAGGTGAATCCCCCCCCCCCCAAAAAAAACCCCAACATACTAAACATACTCACCTGTCTCCGATGCTCCAGTGTCCTCCCAGCACGGTCCGGTCCTGCAGCTCCGCTGTCTTCTTTTTGCCGGAATTCCTCACTGGCTGTGACGTCCCAGGTCCCTTCCCTTAGGCCGCTGATTGGCATCAGGGGTCACGTGACATCACAAGTAGTCATGTGCAGGTGGAACTTCAGCTGGAAGAAAACAACAGAACTGCAGTGGCCCCCACCCAGTATTATAAGCATTACAGTGGCCCCCACCCAGTATTATAAGCTCTACAGTGGCCCCCACCCAGTATTATAAGCTCCACAGTGGCCCCCACCCGTATTAAGCTCCACAGTGGCCCCCACCCAGTATTATAAGCTCCACAGTGGCCCCCACGTATTATAAGCTCCACAGTGGCCCCCACCCAGTATTATAAGCTCCACAGTGGCCCCCAAACAGTATTATATGCGCCCAATAACCCCCCCCCCCCCCCTCCGGTGCTATTACAATACTCTGGGGTCTCCTCAGACCCCAGAGTATAATAATCGGAGGCCCAGGGGAAGTGATTAAAAATAACAAACACTCATACTCACCTTGCCTTACCTTTCCTTGGCATCCTCGCTCCATCCTGTCGTCTTCAGGCCCTTTTCCGACGTCGCTGCTGAGGCCTGTGATTGGGCCTCAGCGGTCACGTGGGGGCGCACTGACGTCATTACTCGGCCGCGCCCCATGTGACTGCTGGGGCCTAATCACAGGCCTCAGTCACATAACGGAAGAGTGGCGGAGAGGACGCTGTGCCCAGGAGAGGTGAGAATATCTATTTATTATTTTCAGTCACTTCCCCTGGGTGCCCTGCAATCTATTGGAAAGGGGCCTGCAATATGCCAGGGCCCCTTTCCAATAACAGTATGTATAACGGTCGGGGAACCAGGCTTTCCCCGACCGCTATCATAGTGGTCCGGGGCCCCGGCCATCTCCAGTTGGCTACGGGCGCCATACCCGCCGAAGCCGGTCGCGGTCGCACCCCCTGCGACCGCGATCGTTACGCCACTGGTCAGGGGCCCGATCGGGATGGTCAGGATCCCGATCGGGCCCCCATGACATGAGGACTAATAGTCGGGGCTCGGGGCCCACCGGTGGATTCACCAGTTCCCCGGTGGGCCAGTCCGACCCTGGCAATGACTATGCTGTAAAGCATATGACTAAATGCTGTAAACACAGCAGAGGAAAAACAATACAGCAGTCCCTATAATCATTTATAGAAAACTGAATAAAAAAAATATACAATCTGAAAATAAAAACAAATTAGAAAAATTCTTATATTTCACTATCTGGTTTTAATAAATACATATAAAATGGCATTACATTCCCTTTCAGTCTAAGACTTGTGTCCTGAGATGTTATTCCACTTTCTACACCACTTCCCTATTGAAATAAGATTGTGATAATTTTTGTGATCTTTTAAACAGTCACATTTGATAAATCTTATGTACATCAGGTTGACAGGTTAACCATTCCCGGTTTCCCATGCACTTTTAAAAAGTGGAGTGTGCGGCATTAAAATGTAAGATTCTAGTTCACATTTGCTCTGAGAAGCCTAAAGTCACAAAACACAGTTTTTCAACTTTTTGAAGTTAAGCTATTTATAAGCAACTTGAAGAATATAATGTACAGAATACATTTATGTGCAAAGGGAGAGATAAACAATTATTCTGTAAATATATGTCATAGTAAACTACGTGTCTGCTATTACTGCAGTGAGATTGCAGCTACAGTTACTGCAGTGTTAAAAAATTAAAATAGTCGCTTCTCCAGTTAATAAAATTTGCATATGTTTCTGTCTCCAATAACAATTTTTCCACTAGTTTGCAGAACGTGTAAGAACTTAAATTGTAAAAGTGGAGGTAGAGGTTACGAAACAGTGTAAAAGTTCCTCTGCTCGCTGTTAATTAGGTGCACTTGAATCAATGCCAATGCACGTCAGATTGTTTCTACATCATTGCTGGCTTAGGTCTTTTCTTATGAGCCCACATAATTGGAAGATAGAAGCTCTAAATAATAAATGTTTCAAGCAACTTGCTGGAGGAATGTATTAGTGTAGAAGGTACTTAAAACAAACAGCCTATAAGGGCTTTATGTAAGTAAAACAAAAATGAAAAGGAAGATTACACAACCGACATTAATGAAATAAATTGCCTTCAAATCCTGTACACCGTTAATAGCAATAGGAATAATGTTAAACACAGTAGTTGATTCATTCAAGATAACATTACATTTCTAAAACAAATAGAGTTGCAAGAAAAACTAAGTGAACCCCTTAGAATTATCCGGCTTTCTTGTATTGATTACAAAAAATGTTCTCTGAATGTTATCTAAGACACAATTACAGACAGTCACAATCTATCTGAACTTACAACACACAAACAAATGTACTGTTCGCGTTCTTTTATTGAGCACACAGAAGACATGCAGAGCAGACATCCAGAGCGGAGGGAGAAACTTGGCAGTGTGGATTTCAAGTACTCTGCACATTAAATAAAGGCACACCAAGTCTGGTTACTGACAAATCTGTTCTTAAGAAAGACTGAATGTGTGAAAAATGTCTTGCAATAAAAAACTTTCAGAAGATTTTAGAAGCGGTGTTATTGTAATGAAAGCAGTCTGCACCCGCCGTTGTACTGCTAGTCTCAGCAGGCACAGTTGCCTGTTTACCTTTGCTACTCCGTGCTCCTCCACCCTGCTATCCTCATTCACTTCCTGCTGCTACTGCTGCTGGACCAATCCAGAGGATGGGCATATCTTCTCTTTCTGTTACTTAGTGGGTCAGTGTGCACACATATTATTGTTCCCTAGCTATACTATGCCCTGCCTGAGCAAAGGTTCTTGTGTGCTAGACTTGCTTTAAGGTGTGCTTGTGATATGATCCTGACCACACTCCAGTCTATTCCTATCTGATACTCATGCCTGACCCTAGTATTGTATCTAAGTAAATCATACTCACCTGCCCTGACCATCTGCCTGAACCTATTTTTTTGCCTGACCCCAGGAGCTCCACTGGGCCAATTGCTACCAACACAGAGACCACCTCAGGTGACCTAGCAAATTCATCATTTTACATTGAGGAAGCAAATACATGATTACAAACCTATATAACCTATGTACTGTTACATGTTAGCCATTTACATGAATGTCCATTCATGCAATAAAAGTACATGCTTTATATTCTCTATCTAATAGAAGGGGCTCCCAAGTGCAGGGCTCCCTTTATCTTATCCTTAACCTAATAGGTCATTAGACAATCAGAGCTACAGGAGCACCTTTGAACATTCTATGGGTGCCAAGGCAAGCAGACCGCCTTATCCGATATTCCTTCTCCCCCTACCAGCTGTGCATTTTGGAAGGAGATGCAACTACTGACATCTTGAGATTGACACTTTAAAGGCTTTCTAACCTTATTTTAACAAACTAATACATTGAGTGTAGTTCCTTTATTGGGTAGTAACATGTGAAGGAAACAAAGAAGTTAAAGCATGCTTCCAATTATAGAACAACTCTTCCTAAATGAATAGTGAAGGTGAATGTAACAACATTTGTAATATTTCTTATTAAAGAAATATGTTTTCTTCTTCAGCTAATTGGCTTCCTACCTCTTCCTTCCCTTCACTCAGGCTCTTATCACTAATACCACTTGAATTTGTATCCAGCTTTACACACAGAACTCTATGGAGAGGAGGGGGAGGCTGCTGCTGGCTGCTTAATTGATTTATTGCCTCAACCCATACAGTGGTGAAGCATTATTTTGCAAGAAATAGTGTCAAAAGAGGAATCTCCCAGTGTAGCAAACTGTTTCTTTTCCAGCAGACTCCTCCTCCCCCTCTCCATAGCCCTTTATGTAAGAAGTAGCCTGATAAGAGAATAAGGAAACATATTTTAATAAGATATATTACAAACTTTCTTATATTCACCTGCACTATTCATTTATGAAAAGCGGTTTTATAACTGGAGGTACACTTTAATGCTTTTCTATTCTTGCATTTGTATTGAAAAGTCCACTATTTGATATTCCTTTAGCACAGCTTTAGCACAAGATTCAGTATCTCTAACTACCAGGTGGCCAGTAGATCTTTTTTTCCATACATGTCATGCTTACATTTCTTATCGCTGCCATTTTAATGCTGTTTCCTGATATTTTTCTAATGCTTTTCAATCTTCAGACAGGCAATATGCTGCAGTGGTACAGAGCGTTGATCCAAATCTGTTCAACCTGGTCCCTGAACTGTAATTTTTTTTAATCTTGAAAATGGACCAAGAATATGACACTATGCTTCCTGAAAACCACTCAACACAAAAAAAGCTGCATCTGCAAAAATATAAATGTTCCTCCAAGCTAAGCAGTTAGTTAGACCTTTACTTTCCTTCATCTTTTATTTACCATTAAAACCTTGCTGCGTGAAATCAACTATTTAGTTAGAATAAATCTAGTAGATTATTTTAAAGTGCATTCCATTAGGATTTGTGTTTTAGAATGTAAAAAGTGAGATTTCCATGCAAGGAATATAAAGTAAGGACAAAAAAAATGAAAACACATACAGTACTGTATATTTACATTTTCAAGGTAAAACATACATTCCATTAAAAGCGGACCTGTCCTCTTTCCTGATATGTCTCATTGAGTATAGACTATGTAGAGACACACCCTACTGAAAAATAGTCGTCAATTAATTCATACATTTGCAGGAGGGATAACAGAGGGACAACACAGAATTCTATGATTCTATAGAAGATACTACAGAATTTTCATTTAATAGGAAATACAAGTATCTTATAACATAGATATTCCAGGAAATCTATACACATACATGACTTACAGCTGGAGCCCACTGAAATTTATGAAGAGAGAAAGAGGAAGGTGGATGAGATGACAGGGCAGAGAGATATCAAGACAAGGCCATAGCTTCTAGTGATAGTTTTGTTTGTTTGTTTGTTTGTTTGTTTGTTTGAGTTGGAAGGGACCTCAAGGGCCATCGAGTCCAACCCCCTGCAAAAGCAGGAATTCCTAAAACATCCCAGCTATATACCTATCCAGTTTCCGCTTGAAGATTTCAATTGATGAAGAACTCACCACCTCCCGTGGCAGCCTATTCCACTCTCTCACTACCCTTACTGTTAGAAAGTTTTTCCTAATGTCTAATCTGAATCTCCTTCCCCTTAGTTTCATCCCATTACTTCTCGTGCTTCCTTCTGCTAATGAGAATAGGGTAGATCCCTCTGCACTGTGACAACCTTTCAGATATTTAAATACCGCTATTAAGTCTCCCCTTAGCCTTCTCTTCTGCAAACTAAGCAGTCCCAATTCTTTTAGCCTCTCCTCGTAGGACATGGTTTGTAGACCTTCCACCATTTTGGTTGCTCTTCTCTGGACCTGCTCCAATGAATCGATGTCTTTCTTAAACTGGGGCGCCCAGAACTGTACACAGTATTCCAGGTGGGGTCTGACCAGGGCAGAGTACAGCGGAATAATTACCTCTCTTGATCTAGCTACAATGCTCGTCTTGATACATCCTAGAATTTGGTTAGCCTTTTTAGCCACCGCACCGCACTGTTGACTCATGTTGAGTTTGCGATCTATTATTATGCCCAGATCCTTTTCCCCTGTACTCTCACTTAGTACTATTCCTCCCATACTATATATGCTTCTTGCATTTCTGTTACCCAGATGTAGAACTTTGCATTTGTCCCTGTTGAATACCATTTTGTTCACCTCAGCCCATTGTTCCAGTGTGTCTAAGTCCTTTTGGATGCACTCTCTCTCCTCTCTAGTGTTGGCCATTCCTCCTATCTTTGTATCATCTGCAAATTTTATTAGTTCCCCATTAGCCCCATCATCCAGATCATTTATAAAAATATTAAAAAGTACTGGGCCCAGGACAGAGCCCTGCGGCACCCCGCTTTTTACTTTCTTCCAGTTTGATGTATAGCCATTTAGAATTACTCGTTGTGCCCGATCATTAAGCCAATTGTGAACCCACCTCACTGATATTTTATCAAAGCCATACTTGATCATTTTTTCAATAAGAATGTTATGTGATACTTTATCAAAGGCCTTACTAAAGTCAAGATATACTATGTCCACTGCATTCCCCTGGTCCAACCATTCAGTGACTTTATTATAGAAGGAAATAAGATTAGTCTGGCAAGATTTATTAGGCATAAAGCCGTGCTGGCTTTGATTAATTAAAGCCTTCCCATCCAGGTACCTAATTAAATGTTCTTTAACGATTTGTTCAAAGATTTTTCCTACTATCGAGGTCAGACTTACCGGCCTATAATTTCCTGGGTCGTCCCTATTCCCCTTTTTGTAGATGGGGACCACATTTGCCCTTTTCCAATCTAGAGGGACCACTCCTGTCTCCCATGACTTATTAAAGATTATTGCAAGGGGTTCTGTTATTTCCTCTGCTAATTCTTTTAAAACTCTAGGGTGTAAATCATCCGGTCCTGGGGACTTGGTTTCCTTAATCTTAGCTAAATGTTCTCTTACCAAACCTTCACTTATAATCAGCTTGGAGTCCTCATTCCCCTCATCACTATCACCATTAATGTTGATATTTCCATCCATTTCTTGGGAGAAGACGGATACAAAATATGAATTTAGTAACTCCACTTGCTGATCCACCATGTTAACTTTTTCACCCTTTTCGTTCTTTAGGACTCCAATGGTTTCCTTCACTTTTCTTTTGCTCTTAACATATCCCCAAAAACCTTTTACATTACTCTTAACTTCTTTTGCAAGCTTCAATTCGTATTCAGCCTTGGCTTTTTTAATGCTTATCTTGCAGAGTCTGCAAACTGCTGTATACTCTCCCTTAGATATAGCTCCCATCTTCCACTTGTTGTAAGTTTCCTTTTTCTTTTTTAGTAGGTTATGTAATTTTTTGGTCATCCATCCTGGAGTTTTTAGGTGATTCCCATTTTTCTTGCTTCTAGGTATTGTTAGTTCCTGTGCATTAATGATTTCCCTACGGAAAATTTCCCACCCCTCATGTGCATTTTTGTGCTTAAGTAATTTTCGCCATGGAATTCTACTAACCCTTACCTTTAGGCCCCTAAAATCTGCCCTACTAAAATTGAGTCTTCTAGTCTTTGTCTTCTCAGGTCTTCTTCTTCTTACAACCCCATACTCGAGTATAGCATGGTCGCTGAATCCCAATGTCCCTGCTACCCTTAATTCCTTAACCATGTCCTCCTTATTAGTTAAAACTAGGTCCAGAATGGATGTTCCTCTTGTGTTTTCTTCTACTAACTGGGCAATGAAATTGTCTGCTAGAGAGGATAAAAATTTGATAGAGCTTTTACTCGTAGCTGTGTGAGTTTCCCAATGAATATCTGGGTAATTAAAGTCTCCCATGATAACAATTTCAAATTTCTTCGAAAGCGTGGTCATTTGCTGAGAAAAAATCTCATCCCTGTCTTCTGTCTGTCCTGGTGGTCTATAATAAACACCTATTATGATGTCCTTATCGTTGTTTTTCCCCTGAATTGTTACCCAAATATTTTCCAATAAGTTATCATTTTGTAAAACTGTGATTTCCTCATTACAGAGGTGAATCATCAGATTAAATATCATTCAGCTCTGTGATTAGACAAACCGTTATTAGTAGCTACAGCCACATCCTTTTACCTTTCTGCCAACTGCTTGTTCTCCTTCCCTCTCCATAGACTTCAATGTCTGCATTTGTAAACTGTGCACAGACTCCAGAGTTGAACTGTACGGATAGCATGGTGACTCACTGGTTAGCACTGTTGCCTTGCTATGCTGAGGTCCTAGGTTCAAATGAAGTCAATGACAACATCTACAAGGAGTTTGTGTGTTCTCCCCATGTTTGCATGGGTTTCCTGTCACACTCCAAAGACATACAGATATAATATGGGACACTATCTGTAAAAGTGCTATGAAGTATGATAGCACTATTTAAAGGGGGTTTCCCATCTCCCTGTTTCAGCAACATTGCCTGCTGTCTCTTCTTCTCACTTTCTGTATTCCCCCTCCCAGCTTGCTGGACAAGACCCTGTGAAGTATCACAATATTTATTATAAATACTAGAAATCTAATATAAATGCAGATGAAATAATATGCATATGCTTCTAGAGAAAGGACTCAGTGTTATCTGTGTGTTTACATAGAGAGATAACAGAGAGGACTTTATCAGCAAACTGCAATTAGCTGAACTGATTGTCCTGCAGAGCTGTACATAACAGTGAGAGCAGTGTGTGACGTCACTTGTCCAATCACACAGGTCCCTGGTTATGGCAACACTGTGTAAACAATGGGAGGAATAATTTCACATAGCAGGAAAACAAAGCAGCATTTCTAAAGCAATATATTTAGGAAAGGTCTTCAATTTACATAAGTTAGCAGTATAGATAGGATCCTTTGGATGGGAATACCCCTTTAAATAATAATAACTGTAAATTCACATACAACCTTTTTATTGGTGTTTTACAGTATGTTAATCATTTTTTTTTCTCCCTTAAGGTCTGTTCATGTATATGTTATTTGGTGCATTATATTGTCATTGGCATCAATGAGATTTCTGGAAATAGAATTGCACAGACAAGTGCATGTAATGCTTAAAATGAATGTATCACCTATTTATTGACACTAGAATCTATTAGTTTTTAACTAATCTGTTATTTTCAGATTGTAGATTTTTGTATTTAATTTCCTGTACATGATTATGGGGGCGGCCATCTTGCCTGAGATTCTCCTTGGCTCTGTTAACAACATTTAGCAATATGCTTTACAGCATAGTTATAGCCATAGGCAGCAATAATCAGAAGCAGACTCATTGAGGTTTATATGAGAGTTTTCTAGACATGCTCTGTGCAGGGAGAGGGAGTAGATAATCTGAGACATCATTTATTGTCAGTAATGGCTGCAATGATGTGTCACTATGGGTGTTATCTATAACGGTGTTATCTTCTACTGTATTCAAGTCTGTATTATCTGTGATTCAAATGAGGTGACTGCTGCAATGAATATCCCTACAAAATTTGAAAGTGTCAGTGTATTGTGATACTTAGTGGCCAGAGTGAAAATTGTAGTATATTGTACTTTTTACAATATAGATAGTAACAGGAAAGTTTAAAAATAAAATCATAAAATATGTTTCACATAAAAACTCATTTAAAACATTTTTTGAAGACACACTCCCTTTAATTTTCCCTTGTTGGCATTACAGGAAAGCTGAACACTTACTATCAGGTAACCCCACAGATTACAGGTGACTGCAGGTGTTCCCAGCTGAAGGACATTTTATCTGTTTATTGTAAGAGGACCCTTTTAAAAAGTAGGAAATGTCCAAGTGGAAAACCCCTTTACGCTAAGGCCCCACAAATTGCGGAACGCAACTAAAAACCGCTGCAGAAAAAAACAGAAGAAACTCATCACATTTTTTTCTGCAGCGTTTTTCATTGTGTTCTTGCTGCATTTTTCTCTGCTGTTTTTCTTATTAAATATACAGGGAAGAGGCGAGCGTTTCCACAGGTAAAATTGACATGCCGTGTTTTTCAAAAACACTTTTGAAAACGCAGCTTTCAAATGAGTTTTTTTCCGCAATGTGTGGATAGGATTAGCCAGATTCATTTTGCTGATACTGTAAAACACTGCGCTTTCCACAGAAGGAAAAACTCAGCGTTTCCGCAACGTGGGGCTTTAGCCTTAAAATGTATTCTATTCTTTAATTAAAAATAGTGATTGAAGGCAGAAATCAGGAGAGGTTGCAGGTGTCTAACATCATATTTTATTCTGCCCAAACTATTCAAAACATGCATATTTGATGTATATTAGAAAATTGTATCCTGCTTAAAATGGTGCTTCCGGGCATAAAGTTATAGATATGTAGGACCCTCTCATTTACAACATTCTGAGTCAACTACATTGAAGACAGATAGTGGGCACACTTTTGCATTTAGTTTTTCTCAAGGTAATATATAAAGCACATATTGAGATCAAGAAGTGTTTCATCAACTTTCAACACAGAGTAAATATTACCTAATATTGTTCTCTGTGCTAGACGTGCACAGATTCATGAAAATAAATTCCATATATTCTAAAGACCTTACAATGGACTCACCAATCCTAAATATGCCCCTAGTGTGAAAATATCAGTGACCACCTTAAAAGCAAACCTGTCCGCTAATGTATGCCGCTTTATCTGACACCAGCATATGATGAAGCTGAACTTTGTGATATCTAGCTTTATATGATTTATAGCAGAATTATTGAGTAAAATACAGAGTAAATCCAGACAGGACTCCTGCCCACAGGTAATACTTGACAGCTCTCCTTGTGTCAGTCACTGGGACAGATGTGAGTAACATGCATTTTCTATTTTAAACCTTCCCTGCCCTTCCTAAGGCAAACCAATTTAATTGAGATTGATGCAAGAAGATTCAATAAGTTGTGTGCTGTAGGTGCCCGTTCAGACCCTGTTAATTATTAACTGTTCAATATGTTCATCATTGACCTAACTATAGAGGTCACGGGTGCGAATGGGCCACTAAGTCATGGGGGTCCACATACAATACAATACATACAATAATGAATAATAAATTCTTTCCTCCATGATCATCCAATGGATTCCTTCTACTGTCGATACTATAATAGGATTGTTTCCTACAAGGCACCAGTGTCACAAGGTCACTTGAGCAGAATGACTTGAGACATGTCAGTGCTTCCTAGTGGAGAGAGGCTGAGAATGCGACAGTAGCACAACTTCCGGAGCCACCTTGAGATGAGGGTTGGGGGCACCTGTGCTGTGTTGAATTTCGGGGAAAGGAGGTGTCTGTGCTGTGTGGAGTGGAAGAAGGGTAGGGGGGTCAGCTGTGTTGGGTTTGGGGGATTTGCGGTAAGAGGGTATGGGTCTGTACTTTAATGAGATTAGGAGGAGTAGTCTGTACTCTGTAGGGAGGGGGGATCTGTGATGAAAGACGGGGAGGAGACAGGGGTCTGCACTGAAAGTGTAGTGAACCTTTAACTACACCACTGATGTTCATAACAGCACACTTTAAGGCCAGCTCTTAAACAAAGATTTTACAACATACCTAGATGGCCTCCCATTTTAATGGAAAATGTGAGGTGATAGATTTGGCACTGTATGGTCTTGATGGATCTTTATGTGGAGTTGGTAAGTGTCGTTTCATTGAAGAAAAAACATTGCATTAAATAGCCTTAGCCTTCCTTTCACTAGTTCCCTGGAACCTACTTTAATGTTTTAGGGTCTTGCTTTTATTCTAGCATGAGGATCCCCTATCTGTACAGCCCTGGAACTGTTTATGGCAATTACATTACAGTCCCTGACAGAAGTTCTGTCGCTTATACATGTTGTGGAATCAAAAGCTTATAACCTGACTTTAAATTCATCCATTGGTTTTAGAAATGACTCATATGAAAGCTGAAACCCTCCCAAATGATTTTTTGGTTAAGAAAATAAATTGGCTTCACTGCTGAAATATTCATCATGTAACCCCTTAATGACCGGGCCATTTTTTGTTTTTGCATTTTCGTTTTTCCCTCCCCGCATTCCAAGAGCCATAACTTTTTCATTTTTCAGTTCACAGAGTCACATGATGGCTTATTGTTTGCGAAACAAATTGTACTTTGTAATGTCACTATTCAATATGCTGTGCAATGTACTGGGAAGCTGGAAAAAAATTCAGAATGAGGTGCAATTGGAGAAAAACTGCATTTGCGCCAAATTCATTTGGGTTTAATTTTTACACCATTCACTGTGTGGTAAAAATGACATGCTACCTGTATTCTGCGGGTCAGTATGAACACGGCGATACCAAATTTATATAGTATTTGTAATGTTCTGATACCTTTTAAAAAATTTAAAACTTTGCTAAATAGAAAAAAAAATTTTGCATCGCCATATTGTGTCACCTGTAACTTTTTCATATTTACATGTATGGAGCTGGGTAAGGCGTCTTTTTATGCGGGACAACATGACGTTTTTATTGATACCACTTGGGGAAAGATCTGATGGTTTGATCACTTTTTATTCAATTTTTTATAGGAGACAAAGTGTTGAAAAAAACGCTATTTGGCCATTTTGATTTTTTTTTCACCGCTACGCAGTTCACCGTATGGGATAAATATTTTAATATTTTAATAGTTCGGGCATTTTGGAGCGCGGGGATACCTAATGTGTTTATGTTTACTTTTGTTTATTTACTTTTATATCTGATCTAGGGAAAGGGGGGTGATTTGAACTTTTGTGTTTTTTTTAATTTTTACATACTTTTAAAAACTTTTTTTTTTATGCTTTTACTTGTATGATCAGACTCCCTAGGGACCTACTGTATCGCAGTGAATAGCAAAATGCCTTAACTGCTATTAGACGATGCCTCTGGCATCGTGTAATAGCTATACTGTAATGACAGGCCTGGGAGCCTTCAATAGGCTCCCAGCTGTCATGGCAACCAAGCGCCGCCCTCCGATGATGTTCTGGAGGGCGGCGATGAGGTAAAAATGGCGGTGCCCTTGTCGGCTCCGCAATTTAGACGCCACGGTCGCGTTTGACCGCGGCATCTAAAGGGTTAACAGCCGCGATCGGTGCAGGCACCGATCACTGCTGTTAGCTGCGGGTCCTGGCTGTATTATACAGCCGGCACCCGCGGTGTATGGAGAGCGCTCAGCTACTGAGCGCTCTCCATACATCGTCATGCGACTCAGGACGTACTATTACGCCCTGCGTCGTTAAGGGGTTACTGAACACAGAAAGGTCAGATTTTGGCAAGACAAAAGTTTTGTCGAACACATAAAGTAATGTGAAAATCAAACCAATAATTCTGTTCAAAAACAAAGATATGTTTCATAACATTGGTGAATGAAGTTGTGGTGCTATTAGAGCCATATTTAATATTTTGTGTGACTTCCATGAGCTTGAAGGACTGCATCCATGCGTTTCAATAATGATTTATACAATTTATTGATGAAGTCATCTGGAATAGCAAAGAATGCAGTCTTACATGCCTCCCAGAGTTCATCAAGATTCTTTGGTTTTGTCTGCCAAGCTTCATCTTTCATCCTACCCCAAACATGCTCAATGATGTTCATGTCTGGTGACTGGGCTGGCCAGTCCTGGAGCACCTTGATCTTCTTTGCCTTGAGAAACTTTAATGTAGAGATGGATGTATGAGATGGAACACCATCCTGCTGCAAATTTTGACCCCTTTTATGATTGGGAATGTAAGAGAAAGCTAATACTTCTTGAAATTTTAGGCTATTGATATTGCCTTCCACCTTGCAAATGTTTCGCACACCCCCATACTGAATGTAACCCCAGACCATCATCTTTCCAGCACCAAACTTAACTGTTTTCTGGGTGTATCTTGGATCCATACGGGCTCCAGTAGGTCTCCTGCAGTATTTGCGGAGGCTGTGGTGTAATTCAGCTGAAGATTCATCTGAGAAATCCACCTTCTGCCACTTTTACAGCGTCCATCCGTTTAGCAGGCTGTGGGCCTTGGCAAATGCCACACATTTTTTTTAATTGCCTTTTGTTTAGTGCTGGCTTCTGGGCACTGATTCGACCATGGAGGCCATTTCGAGACAGAATCCTACAAACTGTTCTAGTTGACACAGGGACTTGAGGTGACCAGGACTGTTGGAGCTCTGCTGCAGTGGAAGAGGGGCTGGCATTTGATTTTCTAACCAACAAACGTTCCTCCTTAGCAGTTGTCTTGCGGGGTCTGCCGGACCTGGGCTTGTCAAAAACATCTCCAGTCTGTTCAAATCTTTTTTTAATTCTTTGTACTTGACGCAGAGACATATTAAAGGTGCCAGCCACCTCTGCAGTGGATCTGGTCTTCAGCCTCTTGATAATCCTGCTTTGGTCGCAGGGTTGATTTTTGGCATGTTGTCAGAGGTGAAGTTGCAGTTCAAGTGAAGGTCTGGGATGCTGGAGTTCTTTTTATACACACCCACTAATTAACCAATCAATTAGTGAGCACAGGTGAGGCTTTAAACTAGGATTAGGTGCATTATATGAAAAGGCGACAAAACTTTTGTCTTGCCAAAATCTGACCTTTCTGTGTTCATTAAATGATGAATATTTCAGCAGTGAAGCCAATTTATTTTCTTAACCAAAAAATCATTTGGGAGGGTTTCAGCTTTCATATGAGTCATTTCTAAAACCAATGGATGAATTTAAAGTCAGGTTATAAGCTTTTGATTCCACAACATGGATAAGCGACAGAACTTCTGTCAGGGACTGTATGTACCGTCCACATTATGAAATATACTAGGGGTCACAGAGATATTACACAACCTTTCTAAAAGCATTCACATCCATCATTGCCATACAAATATAGTCTATGCTATGACTAAGAAATATTAATAGAAACTGTAAATTAGACTGCGACATACAAATGAATACAATACGTAATATGTGAAATTATAGATCATTTGTATCATTTTATAAAACAATTGAGAATTTGATGTTTAATTTAAAATTTAATATAAATGTTTCCCTATTCCATGAAGTTATTTTGTGTGGACGTGACTGGATTTCCTTTATCAGTCTGAAGTCTATAGAGATTTGTATTACTTTAAATAACTGCATACATTACAGATGCGGCTCCTTTGAATGTTTAGATAAAAGAAAACCTTTATGCTTGTTACCAAAATTCAGACTGGATTTGGTCATGTTGTCCATCATTTATTACCCAAGGCTAACAGCTGTACACTATGCTTGTATGTTCCAGAAGCAGCTGTCTGCAAGAAGGCATGTACAGTCCATATGATCATAGGTCACAGGGCATGCACAATAATGTGTCAATGACGTAAGCAAGTCAGCTACACAGCTCTGCTTGCCCTGAAGTCTAGAAATAATGTGTCATATGTAAGTATATTTTGCCTTCATAACTTTTTATCATGTAAACTTTCCCAGCCACCTGCCCACACTGTGCACTTATTTCGGAGCTGTCAGGCCCCCTATATCCTTCTCTTCTGCAGTTCTTGCTACCACAGAACTGCCAATACTATACTCAGATAGAGGGTTCCTTTTCCCAAGTGCATTATCTTACATGTGCATGTATTGAATTGCAGTGTCCACTGTTTGGATCATTCATCCAGTAAAGCTAATTCTTTTTCCTTGTTATGCTAGGTTCACACTAGCGTTCGAGTCTCTGTATGAAACTCTGTCCCAGATTCCGCTTAAAATCAGCGGAAAGAAAAGTCCTGCAAGGAGGACTTTTTTCTCTGCCGGATTCAGTATAAAAATCGTGGAAACTGGGCGGAAACCCAGTGGACCCCGTTATAGTCTATGGGGACTGCTGGTTTCCGTGTGTAACCGCTTTTTAAACGGGCAGGATCTCCGTCTTTCTGGTCCCCATGTGGGCCCGAAGGATGGAAACCTGAACACTAGTGTGAACATGGTGTTACAAACCCCTCCTGGAATGTCAATCCTATTATACACTTTTGTGTCATCAGTAAACAAGCAAATCTTACTTACCAAACCTTCTATTATGTTGTCAACAGAAATAAGAGAAAAAGACCCATAACAGACCTTTGTGGGACACCACTTGTGACCCTTTTCTCCATTTATAAAATTAGCTACAGTATATGCTGATCCTATATTTTTGGAAATGACTAAATTCTACATGTCTAATGGTGCGTTCTTCCTCGGGATACAAAATTGCTGATTCTACACCGCTTGGACAGCCCCTTCTTAGGGGATACTTACATGTGGCAGATTTGTTGCAGTAATTTTGCAACAGAAATTCAATGTCACTTAAATTAGGTTGCTTAGCAACAAGCATATGGATTTGTGCAAGTCACAATCACATGAATAGGGCAGTTACAGAAATTTCTACAACAATTTTGCCAGATGTGAATTCAACCCAAAAATGAAGGGACCTAAACAGAGGTGTAACTTGAAACTTCCATGCCCCAATGAAAAATCTGTACTGGCACCCCTACATACCATGTGCCATTTGAAATAGTAAATTATTTTATGTGGCAGGAGAACCTTTGGGGCCAGGGGCCAGTAGCGACTGCTATCTATGTACCCCCTATAGCTACGCCCTTGGACCTAATGGGTGAGAGAGCTTCCATATAGCCAATCATTGTATATAAAAGGTCACCAATGTAATACATGGTCATGTTGAGGTTGCCTTTTCCAATGACGTTCCCTTCAGTGTGGCTCTCGATATGAATGTACATAGTTTTACTAAATACTGTGACAGTATAAAGAGTAATAACATTCTAAACAGAATAGATTTGACTGTGACTCATTGGAACCCATTTAAGAAAAGCCAAAAGTCAATCCTTCTTGTAAATGTAGTGCACTGATATACATGAATTTAGTAGACATATATTGATGTATAAGCAACTAGTAATACTAGCAAGTGATGCATAGTAAGCATAGGAGCTTCACAACAGATGCAGAGCTACAAGTGGAAAACCGCTGCGATGCAGTAAAGGGCAACAAGCAAAACGTTAGTGCTCTGAGGTATAGCAGATGTTTCTAAGCATTGTGTAATAGCTATCCATCACAGGAGTATACTTATAGTTAATAAACTCTGAAATGTAGCAAAAATGTCACAGTGAGCACATGTAATACTATTGGAATACTGCCAAATGAATATATATATATATATATATATATATATATATATATATATATGCCCACATGGCATTTTAGTGTGTCATGAGCCCTTTTTTCCACAATATAGTGCAAACTAACTGAATAATACAATGCAGCAAGTGGGTTTTGCTCACCACCATTATGTTACAAAAATGTTGTCCTCCTTTTCTTATATTGACCTAAAATTTGTAGCCTGAGGCTTGATACACCCATATTGATAAACCACTGGGACCACTACCTGTCCTTAAAAGGAGGGACACTCAGTGTTGATTCAGAGCTTCATCCCTTTCATAGTCTTCCCTTGCACAGCAGCACCCTAGCTTCTCGCTGAGGACAGGAACTGCAGCACAGCTGCCTTCAAGCACTGCAGCCCCTTCATTCTAAGAATCCCAAGGTCGGACTTCCACCCATCATAATTTCATGACAAATCCTAAAAATAAGATGCCATCATTTTTTGAAATAGGAATACTCCTTTAACCTTCATATTCTGATCATAACTTTTAGATTACAAAAATAAACTTGCAAAAGTTTCTAAACCTAAATGTGGTGATGTTGTAATTCTATTAAGAGTGTTATATGTGGCACGTTAGAGACTACAGCCCCCAAATAACCCAAGAGGAATAAGTGTGCGCTAAAAAAAAAAAATTCTTGACAGAGTTTGATTAGTATTTTACGCCTGAGAGACAGCCTAGTGCTCCATTAGTGGGCCCATGGATGAATAGCTACAATAACCATTTCTCACAAGAGTTATAAAGCACAATGCATAGTTAATAGCTTCTATTTTAAGGCAAACCATTCAAGTGTTGGGTAAAGTGTTAGAAAGTAAAACATAAGGCTGTCTGAACCCTACATCAAATGTTCCATATTATATTCTATATTTTATTCATTATGAGGTACAGGGGACAAGGTAACAAAAGTCCCTGAATAACGTCTGTGCTGCAAAAATATAAAATTTGCTTCAGTCACTAAGTTGTTTAAAGTACATATAAAAGATGTATATAGTGTATTCACCCCTCTAACATGTCTTATAACTTTCCCAGTTATTTTTTAACACCCATAAATTATATTTTACTGAATTTCCCCGTGGTGGGACTATTAAAGGTTATTATTATTATTATTATTATTATTATTATTATTATTATTATTATTATTATTATTATTATTATTATACATAAAAAATACATGTAACAATAAGACAAATCTTTACTGATTCTGCATTTAATTTATAAACCCTTTATAATAAAATGGTTACTATACATTCAATAAATCAATATTACAAGCAAATAAGAAACTATGTTATATTTTCTATTAGAGAAAAATGCTTTTTTCTCGACTAATAAGGTACTTCCTTTCTTTCATCTCCCTCTTAAACTGATATATTACCTTCAATTCCAAGCTAAAATCCATCTTGCGAGATGAGACAGACCTTTAGCTCACTAAGGATCAGGCTACAGGCTGCCCAAAGAAATCTATGGAGTTGGGAGGGGAGAAAGAGGGATAAGACTCTGGAGGGAAAGAGTAGCAAAGGGGCATAAGGAGGCGCTGCTGATTCTATAATTTTTTTTTTTATCTCACCACAAAGCATGGTTCACAACTAAACTGTTCATAATGCTGTATAATGTTCTCCATGCTGCTGCATCTATGGGTGAGCTACAGAGATACAGGGGAGCAGGATCTCTTCTTTTTTGAGTGCTGTGCATGGGAGTAATCATAGCAGCAGGTCTTCCCCCACCACCTCAGGGACATCTTACAATTAGACATAGAACCTACAGAGAGGGGGGACCTGTGAAAAATGCCATATGCAAGTCATATAATGGCTATGAGCAAACATAGGGGGAATTTATTAAGAGCAATGTTTGTTACACCATCTTTAATCTATTTCTCGCTGTTGTGTTGGCAGATACACCAAAATTATTAAGAAGTGCAAACCTCCTAATAATTTTGCCACATCTTAGCTGGTCAGTGTGCCAGAAGTTGAAATCTACGCCAGCTAGTGGTTGGTATAGATTTCAGACGTTATTTGAGCCATTTTTTTTGGTGCAAGTAATGTTAAATCTGTCATAAGTAGCGCAAAAAAGACTAAAAATCCAGCCATGCACCAAATAGGGTGACTTTTATCAAATATTTTACACCAGACATTGTCACAAAATGTATGACAAATCTCAATCCCGCTGTGCTTATGTACAGTCACAGAAGCTTATTCTGAAAACGTATCTAACAATGACAGGTACACTTTTTACAATATGAAACCACCAGGTCTAATTTTCTATTTCTGTACTTGACCTATATTCATACTTGGACCTACAACTCAGATTGGATATGTGTATGTCAGGCTAGATTACTTGGCCATAGGTGAACATAAGGAACAAATATCCTAATAATACATTTATATATATTTGGGTAGTTTTAGTCAGATATAAACCTGTCTTTTTCCTGGTCAGCAAGTTATTACTTACATTGCACATTTTAGGGCATAAAAATACATATTTGGGTATACCAATGTACTATATCATACTTTGCTAGAAATACCCCTGATGATCCTAATGCTGAAATAATATTTTAGAGATCCCCTCTTGGTAAAGAGGTTGTCCAGGAATTACAGTTCTGGGTCAGGAGCCCAGGGAAGGTAAAACGTAAAAAAAACCCCCCAAAACTTACTCACTCGTCCCCAACACTCCGGTGTCTGCTGCCATTGTCCAGTCCAGCGGTGCCCAGGGGCTTGTTCTGGGACAGGTGTGTTTTTTATAATGTTTCACCTTCCCTAGTCTCCTGGCCCAGAACTGTAATTCCGGGACAACCCCTTTAAGCCTTACATGTATGTGTACAAATGTATGCTTATTTATGCAAACAGACGCACAAGGAATGACATCACAGAACCCAGAGGCACAGCTTGACCTTCTTTCACCCAGGCCATTGATTCAGTTCACTTCCCTAGCTCCCTGTCTAAATAACCTAGCCAAGGTAGACTGACTTGTTGTCCACCTTCCCTTAACCCAGCACCTAGTGTACATGTGCCATACCAGCCCTCTTTGTAATCCAAAAGACAGAGATTGACACAAACAAGTGTAAAGTTTTTTGACTCATACGCAAATCCCTTAAGGGTAATAAAAACTAAAGAAAAGACTTATTTAACCAGGTCCTTTTTATGGTTCGTGCAGACACATTTTCAGGTTCTTTGGTACATGTGGTTTTTAAGGCTATAACTCTTTTTTTTCATTTGGGTTAGTCAGATGAGTTTTGCATCTTTTTTTCAGTGATACATAGGACTTTATTCCTATATAACTTTTATATTTGCATATCATATCATATATGCATTCACATATATAATTTTTATAGTTTTTAAATATCTAGATAAATGTAGAAAAAAAAGAGAGGGAAAACATTTTTTTTCTTTTTCTTTAATAGCACAAAATGCTACAAAAATTTTTTAAAAAGTTTTCTTTCTCCATTATGGACATTTTTATGTTGGTGACACATTTTTTTGTTGTTGAAACTTTAGCCACAGTTGCAGCAGGAATACAGCTTCTTGGTATATGCAAAGCTTATCTGGGTCTTCTGGGGCCTTCAGCTTGACCATCCCTGCTTTCTCTTTGGGATGTCCGGCTGTCACTAACAGTCAGTTCCTGACTCCAGTAGTTGCATGAGCTCATTCACAGGTATGTCCTTAATTGCTGAACACCCATACGTACAGTGCCTTACGAAAGTATTCGGCCCCCTTGAACTTTTCAACCTTTTGCCACATTTCAGGCTTCAAACATAAGGATATCAAATTTTAATTTTTTGGTGAAGAATCAACAAAAAGTTGGACACAATCGTGAAGTGGAACGAAATTTATTGGATATTTTAAACTTTTGTAAAAAATAAAAAACTGAAAAGTGGGGCGTGCCAAATTATTCGGCCCCCTTAAGTTAATACTTTGTAGCGCCACCTTTTGCTGCGATTACAGCTGTAAGTCGCTTGGGGTATGTCTCTATCAGTTTTGCACATCAAGAGACTGAAATTCTTGCCCATTCTTCCTTGGAAAACAGCTCGAGCTCAGTGAGGTTGGATGGAGAGCGTTTGTGAACAGCAGTTTTCAGCTCTTTCCACAGATTCTCGATAGGATTCAGGTCTGGACTTTGACTTGACCATTCTAACACCTGGATACGTTTATTTGTGAACCATTCCATTGTAGATTTTGCTTTATGTTTGGGATCATTGCCTTGTTGGAAGATAAATCTCCACCCCAGTCTCAGGTCTTTTGCAGACTCCAACAGGTTTTCTTCCAGAATGGTCCTGTATTTGGCTCCATTTATCTTCCCATCAATTTTAACCATCTTCCCTGTCCCTGCTGAAGAAAAGCAGGCCCAAACCATGATGCTGCCACCACCATATTTGACAGTGGGGATGGTGTGTTCAGGGTGATGAGCTGTGTTGCTTTTACACTAAACATATCGTTTTGCATTGTGGCCAAAAAGTTCGATTTTGGTTTCATCTGACCAGAGTACCTTCTTCCACATGTTTGGTGTGTCTCCCAGGTGGCTTGTGGCAAACTTTAAACAAGACTTTTTATGGATATCTTTGAGAAATGGCTTTCTTCTTGCCACTCTTCCATAAAGGCCAGATTAGTGCAGTGTACGACTGATTGTTGTCCTATGGACAGACTCTCCCACCTCAGCTGTAGATCTCTGCAGTTCATCCAGAGTGATCATGGGCCTCTTGACTGCATCTCTGATCAGTCTTCTCCTTGTTTGAGATGAAAGTTTAGAGGGACAGCCGGGTCTTGGTAGATTTCCAGTGGTCTGATACTCCTTCCATTTCAATATGATCGCTTGCACAGTGCTCCTTGGGATGTTTAAAGTTTGGGAAATCTTTTTGTATCCAAATCCGGCTATAAACTTCTCCACAACAGTATCACGGACCTGCCTGGTGTGTTCCTTGGTCTTCATGATGCTCTCTGTGCTTTAAACAGAACCCTGAGACTATCACAGAGCAGGTGCATTTATATGGAGACTTGATTACACAGAGGTGGATTATATTTATCATCATCAGTTATTTAGGACAACATTGGATCATTCAGAGATCCTCACTGAACTTCTGGAGTGAGTTTGCTGCACTGAAAGTAAAGGGGCTGAATAATATTGCACGCCCCAATTTTCAGTTTTTTATTTTTTACAAAAGTTTAAAATAACCAATAAATTTCATTCCACTCCACAATTGTGTCCCACTTGTTGTTGATTCTTCACCAAAAAATTTAAATTTTATATCCTTATGTTTGAAGCCTGAAATGTGGCAAAAGGTTGAAAAGTTCAAGGGGGCCGAATACTTTCGCAAGGCACTGTACATAGTGAACAAGCAGTCAGCAAGCGGTTAAAATATTTTCCCCTTAATAACAATGTATAACTTATATACAGGTTAGATGATAAGTAACCATTGGACCCCCCAAGATCATGAAAATGTGAGACCCTTTTCCCCTGTTTCAATGGAATGATGGTTGCGTATATGCATTTCAATATCTATGGTACTGATAAAAATAACCAGGTTGAGTGCTCAGATATCTTTGTCAGTCCCACAGACTTTAGATCGAGCAACCGTCATTCCTTTTAAATGGGTTAGACTGGATCCCATAGTCAGGATCAGTGCAAAAACTGATCCCTTATCACCTATCCTGTGAATACTGTGGGGCAAACCCTTTAAATACTATATGTATATCTGATAATCACTTATAGACTACAAGCAGGACACTACAATAGAATACTCCAAGGAAATTGGTGGTGGTTACCTTTTCAATTAAAGATATGGAGGTCATCATTCAACACATGGGCCTCCTATAGAGAAGAGCGTTACATTTTATCACTTTGATCAAATCCAATAATCGATGACTAAATGGTTGGTTAGTTCTACAGTTTTATTTGAAGAGTCAACTCTAAATCCTGTTCACAGATAATAGAATATGACCAGGATTTTACAGTATTATAATGTGTATACATTGTTTGGTTACAGGAAGAGATGTTTCTCGCTAGGAGAAATGATTTTAATAATGTTCATAAAGGGCTCACAAATATAATAATCAGTGAGACGATTACCAGGCTTCACAATGAATTACAGCAGAGGAAGCATCTCTGGACCCACTGTGAGTATTACAGCTACTGTTACTAAACCATATGGATTTCTGGGCCTCTGCTGCCATCTGCTTCTATGTTGTGTTACAACGCCTTCCTTGGCTCGCTGTTATCTGTTAAGTGCTGCATCATGTTTTACATTGTCATGACCTAAATTATTAAAAATGTGGTAACTGTAGAAGGCAGGTGCAGTGACTGAGAGCTCTTAATCATTGTGTCATAGACACTGTGGGTGAATGGCTTGTCGCCCCGTCCATATGTATTACTTTGCACCTCAGTGGCTGGAGCACAATTATTATTCTTTTATAGTGGAAAAGCTATGGAAGGAGGATTTTTCATTTTACAAAATGGATTTTCACTTGATCAACTCATACACTATATTGAGCACTATTGAGTTGGCAGCCCCTTCATCAGATTCCCTTTGAAATGCAATTACTCCCATTGGTAGACTGTAGTGCTCTCTGAATAGACAACCATTAAAGAGACTTTGCAAGTTCAGGAAACTGGTTGTCTACCATTAGGATAGGCCTTCAACATCTGATCGGTGGGGTCCTACAGGTATAGCTTCACCTAAACAATATTCAGTGATATAGACAGTGCACTCCTATAACTGAGGAGCACGTGAAGGAATACACCATTGGATTTGGACAATGGCAGCTCTGACAGACCTAAGTCGCCTAGAATTTCATATGAAAGAAGTGACTGGAATTATTTATTTATTCACAGTGAGACTACATAACCTGGTGCCAAACCTCATTTTAGACATAGACTGTAGATTTGTGAATTTGTCAACATTTCCTTTCAATTAAAGATGATCAAGTAGAAGCAAATACTAAAACTTTTGGCTCTAGAGATGAGCAATTCGGCTCTTTACAAGTTTTCTAAAAAATTTTTGGTTCAGTCAAACCCAAGAATTTTGGGGTTTGCCACCTACGAATCTCTTATTATACTTTGTCATTTCTTGAGACCCCAGAGTATAATAATCGGAGGCCTGGGGAGATGCAGGGAAATAATAAACAGCTCATATTCACCTTCCTCACCTCTCTGGGACTCCCAGAGACCCCAGAGTATAATAATACCACTACCGGTTTAGATCAAACAAGCTGAACAGAGATGTTCCCATCATTACCCAGTGCAGAGTTTTTGGTGTAAGAGATTTGATATCCTACAGTGATTTAGTTAGCAGAACGATGGCGAATTCTATGCACTATGCGCGTTCTCAGCCATCACCACGCTCTAACTTAATGTCACCTCTCACTTTGTGTCCGAGTTGCTGGGGTTCATAATTTCTTCCATTTACAATAATACCACTCACAACTGATGGTGGGTCAAGGAGGGAAGAAATTTCACAAACTGATTTGTTGCAGCCAAGGCTGTGGAGTCAGAGACAGAGTCATGGAGTTAGAGTCAGGACCAATTTTGGAGTCAGAAAAGAATTACCAATTCTGACTCCAGCTTCAAAATAAAAATGATTATTTTATTTTATTATATTATACAATTTTAATATTGTAGAATTAATTAGATATATAGTTTGTTACATGTTTACTTTCATAGTAGGTGGCTTTTTAAGGAATTAGGGGATGTTTAATGCTTGTGCTTAAACACGGTTGTCAGCCATTTATTTAGGATTCAGAATTGGGCTGTGAAAAACAGAGAAGTTGGTTACAGCATAAGAACACATAAAGATTTTTTACCAGGCAGAAAAAAATCTGCTTCAGTTTGAGTTTAAAGCCTTTTTGCAGCAGTTTTTGAAGAGGTTTCTGGAGCAGTTTTCAGCAGTATCTTTTTGCTTAGCCCATAGGGTTCTGTTTTTTGTTTTTTTTTGTAAAAACTTCCTCAAAAAATCTACTAGCAGAAAAAAATGTGCCATTGCCTTATACTGAAATAAATGGGAGGCATATTTTAAGTATTTTTTAACCAGATTGTGAAGCAGAATCTGTACCACACGAGCTGGAATTCAATGAGCTCTTTAGAACAAGCCATTCTCTCATAAATGTTTATAAAGACAGACTGCATGGCTGGGCGCTATGGGACTGAATGAAACACCTGAACACATAGAGAGATAGATAGATAGATAGATAGATAGATAGATAGATAGATAGATAGATAGATATCCACCATTACTGCAACCAAGGAGGTGTTGTTCACCTTTCCCAGGTTCCTGAATGGCAAATCTGACCAATCTGACCATTCTCATACCACTGCATAGTCAAGTAGATATGCCATTCAGAATTCTTGGAAAGCTGGATTACGTCCCTTCTAACAGCTGCACTGTAGACATATTAGTCGTCAGTAGAATCTAGCTAAAAAACGGTTAAGTAGAATTCTTTAACTGACTTGACAGAAAAGAGCAACTCAGTGACATATTTCCGATCTTATTTTAGGGAGAAATGCTTATCTGCAGAACAAATGTTATCACAGAAAAGTGCTCTAGCGTGAGATAGGACGGCAGATGCAGGTATCAATAAAAGAAATGCTGACAGACATAGCAAGAAAAATCCTCAGGCAGCATGACAATAACTTATTGGCTGGATTTCAGGAGTGATATTTATTACACAGTAGTCCAGTATCTCTTCCAACACAATGAAAAGTGATGCACAAAATATGTCCCTTAATTTAAAGGACATATATTGTTTCCATATAGCTTGCAGCGGTTCATTATTGTCAGTCGTGGAGGTCTGCAGACATTGAGATAATTCTAGCTCTGCAACATGGTAAACAGCTTGATCTAACAGCAGAAGTTTCTGTGTAAGGGGGTAAGGGGTATTTCAATTCTTTCACTCACTAGGGAGTTGATTGTTCCAGGCGGTAATCTCCATCAGGAATACTGTGCCCTCTGCTTGTTAGAAAACCTCCTCTAATCAGGATTGTTATCCAGACAGCAGCACAGTTAAGGTGCCAATACAGGCTCCAGAGAAACATATTTGTCTCCTAATGCAAAGTCTTTCTGTGCCTGGCAGACTGCAGATTTTCTTCTTTACTGCAGCTTATTTTACTGTAGACACGCAGCATAGCTCTTAAGATGTTTTGCAGACTGATCTTACAAATCACACAAAGCGCTGCTATCTTGCAAATATACAAGAACAGTATTTGCTATCAATGGTTGCTCAAATGACTAATATGTCTCAGCCCTTGACAGATGTCATTCTAAAAGGTTAAAGAGGCTATTTGGGCACCTAATTTATTTTAATAATAAAATAATAAAAGTAATACTTTACTGGTCCCCTGTCACTTCCATTGTGATGCCACTCAGATCAGATTAGCGATTTGCTGTAGTGTTTATGTGTCCATGTCGACAAGTCATCACTGAAGAAGGAAGAACAGAGTTACACTAGGTTCATACTAGCATTCTGATCCGCACGGGGACCTGAAAGACGGAGACCCTGTCCGCTTAAGAAACAAATACCTGCAGAAACCCGTGGACCCCATAAACTAAAATGGGGTCCGCCATGTTTCCACTGGTTTTATACTGAAACTGGCAGAGAGAAAAGTCCTCCTTGCAGGACAATTTTAAGTGGACTCTGCGGTGGAGTCTTGTATGGAGACTCCAATGCAGATGTGAACCTAGCCCGTGTGTTTGCCGAATTTACCAGCCTGACCTTCATGCCGGGAGCAGGACTCCTACAATAATAGTTATCTATAATGCTAGGCGTCTCTGCCTCCCAGTGATATATTGTCCCATACTGTAATCGGTACAGGACAGTCTGTTGCTGTTGTTTTTTTTTACATTGAGCTCTATGTAAAAGAATGGCATACGTGTGTACCTGTTTTTTTGCATCCATTAAACAAATCTGCTAAACAGATGTAAAAAACGTGAATGGAACATTAGTATGGAAAAAAAAAATTATTGTAACATGGCATAAAAAGGCATTACACACAAGTTAGTTTATCAGCATGTCACACTCCAAGGATACATTCAGTATATAAACATGGGTGATTTAGTGCCCTGACAGTCCCTACTGGAGCACCGCTTCACACTCCCCCCCCCCCTCAGTTCAATGACTGTTGTCCTCAGTGGGACACATTTATAAAGACTGGAATATCCATTTCAGGAAAGTGGCAAAGGCGTAAAAGAAAAAAAAAGTAGCAAAATTTTGCACATAATAAATCTCTGATAAATCAGGATTATCCCACCCCAGGGCAGCTCCTAACTTTCCTCTCATCCCTTGCAGATAAGTTTTGAAACCATTTTCATATTAAATATATTGTTATATGTTCAAAACAATGAGCAGGTTGTCCAGAGGTTTAGTTAGCAAATTTTAAAATGGACTACGAAGGGAAACTGAACCCCTAGTTGGTGGTAAGGCTGGGCAAATGATCAAATTTAAGGTGGTAAACTACCATTAGCTATAAACAACTTCTAAAAATTGTCACATGGACTTTTATAATCTCTTCACATCCTAGCCATTTAGTGTCCACACCAAAGCTGAAATTTTAATATAATAGTGGGGGAGATTTACTGAGCAAAATACACCAAAATCCCAGCTTAATTTGTGCCACAAAACCTGATGTACAGTACATGTTGCTATTATGTGTTTTTGTTAGCTCGACAAGGGAATGTGTGTTCAAAATTGCACAAAAATTGTGCAAAGTATGACAACCAGTGGGTGATGTAAAGTTAGACAATAGTGTCTAACAAAGCGGTAAATTTATCCAGCTTTGAACTTTGGCACATCTATAGACTGCCAGGTCTACGTATTAGTCAGAATTAGTAAATCACTCCATAACATACCAGATACACACATGGACAAAATTGTTGGTACCCCTCGTTTAATGAAAGAAAAACCCACAATGGTCACAGAAATAACTTGAATCTGACAAAAGTAATAATAAATAAAAATTCTATGAAAATGAACAAATGAAAGTCAGACATTGCTTTTCAACCATGCTTCAACAGAATTTTTAAAAAAAGAAAACTCATGAAACAGGCCTGGACAGAAATGATGGTTCCCTTAACTTTATATTTTGTTGCACAACCTTTTGAGGCAATCACTTCAATCAAACGTTTCCTGTAACTGTCAATGAGACTTCTGCACCTCTCAACAGGTATTTTGGCCCACTCCTCATGCGCAAACTGCTTCAGTTGTTCTGGGTTTGAAGGGTGCCTTTTCCAGACGGCATGTTTCAGCTCCTTCCAAAGATGCTCAATAGGATTTAGGTCAGGGCTCATAGAAGGCCACTTCAGAATAGTTCAATGCAGAGGCGTAGCTAGGGGTTCAGCACAGGGGGGCGAACACGTCCAAGTGGGCCCCCAACTCAGGTATACCAACACTATCACTATATGGTGACCGTATAGTGGTAGATAGTGGTTCTACACAGGGCTGTGAAGACCAGTTACATAAATACAGTACAGGAACACTGTTGTGACTTACAGGTGACATCTCTGACGGTTTACATTTATCGTCTCTTCCATCTGGACTGCCATGACCACTTCTTCCAGCTGTGACTGTAAAGTTTGTAACACAGACATCTTTGGCTCCTCACTTTTCCAGGCACCTGACCCACATTGTCCTCAATTACATAACCTCTCCATCCTTCTGCTACCCCAATTATAAAATATATCATATAAAATCCCCTGGAAATGAATAATAACCCCATGTGCCTTTTTAATTTAATAATGCTCCTATGTGTCCCATTTATTTAATACTGCCCCTCAATTAATAATTCCCCCTAATTAATAATGCCCTGTGTACCCTCTTAAATCAATTTAATGCCCGAGTGCCACCTAAAATTAATATTGCCCAATTCCCCTATTATTAATTATACCCTCTTATGTCTCCTTGTATAAATTATGCCCTCTTACATAAATGCCGCTCTTGTATTAATAATGCCTATTAATAACCCCTTTGTATGAAAGACGACCTTTCATGTCCTCATTCATATGCGGTTTTATATACCACTAGAAAGCTGACAGTGCGCTGAATTCAGCACACTGTCCGCTTTCCCGTTCCGTTATGTGCCCCGGCGGAGGAGATATCAATGCCATTAGTTTCGGCACTGATCTCTCTCCACCGTTAGAAGGGCGTTCCTGACAGTGTAGCGTCATCGCTGGGCTGTGAGGAATGCCCCCCCCCCAAGACTTGTACTGGGGGAGGGGGGCCTTACTCAAAGCTCAGCGTCATCACAGGGCGGTAAGGAACGCCCCCTCTGACAGTACAAAGCTATGTTAGAGTACTGTCAGGGGGAACCTTCCTCACAGCCCAGCGATGACGCTAGACTGTCAGGAACGCCTTTCTGACAGTGGGGACAGATATGTGCCGAAACTAACTGCACCGATCTCTCCTCCATCGGGGCACATAATGGGAAAGCCGACTGTCTGCTTTCTAGCGGTATATAAAATCACAGGTTCATGAGGACATGAAATGTCCTCTTTAAAGGGGTTGTCCAGAAAGTGGACAAATCACAGTGGAGGTGGAGTAGGTGATATAAAAAAATCATGCTCAGGCTGGGTTCACACCAACACTTGAACCCCGTTGAGGGATTCTGTCCCCCTTTCCGTTTGAAAAATGCGGAAAGAAAAGTCCTGCAAGCAGACCTTTTTTCTCTGCATTTTTCAGGCAGAAACCAGACAGAAACCCAGAAGACCCCATTATAGTCCGCAGGTAACCGCTTTACAAGCAAATTAGAAACCGAGCGCTAGTGTGAACTCAGCCTTACCTGTCCCCAGTGCTCTGGTGTCTGCCGCCACTGTCTGTTCAGGTGCCATACATGACTGCTGAGGCCATCAGTGGTGTCAGTGATGGCTGGAAAGGACCCAGTCATGTATAGGAGTGACATCACCGAGTCCTTTCCAGCCACTGCTGAGGCCAATCACGTGCAGTGCAGGACCTGCGGCAGGGAAGCGGCGTGCGTGTGCCTGGACTGACAGCAGCAGAGGGCTGAGGACATCGGTAGCCCGGGGACAGGTGAGTATTTTTTTTATGTTTCACCTTCCCCGCCTCCTCTCCAATTTGCCCAATACAATCTTTACCAGTAAACTTTATTATTCCCTAGAAAACCCCTTTAATACTATCCCAATGCCCCCTAATATTATCTCCCCTTACATTCATTCAGCCCCCAATGACCTTTCACTATAATTTATATCCTCTTTTACTAAAGCCCCCTAATATCCCTTATATTAGTTATGGCCTCTTATCTAAGTTCCCAATGCTCCCAACTGACCTCTTATATGTATTCCCCCCACCCCCAATTACAATGCCCAAAGTGAGTTAAAAAAAAAAGTCGATGCTACTCACCTACCTCCGATCCCCTGAGGAGGAGTCTCCACCGCCGGCACTGCCGCTGCTTACTGAAGACGCAGGACCTGCGTCCTGGCGCGGACGGCGCAGGACAATGACGTCATCGCGCAAACGTCTGTGTCAGGACGCAGACGTCTTAGGGCAGCTCATGGGCCACAGGCCTGAATTGGCTTGTGGTTTACAAGCTACGTACAAACAGAGAATGTATTTTAACTGCATCGGTGTCATGCAGACGCCAATGCAGTTAATATGTGAGGGTAACCTGTGTTGCGGCGGCCCCGAAGTGGTCCCCCGAGATTCAGTTGGCCTGGGGCCACCGCCCCCCTGCCCCCCCCACTAGCTACGCCTCTGGCGCTGCTCCATACACTAGTCAGTAGCGGAGGTGTCTGGAGCTGCAACCCCCACTCCCATACAAAAATAGGAGCAGGGCTACTTTCAGTGGCCACATCAAATGATCACTGTAGGGTTCAGTTTTGGGATTCACTGTCACCTGACCTATCTGATACTGATGACCTCTCCTATGGAGAGGTCATCAGTATCAAATATCTTCAAAACAAGATAAGTTCACACAAATACGGCCTATTAAACTTAGTACTGACCAATTTTGAAACTGCAGCTTGGCCTGGAAGGACCCTGATGTGGAGGACACCCTGCAGAACGACCTGTTGCTACTTTCTGCAGTATCTGTTAGCACATAGAGCACAGGCAGGGACCAGGGGGCGGAGTTTCAGCGCGCTGTGCGTCACGTGCCGACGCTCTGCTCTAATCAGTTGCAGGTATCGTTCCCTGCTCAACCTCAGTCAGCCAGTAAGCGGTGAGCAGGATAAGTAAGCGCTGTAAAAGTCAGCAACGGCCGCTGCTCAGCGCTACACATCTTGGGCTGGTTCCTCACTCGGTTAATATGTCTTCCTCAGCCAGGGAGTGAGGAACCAGTCTAGGATGTGTAGCGCTGAGCAGCCGATGTAGATAGAAATCTTTTGATACCGTTAGTGGGCCCCCACCTTCTCACTGGGCCCGGGGCCGTCGCCCCCTCTCCCCCCCCCCCCCGCTAGCTACGCCTCTGGTTCAATGTTTTC
This sequence comes from Leptodactylus fallax, assembly GCA_947044405.1. Taxonomy (NCBI): domain Eukaryota; kingdom Metazoa; phylum Chordata; class Amphibia; order Anura; family Leptodactylidae; genus Leptodactylus; species Leptodactylus fallax. Next base: position 8,329,707 of record CAMRHE010000016.1, read on the forward strand.
CTCTTAGCCATTCTTGGATGTTTTTAGCTGTGTGTTTTGGGTCATTATCCTGTTGCAAGACCCATGACCTGCGACTGAGACCAAGCTTTCTGACACTGGGCAGCACATTTCTCTCTAAAATCCCTTGATAGTCTTGAGATTTCATTGTACCCTGCACAGATTCAAGACACCGTGTGCCAGATGCAGCAAAGCAGCCCCAGAACATAACAGAGCCTCCTCCATGTTTCACAGTAGGGACAGTGTTCTTTTGAAGATATGCTTCATTTTTCCGTCTGTGAACATAGAGCTGATGTGCCTTGCAAAAAATTTCAATTTTTGTCTCATCTGTCCATAGGACATTCTCCCAGAATCTGTGTGGCTTGTCAACATGTATTTTGGTAAATTACTTTTGTCAGATTCAAGTTATTTCTGTGACCATTGTGGGTTTTTCTTTCATTAAACGAGGGGTACCAACAATTTTGTCCACATGTGTATTCAGGAGATCATTACTAGAGATTCCAGCACTGGATATTATAGATGGAGATGACTAGTGAATTAGTGGTGCACTCAGCTATATACAGTGGGGAAAAAAAGTATTTAGTCAGCCACCAATTGTGCAAGTTCTACCACTTAAACAGATGAGGCCGGCCTGTAATTGTCATCATAGGTAGACCTCAACTATGAGAGACAAAATGAGAAAACAAATCCTGATGTCTGATTTTTTAAGAATTTATTTGCAAATTATGGTGGAAAATAAGTATTTGGTCAATAACAAAAGTTCATCTCAATACTTTGTTATATATCCTTTGTTGGCAATGACAGAGGTCAAACGTTTTCTGTAAGTCATCACAAGGTTGGCACACACTGTTGCTGGTATGTTGGCCCATTCCTCCATGCAGATCTCCTCTAGAGCAGTAATGTTTTGGGGCTGTCGCTGGGCAACACGGACTTTCAACTCCCCTCCAAAGGTTTTCTATGGGGTTGAGAGCTGGAGACTGGCTAGGCCACTCCAGGACCTTGAAATGCTTCTTACGAAGCCACTCCTTCATTGCCCTGGTGGTGTGCTTGGGATCATTGTCGTGCTGAAAGACCCAGCCACGTTTCATCCTCAATGCCCTTGCTGATGGAAGGAGGTTTGCATTCAAAATCTCACGATAGATGGTCCCATTCATTCTTTCATGTACACGGATCAGTCGTTCTGGTCCCTTTGCAGAGAAACAGCCCCAAAGCAGGATGTTGCCACCCCCATGCTTCACAGTAGGTATGGTGTTCTTTGGATGCAACTCAGCATTCACTCTCCTCCAAACACGACGAGTTGTGTTTCTACCAAACAGTTCTACTTTGGTTTGATCTGACCATATGACATTCTCCCAATACTCTTCTGAAACATCCAAATGCTCTCTAGAAAACTTCAGACGGGCCCAGATATGTACTGGCTTAAGCAGGGGGACACGTCTGGCACTGCAGGATCTGAGTCCCTGGCGGAATAGTGTGTTACTGACGGTAGCCTTTGTTACATTAGTCCCAGCTTTCTGCAGGTCATTCACTAGGTCCCCCGTGTGGTTCTGGGATTTTTGCTCACCGTTCTTTTGATCATTTTGACCCCATGGGGTGAGATCTTGCGTGGAGCCCCTGATCGAGGGAGATTATCAGTGGTCTTGTATGTCTTCCATTTTCTAATTATTGTTCCCACAGTTGATTTCTTCACACCAAGCTGCTTGCCTATTGCAGATTCAGTCTTTCCAGCCTGGTGCAGGTCTCCAATTTTGTTTCTGGTGTCCTTCCACAGCTCTTTGGTCTTCACCATAGTGGAGTTTGGAGTGTGACTGTTTGAGGTTGTGGACAGGTGTCTTTTATACTGATAACAATGTCAAACAGGTGCCATTACTACAGGTAATGAGTGGAGGACAGAGGAGCCTCTTAAAGAAGAAGTTACAGGTCTGTGTGAGCCAGAAATCTTGCTTGTTTGTAGGTGACCAAATACTTATTTTCCACCATAATTTGCAAATAAATTCTTAAAAAATCAGACAATGTGATTTTCTAGATATGTTTTCTCATTTTGTCTCTCATAGTTGAGGTCTACCTATGATGACAATTACAGGCCTCTCTCATCTTTTTAAGTGGGAGAACTTGCACAATTGGTGGCTGACTAAATACTTTTTTTCCCCACTGTAAGCCTTATAAAACATACCCTTTCTGATAGATATCCAGCAAATGGATGACATTTTAACCACATTCTTTACTATGTTATACTTGTTTTTCTTTCTATTATTATTTTTTGCAATGTTTTTTAAAATGTATAACACATGCTAATTCTATTCTGGTGCAGAGGCAGGATCCCCGAGTGCAAATATCCTATATTCATAAATCATTGTAAGAAAAAAAAAAACATGACATTTGCTTGCAGCGGTATATATATTGTCCATTACGTCCTATGCTTAACACACGGGGCTCAGGCAGAACTCTTTGAAGAGTAGTATCAAAAACCTGGTCTAGTGGAAATACAAAATTAGAATTCTGGAGATGCCACTTCTGTGCAATGCAGTATTTTCTCTTTCTGCAAATTACAACTAGTGACTGCAGGCAATGCTACACAGCTCCGATACACTGAAAATGTCCTATTCATTGCAGTCATGAGCTTTACACTATCTACACCAAGCTTAATGCAGGAAATATATAGACCACTTAATCACAATGGATTTTATACACCGTAATATAAAAAGTGTCTATTAGACATACCTATAATTTATAGTATGTAAGACTGCATTGAGGATTGTGCCCTATATAAATACAAATGGCTACAGTGCGTGATCCAGCCAGTCAGTTCTTAAGGCGGAATTTCACAATGTTACACTGGCATGTTACAAGATAGTGGTCAGATAGGGGGGCATGTACATGGACTGATAGTGAGTCATTTACAGTTCTCAAACTACCACTCCATTGAAGTCAATGAAACTAATTTTGGCTAAAATTTTAAGCATAGAGGATCATTGGCGTTGTCAATAACTAAAGATAAGCGATCATTATTAAAGACCAGAAAAATCCCTTTATCACTGTGTGTATGCAGTATAAAATACAAACAAATTGGGGATTAAAGTTTCAGAAGAGACTGGCATCTTTTGGTAAATGTCATACTGAATGATCTGTGAGGGTCCGGTACATAGCTCCATTCTGAGAAAAAGCAGGCAAGATACTAGGCAGCCATGGGCTGGTATCTTTAAAGTATGTCCAAAGGGCGGAAATATATATCGGACACATACTTTTTGCCCAGGAATCCATAGCAGAAATTTCACTTGATTCAATGGGGCTAATCTTTATGCAGCCACCCACTATGGTTTGGCACTGAAACCGTGGCCACTTTTTTTTCCCATTACATGATTTTCAAAGCCATAAGTGGAATAAAAATTTCTGTTCACAGAATGGAATGGCCCAGTTTTCCTATGTATATTTTAGCATGGAAAACTGCAGCAAAAAAACTGCACCGTAAACCTACTTTTCTACTGGGAAGTACTATGCATGCAAAACACTCAGTTTTTGCTGATACCGAACATATTCTCAGTTCTTTGACTGTTATGGGAAGCAATGTTTCTTGGAGTCATTAGCCCAAAGTACTAGGATGGTCAGTGCATGTAATCCTTGAAAAGTTATTGTTGAAAATATTTATTTATGACTGAAAAGTCAGTAAAGGATTCTTTTATTCTTTCTCTACAATGGGACAGTCTCCATTGAACAGCTGATGTTGATATGTGTCAGCAAGTTCTCTTAATAAGTGATTTCTGAGAATAGTGAATCTTAGACTGTGTTCACACGTTGTGGCTACATTGCATTTTTGCTACAGTTTTTGTAGAATTACTGCAAAATGCTATTCCTGTGCCCATTGAAATGAGGATCAGATTCATCATAGTGCTATATGTTATGTCCCTGCACTTGAAGAAACTGGAATTTTTATTTTGCTAGTTCATCTATTCTTGTCATGTTACGAACTACTATAGCCAGAAAATATTGTCTACCAAATAGGACTATTTAACTGAGGACCTATCACTAGGTCTGAAAAGCCAAATGATATAACTCATTTGATAGGTGCTGTCACCCTGGGCATTTTGGTGTTTGGTTTATTCAAATCCATTCAGCCACTCCAAAGATATAAGCCCTTTTAGTGATGATGCAAATTAAGGTATACTATCCAAGTGGGTGGTAACATTGTATGACGTACAGCACACAGAAACTTCAAACTCAGAGAAACCACAGTGTTACAGCCCACTTGGCTAGTATACCGTAGTTTGCATCAACACAACAAGGGCTTATATCTTTGGATAAACAAAAGACCAAAATGCAAAGGGCGAAAACACCTATCAGAGGATGGGGCTTATCAGACCTGGTAACAGGTCCTCTATAATACTTATCTTCCATCCACAAATTAAAGGTGTATTCCCTCCTCCTTATTTATGGCTATATCTATAGGATATTCCATAAATACCTGAGAGACGTGAGTACCACCTCTCTGCATCTTTCTCTAGAGCAGAGGTCAGCAACCTTTAGCACCTGTGCCAGGGCCGACACTTCAGGCATATTTACTCGGCACAGGGCTCTCTGTAATGTTTAAAATGCTGCTGCCCCTCGTAATCCCCCTCTCTCGTGGACCATATAAATACAGTCAGAGGGGAGGAAGCACTAAGGGGTAAAGCATAAGACATAGCATCCCAGTGTCCAGGCTGTGAGCTAGCCTAGTCAGAGGGTAGCAATTGCCTGTGCAATTTATTTTTGTAACTTGAAGCAAGTGCAAATATAAAGTATGATATGACAGCTGAGGATGCTAAAGTAGGCGTTTGTTCATTTTAACAAGGCTGGATAGGTATGTATGAGTTTATGCAACCAAAAAGCCCCCACAAAGCTGGCTTACTACAGATCACTCTGAGTATTCTGTTCAGCCAAAACTTGTATCCATCAGAGAAGAATCGTCTTTGCACAAAAAAGTCATGGACAAGGATCACATTGAAATGTAAGTTTAATCAACCAGATAATTGTTTACAGTTATGGTGTGCATTATATAACTTTTATGTATGGTCCACATCCCTACCATTATGGCACACTGACTACTTTATCTTTGACAGCTCAAACTGCTATTGCAAAACAGACTTAGACAAAATTTGATTATTGGCAATTAAAGGGTTAACTATCCTTTATCTGTCTACATTACTGCTGGAGTCTGTCTCGCACAGCACAGACATTCTCTCTCACTCCTATCTATGATTTCTATCACTATTCTGCCTGTAATTGATTAAATTTGACAAAAATGCCTCGTGTTCCAGCTCACAGCATCTTGTATACTGTATATGACATCAGCACTGTAATGTGTCCACCTACCTTTGACTATTGGCTGAGAGGCTGTCCAGTGATGCCAGACCATCACAGTGACTCACAAGACACATGTGTCTCCTGTATTTTCACTGGCAGTAAATGTGGCAGCGGCCACTTTAGTTCATCTGAGACAAATCGCCATTTATTAGGTTTCGTTAAAAACTGAACAATTTGGAATATTTGGGTCAAACCTGGTTTGTGATGAATCAGTTCACCCATCTCTAGTAATAGTCACCTCAATGATTAAAGGGATATTTCCACAGTATAGAGGATGTGTCTGATCACTGGGGTCCCAGTCTCTGAGACTCATTACTATAGAACAGCTATGAAAGAATATGGAATAGGTTTTAAACTCAGATCTGTGTGCTGTATATTATAGAGCACAGACTAGCACAGGTTAAATGTACAGTCACATTTTTTACCAGTGTGCTTGGTTATGTTCTACAGGGAAACAGTCACTCTTTGGTCTCCATACCACTGAAGTATTTCTTTATAAATTCTAAACTTCTACATTTATTATGTACCTACATTTTATCTCTGTGTTACAGTCCATGTGCTTTATAAATACACCCGGTAGGCAGGATACGGTAAAACTCGATGTACTGTGTTCTATTGTTACTGTGCGGCAATTTAAGCTCCACTAGGGGAAAATATATGGAAATACTGTTATTGCTATTCCATCAGAAATAACACTGTGAATTTGTTTTGTCTTGTGTTCCCAAATACATAGAATATTTTTTTTGCTTTAGACCAGTGCTGAAATGTCATATTATAGATCTTTCTCTATGTATGCCTAGCTATCATTATCCTGTCTGTATATGGGAATTGTATTCTATGTCCATTACAATAGTGTAAAGATCTATTCACAATGGTGTTTTTGGCTTGCTATTTTTAAAGGCAAGATTAGATGAGTCTGCAGCAATATTCTTGCCATCAAAAATATACCTGACAGATCCCTTTTTAAAGAGGACCTTTCATGTCCTCAGGCACATGCGGTTTTACATACCGCTAGAAAGCCGACAGCTCGCTGAATTCAGCGCACTGCCGGCTTTCCCGGTATGTGCCCCAGGGCTGGAGATATCGGTGGTGTAAGTTTCACGGTTTACTGTCAGAAAGACGCTGAATTCAAAGTTTAAAGTGTATGATAAAAGTGGCAAATTTTGGTGCATGGCTATGGGCACATTTGCATCTCCCTCAACTTGGACTGATCCATGTGACACCCAGAGGAGGAACAGCCAACAAAATTTCCCATAAAGCACCCCCTCTCTGAATGTTTAGGGCAGTGATGGAGAACCTTTTAGAGACAAAGTGCCCAAACTGCAACCCAAAGCCCACTAATTTATCCCAAAGTGCCAACACAGCAATTTAACCTTAATACTGTGCAGATCCACAATTGCAGACAATTACGGAGCTGAAAAATATGGTCGTATAAATAAATAATGAGGGGCCCCTACACAGTACAAACTGCTCCACAGTGGCCCCACACAGTACAATCTGCTCCACAGTGGCCCCCACACAGTACAATCTGCTCCACAGTGGAACCCACACAGTACAATCTGCAACACAGTGGCCCCCACATAGTACAATCTGCTCCACAGTGGCCGCCACATAGTACAATTTACTCCATAGTGATCCCCCCCAAAGTACATTCTGATGCAAAGTGGCCCCCCACACAGTATAATCTGTTCCACAGATGGATGCCCACAGAGAGGGCCCTGAGTGCCACCTCTGGCACGTGTGCAATAGGTTCGCCACCATGGGTCTTCACCTGACCCCCGGACTTAGGTGTCTACAGACTGTCTGACAGTAAATATTCAGGATATCAGCAAATGTAGTAAAATAAAATAAAATACATAGGGAACAGCTGGGATTATTCTACGGCAACGACAAGCGTATTGCTAACACTTAGGAAAGGGAAAGGGTGAACTACAGCAAGGTCATGTACCTCAGAAGAAGGCCACAGAAGTCAGGGAGAAATGAGAGAGGCCACCGGGAAATGTAGAGTGTACTAAGATGCCTCTTAATAAATTAGTAATAATATTTGAGTCAGAAGATGAAGGACACTACCTATATATTCATAGAAAGCTCGCTGGGTTAAAGAAAGGTCTCAAGAGTTTATATAAAACTTAACTTTTAATAAGGATATAAGTAAGAAAGTACAGAAGATAACTAAGTGACTCCCTTAAAATACCACAGAGTACCAAATGTGGGTGCTGTGTATATATAGCCCAGGGAGCAGTATAGTCAGAGATGACAGAAAGGATCCACTGGACTGGATCTTTTAACAAAAAATACCGCCATGTATTTGTTCAGTGGCCAGTATAAGTTTTATCCAAGGTGGCCATGGGTAAGTCTCTCTGTACTAAACAAACCCTTATTCAATTTTGCTATTCCAATAACCACATTATGTGGGTAAGCAAAGCACCAAAAAGAAAATAGCAGATACAAATATAGAGTTTTAATTCACCCTAGTGGGGGTGCGGTGTAGTCTGATCTGTATAAGAGGTGCTGGAGACCCGCATATGAATGCAACAATTGGGTCTCAGGAGTAGAGAAAAGCCAAATTGAGGCTATAGAACAGGGGTCGGCAACCCCTGGCACGCGTGCCAACTTTGGCACGCGGGAGACATCGGGATGGCATGCAAATAGCATCCGCTATCCCCCCTCGTCAAGAACCACTCATTCCCCTGGTACATCCCGCCCTGTCAAGACCCACTCATTCCCCCGGCCACCAGCCCTCCAGACGCTACCACCTGTACCACCGCCGCCCAAATCGCACCCCCCTCCCCCCGCTCCCATAGAGTGTAACGCTACTTGCAGCGATCTTCTTGTGTAGGACCTGGCAGCCGCGCGAAGCCTTGTCCAATGAGGATCGCGCGGCTGCTAACTAATGACATCACCTCCATAGCCGGCCAGCCACAATCCACAGACGCTGAGTGGATTCATCACAGGCTGAACGGCTGAGTTTACCTCCAGAAAAACTACTCCAGCTTCAGTGTCCATTAGAAATACATCACAGTGAGTTTTAGAACCCATAATAAAATATATTTCAGTGTACATATGAATTTTATATTGTAATATTAACCTTTTCTGTACTGCTATTAATAAGTTGATGGGGTCTTCTTTAATATGTATATTCAATACATATTAAAGAGGACCTTACAAGTCCTCATGTATATGCGGTTTTACATACCACTAGAAAGCCGACAGTGCGCTGAATTCAGCGCACTGTCTGCTTTCCCGGTATGTGCCCCGGGGCTGGAGATATTGGCGGTCTTAGTTTCACGGTTCACCGTCAGAAGGGCGTTCCTGACAGTCTAGCTGCGCTGTGAGGAACACCCTCCCTGACAGTACTAGTCCATAGACTTGTACTGGGGGGGCGTTCCTCACAGCTTAGCGTCATCGCCGGGCAGTAAGGAACGTCCCCTCTGACAGTACAGCCAGGGATCGGCAACCTATGGCTTATTTCCCTGGCACGGCAGCGGACTCCTCACCCAGTAGTTTCGATCGGACGAAACACGCCCGAAACGAAACTGCTATTATTATACTGTGGGGTCTCTTCAGACCCTCCGAGTATAATAAGCGGAGCCCCCAGGGAGATGATCAAACATAAAAAACAATGTTACTTACTATTCCACGCTCTGCAGCCGCTCTGTACTCTTCAGGCGCTTCTGCCTGAAGTCAGCTGACAGGGCCTCAGGTGTCACGTCTGCGTCTGACGTCATTACGCATAATGACGCGACGTGACCCCTGAGACTCAATGAGCGGTCGCTGACTACAGGTAGAAGCGCCCGAAGATACAGAGCGGCTGCGGAGCGTGGAATGGTGAGTAACATTGTTTTTTATGTTTCATCACCTCTCTTTGCCCTCCACTTATTATACTCTGTGGTCTGAAGAGACCCCACAGTATAATAATAGCTAGTGAGTGTGCAGGGGCCACTATAGAGCATAATACCGTGTGCAGGGGCCACTATAGAGCATAATACCGTGTGCAGGGACCACTATGGGACATATACCGTGTGCAGGGGCCACTATAGAGCATAATACCATGTGCAGGGACCACTATGGGACATATACCGTGTGCAAGGACCACTATGGAGCATAATACCGTGTGCAGAGGCCGCTATGGGACATATACCGTGTGCAGGGGCCACTATGGAGCATAATACCATGTGCAGGGGCCGCTATGGGACATATACCGTGTGCAGGGGCTGCTATGGGACATATACCGTGTGTAGGGGCCGTTATGGGACATATTGCTGTGTGCAGGGGCCGCTATGAGACAAATACTGTGTGCAGGGACTGCTATGGGACAAATACCGTGTGCAGAGGCTGCTATGGGACAAATACTGTGTGCAGAGGCAGCTATGGGACATTATACCATGTGCAGGGGCCGCTATGGGACAAATACTGTGTGCAGAGGCAGCTATGGGACAAATACTGTGTGCAGATGCCGCTATGGAACATAATACCGTGTGCAGGGACCGCTATGGGACATAATACCGTGTGCAGGGGCCGTTATAGGACATAATACCATGTGCAGGGACCGCTATGGGACAAATACTGTGTGCAGAGGCAGCTATGGGACAAATACTTTGTGCAGAGGCCGCTATGGGACATAAGACCGTGTGCAGAGGCCGCTATGGGACATAATACCGTGTGCAGAGACCGCTATGGGACATAATACCGTGTGCAGGGACCGCGATGGGACAAATACTGTGTGCAGAGGCAGCTATGGGACAAATACTTAGTGCAGAGGCCGCTATGGGACATAATACCGTTTGAAGAGACCGCTATGGGACATAATACCGTGTGCAGGGACCACTATGGGACATTATTCTGTATAACGGTGTGTTTTCTATATTAAGGATGTGTTTTTGCACAGAAAACTCAGGCTTTTTTTTTTTTTTGTGCAAAAATGCACCAGTTTTACATCGAATGAAAAAGTTCCAAATATATCTGCATCCAGATACATAGTGTGTATTCACCATAAGGATGCCGCCATACGGGGCTCCTGGACACATTTACCACTAATTGGGAGCTGCACATGTACTTTCATTGCTTCTAATCGGAAAGTACAGGAGCATCCCAGGAAATAGCAGTAAGCACATGTGTCCTAAAGCATCTGGTGGCAGCACTTCAGTGTTATGGTTTGTGGTATATGACTTTAGTTTAGGGGTCGTCAGACTTAGAATTATTGACCGGCACTCCGAGTACCTCATCTTTGATTTTTTTATTAAAATCGGCACGCCGAACAAAAAAGGTTGCCTACCCCTGCTATAGAAACTGCCTGGTTTCTAGATTTGCATTCCATTAAACGTCCCTACAAATTCCCCATAAGAATGGTTCACAAGGGGACCATTGTTTAGTCTCCTGTGGTTAGGGTGGCAATGACTGCAAATGCTGGGAGTTACAGTGTCTTGCGAAAGTATTCGGCCCCCTTGAACTTTTCAACCTTTTGCCACATTTCAGGCTTCAAACATAAAAATTTTAAATTTAAATTTTTTGGTGAAGAATCAACAACAAGTGGTACACAATTGTGAAGTGGAACGAAATATATTGGTTATTTTAAACTTTTGTAAAAAATAAAAAACTGAAAAGTGGGGCATGCAATATTATTCGGCCCCTTTGCTTTCAGTGCAGCAACCTCACTCCAGAAGTTCAGTGAGGATCTCTGAATGATCCAATGTTGTCCTAAATGACTGATGATGATAAATATAATCCACCTGTGTGTAATCAAGTCTCCGTATAAATGCACCTGCTCTGTGATAGTCTCAGGGTTCTGTTTAAAGCGCAGAGAGCATCATGAAGACCAAGGAACACACCAGGCAGGTCCGTGATACTGTTGTGGAGAAGTTTAAAGCCGGATTTGGATACAAAAAGATTTCCCAAACTTTAAACATCCCAAGGAGCACTGTGCAAGCGATCATATTGAAATGGAAGGAGTATCAGACCACTGCAAATCTACCAAGACCCGGCCGTCCCTCTAAACTTTCATCTCAAACAAGGAGAAGACTGATCAGAGATGCAGCCAAGAGGCCCATGATCACTCTGGATGAACTGCAGAGATCTACAGCTGAGGTGGGAGAGTCTGTCCATAGGACAACAATCAGTCGTACACTGCACAAATCTGGCCTTTATGGAAGAGTGGCAAGAAGAAAGCCATTTCTCAAAGATATCCATAAAAAGTCTCGTTTAAAGTTTGCCACAAGCCACCTGGGAGACACACCAAACATGTGGAAGAAGGTGCTCTGGTCAGATGAAACTGTAAGAGACAGCCAATGTTGTCTTAAGCTTCATTTGTCTGTATAAACTGTTAATGTTGAATGTATTTCTGTGATTCTGTTCCTTTAAGACAGCAGCCATTGTAATTGTGACATGATGCTGGAGTGAGACCCCCCCCCTTTTATGTCAGCTTGCCTGTTCTGCAGACAGAGTGTGAGCAGAGAAGCAGGAAGTGACGAGACAGAGAGCAGCAGCCATCTTGGCAAGTGTTGTATTGAACTGGTGTGGAGATTTTTCTGTACAGCTAAGCTGTATCTTGGTCCAGAGACAAACAGAGTTTAAAGAGACAACAGGACTAGTGAGTCCACGTGAAAGGAACTGTGCTCAGTGGCTGATCAGTGAGACTGACATTGTGACTGTGTATATGGATACCACAGATAGAGACTCGCAGTGCTGTTGATGTACTGGACGGCACCTGCTAAATCCCGGCTTACATCCCAGCTCAGTGTATGGATTCGGCAGGACTGTCAGTGTGCTGAGTGGAATCTGCTGTTGGATTACATTGCATTCAGTTGGTTTCCCTGTCTGTTAAAGAGGACTTCATTTCTCCCAAGATCCTGATAACCGTGAGGAGAGGACGCTTCACTATAAAAGAAAGGACCGACTTTGGGCCCCACCGCGCGCTTCTACGGACTGTAAGCGGTCCACCTGGACCACTGGGGAAAAGGGGGTGCACCCAAATGTGAAGTCAGGGTCAGTTAGGGATAGTTTTGAGTATATTGTTCATTCAGTGTCCATACTGCAGAAGTGGACAGAGTAAAAGTAGAAACCATTGCAGAATTTGCCTTGAAATTGTTCATGCTATATTGTATATTTTGCTTGTCTTTAGCCCTGTCATTTTACCTTTAACTAGCCTTTATTAACTTATAGTAAATATATATTTTTTTTCTTGAACTACCGCGTGTGCGTTCATTTCTGGTTGCGGAGTCCAAACCACCTGCCTTGCTCTCGGTTCACAAAACCAAAATCCAACTTTTTGGCCACAATGCAAAACGATATGTTTGGCGTAAAAGCAACACAGCTCATCACCCTGAACACACCATCCCCACTGTCAAACATAGTGGTGGCAGCATCATGGTTTGGGCCTGCTTTTCTTCAGCAGGGACAGGGAAGATGGTTCAAATTGATGGGAAGATGGATGGAGCCAAATACAGGACCATTCTGGAAGAAAACCTGTTGGAGTCTGCAAAAGACCTGAGACTGGGACGGAGATTTATCTTCCAACAAGACAATGATCCCAAACATAAAGCAAAATCTACAATGGAATGGTTCACAAATAAACGTATCCAGAATGGCCAAGTCAAAGTCCAGACCTGAATCCTATCGAGAATCTGTGGAAAGAGCTGAAAACTGCTGTTCACAAACGCTCTCCATCCAACCTCACTGAGCTCCAGCTGTTTTCCAAGGAAGAATGGGCAAGAATTTCAGTCTCTCGATGTGCAAAACTGATAGAGACATACCCCAAGCGACTTGCAGCTGTAATCGCAGCAAAAGGTGGCGCTACAAAGTATTAACTTAAGGGGGCCGAATAATTTGGCACGCACCACTTTTCAGTTTTTTATTTTTTACAAAAGTTTAAAATAACCAATAAATTTCGTTCCACTTCACGATTGTATTCTACTTGTTGATTCTTCACCAAAAAATTTAAATTTTATATCCTTATGTTTGAAGCCTGAAATGTGGCAAAAGGTTGAAAAGTTCAAGGGGGCCAAATACTTTCGCAAGGCACTGTACCTGCCTTATATAGGCCTAAGCCGCAACTCCTCCTATGAGGACCGCCCACCCAACCAATAACAGAGCCGTGGGCATGGCAAACCACAGGTTTAGGAGGCAGAGACAAGGGGAGGAGCAATCTTTCGTCATCGCCCCAACCATCTTGGGGCAGAATACATAGACAAGTGCACAGGAAAGCCACCTCTACTGATAGTGTACTGAGATGGGAGAGCACATGTTTTTTTGTTGCAGATTTTTCAGGGTTTTTTTGTTGCGTTTCCGCAACATGGGGCCTTTGCCTAAGATGGATATACCACATTATTAAGCAGGCCACAGGTTTCAAGATAAAGGCATAATGAGAAAGGTTTGTGCCAGATATATTCATCGGATTAAAAGAGCAGCTGCTAAAATACAATTACAAAGCAGCAAACAGGTATTTGCAGCTGCTGCCACCTTTGGAGTCCCATGAACCTCAAGTTGTAGGATCCTCCAGAGGCTTGCAGTTGTGCATAAACCTACTATTCAGCGAATCCTACTCCTACTACCAAATGCTACTCTTGCCTAGGGCTTGTGTCTGGTATTTCAGCTCAACTCCAGTGAACTTCATTATTACATACAGATTCTGGCTGTGTTCCTGTTGTAATCCTGTACAACCCCTTCTATCAGCTTTCTGTGTATTAACAGGTAGATAACATGCACGTACAGATGTAGCAAAAGTTAATGTGACTCATAACATTCAGAATGTTAACTTGACTCTTTCAATGGCTTTCCAGTGACTTTTGTTGTCCTCTGAAATAGGATATCACGCAGCAGAAAGACAAGTTAAATAGTGCTACATGTGTACACTTTATGCTTTGGTTTTCTTTGTTTTTTTTTTTGTCCATGTATAAGTTTTCCTGTTGAAATTTTGACACCTGTTCAAACACTAAATTACTGGACTTAATTTCTTAGTTAGGTAGCTTGAGCTTTGTTCGCCTATATTTGCAGTGTTTACTATTTCAATTTATATCTTCTCTTTCCGATTCTTTGCATGTCATTTGAAAAACCCAAGAAAAAGAAATTAAAAAAAAAAAAAGAATCATAATTGAAGTTGGTGATCTTATGCTGTATTAGATGTTTCGTGATTTCAGGGTATTCTCCATGCCACGAAACCTGTCTGCAGTCATGTGGAAGCAAATGCAAGTTTATATTTCCATGCTTGGCAACCTTATTATTACTGATCCTGTTAGTTTTACAACAAAGCCCTAACAATTTCCATAAACTGCTGTTAGAATGCCATGTAAGAATATATGATCTACACTGTGTGCAGAATTATTAGGCAAATGAGTATTTTGATCACATCATCCTTTTTATACATGTTGTCCTACTCCAAGCTGTATAGGCTTGAAAGCCAACTACCAATTAAGTAAATCTGGTGATGTACATCTCTGTAATGAGGAGGGGTGTGGTCTAATGACATCAACACCCCATATAAGGTGTGCTTAATTATTAGGCAACTTCCTTTCCTTTGGCAAAATGGGTCAGAAGAGAGATTTGACGAACTCTAAAAAGTCAAAAATTGTGAGATGTCTTGCAGAGGGATGCAGCAGTCTTGAAATTGCCAAACTTTTGAAGCGTGATCTCCGAACAATCAAGCATTTCATGACAAATAGCCAACAGGGTCGCAAGAACTTTCTTTTTGAAAGAAAAAGGCGCAAAATAACTGCTAATGAATTGTGAAAATCAAGCGTGAAGCTGCCAAGATGCCATTAGCCACCAGTTTAGCCATATTTCAGAGCTGCAACGTTACTGGAGTATCAAAAAGCACAAGGTGTGCGATACTCAGGGACATGGCCAAGGTAAGGAAGGCTGAAAAACGACCACCTTTGAACAAGAAACATAAGATAAATCGTCAAGACTGGGGCAAGAAATATCTTAAGACTGATTTTTCAAAGGTTTTATGGACTGATGAAATGATAGTGACTCTTGATGGGCCAGATGGATGGGCCCAAGGCTGGATCAGTAAAGGGCAGAGCTCCACTCTGACTCAGACGCCAGCAAGGTGGAGGTGGGGTACTGGTATGGGCTGGTATCATCAAAGATGAACTTGTGGGACCTTTTTGGGTGGAGGATGGAGTGAAGCTAAACTTCCAGACCTACTGCCAGTTTCTGGAAGACACCTTCTTCAAGCAGTGGTACAGGAAGAAGTCGGTATTGTTCAAGAAAAACATGATTTTCATGCAGGACAATGCTCCATCACATATATCCAAATACTCCACAGCGTGGCTGGCCAGTAAAGGTCTAAAAGAAGAAAAAATAATGACATGGCCCTCTTGTTCACCTGATCTGAACCCCATAGAGAACCTGTGGTCCCTCATAAAATGTGAGATCTACAGGGAGGGAAAACAGTACACCTCTCTGAACAGTGTCTGGGAGGCTGTGGTGGCTGCTGCACGCAATGTTGATCGTAAACAGATCAAGCAACTGACAGAATCTATGGATGGAAGGCTTTTGAGTGTCATCGTAAAGAAAGGTGGCTATATCGGTCACTGATTTGTTTTTGGTTTTGTTTTTGAATGTCAGAAATGTTTATTTCTAAATTTTCTATTGTTATGTTGGTTTACCTGGTGAAAATAAACAAGTGAGATGGGTATATATTTGGTTTTTATTAAGTTGCCTAATAATTCTGCACAGTAATAGTTACCTGCACAAACAGATATCCTCCTAAGATAGCCAAATCTAAAAAAAAAACACTCCAACTTCCAAAAATATTAAGCTTTGATATTTATGAGTCTTTTGGGTTGATTGAGAACATAGTTGTTGATCAATAATAAAAATAATCATCTCAAATACAACTTGCCTAATAATTCTGCACACAGTGTATATAGAACACTGTGAAGGTAAATCCTAGAAAAGCTGCAACAAATAACTTATTAAATGAGTTCCTATTTATTGAGTGAATTAAATAGTTTATTGTATTTCATTACAAACTTACAAGTCGGCAATTTAGTATCTATAATGGGACACTTATGAGTTGCTTTGTTTTTCTGATCTTTCTCTTTTGCTTGCTATCTGTCTTAACTTTTATCTACTTTGACCCTTGCTGACTTCAGTTCCAGCCTACTGACTTGGTATTGTGAATTTGGACCTCCTGCTTGTTCTAATGTCAGTCATTAGTAACAGAGACTACTCCAGGAGTAGCGACCTGGAAATTCTCCTTCAGAAAGTCCATAACTATTTGCAGGAGTTAAGAGTGAAGAAGGCACAAATCCACAGAAGACCCAACACCTACCTCCGGACAGCTTTCTTCTCTACTTTTCCTGCTGACTATTCCGGACTGGTGCCAGGAGGCAGCTGCATTGTCTCGGGCGACTTTATTGCCTTCAGAGGCTGGCTTTTAGAGCCCCCTCAGTCATAACTGCATGGAAGCCTGCATGGACTACCCCCTCCCAGACTACCCATCTCACGCCAGGAGCAGTGCTCTGATTCATCACTGCTGCCAGAACACCTAGGACATGCAGTATTATAACGTCTCTGCCTGTTCGGGTCACTGCGCCACCCTCCGCTCGCACGCTGTGGCGAAGGAGGCGTGTTCAGTTTGATTCCTTGCGTAGGTTTCTTGTTGCTCAGTCTGAACATGGTCCTAGACAATTTAATAGATTTCCGGCCACACCCGTGTTCTGAGCATTTCTCTCTGGACTACATGGAGTTTATCTCTTCCTGGCCTGTGTGATTGACAGCCTGTGTACCTATCAGGTCTGGGGCTGGTCCCAGACTTTCTATAAACAGGTTGTCAGCCCTCACATGGTCGCCGGTTATTGCTTTGACTTTGCCTGCTCTCTTTGTGCCCTTGATATTGACTGTACTATTTCTCTGACCTCTGGCTTGCCTTTTGACTATTCTCTTGGATTTAGATTCTGTACTGCATCGCTCGTTTGTTACCGACCCCTTGGCTTCCTGACCTCTCTTTTTATCGTTTGTTTTGTCTTGTCCTGTTCTGTGTGTCACTTACCCAGTATAGGGCTTGTCTTCTGGTTGTCCTTTTACCATTTAGGGTAACTGAGGCAATAGGAAGGGACAGTGGCTGGGGTGAGATTAGGGCTCACTTGTCTCTGTCCTTCCTCCCAGACCCCTGAAGTAGTGTCAGGGTATTGCTACGGTTGGCAAGACCCTAACAGAATAACCGGCCTATACATTCTGCCATTGCTTCCCATAGGGTCAGCATGGATCCTATTCAGGTCCTTGCGGCCAAGTTGGAAGGTTTGGTAAGCCTGGTAGCTGAGCTTGCTAAACAGGTGCAGACCCTTACTGATGCTGCTGCAGCATCTCCGGTTGTTTCTGCCCCTTTCAGGGTTAAGATGTTACTCCCGGATCGTTTTTCAGGGGATCGTGAAAAATTTGAGACTTTCCGGGAGTCCTGTCGCCTGTATTTTCGGATTAATCCCCATGCATCCCAGGCCCAAATGATTGGAGTAGTTATATCCCTCCTACAGGGGGATCCACAAGCTTGGGCTCTTAAACTCCCTCCAGGGGCGGAGGAGTGGATTAACTTTGAAAAATTTTCTTGTTCCTGGGGTCTATGTATGCTGAGCCAGACCACATTGGACTTGCAGAATCGCAACTCCTCACTATGCGGCAGGGCAAACGCTCTGCTGAGGAGTACTGCTCAGAATTTCGAAAGTGCAGTGTAACTGCAGGTTGGTGTGAGTCAGCTCTAAAGGCCCACTTTAAACAAGGCCTATGTGACCGTGTTAAGGAGGTCTGGGTTGGTCACCCAGATCCCCCTACTCTTAAGCAGGCTATGACTTTGGCTGTCCGTATTGACCGTAGGATCCGGGAAAATGTTAAAGAGAGATTAGGGTCTGCTTCTTCCAAGTTTTCTGTCTCTCCCTCTCTCTCCTGAAAAACCTGTTATTTCTCCCATGACTCCTGGTGAGGAACCCATGCAACTGGGAGCTATAGACGCCAAGAC
Source organism: Leptodactylus fallax (assembly GCA_947044405.1). Taxonomy (NCBI): domain Eukaryota; kingdom Metazoa; phylum Chordata; class Amphibia; order Anura; family Leptodactylidae; genus Leptodactylus; species Leptodactylus fallax. The sequence continues at coordinate 8,347,993 of CAMRHE010000016.1, forward strand.
TCGACGAGAGCATCGTCTCCGGAATAACCTCTGCCTGTACTGTGGTACTTCAGGGCATATCATACGAGATTGCTCCATCAGACCCCGCACACCAGGGGAAAAGCTTCAGTGCCTGAGTGGTAGTCGGAAGAACCACTCAGGCAACCAGGTATTTGCCAGTAGTAACAATAAGATGTTGTTATCTGTGTCTCTGTCCTCTGGGGACAGATCTGTTCCTGGCTTTTGCCACTTGACGCTCCTCTGGCGGTTACTGGAGCGGATTTTGCCCCACTGGCCAGGGGTAAGGTCCGATTCAAGACCCCCTTAATAACGTTGCAAGTGGGTTCAGCTCATTCAGAGGTCATGAGCTTTTTTGTTATGGAGCATCTGTCTTCCGATATTATTTTGGGGCTCCCCTGGTTGAACCTCCATAACCCTATTTTTGATTGGAGTAAAAGGGAGTTGGTAAAATGGGGAGATCAGTGCTCATCCCACTGTATTGTTTTGCACACCTTAGATTGTGTCAGTGAGGAGATGGTCTCAGCGGTAAAGGTTGGAAACGCCAGGCGAATAAAAAAACGTTTGCCTGGTCCTCCAGCGCCTGTTGTTGTTGTTCAGGGAGATCTGGAATCGAAGGCAGAGAAAATACTGGGTCCTACTAAAACTGGTTTATCTGGTGAGGGTCCAGTGGCCCCTCATAAAGGGGGGAGTACTGTAACGTCTCTGCCTGTTCGGGTCTCTGCGCCACCCTCCGCTCGCATGCTGTGGCGAAGGAGGCGTGTTCAGTTTGATTCCTTGCGTAGGTTTCTTGTTGCTCAGTCTGAACATGGTCCTAGACAATTTAATGGATTTCCGGCCACACCCGTGCTCTGAGCATTTCTCTCTGGACTGCATGGAGTTTATCTCTTCCTGGCCTGTGTGATTGACAGCCTGTGTACCTATCAGGTCTGGGGCTGGTCCCAGACTTTCTATAAACAGGTTGTCAGCCCTCACATGGTCGCCGGTTATTGCTCTGACTTTGCCTGCTCTCTTTGTGCCCTTGATATTGACTGTACTATTTCTCTGACCTCTGGCAAGACCCTAACAAGTATACTCTACCAAGGCGACGGCCCTTCCTGAGTTTTGCCTGGAGATCCCGCATCATTGAGGTACTCATCTCGCACCAGTGAGGTACTCATCTGCTGCCTTGCTCTAATCGCCACAGAAGCCTCCGTCCTTCACAATTGCGGCCTAACTGCTGTACTGAAGCAAAGGTTTATATTTCAGGCCGCTGTCCATTGCGACCATGCCTCTGGAGGTGCCCTAGGACATTTGACTGAGCAGCAGCTGGGACTCTCCTAAAACCAGATTGGGATTCATACTGAAGCCACCTCAGTACCCACTTTAGATCTCCAGTTCCACAGTGTTACTCTTTGCTCATTTGCTTCTATGAGACCAGTGACACAGAGCATCATCACATACTGGCCCTCTATAATATCTCCTGGTATCAAAAACCTCGGACCCTACTGGCCACTGACCCGAGACAATTTTGAAGAGGCGGCATATTGTCTTTGCTCAGAGAGCTTTGCTTTATCTCACCACCATCTGTTCAACTGGACTACAGGAGGACCTCCTTCAGCTTTGTCTCACCATTATTCTGGGAGCTTCTGGCCACCAGCTCTTGATCACCCTCAACTGACAATTACAACTCTAGAGCTGCCTGACAAACAAACATAAAAAACACTATTACTCACCTCTCCTCGCTCCCCTGCTGCCTCTGGTCCAGATTCTTCAGGGAGCTGCAGGCATGATGTAAGTAATGTCATCACATTGCGTGTGCAACTCCCGGAGCAGAGACGGGATGAATGTTGAAGCAGGTAGTGGACCTGCTTCACCATTGTCTTCACCATTGAGGACACTGATGAGTTGAAGTTTGGACAGCCCGGACCCACTGCCCAGAACAACAGGATAGCAAATGCAGGACTGTCCCGCTGTCCCAAGGGGCCCCCACTACCATAGGGCCCGGTGCAAGTGCACTATTGGCCCTATGGCTGAAGCAGCCCTGTCAATCACCAGATCTTTTTTCAGCTATACATTAACCAAGGTTCTTGAACCGGTAGTTAAAGAGCTCCAGGACATCAAAAGTGATATGAAACAAATAGGAGGCAGAATTGACAGCCTCGAGACTACACAGTTCCAAATAATTGCTTACCCTGAGGCCTCTTCTTCCTTCCAAGCCTGCCAAAATCACCTCAACAGCCTAACCAACTGACTGGAAGCTCAAGAAAGATAACAGAGGACGCCGAAATAACTTACTCATAAAGGGCTTCCTAGAATCATTCCCACTGGAGACGCTCCTCTCCACTATGAAACAAGTATTTACCGACTTACTTGGCACTGACTACCCAAAAGAGATCCACATGGAACGAGCTCACAGAGCATCTAGGTCTAAGCCTAAACCTTCTGAGCATCTGCGTACATGATCTATCATCTCTTTTGCTCCAGAATCCGAGACAATGTTAGGGCAGCTAAAGTCCTGCACATTTGTCAATATATTTACTATGTACTGTACATGGTGACAGAGGCTCCAAACTCACCTCCCTCCTACTAAAAAACACAGAAGGAAATCTACTAAAAAACACATCATCAACCCAATCCCCAATGGTAAGAGCCCTGGTCCTGATGGATTCCCCATTTTATATTACAAGAAGTTCCTGGGCATCCTTCTACCAAGATTCTTAACCTTATATAACCCACTTATGTCTGGTACTCCCTGGAATGCACAATTCTTAGCAGCATATGTCTCCATCATACCTATAGAAGGTAAAGACTTAGACCTTTGTTCCAACTATAGACCAATATCGTTGCTAAATGCAGATAAATGGTGGGCAAAGCTGCTTGCCAATAGAATTTCAAAAGTGTTGGGAGCTCTTGTTGGCCCTGAACAAATGGGATTCGTCCCGGGCTGAGAGGACAAGTTCAACACATCGAGACTGATCCAGGCAACCTATATAGCACAGCAAAAACAACAGTAGTCACAGCGCTGACGCCAAGAAGGCTATCGACAGAGTTAGTTGGAGCTTCATGAGAGCCGCCCTCGAAAAGTTTAACTTCCCCAGTGATTTCCTTATGGCTATAATCCCCTCATATACGCAGCCCTCTACCTATATACGAGTTAACGGCACACTCTTGGACTCTTTTAGTGTAATGAATGGTACTAGACAGGGATGCCAACTCTCCCCCGTGTTATTCATCCTAGTAATGGAAACTTTAATTCAAAAACTCAGACAGTCCTCTGATATTAAAGTAATCCAACCCCCAAACTTCCACCACATAACAGCGGCGTTTGCAGTTTATTTAGTATTCTTTGTGACAAATCAAACCCAAGATATCCCCACAATCCTTTGAATAGTCAAACAATTTAGATTAGCTTCTCATTTCAAAGTTAATTTAGACAAATTGGAAGCTTTCAACATCTCTGCACAGCTTCATATTATCTGCACACTAAAGCTGCCACGCCATTCCTATGACACAAACACTTCATTAAAATCCTAGGGATCAAAATCCCAGCAGACCTTTCACAACTGTATTCCCTCAATTACACCACCTTACTATCCTCAATTCAATACCAGCTTTCTATGTTATGCCTTCCTTTCACTTGATGCATGGTAAAAAAGAATATATTAAAAACTTACATTCTACCCAAAATACTTTACACTTTACAGACTGTTCCCATCAAACTCCCTTTATGCTTCTTCCGGAAGATGCGCTCCCTCTTCATCTCCTTCCTATGTCCAAAAGTCGACCAAGATTAGCTTTCTCTCTATTAACAAAAAGTAAGATGTCTGGTGAATTTGCCATACCCAACCTATATAACTATTACAAGGCAATCCATCTGACTTGAAGGCTGGATCTACAGTGGGGAAAAAAAGTATTTAGTCAGCCACCAATAGTGCAAGCTTTCCCACTTAAAAAGGTGAGAGAGGCCTGTAATTGACATCATAGGTAGACCTCAACTATGAGAGACAAAATGAGAAAACAAATCCAGAAAATCACATTGTCTGATTTTTAAAGAATTTATTTGCAAATTATGGTGGAAAATAAGTATTTGGTCACCTACAAACAAGCAAGATTTCTGGCTCACACAGACCTGTAACTTCTTCTTTAAGAGGCTCCTCTGTCCTCCACTCATTACCTGTAGTAATGGCACCTGTTTGACATTGTTATCAGTATAAAAGATACCTGTCCACAAACTCAAACAGTCACACTCCAAACTCCACTATGGTGAAGACCAAAGAGCTGTGGAAGGACACCAGAAACAAAATTGTAGACCTGCACCAGGCTGGGAAGACTGAATCTGCAATAGGCAAGCAGCTTGGTGTGAAGAAATCAACTGTGGGAGCAATAATTAGAAAATGGAAGACATACAAGACCACTGATAATCTCCCTCGATCAGGGGCTCCACGCAAGATCTCACCCCGTGGGGTCAAAATGATCAAAAGAAGCACGGTGAGCAAAAATCCCAGAACCACACAGGGGGACCTAGTGAATGACCTGCAGAAAGCTGGGACTAATGTAACAAAGGCTACCGTCAGTAACACACTACGCTGCCAGGGACTCAGATCCTGCAGTGCCAGCCGTGTCCTCCTGCTTAAGCCAGTACATATCCGGGCCCATCTGAAGTTTGCTAGAGAGCATTTGGATGTTCCAGAAGAGTATTGGGAGAATGTCATATGGTCAGATGAAACCAAAGTAGAACTGTTTAGTAGAAACACAACTCGTCGTGTTTGGAGGAGAGTGAATGCTGAGTTGCATCCAAAGAACACCATATCTACTGTGAAGCATGGGGGTGGCAACATCATGCTCTGAGGCTGTTTCTCTGCAAAGGGACCAGAACGACTGATCCGTGTACATGAAATAATGAATGGGGCCATGCACAACATGTTCTAAGCAATATTACTAGAGGAACAGTTCGAGCCTGGAGGGAATTCATCACTGCTTCCGGACTAGCTAACCAACCCTCCCCCTTATGCCGTTGGGCCTAAAACATGTTTGCAGGCAAAGGAGTTGTCCGCCCATGGACATACCTCCTCTCAACCCCACTACACACAGGTTCTCTGACCCCCTCTATACCAGAACTTCACTCCCTCCTACCTAAAGAAAAACAGGAGTATATATATATATATATATATATATATATATATATATATATATATATTATATATATAAAAATGAGTATCTGTTTGTCTGTCTGTTTTTTATGCGCGACCAAACGGCTGGACCGATCCTCACCAAATTTGGCACAAAGGTACATCATGTGTCCGGGAAGATTTTAGACCAGGTCTCAGTTCTCTAGGACATACCATTCCTGAGATACAGTATTTCCCAAAAATGACCTGCATTAGTCAATACAAGCATGCACGTCTTTCACTCATATTCCAACTGCCATATACACGGTCACATGTCAGCCAAAAATGAAATATACCCGTGCAAAGCCGGGTCGACCCCCTTCCCGCACAAACCGCATTCCTGCACACACTATAATTCCCCATAGTGGCTCCTGCACGCACTATTATGCCCCATAGCGGCCCCTACACACAGTATTATGCCCCATAGTGTCCCCCTGCACACGCTATTATGCCCCATAGTGGCCCCTGCACACAGTATTATGCCCCATAGTGGCCCCTGAACACACTATTATGCCCCATAGTGGACCCTGCACACACTATTAATCCCCATAGTGGACCCTGCAGAGACTATTGTGCACCATAGTGGCCCCTGCGCACACTATTATCCCCCACAGTGGCCCCTTCACGAAGTATTAGGCCCCACTGTGGACCACCCATGAACAATTATTATGCTCTGGGGTCTTTTCAGACCCCAGAGTATAATGATCGGAGACCCAGGTGAGGATACAAACATAAAAAACAATGTTACTTACCTCTCCCTGGCTCCGGCACACTCCCCACTACCTCTTCAATGTTGGACCAGATGTCACATGAGCCAAGCATGAGTTGCGACGCTTAATGACATCGGACTGGCCCACTGACATCTGGGATGTCACCAAGGAGGCCCAAAGCCTGCAGGAGTGCAGGAGAGGTAAGTAACATTGTTTTTTATGTTCCCTCACCTCCCCTGGGCCTCCGATCATTATACTCTGGGGTCTAAAAAGACCCCAGAGTATAATGATAGCAGTGTTTGTGGGGTTCACCGGTGGTGGCCTTACTTACCAATCCCCACTCCTGCTCACAGCCGCCTCCGCAGAAGGTGAAGCGCAGGCGGCCGTGAGCAGTAGCAGGGATCGGTAAGTAAATAGGGCCCATAACCTACTGGTGTTACATCAGCAGGTAATGACCTATTAAAAAAACAAAAAACATCAGGGGCCTGCCGGGCCCCCTAATGTCCCGGGCCCTGTGGCAGCCGCTACTGCTGCTACCCCGGTATTTACGTCACTGACTGGACTGCCATACTGGATTTCAGCATTCTTATAAATTGAAACGTTTTTAAACTACTCATGCCTCCTGCAGCAAAATGCATGGTTGCTGCTCGAGCTAATGAAAACTCTCAGCAGACCCAAGCCCGTCTCCAATCTGAAAAGGTATGTCACAGACAACAGCGAGCTGCTGAAACAACCCAGCAGACTCAAGCCCGTCTCCAATCTGACAAGGCATTGTCAGCCACATGCACACAGCTGCACTCCATGTTTCCATAACAACCCAGCCATTTTTCTTCACTGCTATAGATCAGCTTTAAAGGGGCAGGGCGCTGTGGATGATACTGTTACACAAGGTCACATACACACAGCTTTACTCTAGGTTTCCGTAACAACCGATTGCAGGTTTTTCACTGATATCCAAACTGAGATACACATGACCACATGACGCTTATGGACCAATGGAAAATCGCCTTTTCTTCTGTCTTGACATACACACAGCTTTACACCAGGTTTCCATAGCAACCAAGCTATTTCTGACCTGTATGAATCAATAGCAGTTCGCAGGTCCTTAAATATTCAGTCATATCACATGTATCAGCCAATATAAGTTCACATTTCATTTACCAGGTTTCCATAGCAACACAGCCATAAATAGACTGTACCTATACAGGACTGCCATACTGGATGTCAAGTGCAAAACTGGCCAATTCTTATAGGGCCACTACACAAACAAAAAATGAAATATACCCGTGCGAAGCCATCTATATATACAGTATGTCCACTCCTTACCTTTCCATCTCTCTGTAAGATACTTTCTACGTCAAATAGAACAACCCCAACAGAGAGCTGAACTGACTAGAGGCCCTCTCCAAACCCCGTGCCCTGCGATCTCGGTCGCTCTATAATGTATATTCCCGCTTGCTTTCAAACCTCGCCTCATCCCCCATGCCATATTATGTTAGAGCGTGGGAGACTGAATTTGGTCTCTGAAGCTAAGATTAAATACATGCTATCCCACTCACATGTTTTTTTCTAGTTGTGTGAATTTGCAAGAAAATTCATTTAAACTGTTGACCAGGTGGTACAGAATGCCGATCTTTCTAAAAGAAAAAATAAATTTATCTCAATCAGACCATTGTTTGAGATGCGTATCGGCTGAGGGTTCTCTCTCTCTCACATTTGGTTTTCCTGCATCAAGATCCAATCCTTTTGGAGAGCGATCAAAGGTAAGGTTAGATCTATCTGCGATAGAGATATCTCATTCTGCTCATTCAGACCATTCTCCTGTGACTCCTAACCCCTTATAAGCCTTCAAAAAATTGTCTAGTCACATGATTCATAACTGCTGCAAAATTGCTCATCCCACAAAGATGGCGAGATACTGAACCTCCCACCCTTCAACAGTGGAGAAACAAATTACACCAACTCTTCTGTTTTGAAGAACTCTGCAGCTGGGAACATGGCGCCAGGCAGATCTTTCTTAAAACATGTGAGCCCTGGCAATGTGCCTCCCCCGCCCCCCCCCCCACTAACTGATCCACACCACCATCAACCGCATCCTTTCCTATTCCCTCTTCCCCTCTTGCTACACCCTTCCCATATTGATCTCCTCACACTCACATAGATCTTTTCTAATCCTGATTGGGCTCAGATACCCTCTTATTTCCAAAGGTTCTTGCCCATGGCCAGCATTACCCTCCATTAAAGTTGGTACTCTTGGTATTGCTTGTAATGATTATGTGATCGTAATGTGTGATTAGGCGCACACTGTTATAGTCTGCCCGACATCTATTCGATGTGACTCTATTTATGTTATTTTCATTTGTCTTTGTGAAAAAAAATTATGAAATTTCAATAAAATAAAGATTGGAAACAAAAAAAAGTTTTTACAGATTTATTCTGAATAAATATAATATTAATATTTTGCTGACACCATAGAAAACACTAACCACATTATGCAACTGTGTCTGTACCGCCATCCCATTTATGGTTATTGATTACATTAAACAAGGGACATTTTGTATAATAATTTGCAGTTTCCCATCTATGCAGCTATATTTAAAAGGTCAGCTGAAATCTATAAGAGTGCTTGTTTCATTCTTAATGGTTTTGTTATTGCTATTGACTGTAACTATCATATGAATAAAGCTAGTTTCACAGTCTCTAATACAGTCTCGCCCATATTACAGCTGAATGTCCCAACCCAACTGCTAGTTCGAAGACCTGAACGGTTTGATTCATAAAACCCACAGTTGGGCTGAGACATTTAGTCAAGATTAGAGATTATAAACCTAATCCCAGTACCTTGTAGAGGAGATTCTACAGTAGCCAAATATGCTGCAGTTATTCAGCTTTCATGCTTATATGCAGATGAAGAGAAAAGTGCTCAGGGGCATGTCTTAGCTATGAATACAATGGTGATATTCATGAAAATGGGGCTCTAAACTGAATAACAGAGGCATATTTGGAAACTATAGAATCATCTCTATAAAGTACTGGGATTAGGTTTATAACCAGTTTACTGCCGACAGACAACCTTTAAAGAGAACCTTTTGCCACCTCCACCAACCATTTATTAGCATCTGTTAATAGACACTTCTCCACTGATGGAGCACAGTTGGACTTTTTTATCTAGTGCCCACCATTGCCAAGTAATAAGTGCTGATAGTTTTGGTGTCTGATATACTACTTAGGCTTTGTGGTGTCAGGGAGGAGCAAGCAAGGGGTGTGTGATTCTGAGCTCCAATCAGAGGCAGCCACTGTCTCAGAATTACACCCCTTTCCTACTCCTGCCTGACACTACCCACATGACAGTACAGAGCCTAATTAGCATACTAGGCACTACAACAGCATTGATTTCTCGGGAACGGTGGGGGCTAGAGAAGAAAATCTAACTGTGCCAGAATCAGTGGGACAGCACCTATTAAATTATTCAAACAGCTGGACTTTGCGGAGGAGGTGAAAGATCCCCTTTGAAGGAAGGCTAAACACAGAAAAAATATCACCGCCCTTCCTCCTTAATCTCTTATATTTATTTGATCAAATTCTGTTCCAAATTGCAATTAAAGCCATGAAATATGTACTATAATCTTCTCTATGTATCCCAGGAGATTAAGGGGTTGTTTGGGGTTTACCTTTTATCCAGAAACTGTACCAGTCCTGCTCATAAGATGTCTCTGGTGTTATTCCTCAGCCCCATTTAAAAGGGTAGAGCTGCAATACCATACACAACCTATGGACACTAATGGCGCTGTTTCAAAAAGATGACCATATTATCTAATCTTGGACAACCCCTTTAGGCTTTGCATAATGAATTAGGGGTCACCCAACTATTTGGCAATGGCAGTGCCTACAACTATACCAGACACTGTCATTAACACATGAATCTACAGATGAGAGGGCAGCCTTGGATCTCTCCAGGGCTCCTTTTGTATACAGTTTTCCTTTTAACTAAGCGCATGTACAGTTTAATTTAGACAATCCTGATTAAAATAGAAGAAATAACCTTTAATTGATGTCCTAGTCAAATACGCTAATGTTCATTTTCTCCTATTTAAGAAAGATTTGTGAACACTGGACAAATTATACCCCAATTTACATGTAAAATAACAAAGCAAAACGGATTCTCAATGTTAAAAACGTATTTAAAGCTTCACAATCTTTTCTCAGTTATAAATAGGTCTGAAGTTAAAAACCTGCAGTTAGCTCATCAAACAAGCGCATTCATTTACCTCAATTTATATGCATGCAGAATGACTATTGGAATCTTCCCTTATCTTTACTCTTTCTCCATCCTTTCCAAGCCTCTGAAATGCACATTTTCTATTCAATAGGTGACACGTTTGGTCATTTAAAATCAATTGCTAAAGCCACAGTGCCACCTGGTGACAGAAAAAAAGAAGGGACCAAAAACAAGTGTAAATGCTTCTGTTTTTTGTTATAATAATGTGTGGTATAATGAATGGTAGAATGTTATGGTTACAAGGCTGCTTTATTCTTATAACATATGTTATAATGTTGTGTTTTATAGTGTGTGGTATAATTTTATGGTTACAAGGCTGTTTTTATTCTTATAATCTGTGTTATAATGTGTGTGATAATGTTGTGGGTTATAATGTGATATAATGTTATGGCTACAAAGCTGTTTTTATTATTATAATTTGTGTTGCTCCTTTACTTCTGTACAGTTAAGTCAAAAATTACAAATACAATTTTTCATAGATAAATTTAAAAAATTAATGTGCAGGCATATGCAAGATTTAATACAGAGGGCCAAGATGCTCTTCAAAGCCTAAAATTACAAAATGCATTATGCTTGAAGTGCGTTCACAAATAGATGTTAGTGTTTAAGGCTTCATACACGGAACCGAGTGTACAGTCTGAGGAGGGTTCTGATTCTCCATTCTATTCCAAGGGTTATGGAGCATGTCCTATCCGGCTTAGAACAGAACAGTAGCCCCCATTGAAGTCAATGTAGCATGGAAAGCAATTGAATGTCATTAGAGCCTCATAAAAGTGCCTTACATTAACAAAATTGGCAAAAAACGGAGCCCCCTCGGTCCACATATATGGTCGTGTGCAGGAGGCCTTAATCAGCTTAAAGTAAATTTGTTTCCTTTTCCACTTATTAGGTCAGGGTTACACTGCGACCATTTGTAGAGCTACAAATTGAGTTTAACTATTGAGCTACACCTGAAGTCCAAATGAATACACTGAGTTGTATACAATCTTATGGCTGCAGCTGTCTCTCAATAGATCAAATGAGTGCTAGCACCAGTAGTGCTACAAAAAGTCAGTATAGCCCTGACTTTAAGCTGCTCGCCTTCTCCTCATCTCTTTATCAGCCTGTTTACTCAGAATCTGCAGCTGTACCCAGGTCACACACAGAACTCTATGGAGAGAGGAGAGGAGGAGGAAGCTGTTAATTGATTTATTGCCTCATTCTGTGCACTGGCACACTAGCTTGTTATTTCTAGCATAGCAGATTTAAAAAAAACTCCCTGACTTACAGAATAGCAGCGTGTAGCAGCAGCAATCTGTGTGTTTTCTAGCAGCCTCATTCTACCCCTTCCTTTTCCATAGACTAATATGAAAAAGGTAACTCAGTGTGATGAATGAAGAAAGAATCATATGTATTAAATAAGATAATTTTCACAGCTTTACACTGGCGGAAATGAACCCTTTAATGGCAAAATTAGCATTTGGAACAGCATATAGCCAAGGAGAGATTCTGACCCAGGAGTAGATCCCTGTGCAGCATAACCCTTTGTAAGAGGGTTGAAATCCAATGGTGACAGACTTATTGTTAGGCCTGTTCCTTTATTTATGTTGTCCATGATATGTTTCTGCAATGAATGTGTGAATAAGCAATTGCTGAACAAGTATATGCAATGCATGTGTACAGTGATGTTTGTATATTGTACTTTCAACAATAGAGCCTGTAGAGTTGCGCTGGTCAGTGACACATGGAGCATGCTGTACAGTGACTCTTCGCAGCATTCTGACATGGACCTTCCTTTACATGTGGTTGCAAAAGTGTGCTATGTGGCAGTAGTTTGGTCGTAGCAGGGGATGACTAGTCCTTGCAGGAATTGTGTACCACCCTTGCATTGAGAATTAATGCTGGGTAGGGCACCTGGAGGAGATCCACACCACATGCTAACTACTGACACTTGTAGTGGGCAAAAGCATGCAGGACACCGGAACTAAAGGAACTGAGAATCCCAGTCTGACAACATGACCACTGGACAGGCCAGGCATGAGACTAGCTTCCCTCTGCCCTGAACTGCTGAAACTGCTTAGTCTGGAGAGCAAGACCATGTCCTGTGAGTAGCAATGCCTATGGGTGACCTATATCCTATAGACCTAAAGACTTGAGATGGTAGAGAGTAAGGGACCAACACCGATGACTATAGTGAGTGAGGGTGATACCTCCTGAAACAGCCATCATAGGCCGTCACTCATAACTCATTGACTCCTGTAAACCTGAAAGATGCTGTATCTATTTGCACCTGACTTTACTCTGATGTTTAGGCACTTCCATAGTCATCATTTAAAGCATTTTCTAAGCATAAAACTTTTGAAATATATGAAACATACCTAGGCCCTTGTCACACCTAGTACTTTTTTTTGGCCTGTTATGAAGGCTCTTAGACTAAAAGTTCTTTTCTATATCTAGTTTCATTTCAGTAATAACAATTCACTGAAAATTACATCAAAATGCAATATAATCACTGAAAAAGGACATTTTAGGCTCAGGTTTCAGACGGCCATGATTGGACTGAAGAATACAGTCCATGTGTGGCCTGACGACAACACATCTATGATGTACGGAATCCCTGTCTCCCATAGGGACTACTGACTTGTACTGAAAACATCATTATGGAACAGTAGTCCCACGGGGAAGAAAGGATACCTAGAATCATAGATGGATATCATGCCAGGAGTATCGTTCATATGAGCAGTGGTTGAGCTGAGGCCTACACAAGGACCACATTTCTTTGCTCATTCATTTCCATCTGAAAATAGCCTTAGTCAGTGCCAAAAGCACCGACGGCCCCAACACTGTATGGCAGCATCCATATAGTTCATTGCAGGATACAGCCAGGCCTCAGGGGTACATAATGGAGGTTGCACAGGTGCAAAATACTGACAAACATCCACTCACACATCTACCATCCATGAGGGAGTGAATGCTTACTATTCTGAATACACACATATTAGACTTCATTCAGACAGCAGTATTCTGGTCAGTATTTTGCATCAGTATTTGAAAGCTAAAAGTTAAAACTAGGTTTGGAACACAAACAGAAAAAACTACAATGGAAATGTAAGAAACTGATGGTAAATCTCTTCATTTTGGCAGCCTGAGGTGGGAGACAGTGGACGCCATACACAGAGTTCCTACCCAAGACAGGTTAGCGTTCTCTGTTTATTTGATGTTGGGTTTGTTTGTGTACTTACTGTATAACTGTTGGTGATACAAAGTGTATATTGCTGTGTTTCCTTTGCAGATGCAATGTATAGGGGGGAAAAGTTGGTTGTGCCTAAGCATTGTACCTTGGGAAGAGTTGTTGGGCATGTCTTATGTTATTACTAGAGATGGGCGAACCTCTCAAGATTCGTTTCGTGTTCGGTGGCTCAGGACCCGGTTCATTTCAGGATGAACAAGTTCGGTACAAAACACACTTTAAATTGGCTTAAAACATAGTATAGAACACTTCTTAGCGCTCCTACGGACCTATCTATCCAATTTCTAGCTCTCTAAGGCATACACAGCCACCATTATGTCAAAGTGACATTATTATACTCTGGGGTCTTTTCAGAGTATAATAGATGGAGGCCAAGGGGAGGTATAAAAAATTTAAAAAAAAATATTTATACTCACCTTCTGTTACCACTTGCCTCCTTGCAGTGTCTGGCACCTTGTGATGTCCGGCACTCTTCTGTGATGTCATTGGCCTGGGGGTCACAGCTAATGCCTGTGATTGGGCCACCAGCAGTCACATGGGCACACCAAGCACCGAACGCCACAAGGAGGCCTAAGAGTGTTACCGGAAGGCGAATATGAGTGTTTTTTGTTTTTTTTATTTATGTCATCTCCCCCTGGGCCTCCACCTATTATACTCTGGGGTCTGAAGAGACCTCAGAGTATAATGCGGTGGTCATTTTAGTTCACCCGAGACAAATCTCCATTTGTTCAGTTTCGTAACAAAGACTAACAATTTGGAATATTCAGGACAAACCCGACTTGTTTTACGAGCCAATTCGCCCATCTCTAGTTATGACCCTGCACTAGCCGTGGTGTGACATTTGGTTACATCAAATGAGACTTAAAGAAGATCTATCACATCTCCTGACATGTATGTTTTAGTAAGTACTGATATTGTCTACAAAATAAGAATTCTGGAGCGTGTATAGTTAGAACTCTGTGTTTTAACATTCCTCTATTGTCCCTATTGTCATGGTTACAGGCCAATGTATAAAAAGATCATTAGACAGATCTCTGCACTGCCCAGATATATATTCATATATTGTAGATAGGTAAACCCTAAGCCATTTTTTTCCAAACTATATAACATTGAGTTTGATAATCTGCCTTGGTAAACAATCCACTTACTCCATGTCTTTGGTAGAGATCAGTGAATCAGTTTGGTGAGTTTTCCGATAATTCTTTGCATCAGCCAATTATAAGGGGCTGTGTATGTAGATGTCACTGATGATGTCATTAGCACTATATAAGAGAATACCCAGAGAGGTGCCATGTCATGAGCAGGGACAGGGACTAATAGATTAGATAGATGTAATTCATTTATACACACAGAGCCTGCGACAGAGCTGCCCTTTCTATGCCAAAGTATAATTTTTTACTATTTTTTGCATTTTCCTTCCTGCATTGGGCAGGAAAATCGAAGAGGATGAAGAGTCCTCATAGGAATGGGGTTAGGTGAGTATTTTTGTTTTCTTAATGATTACATGAATGGAAATTTTTAAAGAAAGGTGTCTCATAAGGGGGCTTTAACCCTGACAAGGAGCACATGTGGGGGCATTCATAGAAACTGGGGGCACATGAGAGGGCATTATAAGAGACTGGGGCACATGAGGGGACATTATTAAAGACTTGGAGCATTTGAGGGGGGCATTATTAGAGACTAAGGGCACACAAGGGTGCATTATTAGAGACCATGAGGGGGTGTTATTAAAAACTGGGAGCACATGATAGGACACTACTAGAGAGAAGGGGCACATGTGGGGTCATTTCTGGAGAGAGGAGCTCATGATGAGGTATTATTAGTGACTGAGGGCACATTAGAGGCCATTATTACGGAATAGGGCACAAGAAAAGGCATTATTACTTAGCAGCAAAACTACAGAAACAAAATGAATGAATTGCACCACTGCGGCAATACGACATATGTTGTCAAAGCTTATCTACTCCCCATCCCTGCACAGAGCATGCCTAGAAAATTCACACATAGACCTCAGTGAGTCGACTCCAGACTATTACTCAATTTAATTAAAAAAAAAAAAGTGATACATTCCCTCTAACTCCTACAGAACTATGCGGTATATGCCATCCACACCCAGTGACTTGTCTGCTTCAGTGTAAGGTGGTGCAGCTCTTCTTGCTAGGTTAGGCAGGTAACATTTAATAGAGAATTTACTTTATCCTTACCCATGTCATGTGTTATTGTGTTTTCTGTGTAAGATAGTATGGGTTGTATTCTTTACACACTGGTTTATAATCTTAATCTTTTTTCATGGCTTCTTCCGCAGTTCTGTTTCTGCAACATCTGCAGTAAACAAAAGATTGTCTTATAAAGCACATTTTCACATTATGCAGCGACAGAACTCAGATCTTTGATAACCAAAAGGCTTCTAGTCCCAGCTGTTTATAGATACCAGAGAGAAGGCGGTGATGTTATCTCTAGACAAGGTTTCCATCATTATGGCGCCACGGTCTACAACAATAATGACAATGAAAGTATTGACTCATCCACCTCATTGAAGGAATCTATCACAAACCTAGTTTAATAGAGCAACATTTTAGCACATACTGTATATTTGTAAGCCTGGGAACCATCAAAAGGATTTTCCAGTCCTACATTTTTCATATTGATGACTTATCTACAGGACAGGTCATCAATATGTGATCTGTGGGGTCTGACACCCAGACCCAGCACACATCAGCTATTCCAGCAGGCTCCAGGTCCTGGAAGCTGCTAAAGTGCACAGGAAGCATGTGCAAGCTCTTATTCAAGTAATAGGAGCGGAGTAGCAGCCCCGTCCACTGCATAGAGATGATTCTAGGCAACTGCAGCTCTGTTCCTATTACTTGAAAAAGGCTGCAAAGTGGTTGGGATTCTGGCTACCTAACATCCTGCTCTTTGAGGCTACCGAAACAGCTGATATGTGTTGGGTTTGGGTGTCAGACCCCCACAGATCCCATACTTAATAATAATAATAATAATAATAGTCCTTTAATAGTCCCACAATGGGGAAATTCAGTTTGTTACAGCAGCAAAGATAAGCAGATACAAATACAAATACAACATGTACAGGAATGTTCCAAGGTAAGAGGCATTACTGTGATAGCCGACAGACAGATAGGAAGTAGCGGGGGGGGGGGGGGGGGGATTTAACAGGCAGAGAGATATTTCAGTTCTCTGTGTGTAATGATCTCCGCTTAGGTCGGTGTTGGTTGTACAGCCTAACCGCGGCGGGGAGGAAAGACTTCCGATAGCGCTCCTTCTCACACCTAGGGTGGAGCAGTCGGTCACTGACAGTACTGCTCAGCGCGATCACAGTCTCATGCATGGGATGGGAATTATTCTCCCGTATGGAGCTCACCACGGACAGTATCCTTTTGTCACCCACCACCTGCACTGGGTCCAGTGGGCTCCCCAGGACAGAGCTGGCCCTTCTAATCAGCTTGTCAAGTTTATTTCTGTCCCTGGTTGATATACTGCTCCCCCAGCGGGCCACTCCAAAGAAGATGGCTGATGCCACTACCGAGTTGAAGAAAGTTCTAAGAAGTGCCCTATCCCATGGATAAGTCACCAGTATATAAAATCCATTTGGCTCCAAAAACCCATTTAGGGTAAGGCCCCACGTTGCGGAAACGCAGTTTTTTTTTGTTGCAGATTTTGTTGCGGTTTTATGAGCCAAAGCCAAGAATGGCTACAAAAGGATATGGGGAATATATAGGAAGTTCTTATATTTCTACCCTTTGCTCAATCCACTCTTGGCTTTGGCTCAAAAAACTGCAACAAAACTGCAAGTGGAGAGGTTAGTAATGTTATGTTATGTTATGACCCACATGTTCAAATGATTAAGGATATTTTCTATCCTCCTAGAGAGCTCCTTTAACTCTAAAGCCAATCGTTTGCCACAACAGTGACACGTCATACATAATCACATCATACATCGTCATACATAATGTGCAGTGAAAATAGGTGAGGATGGAGGGTCCCATTGACCAGCAGCATGGAATAGGCTCGGAATTTAAAGGTTTTTTTTCTGGAACTTTAGGGTAGGTCATCAATATTTGTTCAGCAGAGATCCAACACAAAGTATTCCCACAATCAGTTGTTCATCCATCACATGACCTGTTCACAGTTCTGTCCCATTCAAGTAAAGGGAGCTGAGATGCAATACCAATCACAGCAGCTATGCAATGTATGACAATGTACTTGGTAAGCAGAGAAGAGCTGCAGCGCTTGTCTTCTTCATAGCTGACCACTGGCATTTCCACTGTCAACCCCACTTAACTGATACTCGTATTTATATATCTGATGGGATTTTGGCCATTTGATCTGTCGATTGGTCATGAAAATATTGCAAATGGCCGATAGCAGACTTTAGTCTGCTGAAATAAGATCTGCTGTTAGATATTATATTTTTGGCAAACACCAAAAAATATAAGCGTTTTTGGTCATGATCCGGCACTTTTAGCTGATGATCAAACAACTTGCGCACTAAGCTTTTTTTTTTTTTTTTTTTAAACTAAACCGCACTAGTTTTGGCAGTTTAGCTGTTAATGTTGAGATGGTGAGATCATGCGTATAAAGGATCTAATCATGAAATGGACAATTTCCTCATGGTGTGCACCATCAGTGGGTATATCTGGCTTTTCTATGCAGTGCTTTATTCCACATTGTTTGTAATATACAGAAATGACCAGCAGATGGCATCGTTCCTGCATTTACTTTATAAAACATGTCACCTTGACAGTTTGTGAATTTATCAGATATATAAATGTAGGCTGTAATGGAATATGTAATTACTTTAAGGTAAATACATGATTTAATTCTATTATTATGAATTATTTTACAATGGGCAATGCATTGTTTTTTCACATTTTTACTGTGGTCACTATTATCAGTAGATAAAACAGATTAAAGTAATAACAGATAAAAATGAAATAAAATATTATTTTTTTAAAATGTGCACAAACATCTGTTAGGGCATATCTCAGGCTGGGTTCACATCTGCGCCGAAGTCTCCATTGGAGACTCTGTCGCAGACATGGACAAAAATCGGCGGAGAAAAAAGCCCTGCGTGGAATGACAGAGAGCCTGGCACAAGAGTAAACCTAGTGGCATAAATGCCGGGGTAACAGCTGCCACATTGGGAAGCCTGGCAGGCCCCTGATGGGTTTTTTTTAACAGGTCTTTACCTACTTCCCATATAAGGTTCACAATCTATATTCCCTATCAGTATGTCTTTGGAGTGTGAGAGGAAATCCATACAAACTCCTTGCAGATGTCCTTGGCATGATTTGATCCCAGGACTCCAGTGCTGCAAGGCTGCAGTGCTAACCATTGACCTACCATATTAGGCCACCACCTACCAAACACCCCCCCCCCCCAACATCAGAAGAGTTTTGTTGCAAATTTAATTGGAGTTTTTTGAGCTAAAGCCAGGAGTGGATTGGGCAGAACAGAAAAGGGTAAGTGTTTCCAATATATTTTCCATTCCTTTTGTAGCTATTTCTGTGTTTAGCTCAAAAACTGCAGTAAAATAAACAAAAAAACAAAAAAAACAAATTTTCCACAATGTGAGGCCTTAGTCTAAAATGCCCACTTCACTGTACGAATGTGGGCAGAGCAAGGCGGGGATCAGGACTGATATATTTTAACTCACGCTAGTTTTCTAGTGTGAGTTACAAATGGAAATCAGTTCCTACCTGCCGTAAATTTACATTCTGGCGCAGGGACATCTGATTTACGAAGAAGCCTCCTAAATAGAGATGGGCGTGCCTCTCAAGATTTGTTTCATTTCGAGTTTGGGCGGCACGGGACTAAAATTTGTTTCCAGTTGAACAAGTTTGGTATGAACCACAACTTAAATTGACTTAAATCATACAGTAGTGTAGAACACTCTTAGGGCTCCTAGGAACCTATCTATAAAACATAGTGTAGAACACTCTTAGGGTCATACTAACCTATCTATCTAATTTCTAGCTAACAAAAACACAGCCGAAGTTATGTCAATGTGAAAGTGATGTTGTTATACTCTGGTTTCTCTTCAGACCCCAGAGTATAATACAGTGACTTGCAAAAGTATTCATACCCCTTGAACTTTTTCACATTTTGTTACCTTACAACCACAAACTTAAATGTATTTTATTGAGATTTTAAGTGATAGACCAACACAAAGTAGCAGATAATTTTGAAGTAGAAGGAAAATGATATATGGTTTCCAAAATTTTAATCAAATAAAAATCTGAAAAGTGCGACATGCAAAAGTATTCAGCCCCCCTATATCAATACTTTGTAGAGCCACCATTTGCTGGAGTTACAGCTGCAAGTCTTTTGGGGTATGTCTCTACCAGCTTTGCACATCTATTGAGATTTTTGCCCATTCTTCTTTGCAAAATAGCTCAAGCTCAGCCAGATTGGATGGACGCTATTTAAACTAGAGCAATACGGCACTTCTATACATGTACCTGGGCTCTTTGGAGGAATTTACAACTTCTAAGGTAATTTACTATGTTTATCTTTACTCTGTTAATTACTACTCAATCCTTTGTTCCTCAGCAATGTTTACTTTAATTTAAAGGATCCTGCAAGAGTATTTGCATAAAATTATACATACACCTGATGGTCCTATGGTTGTTTTTGTTTACTTTTCACACATGCTACAATAGTGCTTTTGGGTGTTAGATGCTACTCTGTTAATGGTCACCTTGTTAAATAGTTGCAACAGCTATTATCTGTTTTTTGTTTTTTATGTCGGATGTCTCTCTATCAGTGGCTGGCATATTTCATTTTTAAAGAAATATCTTATTCTAGCTTTTATTTATGTTTATTCAGGTACATTTATTTTGTGTCTTTTTTTAGTGTTTTGCACACTTGAGAAAGGGGTATTAAACACCCGAAACGCATCGTGTGGTTTTATTTTCTGGAATAAAAAGTTCGTTATTCAATAGTCTTGGATCTGTGCAATCCTTTGGTTGGTCACTTTCATTGTTACTCCCTATGCACCTAGGAATAGGTGCTTATAGGTTTCCGCTGCGATCCTACATTTTGATTGTGATTTGATGACTGCATTAATTGGTTGTTGTGACATACACAACCTCACAAGGTGAGGAGCCATTACTACTTGTACGTTTTCAGTCTCAATATAAGTGGTAATGCATGACGAACTGCTCGGTGCTTCTGTTTTTTGTCTTCACATGGATGGAGAGTGTCTGTGAACAGCAATTTTCATGTCTTGCTCAATGGGATTTAGGTCTGAACTTTGACTGGGCAATTCTAGCACATGAATATTTTTTGATCTAAACCATTCCACTGTAGCTCTGGCTGTATGTTTAGGATCATTGTCTTGTTGGAAGATAAATCTCCTTCCCAGTCCCAAGTCTTTTGCAGCCTCCAACAGGTTTTCTTCCAGGATTGCCCTGTATTTAGCTCCATCCATCTTCACATCAACTCTGAGCAGCTTCCCTGTCCCTGCTGAAGAAAAGCCTCCCCGCAGCATGATACTGCCACCACCATGTGTCACAGTGAGGATGGTGTGTTCAGGGTGATGAGCAGTGTTACTTTTTCCCCACACATAGTGCTTTGCATTTAGGCCAAAAAATTCAATTTTGGTCTCATCTGACCACAGCACCTTCTTCCACATGTTTGCTGTGTCCCCTATATGGCTTGAGGCAAACTGCAAACGGCACTTCTTATGTCTTTCTTTCAATAATGGCTTTCTTCTTGCCACTCTTCCATAAAGGCCAGATTTGTGTAGTGCACGACTTATAGTTGTCCTGTGGACAGATTCTCCTACCTGAGCTGTGGATTTCTGCAGCTCCTCCAGAGTGACCATGGGCGTTTTGGCTGCTTCTCTGACCAGTGTTCTCCTTGCTTGATCTGTCAGTTTAGATGGATGGCCATGTCTTAGTAGGTTTGCAGTTGTATAATACTTTTTCCATTTTTGGATGATGGATTGAACATTGCTCCTTGGGATGCTCAAAGCTTGGGATATGTTTTTCTAACCTAACCCTGCTTTAAACTTCTCCACAACTTTATCTCTGACCTGTCTGGTGAGTTCCTTGGTCTTCATGATGCTGTTTGTTCACTAGTGTTCTCTAACAGACCACTGAGGCAGAACAGTTGTATTTATACTGAGACTAAATTACACACAGCTGGGCTCTATTAACTAATTAAGTGACTTCTGAAGGCAATTGATTGCATTGGATTTTATTTAGGGGTATCAGAATATAGGGGGCTGAATACTTTTGCACATCACTTTTCAGATTTTTATTTGATTAAAATTTTGAAAACCCTGTATCATTTTCGTTCCACTTCACAATTATCTGCTACTTTGTGTTAGTCTATCACTTAAAATCTCAATAAAATACATTTAAGTTTGTGGTTGTAAGGGGACAAATGTGAAAAAATGTTCAGTGGGTATGAATACTTTTGCAAGCCACTGTAGGTGGAGGCCCAGGGAAGGTGTAAAAAAAACCATCCACACTCCTTCTGTTACCTCTTTTGGGTCTCTTCGCAGTATCCAGTGCTCTGTCTCCTTAGTGAAATCTGGCGCTCTCCTGTGACATAATGCCCCCAGTGGTCACATGGGCACGCTGAGTGTCAAAACACTCTGTGTGCCCATGTCACCACTGATGTCCAATCACAGGTCTCAGCAGTGACCCCAGTTGCATTATGGCACAGAAGAGCGCCAGACGCCATGAGGAGGCCTAAAAGAGGTAATGGAAGGTGAGTATGAATGTTTTTATTATTTTTGTCACCTCCCTGGGCCTCCACCTATTATAC
Source organism: Leptodactylus fallax (assembly GCA_947044405.1). Classification (NCBI taxonomy): domain Eukaryota; kingdom Metazoa; phylum Chordata; class Amphibia; order Anura; family Leptodactylidae; genus Leptodactylus; species Leptodactylus fallax. The sequence continues at coordinate 8,370,154 of CAMRHE010000016.1, forward strand.
TCTGGGGTCTGAAGTGACCCCAGATACTAATGTGGCAGCCATTTTTATTAATCTGAAGTGAATCTCTATTTGTTTAGTTTCATTAAGATCTCTGCATCCTTTTATTGTTTGTGTTAAGGCTAATTGCACACGAATAGGAGCCACAGAGGCATGACAGGGATAGCACCTGTCCCGAGCTTTGCGGCCCAGACTGTCGGCCCGCACACTGATCCGTATAATACACAGTCATGTGCGTAGCCCAACAGAAATGAATGGGTCAGTGTGCTATCCTGGAAAAACCCATATAGCTCACTGACCTAGACAACGGTTGTCTGCAAGGGGCCTTAGGGTTAGTACTGCAGGAGATATCTTCAGGAACAGTGCTGCTTTGTGTTAGGATTAGTGTTTATGGAAAAAAAAAATTCACAGTTAGGGTGGGTTCACACCTGCGCTTGGTGTCCGTCCGTCGCCAATCCAGTGAAAATCTCGGCGAACTGGATTGGCGTCGGATACAGACCGGTCAGCGGCGCATTGGTTAAAAACCCATTCATTTGAATGGGTTTTTAAAGCAGTGCGCGGGTGTGCGCTTACACCCTCTGCGCTGCCAATCCTTTTTTTTCGTCGGAAACAAAGTCGGACACGCAGGACTTCGTGTCCGACGAAAAAAAAAGGATTGGCAGCGCAGAGGGTGTAAGCGCACACCCGCGCACTTCTTTAAAAACCCATTCAAATGAATGGGTTTTTAACCAATGCGCCGCTGACCGGTCTGTATCCGACGCCAATCCAGTTCGCCGAGATTTTCACTGGATTGGCGACGGACGGACACCAAGCGCAGGTGTGAACGAAGCATTAGTTGGGTTTAGGTTCAGTTCTTGTTTGTTTATTCATTTTTATCATCATCCATCTGCTCCATTACCTGACCGTCACCACCATCATTCATTTATCATCTCCATATGGCTCCTGTCATCTTTACATGGGTTCCCATATTCTGCTTTCTATTATTCTTGATACTGGCAGGTTGTTACACAATTCAGTTTACAGTAAGTGCTGGGCTTATCTGAGTACAAGGAGGTAGGTAGTACCCAAGAAAAGCCACTGCTATACATGAAATCTAGTCCTGACATCTAATCTCCAACCAGCATTGTTACCTGTGCTTCAGAGCTTACCTGCCTCATAATGGAAGAGTGATGGCAGCGGAAGAAGCAGCTGACCACGTTGTACGAGGGGGAAGTCACTACAAGCCTTCTAGGAATGAGGCTGGGAGAAAGTAAGGCTTTATCCACACGTTGTCTTTGCCTCAGTGTGAGAATGTTGTTTTTTTTATTATTATGGAGAAGATTTCCTGCTTTTCTAGACGTGACCCATTCCCATATTTACATACAGTCACACAGATTCATCATACACAAAATAAAGTCATCAGCCATAATATTAATATCAACCAGGTGAAGTATAACACTGTATATAACTGAGGATTATCATGTGAAAATGGCAACCATGAAAGGGTGACATATATTGGGCAACAAGTGAACAGTCAAATTCTTGAAGTTGATGTATAGGAAGTGGGAAAATGGGTAAGTAATAAGGATAACTACAATAAGGGCCAAATTGTGATGGCGATAACCAAATCGGAAGGTCTTGTGGGTTGTTCACAGTTTGCTTTGATATATGTGTGGAAGGAGTGAAAGCTAGTCTGTCTGGTCTCATGCCATGGAGGAGCCAATGTTGCACAAATTACCAAAAAAGTGATTGCCGACTATGACAGAAATATGCCAAAATACACAGTGCACCGCAGCTTTCTGCAGATGGGAATGCACAGCCATTAACTTACAGTGCTTACAAGTGCAGGGAAGCAGCAGAATGTGTGCATTGCTACCCGGGGAAGTTGGAACCAGAATGCACTATGGGATGAAGGCAAGCCAGTGGAGGCAGTCCAGTCCTCTGGGAAATTTTGTCTTCTGGCATTCATGTGGATATTACTTTTCCAGGCACCACACACCCAAAACATGAAAATCCCTTATGGCAACAGTTTTCCCTAATGGCAGTCACCTCAGCCTTCGAGCAAGATAATGTTCCCTGCCACACTGCAAACATTGTTCATGAATGGTTTGAGAAACAGGACAAAGAGTTCAAGGTGTTCACTTGGCCACCAAATTCTCCAGATCTGAATCTGTTCGAGCAGATACGGGATGTGCTGCAAAAACACGCGTGATGCATGGAGACTCCACCTCACAAAATGATCTGCTGCTAATAACTTACTACCAGAAGACACCTTCAGAGGTCTTGTAGAGTTTTGGTGGGTCAGAGCGGTTTTGGTAGGACGATGGAGAACTATACAATATTAGGCAGATGGTTTAGATGTTGTCACGGATTGGTGTATGTACTGCTACACAGTCAACATGTCTTTTCTAAATAGACAAAGGCCTCAGTATGAACTAGTAGTGGGAGAGCCATATATAAAAGCATTACAGCAGTTCAGTAGGTTGAGAGTTTACAGCAGGATAGTTAGGTCAAAATCACCAGTGGTTAACCCACTGAGAGATAGCCTACAAGTGTAATAGATGGACTTTCAAGTCAGGATTCATCAGCCATGTTCTAGCCATAGCACAATTGACCAGCACATGGCCCCATAGACTTTAATGGTTCTACACTCAAGACCATTGTTTTAACAGTCTGTGTGAAAGGTCCAAGAAATAATAGTACATGCTGTTTCTGTATTTATCCCATATGGTGAAAGCCATAAACAAAAAAAAAAAAAAAAAAAAAAAAGGCTCCTGCGTAAATCAACCTCCTCCCCCTTGAAAAAAAAAAATGGAAAAAACAGTGATCAAAAAAAGTTTTATGTATCCCATAATGGAATGGAATAAAAACAACAGCTCTGTAGACTCTTCTTTATAGAGATATAAAAAAATTAAGAGGGTCAGAATATTTCAATGCAAAGAAAATTCTGCTTTGAAAAAAAGTTTTTATTTTTTCAAAAGGAATTATTACAAAAACGATATAATTTTGGTATCACTATGATCGTACTGACCTGCAGAATAGGTAATGTATCATTTTTACCAAACAGTGAACACCAAACCTGTAAGAAAATAATGCAACTGCTTTTTTTCCCAATTCCACCTCAGAATTTGTTTCCAGCTTCCCAATACATAAGGTGGAATATGAAATTGTGCCATTAGGAAATACATTTTAGGATAAGGCCCCACGTTGCGGAAATGCATTTTTTGTTGCAGATTTTGCTTCGGTTTTTTGAGCCAAAGTCAGGAATGGCATGAAAAGGAATGGGAAATATCTAGGAGGCTCTTAGACATTTCCTTTCTGTTAAATACACTCCAGACTTAAAAAAAAACAGCAAAATCCACAGCAAAAAAGAAATAGTTTCCACAACGTGGGGCCTTAGCCTTACCCTCATACAGATATGTCATTGAAAAAATAAGAGTTGGGGAGAAAAAAAAATTGTAAATTCACCACAACAGGAAAAAATTAATGAACATCAGATGTACATAACTCCATAGGCACAGTCCATGTTGGCAATATTTTACTAATTTATATATTTTTCATTTCACTAGAAAATACTAAGTACTAATCTACATTTTCACACAAGCCCAGAGCTGCAAAGAAAGCCAAATACTCCCAGAAGAATCCACCTTTGAGTGGTGGTCACCATCTTGGTCTGTATACTCACTTATATTTCTCCACATTGCTGCACTGTGTTTTTTGACGACTTGGAGGTACTTGGCGCACCCTTATTGTGTATACATGAGGCGAGTCCAAAATGGTAATTCTGACCAATGTTATATATACACAGACATTCCCTTCTGTAGTGTATTTACTATTGCAAAGTATATTCTATATGGACTAAGCTGCTTCTACAAGTAATGTTGTACTTTTTATGACTACCATTTATTCCATATTTCAATAAAACTATGATGTTTTATACATAAGTGCGCTTGTTCTCAGTGGCATTCTTTGCAGGCTTTATAATGAGCGCCAAATGTTTCACAAATTATCAGACGTCTTCTGTTATTTTGGAGAGAGAAAAAAAAAACACGAAAATAAAACGCTATTAAATTGTAATTTATTCTAGATGAGCTAAATGCCAAATGAAATATGTATTTTAGAGGTAAAGCAAGGCTGCTCTTTTTCACAAGGACGTTGTACAAGATATTTCAATTTAAAAGAAAAAAAAATGACTTACTGATCTTGCGGCACGATGGGTAGAAAAAGCTGAGAGAGAAATCTAAAAATCAAGATGGTGTCTGATCGGCAGCAGACAGGATGCTGAACTGCAGGGATACAGGTGCAATATAAGACCAGGAAAAGTGTGGGGGGGGGGGGGGGGCGCGAGAATAATAAAAAAAAAAAGTGCAGAGCAAACACAATCTGGTAAGGGGCACACGCATAATGTGTGAGTGTAGTTCTGCGGAGAAGAAAAAAAAAAAAAAAAAATTTCAAAAGAACTATTTTTTTCCTTTCCTGCCTCTAATTCCAAAACCCTCTTGCATGCACTTTCAGACCAGCCTCACTATTTGGTAGGTGGACAGCATCATAGTCATCAATGATACTACGAGTCCCGGCCTCCCTCCAAGACTACTGTACTGCATAGAAACTTATCACTACAGTACTGGATGGTAGTCTCATAGGTAGGCAGGGACTCCCAGCATCTTCAATAACTATGATACGTAGAGTCCAGGTCCCTGCTCAATGTTCTGTGTAATTCACAGACCAAATATGCCAATGTGAAGTCAGCCTAAGGCCCTATGCATATAGGCACATACGGCCCAGAAAATCTGGACTGTATACTAAAACACATTTCCCAGACCCAGTGTAGTCCAGAGATCAGGACTCCTTGCAACATAGTGATCTACGATGCTAGAAGTCTCCACCTCCTCACGGCTCCACTGTCCTGTACTGTATTCCAGGTAGTATATACCCTTAGTGTCTTACATCACCTCCTGTCACGTCTCCTCCCTCTTGAAGCGATAGATACAGTTGACCTACTTCCTCCTCTGGCAGCCATAAATATAACTCCCATTAAGTTTCCCTGCATATAGACAGTAATTGTACCATAAAGTCTTGAACAGTGAAAAGAAATTGTCATCTTTTAAGCTTTGCAGTACATTGTGGTACTACTTTCCTGACAAGCCGCATAGAATCAAATTGTAAAGACGTACCATAGCAAGCTCCAAAAATACATTCTACACGATTACTGTAGCATGGCCATAGTCACAGTGTGCATTCAAAACTGCTGGACGAAAAAGTCCTGCAAAGTCTGACTTTTTTTTTTTTTTTTTTATACAGTGGGGAAAAAAAGTATTTAGTCAGCCATCAATTGTGCAAGTTCTCCCACTTAAAAAGATGACATCATAATTGACATCATAGGTAGACCTCAACTATGACAGACAAAATGAGAAAACAAATCCAGAAAATCACATTGTCTGATTTTTTAAGAATTTATTTGCAAATTATGGTGGAAAATAAGTATTTGGTCAATAACAAAAGTTCATCTCAATACTTTGTTATATATCCTTTGTTGGCAATGACAGAGGTCAAACGTTTTCTGTAAGTCTTCACAAGGTTGGCCCACACTGTTGCTGGTATGTTGGCCCATTCCTCCATGCAGATCTCCTCTAGAGCAGTGATGTTTTGGGGCTGTCGCTGGGCAACACGGACTTTCAACTCCCTCCAAAGGTTTTCTATGGGGTTGAGATCTGGAGACTGGCTAGGCCACTCCAGGACCTTGAAATGCTTCTTATGAAGCCACTCCTTCGTTGCCCTGGCGGTGTGCTTGGGATCATTGTCATGCTGAAAGACCCAGCCACATTTCATCTTCAATGCCCTTGCTGATGGAAGGAGGTTTGCACTCAAAATCTCACGATACATGGCCCCATTCATTCTTTCATGTACATGGATCAATCGTCCTGGTTCCTTTACAGAGAAACAGCTCCAAAGCATGATGTTGCCACCCCCATGCTTCACAGTAGGTATGGTGTTCTTTGGATGCAACTCAGCATTCACTCTCCTCCAAACACGAGGAGTTGTGTTTCTACCAAACAGTTCTCCTTTGGTTTCATCTGACCATATGACATTCTCCCAATACTCTTCTGGAATATCCAAATGCTCTCTAGCAAACTTCAGACGGGCCCGGATATGTACTGGCTTAAGCAGGGGGACACGTCTGGCACTGCAGGATCTGAGTCCCTGGCGGCATAGTGTGTTACTGACGGTAGCCTTTGTTACGTTAGTCCCAGCTTTCTGCAGGTCATTCACTAGGTCCCCCCGTGTGGTTCTGGGATTTTTGCTCACTGTTCTTGTGATCATTTTGACCCCATGGAGTGAGATCTTGCATCGAGCCCCTGATTAAGGGAGATTATCAGTGGTCTTGTATGTCTTCCATTTTCTAATTATTGCTCCCACAGTTGATTTCTTCACACCAAGCTGCTTGCCTATTGCAGATTCAGTCTTCCCAGCCTGGTGCAGGTCTACAATTTTTTTTCTGGTGTCCTTCCACAGCTCTTTGGTCTTCACCATAGTGGAGTTTGGAGTGTGACTGTTTGAGGTTGTGGACAGGTGTCTTTTATACTGATAACAATGTCAAACAGGTGCCATTACTACAGGTAATGAGTGGAGGACAGAGGAGCCTCTTAAAGAAGAAGTTACAGGTCTGTGAGAGCCAGAAATCTTGCTTGTTTGTAGGTAACCAAATACTTATTTTCCACCATAATTTGCAAATAAATTCTTTAAAAATCAGACAATGTAATTTTCTAGATATGTTTTCTCATTTTGTCTCTCATAGTTGAGGTCTACCTATGATGTCAAATTACAGGCCTCATCTTTTTAAGAGTAGGTTCACACCCGCGCTTCAGTCCGGCCGTTGCCAATCCGAACGGGATTGGCATCGGATACCGACAGGTCAGCAACGCATTGGTTAAAAACCCATTCATTTGAATGGGTTTTTAAAGCAATGCGCAGGTGTCCGATTGCACCCTCTGCGCTGCGAATCCTTTTTTTCCGTCGGAAACAAAGTCGGACAGGCAGGTCTTTGTGTCCGACGAAAAAAAACGGCTTCGCAGCGCAGAGGGTGCAATCGGACACCCGCGCATTGCTTTAAAAACCCGTTCAAATGAATGGGTTTTTAACCAATGCGTTGCTGACCTGTCTGTATCCGATGCCAATCCCGTTCGCAGAGATTTTCACTCGGATTGGCAACAGACGGACTGAAGAGCAGGTGTGAACCCACCCTCAGTGGGAGAACTTGCACAATTGGTAGTTGACTAAATACTTTTTTCCCCACTGTATCTGATGGTTTAAAAAAAAAAAAAAAAAAAAACCACAGACACCCAATATAGTTATGCTAGGTTCACACCTGCGTCTGGTATCCGTCCGCTTGCAAACTGTTTAAAAGAACGGTTTGGTACAAAAAGGATTCCAAACTGTTACACAGCAGATACCCAAATCCGTTAGTCAATGGGTGTCCACACAAAAAACAAAACAAAAAAAACCAAAAACAAAAACTGAAAGTTTGAGTGTTTTTGACCAAAGCGTTTTTTTTCTTCCCCTTCATTCAGAGCATGTGCAGAGGGAAAAACGGATTGTAAAACTGACAAACTGATTGCTGTTTGTAATTGATTTTTCCATACACCACAATGTAAAAAAAAAAAAAAAAAAAAAAAAAAAAAAAAAAAACACACCACGGATTGGTTTGTTTGTCTGGAATCATTTTTTTTTTTGAATGGAAGAGAAAGTCCTGCAAGTCCAACTTTTTTTCTCCGTTCAAAAGAGCGGACACCAGACGGAAATGCTCCATACACGCACCTACGGATGGTTTTTAAAACCCATTCAAATCGATGGGTTTTAAAACAGACAGTTTGAAATCAGCTTTTGAGACGGCGAGAAGTGAATGCAGATGTGAACCCAGCCTTAAGGAGGTTCATTGAGCTCTGTATGTGACTGTTGCTGTATCAGTCTCCCTATCCATTACTCTGGCCCTCCGACAGACCAGAAAGGAAAGGCAGCGCTAGCGTGAATCTAGTATAAGCCAGTTCTGAACTTGTGTCTGTTAGAGACAATTATCTTGAGTTTTATGGTTTTGCTGTCTGTATCAGATGTCCCATAAACCAAGCAGACACACTTTCACCATTATTGATAAAGCTGCCATAAAGTGCAAGAGTTGTGTGAAAGTCGAAGGTTGGCGCAGGATCTGCAGTGTGTGAAGCCTTATCCCCCATAATCACACAGTGAATACCAGCCATGTGACTGGCTGTGTAACCAATGACCAATATTTTGATGTTCCACTTTAACAGACCATCAAAATATAGGTCAAGCTATTTTTAATCAGTTTTCACAGACTACTTACATTGCAGTGTATTAGGGAACCATGAAAATGGGTGCAAACCAGTTCACAGCAGTTTCCAGCCTACATGCAGATGATAGTGGGTAACACTAGCTCTCCCACATTAGCAGTCCCATCAAGGATTCTACCTAAGAACTAGGGTAGCAATATGATAGTTACATCAGATAACTAGATCATCTGTCTAGAATAAGGATAAAGAGCTGGACAAGTGTAATATCTCCTAGTAGTATCTACAGTCATGAATCCTGTGACTAAGGTCAAAAAGTTCTGATTAACAACTGTTGCAAAATGCTAGGCCTTCTGATCACTCAATAAAACGTTATAGGACAGAGTTAAACAATTTCCTCAAAGCCATCATCCAACTTATGGTAAAGTGTAAAAACGCACCACAAGGTTGTTAATGGTGGAGTTTTATTAGTTAAAATTTGCAGTCAAAACCAGAAGTGTTACTTAATCCTGCCAAAGGAAATAGGCATTTAATAAACAGCTCACACAATGTTAAAGGGCAGCTTTAATATATACTTGGCACATCCCAAGCAACTGCTGTAAAATAGTGACCTTACTTCTAATGCTTTTGCCGAGAAATCTTTCTGTAGCCCTTCCATTATACTAGTTTGTCTAGACATGACTCCACATACAAAAAGCAGTGAAATGAAAGATCAGAAGGTTGAGGACAGCACATGTACAAACACCAGATGATTGTCAGATGTGGACGCTTCCATACACTTATTTTGGCAGCAGCACTTTGTGTGTGTGTGAACTGTCAATTTCTATATGGGCAACATCAGGAACATCGCAAGGACACAGTCTCTACAGATGGTGGATGCAAAATGTACTCAATGCAGCCTAAGTGTAAAAGGCTTTGACAGGACTGACTACAAAACCTTAGGACTGGTCAACAATATCAGATCTGGGGGTGGGAGATTCAACTCCTGACAACCCCTCTCCAATGATCAGCTCACAGGAACAGCAGCCCTTTCACCAGGCACAGTGCCATACAAGTCATAGCAGATGTACTTGGTATGACAGCTTTATCCTATTCATGTAAGTGGTCAGGGCTACGTGTAGTACAAGGCATGGCCACAGTGCCTGGTGATAGACTGCAGCACAAGCACCACAGAATCAGCTGATCATTGGTGTTCCAAAAAGTTGGATCCCCCACTACGCTAATATTGAAACCTACTCTTAGAATGTGAAAGTTCTGGAAAATCCTGATAAAGGGGGTTTTCTGGGCTAGAAATACTGATTAACTATCCTAAGGAAAGGTCATCAGTATAGACCAAATACGGGGGGGGGGCTGATAAAACCCCCCATAATTCAGTTCTTAGCAGTTGATACAGATAATGGAGCAGGACAGACTGCACTGTTCTCTGTAGTGGCCAAACCAGGTACTGCAGACCAGCTCCCATTTACTTGAATGGCAGCTAAGACGTAGTGACATGGTTCAGCCACTGCATGAGAATATCCTGGGGCAGATAAGCTAATAAATATGCAACTGAATTGTGGCATTATTTGTGCAAAAAAAGACGGTTGTTGAAGCTTTACATCTCATTTTCTGTATGCTTTAGACACTAACAATTTGTGCACCTCGTACAACTTATGAGCAGGACTTGCAGAAAAGTGGGTGTGGCTTAATCTAGTAAACAAATTGCACCAATATTTCAGCCATTATGCCAAAATTCTGTCAGAGACTAAGTGGTATAAAGTTAGGCTAGATGGTCTAAAAGTGCATCAGATTTTCAGACCGCATCAGACACTTTGGAATATCTGGAGCAGTTTATCACTGTCTAATGTACAGGTTAGCATTAGTTTTAGTTCATCTGCCCCTCTGCGTGTATCAGCAGATCGGTGGGGTGCTGGATGTCAATTTTATCCCAGAAACCCCTCTAAAAAGTTGATCATTTTAAATAAATATTAAATAACCTTGTAAGTTTGGGGATTTTTTTTTGCACAGATAGATGATCACTTCCAAACAGCCTTTAAAAAAAAATTAAATTTTTATCTCCACTAAACTGAACTTCACAAATGATGGTGCTCTGCACTGACATTGAGCCATGATCTGTAGTCACCAGTGACCCACAGATATTCATACCTTATGATTAGCTCTTCCAGGGTCACTGTACAGGAACACAAGGCACTCCAATGTTTTGGACCCCCCCTCCCACCCCTTCTCCAGCTATCAGACCAGTTCACCACTGTTCGCAGGAGTGCCTTTATTGCCATAAAAAATGAAGTTCAGTTTACACAATGTCACGGATGAAGTCTGGTGACAAAACACATGGATTCAGAAAACAGCAGATTAAGGCCAAATGATTCCGCATAACTGGTTGCAAGGTTCTCAGTTATAACATTCCCAATAATACAAAAAGTTATACAGATCAAAATTTTCAACATTATACAAAGCTGGATATTTCTCAAGTGGCCAGGAAGAAGTTCAATGTGTTTACACTGTGCACCAAAGTAATACAAAGGAACCTTCTTTTGGTAGCCCTTTTACTGTTAGGGGCATCCATGAGCTACTTGCAAAGCAGTACAGTACCATCTCAGTACGGCGCGCGTATAGTGTTCAATTCCAACTGTAAGCTTAAACACAGGTCAAGAATGGACATGAAGTCTTAAGCTTACTAAATATTTCTTTACATGGGAAGAGATTTAAAGCACTATAAAAAAAAAAATTTAAATAAAAAAAAAAAAAACACTGTCTAAAACTGGGTGGCCATTGTAAGATTTAGTCAAACCTTTTGCAGTCTAGGGCAAAGAATGAAGCTGCAGCAAGCACTCCAATGTGTCAGATGGCATGCCATAGACATGAAAAATACCGCTAAAAGTCTATTGTCACCTGCTCTCAAAAAGGAAGAGACTTCAACACAATCCCAATAGGACTAAATTGTTCATTACATGTGGTTTGGGGCATAATGTCTGTCTGGAAATAAAACAAGAAAAACCTAAAACGGGTGGACAGGGGCAGGGTGTGGAAGAAAACTATACCTTCAGTTAACAGAGAATAAATACATTATTGACCAAAAATGTACAAGGAGAAAGTTATAGAAATAGTTTGGGTTTTTTAGGGTTTAGTGTGGCTTATACAGTTACAATTACCTAACAAGGTTACAACAAGCATGTAAATAAGTGCATACATATGCTTAAACTGACCAACTTTAAAAGCCTATAGAGAATTTGGAGACGTTTCATAATGTTGGCATGTCAGGGCACTACAAACATACAAGATGAATCCAATGGCATTTTGCTCACGGATTCACTGTATAAGACAGTCATAGCACCGCTGCACAGAATCACACAATAACCAAGACTGAACAGAAAAAATAAAAATGAGAATTTGCACAGTGTATGAAAACACAATGGAAGCCTACAGAACTGACGTATGCCCACTGATGTCTAGGGCAAACTCAGATGGCAATACTGTTGAAGCAATACACTGGGGGGGGTGGGGTGAAAAAAAAAAAAAAAATAGATTTCTTTCCCTTTGCAAATACAAGTAAGGTCACTTTGCATTTTAATGGACTGATGTTCACCTAGGATGATCTTACCATATACTACACAATTTCAGATGTAAAATGTAAAGTTCAAAGAAAGCCAATATGCGTCTACTGTAATATTCAGAACTTCTCTTATGGCAATTGTTGAATTCACCGGACTTGAACAGTGAAAAGGGAAGATGGTTCCTTTCAGACAGTATGTTGAGGATAAAGTGGCTTTCAAGCAGCATGGTGGATTTGTAGAATTTTGTAGGATTAGATCATTCGGTTGCGTTTATTGGTTGGCGAGTCTGTAATGACGTTGCTGCACTGGGCTGAGGTACGCTTTCTAGTGCCACCATTGTCCATGTGGAGTGCCATTTCCTCTGATATGAAAGTATTCAAATCCACATCAAGGAGTCCATTTCTCCTACGGCTGGTATTAGAACTGCCACCGACATGAGTGGGTGAGCCCGGAGTACTTGAGCGAACACTTATACTAGCCATTGCGCCACTAAGACCTGAAATGAAAGAACACAACTGTAACAAACAGAAGACCATTTCACCACACATATGGAAGATAGCGTAGGGATGTAAGCACGCGTGGATGATATTTTCAGTCCTCCAATATAATTGAATGGAGAGAGCTTCGTGTGTGGACAGAGGACAGGGATCCTTGACCAGCACCTTCTAGGCAGATTATTAAAGTGGTTGTGCAGGATTCAAGAACATGGCTGCTTTTTCCTCAGGAAGTGATCTCAAATCCATTGGTCACATGGCAGATCTACAGTTCTGTGCCATTAAAATGGATGGAACCAAGCTGCAGCATGGCCATGTGACCAACGGACATGATGTCACTACCTGCACAACCCTTTTAAAAGTCATAGTAGCAATACTATACTGAGCATCATAGGGAGCAAAAACTATAGGTGTGTGTGAAGCCCTTTATAGCTTCCTTCAAGTGTTTTCTAATGTCAAAGGGACCTGCACTGTCAAATATAATAAGAGGGGGAGGTCTCATGACTGCGACATCCTAATCATATGGTGGACATTGCTGGTTTAGTATAAAATGCGCCACGGTTCTACTGTGACCACCACGGTTACACTGCTGAGAAAGATATAAAATCATGTAGGTATTAAAATAAAACAAGTCAAAGTTTTGCTATAACTTACAATGGGTTTTCAGTCCCATTTGGAATATTCCTACTGAGGACCTGTCCACAGGATCAGTCATCAGTATGTGATCTGTGGGTGTCTGACACCCGGACCCTGTACAGATCAACTGTTGCAGTGGATGGGCAGCACTGCTCCTATACAAATAATCAGAACAGGGTTGTAAATCCCTAGACTGAACACTATGCAGTAGACAGGGCTCCAGAGCCACTCCTTTCACCTGAACAAGTGGTGCTGCACATGTTCTCAGTCCACTAGCAGCTTCCAGCACCTAGAGGCTGCTGCAACACCTGATCCTGATCCTGTCCAAGGTCTATATGTCAGACCACATACTGATGACCTATTCTGTGGATAGTTCATCAGTATTAAAACTTGATTTGAGGACAGAAAATCCCTTTAATAGGTAAATCTACAGCAATGCATCCCATGTAAATGTGGGTTTTGAAATAAAGTAAGGTACAGGGTGATAGTGACTAGCCCTTGATAGTCACTGAAAAGGTAAATAGCAAGCAAAGCCAAAACACAACTTTTAAGTCTAGCCTCAATATAAGCAATACACGTATCCCTCAAACATTTGTGTATTAAATACCCAACTAGTAATGAAGTTCTATTCCAAATGGTCCTGTAGTCAAATCCTAAGGGAACAGAGCCAATTTACTAGTTCTCTGCTGTGGCCTGGGAGAGAATTGCGCCAAACTCTGGATGTCAGGGTCACTTAACCACTAGTACCAATCTAATAGACCACAGCAGTACAAAACCCTGCACTAGAGCCGCCGCTCATTTGTTGTTCGTGGTATGTAAACATTACCGAGTCATCTTGGTACAGGTGTTCCTAAGGATAGACCATCAATAAGAGAAACTGAATAACTCATTTAATGAACAGGTTCTTTACTGACTGTATGAGGACTGTTCAACACAAGTGTCTTTCTCCCTGTGGACAGCCTATCACTAACTACTGAGGAGCAGACAGTTCTTTAACATCTATGAACATCACAGCTCATTCTCCCAAGTTTTGTACTATATACTTAATCTCTTAGGTTATTTAGGAGAATATAGACAGAAGGATAACTGCACTATCACAGAAGGAATATATAGTACAGTCTACATCTGCGCTGATACATCATAGGGCCGATAGCACAGAGAAAACTCAAAGCCAAGATGGCATCTGATCAGGAGATGAGGAAAAGCTGGAGGGCAGTGTACATGAAAGAAGCCTCACAAGTGACAGTCAGGTGACAAGTGCAGGGGTGAAGAGGTTTTTTGCTGGAGTTCTTTAATGGTGGCATACAGCCAAAAAAAGTCTGGTCTGTTGGCCTCAGTCTTTGGTGTCTTCTGACTAGGATATTCCATAAATGTCCAATCAAAGCTACTAGACCCCCACCTGGCACCGGAACCGTTACTAAGAGGAAGCCATGCCACTCTTCGCTGTGCTTTCATTGGCAGCATGGACAGCGTCAGATTACAAGGGCTATATAGTAGTCAGACACTGACAGCAAATCCTACCAATACGCCACCAATGGGTGGAGAACCAACCTGAGCAGTTAAACGCTCAGGCTGAGGTCACATGTTCCAGAAATGCTGCATGTTTCTGTTCCCAAATCTGCAGTAATTTTTAGAGCAAAAGCCAAGAGTGGCCTCAAGGAATGGGAAGTCATTTATACTGATCACTACTTCCAAGTCTATTTCTGGCTTTAGCCATTTTGAGAAGAGGGGAGGAGAAATAGATGACCCCTTTAAATCAGCATATTGTACAGAACTCCTAGTACATATTAAGTTGGTATGTTTCATTTAAATTTATATGGATAGTGATGGGGAAACCTAAATTTGACTAGCTGGAACAGAACTCTGCTCAGTTCATGAACCACCAGATTTACAATATTAAAGCTTATTTAACGTCTTATTTCAGTTTGGTGTTTCCTGAGATCACAACATTGATGGCCTGCTATCAGGCCATCAAATACTAGATCCTACTCTTTACACACTCCTTTTAGTTTTTTGCAGGAGATATAGGAGGTCACAGCTTTAGCCCACTGAAATGAATAAAACAAACCCACAAAACTTTGTGCTGCCAATACGAACTAGACAGCATGCAGGTAGACAGACCAGCACAAATAAAGTGCTAAGCATGTTCCCCCCCTCCCTTCCAACAGCTAGCTGGCTGGTGGGCCTGCCCAGAGTCCGATACCCACTGATCTGATACTGTTGGCCTATTCTAATAATAGGCCATTAATATGGTGAGTGTCAGCTACATAATGCATAGTAAACCACTAAAAGTGCCCTGTAGATGGCAGCAACAGCTACACACACACACTGAAAACTTTCTGCAGCAACCCACAGACTCACTTTGCAAATAAGGCTGAAGTAAGGCCGACACCGCTACCAACAGAAGACAGGATTAAAGGTGGTGCTGGTCAGTGATTCAAGCAGGCTCTGGCCTGCCCCGCTGAACTCCAACCTAATTTGCATATTGGCTCAACCCATCCCCTTGTCCCCACCACTTAGTAGACTGTTGCTGCAATATCTTACAAAAAAGATGTTATAAAGCCTCTTTCCCAGTACATGGTAGCAGACCATCTAAGCTCTGGGGAACAGAACTCCAATCAGTGATCAGGACAGGGGAATGAAAGTACCCCGAAATCCTCCTTGTGAATGGAGCGGAAGTGCGTTTGTGACCGGCACACCATTCACTTCAAAGGAGAGGCCGGGACTGTAATCTCCAGCAGTGTCTACAGCCCCATAGAAGTGAACGGAGTACCAGTCACACAAGTGCATCATTCACAAGGAGGCTTTAAGGGGACTTTCATTCCACCTTTCGCCTAATCGCTGGGGGACCCAGCAATCAGACACTTCTCTCCTATCAACAAAACAGGGGATAAGTGTCCATAACAGCTCAATCCCTTTAAGGAAGGTTGACTTTGCAGGCTGTGTGTGATGTCTTCATGCTCTTGCTCCCCCACCATGACAACACTTAAGTTATCTTATCTGCATAGCCTTCTCACAGGGCTCCAAGACAAATAGAAATTGAAGATGTATTCTTATGGTTGTTGGTCTATTCCTTCTTGTCACAAAGATGATCTGTTGGTCCCCTCCTTTCCCATCGCAAGCAATTTTCAATTTTAGGTTTTGACTCCTCGCCTTCCAAACCCCATAAATTTAAAAATTTTTCTGTTCAGAGACACATGAGGGCTTAATGTTTGTGGGACAAATTGTACTTGTAATGGTATAGTTTAATATTCCGTACAATGTACTGGGAAACTGAAAAAATAAATAAATAAATAAAAAAAAAATTCAGAGTGGGGCGGAATTGGAGAAAAACTGTTTGTGCGACTTTACTCCAGGCTTCATTTTTACATCGTTCACAATGCAGCCAAAGTGACATGTCACCTGTATTCTATAGGTTGGAACGATTCCAGGGATATGAAGCTTTACTATATTTGTTTTTTTACATTTTAAACTTGAAAAGGCAAAATTTTGTAAAAAAAAAATTTTGTAGTCGCCATATTCTGACACCTGTACCTTTTTAATATTTGTGTACGGGGATGCAAAGGGCATCTTTTTTTGCGGGACCAGATGTACTTTTTAGACATACCATTTTGGAGGAAAGAGTGATCCTTTGATCACTTTTTTTTTTTTTTGAGAACTGAAATGGTGAAAAAAATTTGGCCATTTTGATTTATTTTCCTGCTACATATTGAAAAAATTTTCATAAAACTTTGTAGACCAGGTGTTTTGGACTTCAGGATACATAGTTTATCTTTAAGATCTAGGGAAAGGTGGGTGATTGGAATTTAAAAACTCCCATGCGGTGCAATCTCACCATGTGGGAGCCGTACCAACGACAACAGCTCCTGAGTTGCCACCATATTTAGACAACTTCCTCCATAAGAGTAAAGGTGGACGTTGGTAAGGGTTTAAAGGGGGTTTTTCAGGCAAACTTTAATTTTGCCCAGAATACACATTTAGAGCTACTTTGCGCATAAAAAAAAAAAAAAAAAAAAAAAAAGTTAAGGGGTTTCCAGTTTCACACCAATATTGAGAGATTGAATGTTTGTATAATGAAAAGTTGTAAATTTTTCTCAAATGGACTGTATCTCACATGATCAACATTTGTCTCAATATTGGTCTAAAACTGGACTACCCCTTTAAGTTTGACTACATATCTTCAGAAGCAAATCCATTCTATTACACAAAGACCTATATAACAGCTAAACAATGAATGCGTCCATTGCAAATCCAGGTATTGTTTTTTGGTCTTGAGAGATTTTACATCTTTAGGACTAGTCTTCCTTATACTAAAGACTACATATGGAGACCTGTGGCCATGCGACAAAGTTGCAATGTCTCACTGCACCTAATGTATGTGATTACGTAGCAACCATAATTTAACAGTGCACGAGAACTGGCATAAATCCAAACCAGCTGGATTTTGGGGTGATTAGATTAGCCATTAAAAGGTTTTACACAAGAACAACAACTTTGGAAAGGGAGACAAGTGCACCTTCTCAGTAAACTTAATATACACCCTAGTTCCAATCGCGCATTTTGAGGGCACTGGAGTGGGGGGCCTGGAAGAATTCTCTGCCTCCTCATGTGACAATGACTCGATCACATGACAACCTGCTCTATTCAGTGTACAAGCAGGAGAAGAGTGATGGGGGGCAGGACTATTATTACTAAGTGTATAGATATGGCACAGCGAGTACACTGCCCATGGTTATTTTTTTCCCCAATAATCCCTTTAAAATTTGCATTTAGCAGCACAACACTGGGATCTCATGCAACATGGACAAGTGTTGCCATGTAACTCTTTCCCAAGATACACAACCTAATTCACTTTCTAAAGGCCCCTTCATTCCAGTGGTGTGGCTCAGCTAACCACTGGCCATTTATACACACAGATCAGTGACTAGCTTAAGACCGCTGGGTAAGTCATCACTTTTAATCCATTGAGGAGCAAAAGCCCCAAGGGCTGAATCCACATTGCTGGAACAGAGGAGGGAATTTTAGAAAGGCGTATAATGTTTAAAAAAAAAAAAAAAAAAATTTTTTTTTTTTTTTAAAGCATTGGCAATCCCTTTAACTCCTTACTGCTCTGCGCCACACTATTACATAATGCTGAGTCTGTTGACAAAGTAGTATGGCGCTGTAATGCCATGGGCACCCTACAGGATTACTTCCAGCACTCTGTTGTGTTACTAACTGCCTATGCACATTACACATAAGGGAGCACTAGGGATCAGAGATCCCAGGTTCAAGTCCTGTTGTGGGACGGAGAGAAAAAAAAAAAACAGAAAAAAAATTTAAATAAAGAGTTTTTAAAAAAACCCCATGGTTTTAAAAATGTAAAAGTGTTAGGTATCCCCCATGTGCATATCCAAACAGTTTACCATATGGGATAAATATTTAAAAAAATAAATAAAAATGTGCACCACATTAGGGTCACCTCACTTTCCGCAAAAAATAGCAATAGGCTAATTGTAAAGACCCCGACGGACAAAGCTGCCATGTCATTTTTAATACAGAGTGATTGCGGTAAACACTACAAAAAGTGATAAGCTTGTGGGTTTTTCACATGGCCCCCCAAAGTGTTAAAAGCTGATCAAAACATATGTACCTTAAAGTGGTGCCAAATGACAAAGCCCTGCCATGTCAACAGAAAAATAGTTAAATTTTGGAAGGTGGGGAAGGAAAATACCCTGCATCTTCAAAAGGTTAATTATTGCAAAGCAACTCCTGAAGATTACCACAGTCTATCATGGCATGTGCACTGAACCCAGAAAGGTTATTCCTAACTCACAACTTGCTATATAAACTGAACGCCAGCCTCCTTTTAATTCCAATGAAGTATTTCCCCCCTTTCTTGATTTATTTAGTTTCTAAATGATGTCACCGTGAGTTCTCTATAGTTCTATATATATCGTTGGTCAAGCATTTAGTAATATTCTTGCAGCTGCATAATCTCATTTTTAGGAAGTAAACCCTACCTAGCATGTTAATAAAACTCATCTCACAACAGTTCCAGCAAGTCTTAACTATAAAACGTGATGAACAAAAAATGAATAAGCAGAAGTTGACAGTTACCATGGAGAGCTATAGCTTCTCGGAATGGCTGCAAATCAGTCTCTACAGATGAATCAGTTTCTGAAGGTGACGCTCGGTTAGGGGATACAACAGTTAGTCTTGGTGGTGCACGCGAGTTTCGTGGAGGTGGAATTTTGCCACATAGAAAGCTTATTAAATCCTCTCTGCGAATAGTTCGTCGACGCTTCTTCACCCAGGCTAAAACATCCTTATTACGCCGCTGATAGCCAACCTGAATCCCAAGATCGAAGGTCCGCTGATGAGTATCCACGCTTTCTACAATGGAAAAGGAGCACAAATTAAGACAGGCAAATTAATTTCTTTTATATCTAGAAGGGATGAAACAGCATAGGTAAAATTAAGTGATCTACTCTTAGGGACACCTTAAGTACCATTCACAGATCCTTTTTAGAAGGTTTAGACTGACAGAAGAATTTTAGTTATGTAAATCTAAACATGATGCTACTCTTCACTTGAGCCACAGAAAACTGCAGACTTCACACATTTAAAACAAAACATTGTGTCCTCTGAAAGCTGAGCCATTGCCAAAGTAACTGGGACACCAAGAGTGCCCAGGTGGGGGTAGGGAATTTCTCCCCAACACTTCTCCCCCTTAACTAAACATTTTGCAGCAAAAGCTTTGTGGTTGGCCCAAGTGTCATGAAAGCCTGACATGACAAACTGGGTATAAACTAGCTAACACTTGAGGAATGAAGTTATTCCTTTACAACCACCCCTTATTAAACTCTGGGCAAGGTCTTATCTACACGAGATAACCATGGATGGGCGGCTCAATTTGGATTTTTACACATACTTGTTGGATGCTTTCCACATTATGGAAGAATTCATCATTGCATAGTCCTGTCCCACACTTGTCTAAAATACATGAAAACATTCTAAGGGCAAATTTAGGAAGGCCCAAACAAACAAGGCTATGGAGTCGGTAGGCCAAACCACAATGGCAGCATTTTCCACACTCCTGCTCAGACTGACTCCCTTCCTAAATGGCTGGTCAGACAAGCAGTAAAGATTCTCTAATTCATTCAAGCCAGTAACTGGATACCTATGGATGGAAATATGTAACTATGTATCCAATATATAATAACTGAATATAATAATTAAAAAATCATTTTATTTTCAAGCCAAAGTCTTGTGCGAGACTCCACAACTAACTTCTCAACCCAGATAAGAAAAAAAAAAATTAAGTTGCAAATTTTTCAGCAAGCATATTTTTGCTACTCCACACTTCAGCCAAATTTACCATTTACTCAGAAACTAATAGCTGCTGTACACTTAACTGTTACATGCAGGCCATGGATTCAGGTAATGTAATAGAAGGGGCATGACTCAAATCAGACACAGCATATCAGGACTGGCATAAAAAAAAAAGCCAGGCTTCATAAATCCTGTGTCCCCCCACCCCCCCATTTACTCTAAATTTTCCTGGATGCCAACAGGTCTGCCAGCATAAACACCTCACATTACCAAAGACTTCAAACAACGCCAACCTATTACATAGATATTCAAAAGCTGAAAGTCAGACAATTTTCCTGTTGCTGAAATTTTACAACTATGTAATTCATAATTTGCCAGGCCTTCCGATGTACCCGGGTGCCCCTTCCTCACTATCAACCATTACCAGCTCAGCTAATTGCTAAAATCTTATGGCAGTTTCCATTGTTCAGCAATTCTAAACAGGTCTGCATGAGAAATACTTAACCAAAACAATCGAATTATAGCCAAAAGCACTGATTCAATAGCTTTCACTGCACACAACTGTATACAAGTCTATAGAGACCACAGCCATAGACTGAGATTCCCTTCAAATCAGCTTCAACATGAACAAGAAATCTGCACAAGTCTGCAGGGAAATGAAGGCAACAAGTCGATATCTCTCTATGATGTAAAGGCAGCTATCACTTTTACAAACCTGTGACATCTGATGCTTCCAACAGTAGGGATCTGTGCTAAAACAAAGGGCCAGAAGCTGTTAGCAGAGCACCTGGACCCCCCCCCCCCATCTATTAAAACTTCTAGGACATGTCAGTAATCTAAAAATCATAGGTCCCCTTAAAATGCCAGATCAATACCCGACATCCAACATTCATCCTTTCCCCAAGCACCAGACAAGTAAGCCCGCACCAGATACTACCTTAACAGATTATCGTTCCTATTCATCGTACACTTTCCTCCTACGGTCTCTCTCTATAGGCATGTCTACATAGGACAGATATACTACAGATTTTTTCACTGCAGAATTGAGGGTGAAAAATCCACTTCATTACAGAAGCAAGAAAGGATGAAGTCTTCTGAACTATCACGCACATATACTGCAGAAAAACCAGTGTGGAAGCCACACAAATAGACCCAGGGTGTGGCCGTTACATTCACAGATTCACAACATATTTCGCCCTTTAAAGCAAAAACATGAATTTGTGGCAAAATCTACAACAAACATTTTCCAAAAAAAAAAAAAAAAAAAACACGCAAAACAAGGATCCCCCACAACCAACATTGTAGTACTGCTCCCCAAAAGACACCATGCTATTAATGTAATACTCAGTTGTGCAATCCAAGGGGAAGGTAGAGGATTATGGAGCATGTCCTATGCAGATCAATGAAAATGAAGTGAACTGCTCATTGAAACCAATGCAAGGAGGGCACTGATATCATCCAAGTGCCTTCCATTAAGATTCTAACCTTGTGGGATTCACACATCTGCATAAAGCCCAACTCTGACCCCTTACTGAAGGAAAAGTCTCTGGAGCACGTTCTGTCATAATTTTAGGCAAAACCAATGTAAACTTACATACACATTTTACATGAGGTATTGCAATGTGATTTTCAATGAAGCCCATGGGAATTTTCTACTTCGGTTACTTTTCCATGTTTTATTAGATAAGGAAACGCTGCACCAGCATATCACATGAATGTTACTATGTAGAAGCAAACAGCAGAATGCAGACACCTTACATAGTTGTCTCAAAGCCACCTTCAACTAAGCAGGACAGCCTAAGGCAGCAGTGCAAGCAAACCTGACATTTTCCACAGCCATGCAGGTTATCAGGCCATTCCTGGCTATAAAGGGATTGTTTCCAGGATTATACTACAGCTTTACTACAACCATGTCTAGCCACTAACGTCCCACTCATTCATCCCATATATCGCAGCTTCTCAAGCTGAGGTGCCCCCCTCAGCTGTTGGAGAAGCAAAGCAGGGCAGGCAGCTTTGACAGCAGGGACCATAAGCTGCACATGCCATTCTCTCGCTGCACTGATGTCTGACACCCTTTGTGCTTATTTTAAACACTCTGCCAAGCTCACAATAAACTGAACTCATTTAGGGGTGGACTATAACCAATTGTTAAGTCCAGGCACCAACATATTCTGCCTTGTTAGAACCAATTATAAAAAGAGATGGAGAACCACTGTCAATCTTTAAAAAGGCCAGAATCTGAAGGTATTTGATACCGATGACCTATCTATAGGACTGGAAGTGAATACATGTGGCTGCAGGCAGCCGAAACAGATGATCGGGATGGGGCCTGGGGAGTCTGGATAGGTCATCAGTATCAAATACCTTCAGATCCTGGACAACCACTTCAAGACAGAAGTCAATTTTAAACAGTGAAATTGCTGGCTTCAGCCTCAATTCTATACTGTTTCATGGGGGGTCTCATGCACCAGAATTAAAATATACACCAGTCAGGGACTAGAGCAGAATTAAGGTATAACCCACGCCAGTAAATCTGTTGTGCTGAGGTGTCCCCACCCTGCTCTGCCCACTGTATTGTAGTGAACAGACACTTTTTAGCAAGAAGGCTGTGCAGCAAAAAAAAAGTTACACTTTTGTAGTACCACAAAAGCCATAGTGGCAAGAAGGAATGGGAGACTACAGTCATTTGTTCCCCCATCACAGCAACCTCATACCAGTTATTAAAAAGTATATTCTGACCAGAGGCATATGTGAACGTCTTAGCCTCAGCCTTCTACCATCCCATACAAGGTGGTCAAAGACAAGAGAAGTTAGGAAGAGCCAATTCTCAAAGAATATACCATACATGCTGCAGACAAGACACGGTAGTCACAAGCAGACCACAACCATTGCTGTGCTGCATACATAATTGCAAAAGTCCAACCTGTGTGCACTTACCTCTG
The DNA here is from genome assembly GCA_947044405.1 of Leptodactylus fallax. NCBI lineage: Eukaryota > Metazoa > Chordata > Amphibia > Anura > Leptodactylidae > Leptodactylus > Leptodactylus fallax. Next base: position 8,393,370 of record CAMRHE010000016.1, read on the forward strand.
TATGACTGCAGCGATCTACAAGCAAAAATCCTATTATTGCTATAAAAAGTAAGGAAACAACCAAGTGCACTTGTACATGGCCAGATGTTAGCAGTCACCACCAGCAGTCTGCCATTTACAACAGGTACGGCTTTGGTCACAATCCCTTTTTAAAGTTTCAAAACTTTGACCCATAATGTCCGGTATTTTGACATACACTCCACACTAGGATTACCATTCAGAGCAGGAGATGCTGCTAGACAATAAAGCTCAACCACAAACCCTCAAAAACTATCGCTGATCATTAACCAAAGAATTAAAAGTATCTCCAGTTATCTGTCAGCCAGTCACTGCAAGCCAAATGCAGACCCCAAATTACCCACAATCCATCAATGTTAATGCAAATCTACATGCAGCATTCTCTTGCCATAATATGTAATGCTAGAATTACCATAGTAAGTCAAATAGGCACTCAAGTACCATTATGTTGTGTTTTGTTCCTATAGCCCTGTAACCTGCATAAGACAAAAAACTAAAGCAGGCCATACATTCTACACATGAGTCACCAGAAAACTCGGGTGGCGACTTTACTCTCCGAGAACAAAACCCCCCGGTACAGCATCTAAAAACCCTATAAGAAAGAAGAAAAATCTCCCTGGACAATCCCTTCGACAGTGAGGGACAATCTGTCCACTGTTTAGACACTAGAAGACTGGTAACCGTCCCCACTGAGGGGCAGCTTGTAACTCAGACATAACCTTCAGAATCTGAAAAGGCAAGTGGAAAACCGATGTGAAAGAATACATAGAAGTCCAGGCAAAAATCACTGTGGGGGCATAAACCACCACAGTGTGCCCCTTCACATACAGGGGACTGCAGCAAAACAGCTAGGCAACCAATGTTATACCATACTGCATGACTAGATGAAACCAGGGAAGAACCTAAAACATTTATAAGTCCGGTCATGCAAAGAGTTTAGAATGGTGTAAAATACTACATACATTAATATGCACCATACTGCCCCTGTATGTGACAGTGCCACCTACAGATGACATCTTTGTAATGGAAGCCAGAATACAAGGCACTTGGGGGGAATCTACAAGTTACTATTACTTCATACAATTCTTAGTTTGTAATTTTTACCTAGACAAAGTTGAGAATGAGGTTCCTGTGTTTACATGGAGGGGCGCCCCCAGTGTTAGTGCTAGGAATGACCAATACCAGAATCAATCAGCATCAGGCCCACAACCATAAGATGACATGCACTTCCCATGGAGGCCAGCACCGGCCGGGAGTGCTCTGGCCCAGGTGACAGGCGCACACAGCCCTACCTTTATATAGATTGGTGACAGCTGTTGCGGCATTCTGGAAGGTGGCCCACAGAGGCTGGCCCTGCTGCTGACACACGCGATCTGCAAAAGAAGACACAAGAGAGGCCGGTGTGAGTGCACACAATACACACGATGCGGCAGGCACCAGCACACACTACAGCGCCGCCGGAATCACAATAGAGAAGTATCGCCATTTTGTAATCTACCCCTCGCTTCCGGCTGGGAAGGGGTAACCGGGCACTAGGAATACACAGCTGCCATGGCGCTGGTAGGTCCCGGGAGCCCAGGCCTGGCTGTCAGCCCTCTCCGCATCACGGGTGGGGTACAGGCAGGGAGGGGCAGCACGGAACTACCCCGGTACAGCGCCGCCAGGGTACTGAGCTGAAGCCGTCCGCCATCTTGTTATTTTCGCCTCTGTTGCTGGGTGAGGTGGGGGCTGCGGATCTCCCCGCCCCGGCCTCCGAGGAGCACAGCTAGGCCTCAGCCCCGTGCCCGGGCAGTCCTCCCCTAGCACTGACCTTTGTAGAGCTGCGCCACGGCGGTGGCAGAGTTCTGGAACAGATGCCATAGTTTATGCTGCCCGTCCTCGACGTCGGCCTCCGGCTGCTCTTCCTGCTCGGCTTCCGCCAGACACTGACGCTCCCATTTGGTGAACCAGTACTCGGGTCCGTGTTCCTGGATTTCCGCCTCGCCCTCCTCTTTCTTGTCCTCCATTTTATTCCGTCCCCCGGGCCTGTGGTTCTCCTCCTCCTCCGGGGTAGGGTGGCTAGCAGTTAGAGCAGTTACAGCGCTCAGCTGACGCCCTTCGTCTCAAGTCTTTTGTCGCTGCGCTTAATAAATAAGTCCGTGCCACGTACAAAAGGCAACGACAACCGAGAGCGCCCCGCCAGCTACCTCACCCCCATATTTCCTCCGTGCTGACTCCAAACAAACTGAACCTGTGACGCCGCTGACCTAACACTAAGTGTAAGCTTAGCGAAAACCTGCTAGCATCATAAGCTTGCCCACTGGCGGTTGCTCAAGCTGCTATTGGTAAGATGGCCGCTTTGAACTTCAAGCTGTTGATTTTATTGGCTGATGTTGCTGTACGTCTATCTACGTCACAAAGGGTGGTATGCTTCGGTCAAGCTTGGTTACATGAAGGCAGAATGTCAACTGTGCGCATGTGCGTGAATCTCAGCTGTTATGGCAGGGATTCGTGGGGGGAGCTGCACATTTTTTTTTGCTCTTCTGGTGTTGTTTTTCTGTGATATTGCTGTCAGGGCACATTACTGGGTACTTGCCCCAAACCCATGGCAGAAAATATTGTTGTTTTTAAATAAGAAAGCATTTTTAATTAGGAATAACAGAATTAACCTGGTCATTAAATATGTAAAGATATATATATATATATTTGCACACGTTTATCATATATATATATATATATATATATATATATATATATATACACACACACACGCATATGTATATCGTAATGTACCACCCAGTTCAGCACAGCTTGGGCAAACATTTCCAAGTGGGTCCCCATGTTTACCACCGTATCGTGGTAGATACCGGCCCTACACTGGGCTCTGCAGACCATTTGAGTGAATACAGCACAGGAAAAAATTTAGTTGGTTACAGATGATGTCTCTAACTAATTGTTCACATTTCCCATCTATTCCCTCTGGACTGCCATGACCACTTCTACCAGCTGTGACTTGTCTCTATAACGTTTGGAACACAGATATCTTTGGCTTCTCACTTTTCAGGCACTTGACACACATTGTCCTCACCTGCACACCCATCCTGCTCCTACTTCCAATTGGAAATTATATCATATAAAAATCATATAAATCATATCATATAAAAATCCCCTGGAAATGAATCGTGAATGTGCATCTTTAGAGTAATAATACTTCCTGTGTGCCCCCTTAATTTATAATACTCCCCTGTGTGCCCCTTCAATTAATAATACATCTTGTGCCCTTTAAATTAATAGCACAACTAAATGAATAATGCCCACACGCCACCTTAAATTGATGCTGCCAAATTCCCCAGGGGTTAGTACCCCTCTGTTCCTGTGCTGGGCGGCTGTCTTTTCCACTAAGTGGCGTAACTAAAGCCTTGTGGGCCACGGTGCAATCTTTTGTCCGGGGCTCCCTATCTCATCCCTACAGCAAATTCTTGATAGTGATGGTTATGGGAGCTAAGGAGTTTAATCAACATTAGTGTGCTTAGGGTAATCTGTGAGTTTCCTTGGTTTATGGGCCAGATGGAAGTTGCAATCTCAATACTGATGCCAGTGCTTATGGGCCCTGGGCCCCGGTGCGACTGCACCCTCTGCACCCCCCTCAAGTTACGCCCCTGCTTCCACTACTCTGTATGTATACAAAATGGCTACAGCAGTGATGTCAGATCAACAGAACCACTGCAGCCATTCACCGTTCTGAGCTGTATACTGTGTGGACTGGCTGCACTGATCCTGTCGTTGTGACATCACCGCTGCAGCCACTCTGTATACAAATAGTGCAGGAGCGGAGGCGGCCGGCATTGGAGGGGAGGATGCAAGTAAGTATAAATGCAGTGCTATCTTTACACTACATTCCTCATACATTTTTTTTTTAAATTTAAATTCTGGACAACCCCTTTAAAGAGGACCTTTCATGTCCTCAATTCAGCGCTCTGACAGTTTTGCCGGTATCTGCTTTAGTTGCAGAGATATCCCTGCACTGTCAGAGGTGCTGATCTTACAGCTCAGCATCATTGCTGGGCTGTGAGGAATACTTCAACACCCCCCCCCCACGGTATACTTCCATAGTTTGTTTACTGTCAGGGGGGCATTCCTCACTGTCCAGTGATGACGCTGATCTGTAAGGCCAGTGCACTGAAATCTACATACCTGAATAGTTCTTCCCCAGGTATCAGTCCCCCCCACAGGTAATAGTCATCAGTACAGTAACAGTACTGCCCCACAAGTATTAACTCCCCCACATACAGGTAATAGTCATCCTCACGTAATATGAGGGGTAGCTATTATATTACCTGGGGTCACTATTATCTATGTGGGAGGGGACTGTTACCTGGGGGACACTATTACAATAACAGCATACCTCCTAACCGTTCTGGATTCAGAGGGACAGTCCCGGATTCCAGGTCATGTTCCGCTGTCTCAGTCAGTGGGAGGTATGTCCTGGTATCAACTCATCTGCGTCCGGAGGATCTCACTCACATTGCGCCTGCTGCTCTCTGAACACTCTGGAGAGGCAGACCTCAGACCGTGCAGCAGGGGAGCGAGGAGAGGTCAGTATCAGTGTTTTTATTATGTTAAACTTTGGGGGCAGATGAAGGGGGGACATTAAACTGGGGGCAAGTTGGAAGGGGACATTAAACTGGGGGCAAGTTGGAAATGGACATTAAAGTGGGGGCAACTGGAGGAGGACATTAACCCATGGGGGTAGCTGGAGGGGGACATGTCTGCCTCTAGTTGCCTACAATTTAATGTCACCCTCCAGCTACTTCCACGGTTTAATGTCCCCCTCTAGTTGCCCCCAGTTTAATGGCCCCCTCCAGCAGCAAACAGTTTAATGCCCCCATCCAACTACCCCCATGGTTTAATGTCACACTCCAGCTGCCCCAATTTAATTTCCCCCTCTAGTTTCCCCCAGTTTAAACTGGGGCACCAGGAGTGGGACTTCATACTGTGGGGCAATTGGAGAGGAACATTATAATGTGGAGGAAAATATAATGTTAGGGTGACTGTAGGAGCACTATACTGTGTGGGAGCACATAGAAAAATGGATGAGAGTGGGAGGAGTCATCATAGAAGTGGGTGGGGCTACATTTGCTGCGTCCCGCATAGCAGGTATTAACTCCCTCCCCCACAGGTAATAGTCCCTCTCCATACATAAGTAATTAAGTAATAGTATTACTTATGTGTGGGGGGGGCGCACTATTACTGTACTAGTGCCCCCAGGTAATCCCCCCTTTAGGGGGTACTGTTACTGTAATAGTGCCCTCTGGCACAGATAGTAACCCTCCCCCACATACCTTCTGTACCTTGTTCCCTTCTCTACTGTATAGGTATCCTTCTGATGACTGAAGTAGAGCATCGAAGCTGCTCTTGTACACATCCTGTGTGCACTTCCTATTCTCCTCTCGGGTCCCCTATTTACTTCTCTATAGCACCGGAGGACCTAGGACCAGAATAGTAGGTACAGGCTGTGTACAAGTGTGGCTTCTGGGCGCCGCATTGGTCATTAGAAAGCCTGCAAGTTAAGTGTGGTAGAAAAGGAAAGCAGAGGCTTCCTCCTATACCATGTATTTCAACTGTATTGGCTGTCCTATGTGTGAGTAGCGCATGGATGCTTATTTAATAGACAGTTTTAACATTCCATGTTAACAAAAGTAACAGCCGCATAATATACAACTGTCATGTCCCAGGACTTGGTTTAATTCACTGACATGTATCTGTGATACTGTGTCTTGTAGTTTGTCCCTTCTCTCTCTCTGTATCCTTAGCTGTGATGCTGTAGCTCCTCCCCTCTCCCTCTGTTTAGTTTCACTTCATTGTAAGCAACATGTCTCCCCAGCTCCTGGTAATTCATCATCATTTTTCACTGTTCTGACTCAATAGCTTGGCTGCAAATGTGAGGTTGTGAGAGTGTCCTGTAGTCTCTATGCTAACCAGCAATTTACACCAAGAAATATTTATCAGATAGTGTTCAACTCAACTGAGGAGGCATAGATAAGATTCCAGATGCTTTAATCCAGGTAAATCTTGTAAAACCTCATACAGCAGTAGATGAAAAATGATGATAAAGACTGCCAGATACGGCTGTAAGACAGTTCACCAACTTCTGACACACAGTCAGTCACAGCAAGTTACCTGCAAGCCAGAAGGAATCAGCATTGCGTAATTTGCATCTGCAGCTCAGACCCCCCTCAGCATAGAAGATTCTAGCAAGCAGCCATCTCACTCCAGCAAAGTTATATTTATCCTGTTTGTGTTGCATCATGGCTGAAGGGCGCCCTGAAGCACAAGGTAGCATGGACATCAGTCTGCAGCCCAGTGAGAAGGCTAGACGCTCAATTAAACCTACGTGGAAAATTAGACACAATCTAGAAAGTTTAAAGCATGAACTTTCCTGTGAACTCTCAAAATGGTGGCAGAAAACACAGACTAAGATATCTGCCATGTGCTTTCCTGCATACCATGTATCACCACTAGAAGGAGCTCTGCGACAGCTTTGTGCTATGCATGGACATTATAAAATGAAAGCAGAGGACTATGAAAGCATATTGAAGAAACTACATACAGACGATTCGTTAGCTGAATTGCAAAGCTTCCAGCATCTCAATTCAGAACGAGACAGCTTAGTACATGAAACTAAGTTAAGGACAGAGACAAGAATTGCGCAACTGCAGGAAATGGCATCCCATGTTTCTGAGTCTACCAAGTGTTCAAAGCGTACATCTAAGTCACGTTCCTCAAAATCTTCCACACTCAGTGAGCAACTTATAAAAGCACATTCAGAGGCGGAAGCTACTAAGATACAGGTGGCCTTTGCACAACAGAAAGCAGAGATGAAAGGTAATGCAGTTCAGAAAAAGGCAGAACTAGAAGCTGTAGAGAAACAGTATGAGCATGCTGCAGCCATGGCAAGGTTAAGCATTTTAGAACAGGCCATCCGTGGAAGTGAAAGCGACAGCACCAGTTTGAGTGATGTGGAAGCAGAGGATCCCCTCAAGCGCACAAGAGACTATGTACTAAGCCAAAACAGCAAATCCCTATTTGCCACAAATGTTCCTGTCAGGGACGACATTTCTCCAGAGCGACAGGGCACAGTATCTTCTGCAGCACACCGCATTCAAGGTCAGTACAATGCCCTGCCTGTCCAGCATCCAGTTTCTTCTTCCTTCATGGATCCCCAAAGCCTTGCACCTCAGCAAATGCAATATACTGATACTCAGGTAAACACCAACGTGCCACCATACCACCAGACTGCAAACAACCGTCCAGTCTCACATCCACATGTGGCTAAACCTATGGACTTTAAGCTAGCTCCTAGGCTGAATGCCTATGCAGCCTCATTTCTACCTACCTCTGTGAACCAGAACCCCACTAACAACGTAATCACCACTACTCAGCCAGCAACTCAATATTTAAAGTCAGAGAGAACAGACATGTCAGAGTTTGCAAGGTACATGGTTCGCTGTGAGCTTACTAAGACTGGACTCACAAGGTTCGATGACCAACCTGAGAACTATAGAGGCTGGAAATGTGCCTTCAAAACTGCAATTAGTGACCTTGGCATTACTGCAGCTGAAGAACTAGACTTGCTTATCCGGTGGCTTGGCCCACAGTACACAGAACGTGCTAAAAGACTCAGATCCGTCCACATTTACAACCCCACAGCAGGCCTGCTGCATTCTGCTGCTTGGGAAAGACTGGAGAAAACCTATGGCAGTCCTGAAGCAATAGAGAATGCTCTGTGCAAACGATTGGAAGGGTTTCCAAAGATATCTGGTAAGGATCATCAGAAATTTCAAGAACTTAGTGACCTACTCATGGAGCTCCTACTGGCTAAGGCGGATACTCTCCTACTGGGCCTCAGTTACCTGGACACTGCTTGTGGGGTAAACCCGATAGTCTCCAAGTTGCCATATAATATTCAAGAAAGGTGGACCTCAGTTGGGTCAAGATAAAAAAATGAGAATCGAGTCTCCTTTCCTCCATTTTCCTACTTCCGTGAGTTTATCAAGAACATTGCAGAATCCAAGAATGACCCAAGCTTTTCCTATGGAGATCCCAGTGTTCCTGATTCACCTCCTATTAAGTATGACAGCTCACATTCTAACTACAGAAACCGCAGAGGCCCAGTTTCGGTGAAAAAGACTGATATTCTTCCTACACCTACATCAGCACCAGAAGAAAGCAGTTGCAACAACAAGCAAGACGAAAAGGTAGGAAATCCTAACCGTCTGTGTCCTATTCACAAGAAGCCTCATCCCCTCAAGAAGTGTATTGGCTTCAGGAGGAAACCAATCCAGGAACATAGAGAGCTTCTAAAGAAACTAGGGATATGTTTCAAATGTTGTGCCTCTACTGAACATGTTGCTAGAGACTGTAAATTTGCTATTAAGTGTATAGAGTGTGGCAGTGAGGACCATGTACAAGCTCTTCATCCATCCCAGCCTAGTGCCACACCACCTAGAGGTTCCCCTTCCCCAACTAAGCATGGCGGGGAGAACACAGATCAAGCAGCAAATACTACCACAGTATCTTCCTCATGTACAGAAGTCTGCGGAGAAGACCATTGTGACAAGTTATGTGCAAGGATATGCCTAGTTAATATATACCCCAAGGGCCAACCAGAAAGGGCTCTGAGGGTGTACGCCATCTTGGACGACCAGAGCAACCACTCGCTTGCAAGGTCAGAACTCTTTGATCTGTTTAACTTAAAGGGTGGAAAAGCTCTTTGCAAGTATTGGAACAACTCCAGGTTCCAAGTTGTTATGTACCCAGTTCCCTATCAGTGGCAGTAAGGAAGGAAATCCACATCTTCTCTGATGCGTCAGTGGAAGCTATAGCTGCAGTGGCCTATCTGAGGACATTAGGAGCCAATCATGAGCTACACTGTGGATTTGTTCTAGGTTAGGCCAAACTGACCCCAAAACCTGCACACTCCGTTCCACGACTTGAACTTTGTGCAGCTGTGCTTGCAGTAGAAATTGCTGAAGCAATAAGAGATTAAATGGACATTGCCATTGATTCATTTACATTCTACACTGATAGCAGAGTTGTCCTTGGCTATATACACAATCAAACGACAATTTTATGTGTATGTTGGAAACAGAGTGAAACGTATCCGAAGTTTCTCTGCCCCTGATCAGTGGCATTACGTCTCCACACAACTTAACTCAGCTGACCATTGTACAAGGCCTGCACTGACAGCACACCTTCTAGACCATATGTGGCTGTCGCTTCCAAGTTTCCTGTATGAAGATCCCTGCTTGACTCCTAACAATGCTGTCTACGATTTAGTGGATCTCGATTCTTACAAGGAAATCAAGCCTATGACCTCCACACTCTACACTTCTGTGATTCCAAAGGCGAAGCTGAAGCCACATCGCTTTGAACGTTTCTCAACCTGGTCATCCATTGTGAGAACTGTCGCCTGACTGTTTCACATTGCTCAGTGCTTTGCGAAGGACAGATCAACGGAGTGTCATGGCTGTCATATGTGTACGAAACACCCTACCGCATCGGACATTGAACACGCTGAGCAAGTTATCATCTGGAGTGTTCAACAAGAGGTATATCATCAAGAGATTGACAGTATCTCACGGAGCATCGTTCTGTCCAGGAACAGTGCACTTTACAAACTAAACCCCGTAATCGGCCATCGATTGGAAAGTCTGACTTGCGTAGCAAGGAACAGAACCCAGTGATCATTCCAGGTGGACATTACATTTCTGCTCTGCTGAGAAGGTACAGCACCAAGGAAGACAGTTTACTGAAGGTGCCATCAGGTCAGCCGGTTTCTGGATTGTGGGAATGAAGAGACACATCTCCTCCGTGATCCATAAATGTGTTAAGTGCCACAAGTTAAGTGGAAGACACCAACAACAGCAAATGGCAAACCTTCCTCCCGACCGTCTAAGTACTGATCCGACCTTTACTTACGTTGGGTTGGACGTCTTTGGTCCATGGTCAGTTATCACACGAAGAACCCGTGGTGGAGCTGCAAACAGTAAATGGCGGGCTGTGCTGTTCACCTGTCTCAGCATTCGAGCAGTATACATTGAAGTAATTGAATCTATGGATTCATCTTGCTTTATCAAAGCCCTCCAAATATTCTTCGCATTCGTGGACCCGCAAAAAAACTGAGGTCTGACTGAGGCACTAACTTCGTTGGAGCCTGCAAAGAACTGCAGTTAGACAACTTCTTATCCAACAATGGGTGCACTTGGACGTTTAACCCTCCACATTCATCCCATATGGGAGGTTCCTGGGAACGTATTATTGGGATCACAAGCAGAATCCTTGACTCTATGTTGATGGACCACAAGTCGACATTGCTTACCCATGAGACGTTAATAACCTTTCTTGCTGAAGTGTCTACGATAATCAATGCAAGGCCACTTGTCCCAGTATCTTCAGACCCTGAATCTCCAATTATCTTAACCCCAGCAACGCTTCTTACGCTTACGTACCTTAGATCACAGTGACATTTACAGGCACCAATGGAAACAAGTTCAACAGCTGTCCAATGTGTTCTGGCACCGCTGGAAAACAGAGTACCTCCACATGCTACAGAGCCATCACAAATGGCAGACCTCAAAACCTAATCTCCAGGTGGGTGACCTCGTCCTTCTAAGGGATAAAGAAGTCCATCGGAATGAATGGCCTATGGGTCTCATCACTAAAGTTGTCCCTAGTGATGACGGGAAGACTCGGAAAGTGGAGGTCAAGGTAACCAAGGGAGGCTCAGTGCAAGTTTTCTTCCGCCCAATTAATGAACTGGTGCTTCTTCTTTCAAGAGGCGACGTCACATAAAAGAAGATAAGGACACCATTCACAGCTCATGGCGGGGAGCTTCCTTTCATGAACTAAAACCGTGTCGTATTTCTAACATATCCTTGTGGATTACAGTGTGAGTTGGTGGAGGTGTTGGCAAATTGCGGCTTCCCGATTTGAAGATTGGTTTATTTGGACTAACTGTTGATTTTTGTTTGTTGTGCATGTTTCTTTTTTGTTTTTCAGGTTTGAAGAGGACCTTATGGACATCTCAGGACATTATTTAATGTTTGTTTTCAGTGAAATCTAAAGATTTCAGGCGGGGAGTGTCATGTCCCAGGACTTGGTTTAATTCACTGACATGTATCTGTGATACTGTGTTTGTCTTGTAGTTTGTCCCTTCTCTCTCTCTCTGTATCCCTAGCTGTGATGCTGTAGCTCCTCCCCTCTCCCTCTGTTTAGTTTGACTTCTTTGTAAGCAACATGTCTGCTCAGCTCCTGGTAATTCATCATCATTTTTCATCTACTGCTGTATGAGGTTTTACAAGATTTACCTGGATTAAAGCATCTGGAATCTTATCTACGCCTCCTCAGTTGAGTTGAACACTATCTGATAAATATTTCTTGGTGTAAATTGCTGGTTAGCATAGAGACTACAGGACACTCTCACAACCTCACATTTGCAGCCAAGCTATTGAGTCAGAACAACAACTCATCAAAAAAGCAAGGCTTGAGCGGCAGTGTCATTTTTGTTAACATGGAATGTAAAAACTGTCTATTAAATAAGCAAGCTCATACAAATTCTAGAGTGAAGGCCATCTTTTTTGCATGCTCTCAACTGTTTTGGCGTCTTGCAGACGCCGATACAATTGAAATTGCTATGTTGCAGCTACGCCACTGGTACCACCTATTGATAGTTCTTAAAAATATAAAAATATTTCAGTTGTTCCTGGGCACTCAGTGGTCCGTCTCCTGCACCAGTGGGGTGTAGCGCAATTGCTACCAGTCACGACCAGGACTGAGGTCTTCAGTGGGCCACTTACCTGATTAGCCCTCACACTGCAGCAGCCCAGCTACATCGCCTTTCCTTGCAGGTTGACTACCGAAGCTCCTTGCTGATGAAGGAAGGAAGACACAGACTCTGACATCGACTGTACAGCAGCTGAGCAGTAGAACTCGATGGTTGTAGTAGCAATAAGTTCTCCATGTCTTGGGGACAGGTTTGAGGACTGAGCTTCTGCTAACGTGGGGGTGCAATGTCTGCTACCTGCGAACCTGAGTCACCGATAAGTAAAATACAGTTTTTGCACCAGTTCCAGGATGGGATGAAACTGCTGACACCAGTCAGTCATGTTTCATTTGTAAAGAGGTCACCATGGAGGTTTGTGGTTGCCTGCAGTGATGCACCTCACACAAACGGGTTATCACTGTTGACAGCCAGGGGAGCTGTACACATCAGCTGCTAGTGGGAAAGGAGGATGAGGGAGAGTTCAGTATATTTTTATTGATAATGATAAATGACAAACATTTGTAATATGCTTTTCTCACCAAAGGACTCAAGTCGCAGGGAACGTTGTGGAGTAGGGGAGTTAGTGGCTGCCATACAGGCACCCATTTCCAGCTCCCAGAAGGGTCAGTTGTTTTACAGAAAGCCAATTTACCAATCTGTATATTTTTGCCACTGGGGAGGAAATGGAGTACACAGAGGAAATCCTTTCAAACAGAGGGAGAACATACAAACTCCATGAAGATGTTGCCCTTGCTTGGATTCCAACCCAGGACCCCAGTGCTGAGCTACTGTGCTGCCTGTATGATCCATCTTGCTGCCCATTTAAAAAAGTGACCTTATGTTTTCTAAAAAGATAAGGCCACTAAAATGTGTAATAGGGACCCCCTGACTGATGGGAATATAGCCTGAGGCAAACTATATCTTTGGTTGCGTGATGGGGCTCCCCTAATTAGGACACCCCCAACATTGACAGATGAAAAATTCCCCTTATTTGTCTCCCACATAGTATGACACCCCCTTTTTTTGACCCCCCCCCCCCACATGGTTTATGACCCCCTTTTTCTGTCCCACCACACCTCTTTTTTTGCTCCCCTAAGGTATATGACCCCTTTTTTTTGCCCCCTACAGTATTTGACCCCGCTTTTTTTGGCCGCCCACGGTATATAACCCCTTTTTTATACCACCCCTACAGTATATGACCCCTTTTGTATGGCCTTCCACAGTATATGGCCCTCTTTTTTTCCACCACACAATATATGACCGTTTTTTTATGGCTCTTACACACTATATGAACCCTTTTTATGGCCCACACACAGTATATGACCCCTTTTTATGGTCACCACAGAGTATATGACCCCCTTTTTTACTTCCACCACACAGCATATGATCCCCCTATTTATGGCCCTCACACAGTTTCTGGTTCCTTTTTTCTGACCCCTTGTTAAAGCTCACATGCAGTATATGACCCCTTTTTTTTTACACCACACCCACTCAGTTTCGGACCCCCTCCCCCACATACAGAGTAACCGATAATTTTTACTCACCTGTCCACACTCCTGTCCAGGCCACCCTCCCCTGCCGCCTCCAGGGCGCGCTATAGCCGGTGTTCTTCTGTGTAATACACCGTGGGTGCTAGCTGAATTATGAAACTGACATCTGCAGGCAATTTCTGGCATAGGAATTAATTCAAGTCCTGTAAATTTAACTACTCAGATGTGATGATGGTATTTCAGCAGTTAGACTGAGGGAGGAGACTCTTTTTGTCCACTGCCCCTCAATGCAGCTGCAGGATACTGAGTGAATATCATGATAGCCAGGCCAGTAGCCTAGTGTCCCCAGGCCTGCCACCTTGGTGCCCCTATTACAAAAGTATGGTAGTGTAGCAGTGTGTTGAAGAAACAATCAAGTATTCACATATTCAACTCCCCTATAGAGGAAATTTAAAAAATAAAATTAAAATATTTTATTATCCTCCTTAACCCATTTTACATATAATACATATAAGCAATAAAAACAAGTATATTGTTAACTATTAAAAACACATAATATATTCATAGTCAATGATGTAATTAAAAAAAGCGTAATGTCAGAATTGCTGTGTTGTAAAACTGATTAAAAAATACGTATGTATAACTCAATAGTAAAAACTACAGCTCCCCCAGCAAAAAATAAGCCCACACAACACTCCATAACCAGAAATATAAAAAAGTTTTATAATGGTACTCTCCTGCAGAATAAATTTAACCTGTCATTTTTACTTTGTGGTGAATGGAGTAAAATGAAACCTTTATCTGGTGAGCCATTATGGCGATGCCATATTTATATTGGCTGTTGCTCAGTCTCCTGGCTGCCATGGCAACCCTTCAAACTCCGCAATCTCGTCACGGGGGGTCCGAGGGGTGGGGCAATTTTACCCCCTGACCACCCAGATGCCGTGTTCATATTGATCAATCGACCTGAAGGATTAAGCCGATGGAGTCAGAGTATTTTCCGACTGTGTCCCGGGTCCTGTGGCTTTAGTGTAACATACTATTATGGCCCTGAGTGTTAACTATACATAATATAATAGTATTGCGTGGAGGGGATAATCTTCATTGCTTTCACCTGTCACAAGATGAGAGGAACAGACATTAAACAACTGATGCAGATGGAGCCTCCTCAATCTGGTTGTCCATCTGCATTCAACCTATGTAAAAAACATAACGGAAGCTTTCTTTTGTCATGTTTTTTACTTTCCCAGCGGAAGAAAAAGATGATAATGGGCTCAAGCGGAGAGAAAAGTCCTCCTTGCAGGAGTTTTGTCTCAGCACATTTTAAGAGGAATGTGGGACGTACTCATACTGAGACTCAAATGCTAGTGTGAACCAAGCGTTACAAAAGTAAACAAACATGACAGCAAAAAGTGCTCATCATGCTTTACACATCATAGTCAAAGAAAACGGAAACAGAGGGTGCTCCGTCTTTGTTACTTCACTATCGTAAATTGCTGTTGGATCATATGTGGTCAAATTGACGTTTTTCAACACTTCACCTCCTAAAAAAAATTTAATAATAAGTCATGAAACCGTCAGACATTTCCCAAAATGTTATCAATAAAAACTACATCTTGTCCTGCATAAAAAGACACTTTACCTAGTTCCATAAACAGAAATATTCAAGTTACAGGTGTCAGAATATGTAGACATTAAGACACTTTTTTAGTCTGCAAAGCTTTTCATTTTTTTAAAGGTATTAAAACATGAAAAATAGTATTGCAATTTTGTACTGTCCAGTAGAATATAGGTAATGTGTAATTTATACCACATAGCCAATGCTGGAAAAACAAAACCCATAAGAAACTGGCAAAAAATTTTTTCCAATTCCACCTCACTTTGCTTTTTTTTCAGTTTCCAGTGCATTGCACAGAATATTAAAGGGTGGTATTGCAAAAGTACAAATTGCTGCAAAAAGTAAACCATCATGCGATGTGAACTGAAAAATAAAAAAGAAAAAATATTGGAAAGTGTGGACGAAAAAAATTGAAACACAAAAATGGCCCAATCTTAAATAATGGAATAAATAACAGACATTCTAGAAAAAACTGATACACTGTTTTAATTCATTTACATTATGATCTTCTTGAATTTAAAGGTAGTCTGTCAGCAGGAAAATGGTAATCCCAGTACATTGTAGTGCTCCTTACACAATTTCCAAATATGGCTTTGTTATTCAGCATTGCAGCTCCATTATTGAGAAAATCAATGTTTTATTAATATGCAGATTAGGTGAAAAAGTCTTTTGGGGCTTTTCTTAACTTCCCTGGGCTTAACTCTTTGCTATTGATTGCCTTCCCTAATTGTTGCCCAGTTCTACCTGGGGGAAATCTGTCAATCAAAGGATGATGGGTTGAGCTGGGAGGTAGTTAGGAGAGGTACTCTACGACACAGAGCAAAGCCCGGGGAAATCAAGAAATGCCCCAAAAGCTGTTTTCTCTACATGCTAATAACAGATCCTCTAGGACCCCACCTATTGGGAGACCCATGGTATTTATATGAATCCCAATTGGCAAGACAAAGCAACCAGTAGTTACAAGGTTTTATTCAATGCAATGAGCCCAATCCATGGCCAGATCCACATCAAACTATGCAACAAAATTTTGCTACAGATTTTAATGTAGATTTTCAAGCTGGTTGCATTGCTCAGTTAAGAAAGTAGTAACAGTGGTCACATAATTGTACTAATAAACTGTTTATAGTATAAGAAACGTACCAAATGACTCGTGCTGCACCTCCATATCTATTGAGCTTTGTCGACATCTGCTTTATTACTGTCAAGTGAATGTTATTTGTCTAGCATGCAGATTAAAATATTCCAATGAATGACAGCTCTACTGCTGCAGACCTTTTTATGAGCAGCTTATGTATCTGTAGACTAAATAGCCCAGCCTCTATGTATTAAAGTAACTTAAATTAATTACATTTATTACTTAAAAATTGAAAATTCAAGTTTGACTGGTATTAAAGGAAATAAAAGGGTACACAGGGTATAATTACATGAGTTGTTTAGAGCATGCAGTCAAAACAGTATTCATACACAATTTTATGACAAATTTCCCTAGTTTTGCAATGTGGCAATGTAGAGCTAAAGCAGATTGACACTTTTTCACTCTGCAGCCAAAATGACATGTCATCTGCATTCTATGTTTCGGTACGATTCCAGGGATACCAAACTTATATGGTTTTACTTACATTTTAACCCCTTAACAAAAATCTAAAATTGCAAAAAAAAAATTTTTCCTAAAAGTCGCCATATTCTGACACCTGTAACTTTTTAAACTTATGTATACGGGGATGTATAGTGCGTCTTTTTTGCGGGGCCAGGTGTACTTTTTAGTTATACCATTTTGGGGAATTGCTATTGCTTTGATCAATTTTGATTCAAATTTTTATCAGTGGCAAAACTGTGAAAAAAAAACCCGGCAGTTTGGCACTTTTAATTTTTTTTTCCCGCTACAGCGTTTACCATACAGAAAAAATATTTTTATAGATTTGTAGACCAGCTGGTTTCGGACATTGGAATGCCTAATGTATGTGTTCCACAGTAATTTTTTTTTTTTTGCATTTATTAGACCCCTAGGGTGTTCTTATTCGACAGCCTGGGATCAGATCAGTGATCCCTGATCTGCCACACCGCTTCTCTCCGCATACCTGGTTGATCCTGCCCATAATGGGCCATAGACATACAAGTACTGCAGTCTATGGGAGATTCTGTACAATGACCAGACCAGCTGCAATAGTAATATTCCTATGACAGGCATGGGAGCCTTCATAACGCTCCTGGCTGTCATAGGAACAGGACGTCTCCTGCGATCTCGCCACGCGGGAGCTGGCCTGCAACTTCAAAGGTACGGGGATGGTTTTACACTTTGGGGTGGAAGCTTTGAAGTAGTAATGCCCACGGTCAGAGTCCACTCTGACCGCGGGCATTAGCTCTGGATCTGTGCTGTACATTACAGTGGGAGACCCAGTTGCTATGGTAACTGCTCTGCAGCAGAGCATCCGCCATTTTCTTTACAGACCCGGCATCTGCCGTAATAGCACGGCGGATTCCGAGGTTCACTAAAACATCCGCTCCTCCTATCCCAGGGCCCGCACATCGCCCCCACTCCTGCCGCTGGAGGAAGCCCTGCTACAGGAAGCCAGCGGCGGCAGGAGTGAGGCGATGCTGCAACCCCGCTCCTCCGCCCCCCCAACACCCACATTTGGACCATAAGACACACCCCCATTTTCCTCCCAAATTTGGGGGGAAAAAAGTGCGTCTTATAGTCCGAAAAATACGGTATATACCGCTAAAAAGCCGAAAAAGCACTGAATTCAGCGCACTGTTGGCTTTTCCAGTATGAGCCCTGGTGCTGGAGATATCATGCCGTTAGTTTCTACCCACTGCCAGCTTTCTAGCGGTATATAATACTGCACATCTGTGAGGATGTGAAAGGTCCTCTTTAAGGCTAAAGTCTCACGTTGCGGAAATGCAGCATTTTTTGTTGAATTTTTTTTTTTTTTTAGCAAAAGCCAAGAATGGCTACAAAAGGAATGCGAAATATGTTTATGTTTGGCTTTTTTAAGTCACTTGTATGGGAGTTCCCAAAATAGCTGAAATAACCTGCTCAGCTCCACTGAAGTGAATGGAAAGAACCACACCTCTGTAGCCACCATTTCACATACTGCAGCCATGAGACAAGGTTGGGGTACCCCCATGATAAAGATAGGGGGGGTCAGACATATCCTATGGATAAGAAAATCTCCCTTTTCCTGACTAATGATCACGTAGAACCACTATTTTATTAGTATATTAAATAATATACATCCACCAGTGGCCACAATATTCTATCTATGTCATTGTGGCACTGCAAACAGTAGAAGAAAGTCATCCTTTCAAGGTTTAGTCAAGGCTTCCTTTAATACAAATTGTTACAGTTGGGCTGAAGACATGAAATTCTTGTTCACTAGAATATAAGATCCATTGAGGTGACAACCGTTGTGCTTGTATCAAACACACCAAGAAGAAAAGGATTCATTGGAGCGAAAAGATGAAACCATCCAAACAATGGCAGGTGGAGTTACCTCCGTCATTTCTGTACCTCAGAAATTTGTCAGAAGTTCAACATTATAAACACTAAAGTTCTAGTGGTTTCCTCCTGCAGGCAGTGCAAATGTCAAGCTATCTATCACCTGCCATATTTATACCTATATCTAGACCTTATAGTGCTAATATAGCTTTAATCCTCATCTTGCTTTTTTTTTTTCATTTTTATTTTTGTATGCAGTTGTTAAGCAGCATAAAATAGATCTCCTATTGCACATATGTAGATACACATTTACAGAGTAGGTATTAGAACTGAAAACAGAGAGAAGAGAAGGGGAGATAAAATAGAGGGGAAGGAGGAGAAATAAAAGTCCCTGTATTTTATGCAGGGGCGTAACTACGGGGGTAGAAGCGGTAGCAGCTGCCACAGGGCCCGGGACATTACATTTTTTTTTTTTTTTTTTGTAATAGTCCGTTACCTGCTGGAGTAACCCCAGCAGGTAACGTGCCCTATATACTTACCGTTCCCCGAGGTCCCGCTCATGGCCGACTGCGCTTCCGATTCTGCGGAGGCGGCTGTGAGCAGGAGCAGGGATCGGTATGTGAGGCCGCGGGCCGAACATCATAATCTCTGCTATCATTATACTTCGGGGTCTTTTCAGACCCCGGAGTATAATAATCGGAGGCCCAGAGTTGGTGAGGGAACATAAAAAACAATGTACTTACCTCTCCTGTGCTTCTCCAGGCTTCGGGCCTGTTTGGTGACGTCCCAGACGTCAGCCGACGTTATTTTGCGTCGCATCGCAGGCCCGCGTCACGTGACGCCGGCCTGGTCTAACATTGAAGAAGGCCGGAGTAGCGCACGGGCATGCACCGGAGCGAGCAACAGGTAAGCAACGTTGTTTTTTTATGTTTCTATCCTCCCCTGGGTCTCCGATCATTATACTCTGGAGTCTGAAAAGACCCCAGAGTATAATAATTGTTCATGGGTGGTCCACAATGGGACATATAATAGTGTGTGCAGGGGCCACTATGGGGCAAAATACTCAGTGCAGAGGCCACTATGGGGAATAATAATGTGTGCAGGGGCCACTATGGGGAATGATACTGTGTGCAGGGGCCACTATGGGGAATGATACTGTGTGCAGGGGCCACTATGGGGCAAAATACTGTGTGCAAGGGCCACTATGGGACATTATACTGTGTGCAGGGGCCACTATGGGACGTGATACTGTGTGCAGGGGCCACTATGGGACATGATACTGTGTGCAGGGGCCACTATGGGACATGATACTGTGTGCAGGGGCCACTATGGGACATGATACTGTGTACAGGGGCCACTATGGGACATAATACTGTGTGGAGGGCCACTATGGGACATGATACTGTGTGCAGGGGCCACTATGGGACATGATACTGTGTGCAGGGGCCACTATGGGACATGATACTGTGTGAAGGGGCCACTATGGTGCATGATTCTGTGTGCAGGGGCCACTATGGGACATGATACTGTGTGCAGAGGCCACTATGGAACATGATACTGTGTGCAGGGGCCACTATGGGACATGATACTGTGTGCAGGGGCCACTATGGCACATAATAGTGTGCGCAGGAATGCGTTTTTTTGGCGGCGGTTTGGGGGGGGCCCCATGTCAAATGTTCGCCTTGGGGCCCAGCCATTCCTAGTTACGCCACTGATTTTATGTCTGTAGTCATGGATAACAAGCACCACCAGATTCTGACCAGTGGCTTATAATTTACTCACCCATCCACTCTTCTGTCCAGACCAGCCTCCACTGCCCCCTGTAGGTGGCACTGCACTTATGTCATGACTGTGAAGAACGCCAGGACGCTATGTCCAGTGTCCTGGCATTCTTCAGCGTCTGCTACAGCGATCCCTGGTGGTGGCAGCAGAGGCCGGCCTGGACAGGAGGGTGGATGAATATTAGAGAACCCCTTCAACCCCGAGGCGTAGCTAGGGGTTCAGCACAGGGGGGGGCGAACATGTGTAAGCACCGAGACTGCTTCTTTGTTTACACAGTGTCATTCATCTCATAGCGGCTATGTAATGTAAATACATCCTCGTCCTATACACGTCTATGTGACAAGACTGGAATGACATCACACGGTCACTATAAACAGACAGCATGTGATATAGACACGCGCCATAGCCCCTTCATACAGCTGATCAGTGGGGAGTCACTTATCTCTTATTGATGTTTTATTTTTAGGATAGATCATCAATAAAAATGAGCTGGAAAACGCCTTAAGGCTAAAGCCCCATGTGGCCCATGTGGCCTCGACGCATCGCGGTGTTTCCTGCAGCACTTTGCACAGAAAGTTCGCAGAGGTTTCCGTAGGTATAATTGACATGCTGCGATTTCCAAAACTGAGACTGTTTTGGAAATCGCAGCATATCCGCTGCGCA
Source organism: Leptodactylus fallax (assembly GCA_947044405.1). Taxonomy (NCBI): domain Eukaryota; kingdom Metazoa; phylum Chordata; class Amphibia; order Anura; family Leptodactylidae; genus Leptodactylus; species Leptodactylus fallax. Next base: position 8,414,183 of record CAMRHE010000016.1, read on the forward strand.
TATTGTGGGGGAAAGCGGGGAGGTCACACTTAGTAATGCCCGCGATCAGAGTTCACTGTGATCGCGGGCATTAACTCCGGCGGTTGTGCTACTTTGGTGGGAAGAAGGGGTGGTCATGCTCAACAATGCCCGCGATCAGGGTAGGCACTGATCACAGCCATTAACTCCAGGTCTCCACAGATACCCGGTACGGTAACTATGGTAGCCGCTTTGCAGCAGAGTGGCCACCATCTTTAAGGACCCGGCATCCGCTGTAATCGCACGGCAGATGTCGGGAAGGGGTTAAATTAGCTAAGGCTTATTTTTGGAGTAGGGCTTATATTTCAAGCCTTCTCCAAAAAACCTGAAAAATCTAGCTAGGGCTTATTTTCGGGGTAGGTCTTATTTTTGGAGAAACACGGTTATGCACATTTATTTTTACTTGTACTCTTATTTTACTTGGATTTTACTTGTAGTCTTCTCTACAGTCATGGCCAAAAGTTTTGAGAATGACACAAATATTCTATTTTCACATGATCTGCTGCCCTCTGGTTTTTATGTGTGTTTGTCAGATGTTTTTATCACATACAGAAATAGAATTGCATTCATATTATGAGTAACAGAAGCTTATATTGACAGTTAGAATGAGTTAATGCAGCAAGTCAATATTTGCAGTGTTGACCCTTCTTCTTCAGGACCTCTGCAATTCTCCCTGGCATGCTCTCAATCAACTTCTGGACCAAATCCTGACTGATAGCAGTCCATTCTTGCAGAATCAATGCTTTAATTTTGTCTGAATTTGTTGGTTTTTGTTTGTCCACCCGTCTCTTGATGATTGACCACAAGTTCTCAATGGGATTAAGATCTGGGGAGTTTCCAGGCCATGGACCCAAAATCTCTATGTTTTGTTCCCTGAGCCATTTAGTTATCACCTTTGCTTTATGGCAAGGTGCTCCATCATGCTGGAAAAGGCATTGTTGAGCGCCAAACTGCTCTTGGACGGTTGGGAGAAGTTGCTCTTGGAGGACATTCTGGTACCATTCTTTATTCATGGCTGTGTTTTTAGGCAAGACTGTGAGAGAGCCGATTCCCTTGGCTGAGAAGCAACCCCACACATGAATGGTTTCAGGATGCTTTACAGTTGGCATGAGACAAGACTGGTGGTAGCGCTCACCTCTTCTTCTCCGAATAAGCTGTTTTCCAGATGTTCCAAACAATCGAAAAGGGGATTCATCAGAGAAAATGACTTGACCCCAGTCCTCAGCAGTCCACTCCCTGTACCTTTTGCAGAATATCAGTCTGTCCCTGATGTTTTTTCTGGAGAGAAGTGGCTTCTTTGCTGCCCTCCTTGAGACCAGGCCTTGCTCCAAGAGTCTCCGCCTCACAGTGCGTGCAGATGCACTCACACCTGCCTGCTGCCATTCCTCAGCAAGCTCTGCACTGCTGGTAGCCCCATCCCGCAGCTGAAACACTTTTAAGAGACGGTCCTGCCGCTTGCTGGTCTTTCTTGGGTGCCCTGGAGCCTTTTTGGCACCAATGGAACCTCTCTCCTTGAAGTTCTTGATGATGCGATAGATTGTTGACTGAGGTGCAATCTTTCTAGCTGCAATACTCTTCCCAGTTAGGCCATTTTTGTGCAGTGCAATGATGACTGCACGTATTTCTTTAGAGATAACCATGGTTAACAGAAGAAAAACAATGATGGCTTTATTCTTACTTAATCATGACAGATTGATCTCCAGCCCTGTCCTCATCAACACCCACACCTGTGTTAATGGAGCAATCACTGAAACGATGTTAGGTGGTCCTTTTAAGGCAGGGCTGCAATGATGTTGAAATGTGTTTTGGGGGATAAAGTTCATTTTCTAGGCAAATATTGACTTTGCAAGTAATTGCTGTTAAGCTGATCACTCTTTATAACATTCTGAAGTATATGCAAATTGCCATTAGAAAAACTGAAGCAGTAGACTTTGTAAAAATTAATATTTGTATCATTCTCAAAACTTTTGGCCATGACTGTATATACTTAATTTTTTCCTCCCTTTTTTACCTGGTGGGACATTATAATCATTATAGTCATTCTTAAAGGATCTGTATTCTGTGCCCAGACCCACTATGATATGGATTCTCTTTTTTTGGTTATATTTTATGCCCGAAGAGCACAGGGTGGCTGCGGAGCGGAGGGAAAGGTGAGTTAACATTGTTTTTTATGTTTGTCATCTCTCTTGGCCCTGCGCTTATTATACTCTGGGGTCTGAAGAGACCCCACAGTATAATAATAGCAGTTTCGTTTCGGCCGTGTTTGGGCGATCGAAACTGCTGGGTGAGGACTCAGGCTGCCGTGCCAGGTAAATAAGCCTCGCGTGCCACTCTTGGCACGCGTGTCAGGGGTTGCCGACTCCTGATCTACATGTTTATTTGTTTACTGCCTGCGAGTTCTTACCTGAACTGTGATACTTAAATAATGAACCTTTTTTGCATTGAATACCTGGACTGAGTGCAATTAATACTTCCAATAGTGATATTGACTGTGACAGGTCCTTGACTGGCATCATCACCTGCAGAGGGTGATTCTACACCATGCAGATAATATGATGAACCAAACCACAGGACATGTTTGCCTGAGTGGGGCAGTGGTGGTCAGGTAAGAATGTGTATAGAGATAAAATTGCTCTATTGCCAGCCAGTACTGTCGCACATTAGAATATTGCCTGGCAATGAAAGGGTTAATGCAGAATCCCAGAGGCTGCTGCTTTCATGTGTTTGTTACTGTGCCTCTGGGCTATGTTGGTATGTTCCGTCTTCTGTGTGAAGTGTCACTGTTTACAGCTTTCCCTGTTATTTCTCCCCTGCAGTGTTCAAACTTAGCCTTGGTTTAGCCCTGGCCTATCACAGGCCGCTGGGTGGGGTTGTGGGAGACTCTGTCTCCACGGTAACCCTTGGTCTGGGTTCAGTTCAGGCAGTCTAGTGTGAGCAGTGAGACAGTGAGGGTGGGCAGAATATTGCTGTCCCCACAAGCTGAACTAAGGCCAACGGTCAGCCATCACAGCCTCCATGAGGATTTTAATCTGCTGTCCATTATTGTGGAGCTTTCCGGTGCCGTTCCAGGAGCAACAGAGGGAACCCTGACAGGAGGATTGCATCGGGCCTAGTTTTCAGGTAACCAGAACCCTGTCAGGCCTCCTAGAATCAAGGCCGGGGATTGGACACTGTACTACTACCCCCATTTGGAAGCTGCCATTCTTATATCCCTGTTCTAAATAAAAGGCTGTTTGGTTTACCTGCACCGCTGTCTCCTGAGTCGTGCCTGCATCACCATCAGGGCCCTTCCGACCTACACCACACCGGCTCAGAGAGAAGAGGTCCCCTCTCCAACTGGAAATGCCCCAGTGGAAAGAACTACTACCACCACCACTGGCAGTGCTGCAGGACCCCCCTCGACTTTGTCCGGCCTAGGAGTGGGACTGGAGTGGTTGGTGAGTGTGCTCGGCCTGCTAGGTGGCACAGCATCCGCCAGTACTACTCCCATCCTCCAGTCTCCTCCATCTGGCTTGCGGCATTAACCATCTACAGAAGACTTGAGATACATTTCTAATTTTAGCATGAACTTCAATCACTGAGACCCACATATCACCTTTGACAGCTTACTCTTCTTTTTTTATTAGCTTAAGGAGAGTCACTCTGGTTAGCCAGACTTAAAGGACCACAGGTCTTCAACCTTTGTCCCCTGTTCAGGGATATGGATGACCTTAATTTCTGTGAAGCCCCAAACTGTATCTGCAGAGTAGGGGAGGGGAGGGATAAAGAATAATAAAATACGGTTAGGGGTTTGTTACAAGAACTAGAAAATGTACTAATAAGACAAATAGATGAGGCCGCAAAGTATAATGAATTCATTATTATGGGGGACCTCAACAACCCAGAAATAAATTGGGAGGCAGAAACCTGCAAGTCCAACAAAGGTAAAAGGTTTTTGTCAATAATAAAAGACAATTACCTTTCACTTTCAAGAGGAGAGGCACTAGTTCTAGTCTAGAGAGTCCTTGTTCTAACAAATTGACCTGACAGATTGTCAAAAGTGGAGGTCGGGGGCCATCTAGGTGATAGTGACCACAACATAATAAGTTTTCACACTTTAATAACATGTTTAGTAGAGGGGGGACAAAAACACTAAAGGCCAGAAAGGCCAATAATCACCAGCTAAGAGAGGAGCTTAGCAGCATAAACTGGGACAATGTCCTCAAAGTGAAGGAATCACAAAATAAATGGGAAATTTTCAAAAAATCATACCGAGTTAACAATAGAGTGGTCACAACCAAGGTGAAACTCAATCCCAACATGTAGACCCCGCTCCGAGCAGCTATTCCAGGCTTCCTCTGATGCAATACTTCTTCTATACAGTGGACAGAGCCTTCTGCTTCCAGCTCTGACACTAAAGGCAGCCCAGACAGCTGACATGTTCGGAATCCTGGTATCAACCCCACTGATCTGATATTGATGGCTTATTCTGAGTGTAGGTCATCAGTAATAATATTGGCCCAGGGACTAGAAAACCCATTTAATCAACATGTATTTTCAGGTTTCTTTGAGAGTTGAGAGTTAGCATATCAGGGAACAAAACTAACTGCACTGATTGCTCAGGAATGGTGGAGGCTAGAGAAAATATTCCAACAGTGCTGGAATCAGTGGAGCAGTGAATATTAAAGGATGACTAGAGCTTGTGTTGTTGGAGGTGGTGAAAGGTCCTCTTTAAGGATGTTGTGTACAGATGAAAGTCACCTATACAGAAAAACATTTTACATAGTTTGAACCAACAGTATTGTTTGCTTGGTATTTGATTTATAAATTGGTGAAAGGTCCTCTTTAAAGAGGTCTACTGAATTGGAATGAGCTCATACTTTTGTATATTGTATGCTAATGACTGTGTCTTAAGCCACCTCCCAGCTTAATTGGATGAGGGTCATTACACAGTCACAACACTTGTGTGGTCAAAGTGCCTGCAGCTGCAACAACGTAGTGCCACTCAGCAAGGCAAGCAAGAAAACACTGTGATTGCCATAGAATTCACACTTTTGAACAAGCACAAGTTCCATGTGCCATTTACATTAAATGGTTGGCAGGGATGAACCTAACCTCTCTGTTGCCTGGGGCAAACTATAGAAAGCCGCCCCCCCCCCCCAAAAAAAAAAAAAACTCAATGCCACTATTTTTGTTTGCGTGATGAGGCCCCACAAATTAAAATTGTAAGACACGCTCTCCATTTGCAGACCAAAAAAACCCCACACAGTACACAACCCCCTTTTTTTGGACCCCACATGGTATACAACCACTTTTTTTAGCCTCCACAATATATGACCCCCTTTTTAGGCCCCCCCACCATATATGGCCCCCTTTTTTTGCCCCAACAGTATATGACCTCCTTTTTCCCCCCCCACAATATATGATCCCCTTTTCTTGGCCCCCACACAGTGTATGACCCCCTTTCCCCCCCCCCACAGTATATGGCGCCCATTTTTTGCCCCCCACAGTATTAGACCCCCTTTTTTTTGTCTACTCCACAGTATATGGCACCCCTTATTATGTCCCTCCCCCCACAGTACATCACCTACTTTTTTTGGCCTCCCCCCACAGTATATGACCCCCTTTTTTGACACCCCCCCGATGTCCTTTTTATGCCCCTCTTAACAGTATTGTGACTCTATCTGTCCTGTCTGTGATGTAATGATGTATGACTCCCTACAGAATTGGCAAGTGACTGTCTATTATTAGGCTTAGTAACAGGAGTGAAAATTGCAGAATATAGTGTTTTTTAAGATATAGATAATGAACTAGAAAAATAAAATTATCAAAAAGTCTTAAAAAATATGTTTCACAAAAAAACTTGGTTTAAAAAATAGGCCATTTGTGGTGACACATTCCCTTTAAGGCAAACTTCCAGGTTGATTTTCAAGCTATAAATCTTACAATAGCAAACAAGAAACAATATTCTTTTAAGGAAATTTTATATGTCAAAGGAACAGCAGATGCGCAACAGAGTTGTGGATGATACAGGGATTCATGCTGTGACAGATCTGTCATAATCAGATGCCTTTTTTATTACTGAATTTTAATGGGTCCTTCAGGTTTCCTACAAAATATCTGCATCATTATAATTTATCATTATATCCAAGCGCCTCAGTCCACAGTATGACTACAAAGCTTTCAATATAGACAGATAGAGGGTGTAACTAAATAAATACTAATTACTGTATCCTAATGCAAAAGCTTAACACACTGCCTCTACCTACAATGTTCCACTTATATTACTGGTATGTTCTAATATAGCAGGGGAGCGTTTTGGCCATCTTAGGCACCATGAGCCAGGTACAGCTCCTACATGTGTACTACTAAAGCTGAACGCATGGAAACAAGCACTTCAGTGGAAAACAATTGTCAAATTGCTTGTATGACTATTGCAAATGTTATACTCACAGGTGACATTGTTAAAGAGGATCTTTCACGTCCTCTTAGGTGTGCAGTATTATTTCCCACTAGAAACATGTCAGTGCGCTGAATTCAGCGCACTGTCGGCTCTCTCAGTGTGCGCCCGGTGTTGGAGATATCAGTGCCATTAATTTCGGCACCAATGTCTCCCCACAGTCAGAAGGGCGGGCCTTACAGCCTGGTATCATCGCTGGGCTGTGAGGAACATCCCTCCCTGAAAATACTCTTCCATAGACTTGCATGGCAATTTTGTACTTGTTTCGGCAATTTAGATTTCTTTCCAACTACTGTACAGCGTTCATCATATGGGAAAAGTATTTTTATATGTTTGTAGTTCAGGCATTTTTGGATGTGGGGATGCCTAACTTGTTTACATTTGTTTATTTCTTTTATCTGTGATGTTGGGAAAGGTGGGTGATTTGAATTTTAATTTCTTTTTAATTTTTTTTTTATATTTTTAAACCTGCGATCAGTTGTCTATATTGCAGTCAATGAGAAATTCACAACTTAAGGCCCCTTGCAGACGACCATGGGCAAGATCTGTGTGCTATCCGTGTTTTTCGCGGATTCATTTCTATGGTCACATGTACACGACCATGTTTTTCACTGATTAGTGTGCGAGCAGTGATTCCGCACCGCATCAGATAGAACATGTCCTATTCTGTTCAGTTTTTGCGGATCGGACTCGCCCATAGAAGCCTTTGGGAGACTATAAACCTAGGACGGCACACTGATGTACTCCGTGTGACATCAGTGTACCGTCCATTTTTGCGGACAACCTAGGGATATAATTAGATGTTACCTGTGTTTTTTTAATGGTGGATCCGCAAACTAGGATCACACACTGAAGACACTCTGTCTGTTTTTGAGGACATACTTCACTGATGCTGAAAAAATACTGAAGACACACTGAACACACACTGATTACACTCTGTCCGCAAAAACTGAACATTAACTAGTAGTTAGCTGCAGTGGTGAACCTAGCCTCTTTGCTGCCTGAGGCGGACTATCGAAAGATGCCCCCCCCCCCAAAAAAAAAAATATTAAATTGCGTTTACGTGCTGTTAGCGTCACACGCTGTTATTGTTGTACAATAAACATACACAAACTTATGAAACAGTTTTTAAGCATTCTTCTTTCTGTATTACTTCAGTATCAGATCAACAACATGGCATTAACAATGAAAGTAACTTCACATATCTTCTGCTTGGTGGATGGACGAACCCACGTGGCCCCCATTCTCTATAATAGGAGCCCCGCAGATAGCTGAGTACTGGACTTCGGGTATCTTCGGCACTTCCATCGAAGTCTGCCTAGTTGCAGTCAGAGTCAGCTGATTGGTCAGCTGTGCCGTTGGTGGGATGTTTACGAATCTGCCTGGTAGCAGTCAGAGTCAGCTGATTGGTCAGCTGTCAGAAGTGGCGGGAATCTCCTCCTTTAAATATCCGTGCTTCAGGTGGTCCGGGACAGTTGAAGAAGACATCATTAGAGGACAGCACCCGCCCACCCTCTTTAAGGACTTACCTACTGTCGTAATGACTTATTAGGGGGTGATAGTCTCCCAGCTATTGCTGGGAGGACTGGTTTTACTCAGTATGTATTATGGTTGTATTAACAGTTTCTGGTTAATTTTAAGTTTATTCTATTAAATAATTTATTTATTTATTAATTTATTATTGATTAATTTATTTATTTATTGGTTTACCCCATAATAAAGCATCACGGCCTATTTTATACCACTAAAAATGGTGTGTTGTGTCTTTAATTATTGTTGTTAACACTAAAGTATTATATATTTAAAGTTTATGGAGTAAAAGTTATTAAATTTGGGAACTGTACCACCATGAGAGCCACGGGGGTTCGTCCATCCACCAAGCGACACACCTATATATGGCTGCAGCCAGGCTGGATTCCCACCCAGTGGGGGAAAAACCCAATTCTCAGGCTCTGTGAGGGACTCAGCAGACAGACCCCCATCAATCAGGTATTTATCCTCTATCATTTAGGTGTATACAGTGCAGTAACATTTTGTGACTTACAGGTGACGTCTCTGACTAATCCTTCACATTTCCCTTCTCTTCCCTTTGGACCGCCATGACCACTTCTTCCAGCTGTGACTTGTCTCTGTAAAGTTTACAACACAGACATCTTTGGCTCCTCACTTTTCCAGGCACTGACCCACATTGTCCTCACCTGCACACCCATCCTGCTGCTACCCCAATTATATAATATATGATATAACCCCCATAATGGATAATACCCCAAGTGCATCTTTATATTAATAATGTCCGTGTGTACCCTGTATAAATAGCGCCCCTTATTAATAATGCCCCAGGTGTTAACTAATTAAAAGGTTTTCCAGGTCATGCCATGAGTCTGCACACTGAGATCTATACCAGCTTGTAGCTGTTGTAGATCTCAGTTGTCATTTGCGGCAGTAAACTGGCGTAAATGATAATAAATGTAGCGCACTGTTCATGCCCCTTCCCCATCCATGAAAGTGGTGTGGGCAGTGCAAAACAGAAAAAAAAAGCTTCATTTTGATGCCTTGTATACCAGATAACTATTATTATTATACCCCATGTAATGGCAGATGACACTGTCTGTGCTGCCAGTCATATCAACATAACAGGAAACTGAAGTAATCTTTTCCCTGTTACCAAAACTACTATAAATAGTGGCCATAATGACTGCTGTGTTCAGTGTTGTAGGAGTTCATGCTATCCTCCACATTGTATTAGTTAAGTCTAGCTCCAGTCAGTGGAAAGTTCTTCATGTGAAAAGCATCTGCAGCTGAAAGAGGTTATCTGGGAAAATAAATTATTTTTAAAATAGGCCAGGGGAAGAGAAAAAAAAAAAACATACTCATCTGTCCCTGGTGCTCCGGTGTCCTCCCAGTGCGGTCCGGTCCTGCAGCTTGTCTGCCTTCTTGCTCTGGAATTTCTTGCCGGCTGTGACATCCCATTTCTCTTCTGCTGAGGCCGCTGATTGGCCTCAGCTGTCACGTGGCTGTTGAGGCCAATCAGCGGCCTCAGGAAGGGCACCGTTGACATCACAGGTAGTGACGTCCACTATTCCTTTCCTGAGCCCGCTGATTGGCCTCAGCAGGCACTTCCGCCAGACAACAACAACAACGGAGCTGCAGGTCTGAATTGTTGTTAAAAACTGTTGGCAGCACGGTGGCTCAGTGATTAGCACTGTTGTCTTGCTAACAACTGAGCTAACCTAGTTTCAAATCCATCCAAGGACAACATTTGTTTCCTCCCACACTACAAAGGTAAGTCCTATATTGTGAAATATAGTGGTGCTATATAAGTAAGAAAGAAGGTGTCCTCTCTTATTGGGCGCCAATCAATAGCTGCAGATCGTTTAGGTCATATAAGATGCAAGGTGGAGCCTACATAGACCAGATCAGGTAAGTAACACATTCACCTGACTGTCCACAAGATGTATAAGAGACTTGATTTATTATACCAGCCTTTCTTCTTCTATTGTTCCATGGTTCCAGTTCTGGAGCTTTCAGGTGCCAATGTAGGCACTTTGACAGGCATCACCATGGGCATTATGACTGGCCTTGAGCTACACAGCCAAATACACAATTATGCACTTCGGCCCCATGCACATGATCAAGTGTGCTATCCGATGAGGGGCCAAGTTTGCAATGGAATGCACTCAAATGACACTCAGAATGACATCTGAGTGTCTTCCGAGTGCATTCTGTGATGTACTCACCTCTATGGGGGTTTCCGATGCGTTCTGTTCTGACCACGGAGCAGGAAAGGACCTGCTCTATGTTCATTGGAATGGACCATCCGACTCCCTCTCAGAGGAGCATTGGCCTGCACGTTTGTTGTATACATTAGGTATTTGGGTTTTGCAACCTTTCTATCATAGCCAACATCCATTTTTTCAGAAATTTGTGTTGCAGCAGCTGTTTTGTGAAATTGGACCAAAATGACTAGCTTTTGCTACCCATATGCATCAATGCTGTGGGTGTCCATGACGCTGTTGCCAGTTGTCCTTCTACAGACCCCTGTTGGTAGGTACTAATCAGTACATATTGGGAATACCCCACAAGATTTGCCATTTTGGAGACCCAGTCATCTATTTTCCTTATGCTTGCCCATTTTCCTTCCTCCCAAAACAACTTCAGGAACTGGCTGTTTACTTACTCCCTATTATATCCCACTCCTTGACAACTGTCATAAGACAATCAATGTATTCACTTCACCTGTTGGTAGTTTTAATGTTTTGGCTGATTATTGTGTTGGTGAAGCTGCACTGTGTAATGCTGGCAACACTCAGGACACTGGTCTGGTTTCAGAAACTCCCCATTGAATAGCTGTTACATCTTGGGAAAACTGTGTTTGCCCATACATTTCCATTGCCATGTCTGCACATGAGTGATCAATCGTGATACATAAATGGGCCACCCCTTGAGCCCATTTACGTTCTCGCTCATAGAGGGTAATGTCAAACAAAGGGTCCACCTCTAAGATATCCAATAGTCATCCAATAGACATAATAAAACATATGGGATAGGGTTAGCTTTATGAAATGATCGCTTTAACTCAGTGAGTTGTGCAATTTATAAAAAGTGTGGCATGTCATGGGAAGGACAGTACACAATAATGTAAAACGTGTAACGTCTCCGCCTGTTCGGGTCTCTGCGCCACCCTCCGCTCGCATGTGCGACGCAGGAGGCGTGTTCAGTTTGATTCCTTGCTTAAGGTTCTTGTTGCTCAGTCTGAACACTGTCCTAGTACTACTACTATGTAACTGAATTTCAGTCACACCCGTCTCCTTCACCTTCTTTCTTTTTGCTCCTCAAATAGTTAATCTTAGCCTTGCCTGTGTCATTGACAGCCTGTCTACCAATCAAGTCTGGGGTAGCTCCGGGACTTCATATAAACAGGTCATCAGCTCACACATGGTCGCTGGCTATTGTACTCTGTCCTGTGACCTTGTCCTTGCTAGCTGTTCCTTTGCTTTTGTATTGTATTACTCTCCTCTGACCTTTGGCTTCCTTTGTGACTACTCCTGGGATTTCGATTTGGTACTGCTTTGTCTCTCTGGTTTTGACCCTTGGCTTGCTGACTCCTCTTCTTTTCTTGTTCTGTGTTACACTTATTTCTAGGAAGGGTTTTGCCGCCCAGTTGCTCCTGTCATTAGGACAGTGTGGCAAGTAGGCAGAGACAGGGGATGGGTCGAGTTTAGGGCACACTGTCTCTGTCATTCCCTTCCTCCCAGGTTTCTGCAGCAGCACTGAGGAATTGCTCAACTGGCAATTCCCTTACAGAATAGCCAGCCCAAAATAACCTGCCATTGCTTCCCTCCGAATCGATGAGCATGAAGCCTATTTAATTCCTTGCAGCCAAGATGGAGGGTTTGGCAGGCCTGGTAGCTGAGCTAGCTAAACAGGTTCAGACCCTTACTGATGCTGCTGCAGCATTCCCTGCTGTTTCTTCCCCTGCCAGGGTGAAGATGTTGCTCCCAGATAGTTTCTTGGGGGACCAAGAAAAATGTGAGACTTTCCGGGAGTCTTGTCGCCTGTATTTCCGGAATAATCCATATGCATCCCAGGCCCAAATGGTGGGAGTAGTTATATCCCTCCTACAGGGGGATCCACAAGCTTGGGCCCTTAAACTCTCTCCTGGGACTGAGGAGTGGTCTGATTTTGAAAAATTTTTTTTGTCCCTGGAGTCTATCTATGCTGAGCCAGACCACATTGGGCTTGCGGAATCGCAACTCCTCACCATGCGGCAGGGCAAACGCTCTGCTGAGGAGTACTGCTCAGAGTTCCGTAAGTACAGTGTAACTGCAGGTTGTTGTGAGTCGGCTCTAAAGGCTCACTTTAAACAAGGCCTGTGTGACCGTGTTAAGGAGGTCTGGGTTGGTCACCCAGATCCCCCTACTCTTGAGCAGGCCATGACTTTGGCCAACTGTATTGACCGTAGAATCCGGGAAAATGTTAAGAGAGAGTAGGGTCTGTTTTCTCCAAGTTTTCTGTCTCTTCCTCTCTCTCTCCTGATAAACCCATTTTTTTCTCCCATTACTCCTGGTGAGGAACCCATGCAACTGGGAGCTGTGTACGCCAAGACTCGACGAGAGCATTGTCTCCGGAATAACCGCTGCCTGTACTGTGGTACTTTAGGTCATATCATCTGAGACTGCTCTATCAGACCCCGCACACCAGCGGAAAAGCTTCATTGCCTGAGTGGTAGTCGGAAGAACTACTCAGGCAACCAGGTATTTGCCAGAAATAACAATAAGATGTTGCTATCTGTGTCTCTGTCCTCTGGAGACAGATTCATTTCTGTCCAGGCCCTAGTTGACTCTGGGTCTGCAGCAAACTCTGTCAAATTTTCGTTTGTCTCAGCTTTAGGCATTGAGCTTTTGCCACTCGATACTCCTCTGTCGGTTACTGGGGCGGATTTTGCCCCACTGGCCAGGGGTAAGGTCCAATGTAAGACCCCCTTAATCACATTGCAAGAGGGTTCTGCACATTCGGAGGTCATGAGCTTTTTTGTTATGGAGCATCTGTCTTCCGATATTATTTTGGGGTTCCCCTGGTTGAACCTCCATAACCCTATTTTTGATTGGGGTAAAAGGGTGTTGGTAAAATGGGGAGATCAGTGCTCATCCCACTGTATTGTTTTGAACACCTTAGATTGTGTCAGTGAGGAGCTGGTCTCAGCTGCTAAAGGTTGGGAACGCCCCTCTAGTCTTAACCCAAAAGTATTGCGAATAAAAAACGTTCGCCTGGTTCACCAGTGCCTGTTGTTGTTCAGGGAAAGGTAGAGAAAAAACTGGGTCTTTTTAAAACTGGTTTGTCTGGTGAGGGTCCGGTGGCCCCTCATAAAAGGGGGGGGGTACTGTAACGTCTCTGCCTGTTCGGGTCTCTGTGCCACCCTCCGCTCATACGCTGCGGCGCAGGAGGCGTGTTCAGTTTGATTCCTTGCTTAAGGTTCTTATTGCTCAGTCTGAACACTGTCCTAGTACTACCCTGTTTCCCCCGAAAATAAGACAGCATCTTATATTAATTTTTGCTCCCAAAGATGTGCTGTGTCTTATTTTCAGGGGATGTCTTATTTTTTTTTTCAATGAAGAAGAATTCACATTTATTGCTGAACAAAAAAATGAACATTTATTATATACGATACTGTACAGTAGTTGTCATCACAAACCAGCATAACCAGACAAACTGTGAATCCTATCAAGAATTTCTTACTACTACCGTACCATTATTTCCATGTACAACAATTAACAGTATGGTACATTTACCAATATTTACGGTACGAATAGAAAGTAAAATTTATTCAATGACAGTTATGTCATCATCTTCTATGACATCATCATAACAATCCAAACCATTAATTTCCCTGCACACAGTATCATGTCCCATAGTGGCCCCTGCACACAGTATAATGTCCCTTAGTGGCCCCTGCACACAGTATCATGCCCCATAGTGGCCCCTGCACACAGTATCATGTCCCATAGTGGCCCCTGCACACAGTATCATGCCCCATAGTGGCCCCTGCACACAGTATCATGTCCCATAGTGGCCCCTGCACACAGTATCATGTCCCATAGTGGCCCCTGAACACAGTATCATGTCCCATAGTGGCCCCTGCACACAGTATCATGTCCCATAGTGGCCCCTGCACACAGTATCATTCCCCATAGTGGCCCCTGCACACAGTATCATTCCCCATAGTGGCCCCTGCACACAGTAGCATTCCCCATAGTGGCCCCTGCACACAGTATCATTCCCCATAGTGGCCCCTGCACACAGTAATTTGCCCCATAGTGGACCACCCATGAACAATTATTATACTTTGGGGTCTTTTCAGATCCCAGAGTATAATGATTGGAGACCCAGGGGAGGATAGAAACATAAAAAAACAACATTGCTTACCTGTTCCTCGCTCCGGTGCATGCCCGTGCACTTCTTCGGCCTTCTTCAATGTTAGACCAGGCAGGCGTCACGTGATCCGGCCGGCGTTGCGACGCAAAATGACGTCCGCTGACGTCTGCGACGTCACCAAAGAGGCCCGAAGCCTGGAGAAGCGTAGGACAGGTAAGTACATTGTTTTTTATGTTCCCTCACCAACTCTGGGCCTCCGATTATTATACTCCGGGGTCTTTTCAAAGACCCCGGAGTATAATGATAGCAGTGATTGTGGGGTTGGCCCGCGGCCTCACATATCGTATATACCATATGTTCTGTTCGGGAACATACGTCTTACTTTCGGGGGATGCCTTATATTAGGCAATTCTACGAAACCTCTCCTATGTCTTACTTTCGGGGGTGTCTTATTTTCGGGGAAACACGGTACTACTATGTAATTGAATTTCAGCCACACCCGTCTCCTTCACCTTGTTTCTTTTTGCTCCTCAAATAGTTAATCTTAGCCTTGCCTGTGTGATTGACAGCCTGTCTACCAATCAAGTCTGGGGCAGATCCTGGACTTCATATAAACAGGTCATAAGTTCACACATGGTTGCTGGCTATTGTACTCTGTCCTGTGACCTTGTCCCTTGCTAGCTGTTCCTTTGCTATTGTATTGTGACTACTCCTTGGATTTCGATTTGGTACTGCTTTGTCTCTCTGGTTTTGACCCTTGACTTGCTGACTCCTCTTCTGTGTTGTTAGTCTTGTCTTGTTCTGTGTTACACTTATTTCTAGGAAGGGTTTTGCCGCCCAGTTGCTCCTGTCATTAGGACAGTGTGGCAAGTAGGCAGGGACAGGGGCTGGGACGAGTTTAGGGCACACTGTCTCTGTCATTCCCTTCCTCCCAGGTTTCTGCAGCATCACTGGGGAATTGCTCAACTGGCAATTCCCTTACAACATGTTAAAAGGTTTATTTCTATAATTTGTGGAATTCCACCAAAGTGACATTTAAAATAAAAAAAATACATCTAAATATACATTACACAGATTTGGAGAGAAAAAACGGGGTTTTAACTGACTTTTTCTATACATGTTTTAAAAATAATGAGGCATATTTATTATGCCTTGTATGCCAGTTTTCTGGCATGCAAAGCATAAAAAGTCTCACCACTTCCACAAAAAGAGGGTGTGCCGAAAGTGGGCACACCACAAATCTGGTATAAATGAAGTAGGAAATGTAGACCAGTTCCTCCCAGTGCACGGCCCAGCTGAGGGTGCGCATTATTTATGAGTGATGGGGTTATGAAGACTGGCATTAATGATGCCAGTTTGTATAAAACTGCCCCAAGGTTTAACCCCTCCCATTAAAAAATCCAAAACTTTGCAAAATAAATTTCTTGGAGTTGCCATATTCTGACACCTGTAACTTTTTATATTTCTGTCCATGGGGATACATAAAGTGTCTTTTTTGTGGGACCAGATGTACTTTTTATTTATACATTTTTGGGGAATGTCTATTGTTTGGTCGCTTTTTTATTAAAAGGAGGTGAAAGAATGAAAAAAATTGGTTTGGCTTTCTAAATTTTTTTTCCCACGACAGTGTTCACCGTATGGCAAAAATAATTTTACAGGTTTGTAGACCAGGCATTTAAGAACACAGGAATGCCCAATGTGTATGTGTTTCACTTTATTTATT
The DNA here is from genome assembly GCA_947044405.1 of Leptodactylus fallax. Taxonomy (NCBI): domain Eukaryota; kingdom Metazoa; phylum Chordata; class Amphibia; order Anura; family Leptodactylidae; genus Leptodactylus; species Leptodactylus fallax. Next base: position 8,430,235 of record CAMRHE010000016.1, read on the forward strand.
AATTTTATATGTGTTCTAGGGAAAAGAGGGGTGATGTGAAGTTTTATTTATTTTATTTTTAATTTTAGACCCCTAGGGGCCTTGAAACCCAGCGGGTTTGATCACTGAATCAATACTATGCAATGTAAATGTATTGCAATGTATTGAAAAAAACACCTAGACTTCTATTACAGGCTGCCTTCAGTAGGCTCCCAAAATCAGAAAAAATCCGCTGCACTTTCACACAACAGTTTTCTTTTTACTTGCGTATTAGAATTTATTAACAACAAACGTTATCCACATGGCAATATGGCATAAAAATGGCACAAACGTCAAGTTACATCATATTTTGTTAGTAGGTTAATCGCCCATCCAGATATACCGGTCCCTGTAAGACCTTCCACAGTGATGGGTCATCCGAGCAATCAAGTTTGTTGTTAATAAATTCTAATATGCAAGAAAAAAGAAAACTGTTGTGGGAGAGTGCAGTGGATTTTTTTTTCTGATTTTGGATATATAGGGCTAGAGATCCCACACTAGCACCTCCTTGGCGGATATATGGTGTGCCTGACATAAAATTTACTTGGTTCAATAGGCTCCCAGCTGTCATAGTAATCAATCATTGGTCTTGGATCTCACTCCTCAGGCAAATAATCCACCCCAAAATGGTGGCGCTCATGTGTCCTTGGGAAAATGGCACCTGAATCATCTTTGACTGCAGGCACTGATCGCGGGCATTGCTGCCGGGCCTTCGCTATATAATACAGTGGAGACCCGGCAGCTATGGAGGATGCTCAGCTCCTGAGCAGTCGCCATAATTAAATACCCGACATCCACTGTAATAGATGTTGGGAAAGGTTTAAACAGACATTAACTGGTTCTGACTGTAGCTTACACTGAATCTTTTCTTGGGCAAGCATTAAATGTTAACCCTAACACCAGAGACCACTGATCTTCACTGTCCCTAAAGATATCTGTAGTGGAAACCCTAATCTGCAACACTTATCATAACATGAGCAACAGAAGAGCACTGGGACCCAGAGACAAGAGAACCAAACTAGGCAGACCTGAACACAGTAACATAATCATAAAAAAAGATTCCTACGAGGAATGTGAAAACAGACAAACAGATCACAAAAAAATAAAACTGGAACTAGAACAAGCCATTGGAATAAAACAACACCACAATAGGAAAACTAGCGAGACTGAAACAAGGGACTGGAACGTATATAGAGAATTACTGGATTAAATACACATAGCAAACGCTATCACCAGCACCAAACAGGAAGAAACCAGATTTAAAAGAAACCTTATCACTCAAGTAAGTCTCTAAAAATGGGTCGAAGACTCCCATTAGTGGACATATGAATACACTGATGGCTTCAGCTGTCAGACATTTGTCAAGCAGCTATCCCAAAAACAAACTAACAGGACATGATGCAACAGAAGGAGAACCCCTGCTATTCATAACACATACTGTATATGACCTTCTGTCTATGCAAAGTACATACGCTTGTACATTGCAAAGAAAGGGTATGCCTGCTGCGGCTGTGATATATACTGGCAGTTGGATGTACAGCAGCAGCATAGCAGTGGCATATTGATCAGTCAATCGTATATGGTACGTATTTGACAACTTTCCCAGAATGTGCACATGACTCCCAGAGGAAGACGTAATATCCCAGACTCATGGAAGAACCTGCAAATCTTAATGACACCCCACACACTGTACTTCCCACTTCTCGCCTCCACTTGCAGACACCATCAGGATCAAAGTCCACATGTTGGTCCCCCCCAAGGTCTCATGCACACAACCGTGTACACTGTCAGTGCGGAAACACAGGTTTTTTTTTCTTGCAGATTTTGCTGGAGTTTTTTGAGCCAAAGCCAAGAATGTCTACAAAAGGAATGGGGTATATCTAGGAAGCTCTTATGCAGCATCCCAGAGGCTGCTGTTTTTAATGTTTGTGTCTGTGCCTCTGGGTTTTATGGGTATGTCCCATTCTGTGTTAAGTGTTCTATGTCATTGTTGTGCAGCTTTTTCTTTGGCATTTTTTTCCCCCTGCAGTGTTCAAAACCCAGACTTGGTTCAGCCCTGGCCTATCACAGGCCACTGGGCGGGGTTTAAGGAAGATCTCATCTCCCCCGCGACGGTTGGTCTCCTCAGTCTAGTGCATGCAGCTAACGAGTAAAGGTGTGTGAAGCCTTCCTCTCACAGCCTCTGGACTGAAGGCCAACCGCCACTTTTGCAGCCCCAGGAAGGATATCATCAGCCTCAGGCTCATCTGAAGACAGCCCAGAGCAAAGGAGAAGTGCTGTCAGGATTCTTGGACTTATTTGGTGCCGTGCCAGGAGGAGCAGGAGAGGACCCTGACAGGAGAAACTCATCCGGTCTCCTCCATCTGGGTTGCGGCACTTATACTTCTACCTTCTGCTCAATCCACTCCCTTGGCAAGGCTCAAAAACCACAGTCTGCAATAAAAAAAGCTCCGTTTCCACAACGTGAGGCCTCAGGTTTACTGTCTGTTTTGCAGCTCGTGTTCACTGACCTCAGTGAATGGGGCCATTGAGGCACAGGCAACACAGCGACACAGCACGGTGACATACACATGTTCATAGAGGGAAGCACATAAACTGGGAGAGGTCAGCGGGGAGATGATCAAACATAAAAAAACAATGTTACTCACTATTCCACGCTCCGCAGCCGCTCTGTACTCTTCAGGCGCTTCTGCTTGAAGTCAGCTGACAGGGCCTCAGGGGTCGCGTCTGATGTCATTACGCATAATGACGCGACGTGACCCCTGAGACTCAATGAGCGGTCGCTGACTACAGGCAGAAGCGCTCGAAGATACAGAGCGGCTGCGGAGCGTGGAATGGTGAGTACATTGTTTTTTATGTTTGTCACCTATCTTTGCCCTCCACTTATTATACTCTGTGGTCTGAAGAGACCCCACAGTATAATAATAGCTAGTGAATGTGCAGGGGCCACTATAGAGCATAATACCGTGTGCAGGGGCCACTATGGGACATATACCGTGTGCAGGGGCCGCTATGGGACATATACTGTGTGCAGGGGCCACTATGGAGCATAATACCATGTGCAGGGGCCGCTATGGGACATATACCGTGTGCAGGGGCCGCTATGGGACATATTGCTGTGTGCAGGGGCCGCTATGGGACAAATACTGTGTGCAGGGGCCGCTATGGGACAAATACCGTGTGCAGGGGCAGCTATGGGACAAATGCCGTGTGCAGAGGCCGCTATGGGACAAATACCGTGTGTAGGGACCGCTATGGGACAAATACTGTGTCCAGAGGCAGCTATGGGACAAATACTGTGTGCAGAGGCCGCTATGGAACAAATACCGTGTGCAGGGACCGCTATGGGACAAATACCGTGTGCAGAGGCAGCTATGGGACAAATGCCGTGTGCAGAGGCTGCTATGGGACAAATACTGTGTGCAGAGGCCGCTATGGGACATAATACTGTGTGCAGGGACCGCTATGGGACATAATACCGTGTGCAGGGACCGCTATGGGACATATACCGTGTGCAGAGGCCGCTATGGGACATATACCATGTTGCAGGGGCCGCTATGGGACATATACCGTGTGCAGGGACCACTATGGGACATTATTCTGAATAACGAGGTGTTTTCTATATTAAGGATGTGTTTTTGCACAGAAAACTCAGGCTTTGTTTTTTTTTTTGTGCAAAAATGCACCAGTTTTACATCAAATGAAAAAGTTCCAAATATAGCTGCATCCAGATACATAGTGTGTATTCACCATAAGACTGCTGCCATACGGTGCTCCTGGACACATTTACCACTAATTGGGGGCTGCACATGGACTTTCATTGCTTCTAATCAGAAAGTACAGGAGCGTCCCAGGAAATAGCAGTAAACGCATGTGTCCTAAAGCATCTGGTGGCAAGCACTTCTGTGTTATGGTTTGTGGTATATGACTTTAGTTTAGGGGTCGTCAGACTTACAATTATTGACCGGCACTCCGAGTACCTCATCTTTGATTTTTTAATTAAAATCGGCACGTCGAACAAAAAAGGTTGCCTACCCCTGGACTTTATACTGGGTGTTCTGTTCTGGTGACTGTATAAATGGATTGGGTCAGTATAAAGGGGCATCAGGATTCTATATAATTTTTTTAGCAGGTCTTGTGTGTGGTCTATATTTGCTTAGGGGCATACCTCCCAACTTACAAAGGACAGAAAGAGGAATAACATATGCTATGTGCGCCGTGGCAAATTTAGCTCCACCCACTTCCACATTGAGTCCTTCCATTCTCATCTATTTTTCTATGTGCCCCCACAAAGTATAATGCTCCTACAGTCACCCTAACATTATATGCCCCCACATTATAATGTTCCACTCCAATTGCCCCACAGTATTAAGTCCCTCTCCTTGTGCCCCAGTTTAAACTAGAGGGTGACATTAAACTATGGCAGCTGGAGGGTGACATTAAACAGTGGGGGTAGTTGGATGGGGACATTAAACTGGGGCAACTAGAGGCAGACATGTCCCCCTCCAGCTACCTCCCACGGTTTAATGTCCTCCCTCCAGTTGCCCCTAGTTAAATGTCACCCTCCATATGTCCCCCCCTCCATCTGCCCCCAGTATAATGTCCCCCTTTATCTGCCACCACCTTAATGTCCCCCTTTATCTGCCACTAGCTTAATGCCCCCTTCATCTGCCAACAGCTGAATTCCCCCCCTTAATCTGCCCTCAGTTTAATTGCCCCCTTCATCTGCCTTCAGTTGAACTGCCCCCTACATCTGCCTTCAGTTTAACTGCCCCCTACATCTGCCTTCAGTTTAACTGCCCCCAGTTCCCCCTTCTTCCTCACACATGTTCTCTTTTCTCCTTATCTTCGATCACTTTCCTTCTCAGCAGCTTCCTCTGTATAACATCACACTGTCCCGTAGTATGCAGAATAGCTCCACCCACACAAGAGTCTGATCACATGTTCATGACGTCATCAAAGGTTCTTTAGCCCACTAGGATTTAGCATCTACCATTTAGCCTTTACCCTACCCTAATAAAGTTTGTTAACAGCAAAACACTTCAGGGGCATAGCGGGACAAACTGTAAGCTATGCGGGACAGCAGTGTAAAATCGGGACTGTCCCCCCAGATGTGGAACAGTTGGGAGCTATATTCTACTGTATAGTCTGAACTCATTTTGGAGTGTACTATTTGTGATTGAAACACCATGGATTGAAGGCATATCTGATATAAATGGGTGATGCATATGAAAGTAATTAACACTACAATCACTTTATAACTTTATGTTTCCATCTTTAAAATTCCTTCCTAGATATTATATTGGCAAATATGCTAATATATCCATCAAGCACAGTCACATATAAAGACAATAAATACATAACAACCAAGTACAGTATATGTAAATGTTGTTACTATTCAAGAAATCGCTAAACACAACTGATGAACATAGAAGAAAAAGGTTGTGAAGATAGGGGGGTCCGTAAGACCAAAAGGTAATCCAGGCCACAAAGACTATATCAAATAATAACCAATCCACTCTTAGGCTTCATGCACATGACCGACTGTGCAACTCGAGGATGTTCCAATGCTCCATTCTACTATCTTACAGGATCTGCTCTATGAATATTGGAATGGAGCATCAGAACATCTTTGGGCTACACACTGCATGAAGCCTTAAAATAAATGTGCAAGGCAACACTATAATAATTCTAAAATAGATCCCAATGTGATTCCTTTAAAGAGGACCTTTCACGTCCTCATGTATATGCGGTTTTACATACCGCTAGAAAGCCGACAGCGTGCTGAATTCAGAGCACTGCCGGCTTTCCTGTTATATGCCCCGGGGCTGGAGATATCGGGGGTCTAAATTTCACCGTTCACCGTCAGAAGGGCGTTCCTGACAGTCTAGCTGCGCTGTAAGGAATGTCCCCCCTGACAGTATTCCTCCATAGCACTGCACTGAGGGGGAGTTCCTCACAGCTCAGCGTCATCACTGGACTCCCCCTCTCTCTGAGCCGAGTACTATCAGAGGGGGCGTTCCTTACAGCCCAGTGATGACGCTGGGCTGTAAGGAACGCCCCCCCCAGTACAAGTCTATGGACGAGCACAGTCAGGGAGGGCGTTCCTCACAGACCAGCTAGACTGTCAGGAACGCCCTTCTGACAGTGAACGGTGAAATTTGGACCCCCGATAGCTCCAGCCCCAGGGCATATAACAGGAAAGCCGGGAGTGTGCTGAATTCAGCGCGCTGTCGGCTTTCTAGCGGTATGTAAAACCGTATATACATGAGAACGTGAAAGGTCCTCTTTAAGTTCACATGTAACTACACTAATATCACTATGAGGCAGCAAGTATTACTTACAAATTACGATATGTAATTGCTCTTTGTTCCAAATGTATAAAGACCTCAGATTATATGACCTGATATTGTCCCTAAATTAGTAAAACAGAAGTTAAGCTGTAAAAAGTAAATGTAAGTAACGTAAGCAGTAAATGTTTAGTTATCATTGTACAGAGGTATTGACATTTTTGTTTTTGAAGACATTTTGCAACAAAAAATGCAGTCATATTAGTTATTGGTCTTTGAAATAACGTCTCAGAAACATGTAAAAACTCTATTTTAAATCAGTGGATTTTTATGGAAATCTTTATAACTATAAAACAAGAAATCAACAGGTTAACATTAACATATCAGAGGAAAAGGGTTAACATTTTCAGTATATAATTCCAAAACAAAACAGATGAAATAAATAATGATCATAAGTCCATTACATGGGGATAGCATAATGGATTTGGTTACATATTAGAATTGTTGAGGTTTGTCCACGTCTTCCAGTTATGCAAGAAGGAAGGACGTTTATGTTCTTTGAGTAGCAATGATTCTCTCACAAGAATAAGTAGGATCTACTGATGAGAGACTACATCCCCATTCCCGCATCACCATGTAGGATATGGCAAGTAACACATTTGCACATTGTGCTGTACAATTACAACATTGACATAGTGAGTTGGTACCATCAACAGCTGTAACAAACAACTGAAATCCTGCTGCAACACCCATCAATGGAGATAGTGACTGTAGCATCTAAGGGGTTCCTGTTGCTTCCTTACTTTCTCTGCACTGTGATTGGGGGCACCAATGTTTTGTCATGACAGTGCCATCATTAAGTCTCTATTAGATCCTGCCAAGTCTATTGCCAGGGGTTCTGATGGCACAAATTGGGGAGGACGTGCTGGCTATTTTGGGGTGCGGTTGTGCTGGCTATTATGAATGGGGCTGTGCTGATTAAAAACTATCACCACTAAGTTGGATAGAGAAAATCTTTAAAAATTTGCAAAATTTTTTTCTCTTTTTAACCCCTTTATTGGTTTTACCAGACCAGGGAATCTTGTTTCTCTTGCTCTGAGAGACATTTAAATGCCTTTTGTTAGTCTCCATGGGAGCTGTCATGTGTTTTTTGATAAGAATTGACTTTCTCTAGTCACTGTAGCATAAAAAGTCACAGAGTGCTGGAGAGCTGGCTTTCATTCTGGAAGGTCCTCCCATCTCCGTAGTGACACTTTGGAGGTCTCTTATGATTATTAGGTTCTTAGTCCGGTGCTCTTCTCTTACCATTGCTCAGTTTGATTGGGAGGTGAGACCTAGTAAAGGTGCTGGTTTAATTTAAGAATGGAGGCCACTGTTTTCATCTGGACTATCAATTCTTTTGTACTCTTTTCCAAATCTTTACTTCATACAATCAATTTAATTCATTAATACGGAAGTTTTTGCTTTTCCTCTGCAATGTATTGTCAACTTGGGAGTAGTTGAAACATTGCAAGCGTGGTGTTGGCTTCAAAACTGAATCAATTCTGTAGCCACCTACCAAAGGGGGAGCAGGGCTCCTGGACCTGCTTACATACAATTACACCTACCAACTGGAAAACTTGGGTTCTTTTAACACAAGTCTCCACGGATAACCTATCTATCCAGCTTAAGACTTCCCTCATGTCATTGACGGATAGACTGTCACTCTGGGGAATATTGCCCTCAACCCCTACATCCAGTTTACTTATCCATAGCATAATCAAGATGTGGCACGCTCTACAGAAAATGTACCCTCTCTTCTCAGACTCCCCACACTACCCTTGGACCTATTGCCTTATATGATTAACCCTAAAAGGTTTGTAAAACCCACATTTTGGAATAGGCCACTCTTTATCTTCCTTCTTTGTAAAAGACCCCTCCAACAAACTCATGGCTGCTGCAGAAGATGGGCTAGTATTAAGGGATTTCATACAGCAACAGGACTTCACAGATACATGTGACTCCTATATATCACAGCCTTCTACTGAATGGCCGTTGTTTTGGCTAGAGTCCTTCACAATTAATTACCCGCAATTGAGGGGAGTCTGCTCAAAAGTATACAGATTTATTCTCTCCCAGGCTCTTAATGAACACCCTGGATTCATCTAGTGCTGGGAAGAAGAGTTGCGGATAACTCTATCCACTACTGATTGAGAGAGGATTCTGGCTAATGAACACGGCTTTTAACGCTGTGTTCACACACAAGGAAAATTCCTTTAAACTCCTGGTAAAAAATGCTGGTGTGGTTACATAACATCAACCCCTCCATCCTGAATACCTGCTGGCAGTGCCAGAAGGGGTTAGGCAGTCTGACATATCTGGTGACACTGAATACTGATACGCCCCTTCTGGGACAAGATATTGTCCACCATAAACAGAATCTGCACCATACAAATTCCTCCCTCCCCTGAACATATGAGGGGCGCTTGAAAAGTTTGTGGCCCGACCAAGAAGTAGTGACTGTGGGTCGAAATTTTGCAGTCAGTTCTCAACATAGTCTCCTATGTGGGTCACACATGTATGCCATCGCTCTTGGAGTTTCATTATTCCACTGTGGTAGAACGTTCTGTCCTGCGCCTCCAAAAAGTCCTTTACGGCGTCCATGACGGCTTCATCAGAAGGAAAACGACTTCCACCAAGGTGCCTTTTCATCTGTGGGAATAGGTGGTAGTCCGAGGGAGCCAAATCAAGGGAATAGAGTGGGCGCTGAAGCAGTTGGAAGCCACAGGAGTGAATTGCAGCCATTGCAACAGCCGATGTGTGAACTGGCGCGTTGTCCTGCGAAACAACACCCCTTTCCGGAGCATCCCTCTCCGTTTTTCCTTAATTGCTGACCTCAGACGATGAATCTGAGCTGCATAATAGTCCCCTTTGATGGTTTGACCTTTCTGGAGGAATTCCAAAAGAATGACACCCTTGGAATCCCAGAACACTGATGCCATCACCTTGCCAGCGGATGGAACCACCTTTGCCTTTTTGGGGCATGGAGAGGTGGGATGTTTCCACTGTTTCAAGGATTCTTTTGACTCAGGACGAAAGTGGTGTACCCAAGTTTCATCCATTGTAACAAATCTCTACAGGAAAAGTTGAATATCAGCTTCAAACAGTTGCACTTTTTCCGCTGAGTGAAGTTCTCTCAGACGTTTGTTCTCTAAAGTCAAAAGTCTTGGCACCCATCGGGCTGAAACTTTGTGCATGTTCAGCAGCTGTGTTAGGATATGGCCAACCCTCTCCACTGATATGCCCACACATTCTGCAATGTGCCGCTGTGTGACACATCAATCTGCCATTACAATGTCTTGAACTTTTTGGACATGTTCTTCTGTGCATGCTGTTGAGGGACGACCACTGCGTGCAGCATCTTCAATTGATGTCTGGCCCCGCTTGAAATCTGCAACCCACTTTTTCACCATTGCATGAGAAGGAGTATTGTCCCCTAATGTCTCCAGCATGTCCTTGTGAATTTCCTGTGGTGTCAGTCCTTTTTTCAGAAGGTATTGAATGACTGCTCGCTTTGTCAACTTCTCCATTTCCATATTTCAGCTTCACTACCTAACTTTAAAATGCTGTACCTGAAACAAAAAAAAAATTCAAAATAAATCAAGATTGCTCATGAGACCTTTCAAATAACTAAATAACATATTGCATTGCAAAACAAGACCATGTGAAAAAGATTTAATTGGTGGGCTACGAACTTTTCAGGCTCCCCTCGTATTTTGCTATAGCTACCCCACATCAACTATCGGCCCCAAAGAGAGGATCTAGCCACCCACCTATTAACTGCAGCAAAACTTCTAATTCCCACCTATTGGAAAAGTGCTGAACCCCCCCCCCCTTTTTCACAATGGGTTTCTAGAGTCAACGACATTTGCAGGATGAAAGAGCTAGCAAGTTGGATCCACCTTTCTGAAAACATGGACCCCATGGTTGGCCATAAGACAGACACTCACATGATTAATGATACATTCTGTGTATGACTTATCAATTTACCATACCACTAGGTAGCTCTCAGCCTGCTTACTACGCACTAGAATGCCCAGCAGTAGTGTGCATTATTACCCCCCACCCCCACCCCATACTTTAACATTTCCCCCACCGTTCTATGTTGTACTGGTTATTGTGTGCTTAACCATTCAGTGTTAAAGAAGTCACTTGCATTATTTTGCACTCCATACAAATTGTTTATGCGCTATAATTTGTTATACCAAGCATGCACTTGACTATGTTTGCTTAGTTTATGTCTACTCAATAAAAACAGTTTTCAAACAAAACTGCATCACAACATTTTATGCAGAAACTGATCATGTAAGGGCAGCCTGATAATAATGCATCCATTTTTTATAGCAATTTATAAATAATCCATGTCAATTACTGATAATCTGCTGTATTCATAAGCAGTTGTTAGCATTCAACATGTATGATCATTATGGAACAAAAGCAAGTCAAAGGAAAAACCTGTGCAGATAAAGCCATAGCTGACAAGTAAGATTTAATGACAAGTAAGAAGAATTGCCCTGCTGATGCTGTATGAAAACACACATTATAGGTAATTATGACAGGTTGTAGTAGAATCTGATGCATTGAAATGCTCTTCAGTCTCTGCTCACATCACAATAAAGTACTACAGTGGAGAAAAAAAAGTATTTAGTCAGCCACCAATTGTGCAAGTTCTCCCACTTAAAAAGATGAGAGAGGCCTGTAATTGTCATCATAGGTAGACCTCAACTATGAGAGACAAAATGAGAAAACATATCTAGAAAATCACATTGTCTGATTTTTTAAGAATTTATTTGCAAATTATGGAGGAAAATAAGTATTTGGTCACCTACAAACAAGCAAGATTTCTGGCTCTCACAGACCTGTAACTTCTTCTTTAAGAGGCTCCTCTGTCCTCCACTCATTACCTGTAGTAATGGCACGTGTTTGACATTGTTATCAGTATAAAAGACACCTGTCCACAACCTCAAACAGTCACACTCCAAACTCCACTATGGTGAAGACCAAAGAGCTGTGGAAGGACACCAGAAACAAAATTGTAGACCTGCACCAGGCTGGGAAGACTGAATCTGCAATAGGCAAGCAGCTTGGTGTAAAGAAATCAACTTTGGGAGCAATAATTAGAAAATGGAAGACATACAAGACCACTGATAATCTCCCTCCATCAGGGGCTCCACGCAAGATCTCACTCCGTGGTGTCAAAATGATCACAAGAACGGTGAGCAAAAATCCCAGAACCACATGCGGGACCTAGTGAATGACCTGCAGAAAGCTGGGACTAACGTAACAAAGGCTACCGTCAGTAACACACTACGCCGCCAGGGACTCAGATTCTGCAGTGCCAGACGTGTCCCCCTGCTTAAGCCAGTACATATCCGGACACGTCTGAAGTTTGCTAGAGAGCATTTGGATGTTCTAGAAGAGTATTGGGAGAATGTCATATGGTCAGATGAAACCAAAGTAGAACTGTTTGGTAGAAACACAAGTCGTCGTGTTTGGAGGAGAGTGAATGCTGAGTTGCATCCAAAGAACACCATACCTACTGTGAAGCATGGGGGTGGCAACATCATGCTTTGGGGCTGTTTCTCTGCAAAGGGACCAGGACGACTGATCCGTGTACATGAAAGAATGAATGGGGCCATATATCGTGAGATTTTGAGTGCAAACCTCCTTCCATCAGCAAGGGCATTGAAGATTAAACGTGGCTGGGTCTTTCAGCATGACAATGATCCCAAGCACACCGCCAGGGCAACGAAGGAGTGGGTTCGTAAGAAGCATTTCAAGGTTCTGGAGTGGCCTAGCCAGTCTCCAGATCTCAACCCCATAGAAAACCTTTGGAGGGAGTTGAAAGTCCGTGTTGCTCAGCGACAGCCCCAAAACATCACTGCTGTAGAAGAGATCTGCATGAAGGAATGGGCCAACATACCAGCAACAGTGTGTGCCAACCTTGTGAAGACTTACAGAAAACGTTTGACCTCTGTCATTGCTAACAAAGGATATATAACAATGTATTGAGATGAACTTTTGTTATTGACCAAATACTTATTTTCCACCATAATTTGCAAATAAATTCTTAAAAAATCAGACAATGTGATTTTCTAGATATGTTTTCTCATTTTGTCTCTCATAGTTGAGGTCTACCTATGATGTCAATTACAGGCCGGCCTCATCTTTTTAAGTGGGAGAACTTGCACAATTGGTGGCTGACTAAATACTTTTTTTTCCCCACTGTATGTTTGCTGTATATACAGGAAAAGGCTTCTGGTGCCTAAGCCAGACATATCAATAGTGCTCTATTCACCTGATCAAGGCAAAAGAATATCCTATTAGTCTCTTGTCAGGCCACTTCACATCTGTATATCTTTTTTACATAGGTAAATTTATTTATTTTATTTATTATGCTTACTTATATAGCGCCATCATATTCCACAGCGCTTTACAGACATTGACAGTCAGTGTCCCATATAGGGCTCACAATTTGTATTCCCTATCAGTATGTCTTTGGAGTGTGGGAGGAAACCCACGCAAACACGGGGAGAACATACAAACTCCTTGCAGATGTTGTCCTTGGCAGGATTTGAACCCAGGACTCCAGCGCTGCAAGGCTGCAGTACTAACCACTGAGCCACCGTGCTGCCCTAAATAGTTAAAGTTGACCTGTCATCAGGTCTGAAAAGCCTAATGGCATACTTCATCTGATAGGTGATGTCACCATGAGCATTTTTGTGTTTCATTTAGACATATCTGTTCAGCCATTCCAAAGATATAAGCCGTTTTGCAAATTAGGGTATACTACCGAGTGGGCGGTACCACTGTGCTTTCTCTGGAGATCAGGTCTCTGTGTACTGTATGTCATGCAAGGTTATAGCCCACTATGCTAGAGTACCTTAATTTGCAACAACATTAAGAGGGCTGATATCTTTGGAATGGCTGAACAGATTTGGATAAAGAAAACACTAAAATGCTTAGCGTGACAATCAGATGATTCATGTCACTGGGCTATTAAGACCTGGTGACAGGTCCACTTTAAGAAATATATAGTGACTGGTATATATTTTATTTTTCATTGGCAATTTATTTATGATCAATGTATGTGGAATGCATTGTAAGCACAAGTTAATATCTTGTTCCTGTGTAGTGACCTCATAGGAGTCACCAGCATTACAAATTTGCTTGACTGATACTCTCACATTGAGTTACATTGACTAATACTTGGTTAGGTTGCGTAGGCTAGGCATCTATCAGTAAGTTATGAGTAGTATTTGCACAGTGTTTAACAGTGGATTTTTTTCTCCTAATTTTACTACTAATTTTAGTGATTAAATTAAATGTTATGATTTTATATATTTTTTATCTGGTCTGAGTGTTTGCTTTATTTTAATTAATTTGTGTGTTTAAGTAACACAAAAGGCTAGTCAATAATGAAGCAGTAATAGCAGGAGCGTAACTAGCAAAAACTGGTCCCCCCATCAAACTTTTGCCTTGGGGCTCCCCTAACGGCACAGCACCCCATTTCCTGGCCCCCACACAGTATAACTCCCCATTTACACATACTATAATGTCCCACAGTGTCCCCTGCACACGGTATTATGTCCCATAGTGGCCCCTGCACACGGTATTATATCGCATAGTGGCCCCTGCACATGGTATTATATCCCATAGTGGCCCCTGCACACGGTGTAATGTCCCATAGTGGCCCCTGCACACAGTGCCCCCAAGAACTATGCAAATGATGCTGAGGGAGCACAGTGGACATTCCCTCTGTGCTCCAAGTACAGCTTCGTCAGAGCTCGAATGCTGCCTCCTGTGCTATTCCTACACGCCCCCGAGACGTCATGGTGCTCCTCTTCCCCGACACTGTCTTCAGCAAGATCAAATCCCTCGCATGCATTGTCGGCTCTAACTCTTTGGGTTCCGACCACTTGTGTAGGAATAGAATAAAGATGGCCAGTGGAGCATACCCCTTTAGGCCTGAGCCCCACGTTGCGAAAGCATGGGGTTTTGGCCGAGAAAAATGCTGCTTTTACAGCACCTGCAAACCTATTCCCATCCACACATGGTCCTTTCTGCAGCATTTTTTTGCAGCGATTTGCAATTAATTTTAAGGTCATTTTAGGTCCTGCAGCCCCTTCACAGTTTCTCACAGATTTTACTTATACAGCACCACTTCTGGATACTTGCTGTTTAGGGACACGCAATACTGTTTGAGTCATGTATATGTGACTGTGCTGCAGCCCCACTGAGCAGGGAGAAAAACTGGTATGTAATAAATGGGTGCATATTTCCCCCAAGCCAAGGAATGCCTATCTATATCTCTGCAGTAGCTTTGGGTATACAAAGGCAGTCTACAGGATATATTACTACTATAGGAATGTTGTTATATGACAGTGAACCAGATCTGCTCATTAATGCTATCTGAACACACATTAACACTTCAGGAAGTGCCAATAAGAAAACAATGAAGGTATGTATTTGTAATACAGGTGCAATGCAGGAAGCTGCGGTGCACAGTTACACGTGAAGGTAATTATCAGGTTAGGGTGGGTTCACACTTGCGCTGGACTCCATCCGCTGCCAATCCGAGTGAAAATCTCGGCAAACTGGATGGGTACCGGATAGCGACAGATTAGCAACGCATTGCTTAAAAACCCATTCATTTGAATGGGTTTTTAAAGCAATGCGCGGGTGTCCGATTGCACCCTCTGCGCCGCAAATCCAGTTTTTTTCGCTGGAAACTAAGTCCTGCACGTCCGACTTTGTTTCCGATGAAAGAACTGGATTCGCGGCGCAGAAGGTGCAATCGGACACCCACACATTGCTTTAAAAACCCATTCAAATGAATGGGTTTTTAACCAATGCGTCGCTAACCTGTCGCTATCCGGTGCCTATCCAGATTTTCACTCGGATTGGCAGCGGACGGACTCAAGCGCAAGTGTGAACCCACCCTTAATATGGATCTTGGGATTTAGAAAGCACCTACCACAACAAGCCATAAACACAATATAAGGTAATGACAGATTATAGAAATGCCCTGTTTTCCTGTTTTCCATGGTTTCATTAATATACTTTGTCAACATGTTGGCATAAAGTAAACTCCAATGTTGTTAAATGTTTGCCATTAACATTGTTCTTGAATTGTCCTGTATAAATAGTAACATTTTTGGTAGGAAAGCATCTCATTAGTTGTACTGGCACAGACAGAGCTGACCCTGTTAAAAAAAATTAAACAAAAAAAAAAAAACTAAGGGCCAAGTCACATCGCTGTACGAGGAATCACACAGATGTTGAATACACTGACCAAAGAAAATATGGGCCCACAATGGACATCTTTGGGTCTCTGATTTGTAGAGGAAGAAGTAAGCATTTTTCTTCATGGATATTGTATTATATACAGATAGGGCAGTCCAGCACCACTGCATGGGTCCATGCAAACAGAACAATAACCTTACGTATGGGACTAATAGTATGTATACAGTTCCTATATTGCACATGTAAATAGCCTAGGTCAAAGCATTATGACTAGAGATGAGCGAATCGATTCTGCAGAAGTGGAATTCAATCCGAATTTCAGGAAATCTTCGATTCGCCACGATTCCGGATTTCCTCATGCTTCAATGCATCGAATCGCATTTTTAAAAACATTTTTTTTTAAATGGCCGCTGCACATGTTAGGACAAGGGGGAAGGGACTTGGGAGCGCGGGATCATCCACAATGCCAAGCGTGCAGCTAATCAGCAGCCAGCAGGACCTGTGATGTCACAACCCTATAAAAACCCTCGGCCATTTTAGGTACAGTCATTCCACATCGCTCTTACTGTAGGGACAGACGTCGGCAGGAGCTAGGGAAAGACTTAGAAAACAGATAGAAGTTCAGGGAAAGAGGCTGAGCCTTAGAACTGTAGGGAAAGCATAGGGAGCAACTGAGAGAAGAATTTGGGGTGGTTGCAGGGTCATTTACAGCAAGAATTTGCAGCATAATTCACATTGCAGCACTCACTGTCGTTATACTGCTGCTCATATCTGTGTCTTCAAGGTGGAACACAACAAACCTTTTGCAGTGCAGTACAGCAAAAAAAAAAAAAAAGTGAAATATCATACACTAATATGTACACATCTGTAATAGAAGCCTTTTTAAAGGCCTTTATTATAAGGGGTTTATTCACTGTTCTTACAAGGCATAACATTATTCAGTACTATTGTGCCAAAGCCATATTTGCACGTATCTGTAAAAAAAAGCCTTTTTAAAGGCCTTTATTATAAGGGGCTTATTCACTGTTCTTACAAGGCATGCCATAATTCAGTACTATTGTGCCAAACCATATCTGCACGTATCTGTAAAAAAAAAAAAGCCTTTTTAAAGGCATTTATTATAAGGGGCTTATTCACTGTTCTTACAAGGCATAACATAATTCAGTACTATTGTGCCAAACCATATCTGCACGTATCTGTAAAAAAAAAAAAAAGCCTTTTTAAAGGCATTTATTATAAGGGGCTTATTCACTGTTCTTACAAGGCATAACATTATTCAGTACTATTGTGCCAAAGAAAACTGAATTATCATCCAATAATATCTGCACTTATCTGTAATAAAGGCCTTTAACGTGGGGAAAGACATAACGCCCATATTCGCCATTTTGTTACCACTATAAAGTTGCAGGCAATATTTAAAAACAGTATTGTCAATAAAAATTCAATAATTCTTAGCGGTTATCACTTATTTAAAGGTCTTTATCAGGGGCGCACCGCTAATAAGGCGAAATGAGGCGGCCGCCTCAGGCAGCACTGTCCGTCACTGTCTGGGGGGTGGCATTTTTACCATTTATTTAATGTAAACCAGCCCAGGATAGGCTGCTTTAAAAAAACAAAAAAACAAAGCTGAGCGGGGCCTGTCCTGGGCTGGTTTACGAGACCTCTGCATCGTGCCTCCTACGCTGAGACGCAGACGTCGCGGACAAGAAGAGGAGGCGGCGGCTGCTCCATCATGGGATTGCAGGTAGGTGACAATAACTTTTTTTTTTATATATAAATAGGCCGTAACCTGCTGGAGTATCCCCAGCAGGTAACGGCCTATTTACTTATCAACCCCCGCGCCTACTGTGGCCGCCTCCGCTTCCCCTTCTGCTATCTGACGCAGAAGGGGGAATCAGAAGCGGCTGTGAGCGGCAGCGGGGATCAGTAAGTTAGGCCAAATACTACTATTATTATATTCTGGGGTCTTTTCAGACCCCGGAGTATAATAATCGGAGACCCAGGGGAGGTGATAAACATAAAAACCATTGTTACTCACCTCTCCGGCGATCCGATGTTACTCCCAGCAGTCTTCGGCCTTCTTTGGTGACGTCCCAGGCGTCATGTGAGGCAGCCCGACATCATTATGTTGCGATGCCGGTCTGTGCGACATTGAAGAGGGCCGAAAGCAGGGAGCGCACCAGAGCCCAGGTAAGTAACACTGGTTATTTTGTTTGTCACCACCTGGGTCTCCGATCATTATACTCTTGGGTCTTTTAGACCCCAGAGTATAATAATAGTTCATGGGTGGGTTACTATGGAGCAGAATACTGTGTGCAGGAGCCACTATGGGGCATAATTACGTGTGCAGGGGCCACTATGGAGTATAATACCGAGTGCAGTGGCCACTATGGAGTATAATACCGAGTGCAGGGGCCACTATGGGATATAATACCGTGTGCAGGGGCCACTATGGAGCATAATACCGAGTGCAGGGGCCACTATAGAGCATAATACCGAGTGCAAGGGTCACTATGGAGCATAATACTGAGTGCAGAGGCCACTATGGGGCATAATACCATGTGCAGGGGCCACTGTAGGGCATAATATTGTGTGCAGAGGCCACTATGGAACATAATAGCAAGTGTAGGGGCCACTATGGAGCATAATACCATGTGCAGGGGCCGCTCCGGGGCATAATACCGTGTGCAGGGACCACTATGAGGCATAATACCATGTGCAGGGGCCATATGGACCATAATACCGTGTGCAGGGGCCGCTGCTGGGCATAATACCGTGTGCAGGGGCCGCTGCAGGGCATAATACCGTGTGCAGGGGTCGCTGCGGGGCATAATACCGTGTGCAGGGGCCGCTGCAGGGCATAATACTGTGTGCAGGGGCCACTGCGGGGAATAATACCATGTAATACAGTGGGCAGGGGCCGCTGTGGGCCATAATATCGTGTAATACTGTATTTAAAAAAAAAAAAAACACCTACTCACCTGTCCCTTGTGCTCCGATGTCTCCCACCGCATTCTGGTTCTGCTGCTCTGGTGTTCTCTTCTGTCGGAAGTCCCCACCACACATGACCGCTGAGGGGAAGAAAACACCGGAGCAGCAGGACTGGAACGCGCTGGGAGACACCGGAGCACCTTCCCCAGCCTCATATTAAAAAAGTGGTTATCCTGGACAACCCCTTTAAGGTGGCACTTGGGCTTTATTAAAGGGTCTTTCCAGCTCATTTTTATTGATGTTCTATCCTTAGAACAGATCAATAAGAGATCAGTGACCCCTCCTCTGATCAGCTGTATGGAGAGGCTATGGTGCCTGTTTATATCACACGCTGTCTGTTTATAGTGACCGTGTGATGTAATTACAGTCTTGTCACATAGACATGTAGAGGACGAGGCTGTAGTTACATGACATGGCCGCTATGAGATGAATGACACTATGTAAACAGAGAAGTGGTCATAGCACTTACACAGGTACCACAGTTCATTCAAACAGCTGATCAGTGGGGGTCCTGGGTTTTTGAGCCCCACTGATTAGTTTATTAATGACCTGGAAAACCTTTTAATTAGTTAACACCTGGGACATTATTAATAAGGGGCACTATTTATACAGGGTGCACACAGACATTATTAATATAAAGATGCACTTGGGGGTATAATTCTTTATGAGCGGTTATATCATATATTTTATAATTGGGGGTAGCAGCAGGATGGGTGTGCAGGTGAGGACAATGTGGGTTGGTGCCTGGAAAAGTGAGGAGCCAAAGAAGTCTGTGTTGTAAACTTTACAGAGACAAGTCACAGCTGGAAGAAGTGGTCATGGAGGTCCAAAGGGAAGAGACAGGAAATGTGACCAATTAGTCAGAGACGTCACCTGTAAGTCACAAAATGTTACTGCCCTGTATTCACCTAAATGATAGAGGATAAATACCTGATTGATGGGGGTCTGTCTGCTGAGTCCCCCACTGAGCCTGAGAATTGGTTTTTTTCCCCCCACTGGGTGGGAATCCAGCCTGGCTGTAGCCATATATATAGATGTGTCACTTGGTGGATGGACGAACCCGCGTGGCTCTCATTCACTTCAATGGGAGTGCCAAAGATAGCCGAAGTACAGTACTCAGCTATTTGCGGCGCTCCTATTATAGAGAATGGGGGCCACGTGGGCTCGTCCATCCACCAAGCAGAAGATATGTGAAGTTACTTTCATTGTTAATACCGTGTTGTTGATTTCTGATACTGAAGTAATACAGGAAGAAGAATTCTTAAAAACTGTTTCATAAGTTTGTGTATGTTTATTGTACAACAATAACAGCGTGGGACGCTAACAGCATGTAAACGCAATTTTATATATTTTTTTTTTGAGGGGGGGGCGTATTTCGATAGTCCGCCTCAGGCAGCAAAGAGGCTAGGTTCACCACTGGTCTTTATTAGTGTCAAAACACACATATTCGCCGTTTTTTCTTTACCAGTATAAAGTTGCAGGCAATATTTTAAAACAGTATTGTCAATAAAAATTCAATAATTCTTAGCGGTTATCTCTTATTTAAAGGTCTTTATTAGTGTCAAAACACATAAAAAGGACCATATTTGCCATTTTGTTACCAGTATACAATTGCAGGCCATTTTTCAATACAGTATTGTCGACGAAGGGGCCTCATCATCATCAGGAGAAGAGGGTTGCAGCTTGCGCATGAGGCAGTGGGGGAGTCAGCAGGGTGGCAGCAGTGTGAGGTCGGGAGCTAAACGTGCCCGGGGTAGACCACCCGCTTCGCAGCAGCCTACCTGCCTGGAAAGCAGTGGTGCAGGGGTTCACGGAGGCAGTGGCGGTAACAGTCAGTTATTGCGGAGTGTTGGGGGTAAAATCACCTACTCGGCGGTGTGGCAGTTTTTTGTAAAGCTGTCGGGGGAGGTGAACATGCACCACAGCCCTGCACCAACATATGCAGCGTCACCATAAAGTGGCCTGGGAGAGCTGTGGCTCCAATGTGGTGGTCCAGCCTGTCGCAGCAACCGCTGCAGCACCCAGTGGCAAGCACCCCATTTCAGGCAGTCAAGGCTCCACCACCTCAGCTGAAGGAAGCTGTGTACTTCCCATCATCTGCTGGTCGTGATGCTCCTCCTCCTCCTCCTCCTAGTCAGTCATTGTGTCAGCAATCGATCACAGAATCTACGTATATCTAAGAGACAACAGTATGCGTGCACTCATCCAACAGTGCAGAAGCTGAATGTGCGCCTGTCCAAGTTGCTGGTGCTGCAGTCACTCCCTTTCCACTTGGTGGACTCTGCACCTTTCAGAGGACTGATGGCTTGCGCCGAGCCGAGGTGGAGAGTCCCAAGCCATCATTTCTTTGCCAAGAAAGCAGTACCAGCCCTGCACAAATATGTAAAAAAGAAGGTGGGCCAGTCCTTGAGCCTGTCGGTGTCTGACAAAGTGCACGGCAGCGCTGATGTGTGGAGCTGTAACTACGGTCAAGGACAATATATGTCATTTACGGCCCACAGGGTTAATGTGGTGCCTGCCCAGACACACCAGCAACTTGGACAGGTGACACAGCTTCTGCCTCCACGTTCTCACGCCATTGGTCCTGCAACAGTGTCCACCTCATCCTCCACTGTCTCTTCAGCCTCCACTTCAGGAACAATTCCCAATGCTCCTCCAGCATACCACATGTGAAGGGCACAGCGGTGTCACGCTGTTCTACACCTCATTTTCCTGGGCGAACGAAGTCACACAGGGGAGGAACTGCTCCTTGTCCTCAATCAAGAAATCAAATCCTGGCTTTCTCCAAGAGAACTTAAAATCGGAACAATGGTGACCGACAACGGGAAGAACATGGTGTCAGCCCTACGTCAAGGAGGACTGAGCCATGCGCCCTGCATGGCGCACGTGTTCAATCTGGTTGTCAATTGTTTCCTTAAGTGTTCCACCCATCTGCAAGACATCCTAAAAATGTCAAGGAAACTTCGCATGCACTTCAGCCACTCGTACACCGCCAAGCACACCCTCCTTGAGTTACAGCGGCAGAACGGCCTCCCACAACATAAGCTGATATGCGATGTTCCCACCCGTTTGAATTCAACCCTCCATATGTTGGATTGACTATATGAACAGAGAAAAGCCATAAACGATTTCTTGATGATCCAAGTGGACAGAGGTACTCCCCTGTGTAACTTTAAGTTAGCCAGTGGCAGCTCATGCGTGACACCTGCCGTTTATTAGTTCCGTTTGAGGAGGCCACTTTGTTAGTCAGTCGCCAGGACTACGGGATGAACAACATCATTCCACTGATTCACATCCTGGAAAAGATGCTTATCAATCTGGGTGGTCAGGGGACTGGAGATGTGGCGTCTACATCTCAAGGCCACATGAGCCCTGTGGGGGCTGAACTGGAGGAGGAGGAGGATGAGGAGGACATTGGAGCACAAACAATGTATAGTCAAATGGGTGGAGAGGAGGAGCAGGAGCAACCAGAACAGCCAGAGGGAGACGAGGAGGATGAGGCAGATGACCCAGACACACCGTGGCAGTATGCAGTGGAGATGGATGCAGGGAGTCCCTCGTAGTCACTTGCGCAAATGGCCCGATGCATGCTGACTTCCTTGCACAGTGACAGCCGAATTGTCACCATTCGGCAGAGGGATGACTACTGGCTCTCCACCATGTTGGACCCTCACTATCGGGGAAAAATGGGGGCCTTTTTTACACCCGCTGAGAAGGAGGACAAACTGAACTACTATAGAGACATGCTATGTAGCAAGTTGGCCGCTGCCTACCTGCGCCATTGTCCATCCTCTCGCATGTCCAACCGAGGGGGGCCCTGAGTGCTCAACTTGCACTGGCATGGCAGCTGTGGGAGGGAGTGGGGGTGGCAGGAGTGGTATCAGCTGCATCAGCAGCAGTCTGAGCCTAGAGTCACTGATGAGCAGCTTTCTTCAGCCGTATAGTGAAGAAGCTGCTCATCAGCAGCTATACACAGAGCAGAAGTTGAACCAGCAGGTGGTGGTATACTTAGAGTGCACCCTTCCACCCGTCATCGAAGATCCGCTGGACTACTGGGCAGCCAAACTGGATTTGTGGCCGCAACTGGCCGAGTTTGCCCTGGAAAAGCTGTCCTGCCTGGCCATTAGTGTGGCATCAGAGCGCCTGTCCCCCAAAATTTGGAGAAACTGACCTTTGTGAAGATGAATCAGGCATGGATCAGCCAGGACTTCCACCCACCAATGCCTGATGCAGCAGATTAAATGGATCCATGCTGCCTCACCACACTCTGCCACTCGGTGACTGTATGGTCTCCTCACGCTGCTGCCACCTCCTTACTCTTGATAGTAGTATAATGTTGTACCGTGTTAGCCATTGAAAGTAGTCTTCCAATGTGGTGTACCTCATAATGTGCGTGCAATGTCCCACCACAGGCCTCTATGTGGGGGAAACAGGGCAGAGACTCAGTCAACGAATGAACTCACACAGATCCACCATTAATAACAGCAGAACAGATCTCCCAGTGGCCGCACATTTCTCCGGAGAAAACCACTCTATTGAAGATTTGCGGGTTGTGGTTTTAATGGGCCATTTTAAAACACAGGAGAAAAGGAAAGAAATGGAGCACAAATTTATGCAAAAATTTCAAACTCTGCAATTTGGACTTAATATTCATGCCAGCTTCATGTCACACTATGTTTGAACCATGAACTGAACTCAATATTCATGCCAGCTTCAAATCACACTATGTATGACCTGTGAGGGACACAAATCACCTCCTGATAGCAAACAGATAACAGCAAGAATTACTGATCCCTCCGTCACGCACCACAAGTTTCCAGACTGTTTTTTTGACCTGTTGTAAATAACTTCTCTACTTAGATTGCAATTTTTTTTAAGGACTCTAAAATGCTTTGAAAACCATGTGTATAAAAATCTGTTAATTTTCAGTTCTTGTATCACACCATGTCTGATGAAGGGAGCGAGCACTCCTGAAAGCTTACTTATAAATATACTCAGTTAGCCTCTAAAAGGTATCGCCTGATTTCTTCACTCTTCCACCTCCTTACTCTGTCACTGGGTCACTGTATGGCCTTCTAAGGCTGTTGCTACCTACACATTATGTCACCTTGCCACTCTATGGCCTGCTCACTCTGCTGCCACCTCTGCACTTTGCCACTGGGTGACTGTATGGCCTCTTCACGCTGCTGCCACCTCCGCCTCTGCCACTGGGTGACTGTATGGCCTCCTCACACTGCTTCCACCTCCTCACTCTGCCACTGGGTCACTGTATGGCCTACTAAGGCTGCTCACACCTCCACAATGTCACTGGGTCACTGTATGGCCTCCTCATGCCGCTTCCACTGGGTAACTGTATGCCCTCCTCACGCTGCTGCCACCGGGTCACTGTATGGCTTCCTCATGCCACTTCCACTGGGTCTCTCTGTGTACTCCTCATGCCGCTGCCACTTGGTCACTTTATGGCCTCTTCATGCTGCTGCCACTTGGTCACTGTATGGCCTCCTCATGCCGCTGCCATTTGGTCACTGTAAGCCCTCCTCATGTTGCTGCCACTGGGTCCCTGTATGGTCTCCTCATGCCACTGCCTCTAAGTCACTGTATGGCCTCCTCATGTTGCTGCCACTTGGTCACTGTATGGCCTCCTCATGCCGCTGCCACTTGGTCACTGTATGCCCTCCTCATGTTGCTGCCACTGGGTCACTGTATGGCCTCCTCATGTTACTGCCACTTGGTCACTGTATGGCCTCCTCATACCGCTGCCACTGGGTCACTGTATGGCCTCCTCATGTTGCTGCCACTTGGTCACTGTATGGCCTCCTCATGCGGCTGCCACTTGGTCACTGTATGGCCTCCTCATGTTGCTGCCACTGGGTCACTGTATGGCCTCCTCATACCGCTGCCACTGGGTCACTGCATGGCCTCCTCATGCCATTTCCACTGGGTCACTCTGCGTTCTCCTCATGCTGCGGCCAGCTTCACATTGTAACCTTGTCACCAGCAACTTGGCCAGGTGGCGCCGCTTCCGCTTCCATGTTCTGACACCGTTGGTCCTGCAACAAGGTCCACCTCATCCTCCACTGTTTCCTCAGCCTCCACTGCAGGGACAATTCACAGTGCTCCTCCATCATACCACATGTGTAGGGCACAACGGTGTCACACTGTTCTACACCTCATTTATAATAATAATAATAATAATAGTCCTTTAATAGTCCCACAATGGGAAAATTAAGTGTGTTACAGCAGCAAAGATAAGCAGATACAAATACAAATACAACATGTACAGGAATGTTCCAAGGTAAGAGGCATTACATTGATAGTAGACAGACAGGAAGTAGCAGAGGGGGGGGGGGATTTAACAGGCAGAAAGATATTTCAGTTCTCTGTGTGTAAAGGTCGGTGTTGGTTGTACAGCCTAACCGCGGTAGGGAGGAAAGACTTCCGATAGCGCTCCTTCTCACACTTAGGGTGGAGCAGTCGGTCACTGACAGTACTGCCCAGCACGATCACGGTCTCATGCATGGGATGGGACTTCTTCTCCCGCATGGAGCTCACCACGGACAGTATTCTTCTGTCACTCACCACCTGCACTGGGTCCAGGGGCTCCCCAGGACAGAGCTGGCCCTTCTAATCAGCTTGTCAAGTTTCTTTCTGTCCTTGGTTGATATACTGCTCCCCCAGCAGGCCACTCCAAAGAAGATGGCTGATGCCACTACCGAGTTGAAGAAAGTCCTAAGAAGTGCCCCCCGGATTCCAAAGGCTCTCAGCCTCCTAAGCAGGTAGAGCCTGCTGTGGCCCTTCCTGTACAGGACCTCCATGTGATCTGCCCAGTCCAGCTTATTACTAAGGAGCAAACCCAGGTACTTATAGGTGTTCACAATCTCGATGCCCGTCCCCAGGATGTCCACTGGTTTAGGAGGGCATCTGCATTTATGGAAGTCCACCACCATCTTCTTGGTCTTCCCCGCGTTAATCTTCAGGTGGTTCCGCTGGCACCAGTCCACAAAATTCCGGTTCAGTTCCCTGTACTCCCTGTCATTATCGTCTGTGATGAGACCTACTATTGCAGAGTCGTCAGAATACTTCTGTAGGTAGCAGCTAGATGAGTTGCACCTAAAATCTGCAGTGTACAGTGTGAAGAGGAAAGGGGCAAGAACTGTACCCTGAGTTGCCCCCGTATTACATATCACAGTATCTGACACACAGTCTCGGGCTCTCACGTATTGAGGTCGATTTGTGAGGTAGTCTAGGATCCAATTGGAGAGGTGGTGGTCCACTCCAGCAAGGCCCAGCTTGTCTCTCAGTAACCAGGGCTGTATGGTGTTAAAAGCACTGAAGAAATCAAAGAACATTATTCACACCATGTTCCCTGGTTTCTCCAGGTGAGACAGAGCCCTGTGCAGAAGGTGGATGATGGCATCATCTACCCCAATGCCCGGCCGATAAGCAAACTGGAGAGGGTCCATAGCGGGGCTCACTAGAGGGCGGAGATGTGTGAGAACCAATCTCTCTAAGATCTTCATCAAGTGGGATGTCAGTGCTACAGGTCTGTAGTCGTTGAGATCCATAGAGTGAGGTTTCTTTGGAACTGGTACCACACAAGAAGATTTCCATAATTCAGGGACTATTTCCTGCTTCATATTAAACATGTATGTAATTATACCACACAGCTGGTCCCCACAAGACTTAATTAGCCTTGCATCTGGCCCTGCGGCTTTCCTCGCCTTGATCTTTTTCATCTCCTTCCTCACCTGGGCCCTTGTGAAGGTCAGACTGTGGTCAAATATAGACGGATTTCTGGATTTACTGGTCTGTTGGGGAGTAGCCTCATGGGGTGAAGTCATTGTGGTGGGGGGAACTGAAGGACATGCTGGAGTAGGAGGAGCTGGTGTGTGATCAAATCTGTTGAAGAATAGGTTTAGTTCATTAAGCCAATTAACATCTGCCTCAATCTGGCAGACAGACTGTTTATGACCCGGAATTGACTTAAGCCCCTCCCAGACCCCCCTTATGTCTTTCCTTTCCATTTGCTTTTCCATTTTTTCCTTATAACTGGCTTTTCCCTGCCTGATTTGATGCCTCAGCTCCTTTTGTACTTCCCTCAGCCCCTCCTTATCTCTTGTCCTGAATGCCATCTTTTTCTCCTTAAGTAGTGTTTTTATATCAGAATTAATCCATGGTTTGTTGTTGGAAAAGCACCTCACCACTTTTGTGGGTACTGTGTTGTCCACACAAAAATGAATGTAGTCCGTTATGCAGTGTGTGAGTCCTTCTATATCTTCTCCATAAGAATCCTGCAGAACTTCCCATGCGGTTGTGTCAAAACAATCCCTCATCCCCAATCCCTTATCTGGGCGAACAAAGTCACATGAGGAGGAACTGGGTCACTGTATGTCCTCCTCATGCCACTTCCACTGGGTCACTCTGTGTACTCCTCATGCTGCTGCTACTGGGTCACTGTATGCCCTCCTCATGCTGCTGCCACTGGATCACTGTATGGTAGCCTCATGCTGTTTCCACTGGGTCACTCTGCGTCCTCCTCATGCTGCTGCCACTGGGTCACTGTATGGCCTCCTCATGCCGCAGCCACTGAGTCACTGTATGCCCTCCTCATGCCGCAGCCACTGGGTCACTGTATGCCCTCCTAAGGCTGCTAATACCTCCACCTCTGCCACTGGGTCACTGTATGCCCTCCTCATGCCATAGTCACTGCTGAGTCACTGTATGTCCTCCTAATGCCACTACCACTGGGTCAATGTATGGCCTCCTCATGCTGTTTCCACCTCCACATTGTCGCCTTGCCACTCTGTAGACATATACTGTATGTGTTCTACACCACTATACAGGCTCTCTGAAGCTAGGAAATAGGTGTTTTTTAGCGATATTCACCATAAAGTAATTTGGATCGAAGCAAATTTTTTTGGAACTTCGAATAGAAGTGTCGAATCGAACTTTTGAGAAATTCGCTCATCTCTAATTATGACATCAGCATGCCCCACGTGACTGCTGAGGCCCAATCATAAGCCTCACTGGTCACCCAGGGACATGTGACTTCCTCCAGGACCAGTAGAGGCCTGGAGACTGCTGAATACCCAAGAGAGATGAGTATACCTGTTTTCTTATTTTCACTCACGTGCCCCGGACCTCCGCTTATTATACTTATACATTTCTATTTGTTGTACATTTGGAAGAATGAAAAAGCGCAGTATGCCTTTCTTTTCTGTCCTTTAATTACAATGGATTATAACATACTCAAACAGATCAAAAATATACACTTTTGACATCCATTTTACCAGCAGAAGTCTATAGGGATGTTGAGCAACAAGTTTTAACACATTTTTTTCTTTGCTCAACGGATACCCTAAGTGGGTAAGTAACTAGCTTAGTGATAGAAAACAGACGGTGGATATTAACCACACATACTCAGATTCGGTCACCATTACTAGTGGGGGTTCCACAGGAGTCAGAAGTTGTCACTCCTTTGCCTAATATCTTTAGAACAGGGGTGTAAATACTGGGGTAGCAGCGGTAGCGGCAGACCCCGGAGTATAATGATCGGGGGCCCAGGAGAGGTGAGGGACAGGGTCGCACTGCTAATGAGGCGAAGTGAGGAGGCTGCCTCAGGCGGCACTATCCGTCACTGCCTGGGGGGGCGGCATTTTTACTATTTATTTAATGTAAACCAGCCCAGGACGAGACCTCTGCATGTCAGCGCAGGCGGCGATACAATGACGTCATCGCGCCTCCTACGCTGAGACACAGACGTAGCGGACAAGAAGAGGAGGCGGCGGCTCCATGAAGGCATCACCGGTAGGTGCGGATAACTTTTTTTTTTTATATATAAATAGGCCGTAACTTGCTGAAGTATCCCCAGCAGGTAACGGCCTATTAATTCACCCCCCCCGCGTCAGCTTGTGGCCTCCTCTGCTTTCCCTTCTGCTATGGGATGCAGAAGGGGAAGTGGATGCCGCTGTGAGCGGCCGCGGGCATCGGTAAGTGAGGCCGCGGGCCTCAAATACTACTATTATTATACGCTGGGGTCTTTTCAGATCTCACAGTATAATAATCGAAGACCCAGGGGAGGTGAGGGAACATAAAAACCAATGCTACCAGTGCAGGTACCACTATGGAGCATAATACCGAGTGCAGGGGCCACTATAAAGCATAATACCGTGTGCCGGGGCCACTATGGGGCATAATACCCTGTGCAGGGGCCACTATGGAGCATAATACCAGTGAGGGGCCACTATGAAGCATAATACCGTGTGCAGGGGCCACTATCGAGCATAATACTGTGTGCAGGGGCCAATATGGAGCATAATACCGTGTGCAGGGGCCACTATGGGGCATAATAACGTGTGCAGGGGCCACTATGGGGCATAATACGGTGTACAGGGGCTACTGTGGAGCATAATACCCTGTGCATGGGCCACTATGGAGCATAATACCAGTGCAGGAGCCACTATGGTGCATAATACCGTGTGCAGGGGCCACTATGGAGCATAATTACGTGTGCAGGGGCCACTAGGGAGCATAATACTGTGTGCAGGGGTTGCTGTGGAACATAATACCGTGTGCAGTAGCCACTGTGGGGCATAATACCGTGTGCAGGGGCCACAATGGAGCATAATACCGTGTGCAGGGGCCACAATGGAACATAATACCGTGTGCAGGGGCCACTGCAAGGCATAATACAGTGTGCAGGGGCCGCTGCAGTCCGTAATACTGTGTGCAGGGGCTGCTGTGGAACATTATAGTGTGTGTAAATGGGGCGCTATAAACAGGGGCTATGGCGCCTGTTTATATCACATGCTGTCTGTTTATAGTGACCGTGTGATGTAATTACAGCCTTGTCACATAGACGTGTATAGGACAAGGCTGTAGCTACATTACATGGCCGCTATGAGATGAATGACACTATGTAAACTGAGAAGCGGTCATGGCACTTACACAGGTACCACAATTCATTCAAACAGCTAATCAGTAGGGGTCCTGGGTTTTTGAGCCCCACTTATTAGTTTATTAATGACCTGGAAAACCTTTTAATTAGTTTACACCTGGGGCATTATTAATAAAGGGCACTATTTATACAGGGTACACACGGATATTATTAATATAAAGATGCATTTGGGAGTATTATTCATTATGGGGGGTTATATCATATATTTTATAATTGGGGTAGCAGCAGGATGGGGGCTTTGTGTAGGTGAGGACAATGTGGGTTGGATGCCTGGAAAAGTGAGGAGCCAAAGATGTCTGTGTTGCAAACTTTACAGAGACAAGTCACAGTTGGAAGAAGTGGTCATGGCGGTCCAAAGGGAAGAGAAGGGAAATGTGACCGATTAGTCAGAGACGTCACCTGTAAGTCACAAAATATTACTGCACTGTATTCACCTAAATGAGGATGAATACCTGATTGATGGGGATCTGTCTTCTTTGTCCCCCACTGAGCCTGAGAATTGGGTTTTTTTCCTCCCACTGGGTGGGAATTCAGCCTGACCGCAGCCATATATATAGGTGTGTCGCTTGGTGGATGGACGAACCCGCGTGGCTCTCATTCACTTCAATGGGAGTGCCAAAGATAGCCGAAGTCCAGTACTCAGCTATCTGCGGGGCTCCTATTATAGAGAATGGGGGCCACGTGGGCTCGTCCACCAACCAAGCAGAAGATATGTGAAGTTACTTTCATTGTTAATGCCGTGTTGTTGATCTGATACTGAAGTAATGCAGTAAGAAGAATTCTTAAAAACTGTTTCATAACTTTGTGTATTGTGTATATTGTGCGACAGTAACAGCGTGTGAAGCTAGTAGCATGGAAACGCAATTTTTTTTTGGGGGGGGCGTCTTTCTATAGTCTGCCTCAGGCAGCAAAGAGGCTACGTTCACCACTGGTGAGGGAACATAAAAAAACACTGTAACTTATCCCTCCAGCGCTCAGCGTTTCGGGCCTGTTTGGTGACATCCCAGACGTCAGCTGATGTCATTATGCGTCGCGACGCCGGCCTGGATCACGCGAGATCTGGTCCAACATTGAAGATGGCCAAAGTAGCACACCGGAGTACATCGGAGCCAGGGAGAGTTAAGTAGCATTGCTTTTTATGTTTGTATCTGTGTTTTACACACAGAGTTGTCTATTTCAAGTGTTTTATTTCTGTAAATGTTGTTTATGGATTACAGGTAATGAAAACCCAAATCTAAGAAAATTAGAATATTGTGAAAAAGTTCAGTATTGTAAATTCAGTGTGTCACCTGCCAAGGTTTCCTAAGCCTTTAAATGGTCCCTCAGTCTGGTTCAGTAGGACACACAATCATGGAAGACGCTGATTATGAATTGAATTACTGAATCACTGAAATGAATGAATGTTTCAAAAATATTCTAATTTATTGAGATGCACCTGTATGTACTGACCTCAACCATGCTCACTGCGCCAATAGGGGCTCCTGCGTTGCCTATCAGTGTGTTATAACTCAATTTTCACACTGAAGGGACATGTAGCTGTAATATACACAGGCTCATTATTATATTTATTCATTTTGAGACAGAAGAACACACACTTAGAGGGAGGAAGGAAAAATGGTGACTGTAAAGGGAAGTGCTTACCACAAACATTAATATATATATATATATATATATATTCAATCATTCCATTCATTACTCCTGAGAGAGAGCTATTGTCTGCAGGCTACAAAACAGGTTTTGTAGCAGACATCCCCCATGGGCCAGGAAGTCTTTTGTTTAACATAATGAGATGGAATATGCTAATGAGACCACCATAGTGATGTTAAATCAGACCCAGAGATCAGATGGGGGAGGTAGGTCATTAGCCCTAGGCCACGGATCAATTTTAAGTGTTAGAGCGCCATCCCAAGACTCATAAGAAGTATTGCATCTAAACTTATATTACAATACCAAGAGCCTGATTGGAGTGACAACATCTAGGTGGGCGGAGTTGTGGGCCATATATATATTGGGCCAAAAGCCCTCACTCGCTCTCTTGATCTTCTCTCTTCACCAGCTCTCTTGATCTTCTCTCTTCACCAGCTCTCTTGATCTTCTCTCTTCACCAGCTCTCTTGATCTTCTCTCTTCACCAGACCCCATGGATTGACCAGCTTCACCTAGACAAGCTCCATATACCACCAGAGCATGCTTAATAAGACTTAAGTATACCTTTCTCTCTCTCTATTCATCTATCTATCTATCTATCTATCTATCTATCTATCTATCTATCTATCAGTCACCCTTTATTAATCTGTATTACTACTGCTGTGTTCCTTACAGAAAGGGTCAGTTAGTAAATTGTCCAGGGGTTGTATGTGTGTGTGTATGTAGCGATCGATATCTGTAGGTTTTTAATTGGGTTCTGTACTTATTGTATTGCACTGTGTTAATACTGTTTTGTATTATTCTATAACCTAGTTCCATCATATTAATAATAAACGTATTTTATGATTAATATTGTGGGGTAAATTATCGTACATGCAAACCAGTCAAGGAAACAGATAAGTAGATATACCTAAGGAGAAAGGAGGGAAATTGGTGAATATTAATTAGTAGTAACACCCAGATCTCTCATACCTAATGGTGAAACAAGTCAAAAGGGAGGAAATAGCAATTGTTAATATCATCCCCCTTAACAGTGACATTATGAAATATAGGTAAATAGTGGATCTGAAGTGAAAAAAACAACAACAGCACAATGTTATAGTCTTTAAAGTCTGAATATTTGTGAGCGTAAACACAAAGGAGACGTAAATCCCAGATGAAAAATCTTTTCAATAGAAGTTGAAGCTACATAATTGCATTCTAATGTGAAAAGATTAGGAAAGTTACCAATTTAGGGATGTGTGTCCCCTGTGTAAAAGACATGACTCTGCCAAGGACATCTTGTTTACCCTCTCCAGCTTTGTGATTCCTAGCAAGGAATGGGCTTTACCGACAGTACGTTTGTCATTCATCCACAGTATCTGGTGCCATATTGTATTTAAAAAAAATTATGTTTACCACTAGGTGGCAGAATGGAGCTTGGAAATATTTCTCTGAGTTGTCATATGGCTCACTGTGCAAATCATGCTCATCCATAGAAAGACGGTAAAAATCGTATCAGCTGTATTTAGATGTGTGAAAACCACCCACCTCAGACACCAAAACAAAGATTATGAACTTTTTAGAAAAGGTAGGTACTCTGGTTTGTCAGCTGATTGACTAAGATCCTGCTCCCTTATATTCCCCAGGGAAGCTGCAGATAGCCAGGCAATCTCTTTGTAGTGGTCATTTCAGGGTAAATGTATTATTAGGTTAGGTTCACATCATTACAGTCCGTTACTCTCATTCGTCATTGGATGAGAACAATGAACTTGCTAGTAGTATAATGTGGTACCGTGTTAGCCATGGAAAGTAGTGGAAGAGTGAAGAAATCAGGCGATACCTTTTAGAGGCTAACTGAGTATATTTGATAGTAAGCTTTCAAGAGTGCTAGCTCTCTTCTTCAGACATGGTGTAATACTAGAAACTGAAAATTCACACTAAATATACACAGAAGACATGGATCTTCAAAAGGATCTTGGAATAACACAATGCAATATACGTAGAGAAGTTATTTACAACAGGTCAGGAAATAAACAGTCTGGAAAATTTGTGTGTGACAGAGGGATCTGTTATCTGTTTGTAATCAGGTGGTGATTTATGACCCTCACAGTTCCTACATAGTATGACATGAAGCTGGCATGAATATTAAAGGGGTATTCCCACGAACATAACCATTTTTAAATTTGTAGATAATTAAAACAAACATTTTTGCAAATATAAGTAATTTAACATTTGCAGAATTTTATAGATTTTCTCTAAATATCTTGTGGTCACAAGTTGTTGTCTTGATCAGTTGCCAGTGGATACGACCATCAATGTAGGACCTTTCTAAGGTCAGAAAATCAGCCATGATTCGGCGGCCCAGGGGGGGGGGGCGAACAAAAAAAAATATGTGCCCCCCTCCTTACGCTTATCCGGCTCGGGCCTGTATGGTGACGTCGCAGACGTCTTCTGAAGCATGTAGTGTTCCTGGCCTGATCATGTGACACAGCCTGGCTAACAATGAAGAAAAGCGGGGGGCCGGGGGGGCCGGGGGGGGGACAGGGGCCGTTGGTTTTTTTCTCCCCCCCCCCCCCGGCCCCCCATACGCTGGGTTCGAAAAGACCCCACAGTATGAAATTGTTCATGGGTGGTCCACTATGGGGCAACCACGTGTGAGGGGCCACTATGGGGAATGATATTGTGTGCAGGGGGCCACTATGGGGTTGATACGGGCAGGGCCAAGAACGGTGCAGGGGCAACGCGATAAAGAAATAAACTAGTGCAGGGCCACTAGAGATGAGGGGACATGGGGATGATATTGTGTGCAGGGATTAATGGTTTGATGTTAAGAAAATCTTTAGAACTCTGCACGAATAAATTTTAAGAAAAAAAACATAACTTACATTTGAAAGAACAACCGTACCCGTAAAATAAATGTTCATTTTTTTTCACATAAATTTGAATTATCTTCATTGAAACAAATATAGATATCCCCTGAATATAAGACACAGCAATCTTTGGGACAAAATTAATATAAGACCCTTCTTATTTTCGGGGAAGAAAAGTCCATAGTGGGTTCCTGAAAAGTCCCAGCCTAGATTTCCTCATTAGTGGTCGAAAAATCTCTAAAACTCTGCAGAATTCTTAAAATCTCCCATTTGCAATGTTTAACACACAAATATAGAAGCCCATGTTCATGGGAATACCCCTTTAAGCATATT
This sequence comes from Leptodactylus fallax, assembly GCA_947044405.1. Taxonomy (NCBI): domain Eukaryota; kingdom Metazoa; phylum Chordata; class Amphibia; order Anura; family Leptodactylidae; genus Leptodactylus; species Leptodactylus fallax. The sequence continues at coordinate 8,464,607 of CAMRHE010000016.1, forward strand.
GCAGAGTTTCTTCTCTCCCTGCGTCTTAACCTAACCAACGAGAAATCTCAATAGAGTGGTCTTCTCCAGAAAAATGCCACTGGGAGATCTGTTCTGCTGTTATTAATGGTGAATCTGTGTGAGTTCATGCGCTGACTGTGTCTCTGCCCTGTTTCCCCCACATAGAGGCCTGTGGTGGGACATTGCACACACATTATGAGATACACCACATTGGAAGACCTGCAGGAAAATGTCCCCCTAATTCTGTGCAACTGTTGTGACTGTGGGATAGGTACACAATGGACTTGGTGATAGAATGACTAATGCAGACGGAGCACACTCCACCTGCACTCACTTCAATGGTAAAAAACATAATGGAAGCTTTTTTTCTCCTGCATGCATGCTCCATCTGCATTGGTCATTTTATCACTATTTAAATTTGTAGTTTTCATCCAATGATGGATGAGAGCAACGAGTTGTAATAATTGTTGTGGGAACCTAGCCTTAGGTGTTGGCTATTCAGATGAATGACCATCCATGTAATACAAGAATATGTCCAACAGAGCTGCTGTCTGTTCAGGTTCATTGATGGGGTCCTAAACTGGAGAGTCTCACTCTATGATTATATCCTTATGCCTTAAACGGAATCTGTCAGGGCGATTTGGGACACTAAACCAGCCACAGGCCGTTATGGACCAGGGGGTTTAGTGTCCCAAATGACCCTCTTACTAAGCCTTTAGTGCCCACAATAAAAATAAAAAAGCTTTATACTCACCCTGTACTCCCCGCACCGGCGCAGTTTTTTACTGAAGCCAGAGGAGTGCACCTCGGATTCAGTGCACATGCAGCACTTGTGCAGTGAAGCCAGGGTATATGTCCTCATATTCACTGAAGAACTGTGCAGGCAAAGGGAGCACCAGAGATGAGTCTGATGCGACTCATCTCTAGGTAAGTATAAAGGTTTTGTTTTTTTTAAATGCGGACATGGATGGATTAAAAACAGGGCCAATTGGGAAGAACCCCCCCCCCTGTCTATAAGGACCTGTGGGTGATTTAGTGTCCCAAATCGATCTAACAAGTTCCCTTTAAGTGGATACATGTATGGACTAGGCTTGTCTCTATTAGCAACCCCCTTCAAGCAAGACCTGGAGAGCAACAAGTTTGAGACCACTGGAGTATGTATCATTCCAGGGACTGAGCAATACAGTTGGTTTGATAACTTTAGTGAGGACAACCTGTAGTTACGCAGGAGCACTACCATATATCTTTGAAGCGAACGAAGTCGTCTCCAAGATGGGAGCCAGTAGCTCACTTAACCCCACCCCCTTAATGAAAAACCATGCCCCATATGTAGATAACTCTACCCTATGGGTCTAACTCCACCTTCCAATGGGTCACTGATAATAATTTTAACCTAATTTTATGACATCCTGTTACAGCAGTCGAGGATCATAACATTAGGTTAAACACAGGAGTAATAGGGTTTCTGACTGTCCACACATCGTAGAAAGCGGGAATTTATAAGGAGCTGTTTGGGAGCCAAAAGAGCTGGCTCTTTTTAGTGAGCGGAGCCTAATGATCCAGCTCGCTAAAAAGAGTTGAAGTTCCCATCGCTAGTCAGGGGACCATTGCAGCCAAGTACAAACCTCAGTGACAACTTCTTCACAAATGGCACAAGACTGACAGGCCTCAGCAGTGACTTGCTGCAGTGACATCACTATTGTTTCAGTCTGTTGTGACATCAAAAGTGGATTTTGATCAAATGAGCTGCTGAGAAAACAAAACTAGGGGAATTTATCATGCCTTGTGCAAACTGGGTATTTGTGCAGAAATGTGGGCCTTTTTCACTTTTGTGTTGCCCTTGTCAGTTTCTTAGGCTTATGGTCATTTTGCCAGTTTATATCACAGTGTGTTTTAGTCAGGTTAGCTACTTTGTAACTACTTTCAGTTGGGTACATTTAGGGGTGGTTATACCATATCTACTATCAAATTACCAGTTGGAAACAGAGGTGTAACTTTAAGCTCCAGGGCCCCAGTGCAAAATCTGTAATGGAGCCCCTATCTACCTTATGTAATTTAGAACAGTGGTATATTTTATTGTGCAGTGAGACCTCAGGGTCCAGGACCCAGTAGCATCTCCTACCTCTGTCCCCCTTGGTTGAAAAACAAAGAAATCCATATGTAAGATGGTGGAAGCTCAATCCACAGAGTTAGCCTTAGGAGGATGGCTTTGACTAGGATAGACTTGTATACACTTTATGCAGGTGCCGTTACTGTGCATTTGCTGTGCATTACATTTGTGAAGTGTTTTACTGTTGTGAGGAACCGCTCAGGTAGATGCTTGGTAGCAGTGCAGGAAACAGGGACACAGAGACTGGATCACGCTCAAGTTCAGAGTTTATTCACTTCTAAGTGAGTTAACAGGTGTTGCCTTTACAAAGGCACAAACAAAGAAAAACAAAACCTTCTCGGCTGAGAAATAACTAACACAAAAAGACAATCCCTCTCTATACAAGAGCCTGGCTGCCAGACTCTCGTTCTGGTTACATTAGACGGGTGGCACAGATTTACCTTCATGCAGGTTCAGTTATACAGCTCACACTGTTCCTCAATGTAGTGCCACACCTCCTAGTCCTGACACACACCCTATATCAGGCCTTAATTAGTCAGCTGACCTCCCTGCTGTGGGCTTCTACCAGACACCCTTTAACTGCCTGGCTGGAACATACCTGTTCTCCCAAACCACACCCTTCGCTTTCTCACATACCCTCCCCCTCAGTTCTGACCCCTCGGGGCGAACTCCAGACATTAAACAATGAGTCTGGGACAAGGCATCCGCATTGCCTTGCAGTTTCCCGGCTCTGTGCTCCACCGAAAAACTAAAATTTTGAAGGGACAAGAACCACCTAGTAACCCTGGCATTCTTGTCCTTGGATCTGCTCATCCAAGTGAGGGGTGAGTGGTCGGTCACTAGACGGAACTGCCTACCCAGCAAGTAGTACCTCAGGGCCTCTAACGCCCATTTTATCGCCAGACACTCTTTCTCTACTATGCTGTAGTTCTTTTCTGCTGGTGTTAGTTTCCTGCTCAGATAGGTAACTGGATGCTCTTCTCCATTCACCTCCTGAGACAGGACAGCTCCCAGCCCTACATCTGATGCGTCTGTTTGTACCACAAATTCTTTGCTGAAGTCGGGCGTAATGAGAACAGGAGACCCACATAAGGCCAGCTTTAACGCCTGAAAAGCACTTTCGGCCTGGTCATTCCACTGTACCATAACGGACTTTTTACCCTTTAGAAGGTCCGTCAGGGGAGCAGACACTGTGGCAAAGTTTGGTATAAAGCGTCTGTAGTACCCCACAATGCCCAGGAATGACCTTACTTGTTTGGTGCTCATAGGTCGAGGCAGGCCATTTCTGAATAGCATCGACCTTGTTGACCTGGGGTTTGATTATACCACGGCCGATCACATATCCCAAATAGCCTGTCTCCTCCATCCCCAAAGCACACTTCTTGGGGTGAGCAGTCAGGCCAGCTGCTCTTAAGGAATTCACTACAGCTTGTACCTTGGGCAAGTGACTCTCCCAGTCATTGCTGAAAATGATGATATCATCCAGATATGCTGAGGCATATCTCCTATGACGTTTTAAAACTATGTCCATTAACCGTTGAAACGTGGCTGGGGCCCCATGGAGCCCAAACGGTAACACAAGATAATGGAAAAGACCCTCAGGAGTAATAAAGGCAGTCTTTTCTTTGGCACTATCCGTCAGGGGTACCTGCCAGTATCCCTTAGTGAGATCGAGAGTAGTGAAGTACCGGGCCCCTCCCAGTCTCTCAATAAGTTCGTCTACCCGTGGCATGGGGTAGGCGTCAAATTTAGACACCTCGTTCAGTTTCCTGAAGTCATTGCAGAACCGCAATGTTCCATCTGGCTTGGGAACTAGGACAATGGGACTAGCCCATTCACTTTTGGACTCCTCAATGACCCGTAACTTTAACATTTTCTGCACTTCCTCTGAAATGGCTTGTCAACGAGCCTCAGGGATCCGGTACGGTCTCGACCGTACTTTCACCTGGGGCTCGGTAACAATATCATGTTTGATTACGGACGTACACCCGGGTACCTCGGAGAACACGTCTGTATTCCTTGCTACAAACTCTCTGGATTCTTGCTGTTGGCTTTTTGTGTGAGACTCCGCTATTGTTACCCCTACTGCTTCCTCTGTAGTCCTAACCGCAGCCTGTGGGGACAGTATAGGAGGCAGTTTAGCCGGAGATCTTTCTGTAAGCAGACTCTCTCTGTCTTTCCACGCTTTTAGCAGGTTTACATGATAAATCTGCTCTGGTTTTCTCCTACCAGGCTGACGAACCTTGTAGTCCACCTCTCCTATTTTCTCCATAATCTCATAGGGTCCTTGCCACTTGGCAAGGAACTTACTCTCTACTGTGGGAACGAGTACAAGAACTCGGTCACCGGGTCTAAAGGTCCTTACCTTCGCTGACCTATTGTAAACCCGGCTTTGAGCCCTTTGGGCCTCCTCCACATGCTCTCTGACTATGGGCATAACGGCCGCTATCCTGTCCTGCATACCAGCGATGTGTTCAATAACACTTTTATGGGGGGTGGGTTCTTGCTCCCACGTTTCTTTGGCAATGTCCAACAGACCCCTAGGATGTCTGCCAAAGACCAACTCAAAAGGGGAAAACCCAGTGGAAGACTGTGGTACTTCACGGATGGCAAACATCAAACATGGTAACAGAACATCCCAGTCCTTTCCATCCTTGTTTACCACCTTTTTTAACATGCTTTTTAGGATTTTATTAAATCGTTCTACCAACCCGTCTGTCTGGGGATGGTACACAGATGTACGTAACTGTTTGATATTAAAGAGTTTGCACAGTTCCTTGGTGACTTTAGACATAAACGGGGTACCCTGATCCGTGAGGATCTCCTTGGGTAGACCCACTCGGCAAAACACGGCGAACAATTCCTTGGCAATCAACTTTGCCGACGTATGCCGTAGTGGGATGGCTTCAGGATATCGGGTAGCATAATCCATGATTACCAAAATATGCTGATGCCCCCGTGCGGACTTGACTAAAGGACCTACCAAGTCCATGGCAATCCTTTCAAAGGGCACCTCAATAATGGGCAAAGGTACCAGGGGGCTTCGAAAGTGTGCCTTGGGGGCATGCAACTGACACTACGGACATGTTTCACAATACTCTTTAACTGCACGATATACCCCCGGCCAATAAAAACGCTGCACTATACGGTCCCGCATTTTTGCGGCACCTAGGTGTCCCCCTAGCGCATTTTTATGTGCTAAATCCAGCACTGTCCGGCGATAAGGCTGGGGTATCAGTAACTGTTCTAAGGTCTCTCCTCGCACCCTGTCAACTCGGTATAACAACTCCTGGTTGACAGCCACGCGGGGAAACACCTCATCAGCGCCTGGGCGCTGAGACACACCATTGATAACTATTACATTTTCCCAGGCCCTTGACAGAGTGGGGTCCTGGAGTTGTGCAGAACCAAAAGCAACACGATATACGTTCAAATTGGATATTAGAGGTTCGGTACTGGCTGCCTTGGCTTCACCTGCCATTACCTCTAGGGGAAATACAGAGCTACCACTTCCTTCTATCACGGTCACCCCTACGGCAGGAACCCTAGAGTCCAAGTCATCGGGTTCAGGCTCGAGGACCTTACTAGACAGTACCTGTGGTAAACTTGGAGGTGGGTTTTCTGACCCTTGTTTTCCCCGCCATAGAGTCCAAAACAGGGGAAAGTCCCGTCCCAGAATGAGGTCATGGGGCAAATTCTGGACAACCCCCACCTCGTGTCAGCTCTCCCCACAGGGGGTCTGGATAGCGACAATCACAGTCGGGTAGTCTCTTAAATCGCCATGTATGCACAGGACCCCGACTGTGCGTCCGGTGACAGTCCCGAGGTCGACATGGGACCCTTTTACGAGGGTCACCCGACTGCCAGAGTCCAGTAGTGCCACCACTGGGCACCCAGCCACGGTCACTTGGCATAGGTGGCGCCCATCATCAGTGTCCGAGGTGGCAGCAGCATAGGCTGGGGCAGCATAGAGGGACATCCTCTGACCCAGACTGCAGTCCATGGGCTCTAAGGCATGGGGACAATTAGCCGCAATATGGCTCGGCTCGTGGCAATCCCAGCAGACGACAGTCTCTCTCCTCCTCCCCTGGGTTACTCTCTTATCCTGGGGAGCTCGAGGAATGTTGGCCCTCCGGGCCTTGGGGACTTGTGGAATCTGGGGGCACACCTTCCTGAGGGACTGTGTAGTCCAGTAGCGTTCCACCAACCCCACCAATTCATTGGCGTTAGTTGGGTCTCCATGTCCCACCCACTGTTGGATCTTATCCGATAAAGCCCTCAGGTACCGGTCTACGACGACCCGCTCCACCACCTGGGCTGGGGTCAACCTTTCCGGCTGGAGCCACTTACGGACAAGCTGTACAAAGTGGTGCATCTGTGACCTCGGTGGTAACGCCTCCTGGTATTCCCAATCGTGGACTCTTTGAGCCCGAACGTGCTGGTCCACACCCAGCCGGGCCAGGATTTCCGCCTTCACCCTCTGGTAGTCGCAAGCATCCTGTTCACTTAGGTCAAAATAGGCTTGCTGGGGCTCGGCGACTAAAAAGGGTGCCAACACCTCGGCCCAGAGCTGTAGTGGAAGCCTCTCACAGTTGGCCACTCTTTCAAACCCAGTCAGATAGGCCTCTATGTCGTCCTCTGCCGTCATCTTGGTCAGCGCTTTACGGACCTCTTTCCTGATGTCCCGCTCTGGCTTTGGTAGATCAGCCTTTTGCTGAGCGGCCAAGCAACATCGACAACTGCTTGGTCAGAAGTCGATTGGTCTCTTGTTGTGCTGCATTAGCCTGTATCATCTGCTTCACAACCTCCTCCATGGCTGTGGCTCTTTATTTCAGTTCTGTCAGCTACAGGACACGCAGCCCGTGTATGTCTCATTGCACATCTGCCCACATTCGAAGCACCATATGTGGGGAACCGCTCAGGTAGATGCTTGGTAGCAGTGCAGGAAACAGGGACACAGAGACTGGATCACGCTCAAGTTCAGAGTTTATTCACTTGTAAGTGAGTTAACAGGTGTTGCCTTTACAGAGGCGCAAACAAAGAAAAACAAAACCTTCTCGGCTGAGAAATAACTAACACAAAAAGACAATCCCTCTCTATACAAGAGCCTGGCTACCAGATTCTCGTTCTGGTTACATTAGACGGGTGGCACAGATTTACCTTCATGCAGGTTCAGTTATACAGCTCACACTGTTCCTCAGTGTAGTGCCACACCTCCTAGTCCTGACACACACCCTATATCAGGCCTTAATTAGTCAGCTGACCTCCCTGCTGTGGGCTTCTACCAGACACCCTTTAACTGCCTGGCTGGAACATACCTGTTCTCCCAAACCACACCCTTCGCTTTCTCACACTGTGCATTGTCATGCTTTTTTTTTAACATGCTGTTGACTTTTGCCTGCACTGTGTGCTTTGGTATCAATGCCACTTTAATAGTGCTGCTGAGTCATAGTGCCTTCTGATCAGGAACTTTCTGGATGGAAAGGTGACGTGCTAATTCTTCTAATGGGTGGAACACTGTTGCGCCCACTGGCTATGCTGCAGGCAGTGTCTTTTTGCACCACTTATGGTAAAATTTGCACAATTTGTAGTCACACCAAAGCTGGAAAGTCTCTGTATAAAAGGAGGTTTTCCCATGGTTTTCAGGATCTTCTCTCCGGAGTTTCACTCCGACCAGGTTTGGTGACCGACTACACCAGTAAGCTAGTGTAGTGAATCATGAAGTGAGCCTGGAGTAACAGGCCCTGCATGAGCTGAGTTCATTAATAGGTGTGAGCAGGAAAGCTGCTGTGTGTTGCCGCGCAACTGTGAACTGCTGCTGTACCCAAGAAACTATTGTTAACCTCCACCATATCCAAGGAGCTGTTGTGATCCTCCTTTGTACCTAAAGACCACCTTAGTAAACTACCAGTTTACCTGCAAATGACCTGCGAGTGTGTGCGTTCTTTTCGTCCTAACATGTGGAAGCGCAGAAGAAACCTGAAGCTGGCTGTCCTGTTCATTCTTTTGGATATGTTAGCATAACGGGAGTCACAACTATGATGCTGTGGGCCCTCACTTATATTGTTCTTACACAAGCACCCTTTATTGTTGGTGTCCGCACAGAGTCTCTGTGTCATGTGTGACAAGACCCCTGCAAAAAATAACTGCATTTATGCCCTCTTTACACTTATACATGTGGACAAAATTGTTGGTACCCCTCATTTAATGAAAGAAAACCCCACAATGGTCAGAGAAATAACTTGAATCTGACAAAAGTAATAATATATAACTACATGTTGACAAGCCACAAAGCTTCTGGGAGAATGTCCTATTGACAGATGAGACAAAAATCAAAATTTTTGGCAAGACACATCAGCTCTATGTTCACAGATGGAAAAATGAAGTATATCTTGAAAAGAACACTATCCCTACTGTGAAACATGGAGGAGACTCTGTTATGTTCTGGGGCTGCTTTGCTGCATCTGGCACAGCGTGTCTTGAATCTGTGCAGGGTACAATGAAATCTCAAGACTATCAAGGGATTCTAGAGAGAAATGTGCTGCCCAGTGTCAGAAAGCTTGGTCTCAGTCACAGGTCATGGGTCTTGCAACAGGATAATGACCAAAAACACACATCTAAAAACACCCAAGAATGGCTAAGAGGACAACACTGGACTATTCTAAAGTGGCCTTCTATGAGCCCTGACCTAAATCCTATTGAGCATCTTTGGAAGGAGCTGAAACATGCCATTTGGAAAAGGCACCCTTCAAAATACCTATTGAGAGGTGCAGAAATCTCATTGACTGTTACAGGAATCGTTTGATTGCAGTGATTGCCTCAAAAGGTTGTGCAACAAAATATTAAGTTAAGGGAACCATCATTTCTGTCCAGGCCTGTTTCATGAGTTTTCTTTTTTAAAGCATGGTTGAAAAGCAATGTCTGACTTTCATTTGTTCATGTTCATAGAATTTTTATATATTATTACTTTTGTCAAATTCAAGTTATTTCTGTGACCATTGTGGGTTTTTCTTTCATTAAACGAGGGGTACCAACAATTTTATCCACGTGTGTACAATGGGGAAAAAAGTATTTAGTCAGCCACCAATTGTGCAAGTTCTCCCACTTAAAAAGATGAGAGAGTCCTGTAATTGACATCATAGGTAAACCTCAACTATGAGAGACAAAATGAGAAAACAAATCCAGAAAATCACATTGTCTGATTTTTAAAGAATTTATTTAAAATTATGGTGGAAAATAAGTATTTGGCTAATAACAAAAGTTCATCTCAATACTTTGTTATATATCCTTTGTTGGCAATGACAACGGTCAAACGTTTTCTGTAAGTCTTCAGAAGGTTGGCACACACTGTTGCTGGCAACACGGATTTTCAACTCCCTGCAAAGGTTTTCTATGGGGTTGAAATCTGGAGACTGGCTAGGCCACTCCATGACCTTGAAATGCTTCTTACGAAGCCATTCCTTCATTGCCCTGGCGGTGTGCTTGGGATCATTGTCATGCTGAAAGACCCAGCCACGTTTCATCTTCAATGCCCTTCCTAATGGAAGGAGGTTTGCACACAAAATCTCACGATACATGGCCCCATTCATTCTTTCATGTACACGGATCAGTCTTCCTGGTCCCTTTGCAGAGAAACAGCCCCAAAGCATGATGTTGCCACCCCCATGCTTCACAGTAGGTATGGTGTTCTTTGGATGCAACTCAGCATTTACTCTCCTCCAAACACGACGAGTTGTGTTTCTACCAAACAGTTGTACTTTGGTTTCATCTGATCATATGACATTCTCCCAATACTGTTCTGGAACATCCAAATGCTTTCTAGCAAACTTCAGACGGGCCCGGATATGTACTGGCTTAAGCAGGGGGACACGTCTGGCACTGCAGGATCTGAGTCCCTGGCGGCGTAGTGTGTTACTGATGGTAGCCTTTGTTACGTTAGTCCCATCTTTCTGCAGGTCATTCACTAGGTCCCCCGTGTGGTTCTGGGATTTTTGCTCACCGTTCTTGTGACCATTTTGACCCCACGGGGTGAGATCTTGCGTGGAGCCCCTGATCGAGGGAGATTATCAGTGGTCTTGTATGTCTTCCATTTTCTAATTATTGCTCCCACAGTTGATTTCTTCACACCAAGCTGCTTGCCTATTGCAGATTCAGTCTTCCCAGCTTGGTGCAGGTCTACAATTTTGTTTCTGGTGTCCTTCCACAGCTCTTTGGTCTTCATCATAGTGGAGTTTGGAGTGTGACTGTTTGAGGTTGTGGACAGGTGTCTTTTATACTGATAACAATGTCAAACAGGAGCCATTACTACAGGTAATGAGTGGAGGACAGAGGAGCCTCTTAAAGAAGAAGTTACAGGTCTATGAGAGCCAGAAATCTTGCTTGTTTATAGGTGACCAAATACTTATTTCCACCATAATTTGCAAATAAATTACTAAAAAATCAGACAATGTGATTTTCTAGATATGTTTTCTCATTTTGTCTCTCATAGTTGAGGTCTACCTATGATGTCAATTACAGGCCAGCCTCATCTTTAAGTGGGAGAACTTGCACAATTGGTGGCTGACTAAATACTTTTTGTCCCCACTGTATGTTAGCTTTGAATTATTACATGATCTCCATGAGCAACATGGCTTCTGCCAGTCGTGTCCTATACCTTCCAAGCTGGAGAAATAACATACAAGTATGTGTGAAAAGTACCCTATCTTCAAGTAAAGGCATCAGTGGCTGCAGCAGCCTGTGTAGATGATCCTGACAAGGATCTGACCACCCTGCTTTTTATCTATGGTAGATTTATCATTCCTTTATACTGTTCCTTTATCCCTTCTTTGTGTCTATTTATTTGCTCCTGTATAAAAGACCAATATCCTACAGTTACTAAAAGTGGCCATAGACAGTGAAACACTCTCTCTTGCCAGACAACTATTCTTCCCAATAAACAGCCACTTTTCAGCTCATCGGGAAGCCGATCACTCACTGCCAATGGTTGCTTGTTTCTTTTCAGGACTAAAGTCTCACCTAGTCCATACAGTATTTTATGTTGGCCCTACAAACATTCCAGAAATGCAATAAAATCTGAATGCTGTCAGTGTTGACATGGACACATTCTGTTGACATGGGAAATGGTAATTTCTAGTTCATATAAACATTTCCAGGAGGAATAACAGAAAAACAGCAAATGCAGGTTTAAGAAAAATGCTTCAGTGTTATTATTTGATGGGGAATAAAAGCATTTAATAAAATAGACATGGCAGGAAAGCAGTTAAGTCCACTTTAAGCTGTTCCTTCACGGAAAGTCTGTATAATATAGTATAATATATAAAAAGTGACATATAATGATATATAAAGATACTGTTCATTATTCTATGCATCTGTCTTCTGTATTTATTTGTAAAAAAAAAAAAAAATGAAATCCCCCAGGGTTCCCTTCCTACATGTCAACGATGACGCTGAAAGAGGGATGAGGTATATGATTATTTTTCCTATCTCTTCCTCCCACATACAAAAACCAAAGTTCCCCAGTGGAATAGCCAAAATTTCACTGCACACATATTCACATTATGATGATAAATTCTACTGAAGAGACCACACACTATATGGGATTAAAGGAGTATGCCCATCTCAAGGATCCTATTTTTACTGGTAGTTTAAGTAAATTCAAGAGTTTTCCTAAATACATTGCTTTAGCAATGCTGCTTCGTTTACCTGCTACAGGTGCATCTCAATAAATTAGAATATCTTTGAAACGTTTATTTCTTACAGTAATTAAATTAAAAAAGTGACTTGCTATATTTTCTAGTTTCTTTACCCACAGAGTGTTCTATTTCAAGTGTTTTATTTCTGTAAATGTTGATTATGGATTACAGGTAATGAAAATCCAAATCTAAGAAAATTTGAATATTATAAAAAAGTTCAGTATTGTAAATTCAGTGTGTCACCTGCCAAGGTTTCCTAAGCCTTTAAATGGTCCCTCAGTCTGGTTCAGTAGGGCACAATCATGGAAGACGCTGATTATGAACTGAATTACTGAATAACTGAAATGAATGAACGTTTCAAAAATATTCTAATTTATTGAGATGCACCTGTATGTGAAATTATTCCTTCCAAGACAGGACAGATGACATCAGTCCCTGCTCTGGGGGCGCTGAGGGCTCTCACTGTTATCTACAGCTCTGCCTGCAGGACAATCGGTTCAGCTCATTGCAGTTTGCTGATAAAGGCTCCAGGAGTCCTATCTGTTATCTCTCTATATAAATACAAAGATTAGATCGAGTCCGTTCTCTAGAAGCAGGTAAGTGTTTTATACATTTACTGTGCATACTATTTGATCTGCATTTATATTGCATTTCTAGTAATCATATTAAATAATCTCTCATGGTAAAGGCAAAGTCTATATTGTGATACTTCATAATGTCCTGTTCATCAAACAGTCAAAGCTTGTCTCCCACCAGCTTGCTGAAGAATACAGGAAGTGGGAAGAAGAGACAGCAGGCAAAGCTGCTGAGACAGGAAGATGGGAAAAACCCTTTAAGGGAAATTATACATTTATCCCTCAAACCTGCTACATGTCCAGAGGGAGCCCAGGAGAGCTATACATATCCCCAGGTCCCCTCCTATCTATCTCTCGAAGAATTTCCCCTCTATATATAAATAATAAAGGTTCCTCAGGAGATATGCAGGTTTCCCCCATCGATATGCGAAAACTGCAGTTCCCGATACTCTGATGTTGGGTGGTAGTACTTAAATGTTAAGTCACTGGACCATGTGTAAAGCTAACTTTTTTTATACCTTACTGACCTGTCCTCACTAGCTATTAATGTCCTGATTTCCTATGTTATACCTCTAGTAATGTCCTGCCATCATATATCATGTATGAGACAGGCAGTTCTCACAGTCTCTCACTGGCACGCTGCCACGTGTCCATAACACTCATATTTTTATTACATTAATATTTTTTTCCCTTCCTAATCACTACAATCCTACTTATTGTTTGCCCCATTTAGTAACTTATACCTACTTTGTAGTGATCATTTACATAAGATCTATACCATTTAGCAGCTGTTCCAAATTTATCCTTCTCACAATTTGATGTTAAATATTCATGTAGCGCTGGTTTACAAATAGCGCTAACACAGTTAGTCTCTATCCAGACATTAGCACGATGTCGCCCCTCTACTGAGCATGTGCGGACTGGCTCTTCCAGCTTGCTCAGTTAGAGAGACTATCTGAACTGCCTGTCTCACTGTTTAGTGAACTGTGCGCGCACAAATTGGCACTTCGCGCACCCACAGTCCAACATGACTCTGGGGAAGTGGAGATCTCTGACAGATCCCGCTTCCTCAGGCTGACATTGCGCAGTAGCACTTTCTAGACGTTAAGATCAGACCAACACGATTTTTAAGGCATGTAATTTACATTTTATGAGTCACCATTTGGGAATGTGTTTATATTTGCTCAGTATATCTCTATACTTATGTTTTAGTTAATTTAATGTTTATATTATGACTTTTATGTGTTTAATGTCTAAACCACGCCCTATGGGTGTGGCTTTTAAGAGGTTTGCTATTTATTCTTGTCTAGCATGGCATTATGTTATGCAGCCATCTCTTACACTTGAAAAAGGAGCTTTCAACCCCCGAAAAGCGTTGTATGTATTGGCGTGATTTACTATTAAAGGATTATTTTAGGGACTACTGATGTAGTGAGCGCTGATCCATTCTTATATCCATTGTTGCCTCTGGTAACTTTGGATTCTGGTCCTATCTAATTCCATTGCTACGTCTACCCCAGACAGAGGATCCAGCAGCTGATACCAAGTGACCATCCTATTCTACATGTCTTCCATGGGAGTTGTGAGCGGCTAATTGGCCTCAAATTTCTATATTTCATCTACTGAAAATGATAATACACAAGGCATCACTTGGTGCTGTCTTTTTTCTTGCTCTACAGACAGCTAACCCCACCCCTAAACTTTTAGCCCTGCCTCTTTTAACCCTATGGTTGCTGTGTAAGTTTGTGAAACAACCCTCATGTTGTGAATGTACCTGTTTCTGTAAAAAAGTTTATTATTTTATAAACTGACATTTTGTTGTTTGACCACAAGAGGCCACTGTTGCCTAAAAAATGGGAAAAGACTGTACTTCCCTGGAGTAGTGACATGGAGACCCTGTTCTGCAGAGGTGGAGCTACTAGGAGGAGCAGAGTGTGTGTGGCAGCCATCTTGAGAGGGTGCTCTGAGCTATGAGGAGGAAGACTGGAGTGTGATACACACGTAGAAGCATCCCTTAGGGACCAGAGCTACAGCAAAGTGGAGCTGAATCAAAGACTGTTCCAAAGTTGGTCCAGACAACATCCTGAAGGAGAAGATTGCCATCAAGGACTCAGCTGAGAAGTGGCACTGTCAGTGAGATTGCATGTTTTCTGGATGAGCCCCTCTTCCAGTTGTTCCAAACAAAGGCTAAAGGTACCCAACAGACCCGGGTCGGTAAGAGAAGTACCGCATTACATTTTTGGTGCCAAATTGCTTGGGACTGAGTAAGGGCCTGTAGTTAGATTAGTCAGGCATACTCATCGTCACAGGCCACACTACTGGTGAATTATCTACCTATTCGGTAGTAAGGACTAGGAATCAGAGAATTCTATTGAGTTATAGCTCACAGAGAGGAGCTTCTAAGGAAGTCTGGAAGTGACGTTTTATGCAATTTCATATTTCTTTGGCTTGCAAGCTGACCTACTATCATATTTACTTGGTTGTACTTTGTTTGGTGGGAATAGGGGTATTTTCATACGTTTGTAAGCTCTTGTGTTATACCGCCGGTGCCCCTATCACACTCACTGAATTGTTTCTGTGACTAGGGTGATAAAAGCTAACAAGCGGCTGGTTAGTTGCAGCCTGCAGATAGGTAAAAGCTTGGAGTATATTGGAGGCGCACATTAGAGGGCACCACGCTGTACAAAACCAGGGCCTCAGCTTCCAGGCTGAGTGTATGTAAATATCTGGGAGTCTTCTTTTTGGTAAAGGGGTGTTACTAAAATAAGTAAAATCTTGTTTTTACTAAAGTGAATTGGAGTCGCTTCCTTTGTTCGTGACTTGGCTGTATCCTGGGGAGCCCACCCCGGTACACGGCTTACAGCTGTCTGCAGAGCACAGCACAGTGTATTAAATAGGGAGCCATTTGGGAGCCAAAAGAGTCGGCTCTTTTCAGAGTGTGGAGCCTAATGATCCAGCTCACTGAAAGGAAACTAAATTCCCATCACTAGTGCAAGTCATATGTGACGACCGGCCTTTATCTAGTCCTCCTATCAGAGAAGAAGGGAAGAGCTGTAGACATGCCTACTGTAGCTAGTGAGGACATGGCTATTGCATAAATTGACAGATCGAGCAAGAAGAGCAATGGTCAGAGTAGCAGCCAAGAGGCCCATGGTCACTATGGAGGAGCTGCAGAAATCAACAGCTGTGGTGAGAGAATCTGTCCACAGGACAACTATAAGTCATGTACTCCACAAATCTGGCCTTTATGGAAGAGTGGCAAGAAGAAAACCATTGTTGAAAGAAAGACATAGGAAGTGCCGTTTGTCACAAGCCATATAATGGACACAGCAAACATGTGGAAAAGGTGCTCTGGTCAGATGAGACCAAACTTTAACTTTTTGGCCTAAATGCAAAGTGCTATGTGTGGCAGAAAAGTAACACTGTTCATCCCCTTGAACACACCATCAACATAGTGGTGGCAGCATCATACTCTGGGGAGGCTTTTCTTCAGTAGGGGCAGGGAAGCTGGTCAGAGATGATGGGAAGATGGATGGAGCTAAATACAGGGCAATCCTGGAAAAAAAACTTTTTGAAGGCTGCAAAAGACTTGAGACTGGGAAGGAGATTCACCTTCCAGCAAGACAATGACCCTAAACATACAGCCAGAGCTACAGTGGAATGGTTTAGATCAAAGAATATTCATGTGTTAGAATGGCCCAGTCAAAGTCCAGACCTAAATCCCATTGAGCATCTGTGGCAAGACATGAAAATTGCTGTTTACAGACACTCTCCATCCAATCTGGCTGAGCTTAAGATATTTTGCAAAGAAGAATGGGCAAAAATCTCAGTCTCTAGATGCCCAAAGCTGGTAGAAACATACCCCAAAAGACTTGCAGCTGTAATTGCAACGAAAGGTGGCTCTACAAAGTATTGATATAGGGGGGCTGAATACTTTTGCATGACACACTTTTCAGATCTTTATGTGATTAAAATTTTGAAAACCATGAATCATTTTCGTTCCACTTCACAATTATCGGCTACTTTGTGTTGGTCTATCACTATATCCATATGGACCTGGGGTTTAGTGTCCCAAATCACCCTAAACGCAATCCATGGCCGCATTAAAAATAAAAAAGCTTTATACTCACACTGCCGCTGTACTCCCTGCGCCTGCGCCGTTCTTCAATGAAGCCAGAGGAGTACACCTCGGCTTCAGTGAGCATGCCCTGTACCTCCGGCTATTGTGCAGTGAAGTCAGGGTGTCAATCTTCAGCTTCACTGAAGAACAGGGCAGGTATCGGGAGCACCAGAGATGGGTCCGATGACTCTCATCAGACCCTTCTCTAGATAAGTATAAAGGTTTTTTATTTTTAATGCGCTGGTGGATTGCATTACAGCAGGGCAATTTGGGACACTAATCCTCAGGTCTATAAGGACTTGTAGGTGGTTTAGTGTTCCAAATTGACCTGACAGGTTCCCTTTACGTTTGTGGTTGTAAGGTGACAAAATGTGAAAAAGTTCAAGGGGTATGAATACTTTTGAAAGCTACTGTATGTCTACTAAGGGGTTGCTCTTCTCTCAGATTAATGTGGCCAATATGGTCCAATATGTGCCTCCTAAATTCACAAATTGTCTTCCCTACGTCATTTTTTGAGGAAGTGCTGGTTGCCCTCATGCTGGTCATTGTAGGTACCTATCAAGCGTATAACCTTATTTTCGTTTCCACAATCCCCCGGGGTCAGAAAATCTCTCCTATACCTGTCCAGAGCATTATTATGTGCCTATTAAATAATATTTGGTGGATATGCCCTGTGTTCAAACCTATTCTCGAGATCCCTGGCCTTACGTTCAAATTCCCGAATCCCCAAACAGATTCTCTGCATCCATCCCTTAGGGATCTCTCACTTTAGGGGTAGTGGATGGAAGCTGTCCCACCTTAATAGGCTATTAGTGGAAGTGGCTTTGCGATAAACCGTGGTGTTCATGGCTCCGTCATCTTCAATCTTAATCAACAAATCCAAGAAGGCCATCTCCTTGTGGTTGATATCGGCCGTGAATTTGAGATTGATATAATTATGGCTGAGGCTATCTACAAAACCCCAGAAAGATGATGTCATGCCCGTCCAGAAAAATAGGACATTACCAATATACCTCAAATAGGGATTTATGCAGGGATTATTCCTATATTACACAAACATGCCCTACCTAGAATGTATTCTTTGTTTCCCAAAGGGGATTTATTTTTTAAGAGTATTAATAAAAGTTATATTTTATTTGAGCCATTTATTCAGTGATAAGTTTTTAATCATTTGACCCCCTGTAAATTTTCTTGTCCGATAAATTGTTACACTAGTGGTGTCAGACACACTGGAACAGAATTTTAAGCTGGAACACATGCTCCCTTCAACCAGTCAGCCTTTTCATGCGCAAGATGTTTGTCCATGAATTCATTTGTTGAATTTTAGTTTACTGAGAGTAGAGGACAGGGACTCTAAACCCTTGATAAGTGTCCCTTAGGCCACTTTCATATGACAGTATCTTGATCACTGGTTTGCATTCATATATTTAAGCAAGGAGTAGAATAGTAAGTATATTGGAAAGATTTGTACCTCTTCTGTGCTTTGGGCTGACCAGTTTTGTCATACAAATACTGATGCCATAATAATGACTAGGCCTGTGAAAATTGCCTTAAACATACAAAAGGAAAATAACTTACTATACTCATAAGAGAGCTTTGCTCTTACCTGACTGACAGTTATCTCCCTTGGCTCTCTAGGATCAGCATTTTAATGCCACAGGGAGAATTGGATAAACCACTGCAAGACAACTGTGACACATACAGTACAAATCTCAAGGGAATAAAAGGGTACGGTATGTTAAAATTCCATGTCCAATATTTCTTTCTTTGTACAAATATGCTCTGTATACAAAATGTTTATATATATATATATATATATATATATATACAGTACAGACCAAAAGTTTGGACACACCTTCTCATTCCAAGAGTTTTCTGTATTTTCATGACTATAAAATTGTAGGTTCACACTGAAGGCATCAAAACTATGAATTAACACATGTGGAATTATATACTTAACAAAAAAGTGTGAAACAACTGAAAATATGTCTTATATTCTAGGTTCTTCAAAGTAGCCACCTTTTGCTTTGATTACTGCTTTGCACACTCTTGGCATTCTCTTGATGAGCTTCAAGAGGTAGTCACCTGAAATGGTTTTCACTTCACAGGTGTGCCCTGTCAGGTTTAGCACTAGAAGTCCCAGAAATTTCGAGCTCCCCCTTGAAGTCCTGAAAGAGGGTCAAATGACCCTTAGTCCAAACAGACAACTCTGGTGGCTCCAGTTAGCATCCTTTCATTTGTAAATGTGGCCATTGTCTGAGGAATCTGCAGGGGGCAATTGTGTTGATCCACCTCAGGTCTTGTAAGATAGTGTAAACAAAAGAATGTAAGCTGCTCCTGAGTATGTCTGCCCACCCCCCAGCTGCATTGTTGTGCTGGGAATATGCATAAGGTTGCTAACACCTTAGCAAATTTGCTTGCAGCCTTTTGTGCTGTGGGGGATAAATAGGTGACTGCTTCACCTATTTTGTTCATAAGAAACAAAATGCAGAGAAGGCACACCATTCAACAGGCATTGGAACTGATCCTGAGCAACACCAACCCTTCTGACTCAGATGGACAAGACATAGTCCTTCAACTGGATTCGGACTCTGAGCTGTCTTCAGGTTAGATTTTTCAAATTACTGATTTTTATTTCCTGACTATCTTTTTTATTTGGAACCAAAACAAAATGTTAATTTGAAATTATTTATCTTGCAGATAAGGAGACTCCTCCTCTACCAAAAAGGAGAGCTCGGTTGGCGAGTGAGCCGACAGAGACCACAAAAGATGGCACAGTGTGGCGTGAAGTAGAAGTGGGGAAACGTCTCCATTTCACCCCAATAGAACCGTACCCTACAGATGGAGAGCCAAGTGCTAAGGCCAGACGAAGTGTCCGGAGTCGCCTTCAGAGCTTCCTCTGTTTTATCACTCTTGACATGCTTCGTAGCATTCAAGAATGGACTACTCAACATGCACGTCACACGGAGCAGGTGGATTGGTTCATGGGTCTCCCGGAACTAATGGCATTTATTTCAGTCATTATCTTGCGGGGGGGTGACCAAGGTTCCATCACTACGTGACAGCTGGTCAGCAAACCTGGCAAACCCAAGGATCATTGCAACTATGACCCGAAACCGCTTCCAAGACATCATGCAACACCTACGCTTTGATGACATGTTCACACGCAGTGAGCGAGTGGAGACCGATAAGTTTGCTGCAATCTCCGATGTGTGGAGATCGTTTGTCACCAACTGCATCGCATCCTACAACCCTGGTCGACACATCACTATTGATGAACAGCTTTTCCCGTCAAAGACTCGCTGCTGTTTTCTGCAATACATTGCAACAAAACCAGACAAGTTTGGCATCAAGTTTTGGGTGGCTTGCGACTTGAAATCAAAGTACATCTGTAATGTCCTCCCATATCTTGGCAAGGACCCCAGTCGTCCCAGCGGGGAGAGACTGTCCGAAACTGTAGTGGTGAGGCTGATGGAACCATTCATGGACAAGGGCAGAACTGTAACCACGGACAATTTCTTTACATCATTGTCACTTGCACAACGACTGCTTAGCCGGAAAACCACTATCCTCGGCACAGTCAACAAGAGTCGCCGGGAAATTCCTCAATCCGCTAGACAGATGGACCGCACTGAATTCACCACTCAGGTGTTTTCAACCACTGGTGCCACACTGACAGTGTATGCACCCAAACGAAAGAAGGCCGTCTACATTCTCAGCAGCATGCACAGCGTGGTTGAGACTGAGGATACCAACAAAAGGAAGCCAAACACGGTCACACAATACAACCACACAAAGTGCGGTGTGGATGTAATGGACCAAATGATGCGGGAGTACAGCTTGCGTGCAGGAACACGGAGATGGCCAGTCGCCGTGTTCTACAACATGATTGACATGGTAGCACTGAATTCTCATGTTCTTTATCAAGCATGCACTGGGGTGCAGGAGAGACGGGTGGACTTCCTGGTTGAGTTTGCAAAAGAGTTAGGTGGCTCTCATGTGACTGAAAAGAAAGCACGCAAGGAGAAACTCCTTCGGCAACAACCTTCCACACCCAGCCCTGGCAAAAGGGCGAAGTGTCAGGTCAACCATCGATGCACGAACAATTGTGCAACTGAGAGATGTGTTGACTGCTACAAATACACGTGTGGCAAATGTACCAGGGACATACCCAGGCAGTGCCAGGTATGTTCCGACAGTGCAGACAGACTGCTGAGTGAGTGCTGAAATGCTAGTCACACAAGAAGGACATGCCACTCACACACACACACACGCAGCCCCCCACAGCAGCCTATTGTAAATATGTGTGGAATTGTTTTATTCCTTGTATTTTTTTTATTATTTTCATAACAAAAATAAAAATCATGGAAACAAATAACAGTTGTTCTTTTGTATATTTACATTTTTGTATATTTAGATTCAAGTCAATGGGTGCAGAAAAAAAAAAATCGCAGCTACTTGCGATATTTTTGCGATCTGTCCCATTGGTCATATAGATCACTCCTCTAGGATTTTTTCGCACGAAAAAAATCGCACAAAAAAAAAAAAAAAAAAAAAAAAAAAAAAAAATCGCTGGAAAATCGCACCTATGAAAAAAATCGCACGAAAAAAAATCGCAGGTGTGCTTGGTGCCATTGAAATACATTGGCAAATCGCAGAAAAAAATCGCATTGCATTGCGATGCAATTTTCGCGCAATTTTTTTTCGCTAATGTGCTTGAGGCCTTAGACAAATGCTTCTGGTCATTACTCACAGCTGTACCTTGCTCTAAAATTTCTAATTCTATTTAAAATATATAAAAAATGATTCATTGTTTCAGTGCTTTTTTGCTCAAATAAAACTAAACTAAATACAATATGTATAGTCTTTATATTATCAAATACAATAAACTGAATAGAACTAACTAGAAACTAAATGGCTAAACTCAATGGAAAACAACAACATCCTGTGGTGTGACAGTAATGGCCTTAATTACTTAAGAACAAAAGACGGTGATTATAGGTTGTTTGCTTAAATCCTTCAGGTCATTCGACCCGTCTCTGGGTTCTAAAGGTAGAAATGTTAAATGACCTCTCTCTGAGACTTCTAGTGTTAATAAGTGGGATTTCTTGCCTTATAAATGGGGTTGGGACCATCAGTTGTGTTGTTCAGAAGTCAGGTGGATACACAGCTGATAGTCCTACTGAATGGAGTGTTAGAATTTGTATTATGGCAAGAAAAAAGCAGCTAAGTAAAGAAAAACGAGTGGCCATCATTACTTTAAGAAATGAAGGTCAGTCAGTCTGAAAAATTGGGAAAACTTTGAAAGTGTCCCCAAGTGCAGTGGCCAAAACCATCAAGCGCTACAAAGAAACTGGCTCACATGAGGACTGCCCCAGGAAAGGAAGACCAAGAGTCACCTCTGCTGCGGAGGATAAGTTCATCCGAGTCACCAGCCTCAGAAATCGCAGGTTAACAGCAGCTCAGATTAGAGACCAGGTCAATGCCACACAGAGTTCTAGCAGCAGGCACATCTCTACAACAACTGTTAAGAGGAGACTGTGTGCAGCAGGCCTTCATGGTAAAATAGCTGTTAGGAAACCACTGCTAAGGACAGGCAACAAGCAGAAGAGACTTGTTTGGGCTAAAGAACACAAGGAATGGACATTAGACCTGTGGAAATCTGTGCTTTGGTCTGATGAGTCCAAATTTGAGATCTTTGGTTCCAACCACCGTGTCTTTGTGCGACGCAGAAAAGGTGAACGAATGGACTCTACATGCCTGGTTCCCACCGTGAAGCATGAAGGAGGAGGTGTGATGGTGTGGGGGTGCTTTGCTGGTGACACTGTTGGGGATTTATTCAAAATTGAAGGAATACTGAACCAGCATGGTTACCACAGCATCTTGCAGCGGCATGCTATTCCATCCGGTTTGCGTTTAGTTGGACCATCATTTATTTTTCAACAGGACAATGACCCCAAACACACCTCCTGACTGTGTAAGGGCTATTTGACCAAGAAGGAGAGTGATGGGGTGCTACGCCAGATGACTTGGCCTCCACAATCACCAGACCTGAACCCAATCGAGATGGTTTGGGGTGAGCTGGACTGCAGAGTGAAGGCAAAAGGGCCAACAAGTGCTAAGCATCTCTGGGAACTCCTTCAAGACTGTTGGAAGACCATTTCAGGTGACTACCTCTTGAAGCTCATCAAGAGAATGCCAATAGTGTGCAAAGCAGTAATCAAAGCAAAAGGTGGCTACTTTGAAGAACCTAGAATATAAGACATATTTTCAGTTGTTTCACACGTTTTTGTTAAGTATATAATTCCACATGTGTTAATTCATAGTTTTGATGCCTTCAGTGTGAATCTACAATTTTTATAGTCATGAAAATACAGAAAACTCTTGGAATGAGAAGGTGTGTCCAAACTTTTGGTCTGTACTGTACAGTATATATATATATATATATATATATATATATGGAAAGTGTTCAGACCCCTTTAAATTTTTCACTCTTTGTTTCATTGCAGCCATTCATTTTATTCCTCATTAATGTACACTCAGCACCCCATCTTGACAGAAAAAATAACAGAAATGTAGATATTTTTGCAAATTTATTAAAAAAAAGAAAAACTGAAATATCACATGGTCATAAGTATTCAGACCCTTTGCTTAGTATTGAGCTAGTACAGCCATGAGTCTTCTTGGGAATGATGCAACCAGTTTTTCACATCTGGATTTGGGGATCCTCTGCCATTCTTCCTTGCAGATCTTCTCTAGTTCCCTCAGGTTGGATGGTGAACGTTGGTGGACAGCCATTTTCAGGTCTCTCCAGAGATGTTCAATTGGGTTGAGATCAGGGCTGTTCACAGACGCTCTCCATCCAATCTGGCTGAGCTTAAGATATTTTGCAAAGAAGAATGGGCAAAAATCTCAGTCTCTAGATGCCCAAAGCTGGTAGAGACATACCCCAAAAGACTTGTTATTTTAGCTGTGTGCTTAGGGTCATTGTCTTGTTTGAAGGTGAACCTTCGGCCCAGTCTGAGGTCCAGAGCACTCTGGAAGAGGTTTTCTTCCAGGATATCTCTGTACTTGGTCGCATTCATCTTTCCTTCAATTGCAACCAGTCGTCCTGTCCCTGCAGATGAAAAACACCCCCATAGCATGATGCTGCCACCACCATGTTTCACTGTTGGGATTGTATTGGGCAGGTGATGAGCAGTGCCTGGTTTTCTCCACACATACCACTTAGAATTAACTCCAAAGTTCAAGCTTCGTCTCATCAGAGCAGAGAATCTTATTTCTCATAGTCTGGGAGTCCTTCATGTGTTTTTTGGCAAACTATATGCGGACTTTCATATGTCTTGCACTGAGGAGAGGCTTCCTTCGGGCCACTCTGCCATAAAACCCCGACTGGTGGAGGGCTGCAGCGATAGTTAACTTTGTGGAACTTTCTCCCATCTCCCTACTGCATCTCTGGAGCTCAGCCACAGTGATCTTTGGGTTCTTCTTTACCTCTCTCACTAAGGTTCTTCTCCCACGATTTCTCAGTTTGGCTGAACGGCCAGGTCTAGGAAGAGTTCTGGTCATCCCAAACGCCTTCCATTTAAGGATTTTGGAGGCCAATGTGCTCTTAGGAACCTTGAGTGCTGCAGAAATTCTTTTGTAACCTTGGCTAGATCTGTGCCTTGCCACAATTCTGTCTCTGAGCTCCTTGGGCAGTTTCTTTGACCTCATGATTCTCATTTGCTCTGAAATGCATTGTGAGCTGTGAGGTCTTATATAGACAGGTGTGTGCCTTTCCTAATCATGTCCAATCAGTTTAATTAAACACAGCTGGACTCCAATGAAGGAGTAGAACCATCTCAAGGAGGATCAGAAGGAAATGGAAAGTATGTGAGTGTCACAGCAAAGGGTCTGAATACTTATGACCATGTGATATTTCAGTTTTTCTTTTTTAATAAATTTGCAAAAATATCTACATTTCTGGTTTTTACCTGTCAAGATGGGGTGCTGAGTGTACATTAATGAGAAATAAAATGAACTTTTTTGCTTTTAGCAAATGGCTGCAATGAAACAAAGAGTGAAAAATTTAAAGGGGTCTGAATACTTTCCATACCCACTGTATATACAGTGGGGAAAAAAAAGTATTTAGTCAGCCACCAATTGTACAAGTTCTCCCACTTAAAAAGGTGAGAGAGGCCTGTAATTGTCATCATAGGTAAACCTCAACTATGAGAGACAAAATGAGATCCAAAATCCAGAAAATCACATTGTCTGATTTTTTAAGAATTTATTTGCAAATTATTGTGGAAAATAAGTATTTGGTCAATTACAAAAGTTCATCTCAATACTTTGTTATATATCCTTTGTTGGCAATGACAGAGGTCAAACGTTTTCTGTAAGTCTTCAGAAGGTTGGCAAACACTGTTGCTGGTATGTTGGCCCATTCCTCCATGCAGATCTCCTCTAGAGCAGTGATGTTTTGGAGCTGTCGCTGGGCAACACGGACTTTCAACTCCCTCCAAAGGTTTTCTATGGGGTTGAGATCTGGAGACTGGCTAGGCCACTCCAGGAACTTGGGAACTTGAAATGCTTCTTATGAAGCCACTCCTTTGTTGCCCTGGCGGTGAGTTTGGGATCATTGTCATGCTGAAAGACCCAGCCACGTTTCATCTTCAATCCCCTTACTAATGGAAGAAGGTTTGCACTGAAAATCTCACGATACATGGCCCCATTCATTCTTTCATGTACACGGATCAGTCGTCCTAGTCCCTTTGCAGAGAAACAGCTCCAAAGCATGATGTTGCCACCCCCATGCTTCACAGTAGGTATGGTGTTCTTTGGATGCAACTCAGCATTCACTCTGCTCCAAACACGACGACTTGTGTTTCTACCAAACAGTTCTACTTTGGTTTCATCTGAACATATGATATTCTCCCAATACTCTTCTGGAACATCCAAATGCTCTCTAGCAAACTTCAGACGGGCCCGGATATGTACTGGCTTAAGCAGGGGGACACGTCTGGCACTGCAGGATCTGAGTCCCTGGCGGCGTAGTGTGTTACTGACAGTAGCCTTTGTTAGTTAGTCCCAGCTTTCTGCAGGTCATTCACTAGGTCCCCCTGTGTGGTTCTGGGATTTTTGCTCACTGTTCTTGTGATCATTTTGATCCACCGGGTGAGATCTTGCGTGGAGCCCCTGATCGAGGGAGATTATCAGTGGTCTTGTATGTCTTCCATTTTCTAATTATTGCTCCCACACTTGATTTCTTCACACCAAGCTGCTTGCCTATTGCAGATTCAGTCTTCCCAGCCTGGTGCAGGTCTACAATTTTGTTTCTGGTGTCCTTCCACAGCTCTTTCGTCTTCACCATAGTGGAGTTTGGAGTGTGACTGTTTGAGGTTGTGGACAGGTGTCTTTTATACTGATAACAATGTCAAACAGGTGCCATTACTATAAGTAATGAGTGGAGGACAGAGGAGCCTCTTAAAGAAGAAGTTACAGGTCAGAAATCTTGCTTGTTTGTAGGTGACCAAAATACTTATTTTCCACCATAATTTGCAAATAAATTCTTTAAAAATCAGACAATGTGATTTTCTGGATTTGTTTTCTCATTTTGTCTCTCATAGTTGAGGTCTACCTATGATGTCAATCACAGGCCGGCCTCATCTTTTTAAGTGGGAGAACTTGCACAATTGGTGGCTGACTAAATACTTTTTTCCCCCACTGTATATATGTAAAAACAAGTTTTCTATACAGTCCTTAAAGAATACAAAATGCCAGGTTTGTAATATATACCCTGAACCCAGTGATTGCCGTAGCCTTATCTCGTAAAAGATACATCATTGCTGCAGTCAAGTACACTCATTAACAAAAAAATAATGTATTTAGGCTAAAGCCCCACGTTGTGGAAAAGCTGGGTTTTTTTGTTGCAGATTTTGTTGTGTTTTTTTGAGCCAAACTCAGGAGTGGCTTCAAAAGGAATGGGAAATATAAAAGAAGCACTTATACTACTTCCTTATGCTCAATCCAGTCCTGACTTTGGCTGAAAAAACCATACAAAATCTGCAACAAAAAACATCAGCTTTCCTGCTACATGGGGACTTAGCCTAAGGCCCCTTTCAGATGACTGTGGCCGTGTGCTATCTGTGTATTTAACGGATAGCACACTGACCCATTCTTTTCTATGGGCCCGTACACACGACCGTGAATTTCACATTCCCGTATGCAGGCTGACAGTCTGGGCCGCAAAATATAGAACAGGTCCTATTCCTGTTCTATTTTGCGGCCCTTGCTTTCGTGGCTCCTATTCATTTAATGAAATGAGCCGCAGAAGCATGGTCCGTACACGGGCGGCACACGGGGACATCCCCGTGTCCCCCGTGTGCCACCCTTGCTTTTAATTCACAGCAGGCTAGTTGCAACACGGTCGACCGCAACCGGCCTTAGAAGGAGTTGTTGGAATCAAATTAAACTTTCTATGTGTGATGTAATGATGATATATGTAAGTGATTACAATATTAGAGTGAAAGGAGGTTCTCGTACCCTGTTGGGCAATATGGTATCTGTAGCACATTTGCTCACAGATATTGCAGCTGATCCTCTACACTCATAGATTGCTAGAGCTGGTGTATCAGCTGGTCCCATAAACGCTCAACAGGTTACTGACTAGGCAGGCGAAGAAAGTGTTGCAATCCGGCAAACACATTGCTGGGAAACCTTCGCTGAGCTATTAGTGTTCCTCGTATCACTACTAGGGGTGACTGCTTGTCATAAACAATGGTGCCCCGGATCACCAGCAATTGGGGCAGTGTTTACCACAAGACCTCCATACTTGAACCCAACCATTGTAGGATCCTGAACAGGACAAGTAATGGGTGACGTGACCAAATTTCTGTATGCTAAGTGCCTGCTACCTGTGTCAAGGAAACTGTGGTCGCTGCCTGTGCTTGTTGGTGGATCAAATGATTCTCCCTAAGGCTAAGGCCCCACATAGCGGGCCCCAGCAAAAAAGTGCTGCTGGAAAAACCGCGGCGGCAACACATTGCGTTTTTTTCCACAGTGCTTTTCACAGAAAGTCCACAGAGGTTTCCTCTGCGGAGGATAAATCAACTGCTGAGAAGTGGCGCTACAGCAGCAGCGGAAATTACTGCATCTTTTATATTTTATGCCGTTTCCTCTATCGGTCAAATTTAAGTGTTCACAATATGAAAAGTTTCCTTGTTCACACAGAACAGTTTTGGTGCAATATTTAGAAATTTTTTTCATGTAATCAATTAGAATACACATAGCTATTTTATACTCATCCCATTTAGCGCAATGTTTAGGAACCAGCTGATACCAATTTCCAACAACCAAAATCATTATGTGCATAACATGGATGTTTACAACATTACAACTGGTGTACATACTAGGAACTGGCATAAGATCCATTAGGATATACAAAAAGAACAAGTTTCTTTGACCACAGCCCCATACAACTCCTCCCTAAACCAGCAGACCTGGTCAGGAAGGATGGGGTATAGCAGCTGGAGTCAGGAGTTGCCCTGTTTGCCAACCAAACAATTTTGGCTGCGTTTTATCAGGGAATTGTTGAATGTCTGCTATGAATATTTTGCTGCAAACTTGTAGCATGTGGCCTTAGCCTTGCCATGTACTTGTCATGAGAAAACTACCTGCATTCTGTCAAAGGAACCCTCATTTAGGAAAATTTAAAATGTAAATATTGGGCCAAAGTAGATCTTCAGAAAAGTCATATATCAGTCAGCCAGACTTTAATATTATAATATTTAATACAGTCATATGAAAAAGTTTGGGCACCCCTATTAATCTTAATCATTTTTAGTTCTAAATATTTGGGTGTTTGCAACAGCCATTTCAATTTGATATATCTAATAACTGATGGACAGAGTAATATTTCAGGATTGAAATGAGGTTTATTGTACTAACAGAAAATGTGCAATATGCATTAAACCAAAATTTGACCGGTGTAAAAATTTGGATACCCTTATCATTTTATTGATTTGAATACTCCTAACTACTTTTTACTGACTTACTGAAGCACAAAATTGGTTTTGTAACCTCACTGAGCTTTGAACTTCATAGCCAGGTGTATCCAATCATGAGAAAAGGTATTTAAGGTGGCCAATTGCAAGTTGTTCTCCTATTTGAATCTCCTCTGAAGAGTGGCATCATGGGCTCCTCAAAACAACTCTCAAATGATCTTAAAACAAAGATTGTTCAACATAGTTGTTCAAGGGAAGGATACAAAAAGTTGTCTCAGAGATTTAACCTGTCAGTTTCCACTGTGAGGAACATAGTAAGGAAATGGAAGACCACAGGGACAGTTCTTGTTAAGCCCAGAAGTGGCAGGCCAAGAAAAATATCAGAAAGGCAGAGAAGAAGAATGGTGAGAACAGTCAAGGACAATCCACAGACCACCTCCAAAGAGCTGCAGCATCATCTTGCTGCAGATGGTGTCACTGTGCATCGGTCAACAATACAGCACACTTTGCACAAGGAGAAGCTGTATGGGAGAGTGATGCGAAAGAAGCCGTTTCTGAAAGCACGCCACAAACAGAGTCGCCTGAGGTATGCAAAAGCACATTTGGACAAGCCAGCTTCATTTTGGAAGAAGGTCCTGTGGACTGATGAAACAAAGATTGAGTTGTTTGGTCATACAAAAAGGCGTTATGCATGGCGTCAAAAAAACACAGCATTCCAAGAAAAACACTTGCTACCCACTGTAAAATTTGGTGGAGGTTCCATCATGCTTTGGGGCTGTGTGGCCAATGCCGGCACCGGGAATCTTGTTAAAGTTGAGGGTCGCATGGATTCAACTCAGTATCAGCAGATTCTTGAGAATAATGTACAAGAATCAGTGACGAATTTGAAGTTACGCCGGGGATGGATATTTCAGCAAGACAATGATCCAAAACACAGCTCCAAATCTACTCAGGCATTCATGCAGAGGAACAATTACAATGTTCTGGAATGGCCATCCCAGTCCCCAGACCTGAATATCATTGAACATCTGTGGGATAATTTGAAGCGGGCTGTCCATGCTCGGCGACCATCAAACTTAACTGAACTGGAATTGTTTTGCAAAGAGGAATGGTCAAAAATACCTTCATCCGGGATCCAGGAACTGATTAAAAGCTACAGGAAGCGACTAGAGGCTGTTATTTTTGCAAAAGGAGGATCTACTAAATATTAATGTCACTTTTCTGTTGAGGTGCCCATACTTTTGCACCGGTCAAATTTTGGTTTAATGCATATTGCACATTTTCTGTTAGTACAATAAACCTCATTTCAATCCTGAAATATTACTGTGTCCATCAGTTATTAGATATATCAAATTGAAATGGCTGTTGCAAACACCCAAATATTTAGAACTAAAAATGATTAAGATTAATAGGGGTGCCGAAACTTTTTCATATGACTGTATTTATGTTCTCCTCTTGCAGCATCCCAGAGTGTCACTGCTTATTTTGTTTTTATTTTCTGTGCCTCTGGTTATATTATGTGTATGTATTATGTGTCTGTTTTATGTAAATTATTGTTTTGCAACTTCCCTTATGTGTTTTCCCTTGGTTTACCCAACTGTTTTGGTATGCCGTTCACTTGGTTCAGCCCTGGCCAATCACAGGGTGGGGTTTTGAGGAGACAAAAGTCTCCAGGGAACCGTTAGGGTGGTAGACAGTGTCGTAGCAGTGAGTGTTGGCACTGAGACACTGTTCCCTGCGGTTTTCTAACAGTCCCTGAGGGAGAGGGGAATAACAGTCCAAGCTCTTCCTAAGACAGGCCTTAGACACGGTTTATCAGCCTGTCTGCTGCACAGACTTTGTGCCAGAAGGAGAGAAGGAGTCCCATCTTCCAGTAACTGTTTTCCGGGACATACCTCACAAAGTATCTGGGCCCAAGGGATTTCATTGCTGCCAGCCTTTAGATCAGGGGTCTCAAACTCGCGGCCTGCGGGCCAACTGCGGCCCTCGGGACAATAGTTTGAAGGCCCCACCTCAATATCAAAGTTTAACATTAGTGCGGCCCGAGTTTGATAGGAATGGCACTTTTCAGTGTTGTGTGCGGAGCTGAATGAACCTACCAACCAGGCGGCTGCTCCAGGCGGCACTGTCCGGGGGCCGGCATTTTTACTATTTAATGTAAACCAGCCCAGGACAGGCCGCTTTAAAAAATAAAACAAAAAAAAAAAACCAGAGCTGAGCGCAGCCTGTCCTGGGCTGGTTTACAAGACGTCGCATCTCAGCGTAGGCGGCGATACAATGACGTCATCACGCCGCCTACGCTGAGACACAGACATTGCGGACAAGAAGAGGAGGCGGCGGCTGCATCAAGGCATTGCAGGTAGGTACAGATAACTTTTTTTTATATATATAAATAGGCCGTAACCTGCTGTAGTATCCCCGGCAGGTCACGGCCTATTTATTTACCTATCCCGCGTCTGGTCGTGGCCGCCCCCGCTTCCCCTTCTGCTATGGGACGCAGAAAGGGAAGTGGATGCCGCTGTGAGCGGCCGCGGGCCACAAATACTACTATTATTATATTCCGTGGTCTTTTCAGACCCCGGAGTATAATAATCGGAGGCCTAGGGTTGGTGAGGGAACATAAAAACCAATGTTACTCACCTCCTGCGATCCGATGCAGGCTTGAGGCCTCTGGTGACGTCATCAGGTTGCGTCTCCGGCCTGATCACGTGACGTGTGTGCGCAATTAAACAGGGCCGAAAGCTGCAAGGAGTGCACCGGTGTCCAGGATAGGTAAGTACAACAGTTTTTTATTTTTGTATTCTCCCCTGGGTCTCCAATCATTATACTCTGGGGTCTGAAAAGGCCCCAGAGTATAATAATAGTTCATGGGTGGTCCACAATGGGGCATAATACCCTGTGCAGGGACCACTGTAGAGCATAATACCCTGTGCAGGGGCCACTCTGGAGCATAATACAAGTGCAGGGGCCACTATAGTGCATAATATCGAGTGCAGGGGCCACTATAGAGCATAATACCGGGTGCAGGGGCCACTATGGAGCATAATACAAGTGCAGGGGCCACTATGGAGCATAATACAAGTGCAGGGGCCACTATGGAGCATAATACCAGTGCAGGGGCCACTATAGAGCATAATACCAGTGCAGGAGCCATATGGAGCATAATACCGTGTGCTGGGGCCACTGTGGAGCATAATACCGTGTGCAGGGGCCAATATGGAGCATATTACCAGTGTGGAAAACCTGATGCGGCCCAGCCTCACCCAGACTCTACCTCCAGCGGCCCCCAGGTAAATTGAGTTTGAGACCCCTGCTTTAGATCCATCTATTGGCTGAGGCTAGGCTTACAGTTAAGTTGTTGGAGGGGAGAACAAAGCACTTACCATTTGGTCTGGGCATCCCTCATCCCTATAATAGTTGGGAGACTACTACTTCCATCAGAAAGCTGCACTGGTTCACAGTTTACAGTTGCCACAGTAAAGTTCTTCTGTTTCACTGCACCACTGCCTCCTCAGTCGTTTCTGTTATCACCATCAGGGTCCTTCCGAACACCATCACAGTGGCTCAGGATAAGAGAGGACACCTCTCTAACTAGAAGCGCCCCAGGGGAACTGCTACCACCACCATCCGATAGCACGCAGGCCTCCCTCATCGGTGTCCTGCCTAGGAGGTGTGCTGGGGGAAATTGGTTGAGGGCCAGTGACAGTTATTGCCACTACTACTCTCATCCTCCAGTTCCCTCCATCTGGGTTGCGGCATTCTTGGCCCATAATTTTGTTGCAAGACTGCGCCATATTATTTACATGTAGATCAGTACCAGCTAGAAACAGATAAATATTGTAGAAAGACTTCCAGTGGGCAGTGCAGCAGATGTAACATTTCATTAGATTGTAGTGAATTTGGGCACAAAGTCTTCCCTTTTCATCTCACTTCTCATTTTATCCAACCTGGTTGCCATATTTCACTTCCAAAAATCTAGGTACGAAAGTTCAACCCTGTCGTTATATAAAAAGTGCCGCTGCCAGAACTCAACAAGAGCAAACATTGTCCCATGCTGAACTTGGAGTCTGTTGCTATTTAACTTCCTTATATTATACATTAGGCGGGATATGGGGAGATACTGCAAAACAGGACAGAATGGGAAGATGCTCTTCTAACCACAGATGGCAGGAGACATATTATATAGGGGAGCTGCATGATCTGGATTTTCCTTGGTAAAAGCTCAGTTAGCTAGGGAAAGCTTTAGAGCCTGTTTTCTGTTAAAAGGAAGCAAAACAGGTTATGGGTATGTTTACATGGACGAAAGTGAAGAGGAATTTGAGGCGCACTTCCACCTTAATTCCTTCTCTTCTTTGGCTTCCCATGGCAGGAGAACTGAAGCAAAGCCTTAGCTGTCCACCACGGCTTTTACATGCTGACTGGCCTCACATGAATGGGGATAATCAGTGAAGTTACTTGTGTCACAGGTTATTTTTTTCAGCATCCAAAGAGGCAAGCAAGCAAGCTACTATAGGGAAATACATTTATATTGGTGACACTTAGGAATTTGCGAAAGAGTGTCAGGTAATATTTGCATGTAGATGTATAGTGGACCCCTAAAATAAATTTTACTGGTGGGCCCAAGGCACCCCATTCCAACATAGCTTACATTGCTGGAAACCATCACCTGGCTCATACCCACAATGGAACAACCATTAAGATCTGCACCTCCATCTTTTATTGGAAGCTGTTTTGGTTGCCATTATCATGAGTAAAGTTTTCACCTATAACCCGTGTCTCCTTAGTTTATTCCTACATTCACCATCAAGGGGACTTCCAACTACCATCTGGCTAAGAGAGGCTGAAGACCAAAAAGGGAAGCGCTCCAGGGGAAACTACTACCACCACCATCAGGTGCCCTGGAGGCCCCCTCAGCTCTGCACAAGCCCAGGTGAGCTGGATTTGGTGGAGATTAAGGCCACAACTGTTATTTTTTCACTACTACTCCCAGCCTCCAGGTCCCTTCAGTGGGTTGCTGTACTATCAATGATTGACAACTACATCTCGAAGCAGTATTATTAAAGGGGTTGTGCCATTATGGATACTTATCCTCTGTCCTGTGGATAGGAGATAAGTGTCCGATTGCTAGGGGCCCAAACGCAGGGTCCCCCAGTGATCAAGTGGACGGGAAATGAAAATCCTCCTAAAGTGTCCTTGTGAATAAAGCACCAGTGCACTTGCGTGACTCAAACTCCATTCACTTCTACGGGGCTGCGGGGTCTGTAATCTCCAGCAGTTTCCACACTCCCATTGAAGTTAATACTTAGGGTGGGTTCACACCTGCGTTTGAGTCCGTCCGTTGTCAATCCGAGTGAAAATCTCGGGAAACAGGATAGGCATCGGATACTGACAGGTTAGCAACGCATTGGTTAAAAACCCATTCATTTGAATGAGTTTTTAAAGCAATGCGCGGGTGTGCGCTTACACCCTCTGCGCTGCGAAGCCATTTATTTCGTTGGACACAAAGTCCTGCTTGTCCGACTTTGTTTCCGATGAGAAAAAAGGATTTGCAGCGCAGAGGGTGTGAGCACACACCCGTGCATTACTTTAAAAACCCATTCAAATAACCTGTCGGTATCCGATGCCGATCCCGTTTCCCAAGATTTTCACTTGGATTGGCAGCGGACGGACTCAAATGATTGGGTTCAGGTCTGGTGACTGTGGAGGCCAGGTCATCTGGCATAGCACCCCATCACTCTCCTTCTTGGTCAAATAGCCCTTACACAGTCTGGAGGTGTGTTTGGGGTCATTGTCCTGTTGAAAAATAAATGATGGCCCAACTAAACGCAAACCGGATGGAATAGCATGCCGCTGCAAGATGCTGTGGTAACCATGCTGGTTCAGTATTCCTTCAATTTTGAATAAATCCCCAACAGTGTCACTAGCAAAGCACCCCCACACCATCACACCTCCTCCTCCATGTTTCACGGTGGGAACCAGGCATGTAGAGTCCATTCGTTCACCTTTTCTGCGTCGCACAAAGACACAGTAGTTGGAACCAAAGATCTCAAATTTGGACTCATCAGACCAAAGCACAGATTTCCACAGGTCTAATGTCCATTCCTTGTGTTCTTTAGCCCAAACAAGTCTCTTCTGCTTGTTGCCTGTCCTTAGCAGTGGTTTCCTAGCAGCTATTTTACCATGAAGGCCTGCTGCACATAGTCTCCTCTTAACAGTTGTTGTAGAGATGTGTCTGCTGCTAGAACTCTGTGTGTCATTGACCTGGTCTCTAATCTGAGCTGCTGTTAACCTGCGATTTCTGAGGCTGGTGACTCGGATGAACTTATCCTCCGCAGCAGAGGTGACTTTTGGTCTTCCTTTCCTGGGGCGGTCCTCATGTGAGCCAGTTTCTTTGTAGCGCTTGATGGTTTTGGCCACTGCACTTGGGGACACTTTCAAAGTTTTCCCAATTTTTTGGACTGACTGGCAAAAGGGCCAACAAGTGCTAAGCATCTCTGGGAACTCCTTCAAGACTGTTGGAAGACCATTTCAGGTGACTACCTCTTGAAGCTCATCAAGAGAATGCCAAGAGTGTGCAGAGCAGTAATCAAAGCAAAAGGTGGCTACTTTGAAGAACCTAGAATATAAGACATATTTTCAGTTGTTTCACACTTTTTCGTTAAGTATATAATTCCACATGTGTTAATTCATAGTTTTGATGCCTTCAGTGTGAATCTACAATTTTTATAGTCATGAAAATACAGAAAACTCTTGGAATGAGAAGGTGTGTCCAAACTTTTGGTCTGTACTGTATATCTATATATCAGTGGCGTAACTAGGAATGGCTGGGCCCCAAGGCGAACATTTGACATGGGGCCCACCCCCGAACCGCCGCCCCTGACCCCTCCCCCCGGACCGCCCCCTCCAACCCCCCCCCCCCAAAAAAAAACAAAAACGCATTCCTGCGCACACTATTATGTGCCATAGTGGCCCCTGCACACAGTATCATGTCCCATAGGGGCCCCTGCACACAGTATCATGTCCCATAGGGGCCCCTGCACACAGTATCATGTCCAATAGGGGCCCCTGCACACAGTATCATGTCCCATAGTGGCCCCTGCACACAGTATCATGTCCCATAGGGGCCCCTGCACACAGTATCATGTCCCATAGGGGCCCCTGCACACAGTATCATGTCCCATAGTGGCCTCTGCACACAGTATCATGTCCCATAGGGGCCCCTGCACACAGTAGTATTCCCCATAGTGGCCCCTGCACACAGTATTATATCCCATAATGGCCCCTGCACACACTATTATTCCCCATATTGGCCCCTGCACTGAGTATTTTGCCCCATAGTGGCCCCTGCACACACTATTATATGTCCCATTGTGGACCACCCATGAACAATTATTATACTCTGGGGTCTTTTCAGACCCCAGAGTATAATAATCGGAGACCTCGGGGAGGATAGAAACATAAAAAAAACCGTTGCTTACCTGTTCCTCTCTCGGGTGCATGCCCGTGCGCTACTCCGGCCTTCTTCTTGTGCGGACCAGGCCGGCGTCACGTGATGCGGGACCGGCGTCGCGATGCAAAATGACGTCGGCTGACGTCTGGGACGTCAGCAAACAGGCCTGAGGCGCAGGAGCGGTAAGTGTATATTGTTTTTTATGTTCCCTCACCAACTCTGGGCCTCCGATTATTATACTCCGGGGTCTGAAAAGACCCCGAAGTATAATGATAGCAGGTGTTCGGCCCGCGGCCTCACATACCGATCCCCGCTCCTGCTCACAGCCGTCTCCGCAGAATCGGAAGCACAGGCGGCCGTGAGCGGGACCTCGGGGAACGGTAAGTATATAGGGCCCGTTACCTGCTGGGGTTACTCCAGCAGATAACGGACTATAAAAAAAAAAAAAAAAAAAAACGCATCGGGGGCCCGCGGGGCCCCGTAATGTCCCGGGCCCTGTGGCAGCTGCTAACACTGCTACCCCGGTAGTTACGCCCCTGCTATATATATCTATAGATATACAGTATAGATCGTAAAGTGCTTCAGAATATGTTGGTGCTATATAAATAAAGTTATTATTATTATGCATATACTCTCATTGCAAAAAACAAACAAACAAAAAAACACTCCCAGATGGAAATATCTACATTAGATAACACTCCCAGATAGAAATGATTGCTGCAAAACCTGGCATGCAGTTATGTCAGTTATGCTTCCTCTGTTGCCCTATAACAAGAGACTACTTTTGGGTAGTGTACCTCTTAGTAAGAGATCAATTACTGCTAGACATGCCTCTTTGACACCCTAGGAAGACATTTTGGCCCATTTACAGACTTTGTGGGGGTGGGGGGGTGGGTGTGCATCACTGGTCTGCGAGAAGCAGAATGGCTTTGAGGAACTACCCACCTTCTAGGCTATCCTGACCTGGCTGTTAGGTGGTGTTCCCCAGGCGACCCAGACAGACCACCAGTAGAGAGGTGACAAGCAAGCGCAGCTCCCAGTTTCCTTGTTAACCATTCAGACATACCGTGTTTCTCCGAAAATAAGACAGGGTCTTATATTATTTTTTGCTCTGAAAAAAGGGCTAGGGCTTATTTTCAGGGTAGGTCTTAATTTTTTCTGTGAAGAACAATCACACATTTGATCGCTTTTTAATTCAACTTTTATCAGACGTGAAACAGCGAAAAAACAGCAGTTCGGCACTTTTGATTCTTTTTTTTCACTACGGCATTCACTATAGAGGTAAAATATTTTTATAAGTCTGTAGACCGGGAGTTTTTGGACACAGGGATACCTAATGTGTATGTGTTTCACAGTAATATTTAATTTTTATATGTATTCTAGTGAAAGTGGGAGGGGGCTTGAACTTATTATTTTGTGTTTTTTATATTTTTTAACTTTTTTTTTTTTTTTTTTCCTAGGGGGGCTTGAACCTGCAATCATCCCCTAGACTGCAATACAACCTATTGCAGTCTATGGGAGATTATCTACATTACTATTGAGGCAATAGTAATATTCCTATGAGAGGCCTGGGAGCCTTCATAAGGCTTCCGACTGTCAAAGGAACAGGTCGGCTCCTGCGATCTCACCCGCGGGAGCCGGCCTGCAACTTCAAAGGTATGGGACCGGTTAGGACTGGCCCCGGGGATAGTTTATCTGCTTTGGGTGGTCGATTTGGATGGGGGGGGGGGTCACGGACTGGCACACTTAACAATGCCCGCGATCAGCGGACTCTGATCGCGGGCATTAACTGCGGGTCTCCACTGTACAAGGAGACCCGGTATAGCAGATATACGGGGTGGGGACCGGCCGTGGGGACTGCGGGGGGGAAGCGCGGAGGTCACTCAATGCCCGTGGTCAGAGTCCGTTCTGATCGCGGGCATTAACTCTGGCGGTTCTGCTACTTTGGTGGACAGGAGGGGGGGGTCACGTTCAACAATGCCTGCGATCAGGGTAGACACTGACCGCGGGCATTAGCTCCAGGTCTCCACGGAGACCCGGTACGGCAGCTATGGTAAGCGCTCTGCAGCAGAGCGGACGCCATCTTTAAGGATCCGGCATCCGCTGTAATCACACGGCAGATGTCGGGAAGGGGTTAAATTAGCTAGGGCTTATTTTTGGAGTAGGGCTTATATTTCAAGCCTTCTCCAAAAAACCTGGAAAACGTAGCTAGGGCTTATTTTCGGGGTAGGTCTTATTTTTGGAGAAACACGGTAGATGGCATCTTCATTACACGCCCCTGTCTCTGCCCAGACCATTTTCATGCACTTAGCAAAAGGAAATTTGATGCCAGTGCCTATTACGTATCCTGCCACTAACAGAAAGCCACCGTCACCTTCATTTGCAGTGGTGTCATGATCAAGAAACCTGGACTGCTACGGACAGTAACTTTATTGTCTTTAGCGAGGAATCCATGTTCTGTTTGGGATCCGATGATGGCTGGATTTGAGTATGAAGGTCTTGCGGCAAGCACTTCAATTCTGCCTTTACAATGGACCAACACACTGTCCCAACTGCTGTTGTGATGATCCGGGGAATCACATATAACAGTCGGTCACCTCCAGTAGTGATATGAGGGACAGCTCAGTGATATGTGCCCAAACACAGCCAGGGTTTCTCAGGAATGTCTTTGCCAGATTTCAACACTCCTTTGGCTTGCATGGTTACCAAATTTAAGACTTTTTGAGCATTTATGGGACCAGCTTGGACGCCAGCCTCGGTAACCTACAAGTGCACAGGATCTGCAGGGCCAGTTGCATTATCTGTGGGTATATATACCAAATGACACCATACAGAGCCTGTATTCCTACATACCCAACCATATCTCATCTTTTTCCAGTATAGAGGTGGCCCAACAGGGCATTAGAGCCTCCTTTCAACTGGTGACAGTGAGCATATTATATCTCCAGTATCTGTTCTACAAACTATTTATTGGAGCAGATTTATCAAAATTGTTGAAAAGAAAATCTGTCTTGTTGCCCATATCAAACCATCACAGCCCAGCTTTCATTTCAAAGAAAGATGAGCTATGTTGGCTAATATGGGCATGTGACAACATCACATAGAGACCGACATAGTAATACAAGTGCATACAGAGAGGATGAGATATTGCAATGATGACAATAATTCCACCATTATTCTTGTTCAGTTAGCCCTTGGATGTCATATAACCCTCTTAACCGAATAGCAAAAACAGAGTAATTCCACACATAAATTAAAATAATTTAGATTTTCTAAATATATCAGTAAAAGGCATAGATATCAAATACAGACACTCCACACGTAGCAAAAAAGGGGAGAGGAAAAAAGTAAGTAAAGGAACTGGGTAATCCTTAAATCCACAATGCACACAGAGTGGCTGTATACAGGGCTACCGAGTAACTAAGTAATTATGCATTGATAATACAGAAGTGGGTGTAAGCAATAAATGCTGCCAATGTCTGAGTCAGGCTGGGTTCACACTGGTCCCTGGTACACATTCGGGGTTTCCGTCCCTGAAATCGTTTAAAAAATGCGGAGAGAAAAGCGCTGCTTCCTATGCTCATGTATCTAGTGACATTATATAGGCCTATCTCCCAGCATATCATTTACGAGTCAAAGTGTCAAAGTGTGAAATCTAACTCTAGGTTTCCGATAGTTGATTCAAAAAGTGACATCACCAGTATTTTAGGTTGTCCAGTGTCACAGCCAAATACTATTTAATGACACCAGATAGGCCCCCCTCCAAGAATTCCATTTATGGATAATAGTGTGAAATCTGACTCCATGTTTCCCATTAGTCCACACAGGGTTGGTTATAATATGATGTAGTTGATTCTAAAAGGATCTGGGTAAGGAAATTGTTAGAGCCCTAAATAGATATAGAATAGTATATATTATAATAATTTTAAAAGTAGATATTCTCCCCAGCATAAGATGTAAAAACAGGACAGTATGATTGCAAGGTACGAGTCCACTGTATTTTTTTGCACAATAATCATACAAGGGTAAAGTGGTGACACACAAGGGACAGTGATGTAATACAGGGGCCACCTCTAAGGGTATTATCCCAACAGACTGCCCAATTTTCACCCTTTAACCCCCATTCAGGAATCTGGACTTTGCTGCAGGAAGTCTGCCAGGCCTCTACCTCCTGAGGTGGTCTCAGTTTGGCAATAGCTTACTAGGCAGATGGAATTGTAGTGCAAAGCACCATAGAAACAGAAGAAAATGTATAAAATCACAGAATGTGTACACAGACTAAACACCTGAAGAGACAGGAAAGCAACCTAAAATCAGAATGGTATAAAAACAGACAGAACAGGAGGCCGAAGGTAGCAGGAGTAAAAGTAGACTAGGATTAAAATTGGAATAATAGAAGCATGCGTGCAGATCAGTGACAAACCAGACAGAGACATAACATTACATAGCCAAACACATTCAGAGCAGACTAAATTAGGCGGAGGCAGTCAGGGATAGACTGAGGATAGCTCACAAGTGTACTCATTAGGCCTATGGGCGGAACCAGGTGCAGCAACAAAAAAGGAAAACACAGTAGCCTGGAGAGTAAGAACTGCTCAATGTGAACCTGAGTCAAGCCGGATGCAGAATATTCTGTGACAGTGTGACAACCAGTGCAGATTGTCAAAGTAGTTCAGCAGTTTACATACATGTGGTTAGTATTTTAGTAGCACTGTCTAACTTCCATGAGCTTCAAAATTTAGAATTTTTGTAAAGTTATTAAAACATGAAAAAAACTATATAAATTTGGTATCACTGTGATTGTACTGACCTGCATAATAAAACTAACATAGCATTTTTACCGCGGAGTGGAAGCCGTAAAAAAAAAAAAAAAGACATAAGTAAACGGCGGTACTGCGTTTTTTTCTCAATTCCACCTCATTCTGAATTTTTTCCCGTTTCCTGTTACATTGTACAAAATAATAAATGGTACCACTTTGAAGTACAACTTGTCATGCAAAAATCAAGCCCTCATATGACTACATAAACAGATAAATGAGAAAGTTATGGCTTTTGGAATGTAAGGAATAAAAAACGAAAACACAAAAATGAAAAATGTCTGCGTCTCCTAAGGGTTAAATCACCCAGTAATATTCATAAAGCCCTCTAATGACCCTTTATATTCACAATGTCCCCAACAACCCCTTTTATAAATAATGTCCCTTATATTCTTTAAACCTCCTTATATAAATAATCTCCCCAAAGTAATAATGCCCACTATAAGGGTTCATTAGTGGGCATTATTACTGGGGGGGAGATAATTTATATAAGGGGGCTGAAAGAATATAATGGGCCACATTTAATATATAATATAGATAGATATATATAATGCAGCCCTTTATATTCTTTCAGCCCCCTTATAAAAATTATCTTCCCTCTATAGCAATAATACTCCCAATGACCCCTTCTATTCTCTATGCCCCTTATATAAATAATCTCCCCATTATAGGAACAATGTCCCCTAACGTGCACTTTATGCCATATATAAGAACTGCAAAAAAAAATAAAATCTTTTACTCACCTGCCTGCGATCCCTTTCTGCTCCGCTGCTGCTGTCTCTCTTCTCTGTGAGGCGCGTGAGCACAGGCAGGACGTCTCACCACAGGAAGCGCTATGCTATGACGTCATTGCGCCGTCCTGTGTGGAGACATCTGTAGTGGCTTGCAGAAGGCTGCACTTCTCACATGTGTTTATGGTGGGCCCCACATAACCAGTTTTCTGGCATAGATGGGTGGTAATGTGGGGAAGGCCACATCCTTGTTCTTAGCTTCACCTTCCATGAATGGGAGTGGAGCAGGACAGAACGGGGACACCTCTGTCCGACATATTTATGTTGCATAGTTGTGTCACAGAAGAAGCTTGAGAGTAGATTATATGGGATAATCAGCATTTACTTCTTAGAACATGAGGTAAACAGCATCAAAACGTTAACACAGCAAAACTTGAAAGTAAAAAGGACCTTTTACAATAGAGAGATAAAAAGCAAGGTACAGCAAGTCTCACATAGCATACCATTACACTCTATTCAGCATATAACACTAATAACATCGCCATCTACTGTCAGATAGATGTAAACTTCTCCACACAAATAAGTCTATCTGTTGCATATATATGTATATAGTATATACCAACACCCTTTCTCAACAGTAAGAACTTATTCAGTTAAATATAATCTCTTCATCAGTCTCTGGTGTCTTTCAGCACTCAACGCCTTTGTGAAAATATCTGCTGTCATATCTTCAGTTGGGCAGTATTCTAAATTCAGAATTCCTTGTTCCTGATGATCCCGTAAGAAATGAAACTTCACATCAATGTGTTTAGTTCTGGGATTAACTCTTTCCATCTGAGCAAGAACAAGACATCCTTGATTGTCTTCATGTAACGTTGTTGGTCCTAACTGTTGTTGTCCTAAGTCTCTTAGTAGTTGTCTTAACCAAAGAACTTCTTGACTCGCATGAGCGGCGGCTACATATTCTGCTTCTGTAGACGATAGTGTTACTATAGATTGTTTTTTACTAGTCCAACTAATTGGTCCGCCCGAGAGTAAGAAAAGATAGCCACTGGTAGATTTTCTATCAATTGGATCTCCAGCCCAGTCTGCATCAACATATCCAGTTAAAACGCATTCATCACTTGCAGGTAGTTTCAGTTTAACGTTGCTAGTTCCTTTCAGATAACGTATTACTCTCTTTACAGCTTTCCAATCCATTTCATTGGGGTTTGACACTTTTCTGCTCAAAATTCCTACTGCTGCTGCAATGTCTGGCCTTGTAACAGTCGCTAAATATAGTAATTTTCGCATTGCTTTTCTGTATAGCTCATTATCTGGTAACATATTTTGTTCACTTTTAATTTCCTTCAGATAATTAGTTTTCATTGGAGACTTTACTGGTTTCGCATCTTTCAGTCCAAATGTTTCTATTATATCTTTGATCATGTGATTTTGGTTACGTTGGAAACTCCCATCTTCTTCTCTTTCTATCTGTATCCCTAGGTAATGCTTCACATTTCCCAGATCTTTGATCTCAAAGTGTTGATCCAAAATTTTCCGTATTTCAGCTTCATCCCTTTCTCTTTCAAAACAAACTAAAATATCATCAACATATATCAGTACATAGATCCATCTGTCATCTAGTTTCTTTGTGTATAGACAGGGATCCGCTTTGCTTCTTAGAAAATGTTCATTTATGAGCACTTCAGTGATTTTATCATTCCACGCTTTAGCGGCTTGTTTTAAACCGTATATACTTTTCTGTAGCTTACAAACCATGTTTGGTTTCTCTTTATCTTTGAATCCTGGAGGTTGTTCCATGTAAATTTCTTCTGTTAAATCTCCATTCAGAAATGCTGTCTTTACATCCAGATGTTTCAATTCCATTCCTTTAGTAGCTGCAACCGCAAGCAAAGTTCTGATTGTAGTATGCTTGACAACCGGAGCAAATGTTTCATCATAGTCTTCTCCGTATTTTTGAGAATAACCTTTAGCTACGAGTCTTGCTCGGTATTGTTCAGCGGTGCCATCTGTTTGGTATTTAACTTTAAAAACCCATTTACATCCTATAGCTTTTCTCCCTTTTGGTAATTCTGTCAGTGTCCATGTCTTTGAATCATGCATGGATTTCATTTCTGTTTCTGTAGCCTTTATCCACTTATTGGCCTCTTCTTCTGAAAGTTGAGATATATCCTCCCAAGATGTAGGTTCATATACTTTATTTGTACTTGCCTTGTATGAAAGACGTACTGGTGGTTTTCCTTTGTTTTCTCTCATTGAACGTCTTGGTTCTGTGTCTGTCTGTAGTTCTATCTCTTCACTTTCAGTATTTTGAACTTTATCAATTTCAACTTCTTTTTCATCAGATGTTCCTGCACTTATATCACTGTTGTCTCTCTCATTTCTCATTTCCAGTGATGTCATAATGTTATCATTTAGATCTTCAATGAATGTTACACTGTTACTCACCGTAACTCTGTCTTTTTTAGGATCTAGGATTCTGTATCCTTTGCAGTTGTCACTATATCCAACAAATATTCCTTCTATGGCTCTGTTTTGAAGTTTGGAGCGTTTCTCTTCTGGAACAAAAACAAAAGCTTTGCAACCAAAAACTCTTAAATGATTCACACTTGGTTTCTTACCATGCCACAGTTCATATGGGGTTTTTTCCAGTTTTCTTGAAAAAAGTCTATTTTGCAGATAAGTAGCTGTCATTGCTGCTTCACCCCAGTATTTCTCTGGTAGTTTGGAATCTGTTAGCATGCATCTTATCATTTCAGTCAGAGTTCTGTTTTTCCTTTCTGCTACGCCATTTTGTTCAGGTGTGTATGGAACAGTTTTGTGATGCTCTATTCCATTCTGTCTTAAATAGTTCTCTATTTGGTGTCCTGTGAATTCACCTCCATTATCACTTCTAATGATGATTGGCTTCCTCTGAAACTTATTATACGACTTTGACACGTATTCTTCTAATTTACTGAAAACTTCACTTTTGTTCTTTATTAAGTACGTGACTGTGTATCTTGAGTAGTCATCTATAAAAGTCACCATATATCTATTACCTCCTGATGTGGTTACTTTCATGGGTCCACATACATCAGTATGCACCAAGTCAAGTGGTTTTGTGCCTTTTGTTTCACTCTCTTTAG
The DNA here is from genome assembly GCA_947044405.1 of Leptodactylus fallax. NCBI lineage: Eukaryota > Metazoa > Chordata > Amphibia > Anura > Leptodactylidae > Leptodactylus > Leptodactylus fallax. The sequence goes on from CAMRHE010000016.1 coordinate 8,509,220, forward strand.
GTATAGACACTCTTGTAGCTTTAGATTTTATACAACATTCACATCTTACAATAATTGAGCAATCAGATATCAACAGATCTTTTGTCAAATTTTTGTTCTGTAATGCCATGATACTCTCAGGATGTCTGTGTCCTAAGCGTCTATGCCACATGTGAATACAATTCTTGTGATCATGTGTACATAACTTCATCTGTTCCTTTAATGTGTCTAGATGATATAATTGTTCACCTGCTTTTACATTTATTATTATCTTGTCTCCTGCTAGGATTGTACATTCATCAACTTTGAATTTTACAGTAAGTCCTTTAGCTGTTAGACGTTTTACAGATAATAGTCCTCCATCTAGTCCTGGAACATATAACACATCCTTTACTAGTATCTTTGAATTATGCCCAAATTTATCAGAATAGATTAGCATTCCTTGTCCAGTACCTTCTGCGGTTATTTTGCTCCCATCTGCAAGGTAAATAGCTTCCTTCTTATTTAGATCAAGTTCAGTAAAGAAGCTCTTATTACTTGTCATGTGACTTGTTGCTCCTGAGTCAATATACCAACTCATTGATAACCTTTTATCGGTTACTTTAAATGTACCATTCCAGTGATCTGCATGTGGGTTAGATATTGTGCTTTTCACCTTCTGTTTACTTTCTTTATGGTATAACTTCTGTTCTGCTTTCCATATAGTACAGTCTTTCTTTAAATGTCCCTTTTTCTTGCATCTGAAACATTCTCTTGTTTCTGTTTTATAGGTCCTCTTATCTGTAATTTTAAGAGCATTTACACTGTCCTTTTCTGTGGAATCATTTGTTTGTTCTTTCCTTCTCTGGTATTCATCTATGAGTCGTGTTTTTACAAACTCTAGTGTAATGTCTGCTTCAGGTCTTGTTTCTAGTGCATTTATCAAAGCAGTGTATGAATCCGGCAAGCTACACAATACTATTGCTGCTACATGGCTTTCTTTAATATCTTCACCAACTGATCTCAGCTGTGTTATCACTTCCATCATGGAGTTTATGTGCTCCTGCATGTCTTCCTGTGCACTTAATCTCATCTTGTAAAGTTTCCTTAGCAGAAACAATTTGTGATTTAAGCTGGATCTTTCATGTAACTTTCTCAATGCTTCCCACATTCCCTTTGCTGTATTCTCATTCCTTATGTGGATTAACTGATCATCTTCCACTAATAAGCTGATAGTAGCTCTTGCTTGTCTGTTTTTCTTATCCCATGTCTCATTATTATCATTGGGTCTATCTGTAGTGATTACATCCCATAAATCATCTTTAGACAATAACATCTCCACTTTGAACTTCCATAACTGATAGTTCTCATTGTTCAGCTTAGCTACTGTAAGTCTGAGTTCTGAATTGCTGGTCATTTTAACTTGTCTTACTTGTTTGGAGAGAATTGTTCTGAAGAATCCTTTTGCATTCACTGGGTCTTTTTGTCTTCTATGCCTGGGCCCATAACCTGTTGCATAGTTGTGTCACAGAAGAAGCTTGAGAGTAGATTATATGGGATAATCAGCATTTACTTCTTAGAACATGAGGTAAACAGCATCAAAACGTTAACACAGCAAAACTTGAAAGTAAAAAGGACCTTTTACAATAGAGAGATAAAAAGCAAGGTACAGCAAGTCTCACATAGCATACCATTACACTCTATTCAGCATATAACACTAATAACATCGCCATCTACTGTCAGATAGATGTAAACTTCTCCACACAAATAAGTCTATCTGTTGCATATATATGTATATAGTATATACCAACAATTTATTATAACTCACTCCAGTTTTTTGGCATGAGTTATATACAGGAAATATAGGCCAGTTCCTGACTGGTGTAGATTTCCACTCTGGCACACGGACGTGTGTCTGATTTATTAAAAGGCCGGAGCCTCTTGATAAACCTGGTGTGCCTTGTGACTGTCAGGCTCTTTATTAAGACTGGTGTACAAAAAGTCAGTCTTAAAGGAGTTGTCCAGGATCTGAATGTTTTTGATAGTGATGACCACAGGAATTAGTTGAATAACGCAAATGATAAAACTGTTAAAGCCCTCAAAACTTCACATATGAGAAAACCCGAAAATGTGTCTGGTCCTGGACCAGAAATTGGCCTGGTACTGAAGTGGTTAATGATTGATATGTCAGTCTTGCGATAACCTGTTTAGACTGCAAAGATTTCATTATAAATCATCAAGTAACCTAGTAAAGTAGAGCGGCAAATTCCTGAGAAAAGTCATCAGCCATGCTAATACCGCAAAACTGATTATTATGTAAAATATTACAAATTATTTCTCTGTCTAAAATGTAGATCAATCATTGGCAAAGTATAAGAAGAGGGGAAGTAAAGCTCAGTTTTGGTCAGTTTTAGACATTTTGTTAAAAGGGCTCTCAGATTTAAACAATCCCTACTTATAAAAAGGTCATTTGACAATAAGAGACTCTCAAAGTCTCCCCTTGCTGGAACCTCCAGCGATCAGCTGTAATCACTGGTGGAATACACAATAAGTGCTCACTTTTCCTGCAGCGAAACTGAGACAATCTAAGTAGCGGTGTCCACCATCAGGGCATGGAAGTGCTGCTGTAAAAAGGGGCATGCGGTGAGCAGGAGGATGCATGATGGTGGTGGTAGTGCAGGGCTGATGGGGGTAGTAGTCACAGTTGTGTCACTGGCCTGAGTGGTCTATAACCCTGTTCCCCTGTCACACACATGGACCTCTTTCAATTCAGCTGTTACCTTTTTGCAGAGCACAGGCTGTAATGACTTCTGTGACAAAGAGACCAGTAACAACGGTTTTAAAGAAACTTTACTAGGAACACCTCTTGTAAGGCAAAGTACATATATCACAGTCTCTTTGGTAGTAAATGGCAGTGCAGCTTTTACACTTCTTAGGGGGCGTTCACACTACCGTTGTGACCGTCAGTAGTGTCCGTTGCTATTGTCCGTTACAAGATTTTAGCATCGGACACTAGCTGAATAGTCAGAAATCCGTTAAAATTTCCATTAATTTCAATGGGTTTTTATATTGTGTCCGTTAGTGTCCGTTTACACCAAATCTGTCAGAAGTCCGTTTTTTTTTCACGGACAAAAATCCTACATGCAGGACTTTTTGTCCGTTTGAAAAAAACGGATTCTTGACGGACAGCAAGTGTCCGTTATTTTTTTAACATTGAAGTCTATGGGTAACGGACTTATAACGGACAGTAACTGATAGCCATCAGTTACTGTCCGTTATTTTATGTCCGTTTATTTTCCCTGCGCATGCTCAGAAAGGAGAAACAAACCAAAAAAAAAAAAAAACTAACAGTGTTAAAGACGACCTTTCGTGTCCTCAGGCACATGCGGTTTTACATACCGCTAGAAAGCCGACAGCGTGCTGAATTCAGCGCACTGCCGGCTTTTCCTGTGTGTGCCCCGGGGCTGGAGATATCGGCGGTGTAAGTTACATGGTTTACTGTTAGAAGGGTGTTCCTGACAGTCTAGCTGCGCTGCGAGGAACGCCCTACCTGACATTTCTATTCGTTCACAGATTTGTACTGAGGGGGCGTTCCTCACAGCTGAGCATCATCGCTGGGCAGTAAGGAACGCCCCCTCTCTCTGTACTCGTCTATAGTGCTGTACTGTCAGAGGGGGCGTTCCTTACTGCCCGGCGATGACGCTGAGCTGTGAGGAACGCCCCCTCAGTACAAGTCTATGAACGAAGAGAAGTGTCAGGGAGAGCGTTCCTCGCAGCGCCCTTCTAACGGTAAACCATGTAACTTACACCGCCGATATCTCCAGCCCCAGGGCACATGCCGGGAAAGCCGGCAGTGCGCTGAATTCAGCGCGCTGTCGGCTTTCTATCGGTATTTGACATGAAAGGTCCTCTTTAAAAAACGGACACTACCTGATGCTAACGGACACTAATGATGCTAATGTGTCCGTTTTTTTAACTGAACCATTAATTGGATCAGTTAAAAAAAACGGACACATTAACATCAGTTAGTCTCCGTTATGATAGGTGTCCGTTTTTTGTTTTTTTTAACGGACACCTTCATAACGGACTCCAACGGTAGTGTGAACCCTGCCTTACAAGTAGTTGCAGTACTTCAGTCACAGTCCCATATATCCTCTGTAATAGCAGGTATGCAGATTCTGAGTACGTATTAGTTAATGTGTACACGGTCCTGTGCAGCTTTAGCTCTACCTTGGGAGATATAACACAGCTCGGCTATACTGTGCAATGTGGTGCAAGAGAGTACTTACAAGGTAGGTGCTAGAGCAATGCCCTATCGCAGGGTGCTAAAGCGCTGATTCAACGACGTGGAAACCGCTTAGGTTAGATCCAGCTGGGGAACCCATGAAAAGCGTGGATCCAGGCAGAGGACTTCTTTATCCAACAGGTTATTCCTCTGGCTTAGGCCGATAGAACAGGGTTAGGTTTTTAGATGATATCCCAGGTGTGGACCGGCAGGAGTTCAGTAGTTGAGATGGACTGGTAGCTGTATATAGCCCATGTGAGGGTCTTACCAGCTTGGAGAAATGCTGGCAGACATGTGCACTGGCTGGAGGCCAGGCTGAGACTCCATTTGCAACATCCTCTCCCTGTGTAGGCAGGGGCTGGACTAGGGACTTGTCCCCGCTTGCCACAGAAGCAGCGTGTGCTTCTGTAGGCCGAGAGCAAAACATGTGACTGAAGCAGCACGAGACTAGACATGTGAGTTTGCAGAACTAAGACAAGGTGTAAAGCTAGTTAACCCTTACACTGTTGCAGACAATCCTCAGTGTATGCTAAGTAATGCAGTAGAATACAAAATACAGCACACAAAAAAAGGCTGACATGAGAAATTACCGTCTGACAAAATACAAGATATTATGACGGCATAATGATGATTTAAACAGAACGTTCACATCCCGTTCTGGGACATTGCACTGCCACCAGATGCTTCAGGATGCATGCGTTTACTGCTATTTCCCAGAACACCTGTACTTTCCCATTGGAAGCAATGAAAGTCCATGTGCAGTCCCCAATTAGTGGTAAATGTATGTGTCCAGGAGCACCATATGGCAGCACCCTTACGGTAGTGAAACCCTATGCATCTGGACGTAGCTATATTCTTAGACCACTGGTACTTTTACTTTAATGTAAAGCTGCGTTCACATGGTGTGTTTTTTGTGCAAAAACACACCATTATACAGAATAATGTCCCATAGTTGCCCCTTCACACTGTATAATGGACCATAGTTGCCCCTTCACACAGTATAATGTCCCATAATGGCCCCTTCACAGTATAATAATAGCAGCTTCGTTTCAGCCATGTTTGGTTTGAATGAAACTGCTGGGAAAGAACTCATGCTGCCATGCCAGGGAAATAAGCCTCACCGGGGATTGCCGACCCCTGGTGTAGAATGACTGAGGGTAAATTTATCTCCTGGGCATTAAAATGCAATATCTAGACTGAAGGCGAAAATCTCTCTTAGTCATTAGGAATGCATTATCTAGTGGCATGACTGTTGATCTATCAATACCCCGCACTCAGTGTACTGTGGATTTACATATGTATGTCATATAATGGAATGGATAGTTATTGAGGAGTGGGGGTAAAAAGTTACGTATATCACAATATCCTGCCTATCTGGGTGAGACACCAGCATTGAGGTGAAGGTGGTGGATGTAGGGGGACGATAGTTTCACATACAATACTGAGCTACTACCATTACTTTTGAGGTCCCCACATGAAATCTTTTATTTTTGGAGACTGATTTTAAATACTTACCAATAAAAGTTACTTTTCAGGGTGCGTTCAAACTTGCGCCCAGAGTCCGTCCGTCGTGAATCCGACCTAAATGTCAGAAAAAAGGATTGGGAAAGGTTTGAAACGGTTTGTTTAAAAACCCATTCACTTCAATATGTTTTTAAAGCAATGCGCAGGTGTCCGATTACAGGCTCTGCGCCGCGAAGCCATGGTTTTTTTTGGTCGGAAACAAAATCTGACATGCAGGAATTTGTGTCCGACCAAAAAAAAAACGGCTTCGCAGCGCAGAGCCTGTAATCGGACACCTGCGCATTGCTTTAAAAACCCATTGAAGTGAATGGGTTTTTAAACAAACCGTTTCAAACCTTTCCCAATCCTTTTTTCTGACATTTAGGTCGGATTCACGGCAGACGGACTCCGGGCGCAAGTGTGAACGAAGCATTAGTTAGATCTCTACCTTCTGTGCTGAAAAGAAGCATGTAATAAGCAGGTAGCACAAAAAGCACAGAGAAGTCTATTGTGTAACAGTAGTGGAAATGATGAATAGATGCTGGGTGCAGAGCAGAGGATTGCCTGTAATACCGAAGATGGACAGAAGGGCAGAAACCGGTATAGAAAAGTGGACAAAATAATACAAATTATACAAATGATGCAGAATTTATACACGTAGCGCCAAATGCATCGATTAGTGCACATGTAGAATGGCAGGATTTAGTGTATGGAGGCTGCCAGACATGGAAACGATTGAGCCACTTTGGTTCATGTTTTCTCCACCTAACCAGCAATCGGCAGATATCACAGGGGTTGGACCAACACCAACTGGACACTGATGGCATAGTCAAGCAATATATGTTAATCACGTCATTTGGTTTCAGTGCCACTTCTGGGCAAACGGCTGCAGTTTCTTCCTCTGCCGCTTCAGTGCCCGTCTTCTGCTGTGATGTTCCTGCTCTGGCTGCACATTGGCACTGAGTTGCTAAGATGATGTAAGTTTAAAGGGAATTGTCCTGCCATGCCATGCCTGGTGATTGTGGTCCATACCCTGTCCTAGCTCTAATTTCCTGTGCCGTTGCATACCTCCCAACCTTCAGATGATCAAAAGGAGGACAAACTTACGTATCATAAGCCATGCCCCTGACTCCGTCCATGCCCCCTGTTGCTCCATCCAATCTATAGTGGTCCTGAGACAGTATAATGTGCTTTTAATGGTCCCGACATGATATAATGCCCCCTTGGGCCCCCCACACAGTATAACATCCTACCAGTGGCCTCCACACAATACAATCCCCCCTCCCCATATCCGCACACAGTATAATGTCCCCTTGTGGCTTCCACAGCTTAATGTCCCCTTCCTTGTGAACCCCACACAGTATAATGCACCCTCATAATGGTCCCTATACAATATTATGCACCCTCATTGACCCCCACATGATGACCCCCATCGTAGCGCCCTTTACAGCTATACCAGCGCTTATAACTTTCTCCAATGCCCTACTAAAGATACAAGTAACTACTACAATAATACATTGTGAGACAAGGGTTGGGGACCCTTATTCTGGAGGTGGCTGCATATCCTAAAGGTAAAACTTACATCTACTGGACATTTATGGCGGATCCTGTGTATATGTGTATAAATATCCCTTTACGTACTATGAAGACCCATAAAGAGGCAGATACACGGCGGTGTAATATACACTGACTTTATTTATAACTTTATTCAAGATGTAAAATGAAGATGTTTTTAGAAGTCAGGGCACTAGTCCTTAATGCGGCCCGATGATGATGGGCCCTGGAGAGCTGAAGATGGGCTCTGGAGGAAAATGGCAGCAGGCAATGAAGAGCTGATGATACGTGATGAAATCTGGCTGAGGAAGATCTGGTAAATGTCAAGTCCGGTGGCGAGAACAGAGACCAAGACTGGAATCTGCCTCGATGCAGCAGGAAATCCACTTATGCATTGAATGCGTCTGACTGCGGAAAGTCCGGGTGAAGGTCAAGTCCGATGGGGTGCAGCAGGAAATCCACTTATGCAGTGAATGCGTCTGACTGCGGAAAGTCCGGGTGAAGGTCAAGTCCGATGGGGTGCAGCAGGAAATCCACTTATGCAGTGAATACATCTGACTGCGGTAAGTCTGGTGAAAGTCAAATCCGATGGCGAGAACAGAGACCGAGCCCGGAATCTGTCTCTGAAGCACAGGTCATCTGATCCTGACATGGTGTCTACCATGTATTTGGCTTGTGGTAGAGTTGTAACCACCAGCTGTATGCCATATTTATTGTAGGGGCACAGCGAGACACCCGCTCTGGAATAGTGGTCTGCAGATAAAGAAAATGTAACTGGTCAGGTCATCATATATGCACCAGCAACTATTTACTACCGGTCATCATATACAGGTGCATCTCAATAAACTAGAATATTTTTGAAACGTTCATTCATTTCAGTTATTCAGTAATTCAATTCATAATCAACAGTCTTCCATGATTGTGTGTCCTACTGAACTAGACTGAGGGACCATTTAAAGGCTTAGGAAACCTTGGCAGGTGACACACTGAATTTACAATACTGAACTTTTTCACAATATTCTAATTTTCTTAGATTTGGGTTTTCATTACCTGTAATCCATAAACAACATTTACAGAAATAAAACACTTGAAATAGACAACTCTGTGTTTAAAGAATCTAGAAAATATAGGAGGTCACTTTTTTAATTTAATTACTGAAATAAATAAACGTTTCAAAGATATTCAAATTTATTGATATGCACCTGTATCTCTATAGGGGTCGGAGCTCAGTTTTCTGCTACAGAGCTCCAAATCCCTGCTTTCTTTCACATGGCAGTAATTAAAGTTCTTGGAGCCATTAGGAGGAGCCGTGGGGTTTACTGGATATAGATCAATGGGATCTGCACATCACGATCAGTGGGAGCTCCCCCCCTAGTGGTGGCTGCAGGCAGTCACAGTTTTATCATGGTAGTGCAGGGGGTTTGGAGTATTTTCTACTTATGGTTGCTGCTCTGCTCGTCTTCCTACAGAATATCAACCGTAAACTATTTAAGGTCATGACTCAGCTTATCCGGGATGTGACATCATAGCTGGTATTATTATGAGCTTATGTCATCAAACACATTAAAGTCTATGACTACTATAACTAGGACTTACCTTATTTAGGTTCTGGTGGGTGCCCGTGATGTGAACCTTTTGCTGGGTCAGACGGCAGATTGAAACTCTTCTGGGTGCTGAGGACCAATACTTCCTTGTGGGGTTACTGGTGGGGTCAGGAGATGTTGTACTCTGTGCTTCATTTTGTCTATTACAGACTCCTGGTGACACGGAGGATCCGATCTGCTGCGATATTCCTTAGAACCTCAGGCTGTTCTTCTAAGTGCCCCGGTGGTTACACACTTGAGTCCAGGCGTAGACAGTGACACCAATACTTGTAATGAGGAGCAGAAGACAATGGCCATGGGCACAGGATTGTTCTTATATGGCCACACTGCTGTATCCGAAATAATCAGAAGACACCATAAATATAAACCAGAAAGATCACAAATCATCAATACCCCAATGAACATACAATGTCTTCTTCTGGATGATCAGACCCCTCCCTGTAATATCAGTGCCCCCCCACACCCACCCCATTAGGGTTGTCAAAGTAAATGGGAAGTAAAGACAATGGGTATTTACCAGTGTTTACATGTCTGTGGGCCCTGGACCGGAACCGGGTCAGAGGTTCAGAAGAGGCCGCAGCTCTGCTGAGGATCCGTTCTGGGGAAGCCTGTGATCCTGCCATTCTGCAGGCAGGATATCAGATGATCTCTCATCTTCTCATGCTTGAACGTCGCTGTGGGGTCACCATCATCTGCCAGAAGCTCAAAGGCAAATGCTATGGCAAATACCCCACAGTCGTAGCCGTTCCTCTGCTGATCTACATTGAGAAATCTCAGGTGTTTCAGGGGCTCATGGACCACTTCACTGTAGATATTTTTTATCTGTTCCCGGATTGATGGAGACAGATGGTTGTTGTTGATGCTGTCGGCCACCAGGATGTCGCCATTTTTGAAGCTTGTTGTCAGCCAGTGCACCCTGTTCTCATCATAGTGGATCTGCACAGCCTTTTGTAGTACACTGTATCCTGGGAAGAGAAGAACGGCGGTGGGCTGGAGGCCATCAAAGTCCTCAAACTGATTGTGTAGGAGCTCCTGGGCCTTATTGATGATGTCATCGTCTAGCATGCCGGCCTGCCCTGTGCTCTTCAGGATGGATAAGTGCTCTGGAGACAGGTTGTTTATGTTCTGATGTCTCCGGGTATCAGGCGTTTCCACTTTTGGTGTTTCCAGCACTGGGCAACCAAGAATGTTTGTATATGAATCAGTAATGGTTTCTACTTCAGCTCTTTTGGCTGGTGGCGATGTCCCGGGCTGACTGTCCTCAGAGGTTGGTGCTTTTCTCTTCTGGTTGACTTTGGGAGCTTCACCGGAAGTCATTCTTATGTCCAGCAATTTAAAGTTCTTAAAGGAGAAGTCACCTTTCTTTGCTGCTTGTTGTTTTGGATGACTTTTTATATTGGCTTGTAGCCTTTCAGTCTTTTTCGCCTTTTTTGCAGCTGGTGAATTTTGGACAAGCGATGGCTCCACAGCATCAATGCCTCGGGGTCTTTTTTTTTGGGCGCTCCCCACTTTCTGTCTTTTCTTCCAGGGACAGACCTTGTGGTATTTGGGGCCCCTCATGTACACCCTTTAGATCAGCAGGAATATCTCCACTTGCTGCACTTGTGGCAGTGGAGTCCATGTCCGCTGCTATGTAGTTTTGTCTCTTCTCACCTGAGTCTTGGCATATAATGTCTTCTTTACGTCTTTTCACACCAACTGACCTGGAGAAGTTTCTTCTGACCTGTGTAGTTGATTTTTTGGCCAGGGAGCTGGAATTTCTCATCAGAGTTCTCCATTTTCGAGAGAATTTGGTCAGAAGGGTGGAGCCAATGAACTTACAGGTGGAGAGAGTAGTGACTAGCAGCCGGTCACCAAATCGACGTCTATGAGATCTCATGATGGCGTCTATATTGAGTTTTCTCTTTCTTCTTTCTGACGTTGTGTGTATCCTACAGAGAGTCACACTAGAATGAGGACCGAGATCTGGGTCTTGTCCTCTTACAGACTTTGGTCATTGTGATGTCATCAGTGACAGTTCCAGTTCTAGAACCTCAGCCTGTACCATGGCCAGTGACATCACAATACTCCTCCAGGATGGAGGCTAAGTTATGTTAACCCTTTAATGACCAGAGAATGTCATGTGTTATTGAACCAAGATATCTGGATTTACTTTATTGCTTCAGCTTTTCTAATTTTTAATGATCCAAGTCATTTTTATCTACTATGTCATGAGAGATATGACTTTGTTTCTACAGCAGAATACATTCCGCAGCTGCTGTAGAACCTCTTTTGAAGGGCTGGGTCCACACGTGGTCGAATTTTTGGTGGGGCTCTTGCTGTGTACACTATGAGGTTCTGCAGAAGCTAAGACACGGAACTATAGAATATATACTGCAGCTGTTGAAGAACTTCTGAGAGGGAACAACAGTACATGTCAGATAATGTCTATAGGGCCCCTTTGTAGCTGCACTGGCTGTACATATGGAAGGCCCGCCCCACAAGGAGCAGGGACATCAGATATTCACTATATTAAAATGCAAAAGCCTGCAGGTAATGTGTTACAGAGCAGGAACTGAGGGCATTGATATATAGATTTGTGGGATAAGGTTCAGAATAGAGGATCAGAACAACAGACATAACAAATGACTGCATGACAGATAAAAAAAAATTAAAACTTTCTGTTTCTGAAACATGTGATCTACAATATAGAGAAATCTTTTTAATCAAAGTCTTGGAGTGCTAGCTATCTGGTTTCTAAAACTGATGGTCTATCATTAGGATAGGCTATCAATATTGTATCTGCACGGATCTGACACCCAGGACCCCCACAGATCACCTGTACCGAGACAGCATGGCTCCCAGTATTGTTTACATCCCGGAAGCCGCGCTGCTCACTCGCCGTACAAACTGTAGCGGTGGGTGTAGGTACTGCGGTGCTGCCCCATAATCTTCAAAGGGTAAGTATTTAGTCCCTTTGCTATGACACTTGAAATATAGGTCTGGGGAACTTCCATTTCTCTACATCATGTTTGAGATGTTTCTACACCTTGACTTGATTCCACCTGTGGTAAAGTCAGTTAACTGGACATGGTTTTGGAAAGACGTCCCCCTGTTTATATAAGGTCTCACTGCTGATAAGGCTGCATATCAGAGCAAAAACCATGAGAAGGAAAGAACTTCTTGTACAACTCAGAAGGTGGAGGTGAAGATCTGGAAAAGGGGACAAAAAAGTTCTGCTGCACTGAAAGACCCCAATAGCACAGAGAACTCCATTATTCTTAAATGGAAGAAGTTTGGAACAACTGGGACTCTTCCTAGAACTACCTACCCCACCAAACTAAGTAATAGGGCATAAGAGCCTTGGCATGAGTGGTGACCAAGAACCCAATTATTACTCTGGTTGAGCTCCAAATATCCTGTGTGCATACGGAAGAAAATTCTAGATGGTCAACTATCACAGTATTCCCCCAATCTGGGTTTTATGGCAGAGTGGTCAGAAAGAAGCCTCTCCTCACTAAAATACACATGAAAGCCTGTCTGGAGCTTGCTAAAAAGCACCTAATGGACTCACAGACTGTGAGAAACAAAATTCTCTGACCTGATGAAACCAGGATTGAACTTTTTTTGCTGGATTTTAAGTGTCATGTGTAAAGGAAACCAGACACAGCCCAATACACCATCCCAATCCAATACTATCCCTATAGTGAAGCATAAGTGTTTTTTGGAAGCTGGGAAAGGGAGACTGGTCAGGGTTGAGGGAAAGCTGAACTGAGCAAAGTACAGAGGTATTCTTAGGTATTCTTAAAAGGGATTTCCAGGCTAAAAATATTGATGACCTATTCTAAGAATTGGTCATCAATATCAAATCAGACTCCCTTGGACCCCCACCAATGGGCTGCTCTCAGCAGCTGATACACAGAGAATGGAGCAGGAAGCAGACAGCTCTGTTCTCTGTGTAGTGGCCAGACCAGCTCGCTTTCAATTGAATAGGACCTAAGCTGCAGTAACCTGTTTTGACCACTTAGAATAAGTCATCAATATTTTTAGACCGGAAGACCCCTTTAGGTTGAGGCCCCATGTTGCGGAAACACAGCTTTTTATGTTGCAGTTTTTGCTGCGTTTTTTTTAGCCAAAGCCAAGAATGGCTACAAAAGGAATGGGAAATATCTAGGAAGCTTCTTATACTTCTCCCTTCTGCCCAATCCACTCCTGGCTTTGGCTCAAAAAACCACAGCAAAATCTGCAACAAAAAATGCTGTGTTTCTGCAACGTGGGGCCTCAGCCTTCATGAAGACCTGAGTGCTCTGGACCTCAGACTGAGCAGAAAGTTCACCTTCCAACAAGCAAACGACACTGAGCACACAGCCACAACAACACAGGAGCGACTAAGGGACAACTCTGTGAAGCATAGTGCAGTCATAACTGTGTTCAGTATGAAGTGGGGAAATTTATTATCCCATCTATAACCAGTTTTCTGGCATAGATGGGTGGTAATGTGGGGCAAGGCCACATCCTTGTTCTGAGTCTCACTTTCCATGAATGGGGGTGGAGCAGGACAGAACGGGGACACCTCTGTCCGACATATTTATTATAACTCACTCCAGTTTTCTGGCATGAGTTATACACAGGAAATATAGGCCAGTTCCTGACTGGTGTAGATTTCCACTCTGGCGCACGGAGCCTCTTGATAAATCTGGTGTGCCTTGTGACTGTCAGGCTCTTTATTAAGACTGGTGTACAAAAAGCCAATCTTAAGGGGGTTGTCCAGGATCTGAACATTTTTGATACTGATGACCTATCCACAGGATAGGTCATCAGATTGGTCAGGGTCCAATACCCATACCGATCAGCTGATGCGGCCGCTGGAAGCCGTATACTAAGTATACAGACAGTATCAGCCCTGCATCTATTCAAATAAATGGGATGCAGTTGCAGGCGCTAACGATACACTGTAAGTACACTACATCTCAGCTCCCATTCACTTAAATAAGAGTAGAGCTTCATCCGGTTATATACTTAGTATATGACTTTCAGCGGCCATATCAGCTTATGTCTCAGTACAGATTTATTAACCACTTTCATACCGCCCATTAGGTTTTTATGTCCGGATAGTGGCTTCCTTGTACCGGTACGTCCTTGCAGTTTTCAGCAGCTGCACAAAATAGTGCAGCTGCTGAAATGGGGAGCCGGCTATGGGCACAGCCATGATGCGGCTGCCCTCTGACCCGGCGGTCACGTGATCCGCCGGGATCAGAGTCTGTTAGAGCTGCTGGGTCCTACAGGACCCAGATCAGCTCTATAGTAACGTTCAGGAGGCTGTATTCCTCCTGCAACTGGGGCTATATGTTTCAGCCCCAGTTACAGGGGAAATCCGCCTCTCCCCACCAAAAAAAATTGTGATCTTTGGGGACACAATGTAAAAAAACAAAATAAAATGAATAGAAAAGTAAAAAAAAAAAAAAAAACTATTTAAATAAAATAATTTAAAAAAATAATAAAATAATACGTTAAAAACACGCCCTTATTACAGGTTCTAGCCCCACCACTGATGACAAAATACAAAATAAAAATTACCGTAACAGAGAGGAAAATCTATTTTATAAAGTTTTTTTGTAGCACTTTGTGCTATTAAATTAAAAAAAAAAAAACGAAAAGTGAAAAACAGACATCTTTTCCCTCCTCTTTTGTTTATATTTTCCCGGATATATAAAAAAATTAACACACATGCAAAAATAAAACCAACATAAAAATAAAGCCCTATGTGTCTCCGAAAAAAGACGCAGAATTAGTTGAATAACCCAAATGATAAAATTGTTACAGCCCTCAAAACTGCACACACGAAAAAACCCGAAATTGTGTCTGGTCCTGGACCAGAAATTGGCCCGGTACTGAAGTGGTTAATGATAGATATGTCAGTCTTGCGACAACCTGTTTAGATTGCAAAGATTTCATTATAAGTCATCAAGTAACCCAGTAAAGTAGAGTGGCAAATTCCTGAGAAAAGTCATCAGCCATGCTAATACCGCAAAACTGATTATTATGTAAAATATTACAAATTATTTCTCTGTCTAAAATTGAGATCAATCATTGGCAAAGTATAAGAAGAAAGTAAAGCTCAGTTTTGGTCAGTTTTAGACATTTTGTTAAAAGGGCTCTCAGATTTAAATAATCCCTACTTATAAAAAGGTCATTTGACAATAAGAGACTCTCCCGTTGCAAGTCTCCCCTTGCTGGAACCTCCAGCGATCAGCTGTAATCTGTGGTGGAATACACAATAAGTGCTCACTTTTCCTGCAGCGAAACTGAGACAATCTAAGTTGCGGTGTCCACCATCAGGGCACGGAAGTGCTGCCACCAGATGCTTCAGGATGCATGCGTTTACTGCTATTTCCCGGAACGCCTGTACTTTCCCATTAGAAGCAATGAAAGTCCATGTGCAGTCCCCAATTAGTGGTAAATGTATGTGTCCAGGAGCACCATATGGCAGCACCCTTAGGGTAGTGACACACTATGCATCTGGATGTAGCTATATTCTTAGGCCACTGGTACTTTTACTTTAATGTAAAGCTGCGTTCACATGGTGTGTTTTTTGTGCAAAAACACACCATTATACAGAATAATGTCCCATAGTGGCCCCTCCACACAGTATAATGGCCCATAGTTGCCCCTTCACACAGTATAATGTCCCATAGCGGCCCCTCCACACAGTATAATGTCCCATAGTGGCCCCTTCACACTGTATATGTCCCATAATAGCCCCTTCACAAGGTATAATGTCCCATAGTGGCCCTTTCACAAGGTATAATGTCCCATAGTGGCCCCTTCACACGGCATAATATTCCAACGAATTTTTGCCACTCACTAGCTATTATTATACTGTGGGGTCTCTTCAGACCCCAGAGTATAATAAGCAGAGGCCCCAGGGAGGTGATCAAACATAAAAAAGTCTGTGTTATTCCGTAGCGGCTCTCTGTTCTCTTTGGTATTTCTGCCTGACGTCAGCGACCACTGATTGGGTCTCAGGGGTCACATCAGCGTCATTATGCGTCATCACGCCGACGTGACCCCTTGAGGCCCTATCAGCAGTCTCTTACATCAGGCAGAAGCCAAAGACAGCAGGGAGTTGCTTCGGAGCGCAGCAGAGGTGAGTAGCATTAATTTTTATGTTTGATCACCTTTCCTCGGCACATTATAATAATAGCAGCTTAGTTTCAGCCATGTTTGGTCCGAATGAAACTGCTGGGCGAGAACTCCGCTCTGCACCGCGAAGCCAGCTTTTTGGTCGGAAACAAAGTCTGACATGCAGGACTTTGTGTCCGACCAAAAAAAAATGGCTTCGCGGCGCAGAGGCTGCAATCGGACACCTGCGCATTGCTTTAAAAACCCATTGAAGTGAATGGGTTTTTAAACAAACTGTTTCAAACCTTTCCCAATCCTTTTTTCTGACATTTAGATCAGATTCACGGAGGACGGACTCTGGGCGCAAGTGTGAACAAAGCATTAGTTAGATCTCTACCTTCTGTGCTGAAAAGAAGCATGTAATAAGTAGGTAGCACAAAAAGCACAGAGAAGTCTATTGTGTAACAGTAGTGGAAATGATGAATAGATGCTGGGTGCAGAGCAGAGGATTGCCTGTAATACCGAATATGGACAGGAGGGCAGAAACCGGTATAGAAAAGTAGACAAAATAATACAAATTATACAAATGATGCAGAATTTATACACGTAGCGCCAAATGCATCGATTAGTGCACATGTAGAATGGCAGGATTTAGTGTATGGAGGCTGCCAGACATGGAAACGATTGAGCCACTTTGGTTCATGTTGGCTCCGCCTAACCAGCAATCGGCAGATATCACAGGGGTTGGACCGACACCAACTGGACACTGATGGCATAGTCAAGCAAGACTGAGTGGACTTAAAACCAAAATTTCTTACCCATAGGTGACCCTCAACAACTTTTAAACTTAAACAACAGACACCAGACCGTGGTGTGGATAAATGTGGGGTTGGCCACAGCTTTATTAATAACATAAACAAACAAATCTCCATGCCCACGATGATGTGCTGTAAATTCCAACACCTTCTTACCCGAATGCCCCGCTGTGAAACAGCGGGCATGTGGGCCCTCTTTCCTTAACCACGATTTTGTGGGCATGTTGTCCCGCCACGCTGTGACATCTGTAAAGAAAGAAAAACAACACAAACAAAAAAACCACCAATAACACCATATAAGAAAAAAAAGGGGGCAGGGTGGGCGGGTGTACTTCTCACCAAGACAGGCAGAAGGTAAGACCCCGCCTATGTGCTCTCCACTGTATTATATATGCTCATATTCCCTCCTTTTTCTGACACGCTAAGACGTCACCTTATTTCAAATGTCAATAGCCTTTTTCCCGCCACTCAGTCTCTGGCCCTTTCCTTATGCACTTCAGGACCTTAAAGACTGAGTGGACTTAAAACCAAAATTTTTTACCCATAGGTGACCCTCAACACCTTTTAAACTTAAATAACAGAAACCAGACCGTGGTGTGGATAAATGTGGGGTTGGCCATAGCTTTATTAATAACATAAACAAACAAATCTCCATGCCCACGATGATGTGCTGTAAATTCCAACACCTTTTTACCCGAATGCCCCGCTGTGAAAGACAAAAAACAAGAACGCATAGCAACTACTAAGGAATAAACACAACCAAAGGAAAAATATCACTGTGTAAGTAAATCAGGCCGGATATAACTTCTATAGCAATCAGACTTCCACCGACCGAATGTTTAATCGCATCCTTCCCCATACCACACGCATTGGCCATTGTTGCAGCCCCAATGCGAAACGAATGCGTACCAAAATCCCGTGGATTCAAACCCAACTCGCCGAGGCACGAACGAAAAACAGACAAAAACTGGTATCGAGTCAACGGTGCACCGTTTGCGTGCACCAGAAAAACTGCGACAAAATCACAAATGATGTGGACCGGACAAAAAACAGACCCCAAAGCCTTTATCGTGACCCAGCTGCCCCTACCAAAAACGTCCAACTTAGATCAACGAATACAGATTTTAACCCCGTCATCCATCACCACCACATCAGCTTCCCTCAAACCGCCCAGGCACGACCGATTCCTACTAAGCAGTTCAGCCACTCGCAAAGCCGCAAATAAGGAAAGCGCAAAAGCCACCCGCAATAACAAAATCTCCCCAGCATCCCGACAGACCACTTCCAGGACAGCACTAAGGCGAACCAGCAAACTGAAAGAGACCAGGCGGTGACCATCCCCACCCATAGTCTCCTTTTTCCAACCCTTGAGGACCTGCTGAACAAGGAAATGTTTGATAACATCACGCCTACCAAAGAGCTTCAACATGAAAGCTACCCCAGACAAATTCTTGAGAGCCACGCTAGCAGAGGCCCAACGATCATGCAACCGCAATAGGAAGTCCATCGTAACGTCCAACAAATGACCGTCGTCTGCGGGTAGCATACCGCCAGAGACCGACAGCCATGCCGACCAGGCAGCCCCGTGGCGTCACCTCGGAAACTGAACTACGCACCAAAGCAGCTAAGCGTTGTCGACCAGGCTCCATAAAAACTCCGGGCAAGCTGTACTGACCACTTCCGCTATCGGGTGTAGCGCACGAAAAACCTGGAAATTTGAATGGGACAGGGCGTCAGCAACACAATTCTGCACTCCCGGCACATGTTTCGCCCTAAACCATATGTTATGTTGCAAACAGCGGAGAACCAAATGCCGCGGTAGAGCCAAAACCGGAAGAGAAGAAGAGGACTGACTATTGATGACCTGAACCACTGTAATATTATCTGTCCAAAAACAGATTCTCTGATTGGCCACACCCAAACCCCAAATCTCAATTGCAACTACAATTGGAAACAGTTCCAAAAGAGCCAGTTTCCGCACTAAACCCATATCCACCCAAGAGATCGGCCAGGCACCCCTACACCAAGAATCACAAAACAGCTGCAAAACCATCGCTACCAGCGGCGTCCGTAAAAAGATGCAAATCCGCATTAAAAACCTCATCCTGTTGACAAAGCGCCCAACCATTAAAGGATGCCAAGAACGAACGCCAAGTCAAGAAGTCGTCCCGAAGAGGACGAGTGATACGAATAAAATGATGAGGCATTTGCACCCCTTTAGTGGCCAGCGACAAACGCCTACAAAAGGCCCTGACCATTGGCAGAATCCTGCAAGCGAAATTCAGCAAACCAAGTAGACTCTGCAACTGTTTCAAAGTAAGTTTCTTAGCCTGCAAGCACTGATTCACTAAATAAACTAACCGTTCCACCTTGACGTCATGCAGCCTAAAAACCATCTCTAACGTGTCCAACTCGATGCCCAGGAAAGACAATTTAGTGGTCGGCCCCTCCGTCTTTTCTGCCGACAGAGGCACCCCAATGCTACCCATCAAACCCCGAAACGTGTGCAAAAGGTACACACAAACCGTCGTACTAGCAGGACCTACAAACAGAAAATCATCGAGATAATGCAATACCGAAGGGATGCCTGTCTCAAAACGCACCATCCATTCCAAAAAGGAACTGAAAACTTCTAAATAGTTACAAGAGATGGAGAATCCCATCGGTAAGCACATATCGACAAAAAACTTATCAGCAACAACACAACCCAGCAAATGAAAACAGGACGGGTGGATCGGCAACAAACAGAAGGCCAACTCAATATCGGACTTGGCCAACAGCGCCCCCGGTCCCGCCCACGCAACCAACTGAACCGCCCGGTCGAAGGAATTGTACGAAACCACAGCATCCGCCTTAGATATTCCATCATTGACGGAAGAACCAGGCGGATAAGAAAGATGGTGGATCAGACGATACTTCCCAGTATCTTTCTTAGGCACCAAACCCAAAGGGGATACCCGCAATTTAGGCAAAGGAGGGTTGTCAAACGGACCCGCCATACGACCCAACGCAACCTACATCAAAACTTTACCCCAGGCCAGTGCAACATTATCTCTAACAGATTTTAAATTGGGTGACAACAGTAAAACCGATGATTGTTCATGCGGTATATAAATCCCATGGTAAAACCCGTCTATAAGAAGGCTTGCCTCCTGCCTCCTGGGATACCTGTCGAGCCACGGCGGCAACTGCTGGCCGCTCACCGGTGTTGTCTGTGCTGCCAGCAACACCCACCTTGGCAGCCTTCCACTGGCGCCGGAAACACCGCAAGGCAGAGTGTGCACCACCACAGATGGAGCACTCATGTCTAAATTGGCATGCCGCATGGAAGCGGCAATGCCCTTCATTAAACTGCCAACACGCTCCGTTCGGCTTGGGAGCCGCAGAGCCAGGTTGCGAACCTGACCCGGCGGCTCCACCCAGAAAATGCCGCTGGGGCCTTTGGGAAAGGATTAACTGAATCCACACGTCAGTGGCCTTAGAGGCCCAACTGACGGATGGACTCAGCGCCAGGCGCCGATGAAATTCCTTGTCGTACCGCCACCATGCCGAACCACCATGCAATTTATGAATGCTGTAAATTGTATCCAGATAAACAAACAACTCAGGACACTTATCCGGACACGATTGCAAAATAATGTGAGACAACGTAGCAGAAGCAGCCAATTGCCAAAAGTTTTGGCAACCCGCGGCTTCTTCTCCTCACCCTTCTCAAAAACCCGCTCCTTGTCTACAGTCACGTGGTCCATGGACAAGAGAGACCATATTTCGACATATTCGCCTTTTACAATGCGATCCCTGACATCCGCCGGCACATGAGTACCCAGCGGAGCTACACCGCAGAAGATCGAATAGCGAAAGGCAAAGCCTGAATGCACAGGAGAAACCGCAGGAGGGGCAGCGGCATTTGAGGACACCGCCTGACCCTCCAAAACCTCAAGCATACGTTTTAAGACAGAAGCAAAATCAGCAGATCCAGTAAAAACAGTGGGAGGAGGTGCCACTGCCGGGAGGCAGGCGTACTCACCACCCTTCGTCACGTCTGACATCTGCGGTGGCGGCAAAGATGAAGGCGCCGCTTGGGGAGGCCGAGCACCGCCCCGACTCAGAAGAGGCCCTCCTGGATGGTCCAACTGCATCTTCACCAGACTGCGGACGAAGCGATGAACGAGACTCGCCAGGCAGACATCCGTCCCTCCGGCTATGAGATCGATGACCAGCGGACCGAGAAGAGGACCGACTGCGCGGGGAACGACAGCGGCTGTGATCCCTCCTTCTGCGGCGGCCGTCTCCCCCCGTGGGAACGCCGGTGTGGTGAATACCTCGTCCTGCGGCGACGATGAGATCTGCGACCTGAAGGGGAAGACTCAGAGAGAGAAGGAGTGTTAGACCAAGCCCTCGCGGATGGCCGAGAACTTCCCCTAGATCTAGACTCTCTGGCAGTGCTCCCTGCAGTAGAACCAGGAGTGGTGCCCCCACTCTCAACACAGGCAGGTCCACAGCAGAGAGCAGAGGGGAGAGTATCAGCAAGTTCCTGCGTGGCAGCAGCATGCAGACCCCCAGCCCTATGCAAGGGAGGGTGAACCTCAGGGAGCTCCCCCTCCCGTCCAGAGGAGGAGGTCCTGGCAGGGAGATTGAAGCAGGCACCTGGCAGGGCTGAGCAGAGACCGGACGAGAGCTCAGCCCCGCATCCTCCACGGACCCAACGCACTGTCCCGCCGACAGTGCCACTGCCAGCCAGAGCAGGGGGAGTGTGCCTACAAGGACAGGGCCAGCTCCCCCCCGCTGCTGGGAACCAGCAAGAGCCAAGGAGGCCCCGCCGGGTGCAGAAGCATCCTGCGCAACGGGTGTCGCCATTTTACCCTCCCACGCGGGCTGCGCAGACACGGATGAAGCTCGGCAGGGAGGGGGGGAATTCAGAAACAGCATACCTGAAGCGGCTCCCACCGCTGAAGCAGACCGGCCAGGGGGTGCCCGTGGGGTGGGGGAAGGCAGCAGAGGAGGCCCCCGCCGGGAAGCCCTGCGAGGAGGCAGGCTCAGACTGAGCCGGGCAGGAGGACGAGATGCCCACTTCGGTCTTCTGCGCTTCGTGCGCCGTGTTGTGGCAGCCTGACCACCTTCACCGACCCTGCTCCGCACCAGAACTGCCTCAAGCCATCCGCATCCCTCCTCAGTGATGCGTGCCAAGATAAGCTGCTCCATGGGATCCGCCATTCTTCACCTTGTACTTCTCACCAAGACAGACAGAAGGTAAGACCCCGCCTACGTGCTCTCCGCTGTCTTATATATGCTCATATTCCGTCCTTTCTCTGACACACTAAGATGTCACCTTATTTCAAATGTTAATAGCCTTTTTCCCGCCACTCAGTCTCTGGCCCTTTCCTTATTCACTTCAGGGCCTTAAATATATGATAATCACGTCATTTGGTTACAGTGCCACTTCTGGGCGAGCGGCTGCAGTTTCTTCCTCTGCCGCTTCAGTGCCCGTCTTCTGCTGTGATGTTCCTGCTCTGGCTGCACATTGGCACTGAGTTGCTAAGATGATGTAAGTTTAAAGGGAATTGTCCTGCCATGCCATGCCTGGTGATTGTGGTCCATACCCTGTCCTAGCTCTAATTTCCTGTGCCGTTGCATACCTCCCAACCTTCAGATGATCAAAAGGAGGACAAACTTATGTATCATAAGCCATGCCCCTGACTCCGTCTATGCCCCCTGTTGCTCCGCCCAATCTATAGTGGTCCTGAGACAGTATAATGTGCTTTTAATGGTCCCGACATGATATAATGCCCCCTTGGGTGCTCCACACAGTATAACATCCTACCAGTGGCCTCCACACAATACAATCCCCCCCCTCCCCATATCCGCACACAGTATAATGCCCCCTTGTGGCTTCCACAGTGTAATGTCCCCTCCTTGTGAACCCCACACAGTATAATGCACCCTCATTATGGTCCCTATACAGTATAATGCACCCTCATTGACCACCACATGATGACCCCCATCGTAGCGCCCTCTACAGCTATACCAGCGCTTATAACTTTCTCCAATGCCCTACTAAAGATACAAGTATCTACTACAATAATACATTGTGAAACAAGGGTTGGGGACCCTTATTCTGGAGGTGGCTGCATATCCCAAAGGTAAAACCTACGTCTACTGGACATTTATGGCGGATCCTGTGTATGTGTGTATAAATATTCCTTACGTACTATGAAGACCCATAAAGAGGCAGATACACGGAGGTGTAATATACACTGACTTTATTTATAACTTTATTTAAGATGTAAAATGAAGATGTTTAGAAGTCAGGGCACTAGTCCTTAATGCGGCCCGATGATGATGGGCCCTGGGGAGCTGAAGATGGGCTCTGGAGGAAAATGGCGGCAGGCAATGAAGAGCTGATGATACGTGATGAAATCTGGAAGATCTGGTAAATGTCAAGTCCGGTGGCGAGAACAGAGAGAGAGGTCATCTGATCCTGACATGGTGTCTACCAGGTATTTGGCTTGTGGTAGAGTTGTGATCACCAGCTGTATGCCATATGTATTGTAGGGGCACAGCGAGACATCCGCTCTGGAATAGTGGTCTGCAGATAAAGAAAATGTAACTGGTCAGGACTGAACATGGAGTATTACATCATATATACACCAGCAACTATTTACTACCGGTCACTACTGCCCATTATATTCCTCTTACCTGCATTATACTTGGTCCATGGTCCTGGGACCCAACACTGTATCCAAATAAACAGAAAATACCATAAAATTCTGATCTGATTAATCTCATCATATATCTCTATAGGGGTTAGAGATCAGTTTTCTGCTACAGAGCTCCAAATCCCCTGCTTTCTTTCACATGGCTGTAATTAAATTTCTTGGAGCCATTAGGAGGAGCCGTGGGGTTTACTGGATATAGATCAATGAGATCTGCACATCACAATCAGTGGGAGCCCTCCCTAGTGGTGACTGCAGGCAGTCACAGTTTTATCATGGTTGTGCAGGGGGTTTGGAGTATTTTCTACTTATGGTTGCTGCTCTGCTCGTCTTCCTACAGAATCTCAACCATAAACTATTTAAGGTCATGACTCAGCGTATCCGGGATGTGACATCATAGCTGATACTATTATGCTCTTATGTCATAAAACACATTAAAGTCTATAACTACTATAACTAGGATTTACCTTATTTAGGTTCTGGTGGGTGCCCGTGATGTGAACCTTTTGCTGGGTCAGACAGCAGATTGAAACTCTTTTGGGTGCTGAGGACCATTACTTCCTTGCGGGGTCATTGGTGGTGTCAGAAGATGTTGTACTCTGCGCTTCATTTTGTCTATTATAGGCTCCTGGTGACATGGAGGATCCGATCTGCTGCGATATTCCTTAGAACCTCAGGCTGTTCTTCTAAGTGCCCCGGCAGTTACACACTTGGGTCTAGGCGTAGACAGTGGCACCAATACTTGTAATAAGGAGTAGAAGACAATGGCCATGGGTGCAGGAATGTTCTTATATGGCCACACTACTGTATCCGAAATTATCAGAAAACACCATAAATTTCATAAACCAGAAAGATCACAAATCATCAATACCCCAATGAAGATACAATGTCTTTTTCTGGATGATCAGACTTTTCCCTGTAATATGAGTGCCCCCCATTAAGGTTGTGAAAGTAAGGCGACATAGAAAGCCATCCACAGCCTGTCCCCTCTATACATCTCTGACCTAATCTCCCACTACCTGACCACACGTAACCTCCGATCCTCCAAAGACCTCCTACTCCACTCTGCTCTTATCCACTCTTCACACAACCGTCTCCAAGATTTCTCCCGTGCATCCCCCATACTCTGGAACTCAATACCAAGACACATAATTAATCCCCCACAATCACAAGCTTCAAGAAGGCCCTGAAGAATCACCTATTCAGGAAGGCCTACAACCTCCAATAACGCTACTGCCACCAAACCAGCTTGTGAACAGTCCCTCCCCTCACTTTCTGTCTCTATCCCTCTTTCCTCATAGATTGTAAGCCCTTACGGGAAAGGCCCTCTATCCCACTGTGCCAGTTGATGACTTGTTAGTATTGTATTTGTTTTGTATATTTTGTACTGTATGTACTGTCCCTGGTTGATATACTGCTCCCCCAGCAGGCCACTCCAAAGAAGATGGCTGATGCCACTACCGAGTTGAAGAAAGTTCTAAGAAGTGCCCCCCGGATTCCAAAGGCTCTCAGTTTCCTAAGCAGGTAGAGCCTGCTGTGGCCCTTCCTGTACAGGGCCTCCATATGATCTGCCCAGTCCAGCTTATTATTAAGGAGCAAACCCAGGTACTTATAGGTGTTCACAATCTCGATGCCCGTCCCCAGGATGTCCACTGGTTTTGGAGGGCATCTGCCTTTGCGGAAGTCCACCACCATCTCCTTGGTCTTCCCCGCGTTAATCTTCAGGTGGTTCCGGTGGCACCAGTCCACAAAATCCTGGTTCAGTTCTCTGTACTCCCTGTCATCATCATCTGTGATGAGACCCACTATTGCAGAGTCGTCAGAATACTTCTGTAGGTAGCAGCTGGATGAGTTGCACCTAAAATCTGCAGTGTACAGTGTGAAGAGGAAAGGGGCGAGAACCGTACCCTGAGGTGCCCCCGTATTACAGATCACGGTACCTGACACACAGTCTCGGGCTCTCACGTATTGAGGTCGATTTGTGAGGTAGTCTAGGATCCAGTTGGAGAGGTGGTGGTCCACTCCAGCAAGGCCCAGCTTGTCCCTCAATAACCTGGGCTGTATGGTGTTAAAAGCACTGGAGAAGTCAAAGAACATTATTCTCACTGTGTTCCCAGGTTTCTCCAGGTGAGACAGAGCCCTGCGCAGAAGATGGATGATGGCATCATCTACCCCAATGCCTGGACCCAGTGCAGGTGGTGGGTGACAGAAGGATACTGTCCGTGGTGAGCTCCATGCGGGAGAATAACTCCCATCCCATGCATGAGACTGTGATCGCGCTGAGCAGTACTGTCAGTGACCGACTGCTCCACCCTAGGTGTGAGAAGGAGCGCTATCGGAAGTCTTTCCTCCCCCACCGCGGTTAGGCTGTACAACCAACACCGACCTAAGCGGCGATCATTACACACAGAGAACTGAAATATCTCTCTGCCTGTTAAATCCCCCCCCCCCCCCCTCCTCTGCTACGTCCTATCTGTCTGTCTGCTATTAATGTAATGCCTCTCACCTTGGAACATTCCTGTACATGTTGTATTTGTATTTGTATCTGCTTATCTTTGCTGCTGTAACACACTGAATTTCCCCATTGTGGGACTATTAAAGGACTATTATTATTATTATTATTATTATTATACCCTCAAATGTAAAGCACCATTGAATTAATGGTGCTATATAAATAAATAATAATAATAAAATACTTACCAGTGTCTACATGTCTGATTGCCCTGGACCAGAACCGGGTCAGAGGTTCAGAAGAGGCTGCAGCTCTGCTGAGGATCCGTTCTGGGGAAGCCTGTGATCCTGCCATTCTGCAGGCAGGATATCAGATGATCTCTCATCTTCTCATGGTCGAACGTCGCTGTGGGGTCAACATCATCTGCCAGAAGCTCAAAGGCAAATGCTATGGCAAATACCCCACGGTCGTAGTCGTTCCTCTGCTGATCTATATTGAAGAATCTCAGGTGTTTCAGGGGCTCTTGGACCACTTCACTGTAGATATTTTTTATCTGCTCCCGGATTGATGGAGACAGATGGTTGTTGTTGATGCTGTCGGCCACCAGGATGTCGCCATTTTTGAAGCTTGTTGTCAGCCAGTGCACCCTGTTCTCATCATAGTGGATCTGCACAGCCTTTTGTAGTACACTGTATCCTGGGAAGAGAAGAACGGCGGCGGGCTGGAGGCCATCAAAGTCCTCAAACTGATTGTGTAGGAGCTCCTGGGCCTTATTGATGATGTCATCGTCTAGCATGCCGGCCTGCCCTGTGCTCTTCAAGATGGATAAGTGCTATGGAGATAGTTTGTTTATGTTCTGATGTCTCTGGGTATCAGGCGTTTCCACTTTTGGTGTTTCCAGCACTGGGCAACCAAGAATGTTCGTAGATGAATCAGTAATGGTTTCTACTTCAGCTCTTTTGGCTGGTGGCGATGTCCTGGGCTGCCTGTCCTCAGAGGTTGGTGCTTTTCTCTTCTGGCTGACTTTGGGAGCTTCACCGGAAGTCATTCTTATGTCCAGTGATTTATGGGTCTTAAAGGAGATGTCACCTTTCATTGCTGCTTGTTTGTTTTGGACGACTTTTTATATTGGTTCATCACCTTTCGGGCTTTTTTGCAACTGGATTAAATTAAATTAAAAAAGTGACCTCCTATATTTTCTAGATTCTTTACACACAGAGTTGTCTATTTCAAGTGTTTTATTTCTGTAAATGTTGATTATGGATTACAGGTAATGAAAACCCAAATCTAAGAAAATTAGAATATTGTTAAAAAGTTCAGTATTGTAAATTCAGTGTGTCACCTGTCAAGGTTTCCTAAGCCTTTAAATGGTCCCTCAGTCTGGTTCAGTAGGACACACAATCATGGAAGATTGATGATTATGAATTGAATTACTGAATAACTGAAATGAATGAACGTTTCAAAAATATTCTAGTTTATTGAGATGCACCTGTATATGTTCTATGGGATTGAGGTGAGGGCTGTGTGATGGTCACTCCATTCCTTTCAGTTTGTTCTCCTAAGCCATTTTGCCACAGCATGAAGTATGCTTGGGGTCATCGTCCATTTGAAAGACCCATTTATGACTATGCTTTACCTTTCTGGATGTTATCTTGAGATGTTCCATCAATAGCTCCACTTTATTTTTGTAACTCATAATGCCATCTATTTTGTGATTTGCACCAGTCCCTCCTGCAGCAAAGAAAGCCCATAACATAATGCTACCAACGCTGTGCTTCAGTGTTCAAATGGTGGTCTTTGCTTGGATGCTGATACTGGTTCTCAGCTCACACTGAAATTAATAAGAGCTGAGCTGCAGTAAAAGCCTCTGGCCACTATACAGCTGACTTGTGTGAGGGTCGTCTGTTGTTTAGATATTGTTATCAGATATTTCTGAAAAAAAAAAACCCGGCCAAACTCTTTAAAGGGATTGTCCCATTAAGGACAGTTATCCTCTATCCTAGGATAGGGGATTAGTGTTAGATCGCTGAGGGTCCAACCACTGGATTCCCCAGCAATCAGGAAAATGGGGAATTGACACCAAGAAGTAAAAACCAGATTGGACTTAGATGGCAGTAGAACCCACAGCAGCTGGGGATAGATTTAATTATTATTTTGTATATTAATTATTACGTTTATTCTGGAATTTTGTTGGAAAATATTCACATTTTATGTATGTTCATTTATGTTTTAGTGCAATTTGCATTGGTATAGTTTTCATCTTATATATTTTATAGTAAACAGTTTGTACTGACTACAGTGCTGGCCAAAAGTATTAGCACCCCTGCAATTCTGTCAGATAATACTCAATTTCTTCCAGAAAATGATTGCAATCACAAATGCTTTGGTAATAATATCTTCATTTAATTTGTCGTCAATGGAAAACCACAAAAAGAATTGTCAAAAAGCCAAATTGGATATAATTCCACACCAAACATAAAAAAGGGGGTGGACAAAAGTATTGGCACCCTTTGAAAAATCATGTGATGCTTCTCTAATTTGTGTAATTAACAGCACCTGTTACTTACCTGTGGCACATAACAGGTGGTGGCAATAACTAAATCACACTTGCAGCCAGTTGAAATGGATTAAAGTTGACTCAACCTCTGTCCTGTGTCCTTGTGTGTACCACATTGAGCATGGAGAAAAGAAAGAAGACCAAAGAACTGTCTGAGGACTTGAGAAGCAAAATTGTGAGGAAGCATGAGCAATCTCAAGGCTACAAGTCCATCTCCAAAGACCTGAATGTTCCTGTGTCTACCGTGCGCAGTGTCATCAAGACGTTTAAAGCCCTTGGCACTGTGGCTAACCTCCCTAGATGTGGACGGAAAAGAAAAATTGACGAGAGATTTCAACGAAAGATTGTGCGGATGGTGGCTAAAGAACCTCGACTAACATCCAAACAAGTTCTAGCTGCCCTGCAGTCCGAGGGTACAGCAGTGTCAACCCGTACTATCCGTCGGCGTCTGAATGAAAAGGGACTCTATGGTAGGATACCCAGGAAGACCCCACTTCTTACCCAGAGACATAAAAAAGCCAGGCTGGAGTTTGCCAAAACTTACCTGAGAAAGCCAAAAACTTTTTGGAAGAATGTTCTCTGGTCAGATGAGACAAAAGTAGAGCTTTTTGGGAAAAGGCATCAACATAGAGTTTACAGGAAAAAAAAAGAGGCCTTCAAAGAAAAGAACACGGTCCCTACAGTCAAACATGGCGGAGGTTCCCTGATGTTTTGGGGTTGCTTTGCTGCCTCTGGCACTGGACTGCTTGACCGTGTGCATGGCATTATGAAGTCTGAAGACTACCAACAAATTTTGCAGCATAATGTAGGGCCCAGTGTGAGAAAGCTGGGTCTCCCTCAGAGGTCATGGGTCTTCCAGCAGGACAATGACCCAAAACACACTTCAAAAAGCACTAGAAAATGGTTTGAGAGAAAGCACTGGAGACTTCTAAAGTGGCCAGCAATGAGTCCAGACCTGAATCCCATAGAACACCTGTGGAGAGATCTCAAAATGGCAGTTTGGAGAAGGCACCCTTCAAATCTCAGGGACCTGGAGAAATTGGCCAAAGAAGAATGGTCTAAAATTCCAGCAGAGCATTGTAAGAAACTCATTGATGGTTAACGGAAGCGGTTGTTCGCAGTTATTTTGTCTAAAGGTTGTGCTACCAAGTATTAGGCTGAGGGTGCCAATACTTTTGTCCGGCCCATTTTTGGAGTTTTGTGTAAAATGATCAATGATTTGACTTTTTTTTTCATTCTCTTTTGTGTTTTTTCATTGCAAGCAAAATAAATGAAGATATTATTACCAAAGCATTTGTGATTGCAATCATTTTCTGGAAGAAATTGAGTATTATCTGACAGAATTGCAGGGGTGCCAATACTTTTGGCCAGCACTGTATATAAGTCTATTGTGTGTGTAGCTTTTTTTTTTTTTTTTTACAATATCCAGAACACACACAGAAATTCCAGATGCAGACAATTTTTGAACAAGAACATTACAAATGATCTGCCTCCATGAACAAGTAGTCCTGACGCATCTTGGTACATCTAATTTGAGCTAAAAATTTTCCAACAACCTATAGGGGGAGTGGTTATATATAGGGGGATATAGAGGGAGTGGTTTAAATGTGACAAATTTAGGGGAATTTCTAGACCCATCTACACTAGTTTTCTGACATAGATGGGCGATAATGTGGCGGATCTTTGGCATACGGTCATTTCTTGTGCCAAATCCCCCATTATGCACTGCACTCACAACTATCTCCGAATGTTGACGGGGACGCCTTGGCCTTCTATATTTATCATACCTTATGCTAGTTTTTTGGCAAATGGCGTAATTTTCCATTCTGGTGGATGGGCGCCTGATTTATTAAAAGCCCGAAGCCTCTTAATAATCAGGCGTGCCTCATGCAAGCCAGAGTCTTCCTTAAGACTGGCATAGGAAACACCAGTCTTAATAAATTCCCCCCATGTTCAAATTGCACCAAAAATTTTGGTGTAAAACTCTTGCTTAAAGTTAGCCAACTAACGCTAGGTTTACAGGCGAACCACTGTAATACCATTTACACATGGATTTGGGCAGAGCCCATTGACTATCATGGGTTCCGTTGTTTCATTTGCCGATTTCAGGCGGATATTGTGATGGAGTCTCCAATGAAGAATCCGGCGCAAATGTGAACAAAGCCTAATAGGTAGCATAAGTTTAGACTAAATGGTCTGAAGGTAGGCCAGATTTATCATTCAACATCGGCCACTGTGATAAATCTAGGGGCAGGTGTACACCCATCTCTACAAACTAATCTGTTAAAGAGGGTTCAATATATGATATCAATTTTTTTTAAGACAGAAATTTAGGACATTCTACACTTTTTGTACTCCAAAATAAAATGAACAGAAATTGATTTGTTTTTAGTGAAGACTGCAGGACCTTTCTCTGGAGTACAGCACTTGGCTATCTCTGGCACTCCCATTGAAGTGAATTGGAGTGCTGACCGCCACCAGTCCTGCCCATGTTCAGTCTGGCTGTGTTGAGAGAAAGATCTTTCCGTCTTTACTTCATAAAACAACCCCTTTAAGAATGATGGTCCTCCGTTTACATTGAGTCAATCTAAATCTGTTTTTGGCATTTGTAAAATGGATGATCAAAATGTGATGTGAATGGCCCCTACGTATTAGTACATCTGGGCCAGGGATCTGTCCCTGGTATGGATCTTTTCACAGCAGATCCCTGCATATTTGGAGGATTCGCCCGCCATAAATCCAGTGTATCTTCCAGCAGACTACATATCTACACCCGCTCGTAGCTGGCGTGGAGTTTGGGCATCATTTATGCCATATAACTGGTGTAAATGATAATAAATCTGGTGAGGCTAATGGTTCCACCTATAGCAGGCCCTTTTTCAGCAAATGCCATAAAAACACTTCTTGCTACAATTTTTTTGTTGTGATGCTTAAAAAAACAAAACAAAACGCAAATCCTAGGTTTATGACTTTTTAACGCCACAAAAGTGGTGTATGGGGCTAAATAAATCTCTCCTGTTGTGCAAAGTCGGTCTGAGGTTTCCGTTGGGAGGATTTCCCAATTCTAAGGAGATGATCTAATCCGTTTTGTGGAATCGGAGCAGGGGATGATAGCATTTTATGTTTGCAACCAAACATAATGTAACCTGCTATCCCCTAAAGGTGGAGATGATAATGTGGAGATGGGCATATACTTGCCCCTTCATGGATGGGGCACTCCTGGGTGATGTTGTGCAGTGTCAGAAGTGACAAATCTGTTATCATTTACCACTAGGAGTGTGACTTGGTGGCAGGGAGGGCTTAGTATCAGGGCTGATGGCAGCAATAGCTGCAGACTTGTAGATGTATGGAGCTGGCAGTGTATAGTGTCGCCTATATACCGTGCTAATGGCCCCGTACATGTAACGAGGGAACGTTATACACCGGGAGGTGATGGAAGGAGGAGGTGGAGGAGGAGGAGGGGATGTGGCGGTCTCACGCTTTGATTATCTCCCCCTCCTTCCCTCCCTCCTCTCACGCTGCCCCATGCGGATGTGACATTTCACTGAGCCGCCATTTTGAGAGCCTGGCGTCTCCACACACAGGCTTGAGGAGAGGCAAAGAGCAAAGCACTAAAGGGACAGGAGAAGAGGGACTGGGTGACCGTGGCTGCCGCCTGCTCCAGCCCTGCACTCGGCAAAGAAGAGGCCCGGGGGTCGGCCGTATTGTGTGTGAGGGGAGCGGGTTACATGAGACGCGGGGGCTCCAGGAGAGGGTCAGGCCGCAGAGCTCCCGCTGCACCGGCTGTGCTCTCATCAAGCCAATGAGCAGGGGGGCGAAACCTGAGGCGAGGAGCAGCAGCACTAGAGCTGGCCGCGGCCCGGAGCTGCAAGGCCCAGTGACGGTTCAACGGACCCGCCTGCCTCCGTGCAGCGTGTGTCAGTTGACCGGCTGCCGCCGTTGAGAGCCCCCGGGGAGCAGCATCCCCTGCGTCTAACCCTTTAAAGGCGCCGAAATTGGGCGAATAGCGAGCAAATACGTTCGCGTATCCCTGCCGCCGGCTCCCTCCGCTCTCCCTCCTCCAGCTCATCTGCAGGCGCCCGCGGGAAAGGCCCAGGCTGCAGCCGCTGCGCAGGCCCTGCCAAGGCCGCTCTCCGCCCCATCCCAACAGGGCCTTCAGCCCAAATCTACGCCGGCGCAGCGAGCAGGATTGATCGAGGTCCCCGAGGCCGAAGACAGAGACATGAACCACCATCAGCAACAACAACAGCAGCAGCAGCAGAAACCCGGGGAGCAGCAGCTCAGCGAACCCGAGGACATGGAGATGGAAGGTAGGGGAGCAGCGTGATGCATCATTGTGTGCCCCCCACCCAGCACATATAGTATCCGCTATCCTGCCAGTCATTGTACTTAGTGCCCGGTGCAGCACCATCACCCCCTACCCCCTTCCCCCTCCATAGTGCAGGTGACAAATGTGTATATGTACCCCTGGCCACGTGACTATGTCCCCCTCCAGAGACACAGGGCATTCTGTAGAGGGCTATTGACGGGGCTGCAGCAGTGTACAGGCCTAATGGAGGGCGCTGCCTTATAAACACAGACCTGACTGGCCGGCAGCTGAAGGGTTACTCTGCCATGTGTCCTGCTGTTTGTCAGCATCACCCCCACCATGGTGCAGAGTCATCGCCCTGCAGGGGGAGGGGATGTATACAGAGTGCCATGATTAATCATACACATTCCCTGGCATGTGCATCTGTGTATACAGCTAATACATAGTAACTGAGGGAGGATACAGGAGTCCCAAAGGTTACAATGTTTTCTATGTACAATTGTCTCTTCTGGACCATTGTAACCTGAAACCAGACTCGGCGAACAATGCTGGGCTGGAGGCAGATCATTGTGGTCATTACACTGGTACAAGCCCTGTAATTAGAGAGGTGTGTGCACTGTAGCGCCTCTCTACAGTATAGTGCAGTACTACACATCCTGTACTTCTCTACCTGTGTCAGGATGAGCTGCTCCTCTGGCCTCCAGATGACAGCAGCTCCATGTCCTCTGTATATATTTTTAAGGACTCTGTAAAAGCTCCTGTCACATCATGGAAAGTGATTTACAGCTTCCAGCAGCACTTTTTGACTTTCATATGTAAGGATTTACTAAATAGTTACCAAATTTTCTCCGGGATCAATAAAGTTATTCGATCTGATGACACTTATTTGATTTTACTTTTTCATGTTCTTGGTGACATGTTGGGGTCTTTGCAACTAATAACTAGTTTCCATAGAGTAACAGTCTGAAGTTACAATAGATTCAGTTTACAAAGGTCATCTCAAAACACAGTTCTCACATTGTAAGGCTGGGTTCACATCTGTGTTGGGGTATGCTTTCTACTGGTCTGTTACAGGTCCAGAACAATGGAAAAAGGGCCACCTTATGATGGACTACCTAATGATCCCAAATCTATAATGGGGTTTCCGTGGTGGTGTTTGCAGAACTTTTTTTTTTTGTCCAGGATTTTTGCCAGAAACTCTGACGCAGATGTGAACATAGCAAAACTTGAGGGTACATTGTACACGTTTATTAAGGGCTATGAAGGTGCAAGTGGTACAGGGGTTAATGAAAGGATGCCAGCCGCAGTACCTGGAATTGATGGTTATATATCTAGTAGCTCTCAGTACTTGTAGGGCTGCGCAGTTCATCAAATTAATTCCCCATTTAAAAAAAAAAAGTCATCAGAATCAAAAAAATGTTAGCCCTGCCCCAGAGTCTGATATACTCAGTGCCAGCTTTCTGTATGAATAGTTTCTTTACTGTAGTCAATATTTAGGTGGTAGGACAAGGAAGCCTACATCAAATACATTGGGCTCCTATCCCCTATGCCAGCTCACTGAACTTTTTTTTTTTTTAGTGTGTCTAAGCAAAAACCTGAAAATCAAGATTAAAATTGAGAATCGCCCTTAAGCTTGAATAAAACTGAGATTTTATTTTTAGGCAGAAATTGCCCAGGCCTAAGTACACGTTATAAGAATTTTTTTTATTACTGGATCTTGTACTTTAACACATGTACAGACTGGCACAGGAGGGGCTTACACTAGAATAAGGACTTTGGTGCAAAGCAGTATAGACAAACCTAATAATTTGCACCAAAAATGACATGATGATTCTTGCAACTTTAGGTTGTGGTTTTGTCCCAGAATTGCCAGACTTGTTGGTGTTCCAACAAGTCTGGTCTACAGTAAGCATGAGAAATTTTCCACATCATGATAGAAGTTAGACCCTTAGTTGGCTGTCAGTGCCATTATGATGAATTTAACGCACATTGGGGAATATTATGACTTATGCCTCTTCATCAGTTTTCTGACGTATATCATTGATGCAGGTTTTGCCAAAGTTGTGCTGTTTTTTTTTTTTTTCATCCAGCTAGCCATTATGGGTGGGGGCATCAGGGATTCCTTGGCCCATCAGATTTGTTATAACCTGACAGAAAACGGTCATGAGTTAGTATTAAGTGATTTTGCCAAGAAATAAAATCGTAGATTTTTTATTTTTTTTTCTAGTTTGAGTGATTGTTAACCTCAGTTCTCTTGGTCTTGCTTTCGTTTTACCTTTTGTGTACTTTAACATCATGTATTGTATGCTGCTACAAAGTTGACAGTATTGCCGGTATCTGTCCCAGTTGCAGAGATATTGGTGACATTAGTTTATAAATACTGCCACTTGTCCTGCGAAAAAGACAAGCCCTCATACAGTTACATTGATAGGGGGAAAAAAAATTAAAAAAAGTTATAGGATTTATGTGACTGGCAAAAAGCAAAAAAAAAAAAAAAAAAGTTGGGTCATCAAGGTCTAAAATGGGCTAGTCATTAAAGAGTTAAAGGAAACTGTTCACTGAGTGGACACAAGTGATGCAGGCCTACTCCTACTGAATACTGTGAAGAAACTGTTGAAGCTAATGGTCTGCATGGAATAAATATCGGACCCCTTGGTGGAGCTAATATAGATTCCGCAGTTTGGGTGGAGAGACCCTGGCCCAGACTTACTATTGGGATTACAATTAGACACTGGCGTAAAGGTGGCTCATCTAGTTTGGGCTAAAGTTTTGACTTGCTCATAAAAAGGGGTGTGGTTTAAATGCGCCATAAAATTCGAGCTCAGTCAACTAAAAGTTTCTATAAACATAGACTAGACAGTCTTAAGATACTTTAGAGTTATCATCCAGCATCAGTCGCTGTACACAACTATTACAACATCTGCAAGGAGTTTGTATGTTCTCCCCATGTTTGCGTGGGTTTCCTCCGGGTACTCCGGTTTCTTCCCACACTCCAAAGACATACTGATAAGGAATATAGATTGTGAGCCCTATATGGGACAGTGACTGTCAATGTCTGTAAAGAGCTGTAGAATATGATGGCGCTATATAAGTAATCTTAATAATAACTATTAGTAAATGTGGACCACTGTATTTGGTATGGTTACAGCCGCATCTGTTGTCTGGATTGCCGGTGGTTTGACTTGTGTAAGGGAAACTCCATTGAATTTCAGCTGGATATTATTACAGTATGTATGGTATTGCTGTTACCATATAGTCTGTAATGGTATCCAGCAGGAATTCACCAGTATTTCCCTTACACAGATGTGAAACCACCGCCATGCCAGGGACTGGATGTGGCTATAGCCGCAATTAGGTATACCATTTTACCAGCCTTGGAAATGGCCAACTAATCTAATTTCATTGACCAGCCATAGCTAAAATCTACACCACACCCAATGTTGTATACACTTCAATTCTGGTGCACAAAAAAAACCTAAGCTATGCTAGAATTATTAAAAGGTTGTAGCCTCTTATTTCTGGCAGATCTTGTGCCAGCGGGGAAATTAAAGGGGTTTTCTGAACCCAAATCAGTTTTTCATACTGATGACCTATCCACTGGATAGGTCATCAGTATGTGATCTGTGGGGGTCCAACACCCAGACCCCATACAGGTCATCTCCAGGCACTGAAAGCTGCTGCAGTGGATGGGGAGGACAAGCAGAGCCTCCCCTATTCCTCAGAATCATCACTATTCAGTGGACGGGGCTGCTGCAGTGCTCCTATGACTTCAATAGAAGCGGTGCTGCCCATCCACTAGCAGCTTCTGACACCTGAAGGCTGTTGCAACGGCTTATCTGTGTGCAGTCTGGGTGTCAGACCCCACAGATCAGATACTGATGACCTATTCTGTGTATAGGTCATAGTATGAAAAATACATTTGGGGCAGGAAAACTCCTTTGAAGTCTAACGTAGGAAACACCAGTTTTAATATAACACCCCCATTGTATTCCAGGGTTTGTTCATGCAGCAACTAACAAGCTTATTGTTATGCAGGGTTTAACCTGAATTATTAGCTCTGGGATGTACAATTGATCACATCTTAGCAATTTCACCTATAAAAGTTCCGTTTGTCAAGAACCAAGATTATGAACTAGTTTTAACTTTAAGACTTGGTTCTTCTGCCTGCATTATGATCTGTTCAGAGTAGAGTTGTCACAATGCCAGAATTTGGACTTTGATAATGATACAAGGTGTAGTTCTTGATGCCAAAATAAGGCTGCTTTTAGGAACTTCTGTCACACGAAAAAGTGCATGTCACTTGTAGCACTTTGGTAGCTGCGTTTTCACATTTAAATCAATAGGATGATGCTTGTTGGGTGCGTTTTAATGCGCTCACATTGACTGTGTACACGATGTAGCCTAAGTGGTACTAGTCTATGACACAACTATATATATGGAAATTTTTGGATGCTGCCAGCCGCCATAAAGTCTGTCAGCATGACGCTTTACACTCATGGTGCTAGCACAAGAGGAACACAGAATTTGCCCTGTGCTCTGCATACATAATTACTGTCTGCTGAAAATTATAGTGTCTATTAAAGCATTGCCACCCAACCTTGCTAGCATAGACGTAGGACTCCTAGTTCAAAGCAGCCGGGTGTAGGAGGGGGTAAATCCACTATATAATTCCTGCTCTGTGTTGGATCCTGACACAAGTGGTGTTGGTTTTGCTGAGCATCTTTCAGAAGGTTTAAATGAGTGTCTGGACTTATCCACAGGATAGGTCATAAATACCTGATTGATAGGGGGGCAGACACTCGGCCCCCAGACTGATCATCTGTACGGAGCCGCTTCCTGCGCCCGTCCTATAAAACAGTACGGGGCTGGAAGCAGAAAGCTCCACCCGCTATATAGGGGTCAGGTGCCACTGATTTCAATGGAAGATGAGCAGCAGTGAAAGTGCCCAGCTGCAATACAGCGGATGGAGCTTCCTGCTTCTGGCCTCATATTGTTTACAGTACGTGGAAGAGGCTCCTATAAGAGGTCTTATCTCTGGGATCCCCACTGATCTTGAGAATGAGGGTGCAGCAGCTTCACTTTTTTTTTTCCTCTGTAAAGCAGCACCCCTGGTGTCACTATTGTTTTTAAAACAGACAACTGTTGCACTCCATTAGTCGGGGGTTCGTTGGGCTCAGTATGCCACCTCTCCCGAGAATGTTTAATTGCCTCCACTATGTTACAGAGCAGATTACAGTGATAAACATGTTATGGATGTCACTATTGTAGATCTGGAGAAAAACATCTTTGAAGTCTTATGCAAATGTTAGGCAGTTGGTGCACTGGGGGTGTGCCTTCACCTACATGGAGCACTGCTCTTTCAACTAAGATCTCTACATCTCCTGTTTGCACCACTTCATCCAGTGAGAGTTGGTCCTCCCACTGCTGAGAGATCCCCATCCTACAAGAGCAGTGCTCCCAGAGCTGAAGGCTCGTCCCCAGTGCACCAGCTGCTTCATTTGCTTAAGACTTCAAAGTCACATTTTTCCAGATCTACAAAAGTGACATACATAACAAAGGTATGATGTTTATCACTGTAATGTGGTAGCAGTTTAATCTTCTTGTGGAGGTTATAGACTCTCTTT
The DNA here is from genome assembly GCA_947044405.1 of Leptodactylus fallax. Taxonomy (NCBI): domain Eukaryota; kingdom Metazoa; phylum Chordata; class Amphibia; order Anura; family Leptodactylidae; genus Leptodactylus; species Leptodactylus fallax. The sequence continues at coordinate 8,547,695 of CAMRHE010000016.1, forward strand.
AATTAGCAAATCTGTCCCTTCATTCTAAGAATTGTCAATGTCACTCATTAAAGGGGTTTTTCAGCATGTTTTATACTGTTGACCTAACCACTGGATAGGTCATCAGTATGTGATCTGTTGGGTCTGGGACCTGGACCCTGACCCCCGCACACTTCAGCTGTTCATGCAACCTCCAGGCTCTGCTCTGTAATGCATTGGTAGCTGTTGAATATGCTTGGGAGAGGTGGTAGACTACCCTTTTAATGTGTTATGATTTTGGTTTTTGTTAAATACCATCTTATTCCCTTCAGGGGACTAACTTTTGATCGCTTGCAATTATACGTTGCACTATGTATGTAGTGTAATGGATTAAACCTACTATTATATTGTGACAGGCATTCTATTAGGCAATGCCTTTGCCTAATTGGACTTTACAAAAGTTCTAATAGGACCTCCATGTAAAGGAATCAGACCCCTGTGATCATATGCAAATGAGGCAGTTGGTGCACTGTGGGCAGGCCTTCAGCCCTGGATACACAGGTTTTTGTTGCTCACGTAGGATGCAGGGCTGTGGAGTCGGAGTCGTGGAGTCGGTGCCTATTTTGGTGGAGTCGGTATAAAATGTACCGACTCAGACTCCCAAAATATATAATAAATTGGTACAGTTAGTAGTACAATGCAGTATGTGCTGAATATATTTTCATAAGAATTTAGGAAAATGATGAAATGTTGAAAATGATGAAATGTCCTGTAAAGGTCTGTTCTATTCCTCATATAATGATGGGACTGGGTTCTGAGTGAACCTATAAGGTTTAGCAGTCCAGGGCTGTGGAGTTGGAGTTGTGGAGTCGGAGTCGGTGCCTATTTTGGTGGAGTCGGAGTCAGGGGAAATTGAGGAGTCGGAGTCGGGGCTTTGGCGTACCGACTCCACAGCCCTGGTAGGATGGGTGATATCATAGCAGGGCTTAATTAAAGAAGACCTTTCATGTCCTCAGGCACATGCGGTTTTATATACCACTAGAAAGTTTTGAATTCAGAGCACTGCTGGCTTTCCCGTAATCTGCCCCGGGGCTGGAGATTTCTGTGCCGCTAGTTTTCTGCCCATCATCAGAAGGGCGTTCCTCACAGCCCAGCTAGACATTCGGGAACGCCCTTCAGATGATGGGCAGAAAACTAAAGGCACCAATATCTCCAGCCCCGGAGCAGATAACGGGAAAGCTGGCAGTATGCTGAATTCAGCGCACTGTTGGCTTTCTAGCAGTATAAAAAACCGCATGTGCCTGAGGACATGAAAGTTTCTTTTTAACAAATGCAAAAAATGGACAAAAACAGGCTGGTCACTAACTGGTAGATATGTTTATGAGGAACGCGCCCCCATCCCAACAGTACAAGGCTATGGAAGAATACTGGGGTGGAGGGGGGGTTCCTCACAGCCCAGTGATGTCAGAAATGCAGGCCTTACAGCCTACTGTCATCGGAGAGATATCTAAGCCGAAACTAACGGCATCAATATCTCCAGCACTCAGGCTGTTCAGCGCATTGTCGCTTTCTAGCATTATGTAATATAACACATTTTTTAGAACATGAAAGGTCCTCTTTAAAAATCTGTTTTAACATACACCCTAGCAATACGCCATCACTTCCTTGTAGTGGTCAGTCCTTTTAAGGAACAATAAGAGATGACCAATTATTTTTGCCTGCTTTGCTGGTCCAGTCTGTTGAAGGACATTGATTTTCTCTTTATTCTGTGAAATTCACCAAATGCCGATATAATCTGTTCAGTTAATCTTGAATCCAAACAAAATGGACTTGGCTATTGATAGCTCTGGAATCACACTGACCACTTTCTTGTCTGTAGGAGTTTCCTATCACTTTGCTTTTGTGTGCAGTTCTAGAGCTCCACATGCTTTATAACTACATTATACTGCTCTGACAGGCTTTGCATTTGTTCTTAGCCATGTACCGTACATATAAGGGTAAAGTCACATCACTGCTGTAGAGTCGGTCTAAATTCACGGGTGCAAAAATCCTGCAAGTCTGACTTTTCATACAGCAAAGTCAGGGAGAAAACTGCGGATACCTGACAGACCCCACTATAGTCAATGTAGTTTCTCTGGATCTGTTGTTCATCATAGAATGGATCTGTCCTTTTTTGGTCAGTATGTTCTTTTGTATCTATGACTGAATTGAAGAATGGGCCAATGTGAATGTACCCTTACGTGGACTGATGTAGACTTGTGAACATGACCTTACTGCTAGAAGTGAACACTGTGTTCAGGTGATGTTCACCACTGAGCTCACACCTATTCCAGATTACTATAATAATGATGTCTTTTGGGATCTCCTGTGTTTAGACCTGACAGATATAGGAAAATCTACTTCAGATCTAATTGAAAACCCTAAAATACACAGTGTGGTATGTTGAGCATTGTTAGAGTGTCCGAGTTTTTCTGAAAGGTTGAAATATGTTCAAGGTCTTGCAGGGCAGTCTGTCCTATGACTGTGTAAGTCTTCATACATGTTGTCCTATCAGTTTTTCTGCTGCTAATAATCACATTACGGCTGAAACACTTTTTACATTTGTCTCTGAAGATGGGGGTGTGTTCAATGAGAAGCAACCTGCCCCCTTCCTTATCCATTACTGATCCACCATTTTGCTAGGATTAACTATATAATAGCAAACGGCTGAGAAAAGCCCAAGTAACCATAATAAAGGAGATCAAGGAACACTGGAGTGTAAATACAGGGCAAATACATGCAGGTAACCAGCTAAAACACAAGAAAAGAAAAAAAAAAAACAATCTGAGCACAGTCTGTAAAGCTGGTTGCTGTCTGTGAATAATATCCCATCTGTAATCACATAAGCAGACAGAAATAGATACAAGTTTTCAGATGTGAGGAGAATCAAGCCGTCCACTCTCATTCATTGTGTGAAGAGAGAAAAGAACCTCCCCTCTCCACTCACATTAGATAAGGAAGATGGCATCACAGTATCTTTGGACAGACTTCCCTGGTGACTACTGCAAATTAGCTAGAAGGAGGGAGACCTGATGGCAGGAACTTGAGAGGTTTTTCATGCAGAAAGCAGTCACTTTTTTTTTTTTTTTTTTTATTAAAGTGCATTACATTTTGGTCCTGATTCACATGCTCGACAAAATGTGATACTGTTGTCTGAAAAGTTGGTGACCATTTAAAGGAAACCAGTCACATTTTTTTAGGCAATTAAAGTGCCACCATGGCATTATTCTAGAAAGGATTATAAAGATATACCAGTAGACTCCATCCATTGCTGCAATATCTATAAAATTAAAAACTTCTAAAGTGGTGGTCGCGGTTTCCGAATTACTCTTGAAGAGTTATGGGTCGGGTCTGCTATACTGGAGAGTCATGCAGTTCGGTCTCCAAACCAGCCCTTGCAGGTGTCATTGACCACTTCGTGGTGGCTCTGAGCTAATGCCAGCTTCTATCAACTCTTGCAGAGGCAGGGAATACATCTTATCCGTCTGCTTCCTCCTCTGCCTGCACTAGCTTTCTATATGCTTTGTTTTACAAGTGAGGGGGCTAATGGATTTTTTTAGTCACCTGTTTTCCCGTTAGTGGCTATTTTCACAATGGCAGTGTTGTGCGGCCTCTGACGAAGGCTTTAGTGATGAGTAGGCAGCGCTTCATAAAGTGAAGATGGATTCCCCTTAGTAAAATGCTGCTATCTCCCCCAAATGCAGTGATCCCAAATACTACTATTTATCACTCTGCCTTGTGTACATGGTACAGATTTTACGTGTTGGGTTGCTGTCAGTGATGTATTCATTCATTGCCATAGGTTGTGTATCACAGCCGTGCTTCTGTACATTACCTGATACAGGTCACCTTCAGCATTTCTGCATCTGTAGGTGGTTTGCAAGTGATCTAATGCTAGTTGATGTGACCCTTGGGATTAAAGTTTATCTATAGTCTCCTGGATTAGTGATCTGCTTTGTTCTGCATTCATGATACAAAACATATTGTTGCTCTCCACCCTATACAACCCTATATGCTTTCTTATGTAGACAGCTGTTCTCTATCACTGGGCGCCTCTCTTCCTCCACAGTGTTGCTTCTGCCCATCCACTTCCTTCGCTTATTAGACTGGGCTAAAATGTAATACTAGGTGATGGCAGAGCCCTCAGGTCAGTGGGGTTAGTGGTATGCTGTATGTATGAATGCTGCTGTAGCTATGCCAGTCAACAATTCCTATTGAAAAACAAGGCTTTCCTATTCTGACCTGTCATTTCACTTTTCAGGGTAAGCATGTATGAGTATATTAACCCCTTCCCGACATTTGCCGTAATAGTACGGCAGATGCCGGGTGCTTAAATATTATACAGTAGACACCCGGCGCTAATGCCCGCGATCAGTGCCCAGGCGCCATTTTACCAAAGTTAATGAAAGACGGGTTCCCACGCCTGTCTTTCATTAACTTCTATTGCAGGCTACTCTATTTAGCCTGCAATAGAAGCACCGTTTTTTTTGCAATGCATTAGCATTGTAATGCATTGCATTAGTGCTCAGACCCCCTGGGGTTCAAGACCCCTAGGGGATCTAATATATGCAAAATAAAAAATAAGTACAAAAAAATATTAAAAGTTCAAATCACCCCCTTTCACTAGAAAACACATAAAAGTAGTTAAATACTGTGAAACACATACACATTAGGTATCCCTGTGTCCGAAAACGCCCGGTCTACAAATCTATATATCAAAAGTGCCAAACCGCTGTTTTTTCACTGTTTTGCCTCTGATAAAAATTTGAATAAAAAGTGATCAAAGCAGTAGACATTCCCCAAAATTGTATAACTAAAAAGTACACCTGTCCCCACAAAAAAAGATGCTCTATGCATCCCCGTACATGGAAGTATAAAAAAGTTACAGGTGTCAAAATATGGCAACTTTAAAAAAATATATATGTATATATATTTGCACAGTTTTGGATTTATGTTAAGGGGTTAAAATGTAAATAAAAGCATAAAAATTTGTATCCCCAGAATCATTCTGAAACATAGAATACAGATGACATGTCATTTTGGCTGTAGAGTGAACGCCGTAAAAACAAAGCCCGTAAGAAAGTCACCCAAATGCATTTTTTCTTCAAATCCACCCCATTCTGAATTTTTTTTCCAGCTTCCCAATACATTGTACAGAATAATAATTGGTAGCATCCTAAAAACAATTTGTCCCGCAAACATTAAGACCTCATATGGCTCTGAGAATGGAAAAATAAAAAAGTTATTGGGTTTGGAGGGGGGGTGGAGTCAAAAACAAAAATCGAAAAATGTCACTGGTGGAAAGGGGTTAATGCCATTTTGGTGAATAATTAAGTAGGATGAGGTCGTAGATCCAAGCAATACGACGTTGCGTTCAGAAGACCTTCATCTGGTAGGATCTGTGCACATGGTAGAGAGAATGTGAGGGTAATGGCGTTGGACCAAAATGTCGTATTGCTTGGATCTACGACCTCATCCTACTTCGTTATTCACTAAAATGGAGTTTAATATACCCTTTTTGTTACTGATACATGTAAAAATAAAAAAAATCTTATTGCAAAAGTGTGTGCAGCAATACTCTATATTCTGGACTACGGGTTGAAGAGCCCTTCTTGCTTTGCACCACCACTATTAACAGGAAAGTGCGGTACCAGTGCTTCACGAGCTGGCATTTTTGTTGCACTGTCATTTGCACCAGAAGTGTGTCAGAATATCCTTTTCCAGCCTGCTCATTACTTTTGAGAAATGTGAATGGAGCAGGGTGGGAGTGGCTCAGCCTCTACTGATTTACTATATATTAGGGGGGAGTTCACACTACAGTTACTAATGTCCATTGCTGTCTTCTGTCATAGGATGACAGCAGCGGACATTAGCTGTCAGATTGATTCTGTCATGTTTGTTTACCTTTGTAACAGAAGATAAAGTCATGCATGTAAAAAGGTGTTCCAGTGTCCTCCCAGTGCAATCCAGTGCTGCTGCTCGGCTATCGTCTTTTGGCGGAAGTCCTTGCTGGCTGTGACGTCTTGTCCCTTTCACAGAGGCCCCTGATTGGCCTTAGCGGTCACACCCGACTGGGACTTCCACCAGAAGAAAACACGGGAGCTGCAGGACCGGAACGCACCGGGAGGCATCAGGAACAGGTGAGTATGTCGGGGTTTTGGTTTTTTTTTTTTTTGTTTTGTTTTTTTTTTTTGCATCTCCCCCAGCCTAATATTAAAAAAAAATTCTCCTGGACAACCCATTTAAGCTTGGTATTCACTACACCAGTCCTAATAAGTTCTCACTTATTGTAGCAAACTGTCAGGATAGAATATCTAGTTCATGAATAACATTGTAGCAAATGGTCAACTTGGAAGTGTTCAGTCTGTCCAGTTTTGCAGCCTTTGAATACAGACAATAGCAGAAGACAAGATGTATCAAAACTGCAGAATAACAGTAAAGATTTAGGGTTTACTGTTCTTTCTCCTGACCTCCACTGTATATATGCACTCTATGCATGCTCAGCCAACCCCAGTGTGCATGTATTTTGAATAAGGAGAGGTATAAGCTGCTGTCAGACAACTGACAGTGGCTTATCATCCCTAAGAACAAAAGCATTGACTGTATTCATGCAGGGAATCTAAATGTCTGGAACACTTTAGATGTAGCGGATGTCACTGACCACAGCATCTAAGGGGTTAGGTGACCTTGAGCAGAGTTCTCAGATTGCAGGTTATTATAGCACAATATCAGCTGTATTTTATAGTTGACACCCACTGCCAATGACACATGACCTACTATTGCATCATGGTGCAGGAAAGTATTAAAGGGTTCTCCGGGACCTTATTGATATTCTTTTAGAATAGATCATCAATATCTGATTGTTGTGGGTTTAACACCTAGATGCCTTGCCCATCAGCTTGGGCTTCAGGGTCAGACCACACGCCAGGTTTGTTTGTAGTCTGCAACCATGGAGAAATGCAGTTCTGCATATGAGCTGTGAAAAAATAGGCTATATGTGTATACATACAGTGCCTTGCAAAAGTATTTGGCCCCCTTGAACTTTTCAACCTTTTGCCACATTTCAGGCTTCAAACATAAGGATATAAAATTTTAATTTTTTTTGGTGAAGAGTCAACAACAAGTGAGGCACAATTGTGAAGTGGAACGAAATGTATTGGTTATTTTAAACTTTTGTAAAAAATAAAAAACTGAAAAGTGGGGCGTGCAATGTTATTTGGCCCCTTTACTTTCAGTGCAGCAAACTCACTCCAGAAGTTCAGTGAGGATCTCTGAATGATCCAATGTTGTCCTAAATGACTGATGATGATAAATATAATCCACCTGTGTGTAATCAAGTCTCCGTATAAATGCACCTGCTCTGTGATAGTCTCAGGGTTCTGTTTAAAGCACAGAGAGCATCAAGATGACCAAGGAACACACCAGGCAGGGCCGTGATACTGTTGTGGAGAAGTTTAAAGCCGGGTTTTGGATACAAAAAGATTTCCCAAGGAGCACTGTGCAAGCGATCATATTGCAATGGAAGGAGTATCAGACCACTGCAAATCTACCAAGGCCCGGCCATCCTTCTAAACTTTCATCTCAAACAAGGAGAAGACTGATCAGAGATGCAGCCAAGAGGCCCATGATCACTCTGGATGAACTGCAGAGATCTACAGCTGAGGTGGGAGAGTCTGTCCATAGGACAACAATCAGTCGTACACTGCACAAATCTGGCCTTTATGGAAGAGTGGCAAGAAGAAAGCCATTTCTCAAAGATATCCATAAAAAGTCTCGTTTAAAGTTTTCCACAAGCCACCTGGGAGACACACCAAACATGTGGAAGAAGGTGCTCTGGTCAGATGAATCCAAAATCGAACTTTTTGGCCACAATGCAAAACGATATGTTTGGCGTAAAAGCAACACAGCTCATCACCCTGAACACACCATCCCCACTGTCAAACATGGTGGTGGCAGCATCATGGTTTGGGCCTGCTTTTCTTCAGCAGGGACAGGGAAGATGGTTCAAATTGATGGGAAGATGGATGGAGCCAAATACAGGACCATTCTGGAAGAAAACCTGTTGGAGTCTGCAAAAGACCTGAGACTGGGACGGAGATTTATCTTCCAACAAGACAATGATCCCAAACATAAAGCAAACTCTACAATGGAATGGTTCACAAATAAACGTATCCAGGTGATAGAATGGCCAAGTCAAAGTCCAGACCTGAATCCAATCGAGAATCTGTGGAAAGAGCTGAAAACTGCTGTTCACAAATGCTCTCCATCCAACCTCACTGAGCTCGAGCTGTTTTCCAAGGAAGAATGGGCAAGAATTTCAGTCTCTCGATGTGCAAAACTGATAGGGACCAAGCGACTTGCAGCTGTAATCGCAGCAAAAGGTGGCGCTACAAAGTATTAACTTAAGGGGGCCGAATAATATTGCACGCCCCACTTTTCAGTTTTTTATTTTTTACAAAAGTTTAAAATATCCAATAAATTTCGTTCCACTTCACGATCGTGTCCCACTTGTTGTTGTTTCTTCACCAAAAAAGATTAAATTTTATATCCTTATGTTTGAAGCCTGAAATGTGGCAAAAGGTTGAAAAGTTCAAGGGGGCCGAATACTTTTGCAAGGCACTGTAAATAAACTGAACCTATGTGTGTGTATATGTATGCATATAATGTATATGTGTGTATATAACTATTTAGTACAGTTATTTTTGAAGAGTTTTAGATGTTTCATGTAAATGGCTTCTTAGCCCATCCATGCTAATAGCCAATTTTCCTTTTTTGCATTTCCATTTTTCCCTCCCCCATTTCAAGAGCCATAATTTTTTCATTTTTCAGTTCAGACTCACATGATGGCTTATTGTTTGCGAAACAAATTGTACTTTGTAATGGCGCCATTCAAAATCCTATACAATGTACTTTGAAGCTGGAAAAAAAATTCAGAATGAGGTGGAATTGGGAAAAAAAAAACGCATTTGCTCCAAATTCTTATGGGTTTAATTTTTATGGCATTCACTATGTGGTAAAAATGACCAGTTACCTGTATTCTGCGGGTCAGTACGATCACGTTGATACCAAATTTATATAGTATTTGTAATGTTTTGATAGCTTTAAAAAAAAAAAAAAAAAGTAAAACAAAAAAAAATTTGTTGCCATATAGTCACCTTATTTTTTTTTTTTTTTTTTTTTTTATATTTGTGTATGGAGCTGGGTAAGGCGTATTTTTATTTGGGACAAGATGGAGTTTTTATTGATCCCTTTTTTTTTTTTTTTTTTTTAGAGGCAAAAAGTTAAAAAAAAAACAAAAACAGCTATTTGGCCATTTTGATTCCCCCCGCCCCCCCCCGTTACGCTGTTTACCGTGTGGGATAAATATTTTAATTCTTTAGGCATTTTGGAGCCTATGGCAGCGTGTAATAGAGCCATGCTAATGACAAGCATGAGAGCCTTCAATAGGCTCCTGGCTATCATGACAACCGATCGCCGCCCTCCAATGACTTTCTGGACGGCGGCGATCGAGTAAAGATGATGGCTGCTGCACACTTTAGATGCCGCAGTCGCATTTGACCGCAGCATCTAAAGTGTTAATAGCTGCGATCGGCCTAAAAAAAAAAATCAGTCTGCAGGGCTGGGTTGATATGTTGGGTCCTGGTGACAGATTCCCTCTAAATAGATCTCTCATCAGACTGTGCTGCCCTATGTAAGTACTGCATGGTATGGGGACAAGTTGGCTCTCCTATTAGCCAATATGACACAACAAATTGACTGCTAGGTGTGATTAGAAATCCTAGTTGGGCTACTATGGAGTTCCAGTTTTGTGTGGCATTGGGAAAGTTTTACTCCAGCTTAAAAAGAAAATGATTTTAAATTGCACAATTATCAGTATTGTATAATTCCATGTGGAGATTTCGTCCTAAGACAGTAAATATGCAGTATTGCTAGGCTTTTCTCATCCATGAACTATTGTAGATTTTATTGCTTAAACTATGAAGTAGTACAGGAATTGGGTTGTGGAAAAATAAGAGTCGAAGGTTTGGCCTACTGACTCCAGAACCCTAATTTTTACCATTGACCGTTTTGTCAGCAAAACCAAATATTAAAAATGCCTAAAGTATATGTGCTGCGTGCCTTTAAAGGGTTTTCAGAGCTAAAATTATTGAAGACCTATCCCAGAGCCATCGATATCTGATCGGAGGAGTTTGACACCCACTGCCCCATCGATCGGATGTTTCTGCAGCTGAGTGGGGAGCAGACGACCCAGCCCATACACCTCTTTAATGTCCAGTATGTCTGATGGGAAAGCCCCTTTTGGAGATGCAGGAGCACTCCCCTGGTGAATATACTGGACTCAAACTCTGTGTGGTGTTCTTAGCCAGTCGGTGCACATTTTTGTGTAGGGTTTTGGATAACGGGGGAGGTTTTGTTCCTATTCCGTGTTGCTTTTATCTAGGGCAGCATAGTCGTCCGGACCTGCTCCCTTCATGGCTGCACAAGTGATGTATACACTATATAATTTCCAGTACTATGAATCACTTCAGTAATGAATGGGATCAGATACATATACCTGCCTAACCAGATAGGCAGTCATATATTATCTACAGTAGATTTCACTTTTCAGATAACATGTAAATGTGACTCCACCAATATTTCGACACCATTATTACGTCTCGATGGATCCTGGGAAGGAAAACTGTTGACATGCCAAAGAAAGCTGCTATTTTTAGTACTTTTACAGCTATATACACTTACTGACAAAAAGAACTGAATCATTCAGGCACCTATAAACTTACAACTAGATGGTACAAGACACCTATGGCGTTTCCCAATACTTTCTCTCTGCTGCCGGTACCTCAAACAACCTGGTTCTTTTCTACACATATGGTTGGGAATATGAGGGAATCTTACAATATTGGTCCCAGGTCCAGGATATACTGGATCATATACCAGTATGTTATAAGAGATCTCTCTTCTCTTTCGTCATCTTTTCGTATCAGTTATGGCTTCAGCTCTTGTATGCAGCCAAAGCTCTCGTTCCCCTCTACTGGGCAATTACTGCGACACCCCCCGATCCACAGTTAGGTGTATTGCTCAAATAGTACAAATGGAAGAACTATATCCCCTTGAAATGCACACCTATGATAAGTATATGTCAATCTGGCACGTTGATTTGGATGGGATTAGATATTGAGATGTTCAGTTTGTGTTCTGTTATCCTGAATCTGGGTTGTTCCTACTATTTGGTTTTGCTTATTTAAGCTGCCTTTGTACTTTGTGTTAGAAATCTATATTATGAAGACAATGATGTCATTTGTTGACTTTTATGTTCCGGGTCAAAACTCAATGAAAAGAAAGAAACTGTGAATATAATGATTTATGTAAGTGATTTACCATATTATAGCGAAAGGATAAGTTTATTGGGGAAACCATACAGTTGAAAGGAGGCTCTAGTACCCTGTTGGGTCGCGTCTAGCCTGGATACAAGATGAGATACTTGACATGTAGGTATACAGAATCTGTATGTTTTCCTCCACACTTATAGGTTCCTGAAGCTGGCATCTCAGCTGGTCCAAAAAATATTTTAAAAAAATTACAATATTCAGCTATTTTCACTCTGTCCACTCAAGGCTAGGTTCACACTGGAGGACCCGAATGAGGGAGAGACCATCCGCTAAAACAGCGGTTACTCATGGACCCCATAGACAATAATGGGGTCCATCGGGTTTCTGTTGTTTTTTTTTTTTTATACTGCAATCGGCAGTATAGTCCTCCACCGACTTTTGGCAGTTTCTGCGGTGGGGTCGGACACAACGACACAAATGTGAACCTTGCCAAAGCCTGATAGCCATCTTACGCTTACTAATTCTGCAGGGATTTTAATTTCCGCAGTGACCTAATTTACATATCAAACAATGCTGACTATCACAATAGACGTTCACACATCCACAGATAACACTCACCTTCTGTATTTATTCACAGTTTTCTAGATCTCTGTTTTCTACCATTCATTCTGTTTACTTCCATTGGATAAAGAAATCAGTCCATGGTCATGTGATGTGCACAGCAAAAAAAAAAAGCTGTGGCAAAAATGTTTCCGCAGCGTTTTTTAGCTGTGTTTTGCAACATGGGGCCTTAGCCTTAAAGGCAAGGGGAGTACGCACCTCTTCCCTCTGCATGTGCAGTGAAGTGAGGTCACCTGTGCTCAAACTCACTGTTAAGTGTTATAAAACTACTGAATTGGGGAGGGGTGATGGGTGTGACTGAGATTACTGCGTGTGCTGTCCGTAAACACTGTTGTTGGTTTAGGGTCCCAAATCTGGTGACAGGTTCCATTTAAAGTGACAGTATTAAAAAGAATGTCAGCTTCCATCTTCTTAAAGGGATGTTCAATAGACCATAGACCTTTAGAGTTGGTGCATCGTTTACTATATTACACTGTTTGCGTATGCCATATACTGACAGGTTATGCCATAAATGTCTGATAGATGCGACCTGTCTCCAGAGCAGGGACCACTGATCCGGCTGGTGAGACTGGTCTGACCTCCAGTTTCAGGCAAAAAAATGTACTTGGGGGGACCTCCTGTTCTGGCGATAGATGAGGGTCTCACCTCTGGCAGCACAGCATCTACCAAGACATTTATGGCATATTCTGTTTTTACTGTTGCATTTTACGAGGCATACATTTATCTTTTTCAACAAGTTGTATGAGTTGTTTTTGCCAGCACAGTTGTATTTTAGTGCTTACATTTAGGGTACTTGTATAGTAACTTGTTCATTACCTTTTCTTACCTCTTGGATAAAAATGTGGGAATTATGCTATTTTTTATAAAAATATTTGTGACCATTTATTCTGGCTAGAGTGTAAAGCTGAGGCCACACATTGCAGAGGAGCTGTATTTATTGTCTTGCATTTCCACTTCTCCCTTCTGCTAAATCCACTCCTGTGTTTGGTTCAAAAAACTGCTGTAAAATCTGCAACTTAAGACACAGCTTTTCTGCAACGTGTAGTTTCAGGTTTAGTGTGATGACCTGGAGCGGTCTTTCTGCGCCTGCCAGGACAACTGTAAATCACTTGGTGTCCTACAGTGGTGGACACTGCCTGCAGGAATACTCCTCCAGTCACCATACAGTTACAGTAGACCAGAGTAGTCCATTTGTAAGAATGTTAAAGAAGCACTTTCTCTTTTTTTGCTCCCCTCAATTCGCCATAGGTGGTTCAGTGGGGTACTGTGAGGGTTAAACTTCTTGACATGACTGCCAAATATAGTGCCCGAGGGCTGCCCCATGTAATCTGGTCACTGTCATTTCTAGTGAATTGGAACATTGGAATGCCTTTAGTCTGAGTTTTGGTTCAGTGAAAGACATGGTGAGTTTCACAACTTGGATGCAGGTCACATGGGGAGACACTGGGAATAAATGGAAGGGGGGCACAAAACAAGTGCTTCTCTAAACGTCAGTGATTGTAGTCGTCATATAGATCCATAAAGGTTTAAATACCCCTTTTATTTGCTGTCCTTATATATACACTTTGACATTTAAGTTGTGACTGGTGCATTTTGCTAAAATCTCATATGCACATTTTATTTGAGAGCGTGTTTATTTATAGCGTATTTTTTTGTAAATGTGTTAATTTTGTGTTTCGCTTATTTTCTAGCTGGAGATGCTGATGACCCTCCAAGAATCACACCTAATCCTGTAATAAATGGGAATGTTGCCATGGCGGATGGACACAATAATACAGAAGAGGATATGGAAGATGGTAAGTCATGTGCACAGCTCTCGTACATTCAGTATGTCCATTAAACCTTTGCATTGGATTCTACAGAGCTGGAGGTCGTCCTATGTATGGTGATCCCCCTTTGTTGCTGGGCACATCATGTCTGTCTCTTAGGTTTGGTATTTGACAACAACTTTGTTGTGTATTGTGTCTTTAGCATCACTGGGTATTTATCTTTTGAGTTGGGGACTTCGTTGTGACATTCATTTATTGGTGAGACTTGGGCTTATATAGTATATACTTTGTATTAGAGAAACTTTGAACCCTCTTTATTATATTGTGTGTTTTTAACTTTTCGTGTGTACATTGTAACTAAAAAAACTTCATATAACTTTTGACTTTATCTGGGTTGCATCGTATGATACATGGGCTTTTTTTTTTTTTTTTCAATTCAAAAGTTTTTTTTTTTTTTTTTTTTTTTTTGGCACGTCAAAAAACAAACATGCATAGACATGCAAAAGAAACAGAGACAAATGTATGTAAACAATACAAGTCAGTGAAATAGACCAAATAGGTAATGAAACCGAAGAAGAGTGGAAGTAAAAAAAAAAAAAAAAAAGAGAGGAGGCATAGAGAGGAAGAGGGAAATGGAAAGAGAAAAAAAAAAGGGGGGTGGAGTTGGTAGAGGGCCAGGAAAAGACCCTAGAACAATCTCAGGCCAGACCCCATCAGCAAGGGCGCAACCACCCTGGGGAATACTGGGGGGAAATAAATCAGAAAGAAACAGGAAAACCAGCAGTGTCGAGCAGGCGTCTCCAAGGCCAGCTCTAAGCCTGCGTGGAGAATTCAGAACCGAGAAGCGACAGGTATTCTCTAGAGCGCTGGAATTCCATCCAGTAGAACCAGGTTTTGTTAAAGACCTCAACCGTATCATACAGGAAAGAGGTAAGGTTTTCCATGCGCATAATTTCATTGACCTTTAAAATCCAGAGGGGAGAGAGGAGGAGGCTCCATTCGCTTCCAAAACTGTGGTATGCAAACTCGTTTCGCCAGAATCAAGAAGTGGAGTAAGGAACGCTTGTATGTTCGCACCGGAGACTCGCAATGATGGAGGAACAGAACGGGGCCTAGAGAATGAGATGTTTCAGTGACCTGAAGAATGAATGACATGGGCTTTTTTTATGTATTCTACATCTTGATGCACCTGGATGATATTTTATGCCATTATTTATGGTGTCCTTCTAAGCTTTTTTGGTTATCACATAATGACAACGTGTTTGCTCTCCTTCTGCTTTCAGATACAAGTTGGCGGTCAGAAGCGACATTTCAGTTCACTGTGGAACGCTTTAGTCGACTTAGTGAATCTGTTCTGAGCCCTCCATGCTTTGTGCGAAATTTACCATGGAAAATTATGGTGATGCCACGATTTTACCCAGATAGACCTCATCAGAAAAGTGTGGGATTCTTCCTTCAGTGCAATGCTGAATCTGATTCCACGTATGACATTTTTATTATTTTTCCTGTCCTTTACTTCTGTGTAATATTGTCCTCTTTACTCTAACATGCATATAAGTATTTTAGACCATTCTTCTAATTGGTGAAATCTCATTAAAAAAATGCTCCAAAAGTAACAGACGAAAAAAAAACACAGATTTATCTAAAGTGGTTATCCAAGACTAGATATTGATGGTGTGGTGTTTGTAGGATTCGTGTCGACCTGATCTTTATAACCTATCCACTCGGCAGTCCCACTACACACAGTGCACTGTATCCTGTGTAGTGGCTGTGTTGGGATACCACCACTCTGCTCTGAGCTGCAATAGCATGGTATAGATACCACGTTGTATAGGGCTGTCCTACTTCAGACTCTGTACACTGTACAGAAACTGTGGCAGTTGTATATGGGGTCTTGCATACAGACAATCTGTGTGTGTGTGTGTTGTTTTGTTTTTTGTTTTTTTTTGTCAGTCTGATTCTTTATGGTGGCAGATAAGTAGTTATAAATGACAGCCATGACACCAGTGTGGATAGAGCGTAAGAAGTCTAGAGAATTATGTTGGGATGGACTCTTATACGACGCAACCTACTTAAAGGAGAGGTGTTGAAGAACGAGTCTTCAGGCAAACTCAGATTTTAAAGGGAAAAACATTCTGCTGATGGTCCCCTTGGTCAGATTCCCACCTAGGATCCCAGCCCTGCAAGGCAATAGTGCTAACTACTGAGCCACCTTGCTGCCCAAAATTGAATATTTCCACTATACGGTGGATTGGCTGGCTACATTGCTACAATAGACTATGCACTTTTTTTCTGTAAATGCATTTGTCACGCAGTATGCTCTACATAATGACTGCTACAGTAATCTGCAGAGCGCTCACATGCCCATCCTATGTGCTGACCTCCATAACATGCAGTAAGCTCCCTCTAGTGGTGACCTCAAGCAGCCAGTTGGTATTCAGGCTTCCAAGATTACTAACGTGATATTCTTTTGTGTTTTACATTTTGCAATGTTTTGAGGTGGATTTGTACATTAACAGTGTTTTTTCTGGCCTTTTGATATTGATGACCTATCCATCAGCTGACCAGTGGGGGTACAGTGTAACCCCCACAATATGATTTTGATAACTTGTTAAAGTGAAAGGGAGCATATGTGCTGTAACCTGGCACACCCACTATACTGTGTACAGACCAGTCTGCTTGTGGCTGCTAGAACAGCTGGTCTTTGGGTGTGCTGGGTGTCAGACCCCCACTACTCTGTTGTTGCTGACCTATGCTAACAGTAGGTTGACAATATGAAAAACTTGGAAAACCCCTCTACATTAGAGATGCATTTTAAAGTGGCTTTCCTAGAGAGACAGCACATGCATTGTAAGATAACCCGACCCCAGTATAGCTGGGTTTTTGACAAGTGTCAGAGTTCCCATCTTCATGCTTGTATCTATCAAGACTAAAGACTGTCGCCTTTAAGGAGGTTAGAGAAAATCTTTAAAGATCTACAAATTTAATTTATTTTTTAAAAAATGTTTAGCCTTTAATTGTCTACTGAGTTAAATATGGTTGGCATGAGAAATCCCTTACTTTTTTTTTTTTTCGTAAGGTTATGATTTTATCACCTCTTGGGGTATCCATTGGATATAATCCCATTTGTGTTATCATCTTCAGTAATTTAAGTGACACAGATTTGCATTAGGATTAGTCCCAATATCATTTAATGGGCTAATGTTTGGCTATTCTGTGTGGCACTTGTTTGAGAAAAGTAGCATGCTGCTTATTACTGTGCATTTTTTTTTTTTTTTTTTTTTTTTTGCATCGTTGGCAAAAAAAAACAAACATGCAGATGTTTTTCAGTGATTTGTGAGCAGGGTTACGGTAACTCCATTCGCTAATACTGTTGTATTAGATGTGGATTCTGCACCACAAACTCTCTACAGTCCAGTTACGTGAGGTCAGTGGATGCGCAGAATGTATGTTGTAAATCCCATTCGGTCTACAGAGTTGTGTACAATCTTGTGAACTGGAGAAATCACTCAATTGGCTAAAATATATCAATTACGCAACCAAAATCTGTGTATCCTAGGCCATAAACTAACAGGCAGGGCTACTTGTGTTTCCTTATATTGTGTTTTTGGATCCTTTTAATTTTAAGTCATTTTCTCCCTTGCAGGTCGTGGTCTTGTCATGCACAGGCAGTGCTAAAGATAATCAATTACAAGGATGACGAGAAATCTTTTAGCAGACGCATTAGTCACTTGTTTTTTCACAAAGAGAATGATTGGGGATTTTCCAATTTCATGGCATGGAGTGTAAGTACCATCCTTTGTGACTTATACCATTTGATTAAAGGGGTTGTCCAGGAGTTAGTGATGACCTCTCCTTAGGATAAGTCATCAATATCTGATCAGTGGGAGGCTGATACTTGGGATCCCCAGAGATCAGCTGCTTGCAGCGTCTGGGGAGTACAGCTCCCGCTTTACAGGCGAGTGACATCCATATTCATTTATCATTTGGCTTGTCTGAAATTTACTTCTGTTCAAGTATAGGGGGCTGAGCTACAATACTAACAGTCCCTATGTAATGTATAGCACTGTGCTTGGTGGTCTGTGAAGAGGTTGCAGAGCTTACCTGAACGCTGCGGCCATTTCAAACGGCTGATCTGTACAGATTCTGGGTGTCAGACCCACAGCGATCTGACATTGATGATCCAGCCGAAGGATAGGACATCAGTACAAGTGGTCCCTCAACTCTCACAGTATTCAAAACCATTGTAACCTGAGACCATAACTCTATGGAAAATTAGTGATTTGGTTCTTAAGGCCCCAAATTATCACCAAAAATATGACGAATAATTATAGAAACATTGTCATGTAAGTAATGTAGATATAGCAAATCGTTACACATAGAAGAGCTGCTGGAAGATGTCAATTGCTTTCTATGATAGTGACGAGCCTTTTCAGGATTCTGAAAAATATATACTTGGTGTACTTAAAGAATAACCTGTAGCAGCACATAACCAACGGAGCAGCTCATCCGGGCACAGGTAAAGAGCAGTACAGAACATGTAGTACTGCCCTGTGCTGTAGAGGCGCTACTAGTCAGCGCATGCACCTCACCATTACAGGGGGTTTACTAGTGTAATGTCCATGCTGATCACGGAGCCTTCAGTCCAGCATTGTATGTTGAGCTTGGTTTTCAAGTTGGTGGTCCAGAAGAGACTATAGCATGTTAAAAATACCATATTTTGGTGCTGTTGTAAGTTGAGGAATCACTGTATTACATACAATTCCAAAAACCCTTTTAAAAATGCAGAATTTTTTTTTAAAAAAGGTAATTTTACAAAATTTGCTAAGAATATTATACAAAATGGCCTTCCTTATAATAAGCGGTATGTTCCTCATGTATTACTGACATCCACAGCCTCACCTTACCTCCTCCCATCTTATAATTATTGGGTGTTGTGCCGATGCGAAGATTTCCAACACCCAGGTATGGAAGGATTTAAGAGCATAAGGATGTGTGTATACTACATCTTAATCCTACTTATGGCTTGTACACTTGGAAAAGCTCCCAGTATATACATCAAACTTATCCATGGGACTACTAGACCAGGGACAAAAATAGTGTCTTCTGGTATACTTTATTTCTTTTTCTACAGATTGTAAAAAGAATATACTGTGCAATATGCAACAAATGCTTGAACACCGTGTGCACAGAGTCTTAGTCTGGACCAGCCCCTGCTGGTTCGGTGGCACAATACAGTGACTAAGCTAAAAATCAAACTCTGTAGGGATTATAGCCAACCCTGCCTCAGACCTTTCTAAGAAGAGATTTTCTAATATGTTCTTATTCCCAGCTCATGTTTCCATCCTTTTTTTTGGCTACTGTACATAAACCACTAGGTTGTGTCACTTGCTGCTGGCATAGCTGCTTCTTACACATGCATTGCTTAGGAGCATGGTTATAAATATTACGTACATTTGGCACAAAGCAGTGTAAAAGAAACAATTTGCTACAATGCAGCTAAAATGTATGCAGCAGCTTAGGGTTTCCTGTCTTTTATTGTGCATTACTTTGATAATGACATTCTGGTTTATTCTGCCATTTGTTTTACAGGAAGTTACAGATCCAGATAAAGGATTCATAGAGGATGATAAAGTGACTTTTGAAGTCTATGTGCAAGCTGATGCTCCTCATGGTGTAGCGTAAGTATTGTTCTCCCTAACCAAAACACATGCTGCTTTATTGCTAATGTTTTTTTCTTTGTAGTTCTTCTGTAATATTTGGCATTTGTCTTCATTCATTTGTCATGATTTTATTAGCTTTTCCGAGTGGGGTTTTGTAAATGGAAACCTATGATGATGTGTAATGATCCATAACAATCTAATTGAAAACAACTATCCGAGTAATTTTCTCTGTAATATATAGACCGTTCTGACTCATGAAAGTTTAGGTTGTTACTGATTTACATTACCGTTTGTAACATTTAATAAGATTTTGGCAGAGTACGGATAGGTGCACCATTGGGGGTAGTAATCATTCCCTTTGTTTTTTACAATATTACATGGATAAGGCTGGCCCTCAAATGTTGCGCTTCCTGTTGTTCCTAATGTTAGGGCATGTGATCGCAGACAAATCCAGCTTGGTGCCTGCTGATGTTCAGGTAGTGGTTCAGCGCTTTGCAAGTCACAGTGTGCCCATCATATGTTACCATGTAGTTCTATATTACTGGGAAAATATTCCTGTTTGTTGGTTGCTTGGTGGCTTTATGCTCTGTTTGTAAAATGTTCAGAATATCATGTTGTCTTCCTCCTTTACTTTTTCTCTAGCTGGGATTCCAAGAAGCACACTGGTTACGTTGGCCTAAAGAATCAGGGAGCAACGTGTTACATGAACAGTTTGCTACAAACATTGTTTTTCACAAACCAACTCCGAAAGGTATGTGGAGATTTGTTTTTGCTCTACCCATTTTTAAATGTAAATTTACAATTACCCATATGTCTCAGCTCCAAGAAGTGGTGGCGTGATGTAACTCAAAAAACGCGGGCGTACCGGCGCTGGTCCAGTCAAGTACTATTTTTTTTTATACACTTGAAAAAGGGCTTTTTGTTGTCCGAAACGCGTAGTGTGCCTGATCTCAATAGTACTTGACTGGACCAGCGCTGGTACGCCTGTGTTTTTTGGGGTACATCACCCCACCACTTCTTGGATCTTTGCGACGTTGGATTCGTACCACGTGAAGGAGGTGCCCAGCTGCTTTAAGAGCCCTCTAAGCAGTTGTGAGCTTATCACAATTACACAAGGTGAGAACCTTTACATTGTATCGACCATATTTGATTGCCTTAACATTATTACACGCTTGGCGCTGTTTTTTTTTATTTGGTATTCCATATGTCTCAGCGACTGAGTAGAGAGGTGGTCGTGCTTCCACAGCGCTCCACTTTTACTCATCCTGAGAAGAGCTGGACAGACATACATATGTGACACTCCGCCGCCCTCTTCTGACACTTGCACTTAGATTGGGGTTTCTCAAACTATAGATCAACTGCCTGACATATTGTAGGGACATTAAATGCGGCACTCAACTAAAGTGTTGTGCATTACATTCAACTAAGGCGATGTTCTTAACTGTGCCGGTTATCCATCCAGTGCAGATCTGTAAGAAATCGCATGATTAAAAGGGGTTTTGTTTTAAAAAAGTTTAGTCAATAATATAGTCAATATTCTCTTGATCTGTCTGTGCTGTAAGTACTAAAACGAATAGGACAGCGCAGATGTGAATGTAGTGTAAGCTTGAGGCATACATGCATGACATTAGCTTTTTTTTGTGTGTGTGTGTTTGTTGCACAATTGTGTCTGTGGCTGATGTATTTTTTATTGTTCCGCTTTCTTTCTTCCAGGCTGTGTACATGATGCCCACAGAAGGTGACGACTCCTCCAAAAGTGTTCCCCTAGCTTTACAGAGGGTGTTCTACGAATTACAACACAGTGACAAACCTGTAGGAACTAAAAAGTTAACAAAATCCTTTGGGTAAGTTGTTGGTTATACCTTTTAGATATTTATCTGTACAATTTTAGGCTGAGCAAAATATCTAAATACAGGTGACCTGCCTAACTGATAAATCTTGTATAGTATATGCCATACCCACACCATAAGCATAAAGGACAGTCTATTGTGTTGATCAGTAAACAAAATTCATTTGTTCTGATATTATCTTGGTCAGACAACTTCTAGATTCTTGAAATTCCAGATTCGGGCAGAAGGACCATTGTAACTTACAAATGTGTCTTTACCTATCCTGTGATTTGCTTTGTAAGGAGACCAGATTGCCAAGATAATTTTTTGCTAATCGGTCATGAGATGGTGTGCTATAGGGCCACAAAGTTTGCAGCTTGTAAAGGGTTTTGTTTGCCTTTCTCAATATTGTATTGCTTTGGTTCTATGAGACCTTTTTAAAGGGTTATTTCCATCTTAAGAGGTTATCCCCTATTCATAGGATAGGGGATAACATACGGATTTGTGGGGACCTGACTGCTGAGACCCCTACTGATCAGAAGAACGGAGGAGTTTTGTCCCCTGTTCTGAATGGAGCAGTGGTCAGGATAGACGCACAACACTAGATTCATTTCAGTCTGAGTGCTGGAGATACTTTATTTCCATCTCCAGCGCTCCCATTCAGACGAATGGATAGGGGTTAAGTTCTTAAGACAGGAATACTCTTTTATCCAAATTCCGTTAAAGGTGTACATAAATTAAGTAGTCATTGTAAAAAGAGAAAGATTTGTGAATGAACACATTCTTGTTTACATCTAGAAGGTGAAAACCATAGAGGTTTAGTCTAGGTAAACCCCTCAACAGTGGTACCTGACAAATCTAGTGATGATCCATTATAGCAAACCATTAGAGATAGAAGATTTGTTATGTACGGATGTACTTGGCTCACAGAACACAATCTAGATTATACTGTCCGAGAGAGAACTGTTTGAAGTGACCCTCCCCCACCCTCATTTTCTCTACCTGTTACACAGCCCCGTACTCCAAGCCCATGCTCCATACAGCGTAGTATTCAGTGAGACAGGAACAGCTCTCAATACAAAACGGGAAGAGTGAAAAAATTCTGCATCATGCAGAAAGGATCCAAAATGTGTTAATAAAGTGTAATACAAAATTTAGTAATGACACAAAGTCTGCCAGAAAATCAAAACTTGTCCCAAAGTTTACTTACGCTCTAATCGCAATTCTGGGGCACATTCTTATCATGACTGCAGGGATCACTCTGTCACTCTTCGTCTCTGTGACTACTGAAGAAAAGCCAAATACAGCCCATTATGTCCAGCAGTCTGATAGTGGAGTGTAGCGACCGCTACTACATGCAGCATTGCAACTTTACATTACAATTTCTAATATGACCTGAATGATTTTAACATATGTGCTGATGTTTAGGCATCTAACTTTATTATGCATTTGTTTATTAGGTGGGAGACTTTAGATAGCTTCATGCAACATGATGTCCAAGAATTATGCAGAGTGGTAAGTTGTCACTATCCACCCCATCAGTGCATGCTGCCACAATGGCCTTAGGTTCCTGCTTGACCTTAAGGAAACGTTTGTATTAAGTGTTATGCAGGGAAAAATAAAGCTTACCGGTGTATTCTGTGTACTGGGTAAGCTTACTTACCAATATTTACGCAGAGCCACCAGATCCTCAATGATTAGATTTGCAGAGTGCAGCAGGGGTCTGGCAGTGAGAGAGAGGAGCGCTGCTCCCAGCCTCCCCTGCTGTACTGTGGAAATCTAACAATCTGGGCTCTGGAGGACCTGTGTATGTATTAGTTGCAAAGTTCATCCATTACTGGCAAGGCACTAGCAAGCTTTATTTGACCCTGCATAACCCCTTCAGGCCTACGCCACATGTTGCAGAAAAGCTGCATTTTTAGTTGCAGATTTGCTATGGTTTTATTGGCTCAGAGCCAAGTGTATTTACCCGAGCGCTTCCTTTTATATTTCCCATTCCTTTTGAAGCCAGTCTTGGCACTGGGTCAAGAAAAGATGCAAAATCAACAAAAAAAAAATGAAGCTTTTCATCAATGTGTGGTCTCAGCCAAAAAAACTGGCTTTTTATCCTATTTGAAGGATTTCTATTCCTACGTCCTTGAATCAGAAAGTTGTCACTACTTAAAGGTACACTCCAGGAAAAATCTGATACTTTTAAGTCTAGCACAAGGGTTTGATGGGCCATTGCATGACCCTATATATGCGAGCAAAAAATAAATCGGGCAATACACAGGGTATGTGCTTTGTCTAGTGTGCATAACCTCATATTTATTACGTGGCAGATCAATCACTTTATAATTTTATTTTTTTCTCTTGCAGTTACTGGACAACGTGGAAAACAAAATGAAAGGAACATGTGTAGAAGGAACTATCCCAAAGTTATTCAGAGGAAAAATGGTGGTATGTGTCCTATTTAGTCGTTGATAAGCGAGTGAAGAACAGTGGGGTGTGTTTATGCATTGTTTGCTAGTTTTCCGGTGTACAAGGCATAAAACGTTGCAATTTATTTTTTTTTTTGTGTAAATTAACAATTAGTGCAAAAAAATTAAAGTTTTTCTACTTTTGCGCCCCCTGTAGCAACCATTTAACAAAATCTACACCAGAAATCAGGCATAAATGAAGTGGGGAAATGTATGCCAGCTATGAGCTTGTGTACATTTCCCTCCAGTGCCGTGCCTGGCTGAGGGTGCGTGTCATTTACAAGGGGTTTTCATTAATCTTCCCCAATGACTTTTTAAGACGTTTTTTTCCTTCTGTTTCAGTCCTACATTCAGTGTAAGCATGTGGACTACCGGTCTGAGCGAATAGAAGACTATTATGACATTCAATTAAGTATAAAAGGAAAGAAAAACAGTGAGTACCGAGCACAAATAGGGGGCCCGCTGTGTTCAGTAGCTTAGTAGGTCTGTCAGCAGAACATTCCCTACTGACTATAAGCACAGTAATAGCTGGGGTTAACGTGAATAAGATTGTAGCTATTTTAGCATCTTTTGTGTCTACCAACACTTTTTTTTTTTATTGCACCGGTTTCTGTTTTGTGATGTCATTTTCTAGGAATCGCTTTAATGTTGTTTTTGCTGAAGCATTAATCCTAGTTCATTCTCTGTTAAGCTCAGTGAATGTGCTTGCTGACCAGTTTTATTACAGCCTTACAATGTTAATACTTGATGTTGCCAGTACAGTGTCAGTGTGCTTTCTATCAGGTTGTCCAGTTAGTCTTGTTGGAGGGTAAAAATGGCGCTGTCTTCGAAGTGTAGGTTGTCTTCTGATGACATTGGGAATGACTTCTTGTAAATAGTTGGGAAGCTTCCAGTTTGATGTATCAGCTTGTTTTTGCCATTGACATCACATTGCAGTTTTCAGAATTTTGAAAGTCTTGTGGTTTAGTGCCAAGCATTAGCCAGCCTTAACACTTGGTGATGTATATCACGATAAAGCTATGGAGATGTGCACCTCAAGCCTCTTTAGGCTGTGTTCACACTGAGTTTTTTGGCAGTCTGAAAAAAATGCCTCCCATTCATTTTACTGGGAGTCAGTAGCGGTTTTTTTTTCCTGTAGCGTTTTTCTTCCGCTAGCGGAAAAAAAAAGTGGTATGGCCCATCTTCAGGCGAATTCCGCCCGCGTTGTCCACGGCTCGAGACTCCCTCGAGTGGGCTGTGAGGAATTTCCACTCTGAGGGTGTGTTCACATGGAAGAATTTGTCGTGGATTTTGGGGTGGATTTTGCACCCGAATCCGGATCAGATTCCTCCCGGAATCCACCTCCCATTGTTTTCAATGGAAGGCAGAGATCGTAGCAGAGCGCAGAAAAAAAACAAGCGTCCTGCTCGATCTTGCCTACGGATTCCACGGCTCGAGACGTCCTCCTGATTAGGCCCATTCATCTGGGCCTAATCAGGAGTGGGATGCCGCGACTGAATGCTGATGCCCTGCATCGGCATCCCGTCGCGGCAGACCGTGGCGAAAATTCCAGCGGCGGAAAATGATTTTAATTTTCCGCCGTGTGAACACACCCTTAGAAGTGGATGTTTTGAGATGCTGCTCCGCATTAGTAATTGCAATATGGTGGCACATGCTAAAAAAAAAGATATTCTCTGGCCCAGAGCTCTGTTTTCTGCTGCCGCAGTCTGTTTGGTCTTGCACCATGCCTTGGTCCCCAGAAGCAGGGCTTCCGGGGACTAAGGCACAGAGCATGATTGACTGGACTGTGGCGGTGGACAACGGAATGCCGGGGACAGCTAAATGTGTGCATGGAAAAGCGCAACTGATTCTGGACTGTGTCCTGTCAGTATTGCACATGGGTTCTATGCTAATGGGACTCTTTGGGTGTTTTGGCAACTGTATTGCCTACTGTGCATTTGTGTCTCTCCATGCCCAATGTTAGATTGGGCTTTAAGGGAAACTTTAAATCTAAAGTGTAGAAAGGCAGGTCAGTGCCAAACTGATATTGGTCAGTTGTGTTTAGTATAGACCGTTCATGCTGCCAGTGTTTCTTCATGCCACAACTATTTATTTATTAGATCATTGGTATAATGTGTATTGATTTTTATTTTTTTCTTTCTAGTTTTTGAATCATTTATTGACTACGTTGCTGTGGAGCAGCTAGATGGAGACAACAAGTATGATGCAGGGGAACATGGCTTACAGGTAAGTGCTTATGATAAATGTTACCATGCTCAGAGCCATTGTAATCACTTGACATTGTGTGCAGCGTAGGGGGGTGTTTAAAGGAGTTATTTGCAGAGTTAAAAGTATACTATTGCTTTCCATACACTGGTTAGGCTTTACAACTAATATACTCCCAGAGCCTCAAAGTTACCTGTGCGGAGGGTAGCTGAGGAGGCCAGAACTCCAGCAGCCACTCCTACTCAATTACATGATAGACTCCCCTCTTTTCTGAACACAGGTCCATTGAGCAGCGTGGAGTTGGTCACGTGACTGAGAGTTGGCATGTCAGCCAGGGAGGCAGAGGAGCCAATGTTTGGCCTCTCCAGCTGCCTGCCGCATCGGTAACTTTAGGACTCTGAGGGACCAGGGTGTATGATATGTGACTTAGAGGGAAAAAAAAAGTTAGCTGCCACACTTATATTGCAACTCTGCAATATAGTTTTTTTAAAACATGAATTTGCAGCCATGTTCTAATATATATATATATATATATATATATATATATATATATATATATTTGTTTGTTTTTATTTCTCATTTTGCAGGAGGCAGAAAAAGGTGTAAAATTTTTAACATTACCACCGGTATTACATCTTCAACTAATGAGATTCATGTATGATCCTCAAACAGATCAGAACATCAAGATTAACGACAGGTAATAAGTGAACCCTTTCTCTCTTAGTACTGTACATGAATAGCAGGTGTTGGATGTAATGGCAACTTTAACGGGAATGTCTTACCAAAAATGAACAATTTTTTTTTTTTTTTTTTTTTGTTTAAAATATATATTATATAATTTTCTTTTTCAATTATTTTACTTTTCAATGTCCTCTGTTTTTAAAAAAAAAAAAAAAAAAAAAAACTGAAATTTTCACTCTGGCCGCTATTTCTAATAGATGGATAGTTGCAAATTCTGTAGCAGATTTCTTTGCAGCAGTCACCTCATTTACATCAGACGATATTACAGTAGAACATAACTTCTATAGATAATTTATATAACACCCATTATTATCTATTCTCCCTCCCTGTAAAGGGCATGTTTAGAAAATTCTCGCATAGATCTCAATGAATTAGCGAGTATGCTGTAAAGCATATTGCAACAAATGCTGTTGACAGAGCAGAAGCTCAAATATGTTGGCAGCCCCCATAATAATGTACAGAAAATAGAATTAATAAAATGTATAATCAGAAAATAAAAAACAGATTTGTATAGTAAGAAGTGCAATATTTCATCTGGTTTTAATAAAAATTGGTGATAGTCCTTTAAACTGTGATCCTGGCCTTTCAACATCTTGCATACTGCAGTCAATAACTATTTAAATGCGAAGAAAAAAAAAAATCAGTCCATCTACTATCTGATCAGTAGGAGTCCAACACCCAGGATCCCCACAGATCAGCTGTTTGAAGAGACAACATAGATCAAGTGAAGAGTGGTGGCCGCCTTCACTGAATATCAAGCACAATGCCATACATTTCTTAGTGTTGCGCTTCTGAGTTTACTAGAAACAGCAAATATGGAGGTTGCTTGGGCATAGGAACAATTTCTCTTTTTGGTAATTGTGATTTTCTTATGACTAGGAAGTCTTGTGTATGCATAGACACAGCTGTACTGAGACGGATTCTATACAACTTCCCCATAATATAGAGTAAAGCCTCAGACATGTTGTTGGTCTGCCATCTCATACCTCTTGTTGCTGTTCAGGTTTGAGTTTCCAGAACAATTACCACTGGATGAATTTCTGCAAAAGCCTGATGTCAAAGACCCCGCAAACTACATACTGCATGCTGTGCTGGTGCACAGTGGAGACAACCATGGAGGACACTACGTTGTTTATTTAAACCCTAAAGGAGAAGGCAAAGTAAGTGAATTCCTATACAGGAGCCATTCGGATTGACTAAACTGTTCGTAGATGTAAAGTTTCTTACCTGATCTCAGAAGTATTGCAGGACTGTCTTAACAATGCTTTATGGGAAAAGAATTTTCACAAATAGGTGTTTCAAACAATGAAACATTTTTAATTTTTTTTTTTTTTTTTTTTTAACTTGAATTTTGTAGAACAAAAAAACAGTAACTTTCTCCCCCAAATCTCATACTGTTAAACATGATAATCACACATGACTTTTTTGTTTTGCCCTTTTAAGTACTGTCACTTGAGTGAAGCATATTAAATATTAGCAACACCGTTATATAGGTCATTCTCACCTGAATGTATCAGGTGAGCATGATCAAAATTCATGCCTCAATTGCTGAGATTCATTTATTTTACAAAATGTAAATGAGCAGTCTGGAGCACTGAGGGCAACACAATTGCTCGAAATCTGTGCCCCACATTGATCTAATACACCCCCTTTCTCCTTGAGTGACCAGGCAGAGAGCTATGCTGAAATCTTGCTGCCGTATTAGAGCAGTTTGGAGCAACGGAGCCCTCCTGTGTACACCAGACTCCTAACTTGCATATTGTGAAATAAATAAATGATTATCTCTGTGACAAAGGCGTGAATTTTCATGGGGAAAATGGCGTTAAATTCAGGGGCGTGTGACTTACTGAACAATGTTGGTGGTTTAATGTGCTTCACCCTGGTGACAGACTCTCTAAGTCAGAAGAAATGGCCTGACAAGATTTGCTTTGAGAACGGTATATGAGTGTATGAGGGAGAGAAGATGTGATCCATAGGTTTATTTGATTTGGAGCAGGGGTAGATACTGTGACAGGACTCCTATGAGAGACGGAGAGTGTCCTGCTTACCTTACCCCACACAGTGATTGAAGGCTGTCCCTGTATCGGTGTGTACACCCTAAAATCTGCCAATTACTGTGTGTGGGTGGGCTCATCCGCACGCTCTCTCTTACAGGAGTTCTATCAGGTATTACTCAGAAATCTACTCCAAATCATATAAACTTTATATCCCAGATCTCAGTGTCTCTATCACTTGGTGCTCTGAAGGCAGCGGACTCACTCATTAGCTTTGCTTAATGATGGCTGTTTGCCTTGGATATATAAATTGGTTACTTGGCCCTTCTTGCACTAAGGATTGCTACTACCTGTACAACCTGATAACATAGTAGTTTCTGTGCAAGCAGTGGAGTCTAGTAAGGTGTGGTTGTTTCTTCTTCTTTTTTTTTTTTTTTTTTCCACCCCCCATAAAGAAACAGTAGTTTGTTAGGGAAGATGAGATTTTAATAGTACTGTTTAGTATATAACTGTGCACCTTCCTTCCTTTTTGATGACTTCTATATTGATGTGGGTTTGTTTTTGTCCCTTGCAGTGGTGTAAGTTTGACGATGACGTAGTGTCGAGATGTACAAAGGAGGAGGCTATTGAGCATAATTATGGTGGTCATGATGATGACTTGTCTGTACGGCACTGTACGAATGCTTACATGTTGGTGTACATCAGAGAATCCAAGCTGAGTAAGTGTTAATGTCACGTCGTATGTATAAGAAATGTTTAATTATACAAGCTGGAGCTCCATGTTGGATACAGATACTCATGCCGTCCAGCATGAGGAGTAAAGTAGAGACCACTAAATGGTTTGTACTTTGTGTTTGTCGCATTGAAATTGAAAAGGCTTTTGTCTCTCTTAGATGAAGTTCTACAAGCGGTCACAGATCACGATATCCCTCAGCAGCTTGTAGAGCGGCTACAGGAAGAGAAGCGTATAGAGGCTCAGAAAAGAAAAGAGCGCCAAGAAGCTCATCTTTACATGCAAGTTCAGGTAGGCAGTTTTATTAATTGATGTGAATGTGCTAAATGAACAGTCTCTGCTTTCTATGTGAGGAGTCTGACTGTCTTGACAGTCGGCTCACCTTTTTGCAGCTGCACACTATCCATGCATCTGCCAATTTTGTTCTGCAACGTGGGGCTTTAGCCTAAAAGACGACACCATATGGTATTGTATATGTGTTCCACATGTTGTTGTCTTTGGCAAAGTATACTTGCATAGAAACGACAAAGAATCCATGGGCATCATGGTGGCTAGCACTGCAGCCTTGAAGTGCTGAAGTCCTAGGTTTGAATCCGACCAAAGACAACATCTGCATTGAGTTTGTATGTTCTCCTCGTGTTTGCGTGGGTTTCCTGCCACACTTACTGTCGACTTGGCTAATTTGAATCTGGTGGCCATTATTATATGGCATCCACAGTGCATTTAATGTCTTACTTTTGTTTTGTTTGTTTTTTTTTATTCATATTTTTTTTTTCAGAGATATGTTGGATGATATTCTGTGTTTCTTATATTTATAGGGACAGGGTTAGGGTTAGTTGGTGCACTTTATGCACATTTTGGACATCACCTCACATTTGAATTCTATGGCTGGTTTCTCCTACAGGTGTGTGTGTGTATGTGTGTGTGTATTATATTTGAATGTGTGGCCCTTATGATATAATCCAATATTCATGGGCCTCTGTATTGTGGTTAATATATCTTCTCAGGAGACCTGGCTGAAACTTGGCATACATGAAATGAACCCCCCCCCCCCCCCTTATTTTTTTTTTTTTTTTTCGCTCTCCTCTTTCTCATTTAAAGTGGGGTCCACATTTGGAATGCTAAGTGCCACCAAATTCCTAGGTCAGTGGTGCTGGCAGGGAAAGGGGATGGTGGACTGGCGGTCCCACCTACTCATATTCTTATTATTGGCCTACACAAAATGGATGGAAATTGAAAACATATGGCTTGCCCCGTTCATCCAAATGCTTCTCTGTGGGTGCACTAGCCCCACCCTGCCCCCTTTGATTCACTAAGGCTATTTGGACTACTTGCAGTAAACTATTTTCCTCTTACTTCCCCACATTTCTCCATGATCTGTTTCCTGTACAACCCACTCTTCCTGGAGGGACTGACAACCGCTGTGGGGTCCACAGCTGGTCTAGGGCAGGTTTGCTTAGATTGGCAGACATAGTGGATCCTTTGACTCTTGAGCTAATGCCCTTTTGAATATTTCACCTCCTCCTTACACCTCCCTGTAGCTGAATGGCTTAATTACTAACAAGTTGCTCACCTATTCTTTACCCTATATTGTTCCATGAGAAGTTATGTTGATTTGGAACCTCTACACCAGGCCTCATTTCTATTGTATACCAACTTCTCTCCTTCCTAGAAGGACGAGAGCCTCCTATCCATAGATATGACTAAATAAGAGGAAGCTGTTGGCCGGGCAATCTCACTAGGTCAATGGCAGATTATATGGACACAAACTTCTGTCTTTTATGTGTGTGACCTTTTAAAGAGACTCAGTATAAGTTGTTGATGCACAGGTACGCCACCCTTGCCCTCCTTCACTGTCTGAAACCTATAATTCCCTCCAATTGCTGGCACTGCCAAGCTGCAGTAGATATGCAGTTTCACATTTTTCAGGTGTTGATCTATTTTCTCATATGAAAGCTAGCCGTAGTCTGGAAAACTGACTGCAACACTGAACAATACAGTGGAGGTGTTTCAGTCCATATGGAACGCATATTTTGTCCTATGGGGTCTCTGTTTCCCACCCCCTTCTGTCCTTCCTGTTCTATCCTTATTCTATCTCTGTTGTCCTTTTTCTTCTGTACTGTCATTATGATTGCATATGGTTTATGTTCTTTTGCACACACAAACTTCTCGTTTCTTGCTGTCTTATATATTTTGTAAAACTTTTGCTAAAAAATTTATTTTAAAAAGTGGAGCCTGCCAGACTGATATTCTGTGATTTAGCCTAAAAGACAGACCATGCACATTTAGACAAGACAGTCTTAAATTGTGCCAGGTTTATCAAAGCGTCTAATGCTAAGTGATAAACTTGGCGTATCCTTAGACTGTGTAGTCTATCTTTATGCCACCTACTAATTTGGCTTGGTTTCCAACAAAAAATTGTGCCAAAATTTGTTGCAATTTTTTTTTTTCACGCACACATGTGGTGTAAAAGTGTGCCAGCTTTTTAGCACAAATTGTACCACAGTCCGGGTGCTTTTTTAGTTGAAAATTTGCTCCAAAATATTTCAAAATTCTAATGTAGAAATGTAATTGACTTGTTTCATAAAACAAACAGAAGCCAGACGTTACATTGTGGTTTTGTATGCTGGTCTTTCAAATAAATGGATGTCTATGTAATAAATGGATGGGTCAGGTATGCCAAAGTGTCATAATGGACAAGGGGCTGTTTGTACGAGACAACCTTGAAATGTGTGTGGATTAACTTTTGTGTTTTTTTTGGTTTTGTGTGTTTGTTTTTTTAACATATCAAGTTTATGTTCCTATGTCTTCATTTAATCCTTTTATAAACTATTGCCATGTAAGAATATTGTGAATTTAATAGGAACCTTTCCTTTTTATCAGATTGTTGCAGAGGACCAGTTCTGTGGTCACCAAGGCAATGACATGTACGACGAAGAGAAGGTTAAATACACTGTGTTCAAAGTATTAAAAAACTCCACACTTGCCGAATTTGTTCAAAATCTTTCACAAACTATGGTAAGTAAATCTGCCAGAGCGTTAGTGTGCCTTGTAGTGCAGGAGTTTTTTTCGCGCTGATTTTCTGCAGAATCTGCTAGCTAGTCTCCAACAGAACCCTTAATGAATATAGCCGCCTTATGTTTCTCTGCATAGAAAAACTATGGAGATGGGGAAGGAATAAATGTCTACAGAAACAGGCCTTCCATATGCCAAATGGGCACTTTTTTTTTGGGGGGGGGGGGTCACACTTTGTCTGGCCTCCTATGGGCATGTTTAGTATTGTATGGTGGGAGCTTTCCTGACACACACACCCCAGATGTACAAAAAAAAAAAAGAAATGATGTAACCTTCATTTTATTTATTTTCCCCCCCCTATCTACTCTTTAAAGCTCACTGTCCATGAATAGACTTTACCTTTTAGCTCGTATGCCAATACATCTCAGCCCAGCATATTCTATCCATTTTGTGGTCAGTTTGCACGGTAAATAAATTTTTCTGATGTGTTGCAGGGTTTTCCACAGGACCAAATTCGGTTATGGCCCATGCAAGCTCGAAGTAATGGAACAAAAAGGCCAGCAATGTTGGATTATGAAGCGGATTGCAGCAAAACTGTAAATATTCACTATATATTGAGAGCCTTCACTTCTCTCCTGGATTCATTTGCTGAATGTAATTCGTGTAGTATTCTTAAATGTAACTTATTTGTGGTCTCAGTGGATCATGGACCTCAGTCCATGATGATCCAGGAAGGTCAAGTTTGTACTTTATATTCAGATCTATAGCCCTGAGATGTATAATGGTTATAAATGTTCCTTTTAAATATATGCAAATGCAATATTCCCTTTTATTCTCTGCAGACATTGCTATTACATGGTATCAGTTTATCATCTCCGGGGTCCAGCTGATCACTAATAAGACCCTTTTTGTCTCTCTATTTCTCTTTTTGACCTGTTATCTCAACTTCAGTGTGTTTTGTGAGGCCAATCTCACAAAAAAGGGGAAAGGAAAGGGGGATTGTACAAAGAAATTGTTTGTAAATTCTTATTCCTGTTAATGTATCTAAGAAATCTTGCATAAGTTAGTGAAAAACCATCATAAAGGGATCAGGTAACTTTACTAACAAATACCGGAAAATTTAGATAATTTTTCTGGTTACTATAGGAACCATTTTTGAACTGCACTCATGTATAAATCTGTGTGTGCTAAGATATCCTAAGGCCTGTATACTTTTGCTTTAAGTATATCTCTGGTTCACAGATGCATAATGCAGAGCTTCTGGGGCCCTCCTCTTTGGTCTTTCTGATGCGGTCCTTTCTTGATTTCTGTAAAACTGCCACCACCACCTTCTCTGGCTACTGTGTGCACACTGGGCTTTCGTAGTCTTAGACACTCCTATGTGTACCATCCTACATCATGTCTCTTTCTACCAAAGCACAATGTACTTAGAGCAGCCTGAGAAGCTGGGGGCCATTTTACAGAAATAAAGTAAAGTCTTGGAACTGGAGGAACCATGCCAGAAGAATTAAATGGGGGCGCGAGGTATTTATTTTTCTTATGCATTCAGTCTAAAATTACTGTGAACTGGAGAAAATCTTGGTTCATTTCTTGTGTTGGGAGCCCCACCATTGGCCTTTTGATGTATCTGCTGGTCTACATACAGTATAGCAAAACTACCACTCTTTTATTAGCTACCACTTACTATTAGCTATAGTAAACTATAATTTCTCGCTGTCGGGGAGCACAACACTATGAGTATAGACCAGGCCACTAGGAATATCAAAAGATGTGTGCTCCGCCTCCAGGCTATACCCTCCTCACAGATATTGTGCTAATCAGTTTTAACCCAGTGTCTCCCCTTCCATCATTTGGACGCTTGGTCGTTTCCCTGAGGGCCCTCATTTGGACCTGACTGTTTCCAAGGTTCCATCTCCCGATGGATTCGGTGTGTTATCAAGGAGACATATCGGTTCATGGATCGGCCACCGCCATTCCATGTGCCAGCTCTTCCTCGAGAGCTGTAGGTGCCTCCTGGGCTGTTTGGCAACAGGCTTTTGCTGCCTAGTTTTGCAAGGCTGCCACCTGGGCCTCTGCTGATGCCAGTTTTGGTTGTAAGATTTTCAATGTGGGGCGCATTAGGTTGCTCATGTGGCCATGTAATTCCCACCCTCTAGGACTGCTTTAGGACATCCCATGGTGCTATGTCCCCCAATGAAAGAAGTGAGAAAATGTTGTTGTTGTGTTTTGTTTTTTTTTTTGCACTCACTGTAAAATCTTTTTCTCGTTGTATTCGTTGGGGTACACAGATCCCGCCCTTGTTTTCTTGTTGTTCCTGCCATGGGCCTTTTTGGTTAGTTTTCGGGTTCATGGACATGTGGGTGGTTGTTGGTTCCGTGTTCTTTTTTGGTTATTTGTCTCTCTCTCCTACTGCTGCGGTACAAACTGACTAGCACAGTGTTTGTGAAGAGGGTATAGCCTGGAGGTGTAGCAGACTTCTTTGATATTCCTAGTGTCAGCCTCCTAGTGGTCAGTTCTATACCCATGCTGCTGTGTCCCCCAATGAATAAAACAAGAAAAGGATTTTACGGTGAGTACAAAAATTCAATTATCAAGTACAGCCTGGAAAACTGTGAAGGGGACATAGTGCTCGCTGTGTGCTTCTGCCCCTCGGCAGTGGTGATCAGTGAAAGTGCCACAAGTCAGACACCACCACCGTTCTAATATTGGATTTAAAGAACCACATAACCCATTCAGTTGTTGAATGTTTGCTCATGTACATGGGGTGAATATCTAAATATGCAAACTTTATGGTCTGGGTCTGAAAGTTGTTTGACGTAAATGGGCTTATGTAGTTCATTTTATATTTTCTTTATTTACCAATTGTATCTGTGAATGTGTGAAATAACTTTACTTTCTGCTGTATTCTACATTGTATTTATTGTGTAGATGATTGAGCTGAGTGACAATGAAAATCCCTGGACAATATTTTTGGAAACTGTAGATCCAGAAATGGCTGCTAGTGGGGCAACGCTTCCCAAGTTTGACAAAGATCGTAAGTGTAGGCTATCCTCTCTAAATATTTCTCTTTCCACATATAACACTAACTGTTTGGGGAAGGGGATTTGGTTTAGTTTAGATTTTAATTACTAATTTTACTTTTGATGTATCAAAACAGTTTGAAGAATTTGTTGTTTTTGTGACTCATTTATAGGCCAGTTAAAGGGGTTGGCCAAGAATTTTATGACCTGTCCTTAAGATAGGTCATATGTATTTGAGGGGGGCTAGCAAGTGTCCCGCACATGGCTTAGCTGTATGAAGCCATTTCCGACGCCTCTACTGTACACAGCATGGAGCCGGAAGCGTTTTGGCTCCGTATTCTGTAAAGTGGACGGGTGCTGTTACTGCAGCTCAGCTCCCAATGAAGTATGTAAAACCTGAGTTGCAGTAGTATCGCCCAGCCAGTATACCTGTATACAGGGACCAGAGCCAACTGCTTCAAACTCTGTACTGTTTATAGTACGCATAGCAGAAGTTGCCCCATACAGTTTAAGCATGTGGGGCCCGCTTGTTCGTCCCTTCACCAGTAAGAGAGAGAGAGATTTATAATTTCTATATCTATCCTATCCTAAAGAGAGGCCATAAATGATTCCAACCCCCCTTAATGTACAGTATGTTATGTTATATACTGTGATAGTTTTCTGCTCATTACGTAACTGGCCTATGCTTTTCCTCATTTGGGACACCAAGATCTGCCTTCCCAGTAATGCAGCTTAGTTATTTATCTTTACTTTACTTTAATTTTTCCATTTTAACAGAGAGAGCGACACTTCTTTCTGAGTTAAGCTTCCTCTTACTTCAGTTTTCTCTTCCACAGATGATGTTATGCTGTTTTTAAAAATGTATGATCCAAAAAGTCGAAGCTTAAATTACTGTGGACATATCTACACCCCAATCTCCTGTAAAATACGTAAGTATGCTGCATGTGGAGGTCATCCTCATAGTACGGTATTTTGCAGTCCAACATCTAATCTGCCTCCCCCCGCCTTTCCTCAAACAGGTGACCTACTGCCAGTTATGTGCGAGAGAGCTGGATTTCCGCAAGGAACTAACCTTATCCTCTATGAGGTAAATAGACAGATGTACTGTGCCTTGTGTTTTCTTGTGGCAAACCTCTTTTGTTACACTCGCTGTTTTTTAAATGCTGGTTAGCGCCATGGTTTGGTTCAGTCAGGTTTTTGTTGGTTATATATATTTGTAATATGTTTATATTTTACATTTTTTAGTTTATTGCTTATTAGGGTATGTTCACACAATAGAATGTGGAGAGGAATTTGAGGAGGTCTTCTGCTTCAAAATCCTCTTAAAAAACCTGGCTGAATCTGCTTCCCTTTGTTTTTAATGGGAGATGTGAGCAGGAGATAAAAACACGGTTAACACATTGACAAAGCACACAGTCAGGTGCATGGGGCTTAGCCTGCCTTTTCCGCTCTTAACAGTTAGGCTTCATTCATATCTGCGTCGTAGTCTCTGTAAGGCCCGTCGCAGATTCTGAAGAAAATCAGCAGAGAGAAAAGTTCTGCACGGAGGACTGAAACCTATGGTGTCTGTTTTAACCGCTGTTTTATGTGGTGGGCTCTCCCACTTTCAGGTACCACGGCAGATATGAATGACTGAGTGCATGGTGCAAGTGTGAACCTAGTCTTAGTACGCTTGCCTGTTCTTTTCTTGTGGCCTCATGCACATGACCCTGTATTGTCACGGGTCCGTATGGAGGCAGAAAGCCTGGAGGCTAAATTCAGGACAGTTCCTATGCCTGGCCATTTTGTGACCCAGGTGCATTAATAAAATGTATGGGTCCGTGGAGATCAAGGTGCTGTTTTCTCACTTGATCAGTACATGCGTGCATTCATGGTCATGTGGCCTTAGTCTGATGCTTGAGATAAATGTGTTTTCTATTATGATCGAAATACTTTATTCACATCAGTACAGTATTTCTCTGTATATGTCATGCTTGGTCCTGGGGCTGTTTGAGTGACAGTATGTTATGGAGCAGGTTCCTCTGTACTCGCTGTGAATGGTGTCTAGGAGCTAGTCTTCACCCAATAATTTAGGGAGAAATACAAACCCCAGATATGGCATACAGAAGGGGAAACCATAAAAAACTGCAAAATATGTCATATTAGGCCAAAAATGGTGTTATTCCCCATTTACAGTTGCATAAGTTTTATCCTGAAAAGGGAAAGCAACCAGGCGCGCTGTAAGTACATCTTATCTACATTCAACTACCCAGCAGGGCTGTGGAGTCGGAGTCGTGGAGTCGGAGTCGGTGCCTATTTTGGTGGAGTCGGAGTCGGTATAAAATGGACCGACTCCGAATCCCAAAATATATAATAAATTGGTACAGTTAGTAGTACAATGTAGTATGTGCTGAATATATTTTCATAAGAATTTGGGAAAATGATGAAATGTTGAAAATGATGAAATGTCCTGTAAAGGTCTGTTCTATTCCTCATATAATGATGGGACTGAGTTCTGAGTGAACCTATAAGGTTTAGCAGTCCAGGGCTGTGGAGTCGGAGTCAGTGCCTATTTTGGTGGAGTCGGAGTTGGAGTCGGAGTCAGGGGAAATTGAGGAGTCGGGGCTTTGGCGTACCGACTCCACAGCCCTGCTACCCAGTTTATGTATTATGCGATAGTGTCACATTATTTGAGATTTGTAGGTTTTGTTTGTCATTTTTGTTTTATTTTTGTTTTGTTTTTTTTAATAAGTTTTGAATTGCTTGCAGGAAGTCAAACCGAATTTAACAGAACGCATTCAAGATTATGATGTGTCTCTTGATAAAGCACTAGATGAGCTTATGGATGGTGACATTATAGTATTCCAGAAGTATGTACATTTTACACTTGCTTTCTGTTTGGGCTAATGTTAATCTTTGACTGGTAGCTGTTTTAGTAACTTTTCTGTTTCCATCTTCTGGTATCTTGCCTTTTAGCCTCCATTGACATGAAATATCCATTTTATGATGAATAACTGAATAGTTAAAGTAATTTGGCTTTACTGATCATATATTGCCCTGTATTACACCTGGTTTCTACTGGATTCAGTCCATAGTTGCCGCGGAGCTGCTATTTTATATAGATCCTTTTTCTGCATACTGAAAAACTTCAGATTCAGTTGCATTGCAGAAATTAATGTGATAAAATATCCCAGAATGCAAATCACTGAACAAACAGATATGTGAGCTTCAAGGGAGTTTACCGCCTCCCCCAAATGTATTCCACTATGTGTTACAGAGCACATAACACCACTAATAAACATACCTGTATTATATAAGTCAGGTTTGTAGAACTGGTGAAAAACAACTTTGAAGTCTTATGTAAATGAGGCAGTTGACTCTGGAGCACTGCTCTTGCCACTAAGACCTCTACCATCTCCTGCCTGTGCCTGTCCCCCACTGCTGTGAGATCTCCCGTCCTACTTTAGCTATGGGAGCACTGCTCTTGCTGCTCAAGGTCTGCCCTCAGTGTACCAATTGTCTCATTTGCCTAAGACTTCAAAGTTGTTTTTCTCCTAATCTGCAAAAGTGACCTACATAATAAAGGTATGTTGTGTATCAGTGTGGTGTGCTCTGTAATGAGATAGTAGCTGTTGAATATGTTTGGGGGGAGGTGGAAGACTGAATGAGAACAATACATGTATACATTAAATACATACATTATATTCCATAGCGCTTTACAGATATTGTCAGGGCTGTCCCATAAAGGGTTCACAATCTAAAATCCCCATCAGTATGCCTTTGGAGAAAAAAAAAATCCTTGGCTGGATTCGAACCCTGAACTCCAAGCGCTGCAAGGCAACAGTGCTAACCACTTAGCCACATTTCAACAAGAGCTACTTTGATCTCTTATGCAGATTGGGTTGCAAGAGGCCCAATGGCAGAACCAAATCCAGCATGTTCCGGATCTAATGTGACGTCTCCACTGTCATCTGTAGTCACTGTTGTCAGCGCTAATATCTGGCTATGGCGCACTGATAATGAATCTGAGACTGGTGCCCACAGCCGCAGCACTCCTTTGTGACACACAAACATGAATACAAGGTGGCCAAAGCCATGAAATATGACTATGGTGCATGCAAACTCCTTTTATTTGGAGTTGTATGTGGTCCTTGATTTGTAAGGAGTTTATCATTAATAGGACTTTTTTTTAAATAAAATGTAACCTCATTTGCAGATTAATCATTCAGTTCATTCTTTTTTGTCTTGTCCAGAGATGACCCAGAGAATGAGAACAGTGAATTGGCAACCGCTAAGGAATACTTCAGAGACCTTTATCACCGTGTTGATGTAATCTTCTGTGACAAGACAATTCCTAATGATCCAGGATTCGTTGTTACATTATCTAACAGAATGAATTACTCTCATGTATGTACTTTATTTACTGTACTATTGCAAAACATAGTGTGGTTGCCTTTAAAGATGTTGTATTACCAGGACAGACCCAGTGCTCAGCCCATTTTAATTTTGCACATTTTATGCTGATGATCTGATCCCAAGTGCACTAAGTCTGCATGCTATCATGCTATAGAGACCTTGTATTCTGGAAATCTGTGCTTACGATCAGACCCTAAAGCGATTATCTCACATATGTGACCTCTAAATAGAATCCACCTGCCTGAATTTCCCTTGTAGGGTTTGCTTCAAAAAAGAAACAGACTGACAGCTAAAGTCTTCTCTTAAACCTCTGAGGAGACACTAACCTCGTTGGCAGAATTATGTGAATGAAATATTCAATATTATAAATGACTGTGTTTTGTTTTTAGGTCGCAAAGACTGTTGCACAAAGGCTCAATACTGACCCAATGCTTCTACAGTTTTTCAAATCTCAAGGGTGAGTGCTGTGCGCGCCAGGCTGGAATTCATTCATGAGGTTGACTCGACAGACTGAGGCTATGTTCCGATAAGCACTAGGCAGCCTGTTCTTCTGGTCCCGTTGGACTGCAAAAAATAGTTGACAAAAATGGAGGCAGAGGCACCTCATTGACTGTAATGGGGTCTATTGTTTTGTTTTGTTTTTTATAAACTGAAATCGCCAGATGAAAAAAATCGAGCTTGCAGAACTTTTGCCCAGTGATTTATGACAGACCTGTGTCGGACTAACACCTGGTGCAGATAAGAACCTAGCTAAAGCGTGTTCCCTAGGTTATAAATGCAAAAGTTATTGGAAGTTTTGATTTATGTTTTAGAGACAGCTACATAGAAAATTGGTAAAACCTGTATATTTGCTACCATATTCTAGTACACATTTCAGGAAATGTTATGGTTTTGTTCTACAGAAAAAAAAACTGACTGATTCAGCTCGGCAAGTGATTGTAGATGCTGTTGTGCTAAAATTTCCGTTAACATCCTTGTGGGCTGTTCCTTACAACTTGATGATATTTATAGTTACAGGGATGGTCCTGGAAACCCTCTTAGGCATAATTATGAAGGAACTTTGCGGGACCTTCTGCAATTCTTCAAGCCTAGG
Source organism: Leptodactylus fallax (assembly GCA_947044405.1). Classification (NCBI taxonomy): domain Eukaryota; kingdom Metazoa; phylum Chordata; class Amphibia; order Anura; family Leptodactylidae; genus Leptodactylus; species Leptodactylus fallax. The sequence goes on from CAMRHE010000016.1 coordinate 8,588,559, forward strand.
CAACCTAAGAAACTCTATTATCAGCAGGTATGCTCTCATATAAAGGACTGGTTCCTCTCCTACAATACTGGCGAGCTCATGTGACTTAGGATATATTTCTCTTTCAGCTTAAAATGAAAATTACAGACTTTGAAAATAGGAGGAGCTTCAAATGTATATGGCTGAACAGCCAATTTAGAGAAGAGGTACGCATCCTATTGGGTTATTCATTTTACTGTCAGAATTCATATTATAAGGCTTGTAAAGTAATGGCATATTGCTAGGATACCCACTCATTTTATGGTTGATGGGATCCAACCTCTGGGACCCCATATATCTGGAAAATGAATGGGCTACAGCTTTGCGTACCCTTTGGTCAAGTCTACTTCCGTGTGCATGATTCCCTAAAGTTAGGCCTTAGTCTAGCTTATGATTCCAAAGTGTCCGTCTGAAAAATTAGCAGTTTTCTTTGGAATGAGTAGAGATATTGTCTAAGTGGAGGGGAGACATTCTTCTTTCAATAAGATATGTGACCCAAGTTTCTTATATTCACCTGTACTACCCATTTATGACTAGCTGTTCTATAAATCGAGTTATGCTTTAGCCTGTTAGTCTGTCATGATTTTCCTACTTGGTAGGGCACCCCTATGAAAGTAGTTACACAATCGTAATATCGCTTGTTGATAAAGTGACTATTTTTTTAAATATTTTGTGTTGTGCGTCTTCATTGTTTTCACTCTTGCACAGGAAATAACACTATACCCAGACAAACACGGTTGTGTAAGAGATCTTCTAGAAGAATGTAAGAGAGCTGTCGAACTCTCAGAGAAGGGGTCTGGTAAATTGAGGTAAATGACACCTTTTTTTTTTTTTTTTTTTTTTTTTTTTTATATAAAGGCAAGGACTCTTTAGACCTCCTGTTTTAGAAAGTACTTGTGTTCCCCATGAAATAGCAATTCTAGAGCACGTTTTTTTGGAGCTTGGTGTTTGTGCAGTTCCATTGTTATCTTTCCTAGAACATTATGAACAAATTGACAGCTTAGTGTTACTCTTCATGTTTGATGTATTTCTAGTAGGAGTAACAGAGGAGCAGCAGAATGCAAGAAAAAAATTGCCTAGAATAGTAAGCTTATGGGTTACCATTTAGTTTGTGCCACATTGAGGGAGAGAGGCACACTTCTCAGATAATGGTGCACTAGTCTTTATTCAGCTGAATTTGCTGAATAATTTGTTACATTTAATCTGGGCTTTAGCAACGTTTTGTTAGTACTGTTCTGTTGTGAAGACTTATACATAATAGAACTATCCTTAAGGTTCTTTTGTTGCGAAATTTGTGGCTCATCCCTGTACTCCCATAAAACAGCGATTCTGAAGCATATTTTCTTAAACTCTACATTGTGCCTTTCCTTATCATTCTGCTTTTTGTCCTTACACAGTATGACATTAGCACTGACATTTTATAGTTTGCAAGGACGCTCTCTGTTGAATGGGGAATGGTAACCAGATGTAAATTTGATATGTTTCCAGGAGGAATGGCCCAGAAAATATGCTCCAGGGTTCTGTACGAAATAAAAGTATTTCCTGAAGTCTATAAAGACAGTTTAAGGGTTCGCTTTAGGTTCAGTCCCCTATTCCCTATGTATAGTTCTTGGTACACATCTGGACTGCCCGTATCTGCTAAGGACTCCAATGTATCAGGAACCCAATTTAATACAATATTGTGACATTGGGAACACCCTTGACAGGTTATATTACACATCACTACAGTTATGTATAGGATAGACCTCATGTGAGAGATCACAAAATTATGACTAGATAAGAGTAAGGCCATTTCCACAGTGTCAGTATTTTGCATACACTTTTGTAAGCAAAAGCCGGAACTAATGAAAAATACTGACCAAATACTAACACTGTGAAAATGGCCTATAGTAAGGAAGGACACATCTGTGTTTATAGTGGAGTATTGTATATGTCTCTGCTAGTTATTGGAGGAAGGTTAGCACAATGCCACCTATGACTATGACTGACTTATTTGTTAATTTTTTTTTTTTTTTTCTTCATCTCTTAAGGCTGCTAGAAATTGTAAGCTACAAGATAATTGGGGTACACCAGGAGGAAGAACTACTAGAGTGCTTATCACCTGCTACAAGTCGAACATTTCGAATAGAGGTGAATTCTCTTTTATGTGTTTATATTGAACCATTACTTCAAGAAGATCTTACTTTTAAGGATGCGTTCACACACAGTAGGTTTGTACATCAGAATGGGACTTCAGCAAACTCAGTTCAGCAATTCAGTTGCTGAGATTTCTACCCAAAAATGTCACCTGTGACTATACCATAAGCTTTTATAGAAGAACTTTAATAGTGAAGTATTGGAGCTTGTTATACTACCTAATATTTCGCGCTTTATTACATTACAGGAAATACCTTTGGACCAGGTGGACATAGATAAGGAAAATGAAATGCTTATTACTGTGGCACATTTTCACAAGGAGGTGTTCGGCACATTTGGGATTCCATTTTTGCTTAGGATACAACAGGTAATGTTATATTTGACACAGCGACAGACTTTTAGGGGAAAATTCACTCCCGTCTTTGCCATATATGTATGATCATCTATATTTTTGCTATTCTGCTAGAGATTACAATTATTTTTTATTTATTTATTTATTTTTAGGGCGAGCCGTTCAGAGAGGTGATGAAGAGGATTCAGGCCATGCTGGAAATCCAAGAAAAAGAATTTGAAAAGGTGGGTTGGGGTAATGAATCCTTGGGGATGTTGCGTGTATCCCAAAGTCTGTGGGACTAACAGAAATGTATTGAGGAGCGTCATAGATAACCCAGTGCTACTTCATTCAAAGTGTGGGACTTTGGGCACTCGTGATCACTGGGTTTTATCAGTCAGACCCGACCCCCAATGATCTAGCAGTTATCCCTATCCAGTGAATAAGGTATAACCTATTAATGGAATATCCTTTTAAAAATATGCATAGTATATTTGCTTTTAGTATTACTGGTAGACCAGTATATGATCTTCAGTTTTACCATATAGACATAAGCTGCAAGCAACAGTCATGTGGTATGGTTGAAGAAATGACTGTGTTGTGTGTGTCTTATGGTTGATGGTTTCATTTGTTTTTTGTTGTTGCTACAGTTCAAGTTTGCAATTGTAATGATGGGTCGGCATCAATACATAAATGAGGAGGACTACGAAGTGAACTTAAAGGACTTTGAGCCCCAGCCTGGTAAGTGGATACAGATCAGGCACTCATTTAAAAAGTCTATTGTAAAATGCATACACTGTATAAATGTGCAAGACAATAGATAAAGTATTATTCATTTGATGACCAAACCGCTGTGTTTTTTTTTTTTTTTTTTGTTTTTTTTTTTTGTTTTGGGGGAACTTAGACCCCAGAGTATAATAAATAGAGACCCAGGGGAGATGAGTAAAAATAACACACATACTCACCTTGCTTCACCTCTTCTGGGCATCCTTTTCTGGTACATCATTACAATAGTTTACTGTTTTTTGTTTTTTTAAGTTTGAATTTTCTCCAAAAGGGGTTTTGCATGTTCAACACCATCAAAGCAATACACTCTAAGATGGTATGATACTGGGTATATGTGGGTGCGTTAAACAGATGTTGTCCGTGTGCCACATGTGCCCTTCATGAGTCCTCTAAATAGCTAAATAGGACCTGTCATGAGTTTTGAGTCTGTCCTCATGGTCCCCCACACTGACCTGTGAGATTATTTCTCTTACTTGTATAGCACCAACATATTCCGCAGTGCTTTACAAATACTGCCAGTCACTTTCCCATATTGGACTCCAAATTTAATCTCCGTGTGGTAGGAAACCAAAGTAAAGTCAGACAAACATAGAGGTACCTTGTTTGAACTCAAATCTTTGGCTCCAGCACTTCAATGCAACAGTGCTAACCACTATGCGGCCTGTGTGTGTATGAGTCCATAGGAAAGAATGGTTCATTGTGTTATCCTTTTAAAAAAAGGGAAATCTAACTACAGTTGTGTACACCCTGAATCTGCTTTGAATATGATACAAAAGAGTCTAAAAGAATTTTGGTGTTCCAAACAAAAATTTGATTCAAAGAACTTTTTCGTTGCATTAACTCTAAGAAGATAGATATAATGCTGCAAAAAATAGTGTCCATGCAAGATGCACATATATGAAACTGATGTAGTAGTGCTGGATTTGTTAGGTAATGAGAATCCCTTGCAAGTGCTGTGTGTGTCAGTCGGTGACAAAGCCTGCTAGCTCAAATACATATGGTCAGCTTGGACAGGTGTCATAGATTTTATATATATATATATATATATATATATATATATATATATATATATATGTGTATGTTTATAGATCTCAGAGTATTACATGCACAATATGTCACTATGAAGTACCTCAGTAAATATAGACTTTGCCTTTACTATGACAGACTATTTATTGTGATTTCTAGAAATCTATAATGCAGATCAAATAATATGCACAGTAAATGTATATTACATTACACAGGCTTGCAGAGAAAAAAATTACATACTTCAGGACAGACAGTTTTCAATTAAGTCACGGTTAGGTAGGTGTTTACATAGGGAGATACGATGGATGTATATAGAGAACCATATAGATCCGGGGTACTTTTACTAGAGGTCCATTGACCGGGGTCCACCAAAGCTCTGAACTGAACAGCAACTGAACATGCCCAGTATTTACAGACACGTCTGATTGCAAGGTGCACAAGAAAAATTAGGAAAACATATATCCTAATGTGGCATTAACTGTGGGTGGGGGCACTAAGGAGCATTATACAGTGCATGGAGACACTAAGGAGCACAAGGGATGGGGACTTGGGGACAGCGGGCAGGAGATGAAAGTTTCTTCCGTCCGCTGTCCTAATGAAAATGCTGGGAGGAAGGGATTCGCACAACTGGATGGACCACCATTTGTGAGTATCCCTGATATAGATGTATATAAATATAACTATCTCAGGGTGTTACATGCACAATATTTCACTATGAAGTACCTCAGTAGATAGAGACATTGCTTTACCATGAGAGATTATTTATTATAACTAGAAATCTATAATGCAGATCAAATAATATGAATAGTAAATGTATATTACATTATACAGGTTTGCAGAGATAAAGACTTGCATGCTTCAGGACAGAGAGACAGCTTTCAATTAAGTCAAGTTAGGTATGTGTTTACATAGGGAGATTACAGACAATGAACAAACCCCCTGTCTGAGCCCTTATCAGCTGACCTGATAACTGGAAGAGCAGGAGATAAAAGCTCTGAAATACAAGTTCACTCCCAAGAACTCTGCTCCCCCCTCCTTTCCTGAGGACAGTGAGCTACACCAGCGATTTTTCCCCCCCCCCCCAACCTTTTTTGCACCAAGGACCAATTTCAATGAAGACCATTTTTCTGTGGCCAGTGGGGGGGGATCTTTGGGGGATAGTGGAGGATTTGGGTTGCAGGGCCACTCCACAGGTAATGGTGCCCCCACCCCCCTTCCACCATACGTAATTTTATTAGCTTTGGTGGGGCACCATTTCTATAGTAGTGCCCTAATAGTGCACCCACCCTCTAAAGTAATAATTGTCTCCCCCACATAAGTAGTGCTGTTACTTATAGGGGGGATACTATTATAGTAGTAATAAGCTAATAGCAACCCTTCACCAGTAATAGTTCCTTCTCCCACATACCATCAATGTTCTATTGCAAAGCAATACAAGCTTATAAAGCAGTGATGGTGGGCGGAACCTCTTCTGGCACACAGCCTGTGTGCATCTTGTACTTTCCTCCCTCTGACCCCTATTCTATAGTACCACTGGGAAGACAATAGAAGGCAACACAGGCTGGGTGCAAGAGGAGGACCCGCCCACCACATCACTGCTCTGTAAGTACAATAATTGTACATTTCAGAGCACGGAAGGGAGGTTCACTTGAGGGAACCAGTACCAGGTGATCCATGGCCCGGTACTGGTCTGAGCTACGTCATCCATCCTATACTGAGATAAAAATCAGCTACAGGCTGTGCATCTTGGAAAATGCTGAGTAAACAATGAGATGAATAATCTAACTTGGCAGGTAAAAGAAGCAGCATTGGTAAAGTAATAGATTTAGGAGATAAGTCTTGAATTCACATAAGCTAGCAGTATGGGTAGGATCCTTGAGATGGGAAAACCCCTTTAGGCTGGGGCCCCACCTTGTGAATTAGCAGCACTTTGGCCGTGGTGGAAATGCCACAGGAAAATAACGCTGTGTATTACAGTACCTGCAAAGGTTTTTTTTTTTGGTTTTTTTTTTTATCCACACATTGCATAAAAAAATCAGAGAAATGCAGCGATTTCGAAAACTGTTGCGTTTTTTGTAAACTACAGCATGTCAATTATACTTGCGGAAACGGCATTTTTCTTATTGGTATAATAGAGACAAAGTCCGCAGAGGAAAACTCTGTAGACTTTCTGTGAAAAACACCTTGGAAAATACGCAATGTTTTTCCGCAGTGTTTTACAACTGTGGCTTGCTACCTGGGGCCTTGGCCTTAAACAGCATGAGTAAATCGGCCCCACAGCTTTTTGTTGATTTTTTTTTTTTTTTTTTTTTTCCTCTCCCCCCTAAGCTTTTTACTTGCGTGTCCCTGTACTAGTTCTGTTTATTAAATCAAAGGTTGATATTGTATTGCATAATTATCAATCTCATCATGTCTTCTGATCTTTCTTTAGGTAATATGTCCCATCCAAGGCCTTGGCTAGGGCTTGACCACTTCAATAAAGCCCCAAAGAGAAGCCGCTACACATACCTTGAGAAAGCAATTAAGATCCATAACTGACTCACCGTAACCAAGTTTATCCAAAACCAAGGGACATATAAATGTGTGTGTGTGTGTGCACCTTTCTAACAAAGCTAGAACTTTGGTACACGTGCACTATATTTGAAGTCTACAGCAAGAAGATTTGCTGCTGATGTTAATTTTATTTTGTTGAGGCTGTTCCGTTTGGCTTCTCTGTATCTATTGACTGCCCTTTTTGAGGAAAATGAAGGTGTTTTTATAAAGCTTGAATGCCAATGTAATATTTTATGGTAACTGTAAAGCAAGACAGAAAGGAGAACGTGGGGTAAATTTAGTAGAACAAAGGATTTGGCCCAATTTGCTCATAGAATATATTGTATGAGGCATAAGATGGCTGGCTGCACGCCACCCCTGGTGTTCCTATTCTACCGTCATTGCAGCGAGTAACTCTTATGTTTACACTCACAACAAGTTTCCTCCCTTTAAATTACTTCCTTGTGCATTTGTAAATTCAGAAACCCTCACTTCAATAAATAGCAATCTCTACTTCATTGTGTACATTGTTGGCACTTTTTTGGCAATCGTCAAATATCTACCGCACAATACCATCAAAAGATGTCTTTCTATTTTAAGTGGTCCACCAGATAAAATTATGAGTTGCTGGGATTAAGCCAGGTGTCCCTTGCTGTCTGTTTGCAATGTAGAAAGACATCCAGACTTTGGGGGGGAATACAAAAATAATAATAAAATTCTATGTATACCCACGTGTGTGTATATATAGTTGTTGATGCTGATTGAAACACCATTTTCATTAACCGCCTTGAGCACAGAGGGCATGCTCACTAGTGTTTAGTAGGATAACTTTGTACAAAAACTACAGACCTAAAATGTATATTTAATGAACATGTACAAATTAACACATGGAGGTTCATATTGTTGGTTGAGTCTCGGTCTTTCACTGATGTTGATATTCTTGTGTGTAGTTTTATTTCCTATTCCAGTTTTTCCTCCTTTTTATTTTGGCTTCAATATTTTTTTTGGTCCTCATCTCTTGGTTTTCTCCTGCCCTCACACCTAAGGACAGAAGCGTGTCTAGTTTGAGTGCGGTAAATAGGTTACAGCCATTCAGATTAATTTTACTTTGTTTCCTGGTCTTTTATTTTTCTCCTGTTAGCAGCAGTGTACAACTCTACCTGTATATTGCCTTTTTTGCTGGAAAATGTTGTCTGTTGAATAAAAATTTTCTATAAAAATGATATTTCTGTGAATGATATACAATCAACACTACTTTGAGCTGTATTTGTAGAAGCATTTTCAGATAGTTGGTGTCTGTATTTCTGTATTTGCTTTTAAAATGAACCTGTCGGGTGATTTCTGCTATGCTATCTGAGTAGGATATGATAACGGGCATGAAGAGAAGCTGAGCTTTGTGATTTAAAGGTTTATATGATATGGAGCAGGGTTTCAGGGTAAGGGGGTACTTTGGCAGCACATCTTCCCAATCAACATTACATTCAGACTAGGGTACATGGCCATTCTTGTGATTGGTGGGGATCCCAGCAATTGGAACCCACTGATGACCCGCAGCTCATCCTTTATCCTGAAAAACCCCTTTTAAAGAGGACCTTTCATCACCTCCACCAAATTGAGGCCTTTGCATCTGTTAATAGTCACTGCCCTAGTGACTCTCCACCATTCCCAAGCAATCACTGTTGTTAGTTTTGGTGCCTGATAATGCTATTTATTCTCTGTATTGTCAGGTGGGCGGTGTCAGGCAGGAGCAGACAAGGGGTGTGATTCTGAGCGCTAACACTGGCTGCCTCTGATTGGATCTCTGAATTACATCCCCTGCCTGACACTGCCCTTCTGACATTACACAGCTAAATATTAAATCAGGTATCAAAACTAATGGCAGTGATTGCTCTGAAACAGTGGGGGGTTAGAGAGAAAATTCCAACTGTGCTAGATGATGTAAAAAGAGAGATTTGTTGGAGGTGGTGAAAGGGTCCTCTTTAAATAATGTTTGTCCATGGAGATGTTATCCTCCATGTATAATTACAGGGACATGTTAGAATTTCTACAAAAATGTGTGTGAGAAACACATTTGAGGCAGGGGCCACACTTTGCAAGTTGAGTTGCAGTGAAATTGATGAGATTTCAAAAAAATCTCATCCACACACTGCAGGAAAAAAGCATGTCAGTTATTGCAGTGGTTTTCAGCCTTTACATTGCAAAAGTTAAAAACTGGTCTAACTGCAGGGGTCTGCTGTAGGATATCCTAAAGAAGACCACCATATGTGGCTGCAGCCTAAAAAGTGACTTCCACTCTACTGTCCATAACGGCACAACTCCTTTGTCTCCTGTCCGCTGCATAAGGGATCAGTATCAGATTACTGTGGGTCTGATCACCAGGTCTTCCATTGATCAGGAGGATGGTGGGTCTCCTTGTGAATGGAGCACCTATGTACTTGTGTGACTGGCACTCTATTCACTTCTGAGGGGCTCCCGGAGATTAGTCACCCAAGCGCGCATTCACAAGGAGACTTTGGCAGGGTCTTTTGATTCCCCCTGTACTCCTCACCACTGATGATTGGACACTTTTATTCCCTATCCACAGGACAGGTGATAATCTCCATAATGGCACAACCCCTTTAACTTAAACCATTTGCGTGCAATTTAGAAAAATTACTTGGCACAATGGCTCAGTGGTCAGCACTGAGGGTCTGGCTTCAAATTCGACCAAGGGCAACATCTACATGGAGTTTGTATGTTTTGGGTGTCCTCCCACATGCCAAAATACACTGATGTGTCAATTGGCTTCCCATGGACAACTGGCTCTAGTGTATTATGGGGATGTGCACCAGTATGGCAGCCGCTGTCTTCCTCAATGCTCCCTGCCCTGAGTCCTTTGTGTGACAAAAGCGCATTCCAATTTATCATAATCATCATTTATTAATGTGCCTGTAGCTGAAATGTCTCCGTAAGAGAGTGTCACATGCAGTCCCTTGACCATACTCCTGGTGTCTTATCTCCTGAGTGACGTTCCATGCTCTGAACCCATGATTATCTTTCCTCCCTGACCTATGGGACATCACAGATCACATGCTTTTTATTTCTTCTGCTCCCTGTCTCTGGAGGAGGTGTTTCTCATGCTGGGCAGCAGATTGTGCATTTGCCAGTGAGAAGCAGATCTGTGTTGTGTGTAAAGATGGTGAGCGATTACTGCCCTACTCTGTACCTTGTACTAGAGGGGCTTACAAGCAGCAAGGCCATGTCTGTTAAAGGGGAAAAATCATTGAAATTGTAGTTCTGTAATGGGGTTCTGACCACTGAGAAAAGGGACGTACAAGTGTCATGAGGAAGGGGGCAAAACAATTTTAGTTTGACTTTACCTAGAACATGATTTTATCAGGCTTTAAGGGAATACGGTTTCTCTATAAAGTATTACTTTTTAATTTTTAAACTTCTGTTTCGGGTGATCTGTGACTTTTTGAGGCAGGTAAGTGCACTTTGGTGCTGGATGTCAATTTGTTTTTATAAAATAAATGCACACTTTTCAAAGGATTGAGTCCAGGCAAAGAATATTGGACCAGATTTACAGATTGGGCAGCCACTAGAAAGTGCCTAAAACCGTGCCTCAACTGGTGCATGATGGTGCATCTCATAATTAATAATCCATAATAAATCTCAGCTTCCTGCCCCCCACTAGCCTTTAAGACAGTGAGTGCAGCATGGCAGGAGTCTAGACAGGGCCAGTAGGGAAACTTCATATCAGAAAACTGTCATGAGTTATACTAGGAATCTCCCTGAGTAGTGTAGATCTGAGTTCATGTGCAAGATTCATGAAGATCGGAGCCTCTTAGTAATTTTGGCACATCTTGCGCCTGTAGAAGGATGAATTTAAAACTGACATAAGAAATGCCAGTCTTAATAAGTTCCCCCCCATTGTGTACACTTTTGCATCTGATATGCTATGATAAGTGAGTGTTCTGCAGAGCTTTAGTGTACTCTGAGCTTTGATACATGTCTTGTCACGAAGTTTGTTGATCAGATAGCAATACTCTTCAGGATGTCCAATACTTTGTAGGATATAACTTAGTCCTGGTCAAGGATTTTAATACTGTTTTGCCTATTCTTATATCACCACTAATCTGCTGAATGAAATGGCTGCTGCACTCCAGCCGGAACAATGAGGGAGTTGCCATTACTCCAAAAAGGTAAGCAGCAACATTTGTTGCTCCAAATAGCTCATTTGCATATTGGCTAAAAAACAGAAAAACTGATTCAGGTGACCCTAAGCTTTATCTGCAGGGCTCAGTTGATATGCTGGGTTCTGGTATCAGACTCCTTTTAAGGAACCTTTCAAGGGTTTTCAGAGATTTACAAAAAAAAAAAAAGAAAAAAAACAAACCTGATGACTTGATTACAGATGAGTACATTCAGATACAGTTTATGCAGTCCTGGCTCACCTTTTGCTTGTGTAAATCATATGACCCTTATGTCCTCCTCAAGGTGTCACTGACAATGTACATAGGACTCATATGAAAAAAAAAAAAACAGAACACTCATGTGCAAACCGAGACCTAATATGAGAAGCCCAGTGTGTTCCTGCACCATGAGGGTAGAAAAGTGCACGGCTCGGTGTTTAGGACTAGGATTTGTCCAGGGCAGAGATGGGAGGATGCAAAGCAGAAGAAGATTGACATGTCCTGAAGGTGCAAGTACTGAGGCAGATCTAGCCCTGCACAGCAGATAAGTCAGGGGTCCACAACTTGCAGATAAGTATTCAATTATAGGTATTTGAGATGCAACCCCTTTAGCAGATCATCTGTGCTGGTCATGTGATGATCCTACAGGAACTACACAGAGTTCAAGATGCAGTTCTAGTAACTGTTCCACAACCTGTCCTAAATCTGTGATCATCACATGACCAGGACAGATTTGTATCCAATGGAAGTAAGCTATGAGGTTCTTAATGAATGCGAGCAGAGACCTGGATAACCTCGAGTCATAGGTGTAGAAAGTCTTCTTTGTATAATAAGGTTTATTACTAGACTATAACCTATTTATACCACTGTTTAGATCTAATAAACACATGGGGGAGATAACAAACTCTTCCATAGAAAATATAAAGAAAGGAAAAAAAACATTGGCATTTAAAGATAGAACAGGGTCAAGGTAAAAGCAGATATGTTATCAAACAACATAATGGACTCTGTAACCTGTAATCTGTTTTGTAAGTATGACAGGACTGATGACTTTTATAAGTCATGTGTTGTTTCCACTATAAACATAGGTAGAACATTGTCATTGGTTCTAAAGGCCTTCAGCCATTGGGGCACAGTAACATTGAATTGAATTACAGTAAAGGGTTATTCCCATTTCTTAAAATCACTACAGAGATGGGAATAACTTGCTCGAGTCCAGACACTTGGGCCTCCTTGTACTGGTTTCCTCACATTAGGAAGAGACACCTTTAGAGATGAGCGAATTACTCATAAGTTCGATTCGAAGTTCCAAAAAAATTTGCTTCGATCCGAATTACTTCGCAGCGAATAAACAGCTATTTCCAGGCTACAGAGAGCCGGGGTGGGCGGCAAAATGCCAGAATCCCTTGGATGCCGCGGTCATGTCTCTCTCTCTCTCTCTCTCTCTCTCTCTCTCTCTCTCTCTCTCTCTCTCTCTCTCTCTCAACTAGCAAAGACACACCTACCCAATCACATCACTAGAGAACATCATGTGACCGTCTGATGTCACAAAGGTCCTTACTAAATATCCGTTACCGCGAAGCATCAGGAAATCCGGAATCGTGGAGAATCGAAGATTTCCTGAAATTCGGATCGAATTCCACTTCTGCAGAATCGATTCGCTCATCTCTACACACCTTATGTACCTCCTAAGACTCTTAGGCCTGGGTGCAATAGCACCCCTTCTGGTTACACCCCTACTTATGTTGTGGCATTGCTCAATCCATGTTGACAATGTCAGAATATGTACAGATATGCCATGTTAACAAGGGAGATAGTAATTCCCAGGAGGAATAACACAAAGCAGTGTTCTATGAAAAGATGCTCCAGAATTAAAAAAAAACGGCATAGCGCATAATGTTTATCTGTTATTTATTTTCATATATAATATGTATATGTTCTAAGTACCAAGCAGCCATAAATGTTAATAAAATGTAGTTAGAAATCATCAATGTAGTATGTTTATTACCGCACATCCATTGGCCAGTTCCTACATAATGAACTCCAAAAGAAGTGAAATTTCGAACACAGCACTTTTTGGAAAATGCTATGTTTTTATGCAATTTTTTGATGTTAAACTCCACAGTTAGGGTTAGTTTTGTTTAGTATGACTGTGTGCGGTTCCTCAGGTATTGAACAGATCTGTTACAAAGGTGCAACCTGCAATAGTCACCTGTGACTGGAGAGGTCACAGGTCACATTAAGGCATTTTGTAGCATAAACTGCATAGGTAAAAAATTGTATTCAGCACCAAATCCAAGGCATATTAATATAAAAAATAACTTTTATTTTTCCAATAAAAAAAATCACTCCATAGGTTCGGTGGTTAGTAACAGCCTACGCGTTTCGGAACGATGTCCCTTACTCATGGCATAGATCACAAAACCAAACACACAATATTTAAAAGCAAAAACGAAAAAAACCACACCTCTGGGGATCACATGTCATCATTTAACTAATTAACATATCCCCACAATAGCATATGTCTGCAAACCCACACTTTCCCTTACTGAGTACAAAAGGAATATATCTACATAAATACATATTATGTCACACATATAAAATAAAAAAACAAAAAAAACATATCCATAAGCACAAATGAGTAGATATAAACACTTATAAAGAAAACATCAAATATAAACATAAATAGTGTTAATGTCATTCAAAATATAAAAAAAAAAAAAATTTGAATGAACAATAAGACACATCAACATTAACACGATCATAAGACTATAGCGCATAAACGTGTGCCCATGTATAATAAATTCACAAGAAAGAATTTTACCATTGTCCTTGAAAGAGCTAAACCTTGCTATAGTCCAGGACCATTAAACACAGAAAATGAAACTAAACAACAAAAACAATCATGTGACATAAGGTCATGTGATAAGTCACATGACTATTCAAGGAAGTAAATGCAAAATATCCATGAGAAAGATCCACTCCTGTAAGATCATACACAATCTACAGAAGTAGCCAGGAGGGAAACACCACACACATCAAAAACCGCCCATATATTATAATCACATATCCCTGATTTGTTACCACATATATACCAAATTATACAAGAATACATATAAAATGCATAATATACCCTCCTAGTCCAATGAATAAAAAGTAATATGGTGACATCACAGACGTATAAGAATAATAAATTAATAAAAATAGGACAAATCAGATCTAATATTCATCCCACCTGGAAACCGAGTACCCAGCTTTAGAATCCAGAAAGCTTCCCTTTTTAATAATTTTCTACGCCAATCCCCACCTCTGACTGGTCTAGGCACATATTCAATTGCACAAAAAGTGAAACTAGTGACATTGCCCTTATGCTGACAAATAAAATGTTTTGAGGCATTAGAAACATTCTCATTAGGACTCTTATTACAATCGGCCAGATGTTCCACAATCCTGATTTTAACCGGGCGTATTGTACAACCCACATACATTAGATTACATGTTTCACAAAATATAATATACACTACATGATGACTTGCGCAATTCATGAAATCCCGTATAACGAAAGACCTTGACATGTTGGCATCATGAAAAGAATTCATTTTTTTGACAAATTTACAGGACCCACATCTGATATTACCACATCTAAAAAAAACGTTTGTATGTAACCAGGTAGTTTTCAACTTGTTGGTTGATAAAAATAAACTAGGGGACAAAATGTCTCTGAGAGACTGACCCCTTCTCGCTGTAAATTTAACTCCTTGTTTGAGAATGATATTCAAAACAGTAACCTGATATAATATTGGAATATTTTTTTGAATTATTTTCATGACCTCCCGATATTGACAACTATAAGGGGTTGAAAAAACCAAATCCCCCCCCCCCCCCCCCTCCCCTCCCTTTTTTTTTCTTTATTTGATCTTCAATGTCATGATCACTGGATTTAGAAGATCTCTTTTGTGTAAGGAGATCGGATCTCGACTTTTTATCCACAATATGTTAATTAGTTAAATGATGACATGTGATCCCCAGAGGTGTGGTTTTTTTCGTTTTTGCTTTTAAATATTGTGTGTTTGGTTTTGTGATCTATGCCATGAGTAAGGGACATTGTTCCGAAACGCGTAGGCTGTTACTAACCACCGAACCTATGGAGTGATTTTTTTATTGGAAAAATAAAAGTTATTTTCCCCCCCCCCCCCCCCCCCCCCCCCCCCCCCCCCTTATCCCCCCCCCCCCCCCCCCCCCCCCCCCTATTAATATGCCTTGGATTTGGTGCTGAATACAGTTTTTTACCTATGCAGTTTACTACCATTGGGTCCAGACGTCCAGGACCTTCTGTCTTCGTGCACCATTTCTATTATTAACATGGACTGCTGAATATATCTACGGGTGGTGAGCTGTATATTTTGTTTGACTATTTTGTAGCATAACTGATTTTAGCCCATTCCATTGAACTGAATCTTGCTGGCCCCCCACAGATCAGGTATAAAAATAAATCCTGGATAACCTCTTTAATGCACAAGCACAGTAGCAAATATAACATTAAGCTATGATTATATTCAGGGAATATGGCACTGATTTTGAGGTGAATTCTGCCCCAAAAACCTCACCAAAACATGAGGAAAATTCAGTTTGCTCATTTCTACTTACTATTAGCTCCACCTCTGCATAAATACTGCATTTTTGTGACAAAAAGTGACAGGAAGCCTTGCTTTGCCTTCACCAGCTCCAGCATTTATTAGGGCACCCTATAGGTCCCTTACTTCAATATTACACAATTTAATAGTACATTATTTATCAAAAAATTTGTTTCTTTAACAAGTAATAACACAAGAATCTGTTGTGATGCCTATAGACGCTTGTATCTGTAGATGAGGTTTTTACAGTTGGGGCAGTAGTGGTTCACATCTTTGCAACTGTTGACGCACAAAGGTATTAAGAAGCAACCTAATATACACCTAGAAGAAAAAAATTGTTGTCTTAAAAAATGACCAAAGCATTGATATATGACTATTACATTTGACCAAAGAAGATCCATTCTCTTTCCTGATATATCTATTATGGTAAACACTTATATTCTTCCAGAATCTGCATTTCAGGAAAAACATCCAGTTGTCAATTTATTCATACATTATAACAAAATATACTCAAAAAATAAAATTGTCATTTCATGTTGAATATATGTCAGAAGTAGTGATGGTCCTTTTTAATACTAGTTGTCTAGTCCAGTGTTTCTCAACCTTTTTAAGCCAAATAACACTTGTTCCAAGTTCCCCCAGTGGACACTGTGGTGTCCATCGAGTGACAGATCCTGCTCCCAATCTCAAATGGGTAAGAAAAACTGGTACAAATAACACATCAAGCAAATATTTTTGCTTATGGTGGTACCTGTGCCAGGAACACACTAAAAGTTCTAAGGGTCTTTTAACTTCCAACCAGCTTTTCACACAATGGATCATAAATCAGAAGCTATCTGTTTACAGTGCTGGCCAAAAGTATTGGCACCCCTGCAATTCTGTCAGATAATACTCAATTTCTTCCAGAAAATGATTGCAATCACAAATGCTTTGGTAATAAGATCTTCATTTATTTTGCTTGCAATGAAAAAACACAAAAGAGAATGAAAAAAAAAGTCAAATCATTGATCATTTTACACAAAACTCCAAAAATGGGCCGGACAAAAGTATTGGCACCCTCAGCCTAATACTTGGTAGCACAACCTTTAGACAAAATAACTGTGAACGACCGCTTCCGGTAACCATCAATGAGTTTCTTACAATGCTCTGCTGGAATTTTAGACCATTCTTCTTTGGCAAATTTCTCCAGGTCCCTGAGATTTGAAGGGTCCCTTCTCCAAACTGCCATTTTGAGATCTCTCCATAGGTGTTCTATGGGATTCAGGTCTGGACTCATTGCTGGCCACTTTAGAAGTCTCCAGTGCTTTCTCTCAAACCATTTTCTAGTGCTTTTTGAAGTGTGTTTTGGGTCATTGTCCTGCTGGAAGACCCATGACCTCTGAGGGGGACCCAGCTTTCTCACACTGGGCCCTACATTATGCTGCAAAATTTGTTGGTAGTCTTCAGACTTCATAATGCCATGCACACGGTCAAGCAGTCCAGTGCCAGAGGCAGCAAAGCAACCCCAAAACATCAGGGAACCTCCGCCATGTTTGACTGTAGGGACCGTGTTCTTTTCTTTGAAGGCCTCTTTTTTTTTCCTGTAAACTCTATGTTGATGCCTTTTCCCAAAAAGCTCTACTTTTGTCTCATCTGACCAGAGAACATTCTTCCAAAAAGTTTTTGGTTTTCTCAGGTAAGTTTTGGCAAACTCCAGCCTGGCTTTTTTATGTCTCTGGGTCAGAAGTGGGGTCTTCCTAGGTATCCTACCATAGAGTCCCTTTTCATTCAGACGCCGACGGATAGTACGGGTTGACACTGTTGCACCCTCGGACTGCAGGGCAGCTAGAAATTGTTTGGATGTTAGTCGAGGTTCTTTAGCCACCATCCGCACAATCTTTCGTTGAAATCTCTCGTCAATCTTTCTTTTCCGTCCACATCTAGGGAGGTTAGCCACAGTGCCATGGGCTTTAAACTTCTTGATGACACTGCGCACGGTAGACACAGAAACATTCAGGTCTTTGGAGATGGACTTGTAGCCTTGAGATTGCTCATGCTTCCTCACAATTTTGCTTCTCAAGTCCTCAGACAGTTCTTTGGTCTTCTTTCTTTTCTCCATGCTCAATGTGGTACACACAAGGACACAGGACAGAGGTTGAGTCAACTTTAATCCATTTCAACTGGCTGCAAGTGTGATTTAGTTATTGCCACCACCTGTTATGTGCCACAGGTAAGTAACAGGTGCTGTTAATTACACAAATTAGAGAAGCATCACCTGATTTTTCAAAGGGTGCCAATACTTTTGTCCACCCCCTTTTTTATGTTTGGTGTGGAATTATATCCAATTTGGCTTTTTGACAATTCTTTTTGTGGTTTTCCATTGAAGACAAATTAAATGAAGATATTATTACCAAAGCATTTGTGATTGCAATCATTTTCTGGAAGAAATTGAGTATTATCTGACAGAATTGCAGTGGTGCCAATACTTTTGGCCAGCACTGTATTTAGCACAGACTACCCCCTACTGTAGAGGAGACCCGCGCCCTTAACCCTGACCAGATGTCTTCTGACTCCTGCGTGTGCTTGGCAGCGCTACCATGCCTCGGTATTTTAAGATAGTGGGAGGTTTTGGTGGCACTAGCCCCCCCACCCCAGGAGCCTCAGAACCTGAGTACTCACTCACAAATCTGCCACTTCCAGAACAGTGGTTCTCAGCCTCAGCGTGTACCCACCCCGGGGTACACATACCTCAGGTTGAAAACCACTGACCTAGTCTTTTAACCACACAGTAGCTTATGTGAACACGCCATTGTCTATATAAGATTACATTATTAAAATTCACACTTTCTTTTTTTACGTACCCAAATAAGAACAAAAGGCAGCATAAGAGGGTAGTTAAGCAGCCAGATTTGTATTCGATGCTTGTTGTGCATTGTCGGTTGCAGGCAGGGCACACAGCCAGTCCTGGGTTATCTGCCAAGTCAGTCTTGAAAATGATTTGAGGCATAAAAACTATTTGGGATGTAAAAAAAAAATCAAAATTTAGTGATTTTACTTTTTCAAATTCCAATTTTTTCATATGCATACAGTTTTAGATTTGTGTTTATATTTGTTCATTATATATTTGTGTAATCCAGACTTACTTGGTTGTGGTTGGTTTCCTGTGTCATTGTATGGTGGTGGTAGTGGAAGAACCGCTGGATTCCAGTCTATGACAAAGATACAAATTTTCTATTATATTGTTGTAATAATCATCACTGTTACATCTTACGTCACGTCTCTTTCCAGGCTACTTGTCAGATCAGTCAGAAAAAGTGTCTAAAATGATTGATAAATGTGTGGTAAGGCATGTTGTACAGCCATTTTCTGGCACAATTTCCCTTCAGAGTTCTGGTATATTTTCATTACTAGGGCTGTCCCAATGTGAACAGATTCTAAAGACAGAATTGCTGTCTTATTGCTGTTCTACAGGGTCTTTATATACAAATAAGCCATGTGCAGGAACTCTAAATTGACGTATGCAAAAAATCTTTAGATCTAGGCCATATTTAGATAACTGTGTGTTTATTGCTATGAACCCTGTTTAGTTTTAGGCTCTCTTTACATCAAATTTCCCTAACATTTTTAATGTTTGCGCCTGGAAAGCATTCATTACATACTGTATGTTAAGTACAGTGATGTCTGTGATGGGGGCATACCTCACCCAAAGGGATCCATAGTTTTTTTGTTTAAAAAAAAAAGCATACCGGGTGGTGTATTTATTTCACTGGATGCCTCTGTTTGCAATAGCGCAGTTGCAGCACTATTTCATACAGTTACAGAGAAAACTAAACTACTGGTGTATAGGAACGAATGAAGGCCAAAAGTATAAGGGGTCCTTTGAACATATGTGCAGGGACCTTTCCTGGCTTATATTTAAATTATCCAGGGCTAACAGTTTATGGGCCCAGGCTCTAACATTTTTTGTGTGTCTTGAAATTTATGGACCACTAGAGATTGGTGTAATTGTTCATATGGATCAGCAGCAAACAACAACGTAAATGTCAAAAGTATTAGGTTTGGTGACTAAATCGCAGCAAGTGAATTATACCTATGGAGACAGACTCTTTTGGATGCCCCCCCCCCCCCCCCCCCAAAAGAAAGCATGTCAAGAAAAAGTAATAAATCTTTATTATTACATTTTTTATGTCATACCTGCAGGTTGAAATTGGTAGTTTCCTTCATTATTGGCTGTGTATGCTGGAGCTGTTAAATTTAAAGGGGTTTCTGCAGTAGTGTCTGTGTATAGTAAAAAAATTATGAATGTTAATGTTCATTTGTTTTAATTTTTAAAAACATGTTAATCAATAGGTGGTATTTTTTCAATACAGATTAATTTTTACATATCGAGGGTGCAGCACTTAAAGGGACTCTTGAGGACTTTATATTGATGGCCTATCTTTAGGATAGTCATCAATATCTGATTACAGAAGAAAATGGCTCCGTACACTGTGCAGTGGCCAGGCCATGGTATTGCAGCTGTTCATCAGTTCACTTGAATTGGAGGTTAGCTACAATAATGCGGCATGGTCAGTACACAGTGTATAGAGCCAACTGCCTCCAGCTCCGTACTGGGGTGTCTGACCTTCTCCATTCCAATATTCATGAACTGTCCTAAGGATAGGACATCAATATTGGTTCATCAGGAACCCTTTAACATTACCAATATACTGAGCAGATTGAAAATCAAGTGTTATTAATCATACGTGTTACATGTGCGCTGCTTTCAATCATTTACAGGTAAAGTCATACATTTACATACACTTAGGTTGAAGTCAATAAAACTTATATTTTTGCCCACCACAGACTCCATACCAACAAACTCTAGTTCTTAAGCAAGTTGTTTCTTGTATATCTACTTTGCACATGATACAAGCAATTTTTGCAACAAGTGTTTACAATTTATTTATAATTCCCTTTTTCATTTTCCAGTGGCTCAGAATTTTGCATACGCCAAGTTGACTGTGGCCTTAAATAGCTTGGAAAATTCAATAAAATCATATCCTGGCTTTAGACACTCATAATAGACTAATGGACATAATTTCACTTATTACAGGTGTACCTGTGGCTTTATTTAAGGCCTACTTTGTCTTTTTGCTTGATATTATGGACAAATCATAACCCCTGCACTCAGGAGCGCTGTCATTGCAGGCAGCCATCTTACCATTCAATAAAGAGAATCCTTCTGTCTCCTACAGATGAACGTACTTTAGTGAGTAAAACACAAAAGAAGTGTCTGATCACCGTGACCCTCAGTGAGTAGGAGGACAAGGGGCCACAAGTTCCCCTGAGTGTTGCATTTGTATGGAGCGATGGTGTGCATTTTCTGTCACTTCTCTCTTCATATCCATGGGACTACTTGAGATTGCCATCCTGGCAGTCCCTTAGAAGTGTATGGAGCAGTGGCTACGCATGTGCATAACCACATTTACATGGAGCATTAAGGGTAACAGCTAGGACCCCATTCTCAAGATCACCAGAAATCAGCCATCTATTCTCTACCCTGTAAGATAAATTCATCGATAGGAAAAAATCCTTAAGTCCTGTAAGTTTTGAGGTGGGGCATCCATTATCCTGCTTAAAGAGGCTACTGCCATTAGGGAATACCATCGCCATGATGGTTTGTACAATGTTTAGGTAGGTGGTACATGTCACCAGAATTCACTGGAAGGACAAGTACCTGGTGTTTATCAGCAGAACATTGTCTATAACACTGTGTTGCCTTTCTCCCTCAGTGCATACTGGTGCCATTCCCCAGGTAAGTGACACAGATGCCTCCGACTGTACCCATAATGTAAAAGAGAAAATGAGTTGTCAGACTAGGCCATTTTCTGTCCAGTTCTCATGCTCACATGCTCACTGAAGGTACTTTTGGCAGTGGTTAAGAATGGGCACTCTGACTTGTCTTTGTCTTCATAGTAAACTTCGCTGTATTGTGTGTTCTGAAATCTTTCTACCATAGACAGTAGTACCTTGTTCAGCAGTTTGCGCTGCAGTATCTGTTTTGTAAGACAGGCCTAAATGGGACTGACTAGCCTTTGCTCTTCACGTGTCTCAATGAGCGCTGGACACCTATAACCCTGTCACCAATTCACAGATTGTCCTTCCTTGGATCATTTTTGGTAAATACTAACCACTACATAGTGGGAACACCCCACAAGTTCTACCAATTTAGAGTTGCTTTGGTAGCCATCGCAATTTGGCCCTTATGAAAGTTGCTTAGATTTTTATGTTTGCCGATTTTCCCTGTTTCTAACACATCAACCTTATGACTATTCAATTGCAGCCTAATATTTTACGTCTCTTAACACAAGCCATTGTGACAACATAATCAATGTTATGGCTCATTGGAGTATAATCATATTACAGCATGCCCTGTCACATAGAAGAGAACCCTGTATAAGCATTGTACGTAACTCGTACCTGCTCCTGGGACTTGCACTGAGTAATCCATATTAACGCTTGTTGGACATTTTTCTTGGTTTTCATTGGAAGACATGTTTACTAGGTTAATGAAAACAAAAGTAAGTATTAATGCAGAGGACAATGCCAAGCAACGTCTTATTAAATGGCAGTATTAAAACAATCAGATGTCTGTAATGGAGCAGAAATAGAGCGACCACTTGTTCTTCTCAAGACTGCCTCAGACTCCAAACAGATAGAACTAAACTGGGGTCATAGATCAAAACTGTACCAAAACCAAAACTGGGCTCATAGATCAAAACTGTACCAAAACAAAAAAGCAGCTCGTACCAACAATGGACTACCAACATAACCTATAGGGTGTGACTTAAAACTACTGCACACCTATTTTAAGAATGTCAATAGGACACTTTTGGGTATATGTACGTGTAACTGCGTGCAGGGTTCGGCAGAGACTGACGTTACCTCTATATGAAGACACCTCCATGTGTTCTCTTGGACTCATAGATCAGGCTTAAAGTACGCCAGGATCATGACACTGTATACACCCTAGAGAGGAGGGGGATCGGCGCTGGTATGCTTAGCTACTAATGAACACCTGTCCTTATGACACACAGTTTATCAAGCTATTTCTTCAGATAAGAATAAAGAACACCTGACACACTTCATCCCCACTTGCATAACTTATATTAAATGTTTTTGTGCTTTTCTCTCTTTGTGGATTTATCCTTGCAATGCCTGTGCCATATCCACTCTGATTCCCTAACTGATTTTTTTTTTTTTACACTACGTGTAGTTGGAGTTTTCTAAATGCATCCAAATATATTGTACTGTAAATTGCTACAGATTTTTGGGTACAGAATTTGCATTGATAATCTACTGCATTTACTGACCTTCCATCCTTATTTCTAAGTTACTGTAGCATATCAATAATATGTAAGCACAATTGGTAACTTTTCATCTGTCATTTTCTATCTGAATTATAGGTGCTCCTATGTCAGAGACTGTTCTTAGTAACTGGTAACTGTACTCAGCAGCATATTAGTATTCCATATCCATATCACGTCAGGTGGGACAAAACGTTGCATACAAGCAAACTTCACATGACTTCCTACTATATTTCTAAGAAAAAACATTTACAGTCAGATCGCATGACTTTTATGAGTCTTTTATCAGCTACAGTCTTGTAGTTCCTATAGTAGGTCATTTCTAAAGGTTCATGAGAATCTGTCACTGATAATTTTAATATAATTGCTAGGTCTCCTAGAACAATCCATGCAGCTGGAGGTTAAGGATAACCCCAAAACAACAATTGGGCAAGAAAAGGATCAATCTGCACCTATGAAAACTGTATAGGTGCACAGTGACTTTTTGCTCATGATGAGGTCTGCACTAATGCTTTGGAATTGTTTGATGGACAAGTTTTTTTGTCAGTGACACTTTGTCCGATAACTGTCCTCTCTGTTTGGAAAAAAAGGATTGTAATATAGTGGAGCGTTATACCTTGTGTAGGGTATTAAGGAGCATTATACTGTGTGGAGGCACTAATGGGGCATGTTCACATATCACTGCTATACCTGCCCAACACACCTCCATAAAATGCTCAAGTAATTATAACTGGGACCAAATACTTACTAATATACAGTGACCTAACATAACAATTTAGAGTCTGAAAATTATTTAAAAAAATCATGTAGGTCACTTTACAGGTTCGACAAAAATATAGGAATATTGCAGTTTTCTGTAAAGCACCTCTAAACTGAAGGCACTCTGAAGAAGTTCATTTTTTGACAGCCATGATGTGGCCATTTGACCAGTAGTTGGATTGTTTGTACAAATAATCCCACTATCAACATTAAACTAACCAAACTGCCCAATGAGGGGGCAGTTTAGTTTATTAAGAAATGCCGGGGGGGTCTGTGTCAATTGACTAACAAATGGACAAAAATGGCTGATCATGTCAAACACTCTTATCTTCGGCCGACCAAAGTCCAAGAATTTCCACTACGCCACGTCTATTTTTGGCAGACAAAAACCTGTTATTAGCTGTCACTAATGGATGTTTGCAGTATTTTTAAAATAAAGTCTATTGTGTATGGTCAGTTTTAGACATAAAAGTACAAAAAAATCATCTGACCTCAAAAAACTTTGGGTAAGGAATATACAAATGAGACCTCATTAATGAAAAATAAGATCGTGCTCCTAGCGCCACCATTTTAAAGGTGGTTCCCTTTAGGTCTTATTTGCATATCCCTTACCCAGAATTGTTAGCAGGGCATGCACACTCTTATAAGTCCCTGTATCATTTCTCTCTAATGAGAGACATTACCCCTTCTGACACAAAAAACTTTGAAACTAATTTTTTAATTCCTGTACTATATTTATTTAGATTTATAGAAATAGCATTTCATTTTTGTAAAACAAAATGTGCAACTTTCAAATCTAGTTTGTGCTTTAATTTCTCATTATACATTTTGCTGTTAGTGAATAGGAACAATATTGTATATATGTGGAGCCGGAAGGCCTGTAGAGACCTAATACTTCTCACAGATGAGGGTTTGTAACAATTAGACTGAGCAGTGTACAAGTCTAGAATACAGGGTCATGAGAGCTGTATTCATCTGCACACTACAATATAGATATGCATGTTAGGAATGTAGCCCTCACGATCACCAGTTGACATTGGCCACCTCTACTTTAAATGTAAAAAATGAAGTGTTAAAGACCATGACCATTTTTGCTGACAAAAATCTCGACAAATCGTGACAATCGTGACAAATATTAGGTATATAAATATTAGGTAAAATATTATATAAATATTATATAAATGTATTCTCAGTTTCTTGATGCACACGAGAATGTCTCGCTTCTCTGATAGTTGATGCATTGCTTTTAGAGCACATATTTCCTGTTACTTTGGAATTCACTTATGGCTTAAAAAAACTGCAGTTAAAACTGCACAAAGACTATCACCAGCCTTAGAGAGGTATTCTCAACTAGAGATGGTCAAATCGATTCGTACCGAGCCGGATTTCGATCCGAATATTCAAAAAATTTTTTGGTTTTTTACGAAACTGAAGAAATAGAGATTCATCTCGGGAGAACTAAAATGGCCACTGCATTATACTCTGGGCAACAAACACAGGAAACTTTTTGTTTTTGCATTATACTCTGGGGTCTCTTCAGACCCAAAAGTATAATAGGTGGAGGCCCAGCATAGGTGCCAAAAAAAAAAAAATAAAAAATGTTCATACTAACCTTCCGTTAACTCTTTCGGGTCTTGCAGTGTCTGGTGCTCTCCTGGTGATATCATGAGCCCGGGGTCATCAGTGAAGCCTATGATTGGGCCATCAGCATCCACATGGGCACGTCAAGCGTCATGAGGTCATGAGGCTCAACATATCCATGTCCTCACTGAGGCCCAATCACAGGCTGCAGTAGTGACCTCGGGCGCATTACATAGAAGAGTAAGTCTGGCCATTATTTCTACCTAGGTCCAAAAATACATACACCAGACGCTAAACAAACAAATCCCCTGTCCTTATCCTATCCCCTAAAACCCCGATTGATAAGTGTAGCAAAGGGGCCACAGCACTCTCTGAAACTAAAGGGGCCACTTTCCAATGGACATGCATCAGTCAGATCCTAAGCATATGCCATCAATATACTGCCTTGGAAAATCCCTTAGACCTGGATAGTTGCTATCTTAGGTTAGTTGCTTATCTTTAGGAAATATACAAGAGACGAAGATAAACAGGACAAGTACTACTTAAGCCGGATATATATAAAGTATTGCGTCTTACTGCATATATCTGATACTTACTGAAAATATTGCTGTTTGTAGTAGTTCAACTAAAATGGTAAAAAAAAACAGCAGTGTGTGAACAGGTATAGCTACCAACTCTGCTACCAAGGTTTTTTATATTAGCTAGTTAGTTTCCAAAATAAAATGTACCACGTTTGGTGCATGGTGTCACATCAAGTCTGTTAAGTAACATCCATTTTCCATTAAGTCACAAGACCTTGCCAGATGAGGAATTAAAAAGTGTCTAAGCCTAAATACTTAATAAATGAGGTGTCAGGCATGTATACTAAATTACACCAGAATTCTGGCACAATTACATTAGTAAATCTGCTAATAATTGTAAATATAGGTATATAGTATATCATTATTATTATAATAATAACTATTATGCCTCATATATTGTAACTTTAGCTTGATAGTAGGCTTGAATGCCCCAATAAATATCGTATTCAGTATTCTAGACAGCAAATTTACCTTTCTATAACATTAATCACTCATTTACAGTAATACTATTATGTGTTTCCTCCATTATATAATAAAAAAAAAACTAACACAACTTTACAAGTCAATAAATTACAAAAAGATTTGCACCTTCAGTATTTCAGATCCTCTGTCCAAGATGGCTTCGGAATAATGTGAAGAGTTGAACATTCCCTATCATAAAGTAAGGAGAGGCGAGTCAATGTTCAACCAACTAATCAAATGACTTAATACAGAATGGGAAGTGTGACTTGGTATTGCACAATGTATTACTGTACTGTCACATGTGTCATGTTATGGCTGCTGCGGTACCTTCCTTCAGTGCTCAGGGTAGTGAATGGGATTTTTACATTTCCCATTCATATTTCGTTCATAAGGGTGCACAGTTTTAGAGCATGTTGCATGTTTTCCTACAGTGTAGCATTTTCCACTTTCCCCAACTATCACAGATGCATTGACATTCTCCCATATTGACTTTGATGGGAAAAACATTTGTGTAATCCATAGATTATATATGAGGTAGCAGTGGCATAGCTATAGGAGGTGCAGAGGACTCTATATGAAATAATAAGACATTGATATTATACAGTATATGTCACATGGCAAGTGGGGGCCCCATTACAGATTTTGCATTGGGGCCCAGGAGCTTCAAGTTACACTCCCGTGAGCTAGCACAATGCAGTTTTCATTGAAGTAGTTGGAGTTACCTCTGTGACCCTGAAATGACTAATACCATATATTCATGCACAAAGTTGGAAACTGAAGAAGGACCATACTATATTTGGAATTCTACCAATAGTATCAAAGTATCATTAGTAAATGATGTTGCAATTAATTTTTTTTGTATCTTTGATGTTTTTTAATGTTTATGTTATTTTATTACAAATCTGAATTAATTCTCCCAATGACATAAATTGATCGGCAACTAATGAACAAAACCGTGGGATTATGCTGTATGGCATAAAACCTGTGAATGTTACAAAAGGAAATGTGTCATCAGTAAATTACATATTGTATGTAAATAACATATTAAGGATGGAGAAACTACAGTGTTATACAGTCACTGCGAGGTCTAGCGAATCCCATTCACACCTTGCAGACAAAATATACTCAGAGGACATGCTGCGATTTCCAATATCGTCTCGGTTTTGGAAACTGCAGCATGTCAGTTTTACCTACGGAAACGCCAGAGATTTCCCTATAGGTATAATGGAAGCATAAAACACATTGAAAAAATGTGATGTGTTGCCGCTGCGGTTTTCCTCGTAGCGCTTTTTTGCTGAGGCCCGCTACGTGGGGCTTTAGCCTGAAAGTTGTTTTTTGTTATAAGCTTTTTTTTAGTATTTGGTGCTCTTTTTTTCTGCTGCTCACTAGTCAGCTTTGCTGTGTAAACTGGGATAGGGTTAGTAGATAATGGTGGATTTAATGACAGCTCTATTATGGAATCATTAAAGAGGTTCAGATTAGAATTCTACCACTGCTTTGGTGCCATGACAGTCTTTACTTCCTGGTACCTCTTGAAATGGTGGAAATTTTTTTTTCAGTATTAGTCTGCTACTTAACCCTCACTCTGGACTGGTTCCATCCTATGGCCCTCTTAGTAGCCTGCTGACTTGCTCTTGCCTTAGGCTATGGCCTCTTTAGCTTTTTGAGCAAAATGATTGGTGATGGGGGCCCCACAGTGATAGTAAAGAGACGGGGCCCAGGAGGGAGGATAGTGGTTGACTTGCCTCTGTAAAGATGTCTTCTCAGTCACCCAATGCATCTATATACAATAACCTGGGTAATTTGTTAAATATTTTACCCAGTTTATTATATGGGATCATAGGCTGTGTGAGATGTTGTACTCTGCCTATCTGTATGCAGTGCAGTGAGTATACTGTGCCATGCCCCACTCCTGTGGGGTTGGAAGTCTAGGGACCTACTAGTACCCTGGGTCAGGGCCCCACTGTGAGATTCACCTGCTCTACTGTGGGACAGTCCGGGCCTGTATACAAGGCCACATCATCAGGCAAATAATATAAAACAGCTTTCAGGTCTAGCACAGTGAAGATTACACCCCACACACACAGTTCTGAACAAATCCAGCTATGGGTTTAAGCAAAGTGCATTGCAGTTTATTCCAAGCAGGATATGTTCCGTGAGATTGCAGAGGGAACAGTCACTTTAAATGGCTCTAACTCCAGAGCCGCGATCTTCATCTTGGATCATCCACCTGGATCTTGAGATATCCCATGTTACTGAAACAAAATAAATAAAAAACACACAACTGGTATTACTACATCCATAACAACCCCTAAAATAAAATCAGTACATTATTTATTCTATATGATAAATGCCATTAGGCTAAGGCCCTACATAGCGGGCTGCAGCAGAAAAGCTCTGTGGGAAAAACCACGGCGGAAATGCATCACGTTTTTTCCCACAGCGATTTTCATAGAAAGACTGCAGAGGTTTCCTCTGCGGACTTTCTGCTTCTATTATACCTATAGGAAAACCACCGGCGTTTCCGTAGGTATAACTGACATGCTGCCTTTTCCAAAAACGCAACGGTTTTGGAAATTGCAGCATTTCCGCTGTGCGTATTTTTCTGCAATGTGTGGATGGGATTACGCCATGTGGGGCACTGACCTAAATCTCAAAATTCAGATGCTAGAATTGATGTTTACTGTTCACTTCACAAAAGCAAAAAGTAATAAAAACTGATCAAATAGTCTTATATACCCACAAAAGGTCTCATAAAGCTAGAATAAATATATTTTTTTTTAAAGTTATAAAAGTGGGATTCCAGAGAGGGATAAAATGTTACTGGTTTAAGGCTAAAATGCAATAGATCACTAAAGGGTTAAAACGTACATCAAAGCACCAGTAATATTTACTTGAGCCATAAATGCAAAATTTTCAATAAAAAAGTGACACTTTTGGAATGGTTTTTGCAATTTTAATGTGACTGTTAGGGGGCTAAAAGTCTAGATCCTTGGTGGTCCTGGTTTATATTGAGTCCCTGTGTGGTCTTGAATGGTGAGGGGGTTTATGTTTGGACCTTGGGTAGTTTAGGGAATGGGAATTAAAGTGATTGGGCCTCGGCGATCACATAGGGCGCATCGAGTGTCATAATGTCAGTGGTGACCCTGGGGGCACATGATATCAGATGGAGGCCTGAAGAGGGGAACGCTGGATGCTGAAAAAGATTCCCAGGAGAGGTGAGGCAAGGTGAATATAAGTTTATTTTTACTCACCTTCCTCAGGCCTCCCCTTATTATACTCTAGAATATGACAGTACGCGGGTGACAAACCCCATAAGTTTCAGATCCCAGCCTGAAATTTTGAAAATTCGGATCAAATCTCTGACAATCATATCACTATGTGGGGGGCAATATATTGTTGGGGTCCAAAAAGAAGAGGGCAGTATTATGTGCGAGGGGCTAAAAAAAGGACAATATTCTGTTTGGGGGCCAAAAAGAAGAGGACAATGTTATGTGTGGGGCCTAAAAAGGGACAATATACTGTGTGGGAGCAAGTAAAGATGGCAATATACTGTGTGGGGACCAGTAAAGGGGCGTTAATTTGTGTGGAAGCCAGTAAAAAGGGGAGTATACTGTGTGGGAAACATTAAAGAGGGTGGCATGCTGTGGGGGGTAATGCACTGTTGGGGCCAGTAAAGGGGTGTTATAGTGTGTGGACCAAATAAGGGGATTTTTTAATCTGCAAATAGGGGAGTGTGGGCTATAATTGTAATTAAAGGGACCCACCAGCTGACACCATCTTCATGACATACTATTACCTGAGTTTTTAGGAATGGGTTCCTGCCACTGACGTAATAGTACATTACAGGGAGAGAACCAGTTAAGTATTTTACAAAATTTATTAAGAAAGAACACAAATTTCTGACAAAATTGAATCTTGACTAGTCAATTATATTAACTAGTCATAATAATATTAATAAATGACTGTATAGTACAGATATTTTTTTACAATGAAAGTCAATAAGGATTTGTGCACTTCCATTGGGATACATGGTTATAAACATTTATAGTTATCAAAAAGGGAATTCTTTACAACTGTAACAATAATCTGTACATGTAAACTCACAATTACATGGGTCAATAATGACATCTAGATAAGAAACAGATAGCAACAGAGAACTTTGGTACTATTCAATGTCTACCTTGGATTTCTTGCAGAAGGGAAGAATAAAACATGCTGGATAAAATGTGTTATAGCATAAAAAATACATTAGCAAATGATATCTGGCACCATCACCTATGATTTACCGATATATAGAAACCATCTACACAAAGGAATCAGATATAAAGCAAAACATATGATTCATACAACCTTGGCATCACACTAAAATGCTATGACAACATACTGAGTATTCACAGCTAAAGTATATCATGATCTGATATTGCGTTAGTTCATAAACTTAGTGTTTTAACCCTTTTACTGCCAGTGGATCTGAGACAATTTTACACTTTTGACAAATACTAATCAAACCTCAATTCTAAATTATAAAAAATATATTATTACACCCACATGGCACATTATGAAAATACCACCCACCTCTTTGCACTTGTGGGTGCCTTTATGTAATTTTGCATAAAAACACCTTTAAAAAGCAATAAAAGGTGCTGTCCAACAACAACAAAAGAGAAACCAAAAATCAGTGCACCAGGAGGTGTAGCCATGTCCGTGATGCAGCTTTAACCTAATCTGCATATAAAATAAAATGCCAAATTATTTAGCTATTTACGAAAAAACTAAACAAAACAGTGGGCCTCATATAGCCTCATATATAGAAAATTTCTGTGTGGACACTAGGGAGTGCTCATGGCATACTGATTTATTACTGAGCTCCAAATCCCTATACAGGGAGCTCCCTCTAGTGGCAGGCAGACAAAATATTATCATTTTACTGGCTGTCTGTGTGAAGGGAAGAAGTTAATATGGAGAATTTAGAATAATTTTGGTCCTATTTAGATATAAGATTTCAAGCTGCCTAGATATCCATTTCACTAACCTAAACAATAAAATAATAAGCTGTATAAATATATAATATCAAGTTTGTAAAATTACCTTATTTATTAAAAGATGGCTGGACCATTGTACCAAACAAGCCCTCTGTCCTCTTGTGTCCCCCTATTTCTTCATAGATTGTAAGCTCTTGCAAGCAGGGCCCTCACTCCTACTGTTTGATATGTTAATTCTTTGTCACATTGTAATGTCTCATAATGTCTGTTCATATGTCCTCCGATTTGTAAAGTGCTGCAATATATGTTGGTACTATATAAATAACATTATTTTATTAATAATAATAATAAAATGAGCATAGTACTGGGCAAATGAGGTGGATTTTTTATGGCACCAATACATTTGGAAACCCCCTCATGTGTCTACCCTGTAATAATCCAATAACTGATAAATAACTAGGAAGACGAAACTAGATATTATTCCTGCCTATTTACACCAAGCAGAAAAAAAACCAATGCAGGCATTGCGCCTAGCTTGAAATTTGCACAGATATTAAGTCAACATTTATGCCAGCAAACCTTCTCCAAAAATGGTGAGGAGAGAGTAAAAATTCCATTTGCAATAATTTTTGTTGCAAGTGACATTTAAAGTCACAAACTTCCATCTTGGAACTAGATAATAAATCAACCACTTTGTGTACATTTCTGTGTATAGATTATATATGGCTATATTAGACAACTATGGGGGAAAGGGGATGGGATATGCGGTTTGCTTTCTGTGGGGAGAGACACTGACACTTCAGAGAAATCAATTCAGCAAAAGGCGCAAATTGAAGACTCAAAATATATTGATTTACTCTGAGATTAACCTGTTTTAGTTTATTAATCCTTAATCCACTTTCTCCACTTTCTTAGTTTCATTGTTACTAAAGCTGGTCATGCACAAAATAAGCGTCCACTATGCTATTTCTTCCAGGTCCATCATAAATAAATGTGCACAGCTTGACTAAAGGTGCAGGTTTATTTCAATGGGGTCAGCGTAATAAACCACCGCCAGACTTTCCTGCCAGATTTCAGCATGCTAGATAGATCTTCCAAAACGATGGCTCTCTCCATTGAAAATAATGGGCATTGTGGTAACAGCCTAACATTGCATAACTCCTATAAACTACAATGGATAGAGCTGCATGCCTAGGCGACCATCATGCTAACCAATATACTCCTTTCTAGAGTGGCAAACATCGGTCAAAGGACCCCATTCTCATGATATATGGGGAAAACAGGGATACCTACAAAGTGCACCCTTAGTATGCGCCTATCCCTGATAAGCATTTCTATGTCCACATGGTTGGGACTGCACAGAAAGGCATTGTGGGCAGTCAATGAACTGATCCCTTAGACATTTGTTCCCAGGGCACATTTCTGCACTTTGCTAAATAGTAGCTGGCTGTCAATCTTGGGTACTCTGCATATAAATAATCATATTCTTTCTTATTCTTATTCAGTATTCTTTTTCCTCTTACCCAAACATTTTCTTAGTATGGCCTGATACTGATTTGGGAGGTTTCATCTTAGTTTCAGATAGACTTCTCTGTCATGTATGTGTTTATATCTGGCCCTTTTTCTTTAAACACCACTCCCCCTGTTTACCTGATGGTTTTATCTTCGGTACTACCTCACTTCTTCCACTATTTTTTGGAATTACACATGCTTCACTGCTACAACCTTTATTTTCTCCTCTTTTAAATCTTTCCTTTTTCACTGTTTCCAGTTCCCCTTTATGTTTTGACACTGGTTCCTCCATCTCATAAAAAAATCTTCCACCTCTGTCAAGTCTTCCAGGCATTAAAAATGGTAAGCCATAGGTTATTATATTTCTACCACTTCCCTTGTTTAAGGTGGGTACATTGTAACCCCCAAGAGATTCCAATAACTCCACAAACATATTGAATTACATGGCCACTTCTTTATTTAAACAACATTTGGATATACAATATGGAAGGAGCCTGACCAATTGCAGCACCGAAGTCACTGAGCTCGTCTGCCCCAAGATCACCCCTTTGTACCCCTTTACTTATATATTTACTAGGCCACTGTTTAATGTTATAATGTTCACTATCACCATGATTTATTGATACTACTATTTTATTGTAATGTAAGAATATATCACTCTATAGGAATCTTCAGGATACGATATATGTTCTAAGTAATTTTAAGATTGGGAATATTATGAAGTGGCAGACAGTTTACCATTTCCTTCATTTCGTTCTTTATGTAACTGAGTATTAGAGATGAGCAAACCAGTTTTGACCTGAATTTTCCAAAAGTTTTAGTGTTTAAAAAAACCAAAACATTCGTGATTTGTCTCAGTTGAACTAAAATGGTCTCTGACACATGTAACACGAGGAAGAAGAGCAAAGGAGGAGGATCACATGGTCTCTGTGACCTAGGTGGGATTTTGGCATCACCTGACAGCCTCTCGATCAATCATGAGTGGTACAGTAAGTGAAGAGAATACAGTGCTGATGTCATATCACCATACAGAATACTGGGCAGGAAAAAGAAGAGCCATTATGTGATACTGCAAGCTTGGGGAAAGACGTATTATCACTGCATGATCCAAAGCAACTGCTGCTACATTGTTAGCGGAAAAAATATCAACATTGCACTAGTACTACAGAATCATAGGAGTAGAACTAGTGGAGCACAGTTTAGTTAGATTTGATCAATTTTAGACAGAAAGGCAGAAAAATCATTGGAGTATTTTATTTGTAATAGAGTTTTTAATACAGTGTCAGATCTGCCATTAGAGTTGCTGCATTATGATCTGTGACTGTCCACAGAGTGTCTTACATTGTTTTGACTAACAAAGTCACCCTTTCAGGACAAGATCTCATGGTATTAAGATTTTTTTGCCATAGTGTTTTTGCTAAATACCGAAAAACTGCCATTATCACTGCAAAATTCCAAGTTGACTCACGCAGTGTGTTCTACTTAACTGGGCCAATCACCCTTGCAGTGCTAAATCTAATTTATTTCCTAATTTTATTCAAATAGAGTTTAAAACAAAAAACAAACAAATACACACAATGTCATAATTGTTGCCAATCGCTATTATATAAGCAGTGAAGTAAAGTGATTGGAAAAAAACAGGGCAAGGGACAGCCTAAAGGAGGAGAGGAGAAACAATGTGCTACTTTCATGCCATCCACCACAGCAAGTACTAACAATAAGAATGTGGGTGGCAACAGCAACACTACTTCTGGTCTTGGCAGCGCCACCAGTAACCACAGGGTTGTTGTACCTTCTGAGAATATTTTATTACTTTTCTCACTCATCTCAGTCACAGAACGATTGAGTCAGGATTCCGTGTGTTCCTCCTCCTCTTCTGCTGTTGTAGTACATAATTTATAACACTGTCTTTCTGCACTTTCAACCAAGTCTTCTTCATCTTCACTGACACAGATCCCATATCTTAGTAGTCATGTGGAATCTGCTAAGAGAGATATTCCTCCAAGTTTTCCTCTTCTTTATGAGTTGGATGAGAACAGATACTGTTTTTGGATGTAGGTGGAGGTAGTATTGACAGTGGGTGCAATACTGGTAATCCTGGTCATGCCAGTAAGGGCACGAGGGTGAAATCTGGAGGTGGGAATTATGAGGGTATAGAAGAATACATTTCCCAGATGAGTCAGAAAAAAAGTGGGGAAGATGACGAAATTACTGAATCTGATGATCATTCTTTTTTTTATTTAACTGTAATTTTTATTGAAAAAATTTTTCATTAACAAGGTATAAAGAGAAAAAAGATCAAACAAGCAGAAAACAATGAGGTAGGTAGAGGCTATCCGCCTCTTCTCCCTTAAGCAATATGCATTCAAATTAGACAGTAAACAAGGGAGGGGAGGGATGAAGGGATTAAGAAGACAAGGGTAGAAGCGGAGGAAAGGAGGGGAGGGGAGAAGAGGACTAGAGATCAGAGACCCTGTGATGTACAATACATATCCCAGGGCGCCCAGATAGCCCCAAAGGCCTCCTGTGAGTTGTTTAGGCCCGCGGTCAGGCATTCAAGACGCCTCACATCCTTCACTCTAGCCACAAGTTCAAGACCAGATGGGAGACTCACTTTCTTCCAGTTTCTAGCTATGAGAATTTTAGCTGCAGTACAAAGGTGCAAGAAAAGCCTGGATGACTTATTGCTCAGGTGCCTGTGGGGAAGGTTCAGGAGATAGACCAGAGGGTCAAGAGGGACCTCTTGCAAAAAGAGAGCAGTCGCCAAAGTCCTGACCTCCCTCCAGAAACCCAGGATGAGAGGGCACGTCCAAAAGATGTGGTGCAGGGTACCCACCGCAGCTCCACAGCGCCAGCACCATGGGGGAACCAATGGATTTAAAGCATGGAGGAGAGCCGGGGTATGATACCAATGCATCAACAACTTATACTGCGCTTCCCGAAATGTAATGCACTGAGATGATTTCTGGGCCCGAGACCATACAATCCGCCACTGTTCCTGGGAGATGGGTCTACCCACCGCCTCCTCCCATTTAAGCATATAGCGATGGGTAACTGGGGAGCCTGTAGTTTGTGAGGTAAGAAGTTGGTAAATAGAGGATATAAGGCCCCTAGTGGACGTACCTGCACGGCAAATCTTTTCAAAAGCGGTGGGCAGTGACACTTTAAGGGACCCATGGAGGGAGCGGACAAAGTGAACCACCTGTAAATAATGGAACCATTCAGTACCTGGCAGGTTTTGGTTAGCTATAAGGTAGGCAAAGGACCTGAGTTCCAAGGTTCCAGGATCAACCATGTCCGCAATCCGGTAAAGACCAGCTTTAGACCACACCTTAGTCATGGCAGAGGTCAGGCTTTCCGGGAGAAGGGGGTTGTATAATATGGAGACCATAGATGAGTGCTGGGACATCAGGGAGAATCTAGTACGACAGGCAGACCAAATAGATCTAGTAAACCGAATAGGGCCCAGCAGGTACGAGGCAGGGGGAGCGGGGGGAGAGCCAACCCACAGAAGCGTGTTAGGGTGCATGGGAGCCAGCCAGAGCTTCTCTATCTGCACCCATCTAGTATATGCTGGCATAGCCGCCCAAAGTGGAATATGGCGCAAGTGGGACGCCCAATAGTAATGTAGCAGATGTGGGACGGCCATACCCCCAGACCCCCTATCCGCCAGCATAACAGATCTGGGTATTCGGTGTCGTTTTGCCTGCCAGATAAACTGAAAAATAGCTTTCTGCAGGTTCCGTAATTCTCCCCGAGGAATCGCAACCGGGAGTATCTCGAAAAAATACAGTAGCTTCGGAAGGAGAGTCATCTTGACCGCCGCAATTCTCCCTAAAAGGGAGATGGGTAAGGGTTGCCATTTGTCCAATAGGGCTCTTAACTCACGAAACAACCGCGGGTAGTTTGCCGAATAGAGGGTCGCGTAGGAGGTGGATATATGGACTCCCAGGTAGCGGATAGAGGACTCCCGCCACTGGAAATCGTAATTACTGCGGAGGAGAAGGAGAAGGTCCTGTGGAATGTTGAGTGGGAGTGCCTCAGTCTTTGCAGGGTTCACCTTGTATCCTGAGAGAGCGCTATAAGTCTCCAGCAAGCGCAACAAGTTTGGAAGGGTAGTATGAGGGGAGGTGAGAGTGAGGAGTACATCATCTGCGAAAAGAGAGACCTTAAATTCCTTATCCTGGACCATGATCCCCTTGATATTAGGGTCTCGCCTAATCTTGGCTGCCAGCGGTTCAATGCAGAGGGCAAATATGATGGGAGACAGGGGGCAACCCTGCCTAGTGCCATTTCGAATAGGGAAGAAGGGCGAGGATGCATGGGGAAGCTTGATTGCTGCTGTGGGTAGGGAGTAGAGGGCCTGGATAGCTGTGAGGAAAGGTCCCGTGAGCCCAAACGCCTTAAGCGTAGCATGCATAAACGACCAATCTATGCGGTCGAAAGCCTTTTCAGCGTCCAGACTCAAGAGAAGGGCCGGGGTAGAATAATGATTGGCCACCTCCACCAAATCCACAGTCCTCCTGGTGTTGTCACCACCCTGACGACAGGGGATGAATCCCACCTGGTCCTTATGGACAAGCAGAGGGAGCCAAGCATTTAACCTATTGGCTAGGAGTTTGGTAAAGAGTTTCAGGTCCGCGTTCAGCAAAGCAATCGGTCGATAATTAGCACAGTCCTGCAAGTCCTTACCCGGTTTAGGGACCAATGTGAGCAGTGAGGAGAGCATAGTCGGGGGTATGGGGGAGCCTAAGAGGAAGGAATTGAAGAGGGACAATAGATGAGCAGAAAGTTCACCCTGGAAAACCTTATAATAATTGTAAGTGAACCCATCTGGGCCCGGGGCTTTCCCATTTGGGAGGTCCCTCAGGACCCCCTCTAGTTCCACCCTGGTGATGGGAGTGTTTAGGGAAGTCAAGGCCTCAGGAGGCAGGC
The DNA here is from genome assembly GCA_947044405.1 of Leptodactylus fallax. Taxonomy (NCBI): domain Eukaryota; kingdom Metazoa; phylum Chordata; class Amphibia; order Anura; family Leptodactylidae; genus Leptodactylus; species Leptodactylus fallax. The sequence goes on from CAMRHE010000016.1 coordinate 8,626,340, forward strand.
GTGGGAGACAACAATCCTTTAAATAGTCTTCTAGCAGTGTTGAGTCATCCCCAGGGGGTAGTGCTCGGGGGGGGGGGGGTAAGTTATACAGCTTAGAATAGTAAGAGTGGAACGCCAGCGCCAGAGCGTCAGGGTGGTGTTGAAGGGTACCCGTGGAGTCACGGACAGAGTGTGGTGTGGAGGAGCCTTGATGATCCCTGAGGGTTCTTGCCAGGAGGGTGTGAGACTTATTACCTCGTTCAAAGAACCTCTGGCGAGTATAAAGGAGAAGTCGTTCCACATGGCGGGTCTCCAAATCACGGAGGTCAGCCCGTGCCAAAACCAAACGGCGAAGAACCCCCAGGGATGGATGTGCTGCCAAAGTTGTCATAAGGGACCAAATACGAGCTTGGAGAAGCTGTTCCTGGGCCTGTCTGTCCTTTTTAAGCCTAGAAGCCAATGCGATACAATGTCCTCTCATGACCGCCTTATGGGCTTCCCAGAGAATGGCAAGAGAGTTTACCGAACCTAAGTTGTCCCTAAAATAATCCATCAAGTGTGTGCGCAGGATCTCGAGGGAGGTCGGTGATTTGAGCAATGTTTCGTTAAGACGCCAATGACATTGGCGAGTAGGCACTGGGGTCGTAGATAGAGTAACCACAACTGGGGCATGGTCAGACCAGGTGAGAGAGCCAATGTTCGTGTCCCTGAGCAAACGAAGGGCGGGAGCATTACCAAAGAAATAATCAATGCGGGTATGAGTGTTATGAGGGTGAGAGAAGAAGGTGTAAGAGCGTGCAGTAGGGTTGTCCACTCGCCAAAGGTCGTACAAAGAATGGGCGCGGATCAGCTTACGGAACTCCCGTGCAAGCTGAGCCATCCTATGGGGGGTTGGACCCTGGGGTAACGCCAATCGGTCCGCCCGTTCAGAGAAGACCATGTTAAAGTCTCCCCCCACAAGCCAAGCTGATGCCGGGAGAGCGCGCAGGCGGGGAGAATACCCGACGCAAGAATGGGATCTGCGCTGAGTTAGGGGCATAGACATTGCATAAAACAATCGGGGCACCATGAAGGAGCCCTTCCAGAATAACAAATCGGCCCCCTGGGTCTATGTGGGAGGTTGTCACTGTAATTGGGCAGGAACGGGAAAGAAGGATAGCCACCCCAGCTCTGCATCGATCGTGGAAGGCCGAAAAGGCTATGGGAAAGTAGTGCTTAGCGAAGGCAAAGGTACCGGAGCGGTCAAAATGAGTCTCCTGAAGAAACGCCACATCCGCTCGTAAGGAGCGGAGTTCTCTAAGGACATGGCGCCTTTTAGTGTTGGAACCCAGGCCCTTGACATTAATTGTCACGCACCTAACCATTGGGACTCAGGATTGGAGGACAGTGGCGGATTGTAATAAGCTCACCCATCTCACATGACGCTGGCAGGTTTCCCTCGAAGAGGCAGAAGGGCGATCCACAAACAGGAACCCAAAGTCGAGGCAAGGTCTCTAGATCAGGGAGGGAGGGTGGAAAAGGGGGGGAGGCAAAAGACAACATAAATGACAAAGTAAGAAGTATAACAATTAAACAATACTTTGTGGGCGAGGCTAAGTCACTCGCCTGGGGACCAGTGAGGACAGCCAGAGGTCCAACCAGGATCAATGGCCGCACAGTCCAAGTATCCCCTTAGGGGCGAGAGCGTGGACAAGAGGTCGGAGGGGAGGCGGCAGATCCCCAACCACCAGTAAAAAGAAGGATGGAAGGGGAGTCACCGGAACCCCATCCCGCCCCACTCCGCTAAAACAATCCAATAATAAGCATAATAGATGAGACCCGTAGACCTAGAAAAGGAAAAAGAGAAGCAAACATAACGCTAAGGCTTGCAGTTTTCAAAGCACTACCGGAAAAAAAAAAAAAAAAAACATGTCTCAAGGAGGAGCATCCTCCTCAGGAACCAGTCTCCAGTCGGGGCCTCCGAGCGGTCGCCGCCGCGGAGGGTGCATGACGTCGTCTGAGCTCCAGTCGATGCCAAACCGATGGTGGGGGAGGGGGTGGAGGGATTAGCTCCCAGTCTGTTAAATCCGGCAAGGGGACATCCAGCAGGTCGCAGAAGAGAGGTAAATCCGAAAAGGAGCGAAGCGACCATCCCTACGTGCAATGAGAGCAAACGGATAACCCCACCGGTAAGGAATTTGGTGTTCCTGAAGGATCTGGAGGAGGGGTCGGAGATGGCGGCGTTTCTGGAGGGTGATTAGCGAAAGGTCCTGATAAAGTTGTAGTTGAGCTCCCTCAAATTCAAAGTCTTTGAGTTTGCGCACCTTGCTCATTATAGCCTCTTTAAGGGTGAAGTCGTGGAGGCAGCAGATGACATCACGGGGTGCAGCGGAGGATCCTCTGGGTCGAAGGGCTCGATGTGCCCTGTCAAACTTAATTTTGTGGGACGGGGGCTCCTGCAGTATAGTGTTGAAGACAGCCTCCAGCAGAGCAGGCAGATCCTCAGATTGGTCAGCTTCCGGGAGTCCCTTGACGCGTATATTGTTGCGCCGACCCCTGTTGTCAAGATCCTCTAAGTGACGTTGCATGTCCCCTATAGCTGATCCCTGGTTAGCGGTAGTATCATGCAGCGAGGCAACATAGTCCCTGGTAGTGTCATGGTCATTCTCCAGCGTATCCATGCGATTAGCAATAGAGTGTAAATCAGTGCGGAGGGTAGCAATTTCAGATCGGAAGGATGCTGTGATTTCCGCAACCATACTTTTAAGGTCTTGTTTAGTAGGTAGCTGAGGAAGGAGGTCCACCAAAGGTGGCGGTGCTGAAGATGGACCTGGGAGGCAGCTCTGGGGGTACAGGACTGGAGGGGGGGAGCCATAATCCTTGGGAGTGTGGGGCGGAGGAGCCCCTACGCCAGCGCCTTCCACCGCGCCATCCCCCCCTGAGCTATGGAGGGGAGGGGCGATGGGGGAAGATAGTAGGTGGGGGGCCACAGAGACCAGCTCTGTGGCCACAGGCTGTAACTCATCAGCGGTGTAGGAGGGAGCAGAGCCACTGACCTCAGAGCCCCTTGGAGAGCTGGAGACATCCGGGGTCCTCTCATGCCGCTCTGCCAGAAGTGCTGGTGAAGCAAAGTGTAGTTGCTGGGACATCCCAGGGTGAGGAGACTGTGGGAGTACTCGAGCTGGAGAAGCTCTGGGCTGCCCAGGCGCCGACAGGGATCTCTGCTGGAGCTGTGCTCCGCTGGCTGACAGGGGGAGCGCGGGAGGAGAAAGGCTGCGCTGCCACCCCTGTGCCTGAAGAGCGGAGGGAATCCAAGATGGCCGCCCCGCAGCAGCCTGGCCCGGCAGAGAAGGCTGCTGAGTGAGGAAGCCGTCCAGGGTGGCTCTCCCAGACCTCTCCACAGGTGCTGGAGTGCCTGGGGCCACCCTCCTCGGTAAGCGCTTGCCCATAATCGCTGTATTGAAGGGTCCACGGGTCTCAGCTGCAAGCGGTGGAGCAGAGAAGGTCCTGCACGCGACCTACTCCATGCGCGTCCAGGCCACGCCCCCCTGATGATCATTCTATTGCAAAACCTGGCAACCAGGTCAGGGTAACAGGGTGACATCAGAGAGAGTTGGCAGCTGCAATAGTAAGAATTCTATTCGATGTGGCAGCCCCAACAGGCTTGAGTAGTGGTGGTGATTATGGACGGATAAAGGGTACCATGGGCCATGGGCTGTTCAGAAAGCTTGGGCTCCCCCCTTTACGTCAAAGAACCCTGTGCCAGAATAATGTCTCATAGTGGCCCCCAGGCAGTATAATGTCCCATAGTGGCACCTCCTCACAGTATAGTGCGACATAATAGCACATACATAAGGTTGACCAAATGGGTTCTCAAAACGAAATTTCTTCATGGACCGCCGAGGCCTGTGACTGGTCCTCAGCAATGACACTGGTGAACCTCATGAACAGAGATGGATGTACCTCTCAAGATTCGTTTTGGGTTGAACAAGTTTGGTATGAATTAGACCTTAAATTGGCTTAAAAGTGTAGAACACTCTTAGAGCTCCTAGGAACCTATTTCTTTATCTTATTTCTATCTCCCCAAGGCAAACACAGTCAACGTTATGTCAATGTGACAGTAACAGGAGAGTGTCGGATGCCGCAAGGAGGCCCAAAAGAGGTAAGGGAAGGTGAGTATGAATTTTTTTTTATTTTTTTCACCTGTCCTGGGCCTCCACCTATTGTACTCTGGGGTCTGAAGAGACCCTAGTGTATAATGCGGCAACCACATATGTAGCAATGCCACATATGGTCGTTTCCCATAACAAAATGTTTTTGTACATTTCCAAATTATAAATCCATGGCAAGACCTGCAAACAGAAAATAAACCATGGCTGTTCAGGCACAAATGGAACTAGATGAAAAAGATTTGAGCAATCTTAAAGGAGTTGTCCAGTTTCACTAAATAAATGTTATTGTTTGTATAATGAAAAGTTCTATAATTTTCTAACATACTTCCTGCTTCAATTCCTAACTGCTTTCTAGATCTCTGCTTATGGTGATTCATTGTTCACAGTAATCACAGCTATGTCTTGTAACAAGATGTGCATCTGTGTATCCATCTCTAGGCATTTTAGTGTTATTTAATGTCTGTTGTTCTAATACATCACAGAACGAAAGCAATGGACATTAAAAGACAGATGCAGACGGAGACGGAAAAAACATGACAAAAATTTTCTCCTGTCATGCTTTTCTGAAGCAGGCACAACGTAATAAGAAAAACTGGGGTTCATCTCATGTATGCTACATACATTGAACCAACTTTAATTAAGAAAAAGTTGCTTACATATGAATGAGATGCTCAACATAATATTATGAAAAAATACACAAGATTCTTTATTGACACAAAGCATGTGAATTAAAACCAAAAAAGATCCAGTTCTCTTGGAACCTTAATATGTCCAATATTAGAAAAATATACACAGATATACAGTTGAAACCAGAAGTTTACATACACTATATAAAAAGACACATATGCATGTTTTTCTCACTATCTGACATGAAATCAGAATAAATCTTTCCCGTTTTAGGTCAGTTAGGATTACTAAACTTATTTATATTCGCCAAATGTCAGAATAATGAGAGAGAGAGAGAATTTTTTAAGGCATTTTTATTACTTTTTGCAAAGTCAAAAGTTTACACACAATAAGATTACTATGCCTTTAAACAATTTGGGACAGCCCATATGATGAGGTCATGTCTTTGAAAGCTTCTGATAGGTTTATTGGCAACATCTGAGTTAATTAGAAATACACCTGTGGATGTATTTTAAGGAACACCTGAAACACAGTGTTTCTTTGTGTAACATCATGGGAAAGTCTAAAGAAATCAGCCAAGATATAAGGAAGAGAATTGTGGACTTGCACAAGTCTGGTTCAACCTTGGGTGCAATTTCCAGATACCTCAAGGTGCCTTGTTCATCTGTCCAAACAATTATACGCAGGTACAATCAAGATGGGAATGTCCAGCCATCATACTGCTCAGGAAGGAGACAGGTTCTGTGTCCCAGAGATGAATGTGCATATCAACCCAAGAACAAAAGCAAAAGACCTTGTAAAGATGCTGGCTGAAGCTGGTAAGAGTGTGTCATTATCCACAGTGAAACGAGTACTGTATCAACATGGGCTGAAAGACCACTCTGCCAGGAAGAAGCCATTATTCCAAAAGAAACATAAAAAAGCCAGATTAATGTTTGCAAATGCACACAGGAACAAAGACCTTCATTTTTGGAGACATGTCCTGTGGTCTGATGAAACTAAAATTGAACTGTTTGGCCATAATGACCATCGTTATGTTTGGAGGAAAAAGGGAGAATCTTGCAAGCCTAAGAACACCATTCCAACTGTGAAACATGGGGGTGGCAGCATCATGTTGTGGGGTTTTACTGCAGGAGGGACTGGTGCACTTCACAAAATAGATGGCATCATGAGGAAAGAACATTATGTGGCAATACTGAAGCAACATCTCAAGAAATCAGTCAGGAAGTTAAAGCTTGGGTGCAAATGGGTCTTCCAAATGCACAATGACTTGAAGCATACTGCCAAACTGGTTACAAAGTGGCTTAAGGATAACAATGTCAGTGTTTTGGAGTGGCCATCACAAAGACCTGATCTCAGTCCTATTGAAAATTTATGGGCAAAGCTGAAAAGGCAGGTGCAAGCAAGGCGGCCTACAAACATGGTTCAGTTACACCAGTTCTGTCAGGCGGAATGGGCCCAAATTCCTACAAACTATTGTGAGAAGCTTGTGGAAGGATATCCAAAACGTTTGATCCAAGTCATACAGTTTAAGGGCAATGTTACCAAATACTAATGAAATGTATGTAAACTTTTGACCTTGCAGAAAGTAAGAAAAATGCCTTTAAAAAATTCTCTCTCTCTCATTATTCTGACATTTGGCAAATATAAATAATTTTGGTAATCCTAATTGACCTAACGTGGAAAAGGTTTATTCTCATTTCATGTCAGATAGTGACAAAAACATGCATATGTGTCTTTTTATATAGTGTCTGTAAACTTCTGGTTTCAACTGTATAGATATATATATATCTATACAGTACAGACCAAAAGTTTGGATACACCTTCTCATTCCAAGAGTTTTCTTTATTTTCATGACTATAAAAATTGTAGATTCACACTGAAGGCATCAAAACTATGAATTAACACATGTGGAATTATATACTTAACAAAAAAGTGTGAAACAACTGAAAATATGTCTTATATTCTAGGTTCTTCAAAGTAGCCACCTTTTGCTTTGATTACTGCTTTGCACACTCTTGGCATTCTCTTGATGAGCTTCAAGAGGTAGTCACCTGAAATGGTTTTCACTTCACAGGTGTGCCCTGTCAAGTTTAATAAGTGGGATTTCTTGCCTTATAAATGGGGTTGGGACCATCAGTTGTGTTGTTCAGAAGTCAGGTGGATACACAGCTGATAGTCCTACTGAATGGAGTGTTAGAATTTGTATTATGGCAAGAAAAAAGCAGCTAAGTAAAGAAAAAACGAGTGGCCATCATTACTTTAAGAAATGAAGGTCAGTCAGTCCGAAAAATTGGGAAAACTTTGAAAGTGTCCCCAAGTGCAGTGGCCAAAACCATCAAGCGCTACAAAGAAACTGGCTCACATGAGGACCGCCCCAGGAAAGGAAGACCAAGAGTCACCTCTGCTGCGGAGGATAAGTTCATCCGAGTCACTAGCCTCAGAAATCGCAGGTTAACAGCAGCTCAGATTAGAGACCAGGTCAATGCCACACAGAGTTCTAGCAGCAGACACATCTCTACAACAACTGTTAAGAGGAGACTGTGTGCAGCAGGCCTTCATGGTAAAATAGCTGCTAGGAAACCACTGCTAAGGACAGGCAACAAGCAGAAGAGACTTGTTTGGGCTAAAGAACTCAAGGAATGGACATTAGACCTGTGGAAATCTGTGCTTTGGTCTGATGAGTCCAAATTTGAGATCTTTGGTTCCAACCACCGTGTCTTTGTGCGACGCAGAAAAGGTGAACGAATGGACTCTACATGCCTGGTTCCCACCGTGAAGCATGGAGGAGGAGGTGTGATGGTGTGGGGGTGCTTTGCTGGTGACACTGTTGGGGATTTATTCAAAATTGAAGGAATACTGAACCAGCATGGTTACCACAGCATCTTGCAGCGGCATGCTATTTCATCTGGTTTGCATTTAGTTGGACCATCATTTATTTTTCAACAGGACAATGACCCCAAACACACTTCCAGACTGTGTAAGGGCTATTTGACCAAGAAGGAGAGTGATGGGGTGCTACGCCAGATGACCTGGCCTCCACAGTCACCAGACCTGAACCCAATCGAGATGGTTTGGGGTGAACTGGACCGCAGAGTGAAGGCAAAAGGGACAACAAGTGCTAAGCATCTCTGGGAACTCCTTCAAGACTGTTGGAAGACCATTTCAGGTGACTACCTCTTGAAGCTCATGAGAATGCCAAGAGTGTGCAAAGCAGTAATCAAAGCAAAAGGTGGCTACTTTGAAGAACCTAGAATATAAGACATATTTTCAGTTGTTTCACATTTTTTTGTTAAGTATATAATTCCACATGTGTTAATTCATAGTTTTGATGCCTTCAGTGTGAATCTACAATTTTTATAGTCATGAAAATACAGAAAACTCTTGGAATGAGAAGGTGTGTCCAAACTTTTGGTCTGTACTGTACATATATATATATATATATATATATATATATAGATAGATATATATGTATCAGCAGAGTCTGGGGTAAATATCAAAAAAGAAATATATACAGTGGGTAAAATAAGTATTGAACACATCACCCATTTTCTAAGTAAACATATGTCTAAAGGTGCTATTGACATGAAATTCTCACCAGATGTCGGTAAGATCCAATCCACACAGGCAAAGAAATCAAACCATAGATGTCCATAAATTAGGTTATTAATTATATTGAATACATGAAGAAAGAGAGGTGCAAAAAGCCATGGAAAGTCCTGACACCAGCTGAAATCTAACAGGAATTAGAAAGCAATCCTGCCACTAAGGCCAGTTGCAGACGACTCTGGCCGTGATCAGTGTGCTATCTGTGTATTTCACGGATAGCACACTGACCCTTTCTTTTCTATGGGCCCGTACACACGACTGTGAAGTTAACAGTCCAATGTGTGGGACGTCAGTCCAGGCTGCAAAATATAGAACAGGTCCTATTCCTGTCCTATTTTGCGGCCCTTGCTTCCGTGGCTCCTATTCATTTAATGAAAGGAGCCGCAGAAGCACAGCCTGTGCCCGTGTTTTTAACTCACGGCCGGCCGGTTGCAGTACAGTCGTCTGCAACCGGCCTTAGTGACAAATACTATCACTGATGGCCTATAAAATTTGTCTCATTACTAAGGTTCCACACAAGAAACATCTCATGATGGGTAAAACCAGTGAGCTGTCTCAAGACCTTCGCAACCTTATTGCAAAACCTACGGATGGCATTGGTTACAGAAGAATTTCTAAACTACTGAAAGTTCCAGTGAGCACTGTTAGGGACATAATCCGGAAGTGAAAAGAACATCATTTCACCATAAACCAGTCATGACCAAGATTTCATAGAGCGGAGTAAAAAGAATTATCAGAAGAGTTGTCCAAGAGCCAAGGGCCACCTGTGGAGAGCTACAGAAAGACCAGGAATCAACACGTACAATTGTTTCAAAGAAAACAAGAAGTAATGCCCTCAACTCCATGGGTTATATGCAAATTCACCACGAAAGACTCAACAAAAAGCATATTCAAGCACATTTAAAGTTCTCTCAACAACATTTAGACAAGCCTGTGAAATATTGCGAGAATGTAGTCTGGTCAGATAAGACCATAATTGAACTCTTTAGATGCCATAGTACACACCATGTTTAGAGACCAAAAGTTCCTCAAGGTTTTCTGGATCTCTGCTTGCTTTCATTCATTCTGCTTAATTCCAGTGAATAAAATTCTGACCGTGATCATGTGATATACAGTTCATGGTCACGTGATGAACACACAGGTGCACAGCTCGTTACCAGGCAGATGTCTGATTACTGAGATGTGACTGTAACGAGCTGTGCACCTGTGTTCATCACTTGACTGTGGACTGTATATCACATGATCATGATCAGAATTTCATTTACTAGAGGTAAGCAGAATGAAAGACAGCAAGAAGAGATCTAGAAAACTGTGAGGAATTGATACAGAAAAGATATTGGAAAACTGTACATTTTTTATTATAGAAACAATAACATTTGTTTCTCAATATTGGTCTGCAAGTGGCCAACCCCTGTAATTTATGGACATCTATGGTTTGATTTCTTTACCTGTCTGGACTGCATGGGTTGTTACCGACATTTGGTGAGAATTTCATGTTAATAGCACCATTAGAAATATTTTTACTTTGAAAATTGGTGACGTATTCAATACTTATTTCACCTGCTGTATGTGTAAATTGTAAGTCTTTTTGTATGTGCAGTATAAAACCCTATCGCTGTCCTTAATCTATTATATCCACTAACTAGTGTTAATCTGAAAAATACAAAAAAAATAAGAAAAAAATAAGGGAATGAAAAAAAAAAATGGTTCCAAAAAGGAATCAATACAGAGGACAAAAATTAAACTCACAACATGCACAGTGATGCATGTGATCAGCTCACCTCCACCACATACAAATAAGTATATTACCACCACCAAGACTCTGGGTCCACAAGAAAGTTGGTAAGCTAGTTCCCCACATGCATTGCCCTAAAACCAAGGTTTCATCAGGAGTAAACAATTGTGACAGAAGAAAGCGTCTATTTTTTACATTATAGTCAATGGGAATGAACACAAAGGGAGGGGGGCTACATGTTTGTCCATTACTCTACTACCATTAGTGTCCGTTGCTGTCATCCAATGATGGATGCAGTGGAGTAACGATCGTGGTCGCACCCCCTGCAGGGGGTTACCCAACCGCTATACATATTGTTAATGGAAAGCAGCCCAGCAAGTCGCCAGGCCCCTTTCCAATAGATGCCAGCCCAGGAAAGTTGACTAAAATTAAGAAATACTTATATTCTCCTCTCCTGGACTTCTGATAATTCCTTGCTTCCTCTCCAGGTTTCTTCCGGCCTGTGACCCAGACAGTCATGCACCCCAGAAGTCACTGCTGGTGCATGTGATTTGACCCCAGTGGTCACATGGGGTTTGCCGGCATAATTACATCAGCATGCCCCACGTGACCGCTGAGGCCCAATCACAGGCTCCAGCAGTGATATCTGGAGCATGTTACCTCAGTTACAGGCCGAAAGAGGAATGAAGAAGATGCTGAAGAGAGCCAGACGGAGCAAGCATGCTCAGGAGAGGTGAAGCAAGGTGAGTAGACTCTAGAATATAATAATAGCACCAAAGAGGAGGGCTGAACCTCACGAATATTCATCGGAGTTCACCTGAAGCGGCTCATGGGGGAGCTCTTGGGAGTATTTTATACTGTGTGGGGCCACTGTGGAGCATATAATACTGTGTGGGCCACCCTGGAGCATATAATACTGTGTGGGGTATCTTGCTGGTTCACTTAGGGGGGGAACGATATCGGTGTCCGGCCATTTAGAGAGTTAATTAATGGCATTAAGTTTGATATGTTGCAGTTGTGGTTGTTGTTTCCGGGCATGGTGACGATATGGTTGGATATGGTTCTGAGGAAAGTGTGGCGGTGGAGCACTTGAACAAAGCCCAGATCAAAGTTAACAGGGCAGTTGGCCGCTTTATGGCTCGCAACTGAGCGGTGGTAGTGCGCCATTCTGAGTTAGAGGCTGGGGATGGGGCGTTTTGGAGGCGGGATGGCATTTATTTAAATGCGATCGGTAATGATCTGTGGTATTTGGGCCTGCAAAGTGGTCTGGAGACTGGTTTAGGGGTGTGGCGGGACGCTCACCGGTAAGGTGTTACCGGTGTTTGTCATGGCAAGAGGGGGGGGGGTCCTCGAAGCTGGTGGGGTATGGAAATGGTTTTGGTGGGTGCGGCCCCATGGGAGGGTACTGGACTCCCCAGGCCATTTGGTATTTCTGGAAGGTTTTGGTTGTCGGAGGAATAGAAGGGAGGCTGAGCACTAGTGGGCTTTAGGAGCTTGGTGCCACCGAGCTAGTGGAACGGCTGGGGGTAATATTCCTGGTGCTAAGGAATATTGATAGTCGCTTGTGACGGGTTTACGGGCTTCGACGACCTCCTTCATCGGGCATCAGGGTATATGTTCACTGTTTACATTTAAGTGGATAGACATTTGTAGTGTCTATAGCTTACTGTTGAGGTTTTATAAATGTTGGCACTTTAATGGTTATTTATGGGTATTTATAATTATTTAATAAAAGGCTGCTGTGGCCAATTTAATCCAACTCTTGTGTCATGTCATTATTTCATAAGGAAGCAACTTGTCATGAAGAGAAGATAGAGGCAAATACCTTTGCAAATACCAAAAGTTGTAACAGTACTCTCCTAGCACCTAGAGCATTATTGCAAATACCTACTGTATATAAGGATACATGAAAATGAGGTCCTTGGTGCTTTATATCCTTTTATACAGTAGGTATTTACAGTAATGCTCTTGGTGCTAGCAGACTGCTGTTGCAACTTTTTGTTTTTGCAATTGTATTGCAGCCACAGCAGCTTGCTCCTGCATTTCTTGTTCATATTGTTTGGCACAAATACCTTGTGCTTGGTTTATACTACTACTACGTGAACAGAGAAAATAAGTACTTCATGCCTGTCTTTATAGAGTATGGAGGAGGCCCTATATGTTGCCAGATTCATTTCCTTATTAGTAAAGTCTCCACCAAAATATATATATTTTTTTTAATAATTATTTTTTTTTTTTTTTACACGTTTGGTATCATGGCAATTAGAGATGAGCGGAGATGATAAAGTGGAATTCGATCCGAATTTCAGGAAATCTTTGATTCACATCGAATCCGAATTTCCAAACGCTTCGTGGTATCGAATCGCATTTTAAACTAAGGACACGTCGGAATAGCTTTTAGAAAGGCTATTCTACTCGTACCTTTGCCATTGCATCACGCCCCCTGCGATGTCCTGGTCCTCTTAGGTCATTTAGGAAAAGAATAAAGATGGCTGCCGGGCATGCGCAGAGCCACTCATGTAGAAATAGAATAAAGAGGGTCGCCGAGCATGCGCTGTCAGCTCTGCGCATGCTCAGTGGCCCTCTTTATTCTATTCCTACACGAGTGGCTCTGCACATGCCCGGCGGCCATCTTTTTTCTATTTCTACACAAGCAGCTGTGTGCATGCCCGGCGGCCATCTTTTTTTCTATTCCTACACGAGTGGCTCTGCGCATACCCGGCAGCCATCTTTATTCTTTTCCTACATGAGCTAGGAGGACCAGGACATCACAGGGGGTGTGATGTAATGGCAAAGGTAGGAGTAAAATAGCTTTTCTAAAGGCTATTCTGACGTGTCCTTAGTTTAAAATGCATATCACCATATCCCCAGTCTCTCCGCAGCCAGAAAAATAGCTGCTTTTTAACGCGATTCACCGCAAATTAATTCAGATCGAATCGAATCGTTTTGGGAAATTCGGTGAAACTGCCAAATCGAATTTTTGAGAAATTCGTTCATCTTTAATTACAATCATAAAGAAGTATAAAGATAATGTATTTATACTCCACAAAACATGGGATAGAAATGGCAGATTTTGCTGCTTTAACATCATCCTATAAAAAAATTATAACATTATAACAAGATTTCATACAACAATTTTTTTGTGTGCTTAAATGTAAAAAAAAAAAAAAAAAAAAAAAAAGAGCAACAACTATACATACTGTATGTAGTATAAAACTATCATGTGCTTTTCCCTGTACAGTAAACAGTGAAAGAAAAACATAAAAACAATGACGGAACTGCTGTTTTTTTGCCATTCATTCCCAACAATAATGCAAACAAATTTATAAAAGCTAATAAATAAATAAGAGGTACCACCAAAAAAGATGCCATTGCATAAAACAAGCACCCACACAGCAACATGGACAAATAAAAGTTGATGGCTCGTGGCATGATTGGAAGAAGAAAGAAAACAATTGCTTTTTCATTAAAGGGGTTGCAGAGACTTAGAAAACATGGCTGATTTCTGTTTCTCAGGAAGTTACATCATATCCATTGGTCCCATGGCCATGCTGCAGTTCAGCCTCATTAATTTTAATGGGACTGAGCTGTAGCATGACCATGTAACCAACAGATGTGAGTTCACTTCCTGCGAAGAAGAAAACAGCCATGTTTTATAGTCCTGCATAACCCCTTTAAGGTTAAAACAGGCCTGGTCATTAAGGGGTTAAGCTCCAAAAATGCATAGTAGCCATAAGCGATGGTGATGCCGGGAACTGTAGGTAAATTTGCATATTCAAACACTTCCCCGTTTTACCTGTTTTTTTTTTTTTATTAATACTGCATTCTTAGCTGATATACTGGAGGCTCAAGTATACTGTTGTCACTTCTAGGAAAGCCAGTCACCAGATCTCATCTTTTCAGGTAATTATAGGGAGTTATATTTTATGTTTATTCAATAGTTCTTCATTTTAAAAGAAATTCATGAAATCTATGTATTTATTGTTGTGTTTTTATACATATAAGAGCAGGTTCACTTCTGCGTTCGGTTTCCGTTTGGGGAGTCCGCTTGGGGACCCCCCCCAAATGGAAACCTATACGAATAGAAAAGCGGTTTACCTAAGGAAACCTGTGGACCCCATAGACTATTATAGGGTCCGTGTGGTTTCCGTATGAAACATGTGGAAACATGCGGAGAGGAAAGTGCTGCTTGCTTCGTGTGGAAACCGAGCAGAAACCACACGGACCCCATTATAGTCTATGGGGTCCGCAGGTTTCCTTAGGTAAATCGCTTTTCTATGCGTATAGGTTTCCGTTCGGGGAAGTCCCCAAGTGGACTCTCCGAATGGAAACCAATGCAGATGTGAACCGGCCCTAACATGTTGAAAGGATATATAAGGTAAAGCTAATGTAGGGCCATTGGTTATTATAGATGTATTTAGGGTTTATTTTTCCTTAGGCACTTTTAGAGGTAAATGACTACTATTAGTTATCCAGGTAAAAAAAAAAGACCATAACTTTTAGAGAGCTGTCAGCTGAGAGAGTTTGTTTGACTAGCAGGTAGCCTTTTGTCTAAGGTATATGTTGGGAGCATGTGCACTGTGTAGCACCTCTGTAGAGGACCATTCAGAGGATGGGAGTATAAGTAATTGGATTCACGGTGGCTATAGTCCTGACCAATCCCTCTGGGGCTGGTGCAGTGAAGAGGGGGTCTGCACTGTGAAAGATGGCGGTACTGAAAGGTTTCCCCGGGGCACTCTCTGTGGCAAAGTCTCCCTGAGTTTGATGGCAATTGGGGTGCCCTTGATGTCAGCTGGTCAGGATCTGAGACTCAGGAGACAATGAACAGTGCAAATAACTGCCGGTTTTACTGCATATTCATCAGGTGACCAATTAAATAACAGATCTTCCATAACAATGGAGACACAATCTTAGAGCCCCATTTAGCTGGAGTTGAGGCTAGTTGATGGTACTCCCTGGACTCAGTCAGCATCTCCCTTGTAGGAGCAGTCTCCCACTCTATAAGTGTGCACTAAATCTCTCTCTTGTCCACAAAGTATCTGCAAAAAAATGAGCAGGGTTTTCACCTGTCTCCTGACTGCAGAACAACACATGAACTGTCTTATTAGTGTCACCAAAATGCTCTGGCTCAACACCTCACTCACCCCAACTAGAATGTCAAGGAATCTTGTCAACTCCAGCCCCAAAGGTTTAACCTAATTAAAGTTTTAAGACATCCTCAAAGGCATATGTTGTGTAAACATGGTAAAATACAAGAGTACAGTAAAACTTAAAATCATTTCCAGTTGTTACCCCACTGGGACACTACAACCATATACTTCAAACGGACTGAAAATTAGATGTGAACAGGCACCAATCAATGATTGTTTGGTAACAGAATGCAGCTATTTCCCACAGATTTGTAAAGCTGGGCTCTTTATAGATCTATCAAATAATTTACTTGGGCTTTTTTCACATGACTGTGTCTATTCCTGAAACAGAGTCCATGAGTGGGCTTTACTTCTCAGAATGACTATGGCTGTGTGAATGGAACTGTAGTGGAAATGCAGTGATCTCCCAAATGGCCGAATGAAGCTGTCATTTCCGTACAGTGTTTGTCGCACATTTTATATTTCACTATTAACTTTCATGTGACCACAACACTTTTGGGCAAAGAAAAACAGGAACAGAACTGTGGGATTGGAAATGGATTCATCAAGAACAGCTTTTAGTACGCCGGTCTTGATAATCCAATCAGTAGACTGGAATAATTGATCATAAATGTGATGGGGTCATTGGTCCCACATTTGTCACGCCCCCTCACCATGCAAAGTGGTGAGCACAGCG
This sequence comes from Leptodactylus fallax, assembly GCA_947044405.1. Lineage (NCBI taxonomy): Eukaryota > Metazoa > Chordata > Amphibia > Anura > Leptodactylidae > Leptodactylus > Leptodactylus fallax. Next base: position 8,642,267 of record CAMRHE010000016.1, read on the forward strand.
TAAAAGCGACAAAATACGCAATTTTTATTTTTGGCACAACTCTGACTTGTGCAACAAATTGGCAAAAGGCATAAAAAGCATGATAAACTCCCCCTACTGTGTGTGAAAATGCTGTACACAACTAGATTGACCACACACCTGAATATACCTAATACACATTACACACACCTATAGATACACTCCATAGAAAGCTACCATACACATTTAGCCCAGCCCAATAATTTTCGGAAATCCCTACTTGTGCAAATTTTTCCTAAGATCCACCCATTTCGTGGTACAATTCACAGCCCTTCAAGAAAACCGGACTGTCGTAAGACATAGAATCCACAAACACACTGCATACATGTACTATTATGCCTATAGTAGGTTGTTCATGATGTTGTATGTAAATGTGGGGAGCTGTGGCAGAGAAGACACAAGGTTTGATGTGGTTTGTGAAGCCTAGTAGAGTAACGATCGGCTGCTTGGGAGCCCAATGTATCATATCTCACTATGATGCAATGAGTTCTATGCACACGGCCATGGTCAATCCCGGAAATATGGCCCTCATGCAGACAGTGTTTCTGGGACGGAATACAGTCGTGTGCAGGAGGCCTTAGTCAAGCAAGATGTTTACATGTGATTGGTCCCATTTCAGTCAAGCTAGATCACAATTTTCTAGTCATTTCATCATAGCTCTGTCAAGCATTTAATGTGTTCTTGCACTGTCCTATACATTTACACAAGGAAGTACTACTTGTATCCTAGAAATATACGATCATCCATTCAAATGATGGAATGTTGATTGTTCACATTCTGATTTTTTTTTCTCTTCTTATGCAGATAAAAAAAAAATAAATAATCATGTACGGGCAACCTCCAGCTTCCTCACAACCAGGTGGGTTTAAGAATGTCTAACACTAAGGGACCCCGAGGGACGATACGTTTTTGTCCAGGCCTGGGTTGACTCTGTCCTGTATGTTATCCTGGGTGTGTACTTGCCACCGGCGTCTGATCTTGCTGTGCTCCAGCAGGCTGCGCATTTTGCGACCCGATTCCCTGGGGCTATTGCATTATGTTTGGGTGACTTTAACAAAGTTATGGATATTGCATTGGATCGGTTCTCCGCGGAGCCAGGTTCCCCCCTCTCTGCCTCGCCCTACTACAATGGCCGGAGTGATCCGTGAATTGGGGTGGTTGGATTTGTGGCGGGTCCGGTTTCCGGAGGCCCGCACCTTTTCCTGTCACTCTGCCAACAGACATACTCTGTCCAGGATTGACCATGCTTTTGGAAATACTAAAGCATATTCTTTGTTGCAGACCATATCCTATTTACCCAGGGCAGTGTCTGATCATTCCCCGTTGTTGGTCCAATTAAATAGTAGTACGGCTGCTAAGCCACGACAGGGTTGGCGAATCCACCCATTTTGGTTGAAACTATTTGTACCACATGATCGAATACCTGATCAACTTCAGACGTTTTTGACCATTAATTCCCCAAACACTTCTCCGCTCCTCTTATGGGAAACTATGAAGGCATATCTTAGGGGTTGTATTAAGTCCTCCATTTCCTTTGTAAAGAGGGAATCCTCGCTGTTGGAGACCACTTTGGCGACCCAGTGTGCCTCGCTCGAAGCCGCATACGTGGCTAATCCAACTGATGAGGCTAGGTCTCAATGGTTGCAGACGGGTAGACAATATCTGCATATACTGCATGACAAGGCACGTAGGTCTCTGTTTTTTAGCAAACAGAAGTTTTACGAACTCGGCAACCAGTCGAGCAGCTTTCTAGCTCAACTGATACATCAAAACACAGCCTCACCTGCAATACTACGAGTACATTCAGAGACGGGGGAGGTACTGTCCAATAGCTTGGCCATTAGTGACAGATTTTATAGGTATTACAGTGAGTTATACCTCTCCAAGCTTAGAGTCACTGACGGAGAGCTTGCCACCTATTTGGGCTTGATCCCCCTTCCTACATTGTCAGAAGACCAACGTGAATTTTTAGATTCCCCTTTTACGCTAGAGGAGCTATCGGGTGCCCTGGCAGATATGGCAAGGGGCAAATCGCCGGGTCCGGACGGCATCCCGGTGGAGGTTTATGCCCAGTATGGGGGCCTGCTTCTCCCGGTGTTGCTTGACTGTTATAACGCTGCCTTTGTGGGTCGCAGTCTCCCGGAGTCCTTTTATGACGCCACCATTATCCTGTTACTTAAGCCTGACAAGGATCCGCTGGACTGTGGCTCATATAGGCCTATATCACTGCTTAATATAGATTATAAACTCCTTACTAAAATGTTGGCGAAAAGGCTAAATTCTGTTGTTCTCGACCTTGTCCATCCGGATCAGACAGGCTTTATGCCTGGAAAATCCACATCGGATAATCTTAGAAGGGCTCAGGTGATAACTCAGATTGGGGCATCATCCTCACATGACTGGGCGATGGCTTCTTTAGATGCAACAAAGGCGTTCGACTCTGTCGAGTGGCCTTTTCTATTGCAGGTGTTGCGAGGATACGGATTTGGAGAGGGGTTTGTTACCTGGATTTCCCTTCTATACTGTTCCCCTAGAGCGGCGCTGTCCATTAATGGCGCGTTGTCTTCCTACTTTCCTTTGGGTAGGGGTACAAGACAAGGATGTCCATTGTCACCGCTACTGTTTGCTCTGGCGGTGGAACCCTTGGCAATACTGCTTCGGAATGACCCCATATATAAAGGCATAGTGATAGGCACCCGGGAGGAGAGAACAGCACTATATGCCGATGACTTACTCCTGTTTATGAGCGACCCCTCCCGGTCTCTGCCCAGAGCCATGGCTATAATTGACGAATTTGGTAATTATTCTGGCCTACGGACCAATTGGACTAAGTCCTCATACATGCATATTGGCCGTGCGTCAAGTGTAGCTGAGGGGAATGTGGTATGTGGATTGACTACAGTCTCAACCTGCAAATATCTGGGCATCTTTATATCTAGGGACCATAGGTGTTTTTTGGAACAGAACATCTTTCCGCTCATCTCGCACTTTAGGGTTAAGTTTAATCTTTGGGCTACACTGCCTTTGTCGGTGGCTGGTAGAATCAACCTAGTTAAAATGATAGTACTACCCAAATGTCTATATGCTATAAGCCATTCTGCTGTGTCCGTGCCCCTTAGATTTTTTAAACAAATGGACTCCCTCATTATCTCCTTTATATGGGGAAACTCTAGATCTAAGCTTAGGTTGTCATCTCTACAACGACCAAAGCAGCTCGGGGGCACATCACTCCCTGATCTGTTTCTTTACTACCTGGCAGGACAGCTCCGTTTTATTAGGAAGTGGCTCTCATCTGATCCCCTACCGAGGTCCGAGGCACATCTGGCTCACCACCTGGGTCTGCATAATCTGTGGCCGGTGTTGGAACACCCGGCCTTGTTTAGGGGGAAATTGTTGCCCATCCATGCCCTGGCGGGACAGGTCTGGCGTCAGGCGAAAAAAGGCGTCCACTTATTCTGATATACCTGCGGAGACCCCGCTTTGGCACAACCCTGGTCTGCCGACGTTATTTGCCCTGCCTGGCGCCCGGGCCTGGTCGCAGTATGGCGTGTCCTCTCTTAGTGACCTGTACATACAAGGGGTTTTTAAAACGTTTGACTCGCTAAGCTCCTCCTATGGCATCCCTAGAACGCAGTTCTTTAGATATCTACAGATTAGACATGCACTTTCTTCTCAGTTCCCGGATCGATTGGACAATATATCTGAGTATCCGCTTATCGGCATACTTCGCTCACAGGGCCCTGGGGGTTTGATATCTACTTTATATGCACATCTGATACAGGCCAAGGTGTCCACTTTGGACGCCCCGGCCTTGACGCGATGGAGCATAAATATCCCAACTCTCACAGATGAGATGTTTCAAGATATCCTTGAACCTCCTCAACATGTGTCACCTTCAGCTAACAACAAACTGATTCAAGCATATATTCTACACCAATGTTACTTGACACCTTCCCGTCTATACAAAATGGGACGTCTGCCCAACCCCGGATGCCTTAGGTGTCTTTGTCCACAGGCAGACTTTTGGCATATGATTTGGGAATGTCCGATCATACAGTGTTTTTGGAAAGGGGTCGTGGATCTCCTGGCGGACGTTCTGGCTAAACCTATACCATTAACCCCAGAGATATGCCTTTTCGGCGTATTAGATGAAGAAATATGGCAACACCATGTTAGAATCCTTTTGAGGGAGTCTTTATTTTATGCTAGGAAAGCTATCGCACTGCGATGGATGGCTCCGAAACCCCCATCAGTATCTCAGTGGAAGAAACTTGTTAATACTGTTCTTCCTTATAACCAGATTGTGTATAAAGGGAGAGGGTGCCCTCAGAAATTCCATAAGGTGTGGGGAACATGGTGCAATTCTCCGGTAACCCAATATACGGCTCCCTCATTGCGCTCTGCCATTAATTTACTCATGCCGTGAGGGGTGCGAGACACCGGGAGTATCCACGACCTCTCATTTTGGAGTGTATCCTTGTTGTTACCCTTGACTTATTGACTGCATGTTTTGTACATGATAACTGATGTATACAGTATTACGCATGTCCTAATTATATTCTTTCTGTACCGAGTCTACGTTATATGGTCCGGATGGGACGAGGACCTGGCGAGGTGGGATGTGGTGCGTTGAGTGAATTTACATTGAAATTCTCGTTTTTTGGTGCGCAACATGTTATGTATTTGTTTTGATTTCTTTTCTTGTGTCTGATACGCAATTTTCAATAAAACGAGTTTAAAAAAAGAATGTCTAACACTTCTAGCGTTTATTTAGGCTGTTACATACTGCACATATTTTTCATAGTTTAAAATATCTGTTGTAGGAAATCTGTCACCAAGACATACTAACCTAAACCTGCAGGTTAGGGTCAACTAAACCATTCTAAGGCTAAGGCCCCATGCTGCGGAACTGAGCTAAAAAGCACTGTGGAAAAAACGCAGCAGAAACGCATTGGATTGTTTTCTGCAGCATTTTTCATTGCATTTTTGCTGCGTTTTTCTCTATGTTTTCTTCCCTTATTAACTCTATAGGGAAACCGCGAGCGTTTCCACAGGCAAAATCATTATCTGTAATGTAATTTGTAATGTAATGTGAAATATAGTAGAATGTTATTGGCTTTGCAGTTATTAAAGGGACCGCCATATCCAAAATGCCTTCCAAACCAATTGTGCTGTGTGTGGGCCTTTAATAAGATGAATTGATGAAGTAATGCAGAGAGCAGAGATAATCTTTTTATGAATATGCAAACCAGCTTGTTCAGTGCATAAAGCACAACAAATGTCTCTGAGTTCTACTGACATGTGTTTTAGTAAATACTTGTAATAACAATGATAAAAATGTAGGTTGGAATTCTGTGTTGTTCCTCTGTTATTCCTCCTGAAAATGCATTAATAAATTGACAACTTGATGTTTTCATTCACCTTGTCAGTGGGGTCTTCTGTCCATATTTTGATACTATCAGCTCTGATTGGAAAGTGTCAGAGGATACCAATATACAATACAATGTGGCGTAGCCATGATAATCACTTGTGAATTACCAGTATTTGCCAGGCTACGCCCGCACTTGGAAGTTGAACGGCAGTAAGTACAAGTGGTGATTCACATATAATGACTACATCCAGACTGCACTGTGTATGGGCACCAGATTGTATAGTAACATCTTTTATGGACCAGCAGTATGGTAATGTATACTGTTGGGGGAACTGGTAGAGACAGATTTGTTACAAATAAAATTTTTGGGGTTTGCCATACACGAATCCAGCAAAGTTGATTATTACTCTCTCTCTTCAGTCCCCAGAGCATAATATTCAGAGGCCAGGGAAGGAGTGTAAAAATAAAAAAATAAAAAATTACTCATCATTCTTGGGCTCCATCGTGGCATCCTTCCAGTTTTCTTTCTGGAAGAAAAGTAATTTTGTTTTTAGAGATTTTTACATTTTACATTTACATTGCAGATTTTTACACACTTTTCCAGGCCTACATTTTTTATACTCTGGTGCCTGAAGAGACCACAGATTATAATGATCAACTTTACTCTGCACCTCGATCTGTGTGAAACATGAAATGAATCTCATGAGGTTCGCCCATCACTATAGCATGGTTATTTCCTGTACATGTGCAGATGTTTAAATATGGCACCGGCTCAGCGGGTTAACCAGCACAATAGCCAGTAGGTACCTGCTGTTTTACACTATAGACATCTACCAGTAATGTCCATTACACATAACTCTGATCATAGACATTCAGAGGGAGGGTGCTCCCACCAGCACCCAAATGGCTCTCCTATTCAATTCTGGCAGTTCTGCTGCCTGGGGCGGAAATTGAGCACCCCCAAAATTAGAAGATTAGGCTTGACTATCATTGCACATGTGCACCACTCAGCACTGAAGCCATCTGAATGAGATACATCACTGAGTCCCCAGAACATGCACGTACAGCGATTGAAAGAAGCCAGGGACATACTACATCCAACCTCAGTGCTAAGCTTCAAGTGGTTATCTAGAAATTGGACAAACTTTGGGGGGAAGGCCTTGGGCAGTGTCTGCCACCAAAGCCTCAACAGTCGCTGGAGAGGGACCGGTGACATATGTGAGTGACATCACCGGTCCCTCCCCAGCAACCACTGAGGCTACTGATTGGCCTCAGCAGTCACGTGAGGTACAGGGCTTCTAGGGAACAAGAAAAGGTGCGCTACCAAATGGGCTGTGGTAGCAGACATCAGACTGCCAGTGACAGGTGAGTATGTTTTTTGTTTTGTTTTGTTTTATTTCTGCCCCGGCCCTCTCAGAGTTTATCCAATTCCTGGAAAACCCCTTTAAGAATAATTTCCCATAAACCACACAGGATAATGTCCCATAGCGGCCTCCACACAGAATAATGTCCCACAGTGGCCTTTTCACATAGTATAATGTCCCATATTGGCCTCCTTACATTAAAATGTTCCATATTGGCTCCTTCACACAGTATAATGATCCACAGTGTCCCCTTCACATAGTATAACGTGCCATAGTGGCCCCTCCACATAGTATAACGTCCCATAGTGGCAAACCCCAAAAATGTTGCCACTACTCATGACCTATTATTATACTCTGGGGTCTCTTCAGACCCCAGAGTATAACAAGTGGAGGCCCAGCGGAGGTGATAAACATAATAAACAGTGTTACTCACCTCTCCTTGGGCCTCTTCACGTCTCAGATATGTCATGATGCATAATGACACCAACTTAACCCATGTCACCGCTGAGGCCCAAATCACAGGCCTCAGCAGTGCCTGACGTCAGGCAGAAGGGCTGAAGAGAACAGGGAGCTGCATCGGAGTCCAGGGAAGGTTGAGTAACATTGTTTACTCTTTTATAACAATTTTATATTTCTTTAAATATTAAAACATAACAAAAAGAATATAAATTTGATATTGCATTAATCGTATTGACCCAACAAATAAAGTGAAGATGCCATTGTTACCACACATAAACCAATGGAGAATCATGTATTTTTTTTTTCCAATTTCACTACATTATTTCAATTAATAAACTGAAAATAGCCATGTCAGAAGGGGTTAAGAGTCAGCTGCTGTTTAACTTTTGTATTAGTAGTGCTGGTCAGAAGTCTTTTGGATACTACAGTAAAAGATATTTAAGAAGCAGAGTCCTACCTAGCACTGAATGTCTTCAAAAGGTATAATAGTGTAGGGAAAAGTTGCTAGTTTCTGTAAATAAAATGGGGCTCCCAATGAAGCAAGAACAAAGAATATAATAAAGAATAATCCTAAATTTTCACAAGGCTGTTTCTAGTATCAGAATCCGGTTTTTCAGCAATGTGAGAGAACATACCTAAATGCTTACATATCATAGGTAACAAGGTAACAAAAAAGGAGTTCAAAAGTATTTCTGATCTGACACCATGATATAAAAAAAAAAAACATACACACCAAAGGTTTTCTACATTCCTCACTTTATAATCTCGTACTTACTTAAACCCGTTACAATCCAGTGCTGGACTTTCTTTCCAAAGAACTCTTTTTAGTAAGAAAAAAATCAAACAAAAAAGCATATATCTTAATGGGGACCACGCACAAGCATATCCTCCATATCAAGATATTTGGAGAGCAAACGAAATGGATAAATTTCTCCAAAAGCACCTTATGAAAGCAACATCTTAGATCTTTAATCTGGCTTGATTTCCTTGAAGAATTGTTCTGCTGTTGCTGGAAATTCTCATTGTCCACCACAATAATACTAAAAAACAGCTTATTTATTGAAGTATAAAAAATCTTTCAACATTGCTGCTCACAAAGACAGACCAACATGGAATTCTAGCGAGTTGGTACATCGTATATGAGGCAATGCAAGGGCAGGCCTCTTTGTCAGGATGTTCATAGCCACATAAGAATGACTGAAATGTGCAATCATTTCTTATACACAGACAGAAGCTGTTCTGGACTGTTACTTCTATGAGATCTATATCTCTCTCTATGATCATCTAAATTAATTAAATCCATCTAAGCTATCCTCTTCTTCTCACTCTCCACTATTTCCTCTTCTATATCTGTATTTTCTGTAATAATGGAATTTTTCTTCATTTTTACCGTGTACAGGGGCCACTATGGGGCATAATACTGTGTACAGGGGCCACTATGGGGCATAATAATTTGTGCAGGGGCCACTATGGGGCATAATAGTGTGAGCGCAATCCGCTCTAAGTATCGCCGTAGTGAAGTCCAAATTCATAAAGTTGATGCATGAGCTAACTCAGAGAGACAGACACATATGCACTGCTGTTGTGTATATAGTGGGTTCTGCTTTAATGGAGGGAAACATTTGGTTTTCAAGTACAGTAGACAAAGAACAGGTCGGGTTACTGTAATTAACATAACATGATTGGTGGCAAAGTTGTAAAATAGTTCTGGCACATGGCTATTGGATAAGAAACAAGAGAGGGGCTCATCCCCTTAAGCCATGTGGTGGGGGGATGAGCTCTCTAGACAAAAGAGGAATGTAAAATGGCTACAGGCATGGTCCACATGGCCATGAAATCTAAAATGGAGGATACAATAGCTGAGTCATCCTCCACATTTCCCTCCTTTTGTAAATGATATAACCCATACCCAAGGTACATTAGGATCTGCTAATCAGATCCTGAGGACTTTTATGTAGAATTCACCTCATTCCCCATGGATATGTTATACCATTTACATACCTATTGATCTAATACACTCAGAGGGATGCCTTCACTGTCATGTTTATCAGTGTGTCTGACCACCCTTACAACCTGCAAACCCACTATCTTGGGCTTGCACCTCTTTCTAGCAAGTTTCTTTACAAACCAGAATATAAACTTTATAGTCAAATAGATGCAAAAACACAGCAATAATATTTGAAATATTCCCTGCAATATTCCCATAAATCATCCACCTAATCTCTTAAACCAATTCTCAGGATTTAAGAATAAAAAAAAAGGTATCTGACCTCAACTGTCCTGTGTCCTGTAATGTTCTTTGATCCATTTCTCTCTAAGTTCTCTGACCTTATCAATCCCTGCCCACACTTGAAGATTCCCCTCAGAGTTGATATAGTGGCAACAGGAAGGTCCGATAATCTGAGACATTACCCCCTGTGCTGCTGTGAGATTGCCAAGGACTATGGTGTGTTGTTTGCTGACTATTATGGGTTGTCCTTGTATCGTATTAGTGGCATTCAGCAGACCTAGAATGGTGTATATCTGCTCATCTAGATAATCGGTGGATTCTACTAACTTGTCCCAAGTTTGCATAACCATGGGATACAAGAGTATCGTGCTGATGATTCTGTTGCTTGTACCCATTGAAACCACATGGGGTCGCCCATCTTTCCTAGGGTGATTGTCTGCTGCACGCTTGTACAAAGTATGACGGGGTATTATCTCGGGTTTCACATGTTCATGGGCAGTTATGAAGGTGGCTGGTGTCAGTCTAGCTACAGTACAAGTCCCCTCTCCCCCTGGGGGTAGCCACTTGTATGTCTGATGACCACATACTAGATATACATCCTTGGGCAATGTGCATGCTCTCCGAAGCTGAACTAGGCAATAGAGGTAGCTAAAGAGTCGCTGCATGGGGGGTTTTGCACACCACTTATCCCCCGTCTCTATGTCTCTTTGGGGTCCGGTGCTCTGTATCAGACACCCCTGACTGACTATCCTTAACTAATCCCCGTTCTATTGAGGAATTGTGCTCTGGACAACCCTTTATTCCCTCTGTGAACCATCTGTCACTATCTTGTAAGGGGGCATGAATCTTTTTCTTAAAAATGAAGTCCACTTTATCTGACCTTACAGTACAGGTGCTTGGCAGACTAAGGCTAATATTATACTTCAAAACAAAAATAAAAACAACAACGCCGAGCGGCACATAGCGTGATATTGCTTAAAAAATAGGTTGTACATAGATAATTGTGTTGAGAACAGGAGGTAGTCAAATGATTGGAGAAACAACAAGGATCATTCACTGAAAGTATGGTAGAAAGCCACTAAGTAGCACAAAATCACTGTTCTATATTATAGTGAGTGTTCAACTGGCTGGGTCTGATGGTAAACAGTACCCCTTCAATTGGTGATCTCACAACCAGGATAGTTAGATATTATGGATGTTAATATAGGTGGGTTCTCACCTTTTCAAGTTGTGCTGGCCCACAACTAACACAGTGGATGGATCCAGAGTATGTTTTGGTATATGTGAGCTGCGGAACCTCTAGGCGTCAGAATCTCCTGGATCCAGACGGTATACAGGTAGTGGATTGGTAGGAGAATCTCCCAAAAAATGAGGTTTGCCTCTCACTCACTTCAGATCTCACAGCCTACCTCCTCAGGCTGTCTCTTGTACACTTGATAAAGGGGATCTGATTTCCCCCGAAACGCGTTGTGTTATTTGAGTATAATAAAGCATCTTTGGTGAAGCGCGGTCCCCACACCTCATTTTTTGGGAGATTCTCCTACCAATCCACTAAGGCTAATATTAAGCTCTTCTGTGGGAATGATACCGGCATGATATGGGACTTTGAATTTATGTTCAAATTTTCCTTTTTCCAATCATAATACTTGCTTGGTCTACCTGTCAGGTTTAGCTGTAACCATGGGAGGGTCACCCAACCTGCTATGGGAATTGGAACAAAGTGATTATTACTGATGTTCATTCCCTTATAAGTCACTGGACTCCACGAAACATTATGAAAACAGGAGTCATTAAGAGAAAAACTCATCTAGGTCAAGAGGGAGTGCTAGATAAAACATAGTCTTTGGAGAACCAGGGCTGTGAGTACAGATCCAACAATCCCTGGGTTCTTCCTACTCATCCTAGTTAACAGTTAACACCTGATGGTGTTTAATCAATTTATTGTCCCATTCTTCTTTTAGAACAAGCTCACTGGTTGTGTCACCAGGGCTAGGATCACCAGTAGGTACCAGATCCTTTCAGTCCTCTTCCGGGCAGGTCACCTTTTTACAGTGACTAGCGTGGATCCACGTCGACTTTCCTTCTAACTTGACTGAAGAGGATGTTGTCGGAAGCACTTGGAAAAGACCATCAAACCGTGGATCAAGGCTCTCACGTGTCTCTTTACCACCACCCAGTCTCCTGGCTTTAGGGAATGTGTTCCCAGTACACGGTTTGTATCTAGAAGAGAACTGTCCAGGGAAGTGAGTGCCATTATCATTTTCGATGGTCTCGGGGATCCCATATCTGCACACTACTTCTTTAAGTAGTTTATCTGCAGTTACTTTAGCGGTGGCTTTCTGTACTGGAAATGCCTCAGGCCATCCTGAAAAGAGATCAACACACACAAGCACATACTCATACCTTCCCACCTTTAGTAACTGTAAATAGTCAACCTGCAATCTCTGAAATGGGTACAAGGGCTTTGGGGTGTGTTTCTGAGGAACCATTACTTTTTGGTCCACATTGTGCATAGCACATGTCATGCAGGCTTGCACGTATCTGACTGCAGTTGTGCTAAAACCTGGAGCTACCCACCGTTGCTCACCAGGTCACACATGGCTGTTTTTGAGTGGTGCACTTGAAAATGAGCTTCTTGCGCCATCATTGGGAACAATGCTCTTTGGTAAACATACTCTCTTACCACTGACCATCAGGCCTTGTTCATCTTCTTTTGCACCTTGCTGCTCCCAAGTCTTCTTTTCTTCTGGACCGGCTTGGTCCTGCAATGTTTTTAGAACCTGAAATGAGAGCTGCTCTGGTATGGTGACCACCAGTGCTGAGGCATGTTCCCTAGGCTTTTCTGCAGCTAGTTTGGCGGCAGCATCTGCCCTTGCATTATCTCTACTCTCTTTTGTATCAGCCTTGGTGGCAGCATGATCTCCATCAGCTCCTGAATAGCCTGGAAATCCTTTATAAGCATACCATTAGAACTAAAGTAAGCTCTTACTCTCCACATCAGACCATAGTCTTATTCTATATCAAAGGCATAGCGGGCTTACCCTCAGCTATTTTACACCGTTTCAGTGAGTGCTTTCAGTTCAGCTTCTTGAGCTGAGACCTGTGGGGGTAATGGTTCTGCTTGTTTACCTCATGTTCACTGGCATATCTGGTATAGAATTTGCCATCCTTCCCAAATCTAGAGCCATCTACAAAAGAACTCAAAATCAGAGTTAGCAATAGATTCATCATTTACATGACCATATCCTACAGTTTCTTGCTGCATCAGTTATATACAGTTCATCAGAAAATACATGTGTGTACAGGTTGTTTCACTGTTGTCCTTCCTTTTCCCCCCCTTGAATCTATTGGTAACAGGGTATAGGGATGGAGTGTCGTGCAGCGTGCAAGGGTGACATTAGGAGGCATAAGTAAGGCACACTATAATCTGAGTTGTCTAGCCATTGAAATGTGCTTAGGCTGGGCCTGGGACAATATGCCGTGTACATCATGAGGAGTAAGTACTGTGATAGGGAAATCCAATACGATTTCTGCACCTTTCTCCAGGGACAATTGGACTGCAGCTACTGCCCTAACACAAGAAGGTGCTCCTCTGGACACTGGGTCTAATCTAGCAGAATAGTAAGATACTGCTCTTTTGTTGGTGTCCATGAGTCTGAGTAAGCACTGCTGTTGCATGTCCCGACATTTCTGTACAGTAAAGAGAAAAAAAAAAAAAAAAGTCTCGTCATAATTAGGAAGTCCTAAAACTTGTGTAAATAAGTGCCAACTTAATGGAGTGAAAGTTTTCCACTGCCTGTTCTGGTTTAGTAATGCAGTCATAGAGAGGTTGCATTAACAGGGATACATTACAGATGCACTGTCTGCAGTAGGACACAAGGCCTAAGAATGTTCTAAGTTGTGCCACACCATTCGGGGGGTTTAGGCTCCTGTATGACCTGAAGTCTATCAGGGGTCAGATGTCCTTGTAAAATGCAATGACCTAGAAAAACAACTTTAGTAAGGCAGAACTGCAATTTGGACTTAGATGCTTTACATCCATTTTCTGCTAAAAAGCACAACCGAGAAACTGATGCTTGTACATATCTCCTAGGAGGGGCAACATAAAAGCAGGTCATCCACATACTGGAGTAGCACCACGCCCTGTAGTATACAGGGTGGGAGAATGCAGCGCCCCTTGTGGTAGCACTGTCCAAGCATATTGTTTGCCCTTCAAGGTAAATGCAATGTGACCATTACTGGGGGTACTGGCAATTTGCCTATATCTGTTTTTCCTTTTGCCAGAGGTAATGGGGCACACAACCTAGATGTTCCTCTACACTAACTACCTCTGCATTGTTTTGCTTTGTCAGGAAAACCAGGGAGTATAGGGAACATAAGGTGTCTTCTGACATTACTGGTAACAGTGAGACTGTCCCATCTGGCTCATACACAATGTGAGCCATTAGGGCTTGTAAAACGTCTGATCCCAGCAAGTTAACTGAGGCAGACTCACTGACAAAGAATCTAGTGGTAATCATAAGTTATCTCATAGGGAAAAAAACATGCAAAACAGGCTTGCTAGCTCCAGTATCCACCAACAACCCACAAGTTCTCCCCTCAGGCAATTGCAGGGAGACCACAGGGGAAGGGGGCTCAGTCCATCAGGTACTGATATTAAATGCACGCCTACTGGAGTACCTATTCCCTATTGATGGTTACTGTCAGAATCCTACTGTCTGTCCTTGGGTCTCCCATCCTGGAACTCTGCAGTTCCAGGCAAAATGTCTGGATTCAACACATTCCAACATTTAAGCACATGCTATAGGCAATAAACACTCAGACATCTTCAAAGACAATGACATTCCTTCCTGTGTCTAATAAGTTCAACCCCCACCTAATTAGCATACACATAGTTGGATTTTATCTCTTCTTCCATCTTTTAAATTGTCAGCTCATTCAGACTATCCAGAACAAGTAAAACTAGTCTTGAGCTCCTACACACTCCACAATTACAAACAATTCAATGACTTTAGTAATTACACAAAATATCCTCAATCAGTGAAGCAGGCAGAAGAAATGGGAGAGCTTATAATATGATTTCAAAGTCAATTTATATTGTGGCCACTTTGTTCTCCCAATCCATTTTACCAAACAACATCTGTTCAACTAGTCAGACATCTACTCAAATCCTAAGCAGATACAGGATTTCTAGACCATATACATGACTCTATCTTACACTCTTGCAAATCATAGCATTCATTCCGTCACACTCATAAATTCCTTCAAATGTGCATTATAAACAAAAAGACATTACAAAACAGATATGCGAGTTACTTCTAACTCACTGAAACAATGGATTTTCTTCTACAAACATGTACACAATACTCTAGATTAGGCCTTCTATTGTTTAAGGGGGATGGACTACAAAAGCAACAGTTGCTACCTCACCTGTCTGAGGAATCTTTAAACAATATCCAAACACACTTTATTGCACCAAGTTCAACTTCCTTTGAAACCTTCATTTACTAACTTGCTGAAACACTTTGTTTTCTGAGAGTCACTCCACTTTTCAACATTCAGAAACTCATCTTTTCACATCCTATCATTATCACCTATCTTGCTGTTTTGGCGCTTTCACTTGCCTAATAGAGCACCCCTTCACTACGTCAGCACCCTCTTTTACTCTCAAAATCTCTATAGCTGGAATTCCTCTATTCTTAGGATCAGCCTCACACCTCCCAGGAAAATTCCCCATGATTTGCCTAATCTTCTGTGTCGAACCTCAAAGGGTACAAACGGTACCGGTACCTCTCGGGCGCCCAGCGCCTAACGACACCTTCTTATGCGCAAACCTACAAAAGAGATATCTCTCGGGTGCCCAGCACTTAATTAAGGCAACGTCTTGCCTTAAAGCCTCAAAGGATATCTGTCGGCACCAAAAAAGTGTTAACTACGTACAAGGAACTCATACAGTAACCCCAGGCTACTACTTTCTCCTCTACCTTGAGGAGAAAGGGCAATGGGCTAATCTTTCCTGGCTAATCTTTCCTTAATAACTTTCCACAGGGTGCAACACATAAACGAACCAAATGGGATGCATACCAAAAACACAGCAGAAAATTTCTACATTAGTTATTCTTCAAATACGGATACTTCATAAACAGGGTTCTTAAAAAGACCAGAGGATTTACTTTTCTTACAACTCACCCGGCATCCAGAGAGGGCACACAAACCAAGGAGGATTGGAAAGTGGAGACAGTAAGAATAAGGCTTCTTACCCTGCAGCTGCTTTTGAACCAGTTTCCAAATTCTCCTTGTCCCATTGTCCTTTCCGTCTGTTTTGTCCGGATGTGTAGTAATTTACCTCTGGCCCACCCAGGGGACGCCAATTTCTGTGAGCGCAATCCGCTCTAAGTATCGCCGTATTGAAGTCCAAATTCATAAAGTTGATGTATGAGCTAACTCAGAGAGACACACACATATGCACAGCTGTTGTGTATATAGTGGGTTCTGCTTTAATGGAGGGAAACATTTGGTTTTTAAGTACAGTAGACAAAGAACAGGTCGGGTTACTGTAATTAACATAACATGATTGGTGGCAAAGTTGTAAAATAGTTCTGGCACATGGCTATTGGATAAGAAACAAGAGAGGGGCTCATCCCCTTAAGCCATGTGGTGGGGGGATGAGCTCTCTAGACAAAAGAGGAATGTAAAATGGCTACAGGCATGGTCCACATGACCATGAAATCTAAAATGGAGAATACAATAGCTGAGTCATCCTCCACAATAGTGTGTGCAGAAATGCGGTTTGTGCAGGGGGGGTTGGATGGGGCAGTCCCCCATGTCAAATGTTCGCCTTGGGGCCCAACCATTCCTAGTTACGCAGGACCCAACAAGAGGTGAGGCCCTTTTAGACCTAATTTTGACAAACGGACGTGCTCGAATGTCAAAAGTGGAGGTTGGGGATCATTATGGTAATAGTGACCACAACTAAAACAAGATGGTAGTGACGTGGCATTAAAAAAAATCTAAAGAGAAAAACAAATTGTGTAAAACTCAAATAAAAGCAGGAAAGAAAATAATTGCCAAGGACATGAAAAATAAACCAAAATTATTTTTTGCTACGTAAATAATAAGAAACCAAAAATGGACAATGTTGGCCCTCTCAAAACTAATCTGGGTGTAATGGTGGAGGAGGATGTGGAAAAGGCAGATCTATTAAATTCCTTCTTCACTACTGGCATACAAGTTCTAAAATTTTTGTGCAAATCATGTTTTTGCAAAAAAATTGTGACTTTCATTTTTGTACCACCCTGGCAACTTTCCCAAAAAAAGGGGGCATAGGGTGTGCTGAGGGCTAGGCCATTAACCCTGCATAAATTATGTTAGAAATCTATGCCAGAAATGAGCTGTCATAGATTTCACTCCAGATACAGCCCGGCGCATATATATGATGTGCATATATATGAGGTGTCAAATATGAGGCGCACCCTCTGCCATCAATGGAGTTATGAAGACTGATGTTGATCTTGCCAGTCTTCAGAAATCTCCCCCATTGTCCCTGCCTGATAAGGCAATCAAAGAAATCATGGCTGGGTTTCTGACCAGTCCCAGGCCATAGAAAGTTCCTACATTCATAGTCGTATCCACTGGCGACCTATCAAGACTATCAACTCTTGATAGAAAAGGTTAGAAAAAAATCTTTAAAACTCTGCAAAATGTTATTACTTATATTTGCAAAAATGTATAACTTTTATTTGTCTGCAAATTTAAATGCACTTATGTTTGTAGGAAAACCACTTTCGGCTAAGGCCCCATGTAGCGAAAAAGTGATGCGGAAAAAACACAAAAATACATTTTTCCCGCATTGCTTTTCCAGAAAGTCCAAAGAGTTTTCCTCTGTGGACTTTCTGCTTCAATTATACCTATAGGGAAACCGCCGGCATTTCTGTAAGTATAATTGACATGCTGTGATTTCCAAAAACGTAATGGTTTTAGAAATCTCTGCATTTCTACCGCAGGTATTTTTCTGCAATCCCATCCACTTTTAAGGAACTATATAGTGCTGTGGTTTCTACTACGACGTTTTACACCACGTGAAGCCCCGGCCTTAAATGGATATATAAATTGTGGGTGTCAAAGGGTTGCCATGGCAGAGAAGTGTTTTAAAAACCAACTAACTAAATAAATAATGCATGAGAGTGCAAAACAAATCACCCTATTCCTATTTGTTATATAAATAAAATAAACAAACATGTTATCACCATGTACATATAAATCCAACTATTAAAATATAATCTTATTTATCCCATACAGTGAATATATATATAGATATCTATATCTATCTCTATATATATATCATATATATATATTGTGAGAGTGTGAACCTGGAGGGCGCTGGTGAGTGACCCAAAACCAGGGTTCCTGTTATCACTTACTAGCTGAATAAAGCCATTTCTTTTGGATTGCCATTACCTGATATGCTGTTTATTTGGCACCCAGCGCCAAACACCCTGCAAGTCCAGGAAGCGGCTACCTTGATGCTAAACTACCCCCAATTGTCACAATATATATAGATATCTATTATATATAATAGTTTTAACCAAAAGTCATTTCATGGAAATATTAACATTTAATTGTTACATGGACATGATGCAGTCTAGAAGTAAATTTCTGCATATCAATGTAAATGTCCAATGTTTTCTAGAATTCATAGAACTTTCAATTTGTTTTCATACAGGCAGTGGAGTGGCTTATCCACCATCATATGGAACTGGCATGGCACAGCCCTCAGGTATAGTGCAATAAATATGTCTATGTAGCAGAGTTGACCCAAAGCTTTGCAATTGGGTAAAAAAAAAAAAAAAAAACTAATGAGAAGTCATTGGAAAAACATTTCAATTACTTTCTGTTTTTGGTGATATTACACTGCAGCAGTTTAACTGCAGAACAATGGGTTAACTCTACTACATCTATATGTGATTTTTTTTTTTGGGGGGGGGAGGTATTGTTTTATGTTAACCCCTTGCTGCTAAAGCAAATTTTTTAATCTGACATCTGGTAATAACTTAGAAATGCTTTTACCTACCTAAGTGATTATGAAACTGTTTAAAAAATCAAAATTGAGAGACAAGGAAGTCTCAATCTCTGCTTTTATGACATGTAGGCATAAAACACAAAATAGTTAAAGGGGTTGTCTGGAATAAATTGAAATTTCTACACTAATTTAAACACCCTCCTACTTCTAAATAACATCATTAATCAAAAATGTATATTTAGCCCCAGGGAACATGATTATCCGGTGACGATCCGTTTACCCATTTCCAGAAATGGATCGTCACTACTACCCCCCATCCACCCATCATACTTACCTCTCTTCCTTCTTCCTGCTAGGATGGATCCCTCTCTTTTCTGACTGCTGCCGCCTCCCAGCGCTGCTCGCGCACTGCTGACGATAATCCACCTCACGCACAGCTCCCGCACAGGAGCAGAGGTGGATTGTCGTGCAGAGCACAGAGCAGCGCTGGGAGGCCAGAACAGTAAACAAGGAGGCCGTCTCACGAAGAAACCAATGAAGGAAGAGAGGTAAGTATATAATGGGTGGGGGTTGGGCTAGTAGGTAGAAAGGGCTAGTAGTGGGCGGGATAGCTTAGAGAAAGGGAGGGTGTTATGAAGGGAGGGAGAGAGGAAGGAGGGGAGCGTAAGGTGAGAGGGGTTAGTGTGGAAGTTACATAGCAGGAAGCTGAACCATGTATCCAAATGCAAAAGATACCAGGAGCTCCCAGAGACACACAGAAATAACTCAAAACACGGCTAAAGGTATAAGGGTGCATTTATTAACCCATTAATAGCACTGACATTTAAAAAAACAAAACATTTTTGCCAGGAAAACCCCTAAGGACACTCACCCTATCCACAGGATAGGAGACAAGTGTCAGATCGCCGAGGGTCTTACTGCTGGGTCCCCAATGATCAGGAGAATGGAGCGCCAATGTGGTTGCATGACCGACGCCATACTGCTATGTGGCTGCCAGGATTGAATCTCTGGGTTAGGGAATATGGGTCCTTAATGGAAAAACAACTTTAATATTTGAAGGGGTTGTCGGGGATCTGAAGATAATTGATACTGATGACCTATCCACAAAATCGGTCATCAGTATCAGATTGATCTTGGTCTGACACCTGGACGCTGCACTGATCATCTGATGCAGTTGCCAGAAGCCGTATATAAGGTATACATCTGTAAGCAGCCCTGCTTCTATTCAAGTGAATGAGGTCGGGACTACCATCATCTAGGGGTATGATGGTAACAGTGGTAGTAATATTGTTTGAGGTTTGATATTGTGGGACCATATAAGGTTGTAGTGCTCAGCAAAAGGGCTTGGTGGCCAGCACCATTGAGCAGCACTTACACAATCACAAGATGATTTCCGCCTGTCTTGGCCTTCTTCATTTCTTAGCCAACATCAGTTTGCAGTACTGGCTCAGCACTGTGCAGGGCCATCCTCTTCACTAGTATTTACTGAACTCTGTGATGTCAGTCAATACTAATGAAGCGGGCACAGAGCAGTGTCTGTAATTGCCACTAGGCAATTTGGGTGTGGTACCTATGGCATCCAGTGAGGAAGGGGGCTGCAGGAGCCATTATACAGGCTGACTGGTATCTGCCCTCATGGATGGAAGGGGAGTGGATGGAATAGGAGTGAATAATGGCAAGCCGGTCAGGTGTTTAGGACTGACAATTGCAGCAGCAGCTAGGATATCATTTCTATTTACTCCTCTCTACTAAGTAGACTATAAGATGGCAACAGTGCTGGCTGTGGAGAAGAAGAAAGCAGCATTTGGCTGATACACAGGGTGTGTATGGGGGGATGTTGTAGTATTTAATGGACGGTATCATGCAGGTGGATGAGATGTAGGTGAATGCATTTACAGGGTGTCTGTCTAAATATGACTACACCCTCTGCATCCTGAATGCTGCACTCACTGTTGTGCAGACTTGAATGACAGATCACTATGCAGTCTCTGGTTTATTGATCTTGTGTGTGAATGTATGCGTACAGTGTCTGTATACATGTCTGTGTATTTATATATAAATAGAAAATAGAGAAAGGTTGATGCTTGAGAATGGTCCATGTGAACTGGACTGAAACATCACAGATAGGGTAATAAAACTCCTCCCTCTTTTTCACTTTAATATTGGTGTTCAATTGGTGTGCAATATATACATACAGGTGCATCTCAATAAATTAGAATATCTTTGAAACATTTATTTCTTTCAGTAATTAAATTAAAAAGTGACCTCCTATATTTTCTAGATTCTTTACACACAGAGTGTTCTATTTCAAGTGTTTTATTTCTGTAAATGTAGATTATGGATTACAGGTAATGAAGACCCAAATCTAAGAAAATTAGAATATTGTAAAAATATTCAGTATTGTAAATTCAGTGTGTCACCTGCCAAGGTTTCTAAGCCTTTAAATGGTCCCTAAGTCTGGTTCAGTAGGCACACAATAATGGAAGACGCTGATTATGAATTGAATGACTGAATTACTGAAATGAATGAACGGTTTAAAAATATTCTAATTTATTGAGATGCACCTGTATGTGCATGTGTGCAGTATATGTGTTTTGTGTATGGGTGTGCATATGGGTAGTGTCTGTTACTGTGTGTGTGCATGTATGTATGTATGTATGCATGCATGAATACAAGAGTGCACTGTAGTATATGTGTATATGCATATATATTTATCACCTGCCCCAGTCACATAACGTAGCCTGCTGTCCTCACTCTAGCACACCCAACCCAGCCCCAATCACGTAGTGCCTTACACTTCTACCTCCATCATCAGGTAACCAGTCTGTGTGGGTGCCATCCTACCACAAGCCCTATGCCCAAGGGGTTCCCACAAAATCTGGCTCTTTGGGGCTCCGAAGGCAGTTCTGGGGCCATACATAAACTGCAGAATGCATGAGGGCATAATACTTTTTATTAGTGGGTCAATACATTGTTTGGGATTGTTTTATGACATTCACCTTGCTGTATAAATGAGATGTTAGCTTCACTTCAATGATTATGACACTAGCAAATGTATTTTTTTTAAAGTTTAACTACTAGAGATGGGCGAATCTCTCAAGATTCATTTTGTGTTTGGGTCCGAGGCTTGGGTCCATGATTTATTTTAGGTCAAACCAGTTCGGTACAAACCAAACCTTTAATTGACTTAAAACATAGTGTAGAATACTCCTTGGGCTCCTAGGAACCTATCTATACTATTTCTAGCTCTCTTACACAAAGTTATGTCAATGTCAAAGTCATGATGCTCGGCATGCCCAATCACAGGCCTCAGTTGTGAGCTTGGGCCAATGATATCACAGAAGTGCACCAGACATCACCAGGAGAGTGCCAAAAGCTGCGAGGAGGCCCAAAAAGAGGTAGAGGGAGGTGAGTATGAATGATTTTAAATTTTTACCTCCCCTGGGCCTCCACCGCAGTGGCCATTTTAGTTCGCCTGAGACGAATCTCCATTTGTTGGGTTTCGTAAAAAAACTTTTGGAATATTCAAGTTGAACTTGGCTCAGTACGAACTGATTCGCCCATCTCTATTTACTACCTTTTTTAAATAATAATAATTTTTGTGTCATTCTGAGAGCCATAACACTTTTAAGACTTTTTTTAGCCTTATTGCTAAGAGGTTGCTCACATGTAGCGCCAGCCCTCAGTTTTTATTCTGTAGACAAATTATCGTCCAATTAAAACTGCCTAAATTTAGAGATGCTTGAAATGGAGTATAGATAACAGATGGGCTCAGAGGGCTTTTTAAGTAAGAGGAAAACCTTTATTCTTTGTTACCTTACCACAGACAAGACCAGACAATTTGAAGACTCCCTTCTCTCTAACATAGTGACACCTCATGGAGGACTTTAAGGATAGCTGGGGTGCTTGGGCGACTTCAAAAGTAACATTCAAATGCCACCACCTACTCTCCACTAGAATCATAGCAAATTGTTTGTGGCACATGGTCAGACTGGCCTACAAGGCTACAGATCAATGCCCAGAGTATGGTCAGCGCCCCCATTCCACGCATGAACAATATACAACACACTACACTCACTGTGGTACATACAGATAGGCAGTGTACAGTATCTCAGCCTCTGCTTCTATACAATAAACTGGGTAGATTATTTTAACTACCCAGGTAATGACTACATAGACACTACATATGTGGATGAGAATACAGTATATCTAGATGCATATACTGTAAAGGCCGGCCAATATCTTCCCTCCCCAGGTCTCACCTTCACCTTGCAGCATCTTTCTCCTACCTGAAGTCTGCTATGTGAGCACATATCCCTGGCTCACAATGCTAAGAGGGCTCTAGTTTAAGGCAATAGCCAATCAGCAAACTGCTGACAGGCCACTTCAGGACGAATTGTAAGCAGCAAGTTACTACTGATAAAAATATGTGTGCCACAATGAATTTTACTGGTGGGCCCTATCCACCCCATCTGACACTGCACATGCTGATGTAGGGTCTCCCATGTTAGGTTTTTGCTGTTTCATTTGGTATTGTGATGGGCAATTCTAGTATTATGGCTATTTACACCACTTACATTTGTAATGTTATATGGTCTTCATTTTTTGTACATATTGTGGTCTAGAGGGTTGCAGAAACTATCCCATTCTCTTCCCTCAACTGCATAAGTTCATTAACTAACCCAGCTAATTATTGATAATTATTTGATGCTAAACAGCAATATTTATTTGTTGTCATGTACCAGAATTTGGACTTTTTCAGCTGAAGTCTGTTTAACAGGTTAGTGTATGGTTAGTTTAAGGAATCCCATGGTCTTCACTCCTAGGTGGCTTCTCAGGTCCCAACAAAGGGATGTGCACCCCTTTCATCTGTATCCACTCGTTTTAGGACACAAATACATTTGCATGCTACAGTGGCTTCACCAAACACCTTCATAGGCTGCAGAATATTACGCAGGCTGGCATGATGCAGTAACATGCTCTGTGCAGATGATCTGAGTTCGCCACAGGCTGGAAGAGGCTTGTAGCCTGAACTATTCTATTTATGGTGGGAATAAGGTTAGGCAAGATTTTTTTTTTTTAATGTTTAATTTGTGTGGGGGGGGGGGCACTAATGGGGCACTTTATCTTTGCTAAAGGGGTTTTCTGGGCAAAAAAACTTTTTTTTAAAAAGGTATTTTAGTGCTATTAATGGGTTAATAAGTGCACCACAATACCTTTAGAAGTGTTTTGAGTGATTTCTGAGTTTCTCTGGTAGCTCAGGCATCTACTATATTTGTTTACATGAGTAGCTTTCTGCTGTCTTAGCCTCAGATCCCCCTCTCATTCCCTCCCCCTCCCTCTCTCAGACCCCTCCCTGTTTCCTTACCTGGTCTGCGGACTACTAGCCCTACCTACCTAACTAACTCAGTCCCCCCACCCCATCATACTTACCTGTCTTCTGTGTCCTGGAGATCAGTTTCTTCTGTCCCGTCGGCTTCTTCTGTGGACTTCTTGTGCATGCGTGGTAGGCAGGATCTTTCAGCACTTCACTTCTTCCGGCAATTGTGCAATAGAGCTAGAATCACTGACTCTATTGCGCAGGCACCGGCAGAAACGAATTAAGTGACACTTTGTGCCCAGAAGACTGAAGACAGGTAAGTATGATGGGGTCGGGGTGGGGGAAGTATTGGTGATGTTCAGTTTCTGGAAATCACCGGATTATCAGAAAGTGTGCCTGGGGTGGTCACATGACCGCCCTGGCGATCTAGATAATTATAGATTTATTTTTTATTTTTTTTTTTAAACAAAGTAAATTAGAAGTTAGGCAAGGGGAGTGGGGTTTAGTTTAGAGTTTACTTTTTATTTTATACCAGATAACCCCTTTAAGGCAGTGCTTTATCTGTGTATGAGGTATAAAGAGGGTACTTTAACTTTGTGTGTAGTAAGGACACATTTTTGCATTTGGGGCATTTTATTTGTATGTGGGGTCACTACGGAAGGCTTTTTATGTGGGGCATTAAGGGGGCCTTATCACTGTATAGGGGCAGTATGCAAGTACTTTACATTAATACTATGCAGATACATAGGTACACTAAGTGGACTCTACTATTGGGTGGTGTATTATTACCATTTGGGAAACCATCTATTCTACACAAATATTTGTTGGGTAACTATATATGTGGGGTTTTCTATGAAAGCACCAGTCACAGTTTTTGGGGAAGCATCAGGATGGTGGTAGTATGGGAATTTTGCGTGGTGGGTGGAAACATTTGAGGATGTGGAAAATTAGATACCAAGATACCTGCATCAGATTCTGCAGAGACAAATTCTAGCTAAATAAAATCCTTCATGAATAGAAGGAGAAGTGAGCCAGGCCTGATATGGTCTTTGAAGGGGTTGTCCAGGAATTACAGATTTCTGCCAGGAGGCCGGGAAAGTTGAAAAAAAAAAAACCTCATACTGTCCCAAAGCTTTGGTTCCCCCTGCTGCTGTTCGGAAGCTCTTTCCGCACGTGACCACTGAGGTAGTCTAAGAAAAAGAACTGGGATGTCACTCACATATGTCACCTGAGACATCCTGTTTTTCCTTTTTATTCTTCCCCCAACCTCCTGGCATAAATCTGTAATTCCTGGACAACCCCTTTAAAGCTCCAGTTGCTTAGGCATCCCAGCACTGCTCCATAGATAGAGCAGAAGGCCAAAGGTCATAATGGAAGAAAGATGCCGGAGCTGTAATCGGACAAGGTTAGTAACATCGTTGCTGTCTATGATTACTCGTTTTAGTGTGAACGCTGCCCAGGTTCCCTAAGACATCTGCCGGCCCAGCTAGCAACAAAATCAGGGCTCAGCTCCATTTGAAGTGAATGGGATTCAGCTGCAAAACAGTACTATAGGATGATATATATGTTCGGTGCTGGTTTTAGAAGAAAGAAGCCATGTTTCTCCTAGCTCTGCAAAAGACCTTTAATGTATTATCATATTGAACTAGTACTGGCTAGTGGACTAGGTCAGCCTATAAGGCTGGAAATAGTTATTTCACAATCTTCACAATTGGTGGAAATGTTGATACATTGATGGGGGTCCAAGCAGCTAGACCATCACTGATCAGACACTTATCACATATCTTGAGAATTGGTGATAGTTTTCAGTGGATCTATCATAGTATGAAACTGTTAAAATGGAATTTCTACATAGATGTGATACCATCTCAAAGTAAATCTCTGCATGTCAGTAATACTGTCCCTTATTGTCTAGTCTAATTCAAATATTCTTACCTGTTGTTATTGCAGGAGCTGGAGTACCTTATCCAGTCCCGCCACCATCTGGACAGCCCACAGGTATCATGCTATAGTTACATGCTCATATGTGAATTTTCTTTTGTATGTGGTGGTCGGGTAAATATTTTTTTTCGTAAACAAATATACAAGGAGTGTAGAGGATGACATTTAAATAGATCCCATCCACACTGTAGAAAATAGCCCGCAGTGCAAAATGTGTTTTGAACACACAGCATGTCCATTATTGTTGCGTGCTTGCCGGGTGTCACGTGTGAAAGCCATAGCAAAAGACACATGTGGCCTTAGACCCCATGCACGTGACCGAGTGTGCATGCGATGTGGGGCTGAGTTTGCAACAGAATACACGTGGAGTGACATCTGAGACCATTCCGATATGCATTCGCATTTTTTTTTTTTTTTACGATGTTTTGCTAGCTGCGCCACTTTTGATATTTGTTGGTGAAAGTGGGAGTGGCTTAAATAGAGGGAGGTTTCGTGCCGTATTTATTACTTACACCTTTTTAAAAAGGGCGCAAACCTTCCCCAGTATATGGGCAGTGTAAAAAAAACTGTCATATCAGACAGAATTGGAATCACAATTCTATGTGGTGAATTTTAATTTGAAAAATTAGGTGTGCAGTGCAAATGGACAAAAAAAAAAGGCAAACCAAAAATAACTAAGACATGTGAGCCACATTTAACAAGTATGTGTGCCTACATCATAAATATATTAGAAGGAGAATTACAGCACACACAGTCCATTACATCATATCGCATTTTGCCACATGTACATTAAGCTGTCCACTTGAAGAAATGAGGGCATATATATTAATGCAGATCATAAGACAACGTTTTGGTCTAAGGGAGACCTTCCTCAGGTCCAATCTGCTAATGTGCATTAGGAGACATATATGGCGAATTACAGTGACATATGGAAGGTAAGAGCAGTAGTCGCAATAGTGGTGGAGCAGCTTGCTATAGTTTAAAAAGGCCCCAGAACACTGGGGAACCGCCTCAGGAGGGTGGACATGGGAATTAGGTCACTTTTGGAAATAATCAATCACATGATCCACTCACACCAGAAGTATGAGTATGAGTAATCAAATGATCACATGTTCAAACATTCTAGGGATGTAAAAATAAATGTAAAAACAGTGCTAATAAATAAATAAAAAAAATATTAAACATTCATATCACCCTATTTATTATAGAAAAATAATAAAAAAACAGTATTGCCACGACCGTAAATGATCTATCACATTATTTAACCCTGATGTGTATGCCATAAGAAAAAAAAAAACAGCACACACACTTTTTTAAAGTTTTCTTTTCATCTTTCCAAACTTGTAAAACTTGGGAAAAGCTATATAAAGCTGAGGCAACACATTGCAGAATTGCAGCAGAAAAAAAAACATTGTGTTTTACAGATTCAGCAAAGTGAATAAAATTTTATTTCATGTCAAATCCACACCTCTACATTTTCCCATAGACTAATAAAAAGCAGCAGAAACACAGTGGAAGCCGCAACCATTCTTCTGGCATTGCATTTTCAAAAATTTGGTATCACCATAATTGTGCTGATCTGCAGAATACCGTTAATATGTCATTTGTACCACTTAGTGAACAGGGTAAAAGCGAAACCCAAAAGACAATGGCATAATTGTGTTCTTTTTTCCCTTTGCACCTCACAAATATTTTTTTTCCATTGCACAATATATTATATGAAACTATAAATGGTACTTTTAAAAAATAGAGTGCCGAGCCTTTGCTTGTCCTGCACCACATGTGACTGCTGGGGCCAATCAGTGACCTCAGCAGCCATGGAAAACAAACTAGTGACATCACTAATATACATCACCGGTTTATGTTACGTGTGGCACAGGGCTTCCGCCTGCAAAGGCATGGCAAGCACTGGATAACAGCAGCAGACACTGGAAGGCCCGGAACAGGTGAGTATGAATTTTTTTTTTGTTTCATCTGCCCCGGCTTCCTTTAGGCTAAGGCCCTGTGCAAGAAAGCACTGCGGGAAAAACTGTGGCAGCAACATATCATGGTTTTTTCCCGCAACGCTTTTCAGAGAAAGTCTCCAGACGTTTCCTCTGTGGACTTTCTGCTTCCATTATACCTATAAGGAAACCGCTGGCATTTCTGTAGGTATAAATGACTTGTTGCGATTTCCAAAACCCCAAATTGTAGCGTGTCTGCTGTGTATATTTTTCCGCAATGTGTGGATAGGATTTGCTAGAATCCCATCCACTTTGCAGTGACAGTAAAATGGCGTGGTTTTTTCTGCAGAGTTTCCGCCACAGCGTTTACACCATGTGGGGCCCCGGTCTTAAGGGTTTAATAGGTGTGGCATTATTATGATTTTATTGTGTTTTAATTAAAACATTTCTTTGTAGGGGCGGTTGCCCCCATGAACAGTTATAATTCATGTCCCCTTTACATATAGATGAGTGACCTGATCCATCTTCCGATGCTGTAAACCTATACAGATATTGTATAGTGTGCTTGTATAGGTATACCTAGACTAAAGGATTTCCTCCTACCCAGTGAGATTTCCCATTTATAGTATAAGATTGCTCATTATAAAAGGGGTATGCACAAACAGACAATATAAATAATTTATATGATTGACAATTTTTTAAGGCTGTACACTAACTTTGGTAACAACTCCTGTTGTGTAATCAAAGTGCGCTGTGTAGCCGTAGCCTAAAAAGTCTACTATTGCTTAACTTACACTATACCTTTACACAGTAATTTACTGCAATGGTTAGATACTCTATTGTAATAAAGATGAATGGTATGTAAACTTTTTTATTTCTATATTTATTTATTTATTTCTCTGGCTTATATAGCGGCAACATATTCCGCAGTGCTTTACAGATATTGTCATCACTTATTGTCCCCAGTAGGGCTCACAATCTATATTTCCTATCAGTATGTCTTTGGAGTATAGGAGGAACCTGGAGGGAAAAAAAGGAAACTTTTTCCTATCTGTTATTTTTATACCTGTGGTTTTCCTTTATTACGGGTAGATTGTCATGGCTGGATATAACTCTGAAGTGAAATTATTCTTCTTGTGTATGTAAGTTTTTCATACTTTTTTTTTTTTTTATCCTCTCCATCACAGTGGTTGTTGCTCCTGCACCTACAACAGTGATGTTGGGAACAACATTCGCTGACACTCCAGCATCGTGTGTCTGTCCTGTTTGTCGCCAGAACATAGTGTCACGTATAGAACTTAAGAATGGGCTCCTTGTCTGGGTTTTGTTTGGCATCCTGCTTCTTCTTGGGTAAGTGCTAAATGGAGGCACTGAATCGGAAGCAGAAAAAAAAGCTATCTGACTGTGCTAATTATTCCTATAGCGACTGTTTATTTATAAATGCATCTGGTTACTAAAAAAAAGCTATTAAATTGCACCAAATCTGCACCATTTGTCTACAATCACCATGTGAATGCTGTGCTTTCTGATGATGGAGGGCTTTGGGCTTCATATGGCCTCATTAAGCACCAGTAGGGCCTGGCTGAGACTGCTACCTCTTCACCCCACTATAGTATACTTGCCAACTTTTGGCAAGAAAGGTTAGGGAAAACCATGCATAAAGCACACAGTGAAAATTTTTGACCAGTGCCACGCCCCCTATAGGTGAGGACAGTCCCCATATAGGCGTTCTTATGCCCCCTATTGGGCATTATCATGCCATCTTTTTCATGAAGTGGGCACGAAATATGCTGGCCACGTACCTATTTTGGATGTGACTGGCGCTTAAAGTACCCATGTCATGTATAAAGAAACTGATAACCCAGCTGATGCAGGAGCATTCACCTAGGCCCGGGAGATGTGCCAGTTCTTCGAACGTCCGGGAGATACCTCCTGTTTTTGAGAGCCTCCAGGACAATCTAGGGGATTTGGGAAGTATACCCTATTAGTGGATTAGTCTGGATTAGTCACACTTAGACACTGAACTAATAAATACCTATGGCATTACTGTCATGTGTTTGATCAACAATATTCTCATATGAATGAATCACAATCAATACCTGGATGGCTCGTTTTCTATGAACTCTTGCTTTCTGTATTATCTCATTGTGTTTTCTTCCATAGTTGCTGGTTAGGATGCTGCCTGATTCCTTTCTGTATGGACAGCTGTAAGGATGTTGACCATTACTGTCCCAGCTGCAACCATCACCTATCCAAATACAAAAGGCTTTGAATACGATCCCTCAATTGTGCAGAAAAATAAGAATATTTACTCCTCGCACTGGAATGTAAATGTTTTACACCAATATAGTTATACTCAATATATAAGGGATTACTTTGTATGAGCACCTGAGAATATATAATCTGCTTTACTAACTATATGCATTGTGAATCAGATATTATTATTATATTATATTATGT
Organism: Leptodactylus fallax; assembly: GCA_947044405.1. Classification (NCBI taxonomy): domain Eukaryota; kingdom Metazoa; phylum Chordata; class Amphibia; order Anura; family Leptodactylidae; genus Leptodactylus; species Leptodactylus fallax. The sequence continues at coordinate 8,672,392 of CAMRHE010000016.1, forward strand.
TGTTTTTTTTTTCTGCTACATCATTATTAAAGGAGAATTCAACATCCAATTTACACTATGGAGTGATTAGGAAAAAATGTCCACTTTACAGATAGTTATGTATACCTAAGGCCTAAGAACATGTTTTCATGGTATAGATTCTTGCTTTACCTTCATATGCCATTGAACCAAGATTTTTGCAATAAACACCATAGGGGCCACTATGGGACATTATAATTTGTGAAGGGGTCGTTATGAGACATTATACTGTGTGCAGGGTGCACTATAGGATATTATATTGTGTGGAAGGCCACTATAATATATTATACTGTGTGGAGAGGCCGCAATGGGACATTACATCGTGTGGAGAGGCCACAAGGTGACATTATACCATGTGGAGAGACCGCTATGGGACATTATACTGTGTGGAGGCCACTTTGGACATTATACAGTACTTGGTGAAGGGGCCACTGTGGGCCTTTACAGTGTGTGTAAATGAGGAGTTATAAAGTGTGGGGGCCAGGAAAGGAGGCGCTATGCCGTGTGGGGGGCCCTAGACAAAATATATATATATATATATATATATATATATATATATATGTGTGTGTGTGTGTGTGTGTGTGTGTATATATATATTTATATATATATATATATAAAAAACAATCCAATCTGCCAGCAACTTGTAAAGATGGAAAATGTCCTTTTATTGGAAAAGCAATACACCACGTATCGGTTCTCACAGGAACCTTTCTCAAGTGCAAATAAACACATCTACTTCAGTGCAATTTATACAAGAAACCACTAATCCCCGCCCTTGTAACAAAGAGCCAATCATTAGTTTCCTATAAATATCAAATTCTATACATATATACTTATTAAAACCACATAAATTAAGATATAAATATAAACATACATAATATAGTGCATCAAACCATGGCTATAGCCACCATATTACCTGCCAACGGATATATAATGTCCTGCTCAGTTACTGCATGTTAATCTGGCGTGCCAAAAAAAACTCTCATATGGCTACATGAATCACCTGGGTCAGTGCACAAACCTAACAGATGCTCCACCTATGTCTACATCATAGATCCATACCACAGTGGAAAACCACCGCTATCTAAAACACTTTAACTTATGTCATATTAGATTCAGACGGAGAAATATCTTAGAAGCTTCCATAAAATAGAATATCCCATATATAACTATGCCAAAATTGATATACTATAGCAAGAAAAAAAATATATATATATTTTTCTATTTCTTTATTTTTTTACTCCTTGCCATTCTATAAATATTTTCCATTCCAATAAGGAAATCCATATAACAAAAGTAAGGGGACAGAAAAAGGTAGATAAATAACTATACTCAAGTATACCAAAAATACACCCAAAAACAGGCCTGTCTGCACTCAGACCTAACTGCACAAAATCCAAACCATACCCCTAATTTTGTTAGAAAAATCACATCAATATATAGGCAAATATATTCTTTATTAATGAAATCTATATTCTAATACAAAAATCGTCGTCCATATGGCGCCCATTCTCCATGTGGTACTATCGACACAACGGGGATCTATTTTCTTTTTCCTTTTAATTTACAGGCATCATGATACTGAGCAGGACATATACATCCACCAAACTTGATACATCCAACTAAAAAACAAACAAAACAAGAATTAAAAATTAGTATCAAAATTTACTCAAGAAACAGTCTAAAGTTTAAAGGGGAATACTCATTTTTAACAATGCTCTACATATGGGCTTGTACCTTAAAGTCAACATTCAAGCCCATAGGTTGCAGGGTATTTAACATATAAATCCATTTTAGCTCCCTACGTTTCAGTTCCCGTTGACGATCCCCACCTCTACGTCTCTGCGGGATATGATCCCACACCCTGAAACATAACTCATCCACTGTATGTCGTTTTTCAGAAATCTTATGGATCTTATATGACATAAGTTAAAGTGTTTTAGATAGCGGTGGTTTTCCACTGTGGTATGGATCTATGATGTAGACATAGGTGGAGCATCTGTTAGGTTTGTGCACTGACCCAGGTGATTCATGTAGCCATATGAGAGGTTTTTTTTGGCACGCCAGATTAACATGCAGTAACTGAGCAGGACATTATATATCCGTTGGCAGGTAATATGGTGGCTATAGCCATGGTTTGATGCACTATATTATGTATGTTTATATTTATATCTTAATTTATGTGGTTTTAATAAGTATACAGTACAGACCAAAAGTTTGGACACACCTTCTCATTCCAAGAGTTTTCTGTATTTTCATGACTATAAAAATTGTAGATTCACACTGAAGGCATCAAAACTATGAATTAACACATGTGGAATTATATACTTAACAAAAAAGTGTGAAACAACTGAAAATATGTCTTATATTCTAGGTTCTTCAAAGTAGCCACCTTTTGCTTTGATTACTGCTTTGCACACTCTTGGCATTCTCTTGATGAGCTTCAAGAGGTAGTCACCTGAAATGGTCTTCCAACAGTCTTGAAGGAGTTCCCAGAGATGCTTAGCACTTGTTGGCCCTTTTGCCTTCACTCTGCGGTCCAGCTCACCCCAAACCATCTCAGGTCTGGTGACTGTGGAGGCCAGGTCATCTGGCGTAGCACCCCATCACTCTCCTTCTTGGTCAAATAGCCCTTACACAGTCTGAAGGTGTGTTTGGGGTCATTGTCTTGTTGAAAAATGAATGATGGTCCAACTAAACGCCAAACCGGATGGAATAGCATGCCAACTCTTGGAATGAGAAGGTGTGTATAGAATTTGATATTTATAGGAAACTAATGATTGGTTCTTTGTTACAAGGGCGGGGTTTAGTGGTTTCTTGTATAAATTGCACTGAAGTAGATGTGTTTATTTGCACTTGAGAAAGGTTCCTGTGAGAACCGATACGTGGTGTATTGCTTTTCCAATAAAAGGACATTTTCCATCTTTACAAGTTGCTGGCAGATTGGATTGTTTTTTCTATTAGGAACCCTTCTGGCTGGAGAGGGGTTTCTGCCGTGCAATTTATGGGACAATACCCAGTTTTGCTGGTGCTGCTACAAATGCTTCTTTGAGTATATATATATATATATATATATATATATATATATATATATATATATAGATATATATAGATATATATATATATATATATACAGTGGGGAAAAAAAGTATAGTCAACCACCAATTGTGCAAGTTCTCCCACTTAAAAAGATGAGAGAGGCTTGTAATTGACATCATAGGTAGACCTCAACTATGAGAGACAAAATGAGAAAACAAATCCAGAAAATCACATTGTCTGATTTTTTTTTAAGAATTTATTTGCAAATTATGGTGGAAAATAAGTATTTGGTCACCTACAAACAAGCAAGATTTCTGGCTCTCACAGGTCTGTAACTTCTTCTTTAAGAGGCTCCACTTTCCTCCACTCACTTACCTGTAGTAATGGCACCTGTTTGAAATTATCAGTATAAAAGACACCTGTCCACAACCTCAAACAGTCACACTCCAAACTCCACTATGGTGAAGACCAAAGAGCTGTGGAAGAACACCAGAAACAAAATTGTATAACTTGCACAATTGGTGGCTGACTAAATACTTTTTCCCCCCCCACTGTATATATTCCACCACCATGAGCGGGGGGCAGAAAATAAAGAGGAATTCCGATGTCTGAACAGGTTCTATTTACTTATATGGAATGGACTCTATTACAGTCTACTCCGGTAGGTCTGCCTCAACAAAACACCCAAGTTTGGTTGTTTTTTTTTTTGCTGTGGTGCGCATGAGTTGCTCCAAAAGGAGTATACTGAGGCTCTGTCACTCAAGGACCCACAAAAACCTGGAGCCAGCCCTGCTCTTCAGACCCCAGAGTATAATAGGTGGAGGCCCAGTTGTAAAAAATAAATAAATAAATAAATAAATATTCATATGTGAAGATATAGTTTTTTGATTACTTAGCTCGCTCATTTCAGTCACAGGAAGATATTGCATCCGAGAGTGAAGTGATCTTGAGTCAGGCTTCTGTGTGTGCCTCCTCTCATTTGTAACATGTAATTTACCACAGGGCCTTTCTGGACTGTCAACCACATCTCCATCCTCTTCAGTGAAACAGATCCTTGGTAGTTATGTGGCACCTGCTGATAAATTTCTCTGATAATATTTCTCCTAGTCAGAGCAGTCCTCCTCCTCTTTTTGATGAGCTGGATAAGAACAGTCAGAAGTACAAGTAGTAGGGATAGGGGTGTAGTACTACTACTGGTAGTCGTTTTTATTGGGGAACTAGGGGGAAATCTGGAAATGGAAATTATGAGGATGTGCACAATGACATTGCCGATGAGGATTCTCTTATGGATAGGATCTGGCAACCTGATCAGGGTGACCTAAAGAGGAGGAGGGTGGTGATAGTAACTATTCCAGCCAATGTGCAGCCCCAACATTCAAAAAGCCTGCTATGAGTATATCTAGGGGAAAATCGTGGGGTGGGGATGGTGGCACCCGTGCTAGCAGTGGTAGACATGTGTAGGAATTTTTTTGAACATTGCCAAACATCAAATCCATGGTAATATGTAAAATCTGCAAGCAGAAGCTTAGTCATGGCCAAGTAGGAACAAATGTAGGAACTACAGCTCTATAAACTCGCATGAAAAGGTATCACCAACTTATTTATCAAAATAGACTTGGCAGGGGAAGTGAGCAAGACCGTCTTACTCCTTCTTCATGTGATCTTCCTTGTAGGCCACGCCTAATACATGGTTGTCGTTATTATCATCATCATCACTAAATGTTTCTCCGCCTCCACCTATTTCACACCAAAATCAGTCATCCATAAGGGAATGTGTGCCCAAGAAACAGCAATATGCACCCACTCATCAGGTGGTTCTGCAAATTTAACTTGTTGACCAAGCTGCTGGAGGTGCAGTCACTGCCATACCACTTAGTGGATTCCACTGCATTTTGCCAACAGCTGACAAGTGCTCAGCCTCGATGGAGGATATCCACCATTATTTCGCTAGGAAAGCTATCTCTGCTTTATATTGCTACAGTGCCTTGCAAAAGTATTCATACCCCTTGAACTGTTTCATATTTTGTCACCTTACAACCACAAACTTAAATGTATTTTATTGAGATTTTAAGTGATAGACCATCACAAAGTAGCAGATAATCATGAAGTGGAAGGAAAATGTTACATGGTTATCAAAGTTTTAATCAAATAAAAATCTGAAAAGTGTGACGTGCAAAAGTATTCAGCCCCCCTATATCAATACTTTGTAGAGCCACTTTTCACTGCAATTACAGCTGCAAGTCTTTTGGGGTGTGACTCTACCAGCTTTGAGATTTTTAGCCATTCTTCTTTGCAAAATAGCTCAAGCCAGATTGGATGGAGAGTATCTGTGAACAGCAATTTTCATGTCTTGCCATAGATGCTTAATGGAATTTAGGTCTGGGCCATTCTAACACATGAATATTCTTTGGTCTAAACCATTCCACTGTAGCTCTGGCTGTATGTTTAGGGTTATTGTCTTGCTGGAAGGTGAATCTCTTTCCCAGTCTCAAGTCTTTTGCAGCCTCCAACAGGTTTTCTTCCAGGATTTAGCTCCATCCAGCATTTAGCTCCTTCCATCTTCACATCAACTCTGACCAGGTTCCCTGTCCCTGCTGAAGAAAAGCCTCCCCACAGAAAGATGCTGCCACCACCATTAGAGATGAGCGAATTTTTCAAAAATTCGATTTGGCCGGTTCGCTGAATTTCCCCAAACGATTCGATCCGAAATAATTTGCGGCAAATTGCGTTAAAAAGCAGCTGTTTCCTGGCTGCAGTGAGCCTGTATAGTGGTGTAGAACACTGTGCCTTGCAGTAACACACATAGGGAGTCTGCTGTGGTAGTGAAACAATACTGTGAGTCAGTATGACACGCACATGACAGGCGTCATTCTTAGATCCACTGCACACTTCACTTATTTGGCCAGTAACAGTACCAAAACTGACAACTAACTCAAGTGTGAACTCAGCCTTACAGGTCGATGTTAGTGCCAGGTAGAAAGAACCATGCAGATGCCCAAGATCATACTGTAGCGTGAAAGAGCGCACTCCTTTTACACTGTCGTCTGCTGATTCCACATAGATGTCTACAGAACCTGTTCTATTAAACGCTTATACAAGTAGAGCCCCCCTGACAGAGGGTTTCAGCAGTAAGTTTGTGTTGACGTCACTGATTATTTTGCCCTTCCTCTGATCTGTCAGAACAATAACCCCCCCAAAAAAACGGATCCTGTCTGTAGAGCATCTGCCTTAACTCGGTCAGGATTTGGTCAGTAATCCATCAGTATTGCTGATGCCAAAAAAAAAAACAGGAGTGGATCCAAAACAGAGATGACACGTGAACGGAAAATTTGCATGTCTTCTGTGTTTTGTACCCACTCCTGCTTTTGGCTACCAAATCATAGGGCAATTCTGATGGGACCATACAGGCCTTACAGCTGCTACACAGACAGGATCCGTTGTGCGTCTCATTTTTCTGTCCTTCTGACAGATCAGAAGAAGGGTCAAATAAATGATGATGTCAACCAGGCCAAAAATGCAAAATAGTGGCCCAGTCCTGGAGTGGGGAGGGTGGGAAGAGCATGAGAAGTGACATAGTGTTGAGGTAGCAGCAGCATGAGGAAGAGGACACAGAGTGGCAAGGTGACATAATGTGGAGGTGGCAGCAGCATGAGCAGGCCACAGAGTGGCAAGGTGACATAATGTGGAAGTGGCAGCAGCATGAGGAGGCCATAGAGTGACCCGGTGAGTGGGGAGGTGGGTGGCACAAACAGTACCCACTGACAATGGTGGCTGTAAGTAGAAGCACTTGGCATCAGATGTGTGGCATCAGGCGGATGGCAGCATCAGAATAGTAGCTGAGGCAGGTTTGGGTGAGGCAGCATGGATGATTTAATCTGCTGCATCAGGCATTGGTGGGTGGAAATCCTGGCTGATCCACGCCTGATTCATCTTGACAAAGGTCAGTCTCTCCACATTTTGGGTGGACAGGTGAGTTCAGGCGACTATGGCACCCGCCGCACTAAACACCCGCTCTGATGCCACACTACTTCCCGGGCAGGACAGCTTTTCCAGGGCAAACTCGGCCAGTTGCAACCACAAATTCAGTTTGGATCCCCAGTAGTCCAGTGGATCTTCAATAACAGGTAGCAGGGTGCATGCCAAGTATGCCACCACCTGCTGATTCAGGTTCTGCTCTATGTCTAGCTGCTGGTGAGTAGTTTCTTCACTATGCGGGTGAAGAAAGCTGCTCATCAGCGACTCTAGGCTCAGGTTGCTACAGATGGAGCTGATACAGCTCCTGCCTCCCCCCACACAGCTATCATGGCAGTGCAAGGTGAGTGTCCCGGTCAGACCTGCGAGAGGATGGACGATGGCGCGGATAGGCAGCAGCCAACTGACTACATAGGATGTCTCTATAGTAGTTCAGTTTGTCCTCCCTCTCAGCAGGTGTAAAAAAAAGTCAACCACAAGACACGACCAGTAGCTGACACTGGGAGCTCAGGCCTCTGGAAGTGACTGCAGCCACGCCCCCTTACTCTGCTGCGACCTGTGCCAGAAACATTTAGGCCTGTGCCCCTCCCCTGTGCATGGCCTGTCGCTTCTCTGTCTGATATACTGTTAGATCAAATAAGTAACTGAAAAAGAAATTAATACAGGACAAAAAGGCCTGTAATTTTCTCCCTTCAACGCACAAAGGCAAATAAGCCACTTATTTTTTCCTCACTAATAAACACCAAGAAAAGGCTTTACAATAAGACCCCAATAATTTGAATTACACAGGTATGATCTATTGCAAACCTGCAATGAGCAGCAGTATAATGGCAGTCAATGCAGCAAGGTGTAGTAGGATTGTTCCTATTGCCTAAGCTGCAAACACCCCAAATGAACCCTGTTCTGCTTCAGTACTCTTTATAAATTCCTCCCTATCCTTTCCCTAAACTTCTAATGCTCTTTCCCTGAACTTCGATTGAGCAAAATATCAGTTTTCAAGTCTTTTCTACCACTTTCCCTAACGCCTGCTGACATCTCTTTCTGCACTAAGTACACTGGAAAATGCCTGAATCCAAGATGGCAGAGGGTATTTATAGGGCTATGACATCACAAGGCTGGCTGGCTGCTGATTGGCTGCACACATGGTGCCGCAACCCAGACGGAGGAGAACGGAGGATGAGAGTAGTAGTGGCGGAAGCTGTGCCACCTAGCAGGCCGAGCACGCCCCCTAACCACTCCAGTCCCACTCCTAGGCTGGACAAAGTCGAGGGGGGTCCTGCAGCACTACTGGATGGTGGTGGTAGTAATTCTTTCCCCTGGGGCACTTCCTGTTGGAGAGGGGACCTCTCCTTCCTGAGCCGGTGTGGTGTTGTTTGGAAGGGCCCTGATGGTGAAGCAGGCACGACTCAGGAGTCAGCGGTGCAGGTAAACCAAATAGCCTTTTATTTGGCAACAGGAACAGTAAGGCAACAGCAGCTTTCAAATGGGGGTAGTAGTCCTACAGTGTCCAACTCCCAGCCTTGGTTCTAGGAGGGTGCCCAGGGATGATACAGGCTCTGCAGTGTAGTTCTCCATACTCCTACTTTCTGCCTCTCCCAGCCAGGTACACTGGGGATGGAGTTATAGGGAGTCCTGACAGGGATCTGGTTACCTGTATGCTAGGCCCGAGTGAGTTTCTCCTGTCAGGGTCCTCTACTGCTCCTCCTAGCACAGCACCAAATATGTCCAGCAGCTTAGACAGCTTTACTCCCTTGCTCTGGGCTGTCTTCAGATGAGCCTTGGGCTGGGTCTGATGATATCCCTCCTGAGGCTGTGATGGCGGCGGTTGGCCTTCAGTCCAGAGGCTGGTAGCAGGTCAGCTCTGCGCACCTAGTCTGATCTACTGCATGCACTCAACTGAACTGAGGAGACCAACCGTCGCCGGGGAGATAATATCTCCCTACAACCCCGCCCAGTGGCCTGTGATAGGCCAGGGCTGAACCAAGGCAAGGTTTTGAAGACTGCAGGGGATAAATGCCGAGGGACAAGCTGCAAAACATATAACATATAACATTTAACATAGAACGGGACGTACTAACATAAAACCCAGAGGCACAAGAAAAAACACATAAAAGCAGTAGCACTCTGGGATGCTGCAATGGCATTGTGGGTTATGCCATGTTCCCAGAGTTCCTTGCCCCATGTCCTAACATTTGCAGCAGCCATTTTAGGAAAAAATGCGATTCATTACCACAAAGCGTGAGGAAATCCGGAATCGATGTGAATTGAACATTTCCTGAAATTTGGATCAAATTCCACTTCGTCAGCTTCGATTCACTCATCTCTAACCACCATGTTTCACAGTGGGGATGGTGTGTTCAGGGTGATGAGCAGTGTTACTTTTCCGCCATACATAGCGCTTTGCTTTTAGGCCAAAAAGTTCAACTTTGGTCTTATCTGACCAGAGCACCTTCTTCCACATGTTTGCTGTGTCCCCTATATGTCTTGTGGCAAACCTCAAACAACACTTCTCGTTGATTATATTGTTAATCTGTTTTCCCTTAGTCCTAACAGCAGCACAATATGGGGTATTTCTCCCCCTGTGTGTTGTTTAGGACAGGTGGAACTTTTAATTAGCACAAAAATGTGCTTACTAACCTGCCCTATAAGAGGGCACGAGAGACCTCCCTCACCTGTGTAAATTATAAAGTAAAAGAAACAAGATTTTAGGGAGGGAAGCCTTGTGCTGCTGTTAGGACTAAGGGAAAACAGATTAACAATATAATCAACGATTCCCTTACGTCCTACAGCAGCACAATATGGGGATATAGCAAGTAATTCCTCTAGGGAGGGTTTCCTCGCCTTAAAACCTCAAGAACTGTCTGGCCAAAGGCAGTCGCCTCGGAACTGCGGACATTCAAACGATAGTGTTTGACGAAAGTCAGCTGGGATGACCAAGAAGCAGCCGCACAAATTTGATCCAGTGGAAGCGAGCGATTCTCAGCCCAAGAAGTTGACACAGCCCTGGTCGAATGGGCTGTACAAAAAACTGGAGGAAGCAACCCTTGAGCAATGAAAGAAATTTTGATTGCCTCCTTAATCCATCTGGACAAGGAGGGTCTGGAAGCTTTAAGACCTCTGTCTTTGCCATACATATTGATTAGGAGATTTTCAGCTCTCCTGAAAGATTGTGTCCGCGATAAGTAAATTCGCAGACACCTCACCACATCCAAAGTATGAAGTTTAAACTCCTCTTCTGAGGACGGATCCGGAAGGAAAACAGGCAAAGAAATCAATTGATTATCGTTATTACGTGAAGGAACCTTAGGGATAAAGCCAGGCAAAACCTAAGGTGGACCCTATCCGAAAAAAATACAATATAAGGTTCTTTGGAGGAGAGCGCCTGTAGCTCTCCTACCCTTTTGGCAGATGTGATGGCTAACAAAAAAGTAGTTTTAAAGGCTAAAAATTTTAGCTCCGTAGCTTCCAGAGGTTCAAAAGGAGGACCACAAAGGCCTGAAAGGACCGTCGCAAGGTCCCATTGGGGAATAGGAGAAGATACCGCAGGTTTCAGCCTCGCCGCTCCTTTAAGGAATCTTGCAACCAGGAAATCCTGGGACAACCGTCTGTTTAAGTGGGCGGATAAAGCCGATACCTGTACCTTTAAAGTAGCAGGGGCAAGGCCCCTATCCAAGCCATCCTGAAGAAAATCCAAAACATCAGAAGTCAAAGGATTAGAAATATCAACGCCTCTTTTGGAGCACCACTCCAAAAAAATCTTAGCCGTCCTCTGGTAATTCCTTTTGGTGGATTCAGCTCTAGCACAGGAAAGCGTCTTCAGGACGGCTTCTGACAGTCCTCTATACATTCGTAGGGACTGGTCAACCTCCAAGCTGTCAGGTTGAATCTCCTCAGATCCTGGCACTTCAGTGATCCTTGGGAAACCAGGTTCTGGGTGGGGGGAAGTCTCCAATATATCCCTTGACTCATCACCATGAGCTGGGAAAACCAAGCTCTTTTTGGCCAGAATGGAATGATGGCTATTACAGAGGCTTGGTCCTGTCTTATTTTCATCAATACTCTGGGTATCATAGGAATTGGAGGGAAAATGTATGACAGCCTGGACCTCCAAGGGATGGACAGGGCATCCACTGCCAAGGGATTGTCCTCCTGGTACAGGGAACAGAACGTCTCCACCTTTGCATTGAGTCGGGTTGCCATGAGGTCTATCTCCGGTAGACCGTATTTCAGGGTAATCTGATGAAACACTTCTGGATTGAGTGACCATTCTCCTGATACGGCACGACCCTGACTCAACCGATCCGCTACTGAGTTCAGGGAGCCCTTGATGTGAACCGCGGATAGATGGGTCAGATTTTTCTCTGCCCAGGAAAAAATCAGATCTGCCTCCCTGAGGAGGGATGATGATCTGGTGCCTCCCTGTCTGTTCACATATAATACCGTCATCATGTTGTCCGAGCGAATCCTGACTGCTCTTCCCTTGAGAAGAGGAGAGAAATGGAGTAAGGCACGGTACACAGCTCTGAGCTCCTTCCAGTTGGACGACGTCCTTCCTTCTGGAGCGCTCCAGACTCCCTTTATGGAGTTTCCGTCCAGATGGGCTCCCCATCCCGTAAGGGATGCATCTGTAGTCAACAGGGTCCAACGAGGTTGGACCGTGGACCTTCCGTCCTTGAGGTGAAACCACCATCTGAGAGAAAGACGGGTCCTGGGGGAGAGTCGAATCCTCCTGTTGAGACCGGGCAGAGAGCGATCCCAAATTCCTAGGATTTCCATCTGAAGAGGACGTAGATGCCATAAGGCCCAAGGAACCGCCATGATGGAAGATGACATCAGACCTAGGATTTTCATCAAAGTTCTGATGGACGCTCTCGGCCTCCTGAAAAGTTGCCGAACCGCTGTAATTAATTTCTCTTTCCTTGCAGTCGCCAAGGAGATTTCCAGCCGGTCTGAATCTAGGAAGTAACCAAGAAACTTCCGTTTGGTTGAGGGGACGACTTCTGACTTCTCCCAATTTATGAGCCATCCCAGGCTTTGAAGCAGGGATATGGCAATCTGTAAATGCTGGAGCAGAACAGACACTGACTGGGCTTTTATCAGCCAGTCGTCAAAATAAGGGACCACAAAGAGTCCCTGAAGCCTGAGGGCAGCTACTATGGGAGCTACCACCTTGGTAAAGGTGTGGGGAGCCGAGGAGATCCCGAAAGGGAGGGCCGAGAACTGATAATGCTTCCTGTGGCCGGAAACTATAACCGCAATCCTTAGGAACTTCCTGTGTGGAGGGTAAATTGGCATGTGCAAATAAGCATCCTTCAGATCTAGGGTGACAAAAACGTCGCCCTGGAGAAGAAAAGAAGAAACTGGGCTTATTGTTTCCATGCGGAACCGTTTTTTTCTGATGAAACGGTTTAGATACCTCAGATCTATAATCATCCTCCATCTGCCTGCTGGTTTTGGAACTAGAAAAACGGGGGAATAAACCCCCAAACCTTCTTCTAGAGAAGGAACTTCTTCTAGAGCTCCTTTGCGGATATACTCTTGAATGGAGCGTTCCAAAATACCTTGCTGAGACGAGGGAAGACGGCGAATTAAGACGAACCGATCTCGGGGAGGACAGAGAAATTCGATTGCATAACCTCTCTGAATTAACTGTAAGACCCAAGGGTCCTAAATTTTTTTCCCGCCAAGCGCTGAGAAAAAGGGAGAGACGACTCCCGACAGGAATTTCGGCCACAGGAAGACAGCTTCTCATGTCAGAAACTGGGCTTCCTTCTATCTTCGGTTTTGGGAAATCTCCGTCCAGAGCCTCTAGAATAATACCTAGAGCCCCTCTGGGACTGCTGACCACGTCGAGGTGAAAAACCTCTGCCGCGGCCAGGGCCAAATCTGCCCCTAAAAGACTGAGGCAAAGTCTTGCCTTTTTTATCAGCCAAGCCTTCTAAAATTTCATCCAGGCTACTGCCAAAGACTCTTCCTGGCTCAAATGGTAAGGCACAAAGGTTATACTTGGAGATAAAATCAGCTCTCCAAGGTTTTAACCATAAGGGTCTCCTCGCCGCCGTGGAAAGCGCCAAGGACTTTGACGCCAGCCTTAATTGATAATGGGAGGCCTCAGCTAGGAATTCTGCCGCCAAAGAAGTCGAAGTTAAGAAGGAAAGTAACTCGTCTCTGGAGACACCAGAATCGATGTCCCTCTCAAGCTGGAGCACATCAGCCCGTAGTTTGGCTGAAACTTCACATGACGCAACAGCGACAGAGGTCTGAGCAGAGGCCGCTGAGTAGGCCCTCTTGAGAGTACTCTCCATGCGTCTGTCCATAGGATCCTGCAGATTTGCTCCATCCTCAGATGGTACTAGAATGCGGCGAGATAGCTTGGCTACCGCTATATCCACCTTAGGGGGAGGACCCCACTGATCCAGTTGAGACTCTGTGATGGGGAACAAGGCCTTAAACCTACCAGTAGTTATAAAGGGGTTCTCCGAAAATTTCCACTCTGAAGACATTAACTTTCTTAATGTCTCGTCCACTTGGAAGACCCTAGGCCCTCTATAGGTGGACGTGGAGGCTTCCCCCATCAACATCACGGTCTTTAGACCGGATGGACTTCAGCAGCCTATTGACTTTCTCGAGTGGGAAGAGAGGTCTGCTGGTATCTTCAGCGGAGTCATCAGAAGACAAAGTCTCATCCACAACCTGAAAATCTTCGTCCGAGACCCGCAAGAGAGGATGTTTTTCAAGACGTGGTCTCTTGGCGATCTGGGAGATAGAATTCCGGATCTCCTTGAGAGAGTCCTCCATGTATTCTTTCACCCATGTCACAACCTCACGTATGGATGGCTCCTCAGAAGGGGGGCCACAACACTGGCGACAGCAGGTGAATTCATAGCCGTCAGGCAAGGGAGTCTTACAATCTAAACAGGTTAAATGTTTACACTTGGAGGATTTTTTCATCCTAAAATCTCCATCAACAGAGCCGGAAGCAGAAGAAGACATCTAAAAAGACCACAAAAAGTCACAGACAATAACAATACCAATATTACAAACCGCAACCAGAACCAGAAAGAGAGGGGTACCTTAAGGAGGTCGGTCGTCGCAAAAAATGTAGCAACAGCACACGCAATAGTCAAATAGGGTAATCTCTGAATCACAGAGGAGAATTCTAGTCCTTAGCAATAGGACAGCCAGAAAATCACAGCCCAACCGAAATGGACTATGGGACTTTTTAAAGGCAACCATAAGTGGAGGCGGAGCCAAACACAAAACTAATCCACAAAATTCATAGGAAATCATGCAGCAAGGCCAGCGATATGAATCGACCATTCATATTTAATATATGAACAAGAATAAATAAATATTACTTACCTTCCTGAGATTTATAGCACCAAAACGGGTCAAATGCCATAATGAAACATAGAGGAGCAAAAGCCTAAGTCAGAGGCTCAAACAACAAGCAGCAAAATTCAATTCTATATTTTGCCTTTAAATTTTAAATTTCCAAACTTACCGCACTTTTTCCGAGAACCGGAAGTAGGCGCAAAGGAGTCCGGCGAAATCCGTCCGCACGGGAACCCAGACACAGAGAAGGATTCTGGCCGTCGCAAAGTCCGACGTACCCTCCGGGTAGGCCGAAGCCTACCGCCGGCCGAAGAATTACCGACAGAAGCACTGAGAAGAAGGAACGCAGGCCAGCAACAGAAGGAAACGACCACCTCAAGGTAAAAAAAAAACCCTTAACTCTAGAGAGGTCACAAGAGAACTCCTCCACCTGTCCCACACAGGACTGAAAAAAACACAGGTGAGGGGAGGTCTCTCGTGCCCTCTTATAGGGCAGGTTAGTAAGTACATTTTTGTGCTAATTAAAAGTTCCACCTGTCCTAAACAACACACAGGGGGAGAAATACCCCATATTGTGCTGCTGTAGGACGTAAGGGAATTATGTCTTTCTTTCAATGGTTTTCTTCTTACCACTCTTCCATAAAGGCCAGATTTGTGGAGTGCACAGATTCTCCCACCTGAGCTGTGAATTTCTGCAGCTCCTCCAGAGTGACCATGGGCCTCTTGGCTGCTTCTCTGACCAGTGCTCTTCTTGCTAGATCTGTCAGTTAAGGTGGACTGCCATGTCTTGGTAGGTTTGCAGTTGTAGAATACTTTTTCCATTTTTGGATGATGGATTGAACAGTGCTCCTTGGGATGCTCAAAGCTTGGGATATGTTTTTATAACCTAACCCTACTTTAACCCCTTAACGACCCAGGGCGTAATAGTACGTCCTGAGTCGCATGACGATGTATGGAGAGCGCTCAGGATTTGAGTGCTCTCCATACATGGCGGCTGTATAATATAGCCAGGACCCGCCTCTAACAGCTGCGATCAGTGCCTGCACCGATCGCGGCTGTTAACCCTTTAGATGTCGCGGTCAAACGGGACCGCGGCGTCTAAATTGCGCAGCTGCCACAGGCGCCGCCATTTTTCCTCGATTGTCGCCCTCCAGAACGTCATCGGAGGGCGGCGATTGGTTGCCATGACAGCTGGGAGCCTATTGAAGGCTCCCAGGCCTGTCATTACATCAGAGCTATTACACGATGCCAGAGGCATCGTCTAATAGCAGTGAAGGCATTTTGCTATTCACTGCGATACAGTAGTATCGCAGTGAATAGTATGATCGATCAGACTCCCTAGGTTTCAAGGTCCCTAGGGAGTCTGATCATACAAGTAAAAGTAGAAGAAAAAAGTTTTTAAAATAAACAAAAGTAAGCATAAACACTTTAGGTATCCCTGCTCTCCAAAATGCACGAACTATTAAAATATAAAAATATTTATCCCATACGGTGAACAGCGTAGCGGGGAAAAAAAAATCAAAATGGCCAACTAGCGTTTTTTTCAACACTTTGCCTCATATAAAAAATTTAATAAAAAGTGATCAAACCATCAGATCTTTCCCCAAATGGTATCAATAAAAACGTCATGTTGTCCCGCATAAAAAGACGCCTTACACAGCTCCATACATGTAAATATGAAAAGATTACAGGTGACACAATATGGCGACGCAAAAATTTTTTTTCTATTTAGCAAAGTTTTTAATTTTTTAAAAGGTATCAAAACATTACAAATACTATATAAATTTGGTACCACCGTGTTCGTACTGACCTGCAGAATACAGGTAACATGTCATTTTTACCACACAGTGAATGCTGTAAAAATTAAACCCATATGAATTTGACGTAAATGCAGTTTGTCTCCAATTGCACCTCATTCTGAATTTTTTTCCAGCTTTTTTCTAGTACATTGCACAGCATATTGAATAGTGACATTACAAAGTACAATTTGTTTCGCAAACAATAAGCCATCATGTGACTCTGTGAACTGAAAAATGAAAAAGTTATGGCTTTTGGAATGTGGGGAGGGAAAAACGAAAATGCAAAAACAAAAAATGGCCCAGTCATTAAGGGGTTAAACGTCTCTACAACTTTATCTGTGACCTGTCTGGTGAGTTCCTTGGTCTTCATGATGTTGTTTGTTCACTAGTGTTCTCTAACAAACCACTGAGGCCTTCACAGAACAGGTGTATTTATACTGAGACTAAATTACAAACAGCTGGACTCTATTAACTAATTAAGTGACTTCTGAAGGCAATTGATTGCACTGGATTTTATTTAGGGGTATCACAGTACAGGGGGCTGAATACTTTTGCACGTCACACTTTTCAGATTTTTATTTGATTAAAATTTTGAAAACCATGTATCATTTTCCTTCCACTTCACACCTATCTGCTACTTTGTGTTGGTCTATCACTTAAAATTTCAATAAAATACATTTAAGATTGTGGTTGTAAGGAAACAAAATGTGAAAAAGTTCAAGGGGTATAAATACTTTTGCGAGACACTATATGTGTCTGAGAATGTGGGCCTTTCCTTGGATATTTTAGCCTGGAGAAAAGTGCACGCCACCATCGACACGTGGAGAAGTAGTTATGTACAAGGAAATTACATGGCTTTCACGGCCCACTGGGTCAGTGTTGTGAACAGAAGCGTTCACAGTTTTTTCGCAGTCCAGAAATGCAACAACACAAGGTGAAATTTTTAACCCATTTTTCAGGCCCAGTTCCAAAACCATGGAGGACCCATCCGCCTCCTCTGAATCCTGCTCTCTGGACCGTTTCCCACCTCCATCTTCACCAGGCCCAGGCTTCCACTCCTCCCTCATTTCATGGTTACAAGGTGAAGTGCTGCCATGCAGTTTTACACCTAGTGGGCCAGCATCAGAGGACCCACACAGCAGAGAAGCTGCTCCACTGTATCCTGCTGAATTATCCTGCTGGATGGATCCTCAGCAGCTACGACAGGGCAGTGTTGCCAGCAACAATGGCACAAATATTGTTGCTGTGCTGCAGTTGGGTAAATTAACACATTGTACCTGTATGGCACGTTATGAATTTGGTGGTGCGCTGCTTTATTAACTTATATAGTAGCTTCCATGAGGTCACCAGCATCTCATGGAATAAACTGGGGGGGGGGGGAGTGTAATTTTTTTTTAATCGCTGCTACTTATTGTGTTATTATAAGGTAGTGGCTGATAATTTTTAGTCACCTGTCTGCTGCCACCTCTAGACAGTGCTACACTTATGTCCCGACATTGAAGACAGATGGGCTGCTACGTACAGTGTCTCGGCGTTCTTCAGCATCGCCTACACTACAGCACACCCTGCAGGCGGCAGCGGAGGGAGGCCTGGACAGGAGTATGGACAGGTGAGTAAAAATTATCAGCCACTATTCTGGGTTGGGGGGTGTTAAGGCGGTCCTAAACTGGGTGGGTGGGGTGTAAAAAAAGGGGGGATCAAAAGAAAGGGGTTATATACTGTGGAAGGCCATAAAAAGTGGGCTCATATACTGTGGAGGTGGCATAAGAAAGGGGTCATATACTGTGGGAGGTAAAAAAAATGGTAATATACTTTGTGGGGGCAAAAAAAAAAAAAAAAGGGGCCATATACCGTGTAGGGGGGCCAGAAAAAGGGGGTCATATACACTGTGGGGGTACAGAAAAAGTGGGTAATATACTGTGCGGGGGCCAGAAAAAAGGGGTCATGTATCATGTTGTGGGCCAAAAAAAAGGGGTCATGTATCGTGTGGTGGGCCAAAAAAGTGGGTTGTATATCGTCTGGGGGCCAAAAAAACAGGGGCCTTATACTATATGAGGGCCAAATAAGGGGATTTTTTGATCTGTCAATGGGGGGTGTCCTAATTAGTGGCCAAAAAAAAAGTTACATGGAAAAATAGAAGGTTATGGCTCAGCATGAGATGAACGAAAAAAAAGATAACAATTGTTTGGTCATTTAAGTTAAAAACAGGCCTGGTCATTAACCCCTTAACGACGCAGGGCGTAATAGTACTTCCTGAGTCGCATGACGATGTATGGAGAGCGCTCAGGAGCTGAGCGCTCTCCATACACCGCGGGTGCCGGCTGTATAATACAGCCAGGACCCGCAGCTAACAGCAGCGATCGGTGCCTGCATCGTCTAATAGCAGTGAAGGCATTTTGCTATTCACTGCGATACAGTAGTATCGCAGTGAATAGTATGATCGATCAGACTCCCTAGGTTTCAAGGTCCCTAGGGAGTCTGATCATACAAGTAAAAGTATAAAAAAAAAAAAAAAAGTTTTTAAAAGTATGTAAAAATTTAAAAAAACACAAAAGTTCAAATCACCCCCCTTTCCCTAGATCAGATATAAAAGTAAATAAACAAAAGTAAACATAAACACATTAGGTATCCCTGCTCTCCAAAATGCCCGAACTATTAAAATATTAAAATATTTATCCCATACGGTGAACGGTGTAGCGGGGAAAAAAATCAAAATGGCCAAATAGCGTTTTTTTCAACACTTTGTCTCCTATAAAAAATTGAATAAAAAGTGATCAAACCATCAGATCTTTCCCCAAAGATGTAAATATGAAAAAGTTACAGGTGACACAATATGGCGACACAAAATTTTTTTTCTATTTAGCAAAGTTTTGAATTTTTTAAAAGGTATCAAAACATTACAAATACTATATAAATTTGGTATCGCCGTGTCCGTACTGACCCACAGAATACAGGTAACATGTCATTTTTACCACACAGTGAATGGTGTAAAAATTAAACCCATATGAATTTGGCGCAAATGCAGTTTTTCTCCAATTGCACCTCATTCTGAATTTTTTTCCAGCTTCCCAGTACATTGCACAGAATATTGAATAGTGACATTACAAAGTACAATTTGTTTCGCAAACAATAAGCCATCATGTGACTCTGTGAACTGAAAAATGAAAAAGTTATGGCTCTTGGAATGTGGGGAGGGAAAAACGAAAATGCAAAAACAAAAAATGGCCCGGTCATTAAGGGGTTAAAAGGTTAAGTTGAAAACCTGTCTTGTAACAAAAAGCAATGATACCGAGAAATCTAAGCAAATTTGCATATTCAAACACTCCCCTGTTTTACCTGTTTTTCATCAATATTGCATTCTGATATACTGGAAGCTGAAGTATGTTGTTGTCACTACAAGGAAAGCCAGTCACCAGATCTCATCTTTTCAGATAATTATAGGGAGTTATATTTTATGTTTATTCAATAGTTTTTAATTTTATAAGAAATTCGTAAACTCAAACTATTTATATTGTGTTTTTATACATGTAACCTGTTGAAGGGATGTATAAAGTAAAACTAATAAAGGCCATTAGTTATTAAAGCTTTATTTAGACTTTATGTTGCCCTCTGTGCTTTTTTTTTCTACTGACTACTATTAGCTATCACGGGAAAAAAATAGTCCATGTCCTTTAGATTGCTGTCAGCAAAAATGCTTATTTGTGTAGCTCGGACTTTCATCTGAGTTATACATTGGGAGCTTTTTGCACTGTATACTTTAAAGAGAGTCTACCACCTCCCCCAAGCATAAGTAACTGCCACAACTGTGTTGCCGACCACATTACAGCGATATACAACTTACCTTTGTTATGTACGTCACTACTGTAGATTTGGAGAAAAACAACTTTGACGTTTTATGGAAATGAGGCAGATGGAGCACTGGGGGTGCTGCTCTTGCCATCCTGCGCCATCCTGTGGAGTGAGAGCTGATACTCCCACTGCTATGACATCACCCATCCTACGTGAGTGGCAAGAGCATTGCTCCAGGGAGTTGAAGACCTATCCCCAGTGCCCCAACTGCTTAATTTGCATAAGATTTCAAAGTAGTTTCTCTGAGGATCTACAATAATCGCTTACATAACAACGGTGTTTTGTTTATCAGTATTGTGCAGTTGAATATGCTTGGGGGTAGACTAACTTTAAATGGACTAAAAATTTGATCTGAACAAGCCCTTAAAAACCAGTGAACATGCAGCAATCAATGACTGTGCTGTAGCTCTTTCCCCCACAGGTGAGTCAGACATCATACAGTAAGGAATGAAAAGGATTATTTACACAGCTGGGCTCTTTAAAGATCTGTCAAATTGTTTACTTGGACCTTATTCACATGATTGTGTCCATTCTTGTCATATGAGCTATATGACAATGACCATGGCCATGTGAAAGGAACTTACTCCATCAAGTGCAAAATGATGCAGTAAGCTCATAAATCTGTCATTTCAGTATGCGTTTGTAGTCCATTTTGTATTTCACTATTGACACCCAAGTGACCACAGCACTTCTGAGCAAAGAAACACAAGAAAAGGACAATAGAAATGACAGGAAAAAAATTGGCTAGGGCAGAGCAAAAGAGTAAAAAGTAGCAATTTTTGTGCAAAACCCCAATTTGTGCAAAAAAATTGTGACTTTTTCATGCCTTGTATGCGAGAAGGTCTACAAGGCATGATAACTTTTCCCCACCATGTTTGAAAATGCTCTGCAAAATTAGATCATACACCTGCATATATGTAACACACATTACACACATACACTCCATAAACAGCGTCCATAAACATTTAAAGGGGGCATTTCACTCCTTCCACTAACATCAATTCTTTGCATCCTTTAATAGATGCCCTCCACTGATTCTTTTTTTTTCTTTTTTTTTTTTTTTGAGTTGGAAGGGACCTCAAGGGCCATCGGGTCCAACCCCCTGCAAAAGCAGGTTTTCCTAAATCATCCCAGCTATATGTTTATCCAGTTTCCACTTGAAGATTTCCATTGATGAAGAGCTCACCACCTCCCGTGGTGCGTTGAGCATTTTTCTATAACTCTCACCATTCCAGACAAATCAGTACAGTTCATTTTGATACCTGATGTGCTAAATAGGCTCTCTAATCTCAAGTGGGCGGAGTCAAGCAGGAGCAGACAGGGAGGTGTAACTGACACTGTCCAGTCAGAGGCAAGAGGTCGGGAGCCTCTTGCCTCTTCTGCCCTGAGCCCACCCACTTGACAACAGAAGCCTATTTAGCATTTCTGTAACAGTCTGCACCTGTTTTCGTGCTCTCACCTAACAAACGCAGCCACCGCCTTGCTTCCAGTTCACACATGTGATTTCTAACAGTCCCTGCTCTGGTGTATTTTCATCTGTGTAGTTCCTGGTGTAGCCCTGAAGGCCTAACAAACTCCCCTTTGTGCGCTACTAAGCCAATCCCAAGCAGCTTCCATCTATATTAGTCTGCTCATCCCTCTGAACCATACCAAGTAACATTGAATCTGCTGCTTCTGATTGTACAAGGGTTCTGTACTACACTGCTTGTGGATTATTGTTTATTGACCGCACTTCTGATACTGATTCTGCCGTCTATGACCACAGCCTTTCCTGGACTGCTGAATCTGAGCTGGGCATTGACTTGTCTATGGCCTTTGTTTGTTCTGCTGACGGCCACTGAACTTCCTCCAAGCACTTGTTAGCAATTGTAGAGATCAATGGATCAGTCAGAGACAGACGTCCAGGAATCTATTTATACAACAAAATAAATAACCAGATAAACCAGTAAAGCGTTTCGGAGCAACTGATCCTTCATCAGACTCAACTGGTATACTGATGTTCTTACAGTGCGTGCAGTCCTTTATACAAGAGTTTAGTTATCATGTGAACCAAAGGTTACAAAAAGTCACATTATTCAAAATTAAGTGTTTCCAAGATTAGTGCTCTTTATCATGTATATTAACATCAACAATCAGCCTGTAAACATGTACAGTTGCATCTCAATAAATTAGAATATCTTTGAAACGTTTATTCATTTCAGTAATTCAATTCATAATCAGCGTCTTCCATGATTGTGTGTCCTACTGAACCAGACTGAGGGACCATTTAAAGGCTTAGGAAACCTTGGCAGGTGACACACTGAATTTACAATACTGAACTTTTTCACAATATTCTAATTTTCTTAGATTTGAGTTTTCATTACCTGTAATCCATAATCAACATTTACAGAAATAAAACACTTGAAATAGACAACTGTGTGTAAAGAATCTAGAAAATATAGGAGGTCACTTTTTTAATTTAATTACTGAAATAAATAAACGTTTCAAAGATTCAAATTTATTGAAATGCATCTGTATATATATATATATATATATATATATATATACTGTATATTATCAAGTTCTCCCAAATAAAAGTAAACACCTGATCAATAAAACAGCAGTAAAACATACTTTAGTACCCTCCCCTCCATACCAATCATGGTCTTTTCTATATGTAAACAGTCCGATATGCTATGATCGACAATGTGTTTGACAACCAGCTGTTAATTCCCCACATGTTGGTAGTTAATATTATAATTATAGTAGTCCCATCGGAGCTGATAGGCCTCCTGGGGGTGTGTGGCTATGACTGCCGTCACAGCCAATACACTGCTAGCAGGGCTGTAGCTAATGTACCACACTGTGCGTGCACACTGGCGTGTCATACACGCTAGACAACCTGGAGCTACCCATATGCCGGACGGACGGGAGCTCTTCACACATGCGTAGTGCTCCCTCGGCACAAAGCGCTGGCCAAGGCGAAATCTCTTGCGGCTTGCTGGGTATTAATGCCAGGAAGTGGCACAGATGTGTCTAGTTGAAAAAAATGCTTCTATACATAAGAAAGACTGTGTGGAGAAATTGCTTCTATATTTATGAATGACTATATAGCCACACTATTTAGAGTCATTGCCCATTGGGATCAGGGTTAATACTTATAAACCTTTATATTGTATATGTTGATAATGTTAATGATAAATACCCCACTCATGGGGAAGGGGAGTTGATAGATATGTAAAAAAAATATAAATAAATAGTGGATAAACTAATTTGACAAGGTATGTCATAGACAACAGCAAGCTGCTGAAACTCCCCAGCAGAGCTAAGCCTGTCTCCAATCTGACAAGGCATTGTCAGCCACATGCACACAGCTGCACTCCATGTTTCCATAACAACCCAGCCATTTTTCTTCACTGCTATAGGTCAGCTTTAAAGGGGCAGGGCGCTGTGGATGACACTGTTACACAAGGTCACATACACACAGCTTTACTCCAGGTTTTCCATAACAACCAATCGCAGGTTTTTCACTGATATCCAAACTGAGATACACATGATCACATGACGCTTATGGACCAATGGAAAATCACAGGTTCTTCAGTCTTGACATACACACAGCTTTACACCAGGTTTCCATAGCAACTAAGCTATTTTTGATCTGTATGTGTCAATAGCATTTTGCAAGTCCTTAAATATTCAGTCATATAACTTGTATCAGACAATATAAGGTCACATTTCATTTACCAGGTTTCCATAACAAGACAGCCATAAATAGACTGCCGTGCAAAACTGGCCAATTCTTATGGGGCTACTACACAAGCAAAAAATGACATATACCCGTGCGAAGCCAGGTCCTTCTGCTAGTTAAGTATAAAAAACAATATTCCCATACATATTACACATTCTCAAGCGTTTCAGTTAGACCCAATGTGGACAGTGTGTTTAATTTAAATATCCAGTACATCTTCCGCTTTTGTAACCAGTCATGCCTTTCGTGTACATTGGATGGTGTTCGATAGATGTGATCATGAACTCCTTGGGCTCACAATTGTGTGATAGGGCTGCATGTCTCGAAACACTGTGTTTAATATTTATAGTTATATTATGCCTGTGATTGTTTAGGTGAACCCTCAGACACATGGAGGTCCTACCTACATATTGGTACACTCTAATAGATAAATAACAAAGTCTGAGACGCAAGACATATAGGTTTGAATTTCAAAGGTCTCACACAACAGTAACGTTGCTGTTGAAAGAAACTCTTTTATGTCAGATAGTTTGACATCTCCTTGATAGTATAAGCTCTTCTGAAGATGATCATGGGGTGTTCTGGGATCCTCCCTTTCAAGTAGGGGTCACCCAACAAAATGGGCCACTGTTTTTCCAGTGTCTGCCTTATAATTTTATGTGATTCATTATATGTGATGATAAAATTATGCTGAAAAGACGTATTATCATCACATGTTTTCTAAGGCTGTAAACTCTCCATTTGATTAAGTGACTCTGCTCTATCACTATCTCATTTAATAAGACTTTGTGGGTATCCTTTCTTTATAAAGCGGGCCTGTAACACCCTGCTCTATGCTTTATAATCATTTACCTTAAGGCAGTTGCGTCTGATCCTTTAAATTGACTGAATGGCGGGTTAGTTTTCCATTTCTTACAATGGCTGCTTGCAAAATTTAAAAGACTTTTACAATCCACTTGTTTAAAATATGTCTTTGTGGTGACTGTATCCCCTTTGTCACCCAATTGTTACTATTGAGTTTCAACCCAAATCTTTCAAGGTTAACGTGTATCCCTTGCCAGGTGAAAATAAGATCATCGCAAATCCACCAGTGTGTATTGTAAATATGACAACTATCAGATTCCCCCATAAACAAGTTCGCAAAGCTTGTTGCAAACCTGGTGCCCATGGCAGCTCTACATTTTTGTAAATACATTGCATCTTCAAATGTAAAAAGATTATGGGTTAAAATAAAATGGATACTAGATGTAATAAAATCCCTTTGTGTCTGTGGCATTGTTAAGTCTCTCACTAGAACTTCCCTAACTGCTGTCACGCCCTTATTGCTATATTGTTGTACAAAGGTAGACACATCTATGGTTACCAACATATACTCAGGTTTCCATTGTACTTCTTTCAATACTCACATCAAGTCTGCCAAGTCTCTGAGGTATGACGGTAGTTTTACAACATACCACTACAGGATATGGTCTATATATTGGGAAAGATTGCATGTCAAAGAATTGATACTCAATATAATGGGTCAACTGGGTGGATTTTCCTGGTCCTTATGGATCTTGGGCAGATGGTGGTATAATGCTATTTTCTGATTGGTTACGGTAAGGAATTTTTTTTTATGTTTACTAAGTATTCCATATGCATCTGCAATGTCAATCAGATTCTTATATTCCTCTATATATGAGAACATGGGTTCCAGTTTGGTGTAATATACAGGATCAGATAGGATCTTATTTGCCTCTTCTAAATAGGCTGATCTATCTTGTATCACAATCCCTCCTCCTCTATCCACATTCCTAATCACTATGTTTATATTATTGGCCAGTTCTTTTAGGGCCAGCCTCTCATTCTTAGTGAGGTTACCTTATTTAGCTGGTATAGTCTGATTGATATGTCTGAATGTGGCAGACACTATTGAATAAAATGTTTCTATATGACTACCCTTACAGTGAGTCGGGTAGAATGTAGATTTAGCTCTTATGTTAGTGAGTATTGGATCTATATCCATATCCATATCATCAGGGGGAATGTTACAATTCATTTGTCCATTAGATTTGATCTTTCCCTCATTGGGAGGGTCAGGATGTGTATCTTTAAGGGCTAAGTGCCTAGTTAATGTGAGTTTTCATAATTTATTTAGGTCAATAAAGAGTTGGAACTCATTTATTCTATCTGTTGGGCAAAAAGATATTATACTTTCAGTCAGACACTCTGTTGTGTTATGAGTATTGGGAGAAATTAAAAATACGGTTGTCTGTTTCACCCGATTTTTCATACATCCCCTCCTGGTTTTCTTTTTGGTGTGGTTTTCTTGCGGGTGGTGATCAGTTTGAAAAATTGTGTTTTGGACGCATGTGGTTGTGATGTTGAACCAGATTACACACTTGAGTTGTTATTGTCAGGGATATGTTCTCTCGGTGTGATATGATGCCTGAGGGATTAACACGGATGGAAGATCTAAAGAAAAGAATCCATGTGGCAGTTTAAAATGTAGGGCTCTTGGATGATATGCATTGGTGTATTGTAGACTGTAATTAATGAATCTTGCAATAAGCCCGATGGATCTACCTCTACAGATGACTTTACTTAAAGATCTTGCTTGGCATCAGGCGTTAAAGCAAAAATGTAGGCGACATTGCCAAGAAGGTTCTTATACATGCATTGGGAAATTTGGAACACCGTTGGGGCCATAATGGGCATTTACCCAGGGGGATGGTCACTTCAAATGGCTGTATCTTTGGTTTTATACCACGTAGAAAATGATTCTGGTATAATAAGAAAGCTGAGATTCTCAGCTTTCATATTATGCCAATATTTCATTAGCATTATTTAAAAACTGAGTCGGGAATTTCAACTCAAAATGCAGCAGTTCATTCATGCTGCATATAAAATCACATTTCCGACTTAAATAATAATCTGAGATATTATGTTGCCGTGACCGACCCAGAAGATGAGCGCAAAGTGGCAGTTAGAGGCAGCAGATAAGGAAGCCCAGGGATGTGAAGAAATGCCCCAAAGTACTATTCTGCTAATCTACATAGGGAAAAAAAAAAAATCGATTATATTCTATGCTCCTGCTGACAGACTCCCTTTAGCCAGTTCCTGCACTGTACTATATGTTTACACAAGGAAGTACTGCTTGTATCCTAGCAAGCTGCGATCATTGATTTAAACGCTCAAATGTTGATTTTTCAAATTCCGATTTTTTTTTTCCTCTTTTTACACAGGTAAAAAATACATAAATCATGTATGCGCCAGAAAAAGGGAACCTGCCATCCGCTCCACCTTCCTCACAACCATGTGGGATTAAAAATGTCTAAAACTTCTAGTGTTGATTTAGGCTGTTATATATTGCACATATTGTATTTTTCATGGTTGAAAATATTTTTTAAGCAAAAATTGATTGATTCATGATTTGTAAAGTTGTGACCAATGTTAATGGTCAATAACCACTTCAAGACCGGTTTGTTTTTCCTGGTTCAAGACACATTTTCAGGGTTTTTCATACAGACGGTTTTGAGGATTATAACATTGTTTTCCATTGGTTTACTCAAATAATTTTTGAGTCGTTTTTTGGTGATAAATTGGGATTTATTTTTATTTTGTTATTTTTTCTTTATTTTAATATCCAAGAAAATGTAAAAATAAGGAGGGGAAATGTGTCTTTTTTCATATTTTTCATGTTAAATCTTTAATAGTACCAGGTGCTACTAAAAAGTGTTTTAAATAGTTTTCCCTCTCTGTTATTGTAATTTTTATATAGGTGACAATTATTGGTGTGTCGCTGGGGGTGGGGCTAGAACCTGTGAAGTGCATATGGCTTTTTTTTTTACTTTATTTTTTTGTTTTTTGTTCATTTTTGTTTTTCCACATTGGTATTCCACATCCCTCATAAGGTTATATATATATATATATATATATATATATTTTTTTATTTATTTTTTTTATTTATTTATTTATTTATTTATCTATTTTTTTGCTGATTTCTCCTGTATATGGAGCTGATACATTAGACCCTGTTATAGTGTAATACACTAATACACTATAGAGCTTATCTGGGTTCCCTAGGATCCAGAAGCTCACACAGTTCACAGCCTCTATCGGTCATGTGACCACGGGGCCAGAAGAGGAGACAGATCATAGTAGCTACCATAACTAGCTACCATAGTCTAAAATCTAGCATCCTGATCTTAGAGCTTCATTGTGCTGATTTTGTGCAGCTGCTTAACCTTGCAAGGTATATATATATATATATATATATATATATATATATATATACACACACACACACACACACACACACACATCCTTGCCGGATTAAGCATGGACTGCCTGGATGTACAGTATATAGTCAACAGGTGATCCGTAACTAGATAAAGGGAGTCTGCTATGTCCAAAATGCCTTCCAAACCAATAGTCCTATTTGTGGGCCTTTTATAGAAACAGAAAAATATAGCTGTGGTCATAAACTGATAATACATTGAAATCTAATGATATAGAGATAATCTTTTTATGGATATACAGTCACCCCTATTAATCTTAATCATTTTTAGTTCTAAATATTTGGGTGTTTGCAACAGCCATTTCAATTTGATATATCTAATAACTGATGGACACAGTAATATTTCAGGATTGAAATGAGGTTTATTGTACTAACAGAAAATGTGCAATATGCATTAAACCAAAATTTGACCGGTGCAAAAATTTGGGTACCCTTATCATTTTATTGATTTGAATACTCCTAACTACTTTTTACTGACTTACTGAAGCACAAAATTGGTTTTGTAACCTCACTGAGCTTTGAACTTCATAGCCAGGTGTATCCAATCATGAGAAAAGGTATTTAAGGTGGCCAATTGCAAGTTGTTCTCCTATTTGAATCTCCTCTGAAGAGTGGCATCATGGGCTCCTCAAAACAACTCTCAAATGATCTGAAAACAAAGATTGTTCAACATAGTTGTTCAGGGGAAGGATACAAAAAAGTTGTCTCACAGATTTAACCTGTCAGTTTCCACTGTGAGGAACATAGTAAGGAAATGGAAGACCACAGGGACAGTTCTTGTTAAGCCCAGAAGTGGCAGGCCAAGAAAAATATCAGAAAGGCAGAGAAGAAGAATGGTGAGAACAGTCAAGGACAATCCACAGACCACCTCCAAAGAGCTGCAGCATCATCTTGCTGCAGATGGTGTCACTGTGCATCGGTCAACAATACAGCACACTTTGCACAAGGAGAAGCTGTATGGGAGAGTGATGCGAAAGAAGCCGTTTCTGAAAGCACGCCACAAACAGAGTCGCCTGAGGTATGCAAAAGCACATTTGGACAAGCCAGCTTCATTTTGGAAGAAGGTCCTGTGGACTGATGAAACAAAGATTGAGTTGTTTGGTCATACAAAAAGGCGTTATACATGGCGTCAAAAAAACACAGCATTCCAAGAAAAACACTTGCTACCCACTGTAAAATTTGGTGGAGGTTCCATCATGCTTTGGGGCTGTGTGGCCAATGCCGGCACCGGGAATCTTGCTAAAGTTGAGGGTCGCATGGATTCAACTCAGTATCAGCAGATTCTTGAGAATAATGTACAAGAATCAGTGACGAATTTGAAGTTACGCCGGGGATGGATATTTCAGCAAGACAATGATCCAAAACACAGCTCCAAATCTACTCAGGCATTCATGCAGAGGAACAATTACAATGTTCTGGAATGGCCATCCCAGTCCCCAGACCTGAATATCATTGAACATCTGTGGGATAATTTGAAGCGGGCTGTCCTTGCTCGGCGACCATCAAACTTAACTGAACTGGAATTGTTTTGTAAAGAGGAATGGTCAAAAATACCTTCATCCAGGATCCAGAAACTGATTAAAAGCTACAGGAAGCGACTAGAGGCTGTTATTTTTGCAAAAGGAGGATCTACTAAATATTAATGTCACTTTTCTGTTGAGGTGCCCATACTTTTGCACCGGTCAAATTTTGGTTTAATGCATATTGCACATTTTCTGTTAGTACAATAAACCTCATTTCAATCCTGAAATATTACTGTGTCCATCAGTTATTAGATATATCAAATTGAAATGGCTGTTGCAAATACCCAAATATTTAGAACTAAAAATGATTAAAATTAATAGGGGTGCCCAAACTTTTTCATATGACTGTACATATCAGCTTGTGCATCATGTACGACATTCAAGAAACAGAGTTTTACTGACGTGTGTTTTAGTAAGTACTAGTAATGGTAAAAAAATGTTGGAATTCAGTGTGTTGTTTTAATATCATTCCTCCTGAATAAATTGACAACTTGGTGTTTTCTTTCACCTTGTCAGTGGGGTCTTCTGTCCATATTTTGATACTATCAACTCTGATTGGAAAGTGTCACAGGATACCAATATACAACGTGGCATATCCATGATAATGTGAATTACCAGTAACTGCCAGTAGAGATAAGCGAACCAGTTCAGATCGAACCAAATTCAACCTGATTTCATCCATTTGCCATGCGTACTGTTAAACCATGGACCTGACACACGCAGGGCCACTTTAACCATAGGGACAATGGTGCAGCTGCACTGGGCTCTATGGTTGCTGGGGGGTTCCTCAGCCATTGCAGATTCAGTGGGACAGTCCCTCATTTCGGGTGCTGTCTCACTGTTCCAGGCGGCAGGCAGTGATTCCAACTCTGTGTCCTAAGAGGTTGAATACAATTATGGAGCACAGAACTATTCAGCCTTCATGTCTACGGCAGGGAAGCGCAATGAGCACCGAGCCACAGACATTATAGCCAGTGCCTGCAGGTCTGTGGGAATGAGGTTCGGTGAGAATTTACTGTATCTATTTATTTAATTTCAAGTGCAACATTAGTGGTTGAGGGGGTAGGGGAAATTAAATTATCAAAGCGGGTTATTGGGTGCCCACTATCAAAAAGTTTGCACACGGCCCCCCATGCATTGAAACGGACTTGGGCACACGCACTCGTTTGTGTGCACGTAACCTAAACAATAGTAAGTACAAGTGCACCCTGGCAATAAGTGGTAATTAACTTGCAATTACTGCATCCCCGCTGCACTGTGTATGGGCACCAGACTGTGTAATGACATCTGTTTTTGACCAGCAGTATAGTAATGTCCAGTTGGTATTTATTAATTTTCAGGAGGAATAACAAAGGAATGGTACAATGTAGAATATTAGGAAAAGATGCTCCAGTACTGTAGTGTTGGGCAAACTAGTTTCCAATGAGCCAGGTTTGTTACAAATGAAATTTTGGGGGTTTGCCTCACACAAATCCAGTAAAGTTGATTATCATATTTCCTGAGCATTCTTCCAGTCTTCTTTCTGTGCCGTCTGCCATCTTCTCTGGCCCATAGGTCACTGCTAAGGCCTGTTATTGGGTCTTAGTGATCATGTGAGAGGCATTTGATTGACACTATAGCATACGTAATGACAATGTACCGTGAAAGTGCGATGACATCAGTACCGCCCAAGTGACTGCTGAGGCCCAAGCACATGCCTCATTAGTAGCCTGGGGGAGAAGATGATGGCAGATAACCCGGTCAGAAGAATGCCAGAGGATTCGATCTGTGTGAATTGTGAAACAAATCTTACAAAGTTCGACCATCACAATAGTGTTATTTCCTGGTGAATAGCGGTATTAATGTAGCATTGCTGATCATTTCCTCTTATCCTCTTTCGGACATTCACTGTACAGGTGCAGATGATTAAATATGATGCCAGCTCAAGATCTGATCCAGAGCCTTAGCCAGTAGGTTTCACACAGCAGACATCCACCTGCAGTTTCCATCATGCTCCCTCCGGCACCCAAATGCCCCTCCCATGACAAAAATCGCAAGAGCATTCTTATTGTAATGGACACCAGGAGCCCTGGGGCATGACTTAATGGGAAGTCAGCTGATTTACAGACATATTGCAGTGTAATATATAATCAATCAAATGAGCGCATGTTAAAGTCCCATAGGGGAGCTTAAAATTGAAGTAATAAAAAAAATATAGTCAGTGAACGCTGTAACTTATAAAAGAAAATCACAATGCCTTAACTGATGGGCTTTTTTTGTCACTTCACCTCCCTAAAAATGAATAAAAAGTGATCAAAAAGTCATACATGGCCCAAAATGGTATTGATAAAAACTAAAATTTGTCACAAAAAGGGAGCCCTTACATAGCTCCAGAGAAGAAAATATACATTGTTTTATATTTTTTAAAACTTTTGGAGCATCTGTGCTTTTTTTTTTCCAATTTCACCCCATGAATATTTTTTTTTTACATTCCCAGTATATTTTATGTACATTGTATTGACGGTGTCTTTAGAAAGTAAAAAAAATTCCTGCATACAACTATGTGAAGAGAATAAAAAAAGTGTTATGACTTTGAAAAATGAAAATGCAAAAATTGAAAATAGCCATGTCAGAAAGGAGTTAAGAGTCAATTGTTGTTTAACCTTTGTATTTGTAATGCTGGTCAGATAGCAGAAGTTATTTAACACCGAAGGTCTTTTAAAGACATAATATTGTAAGGACAAAAATGCCTGTTTTGTAAAATAAGAAGGGAGCTCCCGATGAACCAAGAGCATAGAATTCAATAAAAAAAGCTCTCAGTTTCCAAAAAGCCCTTTCTAGTATCGGAATCAGTTTTTTAGCAATGTGAGAGGACACACCTGAATACTTATTGTATTTATGACAGTGAGAACATGTGACTCAACTTGAGTTATCTGGGTTGGAATCAAAAAAATCCACACAGAGGAAGAAGCTTTGTTTATTACATCCTATTTTATATTTTAGAGACCCATGTAGCCTTACTGCTGGCTGCCGTACTTTAAAAACATCTTTACTAGCTGACCTTTGACACCTTTTTTTTTTTTAAGGCCGGGGCACCACGTGGCGGAAACGCCGCAGAAAAAAAAACGCTGCGTTTTCCAGTCACAGCAAAGTGGATGGGATTCTAGCAACTCCCATCCCCACTTTGCGGGAAAATACAAGGTGCGGACACGCAGCAATTTCCAAAACTGTAACGCTTTTGGAAATCGCAGCATATTATATCTACGGAAATTATGGTGGTTTCCCTATAGATATACAGTAATTGAAGCAGAAAGTCAGTAGAGGAAATCTCTGCGAACTTTCTGCGCAAAGCACTGCGGGAAGAACTGCTTTTTTGCTGCGGAATGCCACATGGGGCCTTGGCCTAAAAGGGGAAAATCATAATACAGTTTGATATATATATATATATATATATATATATATATATGTTTATTAATTTTCTATCTAGATATTCCATTTTGTAGTATTATGAAAATTAACCTATCCCCCCACACACACAAACACACTTTCCTTAACAACATTTTATACATTTTAACATTCTATATAACTCTATCACTATTGATTAAATATAACTGGAGAGAAAGAGAGAGGCTTGGATCTGGAGGAGAATGAAAGGAACATTAAATAGTAAATGATTCCAGTATATGGTCTGCACAGTGCCTTAGTAGAGATGGTATCTACCACTATATGGTCACGGTATGATTGTAACCCTTTATTTTCATAATTACACCCATAAGTATTAAATAAACCAAACAGTTCTGCTCAGAGGCATAGCTAGGGGTTCAGCACAGGGGGGCGAACATGTCCAAGTGGGCCCCCAACTTGGACATGTTCGTATACCGATACTATGAGTATACGGTGAGCGTATAGTGGTATATAGCAGCTCTACACAGGGCTCTGCAGACAATTTAGGTGAATACAGGACAGTAACATTTTGTGACTTACCGGTGACGTCTCTGACTAATCCTTCACATTCCCCATCTCTTCCATCTGGACGGCCATGACCACTTCTTTCAGTCTCTGTAAAGTTTGCAACACAAACATCTTTGGCTCCTCACTTTTCCAGGCACCTGACCCACATTGTCCTCACCTGCACAAAGCCCCCATCCTGCTGCTACCCCCCATTATAAAATATATAATATAACCCCCCATAATGAATAACACCCCTAAGTGTATCTTTAAATTAATAACTTCCCTGTGCACCCCCTTTAAATAGTGCCCCTTATTAATAATGTCCCAGGTATTTCCCAATTGAAAAGGGAAAAAAAAATAAAAAAAAAATATTGGGGTTCCAATACCCGGGACCCCCAGGATCAGCTGTTTGAATGAACCGTGGTACCTGTTAAGCGCCGTGACCCCTTCTCTGTTTACACAGTGTCATTCTTTTCATAGCGGCCATGTAATGTAACTACAGCCTCGTCCTATACAAGGCTGGAATTACATCACACGGTCACTATAAACAGACAGCGTATGATATAAACAGGCGCCATAGCCCCTTCATACAGCTGATCAGTGGGGAATCACTTATCTCTTATTGATGATTTATTCTGAGGATAGACCATCAATAAAAATGAGCTGGAAAACTCCTTAAGGCTAAGGCCCCATGTAGCATCCCGCAGCAAAAAACAGCTGTGGGAAAAACCGCGGCAGCGATGCATCATGGTTTTTCCTGCAGCACTTTGCACAGAAAGTTCACAGAGGTTTCCTCTGCGGACTTTCTGCTTCAATTATATCTATAGGGAAACCGCCGGCGTTTCCGTAGGTATAATTGACATCCTGCTATTTCCAAAACTGCGACTGTTTTGGAAATCGCAGCGTTTCCGCTGCGCATATTTTACTGCAAAGTGGGGATGGGATGGGGGCCCCTTGTGGCGAAAACCCACAGAAAAAAACCGTGGCATTCTAGCAAATCCCATCCACACATTACGGAAAACATATGTGCAGCAGACGCACTGCGATTTCCAAAACCGTTGCGGTTTTGGAAATCGCAGCATGTCAATTATACCTATGGAAACACCGGCGGTTTCCATATAGCTGTATTGAAAACAGAAAGTCCACAGGGGAAACCTCTGCGGACCTTCTATGAAAAGCACTGCGGGAAAAACCACAATGTTACTGCCATGGTTTTTCCTGCAGCCCGGTACATTTGGCCTTAGTCTTAATAAAGCCCAAGTGCCACTTTCATTAAATTAATTGCTCCCTCATATTATGCCCCTGATTCCCTCTGACATAAATACTGCACCTCTAATGACCCCTTATATCAATGACCACCCCCTTATCTTGATAATGCCTCCTAATATAAATGATGCCCCCTAATGGCTCCTTATATAAATAACCGCCCCCTTGTATTAATAATACCCCCTAATAACCCTTATATAAAGGATCCCCCAATAACCCCCCCCATTGTCATAATGCCCCCAATGAATCCTCCCTTTATAGTTATATTTCCCCCTCCTATCTACCCCTTATACTATTAATATACCCACAAAAAAAAGTCATACTCACCTGCGATGATGATGAATGGAGCCGCTGGCGCTTCCTCCCTGTCCACGCGCAGGACGTCTATGTCTGAGCGCGGGCGGCGCGATGTTATGACGTCATCACGCCGCCCGTGCTGAGAAGCGGAGATCAGTCTGTGGTCTCGGCGTCTTGTAAACCACAGGCCTGTATTGGCTTGCGGTTTACAAGACAGTTAAGCACCAGGAAGCATTGTAACTAGATCGGTGTCTGCAGACACCGATCTAGTTAGAAATAAAGGATGTATTAATGGCAGCCCCGGGGTGGGCCCCCAAAAATTCAGTGGGCCCGGGGTAGCCGCCCCCCTCTTCCCCCCCCGCTAGCTACGCCTCTGGTTCTGCTTCTTTGTACCTCTTCAGATATTACAGACCTGGCACTTTTTTTAGGGTGAAATTCATAGCTGTCCTGTGGTAATATGTTTACTCAAGTTATCTCCTGTCCCCATGAATGGAGTAGAGGTGACTTAATTCATTCTCTACACGACTGAATTCCTGTGTATAGAAGAAAGATTTTTTGGTCATATCAAGTTACAGGGTGTCTGTCACCAGGGTGAAGCATATTAAACTAGTAACACAATTAGATAGGTCAGGCTCACCTGAATATAACGCCTTTTTCCCCAATATGCACATTAGCAGTCCAGACCACTGAGGGCGGCTCTGTTGCACCAAACTGCTACTCGTCACACTGCTCTAAAATGCAACGTGCTCCCTGGCCCTGTCACGCAAAGAAGGGAGGTGGGAAGGACGGTGGTCCTGGGCAGTGTGGGGCATAGCATTTTGGAGCAACTGAGCTGCACCTGGTGCTCCAGATGCACATTTGCATACTGTGAAATAAATTAATATCTCCACAACAGAGACATGAATTTTCATGGGGAAAAAGGTGTTACATTCAGGTGAGCCTGACCTGAGTTGCTGGTTTATTATGCTTCACCCTGGTGACAGATTCTCTAAGATCTATCGTGCAATGGAAATATTAACATTCAATGTTAATACTGTATGTTACATGTGCATGATGCTATCTCATAGTAAGCCTTTGCATATCAGTGTGAACATCCATTATTAGTCCTAGTCCTCTTAAAACTGTCATACTTTTCTTTAATACAGGGGTTGTAGAAGCTTATCTAAACCCACCACCATATGCAACTGGAGGTGCACCGTTTGCAGGTATAGTGCAATCATTTTGTGTACTTTTTTTTGTTGCGGGGGGGGGGGGCATTTTAGTTAACCAATGTACAAAATAATGCAGTATCACCATTAACAACCCAGTGAGACCAACCATAATGACTATATAAACTCAGTGAGCCAATAAAAATATATTAATAAAATGAGTTAGTGCTTGTCAAAGGGGATACAAATAAGGTTATCACTGGGCCTAGTACCACAGACTATCATTCCAAACAAACAATGAGCCTATAGTAGGATCCAGAAGCTTACTAGAAACATGTGATCTAAGGTCTCTGCAGAGTCATGTGCATGAGACTGTATAACAGCCATATGATCCCAGTGGTGTAGTAAACCGGACAAAGTTCTCCAGACCAGTGCCCAAGCATAGCTCTCAACCCATCCCAGATGTACTAGGAGAATCCTGGACTTTGGGTGCTGTCCTGCTGTTCCAGGAGGTGGGAAGTATCTCCTGCCTTCATCATTCAGCCCCTTTCTCTCCTGCTTCACCATTTTGCCCTTGTCTTTACTGGTTCCAATTTCTGGAAGGAGAACCAGTGGACTACAGGTGAATGGGGCAAGGTATTACTTTTTATCTTTTGTGCATTTTACTGTGGGGGCCACAATGGGGACATTATAGTGTGTGAGTTCCACTAGGTGGACATTACACTGTGTGGAGGCACAAAGGACCTTGGTGGGCAAGGCCAAAATGAGCATGGAACCAGTTAGAGGTCTAGTTTTTTCAAATTTTACTGATTCTGTCCCTTTTTGGTACTCTGAAAGTTGGGAGGAATGCATTGAGCACCACCACAGCACAGTACCTATGTACTTACAGATCTTACATCATTCTTTCCCTGTTGTACAACCACACCCTATTGCTACAACTAAGTAGTGGTTAACTTCCCTGGTGCTGAGCTCTGTTGCTATGCAATACAATATTTATTCCTGGCTGTTTCTGATGAACATATCATGGTTCTGACTACTGGCTAGTCCTAGGTTTCTGACTAGATTTTTGGATTCTATGACCGGCATTTAAGGTACTTATCCTGTGCCCCACTCCTGGCTACCTTAGTCCATCCATCCTGACTGCTCACCTGGTGACAAGCTTTAACTCCATTCCTAACTACTCTTCATTCCTGGTTTTGCCTCTTTCTCCTAGTGTCTCCTTGTTCCAAACTGTTTCTGGTCATTGTTCCTGAAATTTCTTAGTTCCATCTAAGGCTTGAAACAGGAAGTGTTTAAGGGGGTCAGATTTTACTAGGATCTTGGGCCTACTGAGTAGACATGGGTGAACCTCTGAAGATTCGTTTAGTTTTGGGTTCAGACCAAAGATTTTTTTTTGGGTTGAAACAGTTCCCTGTATTCTGGCAGTAAAGTACAGAACAGAACATGTCAGAGCAAGCTGCAGGAGGAATGATGTTCAGCTGTGTAGGGATAGTAGCATCAGCCATACAGTATATGGAACATGACAGAAAAGGAGACAGCATCAGTAGTATGACTGGACTTCTGATATATAACCAGCAACCCCAAATCCACTGGCAAACTGTATTGCAGTCTATGAGAGATTCACCACATTACTGAGACCAGCTTCAATATTAATATTCCTATGACAAGCCTGGGAGCTCCTGCAATATCTCCACGCGGGAGCCAGCCTGCAACGTGAAAGGTATAGGGCTGGGACAGTTTAAATACTTTGGAGGGGGGGCTTACAGGTAGTAATGCCCGTGATCAGAGTGGACTCCGATGGCAGGCATTAGCTATGGTGGCCGCTCTGAAGACCTGGCATCCGCCGTTGTAGTACGGTGAATGTCGGGAAGGGGTTTGCAACGCCGGGACACCCTCTCCTCCCAGCCCAGAGCCTACAGCATTGCCCCACTCCCGCCACTGCCGGTTTCCTGCAGTGGCCACCCAGCTCCTCGGAACTTGTTTTTTTCCATCACCTCGCCTCCCACAAAAAAAAAAAATAAAATGAGATCTAAAAGTTGTATGCATCAGTAAACTGTACTCCACACAAAAAAAGAGCCCTCATACAGCAAATTTAAAAAATTACTTATATATATATATATATATATATATATATATATATATATATTATTGCAGCAAGAATATGGTAACCCCTACATAAATATGATATTGCCATAATTGTAACAACCTGTTACAGTCAGTGGGCCTGTATATAGGGCTACAGATACTCATTGTGCTGTTTGGTGACATAGTGAGTACCACACTCAACATGGACCAGAGGAAGCGAAGGAAAGAGTTGTCTCAGGAGCTTAGAAAGAAAATTATAGACAAGCATGTTAAAGGTAAAGGTTATAAGACCATCTCCAAGCAGCATGATGTTCCTGTGACTACAGTTGCACATATTATTCAGAAATTTAAGATCTATGGGACTGTAGCCAACCTCCCTGGACTTGGCCACAGGAGGAAAATAGATGACAAATCAAAGAGAAGGATAATACGAATGGTAACAAAAGAGCCCAGAAAAACTTCTAAAGAGAATAAAGGTGAACTTCAAGCACAAGGAACATCAGTGTCAGATCGCACCATCCGTCATTGTTTGTGCCAAAATGGACTTCATGGGAGACGACCAAGGAGGACACCATTGTTGAAAAATCATAAAAAAGCCAGACTGGAATTTGCCAAACTACATGTTGACAAGCCACAAAGCTTCTGGGAGAATGTCCTATGGACATATGAGACAAAAATCGGAATTTTTGGCACGGCACATCAGCTCTATGTTCACAGACGGAAAAATGAAGCATATATTAAAAAGAACACTGTCCCTACTGTGAAACATCATCGAGGCTCTGTTATGTTATGGGGCTTGTGACAACTTGGGGGAATTAGTCTCAAAATGGCGACAGACTCCTGGTCCGGACAGCGGTGGTTCGTGGTACTGGGCGCCGGAAAGATGGGCCCTTTTGAGACAGAGCGTCTCTCTCTGTCCTTGGCTGGCCCACCATCTCCTGCTCCCTGCAGGATACTCCAGCCTTCTGGAGTTACGCACCTCACCCAAAGGTGTGGCTGAGGGCCTTTTCAGGGCTGGCCTGGGTCGCTCCCTAGCGCCCTCTAGGTTCACATACTCACAGGCTGCTTTGCTGCATCTGCCACAGGGTGTCTCGAATCTGTGCAGGGTACAATGAAATCTCAAAACTATCAAGGGACACAAGAGAGAAATGTGCTGCCCAGTGTCAGAAAGCTTGCTCTCAGTCGCAGTTCATGGGTCTTGCAACAGGATAATGACCCAAAACACACAGCTAAAAACACCCAAGAATGGCTAAGAGGAAAACATTGGACTATTCTGAAGTGGCCTTCTATGAGCTCTGACCTAAATCCTATTGAGCATCTTTGGAAGGAGCTGAAACATGCCGTCTGGAAAAGGCACCCTTCAAACCCGAGACAACTGGAGCAGTTTGCGCATGAGGAGTGGCCAAAATACCTGTTGAGAGGTGCAGAAGTCTCATTGACAGTTACAGGAATCGTTTGATTGCAGTGATTGCCTCAAAAGGTTGTGCAACAAAATATTAAGTTAAGGGACCAAACCATCATTTCTGTCCTGGCCTGTTTCATGAGTTTTCTTTTTTTAAAAATTCTGTTGAAGCATGGTTGAAAAGCAATGTCTGAGTTTCATTTGTTCATTTTCATAGAATTTTTATATATTATTACTTTTGTCAGATTCAAGTTATTTATGTGACCATTGTGGGTTTTTCTTTCATTAAACGAAGGGTACCAACAATTTTGTCCACGTGTGTATATATTTATATACACACTAGTTTTAACTAAAAGTAATTTTATGGAAATATTAAGATTTAATTGTCACATGAATATGATGCAGTCTCATAGAAAATCTCAGCATATTAATGTAAATATCCAATGTGGTCTGGAATTCTTAAAACTGTCATATTTGTTTTCATACAGGCAGTGGAGTGGCTTACCCAACTCCACCACCTTATGGAATTGGCATGTCACAGCTCTCAGGTATAGTGCAATAAATACGTTAACAAACTGTATATGTTTTTTTTGTAAGGGGGGTATCCTTTTATGTGTCCATTTCACATATACATCAAGAGCATTAACCCCTTGCTGCCACATCCAGTTTTGTCCTCTATGAGACAGCCCAATTTTTCTAATCTGACATTTATCACTTTGTGTGGTAATAACTTGAGAATGCTTTACTTATCCAAGTGATTTATGTTAGTGATACATTTTGGTTGATATATTTTACATTTATATATTAAGAAAATTCCAAATTTGACAGAAAATTTCAATTTCTCTGCTTTTAAGACATATAGTCATACCAGAAAAAAAATTTTTTAATACTTAACATTTACCATATATCTACTATGTTTTTATTTTATTATTTTTAACATCCTGTTACAATATTCCATATTTTTTGGACTATAAGACACACTGGACAATAAAACGCACCTAGGTTTTAGAGGAGGAAAATAGGACAAAAAAAATTTTGAAGCAAAAAATGTGGTAAAATATTTAACATAAATAACATATGGGAGTTGTAGTGTTGCAACAGCTGCAAGGCCACATTGACAGGTGGCCCTGCAGTGGAATTTGCTTATGTTAATGTTAACCCCTTCCCGCTGGTGGCATTTTTTGATTTTTGCTTTTGACTCCCTGCCTTCCAAACCCCATTACTTTGTTATTTTTCAGTTCACATAGCCATATGAGGGCTTAATGTTTGTGGGACAAACTGTTCTTCATAATGCTTCCTTTTATTATTATGTAGAATGTACTGGGAAGCTGGAAAAAAAAAATCAGAATGGGGAGGCATTGGAGACATTTAAGTGACTTATTTAGGGCTTCGTTTTTATGGGGTTCGCTGTGCAACCAAAATGACAAGTCACCTATATTCGGTATGCTTCTGGGGATACCAAATTTATATACACTACCATTCAAAAGTTTAGGGTCACTTAGAAATTTCCTTCTTTTTGAAAGAAAAGCACAGTTTTTTTCAATGAAGATAACATTAAATGAATCAGAAATACACTCTATACATTGTTAATGTGGTAAATGACTATTCTAGCTGCAAATGTCTGGTTTTTAATGCAATATCTACATAGGTGTATAGAGGCCCATTTCCAGCAACCATCACTCCAGTGTTCTAATGGTACATTGTGTTTGCTAACTGTGTAAGAAGGCTAATGGATGTTTAGAAAACCCTTGAAAACCCTTGTGCAAGTATGTTAGCACAACTGAAAACAGTTTGGCTGGTTAGAGAAGCTATAAAACTGACCTTCCTTTGAGCTAGTTGAGAATCTGGAGCATTACATTTGTTGGTTCGATTAAACTCTCAAAATGGCCAGAAAATGAGAACTTTCAAGTGAAACTCGACAGTCTATAGAAATGAAGGCTATTCCATGCGAGAAATTGCCAAGAAACTGAAGACTTCCTACAACGGTGTGTTCTACTCCCTTCAGAGGACAGCACAAACAGGCTCTAACCAGAGTAGAAAGAGAAGTGGGAGGCCCCGCTGCACAACTGAGCAACAAGACAAGTACATTAGAGTCTCTAGTTTGAGAAATCGACGCCTCACAGGTCCTCAACTGGCAGCTTCATTAAATAGTACCCGCAAAACGCCAGTGTCAATGTCTACAGTGAAGAGGCGACTCAGGGATGCTGGCCTTCAGGGCAGAGTGGCCAAGAAAAAGCCATATCTGAGACTGGCTAATAAAAGGAAAAGATTAATATGGGCAAAAGAACACAGACATTGGACAGAGGAAGATTGGAAAAAAGTGTTATGGACAGACGAATCGAAGTTTGAGGTGTTTGGATCACACAGAAGAACATTTGTGAGATGCAGAACAACTGAAAAGATGCTGGAAGAGTGCCTGACGCCATCTGTCAAGCATGGTGGAGGTAATGTGATGGTCTGGGGTTGCTTTGGTGCTGGTAAAGTGGGAGATTTGTACAAGGTAAAAGGGATTTTGAATAAGGAAGGCTATCACTCCATTTTGCAACGCCATGCCATACCCTGTGGACAGCGCTTGATTGGAGCCAATTTCATCCTACAACAGGACAATGACCCAAAGCACACCTCCAAATTATGCAAGAACTATTTAGGGAAGAAGCAGGCAGCTGGTATTCTATCTGTAATGCAGTGGCCAGCGCAGTCACCAGATCTCAACCCCATTGAGCTGTTGTGGGAGCAGCTTGACCGTATGGTACGCAAAAAGTGCCCATCAAGCCAATCCAACTTGTGGGAGGAGCTTCTGGAAGCATGGGGGGAAATTTCTCCAGATTACCTGAGCAAATTAACAGCTAGAATGCCAAAGGTCTGCAATGCTGTAATTGCTGCAAATGGAGCATTCTTTGACGAAAGCAAAGTTTGAAGGACAAAATTATTATTTCAAATAAAAATCATTATTTCTAACCTTGTCAATGTCTTGACTATATTTTCTATTCATTTTGCAACTCATTTGATAAATAAAAATGTGAATTTTCATGGAAAACACAAAATTGTCTGGGTGACCCCAAACTTTTGAACGGTAGTGTAGTTTTATTTACATTTTTACCCCTTAAAGAGGATGTCCGGGATAAATTGAAATCCCGGACATCCTCTACACTAATCTAAACACCCTTCCCCTCCTACTCTATAAAAAACATACTGTAAATCAAAAATGTATATTTAGCAATATTCCTGGGGCGGTCATGTGACTGCCTCAGGGACATTTTCTGATTATGTCTCTGGAGGAA
Source organism: Leptodactylus fallax (assembly GCA_947044405.1). Classification (NCBI taxonomy): domain Eukaryota; kingdom Metazoa; phylum Chordata; class Amphibia; order Anura; family Leptodactylidae; genus Leptodactylus; species Leptodactylus fallax. The sequence continues at coordinate 8,715,342 of CAMRHE010000016.1, forward strand.
AAATATTTTTATAAGTTTGTAGACTGAGCATTTTTAGACACATTGATACCTAATGTGTATGTGTTTCACAGTAATTTACTACTTTTATATGTATTCTAGGGAAAGGTGGGTGATCAGAACTTTTAGGTTTTTTTTATTTATTTTTTTTACTATTTTATTAGCCCCCCTAGGAGCTTGAATCAGCAGTCATTTGATTGCAAGTCCTATAGACTGCAATACAACTGAGATTCACTACATTACTATTGAAGCTGGTCATAGACAAGTCTGGGAGCCTTCATAAGGCTCCTGGTTGACAGAGCAACAGGTCGGCACCCATGATCTCGCTGCGCAGGAGCCAGCCTGCAACATGAAAGGTACAGTACTGGTGGGGACCAGCCCCGGGGGAAGTTTTAATACTTTAGGGGAGGGCTTACAGATAGTAATGACTGTGATCAGAGTAGCTATGGCGGCTACTCTGAAGCAGAGTGGCTGCCATCATCTTTAAAGCCCCGGCATCCGCCATAGTAGTAGGGTAAATGTTGGGAAGGAATTAGCACTGTCGGGATACCCTCTCCTCCCAGCCCAGAGCCAGCAGCATCACCCCACTCCTGCCACTGTCGGCTTCCTGCAGTGGCCACCCAGCTCCTCTGCCCCCCCCCCACATTTGGACTACATTCAAACTATAACACAAACCCCATTTTCCTCCTAAATTTGGGGGAAAAAAGTGTGTCTTATAGTCTGAAAAATACAGTAATGTTTTTTATTCTGTTCAGTCAGTGCTGTTAAAAATTTAAAAAAAATACAGGAGAGACTTGTTTTTTTCCATCACCTCGCCTCCCACAAAAAAAGAATAAAATAAGATCTAAAAGTTGTATGCATCAGTAAACGGTACTCCACACAAAAAATATATAGATATACAGTGCCTTGCGAAAGTATTCGGCCCCCTTGAACTTTTCAACCTTTTGCCACATTCCAAGCTTCAAACATAAGGATATAAAATTTTTATTTTTGGTGAAGAATCAACAACAAGTGGGACACAATTGTGAAGTGCAACGAAATTTATTGGTTATTTTAAACTTTTGTAAAAAATAAAAAACTGAAAAGTGGGGCGTGCAATATTATTCGGCCCCTTTACTTTCAGTGCAGCAAACTCACTCCAGAAGTTCGGTGAGGATCTCTGAATGATCCAATGTTGTCCTAAATGACTGATGATGATAAATATAATCCACCTGTGTGTAATCAAGTCTCTGTATAAATGCACCTGCTCTGTGATAGTCTCAGGGTTCTGTTTAAAGCGCAGAGAGCATCATGAAGACCAAGGAACACACCAGGAAGGTCCGTGATACTGTTGTGGAGAAGTTTAAAGCTGGATTTGGATACAAAAAGATTTCCCAAACTTTAAACATCCCAAGGAGCACTGTGCAAGCGATCATATTGAAATGGAAGGAGTATCAGACCCCTGCAAATCTACCAAGACTCGGCTGTCCCTCTAAACTTTCATCTCAGACAAGGAGAAGACTGATCAGAGATGCAGCCAAGAGGCCCATGATCACTCTGGATGAACTGCAGAGATCTACAGCTGAGGTGGGAGAATCTGTCCATAGGACAACAATCAGTCGTACACTGCACAAATCTGGCCTTTATGGAAGAGTGGCAAGAAGAAAGCCATTTCTCAAAGATATCCAAAAAAAGTCTTGTTTAAAGTTTGCCACAAGCCACCTGGGAGACACACCAAACATGTGGAAGAAGGTGCTCTGGTCAGATGAAACCAAAATCGAAATTTTTGGCCACAATGCAAAACGATATGTTTGGCGTAAAAGCAACACAGCTCATCACCCTGAACACACCATCCCCACTGTCAAACATGGTGGTGGCAGCATTATGGTTTGGGCCTGCTTTTCTTCAGCAGGGACAGGGAAGATGGGTAAAATTGATGGGAAGATGCATGGAGCCAAATACAGGACCATTCTGGAAGAAAACCTATTGGAGTCTGCAAAAGACCTGAAACTGGGACGGAGATTTATCTTCCAACAAGACAATGATCCCAAACATAAAGCAAACTCTACAATGGAATGGTTCACAAATAAACGTATCCAGGTGTTAGAATGGCCAAATCAAAGTCCAGACCTGAATCCAATCGAGAATCTGTGGAAAGAGCTGAAAACTGCTGTTCACAAACACTCTTCATCCAACCTCACTGAGCTCGAACTGTTTTCCAAGGAAGAATGGGCAAGAATTTCAGTCTCTCGATGTGCAAAACTGATAGAGACATACCCCAAGCGACTTGCAGCTGTAATCGCAGCAAAAGGTGGCGCTACAAAGTATTAACTTAAGGGGTCGAATAATTTGGCACGCCCCACTTTTCAGTTTTTTATTTTTTACAAAAGTTTAAAATATCCAATAAATTTCATTCCACTTCACGATTGTGTCCCACTTGTTGTTGATTCTTCACCAAAAAATTTAAATTTTATATCCTTATGTTTGAAGCCTGAAATGCGGCAAAAGGTTGAAAAGTTCAAGGGGGCCAAATACTTTCACAAGGCACTGTATTGCTGCAAGAATATGGTAACCCCTACATAAATATGATATCGCCGTAATTGTAACAACCTGATGAAAAAAAAAAAATCACCATGTAATTTTTAATACAGAGTGAACATCACAAAAACAAATTACACTGTCACACCAAAAACATTAATAACAGCTAAACAAAAATGTGTAATGTATATAATACTAGTTTTAACAAAGTCATTTTATGGAAGTAATATTTAATTGTTACATGGATATGATGCAGTCTTATAGTAAATCTCTGCATATCAATGTAAGTATCCAATGTTGTCTGGAATTCTTAAAAATTTCATATTTGTTTTCATACAGGCAGTGGAGTGGCTTACCCAACTCCACCACCATATGGAATTGACATGTCACAGCCTTCAGGTATAGTGCAATAAATACATTTACATATATGTTTTTTTTTTGGAAAGGGGGGTATCCTTTTATGTGTCCATTTCACATATACATCAAGAGCATTAACCCCTTGCTGCCACAGCCAGTTTTGTCCTCTATGGCACAGCCCAATTTTTCTAATCTGACATCTGTCACTTTGTGTGGTTATAACTTGAGAATGCTTTCACTTATACAAGTGATTTATGTTAGTGATACATTTTGGTTGATATAGTTAACATTTATATATTAAGAAAATTCCAAAATTGACAGAAAAGTTAAATTTCTCTGCTTTTAAGACATATAGTCATACCATACAAAATAGTTAATACTTAACATTTACCATACTGTATGTCTCCTTTATATTTTTATTTTGTTATTTTTAACATCCTTTTATTTTTGTAGGACATTAGAAGACTTATAATTTTAGTATTAAATTTTCAAAAAAAAATTGAAAATTCTATTTATAGAGACCAGTTCAGTTCTAAAGTGACTGAGTGACCTATATAAAAGAATTTCAGAAACTGCACCCCTTAAAGGATTCAAAACTGCTTTCTGGAACTGTATTAACTTTTTAGGGTGTTCCACAGGAATGAAAGCAGCATGGATGTGAAATGTATTTTTCTTTTTCAATTGTATTCTTTTTTTTTCCTGTATCACAGCAAGGAGTAACAGAATAACAAAACTCAATATTTATTACTGTGAATCCGCAGTTTGTAGAAATATCCCATATGTGACCCTAGTGTGCCATCTGACTCATACACAGTCCTCAGGAATGAAAGAGAGACTTATGGGTTTTAAGGGCTTAATTTTATTATTATTTATTATTTATGTATTTTTCAGGCACAATGTAAGGTTTGCAGGGGTCTTGCGGTGGTAAAACGTAGGAAACACCCCTCAAAAGACCCCATTTTGGAAACTACACCTCAAGGACTTCATCTAGGAATATTGTGACTATTTTGACCCCACTATTGTCTTATAGAAGTCAGACACAGGGTGGTGAAATTGAAAAATTGTGGTTTGTTTCAAAATGCATTGCTATAACCCTAGATTTTTTTATTCTCATGATGGTTAATAGGTGAAAAAGCACCCCACTATTTCTTATGTAACTATCAGCAGTTCCTAATATATTGTTTTAAGCCCCTTGCAGACAACCGTGCTGTGGGTCAGTGTGCTATCCGTGCATTTCATGGATAGCACACTGAACCATTCTTTTCTATGGGCCCATACACACCACCGTGATTTTCACAGTCCCGTGTGTGGGCCGACAGTCCGGGCCGCATCAGATAGGACAGGTCCTATTTTGCGGCCCGTGCTTCTGTGGCTCCTATTCATTTAATGAAAGGGGCGGTGGAAGCACAGCCTGTGCATGTGCAGCACACTAGGATATCCCCGTGTCCCCCGTGTGCAGCCCATGCTTTTAATTTATGGCAGGCCAGTTGCAGCAGGTTCGTCTGCAACCGGTCTTAAACTGCTGTATGCTCACAGACAGGGCTCAGAAGAAAATGAGTGCCATTTGAATTTTGGAGCATAGATTATATTGTTATGGTTTCCAAGCACCATGTAAAATTTCCAGAGCCCCAAAAGTACTAATACAATAGAAACCCCACAAAGCAAGCCCATATTTGGAAACTACAATCCTTAAGGAATTGTTGTGATTGCTTTGACTCCTCAGGTGTTTCAGAGAATGCATTAACACAAGGCTGTGAAAGCTAGCTGTGATGATAAGAGCCCCAGATATGTATTTCTTGTACTACTACTTGCTCATATTTTGTAGTTTCCGTTTGTTATCAGTTTCGAGGAATGTGGTATGTGGACTCTGTAATCAACAACCCTTTGTAGTCCAATTTATAGCTCCATTTGCATACCTTTGTTACACTCATTGTTACAGCAGGGAGGAGTTCCTGCAAGGATGTGGTGGGGAAGCTCTGGGCACTCCAGGCCCAGATGTCATGGAGCCGACAGCCCTAACAAAAGGATTATGGTTTTATGACAATATCTTTCCTGGGGAACCTCTTACAGTCACCCCAATAAATTCCCCAGATCCGCCAGGCCTAGGCACACGTTTAGAGCCCACACATGTCACGGTTCAAAGCCCGAAAAAGGTCCAGACACTGATCTCCTTACCCAAAGGGGATTGGGGTGTCATTCTTTGTGTCTACATGATGGGGATCTCACCACGAACCCCATCATACCTCCTGCCCAACATTACAATCATCGGATGTGAAGGTACGAGGAAAGATGGTTATAGAGAGTTTAGGAAGGAGGGCGGGGCTCCTCCACCTAGTGACATCACTTAGGGAGGAGACTTTCTTTAGTTAAAAGTTCTCAACCAGGAAAAGGTGGGTCTTTTGTCTTTGTTGTTCCTGGAGGAGATGTGAGGGCAGGTCATGGTGCAGACTCCAACCATGTGGCCTAGACATGCGGTCTAGCATTGAGGCCTGAGACTCTGTTATCCTGGAAGAGATGTAACAGCATGTAGGAGACACATGCTCTGTAACTTGCTTAAGGAAGAACCCTGAAGCCTACCACATGGGCTCAGAGAAACGGTCTACCTACTTGTTCTGGTAATTTTCTATATGGTCTTCTTCTGCTGAACGTCATCTGAACAGCAATGCCCAGAGCCAAGGGGGTGCTGCCACTGGAATAGCATGCTTGGATGCATGCTTTTGGACTAAATCTAAGTACGCGCCCTGAGCTCAACATTCGGAGCCCAGAGAACCAATCACAGGCTTGTGTTGGTAATATTTCCTTTTCTTCTGTTTATTCCCATTTTTATTTTGTGCACCATGTCATGTTACTTTCCCCTTGTATTTGCTTGATAACCGCTACATATATTTTCAGCATGTGCTAAGTGTCTAGTACCGACCCCTTTAGGGGGTTAATAAATATATAAAATTTAGAAACCTCGTTTCGTATTATCCTATGAGCCCAGAACACTCACTCGTGGTGGGTGTGAGGTAATTGAAGCGATCTCAGGTGCGCCTTCACACTAGCCTGTTTGTTTTCATGAGGGTTAATAGGTAAAAAAGCACCCCCACCATTGGTATGGTAACAAAACCCCGTAAGTTGTCATAAACTGCTGTTTGTGCACACTGCAGGGCAGATGTTGTTGGAATGGTTTTTGGGTGTCATGTTGCATTTGCAGAGCCCATAAAATACCAATACAATGGGAATGCTTGATCCCTGATAGTGACCCCATTTTGAAAACTACACCCCTCAAGGAATTTTTTGAGAGGTGTGTCATAGAATTTATTTACACAGGGCATAGTAGGATAAAGCACCCCACTATTTGTGAAATTTCTCTTAAGTACATCAATACCCTATTTATGGTCAAAAACTGGAAAATGTAGGGCTCAGAAGGGAAGGGGCGCCATTTGGTTTAGGTGTGCAGATTTTGCTGTCTTTTTTGCAAAACCTGTATAAAGGAACCTATGATGATAACTGATGCAATTTTGTAGTTTCCTAGTTATTTTGGGTGTAATAATAATAGTAATTTTGTTTGGGTTTTTCCAAGTTATATTGTGGGGTCATATATAAACTGTGCGGAGTACATCAGGGAATAATACTTTATATTAGGGGGCAGTTAGTTGTTTGGGGTTGTTTTTATGGCATTCATCTAACAATTATAAACGAAATGTTAACTTCAATTTGATAATTATGGTAATACTAAACATATATAGGTATTCTTTAAAAGTTTTTTTTTTTTTGAAAAGTAGTAAAACACACCATCTTTGTCTCACTATATTCTGGGAGCCATCACACTTTTATTTGATGGAGCTGTGTAAAGGCTTGTTTTTGCAGAATGAGTTATGTTTTCTTCGGTATTATTTGGGGAGGGGGGCTAACAAGGTTTTTGATTTTTGAGTTTTGTGGTTTTGGGAGGTAAGGTGACCAAAAGAAAGCAACTGCTACCATTGTGTTTTTTGGGCTTTTTTAACTCAGTTCCCTGTGATATACAGCGGGGAAAAAAAAGTATTTAGTCAGCCACCAATTGTGCAAGTTCTTCCACTTAAAAAAGATGAGAGAGGCCTGTAATTGACATCATAGGCAGACCTCAACTATGAGAGACAAAATGAGAAAACATATCTAGAAAATCACATTGTCTGATTTTTTAAGAATTTATTTGCAAATTATGGTGGAAAATAAGTATTTGGTCAATAACAAAAGTTCATCTCAATACTTTGTTATATATCCTTTGTTGGCAATGACAGAGGTCAAACGTTTTCTGTAAGTCTTCACAAGGTTGGCACACACTGTTGCTGGTATGTTGGCCCATTCCTCTATGCAGATTTCCTCTAGAGCAGTGATGTTTTGGGGCTGTCGCTGGCCAACACGGACTTTCAACTCCCTCCAAAGGTTTTCTATGGGGTTGAGATCTGGAGACTGGCTAGTCCACTCCAGGACCTTGAAATGCTGCTTACGAAGCCACTACTTCGTTGCCCTGGCGGTGTGCTTGGGATCACTGTCATGCTGAAAGACCCAGCCACGCTTCATCTTCAATGCCTTTGCTGATGGAAGGAGGTTTGCACTCAAAATCTCACGATACATGGCCCCATTCATTCTTTCATGTACACGGATCTGTCGTTCTGGTCCCTTTGCAGAGAAACAGCCCCAAAGCATGATGTTGCCACCCCCATGCTTCACAGTAGGTATGGTGTTCTTTGGATGCAACTCAGCATTCACTCTCCTCCAAACACGACGAGTTGTGTTTCTACCAAACAGTTCTACTTTGGTTTCATCTGACTATATGACATTCTCCCAATACCCTTCTGGAACATCCAAATGTTCTCTAGCAAACTTCAGACGGGCATCAGATATGTACTGGCTTAAGCAAGGGGACACGTCTGGTACTGCAGGATCTGAGTTCCTGGCGGCGTAGTGTGTTACTGACGGTAGTCTTTGTTACATTAGTCCCAGCTTTTTGCAGGTCATTCACTAGGTCCCCCCGTGTGGTTCTGGGATTTTTGCTCACCGTTCTTGTGATCATTTTGACCCCACGGGGTGAGATCTTGCGTGGAGCCCCTGATCGAGGGAGATTATCAGTGGTTTTGTATGTCTTCCATTTTCTAATTATTGCTCCCCCAGTAGATTTCTTCACACCAAGCTGCTTGGCTATTGCAGATTCAGTCTTCCCAGCCTGATGGTGTCCATATCCACAGCTCTTTGGTCTTCACCATAGTGAAGTTTGGAGTAAAACTGTTTGAAGTTGTGGACAGGTGTCTTTTATACTGATAACAATTTCAAACAGGTGTCATTACTACAGGTAATGAGTGGAGGACAGAGGAGCCTCTTAATGAAGAAGTTACAGGTCTGAGAGAGCCAGAAATCTTGCTTGTTTGTAGGTGACCAAATTTATTTTCCACCATAATTTGCAAATAAATTCTTTAAAAAAATCAGACAATGTGATTTTCTAGATATGTTTTCTCATTTTGTCTCTCATAGTTGAGGTCTACCTATGATGACAATTACAGGCCGGCCTCATCTTTTTAAGTGGGAGAACTTGCACAATTGGTGGCTGACTAAATATTTTTTTCCCCACTGTATTATTGACCTGTTCACTTTATTCAGTGGGTCAGTATGATAAATGAGATACAAAATTTATATATTTTTAAGTTTTGCTATTTATACACAATAAGGCTAAGGCCCCATACAGCGAACCACTGCAAAAAAACACTGCGGAAAAGACTGCGGCGGAAATACATCACTTTTTTTTCTGCAGCTTTTTTCACAGAAAGTCCACAGTTTTCCTCTGCGGACTTTCTGCCTCTATTATATCTATACAGAAAACGCCAGCATTTCCATAGTTATAATTTATATGCTGTGATTTACAAAAACGTGAGAGTTTTTGAAATTGTAGCATTTCCACTGCAGTGTTTGCAGTGTTTTCGCAACGTGAGGCCCTGGCCTAAAAGTATTTGTTTAGATCATGATTTTGTGTAGCCAATTTTTAAGGCCATTTTTGATTTTTATGTCAGTGGAAATGTTTAAGGGCTTATTTGTGGGATCAGTTGATATTTTTATTGGTAGCATTTTGGGATACATATGACTTTTTTATTACTTTTTTAGGCTAAGGTCCCACGATCTGCAAAAGCTGCTTTTTTTGTTGACGATTTTGCCGCAGTTTTTTGAGCCAAAGTGAAGAGTGACTTCAAAAGGAATGGAAAATATAGGAAACACATACTTTGGCCTTCTGTTCAATCCACCCCAGACTTTGGCTCAACAAACTGTAGCAAAATCTGCAACATAAAAAACTCTTCCGCACATTGCAGATTTTGCTGCATTTTTTGAGCTAAAACCAAGAATCTCTACAAAAGGAATGGGAAATATATAGGAAGCTTCTTATACATCTACCTTCTACCTTTATCCACTCCTGGCTTTTGCTCCAAAAGGTGCAGCAAAATCTGCAACAAAAAAAAAGCTGAGTTTCTGCAATGTGGGGCTTCAGCCTTAGGCAGAAAAACCGTGGTGGAAATGCATTGCGATTTTTCCCACAGCACTTTCCACAGAAAGTCTGTAGAGTTTTGTTCTGCGGACTTTCTGCTCCCATTACACCTATAGGGAAACCATAAGTGTTGTTGTTGACATGATGCAATTTACAAAACTGCAATGGTTTTGGAAATCGCAGCATTTCCACTGCACCTATTTTTCTGCAATGTGTGGAAGGGATTTGCTAGCATCCCATCCACTTTGCAGTGACTGTAAAATGCTGCGCTTTTGACACGGCGTTTACGCCATGTGGAGCCCCGGCCTTAGTGTGTTTTTTTTTAAAGGTGTGATAAGCAAAATTTTATTTTTTTTTTTTTAATATATACACAGCATTCACCATGGTTTTATCATTTGGGTCATTAGGACACAAAAATACACACTTTTTATTTGTTCCAATAATAAAGACCTTAATAAGTGAATTAAGTTTTTTTTTTTTTTACATTAATTTTTTAAAGATTTTACTTTATTTTTAAACATTTTGAGGGGGGCTTCACTGTGCATTCCTGTGATTACATTGTATTACAACTCATTTTCATATAATACTGCCTATTAAAAACCTAATAAATAGATGGGGCCCGAGTAGCCAGACCCTTACTGATCAGACACTTATAACATGTCTTGAGGATCGGTGATAGCTTTCAGTGGATCTATCATTGTAGGAAACTATTAAAATGTAATTGCTACAATTGCCAGATCACAGTAAATCTCTGCATGTGATACCAGCTCACAGTAAATCTCTGCATATCAGTGATTATATCCCTTATTGTCTAGTCTAATTAAAATTTTCACATTTGTTTTTAATGCAGGTGCCAGAAGAGCTTATCCAGTCCCACCACTGCGGGACAGCCCGCAGGTATAGTGCTATAGATACATGCTCATATGTGAATTTTCTTGTGTGCGTCAGAGGGTGTTAAATATTTTTTATTAAATAAATAAATATACAGTACTTTATAACATAAGCATAAGACTCAGTACTGTGAAAAGTGGTTGCACATTGGGTCACCACTGCAATCTAGTGAGGTCTTTAGAAAGGGTCCTTCAAAACAATAAACACATAGTGGGATCCAGTAGGTAACTGCAAAGGGTCAAAGCCTCTTGCTGAACCATGTATAGATGGTTCTCAGAATCACTATGGCACTTTACTCCATGGCCTGTGGAACTAAGATAACCACTTTAAGGTGTAACTAAACTTTTGGACAACTTACTATATTTTCTGGCAGTATTTGGGTCATTAATAAATTTTGCAACATACTTTATTAACAAATTTTGCCTCTTTTCTGTGCAATCCTGTATTTTTTCTCTCACTCCCTTGCTTCTGTATTTAGAGCTGACCAAAAATGTTCCTTAATGTAAAATTATAAAGACTTGGAATATCCTCCAATCTACAGTACATAATATCGTCAAAAGCATCCCAGTTTAGGATGGGGGTTGGAATTGTTATGTGGATATGATGTGGTCTCATAGTAAATCTTTCCATATCAATGTAAGTATCCTGTATTGTCTAGTCATCTTAAAACTTTTATATTTGTTTCTTTATGCAGGTGTTGGAGTAGTCTATCCAACCCAACCACCAGTTGTAATTGGCGGAGCACCGCCCACAGGTATACTACAATAATAAATGTACAATTTTTTTTGCAGTGAAAGAGGGGACAAATGTTGTAAATCAAGTAAATGTGACAAAACTGCAATACATCACACAGACGCTAATGTATATAGCAGCTGTCTTAAAGGGGTTGTCTTGCCCCAAATCGAATTTGATACTGAGAGTCTAGGTCTAGGTCTTTCTTCTTTGCTGGTTAGCTACCAGCACACAAACATACCGCCCGACCAGGGCCGGCTCCAGATTTTTGTGGGCCCTTGGGCGACAGAGCCTTAGTGGGCCCCTTATGGAGCAACCCATGCGCACTGCAGCAAAAAAAAAAAATCTAAATTGCGTGTATTTTTTTTTTTTTTTTGCTGAGGCAGACCTACTGGAGTGGACTGTAATACAGTCCATTCCATACAAGTAGATAGAACCTGTTCAGACATCAGAAAGTAAAGAGGAATTTTAGGCAGACATCTGTACCGGACTCCTCTTTATTTTCTGCCCCCCGACTCATGGTGGTGGATACAGAGCAACAGCATGCCCTTGTGGCTTTCCACCCCTGATTATACTCAAATAAATGGGTCTAATCAGTGCGGCGTCTCAAGCCACGGCCTCCAAATCAGCTGCAGAATCCATGGCAAAATCAAGCAGAACACTTCTTTTAAACTGGGGGCAACTAGAAGTGGACATTTCCCCCTCCAGCTACTCCCACGGTTTAATGTCCTCCTCCAGTTGCTCCCATTTTAATGTCTCCCTCCAGTGACCCCCATTGTTTAATGTCCCCCTCCAGCTGTTTCCAGTTTAATGTTCCCCCTCAATTTGCCCCCAAAGTTTAAAATAAAAAACACTGATACTCACCTCTCCTCGCTCCCCTCATGCTCTGTCTGCAGTCTCAGTCACAGAGTATGACGTGATGACATCGCGCCTGCAGCTCCTGGGGCCGGAGCACACCGAGATGTGCTTCACACAGAGCGGTGAAGCAGGGGCTGTCCATGGACGGCTCCTGTTTCACCATTGAATTTAACTCATCTGCTCCTGCAGCGGGGATTGGTAAGTAAATAGGTCCCGTTACCTGCTGGAGTAACCCCATTTAACACACACAAAAAAAAAAAAAAAATTCTGCAGCCAGCACCCGGCAGCCCAGTGGGCCCCCTCAGGAGCTTGGGGCCCCAGCACTTGCCCAGGTAAGTCGGGAGCTGACGCCGGTCCTGCTCCCGACCATCCTAGATTCAGCAGGATAGTCCTTGAGTTTGGGTGCTGGGAGGCATGTCCCAGCTTTAATTCTACAGAGTTGAATATAATTGTGAAGCAGGATGTCGTCTACTGCCTGCTTCAACATTCAGCCTCTGTCTCTGTTGCCAGCAGCAACTATTGTGAACAGCACAAGAATTAAGAAGATTCTCTGGTCTGATTGATGGGTGACTGATCGCTGGGACCCCCACTGATCACAAGAATAGGGATCTCTGAGTTCACTGTTTGACTGGAGCAACTGTCACGCATGCATGCCGCAGCATCATTTAACTCTATGGGACTACTGGAGATAGCCAAGCACAGTACTCAGCTTCTCTTCCATAGTTCTATAGACATTGAATGAAGCTCCATTAAGTCAGCAGACATGGGACCCTGTTCTCATTATCCAGGGAAAAGGAGATACGTTACAGTCTTGTGATAACCCCTTTAACTTCTATCATGCTATGGAAATATTAAGATTTATTTGTTACATGGATATAATGCAGTCTTGTACTAAGTCTTTAGATATAAATATAAGTATACCTTGTTGTTTAGTCTTCTTAACATTTTCCTATTTGTTCTTTATCTAGGCGCTAAAGTAGTTTATCCTGCACCAGCACCAGCTGTAGTTGGAGGGGCAGCACCCACAGGTATCATACAATAAATACACATGCAATTTATTCCTTTTTTTTCCGGGGGGTATGGGATGAAATCATTTTTAAAACCAATTAAAGCATCATTCACATGAAAGACGCAAAACGATTATGAAAAACATTTTTTTCATGGCCGTCTTGCACTTGAGGGGCACCCGTTTTCACAGATCCCCCATACATTTCATAAGTGATCCATAAAAATGGCCAAAATTAGGACATGATCTATATTTTGATACGTGTGAATCTAGCCTAAATAGGACACAACTGCAATATCTGGCACAGGTGCTGCTATATGTGGTTCGGTAGTATTACCAATCAATAGGCAGCACGGGAATTTATAAACTCAGTGGATTACCTCAGCATTTTTGCTGCATTTGTTCTAGTTTTGACAACTTTTTAACCCTTAGTGACCAATCACGCATATGGACGTCATTGGTTGCATGGGGGAGTATAGAGGAGGCTCTGGAGCTGAGAAGTCCATATCTGGCACATTCCAGCTGTGTTTTACAACTGACACCTGCTGCCAATGGCCCCAATCTGCAAAGAATGGTCTAGTAGAAGTCTACTATTGCTGTACTTACACTTCTCAGATTTGGTGAGTAATTTACTGCAGTGGTTAGATATGCTATTGTAGTGAAAGATGCATGGTAAGTAAACTTATTTATTATTTAGGTATTTATTTCTCTTGCTTACATAGCACCAACATATTCCGCAGCACTTTACAGATATTGTCATCACTCACTGTCCCCAGTAGGGCTCACAATCTATATTTCCTATCAGTATGTCTTTGCAGTTTAGAAGAAACATGTAGTATCCAGAAGAAAGTTGTTTGTATCTGTTGAAATTTTTACACCTGTGGTACAGCGGTGTGGTTTTCATTTAAAGAGGACCTTTCATGTCGTCTAAGGTAGGCAGTGTTATATACCATAGTAGAGCTGACAGAGAGCTGAATATAGTGCACTAAAACTTTGCTGGTGTCTCCCCCCTGTTGCAGAGATATCGGTGCCTTTAGTTTCGGATACCAATTTCGCCTATACTGTCAGCATCATCGCTGGGAGGTGAGGAACACCACCCTTCACAGAGCATGTCTAATAGTATTGTACTGTCTGGGGGGGGCGTTTCTCACCGACTAGCGGTAGCTCTGCGATATGGGGCGGAGGGGAATACTGGCAAAGCTGAAAGTGAGCGAAATTCAGTGCACCGTCAGCATTACTATGGTATATACCATTCCTTGCCTTAGAGGACATGAAAGGTCCTCTTTAAAAGCCAGCTAGCAGTATTTTTTTTATACTTATTCTTGGGTAAGTGCTAAAATGAAACAATAATTAATCATGTATGGGTAATAGAACACAGAGGAGAATAAAGCATTTTGTTTAAAGGGAGTCTTCCACCTTCCTTAGGAATAATTCACACCATAGTGATAAACAGCACACCTTTATTATGTATGTCACATTTGGAAAAAAAAACAACTTTGAGGTTTTATGCAAATTAGGCATTTGGTGCACTGGGGGCGGGACTTGAGCTCCCTAGAGCACAGCTCTTGCCAGTCAGACTCCTACCATCTCCTGCCTGTGCCACCCTATGCAGTGAGAGTTGATAATCTATCAACCATCCTACTTGAGCAGTGCTCTAGGAAGCTAAAGGCCCATCCCCAGTGCACCAACTTCTTAATTTGCATAAGGCATTAAAGTTGTTTTCCTTCAAATCTACAAAAGTGATAAACATCATACCTTTGTTATGTATATCAGTATAATGTGGTGGCAGCAGTTTAAAATACATGGGGGAGATGGTAGACTCCCTTTAAGGCTTTGTTGGAACAATGCAGCTTTTGTGCATATTTTGCATGCAGTTTTTAAAGAGTCTGTCACCACAATTTTCCCTATTGAACTATAAACAGAGTCAGATAGCTGGGGTTCATGTGAATATAATGCTTTTTCTGCTTCCCAATTGGTACTTCTGTTGCTGAGATATTAGCCTTTTCCTGATATGCTAATGAGCTATTTGGTGCAATGGGGACATCACCATTGCTCTCATCCCACCAAAGAGCTACCTACCTGCTATGACTTACAGGGCCAGGCATTTCAATCATAGTAGTACAGTATGGCAGGTAAAAGTTTGTGAGGATCCCGCACCCTCCAAGGCAGAGACTCGCTTTATAGGGCTTTGCTGTCAAATAGGCACAACACTATGAATTCCTTGGAATTGTATAGTCCTGGCAGCTTGCGTTTCCTAATTGAGGGAAAAAAAAAAAAAAAAAGTGTACAATTTGGTCTATAGTGGTGGTTTTCAACCTGTGATACATGTACACCTGGGGACATGCCCCGCTATCTCCAAACTACTATTATACTCTGGATATATACCCAGAGTATAATTAGTGGAGGCCCAAGAGAGCTGAGTAAACATAATAAACAGTGTTATTCACCTCCCCTGGACTCCAGCGTGGGTTCCCTGTAATTGGGCTTCAACTGTCATGTGGGTCATGCAGCATCATGACACTTGCTTCTATGCATCATGGCTGACGTCAGGAGGCCAGAGGAAGCCCAAAGAGGATGGGGACCCACACCAGAGCCCTGCGAAGGTAAATAAAATTTTTTGTTATGTTTACTCGCCTCCCCTGGGCATGCAATTATTATACTCTGGGGTCTGAAGAGACCCCAGAATATAATAGTAGTTTCTGGGTGACAACCCCCCAAAAAAATTTGGGGTTTGGCTGAAACTAAATTGTTGGAAAATTTGAAATAAGAACTAACTCATTCCTATGTATGTGGGATTTTTTTCATTTTAATAGTGTACAGGCCACTCTGGGACATTATACTGTATGGACAAGATTCTGTGGGACATTATATTGTGTGAAGGGCTGCAATGCGATATTGTACTATGGGGGCACTATGTGACAATATACTGCATGGGGACTACTATAGGACATTACAGTGTGTGGAGGGGCCACTATGGGATATTATATGGTATGGAGAAGGTTCTGTGGGACATTATACTTTGTGGAGGGCCACAATACAACATTATACTTAGCGATGAGCGAAGTTTTCAAAAATCTGATTCGGCAACTTCGCCAAATTTTCCGATACGATTCTATTCGATCCACATTAAATTGCAGCGAATAAACAGTAATTTCCTGTTTGCAGAGAGTTGGGGTGGGTGGCAAAATGGCAGAACCCCTTGGATGCCGCGATCATCTTTGACCACTGCATCCAAGGTATTGAAACCCCCGATCGGTTATGGAGTGTGACTAATCATATTGGCCACACTTAGACTCTGAATAGTAACTCCATATGGCATTACTTTCAGGTGTCTCATCAACCATATCCTCATATGAATGAATTCCAGCCAAGACCTGGATGGCTTGTTTTCTATGAACTCTTTCTGTATTATCTCATTGTGTTTTCTTCCATAGTTGCTGGTTAGGATGCTGCCTGATTCCTTTCTGTATGGACAGCTGTAAGGATGTTGACCATTACTGTCCCAGCTGCAACCATTACCTATCCAAATACAAAAAGCTTTGAATACGATCCCTCAATTGTACAGAAAAATAAGAATATTTTTTACTGCAATATAAAATGTTTTACATGTGTGTAAAAGTTTTAGGTAGGTGTGGACAAATGCTGCAATTTGGAATGCTTTCAAAAATAGTTTATCTTTGTCAATTAACAAAATTAAGTGAATGAACGAAACAGGCATTCAAATGAAATCAATATTTGAGGTGCCCACCCCTTTAGAGGAGGAGTCCTGGGATTGATGATATCTCAAAATCATCCAGTCTGGGATTACATGAAGAGACAGAAGGGACCATCTCCCTGCCAAAATCTGTGTGCAAGCGTACCAAGAAGAATTGATGGATGGTAAAGGGTGGTCGCACCAAATATTGATGTGATTTAGATTTCACTTTTGTTCATTCACTTCATTTTTAATTGACAAAAATAAACTATTAACATTTCTATTTTTTTCCCACACCAGCCTAAAACTTTTGCACAACAATGTAGTTCATCTCAATATATAAGTGGTTACCTTGTATGAGCTCCTAAGCATATGTAAACTGCATTAATAACCATATGCATTGTGAATCAGATATTAAATGTTAGTTTTTTTCTGCTTAGTCATTGTTGAAGGAGAATTCTACATCCAATTTTACATAGGAAACAATGTCCACTTTACAGATATTTGTACAGTTAAGGCCTAAGAACATGGCTGTATCTGGAACCTTTAGGACACCAGGATCCCATGGAACAGCACCCATAACCTGTCCTATACAAGTCTATAGTCCTATACTAATCCTGACCAGTTTATAATATCATATTTCATCTGTGACCAAGATATGATTTGCAGCTTTTTGCATGTTATAGGTTCTTTCTTTAACTTCATATGATCTATCCATTGATCTATTACAAAGTAATGTTATCCCAAGCCATAGAGATGCCTCCAGAAGTCCATGGCACAGAGATATTGCCAGCCACACATGCACCATAGAGATGTTACAGATGTTCTCTGTATTCTAGACACAGTTACCTGCCACAAATTTTCCCCAGAGTGTCTTCTACAGGTGCATGTAACAGATGTCATGCATACACATTCATGTCTCCCTAGTCTCCAGAGTGCCCCTGTTCACACATACAGGTCCCCCAGAGGCTCCAAGCTGTGTGTACAATAGAATGTATATGGCAGCTTTGGTGAATTTTTTCTATATATGGATCCAGTACAGGAGCATTCTTTTCTTATTATACACCACAATCACGTTTTACAATACCATTGTACAAGCACTTTTACATCTTCTATCATCCCTATTCACTCTGGTGAATCTTGGATCAAGTACGGGTACATTTGGACCAGTGTACCATCAAGAACTTTTTACTTCTTATGTCAACTCCTCATAGATTGTAAGCTCTTGCGAGTAGGCCATCACTCCTACTTTTTGATGAATTGAATATTTTGTTACTCTGTGATGTCTCATTTTGTTTGTACGTGTGATTTGTAATATTCTACAGAATATGTTGGCGCTATATAAAAAAAGATTATTATTATTATTATTATTACTGCTGCCATCAGTACTGCTCTCAAGGGCCTGGGCATATAATGGGCTTACCCGTCACTGCACAGGAGCTGGAAAGATTCACTTAGCAAATTAAAGGGCTCTATGCAATACTCTATGCTGTGCTAACCTGGTTCCCAACATATCTAATTGCCTATTGGCAATAAATGTCTGGGATATACATTTGTACCCACCATCTGTATGGGTCACTTTATTTCAGAGGAGGTTTGGCACTCCGCAGTTACTGAGTCAGCAGGCCTTTGGCGACTTTTATGTATTATGTGCCTCGGTGACCCTGATTTGTAAGTTTATATGGTCTACCACTTCATAGCTGAGTTGCTCCTAAATATTTCAATAATACCTAGGAGAGAAGAAATTTCACATTGGCTTGTTGCAATGGAATTCAGTGGACCCTTTAGAACAACACATTCTTTCACAAATGTTTTTCACACTGGTGCCGCATGTTGTTGCGAACTAGGATTTCAACAAATCCCACCCATACAATGGAAAAAAAAATCCACAACGCAATGTGTTTTTTTCTGCAGATTCTGTGCCAGTTTTTAAAGGTTAGAAACTACTCTAAGCTGAGGGGCTAAGCTCAAGGCGAAAACCAGATGTTTTCTGCCATGGGCGGGTACACTGCAGGATATCCTCCTAGAGTGGACCACCATGTGTGGCAATATCCTAAAGACAAGCTGTATGACTAGTTGCTGGATTTTATACACCTGTGGCAATGGAACTAGTAGGGCGTACGGAGGTGTGTAAGGTGTCTTTTGTTGTAGCGCAAGATATAGTTTTTATTTATACTATATTTGGAGAATGTCTGATATTTTGAGCAGGAAGCAAAATGGTGAAAAAATCTCAATTTGGCCATTTTGATTTTTTTACCGCTATGGTATTTGCTGGAATAAATATTTATATATTTTTATAGTTGGAGAATTTTTTTGGACGTGAGAATGCCTAATTTGTTAATTTGTTGCTTATTTTTATTTGTGATCTAGGGAGAGGGGGTGGGTGATTGGAATATTTTTTTAAAAAAATTTTTTACCCCCCAAAAGGGTCCTAAAACCTGGAACGGTTAGATCGCTTGTACCATAGATAGCAATGCAAATGTTTTGAAGTCTATGTGAGAATCATATATAACTACTGAGGCCTGCCAGGACGAACCTTGTGAATATAAGCAAAACAAATCGGTTTCCCTTCTGTATTCTGGACTTTACAGTTTCCATATCTGCTATGATTTGTGTGTTTCTGTGGTAACAGACTACAAAGAAATCCTGTGTTGTCCTGCAATTATTTTCTCTTCCATTTGGTCCTACTTCTGCAAGTCGTCCATTAGCATCAGGAACGTCATCATAACATATGAGAGTATGGAAAGAATAGATGAAGAATAGGCCTTCCTCTGTGAGACCAGTGGGTTAAGTTAAATATTGAAGTCACAATATATTACTGTACCTTCTGTAGTAATAGAATAAAACCACACAGTAAACAATAAGAAATAATCTCAGATATTTCATGAGTTCTTCCAGCAATAAAGTCATTTGGGTGGTATGTGATTTTTAGAAAATGAAGCCAAAAGTGTAACACCTCGGGGGTAAGTATGTTCTTTGTATGAAGGCATGTAGTGATGATTCTACTAATACAGTTGTCAATCAAGTCTATTTGCAAAGTCTTTGCACTTTCTTTCAAATAGATGTTGGTATACCTGCAACTGTCACAAATCATCCACAAAAAACAATACTGATGCTAAAGCCCCACGTAGCAGGCTGCAGGAAAAACCGCAGCAGTAATGCATCGTGGTTTTTCCTGCAGTGCTTTTCACAGAAAGTCCGCAGCCAAGCCTACAGCCACAATATATTCTGAACAATCATTTATGTAGATGTTTTACCCTGGGTCTAAGGAAAATGAGAATCAAGAATACCACACATCATTTAAAGACCATGAAAAAAAAAAAAAAAAAGATCGTTTTAAAAAGTTATACTATTAAAGGTAGAACAGTATTCTCATCTTTCACATGACACCAAGATTGTCACATTTATACACAGCTGCATCAGCTCTCAACCTCGACTGTGTGTTTAACTAAATTGAATTTCGGTGCAGGATTTCACATAAAGGAGCTAAAACCTGTTAGTGATGTAGATTATTTAATAATGTCACAAATGCTGCCAGAAAATCAAAAGTTTAGTTACGCTTTAAACAGTGGTATGTGGCATTCTTGTTTCTCACTATCCTTACAACCCACTATAAACCACCTATAAGTGATCATTCAGAATATATTTTGGCTGTAGACTGCTTCAGTTTGGACTCCATGGTGACGCCCAGTGGTGAACCCCCCCCCAAAAAAAACAACAACTGAGTTTCCATGCTACTAGTTTAACACACTGTTATCGTCACACAATATACACAATACACAAAGTTATAAAACAGTTTTTAAGAATTCTTCTTCCTGTATTACTTCAGTATCAGATCAACAACACGGCATTAACAATGAAAGTAACTACACACATCTTCTGCTTGGTGGATGGACGAGCCCACGTGGCCCCCATTCTCTATAATAGGAGCCCCGCAGATAGTAGCTGAGTACTGGACTTCGGGTATCTTTGGCACTCCCATTAAAGTGAATGAGAGCCACGCGGGTTCGTCCATCCACCAAGTGACACACCTATATATATGGCTGCGGTCAGGCTGGATTCCCACCTAGTGGGGGGAAAAACCCAATTCTCAGGCTCAGTGGGGGTCTCAGCAGACAGACCCCCATCACTCAGGTATTTATCCTCTATCATTTAGGTGAATACAGGGCAGTAAGATTTTGTGACTTACAGGTGACGTCTCTGACTAAACCTTCACATTTCCCTTCTCTTCCCTTTGGACCGCCATGACCACTTCTTCCAGCTGTGACTTGTCTCTGTAAAGTTTGCAACACAGACATCTTTGGCTCCTCACTTTTCCAGGCATCCAACCCACATTGTCCTCACGTACACACCCATCCTGCTGCTACCCCAATTATATAATATATGATATAACCCCCATAATGGATAATACCCCAAGTGCATCTTTATATTAATAATGTCCGTGTGTACCCTGTATAAATAGCGCCCCTTATAAATAATACCCCAGGTGTTAACTAATTAAAAGGTTTTCCAGGTCATTAATAAACTAATCAGTGGGATTCAAAAACCCAGGACCCCCACTGATCAGCTGTTTGAATGGTACCTGTGTAAGCACCATGACCGCTTCTCTGTTTACATAGTGTATTTCATCTCATAGCGGCCATGTCATGTAACTACAGCCTCGTCCTGTACATGTCTACAGTATGTGATAAGACTACAATTACATCACACGGTCACTATAAACAGACAGCGTATAATATAAACAGGTGCCATAGCCCATGTTTATAGCGCCCCATTTACACACACTATAAAGTTCCACAGCAGCCCCTGCACACAGTATTACACAGTGTTATGGCCCGCAGCGGCCCCTGCACACTGTATTATGCCTCTCAGCGGCCCCTGCACACGGTATTATGCTCCATAGTGGCCCCTGCTCACGGTATTATGCCCCGCATTGGCCACTGCACACGGTATTATGTTCCGCAGCAACTCCTGCACACAGTTTTATGCCCCATATTGGCCCCTGCACTGGTATTATGCTCCATAGTGGCCCCTGCACTTGTATTATGCGCTATAGTGGCCCCAGCACACGGTATTATTCTCCATAGTGGCCCCTGCACTGGTACTATGCTCCAGAGTGGCCCCTGCACAGGGTATTATGCTCCATAGTGGCCCCTGCACTGGTATTATCCTCCATAGTGGCCCTTGCACTGGTATTATGCTCCATAGTGGCCCCTGCACTTGTATTATGCTCTATAGTGGCCCCTGCACTCGGTATTATGCTCTATAGTGGCCCCTGCACTCGGTATTATGCTCCATAGTGGCCCCTGTACAGGGTATTATGCTCTACAGTGGTCCCTGCACAGGGTATTATGCCCCATAGTGGACCACCCATGAACTATTATTATACTCTGGGGTCTTTTCAGACCCCAGAGTATAATGATTGGAGACCCAGGGGAGAATACAAACATAAAAACCAGAGTTACTTACCTATCCTGGACACCGGTGCACTCCTTGCAGCTTTCGGCCTAGTTTAATTGCGCACACACGTCACGTGATCAGGCCGGCGGCGCAACCTGATGACGTCACCAGAGGCCGCAAGCCTGCTCGGAGTTACATCGGATTGCAGGAGGTGAGTAACACTGTTTTTTATGTTCCCTCACCAACCCTAGGCCTCCGATTATTATACTCCGGGGTCTGAATAGACCCCGGAGTATAATAATAGTAGTATTTGCGGCCCGCGGCCTAACTTACCAATGCCCGCGGCCGCTCACAGTGGCATCCGCTTCCCTTTCTGCGGCCCATAGCAGAAGGGGAAAGCGGGGGGCGGCCACGAGCAGACGCGGGTAGGTAAATAAATAGGCCCTGACCTGCCGGGGATACTCCAACAGGTTACGGCCTATTTATATAGATAAAAAAAAGCTATACTCACCTGCGATGCCTTGATGCAGCCGCCGCCCCTCCTCTTGTCCGCGACGTCTGTGTCTCAGCGTAGGCGGCGTGATGACGTCATTGTATCGCCGCCTGCGCTGAGATGCGACGTCTTGTAAACCAGCCCAGGACAGGCCGCGCTCAGCTCTGGTTTTTTTTTTTTTTTTTTTAAAGCGGCCTGTCCTGGGCTGGTTTACATTAAATAGTAAAATGCCGCCCCCCGGACAGTGCCGCCCGAGGCGGCCGCCTCACCTCGCCTCATTAGCGGTGCGCCCCTGGTGACGCCTGTGCTTGGGTTTCTGTTCTTCAGGTCCGCTTGGGGACCCGAAAAATTGAAAAATTGTGACACAAAAGAGATCCTGTAGCAGGGAGGGAATTTGCACACGGGGAAATGGAGAAGGGAGGGGTACACAGAGTGAGAGCAGGCAGATGAATGATGGGAAATGTAGTTTGTCCACAGATTCACTGCATGTAAATAACAGTGATACAAGGAGCAGCAAGTAAAATAAAGCCAGGCAAAGGCTTCACAAGGGAACAGTGAGTATTTAGCACTGCTGTGTATGTATTTGCAGTTAATTTTTGGAAGCTGGATATATAGTAAATATATAGTATACTAAACACTACAATACATAGAAATCCCCAGAAGTTGAGATATGGGTCTGTGTTTTAAGGTTACTGGTTAGGAATGTGACCTTATACCCCTGTACCACATGGTACAAAGCTAAAACAAGTAGAAGAAGCATCAAAAAAGCAAAATTAACTGTTTCCAATACAATAGGAAAAGTTAGGCTTCACGAACACTATAAAATCTCTTTTTTGGTTCAGAACTGTTTTTTTTTTTCTTGGGTAAAGGATTAATTCTGCCATAACCCAGATCAGGGGTTCCCAAACTTTTGTTGGTTGTACACCACATTGTTACAGAAAATTAAGCAGGGATGTATTAAACAGATCATTTCTAGGATATTTTAGTGGTAAATGTGACCTACTGGTATTATGGCATGACAATGATGATAACACTAGGGAAGAATAATGAAGTCTGGCATTACTCAGTCTTCATAGTCCCAATGCGCCTTTTCACAAATAATTCACACTCCGCTGGGCTGAACACCTGGGAAAAAATGTACGCCAGTTCCTAGCTAGTGTACACTTCCACCCTCATTTATGCCAAATTTCTGGCATAAATTATAGCAAATCATCCTGAACGCCTTATTCATGTCTAGTGTTGAGCGATCCCGTTGAAGTTCAGGTTCGATGAGTTCGGCCACACTTTGCCCAAAAGTTCGAAATTGAAATCAATGTGGACCCCAACTTGGTGACCAAAAAATGGTTGTAAAATGGGGATAGTAAGGGTTAGAGGGCTGCAAAATGGGGTTAATAACAGGGCAAGTGCCCTGCAAAATATGGGGTAGGGAAAGTACTTAAAATAAAAAAAAAAATTAAAAGCAAATAAAATAAGTTTGAAACAGGTGGTAGAGGTCCAGGGGGAGGAGGTGGAGGTGGATGTGGCGGTGTAAGTGAAAGAGGCGAAGGAGGAGGTAGCCAACACTTTAACCACTTACTCAGGCGCTGGTACAGCCAAGTCCTGTGGAATCCATGCCTGGTTCATCTTAATGAACGTATGTCCACGTTAGCTGTGGATAGGCAGATCATCTTGTCGGTGATGACACCCCCTGTGGTGATGAACACACATTCTGATAGGACACTTGGTGAATGGCCCACAGAATCCCAGCTAGGAAAGTCATCATAGAGCATTAGTGGCTGCTCCATGACTTGTGGCTGAGACAGCCTTGCTGTTTTGAAGGGGGGTGAGGTGGAAGGCTCTACATTTTCAGTAGAAGTGGAGCGGGTAGAAGACAATCTGATGGAACTTGAGGCACTGTTTGCGATGTAATCTACCAATGCCTCAACTTCGTCTGGCCTCTCCATTCTGACAGCGCTATTGTTACCTACAAGAATATGCTGCAAACCCTGGTGCCTGCATGCACTAGAGGAAGGTGTGGCAGGCACAGATGTAATATATCATCTCCCTGCACCACCAGCTCCATCACCACCAGTAGCAGCAGCACCACGGCCATGTCCCTGTCCCTTATTTGCTGCTTTTTTTCATTTTTACACACTTGCAGTTATTTTCACTGCGCTAGAAGATGGTATACGTACACATGCAGTTATTGTTACTGTGCTAGGAGACAGCATTGGTACACACGCAGTTACTGCGCTAGGAGACAGTATGGGTAATGGGTACACATGCAGTTATTGTTACTGTGCTAGGAGACAGTATTGGTACACACGCAGTTACTGTGCTTGGAGACGGTGTGGGTATAGGTACACATGCAGTTATTGTTACTGCGCTAGGAGATAGTATTGGTACACACACAGTTACTGCGCTAGAAGACGGTATACATACACATGCAGTTATTGTTACTGTGCTAGGAGACAGCATTGGTACACACACAGTTACTGCGCTAGGAGACAGTATGGGTAATGGGTACACATGCAGTTATTGTTACTGTGCTAGGAGACAGTATTGGTACACACGCAGTTACTGTGCTTGGAGACGGTGACGGTATAGGTACACATGCAGTTATTGTTACTGCGCTAGGAGATAGTATTGGTACACACACAGTTACTGCGCTAGAAGACGGTATACATACACATGCAGTTATTGTTACTGTGCTAGGAGACAGCATTGGTACACACACAGTTACTGCGCTAGGAGACAGTATGGGTACACATGCAGTTATTGTTATTGCGCTAGGAGACGGTATGGGTACACATGCAGTTACTGCGCTAGAAGACGGTACACGTACACATGCAGTTATTGTTACTGTGCTAGGAGACAGCATTGGTACACACGCAATTACTGCGCTAGGAGACAGTATGGGTACACACCACACACAGTTATTGTTACTGCGCTAAAAGACAGTATGGGTACACACGCAGTTATTGTTACTGTGCTAGGAGACGGTATGGGTACACACCACACACAGTTATTGTTACTGCGCTAGGAGACGGTATGGGTACACACGCAGTTATTGTTACTGTGCTAGGAGACGGTATGGGTACACACGCAGTTATTGTTACTGTGCTAGGAGACGGTATGGGTACACACACAGTTATTGTTACTGCGCTAGGAGACGGTATGGGTACACACGCAGTTATTGTTACTGTGCTAGGAGACGGTATGGGTACACACACAGTTATTGTTACTGCGCTAGGAGATGGTATGGGTACACACGCAGTTATTGTTACTGTGCTAGGAGACAGTATGGGTACACACACGGTTATTGTTACTGCGCTAGGAGACGGTATGGGTACACACACGGTTATTGTTACTGTGCTAGGAGACGGTATGGGTAGACACAGTTATTGTTACTGCGCTAGGAGACGGTATGGGTACACACGCAGTTATTGTTACTGCGCTAGGAGACGGTATGGGTACACACGCAGTTATTGTTACTGCACTAGGAGACGGTATGGGTACACATGCAGTTATTGTTACTGTGCTAGGAGACGGTATGGGTACACACGCAGTTATTGTTACTGTGCTAGGAGACGGTATGGGTACACACACAGTTATTGTTACTGCGCTAGGAGACAGTATGGGTACACACACAGTTATTGTTACTGTGCTAGGAGACGGTATGGGTACACACGCAGTTTACTGTCACTGCCCTTATTATTTCTAGGCTAACTGCCCCTCACGGTATCAGGCTCCTCTCCCTACCTACTTGCACTGCCCTGAAAAGGACAATTATTAAATTTAGCTAAAGTCCTGACTGTCCCTATCTCCAGCTGCAGCCTCTCCCTACCTACCCTACCTAGCTGGAATGGCGGGACCTGTGACCCTGCCTCTTATACAGAGGGGTCACATGTCCCGCCTGGCCAATCACAGCCATGCCCATACTCGGCATGTCTGTCATGTCTGTGGGCTTAAAGCTGATTGATTGGCTGAGCAGTCAATCAACCAGCTTTAGGGATGAGCCAAACCCGAACTTTAGCGCTAAAATTTGGGTTTGTATACCGAACCCATGATGTTCTGCACGGACCCGAACAGTGTGGTTCGGGTTCACTCATCACTAGTCCTGTCCCTTTTTCTGGAAGGTAGCGCAGATTTTAGAAATTTTTATGCCTTGTACTCTGGTAGTAAATCTGGGTCACAGTGTCCATTGTTAAATATGTTAGGTAGCATTGTAGAGTTGGTGATAAATACCTGTAATGAAATGTTTGTGGACATTACTTGTTACCACTAGATGGCAGTAAATGACTACATATTCAAGTCAACGTTGCTCACAAAAAAAAAAAAAAAATGAATTCTTTCATGAAATCAAGATCAGCTAATTATATCAATAAGGTGATGTTCACATCTCTGTCTGGATTTCCACGTTTTATGATTTCTGTAGTCCCCTGTGATATCCAAGGTTTAATATTATTCTTAAGATTTATTTGTTACAAGTTGTATCACCTTTGTCTCTTAAGTGACAAGCACTTCGATCACTAGGGACAGAGTATTTTAAAATCCCGTTCCCAACATCTGGCGTAATATTATGGCAGATGTTGGGACTTTAAACATGGCGCCCAATCAGGAGCTAAGCAGATGTCATAGCTGCTGGGTCTCTACAGTTTACGGGTACGTTCACACGTAGGAATGTGCCGTGGATTTGAGGAGGGATTCCTGAAAAGAAAAAAAAACAGCGTCCTGCTTGATCTTGTCATGGATTCCAGAGTTCAAGACTCCCTGCTGATTAGGCCAGGGCTGTTTTAATAGATTAGGTGGCCCTGTTCAGAGTTATTGTAAGTGCCCCCCCCCCCCACATAAGGCCCCTTCCCCCTCAGCCACCAATGTTACACAAAAAACACACACGACGACTGCTCACCTAATCCTGTTTCCATAAACTTGCAGCCTCCTTCTGTAATGTCTGCAGATTGGCGCTCATTGCGCTTCCCTGCCGCAGACATCATACTCTGATAGCTCTGTGTTCCACTATTGTATTCTACCTCTGTGGACACAGAGAGTTGAAATCACTGCTTGCCGCCCAGAACAGTGGGACAGCACCCGAAATGTGGGACTGTCCCACTCGATTCGAGGCAGGGGCACCTGCTACCATAGGGCCTGGCACATCTACACCGTTAGCCTTATGGTTAAAGCAGCCCTGGATTAGGCCCATTCATCTGGGACTAATCAGCAGTGGAAAGTCGCAACAAAATGTCAATGCCTTGCATTGGCGGCAGAAAATGAAGAGGAATCTCTCTTCATTTTCCGCCGTGTGAATGTACCCTCACACAGAAATCTTTGACCACAAGCATTTAACTCCTCAGCTGCCAAGGTTAGGGGCAAACGACTCCCGTGTGGCAAGATCACGGCAGCCTTCTTTTGCTATGCGAGCCAAAAGCCTTCTGAAGTTTCCTAGACCTGCCACATACAATAGTTATATAGTAGTCCCCGCATAACAAAATGTCTATGAACTCTAAAAATATAAACTTTTTATCCCATACATTGAACACTGTAGCAGTAGAGTTTCACCTCTATAAAAAGATTTTAACATAAAGTGATGTAAATGTCATACATTCCTCAAAGTTATATCAATAAAAAATACATCTTGTCCAAGATGTATCACAATAGGGAGATGCAAACAAATTTTTGATTATTTCAAAGTCTTTTTAAACTATATAAATTTGGAATCACAGGTAATATGTCATTGTTACTGCATGGGGAACTCGGTAAAGACAAAACCAATAAGAAAATGGCATGTTTTCTAGCCCCATCCAATTCACATTTTTTCATTGCACAGAATATTAAATGGTGCCATGACAAAGTACAATTTGCCCTGCAAAAAATAAGCCCCCATATGTGTCAGTGAATAGAAAAAAAAAAAAGATATGGCTTTTCAAAGGCGGGGAGTAAAAAAAAAATGCAAACAAAAATGAAGAGTGGCTGCAACAGGAAGGAGTTTGGCCTCATTCACATGGTCAGTTTTTGGTCAGCAGTGATTGTGAGCCAAAACCAGGAATGGAGACTACAAAGAGATATAGTGGAAAGATATAATAATAATAATACATTTTATTTATATAGTGCCAACATATTCCACATAACCTGAACCTGGTTTTAGCACACAATCACTGATCAAACGCTGACCATGAGAATAAGGCCTTACATTGGACACTAGGAATTAGCACTGCGTCAATTGATCCAGAGGTAGACATCAGAATCCTCCCAGTCAAAGGGCCTTATGGTGCCATTTTGTCCTGGTGTCCGTGATGACATTCTTTTTGCAAAACATGGAAAGACTGCTGAGTAATGGTAAAAAAATTGTTACAGGTAAACGTGAATTGGAACCAGTGCTGTAAGTAATTCATAGTAATTGTTTGGGGGCCTAGTCCAAATGGTCTCCAACAATAACTGCTATAAAAATCCTTCACAAACTTTGTAAAACTAAATTTATTATTTGTTATTGAGAAAACCCGACCAGATCCCAAAATTAAAACCTCAGAACCTTAAAGGGGATGTCAAGTTTCAGACCAATACTGAGAAACAAACGTTATTGTTTGTCTAATGAAAAGTTCTACAATTTCCCAATATATTGGATTACTCGTCTAGGTCTTGTCTGGGATAGGAGTTACTTTAAAAAAATCATTGCATGGTCATGTGTTATACAGTGCATGGTCATGTGATGAACACACAGGTGCACAGCACAGTAATCAGACATTGTTTCCCCTGTGTGTCTATCGCATGACCATGGACCATATACAGTATCATATGACCATGGATTTATTTTTATCCACTGGAAGTAAGCAGAATGAATGACAGCAAGCAGAGATCTAGAAAACCTTGAGGAATTGATACAGAAAGTATATTGGGAAATTGTACAATTTATCACTATATAAACAATAACGTGTCTCTTAGTTTTGCCTGAAAGTGGACAACCCCTTTAAACATACCAGACTGCTAAATTCATTTAGACTCCAGATCAAACCTATAAATTTCTCTGGATCCCAAACCAGACTCTTAAAAATGAATTCAGACCCCCTAAAAGTAACTCATATCCCAGACAAAACCTCTAAAATTAATCTGACCCCACATCAGACCAAAACTGCATAATGTAGAAGTAAAAACAATCCAAAAATCTGAATGAGGACGTTTCCTGAAGTACTGTAATGTATGTTTTAGGCAAAACTATTGTAGAAAATATGGGACTCCTACAACATTAGGAAGTTTGCAGTGCCATAACTAGTCACATCATTGCAACGTACTTGAGGTCCTGTATGCCAGAAATTAAATCCATGTCAGTCAGGAGCTGATATAGATTTCAGCTATAACTCACACCAGTCTTCTGGCAGATGTAGTAAATTTATTGAGCTGAGGTGTCCCCCATCCACCTTGATCCATGCCTTGCTTCACCCACTTTTTCCAAAAGTGGCGATCTCAGTCAAAAAAGAACCATTTTGTTTGGCACAAAATGGCCATGCACCAAAAAATGCATGTCTTTTATGGGCTCAGTTTTATAAATTCCCTCCAATGTATTTGTTTTTTCCTTAAATATGTATATAAATTGCATAAATGACTGTATTAATGTAGAAAGGGATAATCATGGATGGCATATCTCTAGGATAGAAGTAGCATTCAATATTATGGCATGCTGCTGCCCAGAAATAAAGCCTCTTACTCCTTAACTCAGCGGCCTCTTTGTTCTAAGGTGAGGGGCTTGTGTTATGTAAATCCGTGCCCTGTCTAAGCAGCTGAAGACAAACACTTTGGAACAGATCTGATAACAGTCATATATAATGTAGATTCATTGGAGGTTAACATATGGTATACATGGCTAAATGGAACCCCAGTGTCACATGAACTTCAGGAATTCACAAGTTGACCGTAGACATTTACCACAAGCCATTTGTTTATGAAAATGTTTATCTCGGGTGTTTCGATTCACAAATATGCTACTCAGCGATTTCCTTAACATTGCACATAACACATGATCTATCTCTGTGGTTAAAATTAAATTAAAAAAAAATGAACTGTTTGCAAGGCAGAAATTAGCAAATGACAGCAATGTCACAAGATTATGGCTCAAAAAAATTAACTGCTGTATGCGTTATTATGGAACTTGGTACACTATACTATGTTGTAGATCTCTTAATTCAAGAGGTTGCCTGAGATTTGGTCATGTCCCTCAAATAGTATGCCACCAGGGGACTAGGGTATAAAGTGTCTGATCTCTGGGGGTCCCACCACTAGAACACCACTGCTTGGACACCCACCAATCGCAAGAACAACAGTCCCACATACCCCCCATTTGAATGGAGCAGGGGGTCATTCGTGTTTGCTACAGCTCCATTCACCACTATTGGATTGCCAAATTGTCAAGCTTTGTACTTGACCTCTGTTTGGCAGACTCAGACATGAAAGGAGCTGCAGTGAGCATGTGCAACATCTCCACTCAAACATGGGTACACAAGACACCCGCTATCGTGATCAGCAGGAGTCCCAGCAATCAAACATTTACCATAGGTTACCAAACAGTAGGACTGGGATAGAATAAATTATGATAAAACTGTACAAGATTTGTTTTTTGACTGCTACCATGAAGGCATATAGTTTTGCATGGCAAAATGTACAAACCAAGGAGTACTAAAATGAGTGGTTTAGAGACATCAATTGTTTGAAGGGGCTGTTCCATCTGAGACAACCCCTTGAGTAGAAGAGCAGCCATGGTGGTCATCTGATCTACAGAGACCCCCAACAAACATTTAATTCTGCCAGAGGAAGTTGCATCAGCTGCTAATATCCCCTGCAGCAGCTGCTATAGCGCAAATGTAGTATTACATGCAGCCATTCAAATGTTATACTGGGACAGCCGGAATCCTTCAGAGAAAACTTAGCTGATTAGCTGCTTACGCAAGATTCACACTAGCGTTTGAGTCCACATGGGGACCTGAAGATTTACGCCAGTTTGATACTGAAATTGTGGGACTTTTCTCTCCACCGATTTTAGGCACAATCTGCGGTGGAGTCTCCCATGAGCATATGACAGTTCTGCGGCAGAGTCTTCTATGAGCATATGACATTTTAGCAGTCATGCTGGAAGGTGCAATCCCAAGAGAGATTATTAATTCACCAGATTTCTGAATAAATATGCAATAGGATAACACTAGCAGACTGCTGTATTGTTGAGCTAAAAAAAAAAATTCTGGTTAGCAAACTCCCATGTACTCCTTATGCACCATGGGTGTGTGGATTTTAATACCTATAAAAGGTTGAAGTGAAACCATCCAGTAAAACCCTCATCTTAAAGGGAGAGTTCCCATATCTGTGTGTTTAATTTAATATTTACTTGATGTGCATTAAAATCACCAATTTTTACTGTAGAAAACACGACTGTGATGATGTGGTGACAAGGGGGCAGTAGGCATGCCCATGCTGGATGAGATGCATCCATGCTCCTATTCATTTCAATGGGAGCTCTAGCTGAACTACAGCACTCAGCTTTCTCCAGAGCTCCCATTGAAGTTGATGGGAGCATGGATGCATCTCATCCAGCATGGGCATGCCTAAATTCAGCCAGAAACTGCAATCAAGCTGAATGCACAATGAGGTAAAACTGATCCGTTATCAGAATCGTTGGGGCTGTTTTAGCCTCTATCCTATGGATAGAGGCCAAATATTCTTTGTGGTATGACCTTTTTACTTTAAGTGTTTTTCTAGAGAAACTGGGATGAACTATAGTGCCTATTTTACCATGGTACTGTATTTAGCCACATTCATGTAATAATTTTGTCCTTGCTTATTTTCAAAAATGTGTACAATCTAATCTATAAAAAAAAATAAAAAAAAAAAAAAAAAATTTTAAGACGCTTCTTTCAGCAGGTTGGCAATAAACAATCATGAGAAAAACAAAAAAGTCCTTACCTCAGGCAAAATATCCAAAATAAATCAGTTGGTTTCACCAGCTTGGTTGGGACACAGTAGCAGACTCTGTCAGGTGCTTTGTTCAACTTGGGAACATCTGGAGCAAGGTTCTCCTTCCAGTTTCTTGCTCTCAGAGACACAGTCCCACGAAGAGCGTCCTCCTTCTTCTTCTGATCGCAGGTGCTGATGACTTGCGGGGCAGAGGTTACACTCTGCAGTCAGTGTAAGTGCCATAGGTTCGCCAACACGGGTATATACTATGTTAAAGAATCTGTTGACAGATCAAACTGGTCTATTGTAAAATAGATTTAGACAAAATTAAATTAATGATGAAAGGGTTACTATAACATCATCCCCTACTTTCACCATCAATGATATGCCTCATGTTCTAGCCCACACAACCTTATATAAAGTATATGACATCAGCACTGTAAGGTGTCCACCTACCACTGACTAGTGGTGCCAGAATGTCACGGTGACTCACAAGACACGCGTCTCTTCTGTACTTTTGATGTGTACTACATGTGGCGGCGGTCATTTTAGTTTGTCTGAGACAAATCACCATTTATTCGGTTTTGTTAAAAAACAATTTGGAATATTTAGGTTGAACTCAGTTAGTGACGAATTGATTTGCCCATCTAAACGGCAGACACAATTGACCAAGGAGATCATTTCATGTAGAGCTGCATCTAGGCTTTCCTGGGGCAAAGGTTCAGTTCACTGCCCTTACTCTATATCTAAATCCATGGAAGTGGGTGGTTGATTTACCCCCCCAGTTACACCCCTGCCTAATGATACTGGTATACCTGTGTCATTACAAAGATTATGTTACTGTGAATTCATGCAAAGAGGAACAGCATGTACCTTATCTGCTGTTGTCATGGTTCTGGTTTCTCTGTAGTATTTGTGTAAAGAACTCAATACAGGCTTCATACGTGCACATAAGCTGGGTATTAGGACTACAGATTGTAATTGACAAGGTCATGCACAAAGGTATAAAGAACCATTTCTTTAATCTTCACAGTATCCCAGTTTGTTCCAGTTTGGTGTTAGCAAAAGAACAAACACAGACTACAAAACTATTTTTCTTGGGACAGATTCACAGAAGCATCTTTGTGTCAAAGACAAGAAATAAATGATTCAAAGGACCCCATTGTTTATTTTACAGGAAACTGTGGTTGTTTTTACCATGGGGCATTGTGGTTGTCACTGATATAAGGATAGGTTATATTGATATTTCCATTTTACACATTTATTACATATCTGCAGGGCAGAAGGTCTCACCTCAACTGCAAGTACAGTCATCCTTCCAATGAATGGAGGCAGTAGTTGTATAGAATGACGGAATGGGGGGGTCACAGGTCAAAGGATACCCTTTAAGGGGTTGCCAAGTTGTTTAAAAATAAATAAATTGTCACAGGATGAGAGCAATGGACAGATGCAGACGAAGCCCCTTCTCTTGGTTGTCTGTCTGCATTCACCCCAATGTAATAAATATGACAGAGGTTTTCTTCCATCATGCTTTTTAGTTTTCAGACAGAAGAAAAAGTCCTGTTTTTCAAAAGTAAACAAACATGACGGAAAACAGGGTCATTCATATTGTTTACATTCGAGTCAATGGGGATGGACACAGACGGAGGGAGTCTGTTACTCTGCTACAGTTTATGTCCGTTGCTGTCACCCTATGAGGGATGATCGCAATGGACATTAATAATGGTAGTGTGAACATAGCCCCCCTTTTTTTTATAACCATGTACAATGCCTTTAATACCAAGGTTAAAGGGGTTGTCCAGTTCTCTTTGTATCGATGACTTATTCTGAGGTTTTGAAGGTTCTGTGGAACTTGTGCGAGCACCCTTTACTGTTTACATTGCAGGCGGTTTGTTTCTCCATCCAATATAATGACAGCCTTGTACCATAGAAGTGAATAGGACAAGGGTGTTATTACACTGCACGGCCACTATAAAACAAAGTGTGCAATCTAAACTGTTAAGAGGTCACACCAGCAATGTGGCCCCTTGAAACTGCAGGTGGTTGAACCCAATGATCTTTCATTGTTGACCTATCCTGTGAGGTCATCAATAGAAAAAGAATTGGACAACCCTTTAAGCCTGGTAAACAGCAGAATATTGTTGATTTCTGAGGAGTACAAAACTGATCTTCTATAGAATAGAATACCCAAGTATTTAAAGCAATAACAATCATGGCTCTTTGTTATATTAACTATAAAGAAAAAAGCATAGCTACATGCAGTATGCATGAACAGATCCCTTTCATTGCCAAGTGTAAATGGTTCCAACTGCCTAACCGCATTCTTGGAAACAGACATTAGAAATAAAAGCTTATCTGCTCTAGTGATGAACAGTGTGTATGTAAACAGGCACACCTTATTTCCTTGTACAATTGCACAACCCAGTTTGATGAGGATTGTGTAAGTACATTAAATTACCTTAGCTATTATGCCCTGAATCTCATAGGAAATCCCTAGGCGTATCTATTCATCTATTCCTCTCATCAGTAAGGTGTGTCTGTTCACAACACGGAAACGGCCATAGTGTTTAGAGACTTGCCTCATTGACTGAAGAGGAATTATTACATTCAGTTTTCAATTTAGTAATACACTTTCAGGAGGAATAACAGAGGACCTGCACCATGTAGAGTTCCATACTCTCCATAACAAATTTTTCCAGCACAAAAGCATGAACCAAAAAAATTCACCCAACAAAAACAGAAGATTCCAGCACAAAGTGGCGAATGAAGTAAAATCCACTGCTTATCTTATCCAAATGTAAAACAGTTCATAAATGGAGCATAGTCAAGCTTGGTGATTCGGAAGTTATACCTTGAAGAGTTATTCCCATCTTGTCCAAATTTGGCAGAGAAGGTAATAACTGTTTCCCAAGTCCAAGCCCCTAAGGCCAGGGCCGGCTCCAGGTTTGTGTGGGCCTTTGGGTGACAAAGTCTCCGTGGGCCCCTTTTGGAGCAACTCATGCACACTGCAACAAAAAAAACCTGAAAAAAAAAAAAAAAACAAAAAAAACACACACACACAACTGAAATGAGGTGTTTTTGCTGAGGCAAACATACTGGAGTGGACTGTAATACAGTCCATTCCATACAAGTAGATAGAACCTGTTCAGACATCGGAAAGTAAAGAGGAATTTGAGGTGGACATCTGCTACCAGTTCCTTTATGTCTGCATTCCCCGGCTCATGGTGGTGGATGCAGAACATCAGTATTCTGTTGCAGTTTTCCACTGCTGATTAGGCCCAAAATAATGAGTCTAACCAATGAGGAGTCTCAAGCTGCAGCCTCCGGAGTAGCTGCAGAATCCGCAGCAAGGTCCACCAGGACACTGAAAAAAATGTTTTCAGCGTCCTGCTCAAACTGTTTTCAATGGGAGACAGAAAGAGGGAATTATCTGCCTCTGGTTTGGGGGAAAAATTCACTACAAAATCAGCGCCGGATTTCACCGTGCAAACAGGGCCTGATACTGTTAACAGTGCAATGAACACGTTCTTCTGTATTAATGGAAGTACTCAATGCGGAAACTGAGTGGGTCCCCACAGATAGAGATTAGATATTTTTATATATATATATATATATATATATATATATATTTTACACATACATACAGGGGTATAACTAGCAAAGACTGGGCACCACAGGAAACTTTTGACTTGGGGTCCCACACGGCAAAGCACCCCCTTTCTGTCCCCCACATGGTATAAGGTCCCATTTACACACAGTATAATGACCCAAAGTGACCTCCACATAGTATAATGTCCCATAACGGCCCCTCCACACGTTAGAATGTCCCAAAGTGCCCCCTGCACACAATATTATGTCCCATAGTGGACCCTATGGTGTTCCTTGCAAAAATTTTGGGTTCGGTAGAACCTGAAATTTTTTGGTTTCACCATCCATGAACTACTATTATACTCTGGGGTCTTTTCAGACCAGACCCCAGAGTATAATAATTAGAGGCCATGGGGAGGTGATCAAACATAAAAAAATAAAATTTAATGGACATCACAGACATGGGTTACACCAACCTCATTATGCGTCGTGACGCTGGCCTGACCCACGTGACATCGTTGAAATGGTCTGAAGACAGCAGGGATTCACACCAGGGCTCAGGAGAGGTGAGTAATATTGTTTTTTTTGTTTGTTTGTTTTTTATGTTTGATCACCTCCCTTGTGCCTCTGATCATTATACTTGGGAGTCTGAAAAGACCGCAGAGTATAATAGCAGTTTCGGTTCGGACGTATTCGGTCAAAGAAACCGGTAGATGATCCTCATAATATTTGCTCAACAAATACTCTTGCCACAGACCTGCGGCCTTACCCATCTCCGCTCCTGCCCATGTCCGCCTTCACTTTTACTTCAGCTATCCAGGGGGCCCCGTGCATCACATATCACATCAGCAACGTAACAGGAGACGCACAGGGCCCCCTGGAGGGCTGAAGGGGAAGAAGAGGCGACTGTGGGCACGAGCAGGAATCGGAAAGTAAATAGGGTCTGTTACCTGCTGGGGTTACTCCAGCAGGTAACAGCCTATTTACAATAAACATTAAAAACACAGCAGCAGCCGCAGTCACTGGTCCTGCCTAAAGCGAGACTTGCGTAAACAGCCAAGCAGTACTGCTGTACTCTGTTCCCAAAACTCCCATAGAGGGGAATGGCAGCAATGGAAACAGTGTAGCACATCTAAATATGTTATTTAATCACGAAGCTCCAATTCTTCTTTGTGGGAGCTACGGGAACAACGTAAAGCTGCACTGCTTGGCTGTTCCTATAAGTTACAGCTGTACGATTATTCCCATCTCAGCAGTGATTTGCTGTGATAGGAATAACCCTTTAAGCTAGATGCACAAGACCACTAGCTGTGTTTAACGGATAGCACACTGGCCCATTATTTGTAATGGCGCTATACACACAATCGTGTTTTATTCTTCCGTGTGGGGTCAGTGAGCCCAGAGGCAAAACTCCTTTTCGAGTCTGGTCTAATTAATTGAAATGTATGTGAAAGTGGAGAGCATGGACTCCATTTGCCATCTCTGCCATTTTCTCACGGACTTGAGAAATATGCAAATATGTTTGTGTGCATGTAGCCGTAGTCATAGGCTAAACAAGAACTATGGGGGATTACTTTGATCAAGACCGGTATATTGTATGCCTGTAGAGGATTCACCTGATTTATGACAAGGTATAGTCATCATAAATCAGGCACATCCTACTCTAGGCCGTGCACCTACACTGAAATCTATGTCGGCCTGTACTGAAAAACTGGTGTAAATGATGATAAATCTGGCAAGGCCGATCGTGTAAAGACTGCATGTACCACAAATTTGTTACAAGTGTAATTTGAAAAGTTGCAAGTCTGAGGTTTTACAACACAACATTAGCATGAATCTGCCCATACAGTCTGTGTGACTTCTGGCATAGTTGCCTACAGTCTGTGTGACTTCTGGCATAGTTGCCAACAGTCTTGGGAAATGGGTGAGAAGGATACAAGACCAACTGCAAAGGGGAAGGTCTGAGCAAGTTTCTCTCCAAATTGTCCAGTTTGTGGGCATTTCCATGTGGAAAGAGGGAGTCTTTGAGCATTTCGTTAAGGCATATGAAGGTACAGTATATGCCTAAAACAGGTTATAAGTGCAGTTTCTGAGCAACAAAAGTTTCAGATACAGTCATGTTCTTATACTGTAGTCATGTATTTATCTGTAAAGTGTCCATTGTCACCTAACTGCAGATTACTTGATTGTGTAGAATGTGGAACATGCCTTCAGTAATACAGTCATGTGATTCTGTAGAGCCAAAATAAAGATACCTGATAACATTGTTAGAGATAATTCTTTATAAAAATTGAATATAATTTTCAAGTGAACAGATAAAGAAATATAAACCAAAAGAAAAACAATTAACATAATACATAATATATGAGCCATAATGTATACAATTAGTAAACTACTGTAGATCACATTTTCTCAGGAGCTCATACAAGGTATTCGCATATAGGTGGAATAAAACTATATTGGCATGAATCCTTTATATTGAAGTGTAAAGAGTAGGTTTTGGTTTTTTATGCACAGTTGAGGGATTGTATTCAAAGCCTTTTGTATTTGGATAGGTGATGGTTGCAGTTGGGACAGTAATGGTCAACATCCTTACAGCCGTCCACACAGAAAGGAATCAGGCAGCATCCTAACCAGCAACTATGGAAGAAAACACAATGAGATACTACAGAAATGGAAAATAGTTTAGCACCATTTTAAAAATTCATTGATAGACAGATAGACTGGCTAACCACGCCCACTTAACCATCCACTTTTCAAAAGTGGAGCAAGTGATGTAAAAATGCAAAATGTCACCATTTCTGCATAAATTAGCTATTAGCTATCTTAAAGTCACAAATCTCTTCCTTGCAACTTAAAAAAAAAACAAACAAACAAAAAAAAAAAAAAAACACAACCACACGAACATTCTGGAGTGTAGGGTTTGATAATCCCTCCTCCTTTATTATTCACAGTTGATAAAAAAAATAAAAAATTATGTTGATTTTAGACATACTGGGGGATATTTATCATGGAGAATTTTCAAGGACAATTTTTAATGTCAGCATACTGAGCCACAGATATTCTGTGCATTTTTACTTTAACCCCTTCAGGACCAAGACAATTTTTGTTTTTCCATATCAGTTTTTTGCTCCCCACATTCCAAAAGCCATCATTTTTTTCATTTTATTTGGTTCAGTGTCCCATGATGGCTTATAGCTTGCTGGACAAATCATACTTTGTAATGCCACCATTCAATATTCTGTGCTATGTAATGTGAAGCTGGAAAAAAAAATTCAGAATGGTGGAATGGGTGTGGGGGGGGGGGGAGTAAATCACACTAATGAGATATATATATATATATATATATATATATATATATATATATATATAATTGTATTTTTAATACTATATACAAATACTATTCACAAAATAGAAAAATGTATTTGTGTCACCATATTCTGACACCTGGAAATTTTTCATATTTGCGAGCTGGGTAAGGCATATTTTTACGCGAGACAAGATGTAGTTTTTATTCATAACATTTTGGGGAAGGTGTGATTGTTTGATCACTTTTTATTCAATTTTTTTTTAAGGAGACAAAGTGTTGAAAAAAACAGCCATTTCAAATTTTTCCCCGCTATGGCATTCACCTTATGGGATAAATATTTTTAGATTGGGTATTTTTGTGGATACCTAAAGTGTATATGTTTATTTTTATATGTGATCTAGGGTAAGGAGGTGATTTGAAATTTTATATTGTGGGAGGGGGGTTTAAAAAACTTATTTTCAATCCTTATAGGAACCTTATTACACATGCAGTACACTGCAATACTAATCTGTTGCAGTGTATAGCAAAATCCATTGCCTTCTATTTCACGCTGCCATAGAACTATGGTAATGGCAAGCCTGGGAGCCTTCAATAGGCTGCCGGCTGTCATTGCAATCAATTGCCGCCCTCTGATGACATTCCAGAGGGCGACAATTGACAAAAATGCGCAGTTTAGATACCACGGTGGCATTTTGCCATGGCATCTAAGGTGTTAACAGCCACGATCAGTGCCAGCAATGATCACTGCTGTTAGGGGGAGGGGCTGGGTGTATTATACAGCTGGCATCCCCAGTGTATGTAGAGGGTTCAGCTCCATTTTGTGTGAAGGGTTTAAAATTCTGCGCAGAAATTCAGTTTCAGTCCTTTGGAAAAAATACTTTAAGGTGGAAAAGCTTTTTTTTTTTTTTGAGCCAAAGTCAGGATTGGATTTACCAGGAGAGAGAAGTATAAGTGCTTCCGATATATGCTCCATTCTTTTTTAAGCCGATCCTTATTTTGGCTAAAAAAAAACTGCAGCAAAATCTGGAAAAAAAAAAGCGCATTTTTTGTTGCAGATGTTGCTGCAGTTTTTTGAGCCAAAAATCAGGAATGGCTTGAAAAGCTTGGCCCGCAACGTGGGGCCTTAGCGTTAAGGTGCATTCACATAGATTTTATTGCAGAAATTTCTGCAATTTCAAAATTCGTTCCATTCATCTGAGTAGGCTTGTCGTGGAGGCTAGCACATGAATTTTTATATAATGAACAGAACTGATTTCCTGAGAGGTTACTCTTTTTATTACAGACCTCTACTGAAGCAAGATTGCGACAATTCGTGATTTTTAAAAAGAATCGTGATAAACCTGGTGTACATCAGCTTGACAGGCTAACCAAGCTCACTTCTCCACCCTCTTTTCAAAATGGAGTACGCATCATGAAAATTTTTTTGGCAAATAAACCCAAAAACTTTGCAAATTTTTGACAGCATAATTTTGGAGTGCAGGGCTTGATAAATTCCCACCACAGATTTTTTTTTTTTTTCCCAGCCAGGTATTCTGAATCCAGCAAGAAAAGTACATGTACATTAGAAATATATATAATTTATTTATATTGTTTATTTTTTTAAATTTTAATACATATCGTCTGAAAAACCAACCCTACAACAGTAATAGTTGCCTACTTACAGTGGCCCATATTAACTATTGTGGATATGAATAGACACTGTTTTATACATGGCACTTTTTTTGGTGCAATGTGACGCAACTAGCTTGGGCTAAATCTTTTGACATGCAGATGTGGAATCTCAGGGATATGACTTAAATGTGGTACAATGTGCTAAAAATGCACCACAGTAGTGTCAAAAAATTCTGGCTCAAAGTAAGCCAACTAAAAAGTGGCATAAATGTAGACTAGTCTTTCTAAAGGTTTGCCAGATTTATCATCCAGAATCAGTCACTGTGATAAATCTGGCATATTTTCAGACTGACTGTCTAAATTTGTACTTGCTAAGTATTAGTCATTCCTTATCCTGATTTTCACCTTCAATAATTCACATGATCACAGTATGACCTGTGTTTTCTAGCATGGGTTGCTGTGCAAATAGAAGGTCTCTCTGTGCTGCCTGCAGATAGAGACCTACCATGTGAACTCAAATTCATTGAAGCCCTGCCTGCCTGTTCTTCTGATACAATGCTTCACTACTCCTCTTCCTCACAAAATCTGCTGTCTATAGTTCCACTCTCTCACATACTTCCCATAGTTATCCCCTTTCTCAGTTAGGTTACTATGCCCCCAAGCATTATCAGCAGCAGTTGGTGCAGCTTTAAAATGGACCTTTCAGGACCTTTAGAGAGACAGTCTTTTTTACATTTTTTTTTTAATATGGTGCTTCCTAGAAAGTATGGGCAACTAGGATTTTTAAGCACCACCCGTGTGTTTATTTTAGTATTAGCCCTGCAGTGTTTTTCAGAAACAGGCACCAGATATGGGTGAGCAATAGCAGATTTTGAATCTAATTCACTGACTACCATGCATAGCTTAAAAGAAAAGCAAAGTGCTGAAGTGTTACTTTAAAAAAAACAATGCTTCTATTCAGTCCTTCCATGGTCTTTTAAAAGTTAAAAAAAAAAAAAAAAAAAAAAGTATGAAAATTTCACTAAAGCAGTAAATACAATGCTTTATTTCCCCTTTTTGGTCTATTACCCCATGTAGAACTAGTTAATATAGTCTGTTTCATTTTAGGGCTTACCCAATCAGAAGCAAGATGCCAAAGATAAGCCAGGTCAGGAGCCCAGTGTTATATTCTACACGTGACACTACATTCTGGTGACAAACTGGACAAGTGCATGATGCTGGAGTGTCAACGAATGTTGTTCCCACAACCACTGTTGTAGTTATAGGAGACACAATCACTGTTCAGAAAAAGACAAAAAAATATAATTATGTAACATTGCACACAAGATGGCTAGACCACATTATACCAGTAATGAGGCACTTCTCTTTTTAGGACCACAATGCTGTACCACAAAAAAAAGCCACACATGGGAAAAATATAAGCTTATAAACTTGCATAGTTGCCACTGTATTGCAATTGTGCATCTAGCCACTGAAGTAAACAGTACAGCAATGGTATAAGGCCTTATTCCATTTTTAATGGTCCAAACATCACTGAAAACAGACATGCAAGTCAATCTTTGATGGCATTGTGTATCTGTTTTGTACCATTTGTCCATTTTTGATGCCCAAGTATCATCTGTGTTATATCTGTACATAACAGGCTGTTAAAAAAAATGTATGTATTTCATTTGGCTTCTCTCTTTGACCCAACCCATGGATCCATTTTTAATGGAAATATCTCAGACTTCAGTCTGTTTAACATCCTTTAAAAATAAATCCATTGATCTCTCTTGGGTCAATGTGTGTCAAAACAAAAAGGAGCATGTCAGTTTGTTTAACAAACTGTTTTTTTCTGCCCATTAAAAAAAGCGAGCATATCTCTGTAACCTTGTTGGCTGGAACCGTCTGGGGGTCTCCTCAGGTGGCTCCAGCCTGCTTTGTTTTGTTTGTATTTTTTTTTTGTTGTACTATTGGTCTGTTTCAGACCTTGTTGTATTATTATAAAACTGCAATAAAAATTTGAATTGAAAAAAAAAAAAAAAAAAAAAAAAACGGGCATGTCAGTTTTGTTTTTTGTTTTTTTGTTTTTTAAATGGCCATCATGTGAATAAGGCCTTAGACTTCCTAAACATTTTTTACATATAGAAAGTTTCTCACATTGTGAAATATCTGTTTGTGTATACCCCTTTCCCTATGAGCATTCTGATCACAAGATTAGAACTAGCTTACCAAGTAGGAGGGAATTCTTAGGTATAGCAAACTATACAATATCTCTTATTTGTATACGGTTAACTAACCCGAGAAGATTTGTAGAAATGCACTCATATTGAAGAGCTGCTGAGAATTTTTAAATAACTATTTCTATTCTTTGAACTTCATGTCCTGACCTTGTCCTTACTCCATTTAAAGGGATTGTGTCAGGGTAAGAAAACATGGCAGTTTTCATCCAATCCAAAAACATTGTTACCCCATCCAAAGGTCATATATTATATTGCTGCTCAGCTCCATGCACGTCAGAACAGAATTACTAGATGCAACATATGTTCCTTTGAAGTCTTTATAACTAGTGAGTAGGAAAGTTACAGACCTGGGCTCTGTTCTCTCTATACTGGGCAATCCAAGACCGCAGCAAATAAATATGGTTCAATATTTTGTTTTATATAGAAATATGTGGCTGCATAGTAGGGAGTCACAGTAAGTATCATTTCTCTCTAGTTAACTGTTCTAGACATTTTTTTTTGTTCTAGACTTAGTGATGACTGATGGTTTCATGACAGATGTCTAGTTGTGATTTTGCAAATTAAAGTGTTATACATTTTTGAATAATTAGCATTAATAAAAATTAATATACCCCCTCCCCTCCCCTCCCCAAATAAAAAAAATAAATAAAAATTTGCACATGTAATTTTTCACTATACCTGTTGGCTGTGGCCCTCCACTTGTATATGGCGGTGGGGTTGGATATGCTCCTCCAACACCTGCATTTAAAAAATAAAATAAATAATTATATTTATATTATACGAGATATGTAAAATGTCTATATTAGTAAATGCTCCCCAGTTCTTCCTTATCTTTCATAGAAGTGTTGAAAACTGGGTCACTGTGGCTAACAGTAGTGGCAAAAACCAGGCGATTTTGGCTGGACTTTGTCACAGACAGGTCTCCTGCAGGATGTCCACTACGGAATTCCCACATTGGGCCTGTCCTGTGTGGCCTTAGCCTAAAAGAATTTTCTGAGATCACGTTATTGATGGCGTATTGTTGGTATAGGCTAAGAATATCAGATTGGGGAGAGCACAACTCTTGGGACTGATGCAAGTGCTGTGGCATCTTCAATATATATAAAATATACTTGGTCCATCTACCTGCACACCATCTACTTAGCAACGGCGCTGCAGGTTATTGCAGCTTCATCCCATTCACTTAAATAGACCCCTTCAAAAAACTGATGAGAGCCCCAGCGTTTATTCAAAGTGTTTTTTTTTTTATTCCAGAAAATCTTTAATGAAATAAGCATTTGAGATATTAAATATTGTCAAACCTACCTGGTTGCGAGTAACCTGGAGCAGCTGGTGGGTACCCTTTATCTGGCTCATACATGATTTATTTTTCACCTGCATACGAAGAGAAAAAAAAAATGTAAATTATCATTCCATGGTTACATAGTCCAAAGAGTTATTTCCATCTCATAAGTGATAATATATAACTAGGATATGTCCTCACTTTTGTAATGAGCCCCCAATATTTGGGACCCCAA
This sequence comes from Leptodactylus fallax, assembly GCA_947044405.1. Lineage (NCBI taxonomy): Eukaryota > Metazoa > Chordata > Amphibia > Anura > Leptodactylidae > Leptodactylus > Leptodactylus fallax. The sequence goes on from CAMRHE010000016.1 coordinate 8,759,940, forward strand.
CAATCCATTGAATGTAGTGGAAGGCCAGGATTCCTGCTGTGCAGGAAATGTTTCAGTGCTGCAGCTTCATTCTTAGGAACAGCAGAGGTCTCAGAAAGTTTTAGGGTGAACAACAACACACAACAGATTCCACTGTGTTATTATTTATTTAAAGCCATGTGTGAAAAGCTAAGTACAACCCATGAATCAATAGCGTGTAAATATCAGTTGGGTTGAGGCCTATACTTTGCCTGGGCCATTGCAACATCTTGATTATTTTCTCTTTCAGCCATTCTCTACTAGATTTGCTGCTTTCCTTGGGATAATTGTCCGGTTGCATGACCCAGTTTCAGCCATGCTTTAGCTCTTAATAGGTGGCTTTAGAATATTTTGGTTTACAGAGGAGTTCATTGTCAACTTAATGACTGCAAGGTACCCAGATCCTATGGCTGCAAAACAAGCCCAAATAAACACCCTTTCACCACCGTACTTGACAGTTTGTATGAGGCGTTTGTGCTGTGCATTATAGGCAAAAACCATCTCCACTTTGATCTCATGTGTCCAAATTACATTGTTCCTGAAGTCTTGTAGTTTGTTCAGGTGCAACTTTGCAAACTTAAGCCGTGCTGCCATGTTCCTATTAAAAACAAAAGGTTTTCTCCTGGCAACCCTTCCAAACAAGCCATACTTGTTCAGTCTTTCTTAAATGTAGCTCTTGTTTGCAATTTCTCTGCATGGATTGACCTTGCGGTACATTCGCAGGGACATCCGTTCCTGGGAATATTGTGAACTGTCTTGAATGATGTTCTTCACTTGTGAATAATTATCTCACTGTAGAATGATGAACTTCAGATTGTTTAGAAATGACTTTATAATTCTTCCCAGAGTGTTGTGCAACAATAATTGTTTATCTAAGATTATTACTGTTGATAATTGGTATTGTAGTTAACCCGCTGAATGCTTCAGCCCAGCAAACAGCCAAAACTTCTGCTTTTATAGAGGTGGTCACAATAGCATCAATTATCATTTATTAGCAGTACCTGGCTCCTACTTCCTTAAGTTAATTTCTACGGAATCAGTAAGGGTGTACTTAATTTTTCACACAATGTTTCTGCATTTTGGCTTAGATTTTGTACAATACATAATGAAACAGTGTAATTTGTCATGTGCTGTTCATCTAAGGCTGCATTTACCTAATTTTAAGACCTTCTATGGATCAGCTGTATTGCTTATTATGCCCTGATGCATAAATCCATATAATTTAAATTGGGAATACTTTGTTTATCTCGTGCCTATATACACATTGTGTATACACATACCTGTGCATATGTGTGTATGCTCTATATATGCAAGTGCCTGTGTCTATATACATAGGTCCATTCCTGTGTGCCTGTTTATGTAAATCTGTCTGTGTGCGTATGTGTGTTGACCTAGGTGTGTATATAATAAGACAGGAATCTGATTTTATGGATGTAATTACAGCTGTCAATTTCCATAACAATACAGCTCCACCACACATGTCTTTTCTATGGTTTAGTTGTTGCTTTTGTAATGATTTTCACATTTTACTTGTGAATACATCATTAAAGTCTGGGGTCACAGGTCACCTACCAACCTAGTGACCTACTGATCAAAAAACAGACAAAAATAGCACATTCTTCTGCTTTTTTTTTCCCTATGGAACAATGGTCTGAAAACTGACATCTGAATAGAGATATAGAACGCAATGGGTCCGTGTATGTCCATGGAGAACACATATAGCACATGGTGAAAAAAAAATGAAACAATCTCACATATTTACATGCAGTGTTTGTTGTGGTTTTATCACAATTTTGGTCATTGTACTCAATAGGAACAGTTTCCTAGAACTGCGGATGTTTGGAATTGAAAATTCCCAAAGGAAATTCATTCCTAACATAAAATATGGTAACGCTAACAATATTATGAACCAGTTAAGAATACAGTAACCACTCTGGTTTCATTTTATTTCACATTTATTATATTTGTAATGCTTTCTGCATCGTTCCCATGTCAAAATAAAACAACCTTGAGATGTTAAGTCATCTTGTGAATGGTAAGAAAATATACACCTTACATGTTATGACTGCACTGTACTACATAAGGGATAGAGGTTTAAAGGGGCATTCCAGCCAATTTAAATTACCTGCACATCACAAGAACAGGGGTCCCTTGTACCCACAAATGATTGGAGCAGCTGGTTGTGTATGCACAAACTGAAACCATTCCCATAGAGAATGAATGTATTGTCAGCACACAAGCTCAATCTGCTTGTCCATTCCATGCCACATTACCATGGGACAGCATTGCTCCTAGTTGTGTAACCTGCTTTACAGGGGTTATACCGCCACCAATTTGGAGAACTTCAGTATTTTAATTCTGTTCAGAATGTACTAGTAGACACAGAATGCACACTTCTCCATTCATTTCAGGGGGAATGCCAGAAAATGTTGAAGTACAGCCTTCGACTATCTCTGGCACTCTGATTGAAGTGAATGGAGCAAGGGCACACATTCTGCAGGCCAATGTTACATTCAGAATGAAGTAAAACCAACTCCATTTTCAGGATTACTGGGGGCTTCAGCAGTCAAACCCCCTCTGATCAGCAACATGACAGAATCTGAAAGCTTGGGCCCTGATGAATCCTCTTATGGAGAAAAGAGCAAATCCTTGTATAAGAATAATGAGAATATAGGCAATTAATTCAGTTTATCTTTTCTTGTTAACAGACTGGAGACTTATATTAATTTTGATAAGAAAAAAATTTGTATACACTATCCCAGCTAGCTATCTGTGGTTGGGACACACAGGACGTAATGAAAGCGTTAGCCATCAATCACTTGCTAGTGGTTACCAGTAGCAGCACTGTAGACAAGACAAACAAATATCATCCACATGTCGGGACTACTACCTGAAGTACAAAGTGACCTGTGATACAAGTTTAAATTATGGCTGTAGGTTTTATCCACAGCTTTCAGATACCCATAGAATTGTGCCGCAGCAATAACCACCTGATTTTGAGTGTTTATTGCTTCAGCAGCTTCCAGGGAAACAAACTGCTGGGAAATTCTGCAGCATCTTCACAGCCACAGCCTAAGGCTAAGTTCACACAGCAGAATTTTTGTGGCAAAAACTACCATTTATTTCAGTGAGAGGCAAAAAATAAATAAATCAGCTAGCAGGGAAAAGAAACATCCTACCCAATCGTCAGGCAGATTATATCCATACTTCCCAATTAAATGAATAGGAGTAGGAAATCTTTCTGCCAATGGAAAGAAAAATTCCACAGCAGATTTAACATAGCATGTCCTGCTGCAAAATCTGATACATGAAGACATAGAATCTCAGAACCGCCACACTATTCCAATCATGTACTTGTACTACAAGTAAAATAATAGAAGTAGTCCAAGAGGCAAACAATAGCTCCAAAAGGGGTCACAGATCAGGATCAATCAAAACATATCTTAGTCCAGCAGCAAGGCACAAGTAGGCAAAAGCAAAATGGAGACAAAGACAACAACATAAATATACAAGAGCAGTATTCATAAGACTTTCAATGTAAACGAATAGTGGTAAATTCTCACCAAAGTTGCAGCTTCAGTTCAGACACTTGAAAAGGCAACAACTTGTCAGGTACAGCTCACCCTCACAGCCATGCACACACTTCACTTTGCTGCCTAGCAATTTAGTAACACAATCAAACCCAACTCCTTGCTCAGTAGGTGGAGTATGGAAATAACCTCTCCACCCATTCACTAGTCACAAATTTTCCGTCACACACACCTGCCATTTACCACTTTATCCCATGTTTGCTCACAAGGTGTGAAGTAAATTGGCAGAACGATAAGTACATAGTAATACAACTCAGACCTATCTTATTTCATAAATACATTGGGGGAAATTTATTATCCCATCTACGGTTCCATTAGTTTCCTGGCGTAGATGGGTGATATTGTAGCACACATTTGACGCAAGGCTATTCTTGCATCAAATGTGTGACACTTCCCCTGTTTTGCACCTTCTTTGCCACTTTGTTGCGAGTGTGGGCAGACCAGGGATCGACATATTTACCTTAAGTCACACCAGTTTTCTGGTGTGAGTTATACAGGAAATCAATGCCAGTTCCTGACTGGTGTAGATTTCCATTCTGACATACAGGCGAGTACCTGGTTTACGGAGAGGCTGAATAAATCGGGCGTGACTTGCGCCATTTATTAAGACAGGCATATGAAAAGATAGTCTTAATAAATCTGCCTCATTGCTTTTTATTATTCATGCACCATATAGAGTAATGGCACTTTCACATAGTCAGTATTTGGTCAGCATTATGCATCAGTATTTGTAAGTCAAAACCAGATGTGCAACCTATACAGAGAAAAAGTGTAATGGAAAGATTTGCACTTCCTTTGTGTTTTGGCTTACAAATGCAAAATGCAAAATCCTGACTGTGTGAAAGTGATCTAAGGCCTATCCTGCAAACAACACTTTTCTCTCCGCATTTTTCATGCGGAAACCGAGCTAAAACCACACGGACCCCATTACAGTCTATGGGTTCCGCCGGATTCTAAGGTAACCGTTTTTTTATGCAGATTAGGTTTCCGTTCAGGGTGTCCCCAAGCGGACTCCCCCGAACGGAGACCCATATGCAGATGTAAACCAGGCCTAAAGCCAGGGATTGTAAGAGGGATTCAAGTTTTATGTCTCATTTCAGTGTAATATGGCTTATGTACATATATGATATTTAGTTTTATGCATGTATTCAAGTATATACATTTATATGATTGTTTTATGTGTGTGTGTATATATATGTCTATATATATATATATATATATATATATAGATATATATATATATATATAGATAGATAGATAGATAGATAGATAGATAGATAGATAGATATACTATCCATGTATCTTTTATCTAGCTATCATTTTAGTAATAGTTGATTTGTCCCTATAGTCTTTGTTTTATGTGTGGGGGTTGTGATGCATTCCTGATCATTTGGTTTATTTAGGGTCTTCCTGCTCAGCTAGTTTTCCCCTATTGTCTTGGGGATGTTCTCATGATTATTACCCTATTGAAGGGTAATGCACATTCTTTGAATGAGGTGTGGTGGTTTGGTGGTCTTTGATGTGGAGATTCTTTGGCTTAGCTGATAAGAGACACAGCCGAAACCAGCTGCCCAGTCAGACAGCTGCCCTCCCCCAGTTCAGATTGATATAAAGATGTTGGGATTGTATTAGATATGAGCAGTGGCGTAAATACCGGGGTAGCAGCGGGAGGGGGCCGCCACAGGGCCCGGGACATTAGTGGGCCACTGATGTTTTTTTTTTTTTAATAGGCCATTACCTGCAGGTGTTACAGCAGCAGTCAATGGGTCCTATTTACTTACCAATCCCCGCTCCTGCTCACGGCTGCCTGCGCTTCCCATTCTGCAGAAGCGGAGGTGGCTGTGAGCAGGAGCAGGGATTGGTAATTAAGGCCGCGGGCCCCAAACCCCACAAACACTGCTATCATTATTCTCCAGTGTCTTTTCAGACCCTGGAGTATAATGATCGTAGGCCCAGTGAAGGTGAGAAACATAAAAAACACTGTTACTTACCTCTCCTGCGCTCCAGCAGGCTTCTTGGTGATGTCCCAGACATCACTTGGGCCAGGCCAACGTCATTATGCGTCGTGACGCTGGCCGTGACGTCTCGACCAACATTGAAGAAACCGAAAGTAGCGGGGAGTGCGCCGGAGCCAGGGAGAGGTAAGTAACAAAGTTTTTTATGTTTGTATCCTCCCCTGGGTCTCCGATCATTGTACTCTGGGAAAGGGAAACAACACTTACATCAGTGTAAGTGTTGTTTCCCTTTTATTTTATTTTTTTTGTTTTTTTACTAATTTGTGAACATTTTTGTAATTTGCTTTAATTTTACTTCCTGTAAGTAAAAAACAGGCTTTAGGTTGGGGCTCCATGTTGCAAAAATGCAGCATATTGTCAGCAGCAAAAATGCCGTGGCAAAAAATGCTTCATTTTATAGTACCTGCAAAGTAGATGGGATTCTGGCTAATCCCATCCACACAATGCAGAAAAATATTTGCAATGGAAATACATTTTTGAAAGTTTCAGCATGTCAATGATACCCATGGAAACACTTTTTTTTTCGTATAGGTATAATAGGGGCAGAAAGCCTGCAGAGGAAAAGTCTGCAGACTTCCTGTGAAAAGTGCTGCAGAAAAAAACGTGATGCATTTCCGCCGCAGTCTTTTCCACAGCATTTTTTGCAGCAATTTTGGGGCCTTAGTTCTCCCTAGCAACACTCTAACTAAGTGTTGCCAGAGAGAGTTCATCCCTTAGACAATGGGGTAGATAATACTGGATACCTTTTAGACAGTGCAAAGTTAGACTAGACAGTCTTAAACTGCACCAGATTTTCTAAAGTATCTAAGGCTGTTTGAAGAACTGGCATAGTTTTACACTGTCTAGTCTAACTTTAAACCACTTATTAGTTAGCTTAGTTTGGGGAAAAAAATTGCAGCATTTTTAAGTGCCCAATTTTGCACAGAAAGCTCCAACTGTTAGAAAGCATTTAAGGCTAAGGCCCCATGTAGCAGGCCACAGCGAGAAAGCACATGCTGCGATTTCCAAAAAAAAGCAATAGTTTTGGAAATCACAGCATTTCAGCTGCGTGCATTTTTCAGAAATGTGTGGATGGGATTCGCTAGAATCCCATCCACTTTGCAGGCACTGTAAAACGCCGTGGTTTTACGCCACGTGGGGCCGCAACTTAAAACACATAGAAAATGAGGTGTAGGCCAGTTTTTGGTGCAAATTACGCCAGAATTCTGGTGCATTTTAATTAGTTTATCTACCCCTGTAAACAGTATGTACCCCTTGTCAAGCTCTCTCTCCTAACAAAAACAGTCACTGCCTTCATAGCTCCCAACTGTCCCGCATCCAGTGGGCTAAAGGACCTTTGATGACGTCATGACCATGTGATCAGACTCTTGTGTGGGCGGAGCTATTCTGGATAATGCAGGACAGTGTGATGTTACACAGAAAGAGGAAGCTGGGAACGAGAGTAATGGAAGGTGAGGAGAGAATAGACAGCATGTGTGAGCAAGAGGGAGGAACTGGGAGCAGATGTAGGGGCAGTTAAACTGAAGTCAGATGAAGGGGGAAATTAAACTGGTGGCAGATAAAGGGGGACATTAAGCTGGTGGCAAATAAAGGGCGACATTAAACTGGTGGTAGATGGAGGAATCAATTAAACTGGGGGAAGATGGAGGGGGCATTAAGCTGGAGACAGATGAAGGGGGGACATTAAATTGGTGGCAGATAAAGGGGACATTAAACTGGGGGCAGATGAAGGGGGGAATTAAGCTGGTGGCAGATGAAGGGGGACATTAAGATGGTGGCAGATGGAGGGGGGACATTAAACTGGGGAGGGTAGATGGAGGGTGACATTAAACTGGGGGCAACTGGAGGAGGACATTAAACCGTGGGGGGTAGCTAGAGAGGGACATGACTGCCTCTAGTTGTCCCCAGTTTAATGTCCCCCTCCAACTACCCCCACTGTTTAATGTCATCCTCCAGCTGCCTCAGTTTAATGTCCCCCTCTAGTTTCTGCCAGTTTAAACTGGGGCTCGAGGAGAGGGACTTAATACTGTGGGGCAATTGGAGGGGAACATTATAAGCCTGGTTCCCCGACCGCTATACATACTGTTATTGGAAAGGGACCCTGGCAGGCCCCTTTCCAATAGATGGCAGGGCACGGCACCCAGGGGAGGTGACTGAAAACAATAAATACAGTACATATTCTCACCTCTCCTGGGCACAGCGTTCTCTCCGGCGCTCTTCCGTCATGTGACTGAGGCCTGTGATTAGGCCCCAGTGGTCACATGGGGCGCGGCCACGTAATGACATCAGTGCACCCCCACGTGACCGCTGAGGCCCAATCACAGGCCTCAGCAGCGACGTCGGACGTGGGCCTGAAGACGGCAGGATGGAGCGAGGATGCCCAAGAAAGGTAAGGCAAGGTGAGTATGAATGTTTGTTATTTTTAATCACCTTCCCTGGGCCTCCGAATATTATACTTTGGGTTCTGAGGAGACCCCAGAGTATAATAATAGCACCGAAGCGGAGGGGGGGCTGTTGGGAGCTTATAATATTGGGTGGGGGCCACTGTAGAGCATATACTACTGGGTGGGGGCCACTGTAGAGCATATAATACTGGGTGGGGGCCACTGTAGTGCATATAATACTGGGTGGGGGCCACTGTGGAGCATATACTACTGGGTGGGGCCCACTGTGGAGCATATACTACTGGGTGGGGGCCACTGTGGAGCATATACTACTAGGTGGGGGCCACTGTAGTGCATATAATACTGGAAGGGGGCCACTGTGGAGCATATAATACTGGGTGGGGGCCACTAGGGAGCATATAATACTGGGTGGGGTGCACTGTGGGGGGCATATAATACTGGGTGGGGGCCACTGTGGGGAGCATATAATACTGGGTGGGGGCAACTGTATGGAGCATATTATACTGTGTGGGACCACTGTGGGGAGCATATAATACTGTGTGTGGGGACAGCAATGTAAAGCATATAATGCTGTATGGGGGCCACTGTGGAGCATATAATGCTATGTGGGGGCCACTTTGGAGCATATACTACAGGGTGGGGCCCACTGTGGAGCATATACTACTGGGTGGGGGCCACTGTGGAGCATATACTACTAGGTGGGGGCCACCGTAGTGCATATAATACTGGAAGGGGGCCACTGTGGAGCATATAATACTGGGTGGGGTGCACTGTGGGGGGCATATAATACTGGGTGGGGGCCACTGTGGGGAGCATATAATACTGGGTGGGGGCCACTGTATGGAGCATATTATACTGTGTGGGACCACTGTGGGGAGCATATTATACTGTGTGTGGGGACAGCAATGTAAAGCATATAATGCTGTATGGGGGCCACTGTGGAGCATATAATGCTATGTGGGGGCCACTTTGGAGCATATACTACTGGGTGGGGCCCACTGTGGAGCATATACTACTGGGTGGGGGCCACTGTGGAGCATATACTACTAGGTGGGGGCCACTGTAGAGCATATAATACTGGAAGGGGGCCACTGTGGAGCATATAATACTGGGCGGGGGCCACTATAGGGAGCATATAATACTGGGTGGGGAGCACTGTGGGGGGTATATAATACTGGGTGGGGGCCACTGTGGGGAGCATATAATACTGGGTGGGGGCCACTGCAGGGAGCATATAATACAGGGTGGGGGCCACTGTGTGGAGCATATTATACTGTGTGGGACCACTGTGGGGACCATATTATACTGTGTGTGGGGACAGCAATGTAAAGCATATAATGCTGTATGGGGGCCACTGTGGAGCATATAATGCTATGTGGGGGCCACTTTGGAGCATATACTACTGGGTGGGGCCCACTGTGGAGCATATACTACTGGGTGGGGGCCACTGTGGAGCATATACTACTAGGTGGGGGCCACTGTAGAGCATATAATACTGGAAGGGGGCCACTGTGGAGCATATAATACTGGGCGGGGGCCACTATAGGGAGCATATAATACTGGGTGGGGAGCACTGTGGGGGGTATATAATACTGGGTGGGGGCCACTGTGGGGAGCATATAATACTGGGTGGGGGCCACTGCAGGGAGCATATAATACAGGGTGGGGGCCACTGTGTGGAGCATATTATACTGTGTGGGACCACTGTGGGGACCATATTATACTGTGTGTGGGGACAGCAATGTAAAGCATATAATGCTGTATGGGGGCCACTGTGGAGCAATAATGCTATGTGGGGGCCACTTGGAGCATATACTACTGGGTGGGGCCCACTGTGGAGCAAACTACTGGGTGGGGGCCACTGTGGAGCATATACTACTAGGTGGGGGCCACTGTAGAGCATATAATACTGGAAGGGGGCCACTGTGGAGCATATAATACTGGGCGGGGGCCACTAGGGAGCATATAATACTGGGTGGGGAGCACTGTGGGGGGTATATAATACTGGGTGGGGGCCACTGTGGGGAGCATATAATACTGGGTGGGGGCCACTGCAGGGAGCATATAATACAGGGTGGGGGCCACTGTGTGGAGCATATTATACTGTGTGGGACCACTGTGGGGACCATATAATACTGTGTGTGGGGAGAGCAATGTAGAGCATATAATGCTGTATGGGGGCCACTGTGGAGCATATAATGCTGTGTGGGGGCCACTGTCGAGCATATAATACTGTCTGGGGCCACTGTTGAACATATTTTACTGTTTGGGGAACGGTAACCGGTTCGGGAGGGGCCCCATGTCAAATGTTTGCCTTGGGGCTCAGCCATTCCTAGTTACGCCACTGGCTCAGCTCCATGAAACATGCCCAAGCAATATTAAATCTGCTGCTTCTGATTCTATATTATTTATTGACCATGCTTCTGATCCTGATTCTGTTCTGCTGCCTACCTGTGTGTGACCTCTGCCTGTCCTGGACTACTGAACCTGAGCTGCCTGCCCTGATCCATTGGCTTGTCGCTGAACTTGCTTGAAAACTGAAAGCCTAATATCACTAGTTAGAGAAGGGGAAGGCAACGTTTGGCACTCCAGCTGTTGTAAAACTACAACTCTTTACATGCATACTTGCTCTGCTGTTCTTGGAACTCCCATGGAAGTAAATGGAGCATGTTGGGAGTTGTAGTTTCACTGCAGCTGGAGTGCCGAAGGTTGCTGACCCCTGATTTAGAGACACAGGAATGTGAACATTATATGCAGGAGTTCATGCAGCAGAACCACTGTTATAAACTGTATAAAACTGAAGTTACAGCTATTTGAAGTGACCACATCCTACCAACCCCCCACTTTGGCAACTACTACATCTGTACATACTCGCAATACAAAATGTGTATGGGAAGGACTACCAATGGCCTACCAATGTATAGTTAGGGAGTAGCTAGGGAAAATGTTAGAGCCTATTTTCTACTTAAGGCTGACGCCCCACATTTCGTAAACGTGACGTTTTACAGTCCCTGCAAAGTGGATGGGATTCTAGTGAATCCCATCCACACATTGCAGAAAACTACCCTCAGTGGAAATACTGTGATTTCCAAAACCGTCCCTTTTTTGGAAATCACAGAATGTCAATTATACCTACGAAAACACTGGCATTTTCCGTATAGGTATAATTGAAGCAGAAAGACTTCAATGCATTTCTGGCACGGTTTTTGCCGCAGCGCTTTTTGACTGCAGTCCACTATGTGGGGCCTTAGCCTAAAGGAAGTAAAGTAGGTTAATAAAGTATATCACAAAAATGTTCAGCAAACACATTAAAAGCAATGCGTTCTAAAAACAGCCGTGTGATGGGCATTACAAGAATAAGGCCACATGAATGTCAAAAACTTCCATCACACGGCTGTCTTTCGAACACATTGCTTTCAATGTGTCTATTCACATGGGCATTTTTTTTGACAGTTCATTTTAACGGATCATCAAAAAATAGGACCGTTTTCAAGGTCTGTGAAAAGGGACAAATATAGGCCAGATCCTATTTTTTTAATGGTACATTAAAATGTCCTGTTAAAAAAGTGGACACCTGTTACTTGTCTGTTTAATACTGTCATGTGCATGGGGCCTTAGACTTATAGATGCATCACATTTATCAACATTATCCACAACATATCTGAAATGTGGATTATGCTGAAAAATTGAGTGAAATTTGCATGAAAATCTGTGCAGAAAAAGGAAGGCCGGAGCGAGGGGGGGCATCCCCCCTGGGAGAAGCCCGCCATGACAGGGCCCTGTAGGTGAGGCCCATTGGTTGTTAGAACTGGGTCTGGGGGAACAGCGGGAGTTGGCAAGGGAAGGGTACTTAACCCTCCCCGACTCAGGTTACCACGGTTAGTCGCTGAGGGGAAAGAGCCACGATCCCGCCCTTAATTTTCTTTATTAGCTTTCTGGTTACGTTTTATCATGGGAAGTGGATTTAGTCGCAGCAGTTGGCGGGGTGGGGGTCCTTGGAGTTTGTTGAAATTCCGGGGGGTGGTGAAACGGTGTGGTCTGTTTCCCCATTTGTTAAATACGGTTTGGGTCTGGCTGGTTTTTGGACTCCTGCTGGGTGGTGTCCCGGGGAGTGGTTATATGTGTTAAACTGCCATCTATATTGGTGTGGTGCCCCCGAGCCTATGGTTTGTGGCTGGGGGTAATCGCTGTGGTGAACAGATTGGCGGCCAGACCTTTTTTAGCTCTAAGGACCTCCCTCCAAGGTGGCAGTTTTAGCTCAGGAAAGTTGGGTTATGTTATGTTTACAGGTTATTTATTTAATTATATATTTTGTATAGAGATGTTTATTTTGTTACTTATAATACGGTTATTTATATGTTTGTATTTGTTTAATAAAATGGCTGCTGTGGCTAATTAATCCAACCCCAATGTTGTGTTGTTTATCATCTGGGTGAGGGGGGGGGGGGGGGGGGGGGAAAGGGGGGACGGGGGGGGGTATGGGGGGTGGGGGGGGGTTGCCAATAATTTTTAAAAATATTTTAAAAAATGATTTTTTTTTTTTTCCCTCTTTGGTGGTGTGGTTTTACAAAAACCCCCCCGCGGGGGGGGGGTTGTTTCATTGAAAATTGAAAATTTATATTTTTTTTTTTTTTTTTTTTTTTTTTTTTTTTTTTTTTTTTTTTTTTTTTTTTTTTTTTTTTTTTTTTCCTTCTTTTTTTTTTTTTTTTTTTTTTTTTTTTTTTTTTTTTTTTTTTTTTTTTTTTTTTTTTGTTGTTTTTTTTTTATATTTTTTTTTTTTTTTTTTTTTTTTTTTTTTTTTTTTTTTTTTTTTTTTATTTGTTTTTGGTTTTTTTTTTTTTTTTTTTTTTTTTTTTTTTGTTTTTGGGTAGAGATTTTTTTTTTTTTTTTTTCTTTTTGTTTTTTTTTTTTTTTTTTTTTGAGTTTTTTGGTTTTTTTTTTTTTATAAGAGGCCGGACTGAGGACGCAGGCTAGGGGAAGGCCTCACATGACGTGGGCCCGAGCGGACTGCAGCCATTGGCAGAGCAGAGGAGAAGTAGGGTAGGGGGGTACTAGGGGCGGTGATCCGCGGGGGTTTAAAAGGAGAAGCCCGCGAAAATGAAGCAGTCGCGTGGGGAGAAGAGTGGGACAGTAGATCTCCGCACGTTACCTTTGTGGGATCTCCAGCGCGATGTCGTCAATTGAGGGTCTGATCGATCAGCTGCGGGCTTCTGCGGAGGTCCAGGGAGCGGAGTGGCTGCAGGCACAGCTGCAGCGCATGTTGCGGGGGCCGGAGGAGTCGCCCGCGGTGTCTCCTCCTGAAGACCGAAGACGGCCGCGGAGGACCAGGCCTCCGGCGCGCCTTAGTCCCGATGAGGCCCCGCGAGCCCAGCGCCGCAGAAGGAGCCCCTCCAGGGACCCTCCGACCCGGGATGCCGGTAGGTCCGCTGCCGCCAGGCAGTCCCGGGGAGGGAGGAATCCAGGCGGGCGGCGGGGCTCGCAGCGGGGGCGGCAGGCCGCGCCCCCGCCTTTCCAGGACGGCGACCGGGTGGCAGGAGCGGGATCGGCGGCCTCTCAAGGGGGGTATCGATACCTTGGAGGCTGCTCGGCAGGAAGCGCTACCTCGGGAGACGGGGCTGCTGTCGGCAGGTCCTCAGCGGTTGGCGGACGCCGGGCCGGGTTCCTCGGGCCTTGTCGGCAGCGTGTGGGAGGCGGCACAGTCACCTGCTTCGTCGGCCTCCTCCTCCAGGGGGGGGGGGGGAGGGCCTGCACCACGTGTGTCTTCAGCATTAGTGTTCCCGGATTTGGACCACGCAGACGGCGGCGGGATTTCGATTCGTCCGGATACAGGCCTGGCGACTGCGGGGCCCACAGCACCCAGGCAGTCAGGTGAGTGTACGTCCATCTTGTCTCCCTTGCTACCGCCCCTGGGTGTGGTGAGTCACCCGGGGGGAGGTGGGCAGGGGGTTTATGGAGGTATTAAGTTTATTAGGGCAGGTGGTTAGGGGGTTGGCAAGCTCCGCTGACACCGTCCCCGGTGTCGGCATGGGTTTCGCAGGTGGGGGGTAGTGTGGGGGCCGGGGGTGGTATCGTGGGGGTCGTTGGGTAGTGGGGTTGGGTTGTCAGCGGTGTCCACGGTAGTTGAGGCCGGGGGGGCCGCGACTAGTGTAGGTCAGGGGGCGGAGAAGGCGGCTGAGGCGCCTGGGAAGGAAAAAGGGGAGGAAGCGCCGAGGTTGGATGATTCAGCCAAAGGCGAGGTATATGTCTGTTTTGAGGGGCCGCTGGGGGCCCATTTGAAGCAGGAAGTGAGGGATAGGATCTGGAAAGGGGAGTATGTGGAAATTTTTTCCTTACTCCCGCTAGAAAGGTTTAATCTGGACAGGGCCAAAAAGGATGAGTCTAAGAAGGAGGAGGAGGAGAAGAGGCGGTACAGGTTGATCCCCCGTACATTCGCGAATTGGTTGCAAGCGTTTGCAATTTTAGCGAGCGTTATTGGTGAAAAGGCGCCGGAGAATTGTTCCGCGCTTTTTTGCTACATGGACGCCATAGGGGAGGCATATAGAGTTTATGGGGGTCAGGCGTGGTTACGGTATGACGAGCAATTTCGTCAACGTAAAGCGGTGCGGCCCAGCATACGCTGGGACCACAAAGATATAGGACTGTGGTTACGGGTGACAGCTCCAGTTCGGTCAGGGCAGTCCTTTCAGGCGGGAGCCGGGAGTCCTGATGCGTCGGGGCGCTCGGCTGCATCGCAGAAGGGACTCTGTTTTGCCTTTAATGAGGGTTCGTGCAAGTTTGGGGCAAAGTGCAAATTTAAGCACGAATGCTCCTCCTGTGGAGGGAGTCACGGGGCGTCGCGCTGTTTTAAAGGGGGAAAATCCAAGGGGGGGGACGGGGCTGGAAAAGGGGCAGACGCCGGTAGTGCTGGACGCGATGCGTCCTCAGCTAAGTGAGTACCCAGAGGCTGCGGCGGCACGATTGTTGTTAGAAGGTTTTTCGGTTGGGTTTAGGATTCCGTTTGTTGAAGGGGGGTTGGGTGTGTCCAGAAGGAATTTGAGGTCAGCGTACCAGCATCCTCGGGTGGTAGCGGATAAGTTGGGGAAAGAGGTCTCATTAGGGCGTATGGCGGGTCCGTTTAGGGAGGTTCCTATTCCCAATTTGCGGGTATCACCACTGGGGGTAGTCCCAAAAAAGGATCCTGGAAAATTTAGGCTCATTCACCACTTGTCGTTCCCCAAGGGAACGTCGGTGAATGATGGTATTGACCCTAGCCTATGTGCAGTGGTCTACACTTCATTCGATGCTGCTGTTAAGTGGGTCAGGGAATGCGGACGGGGGCGTTATTGGCGAAGGCGGATGTGGAATCCGCCTTTCGCCTGTTACCGGTCCACCCAGATAGTTTACATTTATTAGGTTGTTACTGGGAAGGGAATTATTTTGTGGACCGGTGTTTGCCCATGGGTTGTTCTATTTCTTGCGCCTATTTTGAAACATTTAGTACGTTTGTGGAATGGGTGGTCCGTAGGGAGGCGGGATGGTCATCAGTCATTCACTACTTGGATGATTTTTTATGTATTGGGCCGGCGGGGTCGAGGGCGTGTTCGGTCTTGCTCCGCACATTAGAGGGCGTAGCGAGGCGGTATGGGATCCCTTTGGCGGCGGAAAAGACGGAGGGGCCGGCTACGGCCTTGACATTTTTAGGGATATTGATCGACACCGAGGCAATGGAATGCCGTTTGCCTCCGGACAAGTTAGGGCAGCTTCGTTTGGAGGTGCAAGGGGCTAAGCGGCGGAAGAAGTTGACCTTGAGGGAGTTGCAATCCCTGTTGGGAAAACTGAATTTCGCATGCCGGATTTTACCCATGGGGAGGGTTTTTTTGTAGGAAATTGGCGGCGGCGACTGCTGGGGTTACGGTACCCCATCATTACGTGCGCCTGGGGAGGGAGCTTCGGGACGATCTGGCAGTATGGGATGCGTTCTTGGCCAAATACAATGGCCGGTCGCTGGTAATAGAAGAAGTGGTGGATTCCAGGGGGATGGAGTTGTTTACCGATGCATCGGGGAGGGTAGGTTTTGGGGCGTATTGTCAGAGACGCTGGTGTGTGGGTTCCTGGCCGGATTCGTGGAGAGCCGAGGGATGGGGTAGGAACTTAGCATTATTGGAGTTATTCCCTATAGTGGTGGCTTTGGCCACGTGGGGGCACCGGTTTGAGAATAAGAAGGTGCGCCTGTTTTGTGATAATATGGGGGTGGTGCAGGCTATTAACAGACTGACAGCATCCTCACCGCCGGTAGTTTGTTTATTGCAGCGTTTAGTGTTATTATGTTTATCATTGAATGCCTGGGTTGTGGCGGAGCACGTCCCGGGCATTGATAACGGTATTGCTGACGCGTTGTCTCGTCTGCAGTGGGAGCGTTTTCGTCAGCTGGCGCCAGAGGCGGAGATGGAGGGGGACGCGTGGCCTGCGGATCTTTGGGAGCTGCCGTTCGGGCGGCATGTGGTTTGATTCACTCTTCTCTGGCTGAGGGCACATGGGTGGCCTATGGGGCGGCTTGGGAGCGGTGGGAGGAATGGAAAGGCTGGTTTGAATCTCAGGTGAGGGGTCAGGATGTGTTGCTATTTCTATTGGTGGGTCAGTGTAAGGAGGAAGGTTGGTCGGTATCTCGGGTAAATAGACTGATGGCGGGATTGGCTTTTGGTTTCCGGGCTCGGGGACTGTTGGATGTGACAAAGGCCTTCATAGTGAGGCAGGCGCTCAAGGGGTGGCGGCGAGGATGGTCGGCTAGAGATCAAAGGAGGCCGGTGTCATTCCAGTTGTTACAGGAATTGGGGCGTTCGGTGGAGCAGGTGTGTCGCTCACCGAGCGAGGTTCGTTTGTTTCAATTGGCATTCTCGTTGGCATTCTTTGGGGCGCTCAGACTGGGAGAGTTGGTGAGCCCGTCGGTTCGGAGGGTGGGAGGGTTGTTAGCGGAGGATGTAGACCTTTACGAGGATAGGGTGGAGTTCAGAATTCGGCGGTCGAAGACGGACCAGACGGGAAAGGGGGCAAAGGTAGTGTTGTTTGCGGTCCCGGGAGTAGAGATGTGCCCGGTCAGGTGTTTGGGGGCGTTTTTACCTGAAATGCGAGTGGCAGGGGAGCCGTTGTTGCGGCACGGGGATGGGACGTTCCTGTCTCGGTTTCAATTCCTGGCAGTGTTTAAGAAGTGTTTAAGGGAGTGCGGCCGTCAGCCGGGGGATTTCGGAGGGCACTCCTTCCGGATCGGAGCGGCGACAGAGGCGGCACGCAGGGGTCTGGGCGATGAGGTGGTGCAACGCATTGGGCGGTGGGAATCCGTTCGGTTCAGGTCATATGTTAGGCCGGCATGGTTGTAAGGCAGGCAGGTTAGGGGGAAGGAAGAGGGGAGGTTACCCACGTGGGAGGGGGGCATGGTTCTCATTGTTATTTGTGTCTGTTTTCTTTTAGGTGAAGGAGTGCGGGAACTGGTGTGGATCCTGGGTCACTCCTACGTGTTCTGGGGGCGCTGCGGGCCGCCGTCCGCCCGGAAGGTCGGCAACTGGGGTTTCTGAGGGAGCGTGTAGTGGTTAGGTGGCTGGGATTCCGAGGGATGTCTTGGTCCAGGGTTTTGCCCGAGTTCCACAGGTTTTCGAGACTGGATAGGTCACCGGATGTCTTGGTATTACATGTTGGAGGGAATGATTTGGGGGCCAGGCCGTTCAGGGAGCTCATCAGAGATATCAAGTTTGATATGTTGCGTTTGTGGGCGCTGGCTCCAGGGTTAGTGACGGTGTGGTCAGATGTGGTGTATCGGCATACTTGGAGAGGGGCCAGGTGTGTGGAAAGCATCAACAGAGCTAGGATTAAGGTAAACAGGGCGGTGGCGCGGTTTTTCAAACGCAACGGCTGTGTGGCAGTTAGGCACAGGGAGCTGGAGGCTGGTGAAGGGGGTTTTTGGAGGAGAGATGGGGTGCATCTTAATGCCGTGGTGCCTAGCCATTCAGGAAGGGATCGAAACAGCTCTAGGGGTGTGGAGGGACGCCAAGTCTTAAGGTGTCAAGACTTGACGTTGTTGGCGGGGGGTCCTCGGAGTTGGAGACAAAGGATGTGGATGGCTGGTTGGGGGGGGGAGCTCATAAGGCTCTGGACTCCCCAAAAGGAATAGCTTGGCTATGTGCGGTTTTAGCTGGCCTGAGAGCGGGGATCTTGTAAGTTGAAGATCCTTCACCCTGGTGGGGTGATTTGGTGCCTCCGAGCTGGGCTTACGGCTGGAGGTAAACAATTTAACGGGATATAAAGGTTAGGCCAGAATGTGGGCTCCGAGGACCTCCTTGTCAAAAGAGTTAGAGTGGGGAACTGGCGATTGGTTTATATATGGTTTACAATGTTTATATGTATGTTTGTTAATAAAATGGCTGCTGTGGCCAATTCATTCCAACTACGGTGTCAAGTCTCATTTTTACAGGTGAAGTGGTTGGGAGATTGGTGGAAGGACTGAGCGATACCGCGTCAAGAAGAGGCCGGACTGAGGACGCAGGCTAGGGGAAGGCCTCACATGACGTGGGCCCGAGCGGACTGCAGCCATTGGCAGAGCAGAGGAGAAGTAGGGTAGGGGGGGTACTAGGGGCGGTGATCCGCGGGGGTTTAAAAGGAGAAGCCCGCGAAAATGAAGCAGTCGCGTGGGGAGAAGAGTGGGACAGTAGATCTCCCGCCCTCCCTCCCCTTTTAGTACGGCTCTGGGGGTTTTACGGTCAGAGCAGGGGGCAGGGAAAGTCACGGCAGCGTGGCGGGGGGTCCTCGGAGTTGGAGACAAAGGATGTGGATGGCTGGTTGGGGGGGGAGCTCATAAGGCTCTGGACTCCCCAAAAGGAATAGCTTGGCTATGTGCGGTTTTAGCTGGCCTGAGAGCGGGGATCTTGTAAGTTGAAGATCCTTCACCCTGGTGGGGTGATTTGGTGCCTCCGAGCTGGGCTTACGGCTGGAGGTAAACAATTTAACGGGATATAAAGGTTAGGCCAGAATGTGGGCTCCGAGGACCTCCTTGTCAAAAGAGTTAGAGTGGGGAACTGGCGATTGGTTTATATATGGTTTACAATGTTTATATGTATGTTTGTTAATAAAATGGCTGCTGTGGCCAATTCATTCCAACTACGGTGTCAAGTCTCATTTTTACAGGTGAAGTGGTTGGGAGATTGGTGGAAGGACTGAGCGATACCGCGTCAAGTCCATCCACTTACTAGATGTATACACTAGATGAATGAAATCAGCAGGCTTGTGCTGATATTTATCTAATGTTTATGTGACTTTATCTTAACATAGTTGGATATAAAGCTTTATATTGTACAAGTACAGTACATGCTAAGTGTTCCCATGTGAAATTACAAACCACTGAAAGAGGAAAATGCATTGGAAATTATGGTATGACTAAGCATTCTGTCCAAACAAATAAAGATCCTCTTTAAAACAGGCAGGGGGCGTGATTCAGAGTTCTGACACTATTCTCCTCTGATTGGAGTTCTTGGAGACCAGGAGCAGTTTGCAAAAGAAGAGTTTTCAGTTGAGAGGTATAAGAAGCTTGTTGATGGTTTATACTAAACAATTGATTTCAGTTATTTTTTCCAAAGAGTGTGCAACCAAATATTAAGTTGAGGGTGCCAGTAATTTTGGCCGGCCCATTTTTTGAGTTTTGCATGAAATTATATAATTTTTGGCTTTATTTCTGTTTTTTGTGTTGTTCCAGTACACACAAAGGAAATAAATGTATATAACAAAACATGTTGTGGAGGATGACTCAGCTTATGTATCCTCCATTTTGGATTCCTGGGCCATGTGGGCCATACCTGTAGCCATTTTACATTCCTCTTTTGTTTAGCGAGCTCATCCCCCACCAGATGGCTTAATGGGATGCGGACCCTCTTTTGTCTCTTATCCAATAGCCATGTGCCAGAACTATTTTACAACTTTGCCACCAATCATGTTATGCTAACCCAACCTGTTCTTTGTCTACACTGTACTTAAAAACTACATTTTTCCCTCCATTAAAGCAGAACCCACTATATACACAATAGCTGTGTGTTGTGTGATTCTCTATGCTATAGCTTATACACCAACTTTATGAATTTGGACTTCAATACAGTGATACTTAGAGCGGATTGCGCTCACAATGTGTAATTGCAATAATTTTCTGGGAGAAATACTCCATTTTCGGGAAAAATTTCAAAGGTGCCAATACTTACAGCCACGATTGTATCTGTCCTGTGGATCGTGAATAAGTATCTATAACTTTATGTCTGCCTTTTAAAATCTCCAAAGCATTATGTACTACAAGAAGAAGATTGATCATGTACTGCATATGCAAAAACTGGTATGGTGGTGACATGTGCTCTTTCAATGATAAACTTCTATATAATTGCAGCCATTATTTACATTTACATTTCTCTATTTGCCTGTGAGCTTTAAGTCGCACAAATGCAAACATCCTCCTACTTTTCTGCCTGTGACTCAGACACATGTGAGAAAGCTCTAAAACAATAATTTTATTAGTAAGAATATAAAAATTACAAGTGACATTCAATTTCAGCTATAAAACCACTAGTGCAAACAAACACAGACAAATGATTGCAACATGCCATAGGACAAAAAGAAGGAGATAGAGGTCTGTGGTAACAGTTATAACCAAGGAGTAACCTGTTCCTATTAATACACTCACAACCTAGTAGACAATGTTCCACAATGGGCTGCCCAATGATATTCCGTACTCACTGTCCTGTATTGCTGGTCTGAAAATATCATTCTCAATATATAAAACTTAAAGGAATTCAGTTAAGTTGTGTTTAAAATCTATAAAAGAACATTTACAATACTGCTAATTTTCTTACTTTAATGTAACTTTTATAGTAAAGTTTATACATTTTCAAAGTTTTGTATTGCAAAACTCTAAATGCCCTTATTTCTTACCCAGATATTCATTTAATGGCCCCTGTTGCCAATGGACAGGATATGTAAACAATGGAGAGCAGGAGCTGCTGCGCATGTGCGGATACAGGAGATTCTGCTGCCCAGATTTTGCATTGCTATCTCTACTTACATAAGTGTTGAACAATAGCAGAGTCTCCTGTATATGTGCATATAATATCTGGATATAAGGAAGGATATATGATGTGACATCAGAGCCAGGGGTAGAAAAATAGAAAATGATTTGCAATTCTCATTTCCTTTCACATGGTCAGGCCAAGAGCTATGATGACCTATTTATATAAATAAATTGTTGTAAAGGTGCCAAATGTTATCAGCAATTGTATCATTAGATGCTCAGTATAAAGCAGCATAATGACTTATGTTTGACTGAATTGCTAGGTTATCCATATGGGTGTGTTCACATGTCGCAATAATACCTTTACAAATCCGAGCATGTAGGGTGGTTTGAGCCTGCAGTTACTATTTGTACTTTGATATTGTAGTCATTATGTGTAGTTTAATCCTACATTATTTTATGTAGTTTGATCCTGCAGCCATGTTAATCTAGTCTGTCTTCCCTTTCTTCCTTCTGAAAGTTATCAAGGAGAGGTGGCAGATAGAATAGCCTACACATTACAGCACATGACACTCTGTAACTATGTAGATACAAGGGTCTAATTCAGGCATTTGGACCAATTTTTATTTTAGACACAGTAGAGTAATAAAACAATTAGCTGCAAATGTTTGCGGAACCCTATAAGGCGTTGGTTGAAGACACATCATTCAGAGCCGAGTGTATGGCAGTCCATGTGCCACTGTTTTCAGTTACATTGTTAAGCATAAGGCGGGCACATGCTAACCCCCTAGATATTCCAGTAACCACACTAATACATTGCGCCACTTCTATATCTAACCAATATTTGTACATACAGTATGGGACGAGTCTGACTAATCGCAGAACTGCACTCACTGAGATGGAGCTCACCTGCCCCCACCTCACCACTTTGTACCAGGACAGCCACGCCTCCTGCCTTGGCTGTTCCCCTGGGCAGCCGCTGGACAGTCATCCAGCCTTTGTGACTGCCCAGGCCCAAAATATACAGGGGACCAGGCATGTAACTAGTGTCCCCCTACGTGTGATGCTACCATGTAGTAAGGCTCATGGTGGCCCAATACCGAACTGTGCTCACAATGGAGTGCAGTACTGCAATCCAACCTCTCATGAAACAAAAAGAAGATATTTTGTAATTCTCAACAACAACAACCTGGGTGGGTGGGTCTTCTAGTCTTCCAAAGCAAATCTACCCCTCCTCACCTGTGATGTTCATTATATAGCTTTATCTCCCTCTCTTACCTACTGTCCCTGACTTATCTCCTCTTTTTTTTTTTTTCTACATTCTATCACTTTCCTCCCGGACTTGTTCCAGTGGAAGTTCTTGCCGCACATGAACGCTGAGGCCAATCAGCGGCCTCAGTGGCCTAAGGAAAGGATGAAAGTCCTTAAGCCTCAGCAGTCACATGCGGTGGAGACTTCCACCAGCACAAGCCCCAGGGGGCCACGGGACCAGACAGCGGCCTGGGACACTGGAGCGCCGGGGACAGCTGAGTATGCTTTTTACATTTTTTTTTCCTGCACAACCCTTTGAAATCTCTTTGGATTTCTTTTCCCCAAATCGCAAATTTATTGCACTTATTGCTTGTTACATGTTAGGTAGGTTCACACTACAGTTAGTAAAAATTCATCGCTCTCATCCATCACATGATGAGATCAACAGACATAAATGCCGATACAGTGACTGATGCAGATGGAGCACTCTCTATCTGCAACTGTTCCTATTCACTGTTATGTACAACACATTACAGAAGCATTCTTCCATCATGTGTATTTACTTTTTGAAACAGAAGAAAAATTCCCATCCAGGACTTCTTCATCCATTGGAAAAGTATACAAACATGACGGAAGAAAGCTCCAATAATGTTTTTTTTATCTTAGAGCGAATGCAGACGGAGGAGGCTCAAATTTCATCAGTCATTAAGTCTGTTTCTCTAATCCTATGACGGAGCAATAGACTATAATGACGGTCATGTGAACCCGTCCTTGCTGGTCATATGGTAGTCTGGGAAAACCCGCAACAGCAAAACAAGTAATAATAAATGTTTAACAATGTAGGTGAGGTGTAGGTGGAGCGGAGAATTCCGTATCATGTGTCTTATGGTCAATGAATAGAGGGCATTTATTCTTTTGCTTGTTAGGTACAGTATCAATAACATCTGAAAAGTTAGTAGATCCACTGTAAACTGCATGTTCTGCTTATTGTTTGTCATATGGTAATAAGTCATTTGTATGTTTAATAATAGAATAGGCTCACTTCCTCTTCAGAAGAAAATGGACTCTTATTGGTAAACTTCCAGCACTTTAATAATGCAGCTTATTGAAATGACATACGGCTAAAAGACAATTCTTCAAGTTATAGTTCTACAAGTATAGTTACACTATAACCAAACAGCACAATTTACAAGGCTCAATAAACAGGTAAAACTGAGAAGTTACATATTAAACTACATAGTTTTACTCTATGGGTGTGTTCATTGTACAAATGACCTCAGATACAGATCCACATATTTTGTTTATCCTGAAACATTTCTCTGTATATATTAGTATTTACAAGACATGAAGGTTCGCATATTAGGCTCCAGGTTCATTATGTTTGCTATTGAACCAATTACATGAACCAGGCATACTGTAAAACGGTGTATATATGGCAGCACTTCACTTCCAGTATGAATCACATTAGTTTCATTTATGATTTGTATGTTCATTCCAGGCAGTTTTATTACTTTTGGCACACATTGTGTTACACATGTTTGAGATCCAAGACGTCCCATCTTTACAGTTTACAAATTCTTCACATTCAGAATGCAGTCATGTCACACAAACCATAAATGATGTATGAGATTAGAAAGCAAAAGAGCTGTTTATTCCAGAAACAGAACCACTCTTGTTCATCATAGGCTGTATCTAATATTACAGCTCTGTCCTCTTCACTTGAAAAGGGCTAATCTGTAACATAAGAGTTTTTTTTAATCTCATACAAACCCTATAAGGCACTTTAGAAGGAATTCTGTCATCAGAAAAGTGTTTGTGTCATGTTTTCATGTTAAACATATCCTTAAATCCTGCAGTTTTCACACTAGCCACTAAGCCTATTAAACCCTTCCTGTTTTGTACACTGTACATAATCCTGGTCACTTTTCAGTAGTCATATCATTATTATCACAGACTGGGTTACAATAAGAGGTAACACTTCTATTACAGGATCCAATATTCACAATAGTTGATGTCACAGCTCATCTACCACCTTTCCTATACAATAACCTTTTCACAGATCACAGAGCATGTCAATGTGGGAAATTTATCAAGACTGGCGTTCCCTATGCCTGTGTTAATCTCTTGTGCGCTAGATTGAAGATACACCTAATCTATTATGAGACACGTGCCTCTTAGGTCTAATGCACACCACCAAGTGTTAAGGCCAAGGCTTTCCCAAGAAGGCATTCAATGCTCCGTTCCGATGATTATAGAACAGGTCCTATCCTGCTCCATGTCATTAGAATAGAACAGATTGAAAGCCCCCATAGAGGTGAGTGCACCACAGACGGCACTTAGATAACACTCAGAAGTCACTCCATGTGTCAGCCGAATGAATTCCGCTGCAAAATCGGCTCTTCTTTGGATGGCACACTCGGACACAATTTGGAATATTAGGGTCAACTGGGCTTGCTTCGCCTATTTCTACTTGCAAAGAGCTTTGCGCCTGTTTGTCCATCACATGACCATGGATTGGCGTCTATCCACTGGAAGTAAATAGGGAATGACAGCAAGTGGAGATCTAGAAACTGTATATTGGAAAATTGTATAACTTTTCATTATACAAATAAAAAAAAATTTAACAACAACCGGACAACCCCTTTAATAAATTAGGTGAATCTTCTGCTGTCCATGCACCAGAAAAGCATCATTATGTTTCTAGCATAAATCGTAGGAAATCTTCTGGGCTGTGGGAGGCTTCGCTTTCACACCCTTTTCAAGAAAGGTGTGCAGAACACAAAAAAACAATGCCATGTGCCAAGAATTGTCAATAATGAGGTATCTCTAGACTGTCTATGGACCATGTAGCTGCTGTAAAGCATATCTCAACATGTTGTTATCAGCAGCTCAGATGTAGTGACTGCCCCCATTATCATGTATAAAAATAGAATTTAATACATCTGAAATAAAAAAAATCTATAAAAAGAGCTTAGAAAAAATACAGTATGTGTCACTTTCTGGATTTCATCAGTAAAAAAAATATACCATAT
The DNA here is from genome assembly GCA_947044405.1 of Leptodactylus fallax. Taxonomy (NCBI): domain Eukaryota; kingdom Metazoa; phylum Chordata; class Amphibia; order Anura; family Leptodactylidae; genus Leptodactylus; species Leptodactylus fallax. The sequence continues at coordinate 8,785,260 of CAMRHE010000016.1, forward strand.
TTTTCGGACTATAAGACGCACCGGACCATAAGACGCAGGTTTTAGAGGAGGAAAATAAGGAAAAAAATTTTGAAGCAAAAAATGGTAAAATATTTAATATATGGGAGTTGTAGTTTTGCAACAGCTGCAAGGCCACATTAACAGGTGGCCCTGCCACTGAACGGGGAGGCATAGGGCATCTTTTTTTTTTGCGGAGCCAGATGTACTTTTCAGTTATACCATTTTGGGGAATGTCTATTTCTTAGATCACTTTTTATTCAAATGAAAGGTGAAACAGTGAAAAAAAAAAAAGCAGTTCGGCACTTTTGATTATTTTTTTTCCTGCTACGACGTTCACCCTACGGGAAAAATATTTTTATAAGTTTGTAGACAGGGCGTTTTCGGACTCAGGGATACCTAATGTGTATGTGTTTCACAGTAATTTTCTACTTTCATATGTATTCAAGGGAAAGGGCGTGATTTAGAACTTTTATTTATTTTTTTTTACTATTTTATTAGCCCCTCCCCTCCCGGGCTTGAACCTGAAATCATTTGATTGCAAATCCCATAGACTGCAATACAAGTGTACTGCAGTCTATGGGGGATTCTGTACATTATTATAGCTGCTGGCAATGGTATATTCCTATGACAAGCCTGGGAGCCTTTCTAATCTAAAAAAAAGGTGCACCTGTGAAAAATATGGCCAAAAAAGTGGCAGATGATAAATAACCCCCAATGAGTATAGGGCATGTCACACTTACTTTAAACAGTGTTTGATGTGGTTTTGTAAATCAGGTACATTTGTATTTTACATTGTATGCAAATATTAATATACATTATTTATTATGTTTTTCTATTACATATTTCATGTCCTCATATTTTATTATTCAATACGTAGCTCCCTAATAATAGATTTGTCAGCAAACACAAAAGTGGCCTGCCAGGCTGAGTAACACTATTACACAAAGAATTACTTATTACCAACATGTTCGGTACTGAAAGTCCAGAACATGTATCAAAAGGTTTAGTTGCCCTCAGGCAAGTTATAATATATTAAAGGAGCATAAAGAAGTTTCATAACACTAGTACTAGACAGCATTACATGTTTATAGGCGTTAGTGATATGTAATTATTTTTTCCAGTATTTGGTTCCTTCTTAACTCCTCCCTGTTGGATGCATTTTTCAAATTTCCATTTATCGTTTTTGACTCCCCGCCTTCCAAACCCCATAACTTTTTTATTTTTCTGTTCACAGAGCCATCTGAGGGCTTGTGGGACAAATTGTTATTCATAATGGTATCAGTTAATATTCCGTACAATGTACCGGGAAGCTTGAAAAAAAATTCAGAATGGGGTGGAATTGGAGAAAAAGTGCATTTGTGCGGCTTTCTTACAGGCTTCGTTTTTACAGCGTTCACTGTTCAGTCAAAATGACATGTCACCTGTATTCTATGTTTTGGTACAATTCTGGGGATACCAAATTTATATAGTTTTATTTACATTTTAACCCCTTAGCAAAAATCCGAAAAGGTTGCAAAAAAAATGTTTTCTTTCAGTTGCCATATTCTGACACCCGTAACTTTTTTTTTATATTTCTGCATACGGGAATGCATAGGACACCCCTAAGGGGACTTTAACCTAAAATCATTTGATTGCAAGTCTCATAGACTGCAATACAACTCTATTGCAGTCTATGAGAGATTTGCTACATTCGCATGGTACGGGGCCAGTTGGGGGGCATTTTTTTACTGTGGGGGGCCATACCACAGTGCAATGCCTGCAATCAGAGTGAACTCTATTTGGGGGCATTGGCTCCAGGTCCACTGTACATTATAGCAGAGACCCGGTAGCTATGGCAGCCTCTGCAGCAGAGCGGCCGCCATCTTTAAAGACCCAGCATCCGCTGTAATAGTACGTTAAATGGGCTTTCAAGGCTAAAAATATAAATAAACTATCCTAAGGATTGATCAAAAGTATCAGATTGCTGAGGGTCTGACACCCAGGACCTCCACCAATCAGCTATTCTCATTAACTAATACAGAGAGAATGGCACTGGAAGCAATCGGTTGTTCTCTGTGTTTGGCTAGGCCAGGTTACTACAGACAGCCTATGGAAAGAACAGTCTATGGATGAGGTTGCTGAGTGGGTCCCCACAAATCTGATGTTGATAACCTGTACTCAGTACTGTAGTAGTACGGTGATCTCATTCCGCAGCCTCCGGCTTGACATCTGGGTTTCTGTGGCAGGGTCTCCAACAGAGTATCCTGGGCAGATGTGAATTTAGCCTAAGAGCAATTTTCCAAATTTTCAAGCAAATTTCCAGTACCCATTTTTTAGGGACCAATTCAGATCCGAAGGGGCTTTTAAAGGCCTATATATTAGAACCCCCCCTTCATATATCTCCCCATTTTCTAAACTGTACACCTCAATCCAGTCATAGCAGTATTTAGGTTAAGACCCCACATTTCACAGCGTTTTGGCAAAAAAATGGATAGGATTTTGGCTAATCTCATCCACACAATACAGAAAAAAAATCTGCAATGTCAATTATAGCTGTGGAAACGCTGGCATCTTCCATATAGGTATAATAGGGGCAGAAAGTCCGCAGAGGAAAACTGAGCGAAAATGTGATGAAAAACACTGGAAAAAACCACAATGCTTTTCTGTCGCAATTTTTTCCGCAGCTTTTTTTTTCTGTGTTTGTTAACACTTCAAGCATTTCACAGAAATTAAAACAAAATGGAGATGAAATTTACAAATGTGAATTTCATGGTTGACTCTGGCATCACAGGGGTTAACATTCGCAAATGGATTTATCTCAGACTACATGTAATACAACAGGGTGTTAGCGCTATCTTACAGCTCACTCATTGTCAATGCTGTCCACTCAGTGGCATGATGTGCCAAAAAGTTATAATTATGGAAATACTGTAATATATGCCATACAGGTAGAGGATGTTTTGGTGCAAAATATTAAGTTATTAGTGCTTAAAGGGAATCTTCAACCACCAAAACTGCCTTTAAACCATTTTATATGCTGTTGTAGGGCCAGTTAGTGAAATAGCAAACATTTCTTGTATCAAGGGTCAATCTTGTTGTTGAAAAATTCAACATTTATTCCATATATATCTATATATCAGATAAACCCTGTACATATATAGTACGTCATGTCCATTCACATGCCTCGCCAAAGACCAAAGCAACATACATTAGGACATGGCCTCTTATGCTGCTCACACAGACCTATGAGATTAATACCTAGTATATCTGGTGCTCAGTTACAATAGCATTATGTATACAGAGAGTCTCTTTAATCCTTTTTTAATATATTTAGTGGGGCCACCCCTGCTAGAGCACCATCTTCTTTGTGTTTGTTGAAATTGCTATGCATGGGACATATCAATTTTTCTATTTGGGGGGCAGCACTGGGTGGCAACCACGAAAGAAAATCCAGGTGTGGCCCTGTCCTAAGAGCACTGAATAGCTCATTCACATATGGAATAACACTAGGACTACTACTAGGTGTTCTTTCACCTGAGCAAAGATTTAGTTTCATGTCCCTTAGTCACATGTTGGCATATCACATATATGTGGTGTCTGCATTTTTCATGGACGCCATATGTACCCATTCATGTCAATGTGTTTATTATTCAGACATCAGTGTTTTTTTTACAGACCATAAAAAAACAACAAAAGCACATCCTTCTTTTTTCACTAATACTGATGCATCATGGATGCATCACACCAATGAAAGTCTATGGGTCTGTGAAAATAAAAAACGGGTGTCATCTGTTTGTCCTGGACCCAGAGACATACAAAATATGGAAAATAAAAAAAAAAAAAAAAAAGGTTGATCTGCTATTCACAGACATGAAAAGTGAATCAACCACAGACAACACACTACCCACAAATGAGCAGGGTGGGGTGCTCTCTGTGAATAGCACAGACCTCAAACGTCCGCAGATGTGGATGTGTGAATGAGGCCTAATACTCAAAAGTTTGTGTATGCTTATATGCATAAATGAATTTGTAGATCAAATTCAACAGCTTGTTCTCTATGCAGAGTGAAGATTCACCCAAAATAGTATTTGTCTCCTATATTATCAAAACTTTCATTCTTATCTCTTGCTGCTGGTTAGAATGGCATCTCTCCATCTCTACACCAAGCACTTAGGTCCCATTCCAACCTAGCTACACCCCTGATAATAGATTTCTTGATATAATAATGTATAACAGTAAAATGGATCCATTTCCAGTCTAATTCAATATACTACTTCCTTTTATTTGTCCTTCCTTCCACAGCTGCTAGTCCTCCATGGTAACTGATAGTAATGTGTGCTATGGTAAGTCGCAATCCTATTTGTCTGTGGCTTCTTACTGGAATCCACACAACAATTTGCTCTTACATAAGTTTATTCTGATACAGTAAAAGTCATAAATATAATCATCACTCATGCTGTACACTACCTGTGCAATGTATACATAGATAACCCCTGTACATTTATCTCCTGCCCACTTACATGCCTCATCGCTCTATACGTTGGTAAACAGACTCTTACATTGCTCACACAGATCCTTCAGACCACTACCTACTACATTTAGTGCTCAGTTATAGTAGCATTATGTATACAGAGAGTTTCTTTAATCCTTTTTTAATTTTTATATATTTAACCCTTCCATGACATCTATAACTATAACAAGGTAAGTGCAACCCCAACCCTTTATATTGAGCGAAGAAAGAACAAAGCAGAAATAAAAGGTGTGCACTTTATTCCTAGCAGATCCCGCAATTCCAGAACATCCAGTTTATTGCTGCATATTCTTACAACATATGTGAAGCTTGCAAGTGCCTACTTAAAGGGGTTGTTCCGGGGTAAAAAATAGCTAAAAACTTAGTGATAATTTATTGTAGTTCACAGCTAACTATTTCAGCGACAATAATGTATAGATACTTTTATGTAAACCCCACAGCTTGTATAAAGCAGTCATTGCAAGGACATGTTTTACACAGATGTCCATGATCTATATGGTAAGTTATATGCTTTCCTTTGAAGCCTAATAGCTATTGTTTTTAGCCACCTTTAAGCTGTACGTATTCATGAAGTCCTTGCCAGTGCATACAATAGAATTCAGAAGTATTATTAAAATTACAAGGTAGCAAAACTGTATACTATAATCATACTAATACGCTATTACTAGACACACAAACATAGTCATACTGTACTCATATCTCTAAAAGGTTTACTAAACATTTATATATTTTAGCTAAATATTGATGAGCAATAAGAAACTGGAGATCATTTAGTGCAAATAGAATAAATATCCATCAAAAGTCTACAAAATAAGAAAACAACTCACCAGCAGAAGATTCTGTAGACTGCAGCTCAGGAAGGACTGGATGATCTTTATGAGCCACACAACAAAAGAGTGGAAAGGGAGTGTGATTTACTTCAATGTGATGTCATTACTGGATGACAGCCCAGGATGAACTCTGTAGCTTTTAGTCATGACACTTATTAAATTAAATATGACGTCTTTCACATGACTTCTTATCCCGTGATTATTATTTCTGAAGAAACAAGTAGCTGATTCTTCACGATTGTGATGTGGAAAACAGGCAATACAACCAGGATGGAAATACAATTTAGATAAACTAGCATATATGTGAGCTGCTGCTGTCTAACCTTATTACCACAGGGAATTTCTGAACCTCACCTCTGAAAAGCCACTACTTACACTCTTGATAAAAATAAAAAAAAGTATAGTGTTAAAGGGTTTGTGCCGCTATGGACACATTCCCTAACCACAGGACAGGGACTAATTGATCCCTGGGGGCCCGATAGTCAGGTCGCCCAGTGATCAGGAGGATGGGGGACATTGTGAATAAAGCTCCAGTGCACTTTATGGGGCTGCCGAGACTGTAATGCACCTGCAGCCCCATAAAAGTGAATGGAGCGCCGGCCGCCTTTCGGTCCCCCATGCTCCTGATCAAACGTCAGCTCTGAGTTCAATGTCTGTGATTGGGGGCTATTCACATGAACATTATTTTGATAGTCCATCGTAACAGACCATCAATACATAGGTCATGTTCTATTTTTTTACTGTTTTCATGGATCCCTCCATACACTGTAACGTATGGGGGATCTGATAAAACAGCCACCCCTTTTTCACGGCCGTTTTTCTCCTTGGTCATGTGAATGTAGCCAAAGTGTAGGTATCATTTTAAATTATGACCAAGATTCGTTGCCGACCCCCATGCCAAGCATTTTGGTGCAGACAAAATAGTTTGCTATTTCAGCTGTTTATGTCACAGTGCTTGCTGCCATCTTTGGGGAACTTCTGACAATGTTCTAAGGAATCCCAAAGTTCCATAGTTAGAGCACATTGTATTAGGGTGTCCCAAAGAATATTACAGAATTTATTTAATATGACAATGGAAAGTTTTTATAAGTCAATACATTTTTCCAATCCTTCTTAGCAATTAAGTGAACAGACACTTTAATTTAGTACAGATATTTAGGTATATTATACTATATTATTCTATATATGCTTTACATGTTAAGCCAAGGCGGCACATTGTGGAAAAACAGCTTTTTGTTGCAGATTTTGTTGAGGTTTTTTGAGGCAAACCCATATTACAAAATTAATGGGAAATATCAAGGATGCACTTATACCTCTCTCTTCTGCTCAGTCCACTCCTTGCTTAAGCTCAAAAATCTGCAGCAAAATCTGCAACAAAAAAGCAGCTTTTCCGCAATGTGGGGCCTTAGCCTTATAATGAATTTTTATGCACTCTGATAATTCAGATACTGTGCCTATCCCTGTACACAGCCTCATATTTGTTCACATTTGTGTTGTAGCTTCTGTTTTTAGTGGAAGCCACAATGCTACACTGGATCCATCACATCAAGGGACCTCAATGGAGCACAAAGAGCCATATTAAGTTGTAATGAAGGGCATTGGTTTCTTTGATGTGGTGTTTGTTGCCTTGATAGGGAAATTATTGCTGTATACAGTGAATCTGTGACAGAGGCTCCAAATAAAGTTCCTGACTTAAATATGAACATACAGACTTAGGGGGCGTTCACACTACTGTTGGTGACCGTCAGTAGAGTCCGTTGCTATTGTCCGTTGCAAGATTTTAGCAATGGACACTAGCTGAACCGTCAGAAATCCGTTAAATTCCATTCATTTCAGTGGGTTTTTATATTGTGTCCGTTAGTGTCCATTTGTGTCCGTTTACACCCAATCCGTCAGAAGTCTGTTTTTTTTTTCGCTGAAAAAAAAATCCTACATGCAGGACTTTATTGTCCGTTTGAAATAACGGATTCTTGATGGACAGCAAGTGTCCATTATTTTTTTAACATTGAAGTCTATGGGTAACGGACTTATAACGGACAGTAACTGATAGCCATCAGTTACTGTCCGTTATTTTATGTCCGTTTTTTTCTGCGCATGCTCAGAAAGTACAAGAGAGAGAAAAAAAGTTTAAAAAAAAAATTCAAAGAAAAAACGTACACTCTGCCATCCTGCCAGTTCACCCAACCTGCGTTGGAAAGAAAAAATGCTGCAAAATTGTCCCTCATGCGACTGACAGCAACTGTAGATCGTGGGCCAGATAAGTCGAGACCATGTAACCCAGACTCCAGTTCCTGGGTGTCAACTGGCAACGGTTCCCTTGTCAGCAAGAAGTTATAGAGGACCACGCAGGCTTTCACAACGTCATCCACAGATTCTGGCTTCAGCTGGATAGCAGTGGTAAAAATTCGCCATTTCGAAGTGAGGATCCCAAACGCGCACTCCACAAGTCTCAGGGCTCTTGATAGTCTGTAGTTGTAGATTCTTTTCTGGAAGTTGAGTCCACGGCTGGAGTACAGTTTAAGAAGATTTCCACACATCTGGAAGGCCTCATCGCCATCAGTTCCAGGAAATGGCTTTGGTGCTGGCAATCCGAAATTTCCAGAATAGATTCTACGTCCCATGTCAGAGTCCGTGAAGATTCTGGAGTCGTTGGTGCAGCCGTATGCCCCAATATCCACAGCCAAAAATCGATACTGGGCATCAGCAATGGCCATCAGCACAATGGAAAAATACTTCTTGTAGTTGAAGAACAGGGAGCCGCTCCTTGCAGGTTTCTGGATACGAATGTGCTTTCCGTCGACTGCTCCTATATAGTTTGGAAAACGTGTCACCTCCCAGAACTTTTCTGCAATGTCCTTCCATTGTTCGGTAAAATGGATGTGGGAGAAATTCTTCACGCAGCAAATCCTACAGAGCCTGGCAAGTATCCCGGACGATGTAGGAGATGGTCGACTTGCCAAGGCGGTGTTGATACAGTGTTGATACTCACCGAAGGGTCACTGTCAAGCGCTCCTCTGGTGTAACGCTTCTCCTCAAGTGGGTGTCCTGCCTCTGGAGTCTTGTTGACAGCCACCGAAGAAGTTCATCAAAGCTGGGAATGGACATACGCAGATAATAGTGGAACTTCTCTGGATGTTGTCGCAGTTCTCCATACAGGCTTGAATACATTTCCCTTGTCATGCGGGCGGATGTAATGGAATGGACCCAGAATTGTTGCCATTGACGCCGCCTCTGCCTTCTCCACTTTGCCCTCAGCCGGATCACTTCTAGGTCAAATAAATGAGATGGTGGAATCATTTTCAAAAAATGACAGCAGCACCACAAGAAGAACTGGAACACAGGAACGATACTCTCCTCTCCAAAGCTGGCTCCAGACTGAATTGTCAGCTCTTCTTCCTGCTTTTATATTCTCTCTGTCGTCATTCTGTGTTTATGGCAACCAATTAAGCAAACAAAACGGACTAGAAATTAACGGACACAAGCGGATGGTATACTGTCCATTTTTTATGTATTTTTAACAAATTGAGTTTTACGGATCCGTTAAAAAACGGACACGTAGGTATCATTTACAGTCAGTTTGTGTCCGTTATTGTAGGTGTCCGTTGTTTTTTTTTAACGGACACCTTCATAACGGATTTCCAATGGTAGTGTGAACCCTACCTTAGGCTGTGTTCACACGGAGGAATTTGCCACGTATTTGGGGGGTGATTTCAATGTTTTTTTCAATGGGAGGTAGAGATCGCAGAAGAATGCGGAAAAAAGAATCGTCCTGCTTGATCTTTCCGCGGATTCCTCGGCTCGAGACTCCCTACTGATTAGGCCCTTTCATTCGGGCCTAATCAGCAGCGGGATGCTGTGATGGAATGCGGATGCACTGCATCAGCATCCCGTCGCGGCTAGACTGCAGCAAAAATGCCAGCAGCAGAAAATGAAGAGGAATTCCTCTTCAGTTTCCTCCATGTGAACATGCCCTTATTATCACTCCTGCAGGCATTAGCTGGGCGCTTTCCAGGAAAACATTTTCAGAGGTGGCCACACCCGATTTTTGTGACATGGACATGAAAACATGTCTACTATTCCCCTTTGTGTGGCAGGCCACATAACACCGATAATTCGGGAGTCCCTGCGCTTTCTGAGAAAGTTGACAAATATGCTTATTATACAGACCAATCTTTTGCAGGAAGGCTCAGTTGCCTGATCTTTGGCTTGTGCAGACAAGTCCTCAATCAGCTGACAAAATGGAAAATGTGGCCATACAAATACTCCTTGTTCAGGCGTGCATGTCCTTTTGTATAACAGGGGATATGCTGTCAATGTAAAGAAAACTGTATCTGGAGTGAATGGTCACTTAAATGATCTTTCCTCCACCATGCACTCTGCATCATACCAACAGGAAAGGTGTGAAGCACTTTCAAACAAGTGTTGATTGTTATGCTATATTGTTGATCAGTGCATATTATTATTATTTTTATTTATTAGGCTTACTTGTATAGCACCATCATATTCTACAATGCTTTACAGACATTGACAGCCACTGTCCCACAATCTATATTTCCTATCTGTATTTGGGGTGTGGGAGGAAACTCATGCAAACACAAGGTAAACATACAAACTCCTTGCAGATGTTGTTCTTGGCAGGATTCAAACCCCGGACTCCAATGCTGCAAGGCTGTAGTGTTAACCACTGAGCCACCCTGCTGCCCATAACAGGAGTTTTCCAGGGAAATTATATTGATGACCTATTCTTTGGATAGGTCATCAGTATCAGCAGCCGCTGATACTTGTAGTTCTGTTCTTTGTTTAGTGACTGCGCTGAGTTACTGCAGATCAGCTCCTATACAAGTGAATGAGAGCTGGGATGCAGTAACTCAGCACAGCCACTACACAGAGAACAGAGCTTTCTACCTCTGTATATTGACTGCAGAGAACAGCTGATCAGGGGGAGTCCGAAACCTATCGTAAGGATAGGTTATCAATATCATTTGCCTAGAAAACCCTTTCACATGGAGGAATCCGATCCCAAAAAAAAAAAAAAAAACAGTACATACTTCGGCTGGATTTCACATCCTGAACTCAGTCTGGAGTTCCTGACTCCCTACATCATATGATCTGTGATGCTAGATTCCTGCCTCACTGCAGCTCCACTATCCACTACTATATATAGTATAGGACAGTAGAACTTAATGTCCCTTGGTATGCCATAGTGCCAAATTAAAGTTTGGGAGCAGAAATAAGTGTTCAGTAAATACTGTGGGTACTGCAAGTCAATTTTGGCTAAATACTGCTAATACTGTATTAGTGTTATCAATATGTACAGAACCTTAACATGAGTTTTATAGCAGTATAATTTCCTTAGAAATTTACTTCCTCTTTAATGTTGACACAAATACAGGAATGTACTGCAGCTATTGTGTCCTTGGAGATGTATTAGGCACAATGGGTGAGATATATCATCAAGACATGAAAAGTTGCAAAGTTTTGTCACACACGGCTGTTTTTTTGCATAAAAATTGTGACTTTTTCCAATCTGTACCTCGCTCACCACCGGCAGGAATTTAGGTGTTAGATTTAGTATAATTCAGAAAATTGGCATGAGTTACAACAGAAATCTACATCAGACCCTAACTAGCATAAACAGGAGGCATGAGCCTCTTTATAATCCTGACAGATCTCAGTCCAACACACAAAAGTGGTTAAAGGGATACTATTAGCAGCTGTGGGTAGTACAGTACTAGTGTTAGGAGAAGATTTTACCCATCACACATTGGGATCAATTTATTAAGACCAGTGTGTGCTGATCTTAATGGAGTCTGTCATCAGAACTCCAGCATATCAACCCAGCTACAAAGATAGATAGGTTAGGGTCATCTGAGTGAAAGACTGTAAAATAAGACAGGATCTTATATTATTTTTTTCTATGAAAAAGGGGCTAGGGATTATTTTCGGGGTAGGTCATATTTTTTAGGCACCAGAGAGAATCGGAATCTTTTCTGATTCTCTCCAGATGTAAAATAGTTACTCACATTCACAATTGATAGTGCTGTGTCAGTGGGTCTTAAACAAACTTACTGGTACTTTCTCTCTCTAAACACTTTATGTTGCAGTGGCACCGTGCCCTCTGTATCTTTTCTCCTTTACGCTCTCCTTTACGCTAAGGATAAGGTGCTGCAGGGGAGTGGCTGTGTCTGTGGGAGCGAGCAGGGGTGGCACCTGATGTCTGGTCACGTAGGTAGCCAAGCCCACAGCACCGTAACGGCCGAGGGACGAGACCTAGGAGGCGGCACTTGGGAGGCGGGCTCGGGAAGAGGACTCAGGAGGCGGACTCAGGAGGCAGGACACTGGAGCTGGTCAGCGGATTTTGACCTGCTGTGGCAGGAGGTAGCGGGGCACTTATCCAGGATGGTTGGGAGCTACGGTATGCCTACTCTCCACCTCCATGACGTCATGTGACATAACCTAGCTCTGGAGGCGCTAACTGTAAGTAAGGCTTATTTTTGGAGTAGAGCTTATATTTCAAACCTACTCCAAAAACCCTGCAAAATCAAGCTAGGGTTTATTTTCGGGGTAGGGATTATTTTTGGAGAAACAGGGTAGGTACTGGAAGGCTGCAGTACTCACCTGAATGCTGCAGCCTATTCAAACAGCTGATCAGACAGGGGCCCTAATTATAGGTCATCCGTTATTTGGCTTGGAAAAACCCCTTTCATTCTAAAGAGATTTTAACTGTTCTATGTGACTACCTGCTCCTATGTGAACTTGAACTGTGATGGCAGGCGGCTTTTCTTAAATATTATCTGTAAAGGATATATTGTAAATGAAACGTTGCTTCATGTAAGGAGCATATAATATGTATGTACATTTTAGATCACAGGTAAGTTTTTCACTAGTAAACACCCAGAGCCCTCAAAACAGGAGGTTATAGGCTTGTAAATCATGACTGTCCTGTAAATCATATGACTGTCCTGTCCTGTAAATCATGTGACTGTCCTGTCCCAGGGGTGAACCTAGCCTTTCTGCTGCCTGAGGCAAACTATAGAAAAGCCCCCTCAACATACCCACTCGGCTATATTTGAGTGTGTGAGAAGGCCCCCCTAATTAGGACATGCCCCCCCATTGGTAGATCAAAAAATCCCCTTATTTGACCCCCACATAGTATAACACCGTCTTTTTTAGCCCCCACACCATATGCAACCCCCTTTTTTTTGGTTACATGACACCCGATACATGACCCGCTTTTTCTAGCATCCCACATGGTATATGACCCCCTTTTTTATATGACCCCCTTTTTTGCCCACCACAGTATATGACACCGCTTTTTATGGCCCCCCACAGTATATGACCCCTTTTTTTGCCCCCCCACCACAGTATCTGACCCCTTATTATGGCCCCCAAACAGTATCTGACCACTTTTTATGGCCCCCACACAGTATATGACCCCCTTTTTTTAACCCCCTGCACAGCATATGATCCCCCTATTTATGGCGCACACACAGCATATGACCCCCTTTAATACCAACCTCCACATAGTAAATTACCCCTTTTATAAGGCCCATAAGCAGTGTATGACCCCCTTTTTTTACAACACACCCCACTACCAGGACCCGCTTTTTCCCCCCCACCCCCACACAGCGTAGCAGCCAATTATTTTTACTCACCTGTCCACGATCCTGTCCAGGACGCCTCCAGAGTGCGCAGTAGCCAGTGCTGAAGAATGCCTTGACGTTGTGAATAGCGTCCTGGCGTTCTTCAGCGCTGTGACGTAAGTGCAGCTCCACCTACAGGAGGAAGTGGCGGACGGCCAGGACAGGAGTGTGGACAGGTGAGTAAAAGTATTGGCATCTGCTTATTGCAATGACACAATAAGTAGCTGCCAATTAAAATAAAAAATGCTGCCCCCAGTATATTCCATGAGGCACCGCCCGAAGCCATTGCCTCAGGTCACCTCATGAAAGGTGTTCCGCCTTCCTGTAAATCATGACTGTCTTGTCTACCACATCCTGTTCTGGGCTTTGTGGGTTTATCAGTAGAAACTCAGGTGCTCAGATGTACTACGTTTTCACGTAGTAAAGTTTTATCTGCTTACATCATAGCAGAAAGGTCAATTGATGACATATCGGTCTCCACCCAAACAGTTTATGCTTCCAGCTCTGAGGAAGTTAACAATATAATTCCATTAAAAGTTCTGAGCTTGTTAAGCACTAGCCCATGCTTAGATTATGTTCACATTTGCAATGTCCACCTGAAATTGGCAGACAAAAAAGTCTTGCCCGCACAGCTTTTTTGTCCACCACTTTTAGTTTTAAAACAACAGACACTTGACAGACCCCATTATAGGTATATGGGGTCTGCCAGTTTCCATATGTCACCGTTACAATAGCAGTCCGCTGTCTGTTGTTCTGGTCCTCCGACAGAGGGTGATGCCAATACTAACTCAGTATCAGACCAAATTCTTTATGGGCTGTCAATGCTCCAATCTTGAAATGGCCACATATGGAAAGTCATGTGACCACTGGGCAGTGGTTGGCTCTCTGGGCAGCTCTGACAGCATCTCTGACATGTTACTGGTGTCTATATAACACCTCTTTGTAATATAATTCAGTTCAGCAATTACACAATGTAATGTTTCTAAGCCAAGCGCGTACAAGTTTATGAAATTTCAATCTAGTGCTCACAGTGACAATGTTGAATTATTACATATTACACTACATGTAACTATATGTACACTAGTCATGTAACTATTAGTCCTGTGCTACTTCTGCATTTTACTTCATATGATTTCAGTGTGACTTGGCAAATTACTTATTACTTCTTAAGGCTTTTGTTACTCACCTCAGCCAGATCTAGTGCCACATCACTGCAAGTGGCCATTGCTAGACAACTGGGTGTTTCTTTTTATCCTGTCTTACACCTTGACTTTTGCTGTGGCATTGCTGGTTCAATGGAGGCACTGTTTTCATGGTTGTCCAGGGTTCAGGTCATAGTCTAGAGTGGTGTAGTAGCAACGTTAACAACTTTTTCAAGAATTGAGTGCCTCCCTTTTCAAGACCATTATGTCTGCTCTGCCCTCTCTTTAGCTCTCTTTCTATGATCGCCCAGAATAACTGATGAGCATACTGCCTGATCGCTAAAGGTAACTCCTGCTTGGGAAACCTCCATTTAATAGGCTGGCACCTCAACCAGTGACTCTCTTCACCCAGCACTAGAATTGGGCCTACCATTTAGGTACATGCACCTGAATTTGGAGATAGAAAACAGACTTGTTGAAAATATTTCAGGTATCGCAGTATCCTATCATGGAACCAGTCACCAGGGTCAAGAATTTAGCTAAACATTGAAATAGTGAAATCTTCATTATCAGTCATAGTGGTCAGTGCCTAGTGTCTAGAAAACTATAAGGATGATAAAATATTTTATAACACAATGATTAAGATTTATTTGCTGAAACCATAATACTACTTTAAAGATTTATTAAGACACATTAATATTAGTTGTGTCATGATTGAAAAGTTTGAGCTTCCTGCACTTTGTCATATTAGTTGTTTTTATCACACAAGCATAAGTGTTACAAATTCAATTTCTAGTTTTAATATTATGATGTAAATCATTTACCAATTATCACTGAATTATTTACTGTACTGAGATGAATGGCTCTTTAAAGGAGTTTTCAAGGAGTTTGATATTATTGACCCATTCTTAGGATAGGTCATCAATATCAGATTGGTGGGGGGTCCGACATCTGGCTGCAATACCAAGCACAGCTTCTAAACAACATATGGCACTACTTGATACTCAATAAACATAGCAATCAGTGCGAATATGAACAGAACCTTAGATGGTTATTGCCATCTTGACGAAATTGCTTTGGAGACAAGAATAACTGACATAAGTCCACCACAACTAGGATGGGACTTATGGAAACAGGTGATCAGCACTGCTCCACAGAGTCTCCCTAACTTCCATAGAGGTTAATGGGAGCTAAAGAAACAGCATAGCACAGCTAAACTACACTGTTTCTGTAGCTCCACAGTTATGGAACAGCATAGCTAATTGGGCTACACTATTTCTGTATCTTCCATTCACCTCTATAGAAGTTACAGAAACAGTGTAGCACAAGAAGTAAGTCCTGCCATGGTAGTTGTGAATTGTGTACAGGTTATCCCCATTTCAGCAGCTACTTGCCAAGATGAGAGTACTCCTTAAGCAGCTCATATTCAATAGATCTGTATCAACAGAATTTGGCAATTTTGACTGTATTGAATCTAATGTGCTTCCCAATTCAACCCCAATGACAGATGTTGGGGGAGATCAGGATCAGGAGATCCCGTACAAGATCCCTTCAGCCACTTCATTAAAGATGAACTGGTTGGCAGAGCTGAGCATGCATTTGCATGTGCAATCCCTACTGTCAGATCTTTCCACACAACCGACATCAGCGCACGGAACCCCCTAAATCTTACACCTATCTTACTCATTTCTGCCCATCCCCCTGCCCTATGGAACGCTCGCTTCGTATGCAATAAACTTGACTACATCCACGACCTCTTCATTTCTCGTGAATTTTCATTTCTTGGTATCACAGAAACATGGCTAACACCCTCAGACACCACCTCCCCTGCTGCCCTCTCCTATGGAGGTCTGCAATTCTCGCAAACTCCCCGCCCCAACAATAAATCTGGTGGAGGCGTAGGCATACTCCTGTTTGACAATTGCTCTTTCGCCCCAATCCAACCGCTACCTGCTCTCATCCTCCCCTCCTTTGAAGTGCACTCTGTTTGCATTTATGCGCCCTCCAACCTCCAACAGGTCATCATATATCGACCACCAGGAGCTACTGCTGCCTTCGTCAACCACTTCACCACCTGGCTAACGCACTTCCTATCCACTGACACCCCCACCATCATCATGGGTGACTTCAACATCCCCATTAACACAAATCACCCCCCCCCCCCCCCCCCGGCTTCCAGTCTCCTATCCCTCACTGCCTCCTTTGGTCTCTCTCAATGGTCCTCCTCTGCCACTCACACAAAGGGCCACACACTGGACCTCATATTTACCTGCCTCTGCTCTCTAGTCAACCTCTCTAACTCTCCGTCCACACTCTCTGCCCTCTCCTCTGTAATAGACCCTCCAACCCCTAAACCAAACACGCCCCCGCAGGAACCTTAATCGCCTGGACATCTGCATGCTCTCAGACTCTCTCCTACCGCTCGCTGACATATCCTCACTCTAGAATGCAGATGCTGCTGCTACCTTCTATAATACCACCATTATTTCAGCCCTTGACTCTGTGGCCCCCTTCACAAACACCAGAGCCATACCTATCAATATGAAACCCTGGCACACTGACCTGACTAAAAAACTGAGACGTGCCGCATGCCTCTGGAAGAAAAGCCACTCCCAGGAGGACTTCATCAGGTATAAATAGTCAGTTTTTAATTCATAATGGATTAAAAAAGTAACAACAGTTACATGAGAAAAAGATCCATAGAAAAGCCTACACGTTTCAGGGCATATAGCCCCTTAGTCGCATCGGGACACCTACTGCATTTTACATGGTCTCTGACCCTGTCGAAACCACCCCCCTCCCCACTCTTCCCCCCCCCCCCCCCCCCCCCCCCCCCCCCCCCCCCCCCCCCCCCCCCCCGTCCAGTCTTTCTGTTTTTGTTTGCATTATCACTGGTTTTTGTACTCTTTGACTATAGCATATTTGGTTACCCTGGTAAGCCACATGTTGTGGCTCTTCTTTATTCCTTTTTACTGTTGTATATTATATTGTAAAACACTTTAATAAATATTATAATTAAAAAAAAAAAAAAGATGGAGGAACTAGAAGTGATAATGTAGAAAGAAAAATATGACATAGTGGAGACAAGTGAGACATGGCTGGACTCCAGCTATGACTGGGATGTAAATATACAGGGGTACAGTATGTTTAGAAAGGAGCATACCAATAGGAAAGGGGGAGGGGTTTGCTTGTAGGTAAAATTTTGTCTTAAGCCAGTCCTACGTGATGACATCTAGGAGAAAAATTAATACATGGAGTGGGTGGAAATTAAGGGAGGAATAAAAAATAATAAAATGCTGATAGGGGTTTGTTACAAATCCACAAATATAATGGAAGAAGCTAAATATACTAATAAGACAAATAGATGCAGTCGCAAAGCATAATAAAGTCATTATTATGGGAGATACCCAAATATAAACTGGGAGGCAGAAACCTGCAGGTCCAACAAAGTGAGTTGTTTTTTGTCAGTAATAAAAGACAATTACCTATCACAACTAGTGCAGCACCCAGCAAGAGGCAAGGCACTTTCAGATCTAATTTTAACAAATGATCCTGACACATTGTCAAAAGTGGAGGTTGCGGGACATCTAGGTAATAGTGACCACAACATAATAAGTTTCATGTCCACTTTAAAAAGATGTTCAGTAGAGGTAGAAAAACACTAAACTTCAGTAAGGCCAATTTTCACCAGCTGAGAGAGGAGTTTAGCAGCATAAACTGGGACAATGTCCTCAAAGTGACAGGAACACAAACAAAATGGGACATTTTCAAAAGCCTTCTAAATAGGACCACTAAAAAACATATCCCTTATGTAAATAAGCGTGCCAGAAATCATAGAAAAACAATATGGCTAGCTAAAATGGTAGGGACTGCAATGAAGGATAAAAAGGAAGCTTTTAAAGTACTAAAACAAGAAGGTAGTGACACAGCATTAAATAATTATAAAGAGAAACATAAATTGTGCAAAAGACAAATAAAGGAGACAAAGATCAAAGCTGAGAGAATAATTGCCAAGTAAAGTAAAAATAATGGTGGAGGAGGATGAGGAGGAAAAAGCAGATCTGAATTCAGTATGCGGTATGCGCCCCGTTGCGGGAGATATTGGTGCCATTAGTTTTGGCACCGATATCTCTCCACTGTCAGAAAGACGGGCCTTACAGACTAGCATCATCACTGGGTGGTGAGGAACACCCCCCTCACAGTACTCTTCCATAGTCTTCTACTCTCAGAGGGGGTGATCCTCGCAACCCAGCGAAGCCCCCTTTCTGACAGTGGAGAGTTATCGCTGACGAAAATAACTGCATCGATATCTCCAGCATCGGGGGTGCATACTGGAAAAGCTGACTTCAGCGCACCATTGACTTTCTAATAGTATGTAATACCGCACATCTCTGAACACATGAAAGATCTTTTTTAAGGATTCAGTAACGACTGGGTCTGTTCCACAGGATTGGTGCATAACAAATGTGGTGCCAATATTCAAAAAGGGGTCTAAAAGTGAGCCTGGAAACTATAGGCCGGTAAGTTTTACCTCTGTGGTGGGTAAGATATTTGAAGGTTTTCTAAGAGATGCTATCCTGGAGTATCTCAATGTATATAATCTTATAACACCCAGTCAGCATGGGTTTATGAGGAATCGGTCCTGTCAGACTAATCTGATCAGCTTCTATGAAGAAGTCAGTTCTAGACTGGACATGGGTAATGTAGATGTGCACCGATATCTCCAGCCCCAGGGCACATATAGGGAAAGCCAACAGTGTGCTGAATTCAGCGCACTGTTGACTTTCTAGCGGCATATAAAACCGCATGTGCCTGAGGACATGAAAGCTCCTCTTTAATAGTAAATTATTGAGCAAGACTGACAGTGAAAGAGACTTGTGGATTTTGGTGGACAGTAAGCTTACTTTTAGTGACCAGTGCCAGGCAACTGCCACCAAAGTAAAGAAAATTATGGGATGCGTCAAAAGAGATTATAGATTCTCATGGTAAAAACATAGTTATGCCCCTATACAAATCACTGGTAAGGCCACACATAGACTATTGTGCATAATTTTGGGCACCAGTATACAAGAAGGACATAAGCAAACTAGAGAGAGTGCAGAGAAGGGCTACCAAGAATATTAGAGGAATGTGTAGATTGGAGTACAACGATAGAGCAACAATCTTGGGGTTATTCAGTTTAGAAAAAATGACGTCTACGGGGAGATCTAGTAACAATGTACAAATACATGAAGGGACAGCACAAAGAGCTTTCTAATGATTTTTTTTACTCCTAGGCCAGTGACAGTGACAAGGGGACATCCTCTACATCTGGAGGAGAGAAAATGTCACAAGCAACATAGATGGGCATTCTTTACTGTAAGAACAGCGAGGCTATAGAACTCACTGTGATGTGAGTGGTGGATACATTGAGCAAGTTCAAACAGGGCTTGGTTGTCTTTCTCGAACAGAAAAATATTATGGGTTATGGGTTTTAGATTTCGTTAAGGACAAGTTGATACAGGGTTTTATACTGTTTGCCAGATTGGAGTCGGGAATTTTTTCACCAGGCATGGGGCAATTGGCATAAGCCTCATGGGGTTTTATTTGCCTTCCTCTGGATCAACACTGTAGGGTTATAGGTTGGACTTGATGGACCTGTGTTTTCATCCAACCTCATCTACTACTATGTAAATATACACAGTAACATTCAGTGAGAGGCAGGAACAGCTCTCAATACAGAAGCAAGGGAAAGAGTGAAAAAATGCAGGATTTCACAGAAAGGAGACAACATTTATTAAAGTAAAGTAAAGTATGTTACAAAATTTATTAATGAAACAAATAGTGACAGAAAATCAAAAGTTGTATGAAAGTTTACTTACACTTTAAGCTGCAGCTTTGCTATAGCAAGAGTCTGCATTTACAAAAGTGAAAGTGTAGTTAACTGTAATAATGCTCTTATTCATACCATATGTAAGTCTTGGTTACTGGCACCTCCCTGCCAGCTTCAATCAGTCTGACCATTTTCTTCTTCTCTCTCATTAACAAAGTGCCTTTTCCCAGAGGACTGGAGCTTACTGGATGTTTTGTTTTGTGCACTATTTCCCTTCAACTGTAGAAATTGCTGTGTTAACCCCTTCTAGCAAATGGATGTACTATTACAGTCTATTTGTAATCTTATATCTGATATAATAGCACATCCCTCGTAATAAATGTAATATCTCCAATCCCTGCATTTAACCCCTTAAATGCTGCAATCAACAGTATTAATCTGTGTTCAAGAGGTTAACACCACTAGATGAGAATACAAATGTAGAGATACCTAGGCTAGGATTCAGACTGTTCATATAACTTTGAAAATGAAAAACCCCTTACAGGGTTATTCCAGTCCATTTGTATTGATGATGTACCCTCAGAATAGTAATCCCAAATGTCGCATTGGAATTTGAACAGTCAGACAGAACTTGTAAAATCCAAAGTTTAACTGAAGATCCATTTAAAAGTGACAACTTATGCATATCATGAGTCCTTACTCATATCTGAGACAATCACTATGAATTAGATGTTGCACAATATAGAAGTGGTTTATTTATATATATATATATATATATATATTTATTGTGGGGGAGGTAGCTTGGTAGCAGCAGGTACGGACCCAAACAGTCAGAGACAGGGACACAAAGCTCTGGTGCAACAGGTTTATTAAAAAAAAAAAAAAATGACAAAATAAATAAACCTTACGTCAGGTAAAACAAGCAAAGTAAAATACAGCCTTAACTTCAGGCAAATAAGAAAACAAAAATCCTGCTCGTCTGAGCCTCTAACTGAACAGAAATACTCCTAGCTATACGTGTGACTTGCTCCAGCCACATGAACAAAACACAACAGCAACAAGGCACAGGTCTCACCAGACTCTCAGCTATAGACAGACCCAGGCACCTCCACTCTCTTCCAGTGTCTGCCCTGAAGTGCAGGCTCTGTAGGCTTTTATGGGCCAGTAATGAGGCCTAGGACTTACACCTGGGCTGAGGCCTACTCAAAACCCCTCCTGGACCAGACATATGTTAAAAACCGGGGGCTAACATAGGGAGACTCTGCCTGTCACCTTCTCACAATATATATATTGTGGTGAACCTAGCCTCTTTGCTGCCTGAGGCGGACTATAGAAAGACGCCCCCCCCCCCCAAAAAAAATTGAGTTTCCATGCTACTAGCTTCACACACTGTTATCGTCGCACAATATACACAATACACAAAGTTATAAAACAGTTTTTAAGAATTCATCTGACTGCATTACTTCAGTATCAGATCAACAACACGGTATTAACAATGACAATAATTTCACACATCTTCTGCTTGGTGGATGGACGAGCCCACGTGGCCCCCATTCTCTATAATAGGAGAGCCACAGATAGCTGAGTACTTGACTTCGGCTATCTTTGGCACTCCCATTGAAGTGAATGAGAGCCACGCGGGTTCGTCCATCCACCAATTAACACACCTGTATTCAGCCTGGCTGTGGTCAGGCTGAATTCCCACCCAGTGGGGGGGGGGGAACCCAATTCTCAGGCCCAGTGGGGGGTCTCAGCAGACAGACCCCCATCAATCAGGTATTTATCATCTATCATTTAGGTGAATACAGGGCAGTAACATTTTATGACTTACAGGTGACGTGTCTGACTAATCCTTCACATTTCCCTTCTCTTCCCTTTGGACCGCCATGACCACTTCTTCCAGCTGTGACTTGTCTCTGTTAAGTTTGCAACACAGACATCTTTGGCTCCTCACTTTTCTAGGCACCTGACCCACATTGTCCTCACCTGCACACCAATCCTGCTGCTACCCCCAATTATAAAATATATGATATAACCCCCCCATAATGAATAATACCCCCAAGTGCATCTTTATATTAATAATGTCCGTATGTACCCTGATAAATAGTGCCCCTTACCCAGGTGTTACCTAATTAAAAGGTTTTCCAGGTCATTAATAAACTAATCAGTGGGGCTCAAAAACCCGGGACCCCTACTGATCAGCTGTTTGAATGGTACCTGTGTAAGTGCCATGACCGCTTCTCTGTTTACACAGTGTCATTCATCTCATAGTGGCCATGTAATGTAACTACAGCCTCGTCCTATACACATCTATGTGACAAGGCTGTAATTACATCACACGGTCACTATAAACAGACAGCGTATGATATAAACAATTGCCATAGCCCCTGTTTATAGCTCCCCATTTACACAAACTACAATGTTCCACAGCAGCCCCTGCACACAGTATTACGGCCCGCAGTGGCCCCTGCACACATTATTATGCCTCGCAGCGGCCCCTGCACACGGTATTATGCTCCATAGTGGCCACTGCGGGGCATCATACCGTGTGCAGGGGCCACTATGGAGCATAATACCGTGTGCAGGGGCCGCTGCGAGGCATAATATTTTGTGCAGGGGCCACTGTGGGCCGTAATACACTGCACACAGTATTATGTTCCACAGCAACCCCTGCACACAGTATTATGCTCTCTAGTGGCCCCTGCACATGGTATTATGCCCCATATTGGCCCCTGCAAACGGTATTATGCTCCATAGTGGCCCCTGCACACGGTATTATGCTCCATAGTGGCTCCTGCACACGATATTATGCTCCATAGTAGCCCTGCACACGGTATTATGCTCCATATTGGCCCCTGCACACGGTATTATGCTCCATATTGGCCCCTGCTGGGGATACTTCAGCAGGTTACAGGATATTTATATATATATATGAAAAAAAGTTATCCTCACTTACCTGTGATCCCTTGATGGAGCCGCCGCTGCCTCTTCATGTCCGCGACGTCTGCGTGTCAGTGTACGAGGCGCGATAACGTCACTATATCGCCGCCTGCGTTGACATGCAGAGGTCTCGTAAGCCAGCCCAGGACAGGCCCCGCTCAGCTTTGTTTTTTTAAAGCGGCCTGTCCTGGGCTGGTTTACATTAAATAAATAGTAAAAATGCCGCCCCTCAGACAGCGACGGATAGTGCCGCCTGAGGCAGCCGCATCACTTCGCCTCATTAGCGGTGCGCCCCTCTATATATATATATATATATATATATATATACAGTGGGGAAAAAAAAGTATTTAGTCAGCCACCAATTGTGCAAGTTCTCCCACTTAAAAAGATGAGAGAGGTCTGTAATTGACATCATAGGTAGACCTCAACTATGAGAGACAAAATGAGAAAACATATCTAGAAAATCACATTGTCTGATTTTTTAAGAATTTATTTGCAAATTATGGAGGAAAATAAGTATTTGGTCACCTACAAACGAGCAAGATTTCTGGCTCTCACAGACCTGCAACTTCTTCTTTAAGAGGCTCCTCTGTCCTCCACTCATTACCTGTAGTAATGGCACCTGTTTGAAATTGTTATCAGTATAAAAGATACCTGTCCTCAACCTCAAACAGTCACACTCCAAACTCCACTATGGTGAAGACCAAAGAGCTGTGGAAGGACACCAGAAACAAAATTGTAGACCTGCACCAGGCTGGGAAGACTGAATCTGCAATAGGCAAGCAGCTTGGTGTGAAGAAATCAACTGTGGGAGCAATAATTAGAAAATGGAAGACATACAAGACCACTGATAATCTCCCTCCATCAGGGGCTCCACGCAAGATCTCACCCCGTGGGGTCAAAATGATCACAAGAAGCACGGTGAGCAAAAATCCCAGAACCACACGGGGGGAACCTAGTGAATGACCTGCAGAAAACTGGGACTAACGTAACAAAGGCTACCGTCAGTAACACACTACGCCGCCAGGGACTCAGATCCTGCAGTGCCAGACGTGTCCCCCTGCTTAAGCCAGTACATATCCGGGGCCGTCTGAAGTTTGCTAGAGAACATTTGGATGTTCCAGAAGAGTATTGGGAGAATGTCATATGGTCACATGAAACTAAAGTAGAACTGTTTGGTAGAAACACAACTCGTCGTGTTTCGAGGAGTGTGAATGTTTAGTTGCATCCAAAGAACACCATACCTACTGTGAAGCATGGAGGTGGCAACATCATGCTTTGGGGCTGTTTCTCTGCAAAGGGACCAGGACAACTGATCCGTGTATATGAAAGAATGAATGGGGCCATGTATCGTGAGATTTTGAGTGCAAACCTCCTTCCATCAGCAAGGGCATTGAAGAGTAAACGTGGCTGGGTCTTTCAGCATGACAATGATCCCAAGCACACCGCCAGAGTGGCTTCGTAAGAAGCATTTCAAGGTCTTGGAGTGGCCTAGCCAGTCTCCAGATCTCAACCCCATAGAAAACCTTTGGAGGGAGTTGAAAGTCCGTGTTGCCCAGCGACAGCCCCAAAACATCACTGCTCTAGAGGAGATCTGCATGGAGGAATGGGCCAACATACCAGCAACAGTGTGTGCCAACCTTGTGAAGACTTACAGAAAACGTTTGACCTCTGTCATTGCCAACAAAGGATATATAACAAAGTATTGAACTGAACTTTTGTTATTGACCAAATACTTATTTTCCACCATAATTTGCAAATAAATTATTTAAAAATCAGACAATGTGATTTTCTGGATTTGTTTACTCATTTTGTCTCTCAAAGTTGAGGTCTACCTATGATGTCAATTACAGGCCGGCCTCATCTTTTTAAAAGGGAGAACTTGCACAATTGGTGGCTGACTAAATCCTTTTTTCCCCACTGTATATATATATATATATTCTGCAGTTTTTCACCATGGTCCCCTCTGTAGGCTTTATCTCTAGTTTGGTGTTCTCTGAGCTGGTGGGTGAAGGCTAGCTGCTATATACTGCACACAGTAAGTGTTCTGTAACTGCAGGACATATAAAGGAAAGTACTGAAATGTACTAATGTTAATAAAGTGCTTTGATTGTGTTAGAAAGCTTCTATTTAGCTCCAGCATTAGACTAAGCCTACCTTTCTTGCCTCCTGCACTTTCTGCTCATTCCTCCCTCCTCCCCTCTCCGTAGATTTCTTCAAATGAATAGAGCAGAATTTTCAGAGAGAAAGGCAGTTTAGCAGAGGGAGTAAAAAGTTTTGCGCAATAGCCTGTACTGTTCTTTTATGCAAAGTTTGTTAAAAAAGACAGTACCGATTTAACTCTTTCACTGCCAAATATGTATCTTATACATGGTATACATACAGGAAAGCAGTTCTGTAGCCAAGGACGTGTCTTTGCTACTAGTTGCTGTAGCTTAAGTTAGATGTTAATGACAACTGCAATCTTATTTTTAAATCAAGATGTTCAATAAGGATGAAGCTACATATACTGTACTTGCTTAATTGGATTTTTTTTACTTAAGTAACTACCTATGTGAAGAGCAGTGTAAGGGACTTGCCAGTTGAGCAATTCCCCAGTGCTGCTGCACAACCCTGGGGGAGGGGCACAACAAGACAGTGAGTCCTAAAGCTGAACCCCCCCCCCCCCACTGGCCCTGCCTCTTGCCTGACTGTTCTAGGTGACAGCCGACAACTTGGAGCCAGTCTCTACTCTGAATAAGTGACAACACAGAATGCAGACAGGACAAATGACAACAAAAGGGAGGTCAGCAAGCCAAGGGGTTGGTAACAGTCGAGCAATGCAAGAGAATAGTCAAAGCCAGAGGTCAGGAATAGGAACACAGGTAATAGCAGAAAAGGAACTAGCAGGGACAAAGTCACAAGACACAATCTCAATAGCCAGCGACCACGTGTGAACTGATGACCTGTTTATAGCAAGTCAGGATCTGCCCCAGACTTGATTGGTAGACAAGCCGTCAATCACACAAGCAAGGCTAAGATTAACTGTTAGAGGAGCAGAGAGAAGCAAGGAGCAGGAGACGGGTGTGGCTGAAATTCAATTACATAGGACAGTGTTCAGACTGAGCATCAAGAACCTTAAGCAAGGAATCAAACTGAATACACCTCTTATACCGCAGCATGTGAGCGGAGGGTGGCACAGAGACCCAAACAGGCAGAGACGTTACAAGCAGAGTGGGAAGTCATCAAGGGACTGCCAGTATTTGGGAGTGACTCTTACTCTGAGTTTTCTAGAAGGTGGGTGGAGTTGGAACAGTATTCCATTTTACCATAGTCCATTTTAAATAGGCTTTTGCATAGAGAAGACAGTGTATTGTGATGATATATGGCTTCTTTTTTGTACGATACAGCTTTAACTTGTATTTGTGAACTGCATGGCAAACTGTGGCAAAGACTTCTGGAAGTATTCCTGAGCCTATGAAATGATTTGCAATACCAATTTATACCTGTTTTTAATTTTTTTTAGTTATTATTTATTTATTTTATTATGCTTACTTGTATAGCACCATCATATTCCGCAGCGCAGACATCGTCAGTCACTGTTCCATATAGGGCTCACAATCTACATTCCCTATCAGTATGTCTTTAGCGTGTGGAAGAACATACAAACTCCTTGCAGATGTTGTCCTTGGCGGGATCGAACCCAGGACTCCAACGCTGCCTTACTTTTGGACACAGATACTTACAGAACTCTGGATTCTGATCCCACCACGATCTTTAGGAGTGAACTTGAAGCAATTTTGACTAGGGCGTTAGATGCAGATTTAATCAGTAAAAAGGAAAAGGCCTTTCCTATTACAGCAACTTTTTACAGTCTAGCCAAAGTTCACAAAGGACTCTGTCCTTTAAAAGGTCGCCCCATAGTCTCGGGCATAGGAAGTCTGACGCAAGGGGCCAGTGTCTACATTGATAGATTACTGCGCCCCTTCGTCATGACATTACCTTCCTATGTCCGAGACACTATGGATGTCTTGAGGCTTTTACAGGATATTTTTTTACCATCTGGTTCCTACTTGGCCTCTCTAGATGTTGAAGCACTCTACAACTCTATACCCCATGATAAGGGGTGTGGGGCTGTGAGGCACTTTCTACAGAGTAGACCTATCCAATTAGCCTCCCACAATGAATTCCTACTTGAGCTCCTTCCGTTTATCCTCACTCGGAATTATTTTCTATTTGACGGGAGCTTCTTCCACCAGCTGCGTGGAACTGCCATGGGCAGTTCCACTGCATAAACTTACGCAAATTTGTTTCTCAGCTGGTGGGAGGAGCGCCTCATCTTTATCGAGCTTTTTGAGAGATGGACTGGTTGGATTTCATTGTGGCTTAGATACATAGATGACATTTTGATGTTATGGACGGGCCCTGAGGACGAGTTCTGGAGCTTTGTGGGAGCCCTTAACCATAATCAGATCAATCTACACCTTACGGCATATATTAGCCCGAGATCTATCACTTTCTTGGATTTATGCATATCTATTGATGAACAGGGTGGTCTAACGACTACACTTTTTCGCAAGGAAATGGCAACCAATTGCCTGCTCAAGTGGGATAGCTATCATCCTGCCCCTCTGAGGCGTGGGATCCCCTACGGACAATATTTGAGAGTTCGGAGGAACTGCTCAGACCTTGGAGATATTCACGCCTAGGCTAACGAATTTGAGGGGAGGTTTAGTAGACGGGTTTACCCGCCATCCATTTTGCGAGAGGCTAGACATTATGCGGAAATGAGTTATCGCCCCAGTCTACTAACCCCCAAACCACGTACACAGGATGAACACTTGAGCCACCTGTTGGGCAATTATGATAGGGGTTCAAGGAGTATTATACAGATCTTGAGATCATATTGGGAAATACTCACTATGGATCCAGACATTAAAAATTTAGTCATTCCCCTTCGGTTACATACAGAAGGGTTAGGAATTTGGGGAATTATTTAACTCACAGTCATCTTAATCCCTCCCCAACGATTGGAACATGGCTTGAACGTGATATACATAAAGGAACTTTCAAATGTGGTTTGTGTAAGGCGTGCGATTATGTAGCCAGGGGTGACAGTGTATGTTGTGTATCTACAGGTGTCACATAACACACCAGACAGTTTATTAATTGGCGCACCACTGGGGTGGTGTATTGTGCTACCTGTCCCTGTCCCCTTAACTACATTGGCAAAACTAAAAGAGAGTTCTGCCACAGGATATTAGACCATGTGGGCTATATCCTGGGGAAAGAAGATAAAACGTTATTATCACATGTGTGGGAAAAGCATGGAGGCAATCCAAAGTGTCTCAAGTTCCAAGGTCTTGAACACGTCACTCCCCCTATTAGGGGTGGCAATTTGGACCGGTTGAGTCTACAACAGGAAACCAGATGGACTTTTAAGTTTCAATCGGTTAAACCTCATGGCCTCAATGAATCCATTTCCTTTACTCCTTTCATTTAGATGTGGATATTTTTATTCCTTTTCTATTCTATATTTACGACTCTTATGGAGTCTGGTTAATCTGCATATACATTACATACCCATCTTATGTGACTGATCTTCACTCTTATGGGATGTATGCCTCGTGTTTTGTCCTTTTTTTTTTTTTTTTCCTCACACTATTCTAAAGCTATTTAAATCTAAATCAATATTTCTCCCCTTTATACAGGGGGCTTTACTGTGTTAAGTGTGTTGTTTATCTTAGCATTGAATGTTTCATCTTATCCTGACACCGCTGTTAGCCTTGTTTGTGCTTCAAGGTGTAGCTTGCCAGTTTTTCGATTCCATTTTTTCATCTAGTTTGAATAAGTGTGCGGACTTTCATCTTCTTTGTTGTTGCAAAGAGGCTTGCATGTCTGACATTCTCTAGCGCTTATTATTTTTCTTTATTTTATTTTATTTTATTTGGGACATTCATGGAGCTGATTTATTTACTTCACCTTCTCCTTGCCTTTCTTTTGATTCGATGCCAGCAGCACAGCGTTTCCCGTCTCCATACTAACGGGCACCCCCACTAGTACGAGCCTTGGTGGGAGGGACTCACCATGTCATTGGCTGGGTCTTTTGATGTCACAGATAGGGGCGTGCTAAAGGGGCGGGGTTAGCGCTATATGAGCTAGGCTTCTGGCTGTGTTCAGGTTGGCTATCTTCACATACTGCTGTCCACCATTAGGGCACCAGCTCAACTGCAGTTTTTACTGCACTTGTGTATTGGTATATTAACTAACCGTGGCTGCTAATGCTCAGTGCATATCGGCATAGAGGCTAATTATATGCTGCTGTCCACCATCAGGGCATCAGTTAATCAACAGCCTCTATTGCATATTAGTACTGGCATGCTATCTAACTGTGGCTGCTAACATAATACATAACGACATGTTTTTTGAAATCTATACCCTCCTGATGAACCCGTAGGGGAAAATGCGTTGAGGGGCTTTAGTGAGGGGGACTAGCTGGGCTACCCTTTTTAGGGTTCGCTACCCTGTCTAGTTTACTTTATCTGAATGGGCAAGTGTCCTGTTCAGGTGGTAATTTGCCTCTCACCTGTTCAAGTATATAACAGCTCTCCCACTGTCTGAGGGCTAAGCCGATTAGTTAGATTATGTGGTCTGACGTTTTCCCGTGTTTTCTTTACTGAGTCCTCTATATTGTTTTTTTTTGTATCATTATCCTTTATATATGAGGATTCCTAGAAGACCTGGCTATAACAAGACCACCTTATATATATACATACTATCATCTATTTTAATGTGTGTTTCTGGTCTGACCTGGACCTTTTAGTTTATATTAATAAAAGTTATATTTTAGTTTTTTCATTTTTGTACTTTCTAAATACAGTATGAGCACTTGATTCGTGTTCTAATTTTTTGCTCTGTGTGTTGACAGCATTATCTTTCAATATGATTATTGGTATTGGTGATGCAAAATTGGCTCTACTGTTCAAGTTAAGGACTTGTGATGTGCTAAGCTAAGAAACTTGGTAAGTTTTAAAGGAGTTGTCATTATACTTTATCACTGCTGCAAACTGCTTTTACTCTTTTTTGCTACCACCACAATGCCTAACTTTACCATAGTATAATGTTGTACCGTGTTAGCCATAGAAAGTAGTGGAAGAGTGAAGAAATCAGGCGATACCTTTTAGAGACTAACTGAGTATATTTGATAGTTTGATAGTAAGGTTTCGAGAGTGCTAGCTCTCTTCTTCAGACATGGTGTAATACTAGAAACTGAAAAGTCACACTATTTATACACACACAAGACATGGATCTTCAAAAGGATTTCGGAATAACAAAATGCAATATACCTAGAGAAGTTATTTACAACAGGTCAGGAAATAGTCTGGCAAATTTTGTGGGGCGTGACAGAGGGATCTGTTATCTGTTTGTAATCAGGTGGTGATTTGTGACCGTCACAGTTCATACATAGTGTGACATGAAACTGGCATGAATATTGAGTCCAAATTGCAGAGTTTGAATTTTTTGCATTAACTTGTATTCCCATTCCTTTCTCTCCCTCTGCGTCTTAAAATGTCCCATTAAAACTACAACCCACAAATCTTCAATAGAGTGGTCTTCTCCGGAGAAATGTGTGGCCACTGGGAGATCTGTTCTACTGTTATTAATGGTGGATCTGTGTGAATTCATGCACTGACTAAGTCTCTGGCCTGTTTCCCCCACATAGAGGCCTGTGGTGGGACATTGCACACACATTATGAGATACACCACATTGGAAGACCTGCAGGAAAATGTCCCCCTATCTCTGTGCACCTGTTGTGAATGTGGGATAGGTACACTGTCAGCGGTGTGGATGTGCCTGCAGGTCTTGCACCTGTTTTGCAGGCAAGGTGAGGTGCCATTTTCAGTTGGGGCCTTCAAGGCACTCCGGACAATAATACACCTCAGGTTTGGTGGTTGTCGAAAGGAAAGGAGAGGGGGGACTGGAAATATGTCCTTGAGTCTGTTATCCCTATGTAGCACAGTTTGGAGCTCCTTGGCAATCCTTCATAGGATCTCCAGCTGTGGGTTGTAGGTGACAACTAGGGGCACTCGGGCTTCTTTCTGGGTCTCTTTATATGTGAGCAGACTGTCTCTGTTAATGGCTGCTGCTTTGTTTAATTGGTTGTCCGTCACTTTTGGTTTGTATTCCAATGGGAAAAATTTCATCCTCAGATCCAGAAGGTGCTTGTCCAGGTCTGCTTTGTCGGAGCAAATACGATTGTATCGTATAGCCTGGCTGTAGATAATAGATAGTCTTGTGTGCTTGGGGTGGAAGCTGTCATTTCTCAGGTAGGTTGTTCTGTCTGTTGGTTTGTGGTATATTGATGTGAGTAGCCGGTGGTCTTTGATGTATATTGTGGTATCCAGAAAGTGGATTTCACTCTCTGAATACCTAAGTTTAATGTTGATGGTAGGGTGAAAGTCATTGAAGTCATTATGGAATTGAAGTAGGGCCTCCTCACCTGCAGTCCAGATGACAAGGATATCATCGATATAACGAAGGTAAATCATAGGTTTGGTGGTGCATGTTGATAAATATGCTCCTTCCAGTTCTGCCATAAAGAGATTTGCATACTGGGGTGCACATCTGGTCCCCATTGAAGTTCCCATTCGCTGTAGATATAGATTCTCTCCAAAAGTAAAATAGTTGTGGCTAAGGATGAATTTTTATGAGCTGCGTTACTGGTTCTGTTGGGAGGTTTTGTTTCTCCAGGTGTATCCGACATCCTTGTGGGGAATGTTGGTATACAGGGATTCCACATCCATGGTGGCTAAAATGGTACCCTCAGGTAGTGGGCCCAGGGTATTTAGTTTGTAAGAAGGTCAGTGGTGTCCTGAATGTAGCTTGGAGTATCCCTGACAAGGGGTTTTAGGAGATTTTCTACCCAAACCGAGATGTTTTCCGTCAGTGTCCCAATGCCAGAAATGATAGGCCTCCCAGGGTTACCATCTTTGTGTATCTTTGGGAGCATATAGAAGCAGCCCGGCCTGGGATCCTCTGGGATAAGCCCTTTTACCTGCTTCTGGATCTGGATTGGAAACTTCTTGATCAAATTCTTTAGTTGTTTCATATAGGCCTCTGTAGGATCACTTCCAAGTTTGGAGTAATGGAGGGGATTTGACAGTTTCCTGGATATAGTCTGAGGTGTTCATTATGACTATTGCGCCCCCTTTGTCAGCCGGTTTTATTATTATATCCTGAACTGTGAGGGTCACAAATCACCACCTGATTACAAACAGATAACAGATCCCTCTGTTACGCCCCACAAAATTTGCCAGACTGTCTATTTCCTGACCTGTTGTAAATAACTTCTGTACATATATTGCATTTTGTTATTCCAAGATCCTTTTGAAGATCCATGTCTTGTGTGTGTATAAATAGTGTGACTTTTCAGTTTCTAGTATTACACCATGTCTGAAGAAGAGAGCTAGCACTCTCAAAAGCTTACTATCAAACTATCAAATATACTCAGCCTCTAAAAGGTATCGCCTGATTTCTTCATTCTTCCATAACTTTACGATAGGCAGCTTTCATTCCTCCCCTTGTCCTGGTCCTGGTTTGTCTCCTCACAGACATTGGCAGCATATCACATTTGATTATAATGCCTATCCATCTGACA
Organism: Leptodactylus fallax; assembly: GCA_947044405.1. NCBI lineage: Eukaryota > Metazoa > Chordata > Amphibia > Anura > Leptodactylidae > Leptodactylus > Leptodactylus fallax. The sequence goes on from CAMRHE010000016.1 coordinate 8,817,775, forward strand.
AAAGACATGCAGAATCAACAGGAGACAAAGTGGCACAGCATGTTCCTCCTGCTACAGTTACTATGCTGTAAAGATCAGAAGGGAGGGGTCACAGCAGTTAGAATGCTATGTCTAGCAGTCCCATTAAAATGAATTGAGTGGGGGAACACTTTTATAACAACCACTTTTTGTGCATAAAATGGATAAAATGACAACTGCCATGTGAAAACAGGTATAAAGCAAAAAAAAAAAAAAAAAGAATCACATGACCTCAGAATCAGGTAGGCTACACCAATACTCCTTGCAAGCGGCCTTTGTGGGGGGGGGGGGGGGGCAACCGGACAAAAAAAAAAAAAAAAAAAAAAGTGAACAGCCAATCATGAGGGACTATACGTCACTGACTTATAGAGAATATAACACCCAAGTAAAACAACAACATGTCCATTTTTTTGGGGAAAAATAGAGAGACAGGGTATCATACAGAGAGATATTTATTTCTCTTATTTATATAGTGCCAACATATTTTGCAGCTCTTAACAAACATTGTCAATCACTGTCCCATATAGGGCTCACAATCTAAATTCCCTATCAGCATGTCTTTGGAGTGTGGGAGGAAACCCATGCAAACACAGGGAGAACATACAAACTCCTTGCGAATGTTGTCCTTGGTTGGATTTGAACCCTGGACTCCAGCCGCTGCAGGGCAGCAGTGTTAACCACTGAGATAGCAATAACACACAGGATATACATTGTGTGAATTCTGGGAAATTATAGTGTTGGGAACTGGAGAAGACTTTGATTTAATTAATAGAGAGAGATAGGAGTTTCTCTGTGACACTGTGTGTGCTAGTGAAGTGTTGTTAGGGGCAAAGTTATTGGGGTACAAAGGTAGCTATCGGTACCGGGCCCAAAAGGTCTCTCAACAGCATAAGAAGAAACTAGTATTGTTGATGGTAAATGGGGGCTGCATTACAGATTTTGCATTGGGGCCCATGAGCTTCAAGTTACGCATCTGAGTGGTGTGCTAGTGTTACTGTACTGTAGCAGATGCATCACTCGCTATTACGGTTCTCATTCAAAACATTCAGATTCTATTAAATATGGTCAGTTACAATACTGTATTCATGTGAATGGGTCATAAGACGTTAACTATACACACTGCTGACGTACACTACTATCTTGGTACACAGGGGTAGTAGTATGAGTATACACTATAGTGAAGTGATCCATATATATAGTGACAGGAACATCAAAGTTCCTAAGACACACCTATACAATTGGTATAAATTACTGGCAGACACACATGTGGTGGGTTGCTGTTGTTGGGTTCATGCTTATGGACAATGCAGAGAGGTTGAGGTAGATCCTTGATCTCTCAGCATAACACTTTCCATGATGGAAGATGACCATTGACAGCTAACACCATTATTCTGAATTTTTCCTGTATCCTCCTTCTTGAAAACTTCAATAAACTTCCAGTTTTTTATAAGAAACCGTGATTCCTCATCATATACCCCATAGGTCACATATGGGTAAGAACTCCAGTTAACAATATTATTTTTACAGATTCAATCTGTACTGTGTCCAAAATTAAGAACAGAGAATTTAGACTTGCCCCATGGCACTCTTTGTGTACTTATCTGTAATCTGTAATTATTTTTCCAAACACCAAACCCAGTGAAGTTATATAACACTACCTCTTTATTTTGTTCTTAAAAGTGATACTGTAAAATTTGTTCTGTTTTCTTTTCTCTTGTGAAACATCAAAAAATCTAGTGAATTTTAAAAGCATACAGTGTGTATTCTCAGCTAGCATCCATTTGTTCCTGTCACTTTGACATTACTAAGGCTGTGCTTGCATTAGAAAGCTAAAACCTTATAAGGGTGGCTCATCTCTAACCAATGATCACTTGAACAGGGGTCCCTAGTTTCTTCTCAACAAATGTTGAAAGTTTTAAAGGCGTGGTAGTCATGTATGTACCCGCTACCCTGCCATTCCATTTAGTGCTTGCACGGTGTGGATAATTGATAAATGTCCATAGTACAGCTCCTTTAAAGAATCAAATACGGTGCAATAAATACTCGTACTAGCTATTTACAAAGTATTTTCTTTATGGTAATGACGCATACAATTATAACAAAGTATTTCCAAATTTTAGCTCTAAGCACTGATGACAAATGAATTTTCCCATATGTGTGCAATTATGTAAATGAACTGTTTCTGGCTTGCTTTTATGCTTCCTGTTTCCTTTAGAAAACTATTTTAGATAAGATGGAAAGAAAAGTTGCTCAATACTTAATTACAGCAAGCTGTAACGCCAGGATCATGTGTTTACGTTGTACTTTGACTATTGCATGGTTTTATTATCATGGAGGTTTAGAAAATTCAAAAGTGCGACAAATTTAAAGGGAACGTATCACCTAGATTATTTTGTTTAATTATATTTTTGTAATCTGTTTTCATTTTCTGATTGTAGCCATAGGAACTTGTATTTTAAGGTAATTTATCAAGCTCTGCACTCCACAATTCTGGGATCTAGGGGCTTAATTATATTAATTAATTACATAGGCTTGTGTGCCAGAAAAGTGTTATACAAGCCATGAAAAAAAAGAAAACTATTTTGTACAAGTCTGATTTTCTATGCAAAATTATAACTTTTTATTTTCTACGCCTAACCCCATCAAATTCATAATGATTTACACCAGTTTTCTTTATCTATCTATCTATCTATCTATCTATCTATCTATCTATCTATCTATCTATCCATCTATCTTGTGGGAGGATAGGCTCAGTGGTAACAGCAGCAGACCCAGACAGTCAGAGACAGACACAAAAAGTCAGGTTCCAACAGGTTTTACCCTGTACATTTATTTTCCAAAAAACAGCAAAACAAAATAAGCCTTAACTTTCAGGCAAAACAATAACAGAAATCCTGCTTGTCTGAGATACTAACTAAACAGAGGAATATCCTAACTGTATGTGTGGCTTTTTTCAGCCACACGGTCAACATACAGGGCATAAACACTGGCTGCAGTTCACACCAGAGTCTCACCAGTATTCACAATGTTGGGACAGAACCCAGCTCCTCCTCTCTCCCCAGGACTGAGGACTTTACAGGCTTTTATAGGCCTTTAATGAGGTCCACCTCCCACCTGTGCTTGAAGGTCCCTCCCTGGTAGAATAAGAACAGGTTAGATACTAACAGAAGGAAACATTTCTCACAGCTGAGGTTCTGTTACAGTTACCTGTATTGTAACCGCACTTACCAAACATAAGTGAGGAATCTGGGCGAGACATAGCGACCATAGCACCATAAATGTGGGACTGTCCCGCTCGATCTGGGGCGGCTGAGGGGCCCCCCACAACCATAGGGCCCGATGTGGCTGCACCGTTGGTCCTATGGTTAAAGCGGCCCTGGTAACAACACAAACAACAAAGTTAAAATATTATTTGATCCTTTCCCAACATCTGCAGCACATGTAAGGCAGATATTGTAATTATAAATATTGTATTGTATTGTAATAGTGGCGGATGATGTGCCACCTGCTAGGCCGAGCACACCCAACCAAGCCCCCAGCTCCACTCCTGGGCCGGACACCGTTGAAAGGGGGTGCTGCAGCACTACCTGGATGGTGGTGGTAGTAGTAGTTTCCCCCGGGGAGCTTCCAGTTGGAGAGGGGACCTCTCCTCTCTGAGCCGGTGTGATGGTGGACAGAAGGGTCCTGATGGTAATGCAGGCACGACTCAGGCAGCCAGTGGTAACAGTTGAACAGGGAACAGCTTTATTGCAGCAACTGGAAACAGGTACAACGGCAGCTTCCAAATGGGGGTAGTCAGAAGCGTAGCTAGCGGGGGGCAGAGGGGGCGGCTGCCCCGGGCCCACTGAATCTTTGGAGGCCCACCCCGGGGCCGCCATTAATACATCCTTTATTTCTAACTAGATCGGTGTCTGCAAACACCGATCTAGTTACAATGCTTCCTGGTGCTTAACTGTCTTGTAAACCGCAAGCCAATATAGGCCTGCGGTTTACAAGACGCCGAGACCACAGACAGATGTCCGCTTCTCAGCACGGGCGGCGCGATGACGTCACAACATTGCGCCGCCCGCGCTCAGACACTGACGTCCTGTGCGTGGACAGGGAGAAAGCACCGGCGGCTCCGTTCATCAGCATCGCAGGTGAGTATGACTTTTTTTTTGTGGGTATATTAATAGTATAAGGGGTGGTTAGGAGGGGGAAATATAACTATAATGGGAGGATTCATTAGGGGGCATTATGATGATGGGGAGTCATTTATATAAGGGTTATTGGGGGGTATTATTAATACAAAGGGGGAGGTTATTTATATAAGGGGCCATCATTTATATTACAAGGCATTATGAACAAAAGGAGGTGGTCATTGATATAAGGGGTCATTAGAGGTGCAGTATTTATGTCAGGGGGAATCAGGGGCATAATATGAGGGTCAATTTAATTTAATGAAAGTGGCACTTGGGCTTTATTAAGACTAACGCCCCAAGTACCGGGCTGCAGGAAAAACCATGGCGGTAACATTGTGGTTTTTCCCGCAGCGCTTTTCACAGAAGGTCCGCAGAGGTTTTACCTGTGGACTTTCTGTTTTCAATACACCTATATGGAAACCGCCAGAGTTTCTGTAGGTATAATTGACATGCTGCGATTTCCAAAACCGCAACGGTTTTGGAAATCGCAGTGTGTCTGCTGCACAGATTTTTCCGCAATGTGTGGATGGGATTTGCTAGAATGCCACGGTTTTTTTCTGTGGATTTTCGCCACAAGGGGCCACATCCCATCCCATCCCATCCCCACTTTGCAGTAAAATATGCGCAGCAGAAACGCTGCGATTTCCAAAACAGTCGCAGTTTTGGAAATCGCAGCATGTCAATTATACCTACGGAAACGCCGGCGGTTTCCCTATAGACAGGGCCGGTTTTAGACAAAGTGGGGCCCTGGGCAAAATTAAAAGCGGGGCCCCAAATGCTGATATGCAAACAACACCATCGTCTTGCAGTGGCAGCCCCTATAATAACGCCTCCTTTCTGCCAACAAAAAAGTAATAACAAGCCCCATTTTACCACACACAATTCAAGTGAGCACCTTTGTACCGCCTAATAGATTTTTGCACCCAGTCATCAGTTATTATAGCGCCTCCTTATAAATAATAGTCCCTGCTTATAAATAATATTACACCTTTATCAGTAATAGCGTCCTTATAAATGATAAATAGTGCCCTGTATCAGTAATATCCCCCTTATCAGTAACAGTCACCCTGTAAAAATAATACTGCTCCCTTATTAATAATAGCCCTCTCATAAATAATAGTTACCCTTATAAATAATAGCCCCCTCATAAATAATAGTTACCCTTATAAATAATAGTCCTCATTATCACTAATAGCCCCCTTTATAAATAAGCCCACTTAACAATTATACCCCCTTATAAATAGTTGCCCTCTTATAAATAATAGCTTCCCCTATTAATGGATGCCTTATATATAATAGTTCCCAACTTATAAATAATAGCCCGTCTTATAAATAATAGTTCCCCCTTATAATAGCCCCCTAATATTTAAGTTTCCCAATTATATATGGTAACCCACCCTTATACTGTATATAATAGTTCCTCCCTTATAAATAAGAGTCCCCTTATATATAACAGTTCTCCATTATACAGTGTCGGACTGAAGGGCCTTAAGGCCACCAGAGGAACTTGTTCTAGGGCCCCACCCAACAGCTTCCTGCTAATAGCCTACACCGCGGCTCCTTCACTGAAGTCTTACATATGTGCTGACTATCTGGTATTACTGAGTATGTTCCCAGTATAGTCATCCCCTATAATACTGTGCAGGTCCTAATAACTCCATGTCCGGTTCATGCACAGTACTGTATGGGGAATGACATGGCCATGGAGCACTACACGTATGTGCAAGATTATAGTGAGGGAGCTGTGATGCAGACATAGCACACAGGGCTGCCAGCAGGAATTTTGAGCCCCCCCCCCCCACAGTATAATGCTCCTCATGGTATATAATGCTCCACAGTATAAAATGCTCCCCTGAGCCCTCCAGTTTCCCCACATGGTATATAATGCTCCACAGTGGCCCCACACAGTATAAAACGCTCCCCTGAGCCCCCCATAGTGGCCCCACATGGTAAATAAGACTCCACACAGTATAATACTCCACAGTGGCCCACACAGTATACTACCCCTTAGTGGCCCCAGACAGTACAATATGCTCCCCTGCAGCCCCACACAATATAATATGCTCCATACAGTATAATATGCACCCCACAGTGCCCCCCCAGTATAATGTTCCAGAGTGGCCTAACACAGTATAACATGCTCCGCAATTGCCTCCACACAGTATAATATACTCCCCAGAGGGGTTCCCCCAGTATAATGTTCCACAGTGGTCCCCCACAGTAGAATATGCTCCCCACATTCCCCCAACCCAGTATAATGCTCTACAATGGCCCCACAGAGTATAATATGATCCTGAGAAGCCCCACACAATATAATACACTCCACAGTGGACCCACACAGCATAACAGGCTCCCCACACTGCCCTTCCCCCCAGTATAAAGCTCCACAGTGGCCCATAGTATAATATGCTCCCCAGAGGGCCCCCCTAGTATAATGCTCCACAGTGCCCCCCTGCAATATATTATGCTCCCCAGAGCGTCCCCCAGTATAATGCTCCACAGTTGGCCCCATGCAGTATAATATGCCCCCCATAGGGCCCCCTAGTTTCCCCCCCGAATAATGCCCCACAGTGGCGCCATGCAATGTAATATGCTCTGCAGATGGCCCCCCCAGAATAATGCTCCACAGTGACCCCACACAGTATAACATGCTCCAGAATGCCCTCCACACAGTATAATATACTGCCCAGAGAGGTTCCCCCAGTATACTATGCTCTCGAGAGGGCCCCCAGTATAATGCTCCAAAGTGGCCTCACAGAATATAACATGCTCTCCAGAGTCCCCCCCCCACATTATAGTGCTCCACAGAGGCCCCATAGAATATAACATGCTCTCCAGAGGGCCTCCTCCCCCAATATAATGCTCCACAGAGGCCCCACACACTATAATATACTGGGGGGGGATAGCATATTATACTGTATGGGGCCACTGTGGAGCATTATACTGGGGGAGGAGGCCCTCTGATGAGCATGTTATATTCTGTGGGACCTCTGTGGAGCATTATAATGTGGGGGGCTCTGGAGCGCATGTTATATTCTGTGAGGCCACTTTGAAGCATTATACTGGGGGGCCCTCTGAAGAGCATATTATTCTGTGTGGGGCCACCGTGGAGCATTATACTGGGGGGGCCCTCTGGAGAGCATATTATACTGTTTTGTGCCACTGTGGAGCATTTAACTGCGGAAGGGACCCTCTGGATAGCATATTATACTGTGTGGGGCCCCTCTGGATAGCATGCTCCACAGTGGCCCCACACAGTATAATATGCTATCTAGAGGGCCCCTTCCCCAGTATAATGCTCCACTGTGGCCCCACACAGTATAATATGCTATCTAGAGGGCCCCTTTCCCAGTATAATGCTCCACAGTGGCCCCATACAGTACAATATGCTATCCAGAGGCCCCCCAGTGGCCCTACAGACTCCCTTTATTATTATATTATACTCTGGGGTCTCTTCAGACCCCAGAGTATAATAATCGAAGGCCCGAGGTTGGTAAGGGAAAATAACAAACAGTTATACTCACCTTGCCTTACCTCTTCTGGGCCTCTTCGCGCTGCTCCACTATCCCCGCTGGCGCTGGCTTCCTCTTGTTTGCGGCTGATGTCACGTGTTGTGGACGTCACCGCTGAAGCCCAATCACAGGACTCAGCGGTGACGTGAGGCACGCTGTTAGCACGCCCCACATGACGGCCAGGCCTCAGCGGTGACGTCCGGAACGCCAGAAGATGACGTCGGACACCTAGGACAGGTGAGTAAAAATGTTTGTAATTTTTATTAATCTCGGAAAGGGGCCCTGCGGTCCCTTTCTGTTATCGATATGGCCAGGCCTGACTCCGGGATCCGGAGTCTTCAGGCTCCGGATCCCGGGGGCCCCTTTGGGGACAGGGCCCTGGGCAATTGCCCAGTTTGCCCCCCCCCTAATGCTGGCCCTGCCTATAGATATAATTGAAGCAGAAAGTCCGCAGAGGAAACCTCTGTGAAGTTTCTGTGCAAAGTGCTGCAGTAAGAACCGCGATGCGTCGCTGCCGTGTTTTTTCCCACAGCTGTTTTTTGCTGCGGGATGCTACATGGGGCCTTAGCCTTAAGGCGTTTTCCAGCTCATTTTTATTGATGGTCTATCCTCAGAATAAAACATCAATAAGAGATAAGTGATTCCCCACTGATCAGCTGTATGAAGGGGGCCATGGCGTCTGTTTATATCATACGCTGTCTGTTTATAGTGACCGTGTGATGTAATTACAGCCTTGTCACATAGACGTGTATAGGACGAGGCTGTAGTTACATTAGATGGTCGCTATGAAAAGAAAGACACTGTGTAAACAGAGAAGGGGTCACGGCGCTTACACAGGTACCACAGTTCATTCAAACAGCTGATCTCCGGGACCCGGGTATTGGAACCCCAATAATTTTTTTTTCCCTTGTTTTTTTTTTTTTTTTCCTTTTCAATTAGGAAATACCTGGGACATTATTAATAAGGGGAACTATTTAAAGGGGTGCACAGGGAAGTTATTAATTTAAAGATGCACTTGGGGGTATTATTCATTATGGGGGGTTATATTATATATTTTATAATTGGGGGTAGCAGCAGAATGGGGGCTTTGTGCAGGTGAGGACAATGTGGGTCAGGTGCCTGGAAAAGTAAGGAGCAAAAGATGTCTGTGCTGCAAACTTTACAGAGACTGGAAGAAGTGGTCATGGCCGTTCGGATGAAAGAGATGGGGAAAGTGAAGGATTAGTCAGAGACGTCACCGGTAAGTCAGAAAATGTTACTGCCCTATATTCACCTAAATTGTCTGCAGAGTCCTGTGTAGAGATGCTATATACCACTATACGCTCACCGTATACTGATAGTATCAGTATACAAACATGTCCAAGTTGGGGGCCCACTTGGACATGTTCGCCCCCCCTGTGCTGAAACCCTAGCTACGCCTCTGGGGGTAGTAGTAGTACAGAGTCCCATCCCCCAGCCTTGGTTCTAGGAGGGTACCCAGGGATAATACAGGCTCTATGGCAGACTTGTCCAACTACTCCTCCTATCATGCCACTCTTAGATGAGGATGCTGGGGATAGTGGTGCAAGGAGTCCTGACAGTGTCCTCCACTGCTCCTACTGGCACAGAATACAAATGTCCAGACAGTGGTACTACCTTCACAGGGCTGTCTCTAGATGAACCTGAGGTAGATAATAATCCTCCTAGAGGCTGTATGGGTAGCCGTTGGGGTCCAGTCCAAGTTCTGTTGAGTACCTCTGCAGACTGCAGGAAATCCAAACTGCTCACAACTAGCACTGAACTGAACTGAGGCCTCAACCGACACCCAGAAGACCTAGGTCTCCTACAACTCCACCCAGTGGCCTGTGATTGGCCAGGGCTGAACCAAGGCAAAGGTTTGAAACACTGGGGGGAAAACAATAGGAAAGCTGAAGGCCCTTTTCCCCCCCCCCCCATAACATTGTATATACATGACATATAACATAGAACATATAGGACGGGACATACCAACACAACCCAAAGGCACAAAGGAAGAACAATTAAAGCAGTAGCACTCTGGGATGCTGTAATTAGATTTGTAAATATAGCACACGTGCAGACCAGATGCCAAAGCCAATAGTTTTACAAAGCAGAGATCCACTGACAGTGTCCATGATCAGAGTTCTCTAATCTGTCCACTGCCTCCTAGAGGTTATTTTAAAAGGGCGTTTCCGGCAACCTTGTACCTGTGACAAAATGCATACAGACATAAATGTCAGCATTCAGTTATACCTCAGGAAGATATGGAAATGATCACAGGAGTGGCCTAATTAGACACTGGATCTTGTCAGAAAAAAAAGCATTAGAATGCTTCCCCCGCTGCCCTACAAAAAGGCGTTTAGAGGCTACTTTTGGGTAGCGTACCTCTTGTTAAGAGATCACTGGCTCCTAGAGATTCCTCTGCAGCTCACTCGAAGACATTTTGCCTAGATGGGGGGGGGGGGGGGTAATCATTGTACTAAGAGAAGCAAGGTGGTTATTTCCGTGAACTGCCTGCCACCCCAGCCATTGTGACCTAGCTGATAGGGCAAGCAATCGCAGCAAACAGGCTCCAGGCAGCCCAGACAGACTACCAGTAGAGAGAATCATTTGATCCGCTGATACGCACAAGCAGCTCCAACCATTTCCTTGTCCACCATCCAGACACAGCTGGCACCTTCAGTACAAACCCCTGTCTATGCCCAGACCATTTCTTGGCACTTACTGTAGCATAATTAAATTTGGTGTCATGGGGACCATCACATGTCCTGACATGGACAGCCAGCCACTGTTGCCTTTATTTGTCTTGGTCCTTTGAACAAAATACCTGGGTGACAATCAAGGTTTTGTTTGTTTATTTGACAACGGTCGGGTTCGAGTATTGAGGCCTAGTGGTGAACACTTCAATCCCATATTTTCTGCAGAGCAACACACTGCCTCACTTCCACGGTTGCTAAACAAGACCAACTGGAATGCCAGCTTCAACAACCTATGAGTGTGCAGGATCTACAGGTCCAACTGCAACATCTGTGTACAAATGTGCCATATGATACCAGAGGTGTTCCAACTGAGTACTAGAGCTTGTTTTCAACTGTACAGTTTTCCCCAATTAACTTCTCCTTTAGATCTAATATTGTAATCTCTTACATATACCATCACTACATTCACACATAGAAAGTTTCATTTGATTCCAACCACTCCTTTGGTACATCATTTTTTGTCAATGACGAGTCCTGGACTTTGACCTCTATTCTATCCCTTGAATTTGAGTCACATATCTTGTTCTGAATCTGAGTCATGTATCATGCTTTGAGCTGAGCTGTTTGGAGCTCAGACTATCCTACCCTACCCTACACTTGAATAAGTGTCTATGTCTTCAGTTCCACTGTTCCTGCTATTTCTGCCTGGTCAACTCTCACCAACACTAAGACCACTTTAAGAGGTAGCGATCTGGTGGTTCCCCTAAAGCAAAAGGTTAAAGGCTGAATAACAAGGGGGCACTTACACAGCGCTCTTAGGAGTGGCGCTAAGCCTAACCCATTTGGTGATACAGTGGGTCCACAACCTATTGCCCATTACAAATGTAATATTATCTGTCTATAAAACCCTTGCAAGACCACATCTCAAATATGGCATTTAATATTGGGCTCCATATTCTAAAAAGGATATAGAAGAGCTAGAGAGGGTTCAAACTGGATAGAAGATATCTCTTAAAGTGAGAGGCTATCAAAATTAACCTTGTTCTGCTTGAAAAAAGACACCTTAGAGGTGACCTGTATTTCAACCTATATTCAAATGAATACACTACAATGCCAAGCCTCATTTTGCACGTGTTACAACAGCGTGGCTTCATAATTAAAGAGTGCGGGTACTAGACTGGCCTGCCTGCAGTCCAGACCTGTCTCCCATTGAAAATGTGTGGAGCATTATGAAGCACAAAATACGACAATAGAGATCTCGGACTGTTGAGCAGCTGAAGTTGTACATCAAGCAAGAATGGGAAAGAATTCCACCTACAAAGCTTCAACAATTCGTGTCCTCAGTTCCCAAACGCTTATTAAATGTTGTTAAAGGGAAAGGTGATGTAACACAGCGGTAAACATGCCCTTGTCCCAGTCTTTTGTTGCCCCTGTCCCAGCTTTTTAGAATGTGTTGCAGGCATCAAATTCAAAATGATTGAATATTTGCAAAAACCAATAAAGTTTATCCATTTGAACATTAAATATCTTGTCTTTGTAGTGTTTTCAATTGAATATAGGTTGAAAAGGATTTGCAAATCATCGTATTCTGTTTTTATTTATGTTTTACACAACGTCCCAACTTCATTGGAATTGCAGTTGTAAGAACTGGCACATTATTTATTCTGTCCAAAAAGTGTACAGAGAATCAGGGGTCTTTTTAGGGGTGAAATAAAAGATTTAAACATCTTTAAAGGAATGGACCTGCACCGTTAATAACCATGTAACTATGCTCTAAAGATCTAAAATAGGCTGGTCATAAAGGGAGATAAAATTGGCTTATTCAGGATGTAAGGCAGGGGTCAGTAACAACAGTGCTAGGCATGTCTACCTGGCACAGAATTCTGCTGTTTTAAACATAAAGCAGTGTTGCTCCACATGGCAGTCAATCTCTCCTGGACCATGGAGAGGAGGAAGCACTATGAGGAGTGATGTTCAAGTATCTGGGCTGTGAGCTAGCCTAGTCAGAGGGCAACAATTGCCTGTGTAATTTGTTTTGTGTACCTCACGCTAGGTTCACACTAGCATTCGGGTTTACGTCGTTCTGGTCCGCATCTTGCCAAAAAAGTCAGGGCCAAGGATCCCATGGAATGTAAGTTATGCTGTTATGGTTTGTGTTATATGACTTTCATATAGGTCCACAACTTGATAATTATTACAAAGCACAATAAGTACTTCATCTTTGATTCTTTTTTTTTTTTTTTTTTGCCAGAGGTCTGATGTAAAGTATCAATGAATATTCTCGTTGTATTGGTAACATATAATTTTGCTGCCATCTTGTGGCCATATTTAAAAGTTTGAGAACAAACTCAGAAATATATACAGTGGGGAAAAAAGTATTTAGTCAGCCACCAATTGTGCAAGTTCTCCCACTTAAAAAGATGAGGCCGGCCTGTAATTGTCATCATAGGTAGACCTCAACTATGAGAGACAAAATGAGAAAACATATCTAGAAAATCACATTGTCTGATTTTTTAAGAATTTATTTGCAAATTATGGTGGAAAATAAGTATTTGGTCACCTACAAACAAGCAAGATTTCTGGCTCTCACAGACCTGTAACTTCTTCTTTAAGAGGCTCCTCTGTCCTCCACTCATTACCTGTAGTAATGGCACCTGTTTGACATTGTTATCAGTATAAAAGACACCTGTCCACAACCTCAAACAGTCACACTCCAAACTCCACTATGGTGAAGACCAAAGAGCTGTGGAAGGACACCAGAAACAAATTTGGGCTGGGAAGACTGAATCTGCAATAGGCAAGCAGCTTGGTGTGAAGAAATCAACTGTGGGAGCAATAATTAGAAAATGGAAGACATACAAGACCACTGATAATCTCCCTCCATCAGGGGCTCCACGCAAGATTTCACCCCGTGGGGTCAAAATGATCACAAGAACGGTGAGCAAAAATCCCAGAACCACACGGGGGGACCTAGTGAATGACCTGCAGAAAGCTGGGACTAACGTAACAAAGGCTACCGTCACTAACACACTACGCCGCCAGGGACTCAGATCCTGCAGTGCCAGACGTGTCCCCCTGCTTAAGCCAGTACATATCCGGGCCCGTCTGAAGTTTGCTAGAGAGCATTTGGATGTTCCAGAAGAATATTAGGAGAATGTTATATGAAACCAAAGTAGAACTGTTTGGTAGAAACACAACTCGTCGTGTTTGGAGGAGAGTGAATTCTGCGTTGCATCCAAAGAACACCATACCTACTGTGAAGCATGGGGGTGGCAACATCATGCTTTGGGGCTGTTTCTCTGCAAAGGGACCAGGACAACTGATCCGTGTACATGAAAGAATGAATGGGGTGCAAACCTACTTCCATCAGAAAGGGCATTGAAGATGAAACGTGGCTGGGTCTTTCAGCATGACAATGATCCCAAGCACACCATCAGGGCAACGAAGGAGTGGCTTCGTAAGAAGCATTTCAAGGTCCTGGAGTGGCCTAGCCAGTCTCCAGATCTCAACCCCATAGAAAGCCTTTGGAGGGAGTTGAAAGTCCGTGTTGCCCAGCGACAGCCCCAAAACATCCCTGCTCTAGCGGAGATCTGCATGGAGGAATGGGCCAACATACCAGCAACAGTGTGTGTCAACCTAGTGAAGACTTACAGAAAACGTTTGACCTCTGTCATTGCCAACAAAGGATACATAACAAAGTATTGAGCTGAACTTTTTTTTATTGACCAAATACTTATTTTCCACCACAATTTGCAAATAAATTCTTTGTAAATCAGACAATGTGATTTTCTGGATTTGTTTTCTCATTTTGTCTCTCATAGTTGAGATCTACCTATGATGTCAATTACAGGCCGACCTCATCTTTTTAAGTGGGAGAACTTGCACAATTGGTGGCTGACTAAATACTTTTTTTCCCCACTGTATGGGAGCTAAGAAAAGTCCTCAGTTTGCCTTCAGAATACACAAAACATTTGGACATAATACAAGACACTCTCAGAATTAAAATATTTTATGTGCATCCAAAGATACATAAACCGGACAACCCAGGAAGGCCAATAATTTCATAGCTGGGAAATCTCACTGAAAAATCTCAGGATTGGTGGAGGGTATTCTGAATCTATTGGTAAGAATTACCACCAGCTATCTACAGGACACCACTGATCTTCTGAAGAAGCTAACAACTATAGGTCCCCTTCCCAATGGTACCGTCCCAGCTACCATGGATATGGAATCCTTACATTCCAACATCCCACCTGAGGATGGACTACAAAGTATATCTTGAGACAAATGGGACTGCTTCAGAATCAGTTCTACAACTTACCAAATTCATTCTTACACATAACTATTTCTTATTTGGAAAAGAATTGTATCTTTAGCACACCAGAACCACTATGCGAAGTAATATGGCACTGCAATACGCAAACCTTTTCATGGCAAAACTGAAAAGTGAATTCTTGGCATTCTGTTCCATCAAAGCTTTGAATGACCTCCAGTACTTGGATGATATCCTGATTATCTGAACACAGTTGGAGAAACAGCTTTCATGAAGGACTCAATAAATGTCATCCAACCACAAACCTGATATTGGACTATTCCCATACAGAAATCATCTTTCTGGACCACCATAAAAACCTATCAACTGGCCTACACATTTGAGTTGGGACAACTTCCTTCCCAAAGACTGGGCCCCTCAGCAAACTTTTGACAGGAAGACACATAAGTGTTGATGGGGTTGAGTGGGGGGGGGGGAGTACTGGTGATGTTCCATTTCGGAAGCGGTGAAATGGAACATCACTGGATTATCAGAAAGTGTATATGGTATACATATGGGTAATTATAGATTTTTTTTAAATAGAAGTAAATTATAAGTTAGGTGGGGGAGGGGGGTTTAGTTTAGGGGTTAATTCCTATTTTAACCCCTTTAATAGCATCTTCACCAAGACCCAAATATGCTGCTAATACGACTAGTACCATTACCCAACTGATCAGTTTTAGGCTAAGGCCCCATGTAGTGAAGCGCAGCAAAAAAAACACTGCGGAAAAAACGTCAGGTGAAATGCTTCATGTTTTTTTTCTGAACTGTTTTACATTGCGATATCACAGAGTTTTCCTCTGCAGACTTACTGCCCCTATACAGATAATACCAGCGTTTCCACAGCATTTTTAAAACAATGTTTTTCTGCTGCGGATTTTTGTCTGCAATGTGTGGATGGGATTAGCCAGAATCCCAACTACTTTGCAGGTAATGTAAAACGCAGCATTTCGCAACGTGGGCCTTCAGCCTTAGGCTGCGTTCACATATTTACAACCTAGCTATCAGTTTCCCTCCGGCATGGTGCACACGAGCCAGAAGGAAACTGATGCCAGAACGTATCTCATAGTTTTCTATAGGATTGGTTCTGGTACAAGAGGCATCAGTTCTGGCGCTGGATCTGTGCCTCAGCCAGATTAAAAAACACTACCTGCAGGGGGGCGTGGCTAGCCAGAGCAGAGATAAGACACACATTTTACAGCTCCTACTAGACCCTACTGAAATCCAGTCATTATCGCTGTCATCCTGTAAGATTTCGACTTTAAAGCAGCCAAGGGCTATCCCCCAGGCCCTAGTCAGTAATTCCTGGGTGTTACAGCTATAATTACAGCACTTTTATTAGTTTCTCGAAGTTGAGGCCTACCTGCACCTCTCTTCCTAACTGCCATCTTCTCTGCATCCAAAGTCGCCCTGCTGGTTGTTTCATCCGCGGAGGTTCCTCGCAAGCCCACTTATCTTCACAGCCGCTGTCTGCGCTGTTTCATCCGCAGGCTCGGGGGACAGCAGCGGCGGCGGCCCCAGGCGGTGCCGGAGGCCGCGCAGGGCAGCGGAGCGGCGGTTCGCCTGAAGCGGCAGTCGGGACGTGGAGGCCTTCTCCCAGAGACGATACTGGGCTCGCAGTCAGCGGGGGTGGCCCGCGACACACGGAGGCGCCGCAGATTCCGGATCTCTGGACCGGATCACAGGTAGGGGATACCCTGCTGATAGCGCGGGACAGGAGAGCGCTGAGACCATCCGCGGGCACCAGGGGGATTCACTGCTTGCCATACCACACAACAGAAGAGGGCCTGGGGAGTGTCCTTGCCCGGGGAGCAGTTTCCACCCACAGCATACGGGTCTTACCTGTCTGGACATATTGGCTCCAAATCAGAAGGACCCATGCCCTGCACAGACCTCTACTTCCCCTCCCCCAGCCTGCACTAGCCTAGGCCCTGAGTGGACCCTCACCATCGCTCCTACCCTGCAAGACATCAACCTTGTGCAGGCCTGTACCCCTAAATTCAGCTCCGAGACCTTCTACTAGCCTCCATATACAGATTTCTAGTTCGATTATTGCCGAGCTGCAGTTCATACTCTCTCCATAGAATTCTCATTGGCGCCTCTCCCTTTAGGCAATGGCGGCCTAATTGTGGGGAACTAGTGCACCTTCTAGCAACCCTTAACGACTGATAGCCTGTTTTGGAATATCCTCCCTTTGAACGAACAGCTTTGGATACATATCCCGGGCACCATGGTGAAAGGAAGGAAATCTGTCAAGAAACCAGACAATAGTCTAACTAATTATTTTGAATGGGACCGTGGCACAGAGGGAGAACCGGGACTACCACTATGTGACCACTCAGGGCCCATATCCTCAGCGCCTACGAATGCCACGAAAGTCCCAGCGACATACATAGAGGAAGCAGATCTTAATCACCCTGAAGACTCAGTGGCTCTTCATCGCCCTCCAGATTCTGATGATATCCAATCAGCAATACACCAAATCCGCTCTCCCTCAGCTCACTCAGCTAAGGAACAGAATTTTCTCCTACAACTCCCACCATCTCCCAGCACTAGCCCAATCAAACAGAAACCCCGCCTGGAACTCTCCAGAGACTTAGATTTCTCAGGGGACCAACCATCGTCTGAGGCTCCTTCGCCCATCCCACCGAATGGCCTTGACGGCTTCCCAACCACGAGCGGCCCAGCCTCCGAACACACTCTGAGAGACATGCTCCTGGCCCTCCGTAGCTCCCTTCAAGCGGATTTTTCACAACTGCTCCAGCCGCTTCAGTCCTCGGTCAATGTACTCGATGGCCGCATAACCCACATTGAAACTAAAATGGGCGAATTGGCTACGTCACACAACAAAATCGTGGATGCCCATAATGACTTGGAGGAAGATGTCGAGAAACTCAAAGCGAAAATGGCCGATATGGAAGACCGTTCCCGCAGGAACAACATCAAATTCAGAGGCATCTCAGAACAAGTCCAGACGGCTGATCTGCTTCCGTACTTACAGGAATATGTTGGATTATTATTGCCCGACTCTCCAACCATAGATATCATCATCGACAGAGCGCACAGACTTCCTCGCCCTAGACATCTGGTAAACGAGGTCCCTAGAGACGTACTGGCAAGATTTCACTTCTTCCATGTCAAAGAAGTTACTAGACGCTGCTCGTAAGCGGAAATCTTGGCCTCCCAAATTCCAAGAGGTGCAGCTCTACACAGACCTCTCAGCTACGACCCTCCGCCTCCGCAGAGAATTACTTCCGGTTACTACAACGCTCCGTAAAAACAGAATCCTATATAGATGGGGGTTTCCGGTGAAATTGATCATCAGTAAAGACGGGACCACCTTCACCATCCATAATTTGAATCAGGGTAAAGCGTTGCTGTCGACCTGGAGGATTCCAATATCTCTCCCTCAAGATGCGGCGTACCCCTCTCCTTCCTCAAATGCGGGGCGCAGTTCTCCCACAGGCCGTAAATGATATTCCAAGTTGGCTACACATCTTTTATTTTGGTGCATAACCCTACTCTTGTAATAGTAGCTTAACCGGCTAGCCTCTAACAAGATACCCCCGAACATACAGTCGACCTGTATTTGTCTTTGAACCGTTTGTTCATTTGTTTTAGTCTAAGTGATCTTCTTACTTGTGACACTGCATATACCTTCCTTGAGGTTTCAACATACTCTCGTGATTCTTCCTCGAAAGTGACACCATGGTGATCAAATTGGTCTCTCTCAATGTGTAAGAGACAGCCAATGTTGTCCTAAGCTTTATTTGTCTGTATAAATTGTTAATGTTGAATGTATTTCTGTGATTCTGTTCCTTTAAGACAGCAGCCATTGTAATTGTGACATGATGCTGGAGTGAGACCCCCCCCCTCTTTTATGTCAGCCTGCCTGTTCTGCAGACAGAGTGTGAGCAGAGAAGCAGGAAGTGACGAGACAGAGAGCAGCAGCCATCTTGGCAAGAGAGAAGACAGGTGTCTGTGCTGTGTTGAACTGGTGTGGAGATTTTTCTGTACAGCTAAGCTGTATCTTGGTCCAGAGTCAAACAGAGTGTAAAGAGACAACAGGTCTAGTGAGTCCACGTAAAAGGAACTGTGCTCAGTGGCTGATCAGTGAGACTGACATTGTCACTGTGTATATGGATACCACAGATAGAGACTCGCAGTGCTGTTGATGTACTGGACAGCACCTGCTAAATCCCGGCTTACATCCCAGCTCAGTGTATGGATTCGGCAGGACTGTCAGTGTGCTGAGTGGAATCTGCTGTTGGATTACATTGCATTCATTGGGTTTCCCTGTTAAAGAGGACTTCATTTCTCCCAAGATCCTGATAACCGTGAGGAGAGGACGCTTCACTATAAAAGAAAGGAACGCGCCCCACCGCGCGCTTCTACGGACTGTAAGCGGTCCACCTGGACCACTGGGGAAAAGGGGGTGCACCCAAATGTGATGTCAGGGTCAGTTAGGGATAGTTTTGAGTATATTGTTCATTCAGTGTCCATACTGCAGAAGTGGACAGAGTAAAAGTAGAAACCATTGCAGAATTTGCCTTGAAATTGTTCTGACTCAATAGCTTGGCTGCAAGTGTGAGGTTGTGAGAGTGTCCTGTAGTCTCTATGCTAACCAGCAATTTACACCAAGATATTTATCAGATAGTGTTCAACTCAACTGAGGAGGCGTAGATAAGATTCCAGATGCTTTAATCCAGGTAAATCTTGTAGAACCTCATACAGCAGTAGGTGAAAAATGATGAAATACCAGGAGCTGAGCAGACATGTTGCTTACAAAGAAGTGAAACTAAACTGAGAGAGAGAGAGAGGAGGAGCTACAGCATCACAGCTAAGGATACAGAGAGAGAGAAGGGACAAACTACAAAGACAAACAGTATCACAGATACATGTCAGTGAATTAAACCAAGTCCTGGGACATGACACTCCCCACCTGAAATCTTTAGATTTCACTGAAAACAAACATTAAATGTCCTGAGATGTCCATAAGGTCCTCTTCAAACCTGAAAAACAAAAAAGAAACATGCACAACAAACAATAATCAACAGTTAGTCCAAATAAACCAATCTTCAGGTTGGGAAGCCGCAATTTGCCAACACCTCCACCGACCCACACTGTAATCCACAAGAACACGGTTTTAGTTCATGGAAGGAAGCTCCCCGCCATGAGCTGTGAATGGTGTCCTTATCTTCTTTTATGTGACGTCTCCTCTTGGAAGAAGAAGCACCAGTTCATTAATTGGGCGGAAGAAACCTCGCACTGAGCCTTCCTTGGTTACCTTGACCTCCACTTTCCGAGTCTTCCCATCATCACTAGGGACAACTTTAGTGATGAGACCCATAGGCCATTCATTCCGATGGACTTCTTTATCCCTTAGAAGGACGAGGTCACCCACCTGGAGATTAGGTTTTGAGGTCTGCCATTTGTGACGGCTCTGTAGCATGTGGAGGTACTCTGTTTTCCAGCGGTGCCAGAACACATTGGACAGGTGTTGAACTTGTTTCCATTGGCGTCTGTAAATGTCACTGTGATCTAAGGTACGTGGAGAGGTAGCACCAGTACCAATTTTCTGAGTAAGAAGCGTTGCTGGGGTTAAGATAATTGGAGATTCAGGGTCTGAAGATACTGGGACAAGTGGCCTTGCATTGATTATCGCAGACACTTCAGCAAGAAAGGTTATTAACGTCTCATGGGTAAGCAGTGTCGACTTGTGGTCCATCAACATAGAGTCAAGGATTCTGCGTGTGATCCCAATCATACGTTCCCAGGAACCTCCCATATGGGATGAATGTGGAGGGTTAAACGTCCAAGTGCACCCATTGTTGGATAAGTTGTCTAACTGCAGTTCTTTGCAGGCTCCAACGAAGTTAGTGCCACAGTCAGACCTCAGTTGTTTCTCAGCAGGCAGTGGAGTGTCCCAGTCCATGTTCTCAGTGGTAAGCTGTCTTAGTAGTAGCTTGCCTTGAATGGTGATGGGAGCAGTGAAACCAAGAGAATCATAAATGCTATTCACAACAGATAAAACTCCTCGTTTGGTGAAAGGTTTGTCACAAGAAGACACTTGGAATGTGAATGTGTCTTGTTCAGTGTTCCATAGCAATCCTAGGCTGCGTTGCATAGGAGGAGTATCAGAACTGAGATCAAGATCCTTCAAGTTGATTGCATGATCATCAGAGGGAAATGCCTTCATTACCTGCATATTGTTGGAGATGATCTTGTGAAGTCTGAGGTTAGCTACAGACAGCATTTCCTGTGTTCTAGAGAGGAGATCGATCACTTCTTCACTTGCAGGTAAGGATTTAAGACCATCATCAACATAGAAGTTCCTCTCAACAAACTGACGAGCATCAGAGCCATACTCTTTCTCACCTTCTTGGGCGGTCCTTCTCAGTCCATAGATCGCTACTGCAGGAGATGGGCTATTGCCAAAGACATGTACCTTCATCCGGTAATCTATGACTTCATTGTTGACATCACTGTCCTTATGCCATAGGAACCTGAGATAGTTTCTGTCATCATCCTTAACAATGAAGCAATGAAACATCTGTTGGATGTCGGCCATCACTGCAACTGGTTCCTGTCTGAAACGGATTAAGACTCCTATGAGGCTGTTGTTTAGGTTAGGACCAGTGAGGAGCAGGTTGTTGAGAGAGACGCCTTCATACTGAGCACTAGAATCGAACACGACCCTGATTTGGTCAGGTTTGCGAGGGTGATACACGCCAAATGATGGAAGGTACCAGCATTCTTCTCCTTCCTTTAGTGGAGGTGCAGGTTCTGCATGATCTCTCTCAAATACCTTCTGCATGAAACCTACAAAGTGTTTCTCCATCTCTGGTTTCCTCTTGAGGGTACGTTTTAAAGAGGAAAATCTAGAAACTGCTTGCTTCAGATTGTTTTGTAGTTTTGATCTCGGGGAGCCGAAAGGTAAGGGTGCTACCCAGCTGTTGGAATCATCTTGAATGAATTCCTTGTCCATAGGTTTGAGAAATTCTTTATCAGCTATAGCCGGTGCCAGCTTGTTGTCATCACTTGTTGTATTGAACACTGTTAATCCAAGGGTGTCGTCCCCAGGCAGGAAAGTATTCACGTTGTCTCGGTGATTATGCAGCCACTTACTGCTGCTTATCTTCTCTTTCACTTGGTAGTGATGTGGACATGGCTGAAAACAAGTGCTGCGACCATTTGGTAACATATGCGTCTTAAATGAAGAAATATTGGTGGGCCTTTTCATCCTACCTATGCAGACGTTGCCAATGATTACCCATCCTAGATCGAGGCGCTGGGCAAATGGTGCATCATGTGGTCCATTAATTTGCTGGCGTATTTTGTGCAGTCTGAGAATGTCTCTACCTAGCAGAAGTAGAATGTCTGCATTTTTGTCAAGAGATGGTATTTCACTGGCTATAGCCCTTAGATGAGGGTGCTGGAAAGCCGCCTCTGGTGTGGGTATCTCTTCTCTGTTTGATGGTATCTGGTTGCACTCAACAAGTGTGGGCAAGGGTATCTCCAGATTGCCCTTGAGAGAAGCTATTACAAGACCACTGGCCCTTCTTCCTGAAACCTCTGATATGCCACTACAAGTACCCAAGGTATACGGATAGGTATCACCCTTTAAGTTAAACAGATCAAAGAGTTCTGACCTTGCAAGTGAGTGGTTGCTCTGGTCATCCAAGATGGCGTACACCCTCAGAGCCCTTTCTGGTTGGCCCTAGGGGTATATATTGACTAGGCATATCCTTGCACAGGACTTGTCACAAAGGTCTTCTCCGCAGACTTCTGTACATGAGGAAGATACTGTGGTAGTATTTGCTGCTTGATCTGTGTTCTCCCCGCCATGCTTATTTGGGGAAGGGGAACCTCTAGGTGGTGTGGCACTAGGCTGGGATGGATGAAGAGCTTGTACATGGTTCTCACTGCCACACTCTATACACTTAATAGCAATTTTACAGTCTCTAGCAACATGTTCAGTAGAGGCACAACATTTGAAACATATCCCTAGTTTCTTTAGAAGCTCTCTACGTTCCTGGATTGGTTTCCTCCTGAAGCCAATACACTTCTTGAGGGGATGAGGCTTCTTGTGAATAGGACACAGACGGTTAGGATTTTCTACCTTTTCGTCTTGGTTGTTGTTGCAACTGCTTTCTTCTGGTGCTGATGTAGGTATAGGAAGAATATCAGTCTTTTTCACCGAAACTGGGCCTCTGCGGTTTCTGTAGTTAGAATGTGAGCTGTCATACTTAATAGGAGGTGAACCAGGAACACTGGGATCCCCATAGGAAAAGCTTGGGTCATTCTTGGATTCTGCAATGTTCTTGATAAACTCACAGAAGTAGGAAAATGGAGGAAAGGAGACTCTATTCTCATTTTTGTATCTTGACCCAACTGTGGTCCACCTTTCTTGAATATTATATGGCAACTTGGTGACTATCGGGTTTACCCCACGAGCAGTGTCCAGGTAACTGAGGCCCGGTAGGAGAGTGTCCGCCTTAGCCAGTAGGAGCTCCATGAGTAGGTCACTAAGTTCTTGAAATTTCTGATGATCCTTACCAGATATCTTTGGAAACCCTTGCAACCGTTTGAACAGAGCATTCTCTATTGCTTCAGGACTGCCATAGGTTTTCTCCAGTCTTTCCCAAGCAGCGGTAAGGCCTGCTATGAGGTTGTAAATGTGGACGGATCTGAGTCTTTTAGCACGTTCTGTGGACTGTGGGCCAAGCCACCGGATAAGCAAATCTAATTCTTCAGCTGCAGTAATGCCAAGGTCACTAATTGCAGTTATGAAGGCACATTTCCAGCCTCTGTAGTTCTCAGGTTGGTCATCGAACCTTGTGAGTCCAGTCTTAGTAAGCTCACGGCGAACCATGTACCTTGCAAACTCTGACATGTCTGTTCTCTCTGACTTTAAATATTGAGTTGCTGGCTGAGTAGCGGTGATTACGTTGTTAGTGGGGTTCTGGTTAACAGAGGTAGGTAGCGTAGGGGCTGCGTAGGCATTCAGCCTAGGAGGTAGCTTAAAGTCCATAGGTTTAGCGACATATGGATGTGAGACTGGACGGTTGTTTGCAGTCTGGTGGTATGGTGTCACATTGGTGTTTACCTGAGTATCAGTATATTGCATTTGCTGAGGTGCAAGGCTTTGGGAATCCATGAAGGAAGAAGAATCTGGATACTGGACAGGCTGGGCATTGTACTGACCTTGCATGCGGTGTGCTGCAGAAGATACTGTGCCCTGTTGCTCTGGAGAAATGTGGTCCCTGACAGGAACATTTGTGGCAAATAGGGATTCACTGCTTTGGCTTAGTACATAGTCTCTTGTGCGCTTGAGGGGATCCTCTGCTTCCACATCACACAAACTGGTGCTGTCACTTTCACTTCCACTGATGGCCTGTTCTAAAATACTTAACCTTGCCATGGCTGCAGCGTGCTCATACTGTTTCTCTAGAGCCTCTAGTTCTGCCCTTTTTTGAGCTGCATTAGCTTCCATCGCTGCTGCATTAGCTTCCATCTCTGCTTTCTGTTGTGCAAAGGCTGCCTGTATCTTAGTAGCTTCCGCCTCTGCACGTGCTTTTATAAGTTGCTCACTGAGTGTGGAAGATTTTGAGGAACGTGACTTAGATGTACACTTTGAACGCTTGGTAGACTCAGAAACGTGGGATGCCATTTCCTGCAGTTGCGCAATTCTTGCCTCTGTCCTTAACTTAGCTTCATGTACTAAGCTGTCTCGTTCTGAATTGAGATGCTGGAAGCTTTGCAATTCAGCTAAAGAATCGTCTGTATGAAGTTTCCTCAATATGCTTTCATACTCCTCAGCTTTCATTTTATAATGTCCATGCATAGCACAAAGCTGTCGCAGAGCTCCCTCTAGTGGTGATACATGGTATGCAGGCAAGCACATGGCAGATATCTTAGTCTGTATTTTCTGCCACCATTTTGAGAGTTCACAGGAAAGTTCATGCTTTAAACCTTCTAGATTGTCTCTAACCTTCCACGTAGGTTTAATCAAGCGTCTAGCCCTCTCACTGGGCTGCAGACTGAGGTCCATGCTACCTTGTGCTTCTGGGTGCCCTTCAGCCATGATGCAACACAAACAGGATATATATAACTTTGCTGGAGTGAGATGGCTGCTTGATAGAATCTTCTATGCTGAGGGGGTCTGAGCTGCAGATGCAACTTACGCAATGCTGATTCCTTCTGGCTTCAGGTAACTTGCTGTGACTGACTGTATGTCAGAAGTTGGTGAACTGTCTTACAGCCGTATCTGGCAGTCTTTATGCATCATTTTTCACTGTTCTGACTCAATAGCTTGGCTGCAAGTGTGAGGTTGTGAGAGTGTCCTGTAGTCTCTATGCTAACCAGCAATTTACACCAAGATATTTATCAGATAGTGTTCAACTCAACTGAGGAGGCGTAGATAAGATTCCAGATGCTTTAATCCAGGTAAATCTTGTAGAACCTCATACAGCAGTAGGTGAAAAATGATGAAATACCAGGAGCTGAGCAGACATGTTGCTTACAAAGAAGTGAAATTAAACTGAGAGAGAGAGAGAGGAGGAGCTACAGCATCACAGCTAAGGATACAGAGAGAGAGAAGGGACAAACTACAAAGACAAACAGTATCACAGATACATGTCAGTGAATTAAACCAAGTCCTGGGACATGACAGAAATTGTTCATGCTATATTGTATATTTTGCTTGTCTTTATCCCTGTCATTTTACCTTCAAATAACCTTTATTAACTTATAGTAAATATATATTCTTTTCTTGAACTACCGCGTGTGCGTTCATTTCTGGTTGCGGAGTCCAAACCACCTGCCTTGCTCTCGGTTCACAAATTGGCGTAGTCGGCAGGATCCGCTTACCAGAATGGACGGTGACGCACCCGTTCGGGAGAATGGTGCTGGAGGAAGAATGCCAGCAGGGGCTATAATGAGTCAGTTAGCTAAATTTGATGGCAATAATATGTCAGTGAGTATGTGGGTGGAACAGATACGAATGATACAGCGAATGTACCAGACCGCACCAGAAGTACTAGTAGAGCTAGCAATATTGACATTACAAGGGGATGCTAAGACCACGGTGATATTGAGGCCATTTGAACAAAGGCAGACATTTGAGCAAGTAGTCCAGATTCTAGAAACCATTTATGGAGAAACTGCATTGCTGGGGTCTCTGCAGGCTCGGTTCTTCCAGAGGGTACAACAGGAGAATGAAAGCCTTCCCCAATATGCAAATGCCCTACAAGAACTGCTCCGAGATATTCAAGTGAAGGAAAGAGGGGGCTCGCCAGCCTTCTGTAACCCTGATCGGACTCTCCGTGACCAGTTTGTCCTGGGGATACGTGACGGCAGTTTAACTGTGACTATGCAGGATTTTATACGACGAGAGACTGATGCTAAATTCCATGATGTACAGGTAGAGGCCATCTCCCGTGCCAATAGTATGGTCCCGAAGCCCCAGACCGCAGTTGGAGTTACTTTGTCACAGGGGGCTAGTTCTGGCTCAGAGACAGTAGAAAAGGGGACGGTTAAAGAAATTCTCACAGTAATGCAGAAACTGCAAGAGCAAATGGAACACTTGCACACCCGTTGTGATGAACATTCTATGAAAATTGCAGACTTCCAGAATACTGGAGGTGAAAGGGTGAGCTGTCCATACCCAGAAAATCAGAATCACCCACCACCCCGCTGGAGGGATGAGGATAGGACCTACCGAAGGGGTCCAAATCATTTAGTGCAGTGCTCAGGAGAAATCGAAGGGGCTTACCGAAGGGGCCCAAACAGATGGCCAGAACGACGGGAGATACGCTGCTGGGAGTGTGGACGGATGGGCCACGTTGCTGCTAGATGTCCAGAGCAGCGACAAACTTATGAGAGACCGCCGTTAAACTGAAGTCCCCTGCTGCTGTAGGGCGTGTAGTAGGGGAGACTGACAAGAAGACTATGTGGGGAGAATGCCCTAATGATGACCTGATCGCTGCAAGTCCTGTTATACAGGTGGAAATGGAGGGTATTCCGGTTACCGGGATGATTGACACGGGTTCCCAAGTAACGACCTTGAGTAGAGACTGTTATGAACGGTACTTCCAGCAACATGTGAAATATGATCCCCATACATTCGTACGAGTGGTCGCAGCTAACCAGTTACCAGTTCCAGTCGTGGGAGTGGCCTGGATGAATGTCCGGGTATGTGGCCAAGATCTAGGTAGGAAAGGCATTGTGGTGGTACAGGAGTCACATGAAGTAAAGGTCCCTGTCATTTTGGGGATGAATGTATTAAAAGAATTAGATCAGATCCTCTTTGAAAAGAAAGGTCACGGTTATTGGAAAGAAACCACCACCCATCGGCCTACTCAAACAGCTTTCCAGCGGCTGATCCGGACATGTGGCTTACAGAAAAGTTCGGATGCACAGCGTCCTCTGGCTCGAATTTCAGTTCCTTTGCATACAAAAGTTACACTGCCACCCAGTCGGGAGACAATAGTGTCTATGCCCGTAGGCACCTGTCGGAAACTAGAGGGCATAGCTGTGTTGGTAGAACCACTGCAGGCAGCCGAAGGAGGTGTTGATCCGCTAGTGGCCCGTTCCTTGGCAATAGTTCGCAATGGAAGAGTACCACTTCGATGTGTAAACACTCAGGACCAGAGTGTGGACCTGACCCCAGGGAGGCAGCTGGCTAACATCTATGTGACTCCAGAGGAAGTAAGGAAAGTAACTCCAATGCATCTGAAGCCGACTGAAAGGGATGAGTGGACCGTAACTGTGTCCATGGGAGAAGATGAGGAACCCACCTCTGAATGGAATGGCCGTGCAATTCGAGAACAGATGAAGATGGATGCAAGTTCATGTTCTCTGGAATGGGTGCAGAAGGTAGATGAGCTGTTGTGGGAGAACCGAGCCGCCTTTGCACGGTATGCTGAAGATTTTGGATGTACCACAGGTATCTACCATGAGATTCCCACAGGAGACACCCCTCCAATTAGAGAGCGCTACCGACAAATTCCTCCACAGTTGTATCAGGAAGTGAAAGAACTGTTAGCTAAGATGCTACAGGGTGGGATCATCCAAGAAAGCCAGAGTCCCTGGGCAGCTCCTGTGGTGTTAGTAAGAAAAAAAGATGGGTCCATCCGATTTTGCGTAGACTATCGGAAGTTAAACGCTTGCACCGTACGAGATTCCTACCCCTTGCCACGGATTGAGGAGTCCCTCTCAGCGCTGGGGAGAGCCCGGTACTTCTCCTCACTAGATCTGGCTAGTGGGTATTGGCAGGTGCCGATGGCCACAAAAGACAAGGAGAAGACGGCATTCATCTTGCCCATGGGACTATACGAATTTAACCGGATGCCCTTCGGGTTGACAAATGCACCCGGAACGTTTCAGCGGTTGATGGAGAAATGTCTCGGTGACTTCAACTTTGAGTTCACTCTCATCTACTTGGATGACATTATAGTGTATTCTGCGACCTTTGAAGACCATCTCCACCAGTTGGGGCAAGTATTTCGAAGATTGCGGGAACATGGGATCAAATTGAAACCCAGTAAATGTCGGTTGTTCCAATCTGAAATTGATTACTTGGGTCACCGCGTATCAGGAGAAGGGGTGAGACCATCAAGAGACAAGATAGCGGCTGTTCAAGATTGGCCAATACCGACTACCCTGCGAGAAGTGAGGGCATTCCTTGGAGTAGCCGGTTACTATCGACGGTTTATTAAGGATTTCGCCAAGGTAGCAGCACCACTTAATGCTCTCCTACGAGGCACATCCAGTGGTCCAAAGAACCGGTCCGTGAAGTGGGGACCTGAACAGGAACAAGCCTTCCAGGCATTGAAGGATGCACTGACAACAGCCCCAATCTTGGCATATGCTGATTACCACTTGCCGTTCCAGCTGTATACGGATGCAAGCCTGTATGGTCTTGGAGCAGTGCTTTCCCAGCTTCAGGATGGCCAGGAGAGGGTCATAGCGTACGGCAGCCGGTCTTTGAGAGATTCTGAAAGAAACCCCGAGAATTATAGTTCATTTAAGTTGGAGCTGTTGGCACTGGTATGGGCCATGACCGAGAAATTCTCTGAATATTTGACCGGTGCTGAAGTTTTAGTACTGACTGACAACAACCCACTAGCTCACCTGGAAAATGCCAAGCTCGGGGCGTTAGAGCAGAGGTGGATAGCCCGAATGTCTAAGTTCAATTACCGCATTAAGTATCGGTCCAAGACAGAGAACCAGAATGCTGACGGACTTTCTAGGGTAACCGCCCAGACCCCCACAGTAGACGTGGATCATGAGTTGGAGCATGTGGAGGTGCCCGACTTCAGCAGATTTTCACAGGCCTTGGCCGCCGCTAATCAGTTTGAGATGGAGGGGACTGAAACGGCTCCTTTCTTTGGTCCCTCACGACAGGAATGGGCACAGATACAACAGACCCATGAGGGGCTGGCGCAGATGATCAAGTGTGTTGAGAAAGGCCAGAAGCCCTGTAGAGAGGAAAGAGAACGACTGACACGTGAGATATTATCTGTTCTGAGTCAGTGGGAAAAGTTGGAGATGAAAAATGGAGTGCTATGCCGAAAGGTCTATTTACCTTCTGAGATCGACATTCGATACCAAATTGTGGTTCCTAGTGAACTGGCTCGCTCGTTGGCAGTTGAGGCTCACAATAAGAATGGACATTTTGGTCATGAGAAGACCTTTCGTTGGTTACAGCGACTGATTTACTGCCCTGGTCTTCGTCAAATGGTCGAAGAAGTATGCCGCAGCTGTCGAACTTGTGAGATCCATAAGGCAATAGAACAGAGAGCTCCCCTGCAAACCATCGTGACCCAGGAACCTTTAGAAATCGTCATGATAGACTATCTAATGGTGGGCCCATCCAATAGCGGACACCAGTATTGCCTCGTAATGGTGGATCACTTCACCAAATTTGCGGTGGTAACCGCCACCAAGGACCAGACAGCTGAGTCAGCAGCTCGTGCTCTGTGCCAAGATTTCATTCGAGTATATGGGTGCCCCCAACGCATCCACTCCGACCAGGGTGCCTGCTTTGAGGGACACGTAATGAAAGAAGTTCAACGTATCTACGGGATAAAGAAGTCGCACACGACTCCATACCACCCTCAGGGAAATGGGGCCTGTGAAAGATTCAACAGAACTCTGCTACAGATGCTGCGGACTCTGGAGGAAGACAAGAAGTTACAGTGGCCTCAGTTCTTGTCTGAAATGGTGTGGGCCTATAACAATCAGGTCCATTCTACAACGGGGTACTCTCCTTATACACTTCTCTTTGGGTGGTCTGGGCGAAGTATAGGAGAATTACAGTTGGATGATGTGGATGGGTTCCCTCCGAGGGATCCAACCTCTTGGGTGCGGGCGCACCGGCAGAGACTTGAGACGATCCATCGATTGGTGCGGCAGCGCCTGCAAGAACATCCCCATCCTGATAAGACCCCAGTGCAAGAAGCACCATTGCAACCAGGCGACCTGGTGCTAGTTCGTGTCAAGAAACCCCAAGGGAAATTGGAAAGCCGATGGGAGGCTTTGCCGTATCGTGTTGTTGGCCGCAAGTATGCGAATGGGCCAGTGTACCAGGTCCAGAAAGAAGGAACTGATTGTGTTCGAGTACTTCACCGAAATATGTTGCGCCTGTGTCATTCTGAAGGGACAAATCATGATGGGCCTGCCAATGTGAATGAGCTCCCACAGTCAGAGAATGGAGATGCGGAATGGGCCTCCGACGAGGAGGATGATTGTTGGCCGATCCCTGCTCCTGGGGATGTTCCACCTGTGACTACTGTATCTCCGGCCTGTGCCCCCTCTGGTGCGGAATCCACTGGTCCTTCTCAGCCCATAGCTGCAGTACCCCATAATATACCACCGGTCCTCAGACGGACCACTAGGCCAAATGCTGGTATTCCCCCTGTTCGGTATGCGCAGGATGAGTTTGTTTGGCCTGCCATACATCGGTATACTACCACCCTGTGCATAAAAGTACAACCCTCTGGATATACAGTCATAGGCAGGGACTGCCAATCTTAAAGTGGGGGGGAATATGTAAGAGACAGCCAATGTTGTCCTAAGCTTTATTTGTCTGTATAAATTGTTAATGTTGAATGTATTTCTGTGATTCTGTTCCTTTAAGACAGCAGCCATTGTAATTGTGACATGATGCTGGAGTGAGACCCCCCCCCCCTTTTATGTCAGCCTGCCTGTTCTGCAGACAGAGTGTGAGCAGAGAAGCAGGAAGTGACGAGACAGAGAGCAGCAGCCATCTTGGCAAGAGAGAAGACAGGTGTCTGTGCTGTGTTGAACTGGTGTGGAGATTTTTCTGTACAGCTAAGCTGTATCTTGGTCCAGAGACAAACAGAGTGTAAAGAGACAACAGGTCTAGTGAGTCCACGTGAAAGGAACTGTGCTCAGTGGCTGATCAGTGAGACTGACATTGTGACTGTGTATATGGATACCACAGATAGAGACTCGCAGTGCTGTTGATGTACTGGACAGCACCTGCTAAATCCCGGCTTACATCCCAGCTCAGTGTATGGATTCGGCAGGACTGTCAGTGTGCTGAGTGGAATCTGCTGTTGGATTACATTGCATTCATTGGGTTTCCCTGTTAAAGAGGACTTCATTTCTCCCAAGATCCTGATAACCGTGAGGAGAGGACGCTTCACTATAAAAGAAAGGAACGACTTTGGGCCCCACCGCGCGCTTCTACGGACTGTAAGCGGTCCACCTGGACCACTGGGGAAAAGGGGGTGCACCCAAATGTGATGTCAGTGTCAGTTAGGGATAGTTTTGAGTATATTGTTCATTCAGTGTCCATACTGCAGAAGTGGACAGAGTAAAAGTAGAAACCATTGCAGAATTTGCCTTGAAATTGTTCATGCTATATTGTATATTTTGCTTGTCTTTATCCCTGTCATTTTACCTTCAAATAACCTTTATTAACTTATAGTAAATATATATTCTTTTCTTGAACTACCGCGTGTGCGTTCATTTCTGGTTGCGGAGTCCAAACCACCTGCCTTGCTCTCAGTTAACAAATGTCCGAGGCCTAAACAGCCCACAGAAGCGTTCGTACATCTGGAATGAGGCTCTTTCACTCTCCGCAGATGTGTTGTGCGCACAAGAAACCCACCTTCTACAAAAAGACGCCTTTAGGCTGAAACACCCCTCCTTCCAGGTAATCTACCATGCACACCACAGATCAAAGAACCGTGGAGTCTTTATCGCCTTCAGAAACTCAGTGGCTTTTTCCTTGACGACACAAAGAGCAGATCCTCAAGGCAGATTCCTCATTGTTGTCTGCCTTCTAAACAACACCCCCTATACCATAGTCAGCCTCTACGCTCCACACAGAAAGACCCTGGCATTTCTGCATAGAGTCCGAAGACAACTACGAGACATTCAAAAAGGAGCATTAATAATTTGCGGAGATTTTAACAACATAATGGACCCCTCTTTGGACTCGACCAACGCAAATAGGGATAACGCCTCCTGCCTACACCAGTTTCCGTGCACAGAGAACCTCCACGATATATGGTGTGCACATCATGTGGGTGAGAGGGACTATACATACTTCTCAGCAGTTCATGGCTCTTATTCTCGCATCGACATGTTCTTGGTAGACCTCCATACCCTTATGAGTTCCAAAAACTCCACAATTGAATCAATCACATGGTCTGATCACGTAGCTATCACTCTCACTATAGAGGAAAAAACTCCACCCTCCGCTACTAGACTTTGGAGAAATAATACATACCTCATGAGTCATCCTCACTACCATGCGATAATAGAAAAAGACCTACAAGTTTATTTCCAGACCAATGCCATATCCACAGATGACCCCTACACTCTTTGGAACGCCCATAAAGCGTACATCCGTGGCACTCTTATTAAAATCGCGCATAGAAACAAAAAAGAAAGACAGAAAGCAATCCAGGAAGCAATGTCTACCCTTCGTACTTTGGACTCCGCAAATAAACTCAATCCTAACTCGACTACTTCGGAACAGCTCAATCAAGCCAGACAAAAACTACGTCTCCTTCTTCTACAGGACTACGAAAAAGCTCTAAAAAAATCTAAAGCTCGTTTTTACTCCCAAAGCAACAAAGCCGGCAGATTATTAGCTAGACAACTACGAGCAAAAGCAGTTAAATCAAAGATCCCATACATTAAACATCCTACAACCGGAGTGCACTTGACAGATCCGAGAGACATCGCTAACTCCTTTAAAAATTACTATGCACAACTATATAATCTGCATGAGCATACACCTCTTCCAGCGGACCACCACAGCCTGGTGTCTGGTTTCTTAAATAGCCTCAAGTTACCAGGCCTGTCAGATGAGCAACTCTCGACCCTAAACTCTCCTATCATGCTCCCAGAACTGTTAAAAAATATAAAGTCCTTACCTAAGGGCAAATCTCCGGGGCCAGATGGTTTCTCCAACGAATACTTAATCTACTATCAGCAAATTCTTGCTCCATCTCTCCTGAACTTTTTCAACCACGCTATGTCAGGTGCACCACTTCCACGCGAATCCCTGGCTGCGTTGATTGTCACCCTTCCTAAACCCGGCAAAACAGCGGATGTCCCACAAAATTTCAGACCAATCTCGCTACTAAATTCTGACATAAAGCTCTATGCGAAACTCCTGGCAGCTCGACTGGCTCCCATTCTCCCAGACTTAGTTGGCACAGATCAAGTGGGCTTCGTAAAAATTCGTAAAAAGGCCGCCAAGCTCCAGACAACACCAGACGTGTTCTCCATCTAGTGGATTTGGTGGAACGTGAGAAGATTCCATCCCTCATGGTCGCCTTGGATGCTGAGAAGGCGTTTGACCGGATTAATTGGTCATTCGCCTTTTCCGTCCTGCAGAGACTACGATTCTCCGGCCCGATTCTCACTGCTATCTCAAACTTGTATTCCTCTCCATCAGCCAAGGTGTTCACCAATAGCACATTGTCGGATAGCTTTAACATCAGGAATGGAACAAGGCAAGGATGCCCTCTCTCTCCATTGATTTTTATACTTACCATTGAACCATTAGCACAGTCCCTGCGGCAAAATGAAAGAGTCCAGGGAGTAAAACTACTGGGTTCCTCCCATCTCATCTCTCTCTACGCGGATGATATTATATTGTCCCTAACTCTTCCAGAAACCTCTCTGTCAGCTGCTATTGAAACCCTCAGAGAATATGGGGCTCTTTCTTTTTATAAAATCAATGAAACTAAAACACAAATTCTCCCCTTGAACGTTCCCATACCACTTCTAGAACATCTCAAGGAGAGGAGCTGGACTATCTGGGAATAAAGATCACTCCTTCTATTGCACAAGTTTCCAAAGCCAACTATATGCCTCGACTGACAGAGCTAGAGAAAGAATTCCAAAGTTACTCGAAACTCACCTTGTCATGGCTAGGTAGGATCTCCGCATTTCAAATGACGCTACTTCCAAAAATACTATACATATTCCGAACCATCCCTGTAGCACCTCCTCCCACGTTCCTCCAAAAGATCAACGCCATGCTCAACAAATTCATCTGGAACTCTAAGAAGCCAAGACTCCCATCTTCTATTCAACACAGAAAACGGGGAGTGGGAGGGTTGGGAGTACCGAACATTTATGATTACTATATGGCCTCTCACCTTTCAACACTAAAGGACTGGTGGCACAACAACGCCCACAAATCTTGGATATCCATTGAGTCCCATATGATACCACACCACAACCTCAAATCCTGGCTCTTCTATTCCCTCTGGACTGATGTGGTACCTCCTCTCAAGTCTCCAATTCTACAACACCTTATAAATAGCTGGCAGCATATTCATCATTCTACAGGCAAGAAACAAACACTAAACATCACGCGGGCTCCGATTGAATTTCTGGAACTAGCAATCCCAGATCTCAACCTAACTGTTTGGAAAGCATCAGGCATTACCTCTGTTTCACAGGTGTGGGGTGAAAACTCGTTGTCCTCATTCCAGTCTCTACAATCCACCTTCTCCCTACCCTCCAACAGCTTCTTTACGTACTTAAGAGTCAAACACTTTCTCACCTCCAACCACAACACACGAATTACGTATAATAAATCTCTGCTGGACCTTCTCAAGATTCCCAATCCGACCACCAAAATCCTCAGCTCTATATATAATATTATAGGCTCCAAAGATCATCTGGTCAAATCCACTCCACTACTCAGCTGGGAGACGCAACTTCATCAACAATATACTGCCACTCAATGGCAAAAAGCCATGGCCTTCACAAAAAAGACCTTCCGGTGTACGACCCACTACGAAACCACTGTCAAAATTCTCCTCCACTGGTACTACACTCCAGAACGACTTCACCGAATGCACCCACAGACCTCGAACTCTTGTTGGAGGGGATGTGGGGGAGCCGGATCTCTATTCCACCTACTGTGGACATGTCCGCGAGTGGTGCTGTACTGGCAAGACGTCTTCAGGTGGATTTCTTCTCTGGTGGGATCCAGTATAACCCCTTCACCAGCTTTGGCGCTGCTATTCTTACAGATCGATTCTTTCCCAGCTCTTCACAGAGTGATGATTGGCCATGTTTTATTATCTGCATCACTGGCTCTTCTACGCAATTGGAAATCGGACACTATCCCGTCTAGAAAAGATCTGGTGAGCATGGTGGAACTGACTTACCAATACGAGAGGATCCTATCCCATGGAGCTTTTGGAGATACCCAATTCCGAAAAAACTGGCTCCCATGGACACTAAATGCTAACAAAAACCTGCCGTAACTCTGGATATGTCACACATGGAAGATCATACCTGATATTACTGTTATCTTTTGTTGTTTGATATATGCATGATTCTCGTTCTTTATTCCTGAAACTTTCTAACTCTTAGAAATCTATACCTATCGCTCTGTGAATTAGTATACTGCTCAATATGTGTTTATTGTGATTTGTAGCCACTCTAACCGACTATATGATACCGCTTTATTGTATGTTGTTACTTGACCCGTTAAAAAATCCTAATAAAACTGATTGAAATGAAAAAACACTACCTGCAGCGCTTCCTTAAAATTTCTGCTGGGCCAGGTGCTGCCCCCACCAGCGGCGGGCGGCCGCCGGCGCGGCCGCCCAACTATATGTGGTGGTGGAGGTTGGGAATTACTTTCCTGGGCTCAGCTGCTCCTTCTGTAGGTGCTGCGCGCCCGAACCCCCACACATCTTGTAGTAAAGCTGGCTTTACTACAGTACCGAAAAAGGGGGGGGGCCTGCCGTCTAGGTCCCTGCCTCCCGGCACTTTCATTATGACACTGGGAAGGAGAAATCTTCATCTTCCCCCCACTGTCCCTCCCTAAGACCTCATCCCCTGCACTAGCGGCAGCAAGAATTGTAATCATCCCTGCTGCCTTCACACATGTGAGTTGAAGGGACGATTGTCGATCCCTGCTGCCATTTAGTGTAAGGGATGAGGACTTGGGGATGAAATGTAAATTAATGTATGGGAGAAACTTATAGGAAATTATACTGTTGGTGGGGGGATACTAAGGAGCATACTGAGGAGGCACAATAATGGGGCATTATACTGTGTGGGGGAACTAATGTCCCATTAGTGCCCCTCACAGTATAATGCTCCTTAATGCCCCCACTCACAGTATAATGTCACATTACTGCCCCATGCACAGTATAATGCCACGTTAGCCCCCCACACAGTATAATGACACGTTAGTCCCCCACACACACAGTATAATACCACGTTAGTTGCCCCCTGCCTAATCTTAATTTTTCTTGTCTAAACCTGGGGTGCATCTTATAGTCAGATGCGTCTTTTTGTCTGAAAAATACCGTAAATACTGGACGTGATCAGCTCGGACAACGGACCTTTACTAAAAGTAGTTGAATACCCCTTCTCTATTGGCCTCGGCAGCCCATCATGCCTCGTGGACCATCATAGTAAAAAGTAATGACAACTGGTTTTGGAGTAGAAATTTGTAAAATTTGTCTGATGACAACTGATGGGATGTATTTTTGCATCACTTTTGGCATCAGTTGTAATTACTAAGGGACAAAAAGAAATGATACTGATGAAACTGATATATGTGAATGTACCCTTAGATTTCTAGATAAGTAAAAACAGTGAATCTTGACTTACCCAGACAACAGATAGAAATAGTCCATTAAAGTCAAATTTGCTTCTGGGGTTCCTCAAAGCTCCGAAGAACATGATAGAAAAGACAGCGAAGCTTCAAAATCAGATAAGCAACCAGAAACATTAGCAGAACATAAGTGTAATAAAATATCAGGCATAATTGGATGCCGCCATCTCCCAGACAGTGATCTTTTCTGTAACCTTTTAACAACTGTTTAATCAAAAAATAATAATTTACAGGAATTTTACCAAACAATTTCAGAAGAAAAAGGAAACTCCAGCTAACAATTTGCACACACTATAAGTAAGCCCTTTATTAAATGAGAATAAACAATACTTCAAAGCAGCTCGCTCAGAACTCCTGCACCCATTAACATGATTGATCACAGCAAATGCAGACCACCGTTGCCAGACTGATAGACAGCCAGCCCAAGTTGCCGCAGCAACCGACTGTTTCAAGAGCTCTACAATCATGACCAGATCATTCCGCATAAATATTCTGGGCAATGGTCCCCCACTGCCTCCCCCCTTCCCCCAGCACCAAGCTGCGGAATTTGCCAACCTGAAACCGAGAAAGTGCATCAGCAATTTCATTATTAACATTATTGACACCAGGGATATGTACCGCTTTCTGCCATATATTTAAATTTAAGCCAAAGCAAAACTAAATGGCGCAATACCTTGACCACTATAGGGGATTTAGAAGATAAGCAATTCACTGCAAATAAAACTCCTTTAGGTTAAGGCCCCACGTAGCGAACCGCAGCCAAAGGCGCTGCAGAAAATACTGTGGCAGAAATACATCGCATTTTTTTGGCAGCCGAGCAATGACCACTGTCCTGGAAGATCGCTGCTCCTGATAGGTCTTGTGTCACTTCCCTGGGATGCTCCAGGACAAGCAATGGCAGTCACTGGAGTTGTGCCCCCTCACTGGTCCTGCTGTAACCGGCTCCTCTTGTCAGGATCACCGCTCTGCCTCCGCTTCCATTCAGGCCCCGGTCCTCCTGCTCTGCTGACACTCTTTCTGCCACTGTTCCCCCTGCTGGACCTGGTGATGACAGCTGTTCCTCCAGTAATGGTGCTGATGATAAAGCCCAAGGATCTCCCAGGCACCTCTGTAAAGCCTCCGTTTCTCCGGCCTCCCCGAATCTCTTCCCCAGCTACTCCAGTAATGGGTCCATGTGACCCCTTGAGGTGAGGTCTAGCTTCCTGAAGACAGCACTGGAATCTGACCAAGACAACCAGCACTGTCTGTATATCTTTACCCCCCAGCTGTGGCGAACCCTTAGTCAATCACAGTGCATTGCCAGGGTACAGGAAAATTTCACTGCGACCTCGGCAACCAATCCTGACCTATCACTAGGTGAAAGGGGAAACCTTCCCTGAGATCTAACAGACTTTGGTCCCAACAGCAGCCAATCAAAGACCGTCGCTGGGACCAAATAATCTGTCCAGCTACCAGCGGGGAAGAAAACTTCCCACAAAAATGAATTACCTCAGGAAGGTAATTATATCCCATGAACCATGGGCAATCTTCCTGAAGACCCAAGTTCCCCCATTCTTTGACTTTGATTCCTGTACAATCAAAATACCCAAATTGTATGTCCCAAACACGTATTTTAAGACTAGTCAATAAACAGCTGATAAAGCAGGTGTGGCAGTCATGGCTTCCATCCTGCACTGATAGAAATCGCTAAAGCTTACAGGATAGTGTGATATCTCAATATGGGATTTTATAGGATTTCAGAAAAAACAGCTAGCAACAATTAAAGCTTACTACATCTGCAGTTTGCATATAACTATATATACTATATACTACTAATTCACAGGAAAAGCGTATTGTCAGCTATGACATCTAGGGGGCAGAAAACAGCCAAAGGTAACAGAAATATCAGTCCATTTTGCATCAGTTTTGAACCCATTTGTCATTCATTTCATATCTGTTTTACTGTTTTTGATGGCCGTTTTGCATTCACTTTTAACTTTCCGTTAAAAATAGCTGATGATTTTCATTTGTCATTTTTTTGGGCCACAGCCACTGAAAACACCTCAAAGAAAGTCACATGATGGGCCCGATGCACTGGGCAGGCCTTCAGCTTCCTGGCATACTGTTCTTGCCACTCAGACTCCTACCATTCCCTGCCTGTGCTATCCCGTGCAATGGAAGCTATTACATCACCACACCTCCCAACGGTCCCAGATTCAATGGGACAGTCCTCGATTCCGCAAGAGGTATGTTTCGATTTCAACTCATCTGCATCCGCTACCTGCTTCACCAGATGTGCCCCTGTGTGCTCCGGCCCCAGGAGCTGTAGACACGATGAGATGACATCACTCACATCACATCTGCAGCTCCCTGAAGCCCCCGGAAGCAGAAACTTCTACAGAGGAGCAGGAGAGTGAGGAGAGGTGAGTATCAGTGTTTTTTTTATGTTAAACGTCAGGGACAGATGAAGAGGGACATTAAATTGGGGGGCATATGAAGAGGGACATTAATGTCCCCCTCTAGTTGCCCCCAGTTTAATATCACCCTATAGCTGACCCATAGTTTAATGTCCCCCTCCAACTGCCCCAGTTTAATGACCCCTTCTATTTGCCCCCAGTTTAAACTGGGTCACCAGGAGAGTGACTTTATACTGTTAGGACAATTGGGTGACTGTTGGAGCATTATACTGTGTGGGGACAGAAAGAGAAATGGATGAGAATGAGCGGGGTCAACGTAAAAGTGGGTGGGGCTAAATTTGCCGCAGTGCGCTACACATTCTGTCCCTCTTTCTGTCCTTTGAAAGTTGGGAGGTATGCAACACCCATCCTACTTGAGCATCGTAAGCAGTGCTCCAGAGGCCTGAAGGCCCACCCCCAGTGCACCAACTCTCATTTGCATCAGATTTCTCCAAATCTACAAAAATGACTTACATAACAGAGGTATGTTACTTACTTTAATGTGCTCTGTAACACGGTGGTGGCACTTGAATATTTTTGGGGGAGGTGATAGATTCCGTTTAGCAACAAGTTGTCAGGCCTCTGAACCACAATTCCAATTCTCAGGGAACTTATACCGGTAGTTGCCTCTTTCCTCCTAGGCTACATCTTTTGAATGGCGGTCATGGTAGAGCTCGCTGCTTGAGTCCCTGTGAAGAATATCGCCTCGCCCAGCCGCCTGGCACGCCTGCGATCAAACTTCTTTCTTAACCTCCCACTCACACACCGTGAGTAGACCGGGTCATAGGATAAAACGAAATGAGCGATATAAATTTTATATGTTTAATAACCCAAGTGGGTCGGTATGAATTAATAGCATATACAGAAATATACAATATTAATACGATCAAGCATAAACATACAAGCAAAAGTGCGATGATACAATACACAAAAATAAACAGGGGAATTAAAAGATAGAGAAAATACCGGCATAGGCTCGTAGTCCGTTTCTCTAGGCCACAGCAGAGTTTTGGGCCTAGGGCGCAAGCTTAAGCAAGTTGCATAAAACAATCCTTCTACATGCTGTCCAGAACTAGGCCCTCAAAGCATTCCTCAGTAGGGCAGGCCCTCTCATCTTCTCCCAGATCAGAGCTCCTTACTGCCTCTTTGCTGAATGACCCCAGAATCCAGGTCTGCCCACAGCATATGGCTAGTGCTCCACCCACCCCTTGCACCCAGGCAGCCCCCCTTCTCCCACCTTTGCAGAACCCTCGGAGAGAAGGGTGAAGTTAAGGCTTGCTATCCCCCATCCCATCTGGCCAGGGATAATAAAAGTGCCTGGCTATAGCAAGCCATCTCCAATGAACACACATAAAACCAGTGAAGCGTATCGTCCAGCAATGTGGACTCAACTAAAGCACCGCATTCCAAGTGGGGGAAGGACTGACCTAAGCAAGTAAAACACACTTCCAAGAAAGATATAAAACTGAGGGTTGGTTCATCACACCTCCCCCTTTTAGAGCGTGTCGGGAGGAAGGACGATCCTAAGATCGCCTTCCGCGGACACCTTGGCGGCCTCACCCCCGCCGGGACCTGCGCTGGTCCCTGACCATATTCCTGGCGTACTGATACCCTCTTCCTCTCCTGTCTGAATGGAGACTCTTCTAAGGTTCAGGCTCTGAATTAAGTAGACCTGGCTACCTCCTGCTTGCTCTGGGTCCCTCCCCCGAGTGCTGGCGTCCCTCAGACCCACACTCACAACCCCAGGCCCTTGTGGTACCGGTGCTGAGACCCCATCCCGGCAGTCTCCGCCCACCTGGCTACCCCCGGCCTGCACTGGGACCTCGTTCTGAGTGCTGGCATCCCGCAGATCCACACTCGCAACCCCAGGCCCTTGTGGTACCGGTGCTGAGACCCCATGCCGGCAGTCTCCGCCCACCTGGCTACCCCCGGCCTGCACTGGGACCTCGTGCTGAGTGCTGGCATCCCGCAGATCCACACTCGCAACCCCAGGCCCTTGTGATACCAGTTTAGAGACCCCTTCCTGGCAGTCTCTCAGGGTCTCTCCCCACACTAGCCGCTAGTTGGGAGAGTTCTAGGGGATTCTGCACCTCCCCCTTTGCTTCCAAACCTAGGGGCACCTCTGGTTCTGGCACAGGTATGTTTGGACCCTGTCCTCCCTCCCAGACGCCTTGCCCCTTTGGGCCTACACCCTGTTCCTCCTTTACTTGGGTGGGTGATGGTGATACCTTGGGCAAATGACTGACATTATGCTTCCCCAAACCATCCCTCCACAATACATTGACAGGTAATACATTTGACACACCCCCTTCTTGGGTCCCACCTCCAGCACCCCATGCCGTCTGCACTTGGGCCATGGGCACGACTGGCACACCTTGGATGGCTGTTTCTCCTTCCCAGGACTCTTTCACAAGAGTTAGGGGCCCACGTACACGTCTCCCGTACAAGAGCTCAAAGGGGAAGAACCCTGTTGAGGCTTGCGGCACCTCCCGGTAAGCGAACAGCAGGTGCGGGAGATAAGGCTCCCAGTCGCGCCCGTGGGACTCGACTAACATCCTGGGCATCTGCTCCAGGGTGCCATTGAACCGTTCACACAGGCCATTGGTCTGTGGGTGATACGGGCTGGACACCAGCTGTTGCACCTCTGTTACCTTACACAGGCCTTGCATCAAGGCAGACGTGAACTGGGTACCTTGGTCTGTGAGCATCTCTCTGGGAAATCCAACACGGGAGAAGATGCCTACCAGAGCCTTGGCCACTACATCAGCCCGGGTGGAAGACAGAGCGACAGCTTCCGGGTACCTAGTAGCGTAGTCTACTACCGTTAATATGAAACGTTTCCCGGTGCGGCTGAGAATGGACAGGGGTCCAATGAGATCCACAGCCACCCGCTGGAAAGGTTCGGTTATGATGGGCATAGGTGTCATTGGTGCTTTGGAGCCTTGCCCAGCCTTGCCCATACTCTGACAAGTGTCACATGAACGGCAGTATTTATCTACATCTGTCCCCATCTTAGGCCAGTAGAATAAGTGGCTGAGGCGAGCCTTGGTCTTAGTGATCCCCAGGTGGCCTGCCAGTGGAATATCATGAGCAATCCGCAACAACTCCACCCGGTAGGGTTGGGGTACCACCAAATGTTTCTCCCTGAGCCGACTTTCTTTTCCCTTTGTGGGGATCGTTTCCTGGTACAACCTCCCTTGCTCCCAGTACACGCGGTCCTTGTCCGACTCCAAGGGAGGTTGATCAGCACGCTCCTTCAATGCGTCCAGACTGCGGTCAGCTTGGACAGCGTCCCTGAACTCCTGACTGGGACCAGACAGAAGAGATGTGCATGTCACATACCCGCCGGGCTCCTCCGGCTCCAGTGTGGGGAGGCTAGTCATGGCGGACTCAGTGCCATCTCCGGGTGACAGAGGGAACGGCTCAGGGGTCGGTGCGCCTTCCACCCCTCTCGCACTCTGGCTGCAGGTTACTACCGCAACACCAGCAGTCCGTTCCTCATCCGGATCGGCCCTGAGATCCCCGTGACCCACCTGACCACCTGGCACATTGTCCTCAGTT
Organism: Leptodactylus fallax; assembly: GCA_947044405.1. Lineage (NCBI taxonomy): Eukaryota > Metazoa > Chordata > Amphibia > Anura > Leptodactylidae > Leptodactylus > Leptodactylus fallax. Next base: position 8,860,634 of record CAMRHE010000016.1, read on the forward strand.
GGTGTTGCCCCCAGCATCTCAGAAGAGCTACCCTGTAAACCTGCAAGGCAAGAATTAGCAATTACATTGACATTGCATTCATTCATTGATTCACAGTGAACTGCATGGGTGAATGGCTGAGCCAGGGTCACACTGAGGGGGCTCTCATCACCCGCAGATGTGGGCGGGGCTACAGCCAGGTCAGCATTCCACAATGTCTCATTCACATGCTCACTGATTACTTTAGCTGGACACACAGCAAGGGGAGACAAAAGGCTGACCCCTCCCTCTGCCTGTGTGACAGGCTTCAACACCTCATTAAAATCATCCTTCAGTACAGACATTTTGTCACAGCGAGGTGGGGCTGCTCCCACCCCATATTGGGACACCAAGGGCCCCAAATCTCTTCCCAATAGTACATTGGCAGGCAGATCAGACACTAGCCCCACATCACGCATCCCTTTTCCCGCACCCCAGTCCAAATGGACGCAAGCCATGGGCACAGTTACGCGTTCTTGTCCAATACCCTTCAGGGTCAGAGTTTTTCCAGGGATAATACTGTCCGCAGGGACCAAGTCAGGTTGCACCAGAGTAATCTGCGCCCCAGCGTCCCGAAATCCCATGACCACTTTACCCCCCACAATGACCTGTTGACTGTTGGCATTGGATTGCAACCCCTCCCTCCCCACCAAGTATACAGATGGGCCAGCTGCCGTGGCTGGGGAAACAGGGGGGTTCTTAGAGCGGTTGGGGCATTCCGCCTTGAAATGTCCTGGCTGGTTACAGGCGTGACATCGCCGGACCTCTCCTTGGGACTTGGAGGGGATACCCGGGGCGCCCAGAGTTCTTGGGACAGGGGAAGTAGAGGGGGCACCTGGGACAGAGTTTGTCTTACCCCACTTGGAGACCGCAGGCTGTGGTGAACTCCAACTTTGCCCCTCCTTCCTGCTTGGGGGTCTCTGCAGTGTGGCTCCTCTCTTGATCCCTTGCTCCCTGGTGGACACATAGTCGTCAGCAATCTCTGCAGCCTTGTCTGCTGTTTTGGGTTTCCAGTCACACACGAACTGGCGGACCTCCAGAGGGCACACCTGTAGAAATTGTTCCTTTATCATAAGATCCCCAATTCCCTCAAACGTGGTGACAGTAAGTCCTTTGATCCACTGCCAGAATGTAACCTGTAAGTGGTGCAGAACATCCGCATAGCTCTCTGTGGGACCCCGCTGGATATTCTGGAACTTTTTGAGGTACACCTCCGGTGTGAGCCGGTATCTCCGGATCAGCGCCGCTTTGATGGTCTCATAGTCCGCGTCCACTGGTAAGCTCGTGGAAACATCCAGGCCTTTTCCCTTCAGCCGGGGAGACAGGTAACGGGCCCATTCTGCCTGGGGAATATGATGCTGCTTACACACCCTCTCAAATCCCCGCAAGAACGAGTCCAAGTCCCCGTTATCTTCCAAGATTGGAAAGTCCTCGGATCGGATCTTTAGTGCTCAGGCTCCTGGAGTTGGTGCAGGGGAAGGTTGCGCCTGCTGGCAAAGTTCCAGCTTTTTTAGCTCAAGCTGATGCTCCAACTCTGCCCGACGCTCTGCAGCAGCGGCCTCTCTCTCCACCTGGCACTCTGCAGCTTCTCTCTCCGCCTGACGCTCTGCAGCAGCGGCCTCTCTCTCCGCCCGGCGCTCTGCAGCTTCTCTCTCTGCCCGGCGCTCTGCAGCTTCTTGGTACTGGTGAATCACCTGCAGACGGGCGCTATAGTCACTGGCGTCTATCTGTAAGGCCATTTGCAAGTATAAGTCCGTTACCCCCACAGAACTGGGGTTACTGGTCCCTCCAGGCACAGTTACCTCTGGGGTCCGGGCACCTGCGGAACCATCTGGCATGGTGATGTTTTCTGGTGCCAGCCTCTCAGGACTTTGCTCCGCCTCCTGCATGGCTATGGTAGCTTCCATATCTGCCATCTCCTGGAGTTCAGCAGCAACCAAGTCCTGCAGACGTTTGGTTATGCTTCTGGTCCCACCAGCCATCCACTGGAAGCCGTTTCCAAATAAAAGATAGGACAGAAAAAAAGAAGAAGGGAGGGAACAGTACTGTACCAAACTTTCACCGTATTTTAAGCTTGATCTCATACCGCGCTCGTTCCATAGGATTGCCGCAATCCCCAGTGTCTGCGTGATACCACACCCACACACTGTTACCCTAATATCCCACCACGCTGCCACCACTGTGAAGAATATCGCCTCGCCCAGCCGCCTGGCACGCCTGCGATCAAACTTCTTTCTTAACCTCCCACTCACACACCGTGAGTAGACCGGGTCATAGGATAAAACGAAATGAGCGATATAAATTTTATATGTTTAATAACCCAAGTGGGTCGGTATGAATTAATAGCATATACAGAAATATACAATATTAATACGATCAAGCATAAACATACAAGCAAAAGTGCGATGATACAATACACAAAAATAAACAGGGGAATTAAAAGATAGAGAAAATACCGGCATAGGCTCGTAGTCCGTTTCTCTAGGCCACAGCAGAGTTTTGGGCCTAGGGCGCAAGCTTAAGCAAGTTGCATAAAACAATCCTTCTACATGCTGTCCAGAACTAGGCCCTCAAAGCATTCCTCAGTAGGGCAGGCCCTCTCATCTTCTCCCAGATCAGAGCTCCTTACTGCCTCTTTGCTGAATGACCCCAGAATCCAGGTCTGCCCACAGCATATGGCTAGTGCTCCACCCACCCCTTGCACCCAGGCAGCCCCCCTTCTCCCACCTTTGCAGAACCCTCGGAGAGAAGGGTGAAGTTAAGGCTTGCTATCCCCCATCCCATCTGGCCAGGGATAATAAAAGTGCCTGGCTATAGCAAGCCATCTCCAATGAACACACATAAAACCAGTGAAGCGTATCGTCCAGCAATGTTGACTCAACTAAAGCACCGCATTCCAAGTGGGGGAAGGACTGACCTAAGCAAGTAAAACACACTTCCAAGAAAGATATAAAACTGAGGGTCGGTTCATCACAGTCCCAAATTACAGAACAATCCTGGGCAAGTGCAAGTGCTCGGGGGTCCATGTGACATGGCATAGTGATATCTAGGCTACCAAAACAGAGATGCAGGACAACAGTGTACTGTGTCTCTCCTATTCTGAGAGCTGCCATGTCACAAAAAAACTGCGGAGGAATTTCCCCAGCCTGACCCTGCATTTCTGTATTTTCCAGCCGTAACTTATTCTGCTTTGATGGCAGTTAAGAACATCCTGATTCACTTCTATTGGGTCCCTGCAGCAGTATAAACGGCCAAAAATAGGATATTTCCTATTTTTGGACAGTATGTTAAAGCGGACTGTTGAAAAAACAGACATGTGAATTGACCAATCAGTATTAATACGCTGTGCAAATGACCATGTCACTGCCATTGTAAAAACAGCCATCACAAGGCCGTTTTTTATGTTTATGTGAATATGGCTTAAAGCTGCATGAAATTAAAGCGTTCTACATGCCCTATATAACTGTGAGACAGAGCCATAGAAACTGCCTTGATAGATGCTCAAGGTATTTGTGACAAATAAAAAGCACTCTAAAAACTATGATTCACAGTGAGTCAGCTTTTTCATCCTTAGTTAATGATGATGACCCTTTGTTTTTCAGATTTCACCCTTTTCATCCTACGAGCTGATAAGTGGATACATTCAAGAAAGATAAAATGATAATCATTTTGGTGTTGTCTGAAAAATCCAACATAAAAACAACAATGACAGAACTGAAGTACAGAAGTAAAGAGATGACACAGCTGCTGAAGTGCAATTAAAATGTCGCACAAATAGCACTTGTGTATATATGTATAGATCCATGATGCATTTATACGTGTGTGTATGTATATTGTTATATATGTATTGGTATATGTATAAGATTGTGTGTGTTATCTACAGTGTTGTGAGTTGCTGGTCTATACATTATATACAGTAAGTGTCTATAGAGTATATATAGTATTGTGGGTTGCTGGTCTAAGTATGAGTATGTGTAGGTGTGCACAATATCTGTGGGGCTCTGTGCAGGAAACAAATAAAAACGAAAATACCAGTGCACTGATGCACAAAGTTGTCTTAAAGAGAACCTGATATGTCTGGTTTAGTCAATACTTGTATTCCCCATGAGATAATTCTGGAGCTTCTTTTCTCACAGTAGTTGAGCATTGAGCTACTCTTCAATCGGTGTTACTATCCCCCTTGTCAAAGGGAAGGCTCCATACTTAGTATGACACTCTCCCCACTGCTTGGAAGGAGAGAGACTGCACAGACACACTCAAAGCTTATAACACCCAATTGTCAATTTATTCACAATTTTTTAGGCTCTATTCAGACACCACAAACCATGTGAGTGGCCTATCCAATGACAGGATATATTCTATTTCAGGCCATTTTTCACATTACAGTGAATGGAGACCTTGGGTGCTCTATATGCACCAGTCATTCTGTTGCCTTTTCAGTTTTAATCCTATGACAGATCAGATCAATGGACTTGAATGATACTCAAGGAGGTGGTTCGACTGTTAAAATTTGCTGAACCTATGCAGCCAATTCTATTCTGAATGAGAATTCAGGAAAGTGGTTACCTGATAACCAATGAGCGCTTCCAGGCCCCACCACATTGCATGGTTTAATATGTACAATTCCCAGTACTTTTCAGTGGTTCAGAACATTGGGTCCCCCAGCAATCAGGAGAACATGTAACTGAAATTCCCCTGTATCCTCAATGTGAATTAAGCACCAGTGAGCTTGTATGATCGATGTTTCATTCACTGCTTTGAAGCTTCTGGGACTGCAATCGCTGGCAGCCCCATAGAAGTGAATGGAGCATGGTCACGCAAGCACATGAAGGTTATAGTTGCCTGTTCTCCTGATCTCTGGGAGACCCAGTGGTTTGGCTCCTGGCAAAGGTTTTTGAGCCAGAACCTTGGCTCTGTGTTTTCAGAAAAATGGTACATGAAATCTATGATATCAATATAAATGGCTTCATTGCTGTAAATGGCTTGTTACTCTAAGTTAGAGGATAGTGCCTTTTGTACGTTTTGCTGTCTATGGACAGCATTGCACATGGAAAGAAAACCTCAGTGCATGAACAACTTGACACTAGTGTAACTTACGAAAAAAAAGAAAATAAGAAAAAGGTAGATAAGGAGATTATAAATGCATATTTAAATATTGTAAAAGTTGTTCAGAAATATGAGAACATTACTAATCCAGAATCTAGAAATATAACAAGATGAACATCTCGCAGGTGTTGAGAAAGCTGGTGTCAAATGTGTGTCATGCAAAGCTCCTACAAGAGGGGGCACTGTGTCACCAGTCTCTTTTTAGGGGACATAATGGGTGGAAAGCATGCCATCATGCAGATGCAACAAAAGTTTTTTTTTTTATCTAAATTTACATCTGCTATATACAGTGGGGAAAAAAAAGTATTTAGTCAACCACCAATTGTGCAAGTTCTCCCACTTAAAAAGATGAGAGAGGCCTGTAATTGACATCATAGGTAGATTTCAACTATGAGAGACAAAATGAGAAAACAAATCCAGAAAATCACATTGTCCGATTTTTAAAGAATTTATTTGCAAATTATGGTGGAAAATAAGTATTTGGTCACCTACAAACAAGCAAGATTTCTGGCTCTCACAGACCTGTAACTTCTTCTTTAAGAGGCTCCTCTGTCCTCCACTCATTACCTGTAGTAATGGCACCTGTTTGACATTGTTATCAGTATAAAAGACAACTGTCCACAACCTCAAACAGTCACACTCCAAACTCCACTATGGTGAAGACCAAAGAGCTGTGGAAGGACACCAGAAACAAAATTGTAGACCTGCACCAGGCTGGGAAGACTGAATCTGCAATAGGCAAGTAGCTTGGTGTGAAGAAATCAACTGTGGGAGCAATAATTAGAAAATGGAAGACATACAAGACCACTGATATAATCTCCCTCGATCAGGGGCTCCACGCAAGATCTCACCCCGTGGGGTCAAAATGATCAGATGAAATCAAAGTAGAACTGTTTGGTAGAAACACAACTCGTCGTGTTTGGAGGAGAGTGAATGCTGAATTGCATCCAAAGAACACCATACCTACTGTGAAGCATGGGGGTGGCAACATCATGCTTTGGGGCTGTTTCTCTGCAAAGGGACCAGGACGACTGATCCGTGTACATGAAAGAATGAATGGGGCCATGTATCGTGAGATTTTGAGTGCAAACCTCCTTCCATCAGAAAGGGCATTGAAGATGAAACGTGGCTGGGTCTTTCATCATGAAAATGATCCCAAGCACACTGCCAGGGCAACGAAGGAGTGGCTTCATAAGAAGCATTTCAAGGTCCTGGAGTGGCCTAGCCAGTCTCCAGATCTAAACCCCATAGAAAACTTTTGGAGGAAGTTGAAAGTCCGTGTTGCCCAGCGACAGCCCCAAAACATCACTGCTCTAGAGGAGATCTGCATGGAGGAATGGGCCAACATACCAGCAACAGTGTGTGCCAACCTTGTGAAGACTTACAGAAAACATTTGACCTCTGTCTTTGCCAACAAAGGATATATAACAAAGTATTGAGATTAACTTTTGTTATTGACCAAATACTTATTTTCCACCATAATTTGCAAATAAATTCTTTAAAAATCAGACAATGTTATTTTCTGGATTTGTTTTCTCATTTTGTCTCTCATAGTTGAGGTCTACCTATGATGTCAATTACAGGCCGGCCTCATCTTTTTAAGTGGTAGAACGTGCACAATTGGTGGCTGACTAAATACTTTTTTTCCCCACTGTATAATATTAATGGGAGTCTGTCACCAGAACCCAACATATCAACCCAGCCCTGCAGATATAGGTTAGGATCACCTGAATCAAACAGTGTTTTCCTCTTGGGAATCATTGCCTCCATTGCTGAGATATCACTGTTTCTGTCAATATGCAAAAGAGCTCTTTGGAGCAACATGGGTGTTGCCATTGCTCCAAAAAGGTAAACGTCAACACCTTAGCTGCTCTGAAGAGCTGATTTGCATATTGACAAAAATGGCTATATATTGACAATGGAGGAACTGATTCACAAGGGGAAAACACCAGGTGACCCTAACCTATATCTGCAGGGCTGGGTTGATATGTTGCGTTTTGGTGACAGACTCCCTTTAAATCTTATATTAACTGTAATGCTAAATTTGCAGAGTACCTGGTACAATGCACTGCTTGTAACACCCACTACTAGACCTTTGAAAAATATGCATGCGCAGACAATATCGGATTCTAGTAATGCACATTTCTTTGAACAACATGGAGGTCATGTTACTTATCTTAAGGGTATTGAGAAAGTGACACAGCCTCTTCGAGGTGGCAATCATAAGAGAAAATTATTAAACCGTGAAGCATTTTGTATTTTTGTATTGGGTATTGGGCAACCAAATAGTCTAAATATCAGACAAGACTTACAAGATTTATTTTGCTGTATATATATATATATATATATATATATATATATTGTGAGAAGGTGACTGGCAGAGTACTGGAGTCTATATTAGCCGACGGTTTTTAACATATGTCTGGTCCAGGGGGGTTTTGAGTAGGCCTCAGCCCAGGTGTAAGTCCTAGGCCTCATTACTGGCCTATAAAAGCCTACAGAGCCTGCAGTTCAAGGCAGACACTGGAAGAGAGTGGAGGTACCTGGGTCTGTCTGGAGCTGGTGGTGTTGTGGTGTTGTGGTGTTGTGGTGTTGTGGTGTTGTGGTGTTGTGGTGTTGTGGTGTTGTGGTGTTGTGGTGTTGTGGTGTTGTGGTGTTGGTGGTGTTGTGGTGTTGTGTTGCAAGCCACATGTATAGCTAGTATTATTTCTGTTCAGTTAGAGGCTCAGATGAGCAGGATTTTGTTTTCTTATTTGCCTGAAGTTAAGGCTGTATTTACTTTGCCTGTTTTTCCTGACGTAAGGTTTATTTATTTTTGCCATTTTTTTTTTTAAATAAACCTGTTGCACCAGAACTTTGTGTCCCTGTCTGACTGTTTGGGTCCATACCTGTGCTGCTACCAAGCTACCTCCCCCACTATATGTATTAGGTAGGTCATAAGTTTAACTTTATATCTATTACACACATACATATGTATATAGTTCTGCCTTCTGTACCGTAGGTCACATGATCATTGTGTCTTAACTTTTATTCCTGTGCAGACTCTGATAGCTATTCAGAAAACATTGTCCCAGATTTCCTAATACTAATAGTTATTGCTTATTCACAAAACAGGGCTTCACAGCCGAGTGATAGTCATTTTTTTAATAGCAAGAACACAGCCCCATTGAAAATATAGGATCTATTCAGACAACTGTTTTTAATGGTCCATGTGTCCGATCTGTTATAGAACATATCTGCCACTAACCCCTGAATAGACTCAAGTCCATGAGGGATCTGTGAAAACAGATTACCTTTGGATGTACATCAACTGTGAAAAACATATTTTTTCACAGCTAAGTACACGGTGTGAATAAGCACTTAGTGTAAATTTAGACAGGTAGTCTGAAAATAGGCCAGATTTATCACAGTGGCTTATGTTGGATGATAAATCTGGCGTATCTTTAGACTGACTGGTCTGAGTTTATACCACCTTTTAGTTGGCTTACTTTGCATCAGAATTTTCTAGCACCATTTTGGCACATTTGTTGTGCATCTAAGCCATGCCCCCTTTTCTGAAAAGCCATACCTACATGTCTAGCAGTCGGAAAAATTTTAGCTCAAACTAGATGTGCCGAGTTGCACCTATGTGCCACATTTACACCAGAGTCTAGTAACCACAATAGTAAATCTGGGACATTGACTGAATACTGTGTAAGGAGAGGTTTTATGTGTTACCTGCACAAGCAGGTAAATGAGGTTGGATCTTGAAATCTTGTTAGTACTCTTTAATTGTTGCTCTTGGATTATATACGTAATGTAATCACACATGTGTATATTCTGGTTTATAACACTACTTTTCTTTTGTATATAAAATGTGTACAATCTCATTATGAAAGACATCTTTACTTTTACGCCTTTCTTATCTGTCCCAAGGATAGATCATCAATATCAAATTGGTGGTGGTCTGACACCTAGCACCTCCATTGTTTAGCATCTCATTGTTCATGTTAGGGAATTGCCCGTTAAGGGTGGGTTCACACTTGCGGCGGCACTCTGTCCGTTGCGAATCCAACCTAAGAGATAGAAAACTGGATAGGGAAAGGTTTGTGATGCTTTGCTTAAAAAAACATTCACTTGAATGGTTTTTTTAAAGCAATGCACGGGTGTGCGCTTACACCCTCTGCGCCGCGAAGCCGTTTTTTTTTTCGCTGGACACAAAGTCCTGCATGTCCAATTTTGTTTCCGACGAAAAAAACTGTCTTTGCGGCGCAGAGGGTGTAAGCGTAAACTTGCGCATTGCTTTAAAAACCCATTCAAGTGAATGCTTTTTTACTTTCAATCAGTTTTATTGAGATTTTTTAACAGGTCAAACAACAACATTCAAAAAAGTATTATCATGTAAGCGCTAGAAGTAGCTAGAAGTCAAATAAACATATAGTTATCTAAGAGTTCGAGAGTCTCTAGAGTTAAAGAAACAAGTGCGTACAAGTATAAAGCAACAAAAGGTGACAATAATTATTAAGTTTTGATCTTCCAAGTGTGGCACCAAGTGAATGCTTTTTTAAGCAAAACATCGCAAACCTTTCCCTATCCAGTTTTCTGACATTTAGGTCAGATTCACAGTGGACAGAATGCCGCCGCAAGTGTGAACCCACACTAAGCAATTCCCCAGTAGCTGCTGCTGGAACCTGGGAGGAAGGGGAAAGACGGAGACAGTGAGCCCTGATAGCCAAAACTTCAAAGACAACTTTTAAATCTCACACACATACATTACAGTATCCATGACAACAACACCACGGCCCTTATCGGCTCTTATCTGCAGGCTTCTGTGATGCTTCCTTAGTCATATTCGGATCTTTCAATTAATCTGTGCTATGTCATTTCTGACAGCACTAATAAAGGCCTCCACCTCTGTGTGGTGGATCTATTTGATTTTTTGGTTATTAAACATCCTAATACTCAATACTCATGACACTATATTTTCTAAGCTAGTCAAACCCTTTAACGGTGTGTAAAGCAGTGTGGTTGCTAACAGTTTGAGTGGGAAAATGCTTAATATTGTTTAGTATGTTAAAATGACATTTACATAAGTGGAAATGATTTTCTATGAGCCATTGAAATACCAGACAAAGAAACTACCACACATATATTTCTGTTGGCTTCATATTGTAGTAGCCATGGTTTGTAAAAGTGATAACCAATATACTTGTAACTCCATAAGTGCTATATAAAATTGAGACATGACAAGGAGATAGCTCAATAATTTATAAATATGATTTATTAAAACAATTTATTCCTAAACCTAAGCTGTTGGTCCAAAAGAAGGCAAAAAAAACCTGAACACTTTGGGCCAATTTCGTGTCACAGGGAAAAAAATTCCTTCTTGACCCCAAGTAAAAGCGATCAGTTCGAGAACCCTGGACCAAAGCTATTACACCTATAACTAACTAATGTATATAGAATATAGTAAATATGAATGATAGTCGTTTTCTCTTCTTCACTTTATCCTGGTAGCATGCAATGCTTCCCATTCAAACACGGGACTCTGGAGTTTGCTTTACGATAGCATTCATCTCCACCGTTGACTGTGCTCCTATCCATCGTTGACTGTGTTCCTATCCACCCTTGACTGCCTTCACCTTCATCGTTGTTCGTGTTCATTTCAACTGTTGAAAGAGAAAACAAACACTACCTCCTATGGCACAAGTACCAGTTGTACTATGGTACGTCCCTTCAGTATAAATATATAGGACAGCTGTTTTCTTTTCTTCACTATGTCCTTGTAGCATGCAGTGCGTCTCTCCTTCACAGACTGGACTCTAGAGTGTACTTCACGATTGCATTCATCTTCACCTTTGACAGCATTCTCCTCCATTGTTGATGCATTTCTCTCCACCATTGACTGTGTTCATCTGCTTTGTTGACTGTGTTCATCTCCATTGTTGACTACCTTTATCTTCATCATTGACCAGTTATATTATGGTACGTCCCTTCAGTATAAATATATAGGCCAGTTGTTTTCTATTCTTCACTACAGTATGTCCTTATAGCATGCAGTGCACCTCTCCTTCACAGACTGGACTCTGGAGCTTACTTCACAATTGCTTTCCTCTCCACTGTTGACTGTGTTCATCTTTATCATTGACTGCATTTGTCTCTATTGTTGACCACGTTCATCTTCACTGTTGAAAGAGAAAATAAACACTACCCCCTATGGCATGGGCCAGTTGTATTATGCCAGCTCGCATATGTGGCACAGAACAATTGGCCAACCACAAAACTGGGATTAGGCTTTAGACCTATAGCTCTGCAGTTGGAGCCAGGTGGCATAGACTGAGGATATAGCACCTCAGCTTTATGTAAAAAGACACCAAGAAATGGCTGCCAGTTCTCTGTATACATTGATAAAACTTTTGACTTGTAAATAGGCTATGGAAGTTATTTATAGGCCAATAGTTTCATTTTGACAAAAACAGAAAAATTATATTATTGCTACACAATATAGTCACAAATTACAAAAAAATGATATTTTACATTGAACACTGCAAAGAAAATGTGACCTTTCATTCTAGGATTGCCCCTCTCCTCACTTCCCTTTCAACCCATTACCCAGTTTAGGAGCCATTGATAATCTGTCAGCCCCTATGTAGACCAAGCAAGGCCCACGGGCTTGAAATAGACATCCTGAATGTGCCACGTAATTTTTAGTACAGTCAATGAAATTCAATGACTCTCAGTTGGCGTCTTCCTTCTTAGTTTATTTCTCCTCCCTCTAGGCCACATATAACACGCATTTACATCCGTTCCACCTGGGACTCTTCTCACTGGAGTTTGCAGCATGGATGTCAGGAATACCATCTTTCCCTCTTACCCCACATTAGGCCACCGCTTGTACAGACCACTACAGCCTGTTCGGTCTCTATGCAGACTAAACAAGGCCCAGAATCTTACAAAACATAAGCAAGAAGCCATGAGATAACATGCAGATTAAACTGTCAGCTTTCTTAGGATTTTAGCATGTGTGAAATGGAAGAGTTAAACTAAAGACGGAATATCTTCCTGTATAAGAAGATACATATTTAGCTTAGATTGATTGAATTTTGTTAATTACTTTTAGGCTGCTAATTTTTTGCCTAAGTAAAGCTCTGTTTAGATTTCTGGCAAGCTTTCTGTTTTTGATCGATCCATTAAAAACTGATCTTTCACAAACTGACCCATTTGAGAGATGCAGATGCTTTCTGTTTGCGTGTGCAATACTATTAAAAGTCAATGGTAGGAAAAACGAAAGGTGTTTGCCATAGGGGGTCTATTTTTTGGCAAAAGGAGCATGAGTCAAAGTAGAAGTGGAGCAGAAGAGGAATCCGATCTACAGTAAGGTCAGACAGCAGATTCTTGTACAATCTGATGTCATAATGCACTGATTCCAGAACTTGTCCTGAAATATCAGTGACTGGTGGCATCAGAAGGTACTTATATATATATATATATATATATATATATATATATATATATATTCAGTGCCTTGCGAAAGTATTCGGACCCCTTGAACTTTTCAACCTTTTGCCACATTTCAGGCTTCAAACATAAGGATATAAAATTTTTATTTTTTGGTGAAGAATCAACAACAAGTGGGAAACAATCGTGAAGTGGAACGAAATTTATTGGATATTTTAAACTTTTGTAAAAAATAAAAAACTGAAAAGTGGGGCGTGCCAAATTATTCGGCCCCCTTAAGTTAATACTTTGTAGCGCCACTTTTTGCTGCGATTACAGCTGCTTGGGGTATGTCTCTATCAGTTTTGCACATCGAGAGACTGAAATTCTTGCCCATTCTTCCTTGGAAAACAGCTCGAGCTCAGTGAGGTTGGATGGAGAGAGTTTGTGAACAGCAGTTTTCAGCTCTTTCCACAGATTCTCGATTGGATTCAGGTCTGGACTTTGACTTGGCCATTCTAACACCTGGATACGTTTATTTGTGAACCATTCCATTGTAGATTTTGCTTTATGTTTGGGATCATTGTCTTGTTGGAAGATAAATCTCCGTCCCAGTCTCAGGTCTTTTGCAGACTCCAACAGGTTTTCTTCCAGAATGGTCCTGTATTTGGCTCCATCCATCTTCCAATCAATTTTAACCATCTTCCCTGTCCCTGCTGAAGAAAAGCAGGCCCAAACCATGATGCTGCCACCACCATGTTTGACAGTGGGGATGGTGTGTTCAGGGTGATGAGCTGTGTTGCTTTTACGCCAAACATATCGTTTTGCATTGTGGCCAAAAAATTCGATTTTGGTTTCATCTGACCAGAGCACCTTCTTACACATGTTTGGTGTGTCTCCCAGGTGGCTTGTGGCAAACTTTAAACGAGACTTTTTATGGATATCTTTGAGAAATGGCTTTCTTCTTGCCACTCTTCCATAAAGGCCAGATTTGTGCAGTGTACGACTGATTGTTGTCCTATGGACAGATTCTCCCACCTCAGCTGTAGATCTCTGCAGTTCATCCTGAGTGATCATGGGCCTCTTGGCTGCATCTCTGATCAGTCTTCTCCTTGTTTGAGATGAAAGCTTAGAGGGATGGCCGGGTCTTGGTAGATTTGCAGTGGTCTGATACTCCTTCCATTTCAATATGATCGCTTGCACAGTGCTCCTTGGGATGTTTAAAGTTTGGGAAATCTTTTTGTATCCAAATCCGGCTTTAAACTTCTCCACAACAGTATCACGGACCTGCCTGGTGTATTCCTTGGTCTTCATGATGCTCTCTGCGCTTTAAACAGAACCCTGAGACTATCACAGAGCAGGTGCATTTATACGGAGACTTGATTACACACTGGTGGATTATATTTATCATCATCAGTCATTTAGGACAACATTGGATCATTCAGAGATCCTCACTGAACTTCTGGAGTGAGTTTGCTGCACTGAAAGTAAAGGGGCCGAATAATATTGCACACCCCACTTTTCAGTTTTTTATTTTTTACAAAAGTTTAAAATAACCAATAAATTTCGTTCCACTTCACAATTGTGTCCCACTTGTTGTTGATTCTTCACCAAAAAATTAAAATTTTATATCCTTACGTTTGAAGCCTGAAATATGGCAAAAGGTTGAAAAGTTCAAGGGGGCCCAATACTTTCGCAAGACACTGTGTGTATATATATATATATATATATATATATATATATATATATATATATATTGTTTTTTTTTAAATAGACTTAACTCACAACCCTTGTCATATTCTTGAACCCTCGAGTCTTTCCATGTTGTCCAGGTGCCCTCTCTGCAATAAAAAAAAAAATTAAAGTGATCAGGAAAGGAAAGTTTTCATAAATCTCTCCATAATGTATAGTAATCCTATAGTAAACCTTAGGCTTTAGGATGACCCCATGTTTGGTACTTGAAGCTCTCTGTGCTTTCAACATTCCATCTTGTGACCTCACATTCAGATTTCATCATCCAAATCTACAGACTTGGACGGTAGTCATCTGTATCTGTACTTATCTTTGCTACATGGTGACTTTGGAGGTGTACAGGATTGGCCAAACCTTGTGAATATTTGTGAGGTTCTCCCCCTCACAGAACCAGAACTCCTATTATTATAACCTGTAGTCTCTTCAGACTCCAGAGTATAATAATCAGAGGTCTAGGGAAGGTTCAGGAAAATAATAAACAGTAATTCTCACCACCTTCCCTCTCCTCTCCTGGGTTCTTCGTGGCGTCCAGTGTGCATGCCCCATCATCTTTGGTGTTGTTTGGGCCTCTTCCAAGCATCATGACGTCGGTTTGCCCTGTGTCACTGCTGATGCTTAATGACAGGCTTCAGTGATGATGCTGAGGCCCATGACATCACAGAAGAGGACTAAAGGTGGTGGGGTATGAGCACTAAAAGCCACAAGGGAGCCCAGAAGAGGCAAGGGAAGTCCAGTATGGCTGTTTATTATTTTCCTGCACCTTCCTTGGGCAGGAAACCCCTCAAAAAATCAGGTTTAGCTGACCCCAATATTTTTGGAAAATTTGTAACAAACCTGGCTTGTTACAAACTGGTTCACTCATCTCTCGGGACATCAGACATCAGAAATTGCTATATTGCCCTGCAACATCACAACTAAATGCACCATGAATCCCTAGCCTAAAACCATAAAAGTTCCTCATGTACCTGTATCCTTGATCTTTTGCGCTCCTTGTCTTCATTTCTTCATATGAACATTAGCATCTGAACATTAGTTCACATAGAACCACAGTCATTGTGACATCATGCTGTGAGGTAACAAAGGTCTCTTGTATCTGATGATGTCACCGTTGTCATAGGAACAATGTTCTCACTTGTAAAACTAATAACAAAAATATACAATTTGTCCATAGCAACCAATCACATTCCAGCTATATTTTAGGTTAGAAAATGAAAGAAGGGATCTGACTGTAGATACTATGGGAAACTCCACTGTCTGCAACCCATTGTGTACATCTGAATACTCTTATAAATCCATGTCCTACTTCCTCACTCCTCTTATTCAAGTCACTTAGGATGTGGACAATGATGTGGATGGTTATTGAACTCTATACAATGGAAAATTGACTAAGCAAAAATGGCATTATTCTGTAACAAACTGCACCTAAACAGTGGAATACATTTTGATATATTTGGTGCAGTTTGTGCCATTTTTTTCATCCAATAAAATTATGTATTTTGCCTCAATACTGATAAATCTTCCTCCACGCCCCCATACGCAAAACTTAGCCTGCTGTATCATAAAAAAAAAGAAAAAAAACGGGGTTAAGTAGGTACAGTAGATTTTGATTCATCAGTCTATATTACCGCACTAACTGGTACATTTATCAAGTTAAAGAGGATCTTTCATGAATTCTAACAGTGTGTGTGTTATACACCGCTGCGAAGCTGACAGTGCGCTGAATGCAGATACATTCTTCAGCTGTAGAGATATCAGTGCAGTCAGATTCTGTACTGACATCACTGCACTGCCTCACAGCTCAACATCATCTCTGAATTTTGGAGCACTCCCCTTTCACAGTACAAGTCTATAGAAGTGTACAGTCAGGGGGATGTTCCTCACTGCCAAGAGATAGCGCTGAGCTGTGAGTCCGGCCCCTCTGACAATGATATTGGTACTAAAATGGCACTGATATCTCTGCAACATGGGAAACGTGCTGATTTCAGCTTTGCAACAGTATATAACATGCACAAAGTTAGAGGACGTGAAAGTCCTCTTTACAGAGCAAGGTGAAGAGTTTACTTAGGTATATTTACTAGTCAGCAGTTTATTACAGCATTATCTAGTATGTTGCTTCTTGAGAGCCTGAAAGGCTAATCTAGCAAGGCATGGCACATGGAAGAAGGAGTGGGATTTATTTAGACATAACATTCAGTATTCCCTATTACAGCTCAACATGCTATGTTACTCAGCTTTCCCAGAACCCTGAAAGACAAACCTAGCAAGCATTGGCTTGATTGGCAAGCAGGGGGATTTATTTGGTATATTTAGTATCAGCAGTACATATTACTGCATTAACTGGTATGTTACCTAGCTTTCCCAGAACCATGAAAGGTAAATTCTGGCAAGCTATGACATGATTATAGATTTATGTAGGAAAATATAGTATTCAATATTCCTTATCATAGTTCCACATGATATGTTACCCAGCTTTCCCAGAAGTCTGAAAATGTAATGTAAATGTGGCAAGCTCTGGACTAAAGATGGGCGAACCCTCATTCTGCACCCTCGGTTCTGTCCGAACTTGTTCAGATAGAAGCAGAAGGGACATTATTATACCCTGGGTTTCTCTTCAGAACCCAGAATATAATAGTTGAAAGGCAAGGGGAGGTGATGAAAATAAAAAAAATTATATTTACCTTCCCTCACCTCTTTTGGGCCTCCTTGTGGTACTCTGTGTCCTCTTCCTCACGGCATCTTTCACTCTTCTGTGACGTCAGTCGCCCGGGGTCACCACTGAGGCCTGCTGACATTGTTACTGCTGGTACTAGTGGTACAACTGCTGGTACTGTTACCACATCTATTTCATACTGTCAGTTACTTGGGGGATTCCTTCCAACAAAATTGCTATATTCTAGAGTGTACAGCATAAACCCAGCCCTCTCCTCTTAAACTTCCTGTCTTAGGCTAGGTTCACAATTATGCCTGCTCTCCGCTGGGGGATTCTGTTCCCCATTCCGCTTGAAAAATGCAGGTAGAAAAGCACTGCAAGCAGTGCTTTTCTCTCTGCATTTTTCACCCTTTTCGGGTAGAAACCCAGTGGACCCTGCAGAAACCCAGGTAACCGCTTTTTTAAGCAGATTAGGTTTCTGTTCAGGGGGTCCCCAAGCGGACCTCCTGAATGGAAACCCAGACGCAGGTGTGAACCTATCGTTACATGCACTAGAATTAGAGAAAACATGGCTGCTGACCTAGAGAAGAATACACAGCGTTTGTAATTTATTTTTCATGCTCTATAATTATGATACAAGTCAAAATAAGAGCAAGAAAAATCAGATAATAATGTGAGGAGTCATATAGGGAATTATTTTTTATGTGTTTGTATTCTGGATTTAGTGCTCCTTTAAATTGAATACTAGTTTGATATCTATATTGGTTTATAGGCTAACTAACCCTTTAAGGACTCAGGGTAGTTTGGTTGTATATGCTCAATGGCTTTTTCGCATTTTTTCGCCTTCCAAAACTCATCACATGGCCCTTTTCAAAACAATCCATAGTGAGAGTGAATGTCCAAAATGGGCATGCTCGGTCTTTGTCTATTTTGATTAGGGGAAGATTATAATGAGGATTACCCAGAGTATAAAAAGCAGAGACCCAGGGGCCCAGGGGAGGTAAGTAAACATAACAATGTTACTTATCCAGCCCTCTTCGGGCCTCTTCCAGGCTCCTAAATGATGTCAGGGACCTGCTGAGGCCTGTGACTGGTGACTGCAATCCTGATGTAAATTCAGAAGGCTGGAAGAGGCCTTTATATTGCTTTTTTGGGGGGGAGGCAAGGTGACCAAAGCAACGTTGCACATTGTGGTATTTTTTTTTTTTTTTTATAAATAACTTTTTATTAGATTTTCAAATATCACCAATGAATATACATAGTAACAGACAGACAATGTGCATGGTACAACAGTCATTAATTAAACAGTCGAATAAGCTGACGAATTACACACAACAATAGACTAATAACACAATGATAAGTGTAACGTTAGCGGTGGATAAAATGCAAAGAATCCTAAAGATGAAAGGCCAAGGGTCTCAGTAAGGTAGTATGTTAAAGAGGGGGTTCCCATAGATGCGACCTGGTATTATCTTTAGAGAACTCATACCAAGGCGCCCAAATAGCGCAAAACTTCTGGTGGGTACGAAGTTCTAAATGGGAAAGTTCCTTCATCCGTGCAACTTGGGATACTTTCCGCAGAAAGTGGGATACTGGAGGGGGGAAATCGGATGCCCAGTATAGAGGGATCATAGATTTGGCGATAGCCACCAGTTGAAGCCAAAGACGTCTGTGGGACCTAGGCGAGGAAGTGGGCCACAGATTCAAGAAAAGTCCCACAGGGGTCAGAGGCTCGGTGGATCCACAAACCTGGTTCGGTATCTGCTGAACGAGTGACCAGTAAGGGGCTATTTTTTCGCATTCCCACCAAATATGCAGGTAGGAACCTGCGGACTTATGGCATCACCAACACATTGGGGATACATCCGGAGAGAACTTATGGACTACAGTGGGCGTTCTATACCATCTGGTTATCAATTTATAGCTTGACTCCTGCAAGAGCACACATCTGGAAGGCCCTGTGGATCGCTTAAGAACAGATGAAATTTCTGGCGGGGGAGCCATAGTATTGCAGTAAGGGGGAAGTCTATAGTGGCTTCCTCCACTGACACACGTAGTCTCGCATTATTACTCTGAAACCAATCAATGGTCCTTGCCAGTTGTGCTGCATGATAATATGTTCTTATATCTGGTAAACCCATACCACCTAATTTCCTAGGTCTGGTAAGAGTGCGGAACGCCACTCTAGGGCGAGAGTTATGCCAGACATATTTTGAAAACATTCTGCGGAGGGAGGAAAAGAATGCTAGTGGAAGAGGGATAGGGAGGGTTTGAAATAAGTATAATATCTTAGGCAGAATCATCATTTTCAGTAGACTAGTTCTACCCATCCATGAGATATATGGAACCTGCCAAGATTCTAATAGAGTTTTGATGTTAGAGAGCAAAGGGCTGTAGTTAGAATCGTACCAGCACCTGGGTGAGGGCGTTAAATTTAATCCTAAATATTTGATATAGTCATGTCGCAGTGGGAATGGGGAGATAGCCTGTAAGTCAGATTTAACCGAAGGGGGGCAGTAGACACATAAGGCTTCGAATTTTGTGGTATTAATTTTAAAATTCGAGAGGGTACCAAAAGCCGTAAAGATTGTATCTATGTGAGGTAATGCAACAGTTGGGTTGGTAAGGATTATTAAAAGGTCGTCTGCAAATGCGGCCGTACTATGGCAAGTCCCTCCAGTAACCAGACCTTTCAGCAATGTGGTATTTTTTTTTTAAATAAAAAACATTATTTTTGGATAGTGTAAACTTATACGCACATGGCGATACCTTTTTGTTTACATTATTTAATTTTTTTTATATTGTAAAGGTTTTTTATAAACTTTTATTACTTTTTTATACTTTTTTCAAACTATTAGCACTTTTTTTTAATGTCCAACAAGGTGACTTAAATCTGTTAAATCTGGAAATGTTTGATCCCCTGTACCATGTACTGCAATACTTTTGTATTATAGTACATCATCCATAGGCTCCTTATGTGTAACAGTGAAAAAGCAGCCAGGAGTCTGCCTGCTGCTGACTCTCGGTTACCTGCAGCTGACTCTAGGGTTCCCTGCTTCTCACTGTGTATGGTGAAAAGGTTTGTGTGTAATGCAGGGAAAAAGGGGGGGGGGCACTGCTCAATCGAGGTTGGGTAAAAGGGATCCCCAATTCCATTTTTGTTGGTGTAGAAAAAACATACATGTTAAAAAGCTGCCATGTAATAACACCCTTATTGTGATGTGGAAGCTCCATCATGGATGGATATAATTAGTATGAGTAAGGCAGTGAAAAAGGGGGAGGAATCACTGCTCGATCCAGGTTGGGTAAAAGGGACCCCCACTTCCATAGGGTCTGCTGCAGATGCACTGTATGCCCTATGGTTAAAGCAGCCCTGTGCTAAGGTTGCAGTTCTACCTGTATTTTTTAAGAGATATCAGAGGTTGAAAACGCAGTCAGGAATAAGAGCAGCTGCATATAAATATACCAATCCCTACTGTGTTTAGAACTGCACCCTTACGGTAGCAGCGCAAGACCGTGTTTCACCCATGACATTTGGTCCATGTGTTAGCCGGATTTACCAGCTTGAACTTCATGCTGGAAGCGGGACTCCTAGCATCCTAGTTATCTAGTATCTAGTAATTGATACGGGACAGTATGTCGCTGGGAGGCATGGACTCCTAGCATCATACATAACTATACTGTTCAAGCCGGTAAGTCTGGCTAACACACAGACCGAGTTTCACGGGTGAAACACGGTCGTGTGCTGCTACTACCCTTAGGCTAAGTTCACATCTGTGTCTGCCTGAAAATCATCTGCACGGTTGCAGTTTTAAAATGACTGACACTCGATGGACCCCATTATAGTCAATGGGGTCTGTTGGACTTATTTTAGCAGTCCGCCTTCCAATTGTTCTAGTCCTCCGATGGACCAGAACAACAGAGAGCCAATGAACCTAATGTTAGTCTCATATGATAGAGGAGAATCTACGACACCAGAAACAAGTTACTATGTTTTATAATGCCCAAGAAGTGACCCCCACCCTTATTTTCCCTTCATTGTACAAGTACTTATGCTGTGCAGTATACTTTTCTTTCTTTGCTCCTCTGCTTAGGAAAGCAAAGTAAATGTCACTTTCTTACAGTATGTAAAAAGGTTTGCTGATACCGTACATTGTGTAGGAATTTCCTTGGTATTGTAGCTCAGCCCCATTCACTTGAATGAGACTGAGCTGCCTCTATATGACAAATAAACGTGACATCACTGGTACAGGGGAGGAACCACAGAGCTCGCAAGCACCATAGCCTCTTCAACCAGCTGATCATCAGGGGTCCCCTGTGTCAGACCCCAACCGATCAGATATTGATGACCTGTCCTATGGATAAGCCATATTTCACATCTGGAAAACCATTTTTAATACCTTATGCATGGCTTTGGAAACAAATTGTTGCCTTTTTTATGCAGAACCTCTTTTTTAGGAAGGTAGAAGCTTAAAGGGGTATTGCAGCAGATCCGGTCACCTGGCTGTGCAAGAAACTGCAGCACGGCCCTACTGCCCCTTCAACACCACTAATCTGCCATCCACAGTGTTACCAACCCCACTATAGGCGAGTACAGAGAGAGGGGGCGTTCCTTACTGCCCGGCGATGACGCTCAGCTGTGAGGAACGCCCCCTCAGTACAAGTCTATGGACTAGTACTGTCAGGGGGGGCGTTCCTCACAGCGCAGCTAGACAGTCAGGAACGCCCTTCTGACAGTAAACCGTGAAACTTACACCGCCGATATCTCCAGCCCCAGGGCACATACCGGGAAAGCCTGAGGAAATGAAAGGCCCTCTTTAATGTGATGTGGAAGCTCCATAATGGATGGATATAATTAGTCTATAATTATCTATCCATCTGATTCCATTGTCTCTCTCTTTCATTGATAAGAAACAGACAGATATTTCAGCTTCTAAGATCTCTAGGAGCTCAGTAAGAGGGAGGATACATGATAGATAGATAGATACATAGATAGATAGATAGATAGATAGATAGATAGAATATTATACAGACAGGCAGATACTGTAGATAACGTTTATACTACACAGCCTTGTGCACTGGTATCATGATGCTTTGACTAAGCATTGACCCTGGGGTATGTGAGACTGGAAGAAGCCTGAAGAGGACACCGGGGGACTGTTTCATGGGTGATGAATCCCAAACCTGAAACTTTTGGAAAATTTGGGTCAAATCTGGTTCTATCTGAATCGATTTACTCATCCTTAGTTGTAACCTGTTTCAACCTTGAAAACAAGTATCAGTTTCCCTACAGCACCATCACAGGATAAATTAAATTTGACACAGTTCACACTAAAATCAATGGCCTGTCCGTGTAATGCATGTACATGCTGGGTTCTCCAGGGGAAGAGATGATTTTTGTAGCCCCTTTCCACACTAGATGGTCCTTGTAAGTTGGTGGAAACCAAAGAAGAACCAAGAAATCTGGTGTAAATAATGCAGGAAATCTTATCTAACATAGATTTCCCTCTGGACAAATGGCCTGGTGGAAGGTGAGCCTCATTCATAAAGAGGAGTGCACCTAGCCATAAATGAGGTGCACCCTCCGCCGACCATGGGGTTAAGAAGACTAGCGTCGATAACACCAGTCTTTATAAATCTTCCCCATTAACTCTTGCTTTGTCTGGGAAACTGCTGCTAACCACTACAGTGCCAAGCTTCTTCCTCAAGTACTGACAATAACCATACCTATGAATGTGTGTACTTTTTTCACCTGACCATAGCAAGCACCTCATGCCTGTGTGAACCACTTCAGACATGGTTCATACCGTATTACATCCAGAATGGAGGATCACCTCTATTAGATCAGAATTTATTAATAAGATAATGGATACTGTATTTTCTAAGCTAGGCAACCCCTTTAATGGTGTGTAAAGCAGTGTGGTCAATAACAGTTTGAGTGTTTAATACTGCTTAGTATGTTAAAATGATATTTACAATCCTAGCATTCCTTCCATTAGTTGGCGCTGCCAGGCGGGGGTGGGTACATTGTGCCACATTTTTTGGGAATGTCCGGGGATATGCCCCCTGATGCCCTTTTTATTCAAGGTGTTCTCCTGGATCCGTTTACCTATTTGCTTAATCTTCCACCTGGGTAAGCAGACCTCTAAATTGTTTCTATACTTATGTACTGCCGCTAAAACCCTTACTGCTCTCCATTGGAGGAAGACTTCTCCTCCCACTGGTCCAGAGTTTATTGCTCGAGTGAAAGACGTCCGTAGTATGGAGTATTTGATGGCTTCTCTTAATCATACAATGGAAGCCTTTACTGCTCTGTGGTCATCTTGGGACACGTATTGTATTCTACATGGTCTCTGACTCCTCCTCCTCCTTCCCTCTTCTTCCCCTCCCCTCTTTCCCTTGTCGTTATCCTCCCCCTCCTGCCTGTGTTCTTTGTGTTGTCATTGGACGAATTGTCATATATACTTTTTTTTTTCTATTTAACTTGATTTCCCCTCCCATATTGTTGTTATGTTACTTATAAAAATTTTAATAAAAATTACAGTTTAAAAAAAAAAATGATATTTACATAAGTGGACATGATTTTCTATGAGCCATTGAAATACCAGACACATAGTTATCCCCAATATATTTCTACTTGGCTGTATATTTTAGTAGCCATTGTTTGTAAAAGTGAGACCCAGTATCTACAACTCCCTAAGTGCTATATAATATTGAGAAATGACAAAGAGATAGATCAATGATTTATAAACAAGATTTATTAAAAGCAATTTATTCCTAAACCTAAGCTGATGGTCCAGAAGAAGGCAAAAAACTGAACACTTTGGGCCAATTTCGTGTCACAGGGAAACAAATTCCTTCTTGACCCCAAGAAAAGGTGATCATTTTGAGAACCCTTGACCAAAACTATTACATTAACATACATAGAGTATAGTAAATGTGAACGATAGTCGTTTTTTTCTTTTTCACTTTATCCTGTTAGCAACACCTCTCTTTCAAAGACGGGATTCTGGAGCTTGCTTCAAGATTGCATTGATTTCCACTGTTGACTGCGTCTCCATCGCTGACCATGTTAATATCCATCATTGATCACATTCATCTCAACTGCTGAAAGGGAAAATAAACACTACCCCTATGGCACAGCCATGGGCCAGTACTATTATGCTAGGTTCCTTCTGTAGATATGAACGCCAGTTGTTTCTTTTCTTTGCTATGTCCTGGTACGATGCAGCGCCTTTCCTACTTGCTTCACGATTGCATTCCTCTCCACCATTGACTGTGTTCATCTCCACTGTTGAAAGAAAAAAAACAAAGACTACCTCCCCTATGGTACATGCCAGTTGTATAATGCCATGTCCCTTATATGGCATAGAATAACTGGTCAACCAAAGAAATGGGATTAGTCCTGAGGCCAGTGGTGAACCTAGCCTCTTTGCGGACTATCGAAAGACACCCCCCCCCCAAAAAAAAAATATAAAATTGCGTTTACATGCTGTTAGCGTCACACGCTGTTATTGTCGTACAATAAACATACACAAACTTATGAAACAGTTTTTAAGAATTCTTCCTGTATTACTTCAGTATCAGATCAACAACACGGCATTAACAATGAAAGTAACTTCACACATCTTCTGCTTGGTGGATGGACGAGCCCACGTGACCCCCATTCTCTATAATAGGAGCGCCACAGATAGCTGAGTACTGGACTTCAGGTATCTTCGGCACTCCCATCGAAGTGAATCAGAGCCACGCGGGTTCGTCCATCCACCAAGCGACACACCTATATATATGGCTGCAGCCAGGCTGTATTCCAACCCAGTGGGGGGAAAAAACCCAATTCTCAGGCTCAGTGGGGGTCTCAGCAGACAGACCCCCATCACTCAGGTATTTATCCTCTGTCATTTTGGTGTATACAGGGCAGTAACATTTTGTGACTTACAGGTGACGTCTCTGACTAATCGGTCACATTTCCGTACTCTTCCCTTTGGACTGCCATGAACACTTCTTCCAGCTGTGACTTGTCTCTATAAAGTTTACAACACAGACATCTTTGGCTCCTTACTTTCCAGGCATCCGACCCACATTGTCCTCACCCCCATCCTGCTGCTACCCCAATTATAAAATATATGATATAACCCCCCTCATCTCATAGTGGCCATGTAATGTAACTGCAGCCTCGTCCTATACACGTCTATGTGACAAGGCTGGAATTACATCACACGGTCACTATAAACAGACAGCGTGTGATATAAACAGGTGCCATAGCCCCTTCATACAGCTGATCAGAGGGGGAGGGTCCACTGATCTCTTATTGATAATCTGTCCTAAGGATAGAACATCAATAAAAATGAGCTGGAAAGACCCTTTAATAAAGCCCAAGTGCCACCTTAAAGGGGTTGTCCAGGATAACCACTTTTTTAATATGAGGCTGGGGAAGGTGCTCCCATGTCCCCCAGTGCGTTCCAGTCCTGCTGCTCCGGTGTTTTCTTTCCCTCAGCGTCCATGTGCAGTGGGGACTTCTGCCAGAAGAGAACACCAGAGCAGCAGAACCAGACTGCAGTGGGAGACATCGGAACACAAGGGACAGGTGAGTAGGTGTTTTTTTTTTTTTAATACAGTATTACATGGTATTATGCCCCACAGCGGCCCCTGCACACAGTATTATGCCCCGCAGCGGCCCCTGCACACAGTATTATGCCCCGCAGCGACCCCTGCACACGGTATTGTGCGCTGCAGCTGCCCCTGCACACGGTATTATGCCCTGCAGCGGCCCCTGCTTACGGTATTATGCCCTGCAGCGACCCCTGCACATGGTATTATGCCCTGCAGCGGCCCCTGCACACGGTATTATGCCCAGCAGCAGCCCCTGCACACGGTATTATGCGCCATAGTGGCCCCTGCACACGGTATTATGCTCCATAGTGGCCCCTGAACACGGTATTATGCCTCATAATGGCCCCTGCATTCGGTATTATGCTCCATAGTGGCCCCTGCACACGGTATTATGCTCCATAGTGGCCCCTGCACTCTGTATTATGCTCCATAGTGGCCCCTGCACACATTATGCCCCGCAGTGGCCCCTGCACACGGTATTATGCTTCATAGTGGCCCCTGCACACGGTATTATGCTCCA
Source organism: Leptodactylus fallax (assembly GCA_947044405.1). Taxonomy (NCBI): domain Eukaryota; kingdom Metazoa; phylum Chordata; class Amphibia; order Anura; family Leptodactylidae; genus Leptodactylus; species Leptodactylus fallax. The sequence continues at coordinate 8,886,709 of CAMRHE010000016.1, forward strand.
TAGTGGCCCCTGCACTCTGTATTATGCTCCATAGTGGCCCCTGCACTCTGTATTATGCTCCATAGTGGCCCCTGCACTTGGTATTATGCTCCATAGTGGCCCCTGCACTCAGTAGCATACTCCATAGTGGCCCCTGCACACGTAATTATGCTACATAGTGGCCCCTGCACACAGTATTCTGCTCCATAGTAATCCACCCATGAACTATTATTATACTCTGGGTTCTATAAGACACCAGAGTATAATGATCGGAGACCCAGGTGGTGACAAACATAAAAACCAGTGTTACTTACCTGGGCTCCGGTGCGCTTCCTGCTTTCGGCCCTCTTCAATGTCGCACAGACCGGCATCGCAACATAATGACATCGGGCTGGCTCACGTGACGCCTGGGACGTCACCAAAGAAGGGCGAAGCCTGCTGGGAGTAACATCGGATCGCCGGAGAGGTGAGTAACAATGTTTTTTATGTTTATCACCTCCCCTGGGTCTCCGATTATTATACTCCGGGGTCTGAAAAGACCCCGGAGTATAATAATAGTAGTATTTGGCCTCACTTAGCGATCCCCGCTGCCGCTCACAGCCGCTTCTGATTCCCCCTTCTGCGTCCGATAGCAGAAGGGGAAGCGCAGGTGTCCACAGCAGGCGCGGGGATCGATAAGTAAATAGGCCGTTACCTGCCGGGAATAGTCCAGCAGGTTACGGCCTATTTATATATATAAAAAAAGTTATTGTCACCTACCTGCAATCCCATGATGGAGCCGCCGCCACCTCTTCTTGTCCGCGACGTCTGCGTCTCAGCTTAGGAGGCGCGATGACGTCATTGTATCGCCGCCTGCGCTGACATGCAGAGGTCTCGTAAACCAGCCCAGGACAGGCCCCACTCAGCTTTGTTTTTTTTTAAAGCAGCCTGGCCTTTGTTTACATTAAATAAATGGTAAAAATGCCGCCCCCCAGACAGTGACGGACAGTGCCCCCTGAGGCAGCTGCCTCACTTCGCCTCATTAGCGGTGCGCCCCTGCCTGAGGCCTATAGCTCTGCAGATGTTGGAACCAGGTGACATGGACTGAGGATAAAGCACCTCAATATAGACGCCAAGAAATGGCTGCTAGTTCTCTTTAGACGTTGATATAACATTTGGCTTGTAAATAGGCTCTGAAAAGTTATTTATAGGACAATAGTTTTTGCTCCACAAATATGGAGTTTCATTTTGACAAAAGCAGAAAATCACTATCAATGCTACACAATATAGTTGCAAATTACAATATAATGATATTTTACATTGCACACTGCAAATAAAACCTCTGAACTTTCATTCTAGGATTGCCCCTCTCTTCACTTCCTTTGAACCCAATACCCAGTTTAGGAGCCATTGATAATCCATTGGCCTCTCTGCAGACCAAGCAGGGCCCAGGGGCTTGAAATAGACATCCTGAAATTCAATGACTCAGTTGACGTCTTCCTTCTCAGTTTATTTCTTCTCCCTCTAAGCCACATGTAACACACTTTTAGGTCCTTCCCATCTGGGGTTCTGCTTGCTGGAGTTTGCAGCATGGATGTCAGGAAAACTATCTTAACCTCGTACCCCAGATTAGGCCACTACCTGTACAGACCACTACAGCCTGTTTGGCCTTCATGCAGACTAGCCAAGGCCCAGGATTTTACAAAACAAAAGCAAGAAGACAAACTCTCAGCATTCTTAGGATCTTAGCATGTGTGGCATGGAGCAGCTAAACTGGAGACAGAATATATTTTTTGCCTAGGTGAGGCTCTGTTGACATTTCTGGCAAGCTTTCTGTTTTTGATTGATCCATTAAAAACAGATAACAAACAGATCCATTTGAGAGATGCAGATGCTTTTTTATAATACCCCTACAATCACCTTGATATAGTATGCCCTCATATTATAATGGCTCTCTCTACTTGCTCCCACAGAATAAACTCCCTCTCCTGGTGTGCTCAGAGTATAATGTGCCCCTCCAGCTACCGCTCTTCGGTTGCTACCACAGTATAATGAACCCTTTCAATTGCCCCCACAGTTTATTGTCTCCTTCCAGGTGCCCATCACAGTTTAATGTCCCCCTCCATCTGCCCCACAATTTAATATCCCCCTCCAGCTGCCCTACAGTTTAATTCAATATCCTCCCACTTGCCCCAACAGTATAATGTCCCCCTCCAGCTGCCCCCCACAGTTTAATGTCCCCTTCTAGTTGCCCACACAGTATAATGTCTCCCTTCATTTGCCCCCAGTTTAACATTTTCCCTGCCAGCCACGTATCTATACTGTACGTCCTCCCAGGGTGGCACTTCTGAAGCCGAGCACGTATCTAATACGTCCTTACTTCTAATGCCGATATCTCAGGAGGATCCTTTAGGACTATTAAGAAGATCTGGGATTCATTTTAAAGAAGAGAATCTCATCTTTAACCCCTTAACGACGCAGGGCGTAATAGTACGTCCTGAGTCGCATGACGATGTATGGAGAGCGCTCAGGAGCTGAGCGCTCTCCATACACCGCGGGTGCCGGCTGTATAATACAGCCAGGACCCGCAGCTAACAGCAGCGATCGGTGCCTACACCGATCGCGGCTGTTAACCCTTTAGATGCCGCAGTCAAACGTGACCGCGGCGTCTAAATTGCGGAGCCGACAAGGGCGCCGCCATTTTTACCTCATCGCCGCCCTCCAGAACGTCATCGGAGGGCGGCGCTTGGTTGCCATGACAGCCGGGAGCCTATTGAAGGCTCCCAGGCCTGTCATTTCAGTATAGCTATTACACGATGCCAGAGGCATCGTCTAATAGCAGTGAAGGCATTTTGCTATTCACTGCGATACAGTAGTATCGCAGTGAATAGTATGATCGATCAGACTCCCTAGGTTTCAAGGTCCCTAGGGAGTCTGATCATACAAGTAAAAGTATAAAAAAAAAGTTTTTAAAAGTATGTAAAAATTAAAAAAAACACAAAAGTTCAAATCACCCCCCTTTCCCTAGATCAGATATAAAAGTAAATAAACAAAAGTAAACATAAACACATTAGGTATCCCCGCGCTCCAAAATGCCCGAACTATTAAAATATTTATCCCATACGGTGAACAGCGTAGCGGGGAAAAAAAAATCAAAATGGCCAAACAGCGTTTTTTTCAACACTTTGTCTCCTATAAAAAATTTAATAAAAAGTGATCAAACCATCAGATCTTTCCCCAAGTGGTATCAATAAAAACGTCATGTTGTCCCGCATAAAAAGACGCCTTAACCAGCTCCATACATGTAAATATGAAAAAGTTACAGGTGATATGGCGACGCAAAATTTTTTTTCTATTTAGCAAAGTTTTTAATTTTTTAAAAGGTATCAAAACATTACAAATACTATATAAATTTGGTATCGCCGTGTTCATACTGACCCGCAGAATACAGGTAACATGTCATTTTTACCACACAGTGAATGCTGTAAAAATTAAACCCATATGAATTTGGCGCAAATGCAGTTTTTCTCCAATTGCACCTCATTCTGAATTTTTTTCCAGCTTCCCAGTACATTGCACAGAATATTGAATAGTGACATTACAAAGTACAAGTATTTGTTTCGCAAATAATAAGCCATCATGTGACTCTGTGAACTGAAAAATGAAAAAGTTATGGCTCTTGGAATGTGGGGAGGGAAAAACGAAAATGCAAAAACAAAAAATGGCCCGGTCATTAAGGGGTTAAAATGATACCAAGATTTTCATGATATCCCTTACAATTCCAGAGCAATTCACTGTTGAAAACGCTATTCGGCATTGAGATCCCATTGCAGATCTCAATTCCCAACTGCGTTTTTAACAGCAATTCGCTTCGAATTTGTAAGGGCTATCATGAAGATCTCAGAATCATTTTAAAGATGAGATTCTCATCTTTAAAATGAATCCAAGATCTTCTTAATACTCCTAACGGATCCTGAGATATGGGGCTCTAAAATGTCCTCCCTCCTCCTGTCTCAGGAAGAATTCTTAAGAGCTGCGGTAGGAGGAGGAGGGGGAGGAGCCGCCCTGCAGACTGCACAGAGATGAGAAAATCATCATCATCATCATCATCTGTGCATAAGTTGTATGTGACACCAGGGGGGGAATAGCAGGGACTTCTGTCCATGTTATCCCCTCTTCTATCAATCCGAAAGCATAATATACTTTTAGCTCTCTGATTGTCACATAGAGGGATAATGTAATACCCCTCTGAGCCTTACTAGAGGGGTATTCTTATGTAATACCCCTCTGAACATAACCAGGAAGTTTATTAGTGCTGTGACCCAGATGTTTACCATTGTCCAGGTCGCAGCGTCAAAAGAGTTGCACCAAACACTTACACAACACATGCACAAAGTCATCAATAAACTTTACATATCACTCAAGCCCTGTCCTGTCCATACCTGATCTTTATTGAGTAAAATGCTCCTCTAGAGATATCTGAAACATGCTAAAATAATAGCAATAACGATTATCACTAGAGTTGAACATATAAATTGCTACAATTTTTATAGGGGGGATAGAAAATTATATTTTTTAACTCCTATTTAATTTGCATGCACAAAATTGGTTGGCACATTTCTGCGATTTTGGCGTCTCTTTAACACCCGCACCTGTAAATATATATATATTTATATATGAATTCCTCACATATTGCAGTTTTTTGGAAAGTACATTTTGTTTGCAGAAAGGGACTGCTTGAGCATGCACTTTAGTGGCAAATTTGAATTTTTGTGTAATTTTTTTTTTACAATCTCTGTTTGCTGCAAAGTTGCATGAAGGTGGTTGTATATATGACATATTAAGTTGTGATTTTATATACTGTCTACTTTCAAAAAATATATAGGGTTTAGGGGTTCACTTGCTTTCCACTGTGTGTAATCCCTGCATTTTATAGGATGATACTTTTTTAACATTTCGAACTTCAAAGCAGATTTTTGCATTCCAGTTCTAGTGATTTTCTGAAGATATGTGCATGCAGGTTTAGGCCTTAGTGATATGAATGGACTCTGCACATGTTGATCTCTTATTTTTAGGAGGTTTGGTGCATATAACTTTTTGTTTGGTTTCCACTTTTAGCAACTAATATACATTTATTTGCATTTTTTTTTTATAAAACTTTCACTTTAAATCAAAATTGCATGAAGGTGCTTGTTTGCATACAGTACTAAGTGGCATTCTGACAATGCTGCAGGTGTCTACTTTAAGAAAATATATAGGTATGGGGGGTTGGATTATTTTTGAATGTTGCAATTTAGGTTTGATTTGTCCATCTCAAAACTGTGAAAATTGCTCTGGCTACACGGGGTGCAAAATTTCTGGAGACCCCTGGCAGTGAAAGGGTTAATGTCCCCCTCCGTCTGCCCCCACAACTTAATACGCCCCTCCACCTGCCCCACAACTTAATATCCACCTCTACCTGCCCTAACAATATAATGTCCCCCTACAGCTGCCTCCCAGTTTAATGTCTCCTTCTAGCTGCCTCCACAGTATAAATTGCCCCTAAAGTTACCCCTACACTAATATGTCCCTCTATTGGTTCCCCCACAGTGTATAACATAAATAAAAACCACTAATATTCACATCGCTTTGTTCCCCTGCCATTCTTCTCTCTCTGGTGTGGAGCCATCAGGGAGCTGCAGGTGCGAGGAAAGTGACGTCATTACATCACGCCTACTACTCCCAGAGCAGAGACAGGAGCTTAATGGTGAAGCAATACGGCTCCCTGCTTTGTATTCAATTTATCTGTCTCCTCCAGGACATTCCTCCTGCTGACCAGGACAGCAGGACAGCACCCAGAATCTGGGACTGTCCCACTGAATCTGGGATGGTTGGGAGGTCTGTAAGTGGAGCGGCCCACCGAGAAAAGGTTTTTCTTGTGTGCTAGGAAAAAAAATGCTTCCAAAAATGCCTTCAGAAACTTTTTCAAAATCTGAAAAAAAAAAGTTTCAAAATCTGCTTCAAAAACCTGAAGCAGATTTTTTTCTGCCTGATAAAAAACTTACCCAAAAGGTGGTGCTAGAGGACCAGTTTTTCCATCATAACTTCTTTGTATATCCTACCCCTGTACTGTGTGTACACAGAGGAGCTAGTGCTCTAGATATAAGGCGCAGTCAACACTCACTGGGAATTCTGTGCTGGTAAAGAGTGGTCACACACTGTCCTATATAGGCACTTAGGTGGAAATAGTTGTGTGTTCAGGCATAGACAGATTCATTGTGGAAAAAAAATGCTGCAGAAAAGCTGCGTTTTCATATTGCCAGGCCACTTTCCAATAGATGGCAACACAGGGGAGGTGACTGAAAATAATACACAAACTCACCTCTCCTGGGCACTGCATTCTCTCCGGCGCTCTTCCGTCATGTGACTGAGGCCTGTGATTAAATCCCAGCGGTCACATGGGGCGCGTCCGCGATGCGTCAATGCCCCCACGTGACCACTGAGGACCAATCAAAGGCCTCAGCAGTGACATCTGAAGAGGGCCTGAAGACACTGAAGACGGCAGGATGGTGTGAGGATGCCAAGGAAAGGTAAAGCAAGGTGAGTATGAATGTTTGTTATTTTTAATCACTTCCCCTGGGCCTCCAATTATTATACTCTGGGGTCTGAGGAGTCCCCAGAATATAATAATAGCACTGAAGCGGAGGGGGACTGTTGGGAGCATATAATACTGTGTGGGGGCTACTGTGGAGCATATAATACTGGGTGGGGGCCACTGTGGAGCATATAATAGTGGGTGGGGCCCACTGTGGGAAGCATATAATACTGTGTGGGGGCCACTGTGGGAAGCATATAATACTGGGTGGGGTCCACTGTGGGGAGCATATAATACAGGGTGGGGCCACTGTGTGGAGCATATTATACTGTGTGGGGCCACTGTGGGGAACATATTATACTGTGTGGGGCCACTGTGGGGAGCATATTATACTGTGTGTGGGGGGAGCAATGTGGAGCATATAATGCTGTATGGGGGACACTGTGGAGCATATAATGAGGTGTAGGGGCCAGTGTCGAGCATATAATACTATCTGGGACCACTGTCGAGCACTGTTTGGGGCCCCGTAACCATCACTATCAAGAATTTGCTGTAGGGAGGGGGTAGGGGGCCACGGACAAAAGTTTGCACCGGGGCCCACAAGACTTTAGTTACGACACTGACAAGGGGCATCTTACACAACACAGTGATGTTCGCAAAGCACAAATTTTCTACATAATTGACAGTAGAAATCTTCAGCTGAAACTTGGATTTTTGCTATTATGGGTCAGTGACTCAGCCAGTGAAGTAGCCCCATTGTCTTTCATTTGCAATAATAAACTGCAGCGCAATATAAAATGTGCGGTGCACTTATTATTATGCATACATATATTTCTGAGTATGTAAATGAGGTAAAAGTCCCATATTCATTTGAAAGTGAATTATAGTATCTCTGGCAGTCCCATAGAGAAGAACAGATGAAATGCACTGCAAATGTACGATCTCTACTAAAATGGCAACAACTTAGGACCCCCATTCTCATGTCAGGATTTAGGTACAGAATCCTCAGTGACTGAATAAAGCCACTGTCATAGTTATAGGGGTCATAACTATAGCGGTCACAGTAAATGGACTCAGAGGCAACTCTCAAATTCTTTGGCCTCCTTTCTGATTTACCTTGATGGCTGACGCTCTGTGGGTCATAAATTTATGACCTTTGCCCTCTGGTGAGCTGGAGTAAGATTTATGTACAGTTTTCTATTCTCAGAAAAGAGAAAATGAACACTTTAATGGCAAAAAGTAGCAGTTGGTCAGCAGCATATAGTGAAGGAGGGATTCTGTGGGGGAGGCTGTGGCACAAACGGGGTATGATTGCTATGTGGGGGGCATCGACAGGGGATGGGAATTATACTAACCCCTTCCCAACAGTCGCCTTAATGGTACGGCGGACGTCGGGTATTTAAATATGGCGACTGCTCAGGAGCTGAGAGGCTGCCATAGCTGCCGGGTCTCTGCTGTATTATACGCACTAATCCTGGGCATTAAGGCCCCATTTTCCCTGCAGTGCATGGGCGCCACCAATTTTGGTAGGATCGCCGGCATCTGGAACAAGATCCAGGGCTGGTGTTCCGATTGAAGGCTCCCAGGCTTGTCTGATACTCATTTGTATGACAGGCTGCTTTATGCAGAGTCATAAATGTCATAATGATGGCTTACCTTACCTGCTAAACTACACTGCAGTGCCTCTTAATTTTTTTTAGGCAAGTCAGCAATTGCAGATATATCTAATAGATCTAAATCTATCTATCGATCTAGATGTATTATATGTTACTTTATATATTAGTACGGTATTAGAATAATGTTCAATAGGATGCCAGTGCAATTCAATATCTCTTATACAGTTGTGCCAAAAAGTTTACATACCCCGTCAGATTTTTTGTTTTTTTGGTTTTTTTTTCAGAGAATATGAATGATAACACAAAAAGTTTTTCTCCACTCATGGTTAGTGGTTGGTTGAAGCCATTTATTGTCAAACTTCTATGTTTTCTCTTTTTAAATCATAATGACAACCAAAAACATCAAAATGACCCTGGTCAATAGTTGACATACCCCAGTTCTTAATACCGTGTATTGCCCCCTCTAATATCAATAACAGCTTGAAGTCTTTTGTGGTAGTTGTGGATGAGGCTCTTTATTTTCTCAGATGGTAAAACTGCCCATTCTTCTTGGCAAAAAGTCTCCAGTTCCTGTAAATTCCTGGACTGTCTTACATGTACTGCGCGCTTGAGATCTCCCCAGAGTGGCTCAGTGATATTGAGGTCAGGAGACCAAGATGGCCACTCCAGAACCTTCACTTTCTTCTGCTGTAGCCAATGACAGGTCGACTTTGCCTTGTGTTTAGGATCGTTGTCATGTTGGAACGTCCAAGTACGTCCCATGCTCAGCTTTCTGGCTGATGAGTGTAAATTTGCCTCCAGTATTTGCTGATAACGTGCTGCATTCATCTTTCCTTCAACTTTGACCAAGTTTCCTTTGCCTTTGAAGCTCACACATCCCCACATCATCAGTGATCCACCTCCGTGCTTTACAGTAGGAATGGTGTTCCTTTCATCATAGGCATTGTTGACACCTCTAAAAATATGGTTGTGGCCAAAAAGTTAGATTTTTGTCTCATCACTCCAAATTACCTTATTCCAGAAGTTTTGAGGCTTGTCTCTGTGCTGTTTGGCGTATTGAAGGTGAGATTCTTTGTGGCATTTGCGCAGTAATGGCTTTCTTCTGGCAACTCGACCATGCAGCCCATTTTTCTTCAAGTGCCTCCTTATTGTGCATCTTGAAACAGCCACACCAATAGCTTTCAGAGAGTCCTGTATTTCAGCTGATGTTATGTGTGGGTTTTTCTTTGCATCCCAAACAATTTTCCAGGCAGTTGTGGCCGAAATTTTTTTGGTGTACCTGACCGTGGTTTGGTTTTTACATTTGTTAATCACAGTTTGAACACTGATGACTGGTATTATCAATTCCTTGGATATCTTTTTGTATCCCTTTCCTGTTTTATATAGTTCAACTACCTTTTCCCGTAGATCCGTGGACAATTCTTTTGCTTTCCCCATGACTCACAATCCAGAAACGTCAGTGGCTGGAGGAAAGATGCAACAGTCTGTCTGGATCCCAGAAACTCACTCAGCTTTTATGCACACACACTGATTACAAGCAAACAGGCCACAGGTGAGGATGTCACCTTGTAGTTTCAAACCCCTTTTGTGTCAACTTCTGGGCATATTATCAGGCCAAAATCACCAGGGTATGTGAACCTTTGAACAGGGTCATTTTGATGTTTTTGGTTGTCATTATGATTTACAAAGAGAAAACACAGAGGTTTGACAATAAATGGCTTCAACCAACCACTAACCATGAGTGGAGAACAAGTTTTTGTGTTATCATTCATATTCTCTGAAAAAAGGCCAAAAAAAACCAAAAGATCTGATGGAGTATGTAAACTTTTTAGCACAACTGTACAGTTCATGGTCATGTGATAAATACACAGGTGTACAGCTCATTATCAGGCAGATGTCTGATTACTGTACTGTGACTATATCGAGCTGTGCACCTGTGTGTACATCACATGACCATGAACTGTATATCACATGACCATGCACTGTATATCACATGACCATGTACTGATTTTTATCCACTTGAAGTAAACAATTATATATAGCAAGCAGAGATCTAGAAAACCGTGAGGAATTGATACAGAAAATATATTGGAATATATATCTATATAGATATATATAGGTTATACAAGCAAAACACTTGTCTCTCAATACTTGAAAATGGACAACCCCTTTAAATTACATCCCTGGACATGGCCAATGTGTACCTGAAACACATTCATAGGCTCATTTTACACATCTGTGGTGAATGGTCACTGTACCTCAGTTACTTTTTCAACTGTATACCATTCTTGTTAAATGGTAGAGCAGTAGAAGCAGGTACATGTCAGACATATGTTGGGACAGATTTATGCTAGGTTCACACTAGCGTTCGGCTCTCCATCGTTCAGGTCCATATGGGGACCCAAAAGACAGAGAACCTGTCCGCTTAGAAAGCAGTTACCCGCAGACCCATAGACTGTAAGGGTATGTTCACACGGCGGAAAATGAAGAGGAATTATTCTTCATTTTCCGCCGCCGGCATTTTCGCCGTGGTTTAGCCGCGACGGGATGACGATGCAGTGCATTCCGTTGCGGCATCCCGCTCCTTATTAGGCCCGGATGAATGGGTCTAATCAGGAGGGAGTCTTGAACTGCGGAATCTGCGGCAATATCGAGCAGGCCACTTATTTTTTCCGCGTCCTGCTGCGATCTCTGCCTCCCATTGAACAAATTCCTCTGTGTGAACAAACCCTTATGAGGTCTGCCTGATTTCTGTAGGTTTTATACTGAAAACAGGGGAGAGAAAAGTCCTCCTTGCAGGACTTTTCTTTCCGCCGATTTTAGGTGGAATCTGTGGCGGATTCTCCTACAGAGACTCCAATGCAGATGTGAACCTAGTCTTAGTCAGGCTAGGTTCATGCTGAAAATCAGTATAAAAAGACTATGAGGTCTATAGTTTATAGGTTCCGCAGGTGCCTGCAGGTAACCGCTGTTCTAGCGAACGGGCTTTCCATCGTTCAGGTCCCCCAGTGGACTTGATCGACGGAGAGCCCCCGCGCATGTGTGAGCCTAGCCTCAGTCAGACTACAAATAAAATCGCCAGGTGTGGTGTGTACCTAGTCTGAACAATGGTTGTGTGTCTGTGCTCCCTGTGGGATCGGAGTACAGGGCACCATTGTAGTGAGAGGGCTATATTTATCAGCTACTTGTGCTGGTTTCCGCCTCTCTCTTTCACCTCAGTCATTTCCCGCTGGTTATAATATGACCACCCTCCATCTATACATGAGAGGATGTGGAGAAGAAGCTCAGGGTGAGCTCGTCACATAATAAGAGGAGGGGGAGACGTCATACTGCCTGCCTGCCCGGCCGGGAGGAGGGGGTGACCGGCCGTGATGACATTTTCTCAGATGGTAAAACTGCCCATTCTTCTTGGCAAAAAGTCTCCAGTTCCTGTAAATTCCTGGACTGTCTTACATGTACTGCACGCTTGAGATCTCCCCAGAGTGGCTCAGTGATATTGAGGTCAGGAGACCAAGATGGCCACTCCAGAACCTTCACTTTCTTCTGCTGTAGCCAATGACAGGTCGACTTTGCCTTGTGTTTAGGATCGTTGTCATGTTGGAACGTCCAAGTACGTCCCATGCTCAGCTTTCTGGCTGATGAGTGTAAATTTGCCTCCAGTATTTGCTGATAACGTGCTGCATTCATCTTTCCTTCAACTTTGACCAAGTTTCCTTTGCCTTTGAAGCTCACACATCCCCACATCATCAGTGATCCACCTCCGTGCTTTACAGTAGGAATGGTGTTCCTTTCATCATAGGCATTGTTGACACCTCTAAAAATATGGTTGTGGCCAAAAAGTTAGATTTTTGTCTCATCACTCCAAATTACCTTATTCCAGAAGTTTTGAGGCTTGTCTCTGTGCTGTTTGGCGTATTGAAGGTGAGATTCTTTGTGGCATTTGCGCAGTAATGGCTTTCTTCTGGCAACTCGACCATGCAGCCCATTTTTCTTCAAGTGCCTCCTTATTGTGCATCTTGAAACAGCCACACCAATAGCTTTCAGAGAGTCCTGTATTTCAGCTGATGTTATGTGTGGGTTTTTCTTTGCATCCCAAACAATTTTCCAGGCAGTTGTGGCCGAAATTTTTTTGGTGTACCTGACCGTGGTTTGGTTTTTACATTTGTTAATCACAGTTTGAACACTGATGACTGGTATTATCAATTCCTTGGATATCTTTTTGTATCCCTTTCCTGTTTTATATAGTTCAACTACCTTTTCCCGTAGATCCGTGGACAATTCTTTTGCTTTCCCCATGACTCACAATCCAGAAACGTCAGTGGCTGGAGGAAAGATGCAACAGTCTGTCTGGATCCCAGAAACTCACTCAGCTTTTATGCACACACACTGATTACAAGCAAACAGGCCACAGGTGAGGATGTCACCTTTCAAACCCCTTTTGTGTCAACTTCTGGGCATATTATCAGGCCAAAATCACCAGGGTATGTGAACCTTTGAACAGGGTCATTTTGATGTTTTTGGTTGTCATTATGATTTACAAAGAGAAAACACAGAGGTTTGACAATAAATGGCTTCAACCAACCACTAACCATGAGTGGAGAACAAGTTTTTGTGTTATCATTCATATTCTCTGAAAAAAGGCCAAAAAAAACAAAAGATCTGATGGAGTATGTAAACTTTTTAGCACAACTGTACAGTTCATGGTCATGTGATAAATACACAGGTGTACAGCTCATTATCAGGCAGATGTCTGATTACTGTACTGTGACTATATCGAGCTGTGCACCTGTGTGTACATCACATGACCATGAACTGTATATCACATGACCATGCACTGTATATCACATGACCATGTACTGATTTTTATCCACTTGAAGTAAACAATTATATATAGCAAGCAGAGATCTAGAAAACCGTGAGGAATTGATACAGAAAATATATTGGAATATATATCTATATAGATATATATAGGTTATACAAGCAAAACACTTGTCTCTCAATACTTGAAAATGGACAACCCCTTTAAATTACATCCCTGGACATGGCCAATGTGTACCTGAAACACATTCATAGGCTCATTTTACACATCTGTGGTGAATGGTCACTGTACCTCAGTTACTTTTTCAACTGTATACCATTCTTGTTAAATGGTAGAGCAGTAGAAGCAGGTACATGTCAGACATATGTTGGGACAGATTTATGCTAGGTTCACACTAGCGTTCGTCTCTCCATCGTTCAGGTCCGTATGGGGACCCAAAAGACAGATAACCTGTCCGCTTAGAAAGCAGTTACCCGCAGACCCATAGACTGTAAGGGTATGTTCACACGGCGGAAAATGAAGAGGAATTATTCTTCATTTTCCGCCGCCGGCATTTTCGCCGTGGTTTAGCCGCGACGGGATGACGATGCAGTGCATTCCGTTGCGGCATCCCGCTCCTTATTAGGCCCGGATGAATGGGTCTAATCAGGAGGGAGTCTTGAACTGCGGAATCTGCGGCAATATCGAGCAGGCCACTTATTTTTTCCGCGTCCTGCTGCGATCTCTGCCTCCCATTGAACAAATTCCTCTGTGTGAACAAACCCTTATGAGGTCTGCCTGATTTCTGTAGGTTTTATACTGAAAACAGGGGAGAGAAAAGTCCTCCTTGCAGGACTTTTCTTTCCGCCGATTTTAGGTGGAATCTGTGGCGGATTCTCCTACAGAGACTCCAATGCAGATGTGAACCTAGTCTTAGTCAGGCTAGGTTCATGCTGAAAATCAGTATAAAAAGACTATGAGGTCTATAGTTTATAGGTTCCGCAGGTGCCTGCAGGTAACCGCTGTTCTAGCGAACGGGCTTTCCATCGTTCAGGTCCCCCAGTGGACTTGATCGACGGAGAGCCCCGCGCATGTGTGAGCCTAGCCTCAGTCAGACTACAAATAAAATCGCCAGGTGTGGTGTGTACCTAGTCTGAACAATGGTTGTGTGTCTGTGCTCCCTGTGGGATCGGAGTACAGGGCACCATTGTAGTGAGAGGGCTATATTTATCAGCTACTTGTGCTGGATTCCGCCTCTCTCTTTCACCTCAGTCATTTCCCGCTGGTTATAATATGACCACCCTCCATCTATACATGAGAGGATGTGGAGAAGAAGCTCAGGGTGAGCTCGTCACATAATAAGAGGAGGGGGAGACGTCATACTGCCTGCCTGCCCGGCCGGGAGGAGGGGGTGACCGGCCGTGATGACATGAGGGGGTGGTGTGGTGATGTCAGAGGGGGAGGGCGGAATAGCCCAGAGGGACAGTTTCTTCTGAGACAATTTCGGCGCCGACTGCGAGTTGTTTTCTGCGTTTTCCCTCAGGTGAGTGACTGTCAGGCGGCGACTTGTGTTAGCGCCTTATGTGTAAAGTTCAGTCAGACGCTGAGGAGAGATCTGCTGCGGCCAGTCCCGTACGTCAGGTAAGTGGTCCTGACCAGCAGGGTGACTTCTGCAAGTTATAGGAGCTCGTCCGGCTCTGGGACCTCAGTGCTACATGTAGACGTGGTAGTCGGGGCTCACAGGCTACTCATATAGTATGTATGGACTTGCAGGCGGACATGTTACAGGTGATGGGCTCGCAGTGCTGCAGCCATACCTCATACATGAGGGACAATATGACAAGTATGTCTTGTAGTAAGTTTATTCTGTCTTCATGTCTGTTCAGACCTTTCTTTATACATAATATAATCTCCTTATTTATATGGTGACATCCTGTGTGTGGATATATGAACAAATTCAAGGTGTGGGACAGTTCTGACAGCCATAGCAATTAAAGGGAATGTGTCATGTTTTATTGTAGTTTAAAGGGATCTTTCTACACTTTTTTTATGTTAAAGGGGTTTCTGTTCCTAGGATTGATCTTTATTGGAAGATCTGTTGGGGGTCTGACACCCGGGACCCCACAAATCAGCTGTTTACAGCGGCTCTGTAATGTTTTATTTATTAGTCACATGGCCTGATTGCAGCTCAGTCCCATTCAAGCTTCAGGAAACCCCCTTAATCCATGATGTTGTACATCTGGCTCTGGCATCGCACCTGTGAAAAGTTTCTATTATACTGTAGTGTTGGGTATAAGAAAAAGTTGTAATGCCACACACCGTAAATGCTGCTGAGCCAGTGACTGACCCAAACATGATCGGCGTGCACTGGCAGGGCTTATGTGAGGTGATATTATTCATGGCAGGAGAAAAATTTTCATGCATTGTTCGCCAGTTTTCTGGAGCATCAGTTCTGTCAGATTTGGTTGGTGCACATTTTAGTGCATACTGGAAAACCCCTTTGCCAAATGGATTGTGCCACCAAAAAATAAACACTTAGCTTATTCACTGGATAGTGCAACCCTGTTCACACAGCAGAATCTGCAGCAGATTCTGCCCCAAAGTCTACAGCAGATTCAGTCCCGTTGTTTGATGTTGCCGCAGAGTCTGCAGCCTGAGACTTCCCACTTATTAGGCCTATTCATCTGGGCCTTGTTAGCAGCGGAGAGCCAAGATGGAATGGTGATGCCCTGTGTCGGTATGTCCCTGCAGGGGGACAGAAAATGAAGAGGAATCTGAGACAGATGTCTGCCTCAAATTCCTCTTCATTTTCTGACATCTGAATGGGTCCTGAGGATCTGATTGGTAGGGATTTGATCACTGGGACCCCACAATAATAAAAATGGAGGTCTCAAGTCCAGCCTTTGAATCAAGGGGCAGTCACTCATGCACTATGTTGCTCCATTCATCTATATGGGACTGTTGAAGAGAATAGAGTACAGCACTGTCGTATCTCTGGCAGTTTCATGGAGATGAATGTAGCAGTGGCACATGTGTATGACTGCCATGCCTTCCAAATGGGGGACCTCAGGATAATACGTCATTCTTATCTATTAGCTAAGGACCATATGTATCCTGAGGACAGAGAAAGTTAGCTAGGCAGCTCCAGTTAATGCCCCCCCCCCCCTCCGAGTTCCAGCCAGGAAAGTCAAAACTTGCGGAATGAGACAAAAGGATAAAATATTACAACAGGGTCCCCGGGGAGTCAAACTGTTCTGTTTCAGCAAGGCCAGGACTAAAAGCTTCTGACATGTATGTATTTGTGTTCCCAGTCCCGGAGCTGAAATCTCAGGGAGATGTTTATATGCTATATATGCCTAGGAACCCGCTATAAGCTGCACTTTATGTACTCTGCTTTCTTGAAGAGACATATTTCACACCAAGGTGAAACGATGAGGGCATGCCATTTGTATAATGCGGGTACTATCCCATACATCTGGTTACAGACTTGGCAGATTTCTCACTGATGCCCTTGTTGTCTTTGGATGTCTTGTGCAGCTGGCAAAATCTTTCCAGTGGTCTTTGGGCATGGAAAACCAGCAACCCTTTATGAATGCAAAAGACTGCAAAGATTTTCCAGTTTGAGACATCCAGGGAAGTATATTAACCTATCTGTGCCAGTTTTCTGGGTGTTAATGAGGCGCATCTTTAGGGCGCCTGGCCTATTCTTGCACCAAAGATGTGCCACATTCTCCGTTTTGCCCTCGCTTGCCACTTTTTGTGAATGCAGGTAGGGATGCCTCAGCCCAATACATTTATTATAACCTGTGCCAGAAACTAGCTTGAGTTATATAGGAAATCTAGTTGCTGACTGGTGTGGATTTTTATTCTGGTGCATGACATACGCCTGATTTATTAAAAGGCCGAGTCTCTTGATAACTCCGCCATGCCTGAGCATGCTTGTTGCCATTCCATTAATTTCTATGGAACTGCCAAAGAGAAACAGAATAGTGCTCAGCTATCATTGGCTATCTCGTAGAGCTGGAGTGAGCAGCAGTGCACATGTTGGTCACACTAGGTACATCGGGCCCCTGTTTTTGTGATCAGTGGGGGGTCGCAGCAGCTGGACACCCATATATCAGGTGCTTATCATTGAAAACTTGGTATAGCCTCTTTAGGCTATGGCCCACCATTGCGGAAACGCAGCTTTTTTTTTGTTGCAGATTTTGCTGTGATTTTTTGAGCCAAAGCCAAGAGTGGCTACAAAAGGAATGGGAAATATATAGGAAGTTCTTATACTTCTACCTGCTGCTAAATCCACTCCTGGCTTTGACTCAAAAAATCGCAGCAAAATCTGCAACAAAAAAGCTGCGTTTCCGCAACGTGGGACCGTAGCCTTAAAGTCGTTGGGAGGCATTTATCAAGCCTCATGTGCTGTTTTCTTTTAATTTTGCCCCCGTTTTAAGTTTTATGCAATGTGTACAAGATTTATCATGTGTTTGGGCTTATTCTAAAGGCTTTTACACAAGGCTCTTCACTTTGCTTTTTTTGTCAGGCAAATTGTGTGGTTTCTGTAGTTTACTATGCATTTTTTAACATGCCCCTCTTTTTAAAAAGACTCCAAAAAAGGGACAGTTGCACTCCAGCACAGGGGCAGTATAAAAAACCCTGAGCTATCTGACAGCATTGGAATTACAATTTCCATGCAGTGAATTTTGTGCAAAATTTATGACACAGTTGCTCTATTTTTTTTTTTCCTTTTCTGTGGCATAAAGAAAAGTGCCCCCCAAAAAAGGCGCATAAAATTGTACAAATGATAAACGACCCCTGCTGTGTAGCCCTGTGTGCAGTGAGCATGGTATAGCCTTGAAAACTAAAGAACTGCCATATAGTAGAGTATTAAACTGCAATGAGTACAAGTCTCCAGTTTAAGGATATGGAACATGTGTGGAAAAATATTTCACATTCTGCAAATTCTGACTTCTCTGTACAAAGGAAACTGTCAGATCGCTGACCAAGTCAGAAAAACTGCAGCACTGAAGTCTTAACCATGCACTGATCTTCTGCTATCGGGGACTCTCTGTACATGTCTTTTCTTACCCTGTGTATGCTGCTATGTTCTGTAATGCTGCTTGCACGTGTGAAGTTGTAAAGCCTAGTATATCAGTATTTTGCCAGCAGTGTTTGTGCAGCAGTCAGCACATTGATTCTCTCTTGCCCCCTGCCTCCTGTGAAAACACATCTGCCATGTTTGTAGTTTGCTTTGGTTGGCTGCTCTGACCCACTGAAGACAGCTGTTTACTACAGCACTACTGACGTACATGTATATGGACTGCAAGGTTGTAGAGAACGCAGATCAGGTCCTTGGAATGACTTGTTGTCGATGAGTGACATAATCACTTGTCATCTGACATTTACAGAGAATGTCATCCTCCTTTCTGCAAACAAAATCATATTAATTCGCTGCATGCCATTGAAAGGTGACAATTTATACCTTTCTGGGGATAGGAAATGAGATCTGCAGAAACCATGACCTTGCTTAGATTTCTGTTGTAGCATTTTATGAAGTGGCAGGATGTTCTCCTCTGTACTGTCTTGTGAATCATAGGAATTTGCTGTTGCTTGCGTACATGTGTATACTTTAGAAATACAGCAGCGTGGGACTTTATCAATCTCAGTCAATGTGGAGTGAGACTTTTCTTGTATTCAGTCTTATGGGGCTGCAGTGCAGAAGGGCTTTCAGAAAGTGCATTATGTTACATAGCTATATCAAGTGTTGTAAGTCACCTTGTATTTGTTGTACTGAAAGGTAACACTTCCTGTGGTTTACCAACTTTGCTAATTGGAGTCAATTTATACATGCCAAATGTTGCAGAAAAGTTTGCAACTGCCCCATTCATCTGAATGGGACTTGCTGAATTCTGTGTACTTTCCTCCAAAGCCATTCCATCCAGATGAATGGGGACTTATTACTAGTTGCACAGATTTCTGCAACCAGGGCTGTGGAGTTGTAGTTCTCAGACTCTGACTTTCACCTCCTGTGAAAAAAAAAAAAAAAAAAAATTGGATGAAAACATTAGATCTCCCCCCCAAACTGTATGAAGTTAGTACATCTGGCCCTGCAAAAAAAGACATCATATGCATCCCTGTACACAGAACTATAAAAAAATTTTACATTTGTCGCCAAATTGAAGAATTTTTTTTTTTTTTTTGCAGTTTTGGATTTGATGAGTTGTTTTTTTTTTTTTTTTTTTAAGGAGTTAAAACTTAAAAGAAACTATATAAAAGTGGTATTTGTGTAATCCTACTGACTCTCAGAATATAAGTGGCATGTCATTTTGTTTTTACAGCGCTTACTGTGCAGCCAAAGCTCATAAGAAAGTTTTTTTCTATTTCCACCCCATTCTGAACTTTTTTTTACAGCTTCCCAGAACATTATATGGAAACATAAAAAAAAAGTTATGCCTTTTGGAAGGTGGGAAGTAAAAAACAAAAATGGAAAAATGGTGTCAGCGGGAAGGGGTCAAAGTCCTTGTAGAGTAGGGCAGTACTGCAAGTTTTTGTGGCACTACTGAGTGATTTAAAAGGGGTCTTTCTATATTTATACAATAGAGGACAGCAGGATGTAATATTATTATTAATAATAATAATAATAATAATATCAATAATCATCCTTTAATAGTCCCACCATGGGGAAATTCAGTGTGATTACAGTTGCAAAGATAAGCAATACAAATACAACATATACAAGAATGTTCCAAGGTAGAGGCATTTCATTGATAGTAGACAGATAAGAAACAGAGGGGGGGGAGGGGGTGGAATATCACAAACATAGGAGGGGGTGGAATATCACAAACATAGATATTTCAGTATGGACTAATCTACGGTTAGGTCGGTGTTGGTTGTACAGCCTGACCGCAGTGGGGAGGAAAGACTTCTGATAGCGCTCCTTCTCACACTTAGGGTGGAGCAGTCGGTCACTGACAGTACTGCCCAGCGCTATCACAGTCTCATGCATGGGATGGGAGTTATTCTCCCGCATGGAGCTCACCACGGACAGTATCCTTCTGTCACCCACTGCCTACACCAGGTCCAGGGGGCTCCCCAGGACAGAGCTGGCCCTTC
The DNA here is from genome assembly GCA_947044405.1 of Leptodactylus fallax. Taxonomy (NCBI): domain Eukaryota; kingdom Metazoa; phylum Chordata; class Amphibia; order Anura; family Leptodactylidae; genus Leptodactylus; species Leptodactylus fallax. Next base: position 8,906,759 of record CAMRHE010000016.1, read on the forward strand.
TAATCAGCTTGTTGAGTTTATTTCTGTCCCTGGTTGATATACTGCTCCCCCAGCAGGCCACTCCAAAGAAGATGGCTGATGCCACTACTGAGTTGAAAAAAGTCCTAAGAAGTGCCCCCCGGACTCCAAAGGCTCTCAGCCTCCTAAGCAGGTAGAGCCTGCTGTGGCCCTTCCTGTACAGGACCTCCATGTGATCTGCCCAGTCCAGCTTCTTATTAAGGAGCAAACCCAGGTACTTATAGGTGTTCACAATCTCGATGCCCATCCCCAGGATGTCCACTGGTTTAGGAGGGCATATGCATTTACGGAAGTCCACCGCCATCTCCTTGGTCTTCCCAGCAATAATCCACAGGTGGTTCTGGTGGCACCAGTCCACGAAATCCCGGTTCAGTTCCCTGTACTCCCTGTCATCATCGTCTGTGATGAGGCCTACTATTGCAGAGTCGTCAGAATACTTCTGTAGGTAGCAGCTAGATGAGTTGCACCTAAAATCTGCAGTGTACAGTGTGAAGAGGAAAGGGGCGAGAACTGTACCCTGAGGTGCCCCCGTATTACAGATCACAGTATCTGACACACAGTCCCAGGCTCTCACATACTGAGGTCAGTTTGTGAGGTAGTCTAGGATCCAATTGGAGAGGTGGTGGTCCACTAGAGCAATGCCCAGCTTGTCTCTCAGTAGCCCTGGCTGTATGGTGTTAAAAGCACTAAATAAAATAAGTAACATGGCTACTCACCTCCACCAATCTCCTACCGGTCCGTTCTGACAATGTCCAGTCCCTGCTGCTTTCTATTCGTGGTTCTGACACACAGGAAATGCATTATCTGCCAGTCACTGGTAAAAATGGTTTTCTGCCTCAGCCAGTGATTGGCTTGGGATGTATTCCCTATGTATTGGACCAGAGTGGTGGGATATCGGGGGAGGTGAGTAGCCATGTTGTTTTATCATGCCCTGCTGACTTCTACTGTATATAGTTACTTTAAACCCCCCCTAAAACGTGTCTTTAATTATAAAACAACTTTTCATAAATTAATAGTACAAGGGAGGAATATCAGAAACCTTGTAATGTATTAAATAAAAACTATGTGAGAGTTAGTTCTAACTTAGAAGTCTATGGAGAGGATAGGGAAGGCCTCAGGGAAAGACACACACAACACACACACACACACACACACACACACACACACACACACACTGCAGCTGCTAAGCTCTGTAACATTTAGTAAATAAGAGAGAATGAATAAGGCAGTAAATCAGTTACCAGCTGGCAGCAGCCTCATACCCCCCCCCCCCCCCATAGCCTTTAGTGTAGGGAAGGGAAGGAAAACTGCCTGATAAGTGGTGAAGGAAACATGACTCTTTAATAAGATATATTACAGTTTCTTATATACAGCTGTATTATTATATTTACTTATGAAACATTGTTTTATAATTGGAGGTATGCCCTAACTAATAAGTGCCAGCTTCAACCCACAGAATTGTATACAACTCAGTGTAACTCAATAGTTAACATACTCTAAATTTGTAACTGGCCCTGGCCTTATTCTTAAGTATTTTGTTGAAGAGGACCTGTTGCCTTTCCTAACACTTGTTTTAGTGGATAACGCTAAGTTCACACTAGCGTTCGTCTCACTGTTGTTCGGGTCCGCATGGGGGCTTGAAAGACGGAGAGCCTGTCTGCTAAAAAAGTGATTACCCGCAGATCCCATAGACTATAAAGGGGTCCACCGGGTGTCAGTCAGGTTTCCTCCATGCAGGATTTTTCTCTCTGCAAATTTTAGATGGAATCTGTGGCGGAGACTTCAATGCAGATGTGAACCTAGCCTTACTATGTTCCGTCTGAACAAACAATTTTGGAACATATTTTGGTTTCAGAATGCTACATTTCTACCGCTTCTCTATTACTCCTAAAATGTTATGAATAAATGACAACTGGATGTGTATCTTCAGTGTACCGCTGACCATGTCAGTGTCCCTTATGGTAATGTCCAATTTATTCATAAATTTCTAGGAGGAATAACCGGGACTGTGACTGATGTTTATATTTAGTGACAAGTGAAGGCAGAACATATAGATCCGAAGATCTCCATGCACGTGCAGCTAGTTTTCCTTCCTGGTATACTCCGTGTACTGTATATGTTTGCTCTGTACTGTGTTTACATGGTGGGGATATGTGCTGACTATGTGGAATGGTTATCAGAGGCAGAGAGTACTGCTGATAGCAAAGGCCATGTATGCAGCATGTATAATTTACTCCAGCCTTCTGTTTCACTTAGTATTAGTAGTATAATGTTGTACCATGTAACACAATGTCTGAAGAAGAGAGCTAGAACTCTCAAAAGCTTACTATCAAATATACTCAGCCTCTAAAAGGTATCGCCTGATTTCTTCACTCTTTCACTTAGTATTATTTACTCTACTACAGTCCCAGTAGTCTTGGTATCCAGGTAGCTCTAGTTTTATTTTTTTTCTCTCTCTCTGGCTGATGTAATACTATCGCCAGTACTAATAAAACACCAGCGGAGACGTCTCATTACTGTAATCTCTGGGGCCGCTGCTGTTCTAGACTAAACCTGCAAAATGCTTACGTTACAAATACCGTACATGGTGTCAGGTCATCTGAATACTACAGTATGCTACTGCTAACATAGGCTTTGTATTGTCTATGGCCTGTATCACCCCCATTTACTGTGTGAATATTACTGCACAGACCTGGAAATTGTAAATGACAATAATATAGTATAATACAAAATTTGAGGACCGGATGGCTTGGTGTAATAAATGGATGATATGAACGAGCTTGTGATACAGGATTTATAACGGCATCTGATATCTTTGATACAACGCTGGATCTAAAGTGATCTCCTTGTCATCTGTTATTAGGGTCCATTTACTGGCAGGCCGTGTTGTGTGTGTGTGTGTGTGTGTGTGTGTGTGTGTGTGTGTGTGTGTGGTGCGCGCGCGCGCGCGCGCGCGTGCGCGCGCGCCCAGTAACTGGACCCCGGATGCTGCTGTTCATGCTTTGCTTTGGTTTTCCACTGCTGGTTTACAGGGCTGGAATCTGGAAAAGAATCTGAGGCAGAGCCTAGCCTAGGGCAGCATTCACAACTAACATGGCATTGCACTGACCATCTGCCACAAAATAAAAGCACAATTCTTTTAGATAGAAAATTTTGTGTGAACTTTTTGGTTTTGCAATATATTTCATGTATCACAATTTTATTTTATTTTTTTTTAGTTATTTTTTTGCTATTTTGAGATTTACCATGAATTTTAACATTTCAGATTTAAGTTAAAATCCACAAAGACAAACATGGCCCTGGGTGTTAGACCATTTCTCCAGCGGAAATTATGAAGGGAAGTGAAATATGTCCCTCCATAATTGCTCCCTATATCCAACTGACAGCTTGTGATAAGATATGAATTGTACAAAGTCCACCTACCTTATGTTACACTCAGCAGCTACAAGATGCACTTCTAATAGCCTGGTTTTACTCATGCTGGGAGTGCTTTCAACCAAATTCCTGAACTATCTTAATACCTACCTGATAGGCTATAGGCTTGTGACAGAGAAACTAAAGACTGGCATTTGTGAAGTTGCAGATATGGATGTTTATTTATAATACAGTTGTCCCTCAAGTTACAGTGTTGCTTCTGGGATGACCATTGTTCAACAAAGTTGAAGCCATTTTAATGTGAGACTAAATTGATTCCGAAAACCCTAAAAGCCACAAAAATTTGCATTAAAGATTTATGAAAAAATTGAGAAAAAGCTTAAAATAAATAAAGATCTAGCAAATCCTTATACACAAGTCATACAGAGAGAGTGCTCACAGTGGAAAATCACTTTCTGTGATGGTAACAGGAGCTTTTTCAGGGTCCTGAAATGTGTACACAGTGCACCCAAAAAATTACTGTGATGCCACTCTCGCCTAGTGTCCAAAGAATCGGCTCATTCTGGATAAAGAGCAAGTAGTGCTGCACTAGAATGTATTGTCGCTCTGATATCTTATAGGATGAGAGCTGTGGACTAATGGCAGTAAAATACCTGATGCAGATGAAGCACCGTCCGATCACAACCCCCCAGAACGTCATTGGAAGGTGGAGATTATTATTAAAAATAATCCTGGCTCTTGTAATGTGTGCATGTGTGCGCCGGCTGGACAGAAATGGAAAAACTAAAATTGCCAAGGTCTTTAAGAAGTTAAGTTTTGTAGTTAAATACATTGTAATATACCTGCAGTGACTGAAATGATTGTCCCTGTGGAAAATTGTTCTGTTGGCAAATATCATACACTCATGGCATATGTGACAAGTTTTTCATTTGTTTCTTGCAATGTAGTGTAGACTAGCAATAAGAATAGCGAAATGTCAGGTTTGCAGCAGACAACAAGTTAAGCTTTGTACAGCTGAGAGAAATGTGATTTGTAGACTTGATATGTGGAAACTCGATCAGGAAACATTATACAGATAGGAAGTGCGTTATGTGGCCATTATCCTTATTATTGCTGTTCAGATACATTATCCATACTGTCGATTATGTTCTTAATGAGAAGGCTTACACATGGTCTAGCTTCAGGCTCTGATACTGAAGGGAGCATATTGTAAGGGCAGCTTCCATTTTTAGTCAAGTACCTTTTTGCTTTTCTGCTCTTTGTATGGACTTGTTGGACCATATCCACTGACCACAGCAGGCTATATGTTTCTGCTGAAGGCCAGGAAGATGTAGAGGGTAAGCAGTGAGTGGCCACTCAAGACTTTGTGCGGATAATACACAATGTTTATGTATTAATGCACACTGCTGATGACCCCAAAGGTTTCACCCCAGATGTGTTGCCTCCTTTTTATATAAATGTTTGTTTATTGCTTTATGGCTGGGGTGACTGTATTGAGACCAGTAGTTAGGTTTCTGTGTGATATGATGGGCACCTTGTTAGACAATGGAGGTGCAGTATACTTCAGGTGACTCATACACTAAATGTGTGGGATGGATGGGTTTGGTCCCATAGGATTTCTTAAAGGCCTTTCCACCTGGTCTTTCCGTCAGTACATTTCTCATCAGGGAGAGTAGGTTGGTGCCAAGCTTGCGTGCCTTTCCCCTTTTTTTTTTTTTTTTGTCTCTTCCTATTCCTTTTTTTCCCCACCCCCTCCCCTTTATGTATCATTTGTCTTCTTTCCCTCCCTGTTTCATTCCCCTGCCTTATTTTTTACATCATGAGCATATTTCCCATGCTGTTTACTACTGTTCAGTAACCTTGTGAGCTACATGCAGCATCGGACGTTCCCCAAAATGGTATAAAGTACATCATACGGAATATTAAATGGTACCTTTGCAAAGTACAATTTGCCCCGCAAAAATTAAGCCCCCCATACAGCTCAGTGAACGGAAACATAAACATGTTATGGCTTTTGCCATGCGGGGAGAAAAAAACTAAAAATGGCTGCAACGGGTTAAGACTGTCTACTCTAATTCTTGCATTGTCTATAAACGTAATGTATTTGTCTTAGATTGTACAAGGTTTGACAGTCCTAAGAAACCAAGCTTTCCACCCTTCCTCCCCCACCCTGAGCTTCCTGAGTACAGTTGTCCTTTTCTTCACTACATTGTGAGTGGCTTATACAGGAGTAAACCAGGACTGGTGCCACAGGGCATGAGTGTACCAGGGTACTGAACTGTGCTGGACAATTGCATGCTTCATGAATTATAACATTATTATTTACTAAACATTTCAAGATTTACCATTCTCTATATATTGTATAAAAAAAGATTCCATAACCCTAAAACTATTAGGATGTATTATTGGTTGAACCACTTCCTACACCCGTGCGATTCATTTACATTAAGTGCATGGCTCAGGTTAAGGCAGTATAGTTATCTTCACAAGCTGTATTTACTGTCTTCAAGACTATATACAGGAGTTGTAGGTTCTTGTCTTTTTACCAAAGGCTTGCGCTGCTATGAAGTACATCTGTCAGTGGTTTTGACCCCTCAAAATTGCTGAATTGGGATTTGGGGACAGAAGTTAGAGCATTACGTTCGCTGCTGTCCTTACAAGCTCTATAAGGTTGAAATAAGTTTTCCTCTGCCGTGTGTCACAATCCCAGGTGCCGGTGGGGCCAGTGGCGTAACGATCGTGGTCGCAGGGGGTGCGACTGGGCCCGGAGTGGTATGGGGCTCGCGGCCAGATGGAAATGGCTGGGTTCCCGGCCACCATGATAGCGGTTAGGCAAAGCCTGGTTCCCCAACCACTATACATATTATTAATGGAAAGGGGTCTGGCTATCATCAGGCCTCTTTCCAATTGATGCCAGCCCAGGGTAGATGACTAAAAATAAAAATAAAAAAAATACTTATACTCACCTCTCCTGGACTCAGTATCCTTTCTGGGGTTCTTTCTGCTGGTGACTGAGGTCACACGCCCCTGACGTTACATGGGGCGCAATGAAGTCATTATCCCACGTGACCTCAGTCGTCAGGCAGAAGAGGACCAAGGAAGATGCCGCAGACAGCCGGATGGAGCAAGGATGCCCAGGAGAGGTGAGGCAAGGTGAATATAAGTGTTTAATTTTAATCACTTTCCCTGGGCCTCCACTGATTATACTTTGGGGTCTGAGGAGACCCCAGAGTATAATAGCAACAGCTCTAGGAGGGGCTCTTGGGTGCATGTACTACTGTGTGGGGGCCACTGCGGAGCATGTACTACTGTGTGGGGGCCACTGCGGAGCATATAATACTGTCCCAGTATTGTTTGTGCCGGGCACTTTGCTGCTCGCTCACCGTATTATTGATAACTGCAGTTATGGGTACTACAGCTGTATCCCTCTCAAGTATCTGAGATATCCCTGTAGCACCTGTAACCGTCACGATCAAGAATTTGCTCTAGGAAGAGGGTAGGGGGCCCCGGATAAAAGTTTGCAACGGGGCCCACAAGACTTTTTAGTTACACCACTGTTCAGGAGCATTCAGAGAGCCCGGGACACTGCACATAGAGGGGCAGCCTGCTTAGCACTTGGGAGAGTGACACACCATGTGTTTTAAAAGTATTATTTATCACTTGTGCAGCTTGCATGAGCAACATGACAGGTACAGTTTACACTGACTGATGCCCATAAAATGCTGTCAGCGGTTTTCCAGGAGTCAAAGCTTCTGACGCACTACTCTTAAATAACAAATGGAGTAATACTTGCCTTACTAATCCCCTGCCTCTCCTGTGCTACTGCTTCTCCCACTGCATCCTGGCCTCCAGCATTGAAGCAGGAGAAGACTTGGTTCACTTACAAGAAGCTAGGGGTGTCTCGGAGTACCAAGGCTTACATAATGCATTGAACAGTTGTTTTAAGAGGCTGCAGCTGAGCTCCGGGGCCTCTTCACTGCATATCAAAAATGGCACCATACATTGTAGTCACTGTATAGCCAGCATCCAAATAGGTGTCAAAAGATAAAATCGCTAAGCGATTTCTTACACCTGCATTTGCTATGGATTTTTTTTAATGTACATTTAAAGGTTAAGTTTTATTTTTTTTTCCTTTGACTTCTTTTTGGATGCTGGCTACACAGTGACTACTTCTGGACCTATCTTTACCTCTAACCGAGAGGCTTGGTTCCTGTGCACCAAGAGTCGTGGATCTACAAATATGTGAGTGGGCTGTGTACTATAGTTTTTTCTGTTTTGTGACCATACATTGTATACCAGCCATGCTTAGTACTGCAGCTTAGTTCCATTTGCACGAATGGGACTGAGCTGCAGAACATCCATTTGACTCATCGATGTGACAGATGTGAATCAAAAGGGCCCGATTGCTGCGGCTATTTCAGACAGCTGATTGGTTGTACTGACTACCTACTTTTTGTTTCTTTAACCCCTTGACATGGACACTTTCACATTTTTCCTGATTATTGTGTTTTGTTTTGTTTTTCTTTTTTTCTCCCAGTCTTCCAAAAGCCATGACTTTTGTTTTTCCTTAAAGAGTTGTATGAGGGCTTATTTTTATCGGGACAAATTGTACTTGATAGTGGCACATTTTTATTTTTCTAATGTTTGATGTTTTGGTCACATTTCATTTTTTGGGGGGACGTAAAGTGGGCAAAAAAACCCCAAAAACTAGCTATATTTACATATTGTATGGGATAAGTGTGTGTGTGGTGTGGGGAGGTTTGTTTAAAAACAGTTTGGGCATTTTTGGACTTGGGGATGCCTAATGTGTTTTTGTTATGTATGATCTACAGGAATGGGGAGTGACTGCCTTTTTAATTTTTTTTTTTTTTTTTTTTTTTTAATAAACTAGTGTAAAACAGCAGAGACCCTGAGGCCATGGCACCCACTTTGCTCCTGAGGGTGTGCCATATTTAAAATTTTGACATGTAATAGTATGGCACTTGTCACAAAGGTTTAAGGCTAAAGCCCCACGTTGCGGAAACACAGCTTTTTTGCTGCAGATTTTGTTGCATTTTTTGAGCCAAAGCCAGGAGTGGATTGAGCAGACGGTAGAAGTATAAGAACGTCCTATATATTTCCTATTTCTTTTGTAGCCACTCCTGGCTTTGGCTCAAAAAAACGCAACAAAATCTGCAACAAAAAAAGCTACATTTCCGTAACGTGGGGCCTCAGCCTTAAAGGGTTATTTCTATCTCAATTCTTTGAGATAGGAATGCCTGTCTGTGTGCTGGAGCCAGACTTGACTGGTCTTGTGTAAACCATGACTTTACCCACATTGAAAGTAGTGGGCAGAAACTGAGAATGGAATGTAGTCAAAATTGGCTTAAAAGGTGTTTGTTTTTTTTTTGTGTTCATCACATTATCACCTATTCACATGTTAAAGGGAAATTGTCTGAGACTGCTGTAACTCCCACCAATCACAAGAATATGGTACCAAAGTTCCCTGTGTGAATAAAGTGGTAGTATGCTGACGTTATCACTTCCCATTCACCAGGCTAAGTACAGCATTTTGTCAGTCATATGAAAGTGAACCGAGCAGTGCGTGTCACTACCAGTCTGTTTACACACAGGACTTGAGGACCCCTGTTCTCCTAATTGGTGGGGGTCTCAGTGGTCTGAAACCCAGGGATCAGATATGTATCACCTATTTTGTAGGTTAGTAATAATGTGCGTGTCAAAAACTGCATTTAAAGGGGTTTATCTGGTTTGTAAGATTGATGACCTATCCTTAGGATAACCAATGTGACTTTGTTCACATCGGTTATTACATTCTTTGCGAGCCTTGGTCTGCAGTTTAATTCACACCAAACACAGGGTATAACAAGCGGAGGCCTATGGGAGGTGATCAAACATTAAAAAAATGGTGTTACTCACATCCCCTGGGCTCCGGCGCTGGTCTTCATCTTCTTCCAGGCTCCTGAATAATGTCAGGGACCGCTGAGGCTCAATCACATGACTTGGTGTTGTGACACAAAGACGCAAGCGTAACTACTCCAGTCACGCTTGTGTTTTTGTGTCACGAACCACTGAGTTCCAATCACAGGCCTGAGCGGTCATTGATGTAATTCAGCAGGCCTGAAGAAAACCAGCAGCAGCGCTGGAGCACAGGGGAGGTGAGTAACACTGTTTTATGTTTGATCATGTCCCCTGAGCCTCCACTTATTATACCCTATCTCTTGTCCAGCGTGCTCTTTGACAGACTACAGTCAGACTTCAGACCCTATCACTCCACAGAAACTGCCCTAACCAAAGTCACTAATGACCTAACTGCCAAAGCCAAACGTCACTATTCTGTCCTCCTCCTCCTTGACCTCTCCTGTGCCTTTGACACAGTCGACCACTCCCTCTTGTTAAAAACACTTAATCCCTCAGCATCTCAGACCTGGCCCTTCCCTGGATCTCCTCATACTTCACCAACCGCACATTCAGTGTCTTCCACTCACACACCACCTCCTACCTCCTTGCCACGTCCTCTTTCTGTAGGTGTCCCCCAAGGCTCCATCCTAGGACCCCCTCCTGTTCTCCATCTACACCCTCGGCCTTGGCCAACTCATAGAATCTCATGGTTTTCAATACCATTGCTATGCTGATGACACTCAAATATATCTCTCTGGACCATACATTACCTCCTCCCTGTTGTCCAGAGTCCCAGAGTGTCTAGCAGCCGTAGCCTCCCTTTTCTCCTCCCGCTTTCTCAAACTCAGCATGGAGAAAACAGAGTTCATCATCTCCCCCCCCCCCCCACCTGACCCATCTATCGTACTTAATGGTGCTACAGTCCCATGGGTGCGCTGCCTTGGGATAACCTTAGACTCTGATGTATCCTTTAAGCCGCACATCCAAACCCTCAAGACCCACTGCCGACTCCAACTCAAGAACATCCATCAAATCTGCTCCTTCCTCACCCCTGAAACTACAAAGATGCTAGTCCATGCCCTCATAATCTCCTGCTTAGACTACTGTAACACCCTTTTCTACGGCCTCCCAGTGAATACTCTCGCCCCCCTCCAGTCCACCTTAAATTGCGCCGCTCGCTTAATACACCTCTCCCCTCATTCATCGGCCACTCCTCTCTGCCAATCCCTTCACTGACTACCCGTTACCCAGTGAATAGAGTTCAAACTACTAACGCTGACATACAAAGCCGTCCACAACCTGTCCCCTCCATATATCTCCGACCTAATCTTTCGCTACCTGCCTGCACGTAACCTCCGATCCTCCAAAGACCTCCTACACCGCTCTGCTCTTATCCACTTTTCACACAACCATCTCCAAGATTTCTCCCATGCATCCCCCATACTCTGCTTCAAGAAGACCCTGAAGACTCACCTATTCAGGAAGGCCTACAACCTCCAATAACGCTACTGTCACCACACCACCACCTGAGCAGCCTCTACCCCCACCTTCTGTCTCTATCCCTCTTCCCTCATAGATTGTAAGCCCTTGCGGGCAGGGCCCTCTATCCCACTGTGCCAGTTGGTCACTGTTAGTATTATATTTGTTTTGTATATTTTGTGTACTGTATGTAAACCCTCAAATGTAAAGCACCATGGAATTAATATAATAATGTAAAGCACCATGGAATTAATGGTGCTATATAAATTACTAATTCTACTACAACATCTACTACTACATCTACATCTACAATAGCTGTTCTGGTCTGAACAAAACTGAATTTATTGCTGACACCCCTTGTCCTGCAGTTTCCTCATCCTCCTCTACCAGTACAACCAAATTATTTTGAGGGCCCACATATTGTTTCAGTTTATGTAGCTGAAAAATAATTTGATTATATTTTCCTTGGCAATTTTCCGCTCAATCTTTTCTGTATTTTTGTTTTTTGCACATTTTTATTTTTTTTTATTTTTCTTTTCTAACTTTTTTTATTTTTTTAATTCTGCAACACTACCTTTTTGCCTTACAAAGTTTTTGCTTTTTATCATTTATTGCACTTTTTAGGCTGTGTTTACACAGAGGAATTTGTCATGAAATTGGAGGCGGATTCTGTCCCCGAATCCGGGACAGATTCCTCCCGAAATCCGCCTCCCATTGTTTTCAATGGGAGGCAGAGATCGCAGCAGGACGTGGAAAAAAGAAGCGTCCTTCTCGATCTTGCCGTAGATTCCGCGTCTGATTCAGCCGCAGAGTCCGCGGCTCGAGACTCCCTGCTGATTAGGCCCATTCATCCGGGCCTAATCAGCAGCGGGTGCCGCGATGGAATGCCGATGCACTACATCAGCATCCCATCACGGCTAGACCGTGGCGAAAATGCCAGCGGCGGAAAATGAAGAGGAATTCCTCTTCGTTTTCCGCCATGTGAACATACCCTTAGAATATATTTGAAAATGTCCCATTAGTTTGTGTATCCTTCCCTTTGAGGACCTCACAATAGCTCTAACCCCGCATTCACATGACCGAGTTTGAGCTTTGAAGCTCAGTCCACATGTTAGCATCCAAGCGACATACTGCCCCATACTGATTATAATGCAGGACGGTCTGTCGGTGGCAGGCAGGGACTCCTAGCTTCATAGATAACTACACTGCTAAGAGGCTCTTCCCTGGCATACTGTTCAGGCCAGTAAAATTGGCCAACACTGAGCCAGGCTTTACAGCTGAAACTCGGTCTTGTGAATGTGGCGTTAGGCCTTTTTGACAGATCTAACGGTTTTGCTTCCGTTACTTTTTTCCCATTTTTGATGATTGTGTCATCTGTTTTATATCCGATTTTAATTTCATTGGTTTTTCTTTTACCCCAACCCACTGATCCTCTGTGTCTGTGAAAATGGACAAAGATGGAGCATATGTTTTTTTTTTTTTTTTTTTTTTTTGTGGGTGTTAAAAACGGTCAGTGAAAAAAATGGTCATGTGAATAGACACATTATCAATGTGTTCTTAAAAACGGCTGTGTGAGGGACATTGCATAAATGGAATGTGTGAATAAGCCCTTACTCTTTTTCAGGTAGGATTTTTGTGAGATGAAGACAAATAACATGGGGACGTGTCTTTCCCTTCCGTTGTTTGCGGATAACATGTAGCTGGTGCACACCCCTGTGATTATTACTGCTACACTGTTTTTAACAGCTGTTGTCACATTTCAGAATCCAAGCAACTGAGCTACAAGGTCGTGTAGAGACAAAATTTACTGACGTTGGAAGTAGTCGCCAGATTTGTATAAGCTGACTATAGTGTATATCCTTCACACATCATCGGTTAGCAGCACCTATAATGCTATAATGTACTGCAAATATTAGCTATAGTAACCATTATGGGACAAATATGCTTCAGTGACTTTAATCTAAACTGGCAAATACCAGAATTTCATAGAGCGTTCACTGATGAATGTGGAGATGACATCTTTATTTGCTCAAACTTAAAGGGAGTCTGTTGGCTCCTAAATCTTTATTACACCAGGCATGGTGTCATGTTCTTTAATTAAAGGGGTTTTCTGAGCTTTTGTGATGACCTATCCTTGGGATAGCCATTAATTAAAGATCAGCGGGTGTCCGACATCCAGGCCCCTACAAATCAGCTGTTTGAAGCAACAGCACCGATGTCACATGGCCTGTGAAGCTCAGCCCCACTCAAGTGAATGGGGCTGACCTGCAAAACCAAGTGCAGCCACTATACAATGTGCGTTGCTGTACTTGGTTTTCAGTGAAGAGACCGCAGCGCTCACCGGAACACTGCAGTCTCTTCAGATAGTTGATCAAAGGTCCAGGGTGTCTGATCCCTGTTGATTTTCAATGATCTATCCTAATTATAGGTCATCGATCTGTAAGCCTGGAAAAGCCTTTTAGGCACAAGCAGAGTCATATCTGCTTGTTCATTTGATGTCTGCAATTCTTAGAATTGTTACTTTTTACAGGGCTGTGGAGTCGGTACGCCAAAGCCCCGACTCCGACTCCTCAATTTCCCCTGACTCCGACTCCAACTCCGACTCCGACTCCACCAAAATAGGCACCGACTCCGACTCCACGACTCCGATTCCACAGCCCTGGCACTGCTAAACCTTATAGGTTCACTCAGAACTCAGTCCCATCATTATATGAGGAATAGAACAGACCTTTACAGGACATTTCATCATTTTCAACATTTCATCATTTTCCCAAATTCTTATGAAAATATATTCAGCACATACTGCATTGTACTACTAACTGTACCAATTTATTATATATTTTGGGAGTCGGAGTCGGTCCATTTTATACCGACTCCGACTCCACCAAAATAGGCACCGACTCCGACTCCACAGCCCTGATAACTAAGGTGCTCGAAGCATCGGGGAGTGTGGATTCCATACATTGCTGTGTCTCCCTACCCAACCCTATTCGCATCAAGCTCAGTGCAGGGGAAAATATTAACTTTTATTTATGGCGTAGCGTATTTCGCAGTGCTTTACAGACCTTATCAGTTACTCTCCCACAAAGGGAATTTAGATTGTGAGCCCCATCAGTATGTCTTTGGAGTGTGCAATGAAACCGTGCAATGTAAGCTTGTGTTTAGCACAATGGCAGTGGATCAGGACTGGGCAGGGAGAAGGGCAGTTGAGGCTCATTCATGGTTCACACATAATCCGCTTAAAAAAGCGGTTACCTGTGGACCCATCGACTATAATGGGGTATAAAGGGGTTTCCACCCCAAGCAGTACTTTTCTCTCTGCATTTTTAAAGCGGAATGGGGAACGGAATCCCCAAGATCAGGCACAGGTGTGAACCTAGCCTCAGCCGGGGAATCTGTGCCCTTCAGTTACATAAAGAATAAAGGTAAAAGTTAGAACCACCACAGGCATCAAATGGACAAACACAGGTTCATGATGCTGCTTTTGCTTAACCCCTTGGTGACCAAGAAATTTCATCTTTTTCCTTCACTGCATAGCAAAAGCCATAAACTTATTTTCTGTCTATCTGTATGAGGGCTTGATTTTTGCAAGACATGTAGTGTTTAATGGCACCAACTTAGGGAATATATATCTCATTGACTATCTTATATTATCTCTCTCTGTGGAAAAAAAGAGCAATTCCACCATTTTCATTTTACACTATAAATTTTATACCATTCACCATGAAACTTAACCTAAATAAATTTATTCTCTGGGTCTATTTAATTTGCATCAATACCGATATTTGTATAGTGTTAGGAGGTGGTAGCGTTCAATTTGATTTACAGTTCAGATCAGCAGTATGAATAAGGGCTGAAGTGCTAGAAGTGTCAACAGGGGGTGATCAATGTGCAAAAGAGTAGACTTGTGAACCTGGGTGTGAACTGAAATATTTGACCCTGGGTTTAAGCTGCAGATATTGGAATATTCTGAAATGGGTGCATTAAATGTAGTATGGAGCACTTTAAATGAATATATACCAGAAGTGAGGAGAAGGTTCTGCACCTTAAAGGGAATCTGTCAGGGCAATTTGGGACACTGAACCACCCATACGTCCATATGGACCTGGGGTTTAGTGTCCCAAATCACCCTGTCATAACCCAATCCATGGCCGCATTAAAAATAAAAAAGCTTTATACTCACCCTGCCGCTGTACTCCCCGCGCCTGCGCAGTTCTTCAATGAAGCCAGAGGAGTACACCTCGGCTTCAGTGCGCATGTCCCTTACCTCCGGCAATTGCGCAGTGAAGCCACGGTGTCCATCTTTGGCTTCACTGAAGAACAGCGCAGGCGCCGGGAGTTGTGCCAACAAAGCAGCTCATGAATAAGCCAGACTTTTCTTGCCGAACAGCGTTGATCAGACCCTTCTTTAGGTAAGTATAAAGGTTTTTTATTTTTAATGCGCCTGCGGATTACATTACAACAGGGCGATTTGGGAAACTAAACCCCAGGTCTATAAGGACCTGTGGGTGGTTTAGTGTCCCACATTGACCTGACAGATTTCCTTTAAAGTGTCCCTCCTATTTTTTGATGGATGTAATGGAGACGAGGGAGAGTAGGTTATGACAATATACATAAGAACTACATAAGGGGAAGTAATTTTCCTGGAGTATAGTGGCACGCAAAAGTTTGGACACCCCTGGTCAAAATGACTTATTGTGAACAGTTAAAGGGGTTTTCCGGGCAAAAAATAATTTAGTGAAAAAGGTCTGTTAGTGCTATTAATAGGTTAATACCGTGTTTCTCCGAAAATAAGACAGGGTCTTATATTATTTTTTGCTCCGAAAAAAGGGCTAGGGCTTATTTTCAGGGTAGGTCTTAATTTTTTCCATGAACAACAATCACACATTTGATCACTTTTTATTTCAACTTTTATCAGAGGTGAAACAGCGAAACAGCAGTTCGGCACTTTTGATTTTTTTTTTTTTTTTTTTTCTGCTACGGCATTCATAGAGGTAAAATATTTTTATAAGTTTGTAGAGCGGGCGTTTTCAGACACAGGGATACCTAATGTGTATGTGTTTCACAGTAATATTTTAGTTTTATATGTATTCTAGTGAAAGTGAACCTGCAATCATCCCATACACTGCAATACAACTTAAATACCTCAATGGGGGGGGGGGGGGTGGCTATAGGGACTGTGGCTATAGTATAGTAGCTACAGTCATATGAAAAAGTTTGGGCACCCCTATTAATCTTAATCATTTTTAGTTCTAAATATTTGGGTGTTTGCAACAGCCATTTCAATTTGATATATCTAATAACTGATGGACACAGTAATATTTCAGGATTGAAATTTGGTTTATTGTACTAACAGAAAATGTGCAATATGCATTAAACCAAAATTTGACCGGTGCAAAAGTATGGGCACCTCAACAGAAAAGTGACATTAATATTTAGTAGATCTTCCTTTTGCAAAAATAACAGCCTCTAGTCGCTTCCTGTAGCTTTTAATCAGTTCCTGGATCCTGGATGAAGGTATTTTTGACCATTCCTCTTTACAAAATAATTCCAGTTCAGTTAAGTTTGATGGTCGCCGAGCATGGACAGACCGCTTCAAATTATCCCACACATGTTCAATGATATTCAGGTCTGGGGACTGGGATGGCCATTCCAGAACATTGTAATTGTTCCTCTGCATGAATGCCTGAGTAGATTTGGAGCTGTGTTTTGGATCATTGTCTTGCTGAAATATCCATCCCCGGCGTAACTTCAAATTTGTCACTGATTCTTGTACATTATTCTCAAGAATCTGCTGATACTGAGTTGAATTCATGCGACCCTCAACTTTAACAAGATTCCCGGTGCCGGCATTGGCCACACAGCCCCAAAGCATGATGGAACCTCCACCAAATTTTACAGTGGGTAGCAAGTGTTTTTCTTGGAATGCTGTGTTTTTTTGACGCCATGCATAACGCCTTTTTGTATGACCAAACAACTCAATCTTTGTTTCATCAGTCCACAGGACCTTCTTCCAAAATGAAGCTGGCTTGTCCAAATGTGCTTTTGCATACCTCAGGCGACTCTGTTTGTGGCGTGCTTTCAGAAACGGCTTCTTTCGCATCACTCTCCCATACAGCGTCTCCTTGTGCAAAGTGTGCTGTATTGTTGACCGATGCACAGTGACACCATCTGCAGCAAGATGATGCTGCAGCTCTTTGGAGGTGGTCTGTGGATTGTCCTTGACTGTTCTCACCATTCTTCTTCTCTGCCTTTCTGATATTTTTCTTGGCCTGCCACTTCTGGGCTTAACAAGAACTGTCCCTGTGGTCTTCCATTTCCTTACTATGTTCCTCACAGTGGAAACTGACAGGTTAAATCTCTGAGACAACTTTTTGTATCCTTCCCCTGAACAACTATGTTGAACAATCTTTGTTTTCAGATCATTTGAGAGTTGTTTTGAGGAGCCCATGATGCCACTCTTCAGAGGAGATTCAAATAGGAGAACAACTTGCAATTGGCCACCTTAAATACCTTTTCTCATGATTGGATACACCTGGCTATGAAGTTCAAAGCTCAGTGAGGTTACAAAACCAATTTTGTGCTTCAGTAAGTCAGTAAAAAGTAGTTAGGAGTATTCAAATCAATAAAATAAGGGTACCCAAATTTTTGCACCGGTCAAATTTTGCTTTAATGCATATTGCACATTTCTGTTAGTACAATAAACCTCATTTCAATCCTGAAATATTACTGTGTCCATCAGTTATTAGATATATCAAATTGAAATGGCTGTTGCAAACACCCAAATATTTAGAACTAAAAATGATTAAGATTAATAGGGGTGCCCAAACTTTTTCATATGACTGTATAAGCGGTTGGGACTGGCCCTAGGGACTGCGGGGGGAGCGCGGAGGTCACACTTAGCAATGCCTGCGGTCAGAATCCATTCTGATCGCGGGCATTAACTCCAGGTTGTGCTACTTTGGTGGGAAGGATGGGGGTCACGCTGAACAATGCCCGTGATCAGGGTAGAAACTGATTGCGGGCATTAACTCCAGGTCTCCAGGGAGACCCGATACGGCAGCTGTGGTAGCCGCTCTGCAGCAGAGCGGCTGCCATCTTTAAGGACCCGGCATCCGCTGTAATCGCACGGCAGATGTCGGGAAGGGGTTAAACTAGCTAGGGCTTATTTTTGGAGTGGGGCTTATATTTCAAGCCTACTCCAAAAAACCTGGAAAATCTAGCTAGGGCTTATTTTCTGGGTAGGTCTTATTTTTTGGAGAAACACGGTAAGTGCACCCAAATACCTTTAGCAGTGTTTTGAGTGATTTCTGGGGGTTCTCTGTGAGCGCTTCTGCATTTGTTTACATGGGTAGCTTCCTGTTCTGTGTTTTCCTGTGCCTCACACCACAGTATAATGCTCCACGGTGTCCCCCGCATGGTATAATCTGCTCCACAGTGGCTTCAAAGCTGACCGAGGCATCATTTTGCCAGTGGCACCTGCGCGCTGCCATTTTGCTGGGGATTACTGGCAACCGGAGCGAGCTCCAGGGCCGGCGTCCCGTTGCCATGACAGCCAGGAGCCTACTGAAGGCTCCCAGGCTTGTCTGCCATTTACTTCTATTGCAGGCTGCTCTATGCAGCCTGCAATAGAAGTGCTGGTATTTTGCAATGTATTATCATTGTAATGCATTGTATTAGTGATAAGACCCCTAGGGTTTAATAAATGCAAAAAAAATATTAAAAATTCAAAGTACTTAAATACTGTGAAACACATTAGGTATCCCTGTGTCCAAAAAACGCCCGGTCTACAAATCTATAAAAAAAAATTTTTCTCCTATGGTAAACGCAGTAGCAGGAAAAAAAAAATCAAAAGTACCAAACCACAGTTTTTTTCCCTGATTTTAAAAATTTGAATAATAAGTGACCAAAGCAATAGCAATTCCCCAAAATGGTATACCGGTAACTAAAAAGTACACCTGGTCCCGCAAAAAAAGACGCCTTATGCATCCCTATACACGAAAATCTAAAAACGTTACGGGTGTCAGAATATGGCAACTTGTAGAAAAAAAATTTTTTTTTCACAGTTTTGGATTTTTGGTAAAGGGTTAAAATGTAAATAAAACCATGTAAATTTTGTATCCCTGGAATTGTACTGAAACATAGAATACAGGTGATATGTCATTTTGGCTGCAGAGTGAATGCCGTGAAAACGAAGCTCTTAAGAAAGTCGCACAAATGCACTTTTTTTTTCAAATCCACCACATTCTGAATTTTTTTTTTTTCCAGCTTCCCAGTACATTGTACACAATAATAAATGGTAGCATCATGAAGAAAAAATTGTCATGCAAACATTAAGACTTCATATGGCTTTGAGAACCTAAAATAAAAAAGGTATGGGGTCTGGAAGTGGGGAGTCAAAAACAAAAAGCAAAAATTGAAAAATTCCTCCAGCGGGAAGGGGTTAAAAGGCATAAAGTTAGAGATTAAACACACGTCTATAATTTTAGCAATATCAGTGTATTATTACATTTGAGTACAATTTTAGAGTGAAAAAGGGAAAGGAGTACCTTGCAAAAGTTTGGGAACTCTTGTAGATTTGTGTGCTCAGATAACTTGACCAATGTCTCAGACCTTCATTAGCCAGTTAGGTTTATGGCTTGTTCACTATCATTGTTAGGAAAGCCAAGTGATGCAAATTTTACAGCTTTATAAATCCCCATCCTCCTCTAACCTTGTGCCAAAAAACAGCAGCCATGGGTTCTTCTAAGCAGCTGCCTAGTGCTCTGAAAATGAAAATGGTGGAGGCCCACAAAGCAGGAGAAAGCTATAAGAAGATAGCAAAACATTTTCAAATTGCCCTTACCTCAGTTTCAAATGTAATTAAGAAATGGTAGTTACCAGGAACAGTGGAGGTCAAGATAAGATCTGGAAGACCAAGAAAAATTTCAGAGACAGCTGCTCGTAGGATTGCTAGAGTGGCAAATCAGAACCACCGCTTGACTGCAAAAGACCTACAGGAAGATTTAGCAGACTCTGGAGTTGTGTACATTGTTCTACTGTTCAGCGATACCTGCACAAATATGGCCTTCATTGAAGAGTCATCAGAAGAAAACCTCTCCTGCGTCCTCACCATAAAATTCAGCGTCAGATGTTTGCAAAAGAACATCTAAACAAGCCTGGTGCATTTTGGAAACCAGTCCTGTGGACCAATGAGGTTAAAATAGAACTCTTTGGCCACAATGATCAAAGGAGAAAAAAGGGCACAGAATTTCAGGAAAACAACCTCTCTCCAACCATTAAGCATGGGGGTGGCTCAATCATGCTTTGAGGTAGTGTTGCAGTGCTCCCCAAACCTATTACACTAGACCGGCTACGTGTATTATTATCTAATCATATATGTCTTTAGTGAATGTTGTGTTTATGTTTGTGTTATCAATCCACCTCAGTGGATTGTGCATATACAAGGATTCTTCCTGCTTCCCAGATTTTATTAGTTTATAGCTTCCTGGGCAGCCAAGTATGGAGGAGGCTGACCTGTCATTGACTTCAGCTCTGTGAAACAATTCATGCTCCAGCTTTCTTAGGATGAGTATGAGTTGTTTATCCCCCACCTCAGGGAGTAAGAGGAGAGGGGCATCCTGGCAGGTAGGGTTGACTAAGCACAAGCTTAAGAGTGTATGAGAACTGATGTCACATCTGTGGAGCCAGCTGAGAGAGCTGGGTGTGTCTATTTCGCTCCAGAAGATTCCCAAGCTCCTGGGGAAAAGGCTTTTAAGTATTATCCTGTTTTTATCTATTTATTATTAAGGCTGTTTGCAGTGTTGTGTTATTTTTGCAAACGTTTCTTGTATATACAGCACTGAACCCTTTTGGGTATTAAATTGTTAAATTTAAGGTTACTTAGTGTTGCTGTGTGAACCCATTACCTTTTTGAGGTGTGTTTGTGTCTGACTGTTGGAGAGGCACCTTTTGTATGTGAATGATTTCTGCTGAGCCCAAAGTCAGTAGTGTGGCGGTGTGTATTTGAGGTGCGTGGACTGTGTTGGGGTGCAATTCAAGCTCAATTTGCAGCCTGAGTGAATATAGAGTGCAAGATTGAGTGAGTTGACCCCTGACAGCCACACTTGGGTCTTCTGCTAGGATGGCCCGTATGTGACACACACTATTGGTGCTGCACACCTCTGTCAGATGGGGAAGCCCAGCTGTTCCCTTTAAGGGCTTTAATGCTTTGAATTTACCATAATGATCCTACTTTTAGCCTACTTTGCTGTAATGATTTAAGGTTTCTGCCTTCACTTAATGTCAGCAATAAACCAGTAATTTATGAGTCTTGTAAATCTTTAGGTTGCACTTATGTGAAGAGTATAATAGGAGGCATTAACTGGCAGCTATATGTGGATATGTTGTAGATAAATGGAATTTGTGCATATATGCAGCAAGCTGATGTATTGTTTGGGTTTAAGGCTCCATGCACACACGTTTTTTTTACAACACTGATCCATTATTTTTTTATGGCCCCATACATGCCTGTGTATCATGACTGGTCCATAGAGGGGACTGTGAGCCTGGGGGCAAAACTCAGGAAATGGGCCTGGGCAGCGCACAGATACCATCCATGTGCCATCTGTGCTGTTTTCCCATGGACCCTGCAGTTATTCATGCAGCCTTAGCTATAGTCCTCCATATGTCTAAATAGACATCTTGAATTTTTCCATTCTACTTCATACAGTAGATGATTTATGAGCTACACCTTAGCCATAATGACTATAACCATATTCAGTTGTAGAAAATGTAAAAGTTAAAAATTTTTGCAAATACAAATAATTTTAAAGATTCTCAAATTTTCTTAGTGGTGACAGTTGTGTGTTTTTTTTTTGATAGATTGCTAATGGATATGACCATGACTGCAGGAACATCATTTATTTATTATTTATATATTTTTTGGATACTATATGAAATCCGAGTGTTTCTGGAATACAGTAAAAGCTCCATGCACTGGAAGGTGATAGACTTATTGTGAATGTTGAATGGTTCAATGTCATTGAGCACAGATCAGGGCTTGTATAACATGGTCTTACAGCTGCATAGCTATTTTATATACACATGGATAGGCCTTTCTGGCTTTTGCCCATCTTTCACACAGGGCTTCAGCTGGCTGCATGCTAAATTATGGTTTATTCAGACTACACAACTTATTTTGCCGCCTTTGTCCCTGTTGATTTAATGCTTGTGCTTTTCACAGCAGTAAGGTAGGGCTGTATGCCACCTACTTCAACACAGACTTATTTATGGCTATGTATACATTACTTCCCACTATACAGGGATACTGATGCCTTACTTCATCTACACAGGTTCCCTTCACAGTATATTTGATTTCCTATAGAAAACTGGAAAGAGCTGTTTCCGTGTGTGTGTGTGTGTATACTCTGTTCTCTTGGCTCTGCATTTTATGTGACACAATGTATCAGCCTGCAGAAGAGACACTTTAGTTGTTGTGGTGTTGTATCCGATAATCCACCATCATTAGTGTAATTGACTGGTGAACTTTGCTGGTGCTCATGAAATCTGCCAATCAGCAATTATATCGGCCGTTCTCGTGTTACATTGTGGACGCGACTACTGTAACTTCATAGAAAGTGAGGATTAAGCAGACCTTTTGTTATGGAACATCTCCCATTTCCACCGCCCACTCTCCATGTGTGGTGATTAAAACCTTCCAGTTCATGACACGATCAGACAGCGATTTGTGATCCAGTTTCCCATGCCAAATACACTTACAAAAATCTATATAACACTGGCAGTTATTCAGACTATATTTTGGTAACATTTAGAGCGTATTGAAAATGACTATTCCTGTCCCCATTCTATAGATAGTTTTCAGAACAGCTAGCTTTTCTAACCGGGACATTACTTTAGGGATCCCCCCATTGTTTGAAAAAATAATTCTATTAATATGACTATATTAGGAAATTGCTGTTTAAAAAACCCCCCAGCAGACACCTGAAGTCTCTCTTTCTTGGCGTCCTTAAATAGGCGCTGATTCCGACTCAGTTGGAATTTTTTCTGTGGCTCCGATCCCTGTAAAGTACGGACGTTGGCAGCGGCCCAAGCAGTGATCTGTGCGGAGGCCGCCTGTCTGCCTCACACTGATTGGAGATTTATGTCCTAAAGATGGGCCATAAGTTAAAGAACCAACCCATTTAAACCCCCCAAACTTAACCCCCTGTACTTCCAATTATAAAACAGCTTTTGATTCAGGTTCATCAAATGAGACTTTTCATCTCCGCGCTAGCACGGTAATCCAAGTCACAACGCGTCGGATCAAACTTATTTTTACTAAATAATGCGTTATGGGCTTGAAACAAGCCCTTTCTTAAATCCATCTATTGCTGTTTGGCTTCTTCCTAAAAACTGCAGCTTCCTGCAGAGGACAACCTCTGCTTCCTGTGACTAAAACTGTTTTTGATAAATACATGTGAATAAATGAAACCTTGTGATATGACAGATGACAAACAAACATTTGTAATGCGCTTTTTCAAAGGGACTCAAAGCTCAGTGAGCTCTGTAGAGTAGTGAAGTTAGTGACTGCTATATAGACGCCACTATAATACTGTAAAATACTGGAGCTAAACTTTTTTACACTGAGTGTGATTTTGACCCTACTATATCTTGTAAAATAATGCTGTACTACCGTACAGAATAAGGCAATAGATCAATGAACTCGCCGGCAGAAGCAGTTTCCTCCTCTCCATAGACTTGTGTGTAAGGCTAGATATGGGTGCGGTACCATTTTAGCTGAGTGGCGGGGAGATGAGCTGCCTGATAAGTGGAGAAGGAAACTTTATTTATATAATTAGATATATTATAGCGCTTCTTATATTCCTTATATACCTGCACTATTCAGTTATGATGAGTAGTTTTATAACTGACAGTACTCTTTAATGGAAAATTACATGACCATACTGACTTCAGGGCACAAAAGAAAGGACTACAGCCAGATCTATGTTCAATGTTATTAAAAGGAAAGTGTGTGGGGGGGTGTTATGTCATTTTAATGAATGTGAAGATCACTATTGACAACTCTCATAAAGCTGTAGAGTCCCCTTGGCAACTTTTCATAGTTTAATGTCTAGTCTAGTCTTGGCAAGAATCACTCAAAACCTACAAAAAAATCTTTAAACATTAAAAAATACTGGTGTTAGTTCAGTTTTACCTATTGATAACAGTTCTTGAAAATGCCCTTAATGACTGCGTAGATGGCTGAATAAGCGTGGCTATGTTTTCTAGCGTTTCTGCAGATCCATTATGAATGAAGCATGTTAAGTCAGAAATGTTTATTTCATTAGTTCCTGCTGGCGGTGAATAATATAGGATGGTTCCTTTATGTGTAACCTTTAAGAACGTGTTGAATGAAGGCCATGCATATATTTTGTCTTTGTTCCTATGTGTTTCAGATAAGAAGCAGAAATGTCATCTGACTCAACTTCACCTGTTACCGGCGCATCAAGTGAATCACCGGTATCTCCTCAATCTCCAGAATCTCCGAAGAACCTTAATATACCAGTCCCTCGGCGAATAAGAGATCGCTCTCCATCTCCTATGAGACATCTTATACCTAGTCCACTCCCAACTAGACGTACAAGAACATTTTCTGCGTGAGTCTAAGTGGTGTTTTCAAGTGGTTGAAGCTCTTCATGTCAATAACAAAAAGCCATCATCTCTCTATGGCTACATTCTAATGAACTACATAAATGCCAAACTTAATTTGCTACGACCTCTAATTGCAGCAAATTAAATAAGAATAAAACAAATGTTTTACAAAATGAACTGCACAAAGTTTAAACATAATATATATATATATATATATATATATATATATATATATATATATATATCTCATAAAAAATTTTTATACTATAGTGGTGATCCAGAGAGGCAAAAAAGGCTTGTAATACAGTAGATGTTAGTTGCTTCATATATAAATTGCTGCATTCATGATGGACAACTTGTGATTTTTTTTTTTTGGCAGTAACCTTTGTGAGATGTGACTGTTATTAAAGCATAACTTAACTTTTGGACAACTTTTTTGATTTTCTGACAGCAAAGTATATTACAGAATTTATTAGACACAAATACTAACAAATTTGGTCTCCTTTCTGTGAAATCCTGCATCTCTTTATTCTTCCCTTGATTCTGTATTGAGAGCTGCTCCTGCCTCTTGCTGAGTAACTGTGTATGGAGTACGGGGCTCTGTAATATGTAGAGAAAATGAGGGTCTCTTGCGTTTTAAAATGAAGAAATGTTCTTTTGGTGTCACATGAAAGAGGATTCTCCTCTTTTATATGACATTGAGGGATACTGGGATATTTTTATCATATATATTATGCAGCTGCATATAAATATACGAATATCGACTGTTTTCAACCAGTGATATCTCTGGAAATAATATAGATAGCAGCTCAGTGTCATACAAAAGAAGAGAATCTGCTCTTTCATATGACACCAAAAGCAAGTTTCTACCTTTTATAATGACAGAGTTTGAAGTGACCCTCCCCCCATCCTCATTTTCTCTACATATTACACAGCCCGTACTCCATACACAGTTACTTCGTGAGAGGCAGGGGCAGCTCTCAGTACAGAAGCAAGGGAAAGAATAAAGAGATGCAGGATTTCACAAAAAGGAGACCAAATTTGTTAGTCTATTACAAAATGTATTAATGACACAAATACTGTCAGAAAATCAAAAGTTGTCCAAACATTGTTACGCTTTAATAACATTGTCACATCTCACAAAGGTTACATCAGAAACTTTCCACAATCCATTAACAGAACATATACTTATAATATCCCTTTCAAGATAGGCATACAGCCACTTCTAATCTGTCACCAAATCACAACATACTTCCTCAGAATTCCATAGTCTGTGTGCCTAAGCCTTCATACAGATTGGAGCAGAGGTGATGGGACTGACTATCTTGTGGATATGGCGGCCTCTTGACTCTCCCATGACAGATGATGTTAGGGAAGAGAAAATAAAGGATATTTTTAAGTGTTTAATATAATTTGCTCTACACATAAAAAAAGAATCAAAAGTTACAGTTCAACCATCCCCCTGACCCTGCTCCTGTGCTCCACTGATTGACTGGGGACTTTACCTTCTACCACGTTTTGTGCCCTCTTTTGGTCCTTGTGACATGTAACGTGTTTACTTTTATGTGCATTATAGTGAAGGGGGATGATTTGACTCTTCACACACTATATATAATATTGTCAGCTTTTAGTGGGCTTGAAACAGTGATCATTAGATCACTTGTACCATAGACTATGGTAAAATTCTTGCATAACTATTGGAGCCTCGCAGACAGGCCTCAAGAGTTATGTACTGTGGCAGGCTTGGAAGATGTGAGTAGGCTCCCAAGCTGCTTTTTTGTAAGTTGAGTGGGGGTGTGCAAGCAACATCTGACCGTGGCACCTGAGGGGTTAAGTGTCTGTGATCAGAGCAGGCATTATCGCCCCCAGTCTCTGCTGTGTGAAGGCAGAGCACCTGATGTGGGTACCATGTTTAAATTTATGGTAGATTATGGTAGATGTAGGGGAAAATCAAATTAGACGATTCTATAAAAAACAAAAAAAAATAGTAGTAATACTCTGGGTGAATTAATCACCCAGCTCTAATTTCACCTCAGGTCTATAAGAAGAGAATTCTGTCACTTAAAGGTTTCACCACCTTTCCTCTATCTGTTTGCATTTTCTTTAATAGAAAATAAATATATATATTACATAGTATGTGAAAAGATTTGGATGTGTTGGTCAGAAATGTATGAAACAATGTTGTAGATCCTTTATGTGGGTTTGTGGGGATATTGGGGTGCAGAGCGTTGTGAAAGGATACTGTGTGATGTCTGTTGATATTGTATATGGTGGTTGATATCCTATATTTACCCTGGTAAGTGCCCTGCATATATGATTTACATTGATTTTACTGATAACACTACTACCACATTTGTTTTGTTGTAACTGGGGCATACTCCATGTTCATTAGAATGGGATGCCATAAAAGCTTTTTTAGGTGTCCTAATGCATTGTCCATAGTGTATTTTACTTTTATTTCATTTTAACTTTCTCTTTAAAATGTGCATTATGGTTACTGTTTGTAATCCATTGTAGGACAGATCTAAAAGGCACCTTATGGACCCCACTGACTTGGCTGACTTTTTACATGCTCCTTTGTTTCCCACAGAACTGTACGAGCATCTGAAGGACCATTGTACAAAGGAGTTTGTAAATCCTTCTC
Organism: Leptodactylus fallax; assembly: GCA_947044405.1. NCBI lineage: Eukaryota > Metazoa > Chordata > Amphibia > Anura > Leptodactylidae > Leptodactylus > Leptodactylus fallax. Next base: position 8,933,805 of record CAMRHE010000016.1, read on the forward strand.
CCGATCTAAAGGCCATGGCTTCATAACACCTGAAGATGGAGGACCAGATATCTTCGTACACATTTCTGAGTAAGTAACCTTCCTCCATACGGAATGTGAGACATGTATCATCTGAGCACGTGTATAGTCATACATTATACAGTGGTTAACTTGACACCTTCATTGGTCATCTTTTATCTTCTAAAGGCATTATGGGAGATTGGACTTTTAAGGCTTGTTCTGCTTCAGTGCCAGTTGCCGCATTACCATTAATTATTAGCTTTGGACTTGCTGACTAGTCTAAGATTGATAGCTCTTCTTTAAGTCCTGTAAGCCCGGGAAGCTGAAGCCTATTATATCTGTTTAATGATGGATCCACATCAATTATGTATAAGGTCATAAACCTCCATTTGTTGTTGTTCCCACTATTTCATGTAGTATAAAGATTCTGTCTATATACTTCATTGTCAAGTAGGGAATGAAACCTCATCATTTTTTTTTTTTAGCTTTTCTTTGATTGTGTTTAAAAAAAACAAACAAAAAAACAAAAAAAAAAATCACAGCAGAAATCTGTATTCATATTAATACTGAGTCACTGTGAGGGGGCTTGTAGCACCGAGAAGCTTGGTTGTGATATTCTAAAGCTTGAGAATCTTCTATGTGTTATAGAAGCAGAGCCATCAGCAGAGAAGTCAAGTCTGAGGGTAGGAACCGCAGATAAAACTCCCAAAGCTAAACCATATCTTTAAGTGCCTGTGTCTCCACTTCTGTTGCATATTACAAACCTGGTTCTAGGTGCTACAGAGCCCAACATATTGGCATCTGAAGTGATTTCCACCCCCCACCCTCCCTTTTAACTGTCTGCCATTCATAAGGATTTAAGGATTTATAACATAATTTGACCAAGAATAAAAGTTATCTTTAAAAAAAAAAAAAAAAGTCCAGAGGAATAGGAACTAAAAAGAATTATGGGCTGATCTATCTATCTATCTATCTATCTATCTATCTATCTATCTATATATTAGTGAAGCTTGTCCAAAGGGGTTGACCTGACCACAGGATAGGTCATTAATATGTGATCTGTTATAGCAGCGGATGAGGACCATGTGCCGAATCTTCTACACAATTAATAGGTGCAGCGCTGCAATGCCCCAGAACCCCTATACAGTGGACGGGGGTGCTGCACCACTGCTATTAGTTAAATAGAAGAGGCGGCTTTTGTACGCTCTGTCCACTGCTGTAATTTCTGCCACCTAGAAGCTGGCAGTGCAGCTTATCTGTGCAGGGTCTGAGCTTCTGACCCCACAGATCACATACTGAAGATCTGTCCTTTTCGGGCCAGACAACCCCTTTTAAAGGGGTTGCCCAGGATTAGAAAAGCATGGCTGAAGTAAAAACAGTTCTACTCCTGTGTACAGGTTGGTGCAGCTCAGCCCCATTCATTGGAGCTGAGATGCATTACTATGGACATGTGTGGCACTCTTTCTTGATAAAAGCAACCATGTTTTTCTACCACAACTGGTGTTTACCACCTTAAGAGCTTATTCATACAATGTGTTATACAGACTGTCTTATGGTTGCAAATTCAGTCCTGATTGTGGGATCAAATACCTGAATTAACACCATAATAGGCTTCTATGATGCTACAAGTTTAGGACGTCGACTCGGGACAGAATTTGCAGTTGTAATATTGTTTGGATAATACAGCCATATAAGGAAGGTGAGTGAGACCGTTTTTAATTTTCTGTATCCATATCCAGTAACAACTTGCGCATGTACCTATGTCTTTTTGTAACACCTTAAACATAAAGGTAACCTTTACTAGGCCTCACTAGATACAGATACTGAATGGCCTCCATTGTAGATTGTTAAACATTCTGGACAATAAAACGCAGCACCATGTCAGACTCTCTGAGAGGAATCTGATTGATTTTAAGCCTTCTACCTTCTACCTTCAATATCCCTTTTTAGATCAAGTCATCCCTATCAGGAGGTTTAAGGCTGTAATATAATATTTATAGAGGAAGAAAAATGTCTTGCTATTATTACCCCTATTTTAAGGGAAAACACAAACTTGAGGATAATCCTCAAAGGCTTATACAATTTTGCCATTTCGCTGAAGAGATGGGAATAAGTGCTCCCTATCCCAACAGTAGGGCAGGACTTACAGGAATTGGCGAGCAGTACTGCTCTACACTGTACTTCCATATAGGATAATGGGAGCTACCATAATAGCATAGCCGAGCTATCCAGTTTCCATAACTTTAGTTATAGAAACAGCGTAGCTAAATGTGCTACACAGATCGCCTTCTCCTCTATATTGGAGTAAGCAGCCCAATGGGTCAGGACCTGGGAGCAAGTTATTCTCCTCTTCAGCGATTTGCCAAATGGGAATAACCTTTTAAGTTTGGGGGGTGGAATCTATTTTCATTTTTGGGCCATATTGCCAGCGCTAGCCATAACGATCACTATCTGATATAAAATGATATGCACTAAATAATTGCTTCCCTACCTAGCCAGTATATAGTAGGGTCTGCAAGTCTAGCCTGTGTGAATAAGGTTCTGTCTTTCTGCACATTCATTTTTGTAAGGACTTCTTTATGTAGTGCTGTGTGGAAACCACATATTTAGCTCCAAAATTGGAATGGTCTTAGATACTGAAACCTTTATCCTTTGTGCAATGAGTTTACAGCATTCCATTTTGAGGAAGATAAAGTATACAGCTTCTGCACACAGCCAGGGCCGGCTCCAGGTTTGAGTGGGCTTTTAGACCAACTCATGTGTACTGCAGCAAAAAAAACCTCCGATTTTGAATGTGTAAAAAAAAAAAAAAAAAAAAAAAAAAAAAAACCAAAATGTATTTATTTTTCCATTTCATACAAATAAATAGAACCTGTTCAGACGTCGGAAAGTACGGAGGAATTTGAGGCGGACATCTTGGTTGGATTCCTCTTTTTCTGTCCCCTGGTTCGCGGTGCAGACCATCAGTATTCCATTGTGGCTTTCTACCACTGAAATGAATGGGCCTAATCAGTGGGGAATCTCAAGCTGTGTGAGGCAGAATTTAGAGCAAAATGAGTGCCAGATTGGGTTGCTTAAATGGGGCCTGATACTGTTAACCGTGCAATGAACGCTTTTTGTGTTTATACAGGGGACTGTATATAGTAAATTATGTACACACACACACGGGGTGTGTGTGTGTGTGTGTGTGTGTGTGTGTGTGTGTGTGTGTGTGTGTGTGTAATACATATACACACAAGACAGAACATACCTGGAGCAGAGTCTGGGATTGATTACACTGGTCTGCCACAGCTCAGTGTAATCTATCCCTGCAGTACAAGAATCCAGGAGGAGGAAGCGGTTGGCCTGCATGGACACTCGGCAAGTAAGTGCGGGGGAGACAAAGTGAGGCAGTCGGCAGTTGAGTGGGCCCCTCAGGAGCTTAGGGCCCCTGGCACTTGCCTGGGTTTATCGGGTGCTGACGCTGGCCCCGTGCACAGCCATTACACTTCAAAACCTCATTCACACAGAAGTATTCTGCAAATGTATTTATTGGTAAGGCAATAGCAGAAGTGAGTCCAAAATGCAGAATTTAATTAAATTTTAATGTTTGTCTTACCGATGACCATAATACAGTTGCATTTAAGAGAATTTTTATTAAGAAACTTTTTTTTACCTTGACAGTATTGAAGGAGAATATGTCCCTGTGGAAGGTGATGAAGTAACTTTCAAAATCTGCACCATTCCTCCAAAAAATGAGAAAAAGCAGGCTGTGGATGTAGTGATAACCCATCTAGCACCAGGAACGAAGCACGAAACATGGTCTGGACATATCATCACTTCTTAGATCCATAGAACCAGCACTGTGTGTTTTATTTTTTTTAACCATAACATTCATTCTTTTCTTCGCCATAAAGCTATAAACATTCCCACCATGGATGCACTGGATTCTACGTTTTATGGTGTCTCAGCACACTGCCTTATTTTCCATAGAATTGTATTATGTAAAATTTAATATATAAGTCTTAGGGGTTGTAGTATATGCCCCCTATGATGAAACTTCACGTACCTAACACTTTTCTCCAGTCAAGTCCAATCCAGAAGGTTGATTTATAAAGACTTTCATGGGTAGAAATAAATATAGCAGCATTTAAGAAGTAAACAAAACGTAGTACCACACTTATAGCTTGGTTGTTTTTTTTCACCTCATACTGTTTACCATGCACAAAAATAAGTGATGTGCATCAGTGACTTAGAGTGCTATTTTGATGCATACTGAGTAACATAGGAGTGTGTAACTGTTTTACAATATGTTGTCTTCAATAAGTTACATTTTATGTAATAAAGGTCTGTATAAATATAAGGATTTGGACTCAGAGGTTTCATTTAGCTGAAGTTAAAACGTCTAAACTGATATTTCAGGTTGTCTTACAGGTGCTGTAACACTTTGACGGTGCCAAGTGACTGGGTGAGAATCCGCAAACACATTTCGCTGTATAATAAACCACTCCAGCAATCTTTAGCACATGCATCACTTTTTTGCAGTAGATTATGCAAATCATTTTCCTGTGTTTGTACTTGAGTCTCCCTCTCAGATAGCATTCTTTTTTTTTTTTTTTTTTTTATATAGCCAGTTATGTGCATGTAGAGGCTTTATAGAGCACATTAGCCATAATGTCTAATAATAAAGATTATAACCTCTATAGTCTGTACCACACACCAGATATTTTAAACTTACTGTTTGGAAGGGAGTCTGTCACCAGAACCCAGTAGATCTAGCCAGCCCCACAGATGGGTTAGGCCTCATACACAACTGTAGTTTTTATCCGCATTTGCAGATAAAAGTACAGACCCATTCATTTCTATGGGTCCAGACACGCAACTGAAATTTTTGCAGCCATGTCCGTGCCGTATTGAAGGACTACAAATTATGAAACACGTCCTATTTTTGGCTGCATTTGCCCTACGGAACAGAGTAGGGGATCATACAAGTCTTTTTGCGGATCTGTGATTGTGGATGACATGCAAACAGGTCTTTTGTGGATCAGTATTTGCAGACAGTAAAAACCACTACGGTTGTGTGAATCAGACTCACTTTAAAGTTGTGAGTGTATACAGATTAAAGGTTTTTCTGGGATCAGAATACTGATGGCCTCTCACTAGAAAAGATAATCACTATCCAATGGTGGTGGTTCAACACAATGGGCAAACCCATTGATCTGTCCACCTGCATGCCGTCTGTTTAGTAGTGGTTGTGCAGAGTATTGCAGCTTCATCCTGTTCCCTTTAATGGGAATAAACTGTAATATCTTCCACCACCACTACTAAGGCCCCATGCAGTGCAAGTTGAGGAAGGTTACAATGCTCTGTTATGTGGAATATGGTGCATGTCCTATCAAGTGCCTTGACAGCGGATTATCACTTTTCACCTTGGTTGTGTGAATGTAGCTTAAGGCCCCACATACTGAAATGCAGCTAGAAAACACAATTTTTTTTCCCACAGGATTTTTCATTGAGTTTTTGCTGTTTTTTTTTTTTTTTTTCCTTCTCCTATTAAACCTATAGGGAAACCGCTGGCGATTCTGCATCTTATATTAACATGCTGCATTTTTGAAAAAGCAGTTTTTCTGTGGCTTTTTTCTGCAATGTGTAGATGAGATTAACCAAAATCTCATTCACTTTGCTGGTACTGCAAAATTTAGTTTTTGCGTTTCTGCAGCCAAAAAATGCTGCGTTTCCACAACGTGAGGCATTAGGAAGACTGAGGCCCCACATTGTGGAAACACAGTTTTTTTTTTTTGTTGCAGATTTTGCTGTGTTGTATTTTGAGCCAAAGCCAAGAACGGCTACAAAAAGAATGGAAAATATATAAGAAGTGCTTATACTTCTCCCTTGTGCTCAATCCACTCATGGCTTTGGCTCCAAAAACCGCAGCAAAATCTGTAACAAAAAAAAAACTGCATTTCTGCAACGTGGGGCATCAGCCTAAAAGGGGTTTTCCTATTATATATGTATTTCCTATATGTCTGATAGGTGCAGATTCCAGAAGTGGGACTACCACCAATCTCTAAAATGACTCGCCCTACCCTGCTACTTACTTGGCCGCACCAACATTAAGACTTTTTAGCTTGATTCTGCAGGAGTTATGGAATCTGCATAACTCAGAGCTACGGTGTTACTGTACATAGCTGAACCATACCTGAAAGTCTTCCCAACGTGGTTGCGGTTAGGTAAGTAGCAGCGCACGGAAGCTGGGGAAGTTCATATTAGGGATGGGTACATGTTCCAGAGGTGGGATCCGCACCTATCACATATTTGACAGATTCTGTGAATATGCCATAAATGTCTTGTGGGAAAACAACAATTAAATCTGAATCTCTAACCATAAATCTATATAATAATTTTTTATTTATATAGCGCCAACATATTCTGCAGCACTGTACAACTTGTAGGGTTCAAGTACTGAAAAAAAGATACATTACAAAGAAAGTCAATTCACACACTGGGACTGAGCTGGTCACATAATATAAAGCTATTACCATTTATATTAGAACTAACTATATGGTTTAGTGTCCCTCATAGTGGTGCAAGAATGTGCAGAGCTGTAGTTTAAATCAGAATATTCATCTGATACAGCACGGGTTCTTAGAAACAATACAACTCTACGTGCCAGCAGAATGTGCAGAGTCACAGGCTGAAGAACATGGCTCAGATACAGAAAGGCATAAAGCACACTGGCATCTAGCTAAGACCATCAGAAAGGTTATCTTGGTATATGGACGTATTTTCACATTGAGGTCATTTTTTTGATAGAAAACTTGAGTGCAACATAGGACTACATTATATGTACACGATGCCCTCAATGGCAGCTTTCATATATAAAAAGCATTGCATGCTTCGCATACTAACCACACTACTTATGTGCGCAGTCATTTGGGACAGCTTTTCTTCTAAAGTTAGGGCAACACAACAACTTTGAGCGGCTTGCCCTGCAACTCCTTCACAAATGTAAATAAATGGAGACATATCGTGACACCAAGCTTACTGCGATTTCTAGTTGCAAAATGATCAAGTGCTGTTAGATTTTTCTGTAGCACCCTCTGGGTCACAATGGCAATCTTTGGGTGCACAACGGCCAAAGTACAGTTCTATGGTAATAGTATCCAACTAGATATAGCTTAGAAAACTTGGACTGTGTTCAACAAAATGTTAAGTTTGTCATTAATAAAAATTCACACACACTTTAGAAAGTAATAGATGAAAAATATTTTATTCATACTATTTGACCTCTAATAAAATGTAACTTAAAACATTTCCTTCTCTAAACCCATCTTACAATTTATACATGAGTACACTATATATTTAATGTTGAGTGACTTTGTAAATACATTATCTTTTTACTGGCCTTTTCTATTAGACATTCAGAGCTGCATTTACAATTCTGCCAATTCCTCTTGGAAACAATGGTCAAGCTTAGCTGTGGACAGGCACGTTTTACACTATATCCAATCAGTACCATGCCTGATGTAAAGATAACATTTCACAGAAGGTAGTTGGTCACCAAGGAAAAGTTCTGGATCTAGTTTGGGCTAAAGTTTTTTTTGACCTGCTAGACGTGTGGGTGTGGCTTAAATGTGCCATGATGAGCCAAAAAAAGGCCATGAAATGTTTCTTATAGACTTCTCCATACAGCTTGAAAAACACCAGCGAAAATGGTTTTAAATGTTATGAAATAAAATATGCTTAAAAAAAAAAAAAAAAAAAAAAAGCTTGAAACTTGGAGTCTTTCTTGCCAGTGTGTAGAAACGCTGAAAACAATTGTGTGTGTGTGTGTGTGTGTGTGTTTTAGAGCATCTCTTTAACTAAGAACTGGTTTTGCTTGTCTATGAACTGGTGTCTTCACTTAACCAATTCCTTACCTATGAGGTTAATGCAGTCAATATGCTTGTAGATAATATACTTTAGCTTTGAAGATTGTTTCCTTGACTCCTGTTAATTCATTGTAAGGTTATAAACAAGACTTTTGCTTACACAACACAACCTGTTTACATGGAGAATTCTGCCTGCCACTGTTTCCAATGGGAGGGAGAGATCGGACCAGGATGCTTGAAAAAAAAAAAAAAAAAAAGCACCCTGCTCAATCTTGCCCTGGATTCTTCTGGGCCTAAGCTGCAGCGCTAAGTTGCAGGCGGCTTTGGGCCCAAAAATGAAGAGGAATTTGAAGTGGATGTCTGCCTGAAATTCCTCTTCATTTTCTGACTTCTGAACAGGGCCTTACAATCAACATCACTTCCTCTGTGCAAATCTACTGGCCGATACCGTTACTAGTTGCTGGCCCTATACACTTCACATGACATTAGGTGGGTACTGTGAAACTACCATGATACAAGCACCTTAAAATGGATCGAGTCCAGCGATATGCATCATGATTCATCCCCTGAGGAAGCTGCTATATATAGTGATACACATGGGGATCTTGTGGATGGCACAAAACGTGGTCCCCTCTGATGTGAGTACGTACCTTTAGCAATTGCAGATTCTAACTAAATGTCACAGTATTAGGATGTGATTTATCTGAGATTTTTCTTTTGCATATATGCTTCAGATACACGCATACATTATACTGTTATCCCTCTTTATTTGGGTTGAATTCATTTTTACGTGATGATTGCAGTTTATATCTATATACAATCCATTTAAGGCTGAGGCCCCACATTGCGGAAACGCAGCTTTTTTTGCTGTGGTTTTTTTGAGCCAAAGCCAGGAGTGGTTTGAGCAGAAGGTAGAAGTATAAGAGCTTCCTATATATTTCCCATTCCTTTAATAGCCATTCTTAACTTTGGCTCAAAGCACAGCAAAATCTGCAAAAACCAGGGACTAAAAGTCCCCCTAAAGCCACCTTGTGAATGTAGCACTAATGTCTAATAGGTAAAATGATGACCTGGCTCCCTAATTCTCTGCGTATATGTGAATGATCATGTGGCCTTTCCTATCTCAGTGTAGAGGTTGCTGAATTCTTAACATTCTCAAAGGACACACGGTCACAGCATAGAGAAGGAGGATGAAATGACAGATCAGTGAGAAGTGTCTGTTTCTATACCGCACAAGACCTATACATTCAAAATGGCTGACTAGCTATAATTTCCTGTTTTCAGTTATTATAGGAAATGCAGCTCTGGGGCATAAACTACTATTAAAACAAATTGTGCAAACAAAAACAGGTCTCATCTTTACAGATTTCTGATATAGTGGTTGACGGAAATGTATTGAGATGAGGGGACACCACTGATATGGCGGACTGATCCAGGCAATATACTATAGATGGAAAGTCACAAAATAACATTCTAATATACAGTTGTGCTAAAGTTTACATAGCCTGGCAAATTTTTAGTTTTTTTGGCCTTTTTTCAGAGAATATAAATGATAACACAAAAACTTTTTCTCCACTCATGGTTAGTGATTGTGGTTTTTCTCTTTTTAAATCATAATGATCCTGTTCAAAAGTTCACATACCCCAGTTCTTAATACCGTGTATTGCCCCCTCTAACATCAATGACAGCTTGAAGCCTTTTGTGGTAGTTGTGGATGAGGCTCTTTATTTTCTCAGATGGTAAAACTGCCCATTCTTCTTGGCAAAAAGTCTCCAGTTCCTGTAAATTCCTGGGCTGTCTTGCATGTACTGCGCGCTTGAGATCTCCCCAGAGTGGCTCAATGATATTGAGGTCAGGAGACTGAGATGGCCACTCCAGAACCTTCACTTTCTTCTGCTGTAGCCAATGACAGGTCTACTTGGCCTTGTGTTTTGGATCGTTGTCATGTTGGAACATCCAAGTACGTCCCATGCGCAGCTTCCTGGCTGATGAGTGCAAATTTGCCTCCAGTATTTGCTGATAACGTGCTGCATTCATCTTTCCTTCAACTTTGACCAAGTTACCTGTGCCTTTGAAGCTTACTCCTCATCAGTGAGCTACCTCCGTGCTTTACAGTAGGAATGGTGTTCCTTTCATCATAGGCCTTGTTGACACCTCTCCAAATGTAAAGTTTATGGTTGTGGCCAAAAAGTTCGCTTTTTGTCTCATCACTCCAAATTACCGTGTTCCAGAAGTTTTGAGGCTTGTCTCTGTGCTGTTTGGCGTATTGAAGGCGAGATTCTTTGTGGCATTTGCACAGTAATGTCTTTCTTCTGGCAACTTGACCATGCAGCCCATTTTTCTTCAAGTGCCTCCTTATTGTGCATCTTGAAAGCGCCACACCGATAGTTTTCAGAGAGTCCTGTATTTCAGTTGATGTTATGTTTGGGTTTTTCTTTGCATCCCGCACAATTTTCCAGGCAGTAGTGGCCGAAATTTTGGTTGGTCTACCTGACCGTGGTTTGGTTTTTACAGAGCCCCTGAGTTTCCATTTGTTAATCACAGTTTGAACACTGCTGACTGGCATTATCAATTCCTTGGATATCTTTTTGTATCCCTTTCGTGTTTTATACAGTTAAACTACCTTTTCCCGTAGATCCGTGGACAATTCTTTTGCTTTCCCCATGACTCACAATCCAGAAACGTCAGTGGCTGGAGGAAAGATGCAACAGTCTGTCTGGATCCCAGAAACTCACTCAGCTTTTATGCACACACAGTGAATACAAGCAAACAGGTCACAGATGAGGATGTTACCTTTAGTAGCCATTCAAACCCCTTTCTGTCAACTTCTGGGCATGTTATCAGGCCAAAATCACCAGGGTATGTGAACTTTTGAACAGGGTCATTTTGAGGTTTTTGGTTGTCATTATGATTTAAAAAGAGAAAACACAGAAGTTTTAATAAATGGCTTCAACCAACCTCTAACCATGAGTGGAGAAAAAGTTTTTGTGTTATCATTCATATTCTTTGAAATACAGGCCCAAAAACCCTGCTGGGGTATGTAAACTTTTTGGCACAACTGTATTTGGCTTGAAAAGAGTAACCTTGCATAATCTTGGGTACCAATCACTAAAATCCATCACCATTTCTATTAGTCCTGATTTCCAATCCAATGTCCCAGTACAGTATTCCAGCATTTACACCTTTGATGCAAACCAATCAAGTAAGTTCTTTACTGGAAGAATAACTCTGTGCAAATTCTGTTTGTGTCTTCAGGCGATGTCACAGAATGACCAATTGTTCTTGGGTCTGTGTAGATTTCATAGTCATTACCACCCTGAGAACAAAGCCACAGATAAGTCAAAATATTCTCGCTTCCTAGTTCCGGACTCTTTCTATTCTTTGTCAATTGTATTGTGTATGGTGTGCAGCTAGTATTACATGTTAATACATTATCGTATAGCTATTATATTGATTATAATCGCTCAGCTAGTGGGAAGCCATCATCTATGTATAACTAACACTTCGGGGAAACCTATAGACCCAGGATGTTGAGCAGCAAGCCATCAAGTCAAAGCTTTTCTTATTCCCATCTTCTGCCCATGCTAAGATGGGTTTCCCCTCATTATCATATTGTAAGGAGGACTGACTAATACTCTGAATGTCACTTTGAGCATCAATTGCAAGTATACAGGAAAGCTTAAGAATGTGATCTGCATATTAAGTATAAATAATCTCAAACAAGCCTTATAAAACAGTCCTATTTGGGTCTTAATGTCTAAGTATTTTTTTTTCCAAAGTCACATTCCAAGAGCAATACCTTTTTAGGATAAGGCCCCACGTAGCGAGCTGCAGCAAAAAAAACTGAGGAAAAGACCACGGTGGAAATGCATCACAATTTTTTCCGCAACATTTTTCACAGGGAAAACTCTGTGGACTTTCTATAACTATACAGAAAACACCAGCGTTGCTGTAGATTTAGCCAAAATCCCATCCACTTTGCAGGTAATGTAAAGTGCATCGTTTTTGCTGTAGCGTTTCCACTGCGGCCAAAATGTGGCATTTTTGCAATGTGGGGCCCCAGCCTTAATATTTTTTTCAATTGACGTATACAAGAGTTTTTTTTTCTTTTTTTTTTGCATGATGGGTTGTATTTTTCAATGGTACCATTATTATACAAATAGAATAGTTAAACAACCTAAATAAAAAATATTTGGTATAGAAGTGTTTCAAAATGTCTGAATTTAAAAAAAAAAAAAAAATAGCCCTCACACAAAGGTATACAAAGGAACTTTTGTTTAGTAAATATAAAAAGTATATAAATTTGAGATCACTATTCCTACTGACCCACAGAATAAGACTAGCATGTCATTCTACTGCACAGTGAATGACCCAAAAACAATGATGGAATGGTGGGGGTTTGTTTTTATCCTATTTCACCCAACAATTAAAAATAAATAAATAAATACAACTTGTCCTCCAAATAATAAGTCCTTATCTGACTATGTCAACAGCATATTAGTTATGGCTCATGGAAGGCAAGGATGAGAAAAAAAAAAGTTAAATACTATACTAATCTAGTATAAAACAATACTTAGTAAAGAGGGCCTTTCATCAACTCCACTTCTTTGCATCCTTTAATAGTTGTTACTCCCTCAGATTCTGGGACAGCACTTAGTGTTGGTGTCTAATATGCTAATTAGGTTCTGTCACGTGGGTGGTCCTGGGTTAGAGCAGACAATGTTGGACCACCCACCTGACAGAGAGCCTAATTAGCATTCTGGCTGCTGAAACTAACAGCACTGATTGCTTAGAGGGGGGCTGGAGAAAAAAAATTCCAACTGCACTGGAATCAATGGAACAGCGGCTATTAACCCCTTAAGGACACAGCCATTTTTCGTTTTTGCATTTTCATTTTTCCCTCCCCACATTCCAAGAGCCATAACTTTTTCATTTTTCAGTTCACAGACTCACATGATGGCTTCAGTTTGCGAAACAAATTGTACTTTGTAATGACACGATTCAATATGCTGTGCAATGTACTAGGAAGCTGGAAAAAATTCAGAATGAGGTGTAAGTGGAGAAAAAATGCATTTGTGCCAATTTCATTTGGGTTTAATTTTTACGGTGTTCACTGTGCGGTAAAAGTGACATGGTACCTGCATTCTGCGGGTCAGTACAAACTCTGCGATACCAAATTTATATAGTATTTGTAATGTTTTGATATCTTTTTAAGAAATGAAAAGCTGTGCAAAATAGAAAAATTTTTGTTTCACCAGATTGTGACACCTGTAACTTTTTCATATTTACATGTATGGAGCTGGGTAAGGCGTCTTTTTATGCAGGACAAGATGACGTTTTTACTGATATCATTTGGGGAAAGATCTGATGGTTTGATCACTTTTTATTCAATTTCTTATAGGAGGCAAAGTGTTGAAAAAAGGCTATTTGGCTATTTTGATTTTTTCACCGCTACGCCGTTCACTGTATGGGAGAAATATTTTAATAGTTCGGGCATTTTGGAGCACGGGGACACCTAATGTGTTTATATTTACTTTTGTTTATTTTTATATGTGATCTAGGGAAAGGGGGGGTGATTTGAACTTATGTTTTTTATACTTTTTAAAACTAATTTTTCCTCTTCTTTTACTTTTATCATCAGACCCCCTAAGGACCTTGAAACCTAGGGGGTCTGATCGCTCATACTATTCACTGCAATACTACTGTATCGCAGTGAATAGTAAAATACCTTCACTTCTATTAGACGCTGCCTCTGGCAGCGTGCAATAGATGTAATGCAATGATAAGCCTGGGAGCCGTCAATAGGCTCCCAGCTGTCATGGCAACAGATCGCCGCCCTACGATGACGTTCAGGAGGGTGGCAATTGGTGAAAAATGGTGTCGCCTGCACGGTTTAGACGTCACGGTCCCGTTTGACCGCGGCATCTAAAGGGTTAACAGCCGCAATCGGTGCAGGTACTGATCACTGCTGCTGTTAGCGGCAGGTCCTGGCTGTATTACACAGCCAGCACCTGCCGTGTATGGAGATAGCTCAGCTCCTGAGCTGTCTCCATACACCCCTTTACACCCAATCATGTACATGTACGTGAAATAGGGTTAAGGGGTTAAAGGATGCAAAGAGGTGGAGGCGGTGAAAGGTCCTCTTCACATCAGTGGTGGGCCAATGTCATTCACCATTTTCATACTTTAAAGTCAGGAAAAACAAAATGCTGCATAGGAATAGTGTGACATGTAGACTATGTAATCCTGTCTCCATCTACTGGCCATTTAAGTCATTTACTTTTTATTACACATTAACCTAAACAACAATGTGCCTTTTACAATTTTTTTTTAGCATTAGCACATTTATATAACACCATAACTATTATTTAGCAACTTGAAACTATGGCCCTGAGCAGTGGAGTGAGGTAACATAGATAAACGTATAGAAACAAAGACTAATACTGAATACTCACAGGCATTGTTTTATCTCCAAAGAAGTGAGTTTGGGAGAATGCCTCCTTTTCAAGAATTCCTAGGCAGTACGTTTTGTCCCAGCCATTGGGAAACACATCAAAGCTGATCTGACCACCTATTCATAGAAAACAATTGTTTAGGTTGAGACAATCTAAAAGGAAACTGTTATTGTTGACGGCCTTGTTCAGGTGAATTCTGCTGAATGATTTCACTGCAGGGCCTGAAGGCAAGTACTTCAATACCATACCTATTGAAAATGTCAGGCCTTTTCCATCAAACTCCTTACGCAAATCTGCAACAAACTTGTCTCGGAAGTGTTCTTTCTAAGCAAGGGGGAAAGAAAAAAACAACTTACTAGCATTTATCAAAGCAAACTGAGGACATTTAATAATTTTAAAATACTGGGTCATAGACCTAAATAGACACCACAACTTTAAGGCTAAGGCCTCATGTAGTGAAATGCAGCATTTTTTGCCCTGGCGTTTCTGCATCTTAAGGCTGAGGCTCCACATTGTGGAAATGCAGCTTTTTTTTTTTTTTGCAGATTTAGCTGCTGTTTTTGAGCCAAAGCCAGGGGTGGATTGAGCCAAAGGGAAAAGTATAAAGAACTTCCTATATATTAACCATTCCTTTTGAAGCCATTCTTGGCTTTGGCTCAAAAAACCACAGCAAAATCTGCAACAAAAAAAAAAAGCTCATCAATATGAGATCAGCAGGGTCCAACACCCAGGTTTCAGCTGTTCTCAGCAGCCACTATACAGAGAACAGAGCCAGAAACAGAGAGCTCTGGTCTCAATGTAGTGGCTGTGTTGAGTGACTGCAGATCAGCTCATATACAAGTGAATGGGAGATGATCTGCAGTCACTCAGAACAGTCACTACAGAGCTTTCTGTCTCCAGCTCTTTTCTCCATATAGTGGCTGCTGAGAACAGATCATCAGCATGGGTCCCAGATGTATCATCAATATCATTTGCCTGGAAAACTTACTTAACTATTCAAAAAAAAAAAGTGGCTTTTCACATGCATTATATGCATGTGCATGGGGGAACAGAGAGGTGGGGAGGATTGGTAGTTAGAAATGACTAATGTTTGGCCAACAGCAGTCTACTGTGTATGGCCACCATTAGAATATAAGTACACACCGCAGATTTGTCTCAGTTATTTCTTTAACTGAAAATCTGTACCAGACCTCTTTAATTTTGATGATTGAGCTAAGGCCTGGTTCACATCTGCATTCGGGTCCCCAACCACCAGTCCGCGGACCAGGCCGTTGGGGGTCTTTTGCCGGTCCGCGGGGCGGCAGGCTGGCCTGGGTAAACGCGGCTCCCGGCACATTATGCCAGGAGCCGTGGCTCCTAGCACAGCTAATGGCGGGGACCTGGTCTATAGTGTTGTACACCGAGGTCCCGCCAGCACGGTTCCGATCTACAACGCTGTTTAGAGTATAACCCCGCCCCCATATGGCCAAAGCCCCGCCCTAAACCAACTGCCCTGCTGGGCCGTGGTGACGAAAAGGTTGGGGACTGCTGTATTATAGTCTATGGGGGTCCGCGGGTTTCCCAGGTAAACCGCTTTTTTATGTGTATAGGTTTGCAGATGTGAACCGGGCCTTAGTGTGAATGAAATGATCTGCCCAATCATAGAGAGCACTGTATATTTATCTGATCAGCATAGGATAGGGAATCTACTGTAAATGTGGTTAACAGGTTGTGTTCAGTTTCTCTGTCAAAAAGAGCGAAAGGACGTGTTAGGAAGAGGCGTAAACCAATAGACACTAAGTGTTAACCTACTATATTCGACCCTGGACCATCAGGACAGCAGACATCTCCAGTTAAGCAAACATTTAACCTATCCACTAAAGTACAACACTAGGAAAGCAGACCTCATTCACACAACTATTGTAGACCATCCTGGAAGCTGGCATTATCTCCTTCACACTCCTAATCCACCAGAGATAGCAGAATGTTTTTGTATTTTATTTAGTCCAGAGAAAATGTAGTCTGAAAAATATTAGTTATTTTATTTTCATGTTTCCACCTACTTTATCCAATTCATAGAACTCAATGCGTTCCTCTTGGGTGCAGTTCCTTCCAATAGGACAGACATTCAGCATTCCATTACGAAATTCAACAAACGTTCCTCTGAAATTACAAAACAGGTAAATGTAAATGTTGTAAGCTTTACTTAGAAATATCTGCTTATTATGAATTATATTAGGAAATATGGACGTCATAGAGTAGGGTCACCTGTTAGAGGGCTTGGTATATCCATTGAAAATTATCCGTTCCATCTTTCAACATTGCAGGTGTAATTCTCACTATTCTAGTGAAACATTCCCTGCTCATGTACCATTAAACATGATATAAATATCTGCTGTGAGTACCAGGCTTCCCAGTAGGTGGCAGCACATGAAGCTGAGCATTACTAGTGCAGTAATCCCAGGATTTACGGATGTAGCAGAATTGCTAAACTGTTGCTATGTGATATCCTATCACAGAAGACAATATAAACAATGAAAAGTGTTTGAAAAATATTTTTCCAATTACTTTTCTTTTTTCTTTGTCGTCTTTGCTAAAATATCACACTGCAGCAGTTTAACCAATTGTAGAAGTTTGGGATAACCCTGCTACATCTGTACATTAATAATTTCAGAATGGAATTGCCCTAACCAGGCAAAACTTTCTATTACAAACCTTTTCTTTGGTAGTTTCAGTTTGGCAATATACGCCAGGCAGTAGTTGATTATTTCTTGTAATAAATCCTCTCCCAAGTGGGCATGGATGCTCTGTAACAATGAAAGCATATAGTAGCCATAAAACACCGTACAGAACGTTTTCCAAATAATACAATATTACCAATGTTATCTGGAAAGAACGGAGAATAGCAGCTGAATGTTCAGTGTACTGCAGCGGTCACCGTCCTGTAGCAAAACTACAAATCCCAGCTCTCTGAAACAGCACCCCCATTAGGTATATATTGCTTATAGTATACAAAAATGTATGCAAAGGATTTTTTTTTTGCCTGCCGTTTATTTAATCAGTTTAACAAATCTGCTGGGAGCATTCCAAGCTGATATATGTCAAACTGATAGAAATAACATGATATGAAAGAAGCCACAAGTCATATTCTACACAGGAGAACTTGCTCTGCCACATCAGAGAGCTGGGTAAAACATCAAAGTGAAGGTCAGAGTCTGTCCATATGAATCCCACAGCTTCAATCCTTGGGAGCTGGAGCAGAAAGATAACAGCTCACAGTGCATGTCAGAGAGAATATCATGAGGTCAAAGGAACTGCCCAAGGAGGTCAGAGACAGAATTGTGGCAAGGCACAGATCTGGCCAAGGTTACAAAAGAATTTCAGCAGCACTCAAGGTTCCTAAGAGCACAGTGGTCTCCATAATCCTTAAATGGAAGAAGTTTGGGACGACCAGAACTCTTCCTAGACCTGGCCGTCCAGCCAAACTGAGCAATCATGGGAGAAGAGCCTTGGTGAGAGAGGTAAAGAAGAACCCAAAGATCACTGTGGCTGAGCTCCAGAGATGCAGTAGGGAGATGAGAGAAAGTTCCACAAAGTCAACTATCACTGCAGCCCTCCACCAGTCAGGGCTTTATGGCAGAGTGGCCTGAAGGAAGCCTCTCCTCAGTGCAAGACATATGACAGCCCGCATAGAGTTTGCCAAAAAGGACTCCCAGACTATGAGAAATAAGATTCCCTGGTCTGATGAGACGAAGATTGAACTTTTTGTGCGTTAATTCTAAGCGGTATGTGTGGAGAAAACCAGGCACTGCTCATCACCTGCCCAATACAATCCCAACAGTGAGACATGGTGGTGGCAGCATCATGCTATGGGGGTGTTTTTCAGCTGCAGGGACAGGACACTGGTTGCAATTGAAGGAAAGATGAATGCGGCCAAGTACAGAGATATCCTGGAAGAAAACCTCTTCCAGTGTGCTCTGGACCTCAGACTGGGCCGAAGGTTCACCTTCCAACAAGACAATGACCCTAAGCACACAGACAAAATAACAAAGGAGTGGCTTCGGAACAACTCTGTGACCATTCTTGACTGGCCCAGCCAGAGCCCTGACCTCAACCCAATTGAACATCTCTGGAGAGACCTGAAAATGGCTGTCCACCAACGTTCACCATCCAACCTGACGGAACTGGAGAGGATCTGCAAGGAAGAATGGCAGAGGATCCCCAAATCCAGATGTGAAAAACTTGTTGCATCATTCCCATGAAGACTCATGGCTGTACTAGCTCAAAAGGAAGGGGCTTCTACTCAATACTGAGCAAAGGGTCTGAATACTTATGACCATGTGATATCTCAGTTTTTCTTTTTTAATAAATTTGCAAAAATATCTATATTTCTGTTTTTTTCTGTCAAGATGGGGTGCTGAGTGTACATTAATGAGGAATAAAATGAACTTTTTTGCTTTTAGCAAATGGCTGCAATGAAAAGAGTGAAAAATTTAAAGGGGTCTGAATACTTTCTGTACCCACTGTATGTCCCAGAGACATGTTACAAGCACAGAAGATCAAAACAACTACTAACCTGTTTGCAAAGAAACTTTCCATTCTTATACGCCACCAGGCCATTTTCAGCAAACACGTAGTCAAACTTTTCAACCACTGAAATGAAAACTTCGATTACATAGGAAATTGCCATGAACAGAGGGCAGAGAGTGAAGTCTGCATTATATACTGTATGTATATATTACACATGCTGAAGAGAGGAGAGATAACAGTAGACAGATGACATAGATTGATAGATATGTACACTAGATAGATACGATAGATAGTGTAGATAGCGAGAGATCCAAAGTTGGTTAGTTTATTTTACCATCATCTCCAAGCTGTTCTTTAATTTTCTCAAAATCTGATCCTCCAACAACTCCAACCTTCACTTTTTTTCTCAAATTCTGCAAAAACTCTGCCATGTCACTAGTGACTTTCTGAAATATAAGGTGTAGATATACCATAAGTACCCTTTATAATCCACTAATACCACCTGTATATCTATATATCACCTACTGTAGAAAATATTAGCCAATATAAAACAATATACCCCTGGAAATAACATCTGTAGAGGAGGCAGCCATCAGACAATCGCTCGGATACTTTATCTCGAGGAATCATAATGAATCTGGTTTGTTGTTCAGCAGGATCTTTTAACCCTTTGAACCCAGACCCCCGCAGCTTGTTACTACACAATGACACCGACATTGGTCAAAAGAAAAAACAATCACTGTCCCTTTTGTGCTGTGTCACCACAGTGACATCAGAGATCGGCACTCGTACCTGCAGCTTACACATGAGTAGCCTGACTGTGGTTATGTTGCTGTGTAGGCAACGGGGAAGACTTCTGATCCCTTCTGCTGCTATTGTAATACCTCAGTGAAAAAGGGACAGTGGTCAGGAGATCAGTCGCTGTCAGTGTCATTATTCAGCAGCAAGGAGGTAGTTTCCTGATGGTCCCATTAGTCATTTACTCCACACCTCCGTGGTATCTGTTTCAAAGAATTGTTCAGTTTACTTTAATAATTTAATAGAGCAGATAAATAAATACCCATGATGCTTTTCAACAACCAAAGGAATCCATTTGGATTAGGATCCTAAGCGTTTTGAAGCAGTGGTTGGTTCATTGAGCATGCATGAGAAAGGGTGGGGGGATGACACCCAAAACAAGACACATGACGTAACAATGTGCTCTCCCCACTACTCTTCAACATGCCAAGCATAAGCTGAGCAGTTATTTCTAGTGTATCAAGAGGGACCAGGAAGCAGAGGGGACTTGGGCAGCAGCACATCGGAGTGGTGGAAGGCTGGTGGGACAACTTCTGACATTTTTTTCTCTTATGGTGGTTCAGTAGCTTGCAGTTTGTAATGAGGGTGGGTTGACTGGCACAGGTCCATCATAAATCACTGGACAAAAAAGTCCCAACTTTTTCGTCAGTTGATTTCAATGAAAAAGAACAGACATCGAATGGACACCCCATTATAGTCAAACGGGTCCCTTGGGCTCTGCTACTTTTGCAGCTTGTTTGTCCATTCTCCAGGTCCTCCAACGGCCCAGAAAAACGGACACCCACTGCAGATGTGAACTATGCTTCAGTATTACCGTTAGGTCACGTTTAGAATTATGTCATAGGCAATGCAGCCATGGGTTATTTAGAAAATCTGCTTCTGGATTTTTTGTCAGTGGATCCACAGAGAGATTAGCCTGATTCACTGGAAATAATCCACAGCCACAATAAACATGCTGTAGATTAAAAAAAACACCCAAAAACACAGGATTGTACTGAGGTGACATCATCCTAACCACGTGAACACTGACTAACAAGAATTACTGCTTTCCCAGTCACAGATTTCTTTGTGAGCTTGATCCTATACACAGCAGCCAAGGTGAACAAGCAGAGCTGCAGTGTAAAGTATAGCAAAGGGAAAGATCAATAGCTAGACTCACAAGGTGGATTTTAGACTACCTTAGATTCGATGTAGACAATGCAGATAAGCTGTAGTCACTGATCAGCACAGAAATGAAAAGTAGCCAAAAGTGACTTTTTCTGTCACCTTCATCCTGGCATGCCTTGAGTAGCTGTAGTTTTTATGGCATGCTGGGACTTGTAGTCTCAAAATAATATAGCTCATAAAAGAACTGCATATTGTGAATGTCAGAGATTAAGTCATTGTACACTATAGAACATATGGGAGTATGATCAGCAATAAACCACCCCCCTACAGCACACATAATACAAACAGGACTTCCCAGCTGTAGAACTACAAATCTCAGCATGCCCTGCCGCACACAGAAGGATGAGATTTGCAGTTCCAGTCAGAGCTGGTCAGCTCCGGACATGATGGCGCAGTCTAGTACCTGCCTAGCGGCTGTCAGGGTGCCGTCCACATCAAACAAGCAGAGCACATCTTTTCCTTCCCCAGCCATAGCAGCGTCCACCGGTTTCCTTATGAATGAAGTGTCCACTCTCAGCTTCCGTCGTCCGGCCACATCACTATTTCCTGGTCACGTGAGCAGCTCTGTGGTTGATACTACAACTCCCACAAGCCCTGTTCGCACTGCATTCTGGGACGTATAGTTTGTACTAGCGTGTGTACTGGGGACAGGTACGTGCTTATTATATGTGAGGAGCGGTAGTATGGGGCAGGGGGGCAGGAAGGGCTGTCACTGTGAGCTATCAGCTCTGCTAAGTGCCAGCCTGCTGCAGGTCATGACCTTCAACATGAGAGAACGGGAAGGGAGTAAACTGCGCCCCCATGGGGTGAGCAGGTGGCATGCAGCATGCTGTGTGAATGTAAACCTTCTGCTGGACTTTTTTTTTATTTAATCATTTTGCTGCCTGGGGACAATTTTCGGTTTTCTTCTGACAAGTTGAACTAGACCCTGAAGTATAAAATAATCATTTCTGGCTATTCCCCATACACATGGTACTGAAAAGTTGAAATATATCCAGCGTCTTGCTCGGCATTCTATTCTCTGGCTCTATAAGCTGTTACACATGGTGTCCTATCTGTTTTTCTGCTTCTAATAGCTCCACCATTGCTGCAGCACATTTTACACTTCTCTCTGAGGCAGGGGGCGTGTAGAGTACAGAGCAGTTTGCTCCCATTCATTATTGCTACAATTGGTAGTTCTGCCAGGAGAAACTGTAAAATAGCAAACAAATAGACCACCCTGTAGGAGGTCTGGGACTGCAAATCTAGGTTATCATGCAGCTAAAAAGATCCCTGACGCAGAAAAAGAGAAACCTGAGCACAATAAGGAAAGCTGTCTGCTGTCTATGACATAACATCCCATTTGTAATAGCACAAGCAGCTACTCAGAAGTAAATACACTCATTTTGAGCAATGAGAATCTGCTGAATCCTCTATGTACAGTGTACAATGAAAGCTATGTGGAAGCAGGCAAAAGTGCAGAGGCTGTGAAGAGAGACATGCTCCACTCCCCTCCACGCGCTGTGTTCCTGACTTCAGCCTGCTGGTTATTACATGCGAATTTTCCTTAGTAACAGTGAGTGAACAGCAAATTAGTAAGAAGAGAGACACCTAGAGCTGGAAAATTTACAGAGTTTTTTTTAGGCAGAAAACAGCAATATTTTAAAGTGCAATATTATGACAGGATAGTGTGTTGGTTCATGATTGACCATTGGGAATGTGACTTGGGACCTAGACCAAGGTGTAGGGATGGAATGAGTACAAGGGACAGTAAAAAACTAGTATTCCATAAAGGCCTAACTTCGGAGATAAAGTCCTAGATGACTGATGCCCCAAGTGGAGGCTTATCCTAGTAAAGCCAGATCATAAAAGTTCCTGTCAAAAAATGTCTCAATGATACAACCATCCCGTCTTAAATATTTAATCTCAAATATGTGAGGCGCTTCAGGAAACAAAGAAAGTACAGTAATGGGATAGATTATATCAAGTTACCATCCATCCACAGGATACTAAGTTACTTGCTGATCATGGGGGTCTGCTAGGATCCCCATTGATCATGAGAACTGAGGTTCCCTGTAACCTTAAATGCATGAAGTGGCTGGTGTCATCTGCAGACTCTTCACTTCTGTGGGGCTGCTGGAGATGGCTGAGCGATCTGCTGCATTCAGACAGTGGAACAGGACCTTGATCTTGTGATCAGCATCATGAGAGGGATTAGGGACCACCATCAATCTGCAGGATACTGCCTATCCTTTGGATTTGGGGTAACTTAAACTAACCAGAATACCTCTTTAAGTGGAATCAAAAGATAATCTAATACGTGCATACTTACCAGTGTTTTTCAAGTAGGCTTCTGGAAAAGCAGTGTGCCCATACCCGTTTGGTATGGCCACTTTTCCCCTTTGGAGCATGACAAAACCCTTTTTTTGACCTGGTCAAGCCAGTGTGCTAGCCACGCTACTTTTACTAGATGTAACCATTCAGCATGTAAGGTGATAGAGAGCCCAGAGGAAGCACCAGCACAATTCTGCTGAGCTGGGAGATTTGCCCCCTCTTCCGGAAAGGTTGATTCTGGAAGGTCACCCCTAAACCAATAGTACATGTGAATATAAGAACATTTGTATGCAGAGAAAAACGCTGCTTTCTCCACTTATTTAGCTCTTGTCTAACTTCTATCTATGTAATGATGATATATGTAAGATATTACAATATTAGAGTGAAAGGATAAGTTTATTGGGGAAAACTGTACAATTGAAAAGAAGCTCTAGTGGCCTCTTGGGCTGCCTCTATCCTGGATACAAGATGAAATACAGTTGGATATGGAGGCATACAGGTTCCTTACAGTATCATGTGGCAGATTTGCCCATAGATGTTGCTGCTGGGCCTGTAGTTCTTGCTCACTCATAGGTTGCCTGAGACCCATCTGGTCTCATAAATGCTTGATTGGCAATAAATCTGGCGACTGGATAGGGGGACAGGCCAAGGAAGTGTTGTAATCTGGTGGAGATATTCCTGGGAAACTCTTGCTGTGTGTGGGCAAGCATTATACTGCTGAAAAATTTCCTGTTGGAATCCCTGCCATGAGAGGCAACAAACATGGATGCAGGGTGTCCTGCACATATTCTGAGCTGTTAGTGTCCCTTGTATAAGTATTAGGAGTTACTGACTATTGTATGCGATGACTCCCTAGATCATCACACCAGCAGTTGGAGTAGGAATGAATTGCTTATCCTCAGCCTCCATACTTGAATCCAGCCATTGTCAGATCTCAAACAGAATGTGGATTTGTAGCTAAAGATCATAGATTGGAGGACCAAATCCCAAATCTGGATTGGATTCTGGTTGAAGTGAAGGAACTGCGCTCGTCCAGACGTGTATTGTTCAAAGTAGTTTTATTAAATCCACACACTACACGTTTCGGGGGATTACTCCACTTTCTCAAGTGTAACTGAGGATAGCATGCACCGATTTTAAGTCGAATGGGGGACGGAGTCTCTGAACGCTAGTGTGAACCTAGTGTTACACTTTAAAGCGAATCTGTCACAACATTTTATTATTCAGTACTGTGTATATCTGCCATAGTTGGTGATATTTTATTAATTAGCTTGATTCTTACAATGAGGGATGAAGCCATCATATTCATGATAACATGGCTGTGTCCACCGCCACAGCTGCTTTACTGTTTTCTTCCTATGCACAGTAATAAGATAAAAGCGGTCTATCTTGGATACTGTTGTACACTATAGCATTATACCAACGTATTGTATGCTGGTCAGAAGAAGCATTATGGATATAGTGAGCCCAACCAATCCAGGCATACTGGGGAGAATTTTTTAACCCTTCTTTGCCAGTTTTCTAGTGTCAATCTGGCATATTTTTGGTGCATGGCCCCTTTTTTTGTCACATTGTTGGCTCTGCACCTTGCTCACCATTTTTATTACTAAAGTGGGCAGGGTTGGGACGTCTCAGTCCGACAGATTTAGTATATCTCATGCCAGAACACTGATGTGAGTTATATCTGAAATCTATACCAGTCCTTCAATGGTATATATGTTCTTGGATATGGGACCTCCTGTGGTATGCCTGCATTAATAAGCCTCTTAATTTGGGTGCATCACATGCCAGCAGGGAAATTGATAAAGTCTGGCATAAGGAACACCAGGTTTAATACATTCCCCTGCCGTGTAAATTGCAGACCGGTAAATCCAGCCAACACGGACCGAGTTTCACAGCTGAAACTTGGTCATGTGAATGCGGGATAAGGCCAGATGTTGTGTTTTAGGCTAAGGCCCCACGTTGTGAAAATGCTGTGTTTTACATTACCTGCAAAGTGGATGGGATTCAGTCTAATCCTATCCACACATTGCAGAAAAAAATCTGCAGCAGAAAAGGTTTGTAAATCGCAGCATGTCAATTATACCTATGGAAACACTGGCATTTTCTGTATTGGTATAATAGGGGCAGAAAGTCTGCAGAGGAAAACTCAGCGAAAATACAATGAGAAACTCTGCGGAAAAAAAAACAATGCAGTTTTAGTTGCATCTCGCTACATGGGGCCTTAGCCTTACAGTCCAGCAAAGTAAATGAGTTTATATTTTACTGCATCCTTTCTCTGTTAAAAGTAAGAAGCTGCATTTTTTTTTTTTTTTTTATCTGTGAAAACTCTGCATTTCCCCTAAATGAAATGTGCACAAGTGGAAAAGCAGGGAAAAAAAGCAAACATTTTAGGGATTGCATTTTCTGCTGTGTTTTGCCTAAGAACTTTTTCTATATTTGCTTGTTGTATCTTGGTAAGGCTGATGCATTACATGTTCTTGTCCTTAAAGCAGGTTACATCACCATGGCACAGCTCATCGCGAGGTCACCGTGGATTAGACCTTTATGTCAACAGTTTTCAGTACAGTTGTGGAAATCTAATGCACTTTACAGAACTTCCTTTATTGGATGTGGGAGTATTTCCCAGTTATCATCTACAAATAAGAAGCCGCAGATAGCAAGCACAAGCTTATTCTGTACGGCTTCACCCCTCAACACAAAGACGGATGATTCCACCAAGTTTAAGTTGATCTACAAGTTTCCAGCAATAAGGTTCTGCAGGACGGTTTCCAGGCTGAAGCTTGTGCAGACGGCAATGACTATGCTGATTCTTCCGCCTGTATATTATTACTATTTGCAAGGACAGATCCCACAGCTTTCTGTTATTTATTGCAGTGGAACGGCTCTTTTTGCTGGCGTCATGCTCTATGCTCTCAGCTCTTACCTGCGTAGAATTATTGGGATGCTTTACGTCGATGACGACCTAACAACGGTGAAGGTTTCGCACTTGACATTTTGGGGAAACAGAAAAAAATATCTTTGTTCCAATTGATGATATAAAACCACTTTCAGAAACTGGCGATAATAAGCGGGAAATTCTCCGGCAGTTTGCAAGATATAGCAAACCCGATATTCTGTACTTTACTACTCGGTATGGTTTTGTCCTGGATAGAGAAAAGTTCAATATAGTTTTTGGTGAATGAGAATAATTTATTAAACAACTTTCAATCATTTAGTCTGTTTTTATGTAAATAACAAAATATAGCATATAACTCGCAAAATGTTCTGATTTACTTAAATCTATTGATCTACTTCAAATGTAGGCCTTTATGTAATCTAAAATGAAAGTGAGCCCCATGCGCATAGCCTTGGATGATTTGTATTCCTTGCATCCATGAGAAACAAAATTGTACTATACTCCATCACATGTATTATTGAGGCCGGGGCCCCACGTAGGGGAAACGCTGCAGCGGTTTACAGTACCTGCAAAGTGGATGGACTTCTGGCTAATCCCATCCACACATCACAGAAAAATATCCACAGCGGCCACGCTGTAATTTCAAAAACAGTCACGCAACATGTCAATTATACCTACAGAAATGCTGGCGTTTTCTGTATAGGTTTAATTGGAGCAGAAAATCCACAGAGGAAAACACTGTGGACTTCCTGTGACTCTGTGCTGCGGGAAAAAATGCAGTTTTTCCTGCAGCGGGCCGCAGCCAAAAAGCACTACATGGGGCCTTAGCCTAAAGATAGACCATCAGAATTAGATCCACCGCAAAGCGGCAGCTGCGCTCCATTTCATAGGCCAAGTGACATCCATCACATGGACAGTTTACAGCTCAGTGAAGCATGTCCGCTATACAATGCATGGCATTGTGCTTGGTTAAGTGGTGAAGAGGTCACAGTGCTCATCTGAATCATCTGCGCAGTTGGAATAGGAACAGACTTCAGCTGCAACATAACATTTATTATATTCTACAGTTATAGGTATTATAGAATTAGATTCATACCCCTCATTACTAAAGGAGATGGATTATATCACAATATGGGTTATCTTCAAAAATTGCCTTACAGCAGACAATTACTAAACTAAACTTTCAGACAACTTTTCATTATCTGACAGTATTTGTGTCATTAATAAATTTTTTAATATACTTTAACAAATGTTGGCTCCTTTAAGTGAAATCCTGCATTTCCTTATTCTTTCCCTTGCTTCTCTAATGAGAGCTGTCCCGTTCCTCACTGTGTATGGCAGTGTTTCCCAGCCTTTACACAGACTTTGTGCAGCCCTACCAAAAGTCAGATGTCACAGATAATGCTGCATGAAGGCATGCGGTCACCTTCCCAACCAGAGTGTGTCAGTCCCTGGTGGGTTTCCAATGCAACCCCGAGTACTGCAGCACCCATCTTGGGAATTGCTGGTGTATATGTGCACAGGCTTGTATGTATTGTAGGGAAAATGAGGGTAAGGGAGGGTCAATTTAAACAGTTATATCTCTGGCCTTATAAAACATAGAAACTTGCTTCTGGTATCATATGTAAGAGGGTATGTAAGTTTTCCGTTCTACTGGAATTATTTCCAGAGATATCATCAGTTCAAAACACAATAGGGGTTTTGATATTTATATACATCTGCAGTTGCTCCTGACTGAGTTTTTAACTGATCTCATTTCTGGAAATAATGCAGTTAAAACTGTATCTTTTATACAACAACAGAAGCACGTTTTTATAGTACCCAAGATTAACTCTTTGAAGTGACCCCACCTCCCTGCCATACTCACAAGCCCATGCACATTGAGCAGGGTACAACTCTCAAAGAAGCAAAAGAAAAAAAAATGCTGGAACAGAAAAGAGACAAAATTTATTAATGACACAAATACTGACAGAAAATTAAGAGTTGTCCGGAGCTTTAGTTATGCTTAAAAAAAAAAAAAAACACCTCGCACACATTACTTACTTACTGCTGGCCACAGTGCTGCTGCATTGGTGCTCCTCCATCAATGACATTTACTGGTTTCAGCAGTCATGTGCCATACACAGTCACATGAATAATGCATGTGACTTCATCTCAGGAGGACAGGAAGGGACCACCAGAGCTCAAGCGTGTATTTAATAGGTAGTAAATGGTTATTTTACCATTGCCTGTTCTTGGGCAACTGGAGAGTGTCTCAGTAGAACCCAGCATATCAATCGGGTCCCACAGATTGATTCAGGTGACACTAACCTATCTAAGAGCAAACGACCAAAGTCGTAAGGAACATGATGCCCTCATTGCTCCAAAAAGCACTTTTGCATATTGACAAAAACGGATATATCTTGGCAACGGGGGTACCGATTCACAAGGGGAAAACACTTTGATACAGGGGACTCTAACCCACCTGTCCAGATTGATATGCTGGACTCTGATGACAGACTCCCTTTAAGGGTGCTAATAATGCTGTTAACAGTTTGAAATAAAATTACAATCATAAGAAAAAAAAACTTACAAATACTTTTTATTTCTTACTAAGTAACACGTAAAGCAGTTAAATCCACAGATTTCTGGACATGAACACAGAAGTGCAGTTAGTCTTAACATGTTTGGCACTAGTAGAACACTGTAAACGGCTCACTTGCTTCTTATAAGCACCTAGTTTAGTCAGTCTTGCGTCAAGTGTACATTAAAATTTCTTATATATTTGGTGTACAGAAAAACATGGCCTAAGTGTAAAAATTATATATACATTAAAATTAGCCAAAAAGCATTGTAATTAATTATTTGGAAATTACACATTCATTACAAGCCTTGAACATGCTACAAACACGTGAATAAAGTATCCCATTAAACACACATCTGACGACTATAGGAATCCTTACGTTATTAATATATCAAAAAGTCAAAGTTTTTTGGAAAAGCTAATCTAAAAGTAGTGTAGACTTTCCATCAACTGAAATGGAAGATATGAGAATTGTAGGCCAATATCGACTATACAGGAGATTATACCCATTAGACTTAAGATGGCTAAACCTGTAGTTTTCAGCACTAGACAACCATATTAAGTGCATGAAATATTTTGCCACGGTTCAACATATGTCAAGGGATGAAAGGATCAGGCATTTTGAATTTGGTTAGGTCTTATCCCTTGTTTCTCCAGGACATTAGCTGAGATGTCTAGCAGCATCTTACTCCCTACTCATCATTGAAACCAACCAAGTATGCATGTGTATGGGGAGTCCATTAAAAAACCGGTCAGCTCTGCAAGTGTTCAGCCGACCACTGTGTATGGGCACCTTAAGTCTATACAAGCACTAGTGGAAAAGTAAAAGTACAAATATTGTCAAATGTAGGGATCTCATCCATTATTGATGTAGTTCAATGTGTCTATCAGGACTGAATGTGCAGCATGCAAAGTCTTGGGACATATGGCTCATGTGGCAGATTTTTTAAAAGACAAAAACACAACATTAGGCCTCACATACACACAACAGAGCGTCCAGGCGGAGGCTTTTGTGATGGGTCGGATGCTCTCTCCAATTCTGATGGTTATAGAGCAGGTCCTATCCTGCTCCTTGACATTTGAATGGACCCCCCATCCCAATTCATTCGATGGGGGACAGAAGCCATGCTGATGTCATCCGAGTGCATTCCGCTATAAAATCGTCGCCTCCTCGGCCTGAACACTCTGTGTGCCTGAGGCCTGAAGTTGCTTTGTAAATGTGCCATTTCTTCATATACCGATTTTAACGTGTAAACATCATCTCAGCAGTTTGGCTATGCTGAATGCTGAAACATAAGACGTTACATAACAGTGAATGGGGGACACTGCTCTGGGTTCAAGTAAATAACATTGACAAAATAGCCAATTTGATTTTTGCACTTTGTGACATGTCCTGCAGTAATTGTGTCCTCTGACAGAACATGGTATACATATATACATACATCACTGTGTTCATGCTTCATCCTGGGGAAGCTGGCTTTCAACAAACTCTGTAGCGACGGCCGTCCTAAATCTACTCTCAGGGATCAATATTATGCACAACACGTCACAAAGTGTCAGCTAGTCTCAGCTTAATATACACCAGTCAATTACCTAAACTTAAAAGAGGATGCCCAATTTAGACAACTCCTGTTCATGTGAATGGGGGTTCAGTGCTGGTTGTAGTGGGGATCAGCAGTTATGGCCACGGCAAGTGGTTAGCAAATGTTCCAGATGAGAAAAATTGGTCTGTGGCACTCACATCCAGTATAAACATCAACTATAGCATGTTGCCTACCAGGACACCCACTATAGGGTGCAGTCTACTGGGAAATTTACATTATAGCGTAATATGGTGTACACGGCTATGGACTCCTTGCTGCCTCAGCCCATCAGGAAGAGATTAAAAGGACTACATATCAAGACCCACGCCTTGTGTCTGGCCTACTGTTTACTTCTGCTCATGTTGGCCAAAATATGTGTGTGAAGAAATCCCAAAGAAAATAGAGATAGGATATGCTTCATAATTTGCAGTTAGCAGCTATTTTTGTCCGCATTTGCAGCACAGACAAGTGTAGGGGATCATACATCGTCTTTTTGTGGATGACATACTGACATTTTTTGCGGATTACAGATCAGTATTTGCGGACAGTAAAAATCATTACAGTCGAGTGCAGAAGGCTTTAACCTCTTGTTATACCTGTGCCTGTGGCTTTAGAGTCTGGGACAACCTTGGGTGGAATTGGAGTCGGAAATAAGTTACAAATGATGATTATTTTTAATTATGTTATCTAATCATTGTTATTGTTTAATTAATTAGACATTACTCATAGGAAGTCAGTCAATGACTGGCTTTTTAATGAATATAGTTTACTGCTTCATACTGACCATGACTGTCAGCCATTTATGAAGCCAGAGTCAGAGCAAGAGACGGAATGTGGCCTACCGACTCGATTATACTAAAGATCACAGTGTTGCTGGGGGTTTCCTCATCAGTGTATGAAGAAGTAAATGACAGAAAAAGAGTGGCAATGGTCCCTGCCCAGAACTCAAGGGTGAGAAAAAGAAGGTAAATATTCCACATAAGGTGGTGAATGTCAGAAATTTGTGATACTACAGTGTTGACAGTAGACTATGAATAGTTCAATAGACTGCACACTATAATGGCACCCTCTTAGAGCCTGACTTCCAGGAATCAAAGTTATGTATTTTCACCAATCATATTGGTTATAAGACCCATTTACGTCTCAAGAAGTGTGTAAATGTATAATCTGCAGCAAAGTACAAGAAAAGCTTTAAAAATGAAGAGATGGCAAAATGAGCGTCTGTTATACAAAAATGACATGTATAGTCCCGCTTTGGTGGTAGTTTATCTAAGACACGTGATGGACTCTTCATAGTAGCAATGACAGATTTTATCATTTAATACTCTCTGAAACACTAAATCTTCTCCACTGAAACACTACATGGAATGCGAACAAGATGAATCTGTATATATGGCTCAATGTGACCTGTGTACAAAAAAGTATTCGTAGATGCCAAATCAAGTGGCCGTAAAAGTGTCTTGACGTTAGAAAGATTTCCCATTTTATACTTCAAGCCTAAGAAATATCTATGTACAGTATAACATGCAGATACAGCTGTTACATTGTAGGGCGGTATTAATTTAGTAGACAGTTATGTTATTTTCTATTCTAACCATTGAATTCCAAATAGTGCAGGGAATTTACCTCACAGACAAAATGCTCACATTGAGGTGACAATACATGGTATGGGGGGAGAAAAAGGCCCAAAAATTCCTTATTTAATAATTAACACAAGACAACACAAACACAGATCAGACATTTCCAAAGTATTAGTATTCATTTCACAGTCTGAGAGTTCCAGAATTAACCATTATTAATATTTCATTATTTCTTATTCCGCAACATCCCTGAACACAGTAAAGGTGTACACAAAAAAAAAAAAAAAAAGTATAATTTTCCTATGAAAATATATATTGTGGCACATTAAAACTGCTTTTTATGGAGACACCATTTTGGCTTGAGAGCAAAAAATAATCTCCTTCCATTATAGTTAGACCTGAACTGTGCGTATATGGTAGTAGAGATTAATAGACATAACTTATTTCGTGACCTCCTCCTCCCTTTGGACTAAGGCAACAGAGCGAAATACAAATCTACTTCAAATCGGCCAAGATGTCATTAAAGATGTTTAGGAACAGGTGTGCGTGGTGCTCCTTGAAAACAAGAGTTGGTCTGAACCGAATGGACCGATCTCCACAACCTCCTAGGACAACACCTGTGAAGACAAACAAGTCGGTATGCTGTAAAAAATGTACACAAATATGCATACAAACCATCCCTCCCGGAATACAACGGCCCTTTCTACCAGATCAATAGAGATACCAAGAGTCCAACCTCCGCACACCTTATAATGATGGTCTCTTCTATGAAAAGCCCATACATTTTGTAGGACTAGAGAACCCCTATAAAATAAGTCCCATAGTTTATTGTGACGTTGTTACCTTTGTTTCTGGCTTGTGCTATTAACTTGGATCGAGTTGCATCATTTGGAGCGTCAAATGAACAAAATGTGCCTCTGCCCCTGGCTCTGCTCACAAGATGTGGATATCGAGACTGGAAATACAAATAATTTCACGTTATTTCACATGATGTTTTAGAAAGCCTTAAGCCCAAAAATGTAATGGATCAAAGTTAAGTACAATGACATTAATTGAAGTTAAAGGGGTCTTCCCTTCTCAAGGATCCTGAGATGCAAATTCTTCACCTTTCTTCTATTTAGGAAATAAAAAGTCCAAATGTTACATTTGAGTAACATAAAAACTTAATTAAAAAAAACTTTCATCGCCAAATACATAGTACGAAAAAGGTTATTTTGTACGAGTCACAAAACTCAAAGGTGACTCAGAAGTAAATTGTAAGACATCCTAAGAAATATTTCATGGATGTCAAATCATCCTAATAATTTCTTTTCACTTTTTTTTTTTATATAACAATCATCCCACAGCTTTTGCTGTGGATTTTACAAAGGTTGTATGAAAGGGCGGTCCCCAAATATCACTGAGATTGCAATAGGGTGATATTTGAGGACTGCCCTTGTCAGGATGCTGGGTGTTTAGGGGAAGTGTAGGGGGAGTTAGCAACTCACATAAGAGGACTGCACTTATTCAATTATCCCTCCAACAGTCTGGTAAGATCAGCCCTAACCAGGTACTTGTTTATATATTCAGTTTATCCTATACGTATATATGCCTGTATATTCTACATCTATTAGGTACCACTATACAGGCCCAGGAATATTTGATGCATTGTACCTAAGGGAAGTTACCTCGGAGGTGGAATTCCTCTTTGTCCTTGTTCGCTATAGGTTGCACATTTTGATTTATTTAATGTATTGGTTTGAATAGATTTTATAGCAGCCCAGGACGACCCTCCTGACAGTAGAGGGGGCCCAGATCAGCATATCTGGTGCTGAAACTAACAGCAGTGATTGTTGTGAATATTGGGGGCTGGGAAAAAAAAAATTCAGCTGCATCAAAATCGCCAGAGCAGAGCTATGAATAGATGCAAAGAGCTGGAGGTGGTGAAGGGGTCTCTCTGAAAAGATGTACATGAACAGAATGGGAGAGGGGTTTTCATGTAAATCAATCTTCCCCTTCTATAATAAGTTATGTAAGGTTGGAATATAATGCTGGAGCTGCTGCAGAACTTCATTTAAAAGAGGAAAAGACTATGATGCTAAATATTGTTCATAGAGAGGAGCAAAAAAAAAAAAAAAAAAAAAAGCTTTTTTCCATAAATACAACATTGGAAATATTGACTGGAACAATGTATCAATTTAATATAGTGTATTCTGCAGCACAGAGCAATGAATATACTTAGAATACAACTATATATCTGTGCACATATATTACCACCTACAGTTTCTTTTCAACTGGAAGACGACAATCTATAAACATGCCAGTGAGTCCAATCCATTATACTCCCAGGTACTATGCACCTTTAAACCCATCCTTCATGGCAGGCAGGACAGCAGTAGATGTGCTTGTATCGAGCACATAAAAGGAAGACAACCATGAGATTTTACGTTGTATAATGCGGGACCAGAATACACAAATCAATAATCCATTATCTGACTGCACTGTGTTTTTGTTACAGCTCAGTGGACTATGAAGGCTTCTGAATGGGAGTAAACATGAGCAGCGGCAGAGGCTGCAGCAATCACTTGCTGCAGCAATAAACCTTGGTGCCAAAAAAACCCCCCAAAAACTCAGGATCTTAAAAATAAACCATGTTGTGTGGTGCTATAAAATACAGATAGTGAAATATCCCAGGCCTTCATAGGCACAGAATAACATGTCCAAAGATACTTGCTATTAATATTGGTAGTATTAAAATTCTTCATCTTGACGTCCATCTCATCCGAGTGACTGCGGTCTGACTACCTATTATTTCAGTCTTGAGCAAAGGAACCTTTGGGTGCAGTCTGGAATTTCACCTGCCCATAGGGACTATGCCAGTACACAAGAGACGTGACCATTACACACAATTTTCTGTAGTGGTCATAATCCAGTATGGTGCATCATAGTCTCAGCAAAATAAACGGAAAACAGCAAGGGACCTGTATTTAACCCTTTCACTAACAAGGATGTATGTAACACGTCTTGCTTATAAAGCCCAGGTATCAAGTGATATCATTCTCGATACTCTAGATGCAATATTGAGGGTGCCATACTCATGTGAAACTAGAAAATAGCATGAAAAATTTTTCACCTGGTTCTAAGTGTCTATAAGGAGGGGATTGGCTGTAAATGACATCAGGAAGACTGACCCCAGCTAGTTACTGACACTTTCCCTCCTTGGAAATCATTGGGACCTGTACAGGGGAGTACAGGAACCTCTCTGTGCGTCACCACACCTCAATACCTAATCCCAGACTGGTCCCATGCTCCTCTGGCACCCGGGGAGTACAGGAATATTTTTATGTTAGGATTCCCATTACCAATCACTAAGTGTGTGCCCTCTGACTGTCATATTTAGGGGGAGTGATCTTTTTGTTGCACTTAAGACATCTTATTGAGACGTTCCCACTCTGTGACTTGGATCTTTACCAGCATTTGGATCATAAAGATCTTTGGTGTGGTAATGATGTCAAAAGATGTCAAAATTCATACAAAACTGTACGCTTTGAAGCAAGATTACATGAAAGCAGCCTTGAACT
Source organism: Leptodactylus fallax (assembly GCA_947044405.1). NCBI lineage: Eukaryota > Metazoa > Chordata > Amphibia > Anura > Leptodactylidae > Leptodactylus > Leptodactylus fallax. The sequence continues at coordinate 8,969,082 of CAMRHE010000016.1, forward strand.
TTAACAATTTATCAGGGTGTTTACTTTCAATACATATGGAGTTTAGATGCTTTTACAGTTTAGAGATGCCTTTTTATATTAGAATTCAGGTTTCTGTCAGAGTGAAAATTGACATGTATTTACAGGTAGCAGGTTTCGTTATGGTTGGGAAACCTCTAACATGTATACATTTCCCATAAACTGAACATCGAAGCCTGATTTTATCAATGGGCTGCAGACTTCCATAAAATGCTCTACGATTTTCTGCTGTTTTTTTCATCCCCCTTCGTGTACCACTTTAAAATAGCAGAAGTTTCTGCAGTAGAACTATGGCTAATCTGAAAAGACAGACACTTAGTCTACCTGACCTGTCTACCGTATAATGAAGTACTAACAGCGACTTTCTTTAGAAAAGACGACTGGAAATTTTCCACACTAGACCTGTCATATTACAAATATGGACAATCAGAATAGAAGATATATATAAGAAATCCAGATATGTCTAAAAGGAAAACAGAAATAAATAAATAGTCACCTGGAAGTCTAGGAGTCCATCTAGAAGAGCTTTTCCTGCTAGGACTGCATTGTTTAAGAGGTCTTCACGCTTTATGACATTTAGAACTTCAGCCAATAGGAGTGTTTTAGAGGGGTCCCCAAGCCACGTGTTGAAAATTCGGTATGGCTAATAGGATAAAAAAGACAAAGTCCCCAAATTAGCCAAAGAGAGATACGCAGTTTGATATTCATAGACTAGCCAGGACAGTGATGGGGACATTTATATTATAAATAAAAAAAAACAAAATAAAAAACATGAACAGAGGCAAGGAGGTGAAGAGGACATGGCTCCCTATAACAGGATGTAGAGTCCTCTTGTGTGTCCAATTACATGTGACAAACGTCAGCACAGACTTCAGAAAGAGACCCCATTATAAATCATATCACTGAAGGCGGCCAAATTTACAAATGTCAGGTGGGGCGAAGGGGGCCTGCCGGGGGGGGGGCGGGCGGGGGGGGTGGCGGGGGGGGGGGGGGGGGGGGGAAAAAAAAAAAAAAAAAAACCCCCTCACACCCTGTTCTGTCTTCTTACACGTTCTCTCAGTGTGCAGTCTGACATACAGCATAAACCTTCTCTGTCTTCCAAATAAACAGACTGTTTTTTCTGTAGTCTAAGAATTTATTGGTCAACAGGTTGTAAATATGGTAATGTGATGATGATATTGATATGATATGTTGATATGTTCTGATAAAACAGATATGCTTGCACAAGGATAATGGAGCTCAAGTGTGGAGTAGTGCAAGAGATGGCATCCCAATGTCTTGTGGGCAGGTTTCTTGCTCCCAGAATGCCTTGCTTTACCCAGAGTGCATTGTAGCTCCCATAATGCAATAGCTTCATAAGGAGAATTCAACAGGTAATGTAACTGAAAGACCACTACATGGTGCTATAACCTAATTAGACTATACATTAACACAAGTATGTAAAATGAGATTATACACTTTTAACATCAGATTCTGATCCATTGGGCAGAACACTCCCCGTCTGGTATCAAGAGATGCCACTATTAGGCTCCTCTTGTGAAAACAATACAACAAGCTCAGCTGCTGGCCTGAGGAATAGCTTACTCTCGCCAAGCTTCCACACTTTGACCTCGGCTTTACGTACATTCCCATCTTTGCTTGGGAACGTTTGAGTGATGAGGCCCAGTGGCCACTCATTCCGGTGCAACTGGCTGTCTTTCATGAGCACGACGTCTCCAGGTCTAATGTTTCGCTTGTTAGTCTGCCACTTCCTCCTTGGTTGTAAGGTAGAGATGTACTGCTTCCTCCATCTGTCCCAGAAAGCATTGGAGAGACTTTGCACTTGCCTCCATTGTCGTCTGTAAAGGTCTTTGTCACCAAAATCTCCAGATGGTGCACTCAGAACACTGGTTTTCTGGGTCAACAACATGGCAGGAGTGAGAATAGTCAAATCTCCAGAGCCGCTAGATAGCGTAGTTAATGGTCTGGCATTCATGATGGCTGAAACTTCTGCCAAGAATGTCATTAAACTCTCATGGGTGAGTCTTGTACTCCCCACTTGCAAGAAGATTGAGTCCAAGATTCTGCGTGCTATCCCTATCATTCTCTCCCAGGCACCTCCCATGTGAGAAGAATGTGGTGGATTGAAAGTCCAGGTGCATCCTTGCTCACTTAAGTATCTCTCCACATTAGTAGTGTCTAAGTTGGAGGGAATTTGAAGTTCTTTCACTGCACCAACAAAATTTGTACCTCTGTCAGAACGAATATGCTTTACAGGCCCTCTGATGGCGATAAACCGTCGAAGTGCGTTTATGAAACTTGAAGTGTCCATCGATTCAATCACTTCTATATGGACAGCTCTGCTGGACATACAAGTAAACAGAACTGCCCAGCGTTTCGCACTGACATGGATTCCTCTAGTATGCCGTGTAGCTACAGACCAAGGACCGAATACATCCAGACCTACGTTAGTGAAAGGAGGATCTTTACTGAGTCTGTCAGGTGGGAGATTGGCCATCTTCGGATTCTGAAACTTGCCACGAAGTTTGCGACAAGTAACACAGTTGAAGATAAGTTTGCTCACACATCTCTTTGCTCCAACTATCCACAGTCCAGCAGCTCGTAGATTCCCTTCAGTAAACAATCGGCCCTGGTGCTTCACTTGAATGTGGTGGTGTTGCACAAGCAACGTTGTGACATGATGATGTCCATGAATTATTAGTGGATGTTTTTCCATAAATTCCACTTTGGCTTCATGAAGACGGCCTCCTATCCTGAGCAACCCATCTTGGTCGATGATTGGATCAAGCTTCTTCAAAGCACTGTCCTTAGGAATGGATTGCTTTTTATTGAGGTGGTCTATTTCTTTGGCATAACACTCACGTTGTACTGTGCGAATTATCAAGTTCTTGGACCTCTCTAAGTTGGGAGCAGTAAAAGCATGTCTACAGTGATGCCAACCTTTGCAGGGTTTCTGTCCCGTAGGTAAGGTCGACTTGTAAGACTCAGCTATATGAACTAAACAAGCAACCGCACGAACAAGTGACTTCCAAGTTGAGAACTTGCTGAAACGATGGGATTTGAAGTGTTTGTCCAAAGTCACTGTGCGCAAAACGGATACCTGAGGGCGGATTTCCTCATCGGCGTCTGGCTCTATTAGTTCAAATGCATCTGATCTGGCAACGCAGGATGTTGGATGGTATAAGAATCTAGGACCTGTAAACCATGTTGTGTCTTTAAGGTGACTTGGCGCGACAGATCTGGTCGCGTGGTCCGCTGGATTATGATGTGTAGGCACATAATGCCACTGCTTAGGACAAGTGGATCTCCTGATCCTTAGAACCCGATTGCTGACATAGACATAAAAGCGTCGGGTTTCGTTGCAGATATACCCTAGGACTACCTTGCTGTCCGTGTAGAACTCAACTTCCTTGATTTACAAGTTCATTGCTGTCGTTACGAGTTCAGCCAACTCCACTGCAAGCACAGCAGCACAGAGTTCTAGCCTGGGTATTGTGTGTTCACGGAGTGGCGCCAGTTTTGTCCGGCTCATGACAAATCCTATATGGCATTGATCTTCAACGTCTATAGTTTTTAGGTATGCCACTGCTGCAATCGCTTTGACTGAAGCATCGCAGAAGATGCAGAGTCTTTGTATTTTGACTTCTGTTGATGGTACGGAAGCATAAGGTCGTGTCACATGAAGGCTGGACAAAGCTTCCAGAGACTTCCTCCAATCTGCCCACAGGTCTCTTTTTCCTACAGGAAGAGGATCATCCCAATCAGATTTCTCTTGGGTGAAGTCTCTTAACATCCATTTACCTTGGATAGTAACAGGAGCTACAAATCCCAGAGGGTCATATAAGCTGTTTATGATAGACAAGACACCTCTGCGTGTGAAAGGCTTTTCTTCCTTGCTGATTTGGAAGGTGAATGCATCTACCTTTAAATCCCAGAGTAATCCAAGGCTCCGCTGCATGGGAAGGGAATCAGTGCTTAGATCTAAGTCCTTTAGGTCACTTGAGTGATCTTGAGAGGGAAAGGCCTCCATTAATTCGTGGCTGTTGGAAGCAATCTTGTGCAACCTCAAATTAGACAGAGCAAGCATTTCCTGAGCCCTTTTGAGGAGACTGATTGCAGACTCACTTGTGGGTGTGGATTTCAGGCAGTCGTCCACATAAAAATCTCTTTCCACAAAGGATCTGACGTCCGACCCATACCTTGTTTCACCCTCTCGGGCTGAATGTCTGAGACCATAGATCGCAACTGCAGGGGAAGGACTGTTTCCAAAGATGTGCACTCTCATTCGATACTCCACAATGTCTTTACAAGGGTCATTGTCACGGTACCAAAAGAACCTCAAGAGGTTTCTGTGTTCCTCCTTGACAAGAAAGCAGTAAAACATCTGTTGTATGTCAGCCATAAATGCCACCGAATCTCTGCGGAAGCGGAGAAGCACTCCCAGAAGTCTGTTGTTAAGGTCTGGACCTGATAGTAGGACATCATTTAGCGAGATACTGTCACACCTGGCACTTGAGTCAAATACTACTCTTATCTGACCTGGTTTCTTTGGATGATACACACCGAATATGGGCAAGTACCAACACTCCTCAGAATCCTGAAGCGCAGGTGCGATTTCTGCATGGTTGTTCTTAAATATCTTCTCCATGAAGGAAAAGAAATGTTGTCTTGTCTCTGGTGACCTCTGAAGTTTCTGTTTGAGAGAGACAAATCGATTGTAGACAAGTTCCCTGTTGTTGGGTAAGCGTCGTCTCTGGGGCTTAAATGGTAAAGGTGCGACCCAACTTTTTGACTGGTCTTTCACCATTTCCTGATCCATTATGTCCAAGAACAGCCTGTCTTCTATGGACATTGTGACCCTGTTGTCTTCTCTTGTCCTATGGAAAACTGTACACCCTATGTGATCTGGCTCACCATCACAGGCATGGCCTTCACAGGAAAGGTCTGCGAAAGGACAAGGCAGGGGAGCACTGTGTGGCAACTCTTTTACCAGGAAACTACTCGGACAAGGCTGGAAGAGAGAAGGACGTCCCTTTTCAAGTGTGCAAGTGAGCATACTGTTGACTGAAGTCGGCTTGTGTGCTCCTCCTAGACAGACATCTCCTACAATGACCCACCCTAGGTCCAGTCTCTGGGCATATGGAGCGTTCTGGGGACCGTTAATTAGTCCCCTAACCTTGTGGACTCGTAGTATGTCTCTTCCGAGGAGTAGGACTATTGGAGCCTCTGGGTCCAGTTGTGGTATCAGGTGAGCTATACGCTTCAAATGAGGGTGGTGTGCTGCTACCTCCGATATAGGTATCTCTGACCTGTTGTCGGGAATCTGGTTGCACTCCAGTATGGTTGGCAGAGATAAACAGGTCTGACCGTCCATGGATTCTACTTTGTATCCAGTCGCCTTTCTCCCCGCCGTCTCGACAGTACCTGCGCATGTCCTTAAGGAGTAGGGAGAACCGGGGCCTACTATGTTAAAGGTGTCAAAGAAGGTGGACTTAGCTAAAGACCTATTGCTTTGGTCATCCAAGATTGCATATATCTTAATAGCCTTATCTCGGTGACCTGCCGGATAGACTCTCACAAGGCAGATTTTTGAGCAGGACTTTCCTCCTACAAATCCTTTACAGATCTCTGTACAATGAGAGCTGACTGTCGGGGTGTCTATTGCGTCAGTGTCCATCTGCTGTACTAATGGCTCCTCAGCTTGCGATGACATCTGTGAGGGTGGTCCAGGGTGTAAAGCCGTGTTGTGTTCTGTGCTACCACATTCTGTGCATTTGACACTGACCTCACAGTTCCTGGCGAAGTGTGACGTTGTAGCGCAGCATCTGAAGCAGATGTTGTTTTCCTTGAGGAAACTCTTCCGGTCCTCCAGAGACTTCTCCCTGAAGGCTCTGCATTTTAGTAGAGGATGTGGTTTCTTATGTAAGGGACACTGCTTGCTGAGATCCTTAGGTCTATTCTCTTCTTGAGAAGACTTGAACGTTCTGTAAGAAGAACCTGTGGAGGTAACATTAGTTTTGTGAACTGCCACCGGTGTTTTATAAGATTTGACACCAGGGGCAGTGGAACATGACAAAGTAAAATCAAAGCTAGGATCATTCCTAATTCTCGCCTGTTGTCTGACAAAATCTACAAACACAGAGAAAGGAGGGAATGGTACATTGTTAACCTGTTTATAACGGGATCCATGCATGATCCACTTCTCCTGTAGGTTATATGGGAGCTTCTGAACAATTGGATTGACACCCCTGGCAGTGTTCAGAAATGCCAGGCCTGGTAGATCTCCTTCTGCTTGAGCAACCCATACCTCCATTAACAAGTCACTCAGCTCCCTGAGCTTCTGGTAACCTCCTTTACTCACTATTCTGGGAAAATTATCAATTCTCTTAAATAAAGCATTTTCTATAGCTTCTATTGACCCATAACACTCATCAAGCCTTTCCCATACCATCTTTAGGCCCGTGTCAGGATAATTTATGTTAATGTCTCTTATTCTTTTGGCGTGTTCAGCAGACTCACTCCCAAGCCACTTTATCATGAGATCTAACTCCTCACTACAAGAAAGATCCAAGTCTTTGATGGCGTTCTGGAAAGAGGCTCGCCATGACCTGTAGCTCTCAGCGCGGTCAGTGAACTTTACAAGTCCTTTGGTAACCAGCTCTCGTTTAGCAAAGAACTTAGCAAAGTCCATGGAGGCTTGGTTATTGCCGATATGAGCTGGTGTGCTGATGTGGTGTGAGTGAGGTGTATCACCATACCTTTTGGGAGCTTCTGGCCTAGGATAGTCTGTATAATATCGTTCTGAAGCGAAGGGTGATCCTTTTAATTGTAGCTGAGGCTGTGTCTTCTGCTCTGTAGATCGGTAGTTGTGGTCGACATCGCTTTGTTGCATACTTTCCTGTTTGCGGTACTGCAGTTCATCAGGGTTGGATCTCTTGTAATCTGCATAGGCTGGTTGATGAAGTGAATCATGGTTGTTGCCTGTTCCGGAATGCTGGTGGACGTATTCTGAGACGCGCCATGCTGGATCTTGTTGATCTAGGTCTGGCCCCAGTACACTGCTGTGTTTCTCAGATTTGGGGAACTCCACGGTTTCCAGGAACTCTGCTTTGGCTATTGCGGCTGCTGCCTCTTTCTCTGCGGCCAGTTTTTCCAGAGTCGCCTGCAGGCGTGCTCTCTCTGCCTCTCGATCTGCTTGCAAGCGTGCCTTCTCTGCGCTTCTTGATCTGCTTGCAAGCGGCCCCCCCCCTTCTTTCTCCTTTCCCCCCCCCTCTGCTTGCAAGCGTGATTTCTCTGCTTCTTGATCTGCTTGTCTTAGCTTCAGTTGCATTTCTTGTGAAGCAAAGGACAATCTTACTTTTGCCGCCTCAGCTTCTGCACGAGCGAGAGCAGCAGATTCTTTTATTGAAGACTTGCTGGAACAGCTTGTTCGGGACCTCGTCCTGAGTGAAGATGCCCTGCTGATAGACATTGCGTGTCTGCTTGCTGACCACTGAATGTCTCTGTGTGCACCTCAATCAGATAGAAACAGATTTCAGCGTGGTCTGAATTGTGTTGGAGGGTTGCACACTCGTTACTTGTGACTGTATGGCGGCTGCTGCAATACCCGTATGTACGACCATGTGGGTGATAGCGGCTCCGTATAGTCTAATCCACTATTGCTTGTGACTAGCATCTGTTTTACTGTTCTGTCTTCTTACACGTTCTCTCAGTGTGCAGTCTGACATACAGCATAAACCTTCTCTGTCTTCCAAATAAACAGACTGTTTTTTCTGTAGTCTAAGAATTTATTGGTCAACAGGTTGTAAATATGGTAATGTGATGATGATATTGATATGATATGTTGATATGTTCTGATAAAACAGATATGCTTGCACAAGGATAATGGAGCTCAAGTGTGGAGTAGTGCAAGAGATGGCATCCCAATATCTTGTGGGCAGGTTTCTTGCTCCCAGAATGCCTTGCTTTACCCAGAGTGCATTGTAGCTCCCATAATGCAATAGCTTCATAAGGAGAATTCAACAGGTAATGTAACTGAAAGACCACTACATGGTGCTATAACCTAATTAGACTATACATTAACACAAGTATGTAAAATGAGATTATACACTTTTAACATCAGATTCTGATCCATTGGGCAGAACACACCCCATGAGGTGAAGAATGTCTAGTATTCCAAATGCACACAGATATGGCTTATATAAGGTGCCAGTCAATATCCGTAAGGCATTGTTAGATATTTTGGCCTAAATACACAAGGTTGCAAACCACGATTTCTTCTTCTTACAAGCCGCGCATGTGGTTTTTTTTTTTTTTTATGTTTTTTTTTTTTTTTTTTTTGGAGAAAAAAAGTGGTTTTTCGGCGTGGTTTTCCGGAGGGGGAAAAAAAAAAAAAATATTATTTTGTTGTTTTTTTTTATTTTTTTTTAAGTTGTTTTTGTTTTTTTCTTTTTTTTTTTTATTATTAAATGTGTTAGTTTTTTTTTGTTTTTTTTTTTTTTTTTGTTTGGTGGTTGGATGTTTGTGTTGTGGTGGTGTGCCCTTTTTTTTTTGTTGTTTTTTTTTTATAATAAAATATAAAATAAGAAAAAAAAAAAAAAAAAGGTGTGGTTGAAGGGTAGGGTTTTTTTGTTTTTTTTTTTTTTTATAAATAAATAATTTTATTTTTTTTTTTTTTTTTTTTTTTTTTTTTTTTTTTTTTTTTTTTTTTTTTGGTTTTGTTTTTTTTTTGGGGGGTGGATGAATTTAAATTGAAGTATAATCCTACAAAAAGACAATCAGGCAACCTTGGCAGGAAAAAGTAAGCCCTATACTAAGGACTAAGGAAAGAGTTATACCTACACAAGCTGCAGCTGGAAGATAAAGTGTATTGAGCCCTTACAAAAAAAAGTCATTGCCTAAATACCTACTTAGCGAATGTGATTTTTTTTTTTACCAGAATATTAGGCCACATTTACATCATGCTTTGAGTTTACATAGCAATTGTGTACAGTCATGTGGGATGTATTGGCATATCTTTTTTAAGCTACAATATATAATAAAGTATGTTTTCCAATATAGAAACATAAGAACATGCATTATAGGGAACACAAACTGAGCTCTAAAAACTTGCAGGTATACAAGCAGACATGTTAAAGAAAGCAAATATCAAAAATAAAACAGGCAATGCAATCAACAACACAGTACACCATGAACCTCTTAAGGGGAGTCTGTCACCACAACCCAGAATATCAACCCAGCCCTGCAGAGCCATAGGTTATTGTCACCTGAATCAAACCGTGTTTTCCCCATGTGAATCGGTGTCTCTGTTGCCATGATATTGTTTTTATCAATATGCAAATAAGCTCTTTGGAGCAATGAGTGCATAGTCATTGCTCCAAAGTGAGGAGCAACAAGGACATTGCTGCTTACAAGAGCTAATTTGCATATTGACAAAAACAGTGACTCTAACCTATCTATCTCCAGGGCTATTTTACTTGGGCTATGAGGGCTGGCTCACCATAGTAAAGCCAGCCCTACTAGCTACCTGTTAGATCAGGAGAGGAGTGAGAGGACAGAGCAACCCAGGTTCCTATCATGTGACTCAGGGTCCAGAACCAGGCAGATACCTCCGGGTCTATGATGTAGAATCAGCCAGATAAATAAAAGGTAAATTTAAGTCCCCAGACAACCCCCTGTAATAGAGAATAAACCACCAAAATTAGAATCCTTACTGCATCAGGCCGTAGTTCTTCCTTATGGAAAAAGCCTCCTGTCATCATTTTCTTACTGAAGGAAACCACATCAGCTGGATCATCCATGCCCCAGTGTTCATGGGCCCAGAATTTTCCAGTAGCTCCCCCTCCTGTCTGAACTTCATCCACCAAAAAAGCACATCCATGCTGGAAAACAAAAGTAAAAATTACTTTATTTTTAGATCCCTTCTCATTTTAGTCTACCATCGATTTTTAACAGTATAATACCAAAATATGAATGTGATAAAATATATAGAATTTTTATTTTTTTTTAAATCTAATGCATCCGTCTTATGACATATACAGCTCATCGACTTATATAGGGGTTATAAGGTTCCATTGTCGTTTCCATATATTTGTAGAATAGTGCTGTATCTATCAAATATGCTGAGACTGCTGACAGAGAGAGTTCTCCAATGGCAGCGTGAAGAGCGCCTAAACCATGTGGGACTGATAGGTGATTAAAGGGGTTATCCACTACTTTCTAATACTTATGACCTATCCTTAGGATAGGTCAACAATATTAGATGTGCAAAGGTCTGACACCCAGAACCCCCACAGATCATCTGTTTTGGAACAGCATGGCTCCCTGTACAAACTGTAGCAGTGGCTTTGGGTGCTGCAGTGCGGTCCCATGGAAGTCTATGGGGCAGCGCTGCAGTATCTAAAGCTGCTGCTAAGGTTTGTATGGCAAATGAGCAGCACAGCTCCCAGCATGTAAACATTACCAGGAGCAGTGCTGTCCTGGAGCAGATGATATGCAGGAGTCCTGGGTGTCGGACCCTCACATATCTAATATAGGATAGGCCATCAATATTACAAATTGGACAGCCCCTTTAATGGCTTTGATTTTTTTTTCCAGGAAGCACTACACAAGAGGTTTTGATAGCATCTTTATTTTGATCCTTTTGAAGTCTCATTGTTCAAAACTGATTATTTCACAGATTATTTAAGAACTTTCTAATGATCTTTTTACCCCTTGGCCGGTGACAGTGACAAGGGAACATCCACTATGCCTAGAGGAAGGAACATTTCACCAGCATCATAGATGGGGATTCTTTACTGTAAGGGCAGTGAGGCTATGGAACTCATTTCCCCAGGATTCATTGTACATGTTCAAGAAGAGCCTGGATGCCTTTATTAAGAGGGAAAATATTACAGGTTTTAGAGTTTTGGTGAAGACAAGTTGATCCTGGGTTATATAGATATTGCCATATTTGGAGCCAGGAAGGAATTTTTTTTTCCAGACATGGGTAACTTAGCATCAGCCTCATGGTAATTTTTGTACTTCCTCTGGATCAACACTGTTAGGTTATAGGTTGGATTTGATGGACCTATGTTTTCTTTCAATCTCATCTGCTATGTTACCATTTTGAGTCAGAAATCACATCACAGATAAGGTCGTTGTTAAAAACTGAAATGCAAACCTTCCATAAATTAAAACGAACATTTCTCTTACTTTTCTTGCAATTGTCCTCAATTTCCTGAAGAAGTCATCAGAAGCATGATTGTCTCCACCTTCTGACTGAATTGGCTCCACCACTATTCCAGCGACAGTCTTTTTCTTTTTCCTGTATTTCACAATCAAGTCCTCTACCTAAATATTAATAAAGCAGATCATATTGTACTTCCATTTCCTCCTGAATGACTCTTACAAACTGTCCTGTCATTTTTAGGATTTATTGAGAGCTTTGAATAAGCTCTTTAAATAAACTTCATGATTTACAAAGAATACAATTTTCCACAGAGTAGAGTAAGAATTCCATGTATCAGACACACAGAATTTGGTCAACAGCCTTTACCATAGTCTTAATTTTTAATATGTCTGCACTAACTCGGAGTGTACTAGTGATGAAGCCAGACAGAACACGTGCTACTTCTGCAAAGCCTGCTCAATATTCTTTATAAGTTGCAGTAGCTATTAAAAAAATAAAACACACTACAATTCAAGACATTTATTTTTCCTAAAGCTATGGAAAAAAAAATTTACTTCAGGTGGGAACATATAATGCAAAAATGCCTTGAATAACCTTGTCTCAAAAATGTAGCATTTTGCTACAGAGTTGGGCCCCAAATAGGCCATAGGAAGTCCTAGGAAATCATTAAAGGCTAAGGCCCCACGTAGCGAGCCGCAGCCAAAAAGTGCTGCGGAAACGTCTGTGATGGAAGCGCATCATGGTTTTTTTTTCCACAACACTTTTCATAGAATGTCCACAGAGTTTTCCTCTGTAGACTTTCTGTTCCTATTATACCTATACGGAAGAGTGTTTCCGTAGGTATAACTGACATGCTGTGATTTTTGAAATCGTAGCATTTCAGCTGTGGATATTTTTCTGCAATGTGTGGTTGGGATTAGCCAGAATCCACCATCCACTTTGCAGGTAACGTAAAATGCCACGGTTTTTGTAACGTGGGACCCCAGCCAAAGGCAGCAAATAGTGACATCATTTCTAATATTGTAACTTTTAAATTCTCAAGATGCCCAATGGCGTGCCTACACAGCATGACACTGTCAGCTCTGGTGGGACAGTATCCAAGTATGCAGCAACACACCCTAATAACACAGTAATGTCACAATGCAAAGCTATTGTATTTTTATGTTTACTGAAGCATTTATTACTGAACTATACCTATTTTAGAAAGAAAAAAACAAAACAAAACTGTACTAATCCAGCTTACAAGAGGGAGAATGGGATTCAGATCTCTCTATGAGGGAATAGGAGCGCTGACCCCTAAAAAGCACTATATGTATTCTATGCTTGTAATTTATCACCACAGAATATTCTTACATTAGTTTACATAATGTTTATGATGCTGTCATGTTAAACACTATCACCACATTACCTCCTCCAAACAGCGTGCCTCCTCATCTTGGTTTTCCTTAACAAAATTCTCAAGTGGGTACTTTAGTCTTGGAAAGGGGGCAATTGGCCAGTCAAAAGAAGGAATGTCTAATTTGTGTATAGCTTTCGAATGAGTTGTAGCCAAACAACCTAGAATAATGAAGTTGAAACATATTAGTAAACCATGCATAAATAAGGGGAAAAAAGGGACAGAGAAACTGAAGAGAACTCTGATTCCTACCAATAGATCCCTAAGATGCAATAGTTAATAACTCAGTCACCCTATCTCCTCCATAGTGGGGTGCTAAGGGGTTGTCATGGCAGCTGGGAGTCTGCTGAAAGTCCCCAAATCTTAGTATTCCCATTACACCCTGGCTCAGGGCCGCTTTAACCACAGGGCCAATGGTGTACTTGCACCATAAATAATAGCGGGACTACTCTGATGTAACAGTACAGGCATACAGAAAGTAGTAGCAGAGTAGCCCCGCTATGATTTATCCCTGTACTGTGACACAGGGTACAGACAGGGAACAGAAGAGAGAACTGCGTCACAGTACATGGATGTAACAGTACAGGGATACAGTAAGTAGTAGAACTGTAACACTGTCACAGTACATGGATAAATCATAGCGGGCTACTCTACTACTACTTACTGTATCCCTGTACTGTTACATCACTGTCACTGTACAGGGATAAATCATAGCGGGCTACTCTGCTACTACTTCTACTGTATCCCTGTACTGTTACATCACTGTCACTGTACAGGGATAAATCATAGCGGGCTACTCTGCTACTACTTACTGTATCCCTGTACTGTTACATCACTGTCACTGTACAGGGATAAATCATAGCGGGCTACTCTGCTACTACTTACTGTATCCCTGTACTGTTACATCACTGTCACTGTACAGGGATAAATCATAGCGGGCTACTCTGCTACTACTTACTGTATCCCTGTACTGTTACATCACTGTCACTGTACAGGGATAAATCATAGCGGGGCTACTCTGCTACTACTTACTGTATCCCTGTACTGTTACATCACTGTCACTGTACAGGGATAAATCATAGCGGGGCTACTCTGCTACTACTTACTGTATCCCTGTACTGTTACATCACTGTCACTGTACAGGGATAAATCATAGCGGGCTACTCTGCTACTACTTACTGTATCCCTGTATTGTTACATCACTGTCACTGTACAGGGATAAATCATAGCGGGCTACTCTGCTACTACTTACTGTATCCCTGTACTGTTACATCACTGTCACTGTACAGGGATAAATCATAGCGGGCTACTCTGCTACTACTTTACTGTATCCCTGTACTGTTACATCACTGTGTCACTGTACAGGGATAAATAACAGCAAGGCCGCCACTACTTCTAATAGCGGTGATGGTCCTGTTATAGTTTATTATAACTCTGCTGTGTCACCAATGTCTTTATTATTCCTGTCCTGAACTGTGACATCGCTGTGTTTGAAAATTGTTTCAGCTCTCTTCTGCTCCTTAAAATGAGTGAGTGTACTGCGTGATGCTGCCTCCTCCTGGCCACATTAATTGTATCTACACTAAAAGAGGACTACTCGGCAGAAGAGGTGCCTGAGGCTGCAGAGAACGACACAGCCACCAATATGCACACTGTAGAATACCAGTTGCCCCGCAATTTCCTTCTGTAGGCTAAAAGATTTTACAAGCAATAGTGGGAAGTGTGAAATATATTTTATAGCTTAAACAAACATAGACCTGTGCTTTTGTAAAAGTAAGACATCGAAAACAGAACAAAAAAAAATGGTGGCTCAGTGGTTAGTACTGCAGCCTTGCAGCGCTGGAGTCCTAGGTTTGAATCAAGCAAGGACATACTGATAGGGTATTTAGATTGTGAGCCCTGTATGGGACAGTGACTGACAATGTCTGTAAATGATGGCGCTATACAAGTAAGCAAAATAAATATTTAAAAAAAAAAACCAAAAAAACCATCTCTGTTCTTACCCATTGTTCGTCCATGAAAACCTCCCATAAATGATAAGATGCTGTAGTCTGGACAACCTGGAAACTAAAATGAAAAAAAAACAAACAAACATCTTAGTATTACTATAAACAAAGAACAGTGAAAATGAACCTTCAGAATTGCAATAAAAATGTATTTCAAAATCTAAACCTCAGAGAATCAGCCGCCATACATACTAAAGAAACTGAGCACAGCAAGACAGACGGCATACAAAGAATCTGAAAGACTCCCTACTGAATGATTACCAAATAATTCTACCCTTACACCCCCCCCCCCCCCGAGTGTCCCTTTAAGATGTATTTTGGTTATAGTTACTGTACCTGGTTCACCATGCAGGACTCCAACTCTTCCTTTGATACCCTGCTGTTTCCTCTTTCCTTGTTCTGAAACACATTTGACAAAACAATGAAAAACAGGGAATTATAATCTATTTTCTTTGATATACACTTTACTCCCCATTATAGGGGTGGTCAGGTTAAACATATGTATTTTTACTTACCCTATACCACATGAATATTGATTTAAATGCATTTTCATTGGAGCATGATCCACAAGACATTGTCATGATTTGTGTCAATCCTTTTGGTCCAATCTAAATAAGAGATAATGCACTAAATACAACATATAATGTGTCAGGTTTCCTCCAACCTCCCATCATTCTATCCATCAATCACAAGCTGCACATACAGGTACCAAAGACTGCACCATAAGGACTACACAGATAAGAAACGCCGAAAGCAACTTACAGATAACAAGGACTCCTCCAGTTTCTCTGCAAAATTCTCAGGAGGCAGAATACCCAATGCTGGTCTGTTGATAAACGTACTCTAGGAGAAATGACACACTTGTAAATTTGGGAGATTGACATTCATCGTTCACATGACCCCTAGAATCAATCATTGGCGTCAGTGGTCATGAGCAACGCGGGTCACGTGAATTATGTATTTTTGGGGGGTTTTTTTTATGCAGTTTCGAAAAACCCAGAAAACACCTCTTTTTTTCCACCCAATCATTTTTGTCAGTGTTCTGCTCCGATCTCTGCCTCATAAGTTGATACAGTAAAAATAAAGAATACTAATTGAGCAACTATGGGGTGATAAAGCTGGTTTATCAAATATTCTGGGTTGTTAGACAGTCATAAAAATGTACATAAAACTCACTAGCAAGGGTAGAGAAAAACCCAACATTAAGTCTTAATGCGAAACAGATAACTTTTTACCTAGAGTAATTTTGTTACTTGCCTCACAAGAGACCCTTTAGCCTAAAAAGCATCACAAGCACTCATGTGACTAAATTCTCATGCAGTGCTGGGAATCTTCGTGAATAGGCAGGGATTGGTTTTCTGAATTATACTATGTTATATTTAGCCATTCCACTGGTGATTATCCCCGACACTATATGTAATCCACATTCCATCCGGAGATATAAATGACTGGTCTGTGCTCTGAATTTTAAACACTTACAAGAAATGCAGGTCACTTGCATATTATATATATATATATATATATATATATATATATATATATATATATATATATACACATACACACACACAAACATATACAGTGCCTTGCAAAAGTATTCGGCCCCCTTGAACTTTTCAACATTTCAGGCTTCAAACATAAGGATATAAAATTTTAATTTTTTGGTGAAGAATCAACAACAAGTGGGACACAATTGTGAAGTGGAACGAAATTTATTGGATATTTTAAAAATAAAAAACTGAAAAGTGGGGCGTGCAATATTATTCGGCCCCTTTACTTTCAGTGCAGCAAACTCACTCCAGAAGTTCAGTGAGGATCTCTGAATGATCCAATGTTGTCCTAAATGACTGATGATGATAAATATAATCCACCTGTGTGTAATCAAGTCTCCGTATAAATGCACCTGCTCTGTGATAGTCTCAGGGTTCTGTTTAAAGCGCAGAGAGCATCATGAAGACCAAGGAACACACCAGACAGGTCCGTGATACTGTTGTGGAGAAGTTTAAAGCCGGATTTGGATACAAAAAGATTTCCCAAACTTTAAACATCCCAAGGAGCACTGTGCAAGCGATCATATTGAAATGGAAGGAGTATCAGACCACTGCAAATCTACCAAGACCCGGCCGTCCCTCTAAACTTTCATCTCAAACAAGGAGAAGACTGATCAGAGATGCGGCCAAGAGGCCCATGATCACTCTGGATGAACTGCAGAGATCTACAGCTGAGGTGGGAGAGTCTGTCCATAGGACAACAGTCGTACACTGCACAAATCTGGACTTTATGGAAGAGTGGCAAGAAGAGCCATTTCTCAAAGATATCCATAAAAAGTCTTGTTTAAAGTTTGCCACAAGCCACCTGGGAGACACACCAAACATGTGGAAGAAGGTGCTCTGGTCAGATGAAACCAAAATTGAACTTTTTGGCCTCAATGCAAAACGATATGTTTGGCGTAAAAGCAACACAGCTGATCACCCTGAACACACCATCCCCACTGTCAAACATAGTGGTGGCAGCATCATGGTTTGGACCTGCTTTTCTTCAGCAGGGACAGGGAAGATGGTTAAAATTGATGGGAAGATGGATGGAGCCAAATACAGGACCATTCTGGAAGAAAACCTGTTGGAGTCTGCAAAAGACCTGAGACTGGGACGGAGATTTATCTTCCAACAAGACAATGATCAAAAAAATAAAGCAAAATCTACAATGGAATGGTTCACAAATAAGCGTATCCAGGTGTTAGAATGGCCAAGTCAAAGTCCAGACCTGAATCCAATGGAGAATCTGTGGAAAGAGCTAAAAACTGCTGTTCACAAACGCTCTCCATCCAACCTCATTGAGCTCGAGCTGTTTTCCAAGGAAGAATGGGCAAGAATTTCAGTCTCTCGATGTGCAAAACTGATAGAGACATACCCCAAGCGACTTGCAGCTGTAATCGCAGCAAAAGGTGGCGCTACAAAGCATTAACTTAAGGGGGCCGAATAATTTGGCACGCCCCACTTTTCAGTTTTTTATTTTTTATAAAAGTTTAAAATATCCAATAAATTTCGTACCACTTCACGATTGTGTCCCACTTGTTGTTGATTCTTCACCAAAAAATAAAAATTTTATATCCTTATGTTTGAAGCCTTAAATGTGGCAAAAGATTGAAAAGTTCAAGGGGGCCGAATACTTTTGCAAGGCACTGTACCTTTCAGATCCCTCTGCTTACCTAATCTCAATGTCTGCACAAGCACCACATGTCCACCACCACGACTTGCAATGAGCAGCTACTTGCACTGAGTGAATTGCATGTAATGTAAATCACAAGTATTCAAAGAAGTCAACCTGGGTGAGCGCTTCACAGCATGATTCACAAATGGCGTTTCGCAGCAAAAGTGGGAGTGACCTTTTCAAGGGGTACAGACATTATAAAAGGCGTAGACACCCCATATAATAATATTGGAATCCACCTCAAAATCAGCACCAAATTCCGCCATGTGAAACAGCAGTTACACCGAAGCCATTTTTAATTTGTCTCAAGAAAGTAACAGATGTTAAATAGGACGTATAATGGGATAATATATTGTATGTATACGTGTTTGAGATCCTCTTGTACTTACCAGATTTTGTGGCTGTTGTAAAACTTTTATAAGGGCTGGATGGTTATAACCTGAAATATACAATATAGCGTCTTAAGCAAATATATTTTTAACCCAGATCTGAGAAGAGGAATGAATGACATCAGGAAATAGGAGAGCAGGCACAGACATAGTCACGGAATATAAATCATTGTGCTGAGCAGCAGATGAGGCCACTGACCTCTTCTACACTGAATTATGCTACATCAGATCTCATTTATTTACTGGGAAGAACACATTATCATAAACAGATTGGAGAAAAAGCTCAACATACAAAAGCACAGTTTAAGGCCTCATTCACACATCTGCATCACCGTTTATAAGTTAAAACCATCATATATAGTTTTTCTCTGTTCTGTTGTTGCAATCCTAATTTTAGCTTACAAATGCTGATGCAGAACACTTGCTAAAACATACAAGTGTGAATGAGGCCTAAGGCCAAGTTTGTGCTTGCAATATACAAATATATTTGTTTAGGTACAGCATTTGACGGGACAGGTCTACAGTATTTGATGTGGTCTACATTACAGTAGTTGATACACATGGCCAGAAGATTGAGGCACATTTCCCTGAAATTGGAACCATGAATTAGAATTCTATCATCCTGACTATATAACATGTAGGATAAGAAAGCATTGCTTTGTTAAGAAGCTTCTTCGTCTTCATGTTAATGTCACCCTGTATCTTATCTCTGTGCCGCAGGCTGCATTTTTAATCATGTATTTTGATAAATGTATGCAAGGTCTATGTAACTTCTGATTAGCATGTGAATAGAAAACTAATGGGAGAGAGTACCATGACATGCATACTGTATACCTATAGGAGAAGCTCTGGCATCAGCAGTGTGCAGTCTACTCAAATCAGTCAAAACGGACAAACACAAACATATATGGGTTCTCTGTATTCCAGCACTGGCCACTACTTGCCAGCGCTGGGCTGGTGGTAATATGGTCGCTCTGTGGCTGGCACCAAACTCTCCCATGGCCACTGTGCCTGGCCTCTCTCCTTTGAGCTGCTGGCCAGAAACCCATCCCTACAAGCTGCCCACAGTTGATGAAGACCACATGTGGCTACAATCTTTTAAGCTTTGAAGGCTGGGGCCCCATGTTGCGAAAACATAATGTTTTGGCCACAGTGGGGACTGCGCACTGCAGCAAAAAAGAAAACCACTGCATTTTACATTACCTGCAAAGTGGATAGGATTCTGGCTAATCCTATTCACACATCGCAGAAAAAAATAAATAAATCAGCAGCAGAAATGCTGCGATTTCAAAAACTGTGTTTTTGTAAACGCCGGCATTTCCATATCGGTTTAATAGAAGCAGGAAAATGCAGCGTTTTTTTGCAGCGATTCGCTGCGTGGGGCCTTAGCCTAATGGAGTTTTCTGGGACTACAGTACTAATAACTTATCCTCAGAATAGGTTATCAATATCAAAACTAAACGGCCCCAACAACCCCACTGATAAGCTGTTGAAAGAGGCTGCAGCACTCAGGCAGACATGCTTCCATTTCTCAGGCCAGTGACATCACATCCATTGGTCACACTCACACGACACATTCACATGAATTGATTTGGGCTGCAATACCAAGTACAGCTGCTATACCAAGTACAGCATCAAGCCCGGCATGCACTGAAGCGGTGGCAGTTCTTGTCCAAATACAGAAGACTCTTCAAATAGTTGATCGTTTGCTGCTAGGTGTACGACCCCGCCAAGCTGATCTTGACCAATCCTCAGGATAGGTCATCAATACCATAGTCCCGGAAAACATGTTTAAATAGGCACTGCCGTTTTAACACACAATGTATGCATTTATAGTGAAGGTGAATATAGTAAACTATGTAATTTATCCTATTAGAGAAAAATGCCTTTTTTTCCCACTTATCAGTTTCCTTTCCTCCCCTTTGCATTCGCCATGGGTTATTTGCTCTCAGTCTATTATTCAAATCCATCTTGACAGATTATCGATTTACTAGGAGATCAGGGTATATGTTGCCCATAGGGGACAATGGAGAGGGAAAAGGAGCAGAGGAGTGCACACTAGAGGGAGGCAAAGAGGCACACAGAGACATGGCTGCATCTTGTACTGAGTATTGTACCATACTGTACTGCAAGATTCACAGCTACAGCCCCATCATTACAGCTGTTAATATCCTCCATGCTGCTGCTTATTCTGCTGGATCATCTCTCCTGAATGTGTGCTGTGAATGGGAAACATGACAGCAGCTAGTCCTCAACCACCAGCTGAGGGATAACTGACACCTAGTGATGGACAAGTCATATAATATGTTATCTAATAATATTATGTAAATCTGATTCCAATAAGTCACCTGAAACCACAGATACACGTCTAATAAATGATGTATGCTCTGTCCCTGCATCCATACTCTTCTGTATCTCCACTTGTAGCCAGTTACTGAATGCAGGTTAGCAAAAAGTAGGAGACGGACTGTCAGATGTATGACTGCACGATTAGTCTACACAGGGTTTCTGCTTTTGGAATGTAACCATAGTAACATGCAGGTTTTCATATGAGCTGTAGACACAACAATTTAGCTTAAATTATTTGTACTTTAAAAGGAGAATATAAGAAACCTTGTAATATATCTTATTACAAATTATTAATATTAATTAAGTTGCTTCTTACATAGAAGTCTATGGAGGAGGGAGGAGGAGGCTGCCGAAAAAGATACACACATGGTGCAGCTGCTAGGCTCTCCTACACTATGAATGAGATAGCTCTTTTGACACGACTATATCTTTCAAGATAAGGCTCTACCACTGCACAGAAGGAGGCACGAATAAATCTTTTCAGGTTTAAAAATCTTAAGGATTGGTCATCAATACCAGAATGGTTAATGTTAGACACCCCCTCCCCCGGTCTGCTGCTTTCTGCAGCGAATACAGAGAATGGCGCAGGAAGCAGACAGCACTTTTCTCTGTGTAGTGGCCAGACCAGGTACTGCAGATCAGCTCCCATTGATTTACTGTAATGACTGTGACCTGACACCCACCACCCTCATCTGATACACAGAGAATGGAGAAGGAAGCAGACAACTTCGTTCTCTTTGGTGGCAGAATTAATATTAGATTTGTGGGGGTCAATATTTTTAACCTGGAAAACCACTAACTAGCAGGCAGCAGCCTATTTTCTCCCCCTCCCCTATCCATGACTTCTGTGTGTAAGCCTGGAGGAGGAAGGATGACGACAGAAATGGAGATATAACGATATATTATACCGTTACTATACATTTATAAAAAGTAGTTTTATAACTGGAGGAAAACTTTAACCAAGGGCAACTTTGGCAATGTTATGTTCATCCATATAAAATGATATATAATTTATCTCCCCTGTGCAGACTTCTAAAGCACATTGGAGATCAATAAATAAAACATTGCAGGAAACATGCTGTGTTCTTACAGCGCTGTGCTTACATTGTGAAGGCTTTGTTTTTCAAGTCAATGCAAATCAACTAATTTGTAAAATGCCAAGCAGAGGATATGACAAGGTTTTTTCCATTTAGTCCATTGCCTTTGCATTTACATTGTACACTATAGGCATATAGGATATACAGGATTAGGCAAATTAATTACACATAAGCAATGACCTGTGATAATAGTTCAGAAATCCATGTAAGGCTAAGGCCCCATATAGCATCCCGCAGCGCTTTTCACAGAAAGTAAAGGAAACCTCTGTGGACTTTCTGCTTCCATTATACCTATAGGGAAACCGCCAGCGTTTCCGTAGTTATTATTGACATGCTGTGATTTCCAAAACCGCAACTGTGTGGATGGGATTTGCTAGAATCCCATCCACTTTGCTGTGATTGTAAAACACTGCTTTTTTTTCCGCTGCATTTACACCACATGGAGCCCCAGCCTCAAACCTAATGCTTCCCAATAGTTTTTAAAGCCATTATGCCATACTAGCTACCCATCTATGTCTTTAGAGCAGCACTGCTGAATAAAGCCATGTCTTTTGGATTGCCGTTACCTGATATGCTGTTTATTTGGCACCCAGCGCCACAAACACCTCTGTTAAGTCCAGGAAGCTGCTACTTTTGATGCTAAACTACCCCAATTGTCACAAGGGACAAAAATAAAAAGATACTCAAACCCTGGGTCAGACATCAAGACAGGTTGAATAAGGCTAGGTTCACATCTGTGCTGGAGTCCCCACCGCAGAAACCGCCAAAAACCGACAGAGAGAAAAGTCCTGCACAGAGGACTTTTCTCTCCTTCCGGTTTCAGTATAAAAACAGCGGACACACGACGGACCCAGTTATAGTCTATGGGGGCCACGGGTGTCCACGGGTAACCGCTGTTTTAGCAGTTCGGATCCCTGGTGGACCTAAACAATGGAGATCCTTGGGGAGATGTGAACCTAGCTTTACCTGTATTTCATTGATTCCCTGACCCGCTCACGTCCCCCCCCCCCATTTCTTTTTTCCATGATACATTCCACCTTCCCGTAGTCACTAATCCAGAGCAGAACTTTGTTACTTACCAAATTGCTGTATGAAGTTACGATTACTCGGAAGTCTTTTTGAAATATATGGACATGTACTCTCTGCTATGTGTATCCCCCTACCTCTCCTTCCTTCCCCTTTTTTATCCCCCTTTTTGTGAGGAAAATCAATAGAAACATTATATAAAATATAATTTTTATAGTTCAAATATAAAAAAGAAAAGAATAAACCAGAACAATAGTGCCATACATACAGCGGGAAATGTACTAGATCTGCCAACGTAAAAGGAGTCTGTCTACTCCTGCCTGCTTAGTAAACTCATTCCAGTGCCAGGTAGTGGACTTAAACAGTCATGAAAAATGTGAAGATTGACACAATATGCAAATAGATCTGCAAGTTCCAAGTATTGCCCCAAGCCCAACAAGTGCTCAGGCTCTCCTCAGTAAGCCCTGCCAAGCTCTACCATCTTGGTCTTTATTGTAATATTGTACAGTGTTGGGACCTTTCAGAAAACAACAGCGCTGCATTTCTGCCTATCCATGACACTGGTATGAACAGATTTTAGAACAGTTTTCCTATGGCAGACAGATTGGATGCATGGTCACTCTCCATTAAAGTCATCTTGAAATACTCAAGTGGTTAAAGAGTGTTTATTCTCTGCCAGCTCACAATCAGAGCTTATTCATATGTGAATAAACTTGAACATCAAGATTCGTACTAGGACCTTCTTGGATAGTACTAGGCTTAGGTGTCTCTCCATCAGCACCACAAGGCAGGTAGAGTGCCAACCATCTTCTCTATATTGCTTTATATTAATCAGTTCAAAGAATATTAGGGTAAGTTCACACTATGGCTTTTACAGCGGGAACCACCATACAACCATCGTGGAAATCTTCCTGCCATCGACAGAAATTTTTTACTTTAATGGGAGGTTCTGGTAGATCAGTCAGGCTTTTTTCCACTAGCTGAATTTTTTCAGCTAGCAAAAGAAAGAAGCATCCACTTCCCATTGAAATGGCAAATGTTATTGCAGTAGATTCCACAGAAAAAATTCCACCATGTGGGCTTGCTTTTATAGAATAGTTCTTGTAAATACAGTATCAGCAGACAATATGCAACAGCAATAAAGTAGAAGTGTTCAGATTAAAACTGAAGTGAAGGTTTATGGGAACAGAACTAAGACATGTTTTCACAAACAAGCTCAGGTTGTGATTCCAGATCTCATACACTTCCAAATTCCATGCCTTCCTGCCCACACCAGATAACTTACTCTATGAGCCACTTTTGATCAGCTGGACCTTGTACTAGGGAAGTTAAATAGTCAGTACCCTGCAATCTTATGGGCTGCTATCATAATTATTAATGGATTTATGCCATTAAAGAAACTTATCCCCTCTCCACAGAGGGTCAGACCACTTGGTCCCCACATCAATCTGTAGAATGGTTGGACCAAAGTCCCCCTAAAGCCTCCTTGTGAATAGAGAGCCAGTGTGCTTGCATTATTGGTGCCCCATTCACTGATATGGGGCTGCCGTGACTAATCTCCTGCATTTTTTTTGCATTGGTTAAATGGATCTGCTAAACAGATGCTAAAACTATGACGCGAATGGAGAAACACAATCTACAAACAGTTGTACTGGATCAGGTCCTTCATGGAACACACTGAGTAAGCATTCACGGTGCAAGGGGGGGGGGGGGGAAGTAAGTGAACCCTTGAATTTAGAAACCTGGATCCCCCCTTTAGCAGCACCTGAACCAAACATTTTATATAGCTGCAAATAAGATTTGTACAAAATGAGCAGGAAAATGGCCAATTCTCTGTAAATGTGCTTTAGCGCATCAGTATTCGTGGGAAGCCTTTAGTGCACAGATTTCTTCAGACAATGCCACAGCATCTCAATAGGGCTAAGGTCTGACTTGGCCATTCTAATACACATATATACTTTCTTAACCATTGTATGATTGATTTACTTGTGCATTATGGACACTGGAAGTAGAGAACAGTACCAGTAGCATGCACAATGATGCAAGGTGTACTGGCGTCACCTGCTCATCTAAGTGGAGAATGCATAGGGAGGTGGCCACGCATTCATCTATCCACAGGACACACCATAAATGTCTAAATTGGGAAAACCCCCTTAATGACTATGATGACGAAAGTTCAAGAATTTATTGCCCTTTTTTCAACATTTTTGCATAACCTAATATGTTTCTTTTTGTTATTCTGTTCCATTTCATTTTTTTATGTTTTCAGCCACATTCAGTATTACATCTGATAACTGCTTTGTATGTAAATCTATTTTGGTAACAGAATATAAAAAAAAAAAAAAAAAAAAAAAGAAAAGAAAAGGTTTTGGTTCATCAGCGGAAAATCTGATATTCCTCACCAAGAGCGAGCCAAGAAGTGACAGATTTAAAAATAAAAAAAATAAATAAAAATCACTAAAAACAACACCACCAGATGGTACATACCAATAGGAATGGATGATATTTGGGAATAGAGATCCAGCATTCGGTTGCCATCAACATCAACAAGATAGTTTCCACGACTTTCTTCATAATTACAAAAAAAGTTCACGGCTTCTGCATTCTAGGAAAAATAACATTAAAATGGTTAGCTATATTCACGTTTGATCAACCCTTCATAGACATTAACTGCACAGTGAGTAACTTGATCCCTGACCAGGTAAAATGTCCATTACAATAAGTCATACTGGATTTACATTAGAAGTAACCCTTTAATTCACATAGAAGTGAACAACATTTACAAAAAAAGGAGTGAACAAGAAAGGAAGAAGGAACTCACAGGCCACCTGTGCTTTGTATCTAAAATACTGGGTATCCAATAATCTTACAAAGGTCTGCCTCTTGAAACAAATCCTATGAGGGCATAGTGAGGTCACAGAAGGAGGTGTCTACCCTCTGTGGGCCAGAACTTACTCTGGTAAATCCAACCCATCCAGGTATTACATCTCTTCTTTCAGTGACTAAGTACAACTCTTCCTGTCAATAACATCTGATCGGCAGGTGTTATGAACGGGTATGGGATAAAAGTCAGATAGTTGGTGGTCACGGTAATCACATAAATGGGGGTGTCCCGAGCCTTGTTGATTGAAGCGACTGTCAATTGCACTTGCCAGTTACTGCTGCTCCATTCTGCTCTGTGGCAGTGCTGGAGATAGCCAAGCACAGCACTAGCTAAGTCAGTCACATAGATGTGCATAGAGTGGCATGTGCAACCACTGCTCCATTCCAGTAAGGGGCTTGGGATCCCTGTTGTTATGGGCCGTGGGGTCCAAGCAATCAGACACTTATCACCTTTTCTGTAGATATGAGGTAAGTCTTGTTCATAGGAGAACCCCTTGAAAATGCAGTTTGAAGTTGAGGTCTAACATAGATCTTACCTGGATACTATTCAGCTGCTTGATTAATTCCTAAAAAATAAAGCATAAAATAATATATTTATATACGATATATATACTTATGGTGACCATGCATCTAGTATCAGAACACATTTACATAAAAGGTGTAATTAGACAACAGACACATATATAAAGAAATATAAATGTATCAATCTTTATTACGAAATAAATACCTAACACAAAAAACTAAAAACATTTAAAAAAAAAAAAAGTACAACCCACTGTACTAAGGCACAAAAGGACTGTGGTTATGATAAGCCATTCAACCCCACCAAAGCAAAATATATATCCAGGGTGCCACTATATATCAATATATATATATAAAACAAATGCAAAGTATAACCAAGCACATGAATGTATAATATAACAACTGCATAAAAAAGCAAAAAATAGTGTCTCTCTAACACTTTAGCAGAGTGTGTGGCAAAAAAAACATGTTTTTGGGATTGAAAGAACACGGGTCTAGTTTAATATAGAAACACAAATAAGGCTAGGTTCACACTACCGTTATATAATGTCTGTCTGTTCTTATCCATCATAGGATGAGAGCAACGGATATTATGTGACACATGCAGACAGAGCCCCCTTCGTTGGGTGTCCATCTACATTCACCACAATGTAAAAAAAACATGATGGAAGCTTTGTTCTGCCATGTTTTTTTTACTATTCTGATGGAAGAAAAAGTTGTGCATGTACAACAAAAGTAACCAAATATGATGAAAGACAGCGTCCGTCATGTTGCATACATTAGAAACTGTGTTAGAAACTGACACAGGAGAGGACTTAGTCTGTTGTTACTCTGCTATATTTAAAATCCATTGCCATCATCCTGTGACGAATGACAGCAACAACAGTAGTGTGAACGTAGTCTAAAAAAAAAAAAAAAAAAAAAAAAAAAATTAACCCTTTTTCAATCTTCACTTCATGTATAGCTAAAAGATTTGCAGAGCCCCTTCTCCTATAGACCCTGGGCACTACTGTTCTCAGGGTCCATTCATGTCCAGCAGTCTACTATCCATCAGTTTACCCACAGTATCACTGCTATCCCAGCAGGTCATGGTTCTACTGGCAGGTTATAGACTAGTGTAAGAACCAAGGTCTCACCAGATCTCCACTATAGAATTACTACATATCAGACATACTAGAGCTCTTCTCTTACCCTTGATCTTGGTCCCGGGACTTCGGTCTTCATTAATGGAGAATCATACTCAAAATCCACGGTCTTTTTGGCTGCAGCCTGGCTGATATACCTACAACCTGAAGAAATACTGAGGTCATTCCTCGTGGTCATCGTGAACTAGAATTCATGCTATAGAAACTATAAAATACTTAGACATTTAATAACAATTTCCAATCTTAATATCTGACATTATTAGTCAACTGATCTCCTCCAAGTAAAAGCCAATTGAGTTGGATCTGTTTAGTTGCAGCTCCTGAAATTAAATATCCTGTACAATACAATTTCTCTACTACAACCTTTCTGACAAGTGCTAGGGACAATGTAATATTACCAAAAGAAATGTGGGTTTTTTTCTTTTAGATATTGGTTTCCAAAAGTACCCTTTTATAGTATATGTTACTAAAAGGAAATATTCAGAAGCAAAAAGGCAAGAGCTCACTCGAGCTATAAGTGGCTGAGATCTTTCAGAATCAATGCTCGCCTTACCTATATGTGATACAGTTCATCTATAAGAAGATACAACTTTTTTTGTACATGCAATGTTTTATTTGCAGATAATGGAATGGAAGAAAAAAAAACACCAGGGATAGGAAATAATATTAAAACTAAATGTTATTGCTTTACTTATTTCAGACGTCTATCCGTTAGGCCGTTTGCAGACGACCGTGCTGCAGCCGACCTGCGGTGAATTAAAAGCAAGGGCTGCACACGGGGGATATGGGGATATTCCCGTGTGCCGCCCATGCACAGGCCGTGCTTCCATGGCTCCTTTCATTAAATGAATAGGAGCCACGGAAGCATGGGTCGCATAATAGGACAGGAATAGGACCCGCACACAGGACCGTGAAAATCACAGTTGTGTGTATGGGCCCATAGAAAAGAATGGGTCAGTATGCTATCCGTGAAATACACAGATAGCACACTGACTCACACCACGTCGTCTGCAAGGGGCTTTAGTCCCTTAAGCCTTGATGATACCTCCAGTTTGGTGATGCTTCAGACCTAAGAATTTGCAGCGAATTATAAAAGTTCTCAGCAAAGTTATAAAAATTCCAGCAATTTTTTGAAGATTCTTTAAAAACATCCACAATACAAAAGCAGAAATAACACAGCAGTAGATAGGGGATTACGCCATGCCGTGGAGCACTACAGGTTTATGCGTTTCATATGCAAACATCCTTGATCAGAACTTTCACAGCAAACATGAATTTCACTTTATGCTAAATTCACTCTATGAGATAACCTGTGATGCCGAATTTAAACTAGAAGCATGTCAAGTTTCATGCAGATATTATTTTCCACAACTTATAGATGAGATGTGTTAAAATCTCAACCACTTTGCTGCTGCTGTTATACACTGCAGTTTCTCCACCTGCAAAACTGGTGGCATTACATAGCATATCGGACACAAGTAAAGCTACCCAAAGGCTCTAGTCAGACGACCAATGTGCAATACAGTCATGAAAAAGGGACATTTTTCACGGCTGTTTTGCATCCATGTGGCACACGTTTTCATGAATCCCTCATAGATTGGAGTCTATTGAGGGAACCATGAAAATAGGCAAAAACAGGATATGTCCTATTTTTTGCTGATCCATTAAAAAGGGTTGTCAAATCAGTCCAATCCAAATTAACTGATTTTAATGCAGCAGTGTAACGGCCATAACCCCCCCCCCCCAAAAAAAAAACAAAAAACGCTGTCACACGCCCATGAACATCGTTTAAGTGAATAGAGCTTAAGACCACAGGTGTATTCGGTCCATGAAGTACAGACTGTAAGTCATCCATATTTCCCAGTCCGAACACTGATCAAGGACCCCAACTCCTAGCATTGTAGTCATCTGTGATGCCAAGATTCCCTGCCTGACTACTGTCCTGTACTGAAAACATGGTTAAGGCAGGTGGTCTGGCTGCCTGGACAACTATACAAACACTAAGAGCACATAATCACTAGGCGCCTCTCTTGCAAAACTTTTTGACTTCATCTGAAGGCCAAGTATCAATTTCAATGTCTTGTGTTCCCTTAGAGCAGAGAAGTGGATGTCTACCCATACATTCTATTGCATCCTATGGCACCATAGGGTATATAATGCTGAAAATACAAAACATTATACACTATAGAAGACAGTACTGTAAACCACAATGATAAAACCATGTCAAGAGGATTACAAGCGGTATTAAACAACCTATACACACCAACATACAAAGAACAAAACACAGGGATTATCTAATAACTGATGAAGACATTAAAGGAGCATCCTTCACATACAGTATACCCATCTGGCTACGGCTAGTGATTTCATCAATAGGCCATTTTCTTGGTTTAAAACACAAGGTCACAGCTCTGAAAGGGTCACAAACCAAATCACATATACAATATTAACTCTTTAGAGCCCACAAGCACTAAACTGATTTACAGAAGATTGTGAACAGCAAGGAATGTGCCAGCGATGCTGAAAAAATATGTGGAAAGGGTTACGAGAAGGAGCCTAGAAGTAAAGCGGAATTCACTGAAGGCGTCATGCCAGAACCAACTGTTCCTGATGCGGAATGACACTTGTACTCTATAATCAGGGCTTTATGGAAGAAAATAAGACCTATAAATAATCTATAAAAAAAAGGCAAATTATAATGCATACAAATATTACAAGAGCGAGTGCTGAATGTTCATCTTGGGTTAATGTTACCATTTGCCTCTGCGCCTTGAAGCCTATACAACCAATGCTAAATATAGCCCTCCTCATTAAATGCAGATTTCTGTAGGGACTGCATGTATTAATGTACAGAATGGAGAGACTGACTAATCAGAATTAGTCAGGACTGTCAAAACTGTCACAGACCTGCTCATCAAAAAGAGGACCATGTCAAGATAATGAATAGCAGGGTGAATATTGAATAACAAAATACAGTATATAACAGGATATAAAATAGATAAATCTTCTGTAACCGTATATAACAGACTGTGGACTATAATAGACTGTATAAAATATAATATAGATTGATATGCAAGAATCTAGAAAATACACATCATCTAAGGACCAGAATAACCATTATGATCTTTTAGGAGGGGGGAGAAGATGTCCAAACAGGTCCAAAAATTTTGAGTGGTGACGAACTATGTACCGACTGAAGTTATAACTGCAGTCAGTTCTGGGGCCCCGGGTGCCATCCCTAATAAGTAAAACACCAATTAATTCCAGACTATTTCTCATTACTGACTGTGAAGTTTTGCTGCTTAGGAGGTCAGTAATGAGAAATAGCCTGGAAATAATCAGCGTTACTACTCAGTGGGGGCTGCTGTGGCCCCAGAACTGACTGCAGTTATAACTGTGCCTGGAATATAGTGGGTCATGGTCAACCCTCTTACATAGGCAGGTTTTCTTTGACAAACTGCATATGTGAATAGTACAGGTGATTATACTATGTAAGATATCTGCTTCTATCTGCTCTTGTTTTCCGGCTCCCCCTTCACTCTACAAAACTAGCTTTCACTCAAAATCACTGCTGTATCCCTCTTGAGACAGACTTCAGGTCTAAAGATATGTATTGAGGGGCAAGGGGAGGAGTGAGCATGCAGGACTTTTTCTTCCATTACACAAAATTAAACAAACATGACGGAAATCGGCGTCCATCAGTGTCAATGGGAACAGACACAGACTCTATCACAGTTAAAGAGGTTGTCCAGGATAATTTTTTTTTTATATTAGGCTGGGGAAGGTGAAAAAAAAAACACACACTCACCTGTCCCCAATGCTATGGTGCCTCCCAGCGCAGTCCGGACCTGCTGCGCCAATGTTTTCTTGTGTGGAAGTCCCTACTGCACTGTGACGTCCTCGGTCCCTTTCCTTATACCACTAATTGGCCTCAGTGGTCACATGCGGTGGGGACTTCCAACCGGAAGAAAACACCAGTGCAGCAAGACCAGACTGTGCTGGGAGACACAGGAGCACCAGGGATAGAAGAGTATGTTTTTTTTTTCCCCAACTCCCCCTGGCCTAATTAAAAAAATAACGTAAATAAAAAAAGAGCCTGGACAATCCCTTCTATATTCCGTCTTCTATAACTGAAGACAGCCACGGACATTAACAACGGTAGTGTGAACCCAACCTTAGACTGCTTTCGCACTATCAATTTTGCAGACAAAAAAAAAAAAATAAAATAAAAATAAATCAGATGTTGTACGTTCTAGTTTATCTCTGTGCTCAATCTCTGTGGCATTCAAATGCCAACTGTATATCATATGCTTCGTGTCTGCAAAAAAAAAAAAATCTATGTGCTGTCCATTTTTTTCATAAACTCTAATAACCAAGACAACAAAAATATCATGCATATCATATTGGGCTTCGATAAACATTTATTGTGAGAATTGCTCCACTCACTATAATAGGTCTGTGTGCTCTCAAAACTATTGTGAAAGAGGCAACTCAAGCACTTTCTTCACATCAGTACAGGTCTGTACTTCTCTAGATGTCCTTCAGAGAGGCCTAGGATTATTTTTCAGTGAAAGAGAGACTGCTATGAAGGAGATATGTGCACTGTGTCTACAGAACTTAGAGACAACTACAAATTCCAGCATGCATGAAGGACACTCATAGAAACGGCAGAATATAAGTCATATAATAAACAGAAATACTATAGTGTTACTCCTCATGTAAACACACACACAGCTTATCCTGAAATGACAGATACACTTTAAACAAAACCAAATTAGGAAAGAAACTGAAGCCGCACAATAAAACAGAGCACACTGACAGCACCAGTTGTCACGAAAACATAGAATTCCACGGCTCCAAGTATCAGGAAGTATCTGCTGGGCTGATAAGGTACCAATGGTGCTAAGCTGGACAGGCATACTAGACAATTGCTGCCTGGTCCCAAAAATTCAACAGGATCCAGCGACAAACCATTGGGGCAGATTTGCTAATCCAGTTTCATTCTTAGAAATAACTAAATACGTGTCAGATTTATCACAGTGACTGATGGTGGATGATCAAATTGCTGCAGCTTTACACTGTCTAGTCCAAGATTATAGCTCCCATTTGTTGGTTTACTTTGCACCAGAAATTTTAGCGGGAATCTGGCACGTTCTGTAGCATCATAAGCCCTGCCCCTTTTCTACAAAGTACGCTTCTAGTTCTTTAGTCTTAGAATCTAAAGTAGTAGCTATACAGTGTTAAAGGAGTTTTCCAGGCTGATTAAGGATAGTTCATCGATTAAAGATCGGCAGAGGTCTGACACCCAGGCCTCCGGCCAATCAGCTGTTTGCGGAGGGTACAGAGTTCGTGTGAGCGTTGCAGTCTCTTCAATACTTAGCAAGCAAAGCCCCATACAAATATTGCAGCTCTGCACATTCACTTAAATGGGACTGGGTTGTAATCATGCCATGACCGATAAACATGATGGCACGTGGCCTGTGAAACGTACAGGGAGTACCACTGCCGTTTCAACCAGCTGATCCATGCGTTGTTGGACCCTCATAGATCTTTAATTGATTATCTATCCTAAGGAAGTCCCAGGAAACCCCTTTAAAACGCGGACATTCATTTGTGCATGGACAGATTGGCATTGCTCAATAGGACTTTGATGAGTTTTTGCTTCGATTTGAAATCTGTGGGAATTATAAAATGTCATTTTCTGCAATTGTCAGTGTGTTAAATATTCCCACCACAGATGTGGATTTATGTAGATATACCTGATCTATGAATGAGTTCGGTCTCCCCCATTCCCCTTTTATTGCCTCAATAACCAAGATCATAGTTCACAGACTAAATTTCAACACAAGGTATAATAGAAATTAACCTCTAATAAAATCATAAAAGTTCTATTTAATCTGACTACAGAATATAAAATCTCCAATGTACAAATAGGTTCACAAGCCCCAGGTAAGCAGAACATGAAATCGATGAAGAATACTACAGCATGTGCAATGTCCTTACCACTGATTAGAAAGGTTGTGACATGGTATAGATCGAGGAAACTGCACAGTTCATATGACAAGGGGTCAGTATCACTTGCTGAATGTGCTGTAAAAACAGACTGGTGAGAGAATCGCACAAGGGAGCAAACTATGAAAAATGTATCTGACTTGACAAAATCGAGAAGTCTTAGAGCCAATGAGCTCTATAAAATAGAAATACAAATTCAAAGGGGTTGCCAAGGCATGTAAAGTTACTTTTCTGGAGACTACTTCTGTTCTAAAAGAAGTAGTAATGCTCACCTTACCAATTCCCTGCCACTTGCAGTCCGATGTTACCTGCATCCTGGTCCCCACTGACCCCAACATGTGACCACTAATGCCAATTATCACCCACAATGGTGCTGACAGGTTACCCCTACAACCAGTGATTGTCAAACTTATGTGTCAAGAAAAAAATCACTGCAGGCCAGAACGCAGACTGGAGGGTATGTATGTATTAAAATGGGAGGTGTGTGGGAATCGGTAAAAGATTACTTTATTTATTTTGTTATTTTATAAACGTCTAAGTGGATTATAAGAAAAAAAATTATTAAATTTCACAAACCCCTTTAAAGAGGACCTTTAACCACCACCACCAGATCTATGCATCCTTCAGTATGTGCTGCTCCACTGATTCTGGTGCAGTTGGAATTTTTTCTCTAACCCGCAGCGTTCCTGGGGAATCAGTACTGTTAGTTTCAGCACCCAGTATGCCAATTAGGCTCTGTACTGACAGATGGGTGATCCTAAGCTAGAGCAGAAAGACTGCCCACCTGATAGTAGAAAAGCTAACTAACATTTTCGGTGCTAACACTAACATAAACGATTGTTCAGGAACTGAGCCGGAATGAGCGGAATGGATAGAGATACTAAGAGTTGCAGTTGGTGAAAGGTCCTCTTTAATATTGGCTGTTCATTCAATAACCTTATACATGCGACAAAGTAAGGCTAGGTTCACACTTGCGCTGGGCTCTCCATCATTCGTGCACACTAACACAGCGGTTACTCGTGAACCCCATACACTATAATGGGGTACACTGGGTGTCCGTCAGGTTCCTGACGTTTTTATACTGAAACTGGAAGAGAGAAAGGTCTTCCATGCAGGACTTTTCTCTCTGCCAATTTTTGGCAGATTCTGCGGCAGAGACTCCAACACAGATGTGAACCTAAAACTGGTCATACAATAAGTCTAAGTTTGATTATTTTTATTTGATAAATTTGCAAAGACTTTATGAATTTTCTGTTCGATTACTGTGAGTCACAGAAGAAAGTGAAGCCACATTAGCTGTTGCTTTTGTCTCTAAGAAGCAGATGGTAAAGTGGTCACTTTGTTACTAGTATTGGGGTAGGCTACTTTCGGCACCCCACTTGTTGTAAAACTACAACCCCCAGCATGCATACTTGCTCTGCTGTTCTTGGAAATCCAACAGAAGTGAATGGATTATGTTGAGAGTTGTTGTTTCGGTTGGAATGCTGAAGGTTGCTGACCCCCGTACCTAGCTGGCCATGCTGAAACTGCATAAACCCCTGATCAATAAGTTTTTAAAGAGCACCTGGCACCTACTCTCAAAAGACCAATGACCTCCTATATCATCTGATAGCACCTATCACTCTGAGCATTTTAGGGTTCTGTTTATCCAAATCTGTTAAGCCGTTTCAAAGATATAAGCCTTTTTAGGGTTGATGCAAATGAGGGTATACTAGCCAAGTGGGCAGTACCACTGTGGTTTCTCTGGAGACCAGGTCTCTATCTAGTGTATGTCATGCAGTGTTACCGCCCACTTGGCTAGTATACCCTAATTTGTATCAGCACTAAAGGGCTTATCTTTGGAATGGCTGAACGGATTTGGATAAACAAAACACAAAAATGCTCAGGGTGACAATAATAATAATAATAATAGTCCTTTAATAGTCCCACAGTGGGGAAATTCAGTGTGTTACAGCAGCAAAGATAAGATAAGCAGATACAAATACAAATACAACATGTACAGGAATGTTCCAAGGTGAGAGGCATTACATTAATAGCGACAGACAGATAGGATGTAGCAGAGGGGGGGGGGGATTTAACAGGCAGAGAGATATTTCAGTTCTCTGTATGTAATGATCTCCGCTTAGGTCGGTGTCGGTGTATTAGATGATGTAGGTCATTGAGCTTTTCAGACCTGGTGACATTTCCTCTTTAACAGGGATTTCAAAAATGGCCAGCATCATCCCTGAGCTTATAAAAAAAAACAAAAAACATTGATTGTCACACACTAAATATAGTCTTAGTATGTGGCTCTGTAAGGCTTCATATGCCCTTCCAAGGGATGGATGAAGTATAAGCGATAGAATCTGTACTTCACAAATATCCTTCACAGGAAAAGAATGGAGGAAGAGAAAAACAAAACAAAAAAAAAAACACACACACACACACACACACACACACACACACACACACACACACACCCCCCCCCCCCCCCCCCCCCCCCCCCCCCAACAACAACAACAACAACAACTTTGCTCATTTGATAAATGGTTTATACAGTTCAATTAATGATGTGCTCATTGATCGGGTCATTACTTAACCGGGAAGGTCTCGTTCATCAGAACATTCACATAGATTTTCTTTGCAGGAACCAATCACTACAAACAATTGAATTTACCTTCTTAAAGAAATGACCTATCCGGGGGAATTAGAAAATCAATACTTTGAAAAATCAAACCGATGCAAACTTATTTTCTCAATTCCATTAGGCAAGCTAATTCTTGTTACCTGGATCTGAGTGATAATTCCTGTATTTTATATTAATCATATATGTATAGTCATAAAACAAACACATAATAATGCATGTAAATAATACAAACCATTTCTGGGAGCCGAATACCCCTTCCTCAGGCTGTAATGTATCATAAACCTGAGAAATGGGCCCCTAGGACCCAAAAATGCATCATATTATTCAAGACTGGTAGCACGGTGGCTCAGTGGTTAGCACTGCAGCCTTGCAGCACTAGAGTCCTGAGTTCGAATCCTGCCAAGGACAACATCTGCAAGGAGTTTGTATGTTCGCCCTGTATTTGCGTGGGGTTACTCCGGTTTCCTTCCACACTCCAAAGACATACTGATAGGGAATGTAGATTGTGAGCCCTATATGGGACAGTGGCTGTCAATGTCTGTAAAGCGCTGTGGAATATGATGGCGCTATATAAGTAAGCATAATAAATAAATAAGGACTGGAAAATTATTATATTAAGAGGACTTTGTCCATCAGTATTTCCATGGGAGATACATTAAATTTACACCAGGTTTTACTCTGCTTCTACTTCAATTTCCAGGGCAAGAAGTTTCAATTCCGTTCAACCATATATTTCTATTATTGGAAGGTTCTTGTTTGTGAAGGAAGGGATTCTAACTGATATTTATACTGCTCTTTGATACAATAGTTTAGATTTCCTAAAGTATAACCCATTCTAACTTTATCTCACACAAGTATTTCAGTGAAATCCTCCTTTATCCGTGGGGATGGAGGGCATGAGATGCTTGGATCCATGGTATTACTTAAAACTTATACGTGCGGGATAGACCACCACTTGTAGCAGTCTTCAGAAGTCCTAGGATACTTACTGTAAGATCTTATACACAAAATGGATCAATGATGTTCTATAAAGAGTTTTCCCCTCCAATAAAGTAAAAGCAATAAAAGAAACACAAAGAATAAGCCTGTGAACAAGGGCTTAAGGACTTCTTATCTTTCCTGTAAATTCTATATATTTATATAACAATTCTTGAGGATCTTTCCATATAACTATGTTGTGCAGTACCTCAATAACACCTCCTACACAATTGGGCATTACAATGCTGTCTGACTAACTGCTAGAGAGGAGCGAACCAGTTCGTAATGATCCGTGGTCATTACAAGTTTTTGGGATTCAAACACAGAGTATAAGAAGCAGAGACTCAGGGAACATCTGGACAAAATAAAAAAATTGATATACACCTCTACTGGGCATCAGTTCTCACTCACGTGCTCTTCTGACGTCTTCTCTGATTTCATGTGCTCTGATGGTCACAACTGAGGCCTGTATTTTCACCTCAGTGGCCGCAGCGACATCATAAAGCAAGAGTCTGTGGGTGAAAACCGAACACCTGAAAAGATGGCCAGAAGCCAAGGAGAAGTGAGGAGAGGTGAGTATCACCATTATTTTGTCCGCACCTCCCCTGGGCCTCTGCTTATTATATAGTCTGGGTCCTGAAGAGACCTCAGAGCATAATAATAGCACTTCTTGTTCAGACCAAACCAAAACTTGCGGGTGAACCTTGCAAATATTCCCAAAGGAAATCTCATAAGGTTCACTAGCTACTAGTGATTGAGCAGTGGGAAGGTGTGCAAGGATACATCCACAACTGGTAACCAAGCTGTCAATTTTTTTAATAAAAGTTTCTAGGAGGAATAACGGGAATGGTATTATATAGAAATTAAAGGGAATCTGCCAGGTCAATCTGGGACACTAAACCACCCACAGGTCTTTATAGACATGGGGTTTAGTGTCCAAGATCGCCCTGTTGTAATGCAATCCGCAAGCGCATTAAAAATAAAAAACCTTTATACTTACCTAGATAAGGGTCCAATCAACGCTGTTTGGCGAGATCGGTCCGGCTTATTCATGAGGCACTCCTCCTGGCGCCTGCTCTGTTCTTCAGTGAAGCCGAAGATGGACACCCCGGCTTCACTGCGTAATTGCGGGACATGCGCACTGAAGCTGAGGTGTACTCCTCTGGCTTCATTGAAGAACTGCGCAGGCGCGGGGAGTACAGCAGCAGGGTGAGTATAAAGCTTTTTTATTTTTAATGCGGCCATGGATTGGGTTATAGCAGGGTGATTTTGGACACTAAACCCCAGGTCCATATGGACATGTGGGTGGTTTAGTGTCCCAAATTGCCCTGACAGATTCCCTTTAAGAAAAGCAGTTTCAGAAGAGCACTGACAGGTCCACAACTGGCTCCATGTTTTATGACCATCTATGAAGTGATCAGTTCCTCAATATATTTTGGTTATTGGAAATAATCCATAAGGCAGGTATGGGAAAATCAAATTGCCCAGCACTGCTCTGGAAACCATCAGAATACAGACCTCCATTACTGTCAGCACCTTCGTCTACGGATCGCCTTCAAGGAGCCATGTAGGATTTGGATTCATTATGACATTGCTATTACCAATAACTATTTAAATGAAAGTGTCATATTAAGGCAACGGTGTACATTTGTGAAGGTATCACATGACAGCAATGCTCTGTAAACAGTGTAGGCTACATAAAGACAGTCACATTCTCCAATAGACTATAAAAGCCTTCATTTGTCACATGTTAATATTGTACCACAGATCTGTATTGGCTTCCTTCATACAGAAGTTGATCTCAATTACATCCCGTCTCGAAGACTTTAATAGGCTGCTCCACTTTGCTATAACCACATTAACCTACATAATAGCCTGTTGAACAGGAAAAGTGTCATTTAACATGTACTTAATGAAAGCGGGGGGGGGGGGGGGGGGGTTAATGGTCCTCTCTAATAGAAAACTTGCATTTTTCTACTTACAGGCCTGGAATGAAGACACTTCCTATTGAAGCAGAACAAAACAAAACTACTTAGAAGTCGGTAACTTTGTGCACGCTAAATAGCATCTAGGGAAATTAACTAAGTTTGCCTATTTTTTTTTTTTTTTTCTGTAAAATCTTTAGATTTTTCATGATAATCATGAAAAATTAAATATTTTGTAATAAACCAGGCAGCCCTTTTAAATGTAAGAAATAAAGCAAACTAAGGGCCGGTTCACATCTGCGTTCGGCTTTCCGTTCGGGGGGGTCTCCAAGTGGACCTATATGCAACCTACCTATATGCATTGAAAAAGCGGTTTACCTGTGAAAGTCGTGGACCCCATAGACTATAATGGAACAGAAACCCAAACACAGATGTGAATCGGCCTTTAAACAAAACAAAATGGAAAGCCCCCAAAGGGAATAAATAGTGTGATAGGGTCAGAAAACAAAATTGTGACAGAAAGGAGCCAAAATGGAGGAGAACCTATAGCAAAAACGTCCATCTACTGGCTTGGAGCGATCTTGGTGATACTTCGGCACTTTTACTCCTCTCCGGCAAGGATTTACATTGGGACTATGATAATCAGCTCTACTTCCTCTTCTCAGGCAGTGATGTCCATTAAGTCACATGGCCATGCTGCAGCTCAGTTCCATCCAAATGAATAGGGATGAATTGCAATACCAAGCGTACTCACTATACAATGTACGGTACAGCAGAGGATGCAGGTGGGCGGAGCAACCAAGGGGATGGTTCTAATCACATGATCTGGGATCGAAACCAGTCCAGAACCCCAGGTCCAGCTGCAACAAATCTCTGGACCAGGTATTTTCAAGTTCCTGGACAACCCCTTAAGGCTGGGGTCCTACGTGGCATAAACACCACGGTTTGGCCAAGGCAGAAACAACACGGGAAAAAAAAAAAACGCAGCGTTTTACAGTCACTAGCGAATCCCATCCATACCGTGTGAAAAAATACATGCTGCAGACACACTGCGATTTTCAAAACCGTTGCATTTTTTAAAATAACAGCATATCAATTATACCTACGGAAACGCCAGCAATTTTCCTATAGGTATAACTGAAGCAGAAAGCGCTGCGGGAAAAAACGTGATGCGTTGCCGTCGCGGTTTTTCCCACAGCACTTTTTTGATGCGGCCCGCTACATGGGGC
Organism: Leptodactylus fallax; assembly: GCA_947044405.1. Classification (NCBI taxonomy): domain Eukaryota; kingdom Metazoa; phylum Chordata; class Amphibia; order Anura; family Leptodactylidae; genus Leptodactylus; species Leptodactylus fallax. The sequence goes on from CAMRHE010000016.1 coordinate 9,009,063, forward strand.
CTTAGCCTTGAAGGTTTTTTTTTGTTTTTTTTTTTACACCATACAACCTTTTTTTCCCCAAACGTGAGGAACCTTCAGCCTACAATATTCAGAGTGGTCAGAGAGAGTCCTTGTTGAAGGGCAACATCTGCATGGAGTTTGTAGGATTTCCCCGTTTTTGCATGAGTTACCTCACATGCTCCAAAAGACATACTGTATTGTTAGCCCTACTTGGGACAGTGAGTGATGACAATATCTGTAAAGCGCTGTGGAATATATTGGAGATATATAAGCACTAGTGTTGAGCGAACCCGTCGCACATGTTTGACCGCAGCATCCAAGGGGTTAAGAGGCAGGGTGTTAGCTGTAACTGACAGCCGCGGCATTCGCTATTGACCGCAGCATCTTAAGGGTTAAACAGCGGGGATCGGTGTTATCACTGTCCCCGTTGTTGCAGCGGGAGCCTGGCTGTCAGATATAGCTGGGCTCTCACGGTGATCGCACATTCTCAGCTTCTGAGCCTGCTCGATCACCATCACATATGTGTACTTGGGGATGCAGTAACTACCCACATACATGTACGTGACAATGTGTGAAGGGGTTAAAGCTGGTTGATTGGCTGCTCAGCAGTCAATAAATCAGCTTTAGGGATGAGCCGAACCTGGACCCGAACTTCAGCGCTGACGTTCGGGGTCGGGTACCTGAATGCACGAAGTTCGGCATGGACCTGAACTGTGCAGTTCAGGTTCGCTCAACACTACTAAGCACACTAAGTAAATAAATTTAAAAAATTCTTCCTAACAGGAATTATTCATGTGCTACACATGCTTGACTGCACACGCATGGTTCTACAGTCATGGCCAAAAGTTTTGAGAATGATACAAATATTAATTTTTCCAAAGTCTACTGCTTCAGTTTTTCTAATGGCAATTTGCATATACTTCAGAATGTTATAAAGAGTGATCAGCTTAACAGCAATTACTTGCAAAGTCAATATTTGCCTAGAAAATGAACTTTATCCCCCAAAACACATTTCAACATCATTGCAGCCCTGCCTTAAAAGGACCACCTAACATCGTTTCAGTGATTGCTCCATTAACACAGGTGTGGGTGTTGATGAGGACAGGGCTGGAGATCAATCTGTCATGATTAAGTAAGAATGACACCACTGGACACTTTAAAAGGAGGCTGGTGCTTGCCATCATTGTTTCTCTTCTGTTAACCATGGTTATCTCTAAAGAAACACGTGCAGTCATCATTGCACAAAAATGGCCTAACTGGGAAGAGTATTGCAGCTAGAAAGATTGCACCTCAGTCAACAATCTATCGCATCATCAAGAACTTCAAGGAGAGAGGTTCCATTGGTGCCAAAAAGGCTTCAGGGTGCCCAAGAAAGACCAGCAAGTGGCAGGACCGTCTCTTAAAAGTGTTTCAGCTGCGGGATCGGGCTACCAGCAGTGCAGAGCTTGCTGAGGAATGGCAGCAGGCAGGTGTGAGTGCATCTGCACGCACTGAGGCGGAGACTCTTGGAGCAAGGCCTGGTCTCAAGGAGGGCAGCAAAGAAGCCACTTCTCTCCAGAAAAAACATCAGGGACAGACTGATATTCTGCAAAAGGTACAGGGAGTGGACTGCTGAGGACTGGGGTAAAGTCATTTTCTCTGATGAATCCCCTTTTCGATTGTTTGGAACATCTGGAAAACAGCTTATTCGGAGAAGAAGAGGTGAGCGCTACCACCAGTCTTGTCTCATGCCAACTGTAAAGCATCCTGAAACCATTCATGTGTGGGGTTGCTTCTCAGCCAAGGGAATCGGCTTTCTCACAGTCTTGCCTAAAAACACAGCCATGAATAAAGAATGGTACAAGAATATCCTCCAAGAGAAACTTCTCCCAACCGTCCAAGAGCAGTTTGGCGCTCAACAATGCCTTTTCCAGCATGATGGAGCACCTTGCCATAAAGCAAAGGTGATAACTAAATGGCTCAGGTAACAAAACATAGAGATTTTGGGTCCATGGCCTGGAAACTCCCCAGATCTTAATCCCATTGAGAACTTGTGGTCAATCATCAAGAGACGGGTGGACAAACAAAAACCAACAAATTCAGACAAAATTAAAGCATTGATTCTGCAAGAATGGACTGCTATCAGTCAGGATTTGGTCCAGAAGTTGATTGAGAGCATGCCAGGGAGAATTGCAGAGGTCCTGAAGAAGAAGGGTCAACACTGCAAATATTGACTTGCTGCATTAACTCATTCTAACTGTCAATATAAGCTTCTGTTACTCATAATATGAATGCAATTCTATTTCTGTATGTGATAAAAACATCTGACAAACACACATAAAAACCAGAGGGCAGCAGTTCATGTGAAAATATAATATTTGTGTCATTCTCAAAACTTTTGGCCATGACTGTATAGCACTGATGTAATAAACAGACATACAGATCAAAATGAGAAACTGAGCACTGGATACATCAAGGATGAGCACAGTGCTCAGACACTGGTAGGTAAAGGAAGTTTTTTCACTGGACTTTTTCTAGTGATATACAATGTAGCCAATTACTATAAATAAGTAAATGAGATTTTACATAGCACTTTTACATAAAACATGATAGTTGTCGTGGGACTGCCACATACTGGCAATGACGTGGTTGTTTACCCTGATTCCTCTGTGTTGCCCTCTTTTTCATCATTTGTTCTCCGTTTGCTTTCCCAGTTCATTCCCTGAATGAAATTTCCAAGGTTACCAATCTGCTGTTTGTTCTACACAATAAAAAAACGAACAATAGCTGCAAAGTAAAAAAAAAAAATACAAACTATGATTCACACTGTTCTTTTTTATTCTTTTTATACAACTGAGGAGGCCTCAAGCATTCTTCAAGTTTAAGAAGATGTCGAGGTTATAACCAATTTAGAAATACTTTCAGCGTAGTCTTGTATGACTTATTATCCCTGAACACTGCATTACTGATGCGGTCACACAAAAACATCTTCATGCTAAGAAACAGGGACTTAACCCTATGTTCCTAATGTGCTTCATTGCTTCTTTGCCCTATCACCAATATCTGAGCAAACCTGGAAAAAGAACATGGAAATGTCTTTTTGTGTTAGGTAGTGGTGAGATAAATAGAACAATGCCGAAGGGGACAAGTCATATTTCTGTGGTATGGTCTGATTTCCAAATGCATGGCTTGTTATAAAGCAGAAGGAGTTCAATACACTGTAACATAGTCAGTCTATTTCAAGAGTCACATTAATCTCACAGTGCAAAATATAAGAGCCATTTTGCATTCAGTTGCATCAGCTCATACAAAAAACCCTTAAAAAACTAATTTTTATTTATAGATTTTATGGAGAGCTCATCTCTGCCCTCGGTCTTCATTTTTGGGGAGATTGTGGGAGGACCACTTCGACTAACTTCAGCTCTTTGCATTCTTCAATTCACTCCATTAATTTTGGCACAGTTGCATTTTTTTTTTTTTTTAATTGCCCGCACCATTCCTGAACAGTTGGTGCAGTTAGTTTCAGCACCAAACATATAACTGCTCACCTGACTACTGTCAGGTAGGCGATTCCAGGCGGTCTGCTACAGACCAGCACTGTCAAACTAACAGTAAAGAGGATAATTAGCATATTGGTTGCTCAAACTAACAGCACCGATTGCTCATGAATGGTGGGAATTACAGAAAAAAATGCCTACCGAATGAAGCAAAGAGTTAAGGTTGGTGGAGGTAGTGAAAGGTCCTTTTTTAAAGAGACGACACTGCAATAACTTCAAGCTGCCTAGTAAAGTTGGGCCTCACAATGCCATCTACAGAGACCTCAAACAAACCTCACAATGAGTCCCTCTATTACCAATCGACTATCCCCCCCCCCCCCCATTTGGCATGTTGCAGTACAGGCTACTGCTGGGCAAAGCAGAAATGCATTTATTAGGTCAAGGGGATTGAAACTGGGTCAGTCTTTTAATTCAGAGGCATGAAGTCATTTACCTTTACACACAAGCCTGATGTATTCTGCAGGCTTCAGGAGACATAACTACAAGCTTATATCCCAGCGATACAGAGGCCTGGTACATTAAATCTACCCCTGGTGTTCTCAGGACTGCTGGAGTTCTGAGGATGAGATCCTGAAGACTTATTACTCCTTTCTGGAAGAAAGTGAACCAATTATACTCTCAGGTCACAGGTGACCATAGATCCCAGCCATACTATAGTTCTTCAACCTATGAAAGCCATGTGTTATATTATCATCACTTTAGCAAATATCAAAAATTGCAGGGTCTGCCTGACAGAGAGTAGTAAAATATACTATCGAAATCTCACACAGCACCAGGAGATAGAAAAGTCTTCACCAGCGGTAGCCTCATAACCAGATAGACTTGTGCTGAATTTGGACCCAAGCTATCACCACAGAAACCAGTATAAGAAATAAACGCTCTACAAATTGAATTCAAACCAGAACCCCCAATAAACTTACAAGGCAGATCTAAACAAAGGGGATTAATCAGAAGAGTGAATGTGTCCAAGCCAAAAGGTCTACCCGAGAGGTATTGTCAGAGCCAAAATCATAAGACACGCGGATTTCCAGTAACAGGCCAATGATCAGAAGTACAGCAATCCAACACAAACGATCTGAGATCAAGTGCCTCACTAAAGTACAAACTAATAGCAGTCACTTGGGTGGGCAGGATCAGGAGTACAAATATCCCTCATCACCTGCAGATGGGATCAAAATAACAAAGCTCTGAAATCTGCAGAAACTTCAGAGGTTGGCATGGTAACCTTAAGGCAACAGCAGCTAGCAGTTTAGCATGCTGAGATTCCTAACATCATGTCTGTTCAAAAAGGAGGCCATCTGAGATTATTTCTTCAGGGTGCCAGACTAGTAATTCCAAGATACCAGAAATTAAAATCGATCTTATCCTCGTTGGAATGGCTCTCAGAATTCTCTAATGTACAACAAATAAAGGAAATAAAGGCTGGGTACGTTTTTTTTTTCTTCCTTTTCCCTTTTGTACCCTCCATTACCCTGACTTTTGTATGTTTCCCCTAAAGTCTTCAATGTTCTCTATTCAACAGTAGTTGATTTTTAACAAAATGGTTCATATGTACTTTTTTTGTGAACAGAGGTTTCCCTAAGTATAATTGATATGTTGCAATTTCCAAAACCACAACTGTTTTGAAAATCGCAGCATGTCCGCTGCGTGTATTTTTCCGCAAGTGACTTGCAGTGACTGTAAAAAGCCCCTTTTTTTCCCCCGAGGCATTTCCGCCGGGGTCAAACCATGGTGTTTACGCCACGTGGGTCCCCAGTCTAAGGCTAAAGCCTCACATTGAGAAAAAAACGGCTTTTTTTTGGTTGCAGCTTTTGCTGTATTTTTTGAGCCAAAGCCAGGAGTGGATTTAACAGAAGGGAGAAATATAAGGACTTCCTCTTTTAGGCTGAGGCCCCATGTTGTGGAAATGCTGATTTTTTTTTGTTGCAAATTTTGCTGCTGTTTTTTGTAGCATGGCTACAAAAGGAATGGGAAATCTATAGTCATATTATGCCTCCATAACACAGAGATGGTATAATCTTTAGACACTATACTGGCAACCAACCATAGCTCAGTAGTTTAATTGGTTATGTGGGAAGGAAACACTTTCCGCAGTATATATACACTGCAGCAGGAGGGTGAGCTTACTAATACAGGTATTAGCGCCCTGGCAACCCTATATTTAGCTTTGCACAGTGCCATCAGGGGACTGGAAGTCCTATGTTTTGTCACATGACTGACCCTATTCTACCATGTGTACAAGCAACTGGAGTATAGCAGGGTTAGTCACGCAACAAAGAGTCAGAGCGTCATCAGAGCAGGGTAAAATAGAAGACTACCAGCACCCAGCGGCGCCATAAAGAGCTCATTATCTGCTAGCTAAGGGACAGGCATCTATATTAGTAAGATGACCCTCCTGCAGCAGTGTATACACTGTACAAAATGCTTCTACCTCACATTATCCATTTAGGAAATGAAAGTTGAGCATCAAATACTGCTTAAGACTAAGGCCAAACTTTGCAAAAACGCAGCTGAAAACCACTCAAGAAAACGCAATACAAAAATAAGAAAGCATATTGTACTTGTGTTCATGTTCTCAGTTGCATTTTGTCATATTACTACTTTTTTTTGTTGCATTTATTCATCACCGTATAGATAAACAAACAAACAAAAAAACTATGGGGGGGGACACAGCCAAAATTACCATACTGTGTTAAACACTAGCACGTTTTCTATATGCAGGGTGTGGAGATTAAATGAAATCTAATTCACTTTGCTAGGACTGTAAACACAGTGGTTTTAACACTTTCATTTCCGCAGTGGCCAAAAATACCGAGGTTCCACAACATGTGGCCTTAGCCTTAGACAGTTTTGATTCATTGCTTACAGTATTGCAATTCCTTAACATTTCAAGAATGTACTACTTCTGATTTCAAGAACACAGGTAATTTTATTCTCTATTGCATAAAATATTGTTTAGGTCCTTGGACAGTGACCTTATCCAGTGTGTGCTGCTCAAATAGAAGGTGGATTGTATTAGATTTGAACCAGAGTTACCATTTTCAAGATCAAGGCTTGAAAAAACAATTTTTAGATTTTAGAGAAAAACCAATGAATACTTTGTGGAGGTCCCAGTGGATCTTGTAGTACTTGCTTTTGATGAACATGGAACAGTCATATCCACAGTTATTTTCTCGCCAGCCATTATAAAGGTACATACAAGAACAGGCCTTTTAAAATCTGCCTCTACATCAACCTAGACCCAAAAGGTCCAGAGCCCTTGAGATAATATAAGTATGCTTACCACAAAACTAGCTAACTGGTATTCTACATTTGGCACTAGCAACTGGCCGCTTAAAAACATATGCTAAAATAAAACAAGACAGTTCACAAAAAGGATACCCCAAGCCAAGACATGGATTGTATTGTATTATATTTCAAAGTAAATCTAGGCGTAAATTCCACATTTATCTCCTGTTAAATTGTGATCCTTCAGATAAGACTGTTCTGCTTACATAATGCAGTGGTTTAATGCACTGCTCTTTTCACTCAGCCAGCTCATCTACCAAGTGACAAAAAAACTGTCAAAGATAGAACAGAGCTTGACAGCTGGATGACAAGTCATGAAATCGGAAAAGTATTATGTAACACCATCATAATTATTTGGGATAAATCTGTAATTCAACCTTGAGCAACAGTTTGGTTTAAAGAAAAAAATTATAAAAAAGGTGAACACACTAAAGCAGCGATTCCCCATCTGGGTGCTGTAGAAACCCACCAGGGGTGCTGCGACACCCTAATGTCTTCATTCAGCTTATCCCCATCCTTAGGACAAAGATAAGTTGAATACAATGGTGAAGCAGGAATCCTTCAGCTTCCAGCTCCACCATTCAGGCAGCTGCCATTGATATCTGTGGCCCTCTGTAGGCAAGCTGCATCAAGCTAAAGACAAGAGGAGGAGAGCAGCAGAGAGGTCTGTGGGAAAGGGTCATAGCATGTATTACTGTAAAAGTACAGCTACTGGGGAGCATTGTAAAGTATCTGGGGGCTACTGGGGAGCATTGTAAAGTATCTGGGGGCTACTGGGGAGCATTGCATAGTGTCTAGGGACTACTAGGGAGCATTGTAAACTGTCTAGGGACTACTAGGGAGCATTGTAAAGTGTCTAGGGACTACTAGGGAGCATTGTAAAGTGTCTAGGGACTACTAGGGAGCATTGTAAACTGTCTAGGGACTACTAGGGAGCAATGTAAAGTGTCTAAGGACTACTAGGGAGCATTGTAAAGTGTCTAGGGCAGTGATGGCGAACCTTTTAGAGACCGAGTGCCCAAACTGCAACCCAAAGCCCACTAAAATATCGCAAAGTGCCAACACGGCAATTTCACCTTAAATTAACCTGCATCCCCCCTCTTGCTCACCACAGCTTGCACCCCCATTCCCCCCTCTTGCTTGCAGCCTGCACCTCACATCTCTCCCCCCACCTACACCCCACATCTCTCCCTCCCACAGTACACCCTGCACCCCACATCTCTCTCCCCACACCCCACACTCTTTCCCCCACAGTACACACTGCACCCCACATCTCCCCCTCCATACTACACCCTACACCCCACATCTCATCTCCCGACACTACACCCTGCATCCCACATCTCTCCCACCCCACAGTACACCCTGCACCCCACATCTCTCACCTCCACACTACACCTTGCACCCCACATCTCTACCCTCCCAAACTACACCCTGCACGCCACATCTCTCCCCCCACACACCCCACATCTCTCCCTCCCACAGTACACCCTGCACGCCACATCTCTCCCTCCCACACCCCACATCTCTTTCCCCACCACTACTCCCCACACCCCACATCTCTCCCACCCCACAGTACACCCTGCACCCCACATCTCTCACCTCCACACTACACCTTGCACCCCACATCTCTACCCCCCAAACCCCCTGCACCCCACATCTCTCCCCCCACAGTACACCCTTCACCCCCATCTCTCCCCCCACATCTCTCCATGTTCCTCCACTGCTCAGGATACAACTTTTCTTCATGTAGCAGGACCTTCTTACAAGTAAAGACACGCCTACCCTGTCACGTGACCTTATGACATCAGAAGGTCCTTCCAGAGAACAGTATTTAGCCTTTACCGATTTACACTGACAGTTTTCAGTTGTATGTGTATTTGCACATACAGCTGAAAGAAGCGATCGTTCACTAACGGATTCCCTAGTGAGCGAACATGGCGACGGCGCGCGTGCCAACAGAGAGGGACTCTGCGTGCCCTCTCTGGCACGCATGCCATAGGTTCGCCATCACGGGTCTAGGGGCTATTAGGGAGCACTGTAAAGTGTCTAGGGGCTACCGGGAGCATTGTAAATTGTCTGTGGGCTATCAGGGAGCATTGTAAAGTGTCTGGGGGCTACCGGGGAGCATTGTAAATTGTCTGGGGGCTATCAGGGAGCATTGTAAAGTGTCTGGGGGCTATCGGGGAGCATTGTAAAGCGTCTGGGCGTCACTTAGGAGCCATGCACTGTGTGTGTTGGGCCACTGAGGAGCATAATATTATGTGAGAGTCACTAAGTGAGCATGGTGATGGTAAAAGGTAAATTTTTATATGTGGTGGGTAGGGTAGTTGGGTGGGAAGTATAGCATGGTGTGGTTTGAGGATGCATTCCAAAGTTCTTTGGAAAAGATGGATGCAGTTTTGATGTGGTTTTTGTTGAGGTTTCTAAAGTTAAACATTTTTTTTTAAACAGGTTCCTTTTCTAACCACAAACGGTGCTAAAAACTACATCAAAACTGCCTTTTTTTGTCTTTTAGTAAAAATTATTTGGTAGGGGTGCCCTAAGTCTTACAAGACTGGGAAACACTGCTCTACAAGATATTATGATTCCCATTGTGAAATCATGAGATTATAAGCAGCCCACCCAATGATAACAGGTGGTCTATCAGTTTCAAAGCAAACCTGGCTTTGGCCTACTCTTCTATTGTATTGTAACACAGGAATTCATATTCATATTCTTGTATTGCTTCTCATTGGGATGTTTATTATATAATAGGCATAAATATATGACACAAATCTAAGGAAAGTAAATGTGAGCTTACTTACATGGTACAAGTAACCTGGAGTTTTGCTGCAAGGCCTGCGTCATATGTCTGCTAAGCAGCATGGAAGCCATTTTTGCTCAGGGGGAAATCACCAAACCACTACTTCAGTGCCCAATTTTTCCTGTAAGAAAAGAGGAAAAAAATGCTTTGCAGAATTCAGTCAAGGAACAGCAAATAAGAAGATAAGTAAAAACATACAACATATACTTTACAGTCCCTTAGTTCAGTTACAGAGAGAATATATGAATCCATAGAAAAAGCCTATGAGGAAAAAAAAACCTTTAAGAGGAGTTGTTCAGGATTAAGGTTTTTATCGCCTATCATTAGGATAGGCTATAAATACCTGATCGAGCGGCCAACAGCTGGCCCCCACACCAATCAGCCTTACGGAGCTGCCTTGGGCGCCCATCCTATACACAATACCATTCTAGATCCCGGAGTCGCAAGGGTAGGAGTCAACAAGCAGGAAGAGGGTTTAATCAGGCAAGTTTTTCCACAGATAGTCCTAGAGGGGGCAGAAGCCGAGGTAGGATCAATTCAGGTAGAGAAGGTTTTTATCCCAAGGTCCCCCCATATCAGATTATCTGCTAAGAACACGAAAATGAGTAATTGCAAGGCGATTGCAATGTATGATATGCAGATTATTAATCTTTCTTCGCGAATATTATTTGATGAGGAAGTGGAATTGTTGAAAAAGGGCCTGTCGTTTGTCCCCACCCCCCAATTTGACTTATTTACATGGGTCAAGTATCTAAACCTTTTTTGTAGGAAACTTAAATGGCGCAAATTCTTTAAGTTAAATGATAAAATAACTTGTGATGAATTGGGGATAGATCAGGAAGATCTGCCATCTTTACAACTTTTGGGGGGTTTGTGGGAGGAAGGACAACGAAATTTGGGGGAGAGCCCGTTTACGAATCTGCACAGTCCCTCTATAAGATCTCCACCTTTATCGGAGGATACGGCTATTGATGCTTTTTTGAAAGTGGTAACAAACCATTTGTCTCGCATTGATGGGAGACGATTTAGACAGAGGTCAAATTTATCCAGCAATGAAAGAGAGTTACTGAGTGGGCTTGAAAAGGATGAATCTATTGTGATTAAGTCTTCAGATAAGGGGGGAACCTCGTGATTATGGATCGCACAAATTATATCAGGATGTGTGGGAATATTCTTAATAACCCTGAGTGCTATGAGATTCTTCCTCAGGATATAACACAGGATTATTATCTTGAATTGAAGAAAATTTTGATGGAGGCTTATCAGTGATGAGGAATTTAATTTCCTCTTACCAATATCCAACACGGCCTACTTTTTATGCGTTACCTAAGATCCATAAAGGGTTGAATCCCCTAAAAGGTAGGCCCATTGTCGCAGGGATTAATAGTATAACGCAGAATATTTTATTGTATGTAGATGCCATTCCAAGACCATTCGTCTCTGCTTTACCATCATTTGTGAGGGACACAACTGACGTCTCAAGCGAATAGATGATCTGGTTGTGCCACGTGGAGGCCCTTTACAGCTCCATACCCCATGATGCGGGGTGTGGAGCTGTGGGGGACTTTCTGAAGGCGAGGGGGAGCCATTTGGGGACTCATAATAACTTGGTCCTGAGGCTGTTGAGATTTGTCCTGGAATGCAACACATTTTTATTTGACCGCCACTTCTTCCACCAGCTCAGGGGGGTGGCTATGGGGAGTCCATGCTCCCTGACTTTTGCTAACCTCTACCTGGGCTGGTGGGAGAAGGAAGTGGTCTTTGCAAACCCAATGGAGGCTTGGTCCTCATTTATTTTGCTTTGGGTCCGCTACATCGATGATGTGTTGCTTATCTGGGGGGGGAGAGGACTTTAGGGAGTTTGTTATGGCACTGAACGTTAATACGATGGGCCTCTTTTTTACCTCTGAAATTCAGGAGAACTCTATTACGTTTTTGGATTTAACTATATTAAAATCGGAAACAGGACGATTAACTATGACCATCTATAGAAAAGAGATGGGCACCAACTGCCTCCTGAAATGGGATAGTTGGTACCCTAACCCGTTGAGGAGGGGTATCCCTAAAGGGCAGTTCCTGCGACTTCGCGCCTCATTATCAGACTATCATGCAGCGGCGCAGGACCTACGTGATAGGTTCCATAGACGGGGATACCCAGATGGGGTTTTACGGACAGCATACCAACATGCTTTGTCAGCTGAACGTAGCCATTTATTGCAGCCCAAAACAAAGAGATGGTAGACAAGAATTAAGGATTATAGCAATTTATGACAATGCCTATTTGGAAGTTAAACAAATTTTGCAGGAATCATGGGACATCCTCTTATCTGATCCTGATATTGGCCCATTGTTGGGGAATTTCCCATCAGTAACATATAGACGTGGTGCTAATTTTAAAGACAAGTTGATTCATAGCGATCTGTTACCCACTAATTCTGACACATGCTGAATAGGCAAGGAAGGAAGCTTGTGGGTACCCATCCTTGTGGGTCCTGTAGGGCCTGTCCTTTCATAAAAACTAGTAAAGATTTTGTTAGTACAACAGCAGGTAAACCATATAAAAATAACAACTTTATTAACTGCAAAACGGTCGGTGTGGTGTACCTCATCACATGCTCCTGCGGGATTCAATATGTCGGCAAAACGACGAGGGAGTTCTGCAGGAGGATGAGGGAACATATAAACAACATAATCCGTCAGGATGAGACCACGGTAGCGCGTCATATATGGGCCCATCATGGAGGTGATCCCGTTCATATTAAATTCCAAGGCATTGAACAAATAATTCCTTCTCCTAGAGATATGTGGTTATAACCATGGAACATGGGAAGGATGCAGGAGGGAGTGGGGTACATCTGCTCCAACATATCATTCAGTTTGCTTTCCTCCAGTCACCTGCCCTTAATCCATGAGAATTGACTTTCTGTGAAGTGCTACAGTAGGTGACCTGACCTGGGGCATGCTGAACTGAAGAGTAAAGGGAACACAGCCAACACATACTCAGCACACTATACATGACTATAGAAAATGCTTTCCAGGAATGTTACGTCATGAGCAGAGCAAAAGCCAAGAGAGTTAAAAACTATTACCATGGCAAGTTTGCTGGTTACCTTACAGAGTGAGTCTAAATACATTCATGGCAGGTGGGAGTCCAACTATTGGGAACTCAAATGATACAGATATCAGGGGTACTGTGTTTCTAGTTTACCGTAGAGAGGTTTAGGAGGACAGATGTTTTCATATCTTCTATAAATTACATTAGAATATAAACATTATTAAATGTCACATATGGCCATACATACAGATTTATATTACACAAAATGTGGCAAAGTCAGAATGTCTACAAAAATAGCAGAGTTAATAAACTAAGTGAATGAACAAAGAGATTAAATCCCATCAATATTTGGTGTGACCATCCTTTGCCTTATATCAATTCTTCTCTGCACACTTGCAGACAGTTTTTGAAGGAACTTGACAGGGAGATTGTTCTCCATAATATTTGGAACAAAGCACAGATCTTCTGAGGATATAGGCTTGCTCCAATCCTTCTGTCTTTTCATGTAATCCCAGACAGACTGGATGATCTTAATCAAGGCCATATCATCATTTCCAGGACTCCTCCTCCGAAGGGCGGTCGCACCAAATATTGATTTGATTCAGATCTCATATTTGTTAATTCAAAAATAAACTTAAAGGGGTATTCCCACGAACATAACCATTTTTAAATTTGTAAATAATTAAGTATAAACTTAAACATTTTTGCAAATATAAGTAGTTTAATATTTTTCAGAGTTTTAAAGATTTTCTCTAAATATCTTGTGGTCACAAGTTGTTGTCTTGATTGATTGCCAGTGGATACGACCATCAATGCAGGACCTTTCTAAGGTCAGAAAATTAGATTTCCTTATTGTGGCCTGGTTATCTTCTGATACATGTAGTGTCCCTGCCTGATAACCCAGCTACAATAAGAAAATCATGGCTGGGTTTCTGACAAGTCCCAGACGATAGAAAGATTCTGCATTCGTGATCGTATCCATTGGCAACCAATCAAGACAATACATGTCGCTACTAAGATGATTAGAGAAAATCTTTAAAACTCTGCAGAATTTTTAACTACTTATATTTGCAAAAATGTTTAACTTTAGTTATCTACAAATATAGATATGATTATGTTCATGGGAATACCCCTTTAACATTTCTACTTTTGAAAGCATTCTTAATTTGCAGCAATTTTTTCCACACCTGTCTAAAGGTTTTTGTAGATTTTATATATAGATATAGATATCTCTATGTATTTTTTTTTCCATTTAATCTACACACACACACACACACACACACACACACACACAATATTACCCACACAGTCAAACCTCTTTGGCCTTAGTCTTCGGGAAGGGGGGGGGGTCGTCTCAAAGAATATGTCCAGTGTGTATGATCTATGGTAGAACTGAAAATCTGTCACACATATCTGCCCTTGGTAAGAGGGCGGTCTTCTAAAAGAGGTGGCCTTTGGAAAGGTTGCATTGCATACATAATCAAATTTTTGGCATAAAGTATTACAGCTGAGAAGATGACATCAGATGATAGATTAACCATGAAACTTAACTCCTTAGTGCAACCTCTGTTATCATAAGGTTATCACAAAAGGCCAAAAGCACCTTGTGCAAGTTTTAAGGTATAACATTTCTAAAGAGTGTTCAATGATCAACCAGGTTACACAGAGTTATGGTTTTAATGCACCTGGCATAATGACAAAGAGACATAGTTCACAATATGACCGCGAGATACCAAGGGCAAATGATTGAAAAGGGTAAAAAAAAAAACAGCTATAAAGATAATAGAAGAAGGGAAAAATGCCATATTATTTTATCTCTCACACCGTTATCTAGACAAGCGTTTCTCAACTCTAGTGCTCATGTGTCCCTGACAGGTTAGGAGTTAGGGATATCCCACAGACAGAACACCTGTAGCAATACACTAGCTAGTAGAGTAGAATTAGGTTTTATCAAATTATAATGCACATCTTATACCCAAGATTAAGTTTTAGCATGAAATTAAAAGGGCTTCTTGAGATACTTAAGATAGGTCATCAATATCTAATTGGAGGGGGTTGAAACCAAGGATCCCACACAGATCAACTGCTCAAAGTGGTGCTTGTGTGAGCGCCGCTACCATTTCGCATGTCAGTGACGTCACATTCGTTCACCATGTGGTCAGCTCAACTGAATGGGTTAGAGTTGAAATACCAAGCGCAGCTTCTAAGCAATGTACTGTGCTGTGCTTAGTATTGAGTGAAGAGACTGCACCACTCACTCAAACACAATGCTCTTGGTGGGAAATGCAGGTGTAGGACCCAAATGGTCAGCTATTGTTGACCTATACTAAGAATAGGACATCAGTATTTGACTCCTGGAAAACCACTTTTATATCAGATGGGTTTGTATTCACTTGAATGGTAGTCAAGCTGCATAACCTGGCAGAGCCACTATAGTCTATGGGGTAGCGTACAGATCTTCCACAGCCTGGAAAACCCCTTTAGGCTGAAGTCCCACAATTCGGAAACACAGCTTTTTTTGTTGCAGATTTTGCTGCTTTTTTTGAGCCGAAGCCAAGAATGGCTGCAAGAGGAAAGGGAAATATCTAGAAAGTACTTACAGTCATATGAAAAAGTTTGGGCACCCCTATTAATCTTAATCATTTTTAGTTCTAAATATTTGGGTGTTTGCAACAGCCATTTCAATTTGATATATCTAATAACTGATGGACACAGTAATATTTCAGGATTGAAATGAGGTTTATTGTACTAACAGAAAATGTGCAATATGCATTAAACCAAAATTTGACCGGTGCAAAAGTATGGGCACCTCAACAGAAAAGTGACATTAATATTTAGTAGATCCTCCTTTTGCAAAAATAACAGCCTTTAGTCGCTTCCTGTAGCTTTTAATCAGTTCCTGGATCCTGGATGAAGGTATTTTTGACCATTCCTCTTTACAAAACAATTCCAGTTCAGTTAAGTTTGATGGTCGCCGAGCATGTACAGCCCGCTTCAAATTATCCCACAGATGTTCAATGATATTCTGGTCTGGGGACTGGGATGGCCATTCCAGAACATTGTAATTGTTCCTCTGCATGAATGCCTGAGTAGATTTGGAGCTTTGTTTTGGATCATTGTCTTGCTGAAATATCCATCCCCGGCGTAACTCAAATTCGTCACTGATTCTTGTACATTATTCTCAAGAATCTGCTGATACTGAGTTGAATCCATGCGACCCTCAACTTTAACAAGATTCCCGGTGCCGGCATTGGCCACACAGCCACAAAGCATGATGGAACCTCCACCAAATTTTACAGTGGGTAGCAAGTGTTTTTCTTGGAATGCTGTGTTTTTTTGACGCCATTCATAACGCCTTTTTGTATGACCAAACAACTCAATCTTTGTTTCATCGGTCCACAGGACCTTCTTCCAAAATGAAGCTGGCTTGTCCAAATGTGCTTTTGCATACCTCAGGCGACTCTGTTTGTGGCGTGCTTTCAGAAACGGCTTCTTTCGCATCACTCTCCCATACAGCTTCTCCTTGTGCAAAGTGTGCTGTATTGTTGACCGATGCACAGTGACACCATCTGCAGCAAGATGATGCTGCAGCTCTTTGGAGGTGGTCTGTGGATTGTCCTTGACTGTTCTCACCATTCTTCTTCTCTGCCTTTCTGATATTTTTCTTGGCCTGCCACTTCTGGGCTTAACAAGAACTGTCCCTGTGGTCTTCCATTTCCTTACTATGTTCCTCACAGTGGAAACTGACAGGTTAAATCTCTGAGACAACTTTTTGTATCCTTCCCCTGAACAACTATGTTGAACAATCTTTGTTTTCAGATCATTTCAGAGTTGTTTTGAGGAGCCCATGATGCCCCTCTTCAGAGGAGATTCAAATAGGAGAACAACTTGCAATTGGCCACCTTAAATACCTTTTCTCATGATTGGATACACCTGGCTATGAAGTTCAAAGCTCAGTGAGGTTACAAAACCAATTTTGTGCTTCAGTAAGTTAGTAAAAAGTAGTTAGGAGTATTCAAATCAATAAAATGATAAGGGTACCCAAATTTTTGCACCGGTCAAATTTTGGTTTAATGCATATTGCACATTTTCTGTTAGTACAATAAACCTCATTTCAATCCTGAAATATTACTGTGTCCATCAGTTATTAGATATATCAAATTGAAATGGCTGTTGCAAACACCCAAATATTTAGATCTAAAAATGATTAAGATTAATAGGGGTGCCCAAACTTTTTCATATGACTGTAAATGTCTACATTCTGCTCAATCCACTCCTGGCTTTGGCTCAAAAAAACCACAGCAAAATCTGCAACAAAAAAAGCTGCATTTCCAAACGTATAGTGAGCGTTAGTGTGAACCTAGCCTTACAAGCATGGTGCTACACACAATATGCTGTATGTTAAAAAGGCAAAAATTTTCCTTTAACTAATTACAATCAAATATAGATAGGTATTTTTTTTTATAGCCTTGTACTTTTTATAGTCCATTTTTTATTTTCTCATGGTAGATTTTTTTATTTCTACTATTGGTGCTCGGCTGTGGGCAGCCATCTTACCTGAGTTGCAGTTCACAGCATTTAAACAGGATCTGTTGCAAAGTACAAAATACTAAACGTAGTAATTTATTCAATTCTTGATGTGCCGCTGATCAATTTGGTGTTTTTATTGTTAAAATCCATCCACCCCTTCAAAAGATATGTCCCTGTGAAGATTATATGTAAACTAGCTCTGAATCACCAAGTTATTCAGGGCCTCAAAATCTGCTCCAAGCAAGGGCAGATTATAGTAAGGGTGAAATGTGTTTTTGGCCAGGGCCCATCAACAAGTAACTGCACATTTGCCCGTATTATAATCAGACCTTGCAACCTTGTTGGGCAAACCTCTCGAGATTAGTCTAACGTATATTTGCGCGGTTCGCCCAGCAGTTTAGTTTGGAACGAACCATCCAACCTAGAACTGCCATTATGGTCTGGGATCTCTTCAGACTCCAGAGTATAATAAGTGGAGGCCCAGGAGAGTTGAGTAAACAAACAGTGTTACCTGCCCTGGGCTCTTCTGGCCTCCTGAATGACATCAGGGACCGCTGAGGTCCAATAACAGGCCTCTGCAATCCCTGACATCATTCAGGAGGCTGTAAGAGGCCCGAAGAGGACGGAAACTACGCACTGGAGCCCAGGGAAGGTGAGTAACACAGTTTGTTGTTTACTCACCACTATAGGACTTTAAACTACATGGAGGGGACACTATGGGACATTATTCTGTCACAGGGATCTTTGACGTGAATGGGGTGGGGGTTGAGCTTTGGGGCCCTTGTTACACTTAATCCGCCCCTGGCTCCAGATTCCTCTGTGTAACATACCCTTACACTTAAGTATGAGTCTTCACTTTACATTAGAATAAAATGTAACGTAATAAATGGAACTCCTGCAGTCCGGTATCTTAGTACAGAGCCTCAATAGGAGAAGAGGGCATGGTACGGATTTAATCCATATTTTAATGCACTTGTGCATCATTTACAAAAATTTACATAATATATAAATGTAAAACAGCTTAGAATTTTGTAGCACTGTTACTGAATGTAACCTAAGCACATTATAGGCAATGACAACAACAGACGGAAAAAATGGACAGAGGAGTCGATTAACATTAAATCAGTACTAGGCTGGATCCTGTTGTGCATCATTGTCTTCATAGCAGCAACAATCCTATCCATACAACTGAGAAGAGCCTCTTTGTATTCAGTACCAATAGTCCGTTCAAGGCTATTTAACCAGGAACAACAAAAGTGTTCACAATCATGCAGCAGGCGTTGAAAACATTGCGGCCTGGCGTCTGTAACAATAATTTAAGACGTAATATTTGAACTAAGATTACCTTTGTTTGTCTACTACGGTTAAATATTTGATGGGAAAACATAGCTTGGGGATTAAGCTAAAAGTAAAAAGTATAAGAATAAAACAAACACCACAATAAAAAGGATTGGGGTTATCTTTTGTACTGCTGTTTAAAGATTGCACATACAAATAGTTAATAAAAGCTCAGGAGGATGATATAGTGCAGAGAAGGGAAGTGCAATATATGGAAACCTATCTGGTTTCTTCTAGATGGAGATCAAACAGGATATGTTCCATGAACAGTGACATAGATAAAGTAGGTCACTGCAATTTCTTATCTGTAATTAGAAATGTAGCTGTAATACAGAACGGGACGAAAGAAAGCAATAAAACATCATGGGACAGAAAACCTAGGAGCTTACCAACCAAGACAGACGTCATTAATGTCATATGCAGTATCCAAATAACCCCATTATTGTGATGCATCATAGGATTAGAGGTTCATTAGATGGGTAAAGTGTAAGTGGCAGAGAGATCTTGTTACAGGAGCACATGACAGGTCTAATGCTGCAGTTCTTACCCAACCACATTACACAAACACTATTTTCCTGCCAAGGAAAGAATCAATTTGTACTGCAGATATGTAATAGACGACTACAGGCATCAGACGCTGCTTAGAAACATGGGGGGACAGGTCAAACGACTACCTTTGTCCTATTGTAGCACCTCTCAAAGTGAAGTGGAGCTCAATGTTAATGATAGCATGAGAAATGGCTCAGTGGTTAGCACTGTCACCTTACAGTGTTTGAGTCCCAGGTTCGAATCTGACCAAGGACAACATCTGCAAGGAATTTGCGTGGGTTTCCTCTGGGTACTCCACTCCAAAGACATAATAATAAGGAATGTAGATTGTGAGTCCTCTATAGGACAGCGACTGACAAAGTCTGTAAAGGACTCTAAAATCCTTTGAAGACCATGTGTATAGGGTATATAAAAAATCTGTGAATTTTCAGTTCTTGTATAACACCATGTCTGATGAAGGAAGCTAGTCTTCTGAAAGCTTACTTATAAATATACTCAGTTAGCCTCTAAAAGGTATTGCCTGATTTCTTCACTCTTTCACAAAGTCTGTAAAGCACTGCAGAATGTGTTGGCGCTATACAATCCTCGCATCCACCTGTCTTTATTCTTCATTCTATTAGTTTTTCAGTCCAATGGTCTGATAATAGATGAAACAGCATGGTGTGAAAGGAGCCGAACTTGTAGCTATATTATAAAATGTATTCTGATTTGTACCCAAACAAAACCATGAGAGAAAAAAAAAAAAAAAAAGGAGGGGACTGACGGTATTATATTGAATGGTATTCTGAGACACTACCCCTTGCTCTTGACGTGCTTAGAGTAGTCCAAGTCACTTGTGGCCACTTTACATCAGTCTACTTATCAATCTATTTGGATGAACCACACCCACAAAAATTTTTTTTTCCTCCTACACTGATCACAGTTTCTGAATTCATTTTTATATGTATAGATTCTATCTAGATAATCAGGCAAAATATTAGGCCTGGTTCACATCTGGGTTCGGGTTTCCGTTCGGGAAGTCCGCTTGGGGACCCCCCAAATGGAAACCTACATGCAGCACTTTCCTCTCCGCTTGCTTTGTGCAGGAAACCACAAGGACCCCATTATAGTCTATGGGGTCCGTGTGGTTTCCCAGGTAAATCGCTTTTTATGCGTATAGATTTCTGTTCGGGGGGGGGGGGGTCCCCAAGCGGACTCCCCAAACGCAGCTGTTAACCGGGCCTAACCCAGCACTCTGGCAACATAAAATGCTCACTTGAAGCCACAACCCTTGTCTCGATATCTCTCTGCCCTCTGATCTTCCTTTTCCCTTCCAATATTCTGAAAAATGTATGCAGAGTACGGACTACAGAGTATGGATCTGAACAGTTGAGAGCGAGTGATCAGTGCAGGGGAAGGGGGAGAGAAATTAGAAGAGAAAGAAGCATTTTTTTTTTCTTTAGTAAAAATTTGCTACAAGGTTTAATATTTGTATCTGCACTATTTATTTCTGACATTTATTACATGTTTAGGTATTTAAGTATGCATTTTGGTTAAGTAGAAGCATAAGTGGCTTCCTAATGAATTAGCCATGGACAGCTGGAAGCAGTAAAGATCCTCCGTCAGCCATTTATGAAGGAGTTGGGAGGTGGAAAAATAGAGGAGTCAGCGTCAGAGTCCACGGCCCTAATTGGACTACAATGTGCGAACTCATCCATAGAGTTGCTTTCCTTTTATATAAGGTCCACCGTCTACACACACCACTGTCTTAAGAATGACTACTATTCTTCTGCTTCTACAGTCATACTGTATTAGTCTAGAAGGGATCTAAACAGTTGAGAGATTTATCAAAGGAGTCACAGCTCTTTAATGCATCAAGTCCATCAAGTAACAATGGACTGAATGAAACAGAAAATAACAGTATTACACTATTTACCAGTCACCATGGTTAGCCATCAGCTGCATTTACAGGGCCTTTTTGTTCAGTTACTATGACACTACCTCTGGCTCTTTTTTTTGCAAAAAAGCTTTCAAAAGCTTAAAGATATGAATTACTGGTAATTCAGCAAAAACTGGCAACAAAGTACAATAAACTGGACATATACTTTATCTCTGTGTATTTGGCAATGCTTAGCGGATCATATTTAGAACTACTATTTAGATCTAAAAAATTTCTAAAACCCAATGAATAAAAAAAACTTCAGAATTAATTGTGTGAACATAAAATTACTATAAAAGTGTTGAACAATAAAGGGAATGTTCTAGGTGGTATAAAACCAGAAGGTACAGTTATGTGAAGTGCCCCTCCCTTTGCAACTGCTACAACTGTACATGCTGGTTATATACAGCGTGCAACGCGCACCTTAATCTGCAACCAAAAAAGTTGCGTTTCCACAACGTGGGACCTCAGCCTTAGCGGACTGCTAGTAGCCTGTTTTCTACTAAAAGGAAGTAAAATATGTTATAGTATATTACAAAATGTTCACTACACAACCCCTTACACAAAAGTTAAAAATAAAAAAAAAAACAGACGTAAAACAATACTAGCACTAGATGTAATTATTATATATATATATATATATATATATATATATATATATATATATACACACACACACACACACATATATATATATATATATATATATATATATATATATACACATATATATATAAAATTTACATATAAATAAAATATACATACACAATGGGTACGGAAAGTATTCAGACCCCTTTAAATTTTTCACTCTGTTTCATTGCAGCCATTTGCTAAAAGCAAAAAAGTTCATTTTAATTCTCATTAATGTACACTCAGCACCCCATCTTGATAGAAAAAAAACCCAGAAATGTAGATATTTTTGCAAATTTATTAAAAAAGAAAAACTGAAATATCACATGGTCGTAAGTATTCAGACCCTTTGCTCAGTATTGAGTAGAAGCACCCTTTTGAGCTAGTACAGCCATGAGTCTTCTTGGGAATGATGCAACAAGTTTTTCACATCTGGATTTGGAGATCCTCTGCCATTCTTCCTTGCAGATCCTCTCCAGTTCCGTCAGGTTGGATGGTGAACGTGGATGGACAGCCATTTTCAGGTCTCTCCAGAGATGCTCAATTGGGTTGGGGTCAGGGCTCTGGCTGGGCCAGTCAAGAATGGTCACAGAGTTGTTCCGAAGCCACTCCTTTGTTATTTTAGCTGTGTGCTTAGGGTCATTGTCTTGTTGGAAGGTGAACCTTCGGCCCAGTCTGAGGTCCAGAGCACTCTGGAAGAGGTTTTCTTCCAGGATCTCTCTGTACTTGGCCGCATTCATCTTTCCTTCAATTGCAACCAGTCGTCCTGTCCCTGCAGCTGAAAAACACCCCCATAGCATGATGCTGCCACCACCATGTTTCACTGTTGGGATTGTATTGGGCAGGTGATGAGCAGTGCCTGGTTTTCTCCACACAAACCGCATAGAATTAACATCAAAAAGTTCAATCTTCATCTCATCAGACCAGAAAATCTTATTTCTCATAGTCTAGGAGTCCTTCATGTGTTTTTTGGTAAACTCTAAGCGGGCTTTCATATGTCTTGCACTGAGGAGAGGCTTCCTTCGAGCCACTCTGCCATAAAGCCCTGACTGGTGGAGGGCTGCAGTGATAGTTGACTTTGTGGAACTTTCTCCCATCTCCCTACTACATCTCTGGAGCTCAGCCACAGTGATCTTTGGGTTCTTTTTTACCTCTCTCACCAAGGCTTTTCTCCCACGATTGCTCAGTTTGGCTGGACGCCAAGGTCTAGAAAGAGTTCTGGTCGTCCCAAACTTCTTTCATTTAAGGATTATGGAGGGCACTGTGCTCTTAGGAACCTTGAGTGCTGCCAGATCTGTGCCTTGCCACAATTCTGTCTCTGAGCTCCTTGAGCAGTTCCTTTGACCTCATGATTCTCATTTGCTCTGACATGCATTGTGAGCTGTGAGGTCTTATATAGACAGGTGTGCGCCTTTCCTAATCATTTCCAATCAGTTTAATTAAACACAGCTGGACTGTGAAGGAGTAGAACCATCTCAAGGAGGATCAGAAGGAAATGGACAGCATATGAGTTAAATATGAGTGTCACAGGAAAGGGTCTGAATACTTATGACCATGTGATATTTCAGTTTTTCTTTTTTAATAAATTTGCAAAAATATCTACATTTCTGTTTTTTTTCTGTCAAGCTGGGGTGCTGAGTATACATTAATGAGAAATAAAATGAACTTTTTTGCTTTTAGCAAATGGCTGCAATGAAACAGAATGAAAATTTTAAAGGGGTCTGAATACTTTCCATACCCACTGTATATATATATATATATATATATATATATATATATATATGTGTATATATGGCCCAGTTTTCGAGATAGATATGGGTCCCAGAGGTAAAACCCGCATCAATCAAATATTTCTGGCATATCCTGTGGATATAGCCATAAATGCCAAGATGGGAATACTCCTATAAACAGGGCCGGCGTTAGGGGGGGGACAAACTGGGCAATTGCCCAGGGCCCCGTCCCCAAAGGGGCCCCCGGGATCCGGAACCTGATGACTCCGGATCCCGGAGTCAGGCCCGGACAAATCAATAACAGAAAGGGACCGCAGGGCCCCTTTCCGTGCTGAGTAAAAATAACAAACATTTTTACTCACCTGTCCTTGGCGTCCGATGTCATCTTCTGCGTTCCGGACATCACCGCTGAGGCCAGGCCTCAGCCTTAGTGATCACGTGGGGCGTGCTGAGAGCCTGCCTAACGTAATCGCTGAGGCCCAATCACAGGCCTTAGCGGTGACGTACACAACGCGTGACGTCAGCCGCATAGAATAGGAAGCGGTCGCCGGCGGGGATAGCGGAGCAGCGCGAGGAGGCCCAGGAGAGGTAAGACAAGGTGAGTATAACTGTTTGTTATTTTCCCTCACCTCCCCCGGGCCTTTGATTATTATACTCTGGGGTCTGAAGAGACCCCAGAATATAATATAATAATAGCACTGTAGGGCCCCTGTGGAGCATTATAGTGGGGGGGCCCCTCTAGATAGCATATTATACGGTTTGGGGCCACTGTGGAGCATTATACTGGGGAAGGGGCCCTCTGGATAGAATATTATATTCTGTGGGGCCTCTGTGGAAAATTATAATGGGGGGGGGGGGGCTCTGGAGATAATGTTATATTATGTGTGGCCACTTTGGAGCATTATGCTCTCCAGAGGGGCTCCCCAGTATAATGCTCCAAAGTGGCCCCACAGAATATAACATGCTCTCCAGAGACCCCCCCCACTTTATAATACTCCATAGAGGCCCAACAGAATATAACATGTTCTCCAGTGGGCCCCCTCCCCAGTATAATGCTCCACAGTGGCCCCACACAGTATAATATGCTCTCCAGAGCCCCCCCCCAGTATAATGCTCCACGGTGGCCCCACACAGTATAATATGCTCTCCAGCCCCCCCCCAGTATAATGCTCCACGGTTTCCCCACACAGTATAATATGCTCTCCAGAGGGGCCCCCTCGTATATTATACTGTGCAGGGCCACTGTCGAGCATTATACGGGGGGGGGGGCTCTGGAGAGCATGTTATACTGTTTTGGGCCACTGTGGAGCATTATACTGGGGGGGGCTCTGGAGAGCATATTATACTGTTGTGGGCCGCTGTGGAGTATTATACTGGGGAAACATCTCTGGGCAGTATATTATACTGTGTGGAGGCCATTTCTGGAGCATGTTATACTGAGTGGGGTCACTGTGGAGCATTATTCTGGGGGGGCCATCAGCAGAGCATATTATATTGCGTGGCGCCACTGTGGGGCATTATTCAGGGGGGACTAATGAGCATTATACTAGGGGGCCCACTGGGGAGCATATTATACTGCGTGGGGCCTACTGTGGAACATTATACTGGGGGGGATGCTCTGGGGAGCATAATATATTGCGTGGGGCCACTGTGGAGCAAAATACTGGAGGGGGCACTGTGGAGCATTATACTAACGGGGGCCCTCTGGGGAGCATATTATACTATGGGCCACTGTGGAGCTTTATACTGGGGGAAGGGACAGTGTGGGGAGCCTGTTATACTGTGTGGGGCCACTGTGGCGTGTATTATATTGTATGGGGCTTTTCGAGAGCATATGATACTCTGTGGGGCCATTGTAGAGCATTATACTGGGGGGGGACTGTGGGGAACATATTATACTGTGGGGGACTACTGTGGAGCATTATACTGGGGGAACCCCTCTGGGGAGTATATTATACTGTGTGGAGGTCATTATGGAGCATGTTATACTGTGTTAGGCCACTGGAGCATTATACTGGGGGGGCATTGTGGGGTGCATATTATACTGTATGGTGCATATTATATTGTGTGGGGCTGCTGGGGAGCATATTGCACTGTCTGGGGCCACTAAGGGGTAGTATACTGTGTGGGACACTGTGGAGTATTATACTGTGTGCAGCCTTACACACCATGTGGGGCCACTATGGGGGGGCTCAGGAGAGCATTTTATACTGTGTGGGGTCACTGTGGAGCATTATATATCATGTGGGGAAACTGGAGGGCTCAGGAGAGCATTTTATACTGTGGAGCATTATATACCATGTGGAGCATTATACTGTGGTGGGGGGGACTCACAATTCGTGCTGGCAGCCCTGTGTGCTATGTCTGCATCACAGCTCCCTCACTATAATCTTGCACATACGTGTAGTGCCCCATGGCCATGTCATTCCCCATACAGTACTGTGCATGAACCGGCCATGGAGTTATTGGGGCCTGCACAGTATTATAGAGGCTGACTATATGGGGAACATACTCAGTAACACCAGATAGTCAGCACATATGTAAGACTTCAGTGAAGAAGCCGCGGTGTAGGCTATTAGCAGGAAGCTGTTGGGTGGGGCCCCAGAACAAGATCCTCTGGTGGGCCTAAGGCCCTTCAGTCCGACACTGTATAACGGAGAACTATTATATATAAGGAAGGGTTACTATATATAATTGGGAAACTTAAGTATGAGGGGGCTATTATTTATAAGATGGGCTATTATTTATAAGGGGGAACTATTATATATAAGCATCCATTATAAGGGGGGGAATTATTTATAAGAGGAGAACTTTTTTTAAGGGAGGTATAATTGTTAAGTGGGCTTATTTATAACGGGGGCTATTAGTGATAATGAGGACTATTATTTATAAGGGTAACTATTATTTATGAGGGGGCTATTATTAATAAGGGAGCAGTATTATTTTTACGGGGTGACTGTTACTGATAAGGGGGAATATTACTGATACAGGGCCCTATTTATCATTTATAAGGGCACTATTACTGATAAAAGATGTAATATTTATAAGGAGGCGCGATAATAACTGATGTCTGGGTGCAAAAATCTATTAGGCGGTACAAAGGTGCTCATTTGAATTGTGTGTGGTAAAATGGGGCTTGTTATTACTTTTTTGTTGGCAGAAAGGAGGCGTTATTATAGGGGTTGCCACTGCAAGACGATGGTGTTGTTTGCATATCAGCATTTGGGGCCCTGCTTTTAATTTTGCCCAGTGCCCCACTTTGTCTAAAACCGGCCCTGCCTATAAAGGATGGAGTATTTGGAGTTTGGCATTGTGAAATTAGAAATATGTGGAGTATCATCAAAATCCTTAGCAAAAAAAAAAAACAAAAAACAAAAACAACTGAAGATTCAGATATTATAACACTAGTATAGAAATACAGGCTTGTATACTTAGTTCTCCACCTTCTTTATGACATAGTATAAAAGCACAAGTGTTATAAAATATTTAATCAATATATATATATATATATATATATATATATATATATATACACACAGTGGGGAAAAAAAGGATTTAGTCAGCCACCAATTGTGCAAGTTCTCCCACTTAAAAAGATGAGAGAGGCCTGTAATTGACATCATAGGTAGACCTACATGGAGGAAAGGGACAACATACCAGCAATAGTGTATGAAGTCTTGTGAAGACTTACAGAAAACATTTGACCTCTGTTATATATCCTTTGTTGGCAATGACAAAGTATTGAGATGCACTTTTGTTATTGACCAAATACTTATTTTCCACTATAATTTGCAAATAAATTCTTTAAAAATCAAACAATGTGATTTTCTGGATTTGTTTTCTCATTTTGTCTCTCAAAGTTGAGGTCTACCTATGATGTCAATTACAGGCCGGCCTCATCTTTTTAAGTGGGAGAACTTGCACAATTGGTGGCTGACTAAATAATTTTTTTCCCCACTGTATATATCTCTTATATATATAAAAATGAGTTTCTGTCTGTCTGTTCTTTATGCGCGACCAAACGACTGGACCGATATTCACCAAATTTGGCACACATGTACATCAGGTGTCCGGGAATATTATAGACTGGGTCTCAGCTCTCTTGGACGTACCGTTCCTGAGATACAGTATTCCCAAAAAATGACCAACATTAGCTAATACAAGCCTGCAAGTCTTTCACTCATATTCCAACTGCCATACACACGGTCACATGTCCCTTATCAGCCAATAAGAGCTCGCAGGTGCTTACTCTCCTCAGGCACACAGGTTTCCATAGCAACCAAGCTATTTATGACCTGTATTAGTCAATAGCAGTTCGCAGGTCCTTAAATATTCAGTCATATCACGTGTATCAGCCAATATAAGTTCACATTTAATTTACGAGATTTCCATAAGAACACAGCCATAAATAGACTGTACCTGTACTGGACTCAGTGGCGTAACAAGGAATGGCTGGGTCCCAAGGCGAACATTTGACATGGGACCACCCTCGGCAACCGCCCCCCCCACACAAACTGCATTCCTACACAGTATTCTGCCCCATAGTGGCCCCTGCACACAGTATCATAGTGGCCCCTTCATATAGTATTATGCGCACTCCCCGCTACCTCTTCAATGTTGGACCAGATGTCACGTGAGCCAGACATGCATCGCAACGCATAATGACATCAGACTGGCCCACCGACGTCACCAAGGAGGCCCGAAGCCTCCTGAAAAGACCCCAGAGTATAATGATAGCAATGTTTGTAGGGTTCACGGCCCGCAGGTCTTACTTACTGATCCCCGCTCCTGCTCAAAGCCGCCTCTGTAGTAGGTGAAGCACAGGCGGCTGTGAGCAGGAGCGGGGATCGGTAAGTAAATAGGGCCCGTTACCTGCTGGTGTTACACCAGCAGGTAACGGCCTATTAAAAAAAAAAAAAAACATCAAGGGCCCGCCGGGACCCCTAATGTTCCGGGCCCTGTGGCAGCCGCTACCACTGCTACCCCAGTAATTTACGCCACTGACTGGACTGCCATACTGGATTTCAGCATTCTTATCAATTGAAACGTTTTTAAACTACTCATGCACCCTGCAGAAAAACGCATGGCTGCTGCTCGAGCTAATGAAAACGCTCAGCAGACCCAAGCATGTCTCTAATCTGACAAGATATGTCACAGACAACAGCGAGCTGCTGAAACAACTCAGCAGACCAGAGCCCATCTCCAATCTGATAAGGCATTGTCAGCCACATGCACACAGCTGCACTCCATGTTTCCATAACAACCCAGCCATTTTTCTTCACTGCTATAGGTCAGCTTTAAAGGGGCAGGGCGCTGTGGATGACACTGTTACACAAGGTCATATACACACAGCTTTACTCCAGGTTTTCCATAACAACCGATCGCAGGTCTTTCACTGATATCCAAACTGAGATACACATGATCACATGACGCTTATGGACCAATGGAAAATCACAGGTTCTTCAGTCTTGACATACACACAGCTTTACACCAGGTTTCCGTAGCAACCAAGCTATCTATGACCTGTATGACTCAATAGCAGTTCGCAGGTCTTTAAATATTCAGTCATATGACGTGCATCAGCCAATATAAGTTCACATTTCTTTTACCAGGTTTCCATAGCAACACAGCCATAAATAGACTGTACCTATACTGGACTGCCATACTGGATGTCAAGTGCAAAATTGGCCAATTCTTATGGGGCCACTACACAAACAAAAAATGAAATCTGCTAGTATATATATATACACATACACACACTATATATATATATATATATATATATATATATATCATTCACTGGCCCAAATGGAAAAAAAAAAAAAAAAAAAACACAACTAAACTTTATTTCTTGTATAGAGGGCAAATGTCACTTGATAAAAAAAAAGCTGGAGTGCATAAAATGTGGCAAGTAGACTTTGTGCAATGCAACTTATCTAAGTAGGGCAGACAAAGGAGGTATACAAGGAAAATAAAATAGCAGCCACTAATGTACAGTTCTATATATTACTTACCAGTCATGGTCTACATTTGGACTCCTAATAGCCCTAATGTACTGATCCCAAAGGTACTGTACTGAAAGGATAAGACAAGACTGCAGTGTCTTCACATCTGCATCTAAAGCTCCATTTTAAGCCTCCATTAAAAATTCTGTAACATCGGACTGAAGGAACTTCTGTTTTTCCCATCAAATATTAAAGAAATCTTGTCAGAGCCAGACACAAACTATAGACCATGTGATAGATCAAAAACAAAAAGGCACAAGTGTGAACAGAGCATAATTTTATTACGTCACTGCTTGGCAGTGAATATGGAGTCTCCTGACAGGCGAATCAGTCATATCCCAGTGATCTTAGTATATAGACCAGAGGTCCCAATTTTTTGAAGCTTAAAAGTCACATTCAATTCAGAAATGGAGACGAGACCCATCGAATGTGGAGAAACAATAAAATCATGAATTTGCAAACGTTTACCGACGCATTTTGCAGCGGGAAATTTGACACTAGTAATACTGTATATTAGCAAACCTGATACTGTTCATGGGTTGTCAGTGGTCATAAGAGACCTCTGGAGAGACACACAGCAGAGGGCTATAAGGCACTGGTTGGAGACCACTTATCGAGAAAGCTACTGCATTATGTACTGTACAAGGGCTGGACCAGTACATATTCCCTAATGAATCGCCAGGAAAAGGGGTCAACAAGGGGAAAGTGAAGTATTAAAAATGGGTACAATTATATTTCAGTTAAACGTTGCCACATTGAGGTAGGTTCACACAGAGGAATCTAGAAAGGAATTTAAGGCAGTCTTCCATCTCAGATTCCTCTCTAAAGCCGAGCCCCATGGACCCCGAGGCAGAGCTTTGGCTTTCCATTGCTCACTGAGTAGCCTCAGATACAATGGGGATATTTAGCCTGAGCCTCGAGCCATAAGCTCTCTGGAATCCCCGGCAAGAATGAGCGGAATACTTGTATCAGCATCCATCACTCCCAATGAAAATAATCTGCCAGAATCTACATCCAAATAAGCTTCAATTTCTTCTAAATGTACCTAGCCACAAAGGGGGTACATTCTGCAGTGGACAAAACAAACTACATAGTACCCAAGCAGAGTTGAACCAAATTGGGTCAAGCCAGTACCATGGAATGGGCAAGGGTTTTATTTTATTTTTGTTTTTAAATAGTATACAATATGAGATTATAGCCTCAAAATGATGAAAAAGTTTAAGACTGCAATGTGGTTTTTGCTCTCAAAAATATCATACCCATATGCAAGCTTGCCTAAATGGCTCTTTGTAGTCTACACACCAGCCTGGAAAATGTGAACACACTCTGTTCTTTTTAAACAGTGCTAGACATGGTGTGCAAGACACTGCAAGTCATTCCCCGCATAATCCCTTTAATACTTCCTTCTAATGGAGAGCAAATGAAAATCTATTAACAACTTCACACATTGAGAAGAACAGTCTGTGGCTCCCTGAACTTGGAACAGATTTATAGTGATATCCTCCAGTATTTACAAAGCCTTAAACATGTCAGCTTATCAAATTCTACAGTAAATACAGTCTGGGTATAGCACAATGCATAATGATAGGCATTAATAGTTTTACAATGCAACTAAATATTAAAATAATCCTTAAACAATGACACTTTCAATAACTAAGTTTTAACTGTTAATACATTTTCAGATTCTTCCAGAGCAGAACAAGCGGCAAAGCAGTCTAAATATTAGCAGCGTATGCGTATAAACCACCGTTTCTACTCCCAAAATTGCAGCAAAAAATGGCTTTCAGAAAACAGCAAAATTGAAAATCAGTCTCAGAAAAATCTGGTCCAATTTAGAAGGTGGTGTTTATAAAGCTCTGTTCACATCTGTGCCGGCATCTCAGTTGGAAACTACGTCGCAGAGTCAGCCTAAAATCGGTGGAGGAAACAGTCCTGCATGGAGGATTTTTTTTTCTTCTGCCGGTTTCAGTTTAAAAACAGCGGCCGCGTATCGGACCCCATTATAGTCAATAATAAATAGTTAAGGGCTCAGTGTGTCTGGCTGTTTTAGCGGTCTGCCTCTCTCCATTGTTCGGGTCCCCAAACAGAATGCAACATTGGTGTAATCCTAACGTAAGAGACTTCCCTGCATCCAAAATAAAAAGGGAACTAAACTGTTATGACAAACCAGGTGATAAGTTAACAATTTCTTACACACTAAATCTGAAGACCACATACATAGACTACTATGGACAGGTGGAAGCAGGCCTCCAAGATTGTAATAAGTTGTAAGGGGAGAAACTGAGAATCCATGCTTCATAGCCACCAACAGGTTCATACAGGATTAGAAGAAGGGGTCTGCTTTCTTATCAGAAACAATCTGGAGTCCATGGTCTGTGCATACTAATGCAACTATTTGCCATACTCACTTGAAGGGGCTGAACTGCCCATAGTGGTGCTACTTCTCAGGAAAAAAGTAGACCTTTCCTTTATTTCTCTTACTTATATAGTGCCATCTGCAGTGCTCCCATTGAAGTGAATGGAAGCACAAATGTGTCCCATCCAGCACGGTCACACCAACATTCGGCCTAGGTGCGGTCTGGCTGAATTCACAGCACAGGGAAAACGCCAATGTTCCACAGGATCCTGTGGTCTCAGCAGCCAGACCCCACTGATAAGCTATTTATCCCTCTAGCCTATGAAGTCACTATCAGGCCCTGGCCCCCGAAGGAGCCCCAAAGGTCCCTCTACCACTTAAAATATACCATACGGCTCAAGGTAGATAGGATCCCCATTACAGGTTCTGGAGCTTCAAGTTATGCCTTAAATTCGACTTAATTTCTTTAACTAAACATGGCAATACCGTGATTTGTCCACCACCTTAATAATTCCACCATGGCAGAATTGTTTTGATGGTTACACAACCTTTTCCCCCCACATATAGGTTGCATATCACTCACTGAAATTTTGCAAAAGATTTGCGGGTGCCCAAATAGCTTTAAAATTAAATGACCATACCAAAGACAATAATAAAGAAAATTTATTAAGAAAACCTTCATTAAAAGGGCTTGTCCGGGATAACTGGAAATCCCTACACTAATCTAAACACCATCCCCCCTCCTTCTTTCTAAATAACAATTAATCAAAAATGTATATTTACCCATATCCCTGGGGGGGTGGACATTTTCTGATTATCCGGTGACAATCCATTTCCCCATTTCTGGAAACTGATCATCACTACTAATTCCTCCCCCCCATCCATCCCATTATTCTTACCTTCCATGCTTCTTCCTGGGGGATGACTTCTCCTTCTTTACTGATTCTGCAGGCGCTGCTCTGCGCACTGCTGATGATAATCCACCTCTACTGCGCAGCTTTCACACATGTGCAGTAGAGGTGGACCATCGCTGCAGAAAACAGAGCAGTGCTGGGAGAAGAGGGCGTGCATGCAGAACCAGTAAAGAAGGAGGAGCCGTCCCCCAGGAATAAGTGTAGAAGGTAAGTATATAATGGGGTTCGGCTGAGTAGGTAGGGAAGTGCGGGATAGCTAGAGAGACAGAGGAGGAAGAGAGTGAGGATGGAGGGGAGGGAAGTGAGGTGAGAGGGGTTAGTGTGGAAGTTACATAACAGGAAGTTGGTCCATGTAAACAAATGCAGGAGATCCCAGGAGCTCCCACAGACACCCAGAAATCACTCAAAACATGGCTAAAGGTATATGGGTGCATTTATTAACCCATTAATAGCACTAACAGACCTTTTTTTAAAAAAAAAAAAATTTTTGCCCGGAAAACCCCTTTAAGTTAAATGGCTGCAGACTATAAAGCAGAACTACAGTCTTTATTGAAAGAAAATTTTGGTCTAGACCAGTCAGTCCTTCCACAAAGGCACAACAGGACGCTAATCTCAAGTTCTCTCTTCATACATATCACGAAGTAAACTGTACACGTGAAACATGCGGTATGTTATGGATAAATGCTCTTTTTTCATTGCATTTAGCAGTTGCCATGGAAACTTAGAGAATTGGTGGGTGGGAAAGTGGAAAGAGCAAAGCACTGTGTTGGAAGGGCTGAAATACTTTTAAATCACTGTGACAGCTTTTCAGATGAGCTATTACATAGTTACCATAGTAACCAATTGGGAAAATCTCGACGGAAATCTGTAATTACTAGGAGGGTGAATTGAAGTTTCCCAGTTCAGTAATCAGCACATTGCAGAGACTCCAACTGTCAGGAGCTCTCCAGGAAAACGCAGCAACATGGCGGGAGGACAGTCTTATTTTTTGGGGGGCGGAGGTCAAAAGAGTTTTTAATGTATCTGCACAAACAAAACCTCTCACAAGTAGATACCGCCGTGGAAAATCTATCAGAGTAAAACTATATCAAATTTATAAAAGGTTTCTTAAAATTTTAAGGGGAGTATTCAACTGGAACCCAGGTGTTTTCCTCTTGTGAATCGGTGCCTCCATTGCCGAGATATCAGTTTTTTTTTTCCAATATGCAAATGAGCTCTTTAGAGCAACAAGGGTGTTGCCACTTACCTCTTTGGAGCAAGGAGGGCATGGTCATTGTTCCAAAGAGCTCATTTGAATACTGACAAAAACAGCGATATCTCGGCAACAGAAGCACCGACTCACAAGGGAAAAGCATAATTTGATTCAGATTACCTTAACACATCTATCTGCGGGGCTGGGTTGACATGTTGGATTCTGGTGCCGAATTCCCTTTTAGAAGGTACAATCAAGTATCAAAAGTAAATTGCTGAAAATTTATTCCCATGTACAAGCACTGGGACAAACCACTGATCACAAAAACAGGGCTCCCGATTCCCTGTGTGGATTAAGAGGTAGGGTGCATGCATGACAAATGCTCCATTCACTTCTATGGCACTCAGAGTGCAGAAATGTATTCCCCCCCACTCCCTGTAGTATAACTGAAGTGAATGGGGGTGGTCACGCATGCACTCTACCGCTCAATCTACAAATGTGGCCTATAAGACTTTCTACATATTGCCCATTCCTTTTGTAGCCATTCTTGGGTTTGTCTCAAAAAACCGAAGCAAAATCTGTAACCAAAAAAAAAAGCTGCATTTCGGCACAAGGGGCCTCAGCCTGAAACCGATTTACTTTAAATAACTGATGCTTCGGTCTAAGGCTGGGGACACATGGGGAGTAAATGCAGCAGGTTAGTCACAGACCATGTACAAGAAGAAGCGTTGTGGGTTTCACCTGTTGCTTTGATGTGGGAGACCTGTGGGGATCCCTACAGGAGTAACACAGCAAAAAAAAAAAAAAACCCACAAACAACTTTCGAGTGTTATTTTGCCATGGCATGACTTTTTTCCTGGAGTCTTTCACACCTTTCCAGCCAGATATTACATTAACGTCTATAATACACTGTAAATGATCTACAAAGTTTTCTCTTTTGTTCATGGATTTTGGCATTTTTTTTTCTAGCAAACTATAAAAAGACAGTTCAGTTTGCACAAGGCCGTAGACTGATCCACATTAGCGTTCAGAATGGACTATGCACTGCCTGTCCACAACATTTTGCATGGCTTCAGGGTATTAAAACCACTTGGATGCCTTTGGCTTAAAGTCCAATTTTGCATCTAATTGATATTTTTGGTCAGATAGGCAATCATTTCAGTCGCCACCTGGAGACCTATTTAGGTACAAATCATCCCTTAAGAGCCTGGATATTTTGGACACGTCATTTTTTTTTTATTGCAGAGTGTTCCAGCTATAGCCCTCCCCAACCTGTAGAATGAAGTTTCTTACTCCATTATCTACATTCCCCTCTTCTTTTCTATAGATCTGAATGTGGAGGCATACACTCCGACTACAAGATAAGCTGCACCTGGCACAATTAATTTTCATTTTACTGCTTAAATAAATATAGAAATATCCTAAAATTAACAGCGTAGCGTGTAGATTGCACAAAAGGCTACAGCCAAAAAAAAACCAAAAAAAACTGGACACTATCCAAAGACAGACTTGCAAAGCAGATCAACAAATCTGCCTGTGTTTGTGTACAAGAGGAGAGCAGTGCAATGTCACTAAACAGATTAAAGGAAAACTCCAGAAAAAGATGCTCTGTGTGGCTGTACTGGGAATGTTATCACTTACATTGACCCCTATTCCCTGGAGAAAAGGGAGGAAATCCACACAAACATGGGGTGGGTGAACAAACAAACGCAGATATTGCCTATATAAGACTATATCTCCATGGTATTGCCTGCAAGTTGCAATGCAGTTGTGCACAAAATTATCCAATTCTATTCTATAATGCTCAATTATCATAGACATCCTAAAAGAGGTCATTAACGTAACATTATGTGATCACTCGGATCTCTTAAATCTTACCTCAGAGTGCATGTGTTACACAATAAAGAAGCCATTCATATGTTTTGCAATATCAAGAAGTTAAAACTGTAATTGGTAATGCATTAAAATCCTGGCTACTGGATGGCCAAGGGCTGCACACAATATACTCAAATTCTGGACCTTGACCAGCTTTTACAGGATTACTTACTGTTAAACACTCTAGTGCTGTAAATTCTAAGCTGCTTATAAAACTTAAGGCACAATAACTGGTCACTATACAGAACATATTTGTAGAATCCATGCAGCTCATAGCAATAAAGAAATAGAATAAAAATAAAATAAAATATAGATACCCCCCCATACACACTGTACCAAAGTTCAGCAATGCCCTGGTCAAATATACACATATGCATACATATACAGTATTGTACAAACCTTTTAGGCAGGTGTGGATAAAAGTTTTCAAAAACAGATGTGATGACAGTTTATTTTTGTCAATTAAAATTAAATAGAGTTAAGAAAAATCTAAAATCAAAATTTGGTGTGACCACCCTTTGGAGGAGGAAGTGATGATATGGCCCCCAAAGCCCTGATCTCAACATCATCCAGTCTGTCTGGGATGACATGAAGAGACAGAAGGATTTGAGTAAGCCTACATCCACAGAAGATCTGTGCTTAGTTCTCCAAGATGGCGGGAACAACCTCCCTGCTGAGTTCCTTCAAGACAGGCTGCAAGTGTACCGAGAAGAGTTGATGGAAAGCAAAGGACGGTCACACCAAATATTATGGATCTAGATTTCTCTTTTGTTCATTCACGTAATTTAGTTAATTTACAAAAATAAACTATTAACCTTTGTATTGTTGATAGTAATCAGACTTTGTTTCTGTAGCAATTTTTCCCAGTTGTGCCTTAAGTGTTTGCACAGTATTGTATATTTATTAAAGGGTTCTCCAGATTATAAAACTCCCTTTCATATATCACATTACACTGTGTTCCAAATTATTATGCAAATAATATTTTCTCATATTTTCCAAAATTACCTATATGAATTGCAGTCATTGTAATTTTCCAGTCATCAACTATTCGAGTATAATTGAAAGGTTTTTGAACAAACTGCCTATGATAACAGTATAAAAATAAAAAATAAAAATAAACACTCAAAATGCATGTTTTAAATTATTATGCACAGCAGAATTTGCAACCTTTTCATTTTTATTAAGAACAAAAAAATGGTCATTGTGAAATTATAAGCATTAGCAGGTTATTACAAACTGAAATCAAACAGTTTTCAAGCCAAAACTTTATTCGAGGTGATGTTACATTTGCACATAGGACCCCTTGTTCGAAAGAAGCTTCTGAACTCTCTCGTCCATTGAATTTGTCAGTTTTTGGATGGTTTCTGCTTCAATTGTTTTGCATGAGGACAGAATACCCTCCCAGAGCTGTTGCTTAGATGTGAACTGCCTCCCGCCATCATAGACACTCCTTTTGATGATGCTCCAGAGGTTCTCAATGGGGTTGAGGTCAGGGGACCATGGGGGTCACACCATAAGTTTGTCCCCTTTTATGCCCATAGCAGCCAGAGATGCAGATGTGTTATTTGCAGCATGAGACGGTGCATTATCATGCATGAAAATGATCTTTCTGCGGAATGCATGGTTCTTCTTCTTGAACCATGGCAGGAAGTGCTGTTTGAGAAACTCCACATACATTATGGAGTTTATCTTTACCCCTTCAGGGATCCTAAAGGGGCCGACAATCTCTCTCCCCATGATTCCAGCCCAAAACATTACTCCACCTCCTCCTTGTTGGCGCCGTAGCCGTGTTTGCATGGGGTGTCCATCAACAAGCCATCCTCCACTCCATCCATCTGGACCATCGAGCGTTGCACGGCACTCATCGGTGAACAAAACAGTTTTGAAGTCAGTCTTTATGTATTGTTTGGCCCACTGGAGCAGTTTCTGCTTGTGTGCAGTGGATAGAGGAGGTCGACAGGATGGCTTACGCACAGCTGCAAACCTCTGAAGGACCCTGCATCTTGTTGTTCGGGGGGACGTTGGAGGCACCAGCAGCTTCAAAAACTTGTCTGCTGCTATGACAAGGCATTTTTGAAGCTGCTCTTTTAACCTGACGTAATTGCCTGTTGGAAAGAGTCCTCAATTTTCCCTTATCAGCACGCACACGTGTGTGCTGTGAATCAGCTACATACTTCTTGATTGTGCGATGATCACGATGAAGTGTCTTGGCAATGTTGATTGTAGTCATGCCTTGACCTAAACACTCCACAATTTGTTGTTTCTCAGCAGCCGACACATCCTTTTTCTTTCCCATTTTGGCTGAGAATGTAGGCTGCTTAATAATGTGGGACAGCCTTCTTAAGTAGTCTTGCCTTTAATTGGACACACCTGCCAAAGTAATTAGCACAGGTGTCTGCAATTGCTTTCAGTGATATAAAGAGCCCTGACACACATCACCATCAATGAGTTTAACTGGCAAACAAAAAAAATTCTTACCTTATCACTCTTAAACACTTTTTGCATAATAATTTGGAACACAGTGTATTCTTCTGCATTAACAGACTGTGGTTATCTATTCAGGATCCCAGACTCTAAAACAGTTATAAAAAGGGCCTCTTGCTCTGCAGGACCTTGCCTGCCATGTAGTAGGACCCATTTATACTAAGGGTGTGTTCACATGGAGGAATTTGCCATGGATTTTGGGGCGGATCTCGCCCCCGAATCCGGATCTGCCCCCAAATCCATGGCAAATTCCTCTGTGTGAACACACCCTATTGATTACAATGGGAGGCAGAGATCGCAGTAGGGCGCGGAAAAAAGAAGCGTTCTGCTCGATCTTGCCACGGATTCCGCCCGCGGTGTCCACGGCTCGAGACGCCCTCCTGATTAGGCCCATTCATCGGCGCCTAATCAGGAGCGGGATGCCGATGCACTGCATCAGCATCCCATCACAGCTAGACCGTGGCGAAAATGCCGGCGACAGAAAATGGAGAGGAATACCTCTTCATGCTCCGCTGTGTGAACACAGCCAACTGTTTTTAGGTCTGTGAAAGAATCAAACACTTTATGGACTTGTTGGCAATAGATATCTGAGAACCTGAGAAAAGAAATCTACATACAAATCCTTATGGGGATACTGGCAGGGGACTAAAAAAAAAAAAAAAAAACTTCTCAAACACTCGAAGGCTGGAAATTCAAGTGTAAATCCAGATAACGTTCATGTCCCTGTTTACCCCCTTACAACACATGTAGTGCTCCAGGAAACAGATACAACAAATTGTTTGGCAGGGGTCCTAACTCTCAAGAGCTAGAGGTCATCTGTGATCTTTCACAGACTAGCAAAATAGATAGTAGTATGATGTTGTACCGTGTTAGCCATTGAAAGTAGTGGAAGAGTGAAGAAATCAGGCGATACCTTTTAGAGGCTAACTGAGTATATTTATAAGTAAGCTTTCAGGAGTACTCGCTCCCTTCATCAGACATGGTGTGATACAAGAACTGAAAATTAACAGATTTTTATACACATGGTTTTCAAAGCATTTTAGAGTCCTTAAAAAAATTGCAATCTAAGTAGAGAAGTTATTTACAACAGGTCAAAAAAACAGTCTGGAAACTTGTGGTGCGTGACGGAGGGATCAGTAATTCTTGCTGTTATCTGTTTGCTATCAGGTGGTGATTTGTGTCCCTCACAGGTCATACATTGTTTGATTTGAAGCTGGCATGAATATTGAGTTCAGTTCATGGTTCAAACATAGTGTGACATGAAGCTGGCATGAATATTAAGTCCAAATTGCAGAGTTTGAAATTTTTGCATAAATTTGTACTCCATTTCTTTCCTTTTCTCCTGTGTCTTAAAATGTTCCATTAAAACCACAACCCGCAAATCTTCAATAGAGTGGTTTTCTCCGGAGAAATGTGCGGCCACTAAAGTATACTGTACAGTACTGTATATTAATACATTCATTCATTTTTCTTATACACTCACAGTAAAATGAAACTAATTACCGGGTACGTAACGAACAGGACGCTACTACCCAATAGCGAAGGTGTTTTTTTTATTAAATTTCACAGATCTGAGAAAAAAGAGCAAA
This sequence comes from Leptodactylus fallax, assembly GCA_947044405.1. Taxonomy (NCBI): domain Eukaryota; kingdom Metazoa; phylum Chordata; class Amphibia; order Anura; family Leptodactylidae; genus Leptodactylus; species Leptodactylus fallax. The sequence continues at coordinate 9,048,855 of CAMRHE010000016.1, forward strand.
ATCTATATATGTTAGTTGCCAAAAAAATATCGTGAATCTGTGAATTCGCAAATTCGGAAACGCGAGTGTACGAGGTATTACTGTATAGGGAAACCAGTCTATAAATCCACAACTCACATTCCAAAGAGAGCAGCACATAAGCCTGGTGGGTTAAGAATATACAAGTGTGTGAATGCCCACGTGGGTAACAGCTCTGTCATAGACTTATTTCAGTGGCAACACACCAATGACACTGCTGGGTGTCACAAGACCATTTTGCATTTTAAAGTCTATTCTTGAAGTAAGAATAAAAATAACTAAAACACACCCCAGGATGATAAAAAATTTTCACGAAAAGGTTATGGATTTAAAGGGTTGTTCCAGCTCCCATTTTTAACCCCTATAGAGGGTTAAAAATAACAAACATGTATAAACAGATCTCCATTGAGCCAGATATCCAGAAGAGCATCTGTTTGGTTATCGGTCAGAGACTCTCCAGTGGATCCTCAGCCGAACGGTAAGGAGAGTACATGGAGTTTGTTATTTCAAGTGGGGTTGTGGAGTTGGTAGCACAAACCAATTTTTACTCCTATTTTTCCACAGTCCAACTCCACCGCCTTCTCCGACTCAGATTCTTTGGCGGATAGTCATGGACAGTAAGAAGCAGTAAAGATTCTCTAATTCATTAAAAAAAAAAAATAGTGATTGAATTCCTATGAAAGGAAATATGTAACAAACTACGGTATACATTCTCTAACCCTGACGCCAATTTAAAACACTTTATGTTTAGCCCACCCAGGGGGTTTTGAGCCTATGATCATTGGATCGCTCACACCACAGACTGCAATACTACAGTATTGCAATCTATTGTAAAATCATTACATTACTATTGAGCCACAGGCAAAACTCAATAGTAATGTTCCTATGGCAGGCCTAAGGTTAGTTTTCCTTCAGATGTCATTGTCGCATCTGACCTCGATTGGAAGGGTTAAATGCCCATAATCAGAGGTGTCTGGTCCTGGGTTGTGCTGCCACATATCCACTGTGTAGAACAGCAGAGACCTAGCAACTATTATGTCCACTCTGTACTGGGCAGGCGACATATTTAAATGACCTGGCAAGTGCCATACTAATATAGGCCAGAGTAGCTATCAGCTGAACGACACAAATCACACGTTGATTATGTGTCATGGCAAGGGAGGCTGCATTTGGATGTGAACGGATGACCATATAATGCTTGGACTGGCCTGGTCTAACTAGGTCTATATGCCTTACTAGCTAAAAGCAGTTGGGTTTAAAGTATGGTTAGTACTTACTAACAATGGTCAAAAAAAAAGAACATTCATCAGTGAACCAGCAAGAGGGATATGGGCAACCAAAGCTCATTGGTGCATGTGGAGAGCAAAGACTATGTCACCTCTAACCCCATATAACAGCTACTTTAGCACAAAAAGGTACTGTTTGGTATTACTAGAAAGGTGTCAAAACACACAGTGCTTCAAAGCTTGCTGCAGACGGTGATAAATGGCCATGATGAGCCCGATCCACGGCTGAAAGTGCCTATAATGGGTATTTGGGCACCAGAATCAGACCACTGAGTAATGGAAATAGGGGCAGCACGGTGGCTCAGTGGTTAGTCCTGGGTTCGAATCCTGCTACAGACAACATCTGCAAGGAGTTTGTATGTTCTCCACGTGTTTGCATGGGTTGCCTCCCAAACTCCAAAGACATACTGATAGGGAATGTAGATTGTGAGCCCTATATGGGACAGTGACTGAAAATGTCTGTAAAAGCGCTGCGGAATATGATGGCGCTATACAAGTAAGCTAAATAAATAAATAAAGGTGAATCATGTATCTTTTACATTATGTGAACAGCCCGGAGAGAGTACATCGCTTACCTAGGAAAGAGGTCACCCTAGGATGCAGTAGGGGAAGAAAGTACGCTAGTGGAGGCAGTGTGACTCTCTGGACAATGTTATACTGGAAAACTTTGGGTCCTAGCATCATGGGGATGTTATTATGTATACCACCTGCCTACACAATGTTACAGACCAAGTACATCCTTTCATAGCAATGTTATTACCTACACACAGTGGACTCTCAACATGAAAATATATCCTGCCACACTGCAACTGTCCTGGAATGGTTGGAGAAATATGGCAAAGAGTTAAAGGTGTTGACTTGATCAGAATGATATCTGGGGAATTTGGAGGCCAAGTATCTGTGGCATGTGCTGAAAAAAAATAAATGCTGTATGATTTATGGAGCTCTTACAACTTACTGTATAGGACTCTCAGGATCTGCTAACATCTTAGGGCCAGATCCCTATAGCCAGGGATAAAAAAAAGTGAATGAGTTGTTTTTTTTAAATTTATCTGCAAAAACATGTCACTTTTTCATCAAGGAGACTCAATATCCTCCTCCACTATTTAAACAGTACACAGAATCTTATCTTTTATGGCTCCATTACAATGGTTTGCCCTGGGCTGCAGCATACAATACTTGTACTGCACATCAATGTCCCCCTATTGTAATATCATACATGGATCCATTATAAAGTACTAAATCGAGTCAGGCATATGGAATTGAATTCTTCAAGCTGGATGAGTGTCCATTTGGCTCATAGCTTTCTGAGACAGAGACCACTAATTTTGCTTCATGATGCACATTTACTTGCCATTACATTAAAAAGACTTTAGAATGTCTAAGGATTAATGTCTGAATGGAGCACTTGTACAGATGAGCGGATCCATTATCTGTGCGATCCACTTCTGGCCTGAAGCATCGTTTTGTTCTTGGCTAAGAAAAGCAAATATAAACCTCAAGACCTTCATGGCCATTAGTACAGAGAAAGCACTGGCGTACCTACAGGGGTTGCAGATGACCTGCCCAAAAGACATAGGGGGGCCCCACATGTCACTCCTACCATACTAAGGCTGATTAAACTTTTTTGATCTCTTTTCTGATTCAGCATACAGAAGGTGGTTTGTCCTGTGTATGTCCCCAGTAACAGAGGTTAATCCATGTGGGCTGGCGGCCATGCCTGGTAATGCAGCTTGGCCCATTTACATGAATAGATCTACGCTGCAGTATCGGGCACAGCCGCCCATATCAACAAGATGCTTTGTAAAGAATAAAGAAAAGAAGTATGGTAGTATTGGTAGGGGGTCCTTGAGGTTGGACCATTATCAGTGAACCCCTTTAAAGCTTTTAAAGTTAAAAAGAAGGGTTTGTCCGGCACCAAATAATTTTTTTGTACAGAGGACCACAGAATAAACTTTTCCGGCAGCTATAGCAGTGGACAAGACGCACGTGCAGGCTGTCCTATTCAAGTAATAGGAGCAGTGCAGCACACCCATCCACACTATAGCGGTGGCTCCAGGGAAGTACAGCATTGCTCCTATTACATGAATAGGAGGGCCTGCACATGTTCCCTGTCCACTGCTGTAACACCTGGCACTTGAAGGATAAGTCATCAGTATCAGCATTTGATTTGGTCCCACAAAACCCCTTTAGATGTCATGCACACAACCATTTCATCCGTGTGTCTCCCCGCCTGAGCTTCCACAGCCACATTCATTAGGGCCTGCAAGCACGGCCGCAAAACCTGACAGGAATAGGACCTGGCTTGAGTTTTGCAGCACAGGCTGTTGGCCTACACACAGAACCGTGGAAATCACGATCATGTGCATGGGCCCATACAAATGAATGAGCCAGTGTGCTATCCGGGAAGAACTAGGCTAAGGCCCCACATAGAGAGTTGTAGCCAAAAAACTCTGTAAAAAAGACCGCGGTGGTTTCACATCGCATTTTTTTCCATAGAAGGTCTGCAGAAAACGCCAGGGTTTCCGTAGGTATAATTGACATGCTGTGATTTACAAAAACACAAATGTTAGCCAGAATCCCATCCACTTTGCAGGTACTATAAAACACAGCGTTTTCACAACATGGGGCCCTGGCCTTAAAGGGTTTGTACAGAATTAAAAAAGCATTTTCTTCTAGGCCATGGGCTGTGTCTTGTATTAATGTTATGTTTCACTGAACTGAACAGTGTTGAACTGCAATACAGTCGCAACCTACAAACAGAAGTAGAGGCAATTCTGGAAGGGAGCAACCAGGTTTTTCTAATCTACAATATCCTTGAAGGCGAAGTACTAACTGAAACAGGATAAAGAGTAACTGAAGGGGAAATATGTATCAGATTTTAAAAAATTCTTCATACAACTTGAATAGATTTAAAGGTAGTCTGTGAGATGCCTTGTAGCTACTAACCTATTATCAGTGCCAGACAGAAGCTGCAAACATACCTTTAGGATCACAGACAGGCTTAGCATTGCAAAGAAAGAGACCTTTTATATTGTATACAACTGAGGCCATAAGCACCCAAAGGGCAGACCCAAGTTTGGCAAGTGTTCTGGCGTTCATGAGCAAATCCACAGGGACACTGCAGAATGATGAATCGGTCAATAAGGACCTGGAGGTGGTTTTGGTCAGGGTTTACTCACAAGAAGTAGCCCACGTGCTGGGCTTGGGACCACCCTTGGGGCAACCTCATTTGAATACAAAATCAAGGCTCTTTCTCTCTCCAGGGCAAGATCTGTCTAAGGCCGCAAAGTATGTTTGTACAGAGAAGGTATCGCCTCCTATATTTTATTTTACTAATTCAAAACCCATAGTAAAAACAGGTTACTTGTTCTCATCTGTTTTTTACTTTACAAAATGTAATTTTATTTTTATTCTTTCTTTCTGTACATGGGGCAGCCACATGGTCTAAAGGAATAATAATGAAGTCTATGGGAAAGATTTATTCACATGCCTTGTGACCTGTACAGAGGTCAGTGAAGGGAAGTAGATAAGCAGATGTTTTAAGGATGCGGTGAGTGCACATGAGGAGTAACACTTTTTTTTGGTCATTATATTACTTATATTTTGCTTCTCCCTCTTCATGCTGTATCTAGAATTTATACTTCTCTCTACACTGGTGGTGAAGACTAGCACACAGTCAGTACAGGAGAATCTACTCTAGAATTGTCTCTCCCTCACTCAGAAACAGACCCAGGATCATGAAGGACATATACAGAGGAGTAATGACATGTACAGATGTGAATAAAGTACTTTAATTGTGATAGAACATCTCTCTGCAGCTCCAACATCAGCCCCAGGCTGAGACCAAGTGTTGAAAAAGTTGTATTTTTGTTGCAGATTTTGCTGTTTTTTTTTTTTTTTTTAATTCACAACAAAGAGTGGCTTCAAAAAGTAATGGGTAATATAAAGAAGCACACCTGGCTTTCGTTCAAAATCTGCAGCAAAAACAAAAAACAGCTTTTCTGTAACGTGTGACCTCAGCCTAAGACTAGGTTCACATCTGCGACAGGCTCAGTATGAAAAATAATTACAGTTAATGGGATCGCTGGTGTCCGCATGTAACGGCTTTTTGAGTGGTTTGGCTCTCTGTCGTTCAGGTCCCCCAGTCGATCCAAACAATGGAGAGCCGAACCAAACAGTGGTTACAAGCGGACACTGGAAGATCCCATTGACTATTATACGACAGAGTCTTCAAGGGAGACTCCAGCACAGATGTGAACTTTGCCTTAGCCTGTATTTTCTTCTGTTATCTCCTGCACTTCCTCCTCACTACTTCCCCTCCTTTCTCCATAGACTTCTGTAGAGATGACTTATCTGAGTCATGTGACCTGTAGTCTTGAGACAGAGCAAGGATTTATTTTATCAGATGGGGGTTGAGCAGGGAAAACAGTGTGATAAGAGCAGAAAGAGGCATTTTTCACTGATAAGAAACTTTGAGATGTATCTTATGATCTCATGTACTATTCATTTGTGCAATTAGCTGAAATGACAGGGCAGAATATGGAACTTAAATGGGATCAGTTATTAGCCCCACAGCTATAAAGCATCTAACAGGCTGCCTTTAATTCTATATGACTTTGTTAAAATGTCATCTCAAAGTGGTATTCCTAGTGGGATTCCTGTCTTCCAAACTACAGAAACTCTACCCATCATCTTATTACCAGTGATCTGGGCTGCTGTAAACCTCAGCAATAGGAGGCACTATATATATCTCCTACAGCATAAAATGCAGTACACAGCAAACTCAAATCAATGGTCATCCATGTAAAACAGACCGTCAGTATGTTTATATATTAAAAAAAAAAAAGTGCAAAGTCTTCATTATTTTCTAAAAAATGTTGTACAGTCACTTGCTAAAACACAGATCAGTTATTCACAGAATTCCGGGAATATGCAAACGTTTTATACAAAAAATCTGAAGCACATTCCAAGAATGGAGGACTTTAAGCTTCTAGGAAAATACAAAAAAATGCTTATGTTTCAGGACACTGATGTACAAAACACATGGTTAAATAGGACTGTCTCCCATAAAGCAGTTTGTCAGACAAGAGTGGTTAGTGATGAGTAGGACACTCCAGGGCTAAGCTCCATTACGTTTAATTGGATTTCTGTTCCTGCGATATTGCAGTTGCAGAACATCCCAAGTACACAAGCAATGACATCTCAGCCTACAAAATATCCTCATGGCACCTACGCCTTAGCAGTGAGGAAAAGAACGTGACATTGGTCTGTTCCTTACAAATATATAATGGAGTACACCAGTTTTCTGGCACAAAAATTGTGTATTTTTGGCACACCTCTGGTTTGAACCAATAAACGTGCCACTTGGCCCATTTAATGGCTCAGTTGCCACTTTTGTGAATAGTAGAAGGAGAAGGCCAAAGACCAAGGCAGGCCGGGGCACTTGTAGGAAGGACTGGAATAGGAAACAGTTAATAAATTTCCCTCAATGAGTATCCACTCCTGGGCATTGAGAGAATGGCTCTTTCATTCCTACTAAGCCAGGCATCAGCAATACAGTACAGAAAAGTAGGGCTCATGAACCAGAACGGCAGGATTTATTTAATATTTTTAGCAGTTCAGGATAACCCCTGTTCATATGCCCCATTAGGGCATATGGATGTCATAGAGGGGGGCAAGTGTCATCCCCTCTGACTGATGCTAGTTATTAATACATGAATGGGAATTCATCTAACTGGCCACCATGCATTTCCACCTTTAGTCTCCAGTGGCCCCACAGGGTAAATGAGTATCTGTCAGCATCATGCCTAGCTTATCCACAATGTGTGGCTTCAGCCTTAAGGACTCTTCCAAAAATAGACATTACCTATCGTAATTGGGAGTTCTAAGCCCCCATTCCTTCTTGAGTGTGAATGAAGGAGCGCTCATGCACTAACTCTGACATCTTAGGTCTGTTGGGCTGACAGGGATCAGCTGACTAGAGGGTTCTGCTGTATGTCCTAACCACAGCCAGCCGGTTAGCTCTGCTATAGTGATAAATGTGGGTCCCAGTATTGGGGCACCTAGCAATTGGACATGCATCACCTACCTTATACATAAATGTTAAAAGTCCTTTGTGCAACAACATTTAGACAGTACAAACAGTCTGAAAACATAGCAGATTTATCACAGGGGCAAATACGGGATGAATATGGTGCACCTTCAAACTGTTTAGTCTAGATTTAGGCTAAGTTTTTTTCTTGCCCTCACTAAAGAAAAAAAAAAAAGGGGGGCATGGTATAAACTTAGATTGGACAAAATTATAAATATATAATATATAAATGGTGGCTGCAATGTCAAAAATGCTCTTTTACTGCAGTCACTCCTGCTTGTAATATACTAGGCTGGACAAATTCCAGAAGTTCAGCACATTTTTGAGTGGGGTGGTGTAACTAGACAGCATTGTGGCTGTCCATGTACGTAACAAATGCTCATAATGCAACTCCGCAAGTGGAAATGTAATGTCAATTTACTGTCAGCAGCTGGTTATAACCCTGATCACATCATCTTGTAGAGGTCATTGTACATAAGGAAGCCATGGCTGATTTTCTGACAAGTGACAGACCATAGAAAGTTCCCACCTTGAGGCTGAGGCCCCACGTTGTGGAAACACAGCTTTTTTTTGTTGCAGATTTTGCTGTGGTTTTTTGAGCCAAAGCCAGGAGTGGATTGAGCATTAGGTAGAAATATAAGAACTTCCTATATATTTCCCATTCATTTTGTAACCATCCTTGGTTTTGGCTCAAAAAGCCGCAACAAAATCTGCAACAAAAAAAGCTGCTTTTCCACGACGTGGGGCCGTAGCCTGAAACAGCAATTTCCACAAAAAAAAAGGTTTAATAAGCTTTGGTTTTCCTAGGAAGATATTTACATTTCTAGAAATTTAGAAGTTAAAGTATAACTCCCACAAAAAATGTATTCTCTGTCCCATTAAGAAGGCACATGATACAAATTGTAGTGCATCTTAAAAAGGGTTGTCCAGGCAAAAAAGAATTATTTTTTAAATTGGTAAGGGGCGGTGAAAAGAAAATCTCTCCCTTCCCTGGTGCCTTTCAGCATAGTCCGGTCCTGTCAGTCCGTTGTTGTCTTCGGGCAGAAGTCCCCGCCGCACATAACCGCTGAGGCCAATCAGCAGCCTCAGTGAAGGACACATGACGTCCTACCTGTGACATCCTGGGTACCTTCCTGAGGTCACTGATTGCTCTCATCAGTCACATGACCGCTAAAGCCAATCAGCTGCTTCAGTGGAAGGGATCCGGGATGTCAGAGCCGGCGAGCAGTTTCACTTCAAGAAGACAGCGGAGCTGCAGGACCAGACTGCACTGGGAGCACACCAGAGCACCAGGAACAGGAGAGTATGATTTTTTTTTTCCTCACCTCCCCAGGGCCTATTTATAAAATAATTTTTTTGCCAGGACAATCTCTTTAATAGTGGTTGTATACAGTCATATGAAAAAGTTTGGGCACCCCTATTAATCTTAATCATTTTTAGTTCTAAATATTTGGGTGTTTGCAACAGCCATTTCAATTTGATATATCTAATAACTGATGGACACAGTAATATTTCAGGATTGAAATGAGGTTTATTGTACTAACAGAAAATGTGCAATATGCATTAAACCAAAATTTGACCGGTGCAAAAATTTGGGTACCCTTATCATTTTATTGATTTGAATACTCCTAACTACTTTTTACTGACTTACTGAAGCACAAAATTGGTTTTGTAACCTCACTGAGCTTTGAACTTCATAGTCAGGTGTATCCAATCATGAGAAAAGGTATTTAAGGTGGCCAATTGCAAGTTGTTCTCCTATTTGAATCTCCTCTAAAGAGTGGCATCATGGGCTCCTCAAAACAACTCTCAAATGATCTGAAAACAAAGATTGTTCAACATAGTTGTTCAGGGGAAGGATACAAAAAGTTGTCTCAGAGATTTAACCTGTCAGTCTCCACTGTGAGGAACATAGTAAGGAAATGGAAGACCACAGAGACAGTTCTTGTTAAGCCCAGAAGTGGAAGGCCAAGAAAAATATCAGAAAGGCAGAGAAGAAGAATGGTGAGAACAGTCAAGGACAATCCACAGACCACCTCCAAAGAGCTGCAGCATCATCTTGCTGCAGATGGTGTCACTGTGCATCGGTCAACAATACAGCACACTTTGCACAAGGAGAAGCTGTATGGGAGAGTGATGCGAAAGAAGCCGTTTCTGAAAGCACGCCACAAACAGAGTCGCCTGAGGTATGCAAAAGCACATTTGGACAAGCCAGCTTCATTTTGGAAGAAGGTCCTGTGGACTGATGAAACAAAGATTGAGTTGTTTGGTCATACAAAAAGGCGTTATGCATGGCGTCAAAAAAACACAGCATTCCAAGAAAAACACTTGCTACCCACTGTAAAATTTGGTGGAGGTTCCATCATGCTTTGGGGCTGTGTGGCCAATGCCGGCACCGGGAATCTTGTTAAAGTTGAGGGTCACATGGATTCAACTCAGTATTAGCAGATTCTTGAGAATAATGTACAAGAATCAGTGACGAATTTGAAGTTACGCCGGGGATGGATATTTCAGCAAGACAATGATCCAAAACACAGCTCCAAATCTACTCAGGCATTCATGCAGAGGAACAATTACAATGTTCTGGAATGGCCATCCCAGTCCCCAGACCTGAATATCATTGAACATCTGTGGGATAATATGAAGCGGGCTGTCCATGCTCGGCGACCATCAAACTTAACTGAACTGGAATTGTTTTGTAAAGAGGAATGGTCAAAAATACCTTCATCCAGGATCCAGGAACTGATTAAAAGCTACAGGAAGCGACTAGAGGCTGTTATTTTTGCAAAAGGAGGATCTACTAAATATTAATGTCACTTTTCTGTTGAGGTGCCCATACTTTTGCACCGGTCAAATTTTGGTTTAATGCATATTGCACATTTTCTGTTAGTACAATAAACCTCATTTCAATCCTGAAATATTACTGTGTCCATCAGTTATTAGATATATCAAATTGATATGGCTGTTGCAAACACCCAAATATTTAGAACTAAAAATGATTAAGATTAATAGGGGTGCCCAAACTTTTTCATATGACTGTATTTATTTTGCTTACTAATATAGCACCAATATATTTTTGCAGCACTTTACAGACATTGTCAACCATCTGAGAGTTATACATTCTTTTCCTGTCCTCAGCTGTGGCATGTGATCAGAAATCAGACTCTCCAACTGAGATTTCTTCTATGTAAACAGGAACAGGATAAATTGATATTTTTAATCTAAGCTAAACACCCATCCCACCCCCCACCACCTGGCCTACTTTCTAAATTACTTAGTGTACCAAAAATCTATATTTACCTAGATCGCCTGGGTGCTCCCCGGGTACATTTTCTGATTTTCCGGTGACGTCCCGTTTCCCCTTCCAAAAACGGAATGTCACCTATACTAACCCACACCTACCCTTCATCATACCTACCTGTCTTCCGGTCCAGACCTTGTGGGCATGGGACGTCACTTGGCAGACATCACCTCCTCTGCTTAACGTCTACTGGCTGCCCACACCGTAGACCTGGAGTGTCGGCAAGCGCAGTAGCCAGCACTCCGGTTCTATTGTGTAGGAGTGGGCGGCCAGCAGGCGTCAAGAAGAGGAGGTGCTGTCCGCCAAGAAGAAGTGATGTCCCATGCCCAGAAGGTCAGGACCGGAAGACAGGTAAGTATGATGGGGTGGGGGGGGATCTAAGTTAATTAGAAAGGGCTAGTAGTGGGCAGGCGAGCTAAGGAAACAGGGAGGGGGGTGTGAGTGAGAAAGGGAGATTGTGTGAGCGAGAAAGGGAGGTGGTGCGAGTCAGCTCTGAGTGAAGCCCAAGGCATCATGGTAGTTATAGGCAAACACAGAACAGGAAGATGCCCATGTAAACAAATGCAGAAGATGCGAGGAGTTCACAGAGAAACCCAGAAATCACTCAAAACAGACCTTTTTTGAAAAATGATTTTTTTTTTTTTTTTACCCGGAAAACCCCTTTAATTTCTATCAGACTAATATTGAGTCTTTCATATTAACCACTTCCCACTGCATTTTATTTTTCTTTCCAGAGTCATATGAGGGCTTAAATTTTGTGGGACAAATTGTACTTTGTAATGACACAATTTAATATATGCTGTACGATGTACTGGGAATCTGGAAAAAAAAAAAATTCAGAATGGGGTAAAATTGGAAAACTGCGTTTGTGCTACTTTCTTACGAGTTTTGTTTTCACGGCATTGGATACCAAATTTATATGTTAAAGCAATGCCTGCAATCAGAGTCAACGCTGATCAATTAGCTCCAGGTCTTCACTGTGCAATACAGCAGAAATCCAGTGGCTATGACAGCTGCTCTGCTTCAGAGCAGCCACCATCTTTAAAGACCCGGCATTTGCCGTACTGTTAATAAATAGACAAACAAAATTCCAGTCCACACATAAGAAGCTGTGTCAGTTGTAGAATCCGGTTGTTCATCATATGACAACTATATGGACCAGAAAAGAATGGATATCTCACAAATACCTATAGGGAAACTGCCGGCGTTTCCGTAGGTATAACTGACATGCTGAAATTTCCAAAAACGCAATGGTTTTGGAAATTGCAGCATTTCCACGGTACATATTTTTCTGCAATGTGTGGATGGGGCATGTGTTTTTTGCCAAACTGCAGCATTTACACCACGTGGGGCCCAGACCTAAAGGCTAAGGCCACACGTTACGGAAATGCAGCTTTTTTTGTTGCAGATTTTGTTGCGGTTTTTTGAGCCAAAGCCAGGAGTGTATTGAGCAAAAGGTAGAAGTATAAGTACTTTTTATATATTTCCTACTCCTTTTGTAGCCATTCTTGGTTTTGGCTCAAAAAACCGCAACAAATTCTGCAAAAAAAAAAAAAAAGCTTTGTTTCTGCAACGTGGGGCCTTACCCTAAAGATTGTTTTCATGGAAATCACATATGCAAATTACTAAAACTGAGAATCTAGAGCCAAGATCAAAACTTAGACAAAGCTAAGGCAGCCCCTAAATTACTTTTCCCCCTCATTTGCTATTTTTATTTTTTATTTTTTTTTTACACAAAAAGTACCATGTGAACCAGCCAGATGATAAAAATCAATCTAAATCACGTGACAGACACACAGTTGCACAGCTTGTTCCATTGTAGTTATCTCTTGTAAGATGACATGGCATAAACCTGTAAGCACATATTCACACTACTCACCTAACTCCATTCCCACAGACCTACAGGCTCCGGCTATAATGATGTCGCGGCTCAGCGCTCATTGGGCTTCCCTGCCGCAGATATCATCAGCCGAAGGCTGAATAATGAAGCACGGAGCTGATAGCTCTGCGCTCCATTATTGTATTCAACCTCTATCTGTGTCCTAAGGACACAGATACAGTTGAAATCACTGCCTGCTGTTGTCAATGTGGGACTGTCCTGCTTGATCGATGGTGGCTGAGGGGGCCCCTACTACCATAGTGACCTGTGCGGCTGTGCCATAGACTCTATGGTTAAAGCAGCCCTGCACAGTACTGTATATTCGATATATAGACACTTCTGCAACTTTCCCATTTATATGAATGGGGCTTGTAGAAATTCATGTTCTTGCAATCAAAGTAATCCCAACCAGATGACTGGAACTGCAACAAGTCTGCCGCATGTGACTACATGCACATGATGCAGATTCTAACCATGTTTATAATAGATAGCACATTTATCTTACTGAACTGGAGGCAAAACTTAGGACAGATCCTATTCCTGTCCGCTTTGTGGTCTGGATTTATTAATTTAGATATACGGGCCTCAGGCACAGATCTCATCCATGTGAAGTTTTCTCACGGACTCATACATACATATACACATTTGTGTGCATGTAGCCTTAGGGTGAGCTCTGTTGCAGAAGTTGCTACTACTTCATCTGCATGGGGCCTGAAGAAATCTTGTTCTGCCATCTTAATTCATTTAGATGAATCTGGCATGTGTGAATACGCCTTGATATCTCCTTCAAATTAAAACTTCATTATAAAAGAGGTGGGGGAGTTTTCAATAATTTGCTGACTATAACCTGCAACACATGAACTCCATGCAAGTTGGGACCACCTGCAAAAACAACTACCATAGACAAGAATAAGCACATTCGGTACATATGCTCCATTGGAGAGTTCAACAGTCCTGGACCTTTGTCGCCCACAGGATCCACTACCAAGCGCAGTCCTGCTCCATACAGGTGCCCACTCAGTACATACAACAGGTGAGCACATCCAAAGTCCCTCTGACAAACACAACCGGGCTCCACAATAGCAATGGCCATAGTCAAGTACAAGTGGGCACCACATACAAGGTGCCCATTGCCAGGTACTCACAAGCAAGGAAAATCATACTTTACACATATCCCACTGCAAACACAACTGGGCTTCATGGAGACATCTTACAGCGTGCCACTATTTATGGATGGATGGATAGATAGATTTCCTGCATTCCAAATGTTACACATTGTACTTCAGACATTTCATATCATCATGGATGGATGGCTCTCGCCATCACATTGGATGGGACTGGGGTCTGTTCACTCATCACATCCTTGGGTACCACTGGGTCATTCAGTAAGACCAGGCTCTATGTGCTGGGCATGGCTGCAGGTACAGCACAGGTCACACTATACATTCCATCACACACATATGTCACCCACATCCGCAGCACTGCTGAGTCCAGCTACATTTTTGTTACAGCCGTTCACAGATACCAGCGTTACCTGACCGGCACTGCGCCTCCTGCACCCATGTCAAGGACACTGTTCCCCCATACTATGCCTCTGCGTAAACAAGTTAAGCCCCGCACAGTGGAGCCCAATGTGCCGGAGCCTCACCACCAGAACAATACGCAGTCAGTGCTCACTGGGTAAGTCACTGTGCATAACGGGAGCCGTCATGGTGCCAGTGATGTCAGGGACGCCAGGTGATCGCTGCTGTCAGCACCAAGCACAAGTCATCACATAACGGTGTGGGGAGCCGCACTGACAGGCGCTGCTCCAGGCCTTACCTCTGCCGTATACTGCAGAGACAGCCGGTCCCCCGTGATACGGAGCCTCCGGAGGAGCAGAGCCAAGAAGCACCAGCCGGTAACGGGCAGTAGCAGCTAGTTCTCCTTCTCTGCAAGCAGCTCGTGACGTCAGGGGATCACATCAGAGCTAGCATATTGAGAGCAGCTCCACATAGCCCCGCCCACTCCCCCTCCCATCGCAGCAGCTAGCTGACGGCCAGCAAGGCATAGCACACGGGAGCGTGCGGCATGGCCAGCTCCTAACCCAGCAGCGAGGTTGTAAAGAAAGTTCCCTCACCCCACGGTCACATCCGTGCAGGGAGCTGATAGAATGGACTCTGCAGATTTAGCTGATAATTCTCCAACACGCCAAGACTTTAGCTATCATTGAAAAATGTGATACAAAGGAGTCTCCAATAACTACGTATGTCTATAGATCTGACGTTGTGGTGATCCAATGTGACCAGGATAGCCAAGACGTCTGGTCTCTGCTCCAGGGCCACTTGCTGCACGCTTGTCATTTGGACACGTGGGTGTACAGGTGCAGAATTAAAGGGCTTGTCCATAACCCAGCAAAGTTGGATACTGATGATCTAGCCACCAAAAAAGCCATCAGTATCAGATAACAATGTAAAGGTGGTGCTTGCAGCTGCGGCTATGCTCCCATTCACTAGAATAGTAGCAGAGTGCTGGCCATATACCTGGTATAAGGCATCCGGCACAGATTCTAGGTTCACACTTCCATTCGGGTTTCCGTTCTTCAGGTCTGCTTAGGGTACTTGAAATACAGGAACCCAATCCACTGACAATGACATATATATATATATGACTATATAGACTATAATCGGGTGCGCCAGGTTTCCGCCCAAAAAATGCAGACTTTTTTTCTCCTCATTTTTCAAGCGGTGTGGGTAACGTAATCCTCAAGCGCCCACCATGCACAGATGTGAACCCAGCCTTACACAGCTGATCAGTTCAGGGTTCATGTGTCAGACCCAACCGATCTGATACATGACCCATCATGTAATTCTGCTATCTGTCAACTACTATAATAATAATCTTCCAAAGGTAAAAAGTGCCCCCTTGGTGGAGTAAGGGAGCATCACCTTGGAATTTTACATGGCAGGGAAAATAATTCTCCATCATGTAACTCTGCCATCTGTCAACTACTATAATAAACTACAGGTAAAAAGTCTTCCCCTGGCAGGGAGCTAGATATAATGATACAAATTCTACTCTGCTCCCTCCAATACACAGCAAGGTATACCGATACAAAGTCTCCTTCACCACCTCAATGCATAGCAAGACATACTATTACTTTAAAACTGTGCTGACATCACAAGTGGGAATATTTGTGGCAAGAGACCACTACGGTCAATCATTGGCCATAACGTGGTCACCACTAAGATCAGACATTGACCGCAGTGATCTCCTAACACAAGCAAAACAGTCGTGCTGATATCAGTAGGAACTGGCAATAGAAAGGAACAAGCAGTTGCCACTGGGCCTGGAGCACCTTGAAAAGGTGAGATGAATACATTTAAAGAAGACCTTTCACGTCCTCCTGTATATGCGGTTTTACATACCGCTAGAAAGCTGACAGCACGCTGAATTCAGCACACTGTCGGCTTTCCCGTTACTGCCAGAGGGGGCGTTCCTTACCGCCCAGTGATGACGCTGAGCTGTGAGGAATGCCCCCCCCCCCCTCAGTACAGCGCTATGGACGAGCACAGTCAGGAAGGGCGTTCCTCACAGCGCAGCTAGACTGTCAGGAACGCCCTTCTGACAGTGAACGGTGAAATTTAGATCCCCGATATCTCCAGCCTCGGGGCATATAACAAGAAAGCCGACAGTGCGCTGAATTCAGCGTGCTGTCAGATTTCTAGCGGTATGTAAAACCGCATATACATGAGGACGTGAAAGGTCCTCTTTAAGATAATTTGAGCCAATTTACTACAAAAGCTTGTTGCTGTAGATTCCAGCATAAGTGCACAACCCAATAATGAAGCTGTCACATTTATGAAAAGGTTTGCATCTTTTCTTAAATAAAGCGGCTGTTCCACCAACGTCGGGGACTTGAAGACTGGCGTTTAATATGCCAGTCTTCATAAAAGTGTCATTTTTTTTTTCTCTATTTTTGCAGCATCAGCATGGTTCAGCTCTTACTCATTTTCCAGTTATATTTTGGATTTCAAATAAAGTTTGTTATCCTTAGGCCTCCAACTTGTCAGATTTCAGCACACACTCCTACATCGGCAGAGGTTCTACTTGGCCGGTTTGTCTGATGGGAGTGTTCAAAAATTGGGCCTTTGGAAATCCAATTGCTTTAAATGTTTCATCCATCCTCATCTGCTGATTGCTGAAATGCATCTTTGTTTACTTCCAGGTTTCTTGAGCCAAGTATTTGGTCTTATCAGCCACTCATACATTTATTCTGCAACTCAGATGACCTTGTATTATGCAGGTGGTTTGAAGATGGGCTTCTACAGTGCTGAATTTTTCTGTCATCTTACCAGAATTGGTTGCTGCTAACAGAGAGAGTCAGGCCCCATCGATCTTGAACATCCATGTTGGTGGAAACGGCATTTGCTCTTTTCAAGTCTCCAGATTCATTTCCATAATCAGAGTGAATTTTGTCAGTTTCCCAGCGTTATTTCCCAGCCTATTTGTCAATTGGTCCAGTGGAGCAGTTCCCATAACACCACCATTGAGAGGGCACAACATTTGCTGTGGGGTCGTGATTCGCCATCATCATTTGGAGAGAAAAAATAAGCTCTTGTTTCAGCATGGCCTTCACTTGAATTACATAATATTTCTGTCTGGTTTGCTTGATGTCAGAGCATCACCTTTTTTGCCATTGGGTGTAGGTGTACTCCTGCCTCCGATTGCTGCACGGAAGGACCTTTTCATTTCCAGGCAGAGTCAAGTTTTAGCTGTCACCTAACGTACCAACAATGACATGCCCACTGTTTGTGCGCTGGCCCCACATGCCAGAGGGAAAAATCTGCCTGACTCTCATTGAATGGAATGAGAGAGTTGGGAGGCATTTTTTGAGGTGCATTCAGTCTCAAAAATCTGCATGGAAAAAACTCCACGTCAACTTATCCTTATTGTATCAATACTTAGAATAAAGATAACATGTTACTTATTCTGTACAGTGAACTGCAAAAAAAATTTTAACAAGACAGAATTGATGGGTTTTTTTTTATTATCCTACAGAAAGAGTTAATAAAATTTAACCAAGAAGTTAAAGGCACCCCAAAATGGTGTTATTAAAAATGTATCTCATCCCGCAAAAAGCAAGCCCTCACATGGCTAAATCAATAGAAATCTAAAGAAAATTATAGGATTATACAAAGCAACGACAAAAAAAAAATAAAAAAATACACACCAGACTTACAGTTTACAATGGAAAAGACACCAGAACTGCCATACCAATCCTAGGACCTAGTACACAAATAGTGGGGAATTTGGTGTACCCAATGTACTCTGCACAGCTTGCATTTTCACTTTTCACCATCCTCTGTGCACTCATATCTGTAAAACTAATGCTCACTGTACCCTTGATAAATTCTTCGATCGGTGCAGTTTTCAAAATGGGTTAATTTCTCAGGGTATTAGAATTTACAGGCACCTCAGAGGCATATGTGCAGCTGATGGTGAAAAGTGAAAATTGCAATTCTTCCAGAAAACATAATTTCAGTGCGCAATTTCAGCTTTTGTCAGAGACAAACACTCCTAGACATGGTGTACCCGAGATAACCCACGCAACAGATTTTGGAGTGTGTGTCTCTGCTGACACAAGATGGGCACAACAAACTTGGCACTGAAATTTAGACTTAGTCTCCATATTCACTTCACACACAGAACTCTATGGAGAGGAGAGGGGGAAGCTGTTAATTGATTTCTTCCCTTATTCTGTGCAATGGTAGACATATCTTGAAGCATAGCAGTGTTAAAAGATCTGCCTGACTCACAGAACAGCAGCTGCAGTTATTTTCCAGCAGCCTCCTCCCCCTCCCCTCTCCATAGACTAATATGTAAGAAATAACTGATTTTGATAACCGGTTGAGAAAACTTTTTTTTTAAATAAAATACATTTAAAAGATTCTGATAATTACCTGTACTATTCATTTATATAAAAAAGGGTTGTTTTTTTTTGTTTTTTTTTATTGGAGGTACACTTTTCAGCTGCACATTCACTTCTGGAAACTACTAATGCAACAATCGAAGGGTAAACATGCTTGCTACACCCCTGGATAAATTCCTTGAGGGTGTAGTTTACAAAATCGGGTCACTTCTTGGGGAATTCCACTTTACTGGTACCTCTGTGGATCTGCAAAAGTGACGTCCAAAAAAATAGCATCCAAAAACCAGTCCCTCTATATCAGCACTCCAAAAGCCAAAAAGCACAGCGCTCCTTCCCTTCTGAGCTTTACTGTGTGCCGTTAACTGCCACATATACAACTTTTTTGTACATGGGATAACCTGCCTAAAATTTTCGACTTGTATGTGTCTGTTAGTACAACATATTGAACAGTGAAATGGCAAAAGTGAATTTTCACTTTTTACATTAATTTTTGGGAAGCATTCAGCTTGCTTTTTACCACTTCACAGTACATTGTATGGCACATGAAAAATGCCATTGAAAATTGTCCCACAAAAACATACATTAAAAAAACCTACAAATAGGCCAACCATACCACCCCTATCACTGCACCCACATGAACCCTGACCTAATCCATAACCTACAAAAGAAAATGTTTGTTTTTTTCCTTGAAACACAACGCAGGTGGAGATGTCCATTGAAAAGGTCCAGTGTCTGGTTACTAGAGTCCTCTGCAGCTCTAGTGACCATTCTGTGTATGTGCCCAAAAAAAATTATCTAAAAAGAAAAACAGATATAAATGTAAGCTCTTCTTGTATCGATCTGCCACTTACTACAATGTTTGAAAGGAGTCTTTTAGCACAAAGTTGAGATATAAACTAACCACAGTATCTTGTAGGGCTGTCAACACAGTTTACAATGATATATTTCATTCTTGTAAAAATCCTCCTTTTACCCCTATGCAGATAAGCAAACAAGGGGCTTTAGGGGCGTGGCTTCCCATCACTGGGTTTTAAAGGCGTAGTTTTCCATAAATGGGCTTTACTATCTGCTGCTGCTAACTGTTGTTCATCCCCGCCCATTAACTGTACTGTGCTCTTCTGATGATGTCACACTACACCCGAAAGTGAAGGAAGCTGGCTCCTCAGTGTGTCATCATCAGACATGCACAGTACAGTTAGTAGGTGGAGCTGATCTGCAGCAGATAGTGAAGCCCATTTATGGAAAGCCACGCCCCTAAAGCCCTTTTCTGCTCATTTTCATAGGATTAAAAGGACGATTTTTACAAAAATAGTGCAGCAGCCCTGAATGAGAAATACATCATTGTAAACTGTGCTGACAGCCCTACAAGGTACTGGGATTAGTTTATATCCCAACTTTGTGCTGACAGACTCCCTTTAAAAAAAATGTGTAAGTTCCTTCAGTCATCTTTTTGATCAAATAAAAAAGTACAGCTTGCTCTACTTTTTACTCTTTAAAAAAATAAATAAAAAATAACAGATGCCCAATGAAACTGAAGAAACTGACGACTGATCACTTTTTATGTGCTTAGAAAAAAAAAAGTTTTCTACTGTTATTCAGGTCATTTAACAGAAAACTATAGAATGAAATTTTTTTTCTGTTTATTTTATTTGCAAAATGCATTAAGGTTGATTATTTACATTTTTTAAAATATATTTTTAAAAGGTTTTCTTTTATTTTTAGTCCCCCTTGCTGGTTGAATACTGGGGTGTCTGATCACTCATACAATATGTTGTAATACTTTTGTATTGCAATATTGTGTGTATATACTGCCCATCTATTGTACCCTGCCTCTGGCAGGGTGTAATGCGAGCTCTATAATGACAAGCCTGTGGACTCCTGGCTGCCATGACAGCCACACTGGGTGCTGTCACAGATTGCGGCTGGTATCAGTGGGTGCCTGTTGTACAATGGAGCCAGCACTCCATGTATTGTGCACAGCATTATGACATAGGTACAGTGGGGAAAAAAAAAGTATTTAGTGAGCCACCAATTGTGCAAGTTCTCCCATTTAAAAAGATGAGAGAGGCCTATAATTGTCATCATAGGTAGACCTCAACTATGAGAGGCAAAATGAGAAAACATATCTAGAAAATCACATTGTCTGATTTTTTTAAAGAATTTATTTGCAAATTATGGTGGAAAATAAGTATTTGGTCACCTACAAACAAGCAAGATTTCTGGCTCTCACAGACCTGTAACTTCTTCTTTAAGAGGCTCCTCTGTCCTCCACTCATTACCTGTAGTAATGGCACCTGTTTGACATTGTTATCAGTATAAAAGATACCTGTCCTCAACCTCAAACAGTCACACTCCAAACTCCACTATGGTGAAGACCAAAGAGCTGTGGAAGGACACCAGAAACAAAATTGTAGACCTGCACCAGGCTGGGAAGACCGAATCTGCAATAGGCAAGCAGCTTGGTGTGAAGAAATCAACTGTGGGAGCAATAATTAGAAAATGGAAGACATACAAGACCACAGATAATCTCCCTCGATCAGGGGCTCCACGCAAGATCTCACCCCGTGGGGTCAAAATGATCACAAGAACGGTGAGCAAAAATCCCAGAACCACACGGGGGGACCTAGTGAATGACCTGCAGAAAGCTGGGACTAACGTAACAAAGGCTACCGTCAGTAACACACTACGCCGCCAGGGACTCAGATCCTGCAGTGCCAGACGTGTCCCCCTGCTTAAGCCAGTACATATCCGGGCCCATCTGAAGTTTGCTAGAGAGCATTTGGATGTTCCAGAACAGTATTGGGAGAATGTCATATGGTCAGATGAAACCAAAGTAGAACTGTTTGGTAGAAACAAAACTCTTCGTGTTTGGAGGAGAGTGAATGATGAGTTGCATTCAAAGAACACCATACCTACTGCGAAGCATGGGGTGGCAACATCATGCTTTGGGGCTGTTTCTCCGTGTACATGAAAGAATGAATGGGGCCATGTATCATGAGATTTTGATCCTTCCATCAGCAAGGGCATTGAAGATGAAACGTGGCTGGGTCTTTCAGCATGACAATGATCCGAAGCACACCGTCAGGGCAATGAAGGAGTGGCTTCGCAAGAAGCATTTCAAGGTCCTGGAGTGGCCTAGCCAGTCTCCAGATCTCAACCCCATAGAAAACCTTTGGAGGGAGTTGAAAGTCCGTGTTGCCCAGCGACAGCCCCAAAACATCACTACTCTAGAGGAGATCTGCATGGAGGAATGGGCCAACATACCAGCAACAGTGTGTGCCAACCTTGTGAAGACTTACACAAAACGTTTGACCTCTGTCATTGCCAACAAAGGATATATAACAAAGTATTGAGATGAACTTTTGTTATTGACCAAATACTTATTTTCCACCATAATTTGCAAATAAATTCTTAAAAAATCAAACAATGTGATTTTCTAGTGCTGCTACAGGCAGTCAAAAAGGCAGAAATCTGCAGGTAAAACCCACAGCAACTACTTACATTTTATGCAGCATGTAGATGGGATTATGTTAGAACAGTAAATCGCCACTGGTTAGCCATGGCAAGTTCACAGGTGACTTTGCCCAGTGTGCCCCTGGCTTAACAGAGTATATACTACTCCAGGGGTCGGCAACCTATGGCACGCGTGCCACTCTTGGCATGCGAGGCCTATTTCCTTGGCACGGCAGCGGAGTCCTCACCCAGCAGTTTCGATCGGACCAAACACGTCCAAAACGAAACTGCTATTATTATACTGTGGGGTCTCTTCAGACCCCTGAGTATAATAAGGGGGAGCTCCCGGGGAGGTGATGAAACATAAAAAACAATGTTACTCACTATTCCACGCTCCGCAGCCGCTGTGTACTCTTCAGGCGCTTCTGCCTGAAGTCAGCTGACAGGGCCTCAGGTGTTACGTCTGCGTCTGACGTCATTACGCATAATGACGCGACGTGACCCTGAGACTCAATGAGCGGTCGCTGACTACAGGCAGAAGCGCCCGAAGATACATAGCAGCTGCGGAGCATGGAATAGTGAGTAACATTGTTTTTTATGTTTCATCACCTCTCTTTGCCCTCCACTTATTATACTCTGTGGTCTGAAGAGACCCCACAGTATAATAATAGCTAGTGAGTGGCACAAATTGGAATATTATAAAAGTTAGAATATTATACCGTGTGCAGGGGCTACTATGGAGGATAACACAGTGTGCTGGGGCCACTATGGGACATATACCGTGTGCAGGGGCCACTATGGGACATATTGCTGTGTGCAGGGGTCGCTATGGGACAAATACTGTGTACAGGGGCCGCTATGGGACATAATATCGTGTGCAGGGACCGCTATGGGACATATACTGTGTGCAGGGGCCGCTATGGGACAAATACTGTGTGTAGGGGCCGCTATGGGACATATACCGTGTGTAGGGGCCGCTATGGGACATATTGCTGTGTGCAGGGGCCGCTATGGGACAAATACCGTGTGCAGGGGCCGCTATGGGACAAATACCGTGTGCAGGGGCCGCTATGGGACATATTGCTGTGTGCAGGGGCCGCTATGGGACAAATACCGTTGTGCAGGGGCCGCTATGGGACAAATACTGTGTGCAGAGGCAGCTATGGGACATAATACCGTGTGCAGGGGCCGCTATGGGACAAATACCGTGTACAGAGGCCGCTATGGGACATATACCATGTTGCAGGGGCCGCTATGGGACATAATACCGTGTGCAGGCGCCGCTATGGGACATAATACCGTGTGCAGGGACTGCTATGGCTGTGGGACATAATACCAGTACAGGGACCACTATGGGACATTATTCTGTATAACGGTGTGTTTTCTATATTAAGGATGTGTTTTTGCACAGAAAACTCAGGCTTTGTTTTTTTTTTTTTTGTGCAACAATGCACCAGTTTTACATCGAATGAAAAAGTTCCAGTGGCCTAAGAATATAGCTGCATCCAGATACATAGTGTGTTTTGACCATAACGATGCCGCCATACGGTGCTCCTGGACACATTTACCACTAATTGGGGGCTGCACATGGACTTTCATTGCTTCTAATCAGAAAGTACAGGAGCGTCCCAAGAAATAGCAGTAAACGCATGTGTCCTAAAACATCTTGTGGCAGCACTTCTGTGTTATGGTTTGTGGTATATGACTTTAGTTTAGGGGTCGTCAGACTTACAATTATTGACAGGCACTCCAAGTACCTCATCTTTGATTTTTTTATTAAAATCGGCACGCCGAACAGAAAAGGTTGCCTACCCCTGTACTATAATAGTTAGAATTGCAGTTTTATTATTTCATTGGTGACATCCAGTGGTGGATTTCGGTATTGCTTTTCACAGATGTTACTGGGCATGTATATGTTTTTTCACTAATTAAAAACTTATGATGTAACTTATTGTTTTCTCTGTTTTTACTTTCTGGTTGTTTTTATATTATATTTCCTGTACATCTTTATGGGGGCCGACATATTTTATGAGCTGTTATTAACAGTGTTTACAGATATGCTTTTTCTCACCACGGCTATT
The DNA here is from genome assembly GCA_947044405.1 of Leptodactylus fallax. Taxonomy (NCBI): domain Eukaryota; kingdom Metazoa; phylum Chordata; class Amphibia; order Anura; family Leptodactylidae; genus Leptodactylus; species Leptodactylus fallax. The sequence goes on from CAMRHE010000016.1 coordinate 9,072,878, forward strand.
TTTTTTTTTTTTTTAATTTTGCTTTCTACTCCACATATTGCAAAAGCCAATTCAGTATGAGTGAAATTAGAGAAAAAACTGCATTTGTGCCATTATCTTACAGTTCCTTATGTTCTTTAGCTTGGCAACACCACAGCAATACCATATTGATCTATTTTTTGCTCTGTTTTAATACATTTACATGTAATACACCTGAGATCATTAAATTACTTGTACTGTGAACTGATGTACTCCAAGTCTCAATAGATATACTGTATATCTATGACAGGCATGTGAGCCTTCAGAAGACTCCCAGATGTCATGGAGACCACATGTTTCCTGTGATGTCACTGCATGGGACATCCGTCCCAGTCATTGCAAGTAAGTGGGCGGGGGAGGGACGACACAGGGGGCATTTTTTGAGGGATTGGTGTCTGTTTAAATGGTTAATGCCCATGATCAGAGCAGACTCTGATCGCAGACATTACTGACAGTCAGGTCCGGTTTTAGGCAAAGTGTGGCCCTGGGCAAAATTAAAAGCGGGGACCCAAATCCTTACATACCATACCAACACCATCATATTCAGTCATTTCAGAAGTCAGTGCTGCACTTCCAGCAGCATTGATATAGTCAAAGTTCAGGAAAACACAAAAAAAAAATTGTAAACATATATATAGTTGTGTGTAACGCTGTACTGGGGAGAATTATTACCACTATACAGACAATTACCAGACAATACTCATCATATAAAGACCAATAATACCTCTATACAAGGCCCAGATAGTACACGACCTCCACACTGTGACTACTGTCATTACACTACATAGTAAGGCAAAGACAATAGTCGTGCACTACACAGACTCATATCCTAATAAACATCAGATCAATTAAAGGATTTTTCTGGCCCCAAATTTTTTATTTTTTATACTGATAACCTATCCACAGGACAGGTCATCAGTATGTGATCTGTCGGGGTTCAACACCTGAACCCCACAAAGAACATCTGTTCTAGCAGCTTCCGGGTGCCAGACGCTGCTAGTGGACAGAATGCAGCACCAATTACCCAGAACCACCACTATACAGTGGATAGCGCTGCTGTGCCAGTCCTATTACTTGAATAGTAGCGGTGCTGCATCCTCTCCACTACCAGCTATCAGCACCCAGAGGCTGCTAGAACAGTGGACAGGTCATCAGTATCAAAAATCAGTTTGCGACTGGAAAACCCCTTTAAAATAGTGATTTAATACCCATTTCTGCCCCCAGTAATAACAACCCCTTTTTTTTGCCCATATGCAATACAGATGAGCACCTTTGTATCGCCTTATGAGTTATTATAGCGACCCCTTATAAGTAATAGTCCCTGCTTATGAATAATAATTCCCCCTTATAAATCAATCTTTCTTACTAATAATAGTTTGTTCTTATAAATAATACTCCCCACCTTATCAGGAATAGTTTCCTCTTATAAGTAATAGTTCCTTCTTACAAATAGCCCCCCTTTATAAATAATAATTTCCCAGCCTCATTAATAATAGTCGCTCCTTATTAACTATAATTCCCCAGCTGGCCTTATTATTAATAGTTCTACCTTATAATAACCCCCCTATATACATATATATAGGGGGGTTATTAATAATAGTTCTTCCAAAAATAAATAAATAAATATATATATATATATATATATATATATATATATATACAGTACAGACCAAAAGTTTGGACACACCTTCTCATTCCAAGAGTTTTCTATATTTTCATGACTATAAAAATTGTAGATTCACACTGAAGGCATCAAAACTATGAATTAACACATGTGGAATTATATACTTAACAAAAAAGTGTGAAACAACTGAAAATATGTCTTATATTCTAGGTTCTTCAAAGTAGCCACCTTTTGCTTTGATTACTGCTTTGCACACTCTTGGCATTCTGTTGATGAGCTTCAAGAGGTTGTCACCTGAAATGGTCTTCCAACAGTCTTGAAGGAATTCCCAGAGATGCTTAGCACTTGTTGGCGCTTTTGCCTTCACTCTGCGGTTCAGCTCACCCCAAACCATCTCGATTGGGTTCAGGTCTGGTGACTGTGGAGGCCAGGTCATCTGGCGTAGCACCCCATCACTCTCCTTCTTGGTCAAATAGCCCTTACACAGTCTGGAGGTGTGTTTGGGGTCATTGTCCTGTTGAAAAATAAATGATGGTCCAACTAAACGCAAACCGGATGGAATAGCATGCCGCTGCAAGATGCTGTGGTAACCATGCTGGTTCAGTATTCCTTCAATTTTGAATAAATCCCCAACAGTGTCACCAGCAAAGCACCCCCACACCATCACACCTCCTTCTCCATGCTTCACGGTGGGAACCAGGCATGTAGAGTCCATTCGTTCACCTTTTCTGCGTCGCACAAAGACATGGTGGTTGGAACCAAAGATCTCAAATTTGGACTCATCAGACCAAGCACAGATTTCCACAGGTCTAATGTCCATTCCTTGTGTTCTTTAGCCCAATCAAGTCTCTTCTGCTTGTTGCCTGTCCTTAGCAGTGGTTTCCTAGCAGCTATTTTACCATGAAGGCCTGCTGCACACAGTCTCCTCTTAACAGTTGTTGTAGAGATGTGTCTGCTGCTAGAACTCTGTGTGGCATTGACCTGGTCTCTAATCTGAGCTGCTGTTAACCTGCGATTTCTGAGGCTGGTGACTCGGATGAACTTATCCTCCACAGCAGAGGTGACTCTTGGTCTTCCTTTCCTGGGGCGCTCCTCATGTGAGCCAGTTTCTTTGTAGTGCTTGATGGTTTTGGCCACTGCACTTGGGGACACTTTCAAAGTTTTCCCAATTTTTCGGACTGACTGACCTTCATTTCTTAAAGTAATGATGGCCACTCGTTTTTCTTTAGTTAGCTGCTTTTTTCTTGCCATAATACAAATTCTAACACTCCATTCAGTAGGACTATCAGCTGTGTATCCACCTGACTTCTGAACAACACAACTGATGGTCCCAACCCCATTTATAAGGCAAGAAATCCCACTTATTAAACCTAACAGGGCACACCTGTGAAGTGAAAACCATTTCAGGTGACTACCTCTTGAAGCTCATCAAGAGAATGCCAAGAGTGTGCAAAGCAGTAATCAAAGCAAAAGGTGGCTACTTTGAAGAACCTAGAATATAAGACATATTTTCAGTTGTTTCACACTTTTTTGTTAAGTATATAATTCCACATGTGTTAATTCATAGTTTTGATGCCTTCAGTGTGAATCTACAATTTTTATAGTCATGAAAATACAGAACACTCTTGGAATGAGGTGTGTCCAAACTTTTTATCTGTACTGTATATATATATATATATATATATATATATATATATATATATATTACAACCCGCCTTATTAATAGTAGCTCCTCATCTGGCCTTATTATTAATAGTTCCTCCTTATAAATCCCCCCTATATAGCTTTATTAATAATAAATTCTCCTTATAAATCTAAATATAATATATGGAGCTATTTATAAGGAGTAACTATTAATAAGGCTGGGGCAATTATTATTAATGAGGGGGGGGGGCATTCCTCACAGCTCGGCGTCATCGCTGTGCGGTAAGGAACGCCCCCTCCGAAACTAAAGGCACCGATATCCAGCCCCGGGGCACATAACGGGAAAGCCAAAGTCGGCTTTCTAGCGGTATATAAAACCGCATGTGCAGGAGGACATGTAAGGTCCTCTTAAACGGGGGTGTAGTTCAACCATATTAAGCTCTAAGTAAAATCAGCCTTGGGCAGATGGGTGGCATGCACAATCAAAATTGCAACAATGTGTTGCAACTTTTTGTGTTCACATATCTATTACAGCCACAGCAACGTGCACCTGCATTTCCTGTACACATTGTTTGGCAGTGCTGACCACTTCTGTGTGTTTGTTGCATTGTGCATTTGGAGGCGTGACTGACTCAATTTTGATTGTGCATGCCACCCATCTGCCCAAGGCTGATTTTACTTAGAGCTCAATATGGTTGAACTACACTCCTCCTTAATTCATTCATTTCCTGTACAGTGAAAAAAAATCAAAAGAGCCAAACCTCAGTTTTTTTGCTGTTTCGCCTCTGTTAAAAATTTGAATAAAAAGTGATCAAAGCAATAGACATTCTCCAAAATGGTATAACTAAAAACTACATCTGGCCCCCCAAAAAAGATGCCCTATGCTTCCCCATACGTGAAAATATAAAAAAGTTAGAATATGGCGACTCTAAGAAAAATAGTTTTTTTGCAACCGTTAGAATTTTTTTTTAAGGTGTTAAGCCGTAAATAGAACTATATAAGTTTGGTATCCCTGGAATCATACCTATCCATAGAATACAGGTGACATGTCATTTTGGCTGCACTGTGAACGCCATAAAAACGAAACCTGTAAGAAAGTCAAACAAATGCACTTTTTCTCCAATTCCACCCCATTCAGAATTTTCATTTTCCAGCTCTCCATTGTACGGAATATTAAATGGTACCTGTGATGATATTAGGTGCAGGTATGGTATTGGAATATCCATATCAATCTATATTACTGCACAGCGGGGGTTGGTGCCTAGAATCAGGCTCAGCAGAGCACCTGGAAGGTGGTCAAACTACTTTTGTCCTGTCCCTGAGGCAATCAGCCATCTGGTCAAAAGCCTTCATCTGCATAAGACTGCCATCCTCACTAACCCAGTGGGGGTTCATTTAGACAGGATATGGTATGCAAATGATCCCCATATACCTGCCAGGCACCCTGGCACCTTTCCTAGTTCTAAGGAGTTATGTTTTTATGACAATATCTGGCCTGGGGAACATCTTATAGTCGCCCCGATAAATGCCCCAGATGCGTCCGGTCAAGGCGCACGCTCAGAATATACACATGTTACAGTTCAAAGCCCAAAAAGGTGCAGGCACTGATCTCCTTACCCAAAGGGAGCTGGAGTGTCAAACTTGGAGTCTATGTATTGGGGATCTCGCCAGGAACCCCATTATACTACCAGCCAGACTCTATAAACATCATGCATAGAATTATACTGAAAAGTTATTCTGAGAGATGTAGAGAGGGGGCGGGGCTTCTCCCCCTGGTGACCTCACTCAGGGAGGAGACCAGGGGAGACAAAAGGGCTCTGCCCAGGCTGAGCCAGGGTCTGTTGTCTGGTGATTTTGGAGATGCACGCTTCTTGGAGGCAAGCTGTGGGGGAAGCCATGTGACCACACGTGGCTGCCATGCGGCCTAAGCAGTTAGGCTTGAGGCCTAGTTGTGGACCTAAAAGAGGTGTCCCTGCATGTAAGCAACACATGCTTTGCCCAAGACCTGTGCTCTGAGCCTACCACATGGGCTCAGAGAAATGGACTAACAACTTGTTCCAGGGTCTTCTGCGATTTTACCCGGTTAAGGTGCTGTGCTGCCGGTCGTCCCCTAAGAAAGTGCCCTGGTACCCATTGGAAGCCAGAGATACCTGCACAAGCTGGTGTTGGTAATATATATTCTTTTCTTTCGTTTATCCCCATTTTTATTTTTATGTACCGTGTTATGCTGTTTTCACTTGTATTTGCTTGTTAACCGCTGCATGTATTCTATGTATGTGTTGAGTGTCTAGTATCGACCCATGTAGGGGTTAATAAATATATAAAATTTAGAAGGCTCGTTTGCGTACTACCCTCTGTTGACCCGCCTCATTCAGGGAAAGTGGGTGTGAGGTAATCGAAGTGATCGCAGTTAAGGCCAGGTGCGGTCCCTGGTAAATCTGGATCCTTCACAGTACCAGTATAAAAAAACTGTTTGTCCAACAAACATTAAACCCTCATATGGCTCTGTGAACAGAAAAATAAAAAAGTTATGGGGTTTGGAAGTTGGGGAGTTAAAAACGAAAATCGTAAAATGTCTGCGGCGAGAAGTGGTTAAACCTGCTGTCCACTACCTTTCTCTGCACAGAGCAAAGAAAAGACATGCAAATAAGTTAACTCTTCTGACTCAGCTTGAAGAGAGGAAGAGTGGGGTCCTTGTGAAAAGATTATGCTTGTGTAGAACCACAGACATTATTTGGTATACACAGTGCATATATAAGATCTGACCATATACAGTAGTGCCATAACTACCATGAAAATATAATCCACAGAGAATTGGATGAGGCTTTGTGAACACTCCTGAGCCTCATGGGAAGTGCTAGAAGGGTTGTTCAGTAAATTACTGGAAGAATTCCACACTATGTACCTGTACTATGTACTGTAATCACTACAGTCGTGTGGATATAGCTAAGTTCCATCAAACATTCTGGTACCCTTTAAGATCTAACATTATGTGCCAAAAATGTGCCAACATTTTGGGACTTTTTTTTTTGTAAACAAAGCCAAATAATAGGTGATATAAAATTAGACTAGCCAGTCTAAAGTTGTGCCAGATTTGTCATTCAACATAAGACCCTTTGGTAAATCTGAAAAGGGATCACAGTTTGTAGCCAGATTTTGGAAAGTTTTTGATACCGATTAAGAAATCACCATATAATCCTGAATCAGTTTTAGCCCTGTGTGAAGCCTGTGTATAATAATTTGTGTCATGCCCCCATTATTAATGTCTCTCCTTTCTTCTATAATTATGGTTACCACCCCAAAATGTCTTTATTTACTAATAGCATGGGCTTTGAAGTTCCATTGTGCTGACATTCAGGATGCTAGCGTTTATATGGAGTAAGGTCTACAAAGCCTTATGCACTGCTGCTCTTTCTGCCACGTGCAAGTCCGATCTTCGCCACAGGCCACGTAAATTCAAGGTGAGAGACAAAGTGTGGTTGTCTATGAAGAGCATCAGGCAAAGACAACCATGTGGAAACTTGTACACAAGTTTTGTTGCAATTGCCCAAAGCATTAGAATTCCAAGGACCTTTTATTGTTCTCTTTTTAAACTGGTGTCTGCTTTTAGAAGGTCTGTCCATAAACCCCAGACGTTTTGGTCCATGGTCAGCCTGTGCACATGGTTGAGAGCAGTGGCATAACTAGGAATGGTTGGGCCCCAAGGCGAACATTTGACATGGGACCCCTCTGACCCCGACCGACACCCCCCCGCACAAACCGCATACCTGCACATACTATTATGCCCCATAGTGGCCCCTGCACAAACTATTATGCCCCATTGTGGACCACCCATGAACAATTATTATACTCTGGGATCATTTCAGACCCCAGAGCATAATGATTGGAGAACTAGGGGAGGATAAAAACCTAAAATACAATGTTACTTACCTCTCCCTGGTTCCGTTGCACTCCCCGCTGTTTTCGGCCATCTTCAATGTTGGTACAGATGTCACTGAGCCAGGCCTGCGTCGCGACGCATAATGACGCAGGCCCGGCCCACGTGACATCTGGGACATCACCAAATAGTCCCGAAGCCTGCCGGAGCACGGGAGAGGTAAGTAACGTCGTTTTTTATGTTTCCTCACCTTCCCTGGTCCTCCGATCATTATACTCGGGGTTCTGAAAAGAGCCCAGAGTAAAATGATAGCAGTGTTTGTGAGGTTTGCAGGCAGCCGTGAACAGGAGCAGGGATCGGTAAGTAAATAGGGCCTGTTACCTGCTGGAGTTACTCCAGCAGGTAACGGCCTATTAAAAAAAAAAAAAAAAAAAAAAAACATCAGGGGCCCACCTGGTCCCATAATGTCCCGGGGCCTGTGGCATCCGCTACCGCAGCTACCCCGGTAGTTATGTCCCAGGTTGAGAGGATTCTTGACTGGCCAACAGCTCCATTATCTTGTGGAATGGTAGACTTATGATCCTTAAAAGAGATCTTGGAAGCCAGTAATATACATTAATACAATTGTTAAGAGCCTGTCATGAATACCCAGGATTTCAGGGATTCTATCACCTCCCTAGGAATACTCAAATTTCACTACCGTGTTACAGAGCACATTACAGTGATAAACAACATACTGCACCTCTCTTATGTATGTCTCTTTTGTAGATTTGGAGAGAGGCAACTTTGAACTCTTAAGCAAATGAGGCAGTTGATGCACTGGGGGCGGGGCTACAACTTCATGGAGCACTGCTCTTGCAACTCAGAACTCTACCATGTCTTGCGAATGTTACAGTTAGCAGAAATTCTAATGCTCTGCTTTAATGCACACCATACATATAGTGTCATAACAAATATGGCAGTCAGGCTATTGTGAACAGCTTGTTTAGGGAAGAATCTCTGTTTGGCTAGCCTTTGTTTTAAAATCTCTGGCGCTTATAGCAAAGCTATTGGCTTTTCCTAGTTTACCTGGTTTATTTTAGTATCTTAAAGGGGTTTTCTGGCCTAAAGCAAATTTTGATAATGGTCAGATAGTTCATCAGTATGTGATGTGTCGGGGTGCGACTCCTGGACTTCGCACAGATTATCTGTTCTAGCAGCCTCCAGTTTGATATTAATGGACACATTGTGTGTGGACACAGAGGGCATTGTTACTGTGTGGAGGGTATAAGGTCTTTATTTATGTAATAATAATAATAATAATAATAATAGTCCTTTAATAGTCCCACAATGGGGAAATTCAGTGTGTTACAGCAGCAAAGATAAGCAGATACAAATACAAATACAACATGTACAGGAATGTTCCAAGGTGAGAGGCATTACATTAATAGCAGACAGACAGATAGGACGTAGCAGAGGAGGGGGGGGGATATAACAGGCAGAGAGATATTTCAGTTCTCTGTGTGTAATGATCTCCGCTTAGGTCGGTGTTGGTTGTACAGCCTAACCGCGGTGGGGAGGAAAGACTTCCGATAGCGCTCCTTCTCACACCTAGGGTGGAGCAGTCGGTCACTGACAGTACTGCTCAGCGCGATCACAGTCTCATGCATGGGATGGGACTTCTTCATCTGCATGGAGCTCACCATGGACAGTATCCTTCTGTCACCCACCACCTGCACTGGGTCCAGTGGGCTCCCCAGGACAGAGCTGGCCCTTCTAATCAGCTTGTCCAGTTTATTTCTGTCCCTGGTTGATATACTGCTCCCCCAGCAGGCCACTCCAAAGAAGATGGCTGATGCCACTACCGAGTTGAAGAAAGTTCTAAGAAGTGCCCCCCGGATTCCAAAGGCTCTCAGCTTCCTAAGCAGGTAGAGCCTGCTGTGGCCCTTCCTGTACAGGGCCTCCATATGATCTGCCCAGTCCAGCTTATTATTAAGGAGCAAACCCAGGTACTTATAGGTGTTCACAATCTCGATGCCCGTCCCCAGGATGTCCACTGGTTTAGGAGGGCTTCTGCCTTTGCGGAAGTCCACCACCATCTCCTTGGTCTTCCCTGCGTTAATCTTCAGGTGGTTCCGGTGGCACCAGTCCACAAAATGCTGGTTCAGTTCTCTGTACTCCCTATCATCATCATCTGTGATGAGACCCACTATTGCAGAGTCGTCAGAATACTTCTGTAGGTAGCAGCTGGATGAGTTGCACCTAAAATCTGCAGTGTACAGTGTGAAGAGGAAAGGGGCGAGAACCGTACCCTGAGGTGCCCCCGTATTACAGATCACGGTACCTGACACACAGTCTCGGGCTCTCACGTATTGAGGTCGATTTGTGAGGTAGTCTAGGATCCAGTTGGAGAGGTGGTGGTCCACTCCAGCAAGGCCCAGCTTGTCCCTCAATAACCTGGGCTGTATGGTGTTAAAAGCACTGGAGAAGTCAAAGAACATTATTCTCACTGTGTTCCCTGGTTTCTCCAGGTGAGACAGAGCCCTGTGCAGAAGATGGATGATGGCATCATCTACCCCAATGCCCGGCCGATAAGCAAACTGGAGTGGGCCCATAGCGGGGCTCACTAGAGGGCGGAGGTGTGTGAGAACCAATCTCTCCAAGATCTTCATCAGGTGGGATGTCAGTGCTACAGGTCTGTAGTCGTTGAGGTCCATAGGGTGGGGTTTCTTTGGAACTGGTACCACACAAGAAGATTTCCATAATTCAGGGACTATTTCCTGCCTCAGGCTCATATTATACATATATGTAATTATACCACACAGCTGGTCCCCGCAAGTCTTAATTAGCCTTGCACTGATGTCATCTGGCCCTGCGGCTTTCCTCGCCTTGATCTTTTTCATCTCCTTCCTCACCTGGGCCCGTGTGAAGGTCAGACTGTGGCCAGATAAAGATGGATTTCTGGATTTACTGGTCTGTTAGGGTTGTTAGGGGCAGTATCACTGCATTGATGTCATTAAGAGAGCATTATTACCATGAGTGGCAGAGAGAAAGACACTATCACTGTGTAGGGTAAAAAAGAGTGGCACTATTATTGTATAGGGGAGCACTGTTATCATGTGGGGTTCTATAACCATCTAGGGCAATATTTTTCAGGCACTATTATTTGGAAGTAATAGAAGCAAGCATAATATTGGAGGAATAACGGATTACCACCCATTGGTAATCAGTTTGTATCCGCCTTCGATAGACCTCAATGTTAAAAAAAAAAAAAAACAGATCTGTTGCCGTTCATCATGTATCCTTATTTTTTTGGAAGGAGCAAAAGTACTGCAATTCCGACTTTTGTCTCCGTCCAAAAGAGCAGTACACGGCGGAAATGCTCCAAACGCACACTGGGGGATGGTTTACAAACTCATTGAAATCAATGTTTTTTTAAGTGACCTGCTCTAGTTCGTTTTTATGATCTTTCGATGGATCACAAAAACCAATTCGGTGCAGAGACACCAACACAGATGTGAACCCAGCCTTACAATAAAATAATAAGGAAGAAATTACTACTGGAAAAAAATGTATTTTACATTTGGCATAAATTGATAGTTGCATGTCCTTGAATTGTTTTCATTTTGTTTTACAAGTATATGTAGTTCTGTCCTGTCATATATTGAACACGCAGGAAAACAGCTCAACAGACAAGAAATTTCATTTGTCGTATCTATTCTCTGGTTTAATGAGACAGTTACTCTTTTATGGGAGTATATACTGAGCTTAGACCTGTTCTTACTATAGAATATGTTAAAAAGCGGGCCAAAGTTTACATTTTATTGACTGCTTTTCACATTAACTCAGCAACATTCACATCCTCTTGGGAAAATTCTGCAAATACAAATATGTTGAGCTAGACCTATAACCCTGTCCATTGCGTAGAAACACATTATAGTGATCCCTTTATGACCACCACACATTATAATGCCTCCTCAGTCCCACAGACTATAATGCACCCTCACTAGCCACCACACTGTATAATATCCCCTTACAGGCCACTACAGTGCATAATGTCTCTTAGTGGCCATAACACAGTATAATGCCCACAGTGACCACCACACAGAATAATGTGCCCATAGAGGCTAACAGTTATTATAATGCACCTTCACTAGACACCACACTGTATAATGTCCCCTTAGAGTCAACCACACTATATAACTATATAATGCACTCTCAGTAACCATCACATTGTATAATGCTCCCTTAGTGGCCACAACACAGTATACATGCCCCTCAATAGCAACAACACAGTATAATGTCCTCATAAACTAGTAAAATGGGAGAAAAAAAAAATACTCCACCTCATTCCCGTTCCACCCGTCTCTGCGATATGATGTAGTCAGCCAGGATTTGGGTCTTTTCCAACCTGATTTAGCCATTTTAACATGTTTTATGTTATGTCATAAAATATTCCTATGGTAATACCTCTTTAAAAATCATATTAAAGGCTTAATCCAGTTTGTCAGAAAATGAAAGAGAAACAAAATTATCAGCAAATAAAAAGATCATCAAATGGTATAAAATAAGTTGTATCAGTGGCCTCAACAGTTACAGTGGGGAAAAAAAAGTATTTAGTCAGCCACCAATTGTGCAAGTTCTCCCACTTAAAAAGATGAGAGAGGCTTGTAATTGACATCATAGGTAAACCTCAACTATGAGAGACAAATCCAGAAAATCACATTGTCTGATTTTTAAAGAATTTGTTTGCAAATTATGGTGGAAAATAAGTATTTGGTCAATAACAAAAGTTCATCTCAATACTTTGTTATATATCCTTTGTTGACAATGACAGAGGTCAAACGTTTTCTGTAAGTCATCACAAGGTTGGCACACACTGTTGCTGGTATGTTGGCCCATTCCTCCATGCAGATCTCCTCTAGACAAGTGATGTTTTGGGGATGTCGCTGGGCAACACGGACTTTCAACTCCCTCCAAAGGTTTTCTATGGGGTTGAGATCTGGAGACTGGCTAGGCCACTCGAGGACCTTGAAATGCTTTTTACGAAGCCACTCCTTCATTGCCCTGGCGGTGTGCTTGGGATCACTGTCATGCTGAAAGACCCAGCCATGTTTCATCTTCATTGCCCTTGCTGATGGAAGGAGGTTTGCACTCAAAATCTCACGATACATGGCCCCATTCATTCTTTCATGTACGCGGATCAGTCGTCCTGGTCCCTTTGCAGAGAAACAGCCCCAAAGCATGATGTTGCCACCCGCATGCTTCACAGTAGATATGGTGTTCTTTGGATGCAACTCATCATTCAATCTCGTCCAAACACGACGAGTTATGTTTCTACCAAACAGTTCTACTTTGGTTTCATCTGACCATATGACATTCTCCCAATACTCTTCTGGAACATCCAAATGCTCTCTAGCAAACTTCAGACAGGACCGGAAATGTACTGGCTTAAGCAGGGGGACACGTCTGGCAATGCAGGATCTGAGTCCCTGGCGGGGAATGTGTTACTGACGGTAGCCTTTGTTACGTTAATCCCAGCTTTCTGCAAGTCATTCACTAGGTCCCCCCGTGTGGTTCTGGGATTTTTGCTCACCGTTCTTGTGATCATTTTGACCCCACGGGGTGAGATCTTGCATGGAGCCCCTGATCAAGGGAGATGATCAGTGGTCTTGTATGTCTTCCAGACTCAGTCTTCCCAGCCTGGTGCAGGTCTACAATTTTGTTTCTGGTGTCCTTCCACAGCTCTTTGGTCTTCACCATAGTGGAGTTTGGAGTGTGACTGTTTGAGGTTGTGGACAGGTGTCTTTCATACTGATAATGTCAAACAGGTGCCATTACTACAGGTAATGAGTGGAGGACAGAGGAGCCTCTTAAAGAAGAAGTTACAGGTCTGTGAGAGCCAGAAATCTTGCTTGTTTGTAGGTGACCAAATACTTATTTTCCACCATAATTTGCAAATAAATTCTTAAAAAAATCAGACAATGTGATTTTCTGGATTTGTTTTCTCATTTTGTCTCACATAGTTGAGGTCTACCTATGATATCAATTACAGGCCTCTCTCATCTTTTTAAGTGGCAGAACTTGCACAATAGGTGGCTGACTAAATACTTTTTTCCCCACTGTATGTGCTCTACTACTGGCCTCACGAATCCTATCACAGATAAGATGCTCATAGTATGGTATATAACTACTGGGACCACAGACTGGCTGCAGAGGTCAAATTCCGACCTTCCATTGAAACTCAGCTGGATCAATAAAGTCCACCAAATAGCCGTTTCGAATTTGGTTTTCTATTTCTCCCATTCCTTACTGGAGATCATGCACGATGCCATTTACTAATGTCATAGTTATTCTCTGTAATGTAAACTGTTACTTGGAAGACCTCTGTATATGATGTTTTTATGTTTGCTTGAAAATCTAATAAAAACTGAATTGAAGAAAAAAAAAAAGCAGCAGTAAGATTTTACTGCCATTCCATTGGACTAGTGATTTCATTGTTTATTGCCAAATTAGGGCTATTTTAAACACCATCTATGTCTATAAACCGCTCCTACATTCTTATCTACCTTCTCCAACTGGCTTGCGGTTTCATTCCTCTGCGACCATCTAAAGAATGGCATCAGCAAAAGTAAGAGAAGAACTGTGCTGTTCTCTGTGCCTGGACATTTACTCAGATCCAGTATGTCTCAGTTGTGGACATCACTTTTGCAAGAACTGTATTGAGAATTTGTTTGAGAGACTGAAGGAGTCAAAAGTTTATACCTGCCCTGAATGCAGAACTATCTTTAAGAAAAAACCAGAGCTGACAAGGAGCCGGAAGCTTTGTAACATTGTTGAGCACTTGTTCTCTGACAAGACGAAGCAGGATGGGGTCATTTTGTGCACATATTGTATCGGCTTTAACACACATGCTGTTAAAAGATGTCTTCTGTGTGAAGCGTTCTTGTGTGAGGAGCATCTAAAGGTACACAGCAAGTCACAGGAACATGTGCTGAGACAAATTCCAGTGTCCTTCTGGAGTCTGATAGAAAGTGTCTCACTCACAAGGAAGTGTTGAAATACTACTGCTATCAAAACAACGTGTCTTTATGTGCATCGTGCTTAAATAATGGAAAGCATGGAACTCACCAGGTAAACACACTTAGCAATCTATGCAAGCAGAAAATGGATGAACTAAAACGCATTCTGGATAAAATATTATTGACAAGGAGAAATGTGGGAAAACAAGTGCATGATCTCAAAGGAGAAGTCAAACAACTCCATGAAAAGGCGAATGAAGTAAAAGTCAGAACTATTAATCTATTTGCAGATATCCGAAAACAAGTTGATGAACTGGAGAGCCAAGTCTTAGATGAGATCAGCCGGCAAAAAGATGACATTGAAGAACAAGTGTCTGAAAAGATTCAAGAACTGGAGATATGGAAGGATGACCTTTATCAAAAAATCCTTCATATTGAGGAGCTATTTGGAGTTAATGATGCAGTGAACTTTCTAAAAGAGTGCAAATTGATCCTTGGCAATGCTCCCGATTTTGAGAACTATGTGAAGATGGAACACAATAGGACGGGGACTTTTAACCACAAATTAGATGATGTACTTATATCAGTTACATTGGAAAGCAGTCTGAACAATTTGATACATTCTCCAGCTAAACTGAAGGCAAAAGGAGGTTTTCAACTTGAAGCAGAGCTGAATACAGTAATGGATTGTAACACTGCTAATAGTAAGGTGTCTCTTTCTCAAGACCTTAAGACGGCCTCCTACCTAAAAACAGAAGCTATACAGTCTACCATTCCTGAGAGATTTGCATTTTCTCAGGTCTTGAGCTTAAGAGGTTTTACATCAGGAGAACATTACTTGGAAGTACAAGTTAGTACGACAGGGTACTGGGTTGTTGGTATGGCTTATCCTAGTATAAAGAAAACAGGAAATGAATCCATCATTGGTTGTAATGACAAATCTTGGGGATTGGTAACGCTCCATAATAATCTGTCAGCTCTTCACAACTCTGGGAGTAAATCAATACGTATAGTTAGTCCTCTGCGAGCACTTGGCATATATCTAAATTATGAGGCTGGTCAACTTTCCTTTTATAAGCTTTCCAATCCTATAAGACATTTGCACACCTTTCACGCTACCTTTACAGAGACTCTTTTTCCTGCCTTTTATGTATGTGGCAACAGCTGGGTCAGGTTATGCAGTTGACAAAGGCAACAACAATGTTATACTTCTAGTTGTCGAGAAGCAATACATTGCCACTTTTTCTTGGCAAAAGAAATCCTAGAACTTTTTTTCTGGTCCTGGAAGTAGCTTTAACCTTTTTTATGTTACATGCTACCATGCCATGTTGTATAATTGTTATATATTTTTTTTGTCTGCTTCATTCAATGCCTGCCTATCATACCTCAGGCCATATAAAAGCTTACCCTCATTAACCAACTAAGTTGATTTTTTTTATTACTTTTTAATCTAAATGTATTGTAGAAGTCCATTTTCTAATCATAAATTCCAAAACTCCTATGTCTCTTCACACACCTAGAAACTGTAATTATAAAATTTAGCTAACGGATCTTATTTAAGATGGATTCATTCAGCTCCCATTGAACTCAATAAGCTCTGCCTAAAGGAGACTTCAGGCATCAAAATGTTGTAATCTAAGTCTATGACTATGTGAAGGCAAGCGATTGATATTAAGAAACACTGAGTGACACCTGCAGTAAAAATGTATTATACAATTATTAGTATTATATTGCTACTAAATTTGTTGTTTCTGTTTAGATGTTTTTTAATGTATGTTGTATAAACTAAAGGTAAAAGACAACACGAAGCTTATTAAAATGCAATGTAATGCTGAGCTAAAACATGTTAGTTCATAGATATTCTGAGGTTGATACTTTAACCTATATAGCAATAGCTTACTTATGTAATATCAATAAGATATAACATGACTCCTACAGTTTAATAATGTATATAACTTGGTATATTTTGGTTTGTTGTTAAAGCTTTCGCAAAAAGACAACTTATATCCTATGCACAAGATAGGGATAAGTGTCTGATTGGTGGAGGTCTGACCCCTGGGCCCCCATACTAATCACCAGCATATTGTCAATCCATTAATTTCTATGAGATTGCTGAAGAGAGACCAAAAACAGCACTTGAAAACCTCCCATACAGTTGAACTAAGAGGCAGTGCATTCATTCTATGTTCCATTCAGAAGGGGGTACAAAGGTACCCCCTTGATCCACAAAGCCCCATTGATCCACAACTTATCCCCTCTCCTGTGGATAGGGTTTAAATTGTCTTCTTGTGAAAATCCCTTATAGAGGACCTTTCACCACCTCCACCAACTCCAACTCTTTGCATTTATAATAGGTTCTGTTGCACTGATTCCTGCACAGTTGTATTTTTTTCTCTAGTCTCCACTGTTCCTGAGCAATCTGTGCTGTTTCAGCACCCAATATGCTAATTAGGCTTCCTACTTTCAGATGGCAGGTCCCAGGATGTGTGCCTAATTAGTATGTCAGGCACTGAAACTAACACAGTGGAGCAATGTGACATTTACAATGTGGATTTGATACATCATAATGGAGCTTTGTGACACCACAATGAAGCACAGTGACATCACACTGGTGACTGGTGACATCAAGCTGGGACATTGTGACATTTAACCTATATAGCAATAGCTTACTTATGTAACATATCGAACATTGCGAGATCACAGCGGGGTGATGTGAGAGCACAATATGGCTTTGAAAAATCTCAATGAGATATGAGGAACACAGCAGGGCTTTGTGACATAATTGGTCTCACAATAAGGCATTGTGACTGAACAGTGATAATAGACATAGAGCTTTCTGAACAATTGCTCAGGGGTCAACAGTAGGGGCTAGAGAAGAAATTCTACCTGCGCCTGAATCAGTGGAACACAACCTCTTTAAGGATGCAAGGAGTTGAAGTTAGTGGAGATGGTGAAAGGTCCTCTTTCATTTTTTTGTTTAATAGTGGTAAAAATAGTTAGTGTCAAAATGAGGGGTTTGATGGTGTAGGCAACTATCTAGGATGCCATTGGAGCATCAAATGCAATTTATAGATTATTGGCAGAAAGAATGATAATGCTGTATGACTTGTGAGTATAGAGATGATAAACAAAAAGAAGTGACATTCATGCTTAGCACAACTAAACATGCATGTTACGCTAGGTTCACACCTGCATTCGGGTTTCCGTTCGGGGAGGTCCCCTTGGGAACCCCCCCCCGAACGAAAACCTAATCCGCTTAAAAAAGCCGTTACCCACGGAAACCCGCGGACCCCATAGACTATAATGGGGTCTGCCAGTTTCCACCCGAAAAGGTCGAAAAATATGCTTGCAGGACTTTTCTCTCCACATTTTTTAAGTGGATTCAGGGATGGAAACCCCGAACATAGATGAGGCGCAGGGCTGATAGCTGTCAGTTGTATATGTGTCCATCCTACAGCTATCATGCTGAAGATTAGGGAGAAAAGGCAGTTCTGAGTTACAAAACAGGCCCCCCCCTTAGGCAGGCCATTCATCTGATACCTAGCCCAGAGAGGGTTACTATATAGAGTATCTCTCACTCTGGATGACTTTTCATCTACTTGCATTACATGGGCAGTCCATTGATTTCAGTTAGGACTGTATAAAGCTTGTTTCTCCCCATGACAAGACTGCAAGGGTGTTGCCAGATTCTACCATATTCTACTGTCAAAATCTGACACCCCCTCTCTTCAACCTGATTATCATATCTTTTATTTCAGCTTCTGTCTAATCTGGGTGACTGAAAAACAAAGCTGTGCTTGAAAATAAATAATATAGTGTTTAGACAGTTTACGTATATTATTTGTGGTATAAAGAATGATTTTGCACACATCTGTCAAATCTGTGTAACTGCTTGAAATATGTCTGAAAACGGAATGTAATATAAAAATAAAATTTATTATGCACTACATTCATAGTTTTCGACTAAATACATTATTATGCAAATTATATTTTCCTCTAATTTTTCTAAATTGTCGATGAAAACAACAGTGAGTTTGATGTTCAAATCTTGAACTGTTGTCATTCCTGATGTCATATAAGTGATGATGTCATTAATGATGTCATAAGTGATGATGTCATCAAGTATAAATCAAATTTTATTGGACAAATCTCTCAATGATAAGATTTTGTTTCACAAATTTAAAAAATCAAAATCCACTGTTCCAAATTATTATGCACAGCAGTTTTTCTATACATTTTATAGGTTGTAAATAAATAGTCATTTGTTGAATCTGCAAAATGAAGAGGTCACATTTACTGAAATGAAAAGCTATTTCAATTAAAAACATCTTAACAAGCCAAGTTACATGTTAACATAGGACCCCTACTTTGATATCACCTTCACAATTCTTGCATCCATTGAGCTTGTAAGTTTTTGGGTAGTTTTTGCTTGAATTTCTTTGTAGGATGTCAGAATAGCCTCCCTGAGCTGCTGTTTTCATGTGAACTGTCTCCCACCCTCATAGATCTTTTGCTTGAGGATATTCCAAAGGTTCTCAATAGGGTTCAGGTCAGGGGAGGATGGTGGCCATACCATGAGTTTGTCTCCTTTTATGTCCATAGCAGCCAATAACTCTGAGGTATTCTTTGCTGCATGAAATGGTGCATTGTCATGCATGGAGATGGTTTTGCTACAGGTGCTCTCTTAATCCAATGAATTTATCTGGCAGAAACCTTCCTCATTATGCCTTTATCTGCACAACCCCGCCTGTGCCCTGAATGAGCCAGAAATCTCTTCACAGTACAATGATCATACTTACGTTTTTGTGAAATATCTAATGTTTTCATACCTTGTTCAAGGCATTGCACTATTCGACGCTTTTCGGCAGCAGAGAGATCCTTTTTCTTTCCCATATTGCTTGAAACCTGTGGCCTGTTTAATAATGTGGAACGTCCTTCTTAGGCTGAGGCCCCACGGTGCAGAAAGGCAGCCTTTTTTGTTGCGGATTTTGCTGTATTTTTTTGAGTCAAAGTCAGGAGTGTATTTAACAGAACATCTAAGAGCTTTTCCATTCCATTTCAAGCCACTCTTGACTTTGGCTCAAAAAAACGCAGCAAAATCTGCAACAAAAAAAATGCTGTGTTTCCACATTGTGGGGCTTTAGCCTTAAGATGGGTTCCTTTAGTTGGGCTCACCTGGCAAACTAATTATCACAGGTGTCTAAGATTGATTTCAGTGATCCAAAGAGCCCTGAGACACAATAACATCCATGAGTTTAGTTGAAAAGCAAAAAATTAAATATTCATGACACTTAAATACGATTTGCATAATAATTTGGACGAAGTGTAAATTATTGGTTACTGTTTTTCTAATCCAGATGTATTTCTGTATTGTATGCTTTTATATTTTTCATGAATTGCGTGACTTTGTCTTATTGCTTAATATACATGAAAAAAATTTACAGTTAAAAATGTACTATAATTCGGTACAAAAACAGAACACAACTAAAATAAATACCACAATATAAAAAAATGCCTTTTATTAAATATATTCTAAAAATAAAGGACAAGATAGAGAATTAATCACATGGTAAAAAAGCACATCCCAGTAGGGAATATGTAAAGAGCAAATCTTAGGGCTGGTTCACATCTGCGTTCGGTTTCCATACAGGGGAGTCCGCTTGGGGACCCCTCTGAATAGAAATCTATACGCATAGAGAAGCGGTTTACATAAGGAAACCTGCAGACCTCATAGACCATAATGGGGTCCGTGAGGTTTCCGCTCGGTTTCCACACGAAACATGCGGAAACCGTGCGGCAACCACACGGACCCCATTATAGTCTATGGGGTCCGCAGGTTTCCTTATGTAAACCGCTTCTCTATGCGTATATGTTTCCGTTGCGGGGGGTCCTCAAGCGGACTCCCTTGTACGGAAACCGAATGCAGATGTGAACCGGCCCTTAGTATACAAATAATATGAGGCAATGTGCGATAGGATATACGAAAAGTACAAGTAAACAAAACAAGATATGTATTTGAATAAATAAGTATAAGGGACCAAAGCCTATCAAGATCATATACAGTAATACCTCGTACATTCGCGAGGTTAGGGTCCAGAGCGGATCGCGAGGAATCGCGAATGTTTGGTACAAGCGCTTACAATGCCGGTTTCTAATGTTTAACCCCTAAATACCAATAAACTTTACCCTACAGTACTGTACAGTATACTAAAGTATACTAAAGTATACTGTACAGTACTGTATATTAATACATTCATTCATTTTTCTTATACACTCACAGTAAAATGAAACTAATTACCGGGTACGTAACGAACAGGACGCTACTACCCAATAGCGAAGGTGTTTTTTTTAATTAAATTTCACAGATCTGAAAAAAAAAGAGCAAAATCTATATATGTTAGTTGCCAAAAAAATATTGCGAATCTGTGAATTCGCAAATTCGGAAACGCGAGTGTACGAGGTATTACTGTACTGCATATAACTGCATAGTAGCAATCTGTATCAAAGTCAAAATGGGAACCATGTAGTGCAAAAGAAGACAATCCATGCACACATATTAGTCACAGATAGCTATACTAAACAAAAAGAAAATACATTACATGGTTGGTGTAATCTCCCTCCTGGGATGACGCCAGCCCCAAAGCATGTTTTGGTTTAGCCTTCTTCCGGGAGTGCCTACATAGTTTTTACTGAGAGACTATACTTGGGGATAACAGATATCGATACTATAATGTTAGATTTATATACGCATTATAGCATTGGTACTTTCATGTATAGATTTTTTTGGATTTCTTAGAATTCAATAGAATTGGATTATCCAAAGTTGGAAATTTACTGTGATGTCCCAATGTACTACTGTGTACTGCAACAAACCCCTAGCTACACCTCTGATTACACTTTATAGAGCAATCGTTTTTTTTCTATTGCACCCTACCACAGGAAAAGCTCAATAGCTCAATGTTCGTATTGCAGGGCTGGGAACCTTCACAAGGCTTCTGCATGCCATAGTAATGGAATGACTCTGGTGATCTACCTCCAGAACTATTCCATTGCTCAGAACAGAAGCAAAAGTTACAGTAGCTTCTCAGATGCCTTTGAGGCATCTGAGGTATTAATGGCCCACAATCGGTACTCTCTCGGATCCAGGTCCCTGCTCTGTTAAACAGCTCAGCTCTTGAGCAGGCGCCATACATCTCCCTGTAACCCAGGATATACATACTGTATACACTTTCACGAGTGTAGAGGTTAAAAGCTCCAGGACGTAAATGTAAAATCTGGAACAGGTCTTCCCCACCTACCATGTGCTATTTAAAATACTGATGTCTCTTTATGCAGTAGAGTATTCTTTGGCGCCTATAGACACCATAGACACATAGAGGTCAGATATGACTGCTACCCCTTGACTCCCTACAGGAACCGTTGAAAAAATATTTAGCAATGTAATATTTTTTTTGTTTTGTTTGTTTTCAGGTGATGCTCAAAGTAAATGTTTAAAATTCCAAAATGTACAGTTTATGAAGATGTATCCTAGGCTGGGCTCACATCATCCGTTAGAGACTCAATTGCAGAAAGCACTGAAAATTGGCACAGAGAAAAGTCCTGTATAGAGGACTTTTTTCTCCATCGCTTTCAGTTTGAAACAGCGGACACCTGGCGGAACCATTATAGTCTATAGGGTCCGCTGGTGTCTGTGTGTAACCACTGTTTTAGCAGCCCGGCTCTCCATCATTCGGGTCCCTGGTGAACCTAGTGTCCCTTAAAGAAACTGTAATGGCAGGAAAGATCATTCAATAATAAGTTCTTCCTATCGTGACTATTGCTGTATCTACTGCTTTTATGGCAGGTATAGGCCAAGAACCTCAGATTCCACCCTCATGACCTTTATACTCAGCTTATACAAATCTGCACAGTAGATTGTTTTCTTCAGTGTGTTCACACATACACTTGTAAATCATGCACATCACCATATATAAAAGCTTTATGAGATCACTTACTTTAAAAGAAGGTAGGTAAAGGTGCAAATGTCTGAAAAATTAATATCCTGTCTGATGTATTCCATACACTTATGTAGAGTCCATTATTAAATGAAGTTTACCTTTACAACAGCTTAAATTATCAGTTTAGTAGTAATCTGAGGTGTTACATAGGACTGCACGTGACATCTACTATATTATCTGTACTCAGTTATTATATTATTTGTAGTGTTACATAGGACTGCAGGTAGCATCTACTATATTATCTGTACTCAGAGAGTTATCACTGTATTATCTGTGGAAGAGTGAAGAAATCAGGCGATACCTTTTAGAGGCTGAGTATATTTGACAGTAAGCTTTTGAGAGTCTAGCTCTCTTCTTCAGACATGGTGTAATACAAGAAACTGAAAATTCACACTCTTTATACACATACAAGACATGGACCTTCAAAGGATCTTGGAATAACAAAATGCAATATAAGTAGAGAAGTTATTTACAATAGGTCAGGAAATAAACAGCCTGGAAAACTTGTGGGGCATGGCGGAGGGATCCCCTCATACATAGTGTGACATGAAGCTGGCATGAATATTAAGTCCAAATTGCAGAGTTTGAAATTTTTGCATTAACTTAAATTCCCATTCCTTTCTCTCCCTCTGTGTCTTAAAATGTCCCATTAAAACCACAACCCGCAAATCTTCAATAGTGGTCTTCTCCGGAGAAATGTGCAGCCACTGGGAGATCTGTTCTGCTGTTATTAATGGTGAATCTGTGTGAGTTCATTCGCTGACTAAGTCACTGCCCTGTTTCCTCCACATAGAGGCCTGTGGTGGGACATTGCACACACATTATGAGGTACACCACATTGGAAGACCTGCAGGAAAATGTCCCCCTAATTCTGTGCACCTGTTGTGACTCTGTAACAGGTACACTGTCAGCGGTGTGGATGTGCCTGCAGGTCATGCACCTTTTTTGTAGGCAAGGTGAGGTGCCATTTTCAGTTGGTGCCTTCAGGGCACTCCGGACAATAATACGCCTCAGGTTTGGTGGTTGTCGAAAGTAAAGGAGAGGGGGACTGGAAATATGTCCTTGAGTCTGTTGTCCCTATGTAGCACAGGTTGGAGCTCCTTGGCAATCCTTCGTAGGATCTCCAGCTGTGGGTTGTAGGTGACTACTAGGGGCACTCGGGATTCTTTCTGGGTCTCTTTATATGTGAGCAGACTGTCTCTGTGAATGGCTGCCCCTTGTTTAATTGGTTGTCTGTCACTTTTGGTTTGTATCCCAATCGGAGAAATTTCATCCTCAGATCCAGGAGGTGCTTGTCCAGGTCTGCTTTGTCGGAGCAAATATGATTGTATCGTATAGTCTGGCTGTAGATGATAGATTGTCTTGTGTGCTTTGGGTGGAAGCTGTCGTTTCTCAGGTAGGCCTTTCTGTCTGTGGGTTTGTGGCATATTGATGTGAGTAGCCGGTGGTCTTGTATTATTTGTAGTGTTACATAGGACTGCAGGTGATATCTACTATGTTATCTGTACTCAGAGAGTTATCGCTGTGTTATCTAGATTAGTTGTAAAATGTAAAGATATTAAAAGAATCTACATTTTGTACATGAAAAAAAATCTATTGACTCGCCATTAGGTGGCGTGTTTGGTGCATGTTAAGCAGAATTGAACTGTGTTTTATCTGTCAATATAAGCAATCGAGTGAAGATATAAAATATACAAGACAGGGCTGGCAACTTCATTACCTGGCATGCTGTCTGTATTCCTGTCTCATTATTATAGTGAATACTTTCATTGTCAGACTAATAAAGTGCTATAAATCATACGTGGTGTGATGGTGAAGGAAACTACATGCTATTGGTTATTAGAGACACCCAGGAGCTTTATATTTGATGATTTTCATACCGAATAACCAAATAAGATATAGGTTATGTCCTTTTTGTAACTTAGATATAGGCCTACCCAGGAGCAGGCAGAAGCAAACCAATAAAACATGTCTAAAAGGGATGATTTCATTATTTGCCAATTCATTCCCTTTGCCCGCAGAATGTTTGGTATTTGCTTCCATACTAAATCTATCCCTGTTCTTTATTCTGAAAGCACATCTTCAGGCCCGGTGACGTCCTGTGTACAGATTGTATGGACTAGGAGCAGGTTTCATGGGAAATGTAGATATTGTTTGTGTTTTGTTACTTGGATAATAAGGTTGTGATTGTGGATATATATATGTCTATTAACTATAATATAAATTACACTAAAAAAAATCCATCCTAACACAAAATGTAAGAATCTACCATATAGAGCATATTTAAATATCTTAGAGTTTTATTAATGTCTGTTAAAGTTATTTATAAATGAAGCCTAGATGTGTCATATATAGGAAACCACCACCACCAAATGGACCCCAATAACTTACAATGGGGTTTGTCAGGTTCTG
The DNA here is from genome assembly GCA_947044405.1 of Leptodactylus fallax. NCBI lineage: Eukaryota > Metazoa > Chordata > Amphibia > Anura > Leptodactylidae > Leptodactylus > Leptodactylus fallax. The sequence goes on from CAMRHE010000016.1 coordinate 9,097,451, forward strand.
CCGAAAAAGCTACAAATGGAGCCTCAATGCACATGTGAACATAACCTGGCAGGGGGGTAGCTATAGGGGGTGCAATAGATACCATGCCCTAGACCAGGGGTAGGAAACCCTTTTAGTTTGGCGTGCCGATTTAAATTAAAAAATCAAAGATGAGGTCCTATACCACAAACCATGAAATAGGGGTGCTGTCATATTGTGCTACCAGCGACAGGCGTTTACTGCTATTTGCCTGGTTACACCTGTACTTTCCCATTAGAAGTAATCTAAGTACATGTGTAACCCACAATTAGAGGTAAATGCATGTGACTGGAAGCAGAGTGCGGTAACACCTGTAGGGAGGTGACACACTATGTACCTGGAGGTGACACACTATGTACCTGGATGCTGCATCCCCGGGCCGCCAGTACTCTGATTAATGCAGCTGCATTTAATTCCTGGCAGTGCAGTAACAGCAAAACTCCAGCCAGTAATGAATGGGTGTCACACTTACCCCAGTGACAGCACTGGCGCCCGGAGACTGGATGTGGCTATAGCTGCATCTGGGTACAGAGTGTCCCCACCATAAAAGAAGCACCCTTAGGCCTCCTGCACACAAACGGCATGGATGTGGTTTTCACTGACCTACACATTAAAAATGAATTGACAGGGCTGCAAACACAGACAATAATAGGACCTGCTCCATATTTTGCAGCTCTACAATTTGTCCCAGACACACAGCCGCAAAAACGACATCTATGTGTATGGCCCATTGAAATGTATGGGTCCGTACTTCTATCCACAATTGCAAATAAAAAGTATGGTCATGTGCATTACAATTTAGAAACTCATGTGCCTCATATTAATAGCAATTACCCCCATCATGTCCCTTACATTAACCCCTGTGTGCTTCACATAAAGGTTACCATTATGTGAGGAACATGAAGGTACTAATTAAGTATCTTCATTATTGAGATCCTTAATTAATAGCGCCATATGTCTCACATATTAGTAGCCCTTATGTCAGACAAACAGGGGTTACTGTGAGGAGCATGATGGGGTTAATTGCTATTAATGTGAGGCACATGGAGTTACTAAAACTAAATTAATGACCCCAAATGCCTGACATTAGTAGAAATAATAACCCCCACATGTACCTGTTGTTTTTACTTTCACCTTACAGCCTTTACAGGGATGCACAGGGCAGGAGCTCATCACTATAGCAGGCAGGGTCCTTGTGCTGTACAGTGATGAGCTCCGCCTCCTGGGCTTTCTTCACCCCTCTCATTGGTGGGCAGAGAGGGCAGTAAGAGAAGGGGGAGTGTCCTATACCACTGCTGCGGCAGAGCACTAAAGGGACGCTCCCTCTTCTTTTAATAATTGCACGTCCTGGACAGTTAGTGTGCTGGTTGCCATCCGAAGAGTGGCACGTATGCCTGTCGTTGCTGACCCCTGCTCTAGACCCTGAGGGGGTCTCAAAGGTCCCTATGCCACATTTATTTATTTTGCTTGCTTATATAACGCCATCAAATTCTGCAATGCTTTAGATACATTTACAGTCACCATCCCATATAGGACTCACAATCTAAATTCCCTATCAGTATGTCTTTAGAGTGTGGGAGGAAACCTAAGCAAACATGGGGAGAACATACAAACTTCTTGCAGATCTTGTTCTTGGCTGGGTTTGATTTTGCATTGGGCCCAGAAGCCACAAGATGCAGGACTGATTACAGTTACAACACTACATGTATCAGAGCTCTGTCAAGTATCATAGATGTGTCCGTCACATAACCAGAACAGGTTGGTATCCACTGCAGATGTCCCTACTTACCTTGTGCCATTTAGAACAGTGGCATATATTGTATGGCAAAAGGACTTTTGGGGCTCCTTTAGGGTCCAAGGCCCAGTAGCGACTGCTATCGCCACACCACATACAGTTACGCCCCTGACAACAGATATGCAATAGAATAAAAATCTTCAATGCTTAACAAGTAAAGATTCTGAAAACCAGGAGGAAGTGATACAGACCGTATATTAGAAAACTGTATTTCTTCATTACACCATGAAAAATTTTTTTCCTTAAGATCATTATAGTTACTTAGCCTGTCCTTAGCCCAAGTGCAAGCATTCTTCAAATCTTTACTTCATCTCTCTCATTGATCTGTATTTTTATTTCAGGCTATATGAGGCCTTCATATCCCACTTCACATTTTACATGTCTTGAAGAAGAACAATGAAAATTACAGAAGCTCCATATCCATCTCATGATGGACTCAAATGGTACAGATCCCATAGGCTATAATGGAGTCCATCAGGTTTACATCAGGGAGTCCAGCATGTTACGTGATAAAATCACGCACAATGCTGCTTTCTTGGTGGAATCTCCTAACAGAAATGTGAACTCAGCCTTAAACATACAATGTATAATGAGGCAGATTTACTAATAACATCTAATAGGTAGTGCAAACTTAGACTAGACGGTCTTAAAATGAACCAGATGTATCATGGTGGATAATGCTGGATGATAAATCTGATGCAACTTCAGTTTACACCACCTATTTGTTGGCTTAGTTTTCAACATGAAAATGTAAAAATGTTGTCAGATTTTTGGTGAACAGTGTAGCATCTTACGCCACCCTCCCTTTCTGCTATGCCACACCACCTTGTTAAATAAAACATGGGAAGTGTCAAAAACGAATAAGAAATGTGGTTAACAGCAAGAATACCATTTTTTGTGTAAACTGCACCAGAATTCTTTTGCATTTTCATTAGTAAATCTTCACCAATGCGTGTCCCCCAATGCTATTGTATCACAGGCCACGGGCATAATGATCACGTCGCAGAGTGTGTGATCACAACTGGGCCCTGAGGTGTAGGGGGGCCCATGCTAACCCTGTACGGCACATGACATTGAAGCCAGCAGTAGTAAGACTACTATGTGTAGTTCCAGTGCTCTATACTGCTGTCTATCACTGACAGCAATACAGAGCAACTTCCATCATCACTGGGACCCGTCTTCTACACATCCACTGGCGTACATCCCATCCGCTGCTCATGTGCATGAGCCTCTTGTCAAATCCAGGATGATGCGCCCGCTGCCCTCACAGCAAGTCCTGAGGTAGGAACTTATACAAAGGTACAAAATACATAGACATAGGTTTGAGTTTTGAGTCCTGTATATATGTGTGTGTACATTGTGTACATGTGTGCCTACGTATATGGGCTCATTCATAGAATAAATAAGCCTCAAATACTTTAATAGTTCGACAGTTTAAAAAAAAAAAAAAAAAAATACTATTTCACGGCACAGTTTCATAGATCACTCAAAAGACTAATGTCTATGAGGTATCTGTGAAAACACTGCTGTGTGAATGTAGCCTATGTCCGAGTGTGTGTGCATATATCTGAAAATGCATATGTATAAATGTGTTTGTGGTGTACGGAGTATACTGCATGGTGTATGTGTGTATAGAGTATGTGTGCATAGCGTAGATATGATATATATGCATATACAGGATGTATATGCGTCTCCCAGGCCACTTTCATAGATATGTGTGAATTGTGCTATTTTACTATTATTTATGCCAGTTTACTGAAGCAAATGATCACTGAAATCTATCCCAACTACAAGCTGGCATAGATTTCATCACAGATGCATGGCACGGCAGAGGAGCTGGGCCATGCTTTTTTTTTTCACCTTATGGCACTTTTCTCATGATATCCTGAGAATTATAGGTTTGAATCCAGCCATGGATAACATCTGCAAGGAGTTTGTATATTCTCCCCGTGTTTGCGTGGGTTTCCTCCCACACTCCAAAAACTTACTGATAGGGAATGTAAATTGTGAGCCCTATATGGCACAGTGATCGATAATGTCTGTAAAGTGATGTGGGATAGGATGGCGCTATATAAGTAAGATAAATAAATAAGTCTTGAAAACGTAAGCTACGACTCATCTGTATGTGTTGTCTGGTAGTGCAGGGGGTACTACAATAAAGTATGGTGCTGGGCACTGGTTAACTGTATGCCACAGCCCTGGAGTAGTAGCCATAGCCGATTTAGACTCTGCATGGTGACATGTTAAAGAAGTGTATATTATTTTGCTAAATACACTGTAATATAGCTCAGTAATATTCCTTAATTTGCTGTCTTAAATAGCCTGCCAGCAATGGGGTAGGGACAGTGCAAAGAGGGGAGCAGGAGGGAGGAATAAGTCCATAATTTGCTCTGGGCCCTTAGGAGTCGTAGTTACGCCACTGTGTTTTATGTGCCCTTCAGCACGAGTAAAAGTCACAGTCCACAGTATGTTTCTTCATTTTTAAGCTCATTTAACCGAGCAGCGAATATTCTTCAAGTTTGCAGCTCATGTCAAAATTTTGAAGTCCCTTTTGACTTTTTTTTTGCACCCACTATGAAGCTCAAGTGAATTTCAGGCAGATCATACACTATTCCAAAAAAAACAAAGGTCCACATCACCAAACTATTAACCTTAATCCTAAACAGATCAACCTACAAAATTCTTTATCTTAAACCTACAAAATCCTTTAAGCTAAAAAAAAACACAATCAAATAGATTAAACGGTTATCTCTATATTAGATTAATAATAATACCCATCACATATACTGTAGTGTAGAAACATATTAAAATGAATGAGGCAAGAGGAAGGCCAATACCTGATACTATAATACTACAGAACTAAATAGCAGACAAATGAAATACAATAATAGAGTATGATACTGGTCAAGTAATTGCTTATTTATTTATTTTGCTTACTTGTATAGCACCATCATATTGTACAGCACTTTACAGACATTGTCAGTCACTGTGCCATATAGGGCTCACAATCTATATTCCCTACAAGTATGTCTTTTGATTGTGGCAGGAAACCGGAGTACCCGAAGGAAACAAATGCAGGCACGGAGAACATACAAACTCCTTGCAGATGTTGTCCTTGATAATATACAAGAGATATTCTATATAATATGGGCAGCACGGTGGCTTTGCAGCGCAGGAGTCCTAGGTTTGAATCCAACTACACAACATCTGCAAGGAGTTTGTATGTTCTCCCTTTGCTTGCATGGGTTTCCTCCAGGTACTTTTTTTGTATATGATGTCTGATGAAGAATCCTGCTGTTTACTTGGTTTGTTATTTTGACAACTACATATCTCACTTCATGGTGATCACTAACCACATCCACCTTTCCCATTACACATCAAACACTTCTCAATGATTCATTGTACCTGGCGATTACCAAGTAACAATCAGCTCTACTACAGGTACATCACAATAAATTAGAATATCTTTGAAACGTTTATTCATTTCAGTAATTCAATCCATAATCAGCGTCTTCCATGATTGTGTGTCCTACTGAACCAGACTGAGGGACCATTTAAAGGCTTAGGAAACCTTGGCAGGTGACACACTGAATTTACAATACTGAACTTTTTTACAATATTCTAATTTTCTTAGATTTGTGTTTTCATTACCTGTAATCCATAATCAACATTTACAGAAATAAAACACTTGAAATAGATCACTCTGTGTGTAAAGAATCTAGAAAATATAGGAGGTCACTTTTTTAATTTAATCACTGAAATAAATAAACGTTTCAAAGATATTCTAATTTATTGAGATGCACCTGTAGAATAAGTCATATTATCAAGAGCACAATTGTAAATGACCAAATATTCTTCCCTGACTTCCGACATTTGCTGTATTTTTCTGCAATGAGCACTTGAGAATAATGGCAATGTTAGTTCGCTACTGGCAAACCTAATCATCATGTTACAGTCAAATCTTCTAATCACTTCTAGCCGCTTCCAGTTAGTCAAGAGACATGGAACACAATAAATTGGATAATTTGCGTGAAACTATAGGAAAGGGAGCTGCTCATTTTTTTTTACATAACAAGGATTACATCTCTCCAAGCTTTGTAGTATATTTTTAGCAAAAAATGTTATCTTCCTTACATAGTTACATAGTACGGTTGAAAAAAGACTCATGTCCATGTAAGTATTCTATACATTTTCATAAGCATTAATGCTATTTTACTGTATAAAGTCATTATACCATTTTTAAGCTGTCAGCTTACCATCTAGCAGTTCTTTAGTCTCACATCACAACTTGGCACCTATTCATAGAAAAGGTGATAAGTGCCTGATTGCTGAACCCCACTGATCACAAGGGAGGTCGCTCTCTGTCTAGCACTTGAATAGAGCAACCATAGAGCTGCTGTTCCATTTAATCTCTATGGGACTGACCATAAAGATATAAACAGTCTCATAGTCTTTTAATGAAGCAGGAATGTATATGCAAGACCATAGCACCATTCAAACATTGACACAGGTACCCCGTTCTCATGATGGTTGGGGGTCTCAAAAGTGAGACAGTAATCAGACACCTATCCTATGGATATGTAATAAGTTGTGATTGTTGGACAACTCAGAACTTGCGCTCACTAACACATCACAACATTGACATAGAAGAGCAGATTTCATAAAAATGGGTTGTACAGGATTTTCTTTTTCATGGCCTATCAGAACTGCAGGAACATTTTTAAAAACTTATCAAAAATTCTTTAAAAATACATTCAAGTTAAAATTGAAACTTGGTTTTAAACATACTATTCACTGATTTGAGGCACTGATTCCTGATACACAACCCGAGATCCTCTCTAATATTCCAACTAAATCTAAAGGGGATCTAAAGCTTAACTTTTAATAATAACTATTAAAAATGGCTTTTTGGAAATTTGAAAGTGAACATTCATAGCCACTATGGGTCACATCCCTAAGTGTTATATGAGTCTAGATTTGTCTGTAAATTACAAGTGAAAAAGTTCCTCCAACCCCTAGATGGACCCTACCAGTGCTAATAATATTGGTATGCACTCAAAGGGGCTAGTTGGATGGCCTGTCCCTAAGGCATTCTTCCCTACACATTTCTGTAGTAGTACGCTACTTCATCATGGGAAGCTGGAGGACAAAATGTATCAAATAGCCATCATACTGCGCCTCACTCACTATTTTTTGTGAAAGTGGGTGGACTGGTGCAGGGATGCCTTGGCCTGACTTATTTATTATAACTCATGTCTGAAAACGGTTATGGTTTGTACAGGAGATCTATGCCAGTTCCTGACTGGCCTAGATTTCCATTTCGGCTCATGGGCATGCATCTGATTAAGAGATCGGACCCCCTTAATAATTTAGACATGCCTCACGCCAGTCGTGGACTTCAGTAAAACTGGTGTAGGAAAGACCAGTCTTAATGATTTATCCCCAATGTGCGGGTTATTTACTTATTTTTACTCTATTGTAATTTTTGTCTTATATTGTATGTTTATTAACTATATTCTTTGAACCATATTGATATATCTGTGCTATTGTATTTTATGGAATCAGTATTATGTATCAATTTATATAAATTTATTATATAGCACAAATTTGTAATCTTTTTGATAGCCAGTATTTCTAATAAGAAACACAGTATGTGATTGCTCTCTGGCTAAAAGATGATGGTCGTGAATTGTTTTTTTTTTTGTTTTGTATTTTTTTATGATAGAGATAAAAATGCTACCACTCCATGATGGAATGATGATAGCGGGCAAAAGTATCAAATCTATTTTGCCTCATTTTAGTCTTATTATTTAATAATGAATATTGTAGCTCTGTGCATTTCACGTCTTTTATTCCACTCTTGGCTACAGTGACATTTTGGAAATCATTGCGGCTAATTATCATAATCCAGACTGGAGACGTCTTTACTTATCTGTTTACATGGTGCAGTGGTTATGACTCATTCCTGTATAGGCAGCTGCCCGACCCCAATTACTCCTGTGCTTTCATTCCTCTAGGCAGACATAATTGCTGTAATTTGTCGTTCGTTTCCCCTAAACAATGACACATTGCAATACTGACCATACAACTACTCAAAGTCAACAGTTAGAGCAAGCACAGCTGTTTTGCTTCATGTAAAAACTCAAATGTCCTTAATACAGTTTTTCCAAAATATCTCTTGACCTGACATGAAGTTTAATAAACCATTTAATCTCAAAATAATTAAAGGGAACTTGTCACATGGAAAATGCAAAGACAGCATGTTATAAAGCAGGAGGAGCTGAGCAGATTGATATATAGGTTGGCAGGAAAAAATTCTGTAGAACTTGTCATTTATTCATTGAATTCTCTGCACTATGTTGAGAAGTCAAATAGGCGGTCCAGTGATCAGTGATTGACAGCCACCCCTCTGACTGTACATAGAGACAAAGCTGTCAATCACTGATAGGACCGCCTCCTTCACTTCTCAACATAGAAAGAGCAGAGATTTCAACAAATAAACAACAGGTTATACTGAATCTTTCCCCACAAACCTATATATCAGTATGCTCAGCTCCTCCTGCTCTATAGATGCTGCCTGCAGACTGAACTGCATTATGCATGTGACAGGTTCTATTTAACAAAATGTGATCTTTTGAAAGAGTGGTTGAGCTAGGTCTTCCCAAAATGCAGACACTTGTTCAGGACATCAGTTAGTGTCTTAGCCTTCCCAATGTGATCTTTTGATATATCAAAATTTATTATAGGGTTTTCCAAAGTGATAAATGTAATAAATAAAGCTAGGTCATTGTATATAAATGATGAAACTTTCTTTTATATTTTGGGGGTCATTTATCAAGCTTCTTCTGACTGTTTTCTTCAAATTGTGCACCCTTTTTAAGTTCTATATTGTGTGCGCAAGATTTATCATGTGTATTCACCTTGTTTGAATGCTTTTACACAAGGCTTGAGTCTTTGATTCTTGTTGGGGAAAGTGGGCATGGTTTATCTGTATTAACATTTTACAATGCATTTATGGCATGCCCCATTTTTAAAAAGGCGCAAAAAAAAGAAAGAGGAAACTGCTTCTACATGTGCAGCATGAACAAAAACCTGAATATCTGACAGCATTGGAATCACAATTTCTATTACATAAATTTTGCACAAAATGTTCTCCTTTTTAGTAAATCTAAATCTTCATGACCACAAAAAGGTGCATGCCAAACAAAAAAAGCACAAAGAAATTGTGCAAATAATAAATGACCCCCTTGGTGTTGTGAGGGTGTGAACCTAGAGGGCGCTGGAGAGCAACCCAAAAGGACCTTGACCCCACCGATACCTGGGGCTTCACTCCAGAGGGAGTGCACACAGCAGGAGACTGCTGCTGGTGACCTGCAGGGAGCAGGTGGATTGTGGAACCAGCTGGAGACGGACAGGTGGTCTGTCCAAAAGGACTGGGATCCAGAAGGGACTGGTTAAGCTCAGTGTGAGCCAGATCACAAAGAAGTACCCTCAGTAAAGCTTCTTACCCCCAGAAGATTAGTCAGGGTTCAAGAAGTGAGGTATTGCCCTGTGTGTGGGCTAGGCTGTTTTGTTATTTTTGTTCCTGCTTACTTTTACAAGCTGAATAAAGCCATTTCTTTTGGATTGCCATTACCTGCTCTACTGTTTATTTGGCACCCAGCACCACCAACACCTCTGTAAAGTCCAGGAAGCTCCTACCTTTGATGCTAAACTACCCCCAATTGTCACAGTATTTTAATTTCTCACCCTTTTCAAGATCTGTGTTTGTTGTCAGTGAATTTAACAATACAGTTACATTTACAATACAATTACAGTACATTCAGAGGCTATAATCATACCCCGCAGACTTCAGTACATGGTTCAGTAAGTATATCAGAGATTCCTCTTGTAATAAACCACACACCAATATCAGTTTTACATGGTCAAGGCTGGTTTTCAGCCTCTAAATAAACACTAGAATATTCATTGAATGAAGTGGACTTAAACAGTGGACTGTTTCCTACGCTGGTCTTGGTCCCCTATGCGACATAGGGAATATGTGCCCTGTTAATAGGTGCATGCCTCCTAAAAAACTAAGTAAATCTTTTGTATTCTGTGCGCCAGAAACTCAATTCTATTCCAGCTTGGAGCTGGAGTACATTTGAGCTATAATTTAAGATAGTTTTGGGTGCACGTCATCATGAATTTTGTTGGACTGCAGAAATCCATACCTTCCTCTAAGTCCCACTTTTTGAGGAAAGTGTTGTGTGGCTTCAAATGAATAAATAAATAAAATTCACCTATGAGCTAAATATTGCAAATTTTCACCACCAGAAAACTGCAGCGTGGGATAATAAATTCCCCTCCAATGTCTTTGTGATAGTTCACAACATATTATTGTAACATTGTTTATGTAAACTAGAAATACCTTAGCAAATGGGTGTTAAAATGACAACTTTTGTTAGAAACTCAACTTTAAGGGCATTTATTACCTCCCCAAGTATATTCAACTGTCACCACAGTGAAGTACTGTTCTTGCTACTCAGACCCCTACCATCTCCTGCCTGCACCACCTGTTGATCCTCTCACTACTATGACATCTTCCAACTTACAGTACTTCAGCAGCAAGAGCAGTGCTCCAAAAGCTGAAAGTCCCCCCCTGTGCACCAACTATCTAATTTGCATAAGACTTCAAAGTAGTTTTTCTCCAAATCTACAAAAGTGACATACATAACAGAGGTAAGTTGTGTATCATTGTAATGTTCTCTGTTACACAGCAGTGCAGGTGAATATGATAGGGGGAAATGGTAGACTCTATTAAAAGTTAGTCACATGTCATAGTTAAAGGTTTTGGGCACCTTTGTCAACTTTTTTTTTCTTTTTGCCCATTGCATGTACTGGATGCTTTAATAAGCATCAGATTGGTTTGCATTATAGATTTCTTAGGGGGCGTTCACACTACCGATGGTGACTGTCAGTAGTGTCCGTTGCTATTGTCCGTTACAAGATTTTAGCATCGGACACTAGCTGAACCGTCAGAAATCCGTTAAAATTTCCATTCATTTCAATGGTTTTTTATATTGTGTCCATTAGTGTCCGCTTGTGTCTGTTTACACCCAATCCGTCAGAAGTCCGTTTTTTTCCGCGGACAAAAAATCCTACATGCAGGACTTTTTTGTCCGTTTGGAAAAACGGATTCTTGATTGACAGCAAGTGTCAGTTATTTTTTTAACATTGAAGTCTATGGGTAACGAACTTATAACAGACAGTAACTGATAGCCATCAGTTACTGTCTGTTATTTTATGTCAGTTTTTTTTTCTGCGCATGCTCAGAAAGGAGAAACAAAAAGCAAAAAAATGGACAGTGTTAAAAAAACGGACACTAACTGATGCTAATATGTCCGTTTTTTTAACTGATCCATTAATTGGATCAGTTAAAAAAAACTGACACATTAACATCAGTTAGTGTCCGTTAATGTCTGTTATGATAGGTGTCGTTTTTTTTTTGTTAACGGACACCTTCATAACAGAATCCAACGGTAGTGTGAACCCTGCCTTAGTTTGTCTTTTGCAGCTTGCATGTGTTACAATACACTGCAAGCTGCTCTGCCCGTTCTCAGCAAAATCCAACAGAGAAGCCGTCAGATGGGACTTTCCTCCTCCCCTTTTGTAAACAACTAGACCTGCTGTACTTTGTGCAACTCATCACTGTACAAAAACACAGACTGTTCTTCATATCAAAGATACAGTCCTGTAAAAGCAACCATCAGTAAATAGATGTAGAGAAAATGAAATTATTCTACAAAAATAACCTAACAGATAGCCAGCATGGATGCCTGGTAAATAGGTCATGTTACCTCAGTGCTTAGTGTTCATGAGGAAACAAATGGAATATTGATGCTGGTCACATTGTTTAACAACATATAACAGTAGGGGTCAAAAAAATTAGTAAAAAGAAAACCAATTAAAGAGAAAATGGCAAAAATATGGAAATGAAATAATAAATAAAACTAAACTTTTATTAGAAAAAATTAAAAGCACAGACATCCAAAAAAGATGTCACCCATAATTATTCTAAGTGATCCTTTTAGATAAACCTATCCCAAATAAGGGGAAAACGTAGATACAGTATTCTTTCAAGCCCCCTTATTATATAAATATTGGAGTATAGGTAAACCAGCCGCAATAGAATACTATATCTTTGCGGTAAAATAGTGAAAACACCGCAGATTGATAAGAAACTGCAGACAACTTCACTAAAGCATTCAAAGTATCCTTAACTTATAAATACTAGATAAGGTATATATAATATATTAGTGTAGTGGAGTTTCAAATCAACAACATGAAGCTCAAAACACCACACCCAAACTCTATATAGACTATACTCAGAGGGCAAGAGACCATGAGCCCCATAAGGAGCATGATAAACCAAATGCCTGATCAAGTCCCTCTCTTATAATGGAACATATGAATCTCCTCTTTCCCTTCCCAACATGTTTCCCCTAGTAGATAATTCTAATACCAGGTTCATCAGGGGAGTTTATAAATTTCATGGAGAAAAAATGTGTAGATAGTCACAGAAAATGCGGTAAAAACCACAGTTCCCGACGCCCAGATGGTAGGCGCCGGTACTTTCAATGTTAAGCCTTAGATACCACACTGCACAGTGATCTATATAAATGATACAGCCTGTGTACCCCTGACCAATCCCGCTCATTTCAGTGGGTGTGTCAGAAGTACCACACCCACCTCTTCTCATTGGTGTAAAAGAACGGGATCGTTACCATGGGAACATCAACGCTACATACATAGCGGCGATGAACCTCCTATAGATGATCAGCTGAATCTGAATGAATAAATCAGTTATTGCTAAGAAAGAAAGACACCTGTTAGATAGATCCATACCTAATGGTACGTTCAAATGTGGACATTGTAAAGCGTGTCCCTTCATTAACAAAAGCATGTCATTTACGAGCGTATCTACTGGTCGTTCCTATGAGAAACGGGAGTTCATCAATTGCAAATCTAAAGGCGTTATTTACATGGCTACCTGCACCTGCCCAAAAAATTATGTTGGGAAGACTATTAGGGAACTAAGAAGGAGAATACTTGATCATATTGGGAATATTAATAGATGTGAAGATCAACCTATCAGTAGACATGTCTGGGAAGCCCATGGTGGTGATCCGAGTCATATCTCCTTTCAAGGCATTGAACTTGTTAAATCCAATATACGGGGGGGGTGATTTGGATCGTCGAATCCTTCAAAAAGAAGCCCAATGGACATTCCGATTGAAATCAGTGAAACCATTGGGTCTTAATGAGGTGATTTCGTTTACATCTTTTATCTGAAATTGTACGAGCTATCTTTACCCCCTCTAATCGAAATTCTATATTTATATTAATTTTTTTTTTCCCTTATTAATATTCCTAGTCCCGCTGTAGTATATCCCTAATATATAAAAGAGGTGGAAAATGAAAGATAAGGCGACCTGTTGTATATGGTTTGTCTTGTCTTTGTACGTATCCTAGCCAGATTTGTTTTTTATATCTTCCATATGAGTTTTCTATTTGTTTTGTTATCTTTTGTCATTACTATTTTGTTTATACTCCGCTAATTGTAGTATGGTTGCATAAGTATATATGTTTTGAAACTGTTTTGATCCATTCAATCTATATTGTTGAATTATGCTAGTAGAGCATTATCTGATGTAATTCTGAAACCGCTGTATATCTTTAGCGATTTCATCGGCACTATGATCTTAGTGTCGTTGCATTTAGAGTAATGTTTCATTTTTTAAACCTCAATCTTTGCTATTTTAGCAATAACTGATTTATTCATTCAGATTCAGCTGATCATCTATAGGAGGTTCATCGCCGCTATGTATGTAGCGTTGATGTTCCCATGGTAACGATCCCGTTCTTTTACACCAATGAGAAGAGGTGGGTGTGGTACCTCTGACACACCCACTGAAATGACGAGCGGGATTGGTCAGGGGTACACAGGCTCTATCCTTTATATAGATCACTGTGCAGTGAGGTATCCAAGGCTTAACATTGAAAGTACCGGCGCCTACCATCTGGGCGTCGGGAACTGTGGTTTTTACCGCATTTTCTGTGACTATCTACACATTTTTTTCTCCATGAAATTTATAAACTCCCCTGATGAACCTGGTATTAGAATTATCTACTAGGGGAAACATGTTGGGAAGGGAAAGAGGAGATTCATATGTTCCATTATAAGAGAGGGACTTGATCAGGCATTTGGTTTATCATGCTCCTTATGGGGCTCATGGTCTCTTTGCCCTCTGAGTATAGTCTATATAGAGTTTGGGTGTGGTGTTTTGAGCTTCATGTTGTTGATTTGAAACTCCACTACACTAATATATTATATATACCTTATCTAGTATTTATAAGTTAAGGATACTTTGAATGCTTTAGTGAAGTTGTCTGCAGTTTCTTATCAATCTGCGGTGTTTTCACTATTTTACCGCAAAGATATAGTATTCTATTGCGGCTGGTTTACCTATACTCCAATATTTATATAATAAGGGGGCTTGAAAGAATACTGTATCTACGTTTTCCCCTTATTTGGGATAGGTTTATCTAAAAGGATCACTTAGAATAATTATGGGTGACATCTTTTTTGGATGTCTGTGCTTTTAATTTTTTCTAATAAAAGTTTAGTTTTATTTATTATTTCATTTCCATATTTTTGCCATTTTCTCTTTAATTGGTTTTCTGGTCACATTGTTGATGGGATCTTTTTGAGCTTTAAAAAAATTATTTTATATTTCTTATAAGAGCCTAGCATAGCCTACATACATACTAGGAAATAATATAATGTAAGCATTGCACATGATCACAATTTTCACACTGTGCTATGTGATTGCTTTTAGAAGATATATGGGCATGGGGGTCTATTATGAATTTGTTAATTCGTAAATTTTATTTGGGGATGTCAAAGTGTTAACATTGTTCTGGCAGTGAAGGAGGGATATATATATATATATATATATATATATATATATATATATATATATATATTTTTTTTTTTTAATTTAGAAAAAGGGCCAGAATATGTTTCATATACACATCTATCTAAATAAGCATTACCAACCTCATTGCTCTTCACTTTCTGCTCCCTGTCTTGACACACAGGAAATGCCCAGTCAATCGGCGAGTCATTGCTATGGTCACTGATTGGCCAAGCAGGGATTTATAGCTATGGCACCTGGGTATGACAATTACCATCCAATACCTGATACCTTTAAATCTGGAAATTAGTTTGGTCATTTGAAAAAAAAAAAAAAAAAGACTAAGCTATCAGTGAAAGTATTGAGTATTAGTAGGCAAAAAAGGGAAAAAAAATTTTCACAAAAGGACAACCCTAGCCTGGTTTCAGAGTGGGCTTAGGGTAGAACGTGTAGCCAGCAGCTCAAAATCAGACTGTTCCTATAGTCATGAGGGAAGTCTTGGGCAATGTATAGTCGCATAATACAGTGTGGATGGCTTGAAGATATTCAGGTACCACCAGGATCTCTTTACTATCCTTAAAGAGGTTAACCAACTTCCAAAATCAGCTGCAAATACATCCACAGCAGTGCTACTCACTGTTCCTTTGTGCATTCGTTGCCTGCCTTTATTTTACTTACTGCTCTTTGTATGACTGTTATTTACATGCAGTGAATCTGGAAAAACTACATTTCCCATAATTCATCTTCCTGTTCTCACTGTCTGTGTACCCCTCCCTTCTCCACTCTCTGGAATCAAATCACAAGACAGTCACTGCCTGTGTGCAAACTCCCTCCCTGAGTTCTGTGTTGTGCCACATTTCTTCTTTAGTCTGCTCTCCACTATATATCTGACTTCCCCCAATAAAAATCAAAGACGAAAGCCTTGTGTAAAAGCCTTCAAACATGGTGAAAATGCATGATAAATCTTGCGCACACAATATAGAACTTAAAAAGGATGCACAATTTGGAGAAAACAGTCACAAGAAGCTTGATAAATGACCCCCAAAGTATACAAGAAAGTTTCATCATTTATATACAATGACCTAGCTTTATTTATTACATTTATCACTTTGGAAAACCCTATAATAAAATTTGATATATCAAAAGATCACATTGGGAAGGCTAAGACACTAACTAATGTCCTGAACAAGTGTCTGCATTTTGGGAAGACCTATATATAAATCACTGCAACATTCGATGTCAATATGAGTGGCGTCATGCAGCAAGGAGGTCACGTGCTGCTGTGTTTCGTATGCTGACTGAACTGCTCACAGGGAGTGGTAGTGAGCTTGTAAACGAAATGTCACAGCTGTGGTCAATGACCTGAAAATAAATCAGATAAACTGTGCTGGAGTTAAACAGGATATATATTAGGAAATGCTTTGTGTTCATGTATCCTGTTATTTGGCCCATATTTTTAGATAACCCATTTAAGTCTACCAGAATTAACTATTTTTGCATTGTGAGAATAAAATACGAATATTGGGCCTTAGGTTGCTTCTCAAGCTTTACTGAAGTTACAAAATTCTATTTGTATGTTAACAAACTGAACCTGAAAACAATGGCAAAACTGAGTTAATCTTAGCGCATAGTTAAAGGGGTTTTCTCATTTCCTTGTTTCAGCAGTTTTGCTTGCTGTCTCTTCTTTTCACTTCCTTTTGTATTCTTCAGCAAGCTGGTTGGTGGGCTTTGACTGTTTGATGAACGGGACACTATGAAGTATCTCAATAAATATAGACTTTGCTTTTACCATGAGAGATGATTTATTATGATTACAAGAAATCTAATATAACTGCAGATAAAATAATATACACAGTAAATGTGTATTACGTTACACAGGTTTGTATAGAACACTTACAATGCTTCGGGACTCAGAGTTATCTTTGTGTATAAAAAGAGAGATAACAGACACAGCACCAAAGCCTTTATCAGCAAACTGCAATTAGCTTACCTGATTGTCCTTCAAGATGCAAAGGACCAAATCCCATCAAATAGTAGGTGATTAGGTATTCAGCGCTTACCCAAATGTGTTCAGACAAATCTTCTTTATTAAATGCCTGAAAATACAACGCGTTTCAAGGCTTTATGGCCTCTTTTTCAAGTGTAAAAATGGACATCAACATAACATACATTAGCTCATCTTTAAATAGGCATTGGCAGAAAGCTGGGGAACACCTAATGGGTGTGTCCCTGCATCTGTCAATGATGTGGACAGAATACATAGCAGAGATTCTTAAAAATATGCACTAATGATGTACTAACCTTTAGAGAGGCATGTGAATTCATGTGTTAGAATGGCCCAGTCAAAGTCCAGACCTAAATCCCATTGAGCATCTGTGGCAAGACATGAAAATTACTGTTCACAGACGCTCTCCATTCAATCTGGCTGAGCTTGAGCTATTTTGCAAAGAAGAATGGACAAAAATCTCAGTCTCTAGATGTGCAAAGCTGCTAGAGACAGACCCCAAAAGACTTGCAGCTGTAAGGTGGCTCTACAAAGTATTGATATAGGGGGGCTGAATACTTTTGCACATCACACTATTCAGATTTTTATTTAATTAAAATTTTGAAAACCATGTATCATTTTTGTTCCACTTCACAATTATCTGCGACTTTGTGTTGGTCTATCACTTAACATCTCAATAAAATCCATTTAAGTTTATGGATGTAAGGTGACAAAATGTGAAAAAGTTCAAGGGGTATGAATACTTTTGCAAGGCACTGTATAAGCTGTATTCTCCTTCTTTCCTGCTTTCTAAAACACATTTCTAGAACTAAATTAATCATCTCTCCTGATTGTCCTAGCCTCATTTGTGATTTGCTCTCTCCTGTACAGTAGGGGATGTGCTTAATTTCTGTGGTTTCCTGAATTAATATATAGTGAATTGAGATGCAAACTCCATATACAGGTTTCCTACATTTCATCAGAACTGCATCTTTTGTACAGGCATTGCTACCCTGAAGATACCATTCCATACCAGATACTTTACCCCCCTTCCATACCAGGCACATTTTCAGGTTTTTTGTATGTGCGGTTTTGAGGGCTGTAACATTTTTATCATTTGCGTTATTCAATTAATTTCTGCGTCCTTTTTCGGTGACACATAGGGCTTTATTTTTATGTTGTTTTTATTTTTCCATGTGTTTTCATTTTTTTTTATATCTGGGAAAATATAAACAAAAGAGGAGGGAAAACTTGTTCGTTTTTCACTTTTCATTTTTTTTTTAATTTAATAACACAAAGTGCTACTAAAAAAACTTTATAAAATAGTTTTTCCTCTCCGTTACGGTAATTTTTATTTTTTATGGTGTCGTTGGGGTTGGGGCTATAACCTGTAATAAGGGCATATTATTGGCGTATTATTTTATTTATTTTTTTTATTATTTTATTTACATTTTTTTTTACTTTTCTATTAATTTATTTTTTATATTTTTTTTTACATTGTGTCCCCATAAGGTCATAATAGACCTTTGGGGAGATCTGATCACTGTTTTTTTAGTTGGGGAGGCTGATTTCCCTTGTAACTGGGCCTGGTACACTTAGCCCCAGTTGCAGGAGGAATGCAGCCTCCTGCACGTTACTTACACAACACTATAGAGCTGATCTGGGTCCTGTAGGACCCAGCAGCTCTTGCAGACGATGCACCCGGCGGATCACGTGACCGCCGGGTCAGAGGGCGGCCGCAAGATAACGGCGCCCATAGCGCTGTATAGTGCTCATTGAGTGCTGTATACACAGCGATCGGGAAGGCAGGGAAGGTAATAAACCTTCCGTCTTCTCTCTGGGAGCTCCGGCTGAAGTTACAGCTGGCTCCCCGTTTCAGTAGCTGCACAATCTCGTGCAGCTGCTAATTTCTGCTTGGACGTACCGCTACGTCCTTGCAGAACTAGACAACCACCACTTGGACGTATATACTCTATGGGCGGTACAGAAGTGGTTGGTTAAACAGAGAAAATTCATTTTTTGTAAGTTCTCAAAAGTCCTAAAAGAATGATCCTGAAGTATATGAGTTATATAGTGATCCCTCACTGTGCAGTCTAAAAAGTTTCTTGATGTTCTGATTCTGGTACAGTGGTCTAATAAAAAAACAAAAACCCTGACCCTTGTAAGCCCAGGGATATCCACTATGCACCATGTATCAACTTTAAAATAGAAAGGGAGATCTTGAAAAAACCTTCGCTCAAGAGCACATAATGGATCCAAACCTTAATGCTTAAGTGAATTCCTTTATTCCCCACACACAACAGAAACTACAATGTTTGGGGCTATTAGATTAGAGCCCTTTATCAGGATGAAGTGGTGCAATTAGGAGACCATCTAACATATAAAAGCCTCAGAACATTGCAATTTTTGTTATGGTGCACTTCCAGCTAGAACAAGGAAATTTACTGAAGTATGAGGATTTTAATTGCTGCCTTTTATTAGTGGCTTCTGTTGCTATCACCTGAGAGGTCTACAAGGATATGAACCCACATACACCCTTTAAGGATTAGTGCTAGTGTCCCCTGGCATAAAGAACAGTGATATATACTACTACATCCTGCAACAGATTTATGTGACAAAACAGGGTCATTGGAGCAAAACCTATTAATTTAAAGGCAGGCAAAATACTTATATTTTCTACCTGGCCTTCACTTGAGCCAGCTCAGGTTAATGTTGCACATTCATTCCGAGTAAGCTGACATATTACCTTCATGCAGTGTCGTGTACTAGTGACCATGATGTCTGATGCTACTAAATTAACATCATACATTGCAAAGTTAGTGAGAAGGCAGTAAAGCGAAAATCTATGGTTATCTTATCTGAAGTCTCTAAGATACAAGTTAAAAAGTAAGTTCTTATTTATAATCAGGTTCTAACTATTTTAAAATATACTATATAATATGTATTACTGATGTGATACTGTTTATATAAATGTAAAGGGGTATTTTGGCGTTTAACACCTTAAAATATATATATATATATATATATATATATATATATATATATATATATGTGTGTGTTATGTATGATCCCATCTAATGCCATCCACACACTGCAGAAAAAAAAACTGCAGCGGAAATGCTGCTATTTCAAAAATGCTTGCTTGCTTGGAAATTGCATCATGTCAATTATACCTACAGAAATGCTGGCGTTTTCCGTATAAGTATAATAGGGACAGAAAATTTGCAGAGGAAAACTCTGTGGACTTTCTGTGAAAAGCATTTTGTGAAAGCATTGCGTAAAACTCCGACGCATTTCCACCGCAGTTTTTTGCGCAGCGATTTCTGGCAGCTGCTCGCTAGGTGGGGCATTAGCCTAAAGTAGCTTCCTACTGTCTATTAGCTTGTATATAAATTCAATTTCATGACTAACAATTGCTAATACATTGATAGAAAAATATGAGGGTGGTGTTGTATGATAAGATATGGCATAATGAAGGGTTGGGGTCTCACCTGGGGTAAGAATTAATAATTTTTGAGAAATACTCATATTGCATCCATATTTTTATAGAAACACCACATTTAAAGTTTTGTCAAGAACTTTATTCCAATAAATAAATATATTAGAATTAAAATGGTCATCAGAAAAAACCAATAGAAACATTTCTGCTAATACAACATTATTAAAAACAACTGCAAACATTCCATACAGATAAATAAAAGTGTGCATAGTAATTTACCAAGAAGAAAATGTGGTGTTATTTGTTCATTTGGGGATAAAAATAATTTGTGTATAAAGTTGGTATTTCCGCTCCTACCCAGAATATGTTAATAGGGCCAGATAAATCTGAAAATAGACACAACTTAAGGCCCTTTTACATGTGCCCACCAGATGAGCAATAAGTAGAAAAGAGCATTTCAAGGTAAGTCATTGCTATTGTATGGGCCTGAACTAATCGCTATTCCTTATACAGCATAAAGCCCTGTTTACACTGGCACCAATTATCCCTATAATTAGACTAATATTGGGGTCATGTAAAAGGACCTTTAGGCTCTGTTCATACTTGTACTAGTTCTTTTCCATACTGTGCTATTATATCACGTAAAAAGTAAAATTCATCTGACAGATGTCAGTAGATTACACATATAGTGTGATCCATGCTGTATTACCATATTATGAGAGTTTTGCCCACTGCACATCAGATCAGTCTATAACATCAGGTGTAAATATAACATTTCTTACAGACAATGAGCAAGCATGGAATGCAGAGGTCCAGTATTTGTTCTTTGTGTTTTCATTTATGGGCTTTCGGAATTCAGCTAATGTGTGAGAATCATTTATAGTACAGTGTGTAACTGCGAATCTGTGTAAGATAAATAATGTAATGTACAGTGCCTTGTAAAAGTATTCATACCCCATGAACTTTTTCACATTTTCTCACCTTACAACCACAAACTTAAATGTATTTTGTTGAGATTTTAAGTGATAGACCAACACAAAGTAGCAGATAATTGTGAAGTGGAACAAAAATGATACATGATTTTCAAAATTTTAATCAAACAAAAATCTGAAAAGTGTGACGTGCAAAAGTATTCAGCCCCCTGTACTCTGATACCCCTAAATAAAATCTAGTGCAATCAATTGCCTTCAGAAGTCACTTAATTAGTCAATAGAGTCCAGCTGTGTGTAATTTAGTCTCAGTATAAATACACCTGTTCTGTGAAGGCCTCAGTGGTTTGTTAGAGAACACTAGTGAACAAACAGCATCATGAAGACCAATGAACTCACCAGACAGGTCAGAGATAAAGTTGTGGAGAAGTTTAAAGCAGGGTTAGATTATAAAAACATATCCCAAGCTTTGAGCATCCCAAGAAGTACTGTTCAATCCATCAACCAAAAATGGAAAAAGTATTCTACAACTGCAAACCTACCAAGACATGACCGTCCACCTAAACTGACAAATCAAGTAAAGGAGAACACTGGTCAGAGAAGCAGCCAAGAGGCCCATGGTCACTCTGGAGGAGCTGCAGAAATCCACAGCTCAGGTGGGAGAATCTGTGCACAGGACAACTATAAGTCATGCACTCTACAAATCTGGCCTTTATGGAAGAGTGGCAAGAAGAAATCCATTGTTGAAAGAAAGACATAAGAAGTGCCGTTTGCAGTATGCGTATGCCACAAGCCATATAGGGGACACAGCAAACATGTGGAAGAAGGTGCTCAGGTCAGATGAGACCCAAGTTGAACTTTCTGGCCTAAATGCAAAGGGCTATGTGTGGCGGAAAAGTAACACTGCTCATCACCCTGAGCACATCATCCCCACTGTGAAACATGGTGGTGGCAGCATCATGCTAAGGGGAGGCTTTTCTTCAGTAGGGACAGGGAAGCTGCTCAGAGTTGATGGGAAGATGGATGTAGCTAAATACAGGGAAATCCTGGAAGAAAAACTGTTGGAGGCTGCAATAGACTTGAGACTGGGAAGGAGATTCACCTTCCAGCAAGACAATGATCCTAAACATACAGCCAGAGCTACAGTGGAATGGTTTAGATCAAAGAATATGCATGTGTTAGAATGGCCCAGTCAAAATCCAGACCTAAATCCCATTGAGCATCTGTGGCAAGACATGAAAATTGTTGTTCACAGACTCTCTCCATCCAATCTGGCTAAGCTTGAGCTATTCTGCAATGAAGAATGGGCAAAAATCTCAGTTTCTAGATGTGCAAATCTGGTAGAGACATACCCCAAAAGACTTGCAGCTGTAATTTCAGCAAAAGGTGGCTCTACAAAGTATTAATAAAGGGGGGCTGAATACTTTTGCATGTTACACTTTTCAGGTTTTTATTTGATTAAAATTTTGAAAACCATGTATCATTTTCCTTCCACTTCACAATTATCTGCTACTTTGTGTTGGTCTAGCACTTAAAATCTCAAGAAAATACATTTAAGTTTGTGGTTGTAAGGTGACAAAATGTGAAAAAGTTCAAGGGGTATGAATACTTTTGCAAGGCACTGTATATGCAAAGCTTAAAAGGGTTTTCCAGCCATTAAACATATTTCATACCGATGACCATCTGCAGGATCCAACATCCAGTCCCCACACAGATCAGCTGCTCTGGCAGTCTCCAGGTGCTCGAAGCTTCTGCAGAGGACGGGAAGTCCATGCAGTCTGCTCGTATTTAAAGAGGACCTTTGACATCCTCATAGATATTTGGTATTATATACTGCTAGAAAGCCAACAGTGCGCTGAATTCAGATCACTGATAGCTTTCACAGCATGCATCTCGGTGCTGGAGATACTGGTGCTGTTAATTTCTGCACCGATATCTCCCCACTGTCACAAGGGAGGGCCTTACAACCTAGCGTCATCACTGGACAGTGAGGAACGCCCCCCCGACAGTATCCTTCCATAGTCTTATACTATCAGAGGGGGCATCCCTCACTGTCCAGCAATGACACTATGCTGTGAGGCCCACCCTTCTGACAGTGGAGAGATATCAGTGCCGAAACTAACAGCACTGATATTTCCAGCACTGGGACGCATACCGGGAAAGCCGACAGTGCGCTGAATTCAGTGTACTGTCAGCTTTCTAGTGGTATCCAAAACCACACATCTATGAGGACGTGAAAGGTACTCTTTAACTAATACGAGCAGACCAGCAGCCACATTCACTGTATAGTGATGGTTAAGGAGAACTACAGCTCCGCTCCTATTACTTGATCAGCTTCCAGCACCTGGAGACTGCCAGAGCAGCTGATCTGTGTGGGGACAGGGTGTTGGACACCCAGAGAAAAGATCCTGTGGATGGTCATCAGTATGAAATATACATTAGAGGCTGGAAAACCCCTGTAAGCTAATGTACATTAGATCAAAATGTAAACTGTAAAAAAAAATTTTTTTTTTTTTTAGAAAATGGTCAACTAAACATCCTTGAAGATACAATGCACAGTTGGTGAAGCTGCTTAATACATAGGATTTTGGGCAAGAATTCAGTATAACTTGTCATTTATTCATCACTGCAGGCTTAGAGTCCAGTGGGTGGAGTGACCCTATAAATAACAGCCTGTGCATACACTAATAGGACTCCTTGGACTCCTAAGTCCGTGCTAGTAGGGATTTTAATCAGTAAATAAGTTCTCACAGCTCCTCCAGTTCTATAAGATACTGCCATATTCTTCAACGTGACAAGTTCCCTTTCATTGGTAAGTGGGATACTGTATCAAATCAAAAATGTAACCGTATACACTGTTTAATATTGTTACAGTCTAACTTTTTCATTTTTTGTTCAGTGATGACCCTCTTTTATTTACCAAGTATAAGTATATGACAGATCACTTAAGACACACAGAAAAGTCTGCAGATTTACCAAATTACACACCATGAGCTATCATTTATAATGGCTGCTCATCATCTCCTAAGCAGAGTGCAGCCATCCAGCTCAGTCTAGTGAGCATAGTCTGCAGATACACTGTATTTTACTTGTACTTTGACATTTGCAAAGAATAAAGCAATGCCTTCTAATACTGAATGACAAGTTCTGTTGAATCTTGTTATGAAGCTGAATTTTGAGTCTTTGTCTATTTTCCTTAATCTGTTTTTGCTGTGATTTTCTTCAATCATATTCAGACATTTTCTTTAGTTTTCTCATGGATTACACATTTCTCTTCCTATTGTCCTCTATCAAAATCTAAACATCTGCTTGAATCAACCAAAAAAGGTCTTATTCTTAAAGGTCCATTCCATGATATAACCTTATATACACTATTTGCTGCTATTTCACCATAAGCTCTTTCCATTGTCATTTGCCCTCTGTTATTCTTAAAGGGATGGCCAATATACCGTATTTTCAAAACAGGCTTAGCATGCTGTAAAAAAGTACCTCACCAATCCCTTGCTACTTCTGTTCTGCTGGATCACAGAGTTTCATCCAGGTCTCTGCTTTGTGTTGCCCAATAAACTGAATATGGTCCAGTCACTGGCCCCAGCAATGATCAGTCTCAGCCAGGGATTGCCTGAACAGCATTTCCTGTTTGCTGACAAGTACCAGAAAGCAGAGTATAGCCAGACAACCCAATTAAGGCTGTTTTTTTTGTTTGTTTTTTTTGGGGTGGGGGGATTTGTGCTATTTGTTTCTATGAAGAAATTAAAAGTGGAAGTGAAAAACATAAGGTAAATTGCATAAAATGCTACAAAAAAATAAAAATAAATAAATAGACACTATGTCCTTTTCATAAATAGATTTATCCGAAAATCTGGCTATCAATATAACATAAGTTTCATGTTATTAGTTGCCCCCAAATATGCTGGTAGAGGTGCCGCACGAATTGTGTGGATTTTCTTCTGTATATTCTTTTTTTTTAAATTAAATTCCAGTTCCATGATGAATTATTGGATTTCTTCTTATGTGTCAAGTAAATTCAACCACTGAAACCTCAATGTACTTGCTATGTAGCAAGCAAAAAATAGTAGAGTAAAGGATAAGCAGGCTATATACTCAGACTGCACAGGTACACCTGAAGATGACACCATCTATACAGGCCCTAGATGTACAAATTCAGGGGGATTGTGGGAGAACAGACATTATGAATAAAAATTAGATTAATAGCAAATAAAATCACCATTTCACTGGAGCATAATCATATAGAATGACATAGATGGAACTAGAACATGCCCTGAATGCATGAAACCTAGAATTACAGACACAATTCCACACCCTTATTGAGCAAAAGACACCGCAGCTTTCACTTAAAATCCTGATATACTGTAATATAAAGGTAAAACTAAAAGTAAAAGCATAAGGAAGAAAACTCAACAAAAGTTTAAAACTAACTCAATACTATTCTAAAAATGTTTCTTGTTTTTGACATGTTTGTCACCAGTTATTGTCGACTTTTCAGTCTTCTTTTATGATTTATACTTGAAAAAAACAGACTTCAAGACATGATGGAAGATTGTGATCTAACCATAACATGTGCTGTGGAGTATGACTCTATATAGAAATACTCTTAATAGTGCACATGCATTGGAAATTGAAAAACAGCAGATACTAGTTGTATCTAAGGCTGGGTTCACCCCAGCGCTTAAACTCTATTCGGGGTTTCTGTCCTCAAACCCGTTTTAAAAATGCATGCAGCGCTTTTCTCTCCGCATTTTTCGCCACTTTTGGGCGGAAACTGGACTGACCCCATTATGGAGTCATTTGAGTTTCCGTGGGAAACCGCTTTTTTAAGTGGATTAGGTTTCTTATCGGGGGTCCCCAAGCGGACCCCCCAAACAGAAACCCGAGCGCAGGTGTGAACCTAGCGTAAATGTACCGGGCCAAGTATATTCAATATCTACATTGATCTTTCCTTGTAAGGCTGCGGAAAAGCTGCTTTTTTTGTTGCAGATTTTGCTGCAGTATTTCCCATTCCTATTCAAGCCATCCTTGGCTTTGGCTAAAAAAAAAAGCAGAAAAATCTGAAACAGAAAAAGGAGTTTTTCTGCAATGTAGGCCTCAGCCTGAAGGTCAACTGAAACTTAGGCTGCAACTCTTTCTGTTACTGTTTTCTTCAAAATGACCTTCAAAAATGTATATAATATTTCTAAAAAAACTGGAGCAGATATACCAATGAGCCCATGCCAAAATTCAGGCATAATTTGCATAAAAAAGGGTGTACATTCCTTACATTAACTTAACCCATGAGTACTTCAAATTGTATTATTTGTATGCAGTTCACTGAAGTACAGTATAATAGATGATCCCTCGTCTGAGTTGACTCCTTTGCTTTTCCCATCATCATAGTTCACATTTGTTCTGTTAACATAGGATGTAAAGGCATCAAGTAAGAGTTGTAGCTGTAATTTTCCATAGCTCCTATTAAACAGAAAAATGATTCAATCAGAAAAATAAAGAAATCTACAACATTTCAGGTAGCAAAGTACTTTATACAGTATTTCTACGCACATATCATACTGATATAATTAGAACATTTTGCTTTATTGGGGATAAACTATATATCTGTATATATAACTATTATTGTAATATTTCTGTTTTAGGATATTAAACAGTATACGACACCTGTACATGGATTAAACAAGTGTTAAAGGGTTAAAATGCACTTTACCTACAGTGTAAGAAACCTGATGTGGAAAACTGATGCCCACACTATGTTCCAGGGAACAACCTGTCCAGGGTAAAGCATTCCAGAGCACCGATGCAGCACAAGAAAAGGGGAGTGGGATGTTCAGATAACAGAGGATACAAGACATTAGCAGAACGTAGAGGACGGTTATAGTGGTAGACAGTGACGAGATATGAGATGTAGGGAGATGCAGAGTTATGGATGGATTTATGGCTCAGTGTGATCATTTCATATTGTATTCTGTGATGGCTGGGCAACCAGTGCAGCGACTTAAACAAGGTAGATGCATCTGTGTACCGATTTGACAGAAAGATGAGTCTGGTGGCTGCATTTACGACACATTGTAGAGGAAAGACATTAGTAAGATTAAGACCAATTAGAAGAGAATTTCAATAGTGAAGATCAGAGAGAATCAGAGCAACAACGAAGGTTTTTGATGTTTCCACAGTGAGAAAAGGAGGAATTCTAAAGATGTTTTTGAGGTGCAGGTGGCAAGAGAGTACAAGTGTCTGAATATGTGGGGTGAAGGTGAGATTCCAGTCAAATACACCCCTGAGACAGTGGGCATACTGTCTCGGTTTTATAGTAAGACCACAGACAGAAATGGAGATATCAGGGTTAGGTCGGTTAGAAGATGGAAGGAATGCAAGAAGTTCAGTTTTTGAAAGATTCAGTTTCAGATAAAGAGAAGACATGATGTTAGAGACAGCAGAGAGACATTCACTGGCGTTCTATAGTAGTGCAGGGGTGATGTCACGGGATGAGGTATATAGCTAGGTGTCATCAACACAAAGATGCAATTAAAAGCCAAATCTGATGATGGTTTGTCCAATAGGGGCTGTGTAGAGGTGCGCCCCTGCTTGAATTCTATTAAAAGGTCTTGGAAGGAATTTATTAAGACTGGCGTTTGTTATGTCAGTCTTAATCTATTCCCCACTGCTGTTAGATGTGCCAAAAGGGCACTAAACCACAACAATTCCCACATACACAATTCCCCATAGATGGAAGCTAATGATATATATCTTATAGTTACAGTTTTGCCACTAGGGTAGATTCATCTCCAATTCCCACCTGTGTATTATACTTTTTTTGTTCTCTAGTGATTGTCAGTAATAAAATGTTTATATTAATTAATGTATTTCATTAAAACTGTGAGAATATGCTATAAAGCTTAAAATCAGCGCAGAAGTGGCATTTCTGTGAGCACCATATTAAGTCAACTATTGAGTGCTAAACACCTCTATATATGCTCTGTATAATGTATTATTGTGAAAGTGAAATTCCACCTTAACCCCAGAACCCCCTAAGACACCGACTCTCAGAAAAACATGCTAGAGGGGCTATGACCCATTGTATTTTAAAGTTGCAGTCAGCCTAGAGCAGTGATGACGAATCTTTTAGAGACCAAGTGCCCAAACAGAAACCCAAAACCTACTAATTTATCGCAAAATGCCAACACGGCAATGTAACCTTAATACTGAGGTTTTATTTTAGGAAAAACAACTCATACATTAACATCTTATTGTCTTAAAAGAAAAACATAATAAGGCCCCATTCACACGACCATAGCCATGCTTGCAGGCTGTATTTGCAGGTCCGTAAATGCAGTCCGTATAATGACATGTCCTATTATTTTTTTTTTTTTTGTGGTTTCAGGCCATAAACAGGATGTGTGCACAGACCTGCAAAATACAGCCTTGTGAATGGAGCATTACATAGTTTTCAATGATACAAACCTCAGTGTCCTCCACATACTACGATCTGATCCTCAGTGGCCCCCACATAGTACAATTTGTTCCACAGTGGCCCCCAAGCAGTATAATATGCTCCACAGTGGCCCCCACACAGTACAATCCGTTCCACAATTGCCCCCACACAGTATAATATGCACCACAATGGCGCACACAGTATATAATGCTCCCAAGAGCCCCCCTCAAGATGCTTCATGTGAACCCCCATGAAATTTGTTTTGTCATCCAGTTCGTTTTGGTGCTATTATTATACTCTGTTGTCTCCTCAGAGTATAATAAGGGAAGGCCCAGGGAGGTGAGCAAAAATAACACTTATACTGACCTAGCCTCACTTCTCTTGGGCATCCTCTTTCCGGCACTCTCCAGCATCCTCTTCGATCCTCTTCTCCCTGTGACTGAGGCAATGGGCTCCAGAGGTCACATGAGGTGCATTTACGTCAGCACGCCCCATATGACCCCTGAGCCTCAGCCACAAGCCTCAGCAGTCACATGGGACGCATGACCTCAAAGCCATGAAGAGGAAGATGGGAACCATTGAAAGTCCTGGAGAGGTGAGTATAAGTGTTTGCTTTTTTTAATCACCTCCCCTGGGCAGGCCACTCCACTAGGCAGGTAAGGGGCCCGGCGGCATTTACAGACTTCACATAACACCGGGCCCCTTTCCATTAATGATATGTATAGCATTCAAGGAACCAGGCCTTCTCCGACCGCTATTTTAGTGCTGCGGGGCCCCGGCCATCTCCAGCTGGCCACAGGCCCCATACCCTTCCGGGCCTGGTCGCAGGGTGACGGCGTGCATTTTGAGGCTTCTGAGTGCCCCCTCTGGCACGTGTGCCATAAGTTTTCCACCACAAGCCTAAAGTGTCCAAGAAGTGCAGATGCCCCTGCATAGTCATGAGTGTGTGCATGGTAGAGAATTTGATGTCTGATATAGTACTCATAGTTAGACAACTTCTGGACCGATTGTGTGATTTATATCCTATTTTTACAGTTTCAATTAAATAAATTTAAAAAAAAAAAAGTTATATTAAATCATTAAATCACTAGAAAATCTAAACCAGCAAGTGGCCATTATTTGCACCAGTTTTGTGGCTGAAATAGTGTTTGGATCTGTTGGCCGTCAAACCACCATTTTGTTAAAAGTGGCATGAGCAGTGAGAAAAGAGTAAAAAGTCATAATTTTTGGCGCAAATACGTCTGATAGATACAATGTATGATAAAAGCTGCAATTTTTGGTGCACAAACTAGCATAAGATATATGATAAATCTGTCACACTTTTTTTTTTTTTACATACCTTACTATAGACCATAACAGCTGACATGACAACATAAAAGTAAAATCAAGATAGATATGACCATATTAAAAATGTATATAAATATAATTATGAATGATTATTAATAATTACATAAATGATGAATAATTATTATATAATAAATGTATATACAGTGGGGAAAAAAGTATTTAGTCAGCCACCAATTGTGCAAGTTCTCCCACTTAAAAATATGTAATTGTCATCATAGGTAGACTTCAACTATGAGAGACAAAATGAGAAAACAAATCCAGAAAATCACAGTCTGATTTTTTAAGAATTTTTTTGGAAATTATGGTGGAAAATAAGTATTTGGTCACCTACAAAGAAGCAAGATTTCTGGCTCTCACAGACCTGTAACTTCTTCTTTAAGAGGCTCTTCTGTACTCCACTCATTACCTGTTTGACATTATCAGTATAAAAGACACCTGTCCACAACCTCAAACAGTCACACTCCAAACTCCACTATAGTGAAGACCAAAGAGCTGTGGAAGGACACCAGAAACAAAATTGTAGACCTGCACCAGGCTGGGAAGACTGAATCTGCAATAGGCAAGCAGCTTGGTGTGAAGAAATCAACTGTGGGAGCAATAATTAGAAAATGGAAGACATACAAGACCACTGATAATCTCCCTCAATCAGGGGCTCCACGCAAGATCCCACACGGGGGGACCTAGTGAATGACCTGCAAAAAGCTGGGACTAACGTAACAAAGGCTACCATCAGTAACACACCACGCCGTCAGGGACTCAGATCCTGCAGTGCCAGACGTGTCCCCCTGCTTAAGCCAGTACATATCCGGGCCCGTCTGAAGTTTGCTAGAAAGCATTTGGATGTTCCAGAAGAGTATTGTGAGAATGTCATATGGTCAGATGAAACCAAAGTAGAACTGTTTGGTAGAAACACAACTCGTCGTGTTTGGAGGAGAGTGAATGCTGAGTTGCATCCAAAGAACACCATACCTACTGTGAAACATGGGGGTGGCAACATCATGCTTTGGGGCTGTTTCTCTGCAAAGGGACAAGGACGACTGATCCGTGTACATGAAAGAATGAATGGGGCCATGTATCGTGAGATTTTGAGTGCAAACCTCCTTCCATCAGCAAGGCCATTGAAGATGAAACGTGGCTAGGTTTTTCAGCATGACAATAATCCCAAGCACACCACCAGGGCAATGAAGGAGTGGCTTCGTAAGAAGCATTTCAAGGTCCTGGAGTGACCTAGCCACTCTCCAGATCTCAACCCCATAGAAAACCTTTGGAGGGAGTTGAAAGTCCGTGTTGCCCAGCGACAGCCCCAAAACATCACTGCTCTAGAAGAGATCTGCATGGAGGAATGGGCCAACATACCAGCAACAGTGTGTGCCAACCTTGTGAAGACTTACAGAAAACGTTTGACATCTGTCATTGCCAACAAAGGATATATAGCAAAGTATTGAGATGAACTTTTGTTATCAACCAAATACTTATTTTCCACCATAATTTGCAAATAGATTCTTAAAAAATCAGACAATGTGATTTTCTGGATTTGTTTTCTCATTTTGTCTCTCATAGTTGAGGTCTACCTATGATGACAATTACAGGCCTCTCTCATCTTTTTAAGTGGGAGAACTTGCACAATTGGTGGCTGGCTGACTACTTTTTTTCCCCCACTGTAAATACCCAAAAATACTGTACCAAAAAGAGATTCCACAGAAGCACAGTGTAACCAGGGGCGCACCGCTAATGAGGCGAAGTGAGGCAGCCGCCTCAGGCGGCACTGTCCGTCACTGTCTGGGGGGCCGCATTTTTACTATTTATTTAATGTTAACCAGCCCAGGACAGGCCGCTTTAAAAAAAACAAAGCTGCGTGATACCTGTCCTGGGCTGGTTTACGAGACGTCCGCATCACAGCGCAGGCGGCGATACAATGACGTCATCGCGCCGCCTCCGCTGAGACACAGACGTCGCAGACAAGAAGAGGCGGTGGCTCCATCATGGCATCGCAGGTGAGTCTAATTTTTTTTTTATATATAAATAGGCCGTAACCTGCTGGAGTATCCCCAGCAGATAACGGCCTATTATTTACCTACCCCGTGTCTGCTCATGGCCGCCTCCTCTTCCTCTTCTGCTATGGGACGCAGAAGGGGAAGTGGATGCCGCTGTGAGCAGACGCAGGCATCGGTAAGTGAGGCCGCGGGCCTCAAATACTACTATTATTATACTCTGGGGTCTTTTCAGACCCCAGAGTATAATAATCGGAGACCCAGGGGAGGTGAGGGAACATAAAAACATATCCTACTTACCTCTCCTGCGATCCGGTGTTACTCCGCGAAGGCTTGGAACCTCTGGTGACGTCATCAGGTCGCGTCGCCGGCCTGATCACGTGACGTGTGTGCGCAATTAAACAGGGCCGAAAGTTGCAGGGAGTGCACTGTTGTCCAGGATAGGTAAGTAACACTGATTTTTATGTTTGTCACCTCCCCTGGGTCTCCGATCATTATACTCGGAGGTCTGAAAAGACCTCAGAGCATAATAATAGTTCATGGGTGGGCCACTATGGGGCATAATACCGTGTGCAGGGGCCACTGTGGAGCATAATACTGAGTGCAGGGGCCACTATAGAGCATAATACCGTGTGCTGGGGCCACTATGGAGCATAATACCGTGTGCAGGGGACACTATGGGGCATAATACCGTGTGCAGGGGCCACTATAGAGCATAATACCGTGTGCTGGGGCCACTATGGAGCATAATACCAGTGCAGGGGCCACTATGGAGCATAATACCATGTGCAGGGGCCACTATGGAGCATAATACCGTGTGCAGGAGCCAATATGGGGCATAATACCGTGTGCAGGGGCCACTGCAGGGCATAATATTGTGTGCAGGGGCCACTATGGAGCATAATACCGTGTGTAGGGGCCGCTGTGAGGCATAATACAGTGTGCAGGGGCCACTATGGAGCATAATACCGTGTGAAGGGGCCGCTGTGAGGCATAATACAGTGTGCAGGGGCCTCTGCAGGCTGTAATACTGTGTGCATGGGCTGCTGTGGAACATTATAGTGTGTGTAAAAGGGGCACTATAAACAGGGGCTATGGCGCCTGTTTATATCATACGCTGTCTGTTTATAGTGACCGTGTGATGTAATTACAGCCTTGTCACATAGATGTGTATAGGACGAGGCTGCAGTTACATTACATGGCCGCTATGAGATGAATGACACAATGTCAACAGAGAAGCGGTCACGGCGCTTACACAGGTACCAAACAGCTGATCAGTAGGGGTCCTGGGTTTTTGAGCCCCACTGATTAGTTTATTTGACCTGGAAAACCTTTTAATTAGTTAACACCTGGGGCATTATTAAGGGGCACTATTTATGCAGGGTACACACGGACATTATTAATATAAATATGCACTTGGGGGTGTTATTCATTATGGGGGGTTATATCATATATTTTATAATTGGGGTAGCAGCAGGATGGGTGTGCAGGTGAGGACAATGTGGGTCGGATGCCTGGAAAAGTGAGGAGCCAAAGATGTCTGTGTTGCAAACTTTACAGAGACAAGTCACAGCTGGAAGAAGTGGTCATGGCGGTCCAAAGGGAAGAGAAGGGAAATGTGACCGATTAGTCAGAGACGTCACCTGTAAGTCACAAAATGTTACTGCCCTGTATTCACTTAACTGATAAAGGATAAATACCTGATTGATGGGGGTCTGTCTGCTGAGTCCCCCACTGAGCCTAAGAATTGGGTTTTTTTCCCCCACTGGGTGGGAATTCAGCCTGACCGCAGCCATATATATAGGTGTGTCACTTGGTGGATGGACGAACCCATGTGTCTCTCATTCACTTCAATGGGAGTGCCAAAGATACGCGAAGTCCAGTACTCAGCTATCTGCGGCGCTCCTATTATAGAGAATGGGGGCCACGTGGGCTCGTCCATCCACCAAGCAGAAGATGTGTGAAGTTACTTTCATTGTTAATGCCGTGTTGTTGATCTGATACTGAAGTAATGCCGTAAGAAGAATTCTTAAAAACTGTTTCATAACTTTGTGTATTGTGTATATTGTGCGACGATAACAGCGTGTGAAGCTAGTAGCATGTAAACGCAATTTTTTTTTTTTTTTTTGGGGGGGGGGCGTCTTTCTATAGTCCGCCTCAGGCAGCAAAGAGGCTAGGTTCACCACTGAGTGTAACTGTAATAATGTTCAGCCAGGATTCTCTGTAAAATATCCAAAAAAACAAACAGAAAGTAGCCCTCCAGGACTGAAAATTCATAAGGTGGATTTAATCAATTTTTTGGGTCTAGAATCTAGTAATTGGAAGTGTTTCCTGTTTTTGGATACTATATGTATACAATTTATATGTACTTTTCATGTTACCAATAACAAATTTCCCATTTGCCTGTCAGAAGCCATAATGGTGTCTAGTATTGTACCAGTGGGTATACAGCCAGTTATGTATTGTAGAGAGGAAGAGAACAAGCAATTGTAAATGTTCCAGAAATTTCCTTCATAAGCAGGTATTCAAAAAAACTTTAAAACACTTCGTTCCCTCTTTGGGATCAACTATAAATTCAGAGAAAACCTTTAAAAGTACAAAAATTATATAAGAGAGACATTTTTTATACATTGTGATACAGTAGTTGAGAAGGTTATTATGTAATTATTTTATAGTTCACAGTCAAAGTTGTTATAATTCATGATATATGACCAACTCCATACTTCATATTTTTAGTCTGACTGATGAAACTTCTTCCTCATCTGTGCAGTTTAATTCATAGTATATGACCAACACCCATCATCCTAAGTCATCTGATGTTATCTCTGTTTGTAGTTGTAACCCTTGTTTTATGGTGCTTGTAGGCCTGCAAGTCTGTTATTTTTCTGTGCATAGTTTTCTTAGCTCATGTGTTGAGTTTAATTCATTAATTTATTAGTACATTAAAGCATTTTATCCTATATAAGTAGACACCACCTCCATCTCTCTTTGTCACTCACACCCCCTCCTTGTTTTCCTAGCTAGCCCACCCACTACTAGCCCTTCCTAACTATCTCAACCTCCTCCCACTCCAGCAAACTTACCTGTCTTCCGGCCCGGATCTTCTGGACACAGGACGTCACTTCTTCTGGGCCGGCACTCCGGCATGAATGTACAGTAGTCGGCACTACGGCTCTATTGTGCAGGTGAGAAGGGATATACTATGCCCAGAAACTGCGGACTGGAAGTCAGGTAAGTATGATGGGTGGGGGTTTGAGTTAGTTAGGTGGTGTTCCGTTTTCGGAAGGGGATCTACAAGTTCCCTGTAACGCCACCGGAAAAATAGAATATGTGTCTGGGGCGGTCACATGGCCACTCCAACAATCTAGGTAAATATAGATTTTTGGAACAATGAGTAGTTTAGAAGGTAGAAGGTGGGGGGAGGTGTTTAGCTTAATTTATAATTATCAAATTATTCCGGACAACCCCTTTAAGCTGCAGTTAAACATGGTAGTAAAACAGGGCAGAAGACAGCTCAGCAGAATAATCACACCAAAAAATGTGCAAATTTCTAATTACATTTAGAATTACACTGAATTTTTTTTAATTCAATTTGCTGCTTTTTTTACAAACTTACCGCCCATTTCCACCTCCTGTTACATCTATCCACATCAGTCCCTCTTTCCTTCCCTCTCCTATGTGCAGCTCCCATTCTCTGTTCACCTTTCTCAAGCGCCTTAACCCACCTTGTGCTTCTGTATAGCAAATTAGACACTCTCACAAATCACTTAACCACTTGCTGTCTTTTTCCATTCTCCTGCTACTAGCTGCTGGGGATATCTTACCAAACCCTGGCCCTCCTTCGTCTGCTAACCTTAGCTCAACCTGTTTCACCAAGAAACCATGCTAACTTTATTAATATTCACTATAGTCTGCCTTCTCCTCCTCTTCCACCGGTCTGTTTCTCTTGCTCACTCTGGAATGCACGTTCAATCTGCAATAAATTTGACATTACTCAGAATCTCTTCATTTAAAATTTTTTTAACCTGCTGGCTGTCACAGAAGCCTGGATTAAACAGTCTAACACTGCCTCCCCTGCTGCTCTGTGTTATGATGACCTACAATTCTCACACACCCCTAGACCTGTTAATAGGCAGGGTGGAGGGGTAGGTTTCCTTCTATCACCACAATGCACCTTTCAGGTTATTCCCCAGTACAATTGCTCTCATTCCCCTGTTTTTATGTCCACACTTCCAGAGTGGCTTTCTCCCTGCGAGTAGCTGTCATCTACCGCTTTCATCTCTTCTCTATCTTATAACCCTAAACAACTCTTTGATACCTTTCACTCCTTCCTTACGCCGATGGTACAGGTACAGTGCCTTGCGAAAGTATTCGGCCCCCTTGAACTTTTCAACCTTTTGCCACATTTCAGGCTTTAAACATAAGGATATAAAATTTTAATTTTTTGGTGAAGAATCAACAAGTGGGACACAATTGTGAAGTGGAACGAAATTTATTGGATATTTTAAACTTTTGTAAAAAATAAAAAACTGAAAAGTGGGGCATGCCAAATTATTCGGCCCCCTTAAGTTAATACTTTGTAGCGCCACCTTTTGCTGCGATTACAGCTGCAAGTCGCTTGGGGTATGTCTCTATCAGTTTTGCACATTGAGAGACTGAAATTCTTGCCCATTCTTCCTTGGAAAACAGCTCGAGCTCAGTGAGGTTGGATGGAGAGCGTTTGTGAACAGCAGTTTTCAGCTCTTTCCACAGATTCTCGACTGGATTCAGGTCTGGACTTTGACTTGGCCATTCTAACACCTGGATACGTTTATTTGTGAACCATTCCATTGTAGATTTTGCTTTATGTTTGGGATCATTGTCTTGTTGGAAGATAAATCTCCGTCCCAGTCTCAGGTCTTTTGCAGACTCCAACAGGTTTTCTTTCAGAATGGTCCTGTATTTGGCTCCATCCATCTTCCCATCAATTTTAACCATCTTCCCTGTCCCTGCTGAAGAAAAGCAGGCCCAAACCATGATGCTGCCACCACCATGTTTGACAGTGGGGATGGTGTGTTCAGGGTGATGAGCTGTGTTGCTTTTACGCCAAACATATCGTTTTGCATTGTGGCCAAAAAGTTCGATTTTGGTTTCATCTCACCAGAGCACCTTCTTCCACATGTTTGGTGTGTCTTCCAGGTGGCTTGTGGAAAACTTTAAACGAGACTTTTTATGGATATCTTTGAGAAATGGCTTTCTATTTGCCACTCTTCCATAAAGACCAGATTTGTGCAGTGTACGACTCTCCCACCTCAGCTGTAGATCTCTGCAGTTCTGTTGGCCTCAGGGACACTGCTCTCTCTTGGTTTTCTTCCTATTTTTCTGACTGCTCATTTAGTGCATCATTTGCCGGTGCCGGTTCTCCTCTTCCCTTGCTGTTGGGGTTGCTCATGGCTCGGTCCTAGGCCGTCTCCCCTTCTTGTCTGCGAAGTCTGTGTCTCAGCGTAGGCGGCGAGATGACGTCATTGTATCGCCGCCTGCGCTGTGATGCGGCCTCAGGCGGCACTGTCCGTCACTGTCTGGGGGGCCGCATTTTTACTATTTATTTAATGTTAACCAGCCCAGGACAGGCTTTAAAAAAAAAAACAAAGCTGCGTGATACCTGTCCTGGGCTGGTTTACAAGACGCAGGCGGCGATACAATGACGTCATTGCGCCGCCTACGCTGAGACACAGACGTCGCGGACAAGAAGAGGCGGCGGCTCCATCAAGGCATCGCAGGTGAGTCTAACTTTTTTTTTTATATATAAATAGGCCGTAACCTGCTGGAGTATCCCCAGCAGATAACGGCCTATTTATTTACCTACCCCGTGTCTGCTCATGGCCGCCTCCTCTTCCTCTTCTGCTATGGGACGCAGAAGGGGAAGTGGATGCCGCTGTGAGCAGACGCAGGCATCGGTAAGTGAGGCCGCGGGCCTCAAATACTACTATTATTATACTCTGGGGTCTTTTCAGACCCCAGAGTATAATAATCGGAGACCCAGGGGAGGTGAGGGAACATAAAAACATATCCTACTTACCTCTGCTGCGATCTGGTGTTACTCCGAGCAGGCTTGGGCCCTCTGGTGACGTCATCAGGTCGTGTCACCGGCCTGATCACGTGACGTGTGTGCGCAATTAAACAGGGCCGAAAGCTGCAGGGAGTGCACAGATGTCCAGGATAGGTAAGTAACACTGGTTTTTATGTTTGTTACCTACCCTGGGTCTCCGATCATTATACTCTGGGGTCTGAAAAGACCCCAGAGCATAATAATAGTTCATGGGTAGGCCACTATGGGGCATAATACCGTGTGCAGGGGCCACTGTGGAGCATAATACCAGTGCACGGGCCACTGTGGAGCATAAAACCAAGTGCAGGGGCCACTATAGAGCATAATACCGTGTGCTGGGGCCACTATGGGGCATAATACCGTGTGCAGGGGCCACTGTGGAGCATAATACCGAGTGCAGGGGCCACTATAGAGCATAATACTGTGTGCTGGGGCCACTATGGAGCATAATACCGTGTGCAGGGGACACTATGGGGCATAATACCGTGTGCAGGGGACACTATGGGGCATAATACCGTGTGCAGGGGCCACTGTGGAGCATAATACTGTGTGAAGGCACCACTATGTAGCATAAAACCAGT
Source organism: Leptodactylus fallax (assembly GCA_947044405.1). NCBI lineage: Eukaryota > Metazoa > Chordata > Amphibia > Anura > Leptodactylidae > Leptodactylus > Leptodactylus fallax. The sequence continues at coordinate 9,136,023 of CAMRHE010000016.1, forward strand.
GCAGGGGCCACTATGGAGCATAATACCAGTGCAGGGGCCACTATGGAGCATAATACCATGTGCAAGGGCCACTATGGAGCATAATATCATGTGCAGGGGCCACTGCGGGGCATAATACCATGTGCAGGGGCCACTATTGCGCATAGTACCGTGTGCAGGGGCCACTATGGAGCATAATATCGTGTGCAGGGGCCGCTGCGAGGCATAATACAGTGTGCAGGGGCCACCATGGAGCATAATACCATGTGAAGGGGCCGCTGCGAGGCATAATACAGTGTGCAGGGGCCGCTGCAAGCCGTAATACTGTATGCAGGGGCTGCTGTGGAACATTATAGTGTGTGTAAATGGGGAGCTATAAACAGGGGCTGTGGCGCCTGTTTATATCATACGCTGTCTGTTTATAGTGACAGTGTGATGTAATTACAGCCTTGTCACATAGACATGTATAGGACGAGGCTGTAGTTACATTACATGGCCGCTATAAGATGAATGACACTATGTAAACAGAGAAGCGGTCATGGCGCTTACACAGGTACCATTCAAATATCTGATCAGTAGGGGTCCTGGGTTTTTGAGCCCCACTGATTAGTTTATTAATGACCTGGAAAACCTTTTAATTAGTTAACACCTGGAGCATTAATAATAAGGGGAACTATATATACAGGGTACACAAGGACATTATTAATATAAAGATGCACTTGGGAGTATTATTCATTATGGGGGGGTTATATCATATATTTTATAATTGGGGTAGCAGCAGGATGGGTGTGCAGGTGAGGACAATGTGGGTCGGGTGCCTGGAAAAGTGAGGAGCCAAAGATGTCTGTGTTGCAAACTTTACAGAGACAAGTCACAGCTGGAAGAAGTGGTCATGGCGGTCCAAAGGGAAGAGAAGGGAAATGTTAAGGATTAGTCAGAGACGTCACCTGTAAGTCACAAAATGTTACTGCCCTGTATTCACTTAACTGATAGAGGATAAATTCCTGATTGATGGGGTCTGTCTGCTGAGTCCCCCACTGAGCCTGAGAATTGGGTTTTTTCCCCCCACTGGGTGGGAATCCAGCCTGGCCGCAGCCATATATATAGGTGTGTCGCTTGCTGGATGGACGAACCCGCGTGGCTCTCATTCACTTCAATGGGAGTGCCAAAGATACCCGAAGTCCAGTACTGAGCTATCTGCGGCTCTCCTATTATAGAGAATGGGGGCCACGTGGGCTCGTCCATCCACCAAGCAGAAGATGTGTGAAGTTATTGTCATTGTTAATGCCGTGCAGTAAGAAGAATTCTTAAAAACTGTTTTATAACTTTGTGTATTGTGTATATTGTGCGACGATAACAGCGTGTGAAGCTAGTAGCATGGAAACGCAATTTTTTTTTTTTTGGGGGGGGGGGTGCTTTCTATAGTCCGCCTCAGGCAGCAAAGAGGCTAGGTTAACCACTGAATTCAAGGGTAAAATGACTAATGCAGAGAATCATTTTGGATGTAATAAACAGTAGATGAAAAGTTTTGTGGCAAGAAAAGGGAAGTAGTGGTATTGGTATGTGTTGTGTGAGAAGTGTCCTTGGAAATAAATTGAAGGCTTAGTCTGCCATCAGATTCTTTTCTTATGGTTTTCAATTGCAATGCAACAATTTCATGGCTAGTGAATATCTGTCTGTATAGCTGCATCTTTTCTAAATGTTAGAGATCGGTCTTAAAGTTCTAGTGAAGGGAGTTAGACAATATATCAAAGTTTAGGAGAGTTTGTCGTGAGTGCTTGATATGAAAGTCTCTACTTCCCATTAGCAAATAAAGCATCAGCTATTCTGATTGGATGTACAGAGTATCTCAATCAGGGGCGGATTATGATAAGGATGAAATGTGTGGTTGCACATTTCCCGCAATACAGTCCAACCCCATAATCCACCAATACAGTTGATTACTGTTGCGGAGCATGAGAGTCTACTGAAGGTGAGTACAGTGGGGAAATAAAGTATTTAGTCAGCCACCAATTGTGCAAGTTCTCCTACTTAAAAAGATGAGGCCGGCCTGTAATTGTCATCATAGGTAGACCTCAACTATGAGAGACAAAATATGAAAACAAATCCAGAAAATCACATTGTCAGATTTTTAAAGAATTTATTTGGTGGAAATTATGGTGGAAAATAAGTATTTGGTTAATAACAAAAGTTCATCTCAATACTTTGTTATATATCCTTTGTTGGCAATGACAAAGGTCAAACATTTTCTGTAAGTCTTCACAAGGTTGGCACACATTGTTGCTGATATGTTGGCCCATTCCTCCATGCAGATCTCCTCTAGAGCAGTGATGTTTTGGGGCTGTCGGTGGGCAACACGGACTTTCAACTCCCTCCAAAGATTTTCTATGGGGTTGAGATCTGGAGACTGGCTAGGCCACTCCAGGACCTTGAAATGCTTCTTACGAAGCCACTCCTTCGTTGCCCTGGCGGTGTGCTTTGGATCATTGTCATGCTGAAAGACCCAGCCACGTTTCATCTTCAATGCCCTTGCTGATGGAAAGAGGTTTGCAATCAAAATCTCACGATACATGGCCTCATTCATTCTTTCATGTACACGGATCAGTCGTGCTGGTCTCTTTGCAGAGAAACAGCCCCAAAGCATGATGTTGCCACCATGATGTTGCTTCACAGTAGGTATGGTGTTCTTTGGATGCAACTCAGCATTCACTCTCCTCCAAACACAATGAGTTATGTTTCTACCAAACAGTTCTACTTTGGTTTCATCTGACCATATGACATTCTCCCAATACTTTTCTGGAACATCCAAATGTTCTCTAGGAAACTTCAGATGGGCCCGGATATGTACTGGCTTAAGCAGGGGGACACGTCTGGCACTGCAGGATCTGAGTTCCTGGCGGCGTAGTGTGTTACTGACGGTAGCCTTTGTTACGTTAGTCCCAGCTTTCTGCAGGTCATTCACTAGGTCCCTCCGTGTGGTTCTGGGATTTTTGCTCACCATTCTTGTGATCATTTTGACCCCACGGGGTGAGATCTTGCGTGGATCCCCTGATCGAGGGAGATTTATCAGTGGTCTTGTATGTCTTCCATTTTCTAATTATTGCTCCCACAGTTGATTTCTTCACACCAAGCTGCTTGCCTATTGCAGATTCAGTCTTCCCAGCCTGGTGCAGGTCTACAATTTTGTTTCTGGTGTCCTTCCACAGCTCTTTGGTCTTCACCATAGTGGAGTTTGGAGTGTGACTGTTTGAGGTTGTGGACAAGTGTCTTTTATACTGATAACAACGTCAAACAGGTTTGTTTGACAGTGCCAATGGCTTGGCCCAGTGTATTACTTTAATGTTTATTTCAAGAGTTTGCAAACTGAAAATGTGTTTGTTCTGCAGTTAAAGGAGCACTACAGGAAAATATGTAATTCCCCCTGTTTGATTAGTCTATGCATAGTGTATTGTTACTGAATAATTCACTGACTGCTTTACTGTGATGTTATATGCTCTCCTCTGGAGAACACACTGATTCCTGTATAAATAGGAGGTCCAACTTTTAAAGCAAGTCTATGTGAGTGAGATTGAGGCTCTAACAGACTTGCATTTGACCCCCTATGCATACAGGAAAGCAGATAGGAGGACAGTTCTCAAGAAAGGAGCAAGAAAGTCGCCAATAACATAGCCATCAGTAACATTACACATAGGCTTATTTTCCAACAGGTGGTCAGGGCTGCTTTAACCATAGGGCCAGTGGTGCACTTGCACTGGGCCCTATGGCAGCGAGGGCCCCCTTGGAACAGGACAGTCCTGCATTTGCTGTCCCGCTGTTCCGGGCTGCCCCAACTCTGGTTTCTGAGGAAGCCGATGAGTTGCATACAATGATGAAGCAGGGGGTTCTCCCTGTTCACGATTCATTCCCTCTCCTCCCCGGGAGCTGCAGGCACGATGTAATGACATCACTTACATCGTGCCTGCAGTTCCCTGAAGACTCTGGACCAGAGACAGCAGTGGAGCGAGAAGAGGTGAAAAGTAATGTTTTTTTTATTGTTTGGTGGGGGAGGGACATAATATTATGGGGGCAACTGCAAGGGGACTTTAAACTGTGGGGCAGATGGGGGAGAATATTTAACAGGGGGCAACTGTAGAGGGACATTTAACTAAGGGCAGCTGAAGGGGGACATTATATTGTATGGGGGCCCCTAGGGAGGCAATTTGTGCAAGTCAGTTATTTCTAGGGTGCTTCTTTAATCTTCTTCATGTTATCATGTATATGCGGTTTTACATACAGCTAGAAAGCTAACAGTGCACTGACAGTCTAGGCGGGCTGTGAGGAACGCAGTCCCTGACAGTACTCGTCCATAGCCCTGTACTGGGGGGGCGATCCTCACAGCTCAGCGTCATCACTGGGCGGTAAGGAACGCCCTCCCTGACTGTCCTCGTCCACAGCCCTGTACAGTCAGAGGGGGCCTTCCTTACAGCCCAGTGATGACGCCGAGCTGTGAGGATCACCCGCCCCCCCCCCCCCCCAGTACAGGGCTATGGACGAGTACTAGCGGTATGTAAAGTCCTCTTTAAGGTGTAGGTTTAGTAGAAATTAATTTATTTTTATGCACCTTCTTACTAATCTGTATATTCACTGATAGATTAAGAATAGTGATGGTCTAGATATGACTAAGTTAAATAGCTTGATCGAAGAAAGCTTAGAGGGGGGGTTAAAACAACTTCTTTTATTACCAACATGTAATATGAGACACTGATAAATTACTGTACTGCAATGACTTTCTATGGCTACTGTTTGTACATATAGTACTGGAACAAAGTCAACCTACCAAGTGCTCCCGTTCATAGGAGAAGTATTGTGGAAACACTGGTTTAATTTCTGTTGCATTCCACTTTAGCTTCCCATTGCTGATCTTCTCAAAATTGTTTAGGCAATTTCGGAAATGATTATACGCATCACATGTAATATCCATGTATCTTAAAGTAAAGTTAAACCTAAAAGAGAAATATAGACGTCATCTAACAAACTGTAAAATATGCATAGTAAGCAGCAATACTATTATTCATGCTGTGTTAAGTATATCATCAAATGTGGCAAGAATAAAGATCTTACAAAGAATGGAACCATGCCCTTTAGGAATGTGGAGGGTGACTCGACTGCCACATTTCCTTGCAGGGTTTACAAAGTTAAGAGAGATAATGCAATATAAGATAATGTAAAACGGTAAAAAAGTCAGACATTCTATTATTTAAATTTTTGGTTCCAAACACAATGTATTCCTTTCCTTTTTTCAGATCCTGAATAGCAGGATCTGGAAATCTTAATGGGTTTATCCACCTTTCGAATATTGATGGCTTATCCATAAGATTGGCCATCAATTTTAGACCTGCTGAAGACCGACAGTCGAGCCCCCTGATGATCAGCCATTCTGGGATAGCGCAGATACCAGTAATGTTTACATGTTGAGAGACTAGCTGCTCTTCACGGTACAAGGTGTAGCATTGGGTTCAGGTGCTGCGGCAGTGTCCACAGTCTTGGCACCACACCATCATGCAGCTTTAGAATACCCTTGATGGAGTTATGGGAAATAACCCTTAGCAAAAACGCATAGGGTATCAATATACTTTTCTAACATTGCAGATTTTGAAAGGGAATGGGGTTGAATGGAACAAATGTTGGTCAACGGATATAGCTCTACAATCCCATGTTTTCTCATCCTCTTCGGCTAACAGTTGGTCTGCCTGCTATGTGCCTGATTAAGTCTGTGTAAGACTAGTAGCCAATCTTTTCAATGAACATATTAATAAAGTGGTTTTAATTGTCATTTTCCATTGCATGTTGTATTATGAAGTTATTCTGCTTTAGAAGCATTGATGGGGCAGAATACGGTGATGCATGAAAGCACCATACAACAACGCATGGAGTGCAGTCAGGGGCAAAACTCGGTCCCTCCACCATCATAAGCCAGTAGTAAAACCATAACATGCACTGTATAGCTCCTCCCCAACAAAAGTTTTCCAGCCGCACTGCTCTGAGAGCTAGATCTGGCTTCAGTCTGTGCATTGCTACCACACCTCATTAACAAATCTTTCCTCCGCTGGGTCACTAGCAGCGTTATTGTCTACATTAAGCTGGAATGAGGCTGGACCTAGTTATCTTCTCCGGCTCCTTCCTGGACCATTAAAAGAACAGCTGCACTTACTAAAGTGATGCCAAAAGTGACAGCCCCTCCTCCAGAGATATTGGTGCCAACATGAAGTTACTCTCGGCAGCTCCCTAACTCCCCCTTAAAATATTCTGAGGCGCCTCCACCATTCTATTCCATTTGGTGCCAAAATGCTGGTGGTGGTGACTGACTAGGCCTGAGGATGGCGAGTCATTTACTACTGATTTGAGGGAGTCTAACTCTTTTGTCTTGTCAAAATTGTGTTGTAGTGCATGTCCATGCATAATGTAGTATAATGGACTAGCGTTATCCATGTATAGTGAATGACCCCAGTCCCGAGTCTCCTTCTCTAGGTCAGGCATCGCAGAATTAGACAGGACAGAACAAGGTGCTGTGGTGTGGGCCATGTGACACAATGCTAAGTAAGGTATATCAGTGCCAAGTGTGGTGGGTAACACTGAGCTATGAGCGACAGATAGTGGAGAATTCTCAGACTCTCATGTATAATTCACACAGTGTTTGAGGGGGGGTATACAATAAAATTGCTGCTGCATGTGATATTATACAAAAATGACTTCGCTTTAAACCAACTTCACTGTGTGAATACAGCGTTATTCTACTTTATTAGTTCTGAGGCCTGAACTTTGGTATACCTAATAATCTTGTTGCTTCCTTTGAATTACTTTCATTCTCATACCAAAACCCCCTTGTTGTAGTGCATGCAAGATAAAGGAGGTCATGGTTTCAGTGACCTGGACTGTAATTAAAGGCAAGCTGATAAAAGGTTATATTCACACATGCAGGTTTTGCATCATGTTGCTTGGTGCAGCTTTGAAGCCATAACAAAAGGTAGGGTTTCAGAATGACAAGTACTGTGTCGCTCACACTGGCAGTTATTATGATCCAACAACACAAACTTTGCTTCAAAAACTGCAAAAAAAAAAACCCCAAAAGACTGCACAAAACCTGACCTGTGTAACTATATCCCATTGTGCGGATTTTGCTTACTTTATAATTGTGGTTGGAATATGCGAGCAATGACTGCCATTATGACTTTACTGGCATCCCTTTTATTGCCATGCCACATTGCACATTATAGTGCATACATGATGGTTAGGTCCAGATTTCAGTGACTTGGATTAGTGAAAGGTTATGTTCACACACACAAGTTTTGCTTAGCTTTTTTTGTGAACTTTTGAAACCATAACAAATGGTGGGTCTGAAAATGAAAAATGTTATGTCCTTCATACTGCTAGTAAGATGCACACATTTTCATCAAAAACTGCACAGAAAAACCATAACTGTGTGAATAAAACCCAATGTGCGGCTTGATGATACGCCAGTGGCCTGATTCCTAGTAGGAACATTCAAATATATTTTTTAAGCTTCATTCCGAGTGAATGCATCCTAGATTTACCTTGTAGTTCCCTTCATTCACTCCTCTTTGGCTGAAACAACTGCATTTGTATATCCAGTGCTTTTCACACACCTTTTCACGCATTTTACAAATTTACTTAAAGGGGTTTTCCCACAAAAGCAAATTACCCCTTTAAATTATCTTTCTCTTAGACCAATCTGTTTTTCCTGTGGCCAGAACCCTAGTCCTTAAAGCAGACTTTTCACCTTCTCCAACAAAGTCCAGCTCTTTACACAAATTAGTAGGTGCTGCTCCGCTGATTCTGGCACAGTTGGAATTTTTCCTCTAGCCCTCACTGTTCCTGAGCAGTCAATGCTGTTAGTTTTGGTGCCTGATGTGCTATTTAGTCTCTGTACAGTCAGGAGGACGGTGTCAGGCAGGAGCAGACAAGGGGTGTGCTTCTGAGGTCTGACACTGGCTGCCTCTGATTGGAGCTCTGAATCACACCCCCTGCCTCACACTGCCCTTCTGACATTACAGAGCTTAAATAGCACATCAGACACCAAAACTAACTGCGCTTGTTGTTCAGGAATGGTGGGAGCTAGAGAAAAAATTCCAGCTGCTAATTAAAAGATGCTAAGAGCTGAAGTTGGTGAGAGGTCCACTTTAAGTTGTGCTAGGTAGCACATTCTGAACTTAGGACTGTATCTGTCCTGCCAGGTAAACTCTGCCCTCCTGCATACCACATCCTGCCCTACAATGTGCTTAGTATTTTCTCTCCACAGACTTCACTTCAACCTTGACCAAGAATTCCCAGACTTCTGGGCCATCCCTCATGCCATCACCTATTAGTCAACCGTTGTCTACCACTATAACTGAGAACTACATCCGTCCTGCCAGGGGAACTCTGCCTCTCCCGCATACCAGTGTGATAACAATACGGTGTCATGAACGGCAGCTGGCTAGCACTGCATCCTGTACACACCATTCCTGGCCATGACATCGGAAGATAGCAGCATAATGAAAGTAATGGAGTAGTTTTGCAAATCGCAACTTACCATGACACTACAGTCACTAGGAAGTCAACCGTGCTGGATTTCTTGCAACTGCAGTGTGGTAGAAACCTGTGATATGAAGTTCAACATTATTTGCTTTAAATATACTCCATTGTAAAGCCTGAAATATGAAAGCCTGATTTTTGGCCACTTGCGAGGGTCACTGCCTTCATATGTAGTTCTAGCTTTCAAGTGTTATTACCATCTTGGCAAAACACTACTGAGATGGCAATAACTGCTCCCAAGTCCAGATCTTTAGGGCAAAAATTACGAGGGCAGCCGAGCAGTGCTGTGCTATGCTGTTCCAGTAAGAGGAGAATGGGGGCTACAGAAACAGCGTAGCACAGTTTCACAGCATAAAACAGTCCATAATTTCATGGTTACAGAAAAAGCATAGCTAAATGTTCTAGCGGTTTCCGTAGCTTCCATTCACCTCAATGGCAGTTGTGGGAAGGACTGTTCCCCTTTTCCTACCTTGTACCATTTAGAATAGTGACATCCCATAGTGGCACCCTAACTTATCATGCGCTATCTATAATACTGCGTCTTCTTAATCCCTTGGGCTTCCTCAGGCTCCAGGACTGGTAGCAACTGTTACATCTGCATTCACCTATAGCTACATCCCTGAGTGGTAAATTTTATGTGACCGAGGGATCTCTGGGGCCCCATCAGGGTCCATGGTAAAGTAGCAACTGCTATCCCTGCACCCCATAAAGCTAAGCCCCAGACAGAAACCTTACTGCAAGTTATAAAAAAAACAGGCTGTTTTCAATTAAAAAGAGCTAATGTATAGCTGCTGGGCGCTTTACTGCAGCTCACGTCCCACTGAAGTCAGTGGGAGCTGAGCTGCAGTGAAGGCACTTGGCCGCTATACAGTAGACAGAGCTTTCTGCATACAGCTGATCGATCCGGGGGCCAGATGTTGGCCCCCTATCGATCATATATTTACGGCCTATCCTTAGGATAAAAGGATAACACTAACGCTTTATTAGTATTCACAATGAAGATGTTGCTGAGGGATCCCCCCTTTTATTTAAAGATTTATACCATTTAATTTTTCATAAAAGTGTAACTAAACCTTTATTTTCTTTTTCATGAATCTATAGTACAGGTGCAGATAAACTTTAATACACTTTATTAAAGAAAATGGCCAGTTTATTCACTTATTTACATTCTGCCACTGATCAAACATGTATAATAGAAGTCTATTGGGAGGGTAGGGGGAGGAAGAGGAGAACTACTTATCTGCACTATACAGTGACAGTTATCAGGAATTACAATCCAGGTTTTCATAACCAAAATTATGTAGATAACTTCATATCTCTCTCCTTCTCCTCCACTCCCTTCCCCTTTCCACAGACTTCATTGTAAACTTATCTGCTTGTGCACAGAACACGGACCAAAAATCACTCAGATAAGAAGGTAGAAGTAGAAGTTAAAAAGACACAGGAACTTAAATAAGATGATTTACGTGATCAAAAGCTTCAATAGTATTTTTCTTTGCATGCATTATGTATTGGTATATAGAGATACCTCTATGCCAGTACAATGTACAGTTGGACAATATATCTTTCATATCTTTCTTTTTTATATCTTTCTTTATGAATATAATGGCTACAGAGATATATTTCTATATACCTGGGCATTATGGATGTAAAGAAGAAATATACTTTTGAGGACTTTAGACAGAGCAAATCTTGCCAATGTAAACAATTAAAGGGGCTGTCCCATTACAGACACTTGTGCCTATGAACTAAGTATCTTCCCACTGGGAGTCTGACCGCTGGGTCTACCAGTGATCAGGTGAACAGGGTCCCCTACCCATTGCACTGATGATTGCACAAGAAATGTTTGCATTTTTCAAAGATTTTAAATTTTGTAAAGGTATTAAACATAACAAAAATATATAAATTTGGTACAGAGATCAAACAAACCTGCAGAATGTAGGTAAGAAACAAATCTTACTGCTAAGTATGTTAAGTGCAAAGAAGTCCTCATACGACTAGAAAAAAAAAAATATGGCTACAATGGGAAGATATTAAAGAAAATAGTGGTAAAAGTCAATGCGGCTAAATGTTTCTCTATCCTGCTAATGAAACTGCTGATATAAGTAGGTCAAAGCAGTTTTCCCTTGACAGTACATTTCATAGAATTGTAGAGTTGTAGAAGAGTTTCTTCAATTTGTTCCCTCTGTAAATACAAGTAGAAGACACGGAGCAGAAACAATTCTACACAGCCCTTCAGTACTTGGAACTGAAGCAAACTACCTTTAGGTAAAAGATGTGATGGTGACGGCAGCATGGCAGGAAAGTTTCAAGGTGCCCAGGTGTGGTACAGGTTCGGCAAAGTGGGATTACTTTTAGATATGGATTCCATTTGTGGCTGATCGATATCACACCCTTTTGATGTTTCATTGGCCTCGCAGACTTAATGACTACTGTCTCCCACACACAGGATATTTACATACAAGTGTGAAACTCATTAACTCAGCAGGGGAGATCCTGGAGTAATGTGTATCTGAAAAATTTTAGCAGACGAACTGACTCCAATAGAACTTCAAAGGAAATATAGTATCATGATGATATTTTCCGAGGCGAGCATCCTACAGTTGCACCGATAAATTCCTCGGGTGCGCAAGCCTTGAACGGACTCCTCAAGTCCAAACACAGTACTGTTGGGAGCAGGGAAAAGGTCCAGACACTGAACTCCCTATCCATGGGGATCTGGGGTCATTCCTTGTGTCTACGCGATGGGGATCTCGCCACGAACCCCATCATACCCCTATCCTGATACTATGGTCATCCGGCGAGGAGTTATGGCTGTATATCTTTATCTGTTTCCAGGATGTAGGGCGGGACCTCGTCTCCTGGTGATATAACAAAGGGAGGAGACTAGGGCAGGTATAGGTCTCAGATCAGGGAGAGAGGCTTCAGTTCTTATTCTGGGAGAGATGTGAAGACACTTGTCGTGTGGCTGACTTAAGGAAGTGCCCTGGGGCCTAACAGCTGAATGCCCCAGCGAACCAGACGGCAGACCCGTTTGGTATTTTCTCTTTTAATTGCATTTTATTTTTTGTACTGTATTTTGTTTTTAACAATATAAGCAGAAAAACAGAAGAACAGATATATAAGCTCTTCAAGGATCATTAAACCAGTTAATAAAAGCAGAGATCCTCAACATACAAAAAACGAAATAAAACTTAACATTTAATAAATTTAATTAAAATGTTAATACAGGTCCTAAAAGACACAACAAGAATAATAAACAAAAAAAGGAAGACTAAAAAATGAAACAGTCTTACCAATTTCTATGGTGGGCTGATTCAGTAAACTTGTGACCCAGTCAAGTTTGGGAGAAATGGAAGGTAGTCCTATCCTCTCCCTATTACCAAAGGTAACAGACTCCCGCCCTAACAAGGGCGGTCCCAAAACTCGCCCTAAGTTAACACCATGTATGCCTCAACCCAACGCGTTTCGCTGTCCAGTATTGGGTGCTCATCAGGGGATCTGTAGGAAGACACATAAACAGGGCGAGACATCACTTACAATTGGGTAGAGTAATTGATCCACCTGTGTAAAATCACATGTAAGGCCAAAAAAATGTCACCACCACCTTAAACAAACAATGAAAAACCCCCTCTCAATCACATATACAAATAAAAGGAGGAACTGCTCCACAAACAAATAACCGCTAGAAGTCACACTCACATGGAAGATGAATCAGGTGAATCCAGAAAACAAAACCGCTCTAACCCCTTGTGCGGGGGAGCTCCGTTCAGTCCCACAGTGGTGAGACTTACTGTCTGCTGCGGTGTCTAGCGCTGATTCAAAAAGGACCTTTGGCCACGCCCCCTATGACACACTTCTGGAATCCCGGACCGTCTGACATAGATGGATAACCAACAAGATAACACGCAAGATAAGCTACTCATGCCAGATACATAGCGATCAGGCAGACCATTATGAAAACAGGAACTTGGCAGCGCTACAAAGCGCTTGTCCCTGATAGAGTTTCTTTGCCCAGTAAACCTAACAAATAGTAAAAACACTATGTAATCAAAAAGGAGCAGTTCCCCCTTTTATTTGTATATGTGATTGAGAGGGGGGTTTTCATTGTTTGTTTAAGGTGGTGGTGACATTTTTTTGGTCTTACATGTGATTTTACACAGGTGGAGCAATTACTCTACCCACATATAAGTGATGTCTCGCCCTGTTTATGTGTCTTCCTACAGATTCCCTGATGAGCACCCAATACTGGGCAGCGAAACGCGTTGGAATGAGGCATACATGGGGTTAATTTAGGCCGAGTTTTGGGAGTAATGAGACATAGTACCCCTTCTGACCCTCAGATAGGGATCTAACACTATGATGTAATGTCATATTTTGTATAGTATTGTAAAATCTGCCTTCTGTGTGCTCCAATTTTTTGGACATAATAATGGTGTTTATATTGGTGTTAAGATTACCATTACGTACAAATTATGCAAAGTACCAGAATAATAAAAAAAAACACATCAGAAATGCTACATATATGACCCCTTCATAATGTAAGGCCGGGGCCCCAAGTAGCGTAAACGCTAGGATTTGGCCAAGTCGCGGTGGAAATGCTGTGGCAAAAAACGCAGCATTTTACAGTACCTGCAAAGTGGATGGGATACTGACTAATCCTATCTATCCACACATTGCAGAAAAATATCTGCAGCAGAAATGTTGTGATTTCAAAAAACGTTTTTTTCCAAATCGCAGCATGTCAATTATACCTACAGAAATGCTGGCCTTTTCTGTATAGGTATAAAAGAAGCAAAAAGTCCGCAGCGCTTTCCTCTCTGTGAAAAGCTATGCGGAAAAAAACAGCGTTGTGTTAAAGGCGCATTTTTCGGCCGTGGCTCGCTACATGGGGACTTAGTCTAAAGGGGTTTTCTGGGGCCATAATATTGATCGCCCATTGATATCAGATGAGGGTGAGTCCAACTCCAGACACAGCTTAAAGATGGCTCAAGACCTCATTGGTTGGAAATCTGGGTCCTGTGGTGATGGACAACGGACCCCTTTTACAGTGGAGACTTGTCGCTCAGTACCTACATAAGTCCTACCACCCTACTGCATCATGACATTTGCTGCAGTAGAGGAGGAAGCCACAGTGTCAAGCAGAGTGTTGCGTGTGGTGTGTCCTTTCTCTGTTGGTTGAAGACTCCAGGTGACCTATAGGGTTTGGTGTCTGGGAGATGGCACCACAATGAAGCGGTGCATCAGCTGCTGTAGGAATGGGTTACAAGCTGTGTTGAGTGCCATATTGCCAGTATCCCATGGTCTTGGTGATATTCTCCTGCTGGTGCCTACTTACAATTCTATTGATCAGCCATGAATGGCCGACACGAAGGATACACCCTCCTTATTATCATCCCCAGGAATGCCTTTAACAAAATAAAACATTGATCAGTGGGGTGTAGGTCCTGCCGCCTGCAGTAATCCTGAGAATAGGCTAGCTTTAATCCCAGCCGCTGGTGGACAGCAGGATGCAAATGCAATGCCACTCTCCAATAAAATAAAATGACAGTCATATGAAAAGTTTGGGCACCCCTATTAATCTTAATCATTTTTAGTTCTAAATATTTGGGTGTTTGCAACAGCCATTTCAATTTGATATATCTAATAACTGATGGACACAGTAATATTTCAGGATTGAAATGAGGTTTATTGTACTAACAGAAAATGTGCAATATGCATTAAACCAAAATTTGACCGGTGCAAAAATTTGGGTACCCTTATCATTTTATTGATTTGAATACTCCTAACTACTTTTTACTGACTTACTGAAGCACAAAATTGGTTTTGTAACCTCACTGAGCTTTGAACTTCATAGCCAGGTGTATCCAATAATGAGAAAAGGTATTTAAGGTGGCCAATTGCAAGTTGTTCTCCTATTTGAATCTCCTCTGAAGAGTGGCATCATGGGCTCCTCAAAACAACTCTCAAATGATCTGAAAACAAAGATTGTTCAACATAGTTGGTCAGGGGAAGGATACAAAAAGTTGTCTCAGAGATTTAACCTGTCAGTTTCCACTGTGAAGAACATAGTAAGGAAATGGAAGACCACAGGGACAGTTCTTGTTAAGCCCAGAAGTGGCAGGCCAAGAAAAATATCAGAAAGGCAGAGAAGAAGAATGGTGAGAAGAGTCAAGGACAATCCACAGACCACCCCAAAGAGCTGCAGCATCATCTTGCTGCAGATGGTGTCACTGTGCATCGGTCAACAATACAGCACACTTTGCACAAGGAGAAGCTGTATGGGAGAGTGATGCGAAAGAAGCCGTTTCTGAAAGCACGCCACAAACAGAGTCGCCTGAAGTATGCAAAAGCACATTTGGACAAGCCAGCTTCATTTTGGAAGAAGGTCCTGTGGACTGATGAAACAAAGATTCAGTTGTTTGGTCATACAAAAGGAGTTATACATGGCGCAAAAAACACAGCATTCCAAGAAAAACACTTGCTACCCACTGTAAAATTTGGTGGAGGTTCCATCATGCTTTGGGGCTGTGTGGCCAATGCCGGCACCGGGAATCTTGTTAAAGTTGAGGGTCACATGGATTCAACTAGATCAGCAGATTCTTGAGAATAATGTACAAGAATCAGTGACGAATTTGAAGTTACGCCGGAGATGGATATTTCAGCAAGACAATGATCCAAACACAGCTCCAAATCTACTCAGGCATTCATGCAGAGGAACAATTACAATGTTCTGGAAAAACCATCCCAGTCCCCAGACCTGGATAATATTGAAAATCTGGGGGTTAATTTGAGGGGGGTGTCCTTTTTTGGGGGCCATTAAATTAAATGAAATGGAATTTTTTTGTTTAGGGGGAAGGGTTAAAAAAACCTTCCCCCGGGGGGGGGGGAAGTTAAAAAAGAAAGGGGGGGGGGGTGGGGGTTTTTTTTTTTTAAAAAGGAGGAACTAAAAAATAATAATGTTTTTTTTTTGTGGTGGGGCGTTTTTTTTTTGGTTTTTTTATTTTTGTTTTATATAAAAAATATAATTTTTTTTTAAAAAAACCTCATTTCAACCTAAATAACTGTGTCCATCAGTTATTAGATATATCAAATTGAAATGGCTGTTGCAAACACCCAAATATTTAGAACTAAAAATGATTAAGATTAATAGGGGTGCCCAAACTTTTTCATATGACTGTAGTTAGGGAGAGTGGCACATTGGTAGGTGAAACTTCTGCAAACTTTCATATTTTTGCAGTTTAGTGTATGTAGTTGTTTTCCCTGTCATTTCTTTAGCATATCTTTCCAAACACACCTGGAATCAGAACAAATAGTGCCAGCAGATAAACTGAAAACCGTCCAAGATATCAGCAAGAGACTTCTTCTGGCTTGAAGCTTAATATGTATTTGTATTGAAAACAATTTTATAGAAATGCAATGGCCAAGTTTCATACTGTTTACTTTAAGCCAGTTTTACATATAAACTCAAATATAAACCTGTTGCTGTGAATTTTAATCCTTCAGATTAATATTTCTGCACATTTTCTGACTGACCAGTTTCCACTTTACATGCCTTAATGCTTTGAATGGACATTTATCCGGCTATCAAGACATAAAAAAGAAAGAGCTCTATCTTTCTGATCCCAGTGGAGTAGTCATGTCACGCTAGACCAGAAAAATACATGACATTATGATGGTGTGAAGCCATTTCCAACCTCACTGACACCAGAGCTACGCAAATGTTAGAGAGTTCCAATATTTAATTTGTAGTCTATAAACCTCAATGTCAAATGTGGCCTGCTGCTACCTTAAACTTTCCTTCATTTACTTCGCAGCAGTACAGATGGAAGGATTAGTGGCAGAAAGGCCGATTCTACATTATAATCTTTATCTGCATATTGGTAAAAGTCTTGAACAGGATTTGTCACACAGAGAGAATGTCACTGAGGACATACTGTATATGACTGACAAATAATTTCACAGCAAATATTGTTGCTGAGTCTCTCTCCTACCATGCACAATATAGCTCTCAATATGAGAAGAAGCCCTAAACCTGGACCCATTCAGTAACTACACTGTTACACGGGAAAGAGATTCAATAGGGCATCTGCAATATCTTCCCTGCGCCAAATAAAAGTAATCACAAACATACACACATTTTATTCAACATCAGTTTGACATTTTGAGTGTCGCAAAGGAGCAACCAAGTTGCCATAATCGAATGACAAATCCACTCTCATTCCTTGAGATAGGCCATCAAATAGAAAGGCAGGGGTTCCACTGTCAGGACTCCTGCCCAGACTGTCTGTTTTCCCGGATGTGCAGCTCCTGACACTGTTTACATGCTGATACTGTGTCGCTCACTTGCAATCTTGTTGATAGCAGTGGTCGAGGATATTGGCAGTAGTAAAATGCAGTATCTGGCATTTAAACACTTCCAGGAGCTGGGTGCCCATGGAAAGAACTGATCTGTGGGGGGTCTCTACAATCTCCACTGATCAAAAAGTGATGGCCTTTCATGGGGTAGCAAATGAGGTTTGGCAAAAGATTCCCAAGCACTTGAGTGTCCTAAAAACTTTAGGAGGAGGATCGATGACTATTTAGGTGACACACTACACAACCATGATACCTCCACTATCACACACATACACACAGCACACAATGGCAACCCAGATGTGATCAAAGTCATGGGGATTGACTTAGTGCGACCCCGAGTGAAAAAGCAACTGGGATAAGATTTTTTGCAGCAGACTGCTAAGTGGATCTTTAGGCTGAGGACTTCCTCACCACATGGTCTAAATAAGAAACAGTTTTGAGTAAGACTGGGTTCACACCAGCATTCGCACTCCATATGGGGTTTACTGCAAGCAGGACTTTTCTCTCTGCATTTTTCTTGCGGGAACCCAGCCGACCCCATTATAGTCTATGGGGTCCGCAGGTAACCACTTTGTAAGTGGATTAGGTTTCCATTTTTCAGGTCCCCAAGCGGACCCAAAGAAACGGAAAACTGAACACTAGTGTGAACCTAGCGTCACAGGCACATGGCCTCCTGGATATATCCTGATAATCCATTGAGACTTGTACTTTACCTTTTATGCATAATGCACGTCAAGGGTCCACAACCACTGTCACTGCAGCAGAAACTAGCACTTAAGGCATAAGACCTGGCTGGGATTGATGTATCACCCACAGACTCACCTAAATGGACCTTTACTGGAAGTAGTTAATGAAATTTGCCCACAGAAAATTACCTATTTTTAATCAAACTTTATGTTAAACACATTTTTAAACAATTTTTGTTGAGGGTTTTTTTTTTATTACATATTCCATGTTACTAACTATAGTTAAAAAAAAAAATTCAACATAAAGCTGCCATTCTGACACTGACCACCAGGCCGATATGCTGAGACTTCCAGTTTTCTGCGTTTGATTCCTTTGCAGCAGTTCCTCACTTCTCAGCACACTGATGATCACAGCTATCATATATATGTTGATAACACACAGAATCCACCAGTCACAATATGTGATTTCACAGCTTTATCTACTCTCCCTTCTGTGCAATGACCTCCGCAGAGGTCACAGAGCATGCCTAAATAATTCTCCCTTAGAAGTCAATAGGGTCTGCTCCAGAGCATTGTGTCTATGGCCTACTGGCCATCTCAAGGAGACAGGAAGTCACAAACCATTTTAAGTTTAGTGGCAAGAGTTGGAATTGCAAGATTTTAAGTTTTTTTTTTTTGTTTTTAAACATAGAATATATCATGGAAAGCTAAAAACTACTTAACCAAAAATTCTTAGGGGGCGTTCACACTACCGTTGGTGACCGTCAGTAGTGTCCGTAGCTATTGTCCGTTACAAGATTTTAACATCGGACACTAGTTGAAGCGTCAGAAATTCGTTAAAATTTCCATTCATTTCAATAGGTTTTTATATTTTGTCCTTTAGTGTCCGTTTACACCCAATCTGTCAGAAGTCCATTTTTTTTTCCACGGACAAAAGTCCATTTGGAAAAACGGATTCTTGACGGACAGCAAGTGTCCGTTATTTTTTTAACATTGAAGTCTATGGGTAATGGACTTATAACGGACAATAACTGATAGCTATCAGTTACCGTCCATTATTTTATGTCCGTTTTTTTTCTGCGCATGCTCAGAAAGCAGGAAAAAAAAAAAACAGTCTTAAAAAAACGGACACTAACTGATGCTAATTTGTCCGTTTTTATAACTGATCCATTAATTGGATCAGTTAAAAAAATTGACACATTAACATAAGTTAGTGTCCGTTAATGTCTGTTATGATAGGTGCCTGTTTTTTTTTTTTTTTGTTAACGGACACCTTCATAACGGAATCCAACGGTAGTGTGAACCCTGCCTTAAAAAAACATGTTTAATATAAAAGTGTGATTTAAACAGGTTACTTCCTGGCAACACTGTCTTTAAGTACCTCTGTAATATACAGACAATATAGGAATATGGCTATCCCAAGAAATAAAAAAATAAATAATAACAAACACATAATTTCTCTTACACAGATTTACATGTCATTAATAACACTAAAATCAAATACATGAGACATTTCCATTAACTTCACCCAATACTAAAACGAGGGAGGGAATGGACTCAATTGATTTCATGAAGGCCCTTCATTTAATCACTTATTAGTAAGAAAGTAACATTGTATTCTTTAAATAACGACACAATTCTTACCTTCTTTCAATAGATAAATAAATAGTGCAAAGTCTTGTTAGTGCGTGCGTGATTTGGTATAGGGTTTTGAACAGTGCGTCTGTGAGGTCATCATCATAAAATACTGAAAAATAAAAATGTCAGCATGTTTAGAAATCTCTTAAACCGTACCCTCAACTAAAAGGGAACTGCTAGGGCAAAGGGAACGTGCAAAGAGGGGCATAATATTTTAGGTACAGTGAAAAGAGATGGGGAACCCAATTCAAAATTTGCTCAGTTAGGAGTCTAGTTATGACACTGGTTGTGCCATTCCTTTGTAAGACTAAGGCCACATGTGGTGAAATGCGTTTTTCCACAGGGTTTTTGCTGCCCTTTTTCTTCCCATATTAAATCTGTGGGGAAAATGCTTGTGATTCTGCTGCTAAAATTAACATGTTACAATTACAATACAAAAACACATGCTTTTTTGAAAATGCCGCTTTTTTCCCTGCAATGCGTAAATGATATTAAATAAGATCTTAAAACACTTAATCACAAAGTATTTTTTTTTGTTAGGTTTCATGGCAGAAAAACATTGCTGTCATTGCTGACAGATACAAATTGAACGAGCTATGTCTGTATCCGTCTGACAGTTTTAATATCATTTGTTCAGATCCTCTGACTGATAAGAACAACGACTAATAGTATGAACAACGCCTTATTCCTCCTAGACACTTATGAGTAATTTGCCAATTGCGTTTGTGAAGTGTCCCAGGATAATCTGAAACTTTCCAAACAGTGGTTACATGGGACACATCCCCAACTAGTAACACCCAGTGGACAAATTACTCTAGGAGAAGAAATGGCAAAAGAAAGAGTTATTAAAGATTATTAAAATGATCCACCATTATTATTTCATGAAGAATGCAAATTTCCACTGAAACAGACATGTCAAGAGAACTGAAAGGACCATATTAAAGGGGTTGTCTGGGATGAAATAAAAATGAACCCCTAAACTAAACCACCTCCCCCTGCCTAACTTCTAATTTACTTATATTAAAAAAAGCCATAATTACTCATATCCCTGGGGAGGTCATGTGCCCCAGACACACTTCCTGATAAGTCCGGCGACGTTCTGTTTCCCCATTTCCGAAACGGATCATCACCATTACTCCCCCCTCCCCCAACCCCATCATAATTACGTATCTTCCTTTCCGGGAATGGCTCCTCCCCTCTTTCTCTCTGCCAGCGCTTGCACAGTCTGGAGGTGCCTGTGACACATGCGCAGTAGAGATGGCACTCCATCTCTACTGCGCAGGTGTCAGACATACTTCCGGTCTGTGTACGCGCTTGCAGAGAGGAAAAGAGGCGACTCCAGCCTGGGCACAGTGAAAGAAGAGAAGGAGTCGTCTCCCAGAGAGGAAGACAGGTAAGTATGAGGCAGTGGGGGGCTGGGCTGAGTTACTTATTTGGGAAAGGATAGAATTGGGCAAGATAGCTAGGGAGACAGGGAGGGGGTTGTAACGGAGTGAGAGAGGAGGGGGAGCAGTTAGATTTTTTTTGCCTGGAAAACCCCTTTAACTTTTCTACTAACTAATACAAGCTTTTATTTCTGCGAGTTATAATTTTATGGCATTTAAGTTTATTATCATTGATAAAAAGCAATTTTAAACCCATTCCTTCCACAGCCATTTATCAATTTTCGTTTTTGACTCCCTGCCTTCCAAGAGCCACAACTTTTTCTATTTTTCCATTTACAGACCTGTATGAGCACTTAATTTTTGCAGGACAAATTGTACTTCATATGTACTGGAAGCTGGAAAAAAATTAGAATGAGCTGGATTCGGAGAAAAACTTTTTTTTTTTTTAATTTATTTTTATTTCAAACGTAGTTTAGTTTGTTTAAAAATATATATATATAAAAAAAAAAAAACCTTTTTTTTTCTAATTCTGTTTTATTAGCTTGAACCTGCAAACTTTTGATTGCATGTCTCACAGACTGCAATGCAACTGCATTACAGTCTATGGGAGATTTGCTACATAGCTAATGAGGCCAGCCATAGACCAGCCTCAATACCTTTATTCCTATGACATGCCTTGGAGCCTTCATAAGATTCCTGACTGTCATAGGAACAGGATGGCTCCTGCAATCTTGTCGCGCAGTAGCAGTACTACAACGTTAATGGTACGGGTACAGCATCATGAAAAGAATGGTGCTCTAAAAATAAATTATAATAATCTATAAAGTTGATGAAAAAGGTACCTATATACAAAAAACCAGGAGGCTTTCTTTTCCTCTGGTTCGATCTTTGTGTTCATATAAGAGGCAGAAGCAATTCTGAAAGATGGTTTTCTTTCTGGTCCACTTAACATAGTAAAAGGGACACACTGTTCTCCTTCTGGTCCGCTCAACATAGTAAAAGGGACACACTGTTCTCCTTCTGGTCCGCTCAACATAGTAAAAGGGACACACTTTTCTCCTTCTGGTTCGTCCAACATAGCAAAAGGGACACACTGTTCTCCTTCTGGTCTGCCAATAGCGCTTTCCAGTGGAGAAACTATACGGGGAAGGACTGAGTTCTCTTTCAGGTCCTCTCTTTCACTTTCTTATGTTGGCAATGTGAATATGTGAAGTTCTCCTTCAGGTCTGCCTCTTTTGGGGTGGGCTTTCCCCTGGAGGAGACTCCTCTTTTGATTGGGTGTCTCCTCCACGCCTCTAGGGAGCAGCATTTGATTGGACCTTTGTATATAATAATCTATTTACCCTCTGATTGGATAGCATATGTGAGGCTTGAAAAAGCACGCCCAGCGCGAAATGGATGTTTTTATGAAAAAAAATGTTTTTATCTAGGACTGAATATAAGGATGTTTTATGAAAAAAAAAAAAAACGCTTTTGTGAGTGCCCCCTTACTTCTCCTTTTACAGTACCTATATACATCTTTACAAATGATCAGATCACAAACAGTTATTTCCGGGATCCTGACTCCTGATTCCAGTGCATCTCCTAACAAGTAAGATGTGTATATATGCATATAACATACATGTCAAATATATACATAGTGGAAGAGTGAAGAAATCAGGCGATACCTTTTAGAGGCTAACTGAGTATATTTATGAGTAAGCTTTCAAGAGTACTGGCTCTCTTCTTCAGACATTGTGTTATACAAGAACTGAAAATTCACAGATTATTTATACTCTATACACACATGATCTTCATAGGATTTTAGAGTCCTTAAAAAAAACCAAAACAAAATGCAATCTAAGTAGAGAAGTTATTTACAACAGGTCAAAAAACAATGTCTGAAGAAGAGAGCCAGTACTCTTGAAAGCTTACTTATAAATATACACAGTTAGCCTCTAAAAGGTATCGCCTGATTTCTTCACTCTTCCACTACTTTCAATGGCTAACACGGTACAACATTATACTAATATAAATATATACATAAACATGTATGGACCACAGATGTGGGAGTTGATGGCACATGTATGCAGCTGTATTACAGTTGCATGCATCAGAGCCAAATGCTCAGTGTACACGTTGGTAGAATTTTTTTTTTTCAAAACAGTTTTTATTGAGTATCACATAAGTTGGTAGAATATTTTGACAAGTGGACTATCATGTACACAGAGTGTACTGGCGCCATATGTTAGTTCTATTGAATATATGAACATTTTAAAGAGGACTTTTCATGTCCTCTAAAGACATGGCATGTTATATACACCACTGCAAAGCTGACAATGTGCTGAAATCAGTGCACTTTGTTTTGGAGGTACGTACAGGTCCCCCAGAAGAGGAGTCCAGTAAAATGCGTGCTGGAGTTGATGCTAATTGTTCTGTATATGTCATTGTGTTACTTTGTAGGTTCGACTCACATTACTTGCTGAATGTTAATATGCTATATACAGTATGTATGGTTACCAATATATCCTCTCCTTTGTATCTACCCGTTGGATTCAGACATTACTTTATTGTATTTTACAATACTGAGATTACTGAATTATGGACCATTTTAGCACTTTCTTATTTTTGTCACCCCTTACTCAGTCTCATGTTTTAATCTCATTGTATTTTAACATATACTGACATAAAGTTGCACTGATTATTTTACTTATGTGTTTTGTGTGGATATTTAGCGCTGAGTGGTATATAACATGCCATATCTTAGAGGACATTAAAGGAAGTCTACCACCTTCCCCAAGCATACCCCACCATGTTACTGAACACATTACAGTGATAAATAGATTACTTTTATTATATATGTCACTTTCAGAGTTTGGAGAAAAAAAGACTTTGCAAATGAGGCAATTGGTGCACTGGGAGTGGGCCACTGCTCTTGCCACTGACACCCTTACATCTTCTGCCTGCGTCATCCCGTATGGTAGGAGTTGATCCTCCTGCCGCTATGACATCACCCATCCTATTTCAGCAGCAAGAGCAGTCTCCAGGGAGCTGCAGGCCCACCCCCAGTGCACCAACTGCCTCATTTGCATACACCTTCAATGTTGTTTTTCTCCTAATCTACAAACGTGACATATATCACAAAGGTATGTTTGATATTACTGTTATGCTCTCTGTAATGTGGTGAAAGCAGCTGAATATTTTTGGGGGTGGTGGTAGACTCCTTTTATTTTTGGCCAATCATAAGGTGATATAAAAATGTTTTTAGATTAAGAGCCATTACCGTCAGCAGCCAGGATAACAGTGGTTTGATCATAAAGATCAGCTATGTCATCTTCTGTCCAACTGTATGGAGCTTCTGGATCTGAAAAACAAATGTAAATTTTTTTTATGATTATTAAGAAGATAAAGTGATCCTCACATAATGCTGTGAACAATAGAACTAGTAACATAATTTCTAGGCTGGAGAAACAGGACTGTGGAGTTGGCAAGGCAAACTTTTGACTGCTGTTTTTCCACACACTGACTCCTGAGAATCTTAGTCATCAGTGTCGATGGGGATAAAGAGACTGTGCTTCAGCCATGATATCCCCCTATCAGCTAGCACAGCCATACCTGATGGAGATAAGTTGTACTAAGTCCTAATACAGCACTGACAGATTTCTGGGACATCATACTGTTCTTCAGTATACAAACCATGTGCAAATATTAATTCGAAAATTGTAAAGATAAAATTGTAGCTTTCTCCATCAGATGCCTTATTATGGAAGCATTTTCCTTATTATTGGTCTATGCACAGTGTTCTACTGGAGCTGAGGATTCCTTTCTACCAGATGCTTTCAGCTGCAAATATGACAGTTTTGTTAGCTGAACTACAACAACAGAAACAGCAGAATAAGCTGATACCCTGCTAATATTAAAAAGCGGAATCATTTTATAGATTCACTTTGAACTACACAAGAATAAAGTAGGGAATTTTAATCCACTGATATAAATCACTGTGGCAGTGCCAAAAAAAATTAGATTTCTGTTTTTCTTGGTTTTTTGCCTTATTGGAATTATTTTGCTAAATTGTATTTATTCCTGTACTATGGCACAATCTTTCTGAATATTCTCTCTATAAAGCATCACAATGATATTTTTACCTGGATATAAGCTCTTACTTAAAGGGAGTCTATCATTAAAAAAAACACTTTTAAGCTACTGGCACCTTGGAATGGCCTTTAAAAAGGCCATTCTTCTCCTACCTTTCATTGTGGTCTTCTCCCAGCCGTTTCTGTAAAAATCTGTTTCTTCAATTATGGAAATGATCTTCACGGAGCATCCTCTTCTCTGTATCTTCTTTCTTCTACTTCCTCTGACGCAGCGCTGGACCGCCGCCATTTTCCGGTGGTCTTTCACAAGAGGCACAGTATGGACCACCGGAAAATGGCGGCCCGTCATGCGCAGTCGCTGCCGTCCAGTGCTGCATCAGAGGAAGTAGAAGAATAGACCAAGATGGGAGTTACCACAACAGTCTAATGGGCGGTGACAAGAGATGACGCGATGGGTGCTCACTGCCACGGAGGAACGCCCTGGGTGCTCCCTGAGGATCATTTCCATAATTGAAGAAACGGATTTTACAGAAACGTACAGAAAGGACAGAAATAAGGTCGTAGAATACAAAAAATTTCCATTTTGGGCCTTGCCTTTGGGACACAGCAATATTTTTAGTTCTTTATTATCACATTCTAAGTCTGCGATCACACTAGCATTGTGTGACCATTTGGGGACTCCATCCCCCATTCCGCTTATAATATGTGGAGAGAAAAGTCCTGCTGTTCTTTCTGCCGATTTCGGGCGGAAACCCGGTAGATCCCATTATAGTCTATGAAGTCCATGGGCTTTTTAAGCGGATAGGGTTTCCTTTTTTGAGTCCCCAAGCTGACTTGAACAACGGAAACCCGAACACTAGTGTGAACCTAGCGTAAGAGTCATAGCTGTTTTCCTGTTGATATAGTTCTATAAGGCAACTTATAGATAAGTTGTCTTTTGTGGGCTATATATAATTTACTGACTAAGGCTGTGGTCCCACTAGAGTTGGGTGACCATTCGGGTACTCCGTCCCCCATTCCGCTTAAAATATGTGGATAGGGTTTCCGTTTTTTAGGTCCCCAAGTGGACCCGAAGAACGGAAACCCGAACGCTAGTGTGAATCTAATGTAACTTTTATACAATTTTATGGGTTAGGGAATGAGAAACAAACAGCAATTACAAAATAGTTTTTTAGGATTCACCGTTCAATTGTGATGGCTTATCATAACAATAAGCCATCACAATAGAAAACCCCTATAAATATGTTAGACAAGACCAGGGTCATGCAGGACTAAGAAAACATAAGTACATAAAAGGAGAAACTGAACAAGAATGAAGAAGGCAGAACTGAGGCAAGACCAAAAAACATATAATCTTTATTTTCGCCTTTATTTCTGCCTTACTTGGCAGGACTGCACCCCCCGCAGTTCTTTTCTTCTCAGGATCAGTCACTATTCCAAAAATGATGGCATATTCCAGTGATATATGCCATTACTTGCTGTGGAAAGAACAAAGTCCTTTAGCCTGATGCCCCACGTTGCGAAACTGCAGCTCCGTTAAAAGATACCTCACACAGCTCCGTTAAAAAAAATGTTATGATGTTATGGGTGTCAGAATATGGAGATACAAAGATTATTTTGTTTTTTTATTTTTCATTTTAGTAGTAGTAAAGCATAACTGTAACTATACTGACCAGCAGAAAATATGTAACTGATCAATTTGGCCACAGTGAATACCATAAAAACAAAACCTAAAAGACCAATAGTGGAATAGTGTATTTTCCACTTTTCACCCTACAAATATTTTTTACCTTTTGCAATAAGCCATGCAACTATGTGGAAAAAAAGGGTATTTTTTTGGAAGGTAGGGAGAAAAAAAAATAATGGAATTAATGAGAATATTTGCTATACTGTACTAGAGATTTTAGCTAATAAAAAGATGAACATTTAATATTAGCTCAAATGTCAAATAAAACATGCAAACATTGATACCACTGGCGTTAAATGAAAAAAAAAAAAGATATAGGAAAAAACTCAAGAAACGAGTACCTGGTAGTTTATATATTATCAAATAAATAATGCAGACCCCTACCAAGTGGCTTTGTTGAGCCTCTGAACATAATAAAGCAGGTACAGGAAATATGGCCACATTTCCATAGCAGCTTTCTTTATAATAATTCTGGGTAAACAATAGACAGCTAATTAGCCCGCTAAATTAGCCAACCTCTTACACAAAAGAAGATACAGGAATTACGGGAACATATGAGCCTTGAACTAACTGTCACGTTCAGAATTTATTGTACATGAAAAGGAGAGAATTCTATGGAGATTTCCATAATTATGGCCTGCCAGTCCTAGTGAAATTACAACATTCAGGATTATTAATTTACATTATCTAACAAAATACTATGGGTACACTGAGTCATTAAAATGAATCAAAAGCGGGAGTAGGAGTGGGATAAGTTTCTGACAAAAAGTTGAAAAAAAAAAAAAAAGAATAGGGCTGACGTGGCATGGCATGCTAGAGAGAAGTAGCATTTTGTAAGAGTGGGTTTCCTGCTATCTTACCCACATATTTTCTAAATTGTACCCACAGACCAGTCCAGCCACAACCAACGTCACCTGCCCTGCCCACAATAGAGTGTCACCAGGTTCATTGCCAGAATGAATAAGCATACCTCTCAGGAGGTTAAATGATTTTTTTCACCCCCAGGGGCTGTAAGTCTGTCTGCCTTTCAGGGCAGGTCCCCCAAAATAGAACTAGGACTCCGCACCAGCCAACTATACTGACCAGGGTTCTTTATCATCTGTTGTATCACTAAACAGTTGACCATTGAATCCCGTAGGT
Source organism: Leptodactylus fallax (assembly GCA_947044405.1). Classification (NCBI taxonomy): domain Eukaryota; kingdom Metazoa; phylum Chordata; class Amphibia; order Anura; family Leptodactylidae; genus Leptodactylus; species Leptodactylus fallax. Next base: position 9,163,540 of record CAMRHE010000016.1, read on the forward strand.
TCAGGTCCCGGTCCCTCTGTAAAGGACTTTTTGTTTTACAAAGTCAAAAAGGTAGTATACTTTCTACATTGTTGATCCAAAGGAAGCCAAAAACTCCTATGAGGTGGATGCCAGTTACTCCATATTATGTGAAATATTACCTTCCTGACTTCACACATGGCAATCAGAATAACTTCCTGATCAACCTTTCAATGCCAAATATCTAGTATACAATGAGTTATTAGATTATTTATAACCCTTACAAGGGGATATCTGGCCCTTAATGGATTTTCATACTGATGACCTATCCACAGGAACTTTTTATATGAATGCATACAAAGGCGTTTTCCCCAGATATGTAAAATGTCGCCAAAGGCAGAGAATGTGAAAAAAAAAAAACCTAAAGCAATATTCACCATGATGCTAGTGCATATACGTCAGCTTCTTGGGGCCAGCAGTATAGGAGTACTTGTCAAGCCCCACTCACTGCGCATTGCAGAGAACAAAGCAGAGAGTTGAAGCAAATATGCCTGACCGGAGGCTGCACAAGATCTGGCCATAAGGTAGGGAGACGGTTTGATGATGTCAGGGAGAAAGTGCGGGGGGGTGGGGGTGGGGGGATTCTGAGGATGATGTCAATCATGCCCAGGGGGTGATTCGCAAGGGGACAGCAGGACTAGGAAGAAGCTGCTCCCCGCCCACGTGACTACTTAGGGTAATTTACATATGATTTTTTATGCTTTCAAACATTTAGAACTTCACTTTGCTGCAACAATAAGATTACAGAGGGGCAGCGATGGAAAGGGAATTACTTCATTCTGCATATGATGGGGCCAGTTTAGGGTGGAAAAATCACCTATCATGTTCCCTGTGAATATATGCCCATTAAGATATGTTCAGACTTGACTAAGAATTTCTGTCACAAATTTCTAAACTAGTCTGTTGTTCGAACTCTAGCACAATCTGCACTTCACATGTGGATTCTGCTATGGATTTCACCATAGCAAAATCCTCAGCAAAAATGTCACTTACTTAGTATTGTACTGAAAATCTTATGGATCTTCTGTATGTGATCCTAGAGAATTTATTAGTAGTTCAAACATTAAAAGGGGTCTTCTGGCCTCAATTGAAGTTTTCATGCTGATGACCGGATAGAATCAGTATATGATCTGTGGGGGTCTGACAACCGAACCCCGCACAGATCAGCTGTTCTGTCAGCAGGTGCAGTAGATGGGGAGCGTGTGTAGGCTGCTCCTATTCATGGAGCAGCAGCCCTGTCCACTAAATAGTGGTGGTTCGAGGGAATTGCAGCCCCGCTTCTATTACTGAGTGTGCTCCCTGTCCATTGCACTAGCTTCTGGTACCTAGAGACTGCTGGAACAGCTAATATGTGCAGGGTTTGGGTGCCATACCCCCACAGATCTCATACTGATCCTATCCTGTGGATAGGTCATCAGTATGAATAAATCCCTTTAATAGTGTGAATACAGTGTCCTCCCCATAAACCATTCCAGTAGAGAAATAATAATATTGATCACTCAGTGCATAATCACAGAATAGAAAAAGCCAAAAAACACTTAAAAAGGGTCACCCAAATAAGTTACCACCACCACAGTTTACAGAGCCAAGTCCATAAAAGCTAATATAAAAGACCCACTAAAGTTCAGAGTAATCTATAAAAGACACAGGATAAAAACAAATAGGTGCTCAGCGGGTTAGGCTTTGAGCTCTGACCCAATTTCCCAACCCTGCTTTTCATTCCATTTGGTGTCTATTTCTCATCCTCTGAGGTTTATGAGAGTTCAGCATATAGATTAGAGTATTTACTATCTTCATTGCAATCTATGAATTGCACAAGTGCCAGTCAAGTCATCTGTTTGTCTTTTTTTCAATCTCCTGATTTATAATGTGCTATGTAGCTGTGAAGTTTGCTCTACCTGCTGTTTGCAGTCCTAGTCATCTCTCTCTTATTTCCTGGGAACCTTTCTGTTTTATGTGGGTGTAAATGTAATGACTGAAGCAAAGGGGAATAATATTTGCAACAACAAGAGCATGGAGGATTGAATACACACAAAAACAAGTGGATGAAAACAAGGATGAAAGAAAGCAGCACAACATGCATTAAACTGTAACACAATATGGTCCGGCTTAAAAGGAAAAGACTACAGTCCCTCAAGAATAAAAAGGTGGTGAGTTTGTAATGAAAAAATAAATGGTGGTGTTTATGTAATTATTTAAAGAGTAATTCCCATTATTTTTTTTCTATTTTTTTAGGGGATGTGTTATGAACATTTTTGTAATGTACTATATTAACCCATCTAACTTCTTTTTTTGTAGAAAACAGGCTGAAAGTTCCCATTAGCAATGCTGTAACTAAGCAGGGAGACTGTCTGTACAGCTGTACTCAATGCAGTATGTAGAGCTGAAGCATTTATCCAAAGAAATTTCAGATGGCTGCACCTCCAGTTTTATTCCACCTAAAATGATTCTAATATCACAAGAAAGCAGAAATTCTTTCTGCTTTCATGTGCTGCCAAGAATAAATAAAAAAAAATAGTGAAATCACTAGTTAAAACCACAATCAGTAATGCGATTTTATATCAGCAAGAACTGCTGCATATTAAGTTCAAGTCCCCGACTGTGTTCTTAACTAGTGATATCTCAGGTTCTGTTACAGCTAGTACTGGCATATGAAAGCTGAGAATCTCCTCGTTCTTGTGATATCAGAATTATATTTCTACGTTGTATAAAACTGAAGATAAAGCCATTTGACGTGACGATCCCCCTTTGGTAAATGCTTCAGCTCTGCATAGTGGAAGAGTGAAGAAATCAGGCGATACCTTTTAGAGGCTTTCAGGAGTACTCGCTCCCTTCATCAGACATGGTGTGATACAAGAACTGAAAATTAACAGATTTTTATACACATGGTTTTCAAAGCATTTTAGAGTCCCCCAAAAAAATTGCAATCTAAGTAGAGAAGTCATTTACAACAGGTCAAAATAACAGTCTGGAAACTTGTGGTGCGTGACGGAGGGATCAGTAATTCTTGCTGTTATCTGTTTGCTATCAGGAGGTGATTTGTGACCCTCACAGGTCACACATAGTGTGATTTGAAGCTGGCATGAATATTGAGTTCAGTTCATGGTTCAAACATAGTGTGACATGAAGCTGGCATGAATATTAAGTCCAAATTGCAGAGTTTGAAATTTTTGCATAAATTTGTACTCCATTTCTTTTCTTTTCTCCTGTGTCTTAAAATGTCCCATTAAAACCACAACCCGCAAATCTTCAATAGAGTGGTTTTCTCCGGAGAAATGTGCGGCCACTGGGAGATCGGTTCTGCTGTTATTAATGGTGGATCTGTGTGAGTTCATTCGTTGACTGAGTCTCTGCCCTGTTTCCCCCACATAGAGGCCTGTGGTGGGACATTGCACACACATTATGAGGTACACCACATTGGAAGACCTGCAGGAAAATGTCCCCCTAATTCTGTGCACCTGTTGTGACTGTGGGATAGGTACACCGTCAGCGGGGCGGATGCGCCCGCAGGCCATGCACCTTTTATGTAGGCAAGGCGAGGTGCCATTTTCAGCTGGGGCCCCCAGGGCACTCCGGACGATAATGCGCCTCAGGTTTGGTGGTTGTCGAAAGGAGAGGAGAGGGGGGACTGGAAATATGTCCTCGAGTCTGTTGTCCCTATGTAGTACAGGTTGGAGCTCCTTGGCAATCCTTCGTAGGATCTCCAGCTGTGGGTTGTAGGTGACAACTAGGGGCACTCGGGCTTCTTTCTGAGTCTCTCTATATGTGAGCAGACTGTCTCTGTTAATGGCTGCCGCTTTGTCCAATTGGTTGTCTGTCACTTTTGGTTTGCATCACAATCTGAGAAATTTCATCCTCAGATCCAGGAGGCGCCCGTCCAGGTCTGTTCTGTTGGAGCAAATACGATTGTATCGTATAGCCTGGCTGTAGATTATAGATTGTCTTGTGTGCTTGGGGTGGAAGCCGTCGCCTCTCAGGTAGGCCGCTCTGTCTGTGGGCCTGTGGTATATCGATGCGAGTAGCCGGCGGTCCCCGATGCATATTGTGGCATCCAGAAAGTGAATTTCACTCCCCGAACAGCTAAGTTTAAGGTTGATGGTCGGGTGAAAGTCATTGAATTCATCACGGAATTGAAGTAGGGCCTCCTCACCTGCAGTCCAGACGACAAGGATATCATCGATACAACGAAGGCAAACCACAGGTCTGGTGGCGCATGTTGACAAATATGTTCCTTCCATTTCTGCCACAAAGAGACCCGCACACTGGGGTGCACATCTGGTCCCCATTGAAGCTCCCATTCGTTGCAGACACAGATCCTCTCCAAAGGTAAAACGGTTGTGGCCAAGGATGAACTGCATGAGCTGCGCCACTGGTTCTGTTGGGAGGTTTTGTTTTGCCAGGTGTACCCGACATGCTGCAACTCCATCCTTGTGGGGAATGTTAGTACACAGGGACTCCACATCCATGGTGGCCAAAATGGTACCCTCAGGTAGAGGGCCCAGGGCATTCAGTTTGTTAAGAAGGTCAGTGGTGTCCTGGATATAGCTTGGAGTATCCCTGATGATAAAAATTTCCTATGACAACAGAAAAAGAACACAGGATGAGATACAGGCCCTGAAATCATCATTGGCTAATGACACAGAGGAAATGAGGGCCAGACTCCACACATACTACTGGAGGCTTCGGGATATGCTTATTGACAGCAAAAAGAGAGAGCTCCACAGACTGAGACGGAAAGGCCTCATTACTACGGCCGCGGGTGCTAGCCCAGCTCGGCAGGGCTGTGTTGTGAATCTTTCCTCTTATGAGCCAAACAAACACGAAATGTCAGTTCTCTCCAAGGGTCTCTCCTTCTGCCCCTCGGCACACACTGGCCATATCCAACTCTGCAATGATATGGAGGAGTTTTTCAGAAAAATGAGATTAAGGGAATATTTTTGTGACAGGGACCCTCCGTGCAGCGGCGACTCTGGGATGGAACAGCCCATAAGGAATCCTACCAAGGAATCTGCCTGGACCCCACGCCCTGGAGCTAATGCAGCACTGGATAAATATATTGACTGTTTCAGAAGCAAAGTGAAATCGGAAATCCTAGAGAAACAAGAGAGACAGGTGCATAACCTAACCCTGCAGGAACAGAAGGCTATTACATCACTGAAAGAAAATCAGGATATAATAGTGAAACCAGCTGACAAAGGGGGCGCAGTAGTCATGGTGAACACCTCGGACTATGTCCGGGAAGCGGACAGGCAGCTGTCGGATCCCATCCATTGCTCCAAACTTGGAAGTGATCCCACAGAGGCCTATATGAAGGGGCTAGAGAGTATGATCAAGGAGTTTCCAGTCCAGATCCAGAATCAGGTAAAAGGACTTATCCCCCAAGATCCCAGGCCGGGCTGCTTCTATATGCTCCCAAAGATACACAAGGATGGCAACCCTGGGAGGCCTATCGTTTCTGGCATTGGGACACTGACGGAGAGCATCTCAGGTTGGGTGGAAAATCTCCTAAAACCCCTTGTCAGGGATACTCCAAGCTATATCCAGGACACCACTGACCTTCTTAACAAACTGAATGCCCTGGGCCCTCTACCTGAGGGTACCATTTTGGCCACCATGGATGTGGAGTCCCTGTGTACTAACATTCCCCACAAGGATGGAGTTGCAGCATGTCGGGTACACCTGGCAAAACAAAACCTCCCAACAGAACCAGTGGCGCAGCTCATGCAGTGCATCCTTGGCCACAACCGTTTTACCTTTGGAGAGGATCTGTGTCTGCAGCGAATGGGAGCTTCAATGGGGACCAGATGTGCACCCCAGTGTGCGGGTCTCTTTGTGGCAGAAATGGAAGGAACATATTTGTCAACATGCGCCACCAGACCTGTGGTTTGCCTTCGTTGTAGCGATGATATCCTTGTCGTCTGGACTGCAGGTGGGGAGGCCCTACTTCAATTCCGTGATGACTTCAATGACTTTCACCCGACCATCAACCTTAAACTTAGCTGTTCGGGGAGTGAAATTCACTTTCTGGATGCCACAATATGCATCGGGGACCGCCGGCTACTCGCATCGATATACCACAGGCCCACAGACAGAGCGGCCTACCTGAGAGGCGACGGCTTCCACCCCAAGCACACAAGACAATCTATAATCTACAGCCAGGCTATACGATACAATCGTATTTGCTCCGAAAGAACAGACCTGGACGGGCGCCTCCTGGATCTGAGGATGAAATTTCTCAGATTGGGATGCAAACCAAAAGTGACAGACAACCAATTGGACAAAGCGGCAGCCATTAACAGAGACAGTCTGCTCACATATAGAGAGACTCAGAAAGAAGCCCGAGTGCCCCTAGTTGTCACCTACAACCCACAGCTGGAGATCCTACGAAGGATTGCCAAGGAGCTCCAACCTGTACTACATAGGGACAACAGACTCGAGGACATATTTCCAGTCCCCCCTCTCCTCTCCTTTCGACAACCACCAAACCTGAGGCGCATTATCGTCCGGAGTGCCCTGGGGGCCCCAGCTGAAAATGGCACCTCGCCTTGCCTACATAAAAGGTGCATGGCCTGCGGGCGCATCCGCCCCGCTGACGGTGTACCTATCCCACAGTCACAACAGGTGCACAGAATTAGGGGGACATTTTCCTGCAGGTCTTCCAATGTGGTGTACCTCATAATGTGTGTGCAATGTCCCACCACAGGCCTCTATGTGGGGGAAACAGGGCAGAGACTCAGTCAACGAATGAACTCACACAGATCCACCATTAATAACAGCAGAACCGATCTCCCAGTGGCCGCACATTTCTCCGGAGAAAACCACTCTATTGAAGATTTGCGGGTTGTGGTTTTAATGGGACATTTTAAGACACAGGAGAAAAGAAAAGAAATGGAGTACAAATTTATGCAAAAATTTCAAACTCTGCAATTTGGACTTAATATTCATGCCAGCTTCATGTCACACTATGTTTGAACCATGAACTGAACTCAATATTCATGCCAGCTTCAAATCACACTATGTGTGACCTGTGAGGGTCACAAATCACCTCCTGATAGCAAACAGATAACAGCAAGAATTACTGATCCCTCCGTCACGCACCACAAGTTTCCAGACTGTTATTTTGACCTGTTGTAAATGACTTCTCTACTTAGATTGCAATTTTTTTTGGGGACTCTAAAATGCTTTGAAAACCATGTGTATAAAAATCTGTTAATTTTCAGTTCTTGTATCACACCATGTCTGATGAAGGGAGCGAGTACTCCTGAAAGCTTACTTATAAATATACTCAGTTAGCCTCTAAAAGGTATCGCCTGATTTCTTCAGCTCTGCATATTCACAACACAAATGTGTATGGACTTTCCCTAGTAAGAGCTCAGCTAAAGGGTTGCTAGGGAGAATGTTACAGCCTGTTTTATAATAAAAAGGAAGTTAAGATAATAAAGTATATTGAAAAAATTTTCACCAGACAACCTCACCCCCCACCCCCAACACAATAAAAAATAAATAAATAAATAAATATGAGAGGAATAACACTTTAACCCTATTTCATCAAGCCAAAAAAACTAACTTGTTTTTCTGTTATCGTTATACTGTATAACGTCTTGTTTTAACAAGGCAAGTTGTCCACATTGTGGTACATATGTTAGAGTTTTATCAATATAAAATTTATTTTAGAGGTAGAAATAAAAAAAAAAATATACACAATTATGAGATTTTATATTTATTTATTTTGCTTACTTGTATAGCGCCATCATATTCCGCAGCACTTTTCAGACATGGTCGGTCACTGTCCCATATAGGGCTCACAATCTACATTCCCTATCAGTATGTCTTTGGAGTGTGGGTTTCATTTATTTACTTATTTATTTATTAACCCTGTTATTTGCTTACCCAAATTAAGCACTTATATATTTGTAGTAAAGACTGTTACAGACGTGGTGATTCCAAATGTGTGGAAATTATTTGATGCACTGATATTTTGATTTTTATAAATATTTCTAGGAGGAATATCAGAGAAATAGCAAAAACAGACAGGCCCAGGTTTGCTAATAGTTAGACAACAGTCCATGCCACAGTTCTAGAAAAATATGCTACCAGATTGTTATTGCATGAGGAAAACAAGTACTTACGAAGGCTAAAATCCCAAGTGTCACTGGGATCACTGCCGCAGACATCCTGCAGCAAAAAACAGCCAACAATGACTGGTTTTCACCACAGTTTTCAGCCACGACTCCTGGTTGGCTGGCCCTGGCTTTGCAAAGGTTAAAAACTACAGCAATAATTGACACGCTGTGTGTTCGAAACCCCCAATGTGTGCCCCCGACCTAAAACAAAAATTTCAGGAGTGGCAACATAACAGTGAGCTATTGTTGTTGGCTATTTGCAAAATAGTTTACCTGTACAGAGTTGATTCTTAAGCCAGTCCAGTTCCTTCACTTTAACTTGGCTGCCTGTTTAAAGAGTAAAACCTGAAATTAATTCAAGTGCTTTTTTACAAAATGGGAGACATGGGCAACTCCAGCTAAAACACAAGCAGAGCAAAATACAGTAAAAGCAGAAAGGGGTGAAATGTCATGTACAGCAAAAAGGAGCATCATCCATCTGTTATACTAGATTTTCTGCTAAGCAGTACTGCTCATCTCAGACAGTAATATGTACAATAAATCTTAGTTCTGCCCTTTTCTTTCCTCATTTTTTAAACTGATCTAGCATTCAGTGTTAATTTGGTTTTCTTAGTTTTTTGTCTATCTGCAATCTGTCACACACCAGAAATGGTAAATCAGCATTTTGTAGCGCATATACACACAATACCTCTTTTATTTGCCTTGGACTGTGTCTATGGACTGTGAGTGACAGGCACAAGTGCAAGATTCTGCTGCTTGTACTGCTGATGTCTGTACAAGCAAGTGCTGCCCATCAAGGTATGGTGGATAAAACTGAGCAGGCTTAGGGTTGGTTCACACTTGCGCCCGAAGTCCGTCCGCAAGTGTCCTATTGCAGCCTCTGCACCACGAAGCCGCTTTTTTGGACACAAAGTCCTGCATGTCCGACTTTATTTCCGACCAAAAAAAGCAGCTTCACGGCGCAGAGGCTGCAATCGGACACCTGTGGGTTGCTTTAAAAACAAAAACCCATTGAAGTGAATGGGTTTTTAAACAAACCGCTTGCAAACCTTTCCCTATCCTTTTTTCTGATATTTAGGTCGGATTCACGGCAGACGGACTCCGGGCACAAGTGTGAACCAACCCTTAGTAACCCAGAACCAGATCACTTTCCAGAAATGGGACCTCTTGGACTTCCCCCAAATTTTCACACTGCGAAAAAAAAAATTCTCAGAAATCGGGCTGATTCCAAGGTAAATAACGGTATGTGTGGACTACCAATCACTAGGGGTTTTTGTGGTACAAGAAAAATTAAAGGAATGTAGAATTAAAGAAAAAGTATCTACATTTTATATATTTTTCCAAATACATCACCACAGTGTCTAGTAAGCGGTATTGCAGCTCAGTGTCATTTACCTGCATATGACAGCACTGCAATACCAGAGACCAAGGACAATGGTGGCACAGTCCTCCTCTAATAAGTTGCGGGTCAGCCAGACTGAGACCGTGGACAATGGTGGCACAGTCCTCCTCTAATAAGTTGCGGGTCGGCCAGACTGAGACCATGGACAATGGTGGCACAGTCCTCCTCTAATAAGTTGCGGGTCGGCCAGACTGAGACCATGGACAATGGTGGCACAGTCCTCCTCTAATAAGTTGCGGGTTGGCCAGACTGAGACCATGGACAATGGTGGCAAAGAACTCCTCAAATAAGTTGTGGGTCGGCCAGACTGAGACCATGGACAATGGTGGCATAGTTTCTGAGAAAATGCAGACCCACTTTTTCTAATATCATACCACCCATTTAAAAAACTTTTCAATGTTTTTCATCTATTACCCCTAATATTGAGCCATACGTAATACTTGTTTGTTCATACAAAACTTTACATGAATTCCTGACACCAATATAGCCTTGTATATACGGTATGGCTACCTTGAAGACATACTTGTTTAATGACCTTGAGAATATAACTATCTTCTGTACATTTAAAGAATTCTGCTACAAGTTTATCCTTCAGAGTGGTCAAATATTCTTACTAAATCTGGCAAGTCTAAAGTTGAGGCAAAGTGTTTAACACCTGAAGCATACTAGGAAGACTGACATTGAGATTGCATGTAACACTTGAAGATGTCAGCCCTGCAGTTACAGCAGACACCATTATTCTGCTCAATTGATTTCTGTATAGGAATAAATGACACTGTGAATGAATCACATTAAAGTCATGGATCTGTCACCAAAATGAATCCTTAATGGCTAAATATCATTCTTGCATGTATCCACCTTAAAGCAACCCTCCAGTTATAGACAACTTTTCATAAATGAATAGTACAGGTGAAAATATGAAACTTTGTAATATATCTTGTTAATGAAATATGTTTTCTTCTCCAGTTTTCAGGCAGTTACTTTCTACATATTAGTCTATGAAGAGGGGGAGGGGATAGAAAAAGACACTCAAATAATTGCTGCTTTTGCACAATGCTATTTTGAACTCTTAACACTGCTAGGTTTGTAGATAAGAGGCTATTAGTGCACAGAATGAGGCAATAAATCAATTAACTAGCCAGCAAGAGCAAAATACTCCACCCCTCCTTTCTCTATAAAGTTCGATATGTGACGCTGAATACAGACAGTAGTATAATGTAAACAAGCAGTCAGACTAAAGATAAGGAGCAGAAGAACAGTTTAATAAATGGAGAAGGAAACAGATCACCTTGATAAGATTTATCACAACGTTTCTTATATTCAAATATACTATTCCCTTATAAAAAGTTGTTTAGAAATTGTAGGTACACTTAAACATGTCTTATATTAACAACTTTGAAGATGGGATAACATTTTCACATGTAAATTAACCTAAGTAGTCATGTGATCATTGACATTTCCCTTGTGATGTCGAGGAGTGAGGGGGCTGTGATGGAGATGTCAGGAAGAAGCTACTCCCCACCCACGTGACTACTTAGGTTAATTTGCATAAGACTTTTTCAAACATTTATAACTTGACTTTGCTGTAACAGAAAGATTACAGAGGGAAGGGAATTCCTTGATCCTGAAAACCACTTGGCAGGTTCCCTTTAATGAGAAAAAAAAAAAAGAAAAAAAAAAAAAGAATGCAGACTAAGACCCTATGGACACAAATGAGTGTGAATCCGTCGTGTGGCCGAAGTCCCGCATATGGGGCTTCAGTGTACCCAAAAGTGGATAAGTGTCCCCCAAACCTAATAACAGGTCCCCATTCAATTCTGATAGAAACCTCAGTATGTGAACAGAACCTTAAAAGTTAACCTGTCAAGTTGAAACTACAGCCCATTATACAAGCAGCGTAAAGTAAGAATAGCTGAGCACATTGAAATATAGTTTTGTGGGTAAAAGATTCAGTAAAATGTAAAATTTATTGATGTAAATGCAAGTTGGAGTCATCAACTCACAATGGGGAATCACCTTTTGATTCATGTGACCCTAACTTATCCATATGTGGGGCTGAGTTGATATGTTGGGTTCTACTGACAGACTCCCTTTAAACAAATGATGCTTTCTAGATAATTTAAAAACTAATTTATTTGAAGATAAATTCTGTCATCCTTAAAGCTTTTTAGAATGTTGTACTGTTTACCCTGCTATTACGGTTAATAACTCAAGCAGCGTAGCACACATATCCAGGGTTCACATTTTATATTACCACAGACCCCAAGAAAAAGCGCTCATAAAATGAACAGTAAGTCCTTTCAGGTAATTTTAATAAAGGTTTCCCTCTCTCTGCTCACAATGTAATAAAAGCTATTGTTAGTACTTAGTCATATAGAAGGGGCCGGACCGGGGACGAAGGCTGAGGGGAGGGCCCACATGACGAGTACGGCTGGACAGCAGCTATTGGTCAAGTTGGGGGTAAGGTGGGGTTAATTCAAGCTAGGCTGCAGGGGATAGGTTTTTAAGGGAAAGCCCGCGAAAAGTAACGGCAGTTGCCGTGAAGAAGACACAGAGGAAGAAGCTCCCGCCCACCCTCCCTGTTTATTAGCATTTGGGCTGTGGCATTGTATGTTGAGGAGGAGGATGGGGATTGGGGGGGGGGGGAAGCAGTGAGGGGAAGGTAGATTTCTGTCACGGCGGCCAGGCGGGGGGGTCCTCAGAGTTGGGAAGGAAATGCCTGGTGGTATCGGTGGGGGGGGAGCTTGGAGGCTCTGGACCCCCCTGGAGAAAATGGCATGGCTGGGAAACAATTTTGGGCTGGCCTTAGGACATTCAGGATCTTTAAAGACGGATCCTTTTATCACCTGGGGGATTGGTGATTTGGTGCCTTCGAGCTGGGCGGTACGGCTGGAGGTAATTCACAAAAAGGGGTTTTTTTTTAGAAGGCCAGTGTGTTGGGCTCCGAGGACCTCCTGTGGCTTTAAAGGGAAATACGGGTCGTTGGTTTTTGATATTGATGTTTTGTTTTGTTAATTTACTGTATGTTAATAAAAGGCTGCTGTGGCCAATTCAACTCCACTTCTCTTGTGTCGAGTTTTCATTTTATGCAGGTAAAGGATCATCGGTCAAGTGGAGGGACTAGACGTTACTCCGTCATGTTCCAGAGGCACTGAACTTCACTGGATAGTGATCCAGGAACAAGACTATGCTTTAAAATTCCCTCTGAAATCGTAATAAATCATATGAACATGATGTTCCACACTAATATTACTAAAGGTGTGAAATCGATCAGGGTGTATTGAAGGGCTTCTGTTCATGAATGTCTTTGGATACAATTGATGATGTAAAATACATGAACATTGGGGGTGTGTGGCTTGGCATGTGTCATTAACAGATGGTAGAATATGCTGATTTACATAGAAACTAACAATGCCAACAGTCCCTGCTAGCCTCTGTCAATGAAGCGTCAGAATATTTGGACAGCTTTTACATATTCTTTTCACGTTCAAATAAAGGTTGTTGGTGAATAGACATAGGGAGTTTTATAGTCCAGGCAAAGTATTCATAGATTAGTTATTTTCCTGAAGAAAGCAAGCTGCCGCTAGGTTCACACTAGCGTTTGAGCTTCTCCGTCCTAGATTCTGTTGGAGAGCAAAGACCTGCAAGGAGGACTTTTCTCTCTGCCGTTTTCAACAGAAACCCAGCGGACCCCACCATAGTCTATAGTTTCCACGTGTAACCTCTTTTTAAGCGGATAGGATTTCGTCTTTCGGGTCCTCACACTAGCCGAGTGCTAGTGTGAACCGAGAGCGTCTCTGTGGCACTACCTAGTGGAGGTAACTACCTCAGAGGCATAACTAAAGACTCAAGGGCCCTAGTGCAAAAGTTCAACTTGGGCCTCCATGCAAATCTTATCCTGAGACGCTTCCCAAGATAGCAATATGCGTCCTATCTGTACATTTTAGCTACATTTACTTTAAATTAAGTTTCTCATCATTCCCATCTCCAGTCAATCTCCATTCTGTACCACAGCTTCCCCTACAGAATCCCACCTTGACTACATCCCACAAACCAACTCATATTTTGCAATGAAAGGGTTAATTTTCCCCTCTCTCACAGTAGATGGCTGTATATTATAAATCTCATTCCATCTCACCAGAGGGTAGGAGTCAGCTGTCAAAAGAAACCAGAGAGGAGATAAAAGAAGTTTATCCAGCCCAAGAGTATTAAGGGTGACCTGTGGGCTCAGTGGCAGTTGCAACCATTGCGACCCTTTTAGATACGCCAGTGAGCAAACACAAAGACAAATACATGCAAACAATGTAAAATAAAAAGGAATAGCAAGGAACAGATCTGGTTTAAGTCTGGCTGGGAGCTTCAGCATAAGACGACGGACCAATCCCACATTAGATGTGTCTCCAAAGAATCTGACAACTGAAATCATGAGCCTCATCATATTCATGGACCCCTCCCCTGACCTTCAAGCTGCTTCCTGCAACCTTCCACCTGTGCTGTCATTTTTTCTTTGATCAACATATAGACTTTTTGATCAGCCAGGTCTGCTGCCACCATGTCTGTAATGGTTCACAATGCTGGCTTTAGAACTAATTGAATTAGCATTAGCCTGTGCATATCCCTTAGGATACCAATTACACAGGACTTTCTAGCTTGCACATTTTAATTACACAGGGACTGTAGAACAGACATTACACAAAGGCCGTCTCCTAACTACACCCAGAAATGAAAAACACCATATAACTATAAGACAATTTCTACAAATATAACTCACACCAAAATATCTACATATTTCCCCATAAACTATAATGGGGTCTGTGTGGTTTCCGCACAAAACATGTGGAGAGAAAAGTCCTGCAAGCAGCACTTTTCTCTCCGCATGTTTCATTCGGAAACGGAGCGGAAACCACGCGGACCCAAATTATAATGGGGTCCGCAGATTTCCCAAGTAAACCGCTTTTTTATGTGTGTAGGTTTCCGTTCGGGGGGGGGGTCCCCAAGCGGACTCCCCAAACGGAAACTCAAACGCAGATGTGAACCGGACTTTAGTAATTTAGTAATTTTGCTTGGCTTGTTAAATGGTCATAATGGCTATAGGGTAGCCACTTCCACTAGGTGACGTTACGTTACAGCAACAGCTTTTTTTTAAGGGAGGAAAGCTAATTTGCAGCATAGTAGAGCATTAGTAGCATATTTCTTGCTTTTTGACAAATTTAACTGTAACAAGAGTTGATGACAAAGGCATAAAGATGGTAAACCCTTGTATGGCTAGTTACACTGGGGATAAATCTGACTGATAAGAATTCCAGAATCCAGTACAAGAGCTAACCAACTACCCAACTAGAAAGCAGCATGTTTGAATGATTTTCTAATGTTTATGGGCTACTGTCTAAAGCTGTAATAATAAATTGTCATTTTAATGAGAATAACCAATACAATACTCTTCACATCTTTGCTCACTAGTCATAGTAAAAGGACAGAAACAAAACTGAGGCACAACTTCTTAAACTTGGTATCTTCAACTTATAAAATATACAAACTAACCTGTTGGCAGTGCCATCTATTATCAGTGCTGTACCAAAAAAAAAAAAAAAAGCAAAGCCCGTGTGGCTCATTTGCCGTAAGCAGATAAAACTTAAGCCCTCAGATTAAGCAAAAGGTCATTCGGCAGAAACTATCTCAAGAAGCTGCATACTTCACCAGCAGATCCGTACTTTTAGAAAGGTTAAAAGTGATAGATTAACAAACAGGTCTGAAATATTTTCTTTTCTCAAACACACTAAGCAAAAACAGTTCATTCTTCCATTATTTAGCACAATTAGACACATCGAGAAATTCTGCATACTCTGAATCACATTATTATTTGGCATTCACATGGCAAACGGGATTCAGAATATTCAGCGACTGATTATTTCTATTCATCTAAATGGGGTTTCTTTGCAACCACATACACTGAGACATTTGCTAAAAATTCTGAAAAAAAAACTGTTATATGTGAATATAGCCAAACAGATCCAGAGATGGGTTGGTCAGTCAGCGGTCTACATTTTGTTTAGATAACATTAATCGCAAGTGTTTAACCCCTTAGATGCCATGATCAATAAAGAATGAACCATCAAAGGGGTTGTTTCAAGATTTTGTCGACTCATCAGCCCAGTCACGAAGCGGTTTCACATGCCAATGTGTTGTGGGAGCCAATAGCTTGATCAAGGCCCATGGGTCTGCCATTATTGTCCTGCTGATAGGTCCTCCCAGAGTATTGCAGGGTAAAACCAAGGATCTTGATTACATCTCTAACACAACTCATGGTATTATCTACAGCGTGCACAATTGTGGGAGTTATATACCAGTGTGATATTCATTTGAAGGAGTTTTCTTGAATTCGTACGCAGCAAGAAAATCCATTGGAATATGCAGTAATAAAACGTATCTCTGGCTTGTTTAGATATATAAGAAGATAGGATGTCTTACTATACACGACAGAAGTGGGCCTGGTGATTCTGACAACAATGATTCTAGTGAGGTTGTTGATTTATCATTAATGTAAGTTTGGGCGAATTGTCTGCACATATCCCTAAGGATGTGCTGAAACAGAAAAACTGCAGGGCTTATATTAAATTGATTTAGAAAGTCGTCCATAGTTTGGACTTTTTGTGTGTCAACTGGTGCTGCTATTTTAATTTGAAAGGGTATTACCCAAGGGTCTGGGGGAGGGGGTTTCTCCTCTGAGGGGGAGGTAATGATTGGACATTTATGCTATTCCAAATTTATATAGTTCCCCTGATTAAATTATTTGAGCATTGGATATGTTTGGTGAGGCCCCATATAGCTCTGCAGTCAAAAATTTCTATTTCAGTGTAAAGGCTATGATTCTTGGCCAGGTGAAGAGAGCCCCATCTACCCAACTGATTAGCTTTGTAATATAGTTCTACAATCGGAAACCCCAAAACCACCAAAGTGTGGTACGATAAGAGGCAGGCGATAGATAAAAGGGTGTCCCAGAAGCTTAAAATAACCAACAGTATATACTCCCCTGTCCATTCACCGAGGGAATCAGCGGGCAGTCTCTGTTCAGGTCCCCAGTCTTTCTGACCTTTGGCCCATACAGCAGCACATCAGCCAATCAGTGGCTGAGCAGTGATACTCTGTTCAAATGGAACATCAGTGCTCAGCCACCGATTGTCTAACATGATTGTGCACAGTAGGTAAATGAAGACGGAGGAGCTAAACGGGGACTGTCTGCTGGAACTTTCAGCTGCTCCACATTCAACCTGCTCCCATTCACTTCAATGGGAGTTCCGGAGATAGCCAAAGTACATCACTCGGCTATCTCTGGCACTCCCACTAAAGTGAATGGGAGTGACGACCAGCACCAGTCCCGCCCACATTCAGCCTGGCTGTGCACAGGTTGAGTATGGAGCGGGACAAAGGTCCTACAGACTTTACTTCGTGAGACTTTAAGGTCTGAATTCAGAAGGGATATGGATCAGTAGCTGCCAGACACTTTGGGATCTTTACCATCTTTGGTAAAAAATAGTAACATGGCAAAAAAACCTGAAGCTGAAAAGTTGAGTCATCTATGATGGTGTTACGCAGGGAGGTGAAATAAGGTAGTAGGGTGTTTCTATAACGTTTGTAATACTTCATGAAAAAGTGTGGGCCCAGATGCATTCTCCATTATATATGTGATATAGAATTTGCCTAGTACCTCTTGAGTACAGGGTTGTGTCTTCTTTTGTGAGACAAGGTAACAAAATACTATCTAAAAAGGCATCGAATCAAGTCTGTAATGTACTGGAGGAAGGCGGTATAGATTGACCCTGGTATAGATTAGATTAAAAACATCAGTGTAGAATGTCTGCAAGACATAAGCAATTTCTTTAGCATCCGAGGAAAGGGTCCCAGAGCCCGTAACAATCTCAGAGATAAATGACTTCTCACGTTGCTTTTTAATAATAGAGAACATAATCTTGTTTCCTCTTTCCCTTTGGGCACAGTATTTATATCTGGATAAGAGTAGTGTTTTTACCGATTTGATATTTAGTAGATTTTTAACCTCGTTTCTGAGTGAGGGCAGTCCTTCGATGCCAGCAATAGCTTTAGATTTTTTGTGTATTGCTTTGAATGGTCTTGTTTATTTGCCAATTCTATTGACCCTTTGAAACATCCCACATCAAAAGTGTCAGTAAGACTAAAGCATCCTTTTATCAATGTGTGTTTGATAAAAGGAGACTGATGGACCCACGAGAAATATGTTTTATCTTTTTTCTAGTATGTGCAATAAACGCCACGTCTATAATCTGTAAGTCATTAAAAGCTTTATTGACATGGACTTGTATGAAACATGGACAGGAATATCAGAATCAAGCAAGGAATAAAGGAATAATTTACTATTCCGGTACCATTAGCAAAAGAATTAAATTGTTGTAGGGTTCCAACAATCCACTGTGCTGGGTCAGAATTCGGTGCATATGGAGAACAGTGAATTACCAATAAGACCTTTGATAAAGGAACCCAGGGGGCGATTTCTCTTTAACTCCGAAAGGAGCATAAAAAGAAAGGTTATTATTAATCATTAGTTTACTCCTCTACTAGTGGAGAAAGACTATGATAAAGGGGTTCTTGGGCATCAGCAGTATTTTATTATGCTTGAAATAGGTTTCCTGTAGCAGAGCCATAGAAGCCTTCTCTGCTTCAATTGATAAATGACATTATGTCAGACATACTCACTGTACAGAGTATACAATAGATCAGTAGCTAGAGTGCTCAGTATGAACAAATACGAAAAAACATGCCTTTACATCAAGATCCCATTTTAAATGAGATATTGAAAAAGGGATGTACATTTGTGAAGAAGATGCCAGACTATAGAGGGCATGATCGGTCCTAATGTGTTTTTGTCCAAATAATCTCAACAGGTTATAATAGAGTACAGATCACAGTACTGAGGAATACAATAGGGGTTTAACAAGGATAACTATTAACTGTGACTGAGAACCAATTTGAGAGGGGGTCATGGGCCACCTTAACATTTTTAGACCCCAACATGTTAAAGCAGAAGCCAGTGGTGAAAAAGTAAACATAACAGTCGTCTGATCCTTAAAGGTACCAGCCTGAACGCTTAATAGATTGTACTCACTATGATTTATATATAAGGAAATGTTTGATATGAAGTTAAGGACAGCTATAAGCCATAAACTGTACAGCTAAACCACATTTTAAAGTATAGTACTCAAATTACAGAGCACAAGTGTTGATGCAAATCATCAGGTTCCAATAGCAGTGGAACGTTGAGCAGATTTCTTTGGTTTACCTACCAGTTGCCAGCCAGCTGCATCTGGTAGTAAAGGGAGATGTGGGGGGCTAAAACTTATGCAGCCATCACAAATCACAGCCAAGCTTTTCCCCCCACCCCTAAACAATTTCAGTAGTTATAACAAATTATTTAGCAATACACAATATATTTTTATTTTATATTATATTTTAGAGTATTTTTTAAAAAACAACTACATGAGAGAAACACTGTACAAATGTCCATGGACAAAACTATGGCCTATCTATTGTGTATTCTGCTGACTTCATTCAGACTATTGGAAATTGTAATATAATCCTTATTATGATTTAAGTGACATCTTCAGTTCCCTATTTCCCAAAAGAAGTATAAGACAAGTCCACTCTATAATGTCAGCTATTGCTAATACTCAGCCTTGTGCAATAATAATTGACCTCTGGACAGAAGTATGTATGTGGACTATGCTTTTAACGCTTGCTCTCATTATGCAGTGATGTAGCATACACTTTCAATACCAATGTTTCTATCCTCAATTTATATACCGACAGAACTCGGGCTCGGTGATGTAACTAACTTTACTGAGATGGATATTCTTTTTCCTCTGCGTTAATTCTACTAACTATATGTGTAAAATAGTTGGAAAACAAATACATGTGCACCATGCTCAAACTGGGCAGAAGGGGTAGGCTGGTAAAAAAAAAAATCTATGTAGTTTTACCCGTGATCCAGAGAAAGGCAATTAAATCCTATATGACATGGGCCGTTATATCCTAAGAGGAGAAAAATCCTTCCTTACCTGTAATGCAGTAAGATAAGACTTTAAGTCATTAACATTACACCAAGTATCTTCTACATAACCATTTATATCATCCTGTTTCACAAAAACAGATTAACCATTAAGTAAAGAAAAATGTTCTTTGCTCCTGCTTGAAAGGTTTGCCCTCCAGTGGGGAAATATCCCCTTTTGTCTTTTTTCGGTGGTGCATAGAACGACTGCTCAGTGTTAGATGTATAGACGCTTTATATATTTGGAAAAACACAACATGGCAATGCTCAGTAGATGCCTCAAAACTAAAAAATGCAATTTATTCCTAACTGAGGTTCTTCAGGTCACCCAATTCTGTTCCCACCTTGTCCAGCTCCAGTGCATTTAATAAATAGGTGCCCAGAGCTTAGGCTGGACACAGGTAGCTGAGGGCCCCTATGCAAAAAAGATTATGGGCCCCATTTTTTTCCCAATAGCTCAAGAGAACTCCTGTATGTCTCACTAACAATCCACCATTGTATTCAACTCTTCTGTGTCTGGAGGACCTCATCTAGCCGCAGGGGTGGACACCGGTAGCTGAGGACTCCTGTGCAATAATGGTAATGGGCAGGATCTGGACCAACGCTCAGATTTAAAGGGATTGTCCAGGCAAAAATGGACAACCCTTTTAACATTTAAATCAGCTGGGGGCAGAGTGACTGCTGAGGCCAATCAGAGGCTTCAGCGGAACGCTGGAAGAGACCGGGAGATGCCACTGGAGCAGAAGAAACCCGGGTAGCGCAGGAGGACACCGAAGCACCATGGAAAGGGGAGTATGCATTTTTTTTTTTTTTTTTTTTTATTTGTTTCACTGCCCTCAGATGATTTAAACGTTAAAAGGGTTGTCCATTTTTGCCTGGACAACCCCTTTAAGAACTTGAGGATCTAGAGGATTCCTGTACATTAATCTTTTTATTTTCCAATAGTTCAACAGAACCCCTGTGTGCCTCCCTGCTTCACCATTGTATTCAACTCATCTGGAGGACACAGATAAGTTGAAGCTGGGACATAGCTCCCGCCATCCCGCAATATATTAGATCTGCAAGGCTCCAGCACCTGGGCCATTGTCACACACACACACACACACACACACACACACACACACACACACACACCACTATGTGCATAGATCTTGTCCATACTGTTATACTGTTGTACTGTTATACTGTTATACTGTCCACAGTATGTAACCTGCCACACAAGAGACAACAAAACACTGGACTTGTTCTTTGCCAACGTGAGGGAGGCATATAAGTCATCAGCCCTACCGCCCCTGGGAAGATCGGATCACAACCTAGTACATCTCCGACCTGTGTACAAGCCACTTGTACGTAGAGAACCAGCTGTCACCCGCACAGTGAGGATATGGTCCAAGGAGAGTGATGAGGCTCTGAGGGATTGTTTTGACACAACCGCATGGGAAGTTTTGCAGGATTCGTATGGAGAAGATATAGAAGGACTCACACACTGCATAACGGACTACATTAATTTTTGTGTGGACAACACAGTACCCACAAAAGTGGTGAGGTGCTTCTCCAATAACAAACCATGGATTAACTCTGATATAAAATCACTACTTAAGGAGAAAAAGATGGCATTCAGGACAAGAGATAAGGAGGGGTTGAGGGAAGTACAAAAGGAGCTGAGGCATCTAATCAGGCAAGGAAAATCCAGTTATAAGGAAAAAATGGAAAAGCAAATGGAAAGAAAAGACATAAGGGGGGTCTGGGAGGGGCTTAAGTCAATTTCGGGTCATAAACAGTCTGTCTGCCAGATTGAGGCAGATGTTAACTGGCTTAATGAACTAAACCTATTCTTCAACAGATTTGATCACACACCAGCTCCTCCCACCCCAGCATGTCCTTCAGCTCCCCCCACCACAATGACTTCACCCCATTCACCCCATGTGGCTACTTCCCAACAGACCAGTAAACCCAGAAATCCGTCTTTATCTGGCCACAGTCTGACCTTCACACGGGCCCAGGTGAGGAAGGAGATGAAAAAGATCAAGGCAAGGAAAGCCGCAGGGCCAGATGACATCAGTGCAAGGCTAATTAAGACTTGTGGGGACCAGCTGTGTGGTATAATTACATATATGTATAATATGAGCCTGAGGCAGGAAATAGTCCCTGAATTATGGAAATCTTCTTGTGTGGCACCAGTTCCAAAGAAACCTCACCCTATGGACCTCAACGACTACAGACCTGTAGCACTGACATCCCACTTGATGAAGATCTTAGAGAGATTGGTTCTCACACATCTTCGCCCTCTAGTGAGCCCCGCCATGGACCCTCTCCAGTTTGCTTATCGACCGGGCATTGGGGTAGATGATGCCATCATCCACCTTCTGCACAGGGCTCTGTCTCACCTGGAAAAACCAGGGAACACGGTGAGAATAATGTTCTTTGATTTCTCCAGTGCTTTTAACACCATACAGCCCAGGTTACTGAGAGACAAGCTGGGCCTTGCTGGAGTGGACCACCACCTCTCCAACTGGATCCTAGACTACCTCACAAATCGACCTCAATACGTGAGAGCCCAAGACTGTGTGTCAGGTACCGTGATCTGTAATACGGGGGGCACCTCAGGGTACGGTTCTCGCCCCTTTCCTCTTCACACTGTACACTGCTGATTTTAGGTGCAACTCATCCAGCTGCTACCTACAGAAGTATTCTGACGACTCTGCAATAGTAGGCCTCATCACAGACGATGATGACAGGGAGTACAGAGAACTGAACCGGTTTTTTGTGGACTGGTGCCACCAGAACCACCTGAAGATTAACGCGGGGAAGACCAAGGAGATGGTGGTGGACTTCCGTAAAGGCAGATGCCCTCCAAAACCAGTGGACATCCTGGGGACGGGCATCGAGATTGTGAACACCTATAAGTACCTGGGTCTGCTCCTTAATAATAAGCTGGAGTGGGCAGATCATATGGAGGCCCTGTACAGGAAGGGCCACAGCAGGCTCTACCTGCTTAGGAAGCTGAGAGCCTTTGGAATCCGGGGGGCACTTCTTAGGACTTTCTTCAACTCGGTAGTGGCATCAGCCATCTTCTTTGGAGTGGCCTGCTGGGGGAGCAGTATATCAACCAGGGACAGAAATAAACTTGACAAGCTGATTAGAAGGGCCAGCTCTGTCCTGGGGAGCCCACTGGACCCAGTGCAGGTGGTGGGTGACAGAAAGATACTGTCCGTGGTGAGCTCCATGCGGGAGAATAACTCCCATCCCATGCATGAGACTGTGATTGCGCTGGGCAGTACTGTCAGTGACCGACTGCTCCACCCTAGGTGTGAGAAGGAGCGCTATCGGAAGTCTTTCCTCCCCACCGCGGTTAGGCTGTACAACCAACACCGACCTAAGCGGAGATCATTACATACAGAGAACTGAAATATCTCTCTGCCTGTTAAATCCCCCCCCCCCCCCTC
Source organism: Leptodactylus fallax (assembly GCA_947044405.1). Taxonomy (NCBI): domain Eukaryota; kingdom Metazoa; phylum Chordata; class Amphibia; order Anura; family Leptodactylidae; genus Leptodactylus; species Leptodactylus fallax. Next base: position 9,186,604 of record CAMRHE010000016.1, read on the forward strand.
TGCTACGTCCTATCTGTCTGTCTGCTATTAATGTAATGCCTCTCACCTTGGAACATTCCTGTACATGTTGTATTTGTATTTGTATCTGCTTATCTTATCTTATCTTTGCTGCTGTAACACACTGAATTTCCCCACTGTGGGACTATTAAAGGACTATTATTATTATTATTATTATTATTATAAATGCTCACTACATCCTGGCGATAACCTCCAGCAAGCTGAACCTGTTGGAAACAAAGCCCAGTCTTAAGGTGTAGACTGTAAGCCCTTGTGGGCAGTGCCCTCTATCCCACTGTGCCAGTTGGTCACTGTTAGTATTATCTGTTTTGTACATCCTGTGTACCGTATGTAAATCCTCAAATGTAAAGCACCATGGAATTAATGGTGCTATATAAATAAAAATAATAAAAAAATAAAAATAATAATAATAATAATAATAATAATAATAATAAAAGGTGGTATTCCCTGCCTACTACTGCTGCTAAGCCTAGTGTTAGGAGTCGGGCCGGAACCTCTGCGTTGGCATGTGGGGGTTGCCAGCCCTCTCCTCTTATAGACCGCGGCCTATCTCCTTCCAGCTGTCAGGAGTCGGGCCTGTCAGGAACCTTCACGGCGGCATGCAGGGGTTGCCGGCCCTCTCTGGGGCCATATATATATATATATATATATATATATATATATATATATATATATATATATACAGTACAGACCAAAAGTTTGGACACACCTTCTCATTCCAAGAGTTTTCTGTATTTTCATGACTATAAAAATTGTAGATTCACACTGAAGGCATCAAAACTATGAATTAACACACGTGGAATTATATACTTAACAAAAAAGTGTGAAACAACTGAAAATATGTCTTATATTCTAGGTTCTTCAAAGTAGCCACCTTTTGCTTTGATTACTGCTTTGCACACTCTTGGCATTCTCTTGATGAGCTTTAAGAGGTAGTCACCTGAAATGGTTTTCATTTCACAGGTGTGCCCTGTCAGGTTTAATAAGTGGGATTTCTTGCCTTATAAATGGGGTTGGGACCTTCAGTTGTGCTGTTCAGAAGTCAGGTGGATACACAGCTGATAGTCCTACTGAATGGAGTGTTAGAATTTGTATTATGGCAAGAACAAAGCAGCTAAGTAAAGAAAAACGAGTGGCCATCATTACTTTAAGAAATGAAGGTCAGTCAGTCCGAAAAATTGGGAAAACTTTGAAAGTGTCCCCAAGTGCAGTGGCCAAAACCATCAAGCGCTACAAAGAAACTGGCTCACATGAGGACCGCCCCAGGAAAGGAAGACCAAGAGTCACCTCTGCTGCGGAGGATAAGTTCATCCGAGTCACCAGCCTCAGAAATCGCAGGTTAACAGCAGCTCAGATTAGAGACCAGGTCAATGCCACACAGAGTTCTAGCAGCAGACACATCTCTACAACAACTGTTAAGAGGAGACTGTGTGCAGCAGGCCTTCATGGTAAAATAGCTGCTAGGAAACCACTGCTAAGGACAGGCAACAAGCAGAAGAGACTTGTTTGGGCTAAAGAACACAAGGAATGGACATTAGACCTGTGGAAATCTGTGCTTTGGTCTGATGAGTCCAAATTTGAGATCTTTGGTTCCAACCACCGTGTCTTTGTGCGACGCAGAAAAGGTGAACGAATGGACTCTACATGCCTGGTTCCCACCGTGAAGCATGGAGGAGGAGGTGTGATGGTGTGGGGGTGCTTTGCTGGTGACACTGTTGGGGATTTATTCAAAATTGAAGGAATACTGAACCAGCATGGTTACCACAGCATCTTGCAGCGGCATGCTATTCCATCCGGTTTGCGTTTAGTTGGACCATCATTTATTTTTCAACAGGACAATGACCCCAAACACACCTCCAGACTGTGTAAGGGCTATTTGACCAAGAAGGAGAGTGATGGGGTGCTACGCCAGATGACCTGGCCTCCACAGTCACCAGACCTGAACCCATTCGAGATGGTTTGGGGTGAGCTGGACTGCAGAGTGAAGGCAAAAGGGCCAACAAGTGCTAAGCATCTCTGGGAACTCCTTCAAGACTGTTGGAAGACCATTTCAGGTGACTACCTCTTGAAGCTCACCAAGAGAATGCCAAGAGTGTGCAAAGCAGTAATCAAAGCAAAAGGTGGCTACTTTGAAGAACCTAGAATATAAGACATATTTTCAAGTTGTTTCACACTTTTTTGTTAAGTATATAATTCCACATGTGTTAATTCATAGTTTTGATGCCATATATATATGACATGGTCCGCGGTCTTCTTCCGGCACAGGGGTTAGGCTGGGCCTGTCGGGGCCTATATATTCGGTATTTCCGCCCCGGCTCACCGCTGGCTATTCGGTCTGTTCCTGATAGTTAGCTCTCCTCTGCTGTGTCCTGTGTGTTGTCTGCCTTGATCTCCTCATTCTGTTTACAACTCTGCTTTTTGCCTCCTGATTCTGTACTGCATTCTCTCCTGTTGACGACCCCGGCTTGCCTTCAGACTCCTGCTCCTTGAACACGACCACTCTGCTCTCCTATTATCGACTCCTGGATTACCCCTCTGTATTGTGCTGACCTCACATTTACGACTTGGACTAGATGACTACTCTACTGCTGCTCTGCTGCCTTCTACAGGCCACCGCCTTCTGCTACATTCTTGTTCTTCAGATCCTTGTCTCATCTGTGAAAACCTTCTGGTAAGTGATTGCAGTTTCTGTGTCTGCTGTGACTAGTGGTGTGTTGTGCGTTTGGAGCTCTCTGACCCATACTGGCCTGCCCGATGGTGGCTTCAAGTCCATCCCCACCATCAAGGGCTCTGGTGAACATCTCTGGAGGGTCAGGTCTGGTGCAGCTTGGAGTGCGCAGGACGCTCAGCGCTGTTTTTGTGCCATTTTGATCAGTGTGTCTATTGCTGGAATGCACTATTTTACCCAGTGCTGCATCTGTTTCCTAACATCTAGCCCTCAACCTAATGGATTTGTAGAGTCCTTGGGGCCCTAATGGAAACTTTTGCACTGGTTAGGGCCCTGCTGCGACTTATCATCTGAAAAAGTACTATATAATAGGACTGGGCAATTAATTGAAAAGTAACCAAAACCGTCCGTCAATCTGGTTAATTTACGTGATTTTTTGCACGTCAGGGATTTTGGTTCAGTTATTATAGTATTCCGAGCTTCTACCTGCAGTTTTGTTCGGACCAATCACGTCCGTACTGGAACTGTTATTACATTCTGGGGTCTCTTCAAGTGTCACAATGCTGCGTGACCTACTGTGATTCGGCCTAACGGTCCCTGGTGTCATTCAATAGACTGGTAGAGGACCAGCACCAGAGCACAAGGGAGGTGAGTAACACTATTTTTTTCATGTTTGTTCACCTCCCATGGGCCTCTGCTAATCATACTCTGGGGTCTGACGAGAGTATAATAATAGCAGTTCTAGTTCAGATTTGTTCGGTCCGAACTACAAATCTCAGGAAGTTCTCCCAATACATACTCACCTCCTGTAGACTCCCATGCCCCACAACAGTAATCAACTGTATGGGTAGATGCCAATAAAGTTGATTACAAGGTCAGTTTATAAAGAGGGCAAATGGGCAATTACTTGCCATTGGGCCCTGGGTTACAACCCATTTCTCCCTTATTATAATCCGCCCTTGGGATGTGGCTTTTTCAAAGGGGCGTGGCTTTAAAAAGGGGCATGACCTAAAATAATCGTCATTAACGATAATCAAGGTAAAATGCCCCTTTAATCACCCAGCTACTATACCTGTAGTTGAGCTCCTCTCCCCTGTTGTGCAGCTGCATACGCATGCACAGCCTATATGTCTGCTCTTGCCCACAGCAGCATTGTTTATTCTAGATAAAGCTGCTCATTATACCAGTAAAATTATATCCCTACTATCTAATACAAAACCAATATCCTGCTGGCCTTAGAAGCAATCTATAATTTCACACATATCTTTTTCCACCGGTGACTTTCCAAGGACTACCTTCTGGCCAACTAGATATTAGTAGCCAGATGTAAAACACCACAATTATCAATACTGAATCTAACTTACCAAAAAAGAATGCAAAAAAGCATCTACAGACTGTATAAACCCTAAAATGACCTAATCAGCTATTCAGATGCATCTACAAAGTCCAAATATTATTAACCGGAATATAATCCATCAAATATTAATTGATCAGCAAATCCTTATGTACTTGACATCATATAAAAAGGGAAGAGAGAACACAATACAACCTGCTGCTTTTGTGAGGCCTTTGTTTAGGGATATATTTCTCTCACACATATCTAGGAGGTCTTCACCAACATCTACAAGAGAGGAGCAAAACAAATTTTTAATAATTCAGAAAACAAACATTAGTCAGCATGGTATAGTCTGCATAGTTATTACAGGGCAGTGAGAGGACCCCCCCCTCCATTCTGCTGATGGGTGAGGAACTCAAAGGTATGACCCCCACCCATCAGAAACATCATCAGAATATATTATAAAATAGTCTAAAAGTAGTGTTTCTCAACCTTTTCATTTTTTTTTTTTTGCAATTTAAAATTATTAGAATTTTTCAAACAATACATACAAAGGACATTCAATGCAGCAGACAGATAATGCAGACAATAATACAACAGTGTCTATTCAACAAATATACAAAGTATAAAAAGTGACCAGTCTAAAAAACAACAATAAGAAAATATTTCAATACTGAATATAATGAAAAACAAAAACATAAAAATTCTACTACGGTATCGAGAGTTATACATCCAAAAGATAATATTAATAATCCATTGAGTGCATACTTAATATTTAAATTAAAGGCTAAAGACACTGGAGGTAAAACTGTTCCAAATATCCCAATGCGAGGGTGGGGATCTCAGAGGATATGACCTCTTAATGGTCATAGTCTCCACAGTGTAAACAAATTGGAGTAAAGAACACAGTTCCCTAGTAGTTAGAGGGATATTAGTTCTCCAGAACCTAGCGCTCAGTAAATGGGCAGCCAAGATGATATTGCCCACCAATTTTCTAGCCAGTAATTGGATAAATTCCAAACCTATAAAACATAGAGCTAGGAGGGCCATTAATATAAATGGGCTCTGAATAACATCAGAAACAAATTGAGAGACCGCCATCCAAAAGTTATAAAGAAAAGGCATTCCCACCACACGTGAAAGTAAGAGCCAGACTTGACACATTTCTTCCAACATACAGTCCCTGACAGAAGTTCTGTCGCTTATCCATGTTGTGGAATCAAAAGCTTATAACCTGACTTTAAATCTGACCTTTCTGTGTTCATTAAATGATCAATTTTTCAGCAGTGAAGCCAATTTATATTCTTAACCAAAAAATCATTTGGGAGGGTTTCAGCTTTCATATGAGTCATTTCTAAAACCAATGGATGAATTTAAAGTCAGGTTATAAGCTTTTGATTTGATGAACTTCTGTCAGGGACTGTAGGGGGGAATAATCGGAAATAAACTTAGATAGTTATATAGGGGTCCTATACCATCGGAGGAGAAGCTTCTGAGCCCCTTCCCAGTATGTAGCACTTTTGGATATCTTAGACACCCAGTGACGTCCCGTGAGACATATGGATAATGAAAATTGAGACTGTTTACCACCTAAGAATATATCTCGATTTAACGTCAGAAGCCCCATAAATCAATGCAGAATAAAAAGAGGTAATCCCTTTAGATTTCCCTGACATAAAATGGGAATAGGCCAAGAAAGGGATAAAAAAAAGAGAGAAGAGAAGGTCTAGGAATATCTCTTACTTGTAAATACTTATAAAAATCTTTATGCGGTAAATAATACGTGCTTTCTCAGCCTTTTCAAGCAAAGTACACCCTGGGGAGAAAATGATCCAACCAAGTCCCCCCAAAAGAGCGATCACTTATATATGTTAACAAAATAAGGCTTAGTTTGGAGCTTTCAATAACAGTTATGTATTGGCCCCTTCAGTGCCTCACACGTAGTATAATGGCCCTCACACTGCCTAAAGTAATAACACCTACAGTTTCCCCCACATATAATAAAATGGTCCCCACAGTGGCCCCAATGGCCCTAAGGCTGTTCAGATAGTGCGGAACCCCCCCATCCATTGACGCTAAAGATCCATGTGACAGAATAATGTACAATAGCGGCCTTCTACACAGTAGAATGTCCCATAGTGGCCCTCCACACATTGTCACTTGAGTGACCCCTACACTAATTAAGTAAAAAAAAAATAAATCCCACAGACATAGGGATGACAACTGGTTCTCAATGCAAATTTTCCAAGCATTTCGGTTTTGGCTTCAGACCCTCAATAGTATGATTAGCGGAGGCCCAGGGGAGGTAAGAAATACTGTTTGTTATGTTTATTCACCTCCCCTGTGCCTCCGTGAATTATACTCCTCTGAGGGTCTAAAGAGACCCCGAGAGTATAATAGTAGTTCACAGGTGGCAAATCCCACAAACTACCATTATGGGAGGGCTCACAATGCGGCGGATACCCCTGGATGGAGATAGTGGGGCGTACTCCTAAGTGTATGTGTACCCCTGCTCTAAAGCCTTATTTACACAAAAGAGTAAAACGGCTGAACGATGGCCATTTGCTTTTAATGGCTTTCACTCGGCTGCATCAAGTTGAATATATATGAATGGGGCTATTCACATGGTTTTTACAGACGGTTAAAAAATAGGTCATGTCCTATTTCTGGCTGTTTTCACTGATCCCTCTATAGACTCAAATCTATGAGGAATCCGTGAAAACGGGTGCCCCATGAATGCAAAACAGCTGTGATAGGGTGTCCCTTTTTCACAGCCATTTTGTCCATCGGTGTGAATGTAGCTTAAGGCAAAGGCCACGAGTATCGAAATGCAAAAAAAAAAAAAAAAAAAACACAATGGAAAAAACGCAGCAAAGGGCCTGTGTTTTTCACTGCTGTTCTGCCACATTTTTGACTCCCTAACCTATAAAAATCTATAGGTAAAACAGAGCATTTACAAAGGGAAAATTAACATGCTGCATTTTCTGCAGTGTTTTTTTTCCTGCAATGTGTGGATGAGATTAAATAAAATCTCATTCACTGTGCTGGAACTGTAAAATGCTGCGGTTTTTACAGCTGCATTGCTGCAACAGCCAAAGACATGTGTCCTTAGCTTAATGACAAACATCTGTAATGCTCTACTTCCTCACCAAAAGACTCAAAGCACATGAAGGGTTATGGAGTAGGGGAGTAAGTGTCTGCCATATATGCACTCATCCCCAACACCCACAAGGATTAGTTGTTTTACAGGAAGCCAATTTACTTAACAGTATACTTTTGGCATGTGAGAGGAAACCGGAGTACCTGGAGGAAACCCATGCAAACATGGGGTGAACATGCAGATGTTACCCTTGGTAAAAATTGACCCCAGCACTGCAAGACAACAGGGCTAACCACTGAGCATCTAGAACACAGGTGTCAAACACAAGGCCCGCGGGCCGAATCCGGCCCACTGCCTTCTGTTATCCGGCCCGGCACTTATCTGGCCCGCAGGGCCGCGGCATTTTTTATTGTCTATGTACATTATGTAATGTAAACCAGCCCAGGACAGGCCGCTTAAAAAAAAAAAAAACAAAGCTACGCGATACCTGTCCTGGGCTGGTTTACAAGACCTCTGCATGTCAGCGCAGGCGGCGATACAATGACGTCATCGCGCCTCCTACGCTGACACGCAGACAAGAAGAGGAGGCGGCGGCTGCATCAAGGCATCGCAGGTAGGTGAAGATAAGTTTTTTTTATGCATATATAAATAGGCCATTGCCTGCTGGAGTATCCCCGGCACGTAACGGCCTATTTACTTACCGATCCCCGCTGCTGGTCGTGGCCGCCCCTGCTTCCCCTTCTGCTATGGGACGCAGAAGCGGCCGTGTGCAGGAGCGGGGATGGTAAATGAGGCCGCGGCCGGCGAACCCCATCAAATACTACTATTATTATACTCCGGGGTCTTTTCAGACCCCGGAGTATAATAATCGGAGACCCCGGGGAGGTGATAAACATAAAAACCAGAGTTACTCACCTCTCCGGCGATCCGATGCTGCTCCCAGCCGGCTTCGGCCTTCTTTGGTGACGTCCCAGGCGTCACGTGAGCCAGGCCGACGTCATTACGTCGCGACGCCGGTCTGTGCGACATTGAAGAAGGCCGAACGCAGGGAGCGCACCGGGGCCCAGGTAAGTAAAACTGATTTTTATGTTTGTCACCACCTGGGTCTCCGATCATTATACTCTGGGGTCTGAAAAGACCCCACAGTATAATAATAGTTCATGGGTGGGGGGGGTCACTATGGGGCATAATACCATGTGCAGGGGCCACTATGGACTATAATACTGTTTGCAGGGGCCACTATGGGGCATAATACCAATGCAGGGGCCACTAAGGAGCATAATACCGATTGCAGGGTCCACTATGGAGCATAATAACGTGTGCAGTGGCCACTATGGAGCATAATACCGTGTGCAGGGGCAACTATTGAGCATAATACCGTGTGCAGGGGCAACTATGGAGCATAATACCGTGTGCAGGGGCAACTATGAAGCATAATACCGTGTGCAGGGGCCGCCGTGGGGCGTAATACCGTGTGCAGAGGCAACTATAGAGCATAATACCGTTTGCAGGGGTAAACAGTATTTGTATAGTGCTTAATTTTTTTTTTATATTCAGAAAAGGATGAGGATAGTATGTAACATGCCAATGTCTTAGGTTTTAACAATACATTATGTTCTTCCTGGTTGACCTCAAAGGGCTGATTGTAACAGTAGTAATGTACAAATGTAACTACTGCTTAATAGCTCGCTTATCTGTTAAGGAGAAGTTACTTTTATACATGTGTAAAATAATCTTGGCCCTTCAAGGTACCCCGTGAGGCTGAAGTGGCCCCCGGAGAAAATGAGTTTGACACCCCTGATCTAGAATGTAATGTATAGCACCAGCAAAAACAGCAAGATATTATTCATGCTGCAGGTTTAGGCGAAATACGGGTTTGCATCCCAACAGGTAAAATACAAGGATACCTTTCCCAAAATTTCATGGCTGTGTGAATAAAGTCTCACATTGAATCGCTACTGTTACGCATAATGAAAAGGATCCTAACATAATTCTAGAGGGGGGGATATTAATTTTCCAATCTCCTCCCGTATCTATCCTCAGTTTTATAGCTTATGATGCTTCAGGATTCTCCATATAAATAAATAATAACAGTAATATCATGGCGTATACTCTAATAAACTATTAAACAAAGGAAAGAGAATACATCTAGTTAAAATTCATTGCATGGACTGAATAGTTGCTGTAGGAAATTCATAAAGTGAATTGTATTATCATACATTATTTGCTCTAACAGTTCCTAGGAGTTTATTATATAAAAGATATGTAGCACTATAGAATACACAGGATAGACCATTTTGTAAACAGGCCTAAAAACAAAAAAAGCCCAGGTTGAAGCCATTTTAAAGAATATGGGGGGAGGGGGCACTAGAAATTCTCTGTGCAATTTTATTATGTCTTTATTACAAATGTTAATTGTTTGCTTATGCTCGGTCCACACCTGCATCTTTCTATTCTTCTGGTCTGTCTCGAAACATAAAAACAGAACCATTCTATGATGAACACAAACAGAGCCTGAGAGATCCCACTGACTATAATGCGGTCCATCAGATGTCCTTCCCTTTTAACTGAAATGGTCGGAATATAAATACGAAAAAAGGAGAACAAAATAAGCATAGATCCATAACATATCAAAAAGATAAATAAAACTTAACATTTAATATAATAGTTAAAAATTCAACAAGGTCCTAATTTGCATGTAAATAGACAAATAATCGGAACAATCTTACCGATTTTAACGGTGGACTGTAGTGGGTCCAAATGTGTCAGGGATTGTACCAAAGGATGGGTATAGGAAACTGATAGAATCATAGGAGGAATATCTAGTTCTTTCCCTAATAGCCAAAGGTATAAAGCTCCCGCCCTGACAAGGGCAGTCCTGAAGCTTGCCCTAAAAAAGCCCAATATGCACCTCCTACCGACATGTTTCACCACCCTGTAACGGGTGCTCCCCATCACCTGGTAAAACGATTAGCCAAATATCATATGCCAAATATAACCTGCGCAGAAAAACTGCGCCCACTAACTATCCATCTGCCAAAACAAACACCTCCACAGAGAAGACTTACGTGGAGGAAGAACCCGGTGGTTCAAAGTAAAGGTTGCGCTACAACCCCTTGTGCGGGGGAGCTTACAGCAGTCCCTCAGTGGAGAGACTTACTATATGACGTGGTGTAGCGCAACCTTTACTTTGAACCACTGGGTTCTTCCTCCACGTAAGTCTTCTCTGTGGGGGTGTTTTGGCGGGTGGATAGTTAGTGGGTGCAGTTTTTCTGCGCAGGTTATATTTGGCATATGATATTTGGTTAATCATTTTACCAGGTGATGGGGAGCACCCATTACAGGGTGGTGAAACGTGTCGGTAGGAGGTGCATATTGGGCTTTTTTAGGGCAAGTTTCAGGACTGCCCATGTCAGGGCGAGAGCTTTATACCTTTAGGTATTAGGAAAAGAGCTAGATATTCCTCCTATGATTCTATCAGTTCCCTATACCCATCCTTTGGTACAATCCCTGCCACAATTGGACCAACTACAGTCCACTGTTGAAATCGGTAAGATTGTTCCGATTATTTGTCTATTTACATGCAAATTAGGACCTTGTTGAATTTTTAACTATTATTTATTAAATGTTAAGTTTTATTTATCTTTTTGAAATGGGCAGAAGACAAAGTCGGGATTGTAGAACTTTTTCATCTGGAGATTCCTGACATATCTGCGCTAAGGCCCCATGTAGCAAGCTGCAGCCAAAAAACACTGTGGAAAAGACCGCAGCAGAATGTTACAGCTGACCCTGGCTGTATATAGTGTACTGTATGCATAACTCCATTTACGGCAATTTGTGTTAAGTGCATAGGGCCAGCGAAAATGTAAATGTATAGAGTTTTGCAGCAAGTGGTTAAGAAGTCAGTTATCGGCCTACACCAAATGTACGTTATGTATCCTTAAAGGGGTTGGCCACTTTCAGACCAATATTGAGAGACAAATGTTATTGTTTGTATAATAAAAAGTTATACAATTTCCCAATATACTTTCTGTATCAATTCCTCAAGGTTTTCTAGATCTCTGCTTGCTGTCATTCATTCTGCTTACCTCTTGTGGATAAAATTCTGACAAGTGCAAAGCTCGTTACCAGGCAGATGTCTGATTACTGTGCTGTGACTATAACGAGCTGTGCACCTGTGTGTCCACCACATGACCATGGACTGTACATCACATGACCATGGTCAGAATTTCATCCACTAGAGGTAATTAGAATGAATGACAGCAAGCAGAGATCTAGAAAACTGTGAGCAATTGGTACAGAAAGTATATTGGAAAATTGCATAACTTTTAATTATACAAACAATAACATTTGTCTTTCAATATTGGTCTGAAAGTGGTGAATCCCTTTAATACCCTGGCGGTACTGGTAGAGGGCACAGGACCTAGAAATATGTTGTGGAATTGCAGCTTTTTTTGTTGCAGATTTTTCTGTGTTTTTTTTTAGCCAAAGCCAGAAGTGGATTGAGCAGAAGGTAGAAATAGAAGTACGTTCTATATATTTACCATTCCATTTGTAGCCATTCTTGGCTTTGGCTCAAAACAAACGCAGCAAAATCTGCAACAAAAAAAGCTGCATTTCCGCACCATGGGGCCTCAGCCTTAAGGCCGGGGCCCCATGTGGCGTACACGCTGCTTCCACATCCCCCCCCACCCGCCGGAGTAAATGCTTCGGAAAAAATTGCAGCGTTTTACAGTCACAGCAAAGTGACGCAGAGACCGGCGTGGTTTTCACAGCATCACAGCATTTCAATTATACCTACGGAAATGCTGGCGGTTTCCCCATAGGTATAACTGAAATAGAAAGTCAGCAGAGGAAATCTCTGCAAACTTTCTGTCTAAAGCGCTGCGGGAAGAATCGTGATGCGCTGCGGGACACCATGTGGCCTTAGCCTAAACAGCATGTCAGGTTTTTTTACATTGCTTTTTATTACAAGGGTTCCTAGAAAATAAAATGAGCTGATGTAATATGTGGGGTAATCCAGCAGTAACTGTTCATTTATCATCATTTATCCTGTGGTGGTGCTACATGGGAAGTGAAGTGTTATGACTTCCACTAAAAGCAATAAACTGTCCCTGTAGGGCTGACTATTTGTTGCTTCAGAAGAGAGAATATCTTCTACTAAATCAAAATCAGGATCTAGGAACAGCACAAAGAATAAGTAAAAATGATGTTCTCTTGTGCATAACACATAGTCATGGCTATCTGTAGTATTTACTTTATGGGGTGAACATTTTTTGCATTTTCCATTACTTTCTTTTAGATATTTGTAAATAAAATACTGTACTGTAACATACTGATCTTTTCAATTTTTTTTAGTTTACTATTTTTTTTATTTTTGTTGCTATTTTTACGGTTTGCAAAATTATTCGTGACATCGCTGCTTGTATGTATCCCCCAACGTACTTCGGCTATATTCACATCTGCGCAAACAGAGACCCTGTCACAGTGTTCGCCTGAAAATCATCAGAGAAAAAAGTCCTGCAAGGAGGACTTTTTCCTCCGCCGGTTTCAGCTGTAAAACAATGGACACTCGACAGACCCCATTATAGTCAATGAGTTATGTCAGACTCCTTGTGTAACTTTTTTTTTTTTTTGCAGTTTGCCCATCCGTTCTGGTCTTCCAATGGAACGGTTAGACGATGCTAGTGAAAACCTAGCGTTATTCTACTTCCGTTAAGTGAACTATTAATGTAATGGATGTTCTCCCTGTCTATGGTTAAGAAATATATACCGGTTATATATCATACAGTATTTCCAAGGTGAGACATGGGTAGTCTTCTCCCGCCTTAGTGATCTGAAGTAATACCTCGAGAAATAGTTTAACAAGCAGATAAGTACTTTCAATTTCCCCTGTGAACAGATTTTATTTTTAGCAATGATTGTCTGCCTACAGCAAGATGTGAAAAATTTTCTTCCTTGTGTGTTGCAGAGCGGCAATTTACTGTTTGGAAAAAAATAAACGTATATATGGAAGGGTTACATTCAAAGTCAACAAAGAAATGACATCGACTCATGACGTTCTGTCTATACATTGCAACGCTGAAACGCAATTAAGAATCAGAACCCTTTTCTTATTTGTCTTCCAGAACAACATTATTAGGAGAGAAGACTCCTTAATCTTGTGAGTACATGACCTGACAATAGTTTTCACAGATGCTGTTAATATGTTGACTATCCCCAACTGAGCCAGAGCTCCTCAGCCATCCATCACAGCCGGATAATTAATGGCTAAGTGGAGGTTTTGTGGCTTTACTTCTCACATTCACTTTTATCATGTTTCTCTAATAAAAGGAGACATAATAAACTATTCCTGCACTAAACAAAACCACAAATAAAAAGAAAAGACAAAAAGTTGAATGAAATGTAGCTGTAAAGAATACTGAGTTAAATACCACAAAAGAAATATACAAAATCTGACCCATGCTAACCAGGGAGGGTAATAGTATTTTGATGTTTTGTTGATGTATTTTTTTTATCAATCCTCTGTGGGAATCACTTGCCGGACAACTTATAAAAAAATCTACAGGTTGAAATTACACTCTGCAATGACATTTTACAATATTAGTCTGCAGCTGCACAGATAACAGGCAAATTCAGGAAAGAGGACTACCCAAAGAGAAGTCATACACAATTAAAGGGAGTCCACCACTTGTTACTGTAAAGTGTTCTGTAACTGGGTGGTGACGGTTGAATATGCTTGTGCAGCTGGTAGACTACCTTTAAAAATCACCCAAGCTATCCTGATGCTGTATGCACAAACAATTCAGGAAGTGACCATGCTGTTTCCAGCTTCCGCCAGGACAACTGCCGGTGTGGCTGGGTCTTAGCTAGCACTAGATCAAATTTACAGTGGGTCTGAGAAAAATCTATCAACTCTTGGTCTTACACTCACGAGGTTCTGGGTATTGGGACATGAGAGGCACTGATGACCATCATTGAGATGAATATCTAAAGACTGAATGAAGCTCCAGGCTTATAACCTCTATTCTACAATGATGGAAAGCTAACTATGAACTTCTTCAATTACAACATTGACTGATAGATCTATTATTCTGTAAGGCTAGGTTCACACTAGCGCTCAGTTTCCCTCCTTAAGGTCCCCATGTGGACCCTGTCTGCCTAAAAAAGCGGTTACCGGCAGAAACCAGCAGACCTCATAGACTATAATGGGGTCCGCCAGGTTTCCGACGATCTTATACAGAAATCGGCGGAGAGAAAAGTCCTGCTTCTGACAATTTAAGCAGAATCTGGGTGGATTTGCCCAAACACTAGTGTGAACCTAGCGTATGTTTTTCCTGTATCTACTTTCCATGAAGACTTCAATAAATTTCCAGTTGTTTCTAAGAAGATGTAAGTTCCTATAGTTATGCCCTCTGGGTCACATGTGGGTATAAATTACATCATCAATCATATGGTATACCATATTTACAGTACAGTGTAGCTTAGTTCTGCCCTTTTCTTCCCTCATTTTTAAAATGATATAATATTCAGTGTTAGTTTGTTTTTCTTAGTTTTTTTATCTGTAATCTGACAGCCATGTGTGAACCTAGCGCCAATAAAGCAAAAAAAAAAGAATGTCACCAGTAGCATACACACCGCAGCTTCTAACTATGAATCCCCTATATAAAGATTACTGGAGATTTAAATGGAGAGATGAGATTTAAAGTTTTAGTGAGCTATTGGAAAAAAAAATACAAAAAAACCAAAACAAACAGATGTGTCTAGTCTTAATAAGAATAAAATAGACAGTATATAAGAGAAATCATCCTTTATATCATGCAGTTTCATTTTCAGTAATATTTATTTAAGCAGTTCTAGACAAAATGACAGGAGGAAATGTAACTAAGGCCAATGAATTGAGTATTTTAATAGGTTTAATACTGTAGAGAATGGTATTAAAGATGGATATAAAGCTACTTTATCAACCTGAAGCCAGGAAAGCCTTATCAATGAGGAGTGCATGTTTGTATCATCAGGATAGGTCAGGAATCAATTAAGATTAACCCTAAGCCAGCAGTCCCCAATGGAGTTGCCCCTAGGGGAATAAAGGCATGTGATAAGCAACTGAGAGTGGACGTCGCTATTTTACTGGAGCCTACAGTCACAGGTAGCTACAGCCAGGGCTGTTTTAACACAGTTTAATGTCCCCCCCCTCAAGTGGCCAACATAATAACGTCCCCTCAAGTAGCCCCTACATAATGCTCCCTGTCCCTTCAGAGATAATTCAATTCTCTCCACTATTATAATGAACTCTCCACCATTATATTCAACTTTAGCTGCGTCCTAAAAATGCATATAGAGATTGTCTAGAACTGTGGGACAGCGCCCATATGTGAGACTGTCTGCTTGATCCAGGTCGGCTAAAGGGGTCCCCCCACTAACATACGACCCGGTGTTACAGAAAACTTGGGGAGAATTCATCTCACATTTTATATCAGGTTCTTGAGTAAAATGTATGCTAAAACCATACACAACCATATGCCAAAATCTGCTACTTTTGATGCATTTGCGTCCCACATTTCATTTTTTCAAAATTCTGTGGATAGGCGATAAGGGTAAATAGCGAGAGAAACCTTTTATAAAAGGAATATGACATAGTTTGTTTCATTAATACAAAATTTTTTTTCTTTTACTTTTATTAACCCTTTCCTGCCACATTCATTTTTTTTTTTTAACTTTTGCATTTGTGTTTTTCACTCCCATCATCAAAAAGCCATAACATTTTTATTTTTCTGTTCACATAGTCATACAAGGCCTTATTTTTTTGCAGGGCAAATTGTACTTCATAATGGTGCTATTTAATATGAATGTGTTACAATTAAAATAAAGACAACTGTGCCATTTTCTAATGGGTTCTGTTTATAGTGTTCATTGTGCGATACCAATGACACATTATATATATTCTGCAGGTCAGTAAGATCACTGTGATACCATATTTAGGGTTTTTTTTATGTTTTAATAACTTGACAAAAAAAAAAATCTTTGAAATATACAATTTTTACATGTCCATGTACAAAGCTGCGTGAAGCATCACACACATTTTTTGGAATGTCAATCATTTTGATTAACCTATGTATTATTCCTCAAATACCAAGCTCTAGCGTGCCCAAGGCTTCTTGCATTTGTAAATATAAATTTTAGTATTGCGTTACAAATCACAATTTTATTGTTTAATTAAAATGCCCCGTTTGTCAGATTGTAACAGTGACATCTCTATATCAGCTTCTATGCACCATTCCAATCTCCACCCCATGATCTTTGGCTAACATTTCTTACCCATCACTTCTACCCCCTCATCTAGTTTAGTCACTATACACTTAATGTGCTTGTCCTTATCCCTACCAGAGATGCTTAAATACAGACTTTCATAAATACAGGCCGCAATAGCAACGCTGTTCAACATTGTGCTAAGTGGACTCTACTTTCCTCAAAATTTTAACCAAGGCCTTAGATCCCCCTATATACAAGAGCATGGACAGGTATGACCCAGCCAATTACCATCAGATATTTGTCAGCATCAACATAGGAAAAGTGTTGAACAGCATCCTAAATAAGAGAATCCCCAGTTCACCCACCCTTGCCCTCAACAAGAGAAAAACAGGATTCTTGCTAAACCACCATACCACAGGCCACATCTACACCCTGGACCCTGGTATGGATCTGGCTAAACCACAATACCACAGGTCACATTTACACCCTGCATGGCCTCATCAACATAAATATCAGTATATATCTGTTTTGTGGACTATAAAAGGGCCTTCAGCTCAATGTGGCAACTAGGACCTTTCCTGCAACTACTATGAGATCCTAAAATCAGAATATAAAAAGCATTTTTGGAGCAGAGGAGTCAAACAGGGCTGCAGCTCTTCAAAGCTGCAGATAGCTCTTTGACGTAGATGCTGAAGTTCTCCTCCACACCAGGTGGCGCTCTCCAGAGCACAGAGGCAAAACTTCTGTTTTATGCAAATGATCTTCTGCTACTACCACCAACCAAGAGATTCTCCAAAACAATCTGTATAGTCTGGGGATATTTAGCACAAGGTGGGCACTGCCCATCAATATAATGAAAGACCAACATCATTATGTGTGACGATGAGAGAACTCCAGTTTATGTATTTTTCTTTGATATGTGTTTTATATACAAATTGCCTAATCCTGTCAGTCCTATGTTGTTTATGTTTGCTGATCAATCCACTCCAGCCAAGCAGTTTTATTACCCCTGGACAAACAAAAGGCAAAGGAGGGAGGGCTAATGACCCTGAGCTCAACCCCAGACACAGCTTTCCTGCAGCCAGGAAAACATTCTTCTTTCTCAGGATTCTGCATTTGGGAATAGGAGGAGGGGGGCACCCTGGCAGGAAGGTGTGGCTGGACAATGGCCTTAACAGAGACTGAGACTCAGAACTTTTGTCACATCTATGGAGTCAGCTAAGAGCTGGGAGTGTTCATTTTCACTACAGATCTCCAAGCTCCTGAAACCAAAGATTCTCTTAAGTATTACTCTGTTTTCCTCTCATTTATTTTCAAAGCTGTTTGCCATGTTTTCTTTTCCTTTTATGTTGCACTGAACCCTTTAGGTATTAAACTGTTAAATTTAAGGTTATTTTTTGTGTTGCTCTATGAACCTATTACCTTTTGAGGTGTGTTTGAGACGCCTGTGTATGTGAGGGAGGCTTCCATTGAGCCAAATTAGTGGTGGTGGTGGCAGCAGCGTGTATTTGGGGTGCATGGACTGTGTTGGGCATGCGACTAACGCTCAATTTGCAGCCTGAGTGAAGGGTGAGTGCGATAGAGTGAGGAGTGAGTCGACAGCCGCACCCGCATCACGTTCTAGGACGGCCATTACGTGACATTATGTTCTAGAGGAGAAACACAAGACCAGCCAAGCTCTCCACCTTGATGTTGAATAACTGCCCACCTGCAACAAGTGAAAGGTATACCTACTATTGCTCCCCCATCCTCTTCTAAAGTCTGGGACCTGCCCACATACCCAGATTGGTCAAGTTGGGAAATATTTCACCTAGAGTTCTGCAAGAGCACAGGAATGCCTCGAACAGTGTTTGTTGAGTTGACAATGAGTCCTGAAAAAAGTATTATTGTTGACAGCTGCTATGTAGGTAGCCCCAGAACAATACACCCAAAAACAGCCTGACAAAAAAAAAAAGTCTTGGAAGAAAAGGCCCTCTTCCTGTTGCAATGCTCCAAAACACTCAAACACTCGCTTCAGAAAACTCTCTGATCTCCTATTGGACTTCAGCTCCACAGAAAAGGAACACTGAAAAAGAGGCCACACTTACGCTAGGTTCACACTAGCTTTCGGGTCTCGGTTGTTTGGGTCCGCATGATGCGGATTTTGGCCACAACATTAATAACTCACAGTTATTATCTCATTTTTGCAGGATGCAGCCAGGCCCTGCTATGTTGTTTTAGGAAAAATAATGGGGTTCTGTTACTAATATACATATATAGGTGCTAGGCAGCCCTCCTGATCTAAAATGATGGGCTTCACTAATAGGCTGTAAGCCAGCATTTTGCACCCCACATTACCATATGACTTTCACCTTATACAAGCCTTATCTGTGCGCTTTTTAAATGCTAGACAGCCACCCCGTGTGAATTGTAGATGTGTGAGTGGTTGCATGATCAGCATTATGCACCCGTGTAATCTCCACCATATACTATTTGGACCGGTCTAGGTCCTGCAGAGAACCATTGCTTTTCCTGACATTAGGTAAATGTTGCTTGTTTTTCAGTGATATGATTTATAATGATGTCCATTTCAGTGAAATTAAATTTTCATGGGGTGATACTTCATTAAGATAAGCCAGAACAATAAAACCACAAGAACTCATTCTAAAACCAGGCATAATGGCTCATTACATGGATACACTTCACATCCCACAACAGACTGACACTAGATCACTGCACTCCTATGTCAACACCTCCATTGCTGCTCATGGGTAATAAAAACTTCAGTTTTATTGCCCTGGCTTATTGTAATGACATACCACCCCATGTACAATGGTCTAACATCTGCAAAATGCTGTGTTCTTTTCGGTCATTGATTCATTTGTAAACTTACCTGATAAAAACGTCTCCAAAAACTTAAAAATATAAGTCTTCTAGTTAACTAAAAAATGAATCACTGCTGAGATATACATAGAGCTGTTTTCCAAAAAATTTCAATAAAAAGATTGGGGGAATTAACTGCACATTTTATTCCACTTCCTGGTTATAGCAGACTGCCATCTTTGCACAAATGTTTGCTCCCCACATGGCACTTTTCCAAAAAGTGGACAAGTCAGGGCAGGGCTTAATGGAAGGGCATGGCTTCTTCCGGCCCGGCAAATTTACTACAATTTATACCAGAAACTGATGTAAATTATAGCTCAAATCCATAACATCCTCTCGCTGGTGTAGATTTGCAATTCTGGTGCTCGGAGGGCATAAGATGTGCCTAATTTATTATTGCAAAAAAAATTTAATATACAGTAATAAACACTTGCTATCGTACGTGAACAAACATGGGCTTCATTCAATCTACTGTTGAAGAAAACATTAAATGTTCCAGAAGTTAATATTTCTCCTGTGCGCGCAGATTTCCACTGTGCGATTCCGCTTGCATCTAGTAGAGTTATATTTAGGTATAGTTGTGCACCATTAAATTGTATCAATGCGACACAAACACGGCAGCAACAATACCTTGTTCAAGCAATCAAACACTAATTGTTCTTTCCAAAGAAAACGCTGGTAGAAGTCAATACACCAACAATCTGAGTTACAATTTAGCTGATTTTTGGCTTCACCTGTAATACGTACAATATTAATTCAATAGAACAA
The DNA here is from genome assembly GCA_947044405.1 of Leptodactylus fallax. Classification (NCBI taxonomy): domain Eukaryota; kingdom Metazoa; phylum Chordata; class Amphibia; order Anura; family Leptodactylidae; genus Leptodactylus; species Leptodactylus fallax. The sequence goes on from CAMRHE010000016.1 coordinate 9,206,608, forward strand.
GCCAATCTAAATGCTAATACCCAACATTAAAACAGAAACACTCCTAATAACAAAACAACTGTAACGTAATGCAAATTATACAACGGATAAGAGAACATGTCAGTTTATGATTGGCTTCCTAAATCTACATTATAAAGAGGATAGGATGTGTTCAGAGTAACCATTAGCGGTTGAAAAGTGAAGCTGCACATAGTAACTATTTTTATTGTTACATATATGGCTTAAAGAGGGCCTTTCTTGTCCTCACAGACCGGCGGTTTTATATACTACTAGAAAGCTTTAGCGGTATGCGGACTGGTGCTAAAGATATTGGTGCTTTTAGTTTTGGCACCAATATCCCTCAATTGTCAAAAGGAGGGGCCTTATTGCTCAGTGTCATCGCTGGGCTATGGGGAATGTTTTCCCTGACTGTATTCTTCCATAGCCTTCTACTGTCAAGGGGGTGTTCTTCACAGCCTAGCAATGACACAGAGCTGTAAAGCCCAAACTTCTGACAGTGGAGGGATATTGGCACCAGGACGCATACCGGTAAAGCTGACAGTGCACTGAATTCAGCGCACTGTCAGCTGTCTAGCGGTATACAATATCGCTGGTCTCAGAGGACATGAAAGTTCCTCTTTAAGCCACACTTTTTCCATACAGTCCGCATTAATATCTGTTAAAAAACACACATATACAATATATTTGACAACAGCCAGATGAGGTGGCTTCATTGGTGGAAAGTGTTCTATGACCTGTTCAGAGGGGGGGAGGAGGCGGGGTGGGCTATGACCATCACCTGTTGTGAATGGTGCATAATTTCTTATCTATATATAGGCGCTAAAGGGAATCTATCAGCAGGAAAAGTGCTATTAAACTAATGACAGTACCTTATAGAACTGCTTGTAAACTTTCCAAATATGCCATTCTTATTCTGCATTGCAGCTCTATTTTCATGAAATGCCCTACCCCACGCCAAAAAATGTCTATTATGACCTTGGATGGTATTTATTATATTATTGGAGGCACAATGTTTCATAAAAAGACAAATTAAGAAAAAAAATAAAAAACAACAAAATAGAACTATCATGCCCACATCACAGGTTCTTGCTCCACCCCGATAACACAAAACTATGTGTCACTTGCAAAAACATTTCCATAATGGAGAGGTAGAACTATATAAAAAAAATAAATTGTAGCACTTTTTGCTACTAAAAAAAAAAAAATTTGGAAAACAAAACAGACACATTTAACCCCCATTTATATTCTTCCTCACATCTTCCCAGCAGGGCTGTGGAGTCGGAGTCGGAGTCGTGGAGTCGGTGCCTATTTTGGTGGAGTCGGAGTCAGTATAAAATGGACCGACTCCGACTCCCAAAATATATAATAAATTGGTACAGTTAGTAGTACAATGCAGTATGTGCTGAATATATTTTCATAAGAATTTGGGAAAATGATGAAATGTTGAAAATGATGAAATGTCCTGTAAAGGTCTGTTCTATTCCTCATATAATGATGGGACTGAGTTCTGAGTGAACCTATAAGGTTTAGCAGTGCCAGGGCTGTGGAGTCGGAGTCGTGGAGTCGGAGTCGGTGCCTATTTTGGTGGAGTCGGAGTCGGAGTCGGAGTCAGGGGAAATTGAGGAGTCGGGGCTTTGGTGTACCGACTCCACAGCCCTGCTTCCCAGATATTAAAATTAAAAAAAATGCAGGAATAAAAATGATATAAAAATAAAGCCATATGCATCACCAAATAAAAACAAATGTTATAGCCTGAAAACTGCATCTACCAAAGAACTTGGAGTCGGAGTCAGGAAGTGGTTAAGCAAATCCTCCTGTTTCCTAAAGTTTTTATTCATATCAGCTATTATTTTTAAACAAATTCCCTGCAGTCTTGGTTACAATCTGGGTACCTTCAGTTATAGAGAAAGTCGATGTGGCAGAATACATTATGGTATGATTACGCCACTTTTCGCAACTATTTAAAGAGGACCTTTCACGTCCTCATGTATATGCTGTTTTACATACCGCTAGAAAGCAGACAGCACGCTGAATTCAGCACACTGCCGGCATTCCTGGTATGTGCCCCGGGGCTGGAGATATCGGCGGTCGTAGTTTCACCGTTCAACGTCAGAAGGGCGTTCCTGACAGTCTAGCTGTGCTGTGAGGAACGCCCTCCCTGACTGTGCTCGTTCGTAGACTTGTACTGGGGGGAGGGGCATTCCTCACAGCTCAGCGTCATCACTGGGCTGTAAGGAACGCCCCCTCTGACAGTACAGCACTTTGGATGAGTACAGAGAGAGGAGGCGTTCCTTACCGCCCAGCAATGACGCTGAGCTGTGAGGAACGCCACCCCAGTACAGGGATATGGACGAGTACTGTCAGGGAGGGCGTTCCTCACAGCGCATCTAGACTGTCAGGAACGCCCTTCTGATGGTGAACCGTGAAACTAAGACCTCCGATATCTCCAGCCCCGGGGCACATACACGGAAAAGCTGGCACATATGCGTAAAACAGCATATACATGAGGACGTGAAAGGTCCTCTTTAACGCCAGTTGAGACTAAAATACCTTTAGAGCACCAAGGTATTCTACAGCACTTTACAGCTATCGTCATCATTCACTGTTCACAAATTCCCTATCAATATGTCTTTGGAGTGTGGTAGGAAACCCCCACAAATACGGGGAGCATATACAAACTTCATGCAGATGTTGTCATTGGTTGGACTCTAATCCAGGACTCCAGTGCTGCAAGGCGACAGTGCTATCCACTGAGCTACAATGCTGTCCCACGTGGTATTCGCAAGTGGCATTTTTGTGCCAGCCTCGCCATGTTTCTGAAATTGGACAGGGCTGGGGACATGTGAGGAGCCATTATGTTCCACATCCATTAGCAAAATCTAAACCATAAACGGGCTGGTACAGCTTTGCACCTAGGTACAAGGGTGACGGGAGGCACAAATCCATTGATTCTAATGCAGTTGGAATTTTCTCTCTAGCCCCTATCATTCTCACGCAATCAATGCTGATACTATTCAGGCTCTGTACTGTTAGGAGGGAAGTGTCAGCAGGGGCAGGCAAGGGGTGTGATTTTGAGCTCTGACTGGACCTCTGAATCCCCCCCCCCCGCCTGACACTGCCCATCTGACAGTACAGAGCCTAAATAGCACATCAGGCATCAGAACTACCTACGCTTGTTGCTCAGGAATGGCAGGGGCTAGAGAGAAAATTCCAACTGCTTCAGAATCTGTGGATTTCTTGCACCTAGGCACAAAGCTGAACTGGCCCCTTTATGGAGTAGATTTTGCTGATGGATGTGGCACATAATGTCTGCCCCCATGCCCCCAGCCCTGCCCACTTTCATAAACATGGATTCATAACTTGAATTAGTGGAGGTGGAGAAAGGTCCTCTTTAAGTGTTCCCTCTGGTGGTCAGGGAACCTTATAAGGTGGACCTTATATCACATGACCATGGACTGATTTTTATTCACTGGGAGTAAGCAGAATGAATGACAGCAGACAGAGATCTAGAAAACAGTGAGGAATTGATATAGAAAGTATTTTGGACAATTGTATAACCAATAACACTTGTCTCACAACGTTTGCCTGAAAATGGACAACCCCTTTAAATAAAAGACAAAGACATAAATACTATATATAAGGGTGAATAACCCAGTCTGTGTTAGAGTGTACTTCTCAATATGAGACTTTTTTTTAAATCAATATTAGTGTTTTTGACATGATTTTTGAAAAGCATTTAAAAGGGGTTGTCCAGGAATTTCAGCAATCCTGGAGGAGGCCGGGGAAGGTGAAACATAAGAAGAAAAAAAAAATCATACTTATCCAACCCATGTCCTGTGCGGCAAAGGACTTCTTGCGGCAGCTTGACGGCACGTGCCAGAACAGACAGCAGTGGCGGACAATAGAGGACTGGGAACAAGAGAGTATAATTTTTTTTGTTGTTGGTGTTTCACCTTCCCTGGCCTTTTCCGGGATTGCTGAAATTGCTGGACAAACCATTTAAGTTTTCACAAAAAAACGTTGCAATTTTGCATTGACTATGGAAATCGTAAAATAGAATGGAAAAATATAAATCTAATATAAATATGCCTTTAGTCTGTCATGACGAACATTTACTCTGCAGTTTATATAGACAAAGCCCTCTGCATAATTAATATCACAGTATCTATATAAAGTACTAGGCAGGGACATCACATGCATAGCAATGAGCAATGTCTATAGCGAATTCCACTGATGCAGTGCTCTAGGTCATACAGGTCATAGTATTGCTGGGAATATGCCTCCCAAATGGTATTTCACCTTACACTAAAAACCTCTTTAATTTCCCTTGAAATCCTTCTTAATAGTCGAGAGCCATGTTAAATAGACCCACATACTGTGATTATAAGTGACTTTGTAGAAGTCCGTTGAATAATTTTATGTGAACCAAAACCACAGCAACAAGAAAAGGTCACACAACAGGCCGAAATGTTATCTGTCATTCTGGAGGAGTCTCCTGCTCTTATCCTTAAACAGCATCAAGTACGTCTGGGAATTTTCTGAGCTGCTTGGTGGAACTGATAGAATTACAAGCGCTCACAGTAATGCAGCAGTAAGGGAACAGACAACAGACATTTGCCTTAATTTCCACCGTACTACGTGCATTTATGTGTGTCTTTTAGTCGAGGAGACCCAGCTGTTCATTCTCATATGTGGAATTGAATTTTGTATTATTCACTGTTCATACTGAATCATGAAAAGGAAAACATTGCTTTGTGAGAGTGCGGCCTGGCAGGAGTTATGTCAGTGGTGTTTGCTACAAGTGCCAAGCCATTCTCAGCTTCTAAGTGTTTAATGAAACATCCACTGAATAGTAGGATGAGAGAGCTCATAAAATCGGGCACACTTCTATCTTTTATGATACAGTACAGGGATTTATCTCTGGAGATGTATTTATATTTCAAGAAAAGCTTTACAATATGACAGAAACTTGTCTCCCTTGACCCGCTCACCAATCATTGGTGGCCAGGGGTGTATACAGACAGATACATCAGCACAGGGGGCGCTGTACATAGTAAGGTCCCTGCACTACAATTACAGCAGATGGTGGTGCTTGGAAAAGAACTCACTCTGTAACTAACAACAATTCCAACACTTAGGTGTTATGCGATAAAAAATGCATTTACTGATAATCCACTGACAGACATGACATTTTGATCCCAGAGGGACCTTCTTCAGAAATATGGGACTCAAACGTCACTTGTCTGTCTGTGGATTGCCACTAAATTCATTCCTCATAGAATGTAAGCTCTTGCATCAAGGGCCCTCACTCCTATTGTTTGATATGTTTTATTTCTTTGTCACATTGTAATGTTTCATATTGTCTGTTCATGTGTCCTCTGATTTGTAAAGTGCTACGGAATATGTTGGCGCTATATAAATAAAGTTATTATTATGATTCCTTTATCACACCGAGTGCTGGAATGGTTACATTATTTAATCATGGTACAATACACTGGACTCAAAACTATAAATGAGAAGTATATAGATATGGCCAAGGGACCCTCTCTTTTTAATTTGCTGGACTAACTGTAAATTGGGCAGATCTGCAGCATGTGAACGTGACAGTATGGCCTGTCTGGTGACACTTTTAATTTGGTTATTTACATCATAACATTGTATTGGCTTGTAACAGAGAGTGTTACTGAGAAAACAAAGGAGCTGATTTATCGCCATGTAGATAATGCATGCCCCGCCCGAAGTTCCTGCAGAGGAGATGCACCCATCTTCAATAATTAGGTGCTTCCTCCAGGGTCGGTGCTTTTAAACAGAAATCTATGCCAGCCCCTTGCTGGTTTTGATTTCTGGCATCAATTATGCTAGAAAACTGGCATGAATCATATATCTGATGGGGCTGATGGTCCTGCCCTCAACCCCTATGAAGAAAGTGGCGTGTGTCAGTTAAGCCAGGCACGACAGGGATAAACCGCACATTGAGCTCTTCTCCCCCTTCTAGGCTATATATTCTCTGAAACACAGCAGAGTAACACATAACTCTCTGTAATGAGGGACCCTATTGGGATTTCATGCTCTCTGTGGTTTGGCAGCAGGAACCGGATGACAGGATCCCTTTAATTAAAGGTGTGTTTAAAGTGGACTTCAGTGATAAGAGCAAAATTACACAGGGGTGTCCGTATTACAGGGCAAATGTAAAAAAATATGAGGTCGGATTTTCAAATATTCATGTATTCAGCCAATAATATAGGAAATATTCGCTCTTCCAGAAGTGTACCAGTTTTAGGGTATGTTCATACATGGCACATATTTTTCAGCAATTTCTATGACTGTCCCATTCATCTAAAAGGGTTTTGCAACATTCCATGTGCTTACCAACAAAAGAACTCCATTCAGATGAATAGAAGTCACAAAAACGTCTGCAACAAAATTGCTGTATATGAACATAACCTTACAGAGTTACCTATATGATACTTTCTATATCTGGCAGTCATATCTCCTAAATGGACATTACTCCATCATCCACTCAGTGATCCCATTTAGTATACGCCTGTATAATAGAGTTATTTCACCCTTTAAACATACAGTATCTAAACACAATACCTTAGTGGCTTTAAAAGCATGTCATTTACTGACGCATAAAGTCATAATCTACAGTACATATCCCTTATATGTGAGGTTTCCGCAGAAAATCTCTTACAAGGTCAGCCAGAATTAGTAGCACATATTACAGTTAATAGGCTGGGTGGGGGGCCATTCATTTGGAGTGTGACGGGAATGATATTATAATGAAATGATATGCTCTACCTGTACAGTAGACAGTCTTAGCAACTGTTGCCATGATGATACTTGTGAAGCCAGTGCCTGCCCCGAGCTCTATCGCTGTGCACCCTCTGAAGAGATCCTGCTGCCAGAGAATGTAATCCGCGAGAATAAATGCTCCTCGCCAGATCTAGAGGAAAAAAAAAAGTGCTTAAAAAAAATTAAATTGTGCTTGCCCTGTATCTGCCTTAGGATCTTTACGTGCATTGCAACTAATCTGTAGCGTATAAAAACAAGACAATACTTTTTATAGAGCTATATACAAGATACTTTAAAATTGTAGAAAACTGCAATTGCCCAAAAAAGCATTCCTATTGACACAAGAAAATCAGGAAGAGGAAAGAAGGCCATCATTGATGTGTAAAATTCCCTGTGGATGCAATAAAATCTAGATAGCTATAAGCCACTGTTTTCAATAGTCTTTATCAAGATGGCAGCTAACTGTATTTTGGAAGCCAAAATAAATCAGGTGCATGTGGAGGTCTAAGTGTCAAGTCTCATGCCAAGGCAAAGCCAACTAAGTTGGGTTCAAAACAATTGCATGTAGTGCATTCAACACAGATGCCATGAATCTAAGATCGCCACTGAATACCTTACACTTTTTGGGAATGTAACTGGGTAATCTGCACATTGAGACCTGCATACTGCATGTACAGTGGGGAAAAAAAAAGTATTTAGTCAGCCACCAATTGTGCAAGTTCTCCCACTTAAAAAGATGAGGCCGGCCTGTAATTGTCATCATAGGTAGACCTCAACTATGAGAGACAAAATGAGAAAACATATCTAGAAAATCACATTGTCTGATTTTTTTAAAGAATTTATTTACAAATTATGGTGGAAAATAAGTATTTGGTCACCTACAAACAAGCAAGATTTCTGGCTCTCGCATACCTGTAACTTCTTCTTTAAGAGGCTCCTCTGTCCTCCACTCATTACCTGTAGTAATGGCACCTGTTTGACATTGTTATCAGTATAAAAGACACCTGTCCACAACCTCAAACAGTCACACTCCAAACTCCACTATGGTGAAGACCAAAGAGCTGTTGAAGGACACCAGAAACAAAATTGTAGACCTGCACCAGGCTGGGAAGACTGAATCTGCAATAGGCAAGCAGCTTGGTGTGAAGAAATCAACTGTGGGAACAATAATTAGAAAATGGAAGACATACAAGACCACTGATAATCTCCCTCGATCAGGGGCTCCACGCAAGATCTCACCCCGTGGGGTCAAAATGATCACAAGAACAGTGAGCAAAAATCCCAGAACCACATGGGGGGACCTAGTGAATGACCTGCAGAAAGCTGGGACTAACGTAACAAAGGCTACCGTCAGTAACACACTACGCCGCCAGGGACTGAGATCCTGCAGTGCCAGACGTGTCCCCCTGCTTAAGCCAGTACATATCTGGGCCTATCTGAAGTTTGCTAGAGAGCATTTGGATGTTCCAGAAGAGTATTGGGAGAATGTCATATGGTCAGATGAAACCAAAGTAGAACTGTTTGGTAGAAACAAAACTCGTCATGTTTGGAGGAGAGTGAATGCTGAGTTCCATCCAAAGAACACCATACCTACTGTGAAGCATGGGGGTGGCAACATCATGCTTTGGGGCTGTTTCTCTGCAAAGGCACCAGGACGACTGATCCGTGTACATGAAAGAATGAATGGGGCCATGTATCGTGAGATTTTGCGTGCAAACCTCTTTCCATCAGCAAAGGCATTGAAGATGAAACGTGGCTTGCTTTTTCAGCATGACAATGATCCCAAGCACACCGCCAGGGCAATGAAGGAATGGCTTCATAAGAAGCATTTCAAGGTCCTGGAGTGGCCTAGCCAGTCTCCAGATCTCAACCCCATAGAAAACCTTTGGAGGGAGTTGAAAGTCCGTGTTGCCCAGCGACAGCCCCAAAACATCACTTGTCTATAGAGGAGATCTGCATGGAGGAATGGGCCAACATACCAGCAACAGTGTGTGCCTCTGTCATTGCCAACAAAGGATATATAACAAAGTATTGAGATGAACTTTTGTTATTGACCAAATACTTATTTTCTACCATAATTTGCAAATAAATTCTTTAAAAATCAGACAATGTGATTTTCTAGATATGTTTTCTGATTTTGTCTCTCATAGTTGACGTCTATCTATGATGTCAATTACAGGCCTCTCTCATCTTTTTAAGTGGGAGAACTTGCACAATTGGTGGCTGACTAAATACTTTTTTTTCCCCACTGTACATGTGTCGTTCCTTACCATTCCAAGTGGGTGGACAAGTCATAAGTCTTGTTTGTCACAAGATGACCAGTTTTTCAAAAGAACATGATTTTGTGAAATGGTCATGAAGAAATTCAGATTCTTTAACAAATTCGAGCTTAGTTAAGGATATACACATCGGTACAGATGTGCCAAGACAAAAGGTAAAGAAAAGCCCATCATCCCAGGAAAACGCAGAGGGATGGTACATGGTTAAAATACCCTCTTGCAGTCCCTGGCCAGCCACAGTCCACCTCAATGCATGCATGGCCACCACACCAATAAGTAGCAATAGCACCCCTCCCTGATCTTCGGCAAACGCTGCCACTCTCTTCAGAGTCCTGACACTGCAGGAGAGTTGGGGCGCTTGTAGGAGATCAGAAAGGGGCAGAGACAGGTGACCACTGTACACTAAGTGAGTTGTGGTGTCAGAATGTATACACATTGCTGCCATGACTGTTACCAGCCTTGCTTATAACAGAACCAGTTTAATTCTAAGTTGTAATTCTGCTACTAGAGCCATGGGCCAGGCAGTTAAACTACTGTACAGACCTTTGCCCAGAAGATTGGCGACAGCGATTCCCACCTTGGGTGCCATGACAATCTGGTGGGGAAATGGCCACACGTCCCTTTTTAACTACATTGGAATCCTTAGGATGCCAATGTGGTTAAATAGAACAATGCAGCAGAACTTTAGCTTCCTGCTCTATCACTCAGGCATCAGCTAGTGATGCTTGCTGAAGACCTGCTGCATTGATCTGCAGAGGAGGAGGATCACAGAGCTCCAGGGACCAAGGATGGGTAGGTGGTGTTTTTTATTTCTATAGCAGAACTACAGTGTGTGGCCACTTATTAGTTGTCTGGTAGCCACTGGAGGGCATTATTACTTGTCAGGGGGCCACTGGGTGGAAATTATTACTTGCCAGGGGGCCACTGGGGGACATTATTATTTGCCAAGGGTCGCTGGGGAACATTATTACTTGCCTGGGGGGCATTATTAGTTGTCTGAGGGTCACAGGGGACATTATTACTTAGCTGGGGGCTACTGGAGAACATTACTACTTGCCTAGAGGCCACTGAGTATTACTACTTGTCTGGGGGCCACTGGGGAGCATTATTTGGTGTATGGGGCCACTGGGAAGAATTATTATGTGTCTGAGGACCACTAGGGAGCACGTACTGAATGCTGGGCCACTGGGGAGCATGATACTATATTGGGCCACTAAGGGAGCTTGGTGATGGTAAAAAGTGAATTTTTGTATGTGCTGGGTGGAAAGTATAGGATGGTGTAGCTTTGCGGATTAATTCACATGGTGCAGTTGTGGCTTGCACAATTGCATCAAAACTGCAGCGGAAAAATGCATGCCATTTTGATGTGTTTTTTGGTGAGGTTTTCTAAATCTAAAGTGAAACAAATTTATGTTCCAGCTCTAATTTCAAAAACTGTGATAAAAAAAACCACACACATCAAAACTGTAGATTTTGTCTTTTGGTAAAAATTATTAGGTAGGGGAGTCCAAATGAATTTTTTTTTCCCCAGGGGTGCCCAGAGTCTGAAAAGGTTGAGAAACACTGGCTCAGCATTGCAGCCTTGCAGCGCTGGAGTCCTAGGTTCAAATCTGACCAAAGACAACATCTGCAAGGAGTTTGTATCTTCTCCTTGATCTGTGGGGGTTTCCTCCCACACTTCAAAGACATACTTATAGGGAATGTAGAATGAGAGCCCTATATGGGACAGTGACTGACAATGTCTGTAAAGTGCTGCGGAATATGGTGTGGCTATATAAGTAAGCAAAATAAATACATATAATTTTGTTTCCTACCTGTTTTCCAACATCTTCTAGTGGTGTGGCCATAGTATGCTCTGAAATACAGATAATGGATTGGTTACCATGCACATATACAGTAATTTACAGTAATTGTACATGCATTAATATAGTTTTAATCAGTTTCAATGGGGCAGATGTGTTGGCTTGTTATAGAATTTTAGCATAAGAACTCTTTGAAGAAAATCTAAAATGTTAAAATATTTTCTGAGATTTATAAAAATTTGCTGAATAACAGGGTTTAAAACAACAAACAAACAAAAAATAAAATATACAGACCTTTTCAATCCTCTACCGCTCTAGTAGTCCCCACCAATACTTCCTGCTGTGGTCACATACCATACATTATTCATGTGACCGCTGACATAAGCAGAGACTGGCAGGGACCATTTTAGCAGGAGTGGTGGAGCGGCAGGGGATTTAAGATGTCATTATAGTGTTTAAAATGTAACCCCTTACCTGCTGTTGACTAAACTTTTTATGAATACTGGTAAACCCTTTTAATACAAAGTCTGCTATTACAAATTTAAAGGGAGACTGCCATCTCCCTCTGCATATTCGGTTGCTACCATCTTGTTACACAGATCACGCTCCCTAACTCACCTCATCTCCAGTACATCATGGGGCAGGTAAAATGCAACATGTAGGTGCGAGGCGTCTGCTTCTGAATGTCAGGGATGAAGTGTGGGTAGATGTGAGATCCTTCACATGTGCCCAGTACTATGTACCTCCAAGTATTGCAGCTTAGTTTATCAATACACACTATATTTAAGCTCCTCCTCCAACACCCCTTGATGAAGCTTACCGAGAAACGCCCCAACAGAGTGTTGGAGAGTGTGGGGGAGAGATTATTATGGCTTCTGGTGGATAGTTATATCAATCTTATTGATTTGGGGTTTCTCTAATGGTTTGCTATGGCACTAGGTTTTATATTGGTGGTTTTGTAGTGATGATTTGTGAACTACTGATTACATTATAAGATTGCCCTATGTCATGCTGACCTTCTAGGTTATGCTTTTCATGGGTATTTTTTTATGTCTGTACAGTGGATGTGGTAATAAAGCTTTATGGTCTATTAAGATTTATTTTTGACATTTTTCTTAGTGGACATTTGTAATTATTTAAATTACTATTCAAGTAAGAAAGTTTATAGGTTATATAAGGAGATGGTAAGGGTCTGAGAGGTAAGAGCAATTTGTGTCTGTTGTATTATCAATATAATTGTAACATCTTTACTAATATCCATGCAAAATAAACACTAGCGCATTTACCAAGTATCAGTTACACATAAGCCTTTTAACATGGTAAATTCTAGGGACTGCTGTACAACTGGAAAAGCATAACAATGACAATTATCTAAACCCATCATTACACAGGTTGAAAAGGGCATGTACTGTACACAGAAAATCCAACCGTAATGGACAGCAAAGAGAGATAATTTGAGGAAATATTCTGTGTGATGCTCCTGCTATAAAGAAGGCAATTGCTATACTTTGACTTTTTAGATTTATAAGACAACTGAAATGAAAGTCAGTGAATATTTTTAGTAATTATTATATTTAAACAAAAGCCTTTGTGAAGAATTTACCATAATCAAAAAAATAAAAAGATTATTTTATTGATTAAACACCCCATATACCTTTTTCTTCTGTGCCACCCTCGTGACACTGTCTAGCCTTAACAGTGTTCCTATGACCCATTTTTCTGTAAGCAACTCCCAACACCCCTTTCATGCATTCTTTCCTTGCCCTACTTCACCAGCAGTCAGTGTCCTTCTCCCTCTGGCAGCTGTTTATTATTATTTCGATAACTTATATAGCCCCACCATATTCCGCAGCGCTTTAGATACGTTGTCAATCACTGTCCCATATAGGGCTCACAATCTACATTCCCTATCAGTATGTTTTTTTTTTTTTTTTTTTTTTGGAGTGTGGGAGGAAACCACAGTACCCAGAGGAAACCCATGCAAACACGGAGAACATACAAACTAGTGAGCCACCGTGTAGTGTACGTGCCACTGTAGAGTAGTGTACATGTACTGATACTTTGCCAACTATAATAGTGGAGGCTAATATTATAAGTTCATCAGTCACCGTTGCGTGTTGCACTGTATTTTGTGCGCATACGGACATTGGTGACTGTATCCTGGTTGGATGTTGTCCTTATTGTGATATGTACGCTCACATTTTTTGTAATTTATACTTGTGATACAAGGAGTTGCTTCAATGACAGCAGTTTTGGTTCGGACGTGTTTGGTCCGAACGAAACTGCTGGTAGACTCTCGCAAATATTGTAATAAACAAACCGAAAATAACCGAAGTTGGTTATCCTTGTTGTTGATCAGTTTCAGTTATTTTTCGATTAGCCCAGCCCTAGAATAACCTATTTAAAGGGGTATTCCCATCTCAAGGATCCTATCTATACTGCTAGCTTATGTAAATTGAAGACTTTTCCTAAATATATTGCTTTAGTAATGCTGCTTTGTTTTCCTGCTATGTGAAATTATATCTCCCATTGTTTGCACAGCATTTCCATGGAGCTGGACCTGTGTGATAAGCAGGACAAGTGTCGTCACTCACTTCTCTCACTGTTATCTACAGCTCTGCCTTTCAGCTAATTGCAGTTTGCTGATAAAGCTGTGTCTATGTAAACACTCAGATAAACTGAGTCCGCTCTCTAGAAGCATGTGCATATTATAAGATAAGAATTTATATTAGATTTCTAGTAATCATAATAAGTATTGTGATACTTCACAGTGTCCGATTCAGCAAGCTGGGGGGGGGGGGGAATACAGGAAGTGAGAAGAAGAGACAGCAGGCAAAGCTGCTGAAACAGGGAGATGGGAATACCCCTTTAATGACAAGCAAAAAAACAACAAATTAATGAAATCGAAATACCAACATGAGTCATGTAAGCCGCATGTTCTTATGCTGGTTTTTATTCTAAACATATGAGACAACTATTATATTAGCCCTGGTGTCAGAGGGGGCTGCATGACATTTCTGGTGCTTCCAGAGAAAATATGGAGTTTACTGGTAAAAACTGATCCGGTCCAATCTTTGTTTATCCAATGACAGATTCTAGGCACTGCCTGCCAGACCCACATAAATATAAAGTTGTCAGCAGATTGCAAAATTAGTTGAATCCGCCATCTAAAATCTATTTGTTGAACAGCCAATTCTCCATAGCCCACATTTAATTTTATTTTTTTAAAACAGTTTGGAACATCTCATGTTAGACATAACCTGGAAGTTCTCCCGATGTCTCAAGTGAAGGTTATCTGCCAACCTGATAGGCTTTTTACATAAAAGTCTACAAAGCATAGTTTGTTTGCACATTGACAGCTAATTAAATTTTTTAAATAAATAAATTATTATTATTATTATTATGTGTATACAGATGTAGCAGAGTTAATCTGAACGTCTGCAATTGGGTAAACTGCTGCAGAATGATTATCACAGAGGACAACAAAAACTACTGAAGAGTTACTGGAAAAACAATACACACAGGCAAAGATGTAGCTATGTTTAACTTGACAATTGATGTCTTAACAACACTGTGACACACAGTGTTAATGCAACTCTTTCAATAAATTTTGATGTCTTCTGTGATAAGTTCTCACACTGCAGAAAGCACATTTAAGGCTAGGTTCACACCTGCGCCTGTTCTCTGCCTGGGTATTCCGTTCCCCATTCCGCTTTAAAAATGCGGAGAGAAAAGTTCTTCAAGCAGCACTTTTCTCTCTGAGTTTTTCGCCCTTTTCGTTGGAAACCCGGCAGATCCCATTATAGTCTATGGGATTCGTGGGGAACCGCTTTTTTAAACGGCTTAGGTTTCCATTCGGGGGAAACCTAAACGCACGTGTGAACCTAGTGTAAATGGTCAGCAACTTAGTCTCATCCCTTCCTTCTGCTGTTCCAAACTGTCATGTTCCACAGGATCTGTGAGATTTTAGTTTAGGGAGGTGGGGAAGCATGGCATATTAGAGCAGTATGGGGTGAAGCAAATTGGAGTAGCGGAGCTGCCCTCGGTGCTCCAGACTGCTCATTTGCATATTTTTAAATAAATTCTCTCTGCAATGGAGTCACGGATTTTCATGGGCAAAACGGAGTTACATTCAGGTGAGCCTGACCCATCTATCTGTATTGCTAGTTTAACATGCTTCATCCTGGTGACAGACTCCCTTTAAAAAGGTTAAAGTTCTAAAGTTCCTAGATGTCTCCTACCTTCCTACTTTGCCATTCACTTCCTGTTAATAGGAAAGGTCTGGCTTTGAAATCAACATGCTCAAGAACAAACTCAGGAAGTGGAGGGGGAGGCACAACCTCTGCTGGTCCGTGCTCCCTGTCTTTACACTGCTCAGAGAGGAGTCTGCAGCTTCTCATAGCTCACAGTGAGTGTAAGGAGGGTTTAGCTACTTCTGCTTGTGTTATTGCTGATGGGAAGGGGGGTGGAGTCTGCCATTTAACAAGACTATTGGCAGAAAAACTGATAGGACACCATGTATGAAGGTGTATACAGCTAGAAAACAGATTGCCCAGCAAGACTCTGCAGAGATTTCAACTTTTGATGAAAACTCAGATACCAAACTTTGCATCTATATATATTACTCATAGACAATACTGAAAATATGAAAATAGGTTCTACTGAAAAGTCATGGTCGTTACTTAATGTTAAATAATCTATAGCCAAACACCATCATTTGGGATGAGACAGAAATTTGTGTTGTCTGTTCTTTACGACTAGACCAATCTGCACCAAATTTGGCACACAGAAAAAGCAGGTGATTTTAAAGATTTTAGACTGGGCTTCCGCTCTCTAGTACCGACCATTTTTGATATATTCACAAAAAGTAAGTATAGTAGTACCATCAAATTCTTCAATATTCATAATATTAAGTCACTTTTTTTGCCAAGTCTATACTTGGCTGCTGCTGTTTCTCTACTGTTGCTGACTTCTTCTTGTAGCAAGAGTATTAATAAGATGTCCGTAAGAGTCTGATGATCCCAATAAAGCTTCAAGCCCAGTTGTCTGTTGAAAGGTTTCAAGGCATAAAAAGTTTCAGGTTACAGTTTAAAAATGACAGACAACCAATGTACCCCATTATAGTCAATGGGGTCTGTGTGTTACCACTGTTTTAGCAGTCCGCCTCTTCGTTGTTTGTATGCTAGTATGACCTAGCGTAAAGAGGAATTTCTGCTTTAGTGTGTATAGCTTAGGTAACTGCCTACACAAATACACCGTAACAAACCCTGAGCTGTATGAGCAAGGCTTGATTTAATGGCCTGATTTTATTTAAACACTATGTCCATCTTCACGGACTACAGTAACATCCAAAATATCACACAAAAACCAACTATAGGTAGCAGCATTCTGATAAAGTATATCTGAAAACATTCATGATGCTGTACAAACACAAGCAATATGGAATTTATTTGGGCTGTTCCTCATTGACAGATCACAGGCTCCACTTGCGATACGATGCATTAATGTGCACTTACTGTATAATGCATTAAGGAACTTTCAGCTATGAAAATTAAGGGGAGTCTATCATTAGAAAAAACAGTTTTACGCTAATAGCACGTTGGAATGGCCTTTAAAAACGCCTACCTTTCCTTGTTTTCTTTTCCCAGCCGATTATAAGATAATTTGTTTATTCATTTATGTTAATGAGCACCACAGAGCACCCGGGGTGTTCTTCTTCTTCTGCGAGCACCCACCTCATCATCCCTTCTCACTGTCCCTTCGTCCGTTGCGGTGACTCCACTCATGGTCTTCTCTGTATCTTCTTTCTTCTCAGTTCTCGCTGGCAGAGCCGACTGCGCATGACGGGCTGCCATTTTCTGGTGGTCTGTCACAAGAGCATACTGCACATGCGCGGTACGTACGTGTATTTCTCCGGAGAACTGAGAAAAAAGAAGACCAAGAGGGGAGTCACGGCAAGGGACGATGGGGCGGTGAGAAGAGATGACAAGGTGGGTGCTCGCAGCAGAGGAGGAATGCCCCGGGTGCTCCTTAACATAAATGAAGAAACAAATTATCTTATAATTGGCTGGGAGAAGAAAACAAGAAAAGGTAGGAGTAGAATGGCCTTTTTAAAGGCCATTCCAACGTGTCATTAGCTTAAAACTGTTTTTCCTAATGATATACTCCCTTTAAAGAGGTTTTCAGAGACTTACATATTGATGATCGATTCTTAAAATAGATCATCAATACAGTGAAACCACTCCTGAAGACCACTCCTTTGAGAAGACCCCTCACTTAAAGACAGATTGTTTTCATTGATTGATTTTCCTCCCATTATGAAAGCTTAGGTAGACCTCAACTATGAGAGACAAAATGAGAAAACATATCTAGAAAATCACATTGTCTGATTTTTTTAAGAAGTTATTTGCAAATTATGGTGGAAAATAAGTATCATTTTGTCTCTCATAGTTGAGGTCTACCTATGATGTCAAATACAGGCCGGCCTCATCTTTTTAAGTGGGAGAACTTGCACAATTGGTGGCTGACTAAATACTTTTTTTCCCCACTGTATGTACTGACAAACAATATAATTCACTGAGAATACATACAAGTAAGGATGTTTCATCACACCCGTGATGAGAGACATCTTTGATCATGTGCACTGTTGCAGGGTCTGCTGTGTTAAAATGCAGAGATCCCACGGCTATCATGCCTGCTCAGTTCCCGAGTGCCTGCCATGTTGAAACCCCTGACATTTGCAGCAACTGTATGGCACGTCTCAAAGGGGTTAACACTGACCGTATACAGAAGTGCTTCCTAAATCTTGAAAAACTGCCTGTGGCATGGGCAACCATTCTTTTCACTTGCAGCATATAGCTGGTTGGGGGAAGGGGGCTTTGCAAACCAAGCAATCTTCTTGTAATTTCAAACACTGAGCCCTTGACTACTCTCATATCAGGCACAGTTTGCTCCTTATTTAACACAATTACCGGAAAGTGAACAGGTCATTGTGCTTTAGCAGAGCATGTCACAGAGTTCTCCACGGTTCTGCAAAAAACCTCTGCTGACATTACTGCCTAGGGTTTCATTGCCATTTCTAATATGTATGGTAGCTGTCAAGTACTATCAAATAATCTATTAATCTGGCTACCAAAATACATGGTTGGGCAGATTTTTTTTGGGGGGGAAATTCTGTATATTTCAAAGCATTTAATACTTTGAAGTAAAAGAAACAGAGCAGCAATTGGCACGCCTCTATTTTTGTTTAGATAAAGGGTCAAGTATCGCTAGTCCCAAACTCTATATCTACATCACCCCTGCACTAATACAGAACACCAGTGACTGCCTCTCTGCTGTCTCAAATATCATGTCTTCGCTCTATCTGAAACTGAATCTCTCAAAGACTGAACTACTGCTATTTCCACCACCTAATAGATCTGTCCCTGATATCTCCATTGCAGTCTCTGACCTTACCATAACTCCTAGGCAGTATGCCCGCTGCCTCGGGGTTTTGTTTGACTCAGACCTTTCCTTCACCCCCCATATCCAATCACTCAAACACTCATGTCATCTCCACCTCAAAAACATCTCCAGAATCCGCCCTTTCCTTACCACAAATACACTAAAGACACTTTTTTTATCCTGATTCACTCTCACCTTGACTACTGTAACTCCTTACTAATCGGTCTTCCCCTTACTAAACTCTCCCCTCTACAATCTATTCTGAATGCGGCGGCCAGGCTCATCTATCAGTCTAGACGCTACAGCAATGTCTTCGGTCTGTGCCGGTCACTACATTGGCTGCCTATTCAATACAGAATACAATATAAACTTATCCCCCTCATCCACAAGGCTCTCCATAATGCTGCACATCCCTACATTTCCTCCCTCATCTCTGTCTATCGCCCAACCCGTACCCTCCGTTCACTCAATGACCTAAGACTAACATCCTCTATTATCAGAACCTCCCACGCTCGTATACAAGACTTCTCCTGAGTTGCACCACTTCTCTGGAATGCCCTATCCTGGACTATCAGATTAACTCCCAATTTCCACAGCTTCAAGCGTAAACTAAAGACATATCTTTTCAGACAGGCCTATCACAACTCCTAATGTAAACCCTTCCGTAGTTAGAATCCCTAAAACGTACCCTCCTCTGTTGATGCTCCTGCATTACCTCAAAGGATATGTTGCCGTATCAGACTAACTTTATATGTCCAGGCACCATCTGCATGTTAAAGAACACGACTGATGACGGCTCATACAGTTTTATATATGTGTAATGACAGTAATCTCTATTACAAAATTGTCTGACCATTGTACAAGCAATGCTACATCTGTTGCCGCCCCTGCTACCTCTTGTGTCACCCCCTCTACCTCATAGATTGTAAGCTCTTGCGAGCAGGGCCCTCAGTCCCAGTGTGTGAATTGACTATTTCTTTGTAATGTATCTTTTTTTGTCAGTACTTGAACCCTACAAGTTGTACAGTGCTGCGGAATATGTTGGCGCTATATAAATAAAATGTATTATTATTATAATTATTATCTTGTAGTCATATTCTGGGAAGTTGCATATAATTGATTCTTGAGAGGTTTAGAAATCTTACTGCTTGTAAACCTGAGGTTAATTATTCTGTCCTAGAAAACACTATTTATGCCTTCCTGACTCAGCGGGTGAAGGTTCTGTCTCACGGGGGTTCTGGATGTGGTCATAAACACTTTCAGTACTAAGGTAAGTAAGACACACACCAATTACAGTCCATTTCTCATTACTGGCCATGCAATTTTACACTATATTCACAACTGTGGGAAGAAACAACCATGAAAAATGGACGAAACAGTTTAAATCACAGCTGTTTTGGATCTGTATGGAACTTCATAGACTTCACTCTATTGAGGGGTTCGTGAAAACGGACAAAGATAGTACATGACTGATAAAATGGACCATCAAAAAAAAATGGAATGTGAATAGCCAATGTGTATTAAAAACTACTGCGTGATGGCTGTTACATAATCGCCATCACATGCCCATTTTTCCCGTTTGTTTGAATAAGGCCTTACTGTTCTTTCAGTTTCGGTAAAGTTATAAAAGGGCTGCTGTAATTTACAGACTGTTTTAGGCGACATGCACACCACTGGTTTAAAGAATACATCACGTTACAGAGCAGAAGTAGCTGCACAGACTGATATATAGTTTTGTGGGAATACATTCAATAGAACTTGTGATCTATTCATTTATAGTAAACCCCTACTGATTCTGGGCTTAGAAATCCTGTAAGTCAATCACGTCTTACTCAGCTATATACAGTCTTTCCTGTAGAAGTGTGCATACAGAAAAAAACTAACAGTGGCTAAGACTGCCTGCTGGACTCTAAAGTCAAGAATGAACAGTAACTGAGGCGCAGTTTTCATTTCTTCAGCAAGGAAAACCAATCTGAATATGTTTACTCAAAATTCCCAGGGAAGGATGGTCTTAAACCCCTTCCCAACAGCAGGACTGTAAACATACCACTGGAACAGGCACCATAGCTGCCGATTGCCCACGGCATTAAAAAAAAAAAAAAGAGACCCAGTGGCAATACTCGTGATCAGAAGTGACCAAGAAATCTTAAGACATGTGCGTATCACCATGTTATCTCAGATCATTGCCCCTGAAGCAAGATCCGGGGGCATCAATCTTTTCCATGAGTGGCATGAGCCTATTGGAGAATCTGAGACCAGTAATTGGATTTTCCAGAACCCACGACAGCACTGTCCTTTATCCCTCCCTTTTTTCTTGGTGATGGACTTTTGTTTGGCACTGGGTGTAGCAAGCAAAAAAAAAAAAAAAAGTTTTGACCTTTGGGTCATGAGTTACAAGTTAACTGGAGTCTCTCTCTCGCTTCTATAAAACAACTGAGGGGTAGGAGAGGCTCCACCTTTTTATACCGTAGGTTTCCTGTCCCTGGGGGCGGATCCTCTCTGGGTGCTGTCGTGGGTTCTGGAAAATCCAATTACCGTTAAGTAATTACCATTTTTCGGTGACACATAGGCTTTATTTTTGTTTTTTTGCATATTTTTTTTCATTTTTTTTTTTTTTTATATCAGGGAAAATATTATACCTCTACTACAAGTTGCCATAGATATCCTGTAATAGAAGTCAATGGGCTTTTCAGTATATTGCAGTACATTAGTACTGCAGTATATTGTACTGCTGATCAAGCACCGTTAGGGTTCAAGCTCCCTAGAGAGTCTAAAAATAAAAAAATAAATAAATAAAATGAACACCGCTCCCTAAACAGAAATATATATTAAAAAAAAAAAAAAAAGTGGCAGTAATTTTTTTTTATTTTCAAAGTTTTGGAAACTTGTAAAATGATTAAAACAGAACAAAAACTATAAAAATTTGGTATCAATATAATAATACTGACAAGCAAGGTAATATGGTCATTAAAAGATCTATTTATCCGTTTCCCACTAAATCTATATCTCTAATCAATATGATTATTGGGGTCTGACCTTTTAATCCCGTACATTTATTTCTGTTTGGCTAATCCATAAAGTAAATCTTTAGCACATTTACTTTAATGAGGCTGAGCTGTTGTACTAGACAGAGTTGCATGGACTCTCTTTATCGAAAGGGTCATGGGGTTTAAGGCATATAGATGAAACAATGATGATGCAGGCTATGGAAAACCCCTTTCAATGATACAACTGAGGCTGCCTGAAGCCATCACTAGGGAAACCTTAGGATCTTACCACAGATGGATTTATAATTGAATTTAATGACAGCTACAGAAATCCATATGCAGTAAAGTCCCCCTAGCGATGACTGAAAGCGACAGAATTTTAATTCTCGTTTAAAGGGAAGAAAGGGATTTACAGCTCTGTATGAGAAACCGGAGCTCTGACTCTTATAAAGATGTATTCTAAAATAAATCACTGGATAATATTGGACTTATTAAGACTAAAAAAAGAAGAAAACATTTAATAAAAATCTTTTTTTAAGTTCTGTGTGCAGACCAATTTCTCAGCTTTAGAGAATTAAAGATGACCTTTTACCACCTCTAACAAGTCCAGCTGTTTACATCAATTAGCGCTGCTCCACTGATTCTGGCAAAGTTGCAATTTTTTTCTCTAGCCCCCACCATTCCCGAGCAATTAATGTTGTAAGTTTTGGTGCCTGATATGCTATTTAGTCTCTGTAATGTTAGTAGGGTGGTGTCAGGCTGGAGCAGGCAAGGGGGTGTGATTCTGAGCTCCGACATTGGCTGCCTTTCATATGAGCTCTGAATCAAATGCCCCCCACCCTCCCACCTGGCTTAAATAAGCACATCAGGCACCAAAACTAACTGCAATTGTTACCTGGGAATAGTGGGGCTAGAGAGAAAATTCCAACTGTGTTGGGATCAGTGGGGCGGTGCCTACTAAGAACTTGCATTGCTGGAGGTGGTGAAAGGTCCTCTTTGAAGGGAGCCTACAACCACCAATGTCTATTCTAAATCACTTAAACGCTGTTGTAGGGGAAGAAAGTTGCATAGTAAACAAATCTTTTTTGTTTGGAAGTCGTGTTGTTGAGATAATCAGCTTTTAAGCCACGGATACACGGCGACTTTAGCCAAAAGTGAATGGAGTCGCAATGCGACCCCTAGGGTGCTACGACCATGACTTCTAGTTGCAAAAAAGCATAAACTGCTCAATTTTTTTTGTGACTGGAGAGCGGAAGTTGCAGCTTAAGTTACCATGTCGGCATAGTCTAAGTCTGTAGACAAATGAGATGTTAATTTGGTTTTCTGGGCAAAAAGTAATTTTTCAAAAAGGTCTGTTAGTGCTATTAATAGGTAAATAAGTGCACACAAATACCTTTAGCAGTGTTTTGAGTGATTTCTTGGTTTCTCTGTGAGCTCCTAGAATCTTCTGCATTTGTTTACATGGGTAGCTTCCTGTTCTGTTTTCCTACAACTACCATGATGCCTTGCTCTTCACTAAGAGCTGACTCCCTCCTCCTCCCCTCCCTTTCTCTCTCACTCACACCCCCTCCCTGTTTCCCTAGCTAGCCCGCCTACTACTAGCCCTTTCTAACCAACTCATGCGCAGTAGCCGGCACTCCAGCTCTATTGCACAGACGTGGGCAGCCAGCAGTCGTCAAGAAGAGGAGTTTCTGGCTGCCCAGAAGAAGTGACATCCCGTGCTCAGAAGATCCTGCCTGGAAGGATGGGGCATGATGGGGGTCGGGGTGGGGGGTTGGGTTATTATTGGTGACATTCCATTTCTGGAAACGGGGAAATGGAATGTCACCGGAAAAATCGGAAAATGTGCCTGGGGCGGTCACATGACTGCGATCTACCACTCACAGCCCCAACAAAAGCATATACAGTGGGTATGGAAAGTATTCAGACCCCTTTAAATTTTTCACTCTTTGTTTCATTGCAGCCATTTGCTAAAAGCAAAAAAGTTCATTTTATTTCTCATTAATGTACACTCAGCACCCCATCTTGACAGAAAAAAATACAGAAATGTAGATATTTTTGCAAATTTATTAAAAAAGAAAAACTGAAATATCACATAAGTATTCAGACCCTTTGCTGTGACACTCATATTTAACTCACACGCTGTCCATTTCCTTCTGATCCTCCTTGAGATGGTTCTACTCCTTCATTGGAGTCCAGCTGTGTTTAATTAATCTGATTGGACTTGATTAGGAAAGGCGCACACCTGTCTATATAAGACCTCACAGTGCATGTCAGAGCAAATGAGAATCATGAGGTCAAAGGAACTGCCCAAGGAGCTCAGAGACAGAATTGTGGCAAGGCACAGATCTGGCCAAGGTTACAAAAGAATTTCTGCAGCACTCAAGGTTCCTAAGAGCACAGTGGCCTCCATAATCCTTAAATGGAAGAAGTTTGGGACGACCAGAACCCTTCCTAGACCTGGTCATCCAGCCAAACTGACCAATTGTGGGAGAAGAGCCTTGGTGAGAGAGGTAAAGAAGAACCCAAAGATTACTGTGGCTGAGCTCCAGAGATGCAGTAGGGAGATGGGAGAAAGTTCCACAAAGTCAACTATCACTGCAGCCCTCCACCAGTCGGGGCTTTATGGCAGAGTGGCCCAAAGGAAGCCTCTCCTCAGTGCAAGACATATGAAAGCCCGCATAGAGTTTGCCAAAAAGGACTCCCAGACTATGAGAAATAAGATTCTCTGGTCTGATGAGACGAAGATTGAACTTTTTGGCGTTAATTCTAAGCGGTATGTGTGGAGAAAACCAGGCACTGCTCATCACCTGCCCAATACAATCCCAAAAGTGAAACATGGTGGTGGCAGCATCATGCTATGGGGGTGTTTTTCAGCTGCAGAGACAGGACGACTGGTAGCAACTGAAGGAAAGATGAATGCGGCCAAGTACAGAGATATTATGGAAGAAAACCTCTTCCAGAGTGCTCTGGACCTCAGACTGGGCCAAAGGTTCACCTTCCAACAAGACAATGACCCTAAGCACACAGCTAAAATAACAAAGGAGTGGCTTCGGAACAACTCTGTGACCATTCTTGACTGGCCCAGCCAGAGCCCTGACCTCAACCTAATTGAGCATCTCTGGAGAGACCTGAAAATGGCTGTCCACCAACGTTCACCATCCAACCTGACGAACTGGAGAGGATCTGCAAGGAAGAATGGCAGAGGATCCCCAAATCCAGATGTGAAAAACTTGTTGCATCATTCCCAAGAAGACTCATGGCTGTACTAGCTCAAAAGGGGGCTTCTACTCAATACTAAGCAAAGGGTCTGAATACTTATGACCATGTGATATTTCAGTTTTACTTTTTTAATAAATTTGCAAAAATATTTGCATTTCTATTTTTTTTTTCTGTCAAAATGGGGTGCTGAGTGTACATTAATGAGAAATGAAATGAACTTTTTTGCTTTTAGCAAATGGCTGCAATGAAACAAAGAGTGAAAAATTTAAAGTGGTCTGAATACTTTCCGTACCCACTGTACAAGGTTTAGAAGTGATTTTGGTGTTGATCCTCTATAACCCGTCAAGGACCAAGAACTTTTTTCATTCTTGCATTCCTTGAGACATAACCTTTTTCAATTTGAGTCGCCATAGATGTATGGGGGCTTGTTTTTTGCAAGATGAATTAAAATTTTCACAAGCATCATTTTGGGGTACATATAATTTATTGATTAACTTTTCTTAATTTGTATACTATATTTATATCTTTAATGTTTTACTACATTTGGGCAATAAAACTTATTTTTTAATAATTTATTCTTGTGTAGCTATATACCGAGAGACATATATTTAAAAAAAAATATTTTTAAGCTTTTTTTCACTTTTTATTTTATTGGGAACTTGAACTTTTCATGTAATACTTCTGTATTTCATAGTATTATACATGTCAGTTATATACTGACTAGCAGCCTTTGGAGGGCCTAACAGGCATTTCTAGCTGGTAGACCCAGGGACCACTTTTAGGCCTCTGGTTGTCATGACAATACAACACGATCACACCAAAGAAGAACCGAGAGGCTGACAAAGGAAGCAGTTTTCTTCTGTGTAATATCTTAGATGCCGAACTGACCACAGCATCTAAGGCTATGTTCACATCTCCGTCGGGAGTCTGTCCGCCACAGGGTCCATCTGAAATCACGGATGAAAACTTGTTCTGTAACTCTGTGACTTTTTCTTCCAGTGATATCAGGGAGAAAATAATGAATTCCTGACAAGCCCCATTAAAGTTAATGGTGTCCCTCGGTATCCGTTGATGTCCATCATTAGATAGCTCCATTTTATTGTCTAATCCATTCTGGTTCTACAATAGACCAAAATAACAGACTAAACAACACTGATGTGAACACACCTAAGGGGTTAAAGCACCATGATTAATTTCGGATCAAAACACGAGCAGGAGTTTGTACTACAGCACTGCTTCTGCTGTTAATCTCGAGGAGCATAGTCTGTGCCTACGAGGTCACTATTACAAAAATACACAACTTGGAGCCTTATCAGGCAGTTGTCCATGGAGTGTATTTTTGTCAAGGGTCAAGTCATTTTTACTTTTCCCTCACTATATAGTAATGGTGGTTTCTCACATAGCTTTGTTAGGGAAAGTGCTGCATTCTTCCTGCTGTTTTCTCAAGTTTTTTTATTTACATTTTTTTAGGTCCATTGTATTATTCATTATCTCCAAAAAGCAGCCTGCTCCAGGCAGGGCGTTTTTTTCAGGCATGTCCTATATGCTTTGTGGGTGTATGTGTGCGTGCAAAGAATGACCACAATTCTTTTAAAATGACAATGGTTTCTCTTTTTTTTACCTCCATGAAAAATGGGACAGCTCTGTAACGCTTATAAAAGATTATGAAATGTACAGTGCGCTAGACCTTATGTAGAAGCTTCCTCTCCAGAACAGCTTGTGACAATTTGCTTGTTATATAGCATTCGGAAATGCCAGATGCAAAACTGACACATCTATCATAAAGCTTATGGATTTATGTAGGGGATAAGTTAAATAGTAATGCTTGACTTCTTGCTGCATCACTTGCATGATGTTATAGGCATAAACCACATTTACTAAAGATGAATGCAAATAGCTGGTATCAAGAATAAAATAGCAATGTCTAATAGTATAGAAGTGCATAGGATTCACATATATGAGCTGCCTCCATTCTGGTTTACCTCTGGCATGGTAAAAATAAGCCAGAGGAAAAATGATGCCAGAACTGAAGCGCCAGACACAGGCCCAGACAGAAAAATACTGCAAGAAAAATACTGCAAGTAACAGATTTTGATCCGGCTCCTGGACAGGTCCAGTGCAAGAGCTGCCATGTCGGATCCATGAACAGATCCCATAGGAAACTATAGGATATGTTCTGACAAAGCCTCTGGCATTTCTATATCACGCCAGAAGGAAACTACCAAGGACACTGTGTATAGGGAAAGGCAAAGTATAGTAGCTAAGGGCTTATTCACATAACCATTTCAGATCTGTGAGCTGAAGGAATTAGGCTCATACAGCACACAGATCCATTGCCAGTTAATAGGGCTATACACACTTCCAGTGAGCAGAAAAACACTCACAGCCTATTCTCTTCCATATTTTCAGACCAGGTTAGCTTGTACCAATGTTTAGTCCAAGATTTCCTCAGACTGTACACAGACAACAGTGCACCTTTTTTTTTTTTTTTTTTTTACTATTGTCCATGGTTTTAAAATGCAACACAACCGAAAAAAAATGGGCATATCAATAAGCCTCAAGTCTGAGATAAAAAACAATGAGGAACCCAAAAGTCACAGCTCAGGAAGCTCAACAAAACAGAGGAAACACAAGAAGAATGAGATTTTCTTCTCATCAAATATGATGACATGATATGCTGTAAGTAATACTGTAGTGGGTGTCATGTTCTCTAGACAAAAAAAATAAGTCGTGAAAACTGGTATACCTCTTTAGGCTGTGGTCACATCTGCGCCATAATCTCAATTTGGAGACTCCATCAAAGTGACCACCAAAAAAAATAACCAGATGAAAAAGTAAGACTTGCAGCGCTTTTTCGTCCATCGATTTTCAGTTTAAAACGGTGGTGTCCACTGTTTTAGCAGTCCGTGTCTGTTGTTCTGGTTCTCTGACAGACCAGAACAACGGACACCCAGGAGCACATACTGTATGAACCTAGCCTTATATGTTCAATTTCCTGCCACAAATACACAGTGTATTTTCGATTAATGAGATATCTGTGTAATGAACAATAGGACAAGTCCTTCACAGAAACACGTTTTTTGTACCGCTCTCCTGAACAGAGAGACCTTTCTTAAAATTCAGAATTCCCTTACATGGTATATGCAAATGATATGTCTGAACTTAACAACACCTTTAGGTAAAATATAAAAAGGTGTTACAAAGAGTAGAATATATAATAAACTTTTGCATTCTAATCCTTACCTATTTTTACCACATCTTCATCATTACATGAAGTCTCTTCCTTGTAGTATTCCTCACTCCCCATTCTAAGAATAGTTGGACACACGACATCCCGAATACAAACTGGCGATTCAGGTCTGACAGAAGGAGATGGTGGTCTTCTCTGGACGTCCAAGTCCCCATCATCATCAAGCAGAGTCTCTAATTCCTGCACATCATGTGGTGTTGTCTCTCTGGATAGCAATGATTCATTTTCATCGCCTAAGCTGTTTTCTTCCTTATTACTTGTAGTTTCTATTACATTATTTCCCCAAAGGATCTTAAATTGTGTTTGGAAAACTAAAGAGGAAACAAAAAGAATAACAAAAGTACAGTACAATAAAGTATTTATATGGACAACCTTTGGCATTTATCACATGTTCACAAAACATCTCGAGAACGGGGTCAGGGATCTCATCCCAGGGGTGCTATGAATGGATAGGTAGGCATACAGGGACATGCATCTAGAAGATATTTATGGCACATCCCATGAATATGCCATAAATATCTCAGATGTGAAAATCTCTTCAAATATAACCATAAAAACAACAAACTAAATCCAATTATTCTTGTAAGGCAAGATCATGGGACAGTAACTGCAAAAAACTCAGGAGGGCATATCAGTAAAGGAACTCAATTTTAAAGCGGTTTCCCTCTAAAAATAACGAATAGGAAATTAGACGTCTAGTTCTTGGTTATTACATACTTTTGTGTGCTCCAAAAGAAACCCTTTAAAAAAACAAAAAAAAAACAAAAGCAATGCAGAATAAAATTAAACAAAAAATATGCACAACTATTTATTAAATGAACCCAAATTCTCGACTTCAGAATTCCTAACAATGTGTAATTAGAGACTTCTGCTCTGTAACCAGGTAAATAGGCACCCTGCCATGGCGGCACTATGCAGAATGCTCCCCATGAAATGATCACCCTCCGGTGAAAGCACTACGCACAAAACTAGTTGCCTTTATTCTTGGACACACAATCACTCTAAACGATGCATACAATAGGAACACAAAAAAGAAATCATAGCCTGGTGCAGAATCAGCAGCCAGCCACTTGGGCACAGCCACGTTCTACACATAACTTCTGTCTAATGGAAACTGCTACATAACATAGTACATTACACAAACCTGCACTTAATGCTTGCTCATGTACAGCAAACAACTCTACAAATTTCCAAAGAAAGTTGGACATTCAACTTAAAGGGATGCTTTAGGCTACTAAACCAATAACCATGCCAAGCAGGGGACTTAAAAGGGCTGTCTGGGGAGATAAATTTACCCATTTCCTCAACAGGTCTAGCAGCGGTGGTACTTTTACTTCTGGTCTGTTTCTGATATGGGTCACATGAAAGACCGCTTCCTCTCTCCTTCCCTTGTCGGCGACATAGCTAAGTCAGCCCTGTATCATAGTTGATGTACACACATAGAAGGGGTCTAGTTTGGCTACAGAACTAAGCCTGACAATCAGAACACATTGAACACATTCAAGTGTGACAATGCTGAAGCCGTCAATCAACACCATTGAAGGAATTGAGACGGAATGTGGGGTATTTGCATACAATATCAAAGTTCTTTTGCTCTGCAATTCTATCTGCATCCAGAAGGTATATTTGCACATATTTTTAAAGTGTACCTGTTTCGCTTTTCAGGATAACTAGCTGTGTGTACATGAGGAGTAGCACTAGTAATGGCCATTATATGACAGATTTTGCACAAATTTGTAGTTTCCCCCTCTGCAGGTTCTATCCATATCTGACTTGGATGGTGCAGACCAGCTGCCTTGCACTGCACACAGTAAGTAGAGCGGAATCTGCTCCATAACAGTATCTTTCTCATTTAGAAACAGCCCAAGAGCATGTAGAAAGAGAAATACTGATGTAAATAAGATACTCCTATTCAGTTATAGCATCAGACTAGTTCTCTTTTACTGCTGCCATCTCTCACTCCTTCTGCCTACTCCTCCTCCTTCCTTCTCCATAGACTTCTAATGACATGTTTAATATGGCTCATGTAACCTGCAGTCTGTCTCTAGGCAGATATAGGAAAGATTTTTTTAGAGTAAAAGTCAGTTTAGCAGAGGGAACAGGAACACAGCCAGATAAGAGGAGAAAGAAGCATTTTTCTCGAACAAGATATGTTACAAAGTTTCTTATAATCACATATACCATTAAATCATGCAGTTTCTTGAAACCACAGCACCGTTAAGTCCCCTCACTGTTATAGGTCAGCCATAAAACATTTGACAGAATCCCTTTGTAAGTAAACATGATGGTCTATCATGACTGAGACAGGAACAATTACAACCACTAACTAGGCCCCACAAAATATCAAATGGGGCAAGAAATGTGTCCTCTTCTTTCCTCTAACCAAGACTGCGCACAGAACTGTTTGCCAAATGGAGTCAAAAGATACACAGAAATGTGTTATGTTACACCACTGAGGTCTAAATGACATCCAGGTGGGCACAGAAAAGTAAGGGGAAACATCAAAAACCCTCATTGTCGCTCTCATTCTCTCTCGTCTTCACTATTGCAATTTTCACAATATAAAATTATCACACTGACCCACAAATCCATCCATAGTGCTGCGCCCCCCTATATCTCCTTTCTCATCACTGTCTACCACCCTAACCAGCCTCTCCGTTTTGCCAATGACCTTAGACTTGCATCCCCTGTTATCCGATCATCCCACTCCCGTCTCCAAGACTTTTCTCGAGCTGCACCGGTGCTCTGGAATGCTTTAGCTCAGACAATCCGATTAATCCCCAACTACAACAGCTTCAAAACTGCCCTAAAATCACATCTGTTTGGTCAGGCTTATCACGTGCCCTGATCACAGTGAAGTGTGCGAAGGTGCAGAACAATAACATTTTTATCTTTCCTCCTCTGTTCCTCAGATCCTGCCCCCTCCATTTAGAAGTTACACTGCACTTCCTGCACTTAGTATCTGTTTATTCACAGATACCGGCTGGTGACGGGTTCATACAGCTTCAGTTACACAACCTTTTCTATTAAAAGATGGCTGGACCATGGTAGCAAACAAGCTCTCAGACCTCCTGTGTCCCCCTATCGCTTTATAGAATGTAAGCTCTTGTGAGCAGGGCCCTCACTCCTATTGTTTCATATGTTTATTTCTTTGTCACATCGTAATGTCTCATATTGTCTGTTCATGTGTCCTCTGATTTGAAAAGTGCTACGGAATATGCTGGAGCTATATAAATAAAGTTATTATTATTATTTATTAAGGGGCATTTACGGCCAGCAGTTTTGCAGCTGCACCTGTAGCAGT
Organism: Leptodactylus fallax; assembly: GCA_947044405.1. NCBI lineage: Eukaryota > Metazoa > Chordata > Amphibia > Anura > Leptodactylidae > Leptodactylus > Leptodactylus fallax. The sequence goes on from CAMRHE010000016.1 coordinate 9,237,690, forward strand.
TTTCATACAGCACTGTACTTTGGAACATGCTGGTATGGTAACTGTACACATTAAAATATGCACACTACAAAACAGCAATACTGCAAGTCAATGCAGACCATCAGCGATGTATGCAAACTAATAGATGCTAATAATTTTAATGTGTACAACAGAGAAGGGCTGTCTCCCTAGTGCATTTGGTTTCTACATTGTGAGTGCTCAAGGAGACATTTCACATCTGCAGGGTAAACACTGCCAACTAAATCCTCTGCAGTCTTGTTCTTGGATGGTGCTGTAAGTGATGAAATATTATAACAGTGTATAAAGAGAATCTTCAATACAATATAGATAAGCAGATGAATGGCCGTTTCATCAAATCTTTTACCTGGCTGTCCAACTGTATTCAGTCTGACCATGAGCTGCCTTTTATGCTGGATTCGGAGATGGACATCTGATAAAACTGTGTCTTTTGAGAAAGTAATTGCTTCCATTTCTGTCTGCTGCCCCTGGTCTGCATGGTTTTGTTCCTGGATTTCACGTGATGGCTAAAAGGATACATAAATAATAAAAATGCAAAATAGCCATGACAGGTATTTAAAGAGTATCTGTGGCAGTGTAACAGAGGGGACTGGATATAGGCTCTATACCAACATTTTCATCCTAGGACCCAGAATTTTTTTTTTCAAGCTGCTAATGCATTTTTAAGGCTGAGGCCCCACGTTTCGGAAACGCAGCTTCTTTTGTTGTAGATTTTGCTGCAGTTTTTTTGAAACCAAAGCAAAGAATGGCTACAAAAGGATAGGAAATATATAGGAAGCTCTTATACTTCTCCCTTCTGCTTAATCCACTCCTGGCTTTGGCACAAAAAAAAAAAAAAACACACAGCAATATCTGCAACAAAAAAAAGCTGCGTTTTCACAAAAAAGCTGTGTTTCCACCTCCAAATGGAGTTTTCAACTAATGACCTACCCATAGGTCATTAGTATGTGCTTTGTGGGGGTGTGACACCCGGATCAGTGCCAGAAGCTGGTACACTGGATGGGAGCATGTGCAGGCTACTCCTATTCAACCACAGTGATGGTTCTGGGAAATTGCAGCACATGTTCACATAGATTTTTTTTTTTTTTTGCAAGGTGAAAAAAATCTGCCCCACGTTGCAGAAAAGCAGCTTTCAGCTTTTTTTTGTTGCAGATTTTGTTGTGGTTTTTTGAGCCAAAGCCAAGAATGGCTACAAAAGGAATGGGAAATATATAGGAAGTTCTTATACTTCTACTTTCTGCTCAATCCACTCTTGGCTTTGGCTCAAAAAACCGCAACAGAAAAAGCTGCTTTTCCGCAATGTGGGGCCTCAGCCTTAGCGAGCTGCAGCCAAAAAATAGCTGCAGAAAAGAGTTTTCCTCTGCGGAAAAAGAGTTATACCTATACGGAAAAAGCCAGCGTTTTTTAAATCACAGCTTTTCTGCTGCCGATTTTTTTCTGCAATGTGTGGATGGGACTAGACAGAATCCCATCCACTTTGGAGGTAATGTAAAATGTGTTTTTATTTTTGCATGTTTTTTTATATCTGGGAAAATATAAACAAAGGAGGGAAAATGTTTTTCACGTTTCACTTTTTTTTTTTTTTTTACATAACACTAATAGTGCAACTAAAAAAACATTTTTAAGGTTAAGACCCCATGCAGCGTCCCACAGCAAAAAAATGCTGCAGGAAAAATTGCGGCAGCAACGCATCAAGGTTTTTCCCACAGTGCTTTTCAGAGAAAGTCCGCAGAGGTTTATACCTATAGGTAAACCGCCATCGTTTCTGTAGGTATAACTGACATACTGCGCGTATTTCCCCGCAACATGTGGATGGGATTCGCTAGAATCCCATCCACTTTGCTGTGACTGTAAAACGCCGCAGTTTTCTCCGCAGCGTTTCCGCCACGTGGGGACTCGGCCTAAAATAGTTTTTCCCCTCCATTACGGTAATTTTTATTTTGTATTGTGTCGTCAGGGGTGGAGCTAGAATCTGTGATGTGGGCGTGGCACTGGTGTATTATTTATTTTTTTAATTATTTTACTTTCATTTTAATTTTTTACTTTTATGTTTATTGATTTTTTTTTTTTTTTTTACAGAACGAGTATGCGTTGAGCAAACCTCACGAGATTTGTCTCACAAGGTTCACCTGGCGGTTTCGTTCAGACTGAACACTGCGTAACTCAAATTGCTGTTATACTTTGGGGTCTCTTCAGGCCCTGTGGAGGTTATCAAACATAAAAAACAGTGTTACTCACACCTAACATCAGGCAGAAGCGCCGAAGAGAACATTGAGCCATGTCGGAGCCTAGGAGAGGTGAGTAACACTGTTTTTTTATGTTTGATCACCTCCCCGGGGCCTCTGTTTACAGTACTCTCGGGACTGAAGAGACCTGAGTATAATAATACGGTCCAAACAAAACTGCAGGTAAAACCTCGCAAATATTGTAATAATCGAACCATAACCTGGTTATCCTGGCCAGCACACAGCCAAGGAACCCTGTCGCTTGAATGAGCCCTAATTCTCTAATTCTAGTGCATGTAGGTGTGCCTTATCAGGAACTGGTGTACTGTAGATTTGTGATATAAGTCACACCACTTTTCTAGCTTGAGTTATAGTAAATCAGGTGTACCCTGGTCCACCTAATTTCCCACCCAGCTCCCCCATTGTCTACAAAAAAGTGACAAGGTGACGCAGGAGCTCAAATGTGCCACAGTGCACCAAGTTGAGACACATTTTTGAGGCACATCCCCCTTCTTTAAAGGAGTTGTTGTCAGGGAATTTGGCAAAAACTGGATTAAAAAAAAAAAAAAACATACTCATCTGTCCCCAGTGCTCTGTTGTCCTACGCTGCAGTACATTCTGTCAAACGGTGTGCCTCAGTCCTCTGAAGCCCTAAATTGCCTCATTGGTCGCATGAGAAGGACCTGGACGTGACCGCTCCCTTTATAGCAACCACTCGGCTTCCGGGGACCGAGGCATGGTGCAGAACAGAACAGACTGCAGCGGAGAACAACAGAGGCAAGTATGGTTTTTATTATGTTACACCTACCCAGGGCCCCTCCGAAGACCAAGACACACAGGAGGTGCAAAACTTTCCATTTCACTTTTTCTGTCTAGGTTCCATTCCTAGTATTGGGTTCCACTTAGTGATGCAAAATACTACCCGAAATACTTTCACTTGAATGAGGGCTCTGGAAATGATCCATGAGGTGTAGGACATATTCACTTGATATACAAATAAATGTGTGAAGTGTATTTGTAGCAGAAATCCAAAGATGACCCTTGGATATCTGCTGCGGATCCCCATGCTAGTTAGCCCCACTGAATGGGCCAACCAACTTGTGACTACCTGCTGCGGTTTTTGCAAGGTTTATGAATGGAAACCATGTCATGGATTGACATTATTTTCCCCCATGAGGCCAATTTCTTATTATTCACCGTACAGGAACTATGGTTTGATGATGTGCGTGGTTTACGTGAGGGTATCTTGACAAAGAACGAGAACCAAAAACTGCACAGAAAAAAAATGCAGTGTGAACATACCCTTATAGAAGTTAGATGGCATCAACACAATTGTGGCGTTCACATTACATGCATTTATACTGAAAGAACGTAACATTATTTAATACACTTGTACTTGACACCTTCTGGATCTCCTCTAAGTCCAGGCTAGCACTGCACTAGAGTAGAAGGAAGTGTCACACTTGATATTACTGTATATAACACGACTGAGGAGGGAGAAGCCTCTGCCTGCACACAGCTCCATACAAAGCAGCCGCAGCGCCGTCAGGCAGTGAGGGGTTAATGCGGGCTGCACTCACCCGAAGCTCCGGCCTCCGGGAAGAGACCCTCGGCACACACTGTACGGACTGGGCGCGCTGCGATGACGTCATCGTGACGCGCTGAAGCGGGAGTGCGGCCAGGAGATCCGTACATGGAAGAGATTATTTATAGAGAGGCTGCTGCTGCCGCCCCTGTGTGGGGATGAGTGACGGGCGGAAGTGTAGACGGGATGTCATCGACGATGTTAATATTTTACACTAATAACTGAAGATCCTGAAATAAAAAAAACAATTTCTTATTATGTGACCCAAGCTTTAAAGGGACATTCCAGTTAGGTTATGTGTACACCTCAGGGTTTCCTTAGGACAAATCTGATGTGTATTACTCAATAAGACTAGGACTACAGGGTGCCTTTGGCCACAGCTCCTGGCTCCTGTTGTGTGACCAACTATTATCTTTGCACTTTGACTCCCTTCACTAATGTAACGGTAAGTACACGTTGTGACCCCAAGATCAACGCAGTTTCTAATCGCAAAAAAAAAAAAAATTTGTAGTCCACAATCCTTTTGTCACTTGAAGGCATAACACCCTCGTGGTTGCAGGGTGACTCCTTTCACTTACATGGATGAAGGAGTTGCAGGGAGACGTGACAACAGAAGTTACGGCCAAAGTCACCGTCTAGCCCAAATCCTCTGCAAAAATCTGAAATTAAGGGCTTGTTCAGACGGACTAAATGAATCCATATTATACAAACCCTATTATGGCCACAAACTAGTGCACCCAGGCAGTGGCGTAACTAGGAATGTCTGGGCCCACACAGTATTATGCCCCATAGTTGCCCCTGCACATAGTATTATGTCCCATAGTTGCCCCTGCACAGTATTATGCCCCATAGTGGCCCTCACACAGTATTATGCCCCATAGTGGCCCCTGCACACAGTGTTATGCCCCATAGTGGCCCCTGCACACATTATGCCCCATAGTGGCTCCTGCACACAGTATTATGCCTCATTGTGGCTCCTGCACACAGTATTAAGCCCCATTGTGGACCACCCATGAACAATTATTATACTCTGGGGTCTTTTCAGACTCCAGTGTATAATGATCAGAGACTCAGGGGAGGATACAAACAAAAAAAAAAATGTCACTTACCTCTTCTTGGCTCCGGCGCACTCCCGCTACTTCGGCCATCTTCAATGTTGGACCAGATCTCGCGTGAGCCAGGCCGGCGTTGCGACGCATAATGACGCAGGCCCGGCCCACGTGACGTCACCAATCAGGCCTGAAGCCTGCGGAGTGTAGGAGAGGTAAGTAACAGTGTTTTTTATGTTCCCTCACCTCTCCTAGCCCTCCGATCATTATACTCGGGGGTCTGAAAAGACCCCCGAGTATAATGATAGCAGTGTTTGTGGGGTCCGCGGCCTTACTTACTGATCCCCGCTCCTGCTCACAGCCACCTCCGCAGAATGGCAAGCGCAGGCGCCGTGAGCAGGAGCGGGGATTGGTAAGTAAATAGGGCCCATTACCTGCTGGGGTTACTCCAGCAGGTAACGGCCTATTAAAAAAAAAAAAAAAAAGCCCCCGAATGTCCCGGGCCCTGTGGAGGCCGCTACCACTGCTACCCCAGTAGTTACGCCCCTGCACCCAGGAATTATACCTGGGAAGTTCAGTGTAAATATTTTTATTTTTTTTCACCTCTCCTGGGCCTCTACCTACTATACTCTAGTCCCGCACCTATCTCTAAACATACTTGCCAACTCTACTGAAACATCTGGGAGGCTTTCGCAAAAAGGGCTAAACTCCCGGAAGAGTTGGCAAATCTCTCAAACCGCTGCACTCTCTGTTATATTATATGTAATTTGGGCACTTTATGTGCCAGTCACATGACAATAAAGGGGGTCACCCCTCTTACCACCCGTGAGTGCCTGGGTTCATAGGATAACGTGAAACGAGCTTTATAAATTTTATATATTTATTAACCAGAGTGGATCAATACTAGCCGCTAACGTATACAGAATACACATCAGAGGATGGTCAAGCAGATACAGGTAAAAACAAGAAATATAGTACAGAAAAATAAAATGGGATTAAAAGAGAAAAAGAATACCAAACAAATCTGCAGTCTGGTTCGCTGAGGCCTCCAGCTGTTAAGCACCAGGGCACTTTCTTAAGTCAGCAACAGGACATGTGTCCTCACATCTCTCCCAGGATCAGAACTACGTGGTTCTTGAAAAGGTGTAGAGGGTTTTCTTGTACAGAAGGGACACTCTTGCTATCCTCTAGCTGCCTCCTTGCTGAGTGACCCCGAAGTATATAGGCTGTAGTGTAGACCCCCCCCCCCCACCTCTGGCATCCTTTGTTCCTGGGCAACCAGACCACTGCTATTTGGGACCAGGGGCGAAGCAGACTACAGGAACTGAAGTGGAGTGATCCACATACTTACAAAAGAACACAGATCAAAGAACACAGGAACAGTTGATCATCATAGGTAAACAACGTATGCACTAACAGACATATGGCTTAACAGGACACAGGAGGAGCATCTCTTTCAGACAATGTGGCATAACAGACTCTGCGGAGCCTGAATCATCAGCAATATACATGGACATACATCCCTCAAAGGGGTATAGATCAAAGGCAATCGGGTACAATGTGTATGTTGATAAGGAGGCACTTTATATAATAATATGAAGGACATAGAGAATACAATGTACATAATAAGGAGGACAACATATATAATGATAAGGGAGGACACTGTATATAATGATATCAGGTGGTGGTGTATATAATAATGAGGGACAGCGTTGTATATAAAGATAAGGCATTGCTGTTTATATCAGGGCAAGCTCCTTGTTAATACGGACCCTTATTAATTATTTCACCAACATATTTATTATGCTTACTTATATAGCGCCATCATATTCTGCAGCGCTTTACAGACATTGACAGTCACTGTCCCATATAGGGCTCACAATCTACATTCCCTATCAGTATGTCTTTGGAGTGTGGGAGGAAAACAGAGTACCCGGAGGAAACCCACGCAAACACGGGGAGAACATACAAACTCCTTGCAGATGTTGTCCTTGGCAGGATTCGAACCCAGGACTCCTGGGCTGCAGTGCTAACCACTGAGCCACCGTGCTGCCCTTACATACAGGGCCTGGGCTTAGTTCTAGAAGTGGGCAGGGATTACTGTATTGGGGCAGGGCTTTGTCTTAGTCACATTCAGCTTGCTGGAGATTACCCCCAGGATATAAGCATTTATAACTGTATAAACTTGTTTTGTTAAGGAACAGGATTATAGTGTGTTATTTAGTGTATACACATTATGTTGTTGTGTGTACAATGTCTGTGCTGTGCTTGCTTGTTGTACACACGTGGACAAAATTGTTGGTACCCCTCATTTAGTGAAAGAAAAACCCACAATGGTCACAGAAATAACTTGAATCTGACAAAAGTAATAATATATAAAACTTCTATGAAAATGACAAATGAAAGTCAGACATTGCTTTTCAACCATGCTTCAACAGAATTTTTAAAAAAAGAAAACTCATGAAACAGGCCTGGACAGAAATGATGGCTCCCTTAACTTAATATTTTGTTGTACAACCTTTTGAGGCAATCACTACAATCAAACGATTCCTGTAACTGTCAATGAGACTTCTGCACCTCTCAACAGGTATTTTGGCCCACTCCTCATGCGCAAACTGCTCCAGTTGTCTTGGGTTTGAAGGGTGCCTTTTCCAGACGGCATGTTTCAGCTCCTTCCAAAGATGCTCAATAGGATTTAGGTCAGGGCTCATAGAAGGCCACTTCAGAATAGTCCAATGTTTTCCTCTTAGCCATTCTTGGGTGTTTTTAGCTGTGTTTTGGGTCATTATCCTGTTGCAAGACCCATGACCTGCGGCTGAGACCAAGCTTTCTGACACTGGGCAGCACATTTCTCTCTAGAATCCCTTGATAGTCTTGAGATTTCATTGTACCCTGCACAGATTCAAGACAACCTGTGCCAGATGCAGCAAAGCAGCTCCAGAACATAGCAGAGCCTCCTCCATGTTTCACAGTAGGGACAGTGTTCTTTTCAAGATATGCTTCATTTTTCCGTCTGTGAACATAGAGCTGATGTGCCTTGCTAAAAATTTCGATTTTTGTCTCATCTGTCCATAGGACATTCTCCCAGAAGCTTTGTGGCTTGTCAACATGTAGTTTGGCAAATTCCAGTTTTGTCAAAGGGGTGCCAACAATTTTGTCCACGTGTGTAACTTGAATCTGACAAAAGTAATTTGCCAAACTACATGTATATCTCCGACCTAATATCCCGCTACCTGCCTGCACGTAATCTCCGATCCTGCAAAGACCTCCTACTCCGTTCTGCTCTTATCCGCTCTTTACACAAATGTCTCCAAGACTTCTCCCGTGCATCCCCCATACTCTGGAACTCATTACCAAGACACATAAGACTGACCCCCCAAAGTCACAAGCTTCAAGAAGGCCCTGAAGACTCACCTATTCAGGAAGGCCTACAACCTCCAATAACACTACTGTCACCACACCACCACCTGTACAGCCTCTACCCCCACCTTCTGTCTCTATCCCTCTTCCCTCATAGACTGTAAGCCCTTGTGGGCAGGGCCCTCTATCCCACTGTGCCAGTTGGTCACTATTTGTATTATCTGTTTTGTGTATCTGGTGTACCGCATGTAAATCCGCAAATGTAAAGCACCATGGAATTAATGGTGCTATATAAATAAACAATAATAATAATGTGTAGTTATCCATATTAGAATTCCAGGAAGTAATGGATTGCTCTGTCTGTGTTCATAAGGTCCGTGTGTTTTTTTATCAGATGGTAGCCACGATGGATAATGCATAACTGATATTTTTATTTTAATGATGTAATTAACATTGTGATAGTAATAAGGTTCTATACAACATGAATCCAATTATTCTTTCCATTGTTTCTTTTATTTCCAGCAGCGAAAACTTTAAGGATCTCAATATCCATCAACTCACTTCACTGAAATGGCAAATATAAACTGACAGACCTAGTTGAAGGAGAATACATTTGACGTGTTTCTCGGCATACACTAATATAATTGTGCAATCTGCAGAACTGCTGTGAGCAAACAATTCTCGCTGAGGTTTGAACAGTTATGGATTGGAGCTTCTACATTAGAGGTTTTTCGCCAGTTTGTCCTTACGTGCCTATTTTCAGCAGAGTGTTGGTGTGTATCTATTATGTTTTCATGTTCACGTGTCCATATATACATTTTTTTTTTTAAACAGCGATGCCATTTACTTAGCAAATTAGACCATTTCTATGAAAACACTGAAATAACATCTATCTATCTATCTAAGCAAAAGAATGCATCAAGAAGGGGTTGTTGGATTTAAGTGAAATGTTCTATATGTAAATGTAATGATGATATATGTAAGTGATTGCAATATTAAAGCAAAAGGATACGTGTATTGGAGAAACCTGTACAATTGAAAAGAGGCTCTAGTATTCAGTAGGGCAACCTTTAGCCTAGATACAAGATGACATACATGGGTTTAGAGGAATACAGGTTCCATATGGTATCATGTAGCACATTTGCCCACATACATTGCATCTGGGCCTGTAGATCCTGCACACTTGTGCTTTGTCATTGTGCTAGATGTGTTTTTCATGTTTTATTATCTATTGCCCCATATACAGTGCCTTGCGAAAGTATTCAGCTCCCTTGAACTTTTCAACCTTTTGCCACATTTCAGGCTTCAAACATAAGGATGTAAAATTTTAATTTTTTGGTGAAGAACCAACAACAAGTGGGACACAATCGTGAAGTGGAACAAAATTTATTGGATATTTTAAACTTTTGTAAAAAATAAAAAACTGAAAAGTGGGGCGTGCCAAATTATTCGGCCCCCTTAAGTTAATACTTTGTAGCGCCACCTTTTGCTGCGATTACAGCTGCAAGTCGCTTGGGGTATGTCTCTATCAGTTTTGCACATCGACAGACTGAAATTCTTGCTCATTCTTCCTTGGAAAACAGCTCGAGCTCAGTGAGGTTGGATGGAGAGCGTTTGTGAACAGCAGTTTTCAGCTCATTCCACAGATTCTCGATTGGATTCAGGTCTGGACTTTGACTTGGCCATTCTAACACCTGGATACGTTTATTTGTGAACCATTCCATTGTAGATTTTGCTTTACGTTTGGGATCATTGTCTTGTTGGAAGATAAATCTCCGTCCCAGTCTCAGGTCTTTTGCAGACTCCAACAGGTTTTCTTTCAGAATGGTCCTGTATTTGGCTCCATCCATCTTCCCATGAAATTTTAACCATCTTCCCTGTCCCTGCTGAACAAAAGCAGGCCCAAACCATGATGCTGCCACCACCATGTTTGACAGTGGGGATGGTGTGTTCAGGGTGATGAGCTGTGTTGCTTTTACGCCAAACATTTCGTTTTGCATTGTGGCCAAAAAGTTCGATTTTGGTTTCATCTGACCAGAGCACCTTCTTCCACATGTTTGGTGTGTCTCCCAGGTGGCTTGTGGCAAACTTTAAATGAGACTTTTTATGGATATCTTTGAGAAATGGCTCACTTCTTGCCACTCTTCCATAAAGGCCAGATTTGTGCAGTGTACGACTGATTGTTGTCCTATGGACAGACTCTCCCACCTCAGCTGTAGATCTCTGCAGTTCATCCAGAGTGATCATGGGCCTCTTGGCTGCATCTCTGATCAGTCTTCTCCTTGTTTGAGATGAAAGTTTAGAGGGACGGCCGGGTCTTGGTAGATTTGCAGTGGTCTGATACTCCTTCCATTTCAATATGATCGCTTGCACAGTGCTCCTTGGGATGCTTAAAGTTTGGGAAATCTTTTTGTATCCAAATCCGGCTTTAAACTGCTCCACAACATTATCACGGACCTGCCTGGTGTGTTCCTTGGCCTTCATGATGCTCTCTGCGCTTTAAACAGAACCCTGAGACTATCACAGAGCAGGTGCATTTATACGGAAACTTGATTACACACAGGTGGATTATATTTATCATCATCAGTCATTTAGGACAACATTGGATCATTCAGAGATCCTCACCGAACTTCTGGAGTGAGTTTGCTGCACTGAAAGTAAAGGGGCCGAATAATATTGCATGCCCCACTTTTCAGTTTTTTATTTTTTACAAAAGTTTAAAATAACCAATAAATTTCATTCCACTTCACAATTGTGTCCCACTTGTTGTTGATTCTTCACCAAAAAATTAAAATTTTTGATGCCATGTTTGAAGCCTGAAATGTGGCAAAAGGTTGAAAAGTTCAAGGGGGCCGAATACTTTCGCAAGGCACTGTACATACCCGTGTATTAGCAAGGATTTTTGTGAACGTGGGTCGAAACTCAGGACAGGTCATGTTTGTTTGAGGCTCGGGCTCACTGTAGGAAATTAGTGGGTCTCTGGAGATACAAGCAGCACATAGATATCATCCATGTGTTGTCCATGCTGTTTTTCCCTCGTATCCATTGCTGCATTTCCATGCATTTAGAATTAATCTGCAAAGCTGTATCCCAGCTGGTTGCATAATTGCTTGATTGGCGCTAGATCTGGCGATCAGCCAGCCACAGATGTGTTGCAATCTGTTATAGACATTACTGGGAAACCCTTGCTATGTGTGGGTGAGCATTATCTTGCTGAAAAATGCCAGTTTGGGGCCGACCATGAGATGCAACACATGTGGGGTTGTTAGGGTCCCTCGTATCACTGCTAGGGGTGAATGATCATTATACCAGCAGCTGGGGCAGTGAGTGGCTGCAGAGCAAAGGATTGAAGAACTTACCATGAGGACTCCTTACTGGAACCCAGCCATTGACAGATTCCAGACAGAACCAGGATTCGTAACAGTCCAGGTTTATGATGGCGGCTGGCTGTCAGTGGCAGGACAAGTAATGGGATGACCTGACATGAAATTACCTTCTGCTAAGTGCCTGGAAATGGTCTGGACAGAGACAGGGATGTGTAATTAAGGTGTCATCTGTATCTGGAGATGAGAGTTGCTCATGCTTGTCGGTGGATCAAACAATCTTCTGTACTGGTGGCCTTCCTGGGGAGTTCGAAGCCTGTTTTCCGTGTTTGCATGCCCTAACGTAATCACTGCCCCCAACACCTCTGGCCATGTAGGTGGTGCAAACCTATGTTTGCAGCTGACCAATTGCAATATGCTGAATGCATATCAGACATCTTGCTGGATATTTTTGGCTGGCTGTCATAAGCCAGCTTACACAGACTGACTGCTTTTTTTTTTTTTTAAGTAACTTTTTTTTTTAAGTTAGGTCATACAAAGTATATGTATTATGGTGTATGGGTGTTGTTTTCTGCAGTCTATGGACTCATGCCTGTTATTTCTTATTATACTGCTCATTTTTTCATGAAGTGTTTCAGCTGAATAGTACTCTAGTCTCAGTTGGCCAGTGCACACAGTTAGGGTTTATTCACACATTGAGGTACAATCACAGCTTCTGCTGCACAGTTTTGTGAAAAAATAAATGATTCAGCCACATGTGATTACACCTTTATACGCCAGCTAGGCTCTTCCCAGAACAGAAAATGTTTAAGGTACATAAATTATGTCTCTTGAGAACTAATTAAAATAAGAAATAATTAATTTTCATATTTCTAGTCTATAGTTTTCAAGCCTGATCATCACTGGTATCCTATAGGGGTTTCAGCAATGTCTAATTATGTAAATAATGCAATATCTTTAATTATGTATTAATCCATCTCTGAATGGATATCTAGCAATAGCAAATTAATATTGAGTATTATTTTGAATGCTGTATATATGTTTATATATATCATCATAGTACTTTTCAGGACATTTGTGTTGGCTTTACACAGGGGTGGACACAAACAGTAACACAGACAGTGCAAGTAAAGTGGGCCCCTTAGAACATACAGATGTAGTAAACATTGTGCATTACCATAGGGCGCTCATACTATTTGTGTACAAGTTGCACATTGTAAAAAAATAGCACACTGTGGCATAAAAATAAAGTCAGTACTGTAGGTGAATAAAAAAGCGTGCGTTTATGAGCCCAAGCACATTTGACTTCACACAGGACCTTTCTCAAACTTGGACAGAAATGTTGGCCAATAAACATCCGATTTTTTTTCATCTTCTTTGACCTACTTTTTTTTTTATTTTTTATTGAAATGACCAAGATGTATGAACTACATGGAATTATACAGCATATATGTGTATAGACATCATATATGTATATACAGTACACATATATTGTTATGCAGTAAACATAAAAAATATATCCCCATATACAAAATATAAACATATCTGTCATAAGTTTATATAACAAGATAGGTAGACAGTAGATAGATTCAGTAGATAATTATGAGATAAATAGATAGACATATATGAGAGAAAGAGGTAGAGAGAAAGATGGGCTTGATGACCTGCTGGCTGCTATATATGGCTCCTGTCCTCCTCTACAATGTCCTGATTGTAGGAAGTTGTTGTCCACTCCCTGCCCATGCCGATCTTTCTATACTGTGATAGAAAACATTTTATTCCTTCCTGTCTCATGCTGCTAGTCAGTAGGGTGCTGGGAATTGTTAGATTCCTACTGCCGGTTTACTACAGGAGCCAGTTAAACTAACAGCAGCCCTGTAGATCAGACTGTAAGGGAGTCTAGCTGACAGGGCTCACCTCTACTTCAGGGCCCTTGTGCAGTTGTACATGCTGCACAAGTGGGATGTCCGCCTGTGGCTTTACATGCTGCCACATTTCCATGTGATTAATTTACATAATTAAATCACGATAGCTAATCTGGCAAATTGCTTAATGCCTGCTGTACTGTGGTCTGTGACTACAAAATCTAAAAATCCTACATGTACACTAAAAATCCAAAGTACACCTACTTCAAGAATGGACAGTAGCATTATAGTGTACAAAACGTTATCTTAGCATGTAAACCTACACTTACAGAAGTGATATTTATGCTAGTATTGTTACCCAATGTATTAATACACCATTGCCTTATCTAGCATACAATATGAAGATGCTGCAGAGTTACAAAAATACTCGGATCTCCACTATGTGATATTGATATCCCATCCTGAGAAAAACCCCTTTTAAAAATAAAAATGTTACGGTTGAGGAAATCCTATAAAGCAGGGGTTAGCAACCTTTTTTGTTCGGCGTGCCAATTTAAATTTAAAAATTAAAGATGAGGTACTCGGTGTGCCGCGTAATAATTGTAAGGCTGACGACCCCTAAACTAAAGTCATATACCACAAACCATAACACAGAAGTGCTGCCACAAGATGCTTCAGGATGCATGCGTTTACTGCTGTTTCCTGCGACGCACCTGTACTTTTCCATTAGAAGCAATTAAATTACATGTACAGCCCTCAATTAGTGGTAAATGTATGCGTCCTGCAGCATTGTGTGGCAGCACCCTTAGGGTAGTGACACACTAAGTATCTGGATGCAGCTATAGCTGCATCCAGTCCTAGGCCACTGGTACTTTTACTTTGATGTAAAACTGCATTCACGTGGTACGTTTTTGCACAAAAATGCATGCATTTTTATTGGAAAACTGCCTGCTTTGTTTTTGCAAAAACACACCGTCATACAGAATAATGTCCCATAGCAGCCCCTTCACACAGTATAATGTCCCATAGTGGCCTCTCCACACAGCATAATGTCCCATAGTGGCCCCTCCTCATGGTATAATGTCCCATAGCAGCCCTTCCACACAGTATAATATCCCATAGTAGCCCTTCTACACAGTATAATGTCCATTAGTGGCCCCTCCACACAGTATAATGTCCATTAGCAGCCCCTCCACATAGTATAATGTCCCATAGTGGCCCCTTCACTCAGCATAGTATCACAAAGAATTTTCCAAAAATTTCGGGTTCAGCCAAACCCAAAATTTTGGGGTTCGCCACTCACAAGCTATTTTCATACTGTTGGGTCTCCTCAGACCCCAGAGTATAATACGCAGAGGGCCAGGAGAGGTGATCAAACATTAAAAACAATGTTACTCACCTGTTTTGAACAACTCCCTGCCCTCTTCGGTGCTTCTGCCTGACATCAGCGACTGCTGATTGGGTCTTGAGGGTCACATCGACATCATTATGCGCCATGACGACGATTGCGGCCCTGATGAGCGAGTTCGTCCAAGTGCCCCCCCCTCAGGGACTCGGGCTGCTGTGCTAGGGAAATATGCCTCGTGTGCCACTCTTGGCATGCGTGTTGAGGGTTGCCAACCCCTGCTATAAGGCATAAACTGAAATGTCTTGAAAAGGTCATCAATCTGATCAATGAGGGTCATATACCCAGCACTCCCATAAATAAGCTGTTCTTAGCAGTTGATACACAGAGAACAGAGCAGGAAGAAGACATCTCTGTTCTCTGTCTAGTGGCTGAATCGAGTCATTGCAGCTTAGCTCCTATTGAAATGAGTGGGAGATCTGCAATACCCTGGTCTGACCACTACACAGAGAACAGCACTGTCTGCTTCCTGCTCCATTCTCAATGTATTAGCTGATTTATGAGGGTCCTGGATGTTGGATCCTCACCAATCTGATATTGATGAGCAAGTCTTGAAATAGATTTATCTTGAGCCCAGAAAAAAACTTTTATCATCAGAAAAAGGGGAAGAGCTGCAGTACTGGACACAGCCTTGTGTATGTGAATCTGTCATGCATGTGTAAACAAGATTGCGGATTGTGATTTCAATCGCTGCTGTTTTTCCATGAAGACGGGTCATTAATGTTTTAGAAACCCCTTCAATTAGTAACAATTATTACTTAGAAAGTGTAAAAAATGTATAGTATAATACATTCCTTCTGTAATATTTCTCAGCCTATTAAAGGCAAAAAAATGACATACTGTATATCATAACAATATTTACAGTTCTTAGACAATATCTAATAAAATAGTTTGTGCTAATTTCATTTTCTATATTTTCAGTCTGGCAGCATTATTTTAATAATGTAACACTATGAGTGTCTTGAGTAGCAGTTTAGAGCTGAAGTAATGCCATGATGAATTGCTCTCATCATTTTTATACATTGTTGAGTCCATGCGGTAAGGGGCATAATGATAGATTGTAGAAATGCCATATGCCTGCCATGCAGCAGTGATAAATAGAATGCAGAAATGTCAGGCACTTCTAATAAGCATTTATTTCCCTTTTATAACGTTACATGTGAGAGGGAAAAAAACCACTTCAAATAGCAATAAATGAAAAATAATTTTTGGCCGATCTCAGGAATACAAAAAATTCCCATAATACTTTAATTCAACCCATCACAATGTCTTATGCTTTGTTACTGTTCAGGTAACTACTGAAGCTTATTGTAACGTCTCTGCCGTTTTGGGTCTCGGCACCACCCTCCGCTCGCACGCTGTGGCGAAGGAGGCGTCTTCAGTTTGGTTCTTTGTTTAAGTTTCTTGATGCTCAGTCTGAACATGGTCCTAGTTCCCTTGCTGTGTAAAGCCACACCCGTGTAATTAGGAACATTTCTCTCTGGACTGCATAGAGTTAATCTCTTCCTGGCTTGTGTGATTGACAGCCTGTGTTCCTATCAGATCTGTGGCTGGGCCCAGACTTTCTATTTACAGGATGTCATTTCTCAGCAAGTTGCTGGTTATTTCACTTGTGTTTTGCCTGCTCTCTTACTATTCCTTTATACTTTGCTACTTGATTCTCTGACCCTTTGGCTTGCCCCTAACTATTCTCTTGGATTTTGACTTTGTACTGCTTTGCTCGTTTGTTACTGACCCCTTGGCTTCCTGACCTCTCTTTTGTTGTTTGTGCATCCTGTCTTTGTTCTGTGTTGTCACTTATTCAGAGTAGGGACCGGCTCCAAGTTGTTCCTGTCATTAGGACAGTGAGACAAGTAGGAAGGGACAGTGGCTGGGGTGAGATTAGGGCTCACTTGTCTCTGTCCTTCCTCCCAGACCGCTGCAGTAGTGTCAGGGTTGCTACGTTTGGCAAGACCCTTACACTTATCCTTAAGGAATTAGCTCTTACTTCAGAGCTAATATATGACAGGGGAAATGGTTTCGCATATGCAATGACATGTAAATTACACAGTCTTTGTTAGTATGCACTCTATAACAAATATCCCTCAGTTCTGGCCCCTGCACAACATGTCTTATTAGGTCACTGTTTTTGTCTTTGGATACCTGAATTACACATCTTTACCTCCTCATGTAGGTAGAAATATTTATTCTATATGCCACTATTTTATTGTGTGGTCGCTGACCAGGCAAGAACTGGTTGTTTTGGATTGAGAGGGTATGGAAAATTCCTTTTGTTATAAGGTCCAAATTGACAAAAAATTTGATGTATGACAAGTCTTAAATTGCCAGTGTTTCACTCATCTCTACGGTGCACTGATTTTTGGGATGTTAGGAACATTTAGTTCATTGAGCTTCATTGTTATTTCCCTGGGGATGTTTCTGAGTATGGCTGCTTTGCAGTTTTTACTGGGTTGTTTCTCAGATCTGAATGCCTGATCTGAAATTACTGATCTATTTTTCTAAATAGTGTATGTAATATTTCTGTTGTGTTTTTTGTTGCTTTTTTCAACCAAAGCATCTTAAGAATTACAATCTTTGTATTTGCAGTAATGACTACCACATTTTACTATGCTTTTCAGCTGTACCCACTAGCCATTAGTCTGATTTTCAATTTAATGGTCAACAAGACGTTTAGGTTTTGTTCAGTTTTTAGTGTAGTTGCTTTTGGATTTCAAAAAACATTGGAACAAAGAAACAATGGTTTGGAAATAATGCAATTGAATTCAGTGGCCATCACATAAAGTTAGCTTGAACAGCAAAGTAGTAACTAGCTAACAACAGGTGTTCCAATGGAGAATATGATACATCATCTAATTGTAAGTATTATACAATGTAAATGATTAACCAACAATCTGTCAGGAAACACGAAAAACAAGAAAGAAAAAAAAAATAAGAATACAAGAAAGTGGGAAGAAGGAAAAAAAGAATAAGAGTTAAGAATGAGAGTGCAAATAGGGTAGGAGGGAAAGGGGGGAATCGAAGGATCCCACCTCAGACCAGATGGAAAGGGGTTTTGAAAGGAGAAGGATCAGAGGCCACATATGACTTCCGTGGATTTCACACTTTATCAAGTTTATCTAGTACGACTTGTTAGGTGGTTGTTTTTCATGATCCAGGAGAATTTATGGTGAAGATAAGTGATGTGTACCACAAGAGGACCTGTCTATGCTGAAGATAAACATACTAAATTAATTTGTGAGTGTGTTTGGGTATAGCAGGTATTAGATGATTAAAGGGAGTCTACTGTACCACCTCTCCCAAGAATATGTTCACCACTGTGTTACAAAGCACATTATAGTAATAAATACCATACTTATCATGTATATCACTTTTGCAGATTTAGAGAAAGACAACTTTGAATTGTTATGCAAATGAGGCATCTGGTACATTGGGTGTGGGCCTTCAGGTCCCTGGAGCACTGCTCTTGTTTCTCAAGTAGGATGGGTGATGTCACAGTACTTGAAGGACCAATTTTCACTACATGAGGTAAGATGGCAGGGTCCTGAGTTACAATAGCAGTGATCCAGGGACCTAAAGGCCCACTCACTGTGCATCACATGCTTCATTTGAATAAGACTTCAAAGTTGTTCCAAATCTAAAAATGTGATATACATAAAAAAAAGTATGTAGTTAATCTCTGTAATGTGGTAGTGACAGTTAAATGTAATTGGGGAAGGTGGTACATTTCCTTTAAGTAGGAAAGTGGCTACTTTCAAAAGGCACACATAACCCGGTTAGGGTGTGTATTAGTTGCAATACCACCAACCAAAAGGTCAGATCCACAGGGCAATTCTACCAGATTTGGAACAGAGTTCCCCTTGCTCTGCACTGCCTAAAGCAATAATAATAATAATACATTTTATTTATATAGCGCCAACATATTCCGCAGCACTGTACAATTTTTAGGGTTCAAGTACTGACAAGATAAGATACATTACAAAGAAATAGTCAATTCACACACTGGGACTGAGGGCCCTGCTCGCAAGAGCTTACAATCTATGAGGTAGAGGGGGTGACACAGGAGGTAGCAGGGGCGGCAACAGACATAGCATTGTTTGTACAATGGTCAGACAATTCTGTAGTAGGGGTTACTGTCATTACGCATATATAAAGCTGTATGAGCCATCATCAGTCGTGTCCTTTAACGTGCAGATGGTACCTACACATATAAAGTTAGTCTGATATGGCATCATATCCTGTGAGGTATAGCAGGAGCGTGAACAGAGGAGGGTATGTTTTAGGGATTCTAACTACAGAAAGGTTTACATTAGGAGTTGTGATAGGCCTGTCTGAAAAGATATGTCTTTAGTTTACGCTTGAAGCTGTGGAAATTGGGGGTTAATCTAATAGTCCTGGATAGAGCATTCCAGAGAAGTGGTGCAACTCGGGAGAAGTCTTGTATACGAACGTGGGAGGTTCTGATAATAGAGGATGTTATTCTGAGGTCATTGAGTGAACGGAGAGCACGGGTTGGGCGATAGACAGAGATGAGGGAGGAAATTTAGGGAGGTGCAGCATTATGGAGAGCCTTGTGAATGAGGGTGATAAGTTTATATTGTATTCTGTATTGAATAGGCAGCCAATGTAGTGACCGGCACAGACCGGAGGCATCGCTATAGCGTCTAGACTGATAGATGAGCCTGGCCGCCGCATTCAGAATAGATTGTAGAGGGGAGAGTTTAGTAAGGGGAAGACCGATTAGTAAGAAGTTACAGTAGTCAAGGTGAGAGTGAATCAGGGAAAAAAAAAGTGTCTTTAGTGTATTTGTGGTAAGGAAAGGGCAGATTCTGGAGATGTTTTTGAGGTGGAGATGACATGAGTGTTTGAGTGATTGGATATGGGGGGTGAAGGAAAGGTCTGAGTCAAACAAAACCCCAAGGCAGCAGGCATACTGCCTAGGAGTTATGGTAAGGCCAGAGACTGCAATTGAGATATCAGGGACAGATCTATTAGATTGTGGAAACAGCAGTAGTTCAGTCTTTGAGAGATTCAGTTTCAGATAAAGCAAAGACATGATATTTGAGACAGCAGAGAGGCAGTCACTGGTGTTCTGTATTAGTGCAGAGGTGATGTCACGGGATGACGTATATAATTGGGTGTCATCAGCATAAAGATGGTACTGGAAGCCAAATCTAGTGATGGTTTGTCCAATGGGGGCTGTGTAGAGGGAGAAGAGCAGGGGACCTAGGACCGAGCCCTGAGGAACCCCAACGGCAAGGGGAAGAGGAGAAGAAACAGAGCCCGCAAATGATACACAGAAAGTGCGGTCAGAGAGATAAGAGGAGAACCAGGAGAGAGCAGTGTCTGTGAGGCCGACAGAACGGAGCATACTGAGGAGGAGTTGATGGTCAACAGTGTCAAATGCTGCTGAGAGATCTAGAAGAATAAGAAGAGAGTAATCACCTTTGGATTTAGCCGTCAGGAGATCATTGGAGACTTTTGTGAGGGCCGTTTCAATAGAGTGCAGAAGCCAGATTGTAAGGGGTCAAGAAGAGAGTTAGCAGAAAGATAGTGGATTAAATGAGAATAGACTAAGCGTTCAAGATTTTGGAGATAAAAGGAAGGTTAGAGACAGGTCGATAGTTAGCAGCAGGGTTATGACAGCATGTTTGAAAGAGGATGGGAAAATTCCAGAAGAGAGAGAGAGCTTAAAAATGTTAGTAAGGTAAGTCGTGATGGCAGGCGACAGAGACTGGAGAAGGTGTGAGGGTAAAGGGTCACTACTACAGGTTGTAGGGAGAGAAGAAGAAAGTAGCTGAGATCCTTCCTCCTCTGTAACAGGTTCAAAAGATGAGAATGAACAGTCTGAAGTGCGGCTGGTGAGGGGGTCAGTGCCACCTGGGGATTGGGCAGTTATTTCCTGATGGATCTTATCAATTTTATCATGGAAATAAGTGGCCAGGTCATCTGCGCTAAGGTCTGTGAATGGCATCTGCACCTTGGGAGTGAGTAAGGAGTGAAAAGTTTCAAATAGTCTTTTAGGGTTACAGGAGAGAGAAGAGATGAGAGCGGTGAAATAGTCTTGTTTGGCTAGGTGAAGGGCAGAATTATAGGTTTTAAGCATAAATTTAATGTGGAGGAAGTCTGCAGGTATATGTGATTTTCAACACAGACGTTCAGCACACCTAGAGCACCGCTGAAGAAAACGTATCTGTGGCATGTGCCAGGGTTGATTCCTCCTGCATCTAACCTTTCGAGTGGAGGGGGAGCTGCCTCATCCAATGCACTCTTAAGTCATTATAGTGACTGGTGGCCAGATTGGGGCAGGACAGTGAAGAGATGGGGGACAAAGAGGACTGTAGAGTATCTGAGAGGTGCTGGATGTTAATAGCACGTAAATTCCTATATGTTATAATGAGTAGGTGTGTCCTGTGAAGGAGAGAAAGCACTGATGGTGAGAGACAGAAGGTTATGATCAGAGAGTGGCAGAGAAGAGTTAGTAAATTTACAAACTGTGAGGAGTCGATGGAAGACAAAATCAATGGTGTTGCCATCTACATGTGTGGCGGAAGAGGAAAGTTGTGAAAGACCAAAAGACGTGGTTATTGAGAGAAAATGTGAGGCAGCTGGGGAGACAGGGGTGTCAGTGGGGATGTTAAAGTTACCCATGATGAGAGTAGGAATTTCACTGGATAAAAAGCGGGGAAGCCATCAATTTTAATTCCAGGTTGTAATGCAATAAAACAAGAAATACTCAAAGAAGCACTATATACAGGTGCATCTCAATAAATTAGAATATTTTTGAAACATTCATTCATTTCAGTAATTCACTTCAAAATCAGCAGTCTTCCATGATTGTGTGTCCTACTGAACCAGACTGAGGGACCATTTAAAGGCTTAGGAAACCTTGGCAGGTGACACACTGAATTTACAATACTGAACTTTTTTTACAATATTCTAATTTTCTTAGATTTGGTTTTTCATTACTCGTAATCCATAATCAACATTTACAGAAATAAAACACTTGAAATAGAACACTCTGTGTGTAAAGAATCTAGAAAATATAGGAGGTCACTTTTTTTAATTTAATTACTGAAATAAATAAACGTTTCAAAGATATTCTAATTTATTGAGATGCACCTGTATGTACAGTGGGGAAAAAGTGTTTAGTCAGCCACCAATTGTGCAAGTTCTCCCACTTAAAAAGATGAGTGAGGCCTGTAATTGACATCATAGGTAGACCTCAACTATGAGAGACAAAATGAGAAAACAAATCCAGAAAATCACATTGTCTGATTTCTAAAGAATTTATTAGCAAATTATGGTGGAAAATAAGTATTTGGTCAATAACAAAAGTTCATCTCAATACTTTGTTATATATCCTTTGTTGACAATGACAGAGGTCAAACGTTTTCTGTAAGTCTTCACAAGGTTGGCACACACTGTTGCTGGTATGTTGGCCCATTCCTCCATGCAGATTTCCTCTAGAGCAGTGATGTTTTGGGGCTGTCGCTGGGCAACACTGACTTTCAACTCCCTCCAAAGGTTTTCTATGGGGTTGAGATCTGGAGACTGGTTAGGCCACTCCAGGACCTTGAAATGCTTCTTACGAAGCCACTCCTTCGTTGCCCTGGCGGTGTGCTTGGGATCATTGTCATGCTGAAAAACCCAGCCACTTTCATCTTCAATGCCTTTGCTGATGGAAGCAGGTTTGCACTCAAGATCTCACGATACATGGCCCCATTCATTCTTTCATGTACACGGATCAGTCGTCCTTGTCCCTTTGCAGAGAAACAGCCCCAAAGCATGATGTTGCCACCCCCATGCTTCACAGTAGGTATGGTGTTCTTTGGATGCAACTCAGCATTCACTCTCCTCCAAACACGACGAGTTGTGTTTCTACCAAACAGTTCTACTTTGGTTTCATCTGACCATATGACATTCTCCCAATACTCTTCTGGAACATCCAAATGCTCTCTAGCAAACTTCAGACGGGCCTGGATATGTACTGGCTTAAGCAGGGGGACACGTCTGGCACTGCAGGATCTCGGTCCCTGGTGGCATAGTGTGTTACTGATGGTAGCCTTTGTTACGTTAGTCCCAGTTTTCTGCAGGTCATTCACTAGGTCCCCCCTTGTGGTTCTGGGATTTTTGCTCACCGTTCTTGTGATCATTTTGATTCCACGGGGTGAGATCTTGCGTGGAGCCCCTGATCGAGGGAGATTATCAGTGGTTTTGTATGTCTTCCATTTTCTAATTATTGTTCCCACAGGTGATTTCTTCACACCAAGCTGCTTGCCTATTGCAGATTCAGTCTTCCCAGCCTGGTGCAGGTCTACAATTTTGTTTCTGGTGTCCTTCCACAGCTCTTTGGTCTTCACCATAGTGGAGTTTGGCGTGTGACTGTTTGAAGTTGTGGACAGGTGTCTTTTACACTGATAACAATGTCAAACAGGTGCCATTACTACAGGTAATGAGTGGAGGACAGAGGAGCCTCTTAAAGAAGAAGTTACAGGTCTGTGAGAGCCAGAAATCTTGCTTGTTTGTAGGTGACCAAATACTTATTTTCCACCATAATTTGCAAATAAATTCTTTAAAAATCAGACAATGTGATTTTCTAGATATGTTTTCTCATTTTGTCTCTCATAGTTGAGGTCTACCTATGATGTCAATTTCAAGCCGGCCTCATCTTTTTAAGTGGGAGAACTTGCACAATTGGTGGCTGACTAAATACTTTTTTCCCCACTGTATATACTGTATATATCTATGTCTACAAATAATCCATCTATCTCCTTTATAATGATGTATTTAATCTATTTTTAGTTGTGATCTATAAAAGGTTCAATAGACTTTATAGCATTTTTTTATTCCATTGTGGCAATTTGGACTATTTGTCAGGTCCATTACATAAAATCTAAATTTAAATCCATTGAATTTGGCCTATGGGTGTCATTTTTAAAAAAAGAATATTGGTATAACTGAATCTGAAGAAGCCACAGCGCTGTCGTAATCTAAAAATAGTCAAATACATTGCAATAAACTTTACTTCATCAATGTGAAATATAAAGAAAATAAAATACTATTGATTATATCTCACCCCCAATTTAATGTCCACATATTAACTCTGCTCCTTTGTAATATAAAAATGCCATTACTATAATCTTATAGACATCAAACAAGATACTGATAACACACAGAATAATTCTGTTCTTTGTCTTCTCATCCAGCTCCTTTTCTACACTTTGCAGAACTATAAAAGAAAACCCTTTTATCTGGGAAGTTGTTTGATTTTCTTTTTTTTCTCTTTAGATACCAGATGCTTGAAATCTACTTTATGTGACATGTTATTTTAGCATTTAGCATTCTTTAGACTTACAAATATTGTCAAATGAAATGTCAAATTTTTGCCTACCATATATAAAGACCTTCATCTGTCTTCATTTGTAATTGATCTTACACCTAAGTGATATGAATGAACAAGGTTTTTAAAGGGCAACACATTTTCTAAGCAAGCCTGCTGCAGCTCATTTGGGAAGACTGTGAAGTCAGTAAGACCAGTATGACATACATAGAGGGGCTGAACACTCTGAAGTGTGAAAGGAGACATAAAGATAGCTAAGGATAGCTAACCACAGTATAATGGTATACCTATAGGATATAGAATGCTGAATTATCATGTGTAAGTACCATAAAAGTACAGAGTGGTGTCAGTGATAGACTCCATTCACCTGGGTTGAAGGTGATCATAAGATTTGATGTCAAAGTATGATGTCCCTGATGCTGATTCCTATTTTATCTGGGTTCAGGATATACAGTAAGGGAACAATACAGTTGTGCACTGGTCTATTGCTCAGCAAGCATCTGGAGGGAGAAAAGTACAAGGCACTAACTAAGGTAGTAGGCAGGGACGTTTTAACACATTGGTGGGCCCAGTGCAAAGGTTTCATAAGTGGGCCCCTCCACCCCATCACCACCCGTTATTATACCCATCTCAAAGCTGCCAAAAACTGGGATTTTATATGGTGACATTCAATGGGTGAAAATGTGCTATCTGACGGGATTTTCCGCCTATCAGAAGGGTTTTATACGTTCATCGCTAGTAATAATCGTTATTACTATTATTTTAGCGTGTAACTGATATCACTAGAGGGGCAGTCAGCGTATTTTACTCTATAAAGATCAAGTATGAACAGGACAGGGATAGTGAAAGAATGTAAACTTTATTGATGACTTTGTGTATGTGTTGTGTAAGTGTTTGGTGCAACTCTTTTAGCACTGCGACCTGGACGATGGTAAACATCTGTGTCACAGCGCCAATAGACTTCTTTAAAATGATACCAGGATCACCATGATATTCCTTACAGATTCGGAACGATTCGCTGTTAAAAACGCTGTCGGGAATTGAGATCTGCATTGGGATCTCAATGCCAAACATCGTTTTCATCTCACCGGATTTGTGAGGGCTATCGTGATGATTTGGGTAAAGATGAGAATCTCATCTTTAAAATTAATCCAAGGTCGTCTTCATAGCCCTACAGTCCTCCCCACAGTACAATCTCCCTCTCCCCACAAAAATAATTAAAAATAAAGCACTAACACTCACCTCTCCTTGCTCCCCTGCTGTCTGGGTCCAGAGTCTTGAAGGAGCTGTAGGCGCAATGTAAGTATAAATCATCACATCATGCCTGCAGCTCCCGGGGAAGAGAGGGGAAGAATGATGAAACAGGGAGCGCAAATCTCCCTGCTTCATCTTTGTATGTTACTGGGGCAGCCCGTAACGGCGGGACAGCATACGCAAGACTATCCCGTTGTCCCAAGGGGGCCCCGCTACCACTTGCACCGTTGGCCCTATGGTTAAAGCGGCCTGGTAGTAGGTCAAAGATAACTTGCCTCTCAACTTTCAGATGATAGAAAGAGGGTCAAAATGTGTCAAATTTACTTATTATAAGCCACATCTGTAACCCTGCCCATACTCCACTTGACCTTGCCCATCTCACTTAGTTCCTTGTGCCCCAACACAGTATAATGCCTCTTTAGCGGTCTCCATGTAGTTCCCACATATGGTATTATGCCTCCTTGTGGCCCCCAAACAACATATACCATCCCCCTAGTGACCCATACAGTATATGGTCCCCACATAGTATAAAATCCTCTCAGTGGGCCCCATACAGTATAACATCCCCTCACTGGCCCCCATACATTATAGTTCTCTACTATGACCCCCACATTGTATAATGTTTCCCTGTGGCCCCCAGACAATTTAATATTATTATATTATATATATTGTTCATATTTTGTACACATCTTTATACACATTTTATACACATATTATTGTGAAAGAATTCATCATTTTGCTAGAATAATCTCTATATATCAATATACAATGACTTTTCTTAGGTGAGCAATCACATATGCATACTGAGAGTACAAGACTTGTAAGTAAATTTATAAACTGTTCATATATCCGCCATAAAAATCGATTTTTATACGAACAAAGCATTGTAGTATTTCATAAATCCAATGCAGACCAGACACAGTTCTTGGAGCTGTGAAATATTGGATTGAGAGTTTAGAAAAGCAATGAAGCAAATACATTATTGTCATCGAGCACGTAAAACATAAGTCTTCAGTACTGCACATTGTGAACTGATTCTAGATACCAATATGTAATTTCATATCTCAGAAGGCAAAAAGTTTCCCGGCATTCTTTTTCCTTCTATAGCACAACTGCATATAAAGATATAACATAGATACCCATTCTCTAGAGATGACTGACAATTCTCATCCCTCAACCATGGGGTGTGATGGTACTGCTGGCCCACCAGCTAATTTAGCGAATACAATGATCTCTACAGGACTGGTGTGTGTTGATCCTTCATTATCACCCATGTACTGCATACCTGGCAGTAAGTAATGGGTCAAATTCAGGGGCGTAACTACTGGGGTAGCAGTGGTAGTGGCTGCCACAGGGCCTGGGCCCGATGCTTTTTTTTTTTTTTTTAATAGGCCTTTACCTGCTGGAGTAACCCCAGCAGGTAATGGGCCCTATTTATTTATCAATCCCCGCTCCTGCTCACGGCCGCCTGTGCTTCCCATTCTGCGGAGGCGGCTTTTCAGACCCCAGAGTATAATGATCGGAGGGCCAGGGGAGGTGAGTGAACATAAAAAACACTGTTACTTACCTCTCCTACACTCCACAGGCTTCGGGCCTGTTTGGTGACGTCATGAGGGCTGAACCTGCGTCATTATGCGTCGCGACGCCGGCCCGGCTCACGCAAGATCTGGTCCAACATTGAAGATGGCCGAAGTAGCGGGGGAGTTCGCCGGAGCCAGGAAGAGGTAGGTAACAGTGTTTTTTTTTTTTTGTTTGTATCCTCCCCTGGGTCTCCGATCATTATACTCTGGGGTCTGAAAAAACCCCAGAGTATAATAATTTTTCATGGGTGGTCCACTATGGTGCGTATAATATTGTGTGCAAAGGTCCACTATGGGGCATAATACTGTGTGCAGGGGCCACTATGGGGCATAATACTGTGTGCAGCGGCCACTATGGGGCATAATACTGTGTGCAGGGGCCACTATGGGGCATAATACTGTGTGCAGGTGCCACTATGCTGCATAATACTGTTTTCAGGGACCACTATGGGGCATAATAGTGTGTGCAGGGGCCACTATGGTGCATAATAGTGTGTGCAGGAATGCGGTTTGTGCGGAGGGGTTGGAGGGAGCGGTCCAGGGGGGGGTGGGGGCGGCGGTTCACCCCTGCCGTTATTATTTTATTGTGCTTTGCAGTTTTTGAGCTCCAGGGTGATACTGAGATAATAATATTTTATTTATACAGTTATTAATTGATTGTTGTATCTCTATTAATAACTCTTCTTAGAATACTTTTAGCTTTTTTTTTTTTTTTTTTGCTTGATATCTCTAATTACTTTCATTTAAACAGTTAATTTGCTGTGTACTGCAAAGCTGATGTGCTGTTTATTTCCTTTATGTTTCCTTTTATAAAGGGAACAAACTAACTCTTAACTTGCTCCATTAATTCTAACTGTGTTAATCTGTTGTAATAAAGTACAGTGTAGGTTTTTAAATAGGATTTTACAGTATAGTTTAATGAGTTTTGAGGCTGAGAAATATTAAATCCTGATCGACAATTGTGAATATTAGTTTTTTCCCTTATTGCCAGCTTTGCTTTGCTGCCAGATTATGTATTAGTCTCAGACTGTGACTTAAATTGTTTCTTGGGCTATTGTTATAGATCATTAATGTATTGCATTTTTGAAAGCCGTTTGAAAAAAAGCAGATGCAGATTGCAATGCTACTGTTTTTTTAATATATGAAAATGTATTCAGATAGTTGTATGAAAATGGATAACTATATACGAGAGAGATATTGAGCTATTAACTCTGTAAAATAGATATGATTGAGAGTAAGTTCTGGGTATAAAAATCAGAATATGCTAGATAATCTAAGTGATTCCAGCATGATGGCTTAGTGGTTCACACTTTTGCTTTCCAGCACTGGGTTTCGAATCTGACCAAAGGCAAAATCTGCAAGGAATTTGTATATTATCACGTTTGCATGGATTTTCCTCCTGGTTTCTTCCCACACATCAAAAATATACTAAAAGGTGAATTGGCTTCCTATGAAAAATTGACCCTAATGGGTATTGGGGATGAACTTGTATGGAAGTCACTGATTTCCCTGCTTTTAGTCCATATCGTCAGATACAATCCCTCACACAGTGTCACATAGAAAATCTAGTCTTAGCTTCAGCTTTCCATGTACTGTACAGAATCAGCCACAGACACACATACAGTATATGGTGTCATCCTCCTCCCTCTACAGAATTTGGAGCTGATTTCAAGGTGGATTCTGGCTCAAAATCAGCTCTATATTCCTCAGTGAGAACCTATCCTAAAGGGGTTATTCAGCTTCTGACAAAAAATAAATAGTAACAATAAATAATTTTCTATAAATAAAGTTTCTATGTAGAATTATGTGTCTCTAGCAACAGACTATGAATAAGGGGGTTTTCATATGACCATGCCTCGTCTGGGAAAAATGGTCCATGTGCGGGCTGTTCAGCCCAGGAAATATAGCTTGGTTGTGTGATAGAGGCCTAGGCCTCCTTCACACAACCATAGTGGTTTATACAGTCTTCAAACACTGATCCGTAAATCTGCTAATAAATATGTCCGCATGTCATCCGCAATCACGGATATGTAAAAAGACTTGTACAATCCCCTACATTCGTATATGGGCCAAAATAGGACATGCTTTATAATTTACCGTCCTTGTGTACAACATGGACACATGCCTCCAAAATATCTGGTGGTGTGTCTGGGTCCTTAAAAATTCATGTGTCCGTACTTTGATCCGCAATTGCAATAAAGTACAGTCATGGACTTAAACCGTGTGGAGTTTGTTTCTGCAGTAATAACTCCCTTCAGCTGACCTACTCCTCCAAATTGATTGTATGTTAAGCAAGTCGTAGAGGAAAGTAAGCTTAACTAAGAAACAACCAGCTTTTAAAGAGTACCTGTCACATGGGCACTCCTCCTCCTACCTGACAGTATACTTGTATTGTCAAGTGGGTGGACTCCACTACTCAGCATTATCTCTAAGCAGTGGAGTAAAGCCCATGTAAGGGTTAAACATGTTTTACTTGCTAAAATATATATAGATAAGAAAAAAAAAAGGGAACCAAAGATTGTTGTAAGCTCATCACGAGTTCTGGACCACATGTCTGCACAGGATGTAGACATATCTATGTCTACATAGAAGCTAATATGGGACATTTAGCCTCAGATATCATGTGGCCTTTTTGCTGACCTTAAGAAATGTCCCTTTTTGGCACACAACCCTCAGACTGGTTTAAACCGATTTTGGGACAGCGGAATAGAAGACCAAATATAGACTATTGTACCCTATATAAGCCTGCTCTACTCATCAATAAAGTGAAGCATTCAACACATGATACCTCTGGTGTCAGTCTGTTTTGTTTCCTGAGCTCGTAACTTCTTCTTTATCAATTAGGACTACGGCAACATAACCCAGGGGTCTTAGTCCCCACCCTAACAACTGACGCCCAGAACGTGGGGCATCGATAATCGTCCAATGTGCAGCCGATAGTGTGCCGATCCACTCACCAACTGATTTGGAGACGGGGCCGGAGGACCTCAGATGAATAAAACAGCGCTGTAAGGTAAGCCGTTGTCTTGCCAAATAACTTATCTGAGTTCCTGCGTGTCTCTGATCCTGTGTGTCGATGAGTGAGGTTAGTTGCTGCATGTTTTTGTGACGATCGGTGCCATATTATATAGTACGGAAGAACTTTAACTAAAGAGTATGTTGTCTGTAGTGGAGTGGGAGATAGTATACATCATTCTTTGTCTATTGATCATACTGTCATTTAGTTGTTACATTTATTATAAAGTGTATAAGGCGGCACAGAAGGGAGAGACATTCTCCATCCTTAACCCCTAGAGTTGCGGACAAGGTCTATAGAAGTACTGAGTGATTGAAAAGTCCTTGTTTTGGAACACTAGCCACCAGTCGTATCTGGATGGTCAGGGTCGAATGAGACCCGAGTAGTAGCATGAAGGACTGAGTAGAATCCGCGCAGGTACGTGCAATAATTCAGGTGTGTTTCGGTAAGGGGACACAGGCAGAAAGTTCAGTCTGTGGAAACCAATTGAGGTTTTGCCCTGAGCACTACACCAGAACTTGCACATCAAGAATTAGTTCAAGGAAAACAGAGTGTCTGTTTGGGAGTTCCCACTAGAGAAGTCAAAGTGACCCTCTATTGTCTTAATTGCCCTAGAGGAGTGGGAATTCACGGCTGATTAGCTACCAGCCAATATGGGGAAGGGACCCTCTAAGATATGGTACACCCCATTTGAACTAATAGAGACAGGGGAAGGGAAAGAAGTTGCCGCCCAAGTAAAAACGATCCTTAAGAGAGCAGGGGTTCACAAGACAGGACTGTTTGATAGTAAATTTTGGGACCAATGGAGACTAGACCATGCAGGAAAAATCCAGGAGCACAAATTACAAAGGGGAATATATGCTCTAATTGAAGGGAGCAACAGAGTAGAGAGGGAGGATTGGCCTCAAAAATCGGGTGATAAAAAGGTTACATTATATGCTTTACCCTCCGTCATGATTTTAAATCAAAAGGGACGCAATAATCCACCGTCTGCACCTCCACCATACAGAGGTTCAGAGGGATGGACTTGCAGAGTCTGTAGTCAACAGAACCCAGACTACAGAGAAACTTGTCTGGCGTGTGGAGCTCATCGCCCACACCCACAACAAGTAAAAATGCTACCACCACCCGATGATGAGATCCTTCTTCCACCACCCCCACCAGTGCCAGCACAACAATTATACCCAGTTTTACCAAGAGCCCAAACTAGGAGAACTTCAGGTGTCCAGGGTCCCCGTACCACTACCGATACAGAGGAGGATTCAAAAGAGGAAGGCACATCCCCGTCTCCTTTTAGAGGAGCAACAGGGGGAGGGACGGGTAGTCAGAATGTCACCACAACTACAGTTGAATGGCGACCCTGGACCCCCAGTGAGCAATTGGCTCTTTGTCAACAACTACCAGACCTTCAGTTAGAGCCTAGTGCCTTTCTTAGAAAAATGAAAATGATCCAGATGAATTATAAAGCCAGTTGGAAGGACCTTATGGCCCTTGCACAGGTTAAATGTACCGAGGGACTGATGGGGACCATTAATCTTACTGCCCGGTTTGGTAGATATGAACCCCCTTAACACAGAAACCACAGGAAGTGGAGACACCTTCTTAGAAAGGCTAAAAGAATGGTGTGATAGACAAGCAGAGACTAGACAAACTGCCTTGACCACTTGTAAACGAGAGAAAGGAGAGTCTGTTGAAGCATATTATGGCAGATCGCTCACAAAGGTAGTGGATTCCGGATGGGGGGATGCCCCAAATGTTTTAAGGAATACTATGGTCACTGAGGCCTTTATGCAAGGAATCGGATCTACCCTAGCAGAAAAGATTAAGGGTTGTACCCCAGACTGGAGACGTGTAGATCCTGATAATTTGTATGCCAAAGCTGTTGGTTTTGCTGTAGATGAAAGAGAGAAAAAGGCAGCAGCCCCGGTAAAGAGTTACACTAATTCAGGTACCCCAAATCCGGATAACCAGAATAATCAGGGCAAACAGGGTACCCGCCCTAGACAACAGGGACAGAGGGAAAACAGGAAGTGTTTCAATTGTGGAAAACAAGGACACCTAGCCAGAGATTGCTGGTGTCCCAAACAAAATAACAATAATAGAGGACAGTCTAGAAACTGCCCACCTGGCCCCGACCAAGGCCAGGATAATTCACAATGAAGGTTAGGCCCTCCTGCCCCAGTGTCCCTCTTATCTTCAGCAGAGAGAGGTATACAAATCTTTCAACCTGTATTGATTAATGGAAAGGAGGTGCCATTTTTAATAGACACTGGGGCCACAAAATCTTGTGTCAGTAAAGACATCGTTAACAAATTTAACCTACCATTGTCAGGAGATAGCCAGGTGGTTCAGGGAGTGTCAGGTCTCCCTGTTACCCTTCACCAAATAGACCCCATAGAGACATCATTTCAAGGATGTAGAATTCTAACTTGATACCTTGTCTCTGACACCTCAGATAATATATTGGGTATGGATGTGATGGAGGTCCTAGGTTGTAACATCATGTTACATCCTTCTGGTGAAGCTTATGTGCGGACCACACACACAAACCATGAAATACTTTGCCTAGTATCTGCTATAGTGAATACTCCACATTCTGTGTTCACCCTCACTGAAGAAGAGAATATACTATTGTCACAGGTCCCAGAAAGTCTCTGGGCAACAAGTAAAACAGATCTAGGCAAGTTAGATGTCCCTCCTGTTATGGTAACTTTGAAACCAGGGGCCCAGCCACCCAGAATCAAACAATACACCTGGACAGTCTTACCACAAGGAGCACAAAATAGTCCAAATCAAGTTACGAGATAAGTTAAGGATACACCACATGACATCCATGCAATCCTCACACAGGTAGACAAACGTCATCTTTCCTTGGCAAGACAGAGCAAAATGGAATCCTCCTCCAACATCTCATTTCAGCGTTGTTTGACCTTGAATCCTGCAACTCTTTTACCAGTAGGAGTTCATGATTCAAAGGGGGGAGTAGATGATGAGATATTTTTAAACTCCTCTCGAAATGCCATGGAGTCATTAGTGGGTAAATTATGGTTTGCCCCAGGTTTTGGAAGGGCTGCTAGTAATCAGGTAAAAGCATGTCACATATGTGTTCTACACAATCCAGGACAGGTAGTTAAAACACCTACCAAATGCACACCAAAATCCCTGTACCCATTCCAGAGAATACAAATAGATTACATACAGTTGCCTAAGTCTGGAACGTACGAGTACGTATTGGTTTGTGTGGACTTGTTTTCAGGATGGCCTGAGGCCTACCCTGTGAGCAGGGCAACTACACAGGTAACTGCTAAGAAATTGATGTCTGAGCTTGTGTGCAGATTCGGGATACCTGAGGTAATAGAACAGGGGTCCCCAAACTTTTTACACAGGGGGCCAGTTCACTGTCCCTCAGACCGTTGGAGGGCCGGACTATAAGAAAAACTATGAAAATCCCTATGCACACTACACGTATCTCATTTTAAAGTAAAACAAAAAGGGAACAAATACAACATTCAAAATAAAGAAATAGTAAATTTAAGTCAACAAACTCACCATTATTTCAATGTGAAGTATGGGCCTGCTTTTGGCTAATGAGATGGTCAATGTCCGGTTCCATATTTGTCACTGCTAGCCGTAACAAGTATATAGGGCCAGATCTTTCCCCCATATAGGTCCCATGCCCCCCCATATAGGTCCCATGCCCCCCCCCATATAGGTCCCATGCAGTCTCCCTCATATAGGGCCAGCTCTCTCCCCCATATAGGTCCAGGTCTCTCCCCCATATAGGTCCAGGTCTCTCCCCCATATAGGTCCAGGTCTCTCCCCCCATATAGGTCCCATCAATCCCCCATATAGGTCCCATCAATCCCCCATATAGATCCAGCTCTCTGATCCCCCTCCATGCCCAGTAAAAAAAGTGAAAATATACTTTACCTAGCACTGCAGCCGCTCCCACGCTGTGGTCCCGGCTCCTCTGTCTTTGGCTGTAAGGCCTAGATGAGCACATCGTGCATCATGACGTGATCATTCTAGGTCCGGACGACAAGCGCCGAGCGTCTACACAAGAACGAGACTTCCCTAACACCCATATGACTCTACACTTTTGTCAGTAGCTGAAAGTAACGGCACTGATTCTTTGGAATTGGGTAGCCTACACAATGAATAATAACAGTGACAGATTCACCACTGTGGCACCAGTCTATTGGTACAGTGGGGAAAAAAGTATTTAGTCAGCCACCAATTTTGCAAGTTCTCCCACTTAAAAAGATGAGAGAGGCCTGTAATTGTCATCATAGGTAGACCTCAACTATGAGAGACAAAATGAGAAGACAAATCCAGAAAATCACGTTGTCTGATTTTTTAAGAATTTTTTTGTAAATTATGGTGGAAAATAAGTATTTGGTCACCTACAAACAAGCAAGATTTCTGGCTCTCACAGACCTGTAACTTCTTCTTTAAGAGGCTCCTCTGTCCTCCACTCATTACCTGTAGTCATGGCACCTGTGTGAAATTGTTATTAGTATAAAAGACACCTGTCCACAACCTCAAACAGTCACACTCCAAACTCCACTATGGTGAAGACCAAAGAGCTGTGGAAGGACACCAGAAACAAAATTGTAGACCTGCACCAGGTTGGGAAGACTGAATCTGCAATAGGCAAGCAGCTTGGTGTGAAGAAATCAACTGTGGGAGCAATAATTAGAAAATGGAAGACATACAAGACCACTGATAATCTCCCTAGATCAGTGGTTCCATGCAAGATCTCACCCCGTGGAATCAAAATAATCACAAAAACGGTGAGCAAAAATCCCAGAACCACACAGGGGGACCTAGAGAATGGCCTGCAGAAAGCTGGGACTAATGTAATAAAGGCTACCATCAGTAACACACTACGCCACCAGGGACTCAGATCCTACAGTGACAGACATGTCCCCCTGCTTAAGCCAGTACATATCCGGGCCCGTCTGAAGTTTGCTAGAGAGCATTTGGATGTTCCAGAAGAGTATTGGGAGAATGTCATATGGTCAGATGAAACCAAAGTAGAACTGTTTGGTAGAAACACAACTCGTCGTGTTTGGAGGAGAGTGAATGCTGAGTTGCATCCAAAGAACACCATACCTACTGTGAAGCATGGGGGTGGCAACATCATGCTTTGGGGCTGTTTCTCTGCAAAGGGACCAGGACGACTGATCCGTGTACATGAAAGAATGAATGGGGCCCTGTATCGTGAGATTTTGAGTGCAAACCTTCCATCAGCAAGGGCATTGAAGATGAAACGTGGCTTGGTCTTTCAGAAATAGTGTGTGCCAACCTTGTGAAGACTTACAGAAAATGTTTGACTTCTGTCATTCCCAACAAAGGATATATAACAAAGTATTGAGATGAACTTTTGTTATTGACCAAATATTTATTTTCCACCATAATTTGCAAATAAATTCTTTAAAAATCAGACAATGTGATTTTCTGGATTTGTTTTCTCATTTTGTCTCTCATAGTTGAGATCTACCTATGATGACAATTACAGGCCGGCCTCATCTTTTTAAGTGGGAGAACTTGCACAATTGGTGGCTGACTAAATACTTTTTTTCCCCACTGTATATAAACATGCTCAAAAATCAGAAGACATGACAGGTCCCCTTTAAATGCAGCAATTTAGAAGCTGAAATTATGTTCTAGTGACAAAGGTTATAAACGCACTGATCAGGGTTAGTGTTATATGCACATGTCAAAGTAGATTTTCAATGACCAATAATATTTGTATAGAAAAAATGTATTGGTGGACACAGCTAAATAGAATAGGATGGGGTGCAGCACATGTAAGAAAAGAAACAATAATGCTCATTGCAGCTGACAACACATCATAAAATAGATTCGCATGCCCAAATTGAAAATTGCACAAATAGCTTTATTAGGTATGTGAACAAAAAACCAAAAACATGGTTAAAAACATTTAGGAACACACCAGTAGTAATTCATAAACTGCCGGTGTAGACAGAAGGCATGGAGAATCAATATATATGCATAAAGATATGTACAGATGTAGCAGAGTTTACCCAAACTTCTGCAATTGGTTAACCTGTAGAAAATAACAAAAAGCAATGAAAAGTTATTGGAAAAACACTTTTCTTGCAGCACCATCAGTTTAACCAATTGCAGAAATTTGGGTTAACTCTGCTACATTTGTGTGCAAATCTATTTTAATCAAACTTGTTTTTAGAATAGGTTAATTCTAAGGTGGTTAAAGAATGAAAATCGCACCAGAATATAATAAAATTAAAAGCTTATACCATTTATTGCAGGTATTTATGAGACATGAATTTATATACTATGAGACGTTCATTGTGTACATTTCTAGTTTGCTATTTCTAAGGACTTGTGTATTTGCACATTAATACTGTTCACACACACAACTCTAGGGTAAGGGGAGGTGAGGCTGCTGCCCTCTATGTTGTCTTATCTGGTATATATAGCAAAGTCAAAAGAGTTATATTTCACTCACAGAGTAGCAGCAGCAATTATCTGAATGTCTTTTCCAGCAGCCAACTCCTCCCACTCCACTCTTCATAGAAATGTAGAAAGTAATTCAGTCTGAAAAGTGGAGAAGGAAACATATTTCTTTAATAAATATATTACAAAGTTTCTTAATAATTACCTGCACTAATCATTTATGCACAGTTGATTATAACTGGAGGTACACTTTAAATGAATGGGTACATTTTTATTTTGTGTTATAGGCATGTTAAAACAAGAAGCTCATTAAAACAATGGGGAGAATTTGTTAAACTTACCAAAAGTTTTCTGGCTCAAAAAAAACAGTCATTTTTGGTGCACAATTGTATTCATCAGAATTACACAAAAAATCGGCCACTTTGTCCATTTTTACACCTGCCTCCCACTTTTGAGAAAAGTAGACAGAACAGATTGCGGTTTACAGCAGCCCTGAGGATGCCTTAGCCCAACAGATTTACTATAACTCATGCCAGAAAACTGGTGTGAATTATACCTGAAACGTATGTCAGTCTCTTACTGGCATATATTTAAATTTTGGCGCATAAGACCTCCTGTGGTGTGCCAGAATTATTAAGAGGTTGGAAGCCTCTTAATAATTTTGTCACATCTGCCACCAGTGGTTAAAATATTAAGACCAGCTCTGTTCTTTCTAAATTCCCCCCCTCCCCCAATGTCTATAAACATGCGGTATATAGACAGTGCTCCATGGAGCTAGACAGTATGAATCTGTATCCATTTGTTATTCATTCCATAGATACATTAGCTGCTTATATTATTGGCAAGTGATCCAAAAAAAATGAAAAACAGTTTCCAGACTGTGTGTTTCCAATGCCTCATTGTTTTTCCCCTATAAAGTAACTACAGGGACTTTTAATTTTTAAACTTTTATATGCTGTATTTATACAACATGGGGAAAAGCAGCAGCTGTGGACCAACAGTGCCACTGAACTGATTTCACTTACAGCTACTCCTAAGGTTAAGGCCCCACGTACCTAGCTGCAGCCAAATTGCGCTGTGGGAAAAACCAAGGTGGAAACATCACGGTTTTTCCCACAGCACTTCCCCCAGACAGTCCACAGAGTTTTCCACTGTGGACTTTCTGCTTCAATTATACTTATACGGAAAATGGCAGCGTTTCTGCCGGTATAATTGACATGCTGCGATTTACAAAAACACAATGGTTTTTGAAATCGCAGCATGTCCACTACGGATATTTTTCTGCAGTGTGTAGATGAATGTAGATGTAGCCAGAATCCCATCCACTTTGCAGGTACAGTAAATTGCAGCGTTTACGCTACGTGGGGTGTTGTGTAAGTGGTTCCTTGGTTTCATCCTTTAACCCCCATTCGGGGATCTGGACTTCACTGCAGGAAACCACCAGGTTTCTACCTCTAGGAGTAGTCTCAGTAGTCTCAGTTTTGTGGCTGCTGATTCCGGCAGGTCAAGAGATACCAGTGAATGGTACTAAAGGGACAAGTAGAAGTGATCCGTGAACAAGCTGAGGTTAGGGCAGGCAGAGTTCATTCAGGTAAGTGGTCAGGGAAGGCAGCTCAGAGTAAATATGGATAACAGGCAGAGTTCAGGGTTGGCAGAATAGGGCTAGTGTCAAACAGGCATGGGTCAAATCACAGTAGCAGAATACAATTTCACAGGAACTATCAAGCTAGGAACTTTGTTGCACAGGAACCTAATGAGGAGGAAGGTGCCTTAGCCTACAGGTGCAGAGGAGGGCAGAGAACAAAAAGCATAGTTTACAGTTTCTTAAAGGGCCAGCGAACACACCCTACAGGCAGGGACTGGAATACAGAGCCCTCAACCTGGAAGAGCAGTGTGGTGGGTAGTGAGAAGAAACCATCAGCTGCAGCCAGGCAATGTGATATATATCTTGAAGCATGTCTGTCATTAGATCCCTTATTCTTTTTGACTAGTTTGTATACAGAATTATGTGTGTTTTGTTTGCAAAGCAAGGTGCATATTTTGCTGTGTTTTTTTTTCAGCCAAAGCCAAGAGTGGTCTTAAACGGAATGGGAAAGTTAAAGAAAGCACTTATACTTCTTTCTTATAGCAAATCCACTCCTGGCTTTGGCTTAAAAAGCCACAACAAAATCTGTAACAAAAACCACAACTTTCCGCAATATGTGGTTTTAGGTTTAGGCTAGAGACACAAATTCAGTAGGAATGAGAATTATGAGTCCTTCCTTTATATTTCCTAATCCTTTTGAATCCACTTTTGCTTTGGCCTAAAAAAACGCAGCAAAATCTTCAGCAAAAAAGCAACAAAAACTCCATGTGTGTCTCTAGCTGCTTTTTTTGTTGCAGATTTTGCTGCAGTAACCAAAGCCTGAAGAGGATTTAGCAAAAGGTAGAAGTATAATTGCTTCCCTTATATTTCCTATTCCTTTTAAAGCCATCCGCTTTGGATTAAGAAACTGCAGCAAAATCTTCAACAACAAATAGTGTTTTTACACAATATGTGGCACCATCCCTAGAATAAGGCCCAATGCTACATAAAAGCTGCTTTTTTTGTTACAGATTTTGCTGCATTTTTTTGAGCCAAAGCCAGAAGTGCATTGAGCAGAATGGAGAAGTATAAGAAGCTTCCTATATATTTCCCATTCCGTTTTAGCCATTCTTGGCTTTGGCTAAAAATTCCGCAGCAAACTCTGCAAAAAAAGGCAACAAACACGGGGCCTTAGCCTTAATCGGCAAATTACAGGTTTGTTTAATCAAGTTTGATCGTAGTTTGATCAATCTAAATAAAAAATACATTAGTTCTGGAACAGTCAGGGTGACCGTACATGATGTAGCCAAGCTGCAGTAATTGTTGCACAGTCAAGTATTGCATGAGATGCTGAAATGGGTTGCTGAAAAAGAGCAGGTGGAAGACATTGTTACAAAATCTCGGCAGTAAACTGCAAATTTTTTCTGCATGGTTCTCGGCTGCATGGCAGTTACTGTGGCAAAGCCACATGATGTATAGTATGATCTTTCTTAAAGGGGTTGTCCCCTCAGTGGTCATGTGCAGCGAGGACTTCCACCAGAACAAGCCCCAAGGTGCTGCTGGCCCGGACCATGGTGGGGCACACAGGAGCACTGGGGACAATTGAGTATTTGGTTCTTTTTATTTTTCACCTTCCCTGGTTGCCGAAACCTGTAATTTCTGGACAACCCCTTTAACATTTACCATCATGAGATTCCAAAATAGAACTATACCACTCTGTCTAAGCCTACATTCACACGATTGTGGTGCAAAACGGCCATGAAAAACATCCATTTTTCACAGCCATTTTGCTCCCATTTTCACAACCATTTTACTTTACAGTGTATGGAAGGATCCGTAAAAACAGACCAAAATAGAACATGACCTATATTATGACGGTTCGTGACAACAAAGCCTCAAAATATTGTTCATGTGAATAGCTCTCATTTACATACATTGAAATGAATGCGGCTGTGTGATGGCCGTCACACGGCTAATTTTCGGTGTATGAACCTAGGGTTAAGCTTCAGCATATAAGAAATGACTTTTTTAAATAAGTAAAATATATCTTCATCCATCTCATCCCTGACTATGAATTCTACAGAGAATGCTGATTTTGTGACTTTCATGTAAATGTAAAGAAATTCAATAAGCACGATATACATATTAAAGTATTGGTAATAACTGATGCATTCATTTACCCAGGTTACATATGATTCTATTAGATCTCTCAGAGAAAAACAAAAAAGATGTTTCCATAGGTTTCATACATTTTTTTTAACATCTCAGTTATTCAGCGTCTTTGGTTCACCGGTGGTATCATGTAATTTGATATGAAAAATAAAAATCTAAGGGAAAACTATAAAGGAAAATGGATGTTTCAAGTAGCGCCTTGTCCCTCCCACAGGGCAATGTCTAACATGCAATGAAAGATGCTTTTTACAGCAAATTGATCAGAATAAGTCTCACCAGGGTGCCTGGTAGTTTGCAGCTATTTCTCAGTAATTTCCTACATGGCATATTATTACACTGGCTTTTCAGAAAGTATTTCTATAACCCGCCTTGCATTCTAGTGTAGGAGATCATGGTTCATGGGCTGCCAATTGTCTGGAAATATTCCACCATTTGAGGCAATTGTCTCTATATTATCTTCTTGGGTTTAGTCATATAGAGCTGGGAAAAGGTTTGGTTAGGAGATTTATACTCAAAGAACCGCCAAAACAATATCACATAAAATTACTGTCGCAGACAGTGCTACATTTTTTTTAATTTATTGTAGCGATTTAGAAACCTTATTGGCAGTCATTTTCTTACTCATAGCTCTAGTAATACATAGCGCCAGGAGTTAGCTCACTCTAACATGTATATTGACCATTTTCATGTTAAATATGTACGTTTGGGAAAGAGGCAATTCATTTTTGGCTGTGTTCACACAAGGTACTGTTGAAAAAGTCTTTCCTGTATAGTCTTAGATTATTTATTTATTTATTTATTTATTTATTTAGCTTATTTATAGAGCCATCATATTCCGCAGCGCTTTACAGATATTGTCAACACAGTCCCAAGTAGGGCACAATCTAAATTCCTTATCAGTATGTCTTTAGAGTGTGGAAGGAAACTGGAGTACCCTGAGGAAATTCAAAACACAGGGGAAATATACAAACTCCTTGCAGATGTTGTCCTATTCTAAGGGAAGGTCATCAGTATCTTGTACTCGGAGCTCCTTTAAAACAGTGACATGGAAAACTAGCCACAGGTAATAGAGGCAAGACAAGGTTTACATTTTTATTGCATCCAGCAATTATCATACTAAATTGAAGTGCCAGAAAAGGACTGGGTCATTCCTTTAAACCCTCTAGCATTGGCTTATTTTGGGGCTTTAAGACAAACATTTTTTACATGGTTTTTCATTGTTGCATTTCAAAAACCACACTTTCTTTACATTTCTGCAGCAATGCCATAACTGTATCTCTTTGTATTTTAACATTTTTGCAAAATAAAATCACCTTTTTTTTTAAATTATTTTATTTTTAGTCCAATTAGGAAAATTACAACATTGCTTAAAAAATACCTTCAGTTTGTGTACGAAAGCCTCATTACCTGTCAGCGTAAGGATGACAGGCAATTGATTACATTATGCCTTTGGCATGGCCTAATAGGCTTATAGCTAAGGCAGGTTTGGGGGTCTTTATTAGGACCCTAGCTGCCATGGCAACCATTGGCACAGTATGTTCCCATCATAAAGTACCAATTGAAAAAAAGAGGGAGCCCTTTCTCTCTGATAAACTTCTTACATGCTATGGTTCTTAGAGAACCTGGAGTTTTCTGTGATCCTAGCCATTGTTGCGGTATGCTAGCTGTCTATATCCATCACAGCAATGTAAATGTGTGTTGTGGTGTAGGAAGTTGGTCTTTTCCATGATGCACAGTTACATCATAGACTACAAAGAAGTCAAAATGACTAGCATGTGAGCCACATTAGGTACTGATGTAAGTGATAACAATCTCTGTGCATCACTATAGAATATGTTGTCCTTATTACAGTAAGAAAAGAAGTGATTAGCATTTGTCAAGCTATGTATGACTTCCATACTTCCATTGTAATACCAACATGTTTAATCCAGTGAAATCATTGTCTCTTTTACTGAATTGGAAGCATTTTAGTATCAAACGAATGCAGGGCTGGAAAACATAAAATGCAATGATGTGTTTTTCTTTTTTTATTACAAGTCATATAAAACATTGTAGCAATGTAAGACTTTGGAGGACTAGAAAACATTTTGATTTTGATAAAGTCAAGCTTATGGTCTCGCTAATCCCTAACAGTGTAGAAACAAGCTTCTTTTTTAGCTCTTCTAATCTAGAAAGTGCATCGATGAGACCAGGTACTGAACAAATCTCTTGGAAATCCTCTAACTTCATTCATATTCGTGTTATTCATGAAGAGCCTTATGTGGAAAATGAGAGTCGGGCTCTTAGATTCAAGGTTGACATTTCCTTCTGCATGAAATTGATTTGCTTTCATGGGATTTTGCATAGAGTTAATAGATGTCAAACTGTAAAAATAAGATATTTTAAATGTTACATTTCTCTTGAATGCTTAAATACAATGCATCCCTTGGTGATAGACTAAACAGAAAGCAGTTGGTTTGTCTACATGGCCTATCATCTTGTGGCCCCCGTGAGTATAGCCAACGTTTATCATCAGAATTAATTAAAACACTCTTACCCATTGAGCTATTGTAGTTTCATGCACAAAACAATTCCTTCCATCAGGCGATACAGTTCGGGAGCATTATAAGTTACTCCTTTGTGACAGTGCCCAAATAGATGACTTTACTGAAGAAGTTACAGTACATCTGGGAGTTGGTTTTGTATGCAAATCTAGATTGCACCTCTTCATATGGTAATACATTTTATTTGTTAGGCTTTTATTTAACCAATAAAAAGTTAATTCTCGTTTTAATTTAAAATTTATTTCAGGCAGTCTAATATTAGTTTGATCTGCTCCCTTGCCTCTCCCTCCGCTCCTCTGTGTACTTGCTGGTTTAAAGTGATTTTCCAACACTTTATACACAGTACTGGAAAATGTCAGTGTGATGGACGTCACGTGGCAGGTTTTCAGAGTAATGAAAGTCTATGAGTGTATTCACACATCCTTTGCTTTACAGACCGTGAATAACGTCCGTTAAAGAATTTGGCCATTTTCAAAGCTGAACCAAATACAAGTCAATGGATCAGTTTTTAGCATCCATCAAAATGGATTGATATCCAAGGGATGGCTGTTAAAAACAGATAATTGGGGTGGATAAAAAAAAAGACCAATGAAATTATTATTTTTTTTTTTTTTTTTAAACAGACAGTTAAAAATGTATGTAAGCTGATAGGGGTGTTGCAAGTGAGACCCCACCAGCTATCTAAGGATAGGTCATCAATATCAAAATCCTCAAAAACAATTGTGCGTATAGAAACATAATTGGCCACTATGTTGAAGAAGAATAAAAAAAAACCTGTAATTTTATCATTTTTGGTTTTGTTTTTATGGCATTTATTGTGGTATGAATGGAATTTCAACTTTGTTCTGTGGCCCAGTATCATTATTGCAAAATGAAATGATATCCTTTTTTAATGTCTTACTTCTTTTGTACAATAAAAACACTATAAGGCTAAGGCCCCACATTGTGGAAACCCAGCTTTTTTTGATGCAGATTTTGCTGCGGTTTTGTGAGCCGTAGCCAAGAATGGCTACAAAAGGAATGGGAAATATATAGGAAACTCTTATACTTCTACCTTCTGCTCAATCCTCTCCTGGCTTTGGCTCAAAAAAACAACTAAAAAAAGCTGTGTTTCCGCAGCTAAAAACACAGCTAACCACTGAGCCACCGCACTGCCCACCATGCTGGTACTGTAAAATGCAGTGTTTTTTTCTGCTGTGTTTTCGCAGCATGGGGCCTTAGCCTAAAATGTATTTGTTTTTATGTCACCATACTTGGAGAACCATAACTTTTTTTTATTTTTCAATTGACAGATCTTTGTTAGTGCTTGTTTTTTGTGTGATGAGTTGACAATTTCATTGGTACTATTTTAGGTTAAGTAAAACCTTTTGATTGCTTTTTGTCTTGTTTTTTTGAAGGTAGGATGAACAAAAAATGGCAATTCTGGCATTACTTATTTTATACCTCGGGCCATTATGAATCAATAATGTGAACTTTTTACTTTTTTATAAACTTAAACATTTAATCTAACTTTTTATTACACTTTTTTTTAGTCCCAATAGGGGACTAGGCTATATGACGATCATATAATACACTGCAGTATTTTTGTATTATGTCTTTCAGCGTAATGATGACGAATATCCTATATGTCTTGCATCTGTATGAAGAAGTAAGACCTAGTGGACCATGATACCTTGCGCTCCCTCCCCCTGTTTAACTATGGCATATAAGGGATTAAATTGCTAGCAGCAGATCTAGTTCTAATCCTGGCCATTTCAGCAAGGAGTCCATTTATGTTACGGCTGATGTCGGCTGCTGCTGATGTGAGATGAAGCACTGTAAATGTACAGTGGTTCCCAAGAATGAACTGCCAGCTGCGTCAAACTTTTATGTTGCAGGACTGGAAGGGGTTAATGTACTTCTGTGCTGGACTATCACAGACCCAGTGGTGGTATACAGCTGCCAAGTTTTGACAGTATTGTGGTGATTAGATACACACAAGTTCTCCATGGAACCATTGCAGCAGAACAGGAAATATCTGGGATTAATCTATGCTAATAATTCTGTTTTAGGAAGGCCTTGACAGTAATCTTGAAAATAGACATTCCCCCAGTTCCTTAACTACTGTCAGTGGGAATTACTGGGCACAAATTATCTTGAAAAAATGTAATTGCTTCTAATG
This sequence comes from Leptodactylus fallax, assembly GCA_947044405.1. Lineage (NCBI taxonomy): Eukaryota > Metazoa > Chordata > Amphibia > Anura > Leptodactylidae > Leptodactylus > Leptodactylus fallax. The sequence goes on from CAMRHE010000016.1 coordinate 9,282,594, forward strand.
TCACAGTCAATGCTTTAATACCAGATTTAGCCTGAGTGGGTGATTAGATTATACTGATATCTTGACCACTGTGAGTACAGTGAATTGGTTAAAATGTCTAAATATTGAAAGAGGACTTTTTTTTTTTTTTTAAAGGGATTTTATTTTGTAAAAGTAGTAGTAGTAAAACATAACAAAAATTATATATAAATACATTTTGTCATAATCATAATCACCCACAGAAACAGTTAAAGTGTCCTTTTTATCTCACACAATGAATGTCATTAAAAAAAACTACATTTTTTTAAAAATTATAGTTTTTTTTTTACCTGCCACCCCCAAAACTTTAAAGATGACCTTTCTTTACCTCCACCAACTACCATTCTTAGTATCTGTTAATAGCCACTGCTCCACCGATTCCAGCACAGTTGGGATTTTCTCTTGAGGCTCCACTATTCCTGAGCAATCACTGCAGCTAGGTTTGGTGCCTGATATAATACTTTGGTTGTGTACTGTCAGGTAAGCAGTGTCAGGCAGGGGGTGTGATTCAGAGCTCCAATCAGAGGCAGCCAGTGTCAGAGCTCAGAATCACACCCCTTGTATGCTCCCTCCTGACAGTACAGAGCCTAAATAGCATATGATGCAACAAAACTAATTACACCTTTTGCTCAGGAATGGTGGGGGATAATTTTAATTGTGCTGGAATCAGTGGAGCAGCACCTATTAAATGATGCAAAGAACTGGACTTGACGGTGGTGGTGAAAAGGATTTCTTTTATAAAAGCTAAACATTATATTACATATACTTCAATATGGTCTAAAATTACGAATAATGATGTATGATATGCCCTGTCTTAGAAGACATGAAAGGTTATCATGGTTGAAAAGTAGAGATGAAATAATAACAAATTTTCTGTATTTTGAAGTCCAAAATAGGTTGTGTCCTTAACAGGTCCTTAACCACTTCCGTACCGCCCATAGACTATATACGTCCGAGGGTTGGTTGCCTTGTTCTGCAAGGACGTACCAGTACGTCCAAGCACAATTCAGCAGCTGCACAAAATCGTGCAGCTGCTGAAACTGGGTGCCGGCTGTAACTTCAGCCGGAGCTCCCAGAGAGAAGACAGGGAAGGTTTATTACCTTCCCTGCCATCCCAATCGCTGTGTATACAGCGCTCAATGAGCACTTTATACACCTCTATGGGCGTCGCCATCTTGCAGCTACCCTCTGACCCAGCGGTCACGTGATCCGCTGGGATCAGCGTGTGTTAGAGCTTCTGGGTCCTACAGAAAACAGATCAGCTCTATAGTAACGTGCAGGAGGTTGTATTCCTCCTGCAACTGATGGCTAAATGTACCAGCCCCAGTTACAGGGGAAATCAGCCTCCCCTACAAAAAAAAAAAAAGTCATCAGATGTCCCCAAAGGTCTATTATGACCTTATGGGGGCACAATGTAAAAAAAAAAAAATAATAATAGAAAAGTTAAAAAAATGTAAATAAAATAATTTAAAAAATAAATAAAATAATACGCCAATAACACGCCCTTATTAAATGTTATAGCCCCACCCCCGATGACACCATACAAAATAAAAATTACCATAATGGAGAGTAAAAACTATTTTAGGCTAAGACCCCACGTCGCGGAAACGCAGCTTTTTTTGTTGCAGATTTTGTTGCGTTTTTTTGAGCCAAAGTCAGGAGTGGCTTGAGCAGGAGGGAGAAGTATAAGAAGCTTCCTATATATTTCCCATTCTTTTTGAAGCCATTCTTGACATTGGCTCAAAAAAACGCAACAAAATCTGCAACAAAAGACGCTGCGTTTCTGCAACGAGGGGCCTTAGCCTTAAAAAGTTTTTTGTAGCACTTTGTGTTATTAAATAAAAAAAAATGAAAGGTGAAAAACAGACACGTTTTCCCTCCTCTTTTGTTTAGATTTTCCCGGATATAAAAAAAATTAAAACACATGCAAAAATAAAAACAACATAAAACTAAAGCCCTATGTGTCACCGAAAAAAGACGCAGAAATTAGTTGAATAACACATATGATAAAAATGTTACAGCCCTCAAAACCGCACATACAAAAAACCCAAAAATATGTCTGGTCTGGAAGGGGGGGTAAACCATCTGGCATGGAAGTGGTTAAACCGTAAAACCTACTTGTTTTATTAAAAAAGAAGTTTGAGTTTCTGTCTTAAGTTGTAGTCATAAGGTACACGATTCAATAATGCATGCATTTCAACTGATTTCAACTAAATTCAATTATCTTAGTATTCAAATATTCATCGCCAAGAAAGTGGAAACTGCAATAAATACTCAAAATGTAAATTATAACATCTGATAACTGTATATAAATTCCATAGCGTGATAGTCTGGCAATCAACCACCCAATAAACTTTGGTACTTCACCTCTGTACCATTTACAAATTTACAAATACATTGAAATATGTATTTATCATATGAATGTAATTAAATATTTATATGTTGTGGAGGACTTTTAAAGTTGTACTGTATATAAATTAGAATATGATTGCTTAGAATTTGTTAAAGGGTTTTTCCTGCAAATTGAACTTTAAAGGGGTTGTCCAGGCAAAAACGGACAACCCTTTTAACGTTTAAGTCAGCTGGGGGCAGTGAAACAAACAAAAAAAAAAATCATACTCACCTGTCCCGTCTCAGGTGCCCGGAGTCCGCTGAAGCTGCAGATTGCCCCAGCAGTCACCCCTGAGGCCAACAGTGAAGGGCCTGCAAAAATACACACCTGTGACACACGGGCCCTTCCTGAGACCACTGATTGGCCCAGTGGCATGGACTGCGAGGCCAACAGCAGCGAGGGAACGACGGAAGAACCCGGGAGAACTGCCAAGGCATAAGAACCGGGACGCATGGAGGACCCGGAGCAAGGGAGACAGGTGAGTATGCATTTTTTTTTTATTTGTTTCACTGCCCCCAGCTGATTTAAACGAAAGGGTTCCATTTGCCTGGACAACCCCAACAGTTTATCCAAGTGCTAGACATCTTGAAGTCTCAACCCCTAGACTGCAGCCAATCACACACATAAAAATAAACCACAATGTTTTAGTCCCACCAAACCAGGTTAATCACAGTTCTTAGGTATCTGTTCACCAGTATCAATATATTATAATGATTTGAATGACTCACAATCTGGCCTGGGGATAGAATATTTTGTCTGGAAGATCAAGAAAGAGCATTTATGTTTAATTTTAAAGTGAATTCAACATATCAATTATTATTGAAAAACCTATTCTCATTCATAATGTACTAAAATTCTTTAAGGCATTTCACTATAGTTATTATCTATCTATCTATCTATCTATCTATCTATCTATCTATCTATCTATCTTCTATCTCAATGCATCTCAATAAATTAGAATATCTTTGAAACATTTCTTTCTTTCAGTAATTAAATTAAAAAAGTGACCTCCTATATTTTCTAGATTCTTTACACACAGAATTGTCTATTTCAAGTGTTTTATTTCTGTAAATGTTGATTATGGGTTACAGGTAATGAAAACCCAAATCTAAGAAAAAAAGTTCAGTATTGTAAATTCAGTGTCACCTGCCAAGGTTTCCTAAGCCTTTAAATGGTCCCTCAGTCTGGTTCAGTAGGACACACAATCATGGAAGACGCTGATTATGAATTGAATTACTAAATTACTGAAATGAATGAACGTTTCAAAAATATTCTAATTTATTGAGATGTACCTGTATCTATCTGTAAATCTTTGCAAATGATTTCTCAACAGATCCCCTGTTTTGTCATGTGGTTTTTAATTGCCGAAATGAGTAGCACATATTACTATACAGTACATGTCACCTGTATGCTAATAACCAGTACACCAGAGGTTTTCAGTTACTATTACCATACCAAACATGTGCTACTCATTACTGCAATTAGTAGGGTACAATTAAAAACTACATGCAGTTCTTCTGTAAAACAAGCGTTGTTTTCAGTATTCAGTGCAAACATCTGTGTTTATAGCGGACCTGTCATCCTAATCTAATGCAGCCACATTCACTGACAATATATCATTTTCTTTGTAATTACTTTGTTTTCTCTTTGCAGGTTTATATCAAACCAAATAGCAGTAAAAGCAGATGACCAGGGAACAAGACTGATGCATTGTGACAATGAAACTTCAAAGGTGAGACTATCTGTTAGGCTGCTTGTTCTCCTGCCAGCCTGTCTGAAACATCACAGATCTATTTTTATGCAAGACTGATGGAAGCTGCTCTGGGATTAACAGGGTTTGCCTCTATACTTATCATCAATATGCAATTATTTCCTACTTCTTTATGCTGCTAGATCTTTGCTATCATTATATGTTTACATTTGATTTTGTTGTGCTCTTCTTTTAAGCAGAAGACTCAATTTGTGGCTTAATACTTTGCAGCCTAGGCAATGTAATGTATCTATAGCCCCAGCAAGTGTGATATTGACCTCCAAATACTGTGCTGGGCACAGTTAACAATGAATGTGTTTACGTTTAATAAAACATCTTTGTTTAACTAGTTATGCATTGTATCCTTTTATGATATAGTGAATACTGTCGATCAGGCACAAGACTTGTCTAGACATGCCAACAGGAACAGGATATTACCTTTCCTTTAATATGACAGTATTTGCTAATTGTTGACTTGAAGGGAATAATAAATAATTTACAATGTAATCAAACCCTATAGACCTGATAGGAAAACCACATCGAGCAAATTGTCCTGCACTGTAAGTTTTCAATATGCAGCATGTTTGTTCATCCAAATGAAAGAGAAAACTAATGGCACTCACTGGTAAAAGACATAGCTGCTTTATTAATACAAGAAAAACAAAGCGGCAATGGGAGGGCAGGAAGATGGCACTTACCGGCATCATGGAATACGCATGATGTCACTACCTAGCAACAACTAGCAACAAACATTGTTAAAAAGGCAATATACTTCCATTAAACAGGCAATGCTTAATATATTGCGGATAATAGTTATAAAAGTTTCAGCACATGAGATAGTGAAATTCCAGATAAAATTACAATTACCTGTAAATGTTGGCTTTCTCCCCTGGCATTGCTGCCTTGTCTTTTACCTGTGAGTGCAGCTAGTTTTCTTTAATTTTGATTTATGGGAGGCTTTTTTGAGGGTAAGCACTACCAAGGGCTCCTTATTTGTTGGTCCTGTGTCTATCTCCTTCTGTTGTTCAGAGTGGTCTAGATAGGTGTGCCCCATATATAAGTGAATTGTATCAGCTTACTCTCTATTTCTATGTGCATGTCAGTTTATACTGTGAGTTTTCACGGAGGATTTCTCCCTTTGCAATGCCCACAGAGATTACAGAAGGAATGCCACTTGAAGTAGGGTGATTTTTGCAGTGGCGATATTCATCTGTTCCATGGGAACCCAGCCTAGTGGGACAACCTTTTGTTCTTACCCTGTTATTGCTAGGCATAGAAAGCATGTAGGGTGGTCAAGTATAGGAACTATCCCTTTGCAATTCTTCATTCTCAGTCATATCTGCCATGTCTACCAAATATCATGCATAATATCTGCGGTGCTTTTTAACCTCTTCTTAAAATTTATATTGCTAAAATGGGCATGTAGTCAGGCCCCAAAATATACTAGTGATGGATGTTGGGGGTGATTGTGTTTCCCACTCAAGGATGGTGGGCAGAAGCAAATAGGCAACTGGTGTATAGTTACAGTGTATTGTTATACTAGGAGACACAATCTTTGGCAGCGCTATCTAAACCCTCAGCACAAAATGAACTGCAGTAGCCCATTGTCTACTGCAAAGTATCTATCTATGTATATTCAGTAGACTTAAGTCTCTGTCACTAGGTCTTTAACTCGCCCTTCTAGATGGTCACCTTTAAAGTTCAATGTCTTGAAATAGTCAACTGGTTGCCCACTTTGTGGCTTACCCTCATAGCGAACAGCAGTTTTTCTCTCTCTGATGCAGGTGTACAGGCCTCTAAGCAGCAATGGTAAGTTGATGCTCTGCTATGGCCCTGCTATGGCTGCTGCTGCTCTCACCATCAACTGGTAGCTAACTAATGATGCACTATGCTGGCCAACAGCTCAGAACTTTTCTCAGTCAGCGCATGTGTGCGTGGTCTGATCTCCATAAGATATAAGAATGCACAAGCTGGTTCATGTCATGTGCAGTGATAATGCAGTTTCCTCCTGAAAAAGTTGGAGTATTTCCAGGACTGGAGGTATCTCTGTCTATAAGATGCCACTCATGCCTCTTCCCTCCATATGTCTATGTGGTTTCCTCCACAATACTTAGTGGTATGTCTGTCACATCTTTGTGCTGTCTTTCTGTCACAAGCTGCTGCTCCACAAACAATATATAACACATTATACAGCATGAAAAATAGTGGCAATATCTAGCTATGGCATTCACTACCTAGCAATGTATTTCTATTGGTGTGCAGTCCCATAATACAGTGACAACCCAAATGCCAATGCTAACTGACATCACACCCTACTGAGTTACACAGCATGTCACAATAAAACACAACATAACATAAATATAGAATATACATTTTCATAGCATAACATAGTAAAAAGAGAAAAAATACATAGAAGGGACCATACCCTTCTAATATAACAATAAACTACTTAACTGATTCAATTAATTTACTAATCAATTAATTAAAATTCATAATGGGGAGTTGGTGTGGTATTCCCATGGGCCCTCATCCATTAGTTATTCCTGAGGGCTACTTCACTGGATAGAGTGGATACAAGTTCAATATTGCAGTGGGTCCTTTTTAAGGTACAGTTCTTATGTTTTATAAGAGTGTGGAAAACCAAATGTTCAGCACTCAAGGAAAAACACCAAAACTTGATTTATGTGAATACAAAAACTTACTATAGGCAAATAAAAGTGTAGGGACTCTTCTCTTTATAGATTCCTTAAGCTTCATGCATACGACCAAGTGTGCAATCCAATTATCTTACGATGTTCCGTTATGATATTTGTAGAGCATGTCCTATTCATCTCTGTTTTCACGGATCCAAGTCGCCCATTGAAAACAATATAAACTGGATGACGCTCAGTTGTGTGCATGAAGCCTTACTGGTAGCAACTGTTATCATCAAAAGGAACAACTCATGACCAGAAAATCTACTGAAAGCAACAACTATTTACACTAGTAAGTTTTAGACTAGACAGTCCTAAATTGTGCCAGATTTATCAAAGTGACTGATGGTGTCTAACATTACACTACTTATTAGTTGGCTTGAAAAGTTTTGACACATTTAGGCGCACTGTGTCAAAACTTATGCTACGTGGTGCACTTATGTGGTACACAGCATGTTTGACAGGTGTTTTTTTTTTTTTTTTGTGAATTACTCCAGAATTCTCCCATTCATTGACTTTGTATGAAATCTTTTGAGAAAAGTTGTGCCCGTACTCGCTCACTGAAGCTTGTTGCACCTTTGCCAGAGATGGTGGGAGCTTACCACTACTGTGTGAAGTTGCTATGAGTAAGAAATAAGCACTTGGTTGCACCATTAGAGACGCACCGGGGGCACCGCCAGAGCGCGCCGGAACCCACAAAACACACCCACGACTCCGCGAAAACCAGCCGCGGCGCAGGGCCAACACACCCCGACAAAACCCATGAAGGAAGGGTTAAGCACCGCCACTCCACCCCCAACTTCCGACATTAGGTTGGTCCGGGGCGGCCCGGGTGGTGTGCCCCCACACCTTTGCGTTACCCACTCTCTTCTACGGATGCTGCATTGGCTATTAGGCTCCCCTAGTGGGTCAACCAGATCAGCGTCAGGAATTTTCACAGTCCAGCACCAAAGGCAGCAGCAGCCAACAGAATTTACAGTATCTATACATTGAACAGAAGAAATAATGGAAATTATTTTTAAATGCTTTGAATGGGGGGGGGGGGGTTCTCTACTTTGTTCTGGCAGAATCAGATGTACAAAATAACCCACTTTACATCCTCAATATCAATTTATTGTATATAAGAAAAATACTGTGCAGATGGTTGCATATTGCTGTAGTATTTTAGTGAACTACTAAAGGTGACCTCGCAATGTCACCTTAAATTTGTCTGGCTGTAAAAATCTCATAACAAAATAATGTTGCTTTTATATTTTGCAGCATGTGAAGGCTGGTAATAAACACAACATAACAGCTGTCCAGCTTTCCTTTTACATTGAGGTAGCAAGCATCAGGCTGTTAGCTATTTGCAGATGAACTGGCCAAAACCCAGTCATGTAGAGAGAGAGGCTGATTGTACAGCTGAGCTCTCTCGAATGGATTTAGGTAGACGAGTCTGGGATAAGTTCCCAAATAAAGATCATGGCAGAATGAGTCTTACTTAAAAACAAAACATTTCCCCTCGAACAGTCAACTTTATGGGGAGCCTACCACCTCCTCCAAGCAAATTCAATTGCTACCACCATGTTACAGAACACATTACACCCATAAACAATCTGTTTTATATATATATATATATATATATATATATAAATATATATATATACCACTTTTGAAGATTTTGAGAAAAATAACTTTGAATGATATGCAAATGATGAAGTTGGTGCACTCAGCATATTTTTTGTCTCTGCAAAAAAAAAAAAAAAAAAATTATAATAATAAATCTGCCGCAAACATGCTGTTAAAGCTAGGGCTCCACGTAGCAAGCTGCAGCCAAAAAGTGCTACGGGTAAAACTGCGTCGAAAGCGCAAAGTGATTTTTCCTGCAGTGCTTTTCACAGAAAGTTTTCCTCTGCGTACTTTCTGCTTCCATTATACCTATATGGTAACCACCAGCGTTTCTGCAGGTATAATTGACATGCTGCGTGAGCATTTTTCAAATCGCACCGTTTTCGCTGCAGATTATTTTCTGCAATGTGTGGATAGCGGCGTTTACGCTATGTGGGGCCCCAGCCTAAATGAGCTTTCCCCACAAATATAACCATAACCATTTAGAGGACCTATAACCACTTCAAACAAGCCCAGCTCTTTACCTCAATTAATAGCTACTGCTTTAGGTTTTGGTGCCTGATATGCTATTTAGGCTCTGTACTGTCAGGAGGGCGGTGTCAGGCAGAAGAAGACAAGGGGTGTGATTCTGAGCTCTGACACTGGCTGCCTCTGATTGAAGCTCTAAATCGCCCCCACACCTGTCTGACACCACCCTTCTGACATTACAGAGCTTAAATAGCACAGGCATCAAAACTAACTGTGTTCCTTGCTTGGGAATGGTGGAGCCTAGAGAAAAAATCCCAACAGTGCTGGAGTCAGTGGAGAAGAGGCTATTGACAGATGCTAAGAATTTGAATTGATGGAGGTGGTGAAAGGTCCTCTTTAAATTTGTAGACAATTAACAGTTAGGATATATTCAGACTGCTATCATTGAGGTCCGTTGCTCTCATCCATCATAGGATCAGAGCAACTGACTTAAACGCTGACAGAATAACTGATGCAGAGCACCCTGTTAGCATCTGTCTCCGTTCACTGTAGAAAACAAGAACAGAACTTTCATCCATCTGGTTTGTGCACTTTTCTAATGGAAGAGAAAGTACCTGGAGGACTTTTTCTTCCATTGGAAAACTAAACAAACAAGAAAGAAGCGTCTGTCTTGTTTTTTCCATTACAGTGAATGGAGATGGATGCAGAGAGAGGGTGTTTCATTTTCATCAGTCATTCTGTCTGTGTTTAAGGAGGACCTTTCATGTCCTCTAAGAAAGGAAGTGTTGTATACCATTGTAAAGCTGAGAGTGCGTTGAATTTAGCACACTTTCAGTTTTGTTAGTATCTGCCCTGTTCCAGGGCTAGGTAGTTTCGGGTACTAAAATCATTGCACTGTCAGAGGGGCTGGCCTCACAGTTTAGTATCATGGCTGAGTAGTGAGGAACTCCCACTTTCACAGTACAAGACTATAGAAAGGTCCAGAAATAGTTCTGAACTGTGAGGCCAGCCCCTCTAACAATACAGTGATATCATTTACCCAAAATTAACGGCACCAATATCTCAAGAACCAGGGCAGATATTGGCAAAACTGAAAGTCAGCTTTGCAACGGTATATAACATTCCCTATCTTAGAGAATATGAAAGGGCCTCTTTAAAGGGTTGTCCAGGCAAAAGTGGACAAGTCTTTTTATGTTTAAATAAGCTGGGGGCAGTGAAAAAAAATAAAAAAAATGTATACTCACCTGTCCCCGTTGCTCAGTTGTCTTCCCGCACCTCCCGATTTATCTGCTCCGGTAGGTCTCTTCCGGAGTTCTGCTGAAGCGAAGGGCCTGAATGTCACTACTTGTGACATCACGGGTCCTCTTCCTGAGGCCTGCTGAGGCCGCTGATAGGCCTCAGCGGTCACAGGATTGCACAACTCCATAAGAGACCCGTCGGATGAGCCAGGAGGCGCGGGAGGACATCGGAGCAATGGGGACAGGTGGTGAATATACATTTTTTTATTTTTTCACTGCCGCCAACTTATTTAAACGTTAAAAGGGTTGTCCATTTTTGCCTGGACATCCCCTTTAAGTCTGTTGCTCTGATCCTATGATGGATTACAGCAACAGATTTCAATGATGGCAGTGTCAAAGCAGCCTAAACAGTTTTACAAGTATAAATAATTACCAATTTTGCAGAATTTTAAAGATTTTCTCTAATCATCTTAGTGGTGGTTACAGTTTTTTGTTTTTTAATTGGTTTCCAATGGATGTGACCATGATTCCAGGAACTTTCTATGGTCTGGTACTTGTCACAAAACCAGCCATGACTTCCTTAATCCTTACACAGAAACAGGCAGGGGCTGTGCATGCACAAGAAGATAACCTGCCATAGTAAAGAAATTATGGCTGGGTTTATGATAAGTTGCAGACTGAAGAAATGTTCTACATTCCTGGTCACATTCTTTAGCAACTGATCAAGACAGAAGACTACCACTACTAAAATGATTAAAGATTAAATCTTTAACACTCTTCAACATTTTTAATCTATAATTTTCTTATATTTGCAAAAATATTTAACTTTAGTCTACAAATTTAAATATAGTTATTTTCATGGGTGAACCCCTTTAACTAGTTATAATTTTTTTTTTTTTAAGAACGTTTATTGTATAAAATTATTTAAAAATAATAATATTATATATTTATTCTTTGCATCTTCAAATGTCTCGAATTAGAAATCTAACACATTATTTATCCCACATGGTGAATGTTGAAATTAAAAAAGCTAACAAACCCAAAAATGCTCTTTTTTCCATTGCATTTTTTTTATTGCATTTCTCCAAAAAGTGCAATAAAACGTGATGAAAGCATGATCACCAATGTAAACACCACATAGAGCATATTTGCCCACTTAGCTAACAAATTATAAATGCTTGACTACTGGAATACAAGTGGCATAGCATACTACAGTGGACCAGACACTAGACCCTATAAAAGGGCTTCATTGTACACTTGAATGGTTTAGAAACCTTAAAGAGGACCTTTCACCACCTCCACCAACTCCAGTTCTTTGTGTACTTCAAAGGGCGCCCCTCCACTAAATTCTGGCACAGTTGTAATTTTTGACCAAATAATAAGTTATATTAACACATCAGTCATCAAGAATAACCACTAATTGCTGGGGATTGGCAGGGGTTAAAGAAAAAAAATTCAACTGTGCCAGAATCAGTGGTTGCGCCTATTAAAGAATGCAAATAAGTGGAGTTGGTGGAGGTGGTGAAAGGAGGTCTTTAATATTATATTAATATCATCCAGATTCCTTATTGCACGTAGTGATGAAAGTTACTTCATCTGTTCTGATGTCATTCACAATGAGTTATTGTATAATTCAACTTGTCAGAAAAATCCATGAGGCATGGGCTTTGAGATTTGATTAACATTGTCTAAACATCAGTGTTATTGGAGTAAATTATGCATGGAAAATGTAATTATGTAATTTAGTGTTCATGTCAGCACAGTGAAGATGATTTGTCCAACATGTCAAATTAAAGCGTCAATTGTGGAAACCTTCATCAAAACCTAATGTAGGCAAAAAGGTTTCCAAATGACAAGGTGGAGCATATGAGCACTGGAGAAAATCACACTGTCTACAAATAAACTTATTTATGAAGAAATATTCCTACACTAATGCAAAGTGTGTTCCAGCAATAGCTGTACCTTTAAAATTGGCCACACTTTTGTTTGCAACAAGCTATAGGAAGCAAATGTTATTTTGTTAGGTTTTACAGTGCCTTGCAAAAGTATTCGGCCCCCTTGAACTTTTCAACCTTTTGCCACATTTCAGGCTTCAAACATAAAGATATAAAATTTAAATTTTTTGGTAAAGAATCAACAACAAGTGGGACACAATTGTGAAGTGGAACGAAATTTATTGGTTATTTTAAACTTATGTAAAAAATAAAAAACTGAAAAGTGGGGCGTGCAATATTATTCGGCCCCTTTACTTTCAGTGCAGCAAACTCACTCCAGAAGTTCAGTGAGGATCTCTGAATGATCCAATGTTATCCTAAATGACTGATGATGATAAATATAATCCACCTGTGTGTAATCAAGTTTCCGTATAAATGCACCTGCTCTGTGATAGTCTCAGGGTTCTGTTTAAAGCGCAGAGAGCATCATGAAGACCAAGGAACACACCAGGCAGGTCCGTGATACTGTTGTGGAGAAGTTTAAAGCCGGATTTGGATACAAAAAGATTTCCCAAACTTTAAACATCCCAAGGAGCACTGTGCAAGTGATCATATTGGAATGGAAGGAGTATCAGACCACTGCAAATCTACCAAGACCCGGCCGTCCCTCTAAACTTTCATCTCAAACAAGGAGAAGACTGATCAGAGATGCGACCAAGAGGCCCATGATCACTCTGGATGAACTGCAGAGATCTACAGCTGAGGTGGGAGAGTCTGTCCATAGGACAACAATCAGTCGTACATTGCACAAATCTGGCCTTTATGGAAGAGTGGCAAGAAGAAAGCAATTTCTCAAAGATATCCATAAAAAGTCTCGTTTAAAGTTTGCCACAAGCCACCTGAGAGACACACCAAACATGTGGAAGAAGGTACTCTGGTCAGATGAAACCAAAATCGAACCTCTGCGGACTTTCTATGAAAAGTGCTGCGGGAAAAAACACGATGCGTTGCCACCACGTTTTTTTTTTTTTGCAGTGCTTTTTTGCTGCGGCCTGCTATGTGGGGCCTTAGCCTAAGACAAATATTGAGATACAGCTGTTATTGTTTGTATAATGAAAAGTTGTACAATTTTCCTGTATAGTTATCCTGTATCAATTTTTCTAGATCTCTGCTTGCTGCTGTTCATTTTGCTTACTTCCAGTGAATAAAAATCAATCCATGGTCATGTGATATACAGTCCATGGTCTTTTTATGAACACACAGGTGTATAGCTCTTTACAGCAAATTTGTCTGGTAACAAGCCATGCACCTGTGTGTTCATCACAAGACTATGGACTGTAAATCACATGACCATGGACTGTTTTTTTTTTCCCTGGAAGTAAGCAGAATGGAAGACAGCAAGCAGAGATCTAAAAAAAAAATACGTGAGGAATTGATACAGAAAGTATATTGGGAAATTGTTAAACTTTTCATTATACACACAGTAACATTTATTTGCTGAAACTGGACAACCCCTTTAACTATAAAAGGCCTATACACAAAATATGTAGAGAAGCTGTTCCACGTAAAATCCACTCAAAAGAGGGGCACTTCCTCCATCTGGAGAAAAATGTTTAAAGAGGACCTTTCACGTCCTCATGTATATGCGGTTTTACATACTGCTAGAAAGCGGATAGTGTGCTGAATTCAGTGCACTGCCGGTTTTCCCAGTATGTGCCCCAGGGCTGGAGATATCGGTGATCTTAGTTTCACCGTTCACCGTCAGAAGAGCGTTCCTGACAGTCTAGCTGTCATCACTGTGCTGTAAGGAATGCCCCCTCTCTCTGTACACGTCCATAGCGCTGTACTGTTGGTGAACCATGAAACTACGACAGCCGATATCTCCAGCCCTGGGGCATATAACGGGAAAGCCAGCAGTGCGCTGAATTCAGTGTGCTGTCGGCTTTTTAGTGTTATGTAAAACAGCATATACATGAGGACGTGAAAGGTCCTCTTTAATCTTCAGAGGCAATAAGGTTTCTTCACTGTAAGGACTGTGAATCTGTGGAATAGCCTACCCCAGGAGCTGGTCACAGCAGTCACAGCTGACAGCTTCAATAATGGCTTAGATGCCTTTTTACTGTAAAATAGCATTGATGCTTATGTAAATATATAGAATACTTATTTCCTTCACTCACCCTTCAGTCATGTCCTTTAATATTCCTTGGTTGAACTTGATGGACAGGAGTCTTTTTTTTCAGCCGTACTAGATATGTAACTATCTGTCCACCAATCAGATTATCCTGCACATTTGGTGGACTAAGCCAGTTAATGCTTGGTACCTCCATCATAAGTCATTCTGTATCATGCATATTTTTTTTCAACACTTTGTAGTGCGATGTCACCTAGTGATGATTTTATATGAATTCTCCTGTGTTTGGACACATTGAGACGCTTTGAGCATGAGCGAGAATTAAATCTTGTTCACTAGGTGTACAGTAAGTGAGATATGGAGTTCCTTCTCTTATAGTCTTAAGAAATTTAAGTTGTTTTTAGTACAGTAAGAGACTGGCATAGATTTTTGCTAGTATATTGTGTGGGGTGTCCGGGGGGGGGGGGGGTAAATAATTCTCCAACCATGGGGGGTCTGCATGTGGAGGGGGATATGTAAATTTAAAAATGTGACAAGCAGACTAGAAGTTGATCTATTGTAACGCACTAGCTCGTGGAAGTCAGTGAGTCAGGGCATAGAAAACTATTCTATTATAGCCAGGGGAAAATGGTTATGATGTACAGATTATTAAACTGCCGCTGGTGTTACTCAGGTACGTTCCACACTTATACTGAAGTAAATGAGCCTAAGGAGGAGCCTGTAATATTTTACACTTTGGTCTGGGGCTATTTAGGTAAATGTAAGGCTGTATTTCGCAATATGAATTTCTTTCTGAAATGCTTAATATTGTTTAAAGTGCTCTGCTAGACTGTATTATATGAAGCTAATGGACCTTGATATTGCCTCTCTAATACTAAGCACTGACATAGTTACTGAGTTTGGCTGTTTACCAATGAATATTACAGCCAGAAGATCTGGCATAGACCCTGCTCCAAGCTATGGATTCATTTACAAGGTATGAGGCAAAATTGCCATCACAATACATGTACGCCCAAATCTAAGAATTGCATAGAAGGCAATGTTAGAAAATGTAGATATGCTAAAGCAACAGTAATGCTGCTGTGATAGCATTTAAAGGGGTTTTCCCATCTCCCTTTTTCAGCAGCTTTGCCTGATGTCTCTTTTTCTCACTTTCTGTATCCCTGACTGTGCATGTTCCGTTACCATTTTATGGTGGTCTCGTGTAAGAGTCCACCGCAAAATGGCCGATGGAACAGTCGACTGCGCTTGTTCCGTCGCCATTTTGTGGTGGTCTTGTGCAAGAAGAGGAGTGAAGAGGAGGAAATGCGTCAGAAGCAGAAGAGAGAGGCGGCGCTGGAACCTATGACGAGCCAGTGCTTTGAGTGCAGGGGGAACGCCCAATGTGCTTTCTGAAAACCAATTTGCATAATGAAGAAAGAAGACAAAACTCAAAAACGGCGGCGCAGACCTGAAAAATAAAGGTAAGAGAAGAATATCCTTTCTAAAGGCTATTCCGAAATGCTTTTAGTTAAAAATCGATTCTTTAATTATATAATCCCTTTAAAGATAAAGGGAAAGGGTATATTCTAATGTAATTTTCTTTCTTGTAGATGTACGGTACAGTTTAGGTTCTGGTTATTGCAGATATCTTGGTAACAGTAATTGTTTTATATTTTGTGCAGACACAGTAATTCATCTTTTGTATATAATTGTAATAGGCATTTATGTCACTAACCTAACCGCATTGAATGAATGTTTGTCTTTGTGTGCAGTCACCATCGCTATTTTCTGTTATAGAAAGTTACACATTACAAGCTAGAGAAAAGACAGACCCGGAATGAAGAATTCCTTTAATTAAACAAAACCAATAATGTTGAAACGAGAACATGGATGATTGCTGCTATCTTCCTGGAAATCACCGCTGAAACCAAAGCAGTCATGTCATTCTCTGACATAGTTTTAATTTACTTGGATAGAAAATCTAGGAATGATATGCACAAATCAGAAAATAGAATTCAGCAAGTAGACATGTTCAATTAAGTTCCTTTTAACTGATTAAGGCTGAAGTCCCACGTTGCTTTTTTTGTTGCAGATTTTGCTGTGGCTTTTTGAGCCAAAGTCAGGAGTGGATAAAGGAAAAGGTAGAAGTGTAAGAACTTCCTTTAAATTTCCCATTACTTTTGTAGCCATTCTTGACTTTGGCTCAAAAAAAGGAGCAAAATCCAAAACGTGGATTTACACATTTCCAGTGATCTGGACTAAGAAAACTTTCTGGGTATATTTTGTTTTTTCCAATGTCTTCTTTAACCTTTTACTTAGTTAAAGACGGCCTACAGTGTACGTTTCATGCGCTTTATGGACAAAAGTATTCAGATACCTGTACATTATAACTATAGGAGCTTTTATGAGATTCCATTCTAAATCCATAGACAATAATATGGAGTCGCCCAAACCCCCTTTACTTTAGAGCTAAAGCAGTCTCCACTCTTCTGGGAAGGCTTTCTACAAGATTTTGGAGTGTGTCTGGGGGAATTTCAATTCATCCAGTAGAGCATTTGTGTGTTTCAGACATTGATGTTGTATGAGAGGGTTTGGCTCCCAATCTCTGTTCAGTGTTCAAAGTGTTCAGTGGTATTGAGGTCAGGGCTCTGTGCGGGTCATTCAAGTTCTTCTACACCAAACTTCCCCAACCATGCCTTTATGGACCTTGCTTTGTGAACTGTGGCACAGTCATGCTGGAATAGAGAAGGGCTGTTTCCAAACTGTTCTCATAAAGTTGGAAGCCTACAATTGAAGCATTAAGATTTCTATCCCCAGGAGCTAAGGGGTTTAGGTCAACCCGAGCTAAATCGCCTTATAGTGTTATCCATCCTCCACCAAACTTTAATGTTAGCACAATGTAGTCAGGCAGGTAACGTTCTGTTGGTAGACCCAGACTAGCCCATCAGACTGCTAACTACAGAATGCTGACACTTGGCATAGTTTTTGGTAATGTAAGGCTTTCGTGCAGATGCTCGGCCATGGTAACCCATGCCATGAAGCTCCTGGTATACAGCTTTTGTGCTGCTGTTAATGAAAGAAGAGATTTTGATAATTGTATGTTTGCAGCTTTGTGAGAACAATATGGGGAAGAACCTTTTCTGTTTCATCATGACTCTACCCCAGAGCACAAAGCAAGTTCCATAAAGGCATGCTTGGATGACTTTGGTGTCAAAGAGCTTTACTGGTCCACACAGAGTCCTGACTTCAACCCCATTGAATACCTTTGGTATGAAATAGATCACAGCCAAACTATTGTCCAACTTCAGTGTCTGACTTACTGATGGGGAATTTAGAATGTGAAATCTACTTGGGACAAAGAGTGATGACAATATCTGTAAAGCCCTGCAGAATATGTTGGCAGTTTATTGGCAAACAAGATAAAAATTATTAATTTGCTGGGGAAGAAATGGACTTTCACAATAGGTTTTTTTAGGTTTTGTTCTAAGGCTGTGTGGTAGAAATAATATAGTAACCCTATTTTGTTGTACAGTATGACGAAAGGGGTAAAAACTGTATATATTTCAAGCTATATAAGCTTTTCTGCTATTGCACAATAAAAACACTTTGTGTTACAGCATTACAGACCCTTAAGATTTAAGATTTTTCTGTTGTCGGAACTGCATTAATTTTTGTTTTTTTTGTGGGACAAACTGTAGTTTTTATTGTTACTATTTTAGGGTATACATATGACATTTAGATCCATTTTTATTCCTGTAACACAGTGTGTTAAGTATGGACCTACTAAGTCAGTAAACTGGTTTGACTTTGGCCTACTCCTGAGTTCCTGGTCTAAGTGATTCTCTGGTATTCACCCTTTAACCCCGTGTATGGGGATCTTGACTTCGCTGCAGTTTTAGTGACAGGTAACCCAGGTGGGTCAAGAGACACTAGTGCATGGCACCAAGGGTAGAGGCAGATGCGTGTTCAAAGGACAATGCAAGGTCAAAGCAGGCAGAGTTTGTGCAAAATTGTACATCAGACAAAAGTCCCGACAGTCACAACAGGTTCAGATTCAGATAAACAGGCCAAGGTCAAACACAGGAAATCAGTAAGCAGAGTAGAAGACAGACACCTTCACATGAACTAAGGCTAGGAACCTATTTTCTCAGGGGTCTTCCTGTGCGGTAATGTGCTTTAAATAGTGTGGCTGGGAACAGACAGAGGAGTTTTACAGTTTCTTAATGGGTCAGTGCACGCACCCTACAGGCAGGGACTGGAGCACAGATTTTTAGGGATATATAGCACATTTGTTTTATAGTACAGTTTATTACTATTTACAACCCTTAATTATGTTTTACTCTTTTTATTTTCTTGTATTTCTGACATTTTTTAAATCAGTAAAAGGGTTTTGAATTTTTTTCCTTTTTCAAAAATACACTGTAATACTTTTAAAAGACAATACCCCTATCACATGAGGTAGCCCCAGATTGTAATAGAAACTGAAATCAAAGGTTTCAGCTTTTTATACTGTAAAGTGAACAATTATGTGTCACAGTTACAGCATGTAAAGAAAAAAAAAAAAAAGAAAAAAATTTCTATATAATTTCCATGTAGTGGTTGCGCTAAATGCTAAGCTTTGATATTTTAGTTAAGTGAATTACATTATATGGTGTTTTCTAGACAGGAAATTCTTTAATAAATCTGTGCTTTTTCCAAATTGCATTAAAACTCTGCATCTTCCATTTATTTTCTAAAGTATCCTGAGTGTAATTGAAATGCCTCTATGCTCCTTTCCTAAGGTTTAATTTATTACATTATCATGACAAGTGTTGTATTTTGTCGCATTGAATGCTTTTAAATGGTAGAAATACATTTACAATTAAGGCACAATTTCAGATTTGGTCCCTATGCACTGATGTGTGGGACCATAAGAGTTTTTAACCCTTTCCAGACGTCCGCTGTACTGTTATGGCAGATGTCAGATGTTTAAATATTATATGGAAAATCAGATCACACTGATTTCAGAGATTAACCCTCCCAATGCCTCGATCAGAGCTGACCAAGGCACCATTTTTGTGGTGGCACATGGACGCCGTAATTTTGGAGTGCATCACTGGCCCCTGGAACGCGGTCCATTACTATAACAGCAGGGAGCCTATTGAAAGCTCCGAGGCTTGTCGTTCAATTACTTCTATTACAGAATTTTACTGACCCACATAATACTTGTCATTTTGGACACACAGTGAATGCTGTAAATAGACCATGACAAAGTTGTGCAAACGCAATTTTTCTCCAGTTCCACCCCATTCTGATATTTTTTTTCCAGCTTCCCTGTACATTGCATGGAATATTAAATGGTACCACTATGAAATACAATTTGTCCCGCAAAAATTAAATGCTCATAAGCCTCTGTGAACTGAAGAATAAAAAAGTTATGGCTTTTGGAATGAGAGGAATAAAAAACGAAAATTGAAAAATGGCTGCAGAGGGAAGGGGTTAATACATGTTGCTGCAAAACTTATATATGCTTTTACATATTTTTTACAAAGTCAAATTAAAAAGAACCAGAGTATATGTCTCTACTATAAGAAAAAACAAGCAGTAGATAGATTGGCATACAGGGCTTGAAAAAGTGATGCATTTCAGAATACAGAAGATGTGAGCACTTGCAGAGAATAAAGGAATGAACTAGAAATAAGGAATAAACTAGAAATAATACACAATGGTGGATTATAATATGGACTTTTTGGGCAGCTGCCTGGTGTCCAAAGCTCCTGGGGGGTCCAGGTTGCTCTTGCTTTGCACCAACTAGAAGTGGCCTGCGGTGGCAATACTGTTTTACTGTAATTACTCACACTGCTGCACCTACTATCTATCTATCTATCTATCTATCTATCTATCTATCTATCTATCTATCTATCTATCTATCTATCTCATTATAGCAAAACATGTATTACGATGAAGCAAGGGTGGGCATATAGCTGTACAATGGCCTAGAACAGAGAGGGGAAGGGGCTACACTATAGTATTTCTGCAGATAATAATTTACAGCAGCATGGCCCCAAGGACTGTACCAATCCATTACGATATGGGCTGGGCTTAGTGCGTGTAGTGGACAAGGGTTATCAGACAGAGGCTGGGCTTTGTATCTGGCAGATTCTTCTTGCTGGAGGGTAACACCCAGATGGTAGTGAGCATTCTAGAAGACCACTTTTGAATTTACCCGTCCAGAAGTCCAATTTTGAGTGGTTGTCTCAAAGAAGTTTCACTCCATATAGACGATGATACACTTTATTATTGTATATGCTGATATTAGAATATAATGTAATATTGAGTGAGGAGTAATCCAGACAAAGACAGAAAAACACAATATAGATTTTTTTAAATTGTTTTTATTGAATAGCAATAAGCAACATTATAATAAAAAATATTGCTGGGCCCTTTAAATTACAAAAAGGTCACAGTGACTCACAGGTCAGGCCTGGTGGAGACCACAACTGCAGTCATTCAGACCAGCCACTGGATGACAGCCACTGGACCCAATGATCCAGAGGAAGGCAAAACAAACCCCCAGAGAGTTACACAGTGCGCTTCTGGTGTTTTTACAAAAATGTATGCGATTGCTTTAGAAAAATGCATGCATTTTTTTTCAGCATAAATGCACTGTGTAAATGCAGCCTGTATTAATTCCTCGAAAGGTGCAAGATGCATGAGGATTAGCAAGAGGCTTCAGTCTCTTAAAGGGAGTCTGTCATCAGTAAATTGGCTATAATGCTAATCCCAGTACCTTGTAGAGGTGATTCTAGAGTTTCTAAATATATCTCTGTTGTTCAGCTTTAAAGCCCCATTTTCATAAAAACTGCCATGATATTGATATGCAATTGAAAGGAAAATAGCTTTGCCTAGGAATCTAGAGGTGAGACCAAAGCCAAGGCATATTATGAAATGCCCCAAAAGCACTTTTCTCATCATTTGCATATGAATAAAACTGTGATTTACCTGAAAATGGGGCCCCAATGCTTGTTTCACCTAGTCCCCGGACGAAGCCTATTTACTTGGCAAAACGCGCATCGGGCGTTGTGTGGCGTAGTTGGTATGGTATTGCAGTAACACTCTTTGTCACCTGTATTACCTTATGTCTTTCTACCCCACCTGTGGTTATATTGTGCAGGGTTTGGGCAGTTTTTACCTGTATACCTATGGTTACACCCAGGTGCGTGTTAAGGGTTCATAATGCATTATTTAATGTTTATTATAGATTCACTGTGACACTGGGTTTTGTCTTATTATTGTGACTACCTGGCGCCATGCTTTCATTTAGATATTACTGATATCTATGACTCACCAGGTCTTACCCCAATACTATTATGTATGTAATTTGTAACTATCTCCGTTGATGTTATTTTATTGGATATTAATAAATATGTATGTGTTTTATATGTGTGTGGAATTTTTTTCTAAGATTACACATGAGTGGTTTATCCCATATATACTTTATTTATATGCCTCTTTTGGTGTTTTATTTTATAAATTACTACAATCTTGGTTCCTTTTTCTGTTCTGATCTGACCCACCCCCCAAGTGCAGCCTCCATTTTCTATAACGTGTCTGGCAAGCCAAAGGCAAAAGGAACAAAGTCTCATCAAACTGCACTTGTTCTGCTCTGAGTCCTATCCAATGGCAGCAACTGATAGATTATTGACACAGAACTCCTGCCCCTAAGTCACAATGCAGAGCCTTAGTGAAGTCCTATGTAATGCAGATTCTGCCCTTCTTTTATGCCTCCTGCTTGTGATTTGCTTCTCTTTGTCAGTTCTATCAAGTAGGGTACAGTGCAGGGCTGTCTGAAGCCACATCATAAAGAAATACACTGAAGATTCTGCATACAGCACACACAGATAGCAATGGCAGGCAGTGTGAGTCAGGAAAATTGATTAAGCCTGCAGATACTCATAGTATAAACACAGGCATATATAGAGTGGTGAGGAGGGACCTGAGAGTTTCCAGGGATTGGATAGATGATAATGTAATCCTGTAGTTTACAGGAAGTCCTTCATTCAGGTGTTACTGACATCCTGTCTACACAGAGAGCAATTTTTGGACTGGTAGTTTGGTGATCACATGACACAGCTAGCCATAATGAAATGGATCAAAGTGTATGAATAAAACTGAACTGTTATGAAACAAACGATACTACTAGAATATTAGTATTATGTGTACAAAACAACTTGTTTTAGGTGTCTATCTACAGTAAATGTATGCTATGCCTTCTTTAGTGTCAGGATCTGTGTGCACTGCCTCAGGGAGACATCCACCTCTCCACCTCTAAATTGTGAGAATATATGTATATATGTATTATTTCATATATGGAAAAAAAAGTGAACTACCACACTTCTGAGGAGCAACAGTGGGCTGAGAGTAAGTGCTCATGCATAGAGTGTAGTCATTTTATAGTTTCATATTCTGTAATTACCAAGTTAGCCAGAGCCATTACAGGTTACCCATAGTCTTCCATGGGGCACTACTGTGCCTTTT
This sequence comes from Leptodactylus fallax, assembly GCA_947044405.1. Lineage (NCBI taxonomy): Eukaryota > Metazoa > Chordata > Amphibia > Anura > Leptodactylidae > Leptodactylus > Leptodactylus fallax. The sequence goes on from CAMRHE010000016.1 coordinate 9,305,325, forward strand.
ATACACAAGTATACATATATACAACAATTTTCTCCTGGGGTATGGGCACTCTGCAGCAGGCAAACATAGATGCAGTCTGCACTGCAGGATTTTGGTGCAATTGACCTCAGTATCACAATCAGAAGGAATTGTCCTTTTGTTTCATCCTCTCCTGTCATAATAATGTCAGAAAAATGCCTTTTTTGGGTGGCCTTTGGTGGCTTCAGGGTCCTTTGAGGCCTGTGGTCACCCAAATCTTTCAAAAACTTTCACATAGTGAGGTAAATTGCTGCTTTATCACAGTCATATCCCCATTCCTCTATCATGTGGCCATTAAGCGTAAACTTGCATTTCCCTACACTCATCTTATCCCTGGATTTGGCAGCATTCCAGGTGCATTGCATGCACAATATATAAAAATCAGTCAAGGAAGTCTCCTTAAAGAGACAGTTCCTCTTCTGACCCTCACCTATCAAGCCCACCAATATCCTGCATTGCACTGATGAGTGACGATTGTCTGTGTATTTCATCCACTGGGTCATCATCCCTCTACCATCACCATACAGCTCCTGTCATCTATTGCTGATTCTAGTTTTCTTGCATTCCCTGTTACTTGATGTTTTAATGCTTGCTTCATATTACTGCTCTTGTGACTGTCCGGCTGTTACACAAGTGTTGGTGTCATTACACCAGGTTGTGAAAAGAGGAATAAGAACAAAATAAGCAAAAGAAAAATCTATGCCTTTCCAGCTATAGCTACACATGAATAATTCCCAACTAACATAGTGTAGGCATAACATCTGGTACCGAGTGCTAACACAAATAATACAGTCCACACAACCTCATATAAACCTATGCTTTTATGGGCTCATTGTGCCCACTTACCCCAGGCAGAGAGAGTGCCCAATCTGCTTGAACTGAAAACTATTTTTTGAGGCACATCACGCCTCATTCCTTTTTAATTATTCCTCTTTAAGAACTCTTCATTTGCTAAGCATACTCCCTGGAAGTATTTAGATAAATATTGGGTAACTACTGACCCTATCTATGAAGTCACTTACCAACTAGAATAGTCTTGATACTTTTTATTTTTATTTGTTTTGCCTTAAAGGGGTTGTCCAGGCAAAAATGGACAACACTTTTAACGTTTAAATCAGCTGGGGGCAGTGAAACAAATTAAAAATTGCATATTCACCTGTCCCCGTTGCTCCGGTGTCCTTCCGCGCATCCCGGGTTCATCTGTTCTGGCGACGTCTCCCGGGTTTCTTCCAGCGTTCAGCTAAAGAAGCTGATTGGCCTCAGTGGTCACGTGACCAATCAGCGGCCTCAGTAACAGGACCTGTGATGTCACAGATAGTGGCATTGCAGGCCCTTCGCTGATTGGCCTCAGGTAGTGGCATTGCAGGCCAATCAGTAGCTTCAGCTGAACGCCGGAAGAGACCCGGGAGACGCTGCCAGAGCAGAAGAACCAAGATGCGTGGGAGGACACTGGAGCAACGGGGACAGGTGAGTATGCATCTTTTTTTATTTGCTTCACTGCCTCCAGCTGATTTAAAGGTTAAAAGGGTTGTCCATTTTTGCCTGGACAACCCCTTTAAGCCCTCTACGTACCATTTAAGAAGTACTCTAACTGTTCAAGAAGCTGTGAGTTTTCTCTGGCTAGAGGCATTGCTAAAAAACTGCACATAGAAAAGCAATATAATATAATCAAAACCTCATCCATATCTGTACAATGCACAAAATGTTCTAATGTTCTTGCTTTACATACATGAATATTTATGGACTATCTTGGATAATGGTTCATTTGTAAGCATGAAAAATATTATCAATATAAAAATGTTTAACTGTAAACATAACAGTAACATTAGTATACCAAAATCATAATTTATAGTTACCTATAATACCTTACAGCATATATTAAAGACACAAATGATCTATGGGGATAATAAAATGATGTTATCACATATGTTATCACTAAAGGGGCCATACATCTTCAGTAGCTGTTTCCTTATCCCTTGTAGCAATGTGGAAAATACACTCAATGACAAAAAAAAATAATGCACCAATAAGGAGTTGTTTCTATGTGTGAATGTAAAGATGATATATATAAGTGATTACAATATTAGAGCTAAAGGACTGAAAAGTTTTTTTGGGAAAACCATACAAATGAAAGTAGACTCTAAGACCCTACTGGGTCGTCTCTAACTGGATATAAAATGAGAGTAGGGCATGGAGGCATACAGGTTCTGTATGATATTTGGTTGCACATTTGCCCACAGATGTCGCAACTGGGCCTGTAGATCCTGCACATACATAGGTTGCCAGAGCTGGCATCCCAGCTGATCCTATAAATGCTCGACTGGTGACCAGGTAGGCCACGGAGATACTGCAATCTAGTGAAGACATTCCTGGCAAAATCCTTTCTGCGTGGGACCGAGTATGTGACACCAAAGTTCCTTCTGCAAAGTGCCTGGAAATGGTCTGGGCAGAGACAGGGGCGTGTTATGAAGGTGCTAACTGTGTCTGAATGGTGGACAAGGAAACTGTGGGATCAAGCAATCCTTTATACTGGTGTCTATTTGGGCTGTCTGGAGTATAATCGCAGTGTGTCTGTCCCCTCACCTAACCACCAAGACCTCCTAACAGCTAGCTTAGTACAGCAATTTATGGAAATAACCATCTTGCTTCTCTCAATCCACTGATGTGTGATCCTCACAAAGTTTGTCAACTGGACAAAACATCTTTGAATGAGTGGTAGAGGCATGTCTAGCAGTCAATGATCTCTTACCAAAGGGTAGACTATCCAAAAGTAGCATCTGGAAGTCTTGTTATAGAACAGCAGGGTAAAAGCCTTTAGCCACAACCAAGAAAAATGTTTATAGAGACCTCACATATAAAAAAATACTAATCATATTTTTTCATGTAAAATATAATAAATAATACATATGTAACACCCATTTTTGCCTACCTCTGTAGGCAGGGTGTGTTGTAGTTCTCACCTCACTATGGCGCAATGCCTCCACCCGAATCTTGCTAGGAGCTCTGTAGGAATTCTGGAGGGTCTTCCTCTTCTGCTAGGGGTCGACTCGGAAAACCCCCACCTAAGCTCAGTACACAATGTGTTTTCACGGAGAGCACACTGACCCATTTATTTCTATGGGCCCATACACATGACCGTGAATTACACGGTCACATGTGCGGGCCGACAAAATATAAAACAGGTCCTATTCCTGTCCTATTTTTCAGCCCTGCTTCCGTGGCTCCTATTCATTTAATGAAAGGGGCCGCGGAAGCATGGTCGGTGCATGGACAGCACACGGGTTGCATCCATGTGTTCCCCATGCCTTTAATTCACGTCCGACCGGAAGCACACGGTCGTGTTCAACCAGCCTTAGATAGAGATCAACAGTGTCTTTCTAGTGGAGTACTATTATGCACCTCAGCAGTTTGTTGCAGAGCTGCTTCATTAAGGAGATGTTAATAAAGCAATAGAGTAGCACTGGAGAAGTGATAGCCATGCTGGGATTACCATATTGAGTGTACCCACATAAATGAAAGCGTGAAATGAAAGTACACTGTGCTCTCTATATGGTTTGCACCAGACCATTTTGACCATTATTTAGTGGCCATTCTTTTTGTGTGGTACACATGAGACCAGAACTCACTAGTGCTATTACTTATTTATGCCACCAGCATTGTTAATGGAGGTGTGTGCTGTGGAATAGGTCTGTTTTAGGTTGGCTTCAGAAAAAAACAAGTAATTTAGCCATCCTGCTGACCACTCAGCCACACTTTCAGTGAACTAACTCTGAGATCAACAGTGCTATTACTTATTTCTGCTACCAGCATTGTTGCGATTGAGGCTGATCCTGGCAGAATTAGCTGTGTCTATAAGCACTACATAATTGCACACTAGCCTTACAGCCGAAGTGTATGTTGGTCGCCACACCATACCCCCTGTGGGGAAGGTAGCTCGGTAACAGCAATGGTGCGGACCCAAACAGTCAGAGACAGGGACACAATGTCTGGTGCAAACAGGTTTATTTGAAAAATAGCTAAATAAATAAACCTTACGTCAGGTACAAAAGGAGCAAAATAAAATAAAGCCTTGACTTCAGGCAAAACAGTAAGAAACCAAATCCTGCTCGTCTGACCGCTAAACTAAAGAGTAAAAAAAACCCCCTAACTATACGTGTGGCTTACTACCAGCCACACGACAAACAGATTAGCACACTTTGATCTCACCAGACTCTAAATGTTTCAGGACAGATCCAGGCGCCTCCTCTCACTCCCAGGATCTGCCCTGAAGTGTAGGCTCTGTATCCTTTTATGGCCCAGTAATGAGGCCACACCTGGGCTGAGGCCTACTCAAGACCCACCCTGGACCAGACATATGTCAAAAACCTGGGGGAGATATACCGTGATACCAGCACTTTTCCTGTCACCTTCTCACACCCCCCATATAGGTATATTTTTTATCACCTAGTGTGATTAGTGTGTGATAAATTTTACATGGACTATTTTAGAGGCATATATTAATAAAAGTTAGTTTTTAGTGTACGACAATTTTCTTTTGATTTGGGAACCCACCTTACCCTGCACAGGTTTAATATAACTAACTAGAAAAATTGCATTTAAATAGGGACTTTAGAGTGTCATACAAAGTGGATTTGTAGGACAATTGGGGCACTTTTGAATTTTGTTGATAAAAAGCTATTGCATCTTCCAATACCACCATATTTGAACAGGCATTGGAAGGCATCTGCTCTGATTTTTTGGCCTATCTTTTAATTTGAAAATGCAGTGTGTTTTTAGACAGACTGTTTGTTACCATCGGCTACCATCTGTTTACCCATAGCCATATAAGTTACTGTCATTTTGATATTAAAGAGGACCTTTCACCACCTTAGCCAACATCAGTTCTTAGCATCTTTAATAGACACTGCTCCACTGATTCCAGTTGGAATTTCTTCTGTAGCTGTCGCCATTCCCAAGAAATCAGTTCACTTAGTTCAGGGCCTCGTTCAGGTATGCAATGTCAGGCAGGAGCAGGAAAGGGGGTATGATTCAGAGTTACAAACAGAGGTGATCCATGTCAGAACTCAAAATTACACCCTTTTCCTGCCTGACAGTACAGAGTCTAAATAGCATACGAGGCAAAAGAGGTAACAGCACTTATTGCTCAGCAATGGTGGGGGCTAGAGAAAAAATCGCAACTGTGCTGGAATCAGTGAAGCGCCAAGAGACAAAGAGCTGGATTTGGCAAAGGTGGTGAAAGGTTCTGTTAAATAAAGCTGTCTTTGTGTTAAAGACCTTAAATGGGGTTGGATACCGTCCTAGTAGACCTTGGAGTGTCATACTCAGTGGCTTTGTAGGACAATTGCGGCACTTTTGAATTTTGTTGACTTCATTGGTTGATTTAACCAAATCTGACTCAAAATGAATTTCAGGACTGTCACTCATCTCTATAATTATAAGACATATTGCAAAAGCACTAGCGTATGGATGTCCTTTATTTTCTTACATTTGGTTCCATAAAACTGTGGGGCGTCCAGTGTTGTGACCATTATATTAATGTTAAAATACATAATATTATGGCTGGAGAAACTGTCTTTAGTCACTGAAAAGGAAGAATGGCATATCACTAAAACTAAATAACTAAAAAAACTAAAAAAAAACAAGCCTAAAAAACAAAATGTAATGGATGGCTGCCAACTGTTAAGATAAAATGTATATTTAGAGATAAATGATGCTGAAAATATTATTTTCAGAATATTCACTAAACTGTATAATTATCTCATTTGTCAGTGTGAAACACATTGTGAGTATCACATCAATAATAGGCAATAAATCCACTTCACACATGCAAATGAATTTACACAGCTTCTCCCACTGACATTATTCATTGGGATTTGGAAGCAGGGGATGCATTTTAAGAGCATGCTTCAGATTAATATTATCTATGATCAAGCAGTCCAATATGCAACGTGAATGAATATTTTCAATGCTATTTCTTTATAGCATTTGTTTTAGAATTTTTTTTAATGAAACAATTCTGCTGTTCTCTACGTGGCTTATCACTAGAAGTCCCAGAAATTTCGAGCTCCCCCTTCAAGTCCTGAAAGAGGGTCAAATGACCCTTAGTCCAAACTGACAACTCTGATGGCTCCAATTAGCATTTCCTTTCATTTGTAAATGTGGCCATTGTCTGAGGAATCTGCAGGGGGGAATTGTGTTGATCCACCTCAGGTCTTGTAAGAGAGTGTAAAGAAAAGAATGTAAGCTGCTCCTGAGTGTCTGCCCACCCCCCAGCTGCATTGTTGTGCTGGGAATATTTGCTAACACCTTAGCAAATTTGCATGCAGCCTTTTGTGCTGTGGGGGATGTGACTGCTTCTCAAAGTAGTCTGCGACTTGAAATCAAAGTACATCTGTAATGTCCTCCCATATCTTGGCAAGGACCCCAGTCGTCCCAGCGGGGAGAGACTGTCTGAAACCGTAGTGATGAGGCTGATGGAATCATTCATGGACAAGGGCAGAACTGTAACCACGAACAATTTCTTTACATCATTGTCACTTGCACAATGACTGCTTAGCCGGAAAACCACTATCCTCGGCACAGTCAACAAGAGTCGCCGGGAAATTCCTCAATCCGCTAGACAGATGGACCGCACTGAATTCACCACTCAGGTGTTTTCAACCACTGATGCCACACTGACAGTGTATGCACCCAAACGAAAGAAGGCCGTCTACATTCTCAGCAGCATGCACAGCGTGGTTGAGACTAAGGATACCAACAAAAGGAAGCCAAACACGGTCACACAATACAACCACACAAAGTGCGGTGTGGATGTAATGGACCAAATGGTGCGGGAGTACAGCGTGCGTGCAGGAACACGGAGATGGCCATTCGCCGTGTTCTACAACATGATTGACATGGCAGCACTGAATGCTCATGTTCTTTATCAGAAATGCACTGGGGTGCAGGAGAGACGGGTGGACTTCCTGGTTGAGCTTGCAAAAGAGTTAGGTGGCTCTCATGTGACTGAAAAGAAGGCACGCAAGGAGAAACTCCTTCGGCAACAACCTTCCACACCCAGCCCTGGCAAAAGGGCGAAGTGTCAGGTCAACCATCGATGCACGAACAATTGTGCAACTGAGAGATGTGTTTACTGCTACAAATACACGTGTGGCAAATGTACCAGGGACATACCCAGGCAGTGCCAGGTATGTTCCGACAGTGCAGACAGACTGCTGAGTGAGTGCTGAAATGCTAGTCACACAAGAAGGACATGCCACTCACACACACACACACACACACGCAGCCCCCCACAGCAGCCTATTGTAAATATGTGTGGAATTGTTTTATTCCTTGTATTTTTTTTATTATTTTCATAACAAAAATAAAAAGCATAGAAACAAATAACAGTTGTTCTTTTGTATATTTACATTTTTGTATATTTAGATTCAAGTCAATGGGTGCAGAAAAAAAAAAAAAAAAAAAAAAAAAAACCCAAAAAAATCACAGCTACTTGCGATATTTTTGTGATCTGTCCCATTGGTCATATAGATCACTCCTCTGGGATTTTTTCGCACGAAAAAAATCGCCACAAAAAAAAAAAAATCGCAGGAAAATCGCACCTATGAAAAAAAATCGCACGAAAAAAAATCGCAGGTGTGCTTGGTGCCATTGAAATACATTGGCAAATCGCAGAAAAAAAATTGCATCGCATTGCGATGCGATTTTCACGCTATTTTTTTTCGCTAGTGTGCTTGAGGCCTTAGACCAGGGGTCGGCAACCTATGGCACGCATGCCACTCTTGGCACGCGAGGCTTATTCCCCTGGCACGGCAGCGGACTCCTCACCCAGCAGTTTCGATCGGACCAAACACGGCCGAAACGAAACTGCTATTATTATACTGTGGGGTCTCTTCAGACCCCCGAGTATAATAAGCGGAGCCCCCGGGGAGATGATCAAACATAAAAAACAATGTACTCACTATTCCACGCTCCGCAGCCGCTCTGTACTCTTCGGGCGCTTCTGCCTGCAGGGGCCACTATAGAGCATAATACCGTGTGCAGGGACCACTATGGGACATATACCGTGTGCAGGGGCCACTATGGGACATATACCGTGTGCAGGGGCCACTATGGGACATATACCGTGTGCAGGGGCCACTATGGGACATATACCGTGTGCAGGGGCCACTATGGGACATATACCATGTGCAGGGGCCACTATGGGACATATACCGTGTGCAGGGGCCACTATGGAGCATAATACCGTGTGCAGGGGCCACTATAGAGCATAATACCGTGTGCAGGGACCACTCTGGGACATATACCGTGTGCAGGGGCCACTATGGAGCATAATACCGTGTGCAGGGGCCACTATGGGACATAATACCGTGTGTAGGGACCGCTATGGGACATATACCGTGTGCAGGGGCCACTATGGGACATATACCGTGTGCAGGGGCCACTATGGGACATATACCGTGTGCAGGGGCCACTATGGGACATAATACCGTGTGCAGGGGCCACTATAGAGCATAATACCGTGTGCAGGGACCACTATGGGACAATACCGTGTGCAGGGGCCACTATGAAGCATAATACTGTGTGCAGGGGCCACTATAGAGCATAATACCGTGTGCAGGGACCACTATGGGACATATACCGTGTGCAGGGGCCACTATGGAGCATAATACCATGTGCAGGGGCCACTATGGAGCATAATACCGTGTGCAGGGGCCACTATGGAGCATAATACCGTGTGCAGGGGCCACTATGGAGCATAATACCGTGTGCAGGGACCGCTATGGGACATATACCGTGTGCAGGGGCCACTATGGAGCATAATACCATGTGCAGGGGCCACTATGGAGCATAATACCATGTGCAGGGGCCGCTATGGGACATATACCGTGTGCAGGGGCCGCTATGGGACAAATACTGTGTGCAGGGGCAGCTATGGGACAAATACCGTGTGTAGGGGCCGCTATGGGACATAATACCGTGTGCAGGGGCCGCTATGGGACAAATACCGTGTGCAGAGGACGCTATGGGACATAATACCGTGTGCAGGGGCCACTATGGAGCATAATACCGTGTGCAGGGGCCGCTATGGGACAAATACTGTGTGCAGGGGCAGCTATGGGACAAATACTGTGGGTAGGGGCCGCTATGGGACATAATACCGTGTGCAGGGGCCGCTATGGGCAAATCCGTGTGCAGGGGCTGCTATGGGACATAATACCGTGTGCAGGGGCCACTATAGAGCATAATACCGTGTGCAGGGGCCGCTATGGGACATATACCGTGTGCAGGGTCTGCTATGGGACATATACGGTGTGTAGGGGCCGTTATGGGACATATTGCTGTGTGCAGGGGCCGCTATGGGACAAATACTGTGTGCAGGGACTGCTATGGGACAAATACTGTGTGCAGAGGCAGCTATGGGACAAATGCCGTGTGCAGAGGCAGCTATGGGACATATACCATGTTGAAGGGGCCGCTATGGGACATAATACCGTGTGCAGGGACCACTATGGGACATTATTCTGTATAACGGTGTGTTTTCTATATTAAGGATGTGTTTTTGCACAGAAAACTCCGGCTTTGTTTTTTTTTTGTGCAAAAATGCACCAGTTTTACATTGAATGAAAAAGTTCCAAATATAGCTGCATCCAGATACATAGTGTGTATTCACCATAAGGATGCCGCCATACGGGGCTCCTGGACACAATAAATTTACCACTAATTGGGGGCTGCACATGGACTTTCATTGCTTCTAATCAGAAAGTACAGGAGTGTCCCAGGAAATAGCAGTAAACGCATGTGTCCTAAAGCATCTGGTGGCAGCACTTCTGTGTTATGGTTTGTGGTATATGACTTTAGTTTAGGGGTCGTCAGACTTACAATTATTGACCGGCACTCCGAGTACCTCATCTTTGATTTTTTTATTAAAATCGGCACGCCGAACAAAAAAGGTTGCCTACCCCTGCCTTAGACAAATGCTTCTGGTCATTACTCACAGCTGTACCTTGCTCTAAAATTTCTAATTCTATTTAAAATATATAAAAAATGATTAATTGTTTCAGTGCTTTTTTGCTCAAATAAAACTAAACTTAATACAATATGTATAGTCTTTATATTATCAAATACAATAAACTGAATAGAACTAACTAGACACTAAATGGCTAAACTCAATGGAAAACAACAACCTCCTGTGGTGTGACAGTAATGGCCTTAATTACAGAACAAAAGACGGTGATTATAGGATGTTAGATAAAATCCTTCAGGTCATTCGACCCGTCTCTGGGTTCCAAAGGTAGAAATGTTAAATGACCCCTCTCTGGGACTTCTAGTGTTATGATAATGTTACTACATACAATATTTTAATATTTAATATACTTTTATATTTTTATTTGTAGCACATAGTGATATTCTTTAAACATTGAGCAGCTACATAGTCATAACCTCCTTGCATTGTCATCATGGATCACAATATCAGAATGTCTCATGCTGTTCACATGGAAAGTTCTTGGCATAGCATTAGGATTAATATCTCAATAACTGAATGTCCCTGTGGCTCATGTAATAAGCATACAAGTAGAGGTTGAAATTTTTATTTACTCAACACTAGAAAATCACTTCTAATAAGAAACCAAAGAGAAAATATATAAGTATACAAGTAATCAGACTTAGACTAAGGCCCATGTTACCAGCCAAAGCAAAAAAGCGCTGTGGGAAAAACCGCCGTAGCAACACATCACGTTTTTCCAACAGCGCTTTTCACAGAAAGTCTTTCTGCTTCAATTATACCTATAGGGAAACCGCCAGCGTTTCCATAGGTATAATTGACATGCTGCGATTTCCAAAACCACAACGGTTTTGGAAATCGCAGTGTGTCAGCTGCGTGTATTTTTCCACAATGTGTGGATGGGATTCACTGGGATCCACTTTGCAGTGACTGTAAAACACTGCGTTCTTTTTTCCATGGGGTCCCGGCCTTCAAGGGGTTTTCCGGGCTAAAATTATTGTAACCCATCCTAGCATATGCAGCTGTAGAATTGACTCTCTCTGCTCCACACCACGTGGTTTCTGACTCTCCATGCTGCTGTGTTTCCTTCTGTCACTGCACCTATGTGCATGCATGGTGCTCAGAGTCATTGTGTATCCTGTTTTATTTTAGTCCTGGTGTGTATATTTATATATTTCTGCTACATGTGGCCATGTCCCTCCTGCTAACTGTTTGTCCTGTCCTGTTCCTTGTCTGATTTTAGCCTGTTCACCTGTCTGTCCTGTTTTTAGTCTCTGTTCACTTTCTGTGGTTCTTTGCATTTTATCCTGTTTCTGACAGTAGGTGGAAGTGCTCGTAGTGTGAAATGGGCCGTCACTGATGAAGTGAACGGTGTGTTTGTTTTTATGCCTGGACTGCCCTAATAAAGATTTGTGGACTCAAGGATAGGCCTTATATGTGATCAGTGAGGTCTGACAGTGGGCTCCCGATGTATCAGCTGCTGATACACTGAGAGTCGAACAGGAAGCAGACAGCTCTGTTCACACTGTGTAGTGGCGAGACCAGGCTATTGTAGCTCAGTTCCCATTCTCTTCAATGATGTTACAGGCAACAGATTGTGGAGCCATTGTGCTACTAAACAGTTTTTTTTTTTTCAGTTGTGCCATTGCACAGAGAACAGAGCTGTTTCCCTCCTTCTCCATTCTCTGTGTATTAGCCAGCTGAGAACAGCTGATCATGGGAGTGCCTAGTGTTAGGCCCCCACCAATCTGATAAGACTTCGTCCAATAGTGTACAGCTGATCGGACTGTGACATTTTTCACCTAGCAATCAGTAGGCTACCAGGACTGCCACTCCGGATCAATACCCAAACTCCCGTATCCACCAGAGACGCTGGGATTTCCAATTTATAATCTGTCTATTGAAATAAACAGAGAAAATAATGCCCTATTTATTGTAACGCTCAAAGAAGATAAATGTTTCAGAATTATTATCCATAGATGAAATAACGCACAAGCACAACAGTGGGCCTAATCTAAGTCTTGTCATTTTGTTCTTAGTGATTGTTGGGGTTTTGCTGTTGGTTTTTGTATGGTCTTTGTATGAGGGCCATTACTGCATTAGTGCGCTGCTGATTAATAAAGAAAGATCCTCTTTACAGCAACTTTTGTCAATTGTCTGTAGCATTTTCAATGAGGATGGTGTTATTGAAGTAAAGTGAGCGGCATAGCTCACAATTATTCACATACACATGACCTAGAATTCATACATTTTCTCTTTTGGGAGGAAAATTGGATTCACCTGTATGTTGGTATGACTGTTCCTTTACTTTAATCACATCTAACAGAACTTAAAGGGAGTGTACATGCAACTGATGAGCAAAAGTTAACATGTGACACGGTGCAATTTCCTGGCACAGATTTAGATTGTTTAAATGGAGTCTGTCAGCAGGAAAATTGGTGTCAAACGAATAACAGTACCTTCTAGAGCTGCTTCTATACTTTCCAAAGATGCTAGATATTGGATAGATATCTTCCTAGGAGCCCTGACAGTGTCATACACTATGTTTTAAGCCAATTCAAGGTGTGGTTCATGCCAAACTGGTTCACTCGATACAAATCTTGAGCCCGAGCTGCCCAAACCTTAAATGAATCCTGAGAGGTTTGCCCATATCTAACCATAACACATATATATTTTTCTGCAGCTTTAGGCTGGGTCCTCATGTCACAGCAGCAGTGTGCCACAAAACCATTGCAGCATAATGGTTTTATCTGTGTCACTTGTACTTGCCTCGAAACCTCAATATTACCTCATGGCCAGAGCATGAGCACCCAGCCTTTCAGGGAAATGAGTTACATCAGATAATCAAACTAATCAAAGGACATCAGGAAGCGGGACCTTTGGAACTGGACCAGCCCAGGATCGGGCGAGAGTTGGTGTCACACTTTAATAGTAGGACCCCCATTCTGAGCAATTTTAAATACATTTTAATCTCCTAGACGGCCCCTTTTAATTATACACTATTGAAACTTTCAGATAACTTTTTAGGATACATGAGGAATAACACTATTTCTGGCCATTGTATGAGTTTTATTCTGCATTTATTAGCTGTTTCCCCTCTACAGGCCCTCTTTCTAATCTTCTAGCATGGTGCCCCACAGTGTTTTACAGTCACTGCAAAGTGGATGGGATTCTAGTGATTTCCAGAACCGTTGCAGTTTTGGAAATTGCAGCATGTCAATTATACCTACAGAAATGCTGGTGTTTTCCCCATACCTATATAGAAACAAAAGTCCGCAGAGGAAACCTCTGTGGGTTTTTTGTGAAAAGCGCTGAGCGAAGAACCATGATGCATTGGCGCCGTGGTTTTTCCCGCAGCGCTTTTTTGCTGCAGCCTGCCACTTGGGGTCTTAGCACAATTGTTCCTGAGCTAGTGTTTGGAGACTATGGGCTATGATATCTGCCAGAGTCAGCACATGGAACGCATTGAGTATTCTCCTGCCTTACCCTTTCTCAAAAGCTAAAGCAACACTATATGGACATGTGTTCTTCCTTACCCCATGCTGAGCTCCAATACTATGCTATACAATGTATGACACCATGATTGCTGTAGTGAAGAGACGACAGTGCTCATCTGAATGCTTAAGATTGTTTCTTCTTTTGCTGTGTTGTTAGATTATTTAGCATTTTGTTTTTTGTGATTTGTACATTTTGTCTAGCTACATAATAGTATAATATATTTGTGGTATATGCTGTAAGAAAAAAAAATTAACATCTACAGGAAAACGATACTGCAATTCTCAAAAGCTTACTTTATTCATTCAGTGCATCCAACTGTTGAGCTATTTCTTCTACCAAGCTGAGAGTTTGGCTATTTTCACTAAAACACCTTCAGGATAATTTCCAGTGCTGAGGAGAAAATCTATTTTGTTACACTACGCTAACTTCAGCTCTAGAAAGTTCACCTGCCTATACAAGTAAGTAAACAGATGTACAGTGGCTTGCAAAAGTACATCTTACAACCACAAACTTAAATATATTTTATTGAGATTTTAAGTGATAGACCAACACAAAATAACAGATAATTGTGAAGTGAAAAGAAAATGATATATGGTTTCCAAAATTTTAATCAAATAAAAATCTGAAAAGTGTGACGTGCAAAAGTATTCAGCCCCCTGTACTCTGATACCCCTAAATAAATTCCAGTGCACACAATTGCCTTCAGAAGTCACTTAATTAGCTAATAGAGTCCAACTGTGTGTAATTTAGTCTCAGTATAAATACACCTGTCCTGTGAAGGCCTCAATGGTTTGTTAGAGAACACTAGTGAACAAACAACATCATGAAGACCAAGGAACTCACCAGACAGGTCAGAGATAAAGTTGTGGAGAAGTTTACAGCAGGGTTAGGTTATAAAAACATATACCAAGGAGCACTGTTCAATCCATCAACCAAAAATGGAAAAAGTATTCTACAACTGCAAACTTGCCAAGACATGACTGGCCATCCACCTAAATGAACAGATCAAGCCTGGAGGAGCTGCAGAAATCCACAGCTCAGGTGGGAGAATCTGTCCACAGGACAACTGTAAGTCGTGCACTCCACAAATCTGGCCTTTATGGAAGAGTGGCAAGAAGAAAACCATTGTTGAAAGAAAGACATAAGAAATGCGGTTTGCAGTTTGCCACAAGCCATATAGGGGACACAGCAAACATGTGGAAGAAGGTGCTCTGGTCAGATGAGAGCAAAGTTGAACTTTTTGGCCTAAATGCAAAGTGCTATGTGTGGCGGAAAAGTAACACTGCTCATCACCCTGAACACACCAGTGATTCATGGTGGTGGCAGCATCATGCTGTGGAGATGATTTTCTTCAGCAGGGACAGGGAAGCTGGTCGGAGTTGATGGGAAGATGGCTGGAGCTAAATACAGGGCAATCCTGGAAGAACACCTGTTGAAGGCTGCAAAAGTCTTGAGACTGGGAAGGAGATTCAGCTTCCAGCAAGACAATGATCCTAAACATACAGCCAGAGCTACAGTGGAATGTTTTAGACCAAAGACCAGACCTAAATCCCATTGAGCATCTGTGGCAAGACATGAAAATTGCTGTTCACAGATGCTCTCCATCCAATTTGGCTAAGCTTGACTTTCTACCTATAGTGAAACCTCCAGCGTGTCCTTAGGTATAATTGACATGCTGCGATTTCCAAAACCACAACGGTTTTGGAAATTGCCGCGTCTTCGCTGCATGTATTTTTCTGCAATGTGTGGATGGGATTCGCTAGAAGGGACTGCCAAACAGCGGTGTTTACGCCCTGTGGGGCCCCGGCCTAAAGGGGTTTTGCAGGAAACATAATTGATGACCTATCCTTAAATTAGGTCATCAATTAAAGATGAGCAGAGGTCCGACACCTGGGACCCTGGTCGATCAGCTGTTGTAGAAGCTGCAGGGTTCAGGTGAGTGCTGCAGCCTCTTCAGTACTTACAAAGCACAGCATTGTACATTTGTACAGCAACTGTGCTTGGTATCACTGGTCAGCCCATTCACTTGAATGGGATTGAATCGAGATAAGGCCATATGATATATATATTTATATATATGTGATCTCATATGGCCTGTTAAACGGAAGCAGCGCTAAAGGAGTGCCACTGCTGATTCAATCAGCTGATTCATGGGGGTCCCGGATGCAAGTCCTCAAGGATCATCAATTTATGACCTATCCTATGTCCCAGAAACTCCTTTAAGCTGGGGCCCCCACGATGGAAATGCCACAGAAAGAAAACAAAGCGTTTTACTGTCACAGCAAACTGGATGGGATTCTAGGGACTCCCATCCCCACTTTGTGGAAAAATACGTGCAGCAGACACGCTGCAATTTCCAAAACCATCGCAGTTTTGAAAATCGCAGCATGTCAATTATACCTACGGAAATGCTGGCGGTTTCCCTATAGGTATAATTGAAGCAGAAAGCACTTTTCTGTGAAAAGTGCCGCTTTTTTTCCACAGTGCTTTTTTTGCTGCGAACCACTACGTGGGGTCATAGTTTTAATGAGGGGTGATGTATAAATATACACGATGCTGCATGGATTTTGGAAATTTCACTCACTTTCCAGTTTTTTTTTTTACGGCTGGTCACTCACAAACATTCAGTAATATGTTCTTCACTTTGAAAAAGAGTATTTCCTTTTAAGACCATATTTGTACCACTGAGGCAATATGAAGCAGGTCTAAATTTCATACTGATAGGGTCATTCCTCAAAGAAATTTCCCTAGTTGTTCACCTGCAGTATTCATATTGTGGGAACGTCTATTGCAGAAAGTGAAAATTTACTGTATGTGGGCATAATGGGTCTCATGTAAACTCTCACCAACAAAAACTGGACACCCATTCATGTTTCGTTCTGAATCTTATAGTCCCATGTACCATATAGTGATTTCAACCGTCTAAACACCAAATGGAACTCACTATGCTCTAATGAAAAACAGGAACAGCTTACCCATTTTGATACGCATTAGACATAATTTAGTTTTTACCATCTCAATTTTTAATGTTACATATACAGGTTGTTTGCTTTGTTTGTGTAATTGTTAAATCCTACACAGACCACTTTGTTTTTATGTACATTCATGCTCTATTTCTTTTCTCTTCTTTCATACTGTGCATAAATTGATCCCTAGTGGGCTGAAGCTACTCTATGTTTTGTTAGTGTTAGCAAGGTATAGTTGCCATAAAGCATCTTTTCTTACGTTACTGGTAAATCACTAAAAATTATGGATTACGAGCAGATGTAAAGTCAGCCCTCAGTTTTTTCGCTTTTCAACTGATCCAGTACATTCCTTCCACAATCTGTTCATTACGGTGCTATTGAGCTCCATTCACATTACATTTGCGCTGTTTAAAAACAAGGAAAAGTAATGTACTGTACTGCAAAAACAAGTGGAAGTATTCATGGATTTATATTAATATATATATTATATTTTTAATTCTTAAGGCAAATATTTTCATAATTATGCTTGAAAGAAGATATGAAGTTATTATGTTTTTCTACATGGATCCAAATAAATAGATCCATGCTATGGATCATTTTATCCATTGACATTTAGGCTGGGTTCAAATAGAAATGTTCAGGCTGGGAAATTGTCGTGATTGCCACGTTTACCTGTCTAACTGCTGACATGCTGAACCTACTGAAGTGTATTAACCATGTATTAACTGTATATAGTGTATTCCGCTGGACTTCTGTATATGTTTCACTTTTATTTCTAGGTTTAGTGGTTATTGGATGGTATTTGAAACTGCAGAATTCATATTTGCAGGCATATATTGTAGACATTTTGCAAAATTCCATATGATTATGATACATTTTTGTTGGTGGAAGTAGTGGATATATTTTTTTTTTTCTCACATACAGGGAACTTCCTCTACAGCAGTGGTTCTCAAACTTTCTGAAAGTGGGACACCTTTTGGGCAACCTATTCATTCAAGACTCCCCACTAACCGTACTTAGTCCCATTCTAGAAATAAAAGTCAGCTATAGTCAGCATCTGTTCTGATTTTCAGCTGTACACTGCCTTTTATTTGCTTCTTCTTCCTTAACATACCTCTGTTACACACACATTTCTGCTACAGACAAGTGCTCCAACAAACACAGCGCTGCTATTTCCACTTTACCTAAAACAGAGCTCTCCTGCCTCCATGCCCTTCACCACACACAGCTCTGCAATCTGTATGTTCCCTCCATGCACTCTGTTCTGCTGCTTTTATGTTCCCCACACAACTCTGCTACCTTCAACCTCCACACTCAGCTATGCTACCTTCAAATTTCCCCTTGCGCTCACCTCTGCTGCATCCAATCTTCCCCCCACACTCGGCTCCACTGCATTCATGATTCCCCCGACACTCAGCTCTGCTACCTCAATACTTTCCCCTACAGGCAACCTGGCACACATCTACCATACTGGACTGGACTCATGACTGTGACATCATTAAAGGACCTTTTTCAGCTTCTGCAAAATACCGGCATTTAGTATTACTGGCAGATTACAGTCCTATAGTACCAGCAAAGACGTGTTATATACTAAAACATAACTTTTAATAAAAATTTATATCACTTCTCAAAAAAATATTCAAAAGTGCCAAGATGAATACCACCAATAACATTACATATAGACCTCTTATTCACCCGATCTTTATGTAAAAAAAAAAATTTATATTTCAATACCATATATCTCATATCTCATACCAAACAATTTAACATTAGCAGAGAATAGTGAATTTTTTAAAAAAACGAATAAATCAGTTTGATCTCACCACTCCGCTGGTTCATGTAGTTCGCCTGTATATCAGGAGATCAGTCAGAATGGGTGCTGAATCCCGTGCATACCCTAACTCACCCTTAATTCTCACCTCTAACCCCCATAACTCCCGCCCTAATAAGGGCAGTACCATGCAACCGTCCCTAAAAAAAATTGTCCCTAAATGTCCCTACGTACGTTTCACGGTGGAGAAACCGTTCATCAGGGGACCTATCTCCTAAGGAACTAGTAGAAAAATCTATATAGGGTAAATCTCAATACTCCAGTAGTGGAGGAAAAACATATATACTGGTCATCATTACATATAGACCACTTCACAGACAAAATACAGCAGCCTCCTGATCAATACAGTGGTAAGGTCAGCAGCTGAGCTACTCTAGTTATAAAAAAACGGTGGTAAAGTTACCTGTCATCTGACATGTTTAAATACACCCCCTTATGAATTAATTACTGTACACCTGCAGGTTCCACAGGTTAAATGGGGAGTGAGTTAGATGCTTATTCCCCCTTTAGAGATGGTGTTTTGACATTAATCACTTTTATTTGAATAACGCATGCGGGGTAGTTTTATTGTGAACGCTGCCTTGAAATGCATCATACGAAGGTTAGTTTGGAGATAGTACTGCACAGATGCAATGACGTCAATCTGGAGGTCATGTAGACATGCGCAGTGTGACAAATAAAGTCTCTATACCTAACTAGACGCTTGAGATACCATGATTAACGATATAACGTCATTACGCATGAACGCATATTTGTAACGTCATCGCTCACTTGCATTAACACATTCAGACATGCACAGTGTGATAGATGAAGTTTTTATACCTAACCAGACACTCAAGACGTTATGATCAATGGGGAACGTCATTACGCATTCACGCATGCAACTGACGTCATCACGCATTCACGCATGCGCTATTGGTAACTATGGACACCAGAATCATATACACATGGGTGGATATTGCCACTCACTCCCCATTTAACCTGTGGAACCTGCAGGTGTACAGTAATTAATTCATAAGGGGGTGTATTTAAACATGTCAGATGACAGGTAACTTTACCACCAACGTTTTTTATAACTAGAGTAGCTCAACTGCTGACCTTACCACTGTATTGATCAGGAGGCTGCTGTTTTTTGTCTGTGAAGTGGTCTATATGTAATGATGACCAGTATATATGTTTTTCCTCCACTATTGGAGTATTGAGATTTACCTTATATAGATTTTTCTACTAGTTCCTTAGGAGATAGGTCCCCTGATGAACGGTTTCTCCACCGTGAAACATACGTAGGGACATTTAGGGACAATTTTTTTAGGGACAGTTGTTAGGGCGGGAGTTATGGGTGTTAGAGGTAAGAATTAAGGGTGAATTAGGGTATGCACGGGACCCAGCACCCATTCTGACTGACCTCCTGATATACAGGTGAACTACATGAACCAGCGGATTGGTGAGATCAAACTGATTTATTCATTTTTTTAAAAACTCACTATTCTCTGCTAATGTTAAATTGTTTGGCATGAGATATGAGATATATGGTGAATTAGAGGTCTATATGTAATGTTATTGGTGGTATTCATCTTGGCACTTTTGAATATTTTTTTGAGAAGTGATATAAATTTTTATTCTCTATTTATTAAAAGTTATGTTTTAGTATATAATACATTTTTGCTGGTACTATATTTCTTCTTGGACGTTTTACGCTGACACAGTATCGTATCAGCTGTTTTGCTTGATTGTCAAATTACAGTCCTGCAGTCTACCCTGCAGAATGGAAAGGAAAATTCTCAGTTTGGCTCATGACCCCCAGGGAGTCGTGCCCCACAATTTAGGAAACAGTATTCTACAGTAAGCATATTAAAAGCAACCAGCATTTCCACAGCCCAAAATGGCTGATAGCAAACACTTTTTTGTATTCCACTGCTTTGAATTAAGAATTAACATTACAAGTTTCCACGTAGTGTCTGACCAACATAAAAATCTTCTGAGGTCATACACTTTTATATAGGCACAGCACTCCTAATTAACTTCTGTCAGTAGAATTTACAGTAGGGGACCCATTATCCTTCCTATAAAAGCTCATGAGCCATGCTTAGAACCATTAATATTTCCACTACTTCCCTAGATGCATGTTTATTATTGCCCATTTTCAACATTCATATCTCCTCATATCAAACGTCTGCTATTAGTCAGTTCTAGCACACACTTATAGTTCCCAAGGTCAGAGGACCCTTGATGTCCATTTGCTGACTCTTTTTAATCTAACAGATGGTGCGATAAATATGCTCATGAACATACTGCATTGTATCTGGTTTCCTTTTGTTACTGTATTAAAAGTTTTGGTCAGTACATAAAAAGTAGTAACTTAAAGGGGTTGTGCCGTTATGGACATTTATCCACAGGACAAGGGATCAGTATCCGATCGCTGTCGGCCCTACTGCTGGGTCCCCCAGTGATCAGGAGGATGGGGGACCAAAGCCTTGTCAATGGAGCACCAATGCACTTGCTTGACCGGTACTTCATTCATTGCTATAGGACTGCTAGTAGTGTAATCTATTGCAGCACTGGTCAAACAAGTGCACTGGTGCTCCATTCACAAGGAGACTTAGGGGAGACCTTCAGTCCCTCGTCCTCCTGATCACTGGCGGACCCGGGTAAGGTCCCCAGAGATTGGACACTTATCTCCTGTCCTCCGCCAACCTCAACTCTTTACATAGTTTAAAAGGTGCCAATCCACTGATTCTGTTGCAGTTGGAAATTTTGTTCTCTAGCCCTGACCATTCCTGAGCAATCAGTCCTGTTATTTTCATCACCCAATATGCTAATTATTTTCTCTACTGTCAGGTGGGCGGTTCTCATCTGGAGTAGACAGACAGGGATGATTCTCATGGCAGTAGAGAGCTTAATTAGCATATTGGGTGCTGAAATTAATAGAAATTATTGCTCAGGAATGGTTAGGACTAAAGAAAGAGAGGTAGTGAAAGGTCCTCTTTAAAGAAGGGCCCCAAAGGTCAAAAACTCTTCTACTAATGTGGAACCACAGATGTTAGTAAACAATATCTAAGACTAAGAAAGTCTGCAGTGCTGTTCATATCCCTGGTTTATTTATACCTGTCAAAATGTTGTATATGGTAGAGGTCCCCAACTACTGGGTCCCGGACCAGTACTGGGCCGTGAATCACCTGGTACTGGGCCACAGGTTCCTTCAGGTGACCCTACCGTGCTCTGAAATGTACAATTATTGAATTTACAGAGTAGTGATGTGGTGAGCAGGACCTCTTTTAATAGAAGATGCGCACAGGCTGTGTGCCAAAAGAGGTTTCCCCCGCTGCATCACTGCTCTGTAAGTATAATATCATTATACAGTATAACAGAGCATTGAATGGTATGTGGGGAGGGGAACTATTACTTGTGTAGGGCACTATTAGGCCACTATTACTGTAATAGTGCCCCCCCCCCCAACGGGTAATAGCAAAAATTATGTGGGGAGGGAACTATTACTTGTGGGGGGTGCTATTAAGGCACTATTATAGAAATAGTGCCCCTCCACAGGTAAGAGCATTACTTATGTGGGGGGGACTATTACCTAGTACATGTCCCAAATAAAGGGGTTGCCCAGCTATTTTTTTTTTTTTCAATTTTATTTAGTAGTGCTGCTGAGGGGCCCATAAATATTAAAAAAATCATCATTCACCTCTCCTTCAGCCTTCACTTCTATCTGTGTCAGCTCCGGTCTTCTGCATACAGGTCCATAGGTTGATGTTGCCAGTGATGTCCTGTTTGTATTAAGGGATTGCTGCAGCCAATCACAGGCCTCAGATGTGACCTCTTCGCAAACAGCATGTGACTGCTGTGACTTGCCATTTGTGAAGAGGTAACCACTGAGGCCTGTGATTGGCTGTAGTGGTCACCTGGCACAAACAGGCAGGGGACCTGTATACTGATGACCAAAGCTGCCAGCGGGATTGAGGGCTGAGGAGAGGAAGTAAAGGTTTTTATCTTTATGGACTCCTCAGTAACCCTATTAAATATTAAGGGCTGATTTTTTTTTCTCCTCTTGACATGATTTTTTGCATTGTGCTCAGGTCCACAGTAAAAATTTCACAATAAGTGCATAGATCATAATTAAAATATCTGGTGCCCTCCTAGCACTCCTATTCTTTCTGATTCAATTCCTTTCATTTTGAGTCCTCTCTTTCATTACTGTACAGTGCCTTGCGAAAGTATTCAGCCCCCTTGAACTTTTCAACCTTTTGCCACATTTCAGGCTTCAAACATAAGGATATAAAATTTAAATTTTTTGGTGAAGAATCAACAACAAGTGGGACACAATCATGAAGTGGAACGAAATTTATTGGATAATTTAAACTTTTGTAAAAAATAAAAAAATGAAAAGTGGGGGCGTGCCAAATTATTCGGCCCCCTTAAGTTAATACTTTTTAGCGCCACCTTATGCTGCGATTACAGCTGCAAGTCGCTTGGGGTATGTCTCTATCAGTTTTGCACATCGAGAGACTGAAATTCTTGCCCATTCTTCCTTGGAAAACAGCTCGAGCTCAGTGAGGTTGGATGGAGAGCGTTTGTGAACAGCAGTTTTCAGCTCTTTCCACAGATTCTCAATTGGATTCAGGTCTGGACTTTGACTTGGCCATTCTAACACCTGGATACGTTTATTTGTGAACCATTCCATTGTAGATTTTGCTTTATGTCTGGGATCATTGTCTTGTTGGAAGATAAATCTCCGTCCCAGTCTCAGGTCTTTTGCAGACTCCAACAGGTTTTTTTTCAGAATGGTCCTGTATTTGGCTCCATCCATCTTCCCATCAATTTTAACCATCTTCCCTGTCTCTGCTGAAGAAAAGCAGGCCCAAACCATGATGCTGCCACCACCATGTTTGACAGTGGGGATGGTGTGTTCAGGGTGATGAGCTGTGTTGCTTTTACGCCAAACATATCGTTTTGCATTGTGGCCAAAAAGTTCGATTTTGGTTTCATCTGACCAGAGCACCTTCTTCCACATGTTTGGTGTGTCTCACAGGTGGCTTGTGGCAAACTTTAAACGAGACTTTTTATGGATATCTTTGAGAAATGGCTTTCTTCTTGCCACTCTTCCATAAAGGCCAGATTTGTGCAGTGTACAACTGATTGTTGTCCTATGGACAGACTCTCCCACCTCAGCTGTAGATCTCTGCAGTTCATCCAGAGTGATCATGGGCCTCTTGGCTGCATCTCTGATCAGTCTTCTCCTTGTTTGAGATGAAAGTTTAGAGGGACGGCCGGGTCTTGGTAGATTTGCAATGGTCTGATACTCCTTCCATTTCAATATGATCGCTTGCACAGTGCTCCTTGGGATGTTTAAAGTTTGGGAAATCTTTTTGTATCCAAATCCGGCTTTAAACTTCTCCACAACAGTATCACGGACCTGCCTGGTGTATTCCTTTGTCTTCATGATGCTCTCTGCGCTTTAAACAGAACCCTGAGACTATCACAGAGCAGGTGCATTTATGCGGAGACTTGATTACACACAGGTGGATTATATTTATCATCATCAGTCATTTAGGACAACATTGGATCATTCAGAGATCCTCACTGAACTTCTGGAGTGAGTTTGCTGCACTGAAAGTAAAGGGGCCGAATAATATTGCACGCCCCACTTTTCAGTTTTTTTATTTTTTACAAAAGTTTAAAATAACCAATAAATTTCGTTCCACTTCACAATTGTGTCCCACTTGTTGTTGATTCTTCTCCAAAAAATTAAAATTTTATATCTTTATGTTTGAAGCCTGAAATGTGGCAAAAGGTTGAAAAGTTCAAGGGGGCCGAATACTTTTGCAAGGCACTGTATCTAAAATGACCACCTGCTTCCCAAGCATGCTGTGTTTTGATAGTCAGCATCCACATTCCCATCTCTTGGATGGACCAACATAGTGCAGAGGGGGGTGTCTCAGACTACCAAGCGCAGTGTACATAGAGTAGTCTAAGAACTAGTGGTCATTGTACAGAAATGAAAAGCAAACTAAGAATTAGAGGAACTGTATTATGCATTTATTGTGACTCTGTAAATCAGAGTGTCGTGTCACTATAAACACTTTTAAGTACTTTCTTAAAGGGATTGTCAAGGATAAAACAATATTTCTGCACTAAGCTAAACATCCTCCCCCCGCCTAACTTCTAAATTACTCACTTTACAAAAAATGTATATTTACCTAGATTGTGACCACCCCAGGCAAATTTTCAGATTTTCTGGTGACGTTCCGTTTCCCTGTTTCTGGAAATGGAACGTCACCAATACTAACCCCCTACCCCATCATACTTACCTGTCTTCCTGTCTGGATCTTCTGGGCACTGGAGATCATTTCCTTCTGGGGGGGCTGGCTCCTCCCCTTCTTCCCATAAGGAAGTGATCTCCCATGCCCAGAAGATCTGGACAGGAAGACAGGTAAGTATGATGAGGTGGTGGGGGATTGAGTTAGTTATTTAGAAAGGGCTAGTAGTGAGATGGCTAGCTAATAAAGCAGGAAGGGGGTTGAGGGAGTGAGAGAGGGAAGGGGTGGGAGTGAGAGGTAGTGTGAGTCAGCTCTGAGTGAAGAGCAATGCAACATGGTAGTTGTAGGATAAAAGAACAGGAAGCTACACCATGTAAACAAATGCAGAGGATGCCAGGAGCTCCCAGAGAAACTCAGAAACCCCTCAAAACACTGCTAAAAGTATTTGGGTGCACTTATTAACCCATTAATAGCACTAGAACTTTTTTTTTAATTTGCCTGAAAAACCCCTTTAAATAATACTTTTAAAGTATTTTAAGCATAAAGCCATCCTGTTAGGACTGTATTTTCTATGATGCCCTGCTATTTGTATCTGTCAATCAAATTACATCACATCACCTCCTGCCTCAGTGACCACAGAACATTATCTCCTAATAAACCTACAGTAAATGTGATGGAGAGAAAGAATACTTTAAACAAGGACCTTGAAGAGAACAGGGCAGGAGGCTTCACCAATGACACCCAAAGTAGTTATGGCTCCCAGTTCTGGGCCATGAGATGAGGGCACATGTTTGAGCTAGGAGATGAATACAGATAAGTAAAGAAAAAGTTGATAATGTCTTCAGAATTAGGAGTTTAGACTGGTTAAAACGGTTGTCCAGGATTAGAAAAACATGGCTTTTCTTTATCAATTCAGCATCACAGCTATAGACATGTTGAACTGAAAAGAGGTGTGATACCACATACACAGGCCCTATTGTGGTTAGAGTTAGACGCAGGCGTAAACATGGTGCATCTAGTTTTGGCTAAAATTTTAAGACTTTCTCGACATGTTGGTGTGGATTTTCAGAAAAAGGAGTGCGGTTTAAATGTGCCATGATCTACTAAAAATGATCCAAAATTGTGCCGTAAAATTCTGGCTCAAAGTAAACCAATTAAAATGTGGTATAAACTTAAACTAGACAGTCTAAAGATATACCAGATGTTCACCACACATCAGCCACTGTTATATATATGGGTCAGAAGGGGTAATGTCTCTCATGGCTTGGCTATTATTCCCAGTTTATATTATTTATATTATTCCCCAAACTGTAAAAGCCCCCCCCCCCCAGCTTGCTGAACAGGACACTGTGAAGTATCACAATATAGACTTTGCCTTTACCATGAGAGATTATTTATTATGATTACTAGAAATCTAATATAAATGCAGATCAAATAATATGCACAGTAAATGTATATTACTTTACACAGGTTTGTATAGAACT
Source organism: Leptodactylus fallax (assembly GCA_947044405.1). Lineage (NCBI taxonomy): Eukaryota > Metazoa > Chordata > Amphibia > Anura > Leptodactylidae > Leptodactylus > Leptodactylus fallax. Next base: position 9,331,388 of record CAMRHE010000016.1, read on the forward strand.
CTTACCTGCTTCTAGAGAACAGACTCAGTGTTCTCTTTGTGTTTACACAGAGAGAACAGACAGGACTCCCGGAGCCTTTATCAGCAAACTGCAATTAGCTGAACTGATTGTCCTGCTGGCTGTAGAAGTTAGATCAACCCCCAAAGAGCAGTGACTGACATCATTTGTCATATTTTATCAGACAGGTCCGGCTCCATGGAATCGATGTGTAAACAATGGGAGTAATAATTTCACATAGCAGGCAAACAAAACAGCATTGCTAAAGCAATGTATTTAGGAAAACTCTTCAATTTACATAACCTAGTAGTATAGATAGGATCCTTGAGATGAGAATACTCCTTTAATCTATAGGGAGCTACCTTCTAATAGGTGGTGCTAGGAGCAAATTCCTCTTTTTCACCAATGAGGTCTTATTTGTATTCCTTACTATGATATATCTGGTGCATTTTCAGATTTCCTGTCTAAGTTTACGCTCTCAAGCTATTAGTAAACCTGGGCCATAGTATGGGAACAGATGTTTCAGGGGCACAAATCAGTCATGTTATGCTAATCCTGTACAACCCCTTTGATTATTATACTCATTAACTTCTAATTCATTCATTTTATTCCAACAATCCAGTATTACTAGTTAGAGAAAAATAGGAGTCAGTAAATTTATATGTGTTACATCCAGTATTAAACATATTAACTGGTCCATAAATCTTCCTGCTAAATGACACAGTTTTCAGTATTGTTCATTTATTATGCAATTTGTAACCCCTTCATTGAGGTGTTATTGATGACTGTGAGAAAAAGTCACTGCTAAAGTCTCATAATTGTTAAATTGTGCTTGAAGCACAAAATCACTTTGAAATGTCACCAAGAAAGAATATAAACTGTTCTTAATTTTTTTTTTTTTAGTTTCTTTTGCTTATTTATGCTCAGCCCACATATCATAATTATTTGGTTTCTGCAAATCCAAAACCTATACCAAAACCTAATACAGGGTATGCTTACACAGAGAATTTTTTTTTGCTTGACGCTTGATTTGTCCCATTGTTAAGCTATATTCACACATCAGTGTATATTGGCCGTGTGACGCCTGTTTTTTTTTTTTTTTTTAACAGACGTCGTAGGGCAGCAATAAATTCAGTACAGGTGAAAGACGGCTATTCACGTGACTTATTTGATAGTTCCTTGACGGTTCATTGTAATGGACCTTCAAAATATAGATCATGTTCTATTTTTATCTGTTTTCATGGATCTCTACATACACTCAAAAGTATGGGGGAATCTCTGAAAATGGGTGCCCCTCGTCCATTTTACACCTCCATCATGTGAATGTGGCCATAAAGGCAGATCTGTTTGCTCATGTGCGCCAGAAACATGAGGTTTAGCTCCAAAATTCTTCCTGTCAACATACCCTTAGCAATATATATATATATATATATATATATATATATATATATATAACAAAATAATTATATTTCCATAGTATAAATTACATTGCAATATAATAAAATGAAAAACGTACTGTAGTATTATCTTGGTTATAATAAAAAATAGCAAATTATAATGTATGCTTTATTGAAAGGAAAGCTACAATTTTTATATCTCCTTGCAAGTGTTGCATTTGAAAAAAATGAAGCAAGGCAGGGTTCACACTACCGTTGAATATCCTTTATGATAGTGTCCGTTAAAAAAAAACCGGACACCTATCATAACAGATATTGATGAACACTAACTGATGTTAATGTGTCGTTTTTTTTAACTGATCCATTTAATGGATCAGTTAAAAAACGGACACATTAGCATCAGTTAGTGTCCGTTAGTGTCCGTTTTTTTTTACTGTCCATTTTTTGCTTTTTTTTTTTTTTTGTTTGTTTCTGCTTTCTGAGCATGTGCAGAAAAAAAAACAGACAGGAATAATGGACAGTATAATGGACACCATTCCGTTACTGTCCGTTACCCATAGACTTTAATGTTAAAAAATAACGGACGCTTGACATCCGTCATGAAAACGTTTTTTTTGACGGACACAAAAGTCCTGTATGTAGGATTTTTTGTCCGCGAAAAAAACGGACATGTGACGTATTGGGTGTATAACGGACACTAACAGACACAAGATAAAATCCCATTGAAAGTAATGGAAATTTTAATAAGTTTCTGACGGTTCAGCTAGTGTCCGTTACTAAAATCTTGTAACGGACAATAGCAAGTTCTGATCACCGCTGTTTAACCACTTAGATGCCACATTCAATTATGATTGTAGCGTTTAAGTTAGATTGCATGGGGCTGCCATCTTTAAACCAATTGGCACTCCTGCAACATCACAATGGGACACTGATCACTTGTCATGACAGCCGGGATAGGCCTACCATTATAGAATCTCTATTACACCCTACCACAAGTATAGAATAATAGAATAATAGAGCACTGGACAATATACAACAATACTTATATATTGTATGAGTGGTCGAAAGAAATAAAAATTCAAATGACCTAACCTTTCCCTATTTTACACAGGCTCCTCTTTCTGCAAAAAATGTAATAAAAAGTGATCAAAAAGTCAATGTACAGGTGCATCTCAATAAATTAGAATATCTTTGAAACATTCATTCATTTCAATTATTCAGTAATTCAATTCATAATCAGCGTCTTCCATGATTGTGTGTCCTACTGAACCAGACTGAGGGACCATTTAAAGGCTTAGGAAACCTTGGCAGGTAACACACTGAATTCTACTGAACTTTTTCACAATATTCTAATTTTCTTAGATTTGGGTTTTCATTACCTGTAATCCATAATCAACATTTACAGAAATAAAACACTTGAAATAGAACACTCTGTGTGTAAAGAATCTAGAAAATATAGGAGGTCACTTTTTTAATTTAATTACTGAAAGAAATAAACGTTTCAAAGATATTCTAATTTATTGAGATGTACCTGTACATCATAATGGTACTAATAAACAGCTTAACCTGCAAAAAAGAGCCCTTACACATCTCTGTAGACAGAAAAATCTAAAAAAAATATATGCATGTCAGTATATGGTCATGTGAAGTGAATTTTTTTTCAGCCTGTCTTTTAGACAAAAAGAAAAAAAAAGTAGTAAAGCATAAAAAAGTAAAATGTAAATTTGGCATTGCCATAATTCTACTGATCTAGAGAACAAAAATAACCTATTATTTTTACCGCACAGTGAATGCTGTAAAACAAAAACAATGGAATTCTGTTTGTCTTCCTATGCCATGTCACAAATATTTTTTTACTGTTTTGCAATACAAACTCCTAAAGGGATTTACTTAATTATAGCAAAAAAAAAAAAAAAAGAGTGCTATAAAATCTCATAATATACCCAAATAAGTAATACTTATCACTTTTCTCCCCCAACCGCTTCTAGCTCTGTGGTCCTGCCCTCCTTGCCATTTTTTTTTTTTTTTTTTTTTACATAGGAGCAGAGTTGGTGTGTCCATACATACTACATCATTTCTGGCCTCAGCAGGCATGTGTTATATACCACTGAGGTCAGTCATGGTAGCCTGGAGACATGGTGTATAAGCACATGTCACAGCTGGAGTTAAGAGAGTGTCATTGTTGCAGAACCTGTTTATAACATTGAAAGCAGCGGGGAAGAAGATTAGTAAACAGTGTTTATTTTGTTACATCAGATTTCCTACCATTAATTTATTTATTCAGTAACTAGGAAAGTCCCATTTACCTGAATAGCAGAAATTACTTTATCGTTTACCCAGCCAAAGTTTTGTATAAAAGCATACAAACTGTGCCCTAGGCTGTATCTCCATGTTGTGAAAAAGCAGCGTTTTACATTACCCGAAAAGTGAATGGGATTCTGACTAATCCCATCCACACATTGCAGAAAAAAATCTGCGGTGGAAAAGCTGAATTTTCAAAAAATGAAAATCACAGCATGTCAATTATACCAGCGGCAAGGCTGGCGTTTTCTGTATAGGTATAAAAAGGGCAGAAAGTCTGCAGAGGAAAACTCTGCAAAAATGCAATGAAAAACCGCAAGGCATTTCCCCCATAGTTTTTTCTGCAGCGTTTTTTTTTGCTGCATTTTGCTATGTGGGGCCTTAGCCCTAGAGTATTTTTATACCTTCAAAATACAATATGCATACAGGACTCAATGCACCTGCTAGTCTGCCTTGCACTTGCATCAGACATTTCCATGAATATATGTATAAAAAGTATTACATCTTTATTAGAAAATTATAAAAAATAAATGCATATCATACAATTGTTAAAGTGCATGAATGCGATATATGGCTTAATTGTGTTCCTAGCTGTCAGAGTATTACATATATTTTTACTGATGTGAGGTATAGTAACATATGACCCATTCAGGTATTTCCCTTCTTTGGATGCTCACGTCTTTTGTTCTATTTAATATATGTACTTTTTTATGATTTACTAATAAAGATGTAATATTTTTTATACATATTTTCCTGGGAGTGTTTAATTTATTGGGATCTGAAAGTTCTATACTCATGGGATTTATTATAGTATGTCATTGGCCCTTTTTCTGGTAAGTTTGTTTCTTCCACTTGCGTCAGTATAATGTGTTCTATCATTCAGTGGCTACAACATCTCCCAAGGGCAGTAAAAAGTTAAAAGTCAGGTATACTTAGTTGAGTACTTGATTTATGGCATGAGTCACACAATGCAGTTTACCTGATTTTGCTACTCTTTGAAGATTGCAGTCATACAGAGAACAAACAAATAGTGCCTGCTTTTAAATAGGTACAGTAAGTAGGCAGAGCTTATTATATCAGTACTTCCTTTATTTTTATAGAACAGAAAGACAACCATTTGACAGAATGACTTATAATAGCACGGAAAGTACAAATCCTGTCATCTCTACTTCACTTGGTCTTTCTTCATGAGAAAATGGATGTTAACAGAAAAGCATATACCAAATGTTTTTCACAATGGATATTGGAATCGATTCCTCTGATTACATCTTATTATGTGAAGTGTAAAATTCTTAGTAATTGTCGTGTTTTATGCATTGCCACACATGCATAGGTTTACTGCATTCTACAAAATATCTTCCAGATTATAATATTGGAAGCAGCTTCTTCAATGTATTGATGCATTTGTTAAGGAAAATACTTGTATGTGATTAGCTACAGATGTAACAAATGAGTTATTCCAACTGGAGAATCTTTACGTCAGGTTCACACTAGCGCTAGGCATTCTGTTCTTCGGGTGTGTTTGGGGACCCAAAGATTGGAGACCTAATCCGCTTAAAACGTAGTTACCCATGGAAACCCGCGGACCCCATAGACTCTAATGCTTGCAGGACTTTTCTCTCTGCATTTTTCAAGCAGAATGGGGGACGGAAACCCCCAATGGAGACGGAACGCAAGTGTGAACCTAGCCTTACCCATAAACCCTAGTAGGGCATGTAAAAACATTACAGGAAGGGTTCACCAACTATACTAGGCTTTGTACAGTTGGCCATATTATGGCTTCATACATGATCCTTGTATTAAGAGCCAAAAATTTGTACCCAGAATCCTAAGAAGATAAAAGCTGTATGTGAAATAAAAATTGAACCCTTTAATTTAACCCCTTTCAGTTTCATATCATATATTTACTGCACAGCTGGAAGGTCTTAGCTCACTGTACTGTACAAGTACTGCAAAGTGATGTCATGGCAGCTGAGGTCATCTTCATACATTTATTAAGAAGGTTGTCAGCATTATTCTGGGACTCATAACACAATGCAATATAATAGTATTACAGTAAATTATATCAACTTTCATAACATATAATGCTTTAGTCGTCTACTGGGACTAAAAAAATAATATATCAACCACAATGTTTAGAAATAGTAAATTAAAGAAAAATCTCCCCCAAACCTACATTATGTAAAAAAACATATTTGATATTACTGTATCCATAATGACCAATACTATAAAACAAGCACATTTATTATCCCGCACAGTGAACAACGTTAAAATAAAGCTGAAAAAAAAAACACAGCAGAAAACAAATAATGTTTTAAAACAATAATGTAGTACCCCAGAATGCCACCAATGAAAAGTATAACTCGGCTGGCAAAAAACAAGTCCCTCAACTCAGTAGATGGTTGTGGCTCTCAGAAGGGGGAAAAGCAAAAACAAGTGATTTTTTTTTTTCCAAAGTGTTTCTATTGTGAAAAATTAGTAAAACTTAAAACTTATATAAATTTGGCATCACTGTAATCGTACTGACCCACAAAATAAAGGTGACATTATACTTTTGTTGTAAGGTAAACCGTTTTAAAATTGGTGTATTATTTTTACCTCCCCAGAAGGAGTTAATAAAATTTAGTTGGTAGTTTATAGGCACCCTAAATGATGCCATTGATGAATACAACTCATCCTGAAAAAAAAACTAGCTCTTAAAGGGAATCTGTCAAATGGAAAATGCTGCCCAATCTGTAGTCAGTGTGTTATAGAGCATCTGACCAGACAGAGGTATAGGCTTGTGGGAAAAGATTCAATATAACTTGAAATTTATTCATTGAAATCTTTGCTATCTATTTTGAGAAGTCAAGGATGAGGTCCTGTCAGACTCCCCTCTATGACTGTGTATATAGAGATAGCTGTCAATCACAGATAGCACCGCCTCCTTGCCCTTTTAGCATTGTAAGAACAGAGATTTCAATATATACATGGCAGATTATACTGAATCTTTTCCCATAAATGTATATATCAATCTGCTCTATAGCATGCTGCCTGCAGATTGAACAGCATTTTACATGCGGCATATTGCCTTACAAGTGACAATGAAAAACAAATAAAAAAGACTTAAGGGGTTAAGTCCATTTTAAAATGTGTTAGTTTGGCCATATCATATGCAGCACTCACATTTGGAACCAGTTCATCATCTCTGCACTCACTGGAATTTTTGGAAAACATATTCCTTGCTAAGCCAACAGTTTCCTTGCGCCTGTACTTTCATAACTTTGTCTGTGAACATTTCTTACCTTGTAGTGAGAATTTGTTGTTATTTCCATTTATCTTTTAATTTAACCATGATAGGCTGATACAATAGTGTATTGAAGATATATGTAACATCTCTGTCTGTTCAGGTCTCTGCGCCACCTTCCGCTCGCACGCTGAGGCGCAGGAGGCATGTCAGTTTTGATTCCTTGCGTAGGGTTCTTTTTGCGCTGTCTGAACACTGCTCTATTACCTCTTCTCTGTAATTGATTTTCTACCACACCCATCACCTACACCTTTGTTTCCCTCCGCTCCTCATATAGTTAATCTTAGCCTTACCTGTGTGATTGACAGCCCGTCTGCCAATGAAGTCTGGGGTGGGTTCTGGACTTCCTATAAACAGGTCATCAGTCCACACAGGTTTGCTGGCTATTGAGACTTTGTCCTTGCTAAGCGCTTTTCTTGATATTATTGTATTACTGACTTCTAACCTTTGGCTTCCCTTATTACTACTCTTTTGGATTTCGATTTGGTACTGTTTGTCCCTCTGGTTTGACCTCGACTTGGTGACTCTGCTTCTGGGTTGTTTTGTCTTGTCCTGTTCTGTGTACACGTATTCAGAGAAGGGATTGTTGTCTCTGTCATTAGGACAGTTGTGGCAATTAGGTAGGGACAGGAGCTGGGTCGAATTTAGGACTCACTGTCTCTGTCTTTCCCTTCTTCCTTGTTTTAGCAGCAGCACTAGGGAATTGCATCATAGCAATTCCCTTACAATATAGTAAATATTCTATATGTGCCTATCATGGAAAACAGTATGGAATTGTTTAATAAATAAACTTCAAAGCCTTTTAAGTTGTAGCAAAATGTATTTGCTAATAAAATATTTACTAGATCAGAAAATGGTCATTTTGTATATACAATGTTAAAGGAATCATATATGAGTAACATTATATAATAGATGTAATTCAGATACTTGAGGCTGTGCTGGTACTTCCAACTGGGAAGTGGGAGAAAGAGTTAGGCTGCCAGACACTTAAAGGGAAGGTGCCAGCAAGGAATGACAACTACTGTTTAAATCACATTTAATTTAAATCATATTTTTAAAGAATTTTTGGTGATGTTCTTTTTAATTTCCCATGTTATTATCTATATTTAAAAAAAAAAAAAAATCATAAGAATCTTGGAATTCCAACTCTTGCCACTAAGCCTGTGACTTCCTGTCTCCTAGAGATGGACTGAAGTAGACCCTACTGACTATGAGAGAGTTTTCTAGGCAGAGGTCATTGCACAGATAGAGGAGTAGATACAGTAAGCTGTGGGTTCAGCTGTCATGACTGGTGGACAGGGTCGGACTGGCCCACCGAGGAACCGGTGAATCCCCCAGTGGGCCCAGACTATTAGTCCACATTTTACCAATGTAAATGCATTGGTCAGGGGCCCGATCTGGATGGCCCCTGACCAATGCAATTACATTGACAAAATGTGGATTAGTAATGGTCAGGGGCCGGACCTTACTACCATAAAGATGGCCGCTGCCGGCGGAGCGCAGCGGCGGGAGACTGTCCCTACCTTGTCATGGGCCCGCTTCCTGAAGCCTGCATCCTGATTGACAGCTGCTGGAGCCAATCAAATTGCAGCGCATTGCTGCACGCACCAATGACGTCATAACGCTGTGCGCGGCGGCGGGATTCAGCAGAGGAGCCCAGAACAACAGTGTGAAGGTAAGTACTAGTTACCACACACACAAAACAACTTTCCCCCCCTATTTTGCCCCCAAATCTTTCAGCTTCACTGACCCCTCTGAGAACTACAACCCCCAGCAGCTCTAGATGCTATGGATCTGTTGAGAGTTGTAGTCCCCCCCCCCAAAAAAAAAACACGAATATCCCACTGTATTGTTATGCTGGTGCCTGCTCTAGGGCTCCAGCATGACAATACCTAAGTTTGCAGAAACCGCTGAGGACTTTTCTGTCCGTCACTTTCAGTTTGAATATGGCGGACACCGGCGACCTCATTATAGTCAATGGGGTCTGCCGGTGTCTGTGTGTAACCGCCATGTTAACAGTCCGCCTCTCAGTCATTCGGGTCCCATGGCGGACCTGTATGACAGAGAGCTTGCTGCAGATGTGAACCTAGCATAAGGCTATGGCTACACTACAACTTCCGTCATGGAACCAAAGATCGCCGTGTAAACCTTGGGACTCTTTCACACGTTAGTGCATGGAGTCGCATTGGGACCCTCAGGTTGCAATGCGACTCCATTCACTAACATGAGTGAAGGGGTTACAAGGCGATACGATGATCCACATGACGGGAGTCACGGCTTATTCATCAAAAACAATGTTTTCCACCTGCCGGAGTTTTGAACCTAATTTATAATGAGGTGCACACATAAATTAGTCGCGTCTTCCGGAGTCCGTGCACCTAAACAGAACTCCACACCAGCTCCTTGCTGATGTAGATCTCTGTAGTAAACAAATGTAGAGTAACTAATCGTGCTCAAATATACTATCAAAGAAAAAAAAACATCCAAATTAGAGCAATTCCTACGTATACGAAGGAATTGATCCTTAGGTATTCCCCGCCTGAGGGGGGCTGGATGGAAACTATCCCATTTTAATAAGTTATTTGTAGCTGTCTCTTTACGGTATAAAGAGGTTTCCAAATCCCCCTGTCCGTTAATAATAATGCGAAGGTCCAAAAATGTAATTGAGTGAGAATCTATTGACGCAGTAAATTTCATATTGATGTCATTTTCATTGAGGGCCTCAACAAAGCCCCAGAACTCTTCTTTGGGGCCTGTCCAAAGGATAAGCACATCATCCATGTACCTTATCCATAGCGAAATCATCCCAGTCCACCTCTCAAAGAGATCCGAAAAAACCAGACGCTCCTCCCACCAGCCCAAAAATAAATTAGCATACATGGGCGCAGCTGAACTGCCCATAGCGGTCCCGCATTGCTGATGGAAGAAGCGCCCGTCAAACAGAAAAAAAATTCCTCTTTAAAACGAAATCAAGGAGCTCTAGGATGAATTCGCCATGGGGGGCCAATTGAACCCTGCTTATCTCTGGGGGAAACGCGTTGAGGATAATTTTATACAAATAGGGGCTCTGTTTACATTGCTAAAGCCTCTTAGAGGATAGCTTTATACAAACAGGGGCTGTGTGGACATTGTTATAAACCTCTTAGAGGATAGCTTTATACAAACAAGGGCTGTGTTTACATTTTGTTAAGCCTCTTAAGATAGATATATTCAAACAGGGGCTCTATTGACCTTGTGATAAAGCCACTTACATGCTGCTGATTATTGAGCACTTAGTTTAGCTGTTTTTCAAACAGAGGCTTTATGGACATTGTGAAAGCTACTTATGTGCTGTTGTCTGCTTAATGTCATATGCAGCAACACTACAGACGTCATTTTCTTTGTAGTGCATTGTACACTTTTTAATCAGATTATTAAAGGTTATATTTTAGGTATTAGTGCTAGTTTGTTGTTTTTTTTTTTCCGATGATGTAGATCTCTGGCATCATTAACACTAGAAAACTGAAGTAAATGATGATAAAATGACAGGGCCAGAAAAGTGGTGAAAAACTCAAAAAGTCTCTTTTTTTTGCAAAAATTTTCACTTGCGCAAAATAATTGTTACTTTTTTAATGGCTTGTACATCACTTTTTTTTAGCACACAAGCTGTGTTAAATCAGCCCCATTTATTTATTTATTATGCTTACTTGTATAGCGCCATCATATTCCGCAGCACTTTACAGACATTGACAGTCATATGTAGATTGTGAGCCCTATATAGGACAGTGACTGTCAATGTCTGTAAAGCGCTGCGGAATATGATGGCGCTATATAAGTAAGAAAAATAAATAAATATCATTTACACTGTACAAATAGGATGCATGATGTTAAAAAAAAAAAATGTCATGCATCCTATTTAATGTCATGCATCCTATTCATACAGTGTATATACTATGGGGCTGATTTAACACGCCTTATTTATTTATATGGCAGATATAACCTTTTTAACCAACCCCCAATACAATATAATTTTGTTAATATGTTGTTTATTTATTTATTTATTTATTTATTTTTGCCAGGGGTGCTGAAAAACAACAAAAAAAAAACCCTACTCACATGTCCCCGATGCTGCAGTGTCCTCCCAGTGCAGTCCGATCCTGCTACTTGGCTGTCTTCTGGCTATGACGTCCCAGCTCCCTTCCGCTGAGGCCGTCATGTTATTACTTAGGTCAATCAGCGGCCTACAGTGGCCTACGTGGCTGCGGATTGGCCTTAGCAGTCATGTGTGGTGGGGACATGCGCCAACAGAGCTGCAGGACTGGGGAACACACGAGCATCGGGGACAGGTGAATGTGTTTTTTTTTTTTTTGTTTTTTTTTTCACCTCTCTCACTCTAATTAAAAAATACATTTTTGCCTGGACAACCCCTTTAAAGGGATTATCCACATTCTAATATTGTTATACCACCTGCAGGGTACCAACACGCAGGACCCCCTGAAGATCAGCTGCATTGGAATAGCATGGCTCTCAGTAATGTTACCATTGTTACCTTTTTAAAGGGGTTATGCCATGAAGAATAGTTATCTGTTATCCATAGGATCGAGCCCTCAGAATCAGGGTGTTTTTCTTCTAACTGAATCCAGGCTGAATGTAGCCGTGCCCAGCTGGACGGGAGGCGACCGTGTACATATTAACTTGAATGGAAGTGCCTGAGATAGTGAAGTACAGGACTTCGGCTATCTCAGTTACTCCCATTAAAGTAAAAGAGGGCATGGATGCTTCCTATCCAGCAGGACACGACTACATTCAACCTGGATTCAGTCAGACTAAATTCACTGTGGTGAGAAAAACAACCCCATTCTCAGGACCGGGAACCGGGATTCATTATCGTCTGTCCTATGGTTAAAGTAGTAGTAGTTAGGTGACTCTGGCCTCTTAATCCTGGAGTATGTAAGGAATTCAGGTGCAGGAAGTGTAGGTCAGTGGGGACTTGTGTCACCACATTTCAAGAGCCATAGTCGGGGCACTTCTCTGTCCTTAAGGCTGGGGCCCCACGTGGTGTAAACACCGCGGTTCACCTGCGGCGTATATGCCGTGGAAAAAAAAGCGGCGTTGTACAGTCACAGCAAAGTGGATGGGATTCTGGTAATTCCTGTCCCCACTTTGCGTTAATATACGTGTTGCAGACATGCGGCAATTTCCAAAACCGTTGTGGTTTTGGAAATCGCTGCATGTTAATTATTCCTACGGAAATACTGGCGGTTTCCCTATAGGTATAATGGAAGCAGAAATTTCACAGAGGAAACCTCTGTGAACTTTCTATCAAAAGCGCTGCAGGAAGAACTGCAATGGTTTTTTTTCCAGCAGAGCTTTTTTGCTGCAGGACGCCATGTGGGGCTTAGCTTAAAGGGGTTTTCCAGGGCTTTCCTTTTTTTTTTTTTAATTGCTGACCTATCCTTAGAAATGTCATCAATTGGAGATCTGTTGGGGGTCTGACACCTTGTCCCCCTGTGGTTCAGCTGGTTAAAGAGGCAGTGGCCCTCTCTGAGTGCTGCTTCTACTTCACAGGACATGTGACATTATGTTCATTGATCACATGGCCTGATCACAGCTCAGTCCCATTCAAGTGAATGGGCTGAGCTGTGATACCAAGCGCAGTCACTATGGAGCTGTGCTTGGTAAGTACTGAAGAGGCTGCAGCACACACATCACGTGAACGGGTGCTGATCCCTTTCCAGTTTTTAATTGATGATTGCATAGGTCATCAATTACTCAACCTTAGAAAACCCCTTTAAAGCCCCAACTAGACTGTCCTACTGATATAAAAAGATAACATAGCACCCAATTCTGTTTCCTCTCTGCAGTGAATGAAATGACATCATTAAGCATTCTTCTATCTACAGTAGGCTTAACGTGAAAACTGTGGAATCCACCAGAGCATATGCCCTTGTGCAGACCTGAGACTACTGCACAGATGGTTGGTCTGGAAGCATAGACAGTGATTCAGGGTAGGTGCTTCACAACATCTACTATTGACAGATAGTCATCTGTTTTTGTTTTTTAAGGGATTGTCCAGGATGTTAATACAATAGATACTGATGATCTATCCACAGGAAAGGCCATCAGCATCTGATCGGTGTGGGGGCTGACTCCCAGATCCTGCACCAATCAATTGATTCAGCTCCCGCCTCTCAACCCTACCACATTGAAGTGTTTAAAATATTGATCCAGTGTTGAGGTGTGTCCAGGGGGCGTAACTACCGGGGTAGCAGTGGTAGCAGCTGCCACAGGGCCCGGGACATTACGGGGCCCCGCGGGCCCCCGATGCGTTTTTTTTTTTTTTTTTTTTTTTTTATAGTCCGTTATCTGCTGGAGTAACCCCAATATACTTACTGTTCCCCGAGGTCCCGCTCACGGCCGCCTGCGCTTCCGATTCTGCGGAGACGGCTGTGAGCAGGAGCGGGGATTGGTATGTGAGGCCACGGGCCGATCACCTGCTATCATTATACTTCGGGGTCTTTTCAGACCCCGGAGTATAATAATCGGAGGCCCAGAGTTGGTGAGGGAACATAAAAAACAATATACACTTACCGCTCCTGCGCCTCGGGCCTGTTTGCTGACGTCCCAGACGTCAGCCGACGTCATTTTGCGTCGCGACGCCGGTCCCGCATCACGTGACGCCGGCCTGGTCCGCACAAGAAGAAGGCCGGAGTAGCGCACGGGCATGCACCGGAGCGAGGAACAGGTAAGCAACGTTGTTTTTTTATGTTTCTATCCTCCCCTAGGTCTCCGATTATTATACTCTGGGGTTTGAAAAGACCCCAGAGTATAATAATTGTTCATGGGTGGTCCACAATGGGACATATAATAGTGTGTGCAGGGGCCACTATGGGGAATACTACTGTGTGCAGGGGCCCCTATGGGACATGATACTGTGTGCAGAGGCCACTATGGGACATGATACTGTGTGCAGGGGCCCCTATGGGACATGATACTGTGTGCAGGGGCCCCTATGGGACATGATACTGTGTGCAGGGGCCACTATGGGACATGATACTGTGTGCAGGGGCCCCTATGGGACATGATACTGTGTGTAGGGGCCACTATGGGACATGATATTGTGTGCAGGGGCCCCTATGGGACATGATACTGTGTGCAGGGGCCCCTATGGGACATGATACTGTGTGCAGGGGCCACTATGGGACATGATACTGTGTGCAGGGGCCACTATGGCACATAATAGTGTGCGCAGGAATGCGTTTTTTTTTTTTTTTTTTTGGGGGGGGGGGGGGGTTGGAGGGGGGCGGTCCGGGGGGAGGGGTTGGGGGCGGCGGTTCGGGGGGGGGCCCCATGTCAAATGTTCTCCTTGGGGCCCAGCCATTCCTAGTTACGCCACTGGGTGTGTCAGTATCTTGGAAAGCTGGGTAGTACCCTTGTACTACCCTGATTTCCAAGGTACTAAGACAGCATTTAGCTTGACATCTGCCGCCACTCTGGATCAATATTATTACACTTCATTGTGATTGGTTTACTCCCAGGCACATTGACAGTATTTCACTTCAATAGCTTACTTTAAATGTGAGCAGGAGTAACTCAGGTCACATAGCTAGTGCAGGGACTCTTATGTAACTTAGGAGTCAGTTCACTAGCTCATTCTGGCACACCTACCTTTATGAGTCAAGATTCTGTCTCAACTACAGGTCCCCTGCACCAGAATAGAAGCCAGTGTTCATTAAATTTACCAAATAAGAAGGAAGACAGCTGAAGGTCACTATAGTTTTTTTTTTAATTTTTCATACTGCTGGGATCTTTTGTGTTTTTTTATCTTTCAGGTTATGATGGATCGCTTGGATTACGTTGGATTCGTTGGACTCCATCGATGATCATCGTTTTTGTTTAATTTTTTAATAAAATGGTCAAAGAGGGTTGTCTGGGGGAGTTTTTATTTAAATAAAAATAATTTCTCTCATGTCTCTTGATTTTTTTAACTACTTTCTTACCCCCTTAGTAATGGCGACTGTCTGTTAGACAGCATCCATTACTAAGGTGTGGCTTAGTGTTAGATGGTGAATATTCTAGCACTAACCCTCCAATTATTACCCCGGTACCCAACAACATCAGGGGTGCCGGGAAGAGCTGGGTATCATCCAATACCCAGCTGTCTAAAGAGACTGCTGGGGATTGGGGCGGTCGCAGTCTGGTATTATTAGGCTGGGAAGACCCAAAAACAGTGGCCCTTCCCACCCTTGTAATGTCAGGCTGCTGCTGCTTGTTATATCTGGTGGTTATGAGAAATTGGGGGGACCCTATGTCGTTTTTTTCCCAATTATAAAGCAGCATAGGGTCCCCCCAATATTTCTGAACCAGACAGATATAACAAGCAGTAGCCTGACATTACAAGGGTGGGAAGGGCCACGGTGTTTGCCCCTTCCCAGCCTAATAATACCAACCTGCGATGGCCCCAATCCCTGGCTGTCTTTTTAGACAGCCGGGTATTGGATGATACTCAACTCTTTTTGGTGTTAGGTACCGGGGTAATAATTGGAGGGTTAGTGCTAGAATATTCACCAGCTGACACAAAGCCACACCTTAGTAATGGATGCAGTCTGTCAGACAGTTGCCATTACTAAGGGGATAAGAAAGTATTTAAAAAAAACTCGAGACATGAGAGAAATTTTTTTTATTGAAATAAAAACTTCCCCAGACAACCCTCTTTGACAATTTTATTAAATAATTAAAAAAAAAACCAAAAATGATGATCATTGATGGAGTCCAACGAATCCGACATAATCCAATGGATCATCGTAACCTGAAAGAGAAAAACACAGCATAAAAAAAAAAAATTATACTCACCTACAGTTGTCTTCTTTCATCTGTCTTCTGTGGTAAAATAGAAACTGGCTTCTATTCTGGCGCAGGGGATCTGGAGATGAGAAAGAATTCTGTCTCATCTCAAAGGTTTGTGACCCAGAATGAGCTAATGAAGGGACTCCTAAGATACAGAAGAGTCCCTGGACTAGCTGTGTGATTGTTGTTACTCCTATCAGTGTGACCAGGAGTAACACAATCACATTGGGGGTCGGGAGAAGCAGGAGCTGACAAGCAATTCATATGAATTGACAGGCGTCTCATGCATTCACAGCAGGCACTGCCCGGTAATTCATTTGCATTTACAAAAAGCTCCTGCAAGGGGGGAGGGGGCAATGCAGGCGCAAAATATCACTCCTGCATCGCTCCACATCTGTAGCAATATAAGTGTGAAAAATGGACAGCACAAGAATGATGTTTTTTTTTTACAGATAGTACATGGACAGAAAAATTGTTAGTGTTAAAGGGGTTGTCCAGAATAACCTGTTTTTGGCAAGGGAGGCTGGGGAAGGTGAAAAAAAAAAAAACCATACTCACCTGTCCCCGGTGCTCCGGTGTCTCCCACCGCAGTCCGGTCCTGCTGCTCCCAGGTGACGTCTCGGTTACTTTACTTAGGCCGCTGATTGGCCTCAGGGGTCACATGAGGCGAGGACTTCCTCCTAAACAAGACCCGGGAGGAGCAGGACCAGACCGTGGTGGGAGACACTGGAGCATTGGGGACAGGTTAGTATGGGTTTTTTTTTCTTCACCTTCCCGGCCTCCTTGCCAAAAATGGCTTCCAAGAGAACTATGCCACTTTGAAAAAAACCATTCCCTTCAGCAATAGATATTATGGAAGCTGATGTTGATAGTGATGGTGAGGATGACATGAATGATGGAAAACATGTAGCTTGTGAAAACTGCCTGACCTGCTGCTATAGACTTTTATATGATCACAACTTGCATTCTGCTGCATATACAAATCTTTTTGTGGCATATAAAGCGCTCCTTACTCTGGCCTGCACTTTTCCTGTCAAAGAATGTTTTAAAAAAAAAAATGTAAAAAATCGGTTGAGGTCATTGATTGGACAAGAACTTTTAGAATCTCTCATTTTAATGAACATTGAGAGGGAGATTTCCAGGTCTTTAGATTATGATGACATTGTTGATCGATTTGCAAACTCATCTTCTGTTCTTCAGAAACTACTGCTGTAACCTGGATGTGTAAAATGTTTTTTTTTGTGTGTGTTACTATATTAATACTGCTCTATTTAAGGTTAGTTATTTGTATTGTGTGTCTGATACATTAAATCTACGTTTATAGAAAAAGAAAATGGAAATCCTGACAGGGACAGGAACCCCTTTGACTGTAATGGGGTCCATCAGTTTTCTACTTTGATGTTTGTCACTTTGCCTGGCAAAACAGGCCGACTATCTGCACTATTGTGTCTGTAATGTTTGTTGAACTCTATCTGTGATGGAGGATAAGTCAAGGTCTGTGATGGAGGATAAGTTAATATTTAATTTTATATTATTTATTTAAATATTATTTATTTGGTTGTGCAATAAAATAATTTTGGTTTGCTTTTCCGTGTATGTGTGTAGAACGTAATATAGTTTGTGTGCTAGGTCTCATGCCTGAATGTATTTAAGATCTGCATCACACAGATCTCAGATATGCACCATGCATACCCATATATAAAATAAAATACATTTTTCTATTCAAAGACAGTAAACTAAGGCTCGGCTAAAAGTGATATTTGCATTGATTAAGAGAAAACTCACTTTGATGTAGTACAAAGGACAATACAGTTCTGTTTTGCACACTGTATTGTGCGCGAAAATGCATGTTAAATGTGCATGATGCCAAAAACTGGATGGGCGATATTTCATATGGCAGCAGGGTGGGCCCCTAGAATCAATCCCACTGGTGGGCCCTAGGCACCCCAGTCCGACCCTGCTGGTGGATTCTGTCTTATTTACATATATATCATAGCTGTGATCATCTGTGATCATAAATGAGGTGGCTGCTGCAAAGAAATCTCCTACACAAAACAGGAAGTCTCAGTTTAGTAGTTTGCTTAATGGTCAGAGTCAGAACTGCAGGATTTTTAGGAATTTTTTAAAATCTAAATAATAACATTGAAATTTACAAAACTCACCAAAACTTCTTTAAAAATAAGTTTAACAAAGAAAACTTGATTAAAAAAAATTAGGTTATTTTCTGGCAACACATTTCCCTATGAAATACTTGAATATTTAAAAATGTCAATATACATTGGGATGAAAGTAGGTTTAATTCATATAACATGCATTAGTATAGCCTTTATGATAAATTTCTTAACTGAGGTTATTTTTACCTTATTTGAACCTAGACAGAAGAATGTCTAATTAAAATAAAGCATTAATGCATTTATTCTACTAGAAAATGAGAAAAAATTAATTTAGCAAGCAAATGCATGTGGTCTAAATGTATTAAGATAATTTAATAAATTATGTGCATTATTAACATATTATAAATCTGTGAAGAGCAGCAGGCCATTAGGAGTAACAATGCTCCAGTGATTAGGCTAATGCAATCTAATCTGTGTTAATACCTGTACAAAATCTATGAATATGTATTACTTGTTTCTGCTTGAGGATACTGTACAGTAAGTTACTGTATGTCACTTTGCAGAATGTCATTTATTGATGATATCTGCAGAGTCTTTAAAGGAAATCTGTCAACAGGAATTTGTTATCAAACTAGTCATAGTGCATTGTATGGGACATTATGCTGAACATGAGCATTTCTTTAGAGAGATGCACCATTTCCTTGAAAAAGCAACTTTTTGAAATATGCAAATATGACTGAAATGCAATTGAGTCTTCTCAGACCCTTCAAGGGCTCTGTATTCAGGTTTAAAATACAGAAGCTCTGACATGGCCCAGTGCACTTAAACCTAATTTGCATATTAAAC
The DNA here is from genome assembly GCA_947044405.1 of Leptodactylus fallax. Taxonomy (NCBI): domain Eukaryota; kingdom Metazoa; phylum Chordata; class Amphibia; order Anura; family Leptodactylidae; genus Leptodactylus; species Leptodactylus fallax. The sequence goes on from CAMRHE010000016.1 coordinate 9,350,155, forward strand.
CTTCCCACCGCAGCCAGTTTTTGATTTTCAATTTTTACTCTCTACCTTCCAAAAGCCATAACTTTTTTTTATTTTCCCCTTCACATGTTATGAGGATTTAATTTTTGCAGGACAAATTGTATTTTGTAATGATACCATTTAATATTTAATACGATGTACTGGGAAGTTGAAAAAAAAAATTCAGATTAGGGTGAAATTAGAGGAAAACTATGTTTGTGCATATTTCGTTTTTATGTCACTGAATTGCCAGTATGCGGGTCGGTATGATTATGGTGATACCAAAATTATATAGTTTTTTTAATGTTTTAAACTCTTAAAAAAAAATCCAAAAGTGTGCAAAAATTTTTTTAATATTCTTGGCCATATTTTTGGCCATTCTCAGTCATTTTTGATTAAGGAGTCAGGGGGGTTAATGCACTTGATCAGTGTAAGTGTCAGGTCTGTATAATACAGTGGTTACCCGGTGGCTATTGCTGCCAACTCCTGAGCTTAAATACCTGACATCCGCCGTAATAGTACGTTGGTTGTCAGAAAGGTTTAAAAACTGCTTCTTCAAGAATATGGTACATCTATCTGACTATCTTATGGTATGATGGTGTTCAGTATAATGTCCCCTTTAATACATTGTAGCTGGTATGATATGGAGTTTCCTGCTGTATAGTAAATGAATTGCCATTGGTGAAATGAACTATATTGGCATGTGTACTGTAGGTTCATGTTACAAATGGCTTTTAATGAATGAGTTGTTATATGCAGAGCTATAGTATGACATTACTGGCAACAACAAAAGCTGACTGTATATGTAAACATGTAAAACATTCTTATTGTTTTAAGATTGGATCAATCATATAGATGGAAATATTGGAAAAGAGATTTCCTATTAACAATTTTACCGATGAAATGAAATAGCATGTATTTGCATTAATCTACATGTATTTTCCTGAGAAAGAAAGAAACGGAATGCTACAATTTAATATTAACGATCTAGTAACATTTTAAAGCATGGACAATTTTATGACCAGTGTAGAAGGTTTCCATCTGTTGAAAAATAACCTTTTAATACCACATGGGACATGGAAAGTTTATCATTACCAATCTTTCAGATTGTTAATAATAAGGCAAGGGCTACACAGAAATATTTTGTCACCTTCAATTTACAGTAAAATAGTGCCATGCTCACAACTGACCTTAATGTTTCCTTATGGGAAATAAGATCATAGGTGATCACAAAAAAATCTAGGTTGGTGAATATTGCTGCTGGGCTGGCCTATCTAGGTTTATCCACATAGTACAGACTAGTATGAAATGGGGAGGGAAGACCTATCTCTGTGTATTCAATCATGAGAAAAATATATCTGTCCCTGACTGCAAGACCATGGTGAGTCTACGCTTGTCCCCCAAGGGTGTTCTTTTGTTCAACCTTACAAAAAGACCTTTCATCACCTCCATCAACTCCAACTCATTGTACTGTGCAATAGGTCCCGCTCCTCTGATACCAGCAAAGTTGGATTTTTTTTCTCTAACCCCGACTAATCCAGAGCAATGATTTCTGTTAGTTTCAGCATAATAATGTTTGCTACTGTCAGGTGGGCGGTCCTAGACAGGGGCAGAAAGACAGGGACCACCTACCTGACAGTTGAGAGCATAATTGTAATGAAACTAACAGCAATGATTGCTCAGGAATAGTGGGGCTAGAGAAAAAATTCCAACTGCGTCAGAATTGGCGGAGCAACACCTATTGAAAGATGCAAAGAGTTGGAGTTGGCGGGGTGAAAAATCTTCTTTTAGTTTTGTATTGAATATTTATTAAGGTGATGACCAAAGATAGAAAACTTTACTGCAATGCTCATAGTATTTCACCCCACCAGAATTCAGTCCTGGACTCACCCTGGACATTCAGTCTGTTGTCCAACTACAGAATATATATTGTATTATAATATAATTATGAGATGAGCCAAAGGAGGGCTCAGCTCTACTATATCTGTATAACAGAGAAAGAGGGCAATATTCTTCAAGGGTTTGCACAAATACAAAAGATTTTCAATATACTTCACACAAGCATGTAATCATGAATGTAATTATTTGTTTTCACACATGATTATACATAATGATTTGAACCACTGACCATGTTATTCTATTAAAATGAAACATTTTGTATTGACAGGTTAATTTTATGTTTGTATGAAAGTTGAGGGCTGAAGTTTATGATGCATAAATCAGATTACCGGTAGCAATGCAAAGCACAGCATCATATGTACTAAACATCGGCATAGTAATGAGTCTGGCCTACAGTAATTCCGGTGGTCCAAGACTACTGCCCTCCTGCTCTTTCCAGCAGTCATAGCTGCAGAATTACCATGCTCCACCCACTAATCTACTGTGGCAGCCTATAGGGCACACATGATTCATTGCTGACTTTTAAAGGCCAGTATGTCTTACCTTAAAGAGGTCGTCCAGGATAATTTTTTTTTAATTAGGACATGGGAGGTGAAAAAAAACAAAACAAAACAAAACAAAACAAAACATACTCGCCTGTCCATGGTGCTCCAGTGTCTCCCAGTGCAATCCGGTCCTGCAGCTCCATTGTTTTCTTTTGGTAGAAGTCCCCATCGCACGTGACAACTGAGGCCAATCAGTGGCTTCAGTGAAGGGCCCGGGATATCACTACCTGTAACGTCCCCTGGTCCTTTTGTGAGGCCGCTCAGGCTGTAGATTGGCCTCAGCAGTCATGTGACCACTGAGGCCAATAAGCGGCCTCAGCGGAAGGGACACAGGATGACACAGTCGGTGAGCACTTCTGGCAAAAAAAAAAGTCAGCTGAAGAACCAGACCACGCTAGGAGGACATCAGAGCACCGGGGACAGGTGAGAATATTTTAGTTTTTTTTTTAATTGTTTTCACCTCCACCGTCCTAAAAAAAAAAAAAAAAAGTTGGACAACCACTTTAATCCTATTGAGATGGTGAGGCATGACTTGAAGAGGCATGTGCATTCCTGGTATCCCAGTAATATTAATGAACTAACACATATAACATTTGCAGGAAAAAAATATCCAAAATTCTTCCTCAACATTGTGCAAATATTATTTGCAGTTACAAGGAAATGTTTGGTGAAAGCTGTCAGTAAAGATTGCTGCTAAAGGTAATAACTTGCTTGTTGTTAGGTTATTACATTCAGCATTTCATTTACTTTTTCTCTCTCTGTACTATATTGCTCTACAAAAGACATACAGCTGCTTGTGTGCTATTAGTTTAGTTAGATTGTGTTTGTCTATAATGATGACTTAGATACAATCAGACCACATTTTATAAGTAATCAATGCAAAAATCTAGGTAATTCCAATGGGTTCACTTACTTTTCATGCAACAGTATGTGCCTTAAAACATATTCCGTTCTCTGATATCCTGATACCGTACAATGCACAGGTTAAATTATGTAGCTATTTTGAATTTTTTAAATAGTTTTTTAAATTTGACAATAACTCTTAGACCAGGGGCCCCACATGGTATAAACGCCGTGGTTTGGCCATGGCGGAAACACCTTAGTTTTACAGTCCCTGCAAATTCGATGGGATGGCAGCATGTCAATTATACCTACGGAAATGCCGGCGGTTTACCTATAGGTATAATTGAGGCAGAAAGTCCACAGAGGAAAACTCTGTGGACTTTCTGAAAAAACCTGCAGGGAAAACCGTAATGCTTTTCCGCCGCAGTTTTTCCCGCAGCGCTTTTTTGCTGCTGCCCACTACGTGGGGCCTTTGCCTTAGTGCTAACTCAGGATTGGTTAATATGGTCAACTAAATTTGATACAACATTGAAATGTAAGAGTGAAATTCAGATTCTGTGGTGAAAAAAAAGATGCTAAAATGCACCAATTAGGCTGCCTTTATCCTCGGGACAGCTAGAAAGATTGTGTAGGGCCTTTCAAATACAATTCTAGATGAATAATATCCCTTTATATAGATTTGTTGTAAAGCTATCTGTACTCTATACTGTGTAAGCTCATGCCTGTGGTGCAATCAGGAGAATAACACTATGACTTCTCTTCTGGTCTGATAACATAAAGCAGTGCAATGTGCAGTAAAGTACAAGGATATGAAATCTGTAATCCTGCAGAGCACAAGACACATAAATGTCGTTGGAACTCAATGCTCAATACCTCAGTGCAATGTTTCCAAAGAAATAAATACACCTGTGTGAATACAGCAAAGTAATAAGTAGATGGGAGGAATTGGCCTTTCAGGTAAGACAATGAAATCCCCATTTCCTTACTGTGTAGTGAAAGAGACAGGTGGAGGCAAGACAGAGAGATGCCCTGGACCAGCTCATACTGGAGGGGCCACATGGAGAGAGCATTAGCTAGGAAGGCCAGGCAAATTGGGAGAGCTGTGTAGTCTACTATCAACGAGAGTTACCCACACAGAGATATTAGTCGGTTCCCTAAACGGCAACCTTTCTAGAGAAACTGGTGAGCAGAAACCTGGGCACAGCGGTGGCAGGCAGTGGATGCCTCCATGAGTTGGTGCTTATCACTGCTTTGTGAGTTACCCTGAAACCACACCACATCTGCTGTGCTCTACCATCTTTACTAAAGAGGGATTCATATTGTGACCCAGTGTCCAGTTTATTTGTTCATTCTTTGCCAGTAAAGCTCCAGGTAACCAGCAGGTCTTGAAGTGTCTGAGTGGCAGCATCATGGGGAACAGATAAGGAGTGATTTGTCGGCCACAATTGTTCCAGAGGAGCAGTAACAGCCAAGTAAGCACCCTATTGGCACCCTGCATGTGTATTTGACCTTACAGTCCTCTCTGCCACCTGCTCTGACAACCACCTGACTTCACTTTCTGTCTGTCACCCTGCTACAGTTATCAGTTGTTGTTAACAAAGAGGTAGAGGTGGGCAAACCTCTGAAGATTCGTTTTGGGTGGTTTGGTGCAAAGATTTGTTTTGGATCGAATACGTTTGGTACGAACCAGAGCTTAAATTGGCTTAAAACATAATGTAAGACACTGTCAGGGCTCCTAGGAACCTATCTAGACAATTTCTAGATCTCTAAGTCAAACAACTGAAGTTATGTCAAAGTGAATGTGACATGTATGTCTATGGAAAAACGATTGCTAAGCATTGGATACAAACTCAGAGTTTAACCATACACTGCACTGACACTCGCTTTTACACATTTTAAAACCCTCCAAAAATTACCTTGGGTGCTTGCCCTTGGTTTTGTATACACGGGGTGGTTATATTGCAAAAAGAAATGGTTTTATATAAAAATCAGCCTGTTTTGATGACTTGTAAATGCTACAGGCTTGTTATTTTGATGTAACTATATGTTTATTGGAAAATTAATAAAAAACAAAAGCATCAGTTTAAAGTGAAGTTAAACATGAATGAATCATACAGATGTAATAGAGAAAGTAGCACTGTCCATGAGAACCTCGAGGTCGAGACTCAAAGCGGACAGGCCAATGAGTGAACAGAAAATGTAACCAAAAACCAACATTTAAAACTGTCAATGAATAATTAGAACAACACACAGGTAGACACAAGGGAGGGGGGGCAGTAGTTCAAGGGGGACCAATACATAGGGTGAGACGGTGGTCCATGACCGTCACATGGCCAGGAGCTCTCAGGACAATGCAGATTACCAATAAGTATCCCTCCCAAGGATCCCAAATCAGTTGAAACTTCTCCAAAGAGTCATTGAGAGAGAGGCAGTGATATGTTCCATAGCTAGTACATTTCTCAATCTAACTAGTTAAAAGATCATCAAAAGAAAGGGGGGATGATTGTTTCCATCAGCTATTGATCAAGGTCTTAGCCAAAAGTAAGACTGTGTTGGAACAGCTTGGCTGCCCACTTACCCATAGTTGTAGGAGGTATGTTTAGTAGATTCTGGAGAGGGTCCAATTGGACATTGTACTGTAGGATAAAAGATCATTTGTCTCCCTTTTACCTGAGGCTTGTTATTTTGGAGAAATGTTTGTGGCTGTGTGCCTGAGTGAAAAGTGATGAAGTGGCTTTCCAAAACACAAAGCCATCAAAAGTTATCCCTTCATGGGAGCAGATATGAAATCAAAATGGCGTTGGCATTGAAATATGCAATGGCATCTACCTTTTTTCATCTAACATTTGTTTTTTTTTTATGCCAACACTGTGGCACCAGCAATGTGGTATAGTAGAATGTGATGGACCAGGCCGTAGGACATGTCTGGCTGAGTGGTGTTTTGGGGTCCTTGATGTGTCTCCTTGTCTCAAGCTGATCAGACCTAAGAGCAATGAGCCACCAATCATCTCCAGCAAGCTGCCCAAGCTCCACATCCTCCTTCTTTACCCAGCACAGGAATGAACCTTTACTTATGGTTACCTGGGCAACTCCTGGCATCCTGCCCCGCGAGAGATCAGCATACCGCTTCTCCTGAGTGCAATTGTTATGGAAACTTGATTTTGCTGTGCAATCCAGGTTCTAGAAACTTGCCAAACCAATGACCAGTTATGTTCACACTGAGTTTTCATACAGAAATGGGCCACACTACTATTCCCAGAGGAGTCTAAATTTTAATGCTTGGTGCCAAAGATCTAGTGTTCCATATCTGACATCCTAATGACCAAGGATATGACACTACCACAATATTACCAATGGGAACACTGTGTGATGGTATATTACTGCTTTTTTTTTCCCATATTGGCCGCTACATGTTTATCAACAACAAAATAGGAAAATCAGATATATTCTGGATGAGACTATCCTACAGTACCTTATATTTAATGTACAGTAAACTAATTGGTCAAGTACATTATCATATGAAGCATGTGTCTTTGCTAAAACCCCTGAGAACAATTAGATTTATTGCCTACTAATATTTATTTTACTAATGATTAATTCATTAAAATAATTGTGGAAATAAACAATCCCAGGATGGAGCAATTAATAAAATTCCCACCAGGACTGCTTGTAAAATATGTATAACCTTCCTCTCTTCATATAGGTTCCCTACTGTGCTCCAAAACACACTGGTTGGTTTATTAGCTTCCCATGAAATTGCTGTTATGAGTCTATTTGCTTGAAGTAGAGAAATATTATAAGCTTCACAGACAGTGCTGTAAACTGATACAGCCATAGATAAAAAAAAGTTAATTGTAATAAAATTAAAATGAAAGAGGGCCAAGCTAACCCAGCTATCTGCGGGCTGTTTGATATGCTGGGTCCTGGTGACAGACTCCCTTTGAAACATGCGGTTATTTCAAGTGGTACCTTTTATGTAAGTATATTAGGAAATTTATATATGAAATTCTGTAATAGTCTGTAAAAGAAGGAGAATAGCCCTAGATGTACTGCTAAGTAGAGACTATTAAAATGAAAGAGAGTCAAGCTAACCCATCTATCTGTGGGGCTGGGTTGATATGCTGGGTCCTTGTGACAGACTCCCTTTGAAACATGCGGTTATTTCAAATGGTACCTTTTATGTAAGTATATTAGGAAATTGATATATGTATATCTGTAATAGTCTTTAAAAGAAGGAGCATAACCATAGATATACTGCTGACACTATGTTCACACCTGCGTTGGGGTTTCCGTTCTTTGATTCTGCTTAAAAAGTGGTTACCTGTGGAAACCTGTGTACCCTATAGACTATAATGGGTTTCCGCCCAAAAGCAGAATGGGGGACGGAATCTCCGAATGGTGACCCAATGCAGGTGTGATTGTAGCCTTTGTAGAGACTTTTGCTGTCACTAGTTTTCCCATCACTGAGACTCGCAATGATCTCTACAAAAAAGTGGCAATGGCAACTACAGAGGTGGTCTCTGCCTATTGGACATTGGTGGTATAGCCTAACAATATGAGATAACCCCTTTAGGGTCTGCTGGGTGAAGGTCTAATACCTTCAACTACATACAGCCCTGAATATTATTATTGAGCCTAAAGTTGTAAAGCAATGTAATTATATGAAAGAAAGCAATTTAATGGTATATTTTTGTAAAGGGGTCTGAAGGTTGAGTTTTATTCTATGAAACATGAGAGGTACTACATAGAGATCCATAATGAACAATACATATTTAATGAGCTATTATCATTCCTAACAGCAGTACAGTAATACATAAATGAGAAAATGGTTTGATCCAACTACTCTATATGATCTAGAACTGATCAATTAAATTCACTAGAAATGTCTTTGTTTTGCCATTGGCAGGATACCAGGGCACCCTTTGAAAAACCATTTACATGTGCAGTGCATTAGTAGCTCACAAGATTGTATTCATCTCTGCCTTCTCCATGTCTGGCTTATTTAGAAGTGAGACCAGAAAAGCTTTCAGTGCTCAGCTTGTTGCATGCTCCGAGCTGTGTCTGCTGAATTGTCATTCCTGCCACTGGCTGAACTATAACATCACTGGAGCTGTTTGAACCTAGAAGAAGACAGATTTTACTGTGGTACAGATGGGACAAGATGGGGTTTGTTTCATCCTGATGGAAAAACACTACATGGAAATCTACTACCTCCAAGACTGCTGACCTACTGGAGTACTGTGTATATTGACATCCCTATCTACAATGAAGCTCAAGTTGAGTATCTTGTCTGTTTTTGTTGCCTTTGTGGGTATTTTGAGCTTTATATTTTTGGTGGTTGCTATTGGAACAGATTTTTGGTATATTATTGATGCTTCCAAATTGGAAATAAAGAACAACTTTTCAGAGACCATGAGCTCACATTCAGGACTATGGCGAATGTGTAAATGTAAGTACCATCAGTATTGTGTGCATGTCTATTTTACCAGATATCTATCACTCACTTCTATTGTTATCTGTTCTGCCTTCCTTCTCTTCTAGTTAAGGACAAATGTTCCCCCTTGATAAATCCATTCTGGCATGGTAACTTAAACTTTACAGATCCACAAAAACAACTTTTAAGTGAGTTGATGTTTAAATTTTTATATTTTATTATTTTATATATTTGCAGAGAAAAACATTGTGTTTTTTTTTTATTATAACTGTAGAGGAAAGTGCACATTACCGCCTCAAATGGAATTGTAATAGCCAGTTTCCGCAGGAGTTCTATGCTATAATCATTTCCAATAATTAACATGTAATAGCTGTGCTGAGTGTATACGATGTGCAAGATTAAGCTCAATTTAAATTCAATGTCTCTTATTTACATAGAAACCATGAATACTTAACTAAGGTATATATTTTATTACTAGGAAATTTTATTTTTATTACTTTGAATGTTTTGGATTTATAAAGAAAATATGATTGTAATTATATAATGCATCTTTTAATAGAATTCCAGTTTCCTAAACATTATTTTAAATGTTTTTTAATACAATATACTTTATCCTGGTTAGCTATATAGCTTTTTATATCCATTTTAGTAGGGCAAAATAGTGTTCTGATGTATATAGGGAAGGTGTTGATTTCATTTTATTTTAACTAGTGTTGCATCGCCACCTGCAGGCACCTGGTAGTGCTGCAAAGAAATGCCATAATTTACGTTATTTCAGCAAATGTATTTAGATTTTTTTCCGACCACATTTCTTAATTTATTTAAGAAATAATTTAACTTACAAATATTACTAGAAGCAATTATAAGATAAAATATAAAATACTCCTAAAATAGTAATAAAATAAATATAGAAATGTTTACTTTATATAAGGTAATTTACATTTATTGTTTGTGTATTTATATAATACAATATCATCTAAAAATGATGACATACATTGTATGCAACATAAACTATGATGTTTTACAATTATTATCATTATATATAAAATGGAGGACTATTGTGTAATGCAGAACTACTGCTCTTTACTAATAAAACACACTTCAGTCATTACCAGAATATCCACTTTGGATTTAGGTGTCATATAAGTAAACAAATACGAAGCAAATAAAAACCACCAATCTGTGTGTTGCAGCATATTATGGTATAAATACCATAGCATCTGGATGCTTTGGTTATTGGTAAGTCAATTTCCTGGTGAAAACAACCCTGTGATAACAAGTTAACACTGCAAACTACTTTGTGGCTAGAATACTGAGAAAGTGAGAAGCAATAGGGCAAGGTTACAGAAAAAAAAAAAAGAATGCTCATCACTTTAGAAAATAGAAATAGGAAAAAATGGCAAAGCTGCAACTATACCAAAACCATGTGTCTAAACCATCTATATTATATAGCAAGTAGCAGTGGTGAACCTAGCCTCTTTGCTGCCTGAGGCGGACTATAGAAAGACGCCCCCCCCCCAAAAAAAAAAAAAACTGAGTTTCCATGCTGCTAGTTTAACACACTGTTATGGTCGCACAATAAACACAATACACAAAGTTATAAAACAGTTTTTAAGAATTCTTCTTCCTGTATTACTTCAGTATCAGATCAACAACACGGCATTAACAATGAAAGTAACTTCACATATGTTCTGCTTGGTGGATGGACGAGCCCACGTGGCCCCCATTCTCTATAATAGGAGCCCCGCAGATAGCTGAGTACTGGACTTCGGCTATCTTTGGCACTCCCATTGAAGTGAATGACAGCCATGCGGGTTCGTCCATCCACCAAGTGACACACCTATATATATGACTGTGGTCAGGCTGGATTCCCACCTAGTGGGGGGAAAAAACCCAATTCTCAGGCTCAGTGGGGGTCTCAGCAGACAGACCCCCATCACTCAGGTATTTATCCTCTATCATTTAGGTGAATACAGTGCAGTAACATTCTGTGACTTACAGGTGACATCTCTGACTAATCCTTCACATTTCCCTTCTCTTCCCTTTGGACCGCCATGACCACTTCTTCCAGCTGTGACTTGTCTCTGTAAAATTTGCAACACAGACATCTTTGGCTCCTCACTTTTCCAGGCATCCGACCCACATTGTCCTCACCTACACAAAGCCCCCATCCTGCTGCTACCCCAATTATAAAATATATAATATAACCACCCATAATGAATAATACTCCCAAGTGCATCTTTATATTAATAATGTCCGTGTGTACCCTGTATAAATAGTGCCCCTTATTAATAATACCCCAGGTGTTAACTAATTCAAAGGTTTTCCAGGTCATTAATAAACTAATCAGTGGGGTTCAAAAACCCAGGACCCCCACTGATCAGCTGTTTGACTGGTACCTGTGTAAGCGCCATGACCGCTTCTCTGTTTACATAGTGTAATTCATCTCATAGCGGCCATGTAATGTAACTACAGCCTCGTCCTGTACATGTCTACAGTATGTGACAAGGCTACAATTACATCACACGGTCACTATAAACAGACAGCGTATAATATAAACAGGTGCCATAGCCCATGTTTATAGCGCCCCATTTACACACACTATAATGTTCCACAGCAGCCCCTGCACACAGTATTACGGCCCGCAGCGGCCCCTGCACACTGTATTATGCCTTGCAGCGGCCCCTGCACACGGTATTATGCTCCATAGTGGCCCCTGCTCACGGTATTATGCCCCGCATTGGCCACTGCACACGGTATTATGTTCCACAGCAACTCCTGCACACAGTTTTATGCCCCATATTGGCCCCTGCACACGGTATTATGCTCCATATTGGCCCCTGCACACGGTATTATGCTCCACAGTGGCCCCAGCACACGGTATTATGCTCCATAGTGGTCCCTGCACTGGTATTATGCTCTATAGTGGCCCTTGCACTGGTATTATGCTCCATAGTGGCCCCTGCACTGGTATTATCCTCCATAGTGGCCCTTGCACTGGTATTATGCTCCATAGTGGCCCCTGCAGTTGTATTATGCTCCATAGTGACCCCTGCACCCGGTATTATGCTCTATAGTGGCCCCTGCACTTGTATTATGCTCCAGAGTGTCCCCTACACAGGGTATTATGCTCTACAGTGGTCCCTGCACAGGGTATTATGCCCCATAGTGGACCACCCATGAACTATTATTATACTCTGGGGTCTTTTCAGACCCCAGAGTATAATGATTGGAGACCCAGGGGAGAATACAAACATAAAAACCAGAGTTACTTACCTATCCTGGACACCGGTACACTCCTTGCAGCTTTCGGCCCTGTTTAATTGCGCACACACGTCACGTGATCAGGCCGGCGACGCGACCTGATGACGTCACCAGAAGCCTCAAGCCTGCTCGGAGTTACATCGGATCGCAGGAGGTGAGTAACATTGGTTTTTATGTTCCCTCACCTACCCTAGGCCTCCGATTATAATAATAGTAGTATTTGCGGCCCGCGGCCTCACTTACCGATGCCCGCGGCTGCTCAGAGCGGCATCCACTTCCCTTTCTGCGGCCCATAGCAGAAGGGGGAAGCGGGGGCGGCCACGAGCAGACGCGGGGTAGGTAAATAAATAGGCCGTTACCTGCCGGGGATGCTCCAACAGGTTACGGCCTATTTATATATATATATATAAAAAAAAAAGCTATACTCACCTGCGATGCCTTGATGCAGCCGCCGCCTCCTCTTCTTGTCCGCGACGTCTGTGTCTCAGCGTAGGCGGCGTGATGACGTCATTGTATCGCCGCCTGCGCTGAGATGCGACGTCTTGTAAACCAGCCCAGGACAGGCCGCACTCAGCTCTGGGTTTTTTTTTTTTTTTAAAGCGGCCTGTCCTGGGCTGGTTTACATTAAATAGTAAAAATGCCGCCCCCCGGACAGTGCCGCCTGAGGCAGCCGCCTCACTTCGCCTCATTAGCGGTGCGCCCCTGGCAAGTGGGGATTACATCAATGAAGCTGAAGCAGCAGCAAGCTGTATGGTTCACATGGGATAAACTCTGCATGCCTCTGTTGCTTGAGTATTTCACTCCTCACAGATTATGGTAAAATGGATAAGAAAAACTCACTCTTGAGAAATAACTTATATTGCTAAAAGGCATGTAGTAAACTCTAAAATGAAGTGGATAATGGTTCTATTCTCTAAAGAGACCAGAACTGATGTAAGCCAAACACCTCAGAACACCAGAACACCCTTCTACAGTAAATGCGGTGATAGCATCATGTATACAGCCCCAGAAGATCTATACAGGTAGACGATAAAATTAATACAGTAAAATGAAAAAGCTGGAGGAAAACTAGCTGCAGTCTGCAAGAGAAATGTAACTAAGGGAAACATGGATTATCCTAAACATAAGAACAAAGGCACAAAAGAAGCTAAATGGACTTCATGATAAAGAGTTAGCTCTGAAATACAGAGAGAAAATCTTGGCCTATATTTAAAATTGAGCCTGCTTACCCGGAAAGCTTCCTCTTTATGCGATCAATATGTCTCCCAACAGGTGCAGTCTATGCCTATTTGAGACTTGAACTACTCTGTTTCCATTTCATGTGCAGCAGATGGAGTTGAGTGTAGAATAGGTCAATATGTCCTTTTGGTGGACCAGTATCAGAACTACCTTGTCCATATTAGATCATGCTCATATGTCAGCGTCAGGCATCATATGATGTTTCAAGTTTCAGCTTAATTTCTAACACTGACCCTGATACTTCACTCTGTACAACACTGTAACTTCTCCTCCTATGGATCTAGGTGCCTGCAGCAGGTTAATGTCAGGGAGAAGATCTTTTCAATAGTTTAGACCCAGACCAGACCTGCAGCAGCATAAACTGGTTACGGGATTACTGGCTTCAGTTTTACTAAAGTTAAACAAGTTTTCTAATGCTGTCACTTAAATGTTTTATTATACTTGTCTCAAGTCAGTCCCATGAGCAACTCTGTGCTTTATCTATTGAAATGAAATTTTCACTGATGTCAACTTTTGCAGACCTTTACATCTATAGGAGGTACAGTTACATCTCTAATACTGTGCAAAGCAGAGGGCATGCTGAGTACAAGTTTTTTCAAACACAGAGAATGTTAAATTTGTTGAATGAAAGACTGCCAGTCTTTGACTTGTTACTCGATACGTTTATAGCATGCAGGGGGGCTCTGATGAGAAAGAACTCTTAACTAACTTACTTGGCCGGGCCACCTAGAAGTCAATAAGCAGCACTGTCCTCAGTGTGGAAAAGGAGGATGAGGATGAGCAGGTTTCCCTCTTTCCTCTTATCTGCTTGTTCCCACTATGTCTGCTGTCCATTATTACTCAGTTACAGTCCAGAAGTACAGACAGTAATGGTTGTCTATAGGTAAGAAATTCATTCATCCTTCAGTCATCTTCTTGTTCCTAATCCACAGAGATGGAGAGCCCAGATGAGTTCCATGTTTAGTAATGCTGGTCCACGTGCTCCTTATTCTGTAAGTAACTACATAGAAGTGGCTTGTTGGCACCTCCCCGACAATCAGCACCTGAGGGACATGTCCTGACTGCCCCTCCCTCACTATACCCCTGCACCAGGCTTGGCTGCATAATGGCTTTATAGTCCATAGAGATCTCTGCTGATAGCTCCCATATTGTATACTATTGTACAGTTACAACTTGCGATTACAGTAGCTCTGCTACAATATATAGTCAAGGTCACTAATCTCATATGTGGTATAATGTATGCGCCAGCAGCCACAAGGTCCCCTCCTCCACGGAAATCTCCCATGGTCCATTTATACAGTCATATGAAAAAGTTTGGGCACCCCTATTAATCTTAATCATTTTTAGTTCTAAATATTTGGGTGTTTGCAACAGCCATTTCAATTTGATATATCTAATAACTGATGGACACAGTAATATTTCAGGATTGAAATGAGGTTTATTGTACTAACAGAAAATGTGCAATATGCATTAAACCAAAATTTGACCGGTGCAAAAATTTGGGTACCCTTATCATTTTATTGATTTGAATACTCCTAACTACTTTTACTGACTTACTGAAGCACAAAATTGGTTTTGTAACATCACTGAGCTTTGAACTTCATAGCCAGGTGTATCCAATCATGAGAAAAGGTATTTAAGGTGGCCAATTGCAAGTTGTTCTCCTATTTGAATCTCCTCTGAAGAGTGGCATCATGGGCTCCTCAAAACAACTCTCAAATGATCTGAAAACAAAGATTGTTCAACATAGTTGTTCAGGGGAAGGATACAAAAAGTTGTCTCAGAGATTTAACCTGTCAGTTTCCACTGTGAGGAACATAGTAAGGAAATGGAAGACCACAGGGACAGTTCTTGTTAAGCCCAGAAGTGGCAGGCCAAGAAAAATATCAGAAAGGCAGAGAAGAAGAATGGTGAGAACAGTCAAGGACAATCCACAGACCACCTCCAAAGAGCTGCAGCATCATCTTGCTGCAGATGGTGTCACTGTGCATCGGTCAACAATACAGCACACTTTGCACAAGGAGAAGCTGTATGGGAGAGTGATGCGAAAGAAGCCGTTTCTGAAAGCACGCCACAAACAGAGTCGCTTGAGGTATGCCAAAGCACATTTGGACAAGCCAGCTTCATTTTGGAAGAAGGTCCTGTGGACTGATGAAACAAAGATTGAGTTGTTTGGTCATACAAAAAGGCGTTATGCATGGCGTCAAAAAAACACAGCATTCCAAGAAAAACACTTGCTACCCACTGTAAAATTTGGTGGAGGTTCCATCATGCTTTGGGGCTGTGTGGCCAATGCCGGCACCGGGAATCTTGTTAAAGTTGAGGGTCACATGGATTCAACTCAGTATCAGCAGATTCTTGAGAATAATGTACAAGAATCAGTAACGAATTTGAAGTTACGCCGGGGATGGATATTTCAGCAAGACAATGATCCAAAACACAGCTCCAAATCTACTCAGGCATTCATGCAGAGGAACAATTACAATGTTCTGGAATGGCCATCCCAGTCCCCAGACCTGAATATCATTGAACATCTGTGGGATAATTTGAAGCGGGCTGTCCATGCTCGGCGACCATCAAACTTAACTGAACTGGAATTGTTTTGTAAAGAGGAAAGGTCAAAAATACCTTCATCCAGGATCCAGGAACTGATTAAAAGCTACAGGAAGCGACTAGAGGCTGTTATTTTTGCAAAAGGAGGATCTACTAAATATTAATGTCACTTTTCTGTTGAGGTGCCCATACTTTTGCACCGGTCAAATTTTGGTTTAATGCATATTGCACATTTTCTGTTAGTACAATAAACCTCATTTCAATCCTGAAATATTACTGTGTCCATCAGTTATTAGATATATCAAATTGAAATGGCTGTTGCAAACACCCAAATATTTAGAACTAAAAATGATTAAGATTAATAGGGGTGCCCAAACTTTTTCATATGACTGTATATGCTGTATGAACTACAGTTACATATGAGGCAAAATTTATAGGACACGCACATAAGTTATCAGTTGCCACATGCCAGAACACTCAGCATTGGAAATCTCACATTGTTTAGGGTAAAACCAGCTGAAAAATACATGGACATGTTATACCCACAAAACTGTGCAGTCATTAACTGTGAATCAACATTAAGTAATCATTTTCTCAAAATCTAATAGAAATTAGTGGTGAATGATCATGTGATTTTCCACCACATGCTGGCTGCATCATGGCCATATCTGGCCTTGCCCTAAATATGAACTCTCACCAAAAACTGTAATCAGCTGGCACATTAGTAATGCAGGTGGTGTAAATAGCATTGCCCAATTATCTGCTCTGTTCTGGAGTAATCTTAGACTACGTGAGACCAACACTCATTGCTTAAGGCTAAGGCCCCAGATAGCGAGCCGCATCCAAAAAATGATGCGGAAAATACTGCGGCGGAAATGCATCACGTTTTTTCCGCAGTGTTTTTCTCAGAAAGCCTGCAGAGTTTTCCTTTGTGGACTTTCTGCCTTTTTAATATCGATACAGAAAATGTCAGCATTTCCATAGGTATAATTGACATGCTGCGATTTACACGAGCATTTTTTAGCAGCTTTTCCACTGTAGATTTCTTGTACTGTCCATTGGCTTGCACAGATGGACACAGTTGTCTTTCACAGATGTAGTTCTGTGAAAAATGTCTCGGCCTTGTGACTAAGGCCATAGGCATTATTTATCCTACTCTGTGAATGCCATAGTAAAAATAGGCAACAAACAATGGCAGAAATGTAGTTGTTTGGCCACCTCATCTCCATAAAAAAGGAATAATAAGTGATCAAAGAGTCATATGTATCCCAGAAATGTATCAATAAAAATCATGGCTTCTCCAGCAAAATAAAACAAGATATTAGTTAATGGAAAAATAAAAAAAAGTTATGGCTTTTAGAAGATAGCCATGAAAAAAACTAATGTACAATTATTAAAACATGATATTAATAATTTGGTATCTCCGTAACTGAACTGACCTGCAGAATAAAGGTAACATAAAGTTCATATAAAAGTTAATAGGATTTAGCCAATAAGTGATAGACAATCCAGAATGATGTCATTAAAAGTACAACTTGCAACATCAAAAAGCTACATCAACAAAAATCTAAAAAACTTCCAGCTTTCAGAACATGACCATGAAGAAAATGAAAAATGTAATGAAGATGAAAGATGTGTGGGGTTTTAAAATTAAAAGTTTGGGGGGGGGGGGCCCCCCCTTTTTCCCCCCCGGGGGGGCCAAAAACTTAAAAGGGGGGGGGGGTTTGGGGGGGTGGGTTGGCAAGTGGGCCAAAGGACTTGAACTCCAGGGACATGAATGGAGGCTGTCTGCTGGATCCCCAGCCAAACGGAGAGGTGACTATGCAGAGTTTGCTATTTTAAGCCTCAGCAGCAGTTAGAAACTGAGTTGGAACACCCCTTTAATTTCCTTTCCTATTGCCTATGACCTTAGGACCCACACCATGGGGAATTCTGTGTGTCACACACAGTTCTCTTTATAACAGGAAGCTGTTCTGTACATCACATTCAGCTTCATCTTGATCAATATTGGGTAGGGAGAGAATTGTTAGTGAACAGGCAATTGGCAGCACTTTTTGAGTGCTAGTTCTGATCATTAATGAGTAATTCGGTGGGGTTTAGCCAAACCCTCCTGACTGTGGACTGCAAGATGCAAGGATCTATTGGCAAGATTTTTTTCTTGTTACAAAATGTGCCCTACAGTCTGAAAAATGATCACGCTATTTTCGATCAAATATTTTTACAAAAAGGATATTAGGATGTATTGTCATATTAAGCATAGTCATAATCAATAGTTATTTTGTCGTGTTTTCTCAATAAGGAACTGACAATTCCAAATTGACAACCAATATGGCAGTTGTCACTATTACAAAATTGTCAGCTGTAAAAAAAAAAAAAAATCCAACATAAGTTTAATAAAAAATGAATAATTACCAAACTTTGTCTATTTTGCCTAACTTTTTTATGATGTAAAATCCAAAAAGTTTATTAATAAGGTCTTTCAAAAAGATGTTTTGAATGCAAAAGCAAAATAAAATTATTAGGCATTTGGAAGCATAGGTATATACCGACAGGTGAGGGACAGTGATGCCCACAAGAGCACAACTGTTATTGGACAGCCATACTCCATGAAGAAACAGATGGCATCAGAGAAAGCACCTATCCCAGAAGCAAGACCAAAAGAAACATTTTGCCTCTCAAGGATAATAAAGGACTGATAAACAATAATGCTTCACAATTCTGAAAATTTTAGAGCACTACAGTATATACTGTAGGAAGGGGATGACAGGATGCTTGTGTGTACAGACATGTTGTGAACAGGTTCATGGACATCTGGGCTCAGATAGAGAAGGAAAGGAAAATGTAAATGCTGCTATAATGTATGGATGGGATGTGGCCGATGGTTGTGATGGTTGATGATTCTTAAGTTACGTCCTCAATAGAGGGGGAGAAACAAACCCCAATAGAAATGAAACTAATAATGCTATGGGTTTGTTATCGCAACGAGAGATGAGATATTACTAGTGATCTACAGATATAATTTACTTGAGGTAGAATTATTTTTATCTTGATCCTAGCCTGGATTTAGCTGCTTTCATTTACCTATTCAGGCTAGTACACTCAGATAGGGGCTACATGGTTTACATTGGGATAAGTGTTATCAGTGGCCCTACCTACTTTATGTCATACATGCCAATTTTAACAGATATATGGTTGAATCACATGGGACCTTGTGAGCGTAGTTTATGCTATAGGGGTATTTATTGTGTCCAACCTGTTTTTCCTTTGTGTTGCCCCTAGAAATTCACACATGATCACTTGTGAATTAATTGAGGATTATTAGTTATTGTTAGGGAATTGCCAGTTGAGCAATTCCCCAGTGCTGCTGCAGAAACCTGGGAGAAAGAGAATGACAGAGACAGTGTGCCCTAAAGTCGACCAAGCCCCTGACCCTGCCTACTTGCCTGACTGGGACAACTATAAGGGAATTGCTAGAGGAGCGATTTCCCAGTAGCTGCTGGTGAACCCTGGGGGGAGGGGCACAACAAGACAGTGAACCCTAAGCTGAACCCCCCCCCCCACTGTCCCTGGCTAACTTGCCTGATCTGTCCTAGGCGACAGCCAGCAATCAAAATCCAAGAGAACAGTCAAGTCAAAGCCAGAGGTCAGAAATAGGAATACAAGTAATGAAACAGCAAGAGTAATAGCCAGTACGCATGAGGCAATAGCAAGCGCCAATGTGAATGTGAGCAAAGAATAAATAGGAAGGAAGAACCCGCCCCAGACTTGATAGGAAGATAGGCTGTCAATCACACAGACAAGGCTGAGATTAACTATTTGAGGAGCAGAGAGAAACAAAGGTGCAGGAGATGGGTGTGGTAGAAATTCAATTACAGACCAGAGGTACTAGGACAGTGTTCAGACTGAGCAAAAAGAACCCTACGCAAGGAATCAAACTGAACACGCCTCCTTCGCCGCAGCGTGCGAGCGGAGGGTGGCGCAGAGACGTTACAACAACTGGGCGACAGTCCCTTCTCTAGATAAGTGACAAAACAAAACGCGGACAAGACAAAACAACACAGAAGAGGAGTCAGCAAGCAAAGGGTCAAAGCCAGAGAGACAAAGCAGTACCAAATGACAATCCAAAAGAGAAGCCAAAAGCCAAAAAGCAGAGGTTAGTAATACAATACAATAGCAAGAGAAACGCTTAGCAAGGACAGAGTCAAAATAGCCAGCAACCATGTGTGGGCTGATCGGCTGCAAATAGGAAGTCCAGAATCCGCCCCAGGCTTGATTGGCAGATGGGCTGTCAATCATAAAGCAAGGCTGAGATTAACTATTAGAGGAGCGGAGGGAAACAAAGGTGTAAGAGATTGGTGTGGTGGAAAATCAATAACAGAGGTGAGGGAATAGAGCAGTGTTCAGACAGGGTACACAAGAACCTAAAGCAAGGAATCATAGCTGGACACGCCTCCTGCACTGTAGCATGGTGTCGAAGTCCGAACGGGCGCGGACATTACAGTTATATTTGTTGGGAAGGGTAGACACTGGGAAGAGATGTATGAGGTGGGATTTTATGCTAATACTTTGACCCTAACTTCTGGACATATTATTCATTGGATATTCCCTAGATTATGTAGTTTGCTGTTTGACTGAGCAAGATCCAATATTTTACCCATTGTGGTTTTATCTACACTTATTTACTAAGTGTTACATTTTAGCTACATTTTTGTTTTGAATTAGGGCTTTCTTTTCTGTGAACATGTTGTGATATTGCATTGATTTGGTTTCATGAAACAGCATAGCCCTTAATGAAATTAAAGGTAAACATGAACACATCTGTATGGTATATGCTTGCTAAGACAATGCCATTATAAATTACAAATTATCCCACAAAAAAAGCCATCATATAGCCTCATATAGTTAAATTGACAGGAAAATAAGATGATGACTCTTGGAATGCTGTCATTTAGAAAATATTCCTGAAAGGTCCCTAAGGGGTTAATCAATGCTATGGATATAAACAACAGCATATAACCACATCCGTATTCTGGCCCAGTACTCGCAGATTAATCACAATAGCTGAAGCTGCTCTGATAACATTGCTCATGTGGTTTACACATGAATAGCCTTTAAATGGTTTTCTCTGGATTCATTCATCTCTGTCATGTCTTGACAAAGTCTTCTCTACAGAGTAATATTGTTTAACTTTAGTCAACTTAAGTGTGTTGACATGAATGATCAGCAATCTTCATATATATAGGACTTTTATATTTCTTTTTTTTCGTGATTGTGAAATCAGCACAATGCTTATTTGTTACACAGTCAAGCAATAAGTGGGTACTTTTGTATGGAGGTGTCATCTACTAATAGCCTATGTGATATGTGTGTGATCACTGAGGGTCTCACCACTGGGACTGCCACCAATCACGAGAATCAGGTTTCCTGAGTTAAAGTGGACCTTTCACCACCTTAACCAACTCCAGCTTTCATCCTTTCATCCACTGATTCCAGGACAGTTGTAATATTTTCTTTAGTCCGCACCATTTTCAAGCAAGCAATCAGGGCAGTTAGTTAGGCTCTCTCAGGTGGGCGGTCCTAAGCTGTAGCTTACAGACAAGGACCACCCACTTGACAGTATAGAGCCTAATTGTGTTGAAACTAACACAAATGATTCATCAGGAACAATGTGGGCTAGAGAAAAAATTACAATTGTGCCAGAATCAGTGGAGCTGCACCTATTGAAGGATGCAGAGCTGGTTTTGGATGAGATGGTAAAGGTCCTCTTTAATAGTGGAAAATCCCCTATTCAGAATCTTTATCTTTTGATCAGAGGGGACAGTGTATGAAAGAGCATTTCTTGCTCTGGAGGACTTCTTCAGTCTTACACAGGCAACCCATGAATTTGAATGGGCACAGTGTCAAGTGTGGCTATACACATTTATTATGATTATATGGACCTCATAGCTACTACCCTGCCTGTTAGCTTCAGGTTAGACAGGGTAAATGTAAGGGAATTGCCAGTTGGGCAATTCCCCAGTGCTGCCGCTGCAGAAACCTAGGAGGAAGGGAATAACAGAGACAATGTGCCCTAAACTCGTCCCAGCCCCTGTCCCTGCCTGTCCTAATGACAGGAGCAACTGGGCGGCAAAACCCTTCCTAGAAATAAGTGTCACTGTAACATCCTTGCCTGTCCGGGCTTTGGCGCCGTCCTCTGGGCGCACGCTGCGGCGCAGGAGGCGTGCCCGGTTGTAATTCTTTCCTTGGGTTTTTCTTGTATTGTCTGAACACTGTCCTATTCCCTCACCTCCTTAATTGATTTTCCACCACGCCCTTCTCCTTCACCTTGCTCTCCCCCTGCTCCACTAAGAGTTAACTTTAGTCCTGCCTTTGTGATTGACATCCTGTCCTCCTATCAAATCTGGGGCGGGTTCTTTCTCCCTATTTATTGTTTGCTCACTTTACCATTGGTGCCTGCTATTGCATTTCGCTTACTGGCTATACTCCTTGTTCCTTGTTTCCTGCTCTTCTGATTTTCTGACCACTGGCTTTGACTTTGACTATTCTCTTGGATTTTGATTCTGTACTGCATTGCTCGATTGTTACCGACCCCTTGGCTAGCTGACCTCCCTTTGTTGTTTGTGCGTCCTGTCTGCGTTCTGTGTTGTCACTTATTCAGAGTAGGGACCGGCTCCAAGTTGTTCCTGTCATTAGGACAGTGAGACAAGTAGGTAGGGACAGGGTCTGGGTCAACTTTAGGGCTCACTGTCTTTGTATTCCCTTCCTCTCAGGTTTTTGCTGCAGCACTGGAGAATTGCTCAACTGGCAATTCCCTTACAGTCACACAGAACAAGACAAGACAAAACAACACAGAAGAGAAGTCAGCAAGCCAAGGGTCACAGACAGAGAGACAAAGCAGTACCAAATCGTAATCCAAAGGAGTAGTCACCAGGGAAGCCAAAGGTCAGAGGTCAGAACTAATACAGTAAGCAAGTAGGAAGCTAGCAAGGACAAAGTCACAGGACAGAGTACAATAGCCAGCAACCATGAGTGAGCTGATGACCTATTTATAGTAAGTCCAGGACCTGCCCCAGACTTGATTGGTAGACAGGCTGTCAATCACACAGGCAAGGCTAAGATTAACTATCTGAGCAGCAGAAAGAAACAAGGTGCAGGAGACAGGTGTGGCTGAAATTCAATTACATAGTAGTAGTACTAGGACACTGTTCAGACTGAGTAACAAGAACCTTAAGCAGGGAATTAAACTGAGCATGCCTCCTGCACCGCAATGTTCGAGCGGAGGGTGGTGCAGAGACCCAAACAGGCTGAGATGTTACAGTACCCTGAAACCAGGGCATTGCAGACACTTGTGGTTGTAGTGGACTCAGAACACTATTAAAAAGGAAGGCTGCTTCAGCAAGGGAGACACACTTCAATGGTAAAACTGTGAGTTGCTATATTTACAACCCTTTCTCCTGAGTTTCATTCCTGCACTTACTGTCACGGGCACTCCAACCACCATCAGACTTAGGAAGGCTCTATTACTAGGATGGCCCTGGAGGAACACTTGTACCACTGTCAGACGCCAAAGTATCTGGTTAAGATCCTTGCTACTGTGACCACACTACTTCCACACTCCTGGTCTTATAGTCAATGGGCTGCTGAACTTGTAGGGCATATGTGCTGCACTTGTGTGATGCATGTGCCATGCTTGTGTGATGTGCTTGCTGCATTGTTGTGATACACAGTGCTTGTGTGATACACAAGTTGCGATTATGTGATATGTGCTGTAAATGTTTGACATGTTTGTTTTATATGCTCGATTTATGTACAACATACATTTTTTACATGATGCGTGTTTCCCTTTAGGCATGGGAACCCATATTCAATATTTGCACAGAGGCCATTTGCTCTCAGTGACTGCCCCTGATATACAGTATAGGTATTACTAAACTTCTAACTGGGAGAATACAAATGAGTCTGAATACTGCTTACTATCCCTGAATACAAATCTTCAGTCTGAATCAATACATCATAATGTACTAGATATCTGTATTTAGCTAAAATAAAAATAAACAAAGTCAAATATTCTATACAGTTACTCATCACTGAGAGTCACATTTGGTGTATTTATTACTATATTCTTATAAAAATGTATTATTTATCAAACTAATGCTAAGACCTCATGTAGTGAGATGTAGCAAAAAAAATGCTGCAGAAAAAAACGTGGCGGAAATGCAGTTTCCCTCTGTGGACTTTCTGCTCCTATTATACCTACATGGAAAACACCAGCTGCAGATTTTTTTTCTGCAATGCGTGGATGGTATCCCATCCACTTTGAAGGTACTGTAAAATGCGGCGTTTTTCGCTGTGGCATTTCCGTGGTGACAAAAATGTTGCGTTTTTGCAACGTGGGGCTTCAGTCTAAAGAAGTTCTATTGATAAATTGTACAATCCCTTTAAAATTCAGATCAGAAAGTCGTTATCCACAATTATCACCTGAATCCCAAATTCTGAGTTATTCTATTGACCTTCCAGTTGCACTGGGAATGCCCCTAACTACCCAGAAACAATGAGCAACCTAAACCATGACTATTTGGCAGCCTAGTTCATGGGACAGTCCTGTAAAATGTGTGACCGTTGGCAAATATACATGATCTAAATAATCTCAAATCCCTTTAATGTGGAAAATCCTTTTTTCAGACTTGACCAATTCAGTGCAATGTGTGGATGGGATTAGCCAGAATCCCATCCACTTTGCAGGTACTGTAAAATGCAACGTTTTATATCACAGCGTTTCCACTGCGTGAGGCCCCAGCCTCAAAGGGATTTCAAGGACTTCTTTTGTCCTTTGTGATATCACCCTGCGGCAAGTTTTCAGACTTCAAAAAGTCAAAGTAAACTTTGCTACATCTGGATGCTTTACATCAGCCAAATGAATCATAGGATACAATAGATTGAAGATGTTCATTGACTCTTATGGAAGAGTTTTATAGAAACACTCTTTGACCTGTGCAGAGAGAGGAAGAGGTACGGTAAACTACAACATTCTACAAAACTTCTAGACATAAACACAATAACAATTCAGAGTATTTTTACAATGATTTGAAAGCTTACACTATGTCACATTGCAGATTCCAGCTTTGCTGCTAATACTATGGTGGCAAAGTGTCATTAATTTCATCATCTGAATCTGAAACTAGTAAAGGTCATTTGTTTAACCCCTTCTTCGAAGACATTTTTTGATTTTCGATTTTCGTTTTTGACTCCCCGCCTTCCATTCATAGAGCCATATGAGGGCTTAATGTATGTGGAACAAATTGTATTACTATTGTATATTACAAATTGTATAACACTATTTAATATTCCGTACAAAGTATTGGGAAGCTTGAAAAAAAATCCATGATGGGGTGGAAATGGAGAATAACTGCGTGTGTGCGACATTCTTATGGGCTTTGTATTTACGGCGTTCACTGTGCAGCCAAATTACATGACACCTGTATTCTATAGGTCGGTACAATTCCAAATTTATATAGGGTTTTTTTTTACGTTTTAACTCCTTAAAACAAAATCCAAAACTTCACAAAAAAATTGGAGTCACCATATTCTGACACCCGTAACTTTTTTCTATTTCCATGTATGGGGATGCATAAGGCGTCTTTTTTTTTTGCAGGGCCAGATGTACTTTTTAGTTCTACCATTTACTAATGGTTCCCCTTCTCTGATGATGGGGAGTGGGACAAGAGGAAATGATCCATGCTTTTATTAAACAAAACTGCAAATTGAGCATTTGATTTAACTTTCCATTATGGATTTTATTGTATGAGATAAATATTTTTATATCTTAATAGTTGGAGCTGGAATTTTTAGACATTGGGATATCTAAAGGAGGGAATTTATTCATCTCTGCACTCCAAAATTCTGTCATAAAAAAGTCGCAAAGCAGGGACTTGCACCATGTTTAGCTCATTTGCGCAAAAAATTGCGGCTTTTTGATTTCTGCACCACTTACTCCACTTTTCAAAAGTGGGTGGGAAAGTGAGCATAGTTTGCCTATCTAGCCGTCTGTACCCCAGACTTTTCAACTGCAACTTTTTAAAGAGTCAAAAATTATTGCAAACTAGCTCCAGTCAGTGGGTGGCATAAGAAGTGGAATAACATTTCAGGACAGACGTGTTAGACTTATAAATGTATCTAATTTATCAAACATTGTCATTTGATACATTTGGCGCAAATTACACCAACACAGATTCCAGGAAAACTGACTATGAAAATTCCCCTAATGATAAATTTTCCCCCATATTTTTAATTCATTTTTTTTATCTGTAAAATGGGGAAAGATTTAAATTTTGTTTCTTGAATAATTAACTATCAGATTGCTTATACCATAGAACCCTATACTATTGCAGTCTATGGGAAAATCACTTCTACCCCTCCCCCAGCTCATTTACTAATGGCTCCCCTTCACTGCTGTTCTGGGCAGGAAGGAATGACCCATGCTTTTTAGACTAAGGCCTCACGTTGCGAAACACAGAAAATAAACACTGCGGAAAAAAACCTAGTGGAAACGCAAAGCGTTTTTTCTTCCCACAGCGTTTTACATTGCATTTTCACTGAGTTTTCCTCTGCAGACTTTCTGCCCCTATTATAACTATAGGAAAAACACCAGCGTTTCCACAGGTATAGTTGACATGCTGCGATTTTCAAAAACGGAGTCTGAAGATTTTTTCCTGCAATGTGTGGGTGGAATTCACTAGAATCCCATTCACTTTGCAGGTACTGTAAAACGCAGTGAGGTAAAAATGCTGTGTTTTCGCAACATGGGGCTTCAGCCTTAAGGCAGAATGTGGAATTTTCCTACCAGATGTTATATAATGCATATAGGTAAATGTGTGTAATCCATACACTACAGTATATTTAATGTGTATCAAAGAGGGTATGTAATGTGTAATATGTGCAATGTGTATAAAAGTGTGTGTAATACATGTAAAAGAGTATGTATGTGCAATTGTGTACATTGTGAAATGTACTGGGAAGCGAGAAAAAATTCAGAATTAGGTGGAATGGAAAAAAAAATGTCCATTTTCTTACGGGTTTTGTTTGTATGGATTCCACTGTGCGGTAAAAATGCTATGTTAGCTTTATTCCATTCTATGTTTTCTTCTTTAGAAGAAAAAATAATTTTTTTATGGAGCTGTGTAAGGTGTCTTTTTTTTTTTACGGGACAATATGTAGTTTTTATTGATACTATGTTGAGGATGTTGAGCAGCGTGAGGAGGTCAGAAGGTCCTCGTGACGCTGATCAGTGCAGACAGCCTACACAAGGAGTGGATAGGATAGTGAGTGATGATGGTGGATACTGGGACAGGGATATTGGCAGCGGGTCCAATCCCCCTTATTTAAGGAGCCCTGTAGATAGTTCTGCCACTTATTATATTACCAAGGAAAAAACCTGGATTGCTTCTTTAACATCATAATAACCATGAGCAGAATCCAAATAAGTAAATGTTATAATTGCACACAATAAGGCACTGCAGAAGGTTAAAAGCATTATCTCATTCAGAATGTAATTTATATTTTAAGCATTTCCATTGTCTTATTACTCATTCAATTATTCAGGTTCAGAGTTATGTAAATGGAAAGGTGGTTTAATGGCGTAGTTATGCGCTCCACATTAACATATTGAACTTGAAATCATTATTTGTCAGTAATAAACATGTTTTTTTCAGGTATGCATGGGACATTAGTCATATTATTACCTCTCAGTCTGATTCTGATGATATTTGGAGGAATGACTGGCTTTGTTAGTATACTTGCAAGGGCATACCTACTTCTTCTCCTGACAGGGATGCTGTTTCTTTTTGGAGGTAAAGTATACATTTAATGCTATATGAATTTACAACAGCCTATAATAATCAATGTATGTATATATTCCATGTAAGTTGTGGAAAAAAATGCTGCGTTTTACATTACCTGCAAAGTGGATGGGATTCTGGCTAATCCTGGAAATTCTGGCTAATCGTTTTTTTGTAAATTGCAGCATGTCAATTATACCAACGCAAAGGCATTTTCCATATAGGTATAATAGAGGCAGAAAGTCCGCAGAGGAAAACTCTGCAGAATTTCTGTGGAAAACGCTACAGAAAAGACCATGGTGGAAACGCATTGCAGCGTTTTTTTGCAGCGATTTGCTGCGTGGAGCCTCTCTTAATAATTGATTTCAGGTGTTTCATTCAGTTCCATTGCCACACTTGTATAAAATACAGCACGTAGTCTTGTGTCTACCTTTATGAACATCTGTGAAAGAACAGGCAACGCTAAACAGTGCACTGAATTTCAGCATGGCACTGTTAAGCTATATTCAAATGACAGTGATAATGACAGTTAAGAAAACAGATGTCACATGTCAGCATTAAATTCAATTCAAGTGAATGGGGCTATTCACATAACCGTTATTTTGATGATCCATTGACCATGTCCTATTTTTTTCCATTTTCGCGGACCCCTCCATAAACTCAGGTGCCCCTTGGGTGCAAGACGTGCACTATAGAAACTTCTCACTATAGAGAGACAGGTCTCTTTCACAACACAGCAGAGTTATAAGGAATTACTATCCATTGATAAATAACAACAATAATATTAAGTAAATGTTTTCTTATGCTTTAAACATTTACTACCAATCCTGTAGTGACTAGGTAGACTTATGATAAAATCTGAGTATATATGAAGAATCACAGAATAGTGCATATGAAGGAAGTAAAACAAGAGAGTAAAGAGATAAATCCCCATGGCAGAGATAGCTTGCCTCCTTGAGAATTTGTGCAAGGCACATCAAAATCAGGAGGAGAAATATAGGTAATACTCTATATGCCGAAGCAGATGGTAGTCCTTCTGACTGCAAAATGATAGAATGATAAAAAGAGTGATTTATGCAGTTTACTGGGTGTAGAGACAGGTATCTGTAATATATGGATTAGTGTTCCTCGAACAACGATGTTGGCTTGAATAGATACAGGGAGGCAGTTTTGACAAGAGTCTGAGCCCTTTACCACCACGATTGATAGCAATTGTGGACCTGTCAATGGTAGAGGTGCCTTTGAAAACTGACCATACTGACCCCTATGTCTATCTGGTGATGTCGCCTGCTAGTGTGTCTACACTTTGGCAGCAGTCAGTCATTTTTGATGGTGTGGAGATATAGAGCGGTGAGCGGCTCCTAAATATAGCAAACTTATGACTATGACGCCACTAGAGTCTTTCTTCTTAGCTGATCTCCACACAGAATATTTTGTGCCTTTTAATATTATAACTAGACCTGTCAGGCTAATGTACTACCTTTAGATAGGACACCATATTTTTATGACATATTTGCTTTAAGGAAGTTGGATTATTTATGAAATGCTAATCTTGTCATGATTCCTTATATTTTATAGAGTACAGCTACATTTTTTATCCCTGCCATAGATAGAGAAGCATTCATAGCATTAGCAAACTTTGAGAAAGAAAGCTATAAGAAATTACTTCTAATGCATTCTACTAGAGTGGAAAAATAAACCACGTATAATACTGGATAAATGTGACATACAGTACCTACAGTACGCTTTTAGAAATGTCTGAACACAAAGTGCTGAGATAAATCCCTTGATATCTTCTGATGGAATGAAAAGTGAATAGCAATCATATATAGAACTTTCATAATCCAAATGGCAGGAAATCCATTATGTGGGAAACATCTGTGTAGCCCACTTGAAATGATAGTGACAAAAATGCCTTTGATTGTATAATTTCCTTTGGGCATAGGGCCTTATGCTATTAAGTTCTAGACCAATGTAAACTTAGGACACCTGCTTAGCGTACATATGCCTTAATGAGTAAGTATACTTGTATTTATTTTTTCATGAATCCATACTGCAGGTGAAAGGAATAAACGTATAAACTCTATATACACACGAGGACAAAATTGTTGGTACCCCTCGTTTAATGAAAGAAAAACCCACAATGGTCACAGAAATAACTTGAATCTGACAAAAGTTATAATATATAAAAGTTCTATGAAAATTAACAAATGAAAGTCAGACATTGCTTTTCAACCATGCTTCAACAGACTTTTTTTTAAAAAGAAAACTCATAAAACAGGCCTGGACAGAAATGATGGTTCCCTTAACTTAGTATTTTGTTGTTCAACCTTTTGAGGCAATCACTGCAATCAAACGATTCCTGTAACTGTCAATGAGACTTCTGCACCTCTCAACAGGTATTTTGGCCCAGTCCTCATGAGGGTGTTTTTAGCTGTGTGTTTTGGGTCATTATCCTGTTGCAAGACCCATGACCTGCGACTGAGACCAAGCTTTCTGACACTAGGACATTTCTCTCTAGAATCCCTTGATAGTCTTGAGATTTCATTGTACCCTGCACAGATTCAAGACACCCTGTGCCAGATGCAGCAAAGCAGCTCCAGAACATAACAGAGCCTCCTCCATGTTTCACAGTAGGGACAGTGTTCTTTTTAAGATATGCTTCATTTTTCTGTCTGTGAACATAGAGCTTATGTGCCTTGCCAAAAATTTAGATTTTTGTCTCATCTGTCCATAGGACATTCTCCCAGAAGCTTTGTGGCTTGTCAACATGTAGTTTGGCAAATTCCAGTTTTGTCAGATTCAAGTTATTTCTGTGACCATTGTGGGTTTTTCTTTCATTAAACTAGGGGTACCAACAATTTTGTCCGTGTGTATTTGCACAAAGCAAACCTGGCAATTGCAGCAGTGCTGACGTGTTGTTCATGTCATGTCTACCTTAATATGGTAAACAGCAATAATAAAAATAAAAAACACACATTTGTGCCTAAAATCCTTATTTCTTTTTAATATAAAAACAATAGTTTAAGGTGTGCAAAGTTTATATACAGTTATATTCACATTTAACTGATCTCCAGTTTGGTTAAGAACTTCAATTTTACATTAAAGCTGTAAAAACAATACCACAACATATAAGCAAAACCATTAAAAGGCAGGAGTTCACCCCCTCCCCTTTCACTGGATGACCGCACATAGACACATATAAAGACAGCATATCACTTTATAATAACTTATTAAAACTTTATTTTGTATTCAGAAAAGCTAAGCATATCTGGACATAGCAAGCCAAAACACAATAATGAAGGAAACATCTTCACCTATATCCACAAAGGTTTTTGCTGTCAAAAGTGCTGAGACAGAGGCATTGTCATGCAATATTTGACCATCATCCACATATATGATAAAATATATGCTCCACTGCAAACAGCTGCTATACTATTAAAATCTAAATTTTCAGATTTTACACAGATTCACATTGAAAAAGTTCTGGTATGCAGCACACATGATGTATTACAGAATAACTTTCCACTAGAAGTATTACTTCTAGATAAGAATATGGTGCCCTGTCACCAAGACATATGGGTACGGTATGTGCCACTAATATTTCATCTTGTCACTTTGGTGTATAGCAGCCATTTATGAATGCCTAGGTAACTGTACACATTCATTAATCTTTGTTTGGTTTCTTGCTAATTAAGATTTTTTTTTTTCTCCTCAGCACTTGTGACTCTGACTGGGATCAGCATTTACATTGCATATTCTGCGGCAGCTTTTAACTATGCACTGTACTCCTTAGGCAGTGCAATTCTGTCTGAAATTGATATAAGGTTTGGATGGTCCTTGGCCCTTGCGTGGATATCCTTTATCACAGAGGTGCTCACCGGGATGGCCTTCCTTTTGGCAGCCAGAGTTACCGGTCTTAAACGAACTCGAGATCAGGTTATTTAAGTTATAAACTGAACCACAAAAACAGCAGCCAAATCTTACTATTATGGTAATATTGTCTTGGATGTGAAACTCTGAGATGACGTTTAAGAAGTACTGGACATCATGTGGTCTATTGCAGAACTTTACCATGAAGACTACATTTTGCTTACCTCGAAGTGAGAGATGAGCCATTTATGGATGTTATTCACTCTGTGCTAACCAGTCATTGCTATACCTTCAGAGAACTTCATAGTAGTTACTCTTGTATCCCCTGATGTTTCCTACAGCAGAAGTTTATGGACGTACCGTGTGATCATCAGTGTTACTGCTTTTGAAAGTTGTCAATAGTGTAAAAGGTAACTCTTGTATTATGTACATCTGAAATAATTGAATGCACAAGTTGTATAATAAACATGAAACATGGTCCATTTCTGGTTATATGAGGCAATAAAATATCCAGGTTTCCTGTAATTCACCATAACATACCTTACCATGGAAAACTAAAATACTAATCTGCACCTGGAAAGAGAATGGAAACAGGCTAGATAGATACATGATGAGAGTTACGACAGTAACCTTGCAATCAGAAATGCTAACTAATGACAGGGAAAAAAGCAAGAATAAAATCATAAGCGTATTACAGGACTGGAGAACTAAGAACTGATCTACAAGTCTGGAGTTAAAGGATTATATATGTATGTACATTTCATGGAAGGTGCAAGAATCTATTGCTTGATTAATCTAAGTGAGTGTTTAATAATATGCAGGATTTTTTCCAAACACAATGACCCAGATTTATCATCTTAGACTAGACAGTCTAAGATGGTATCACCTATCATTGGCTTACTTTGGGTCATAATTAAAGCGTACCTCTCATTGTAAAACATTTTTTCATAATTGAACAGCCCAGATTATTATAAGAAACTTTGTAATATATTATAGTAGTTATATTTCTATTTAGTATTAATCTATATTTATTTATATTTCACAAGATGTCTATTTGGTGGGAATCTCTAGGACCCCCTCCAATGGCATAAAATGGGTTGACCTTTGACCTTTCTCATATACAGAACCAGATCTAATGAATTGTAGGAACTTTGAATGGCTCCATGGCTCAGACAGTGGCTGGAGTGGCACAATGTGCAGACACAAGTTCCCCATCATTAGACATCGCTGTCCCAGAAGTCAGACATGCCCCCATAAATACAATTCTGATCACCACTCATCCAATATCAATGACATACCCTATTGAAAGCACTGTAACTGGAAATGCCTAGAGACTGTGTAACTTGAAGGGTGTCTGTCACCAGAACCCATGTCAAATGTTCGCCTTGGGGCCCAGCCATTCCTAGTTACGCCACTGTGTTGGATACTTTTATTCCAAGTTCTGCTTTTGGGCCCCATGGTTATGTATCAAACAGTGGTGTAACATAAAGATCCTGGCCACAGTGCAAAATCTGTACCAGGACTCCCAACTATAATGTATTATATTTACTACTAGTCTCCTGATATTGGAAATAAACACCATATGGGCTCCCTAAGGCTCTTGGGCCTGGGTACAACTGTATCTTCTGCACCTCTTCAAGTTTCATCCCTGGTATCTTGCCTCTGGCCAGCAATCTATATTTTCACCATCTATAAATGCACATATAAAATACTTTGTTTACCAGTATATAACCTCATGTCAGACAGCAGAGGAGCGTGGAGGAATTTAATGGAAATCTTCACTCAGATATCTCTTGCTGATGGAAATGATCATTTTATTAGGAAATGTCTTATGTAGGCACAGTTTATCTCACTTGAGAAAATAAATGATCAATAAAGCTGTGATTTACGGATACTTAGGTCTACTCTGTGCAGTTACGTATGTACCCAAAAGAAACGTGAATGAGGAAAACGTGATTGTTTATAATTTAACATTTTGTTGTCTCTAATGGCACCAATTAAACTGAATAAAAAGCTGGAAACAGCTTAAAGTGAGCTCTTGATTGTTTCCGATGGTCCCATTATTTCTATAGATAGTAGCTGTGCATGCCGCTCAAAGGTCAGACCTCCTCTTACTTTCATGACCTATATATATTACTTTCATGGCTGTGTAAAAGACAGGAATTAGGAGCTCTCCATCAGAATAAACATATTTCCACCCTCATTAATGATAGATTATGACGTGATCCAACCTTTGGCTCCAAAAACACGATATTCATGAATGGAGATACTGAAATTTTATATACAAAATATGAAGTCTATTAGTATTAAGATAAAATGCTATTACAGAACACATAAATTAAAACAACATACAGTACATAGGCCTGATGGCAAAGAAACATTAACATTTCATTGTTATATGAGTTGGCAACAAAGATGTGAAGAGAGAAATAACTGGTCACTGTGACATTGTATTTCATGAATGTATCTCAGGTTTCAGGATGGAAATGAAAAGTGTTGGATGTAAGGACTGAAGAGTCTGATATGTAAGAAATTAATTTACTTTTGGATACATTTTGAAAAAAAAAAAAATCTAAAAAGTTTATATACGGTAATATTGAAAAGTTTTCTATAAATAAAAGTCATAAATTCTATAGAAATACAAATATTTATTGCTTTGCATTGTATCAAATTAGGTAACAGATAGCAAAACTGACATTGGCTAGCATCAAGTTCTTGCTGTAGCGAAATGCACCTATAAAACAGCTTTGGAAAAAAACGTAGTGAATAAACATAGTTTTTTTCCATAGCATTTTTCATTTGAGTTTTTGCTGTGTTTTTTTCAGTGTTTTCTCTTCCCCTATTAAATATATAGGGGAAAATGCTTGTGATTCCGCAGCTAAAATTAACATGCTACGTTTTTGAAAAATGCACGTTTTCGAAAATGCAGACTTTCTACAGCTTTCTTTTCGCAATACATCTATGAGATTAAACAAAACCGGGATTTTGTGGACTGGTGCCAGTGGAACCACTTTAGGATTAATGCTGGGAAGACCAAGGAGATTGTGGTGGACTTTCGTAAAGGCAGAAGCCCTCCTAAACTAGTGGACATCCAGGGGACAGGCATCGTGATTGTCAACACCTATAAGTACCTGGGTGTGCTCTTTAATAATAAGCTGGACTGTGCAGATCACATGGAGGTCCTGTACAGGAAGGGCCACACCAGGCTCTACCTGCTTAGGAGGCTGAGAGCCTTTGGAATCCGGGGGGCACTTCTTAGGACTTTTTTCAACTCAGTATTGGCATCGGCCATCTTCTTCGGAGTGGCCTGCTGGGGGAGCAGTATATCAACCAGGGATAGGAATAGACTCGACAAGCTGATTAGAAGGGCCACCTCTGTCCTGGGGAGCCCACTGGACCCAGTGCAGGTGGTGAGTGACAGAAGGATACTGTCCGTGGTGAGCTCCATGCGGGAGAATAACTCCCATCCCATGCCTTAGACCGTGATAGCGCTGGGCAGTACTGTCAGTGACCGACTACTTCACCCTAAGTGTGAGAAGGAGCGCTATCGGAAGTCTTTCCTCCCCACTGCGGTTAGGCTGTACAACCAACACCGACCTAAGCGGAGATCAGGCTATACAGAGAACTGAAATATCTTTCTGTTGTGATATCCCCCCCACCCCCCTCTGCTACTTTTTACCTGTACCTTTCTATCTGTCTGTCTACTATCACTGGAATGCCTCTTTACCTTGCAACGTTTTTGTATATATTGTATTTGTATTGTTTATATTTGTATTGCTTATCTTTGCTGCTGTAACACACTGAATTTCCCCATGGTGGCACTACTAAAGGATGATGATGATTATTATTATTATTATTATTATTAATTTATTTAATCTATTACATTATTTAATCTATTAAATTATTTAAATTATTTAATCTGAGGATCTATCAAAATAATCATGATAAATTATAAGGTTCATTTACACAATATATTTTTTTTTACTGCTACAAAAACTCTCAAATGTTTTTACCATTTTAGCTTCATTATTACAGTACTTCGAGTTTTTCATTGCATTTTCTCAGAGATTTCCTCTGTGGACTTTCTGCCCCATTATACCTATACAGAAAACACCAGCATTTCCACAGGTATAATTGACATTCTGTGATTTTCAAAAACATGAGCGTTTTTTGAAAACGCAGCTGCTACGCTATGGATTTTTCTCTGCAATGTGTAGATGGGATGTGCCAGAATCCCATTCACTTTGCAAGTACTGTAAGACACAGTGGCGGTAAAAGCTGCATTTTTTTGCCGCAGCGTTTCTGCTGTTTTCAAATCGTGCAGCTTCATTTGTGGTGTTTTCAAATCCTATAGACAAGTCTATGGGAAAAATTCCATCAAAATGCCATACTTAGAGCATGCTGAAGTTCAGAAACAATACTCAAAATGCTAAAAACAAGCAAATGCAATGTGAAAAATATTTATAATGCACTTTTAAAATAACATCTGCCTCCATAGAAAATGAGTTAAAATTGTACCAAAAAAAAAGAAAAAAAAAATCTATGGGGAAGTCTGAAAAAGTCCAGTATGCCAGACTTGTATCAAAAAGTCACAATAATGGGTTGTGAGACCTTTTGTATTTATTCACACAAACGTTTTAGAATTTTAAGTTGCACACTTTACCTTTGAAAAAAGTGGACTTGTTTCACTGAGTTATACCTGTGAAACTCCCTCATGCAAATCTATGCTTGGGCTATATTCACATGACGTATCCTTTTCTCAGCCATGATAAATGTACAAATCTATTTTTAATGTCTGGCATCTGTTTCATATCTGTTGTCCTTCTTTGATTGTCATCCACGTTGCATCTGTTTTTAATGCACTGTTAAAAACTGATTTCATTGGTCTTTTTTGACCCAATCCACTGATCCGTTTGGGAAAAAAAAAGTATTTAGTCAGCCACCAATTGTGCAACTTCTCCCACTTAAAAAGATGAGGCTGGCCTGTAACTGACATCATTTAAAAATCAGACAATGTGATTTTCTGGATTTGTTTTCTCATTTTGTCTCTCATAGTTGAGGTCTACCTATGATGACAATTACAGGCCGGCCTCATCTTTTTAAGTGGGAGAACTTGCACAATTGGTGGCTGACTAAATACTTTTTTTCCCCACTGTATTCACCAAATAAGGAGGGCAATGACTGCTACTCATATCACACTATGATCAGATCTCATCTTATTAACTAGTATTAAAAGCTGCATATGGAAGTATATCGTAAGCACATGAATCATAAAATCACATGAATCGGTATGTTTGAAATTGTCACAAGTATAAAGACTGGCTCCTCATCAGATAAAGGGGGCAAATGTAAATCCCTCATTTAAACCACTAGGGTTTCGACTTTTTAGGCGATATATCCATCTCACCCCTTCTTGTAGTAGTAATTTATTAAGATCTCCTTTATGTTTGACTGTGTAATACAGCTGTATGCTGGAAGTAATGCCGCAGGCACGTTAACTACATGTTCAGTGCGACGTAATGGTACATCAGAGCGGGAAAAGATTAAGATACTATTTATACACATTTGGGGAGGTTAAGGTCCTGCTTACAATTTTTTGAGTTTTTTTCTCATCCATTTGCCAATACACTTGTATACATCTGCATTGATTCTGATTTTTTAAAAATCTTAACATAAAATTTTTAGTACCAAAAAGTTTTTTATTATATAAAACATATAAAATGCCATACTATTACAGAGACTGTGCAGGGAGTCATCAATAAGATAAAACAACAAAAAATATCAAAGTACAGCATAGTAAATAAATTAAGGAAAAAAATTAAGGAAAATGAAATGCCAGAGAAGGGAAGAAGAGGGGGGGAAATTTTGCTGTGTTTTTTTTGAGCCAAAGCCAGGAGTGGATTGAGCAGAAAGTATAAGAGTTTCCTATATATTTCCCATTCCTTTTGTAGCCATTCTTGACTTTGGCTCAAAAAAACGCAGCAAAATCTGCAAAAAAAAAAAAAAAAAAGGGCCTCAGCCTAATATGGAAGAAATTAAGTACATGCAGGGGATTCCTGGCATTTAAAGGGCATAAAAATTAAGCTAGCATATACAATTATATCATGGGGAAAGAGTAAGGGGCCGCTTTGTCCAGCCAGGGGCGCCAGACACATTTCCAAACATGGCGTATAGTGCTGACTACACACTGTGAAAGGGATTAGATCTTATCCAGGACCTTTAGATCAGTAGGTGGTGTATCTGGGCTCCTACTTAAGGATGTGCAAGCAATCAGACAGGTAAGACAGATTAATTCAACACAAGTGTAGTGGCCCCTGCACACACTATTATGCCCCATAGTGGCCCCTGCACACAGTATTATGCCCCATTGTGGACCACCCATGAACAATTATTATACTCTGGGGTCTTTTCATTGTTTTTTATGTTCCCTCACCTCCCCTGGGCCTCCGATATACTCTCGGGTCTGAAGACCCCGGAGTATAATGATAGCGGTGATTGTGGTGTTCGGCCTGTGGCCTTACCTACCGATCCCCGTTACTGCACACAGCCGCCTCCACAGAATCTGAAGCGCAGGCGGCCGTGAGCAGGACCCCAGGATCGGTAAATATATAGGGCCCGTGGTTACTCCAGCAGGTAAGGGCCTATTAAAAAAAAAAAAAAAAAGCATCGGGGGCCCGTGGGGCCCCATAATGTCCTGGGTCCTGTGGCAGCCACTACCGCTGCTACCCTGGTAGTTACGCCCCTGCTGTTTACTATGCCCTTATGTAACCATTGCTCCAAACACTTCCTGACAGCTAGGAAAGACTGGCCTACATGGCGGACAATTTGTTGAAATGACAGTCCTGACTGTCTCAGCCCAATGATGTGCCCCCCTCTCCAAGTGTCTTATCAGTCTACACATGTAATCATTTACATACCTGCCTGAGCTATAACAGCATGCCAAGTTTTGCAACAATCCAACATTTCTATATGGATTCCTTATTTTGTTTATGAGTGAGTGTATTTGCAACTTTTTCTAGGTTTGCTTTACTACTGTTACTACTGATTTATACAAAGTTTGTTGAAAAGTTAGGGATCATTTAAGAAGATTAATAAAGGTCTGGATAGTTACAATTATGTAGAATTATGTTTAGATTGATTGGGAAAACGTTGAATATCACCCATTTCAGAATAAGGTTGTAACATAAATGGAATCTTGCCATTTTTTTCACCTTACTTAGTAGTTTATCAGGAGGGTAAATGATGAACAGAGTTCAGCAGAGATTTCAGAGAGAATGTTGATAAGTGGGGAAGTAAGCATCTCTCTAATCTGATATGTTTCCTGGGATTTGATTGATTAGATTAGAGATTTATGGAAACTTTGTTAAACAGTTAGTGCTTCAATAAAGGTCCACCTGGATATAATGTTGACTAACTTTGAAGCTGTCTGATATCAAGACCCCTAGATCCTTCTCTTCTGAAGTCCTAGATAAGACATGAATACAGGTCAGTACATTCTATATATGTCCTGCATGATCCTGGGTTGTTTGTAAGTGACAAACAACAAAGTTCCAGTCCAGTCCGCATACAGTATTCTTCTTTTATTACTGTGTGCAGTGTATGGAGACTACTCTCCAACCACTAACTAAGGGAGAATAGCAAACTAGAGATGTAACCTGCAAAGGGGAAAACTGCTAAAAAAAAAAGGTGTGAAAAATAAGCCATATAATAGCCAGAAATAGTGTTACCCCACATATACACACACGGCAGTTTAACCTTAAAAGTAAAGTGAAATAACAGGTATATGTTAAGCAGATTGTAACAAATATGCATGTGGGTTTGACTTCAATGGGTTAATTTATTCTAATTATTCAATCCTATACTCACCTTTCACTCAGGCTACAAAAGTTAATATTGTAATAACCCATGTTTTACAGATCCTTTTTGGTTCAAGCTTAGAACTGCCCATTCATTTATTTGCTATTTGCTACTAGGTGCCCCAGGTGGTGTAATCGCAGTGTTTCACAGTCCCTGCAAAGTACACATTGCAGAAACATACTCACAGTGGAAATGATGCGATTTCCAAAACCGTTGTGTTTTTGTAAATCAAAGCATGTCAGTTATACCTATGGAAATACTGGTGGTTTCCGCATAGGTATAATTGAAGCAGAAAGTTCACAGAGGAAAACTCTGCAGACTTTCTGTGAATAGCACTGCGGGAAAAAACGTGTTGTGTTTCCACCACAGTTTTTCCCGTAGCGCTTTTTAGCTGTGGCTTGCTATGTGGGGCCTTAGTCTAAAATTGCTTCTGACAAATATATACAGTGATGGACTCTTCATTACACAGATGATATAGTCTAGATGACACTTTGCAAAGCAATCTTAAATCTATTAACGTGTACATCACTGATCCAATGAGGATTACAGTACAGTATACATGTGTTGCAGGGGCGTAAATACCGGGGTAGCAGCGGTAGCGGCTGCCACAGGGCCCGGGACATTAGGGGCCCGGAGCCGTGACAGCCGCTACCGCGAACCCCACAAACCAGTGGCGTAACGATCGTGGTCGCAGGGTATAATAATAGCACCGAAGCGAAGGGGGCTGTTGGGAACATATAATACTGTGCGGGGGCCACTGTTGGGAGCATATACTACTGGGTGGGGGCCACTGTAGAGCATATAATACTGGGTGGGGGCCACTTTAGAGCATATAATACTGGGTGGGGGCCACTGTAAAGCATATACTACTGAGTGGGGGCCACTGTTGGGAGCATATACTACTGGGTGGGGGCCACTGTAGAGCATGTAATACTGAGTGGGGGCCACTGTTGGGAGCATATACTACTGGGTGGGGGCCACTGTAGAGCATATAATACTGGGTGGGGGCCACTGTAGAGCATATAATACTGGGTGGGGGCCACTGTAAAGCATATACTACTGAGTGGGGGCCACTGTTTGGAGCATATACTACTGGGTGGGGGCCACTGTAGAGCATGTAATACTGAGTGGGGGCCACTGTTGGGAGCATATACTATTGGGTGGGGGCCACTGTAGAGCATATACTACTGGGTGGGGGCCACTGTAGAGCATATACTACGGGGTGGGGGCCACTGTAGAGCATATAATACTGAATATGGGCCACTGTAGAGCATATAATACTGGGTGGGGGCCATTGTAGAGCATATAATACTGTGTGGGGGCCACTGTAGAGCATATACTACTGGGTGGGGGGCCACTGTAGAGCATATAATACTGAGTATGGGCCACTGTAGAGCATATAATACTGAGTGGGGGCCATTGTAGAGCATATAATACTGGGTGGGGGCCATTGTAGAGCATATAATACTGAGTGGGGGCCACTGTGGAGCATATAATACTGGGTGGGGATCACTGTGGAGTATATACTACTGAGTGGGGGCCACTGTAGAGCATACAATACTGAGTGGGCCACTGTAAAGCATATAATACTGGGTAGGGACCACTGTAGAGCATATAATACTGTGTGGGGGGCCACTGTAGAGCATATACTACTGGGTGGGGGCCACTATAGAGCATATAATACTGAGTGGGGGCCACTGTAGAGCATATAATACTGAGTGGGGGCCACTGTAAAGCATATAATACTGGGTGGGGACCACTGTAGAGCATATACTACTGAGTGGGGGTCACTGTAGAGCATACACTACTGAGTGGGGGCCACTGTAGAGCATACAATACTGAGTGGGCCACTGTAGAGCATATAATACTGGGTGGGGGCCACTGTGGGAAGCATATAATACAGGGTGGGGGCCACTGTGTGGAGCATATTATACTGTGGGGGCCCACTGTGGGGAGCATTATACTGTGTGTGGGGGGAGCAATGTAGAGCATATAATGCTGTATGGGGGCCACTGTGGAGCATATAATACTGTGTGGGGGCCACTGTTAAGCATATTTTACTGTTTGGGGACCCGTAACCGGTTCGGGGGGGGGCATGTCAAATGTTCACCTTGGGGCCCAGCCATTCCTAATTACGCCACTGATGTGTTGTAACCTAAAAGTCCCCATAAAAATCTAACTAATCTAATAATAGTCTAAACCACTGATCCAATGAGGATTACAGTACAGTATACATGTGTTGTAACCTAAAAAAAAATACAAATCTAACTAATTTAATAATAGTCTAAATCACTGTTCCAATGAAGTTTGCAGTACAGTATACATGTTTTCTAACA
Organism: Leptodactylus fallax; assembly: GCA_947044405.1. Taxonomy (NCBI): domain Eukaryota; kingdom Metazoa; phylum Chordata; class Amphibia; order Anura; family Leptodactylidae; genus Leptodactylus; species Leptodactylus fallax. The sequence goes on from CAMRHE010000016.1 coordinate 9,391,829, forward strand.
AAAAAAAACCATAAAAATCTAACTTGTAACTTAAAAAAACATAAAAATCAAACTAATCTCATAATAGTCTAAAATCATTCTGTCTGGACTAGTAATAAAAGTAATAATAATAACAATACTACAACTACTACTAATACATTGTATACAGGTAACAACTTTGTCCTTTAATAAGGTTGCTTTTTCTGCCATCTAGTGCTCGTTTTGAGTAGGACATAAACATAAGACTTAGAACCTTTACTAAAATATGATATTCTGCCATCTATTGTTCAGTTGCTGTTAACAGAAAATTATTCAACAGAAAGTCCAGTATTTCTTTCTGAAATACTGGACTTTCTTTCTTATTGGTAGTAAGACAAGAGATGAACTATAACAAACGTATCACTAAGACTGAACACATACAAAGATGTAATAAAATTGATAAGGACCTGAAGCTTTTCACGTTGCACTTTTGTCCACTAATCCAGGGGCGTAGCTATGGGGGGTGCAGAGGTAGCTGCTACTTCTGCAGGCCTGACAGTCATGGGCTGCTGTATAGTTCACATGAACATTAGAAAGCAGAAGAAGCAATATCAGTTTCATTCTCAGCACAACAATTTGACATACAGTAGATGAATAAAATGCTAACGTAGTATTCTCTAGAATATTTAGACATATTAATTGAATTAAGCTAATATTTGACACGTCGCACACTATATGAATCAAACCCTCTAATCCTTTCTTCTACACTTACAAGGTGTTTGAATTTCTCAGAAAAGAGGTGTCATAGATTTCAATTCACACTGTTTACAACATGTGTAATATTCTCCAAGATGTCTAAATTGTCAATGTCTTCAAGTACTTCAGTAATTTGCTGCCATCTTGTGGATACATAGAAAATAGCAGAACCCTTTTCTAATTGGGACAGCAGTGATCTTGAATCACATTTTGTCCACTGAATTACACCTACCTGACTATATTCCTTAAAGAGATAATCGCCAATGACTAAAAATAAGTAAATATTTTACAAGATTATCTAGTATTCCGTCCTACCCACTTCTGTTCTGCTGTAATTTGGCAATAAATGATGGTTGGAACTAACACCAATTCTTGCAGCAACAGCTAAGAAACTTTCCAGCATAGCAACCACCCAGCTAGTACAGTTAACTGATGGGACCACCCCTTTGCCTTCCCAACATAGAAAGATTTCAATAGATAAATGATAAGTTATACTAAATCTTTTCCCACAAACCTATGCTTCAATCTGCTCATCTCCTTTTCTATAACATGCTGCATACAGAAGGAACAACCTTTTCTATGTAACAGGTTCCCTTTAAATGGTGCCATTTAAAAAAGGAAACCCTCATATGACTCTGTGATGGAAAAATAAAAAGTTATGGCTTTTGGAAGGCAGCAACAAAAAAAAACCCCAAAAAATCAAAAGGAAAAAAAAATGGAAAATCGTTGTGTCATCAAGGGGTTAAGCTACACCATCAGCACAAGAATAGATTCAGACCCCAAAACAGACCCTTACATACATTAAGTCTAAAATTCAAGCCCCAGACCAGATCAGAAAAATTGAGATACCCTTGATAAGGTATCTCCTTTCACTTATCTTCCTCTCTTAGATGTTTCTGTTAGGCTGGGGCTCCACGTTGCGTAAACGGCATAACCAAAACCGTGGCATTCTACAGTACCTGCAAAGTGGATGGGATTCTGGCTAATCCCATCCACACATTGCAGAAAAATATCTGCAGCGGATATCCTCTGATTTCAAAAACCCAGCCATGATTTCCTTTTTTGGCCAGTTAACTTCTTATAAATATGTAGTGTCCCTTCCTGATAGCCCAGACACAATAAGGAATTCATGGCTAGGTTTCTGACAAGTTTCAAGCCATAGAATGTTCCTGCATTCATGGTTTTATCCATTGACAAAAGACTGTCCCCATGTTGAGGAAACGCAGTTTTTTTTGTTGCAGAATTTGCTGCGGTTTTTTGAGCCAAAGCCAGGAGTGGATTGAACAGAAGATAGAAGTATAAGAGCTTCCTATATATTTCAATTTGCTTTTCTAGCCATTCTTGGCTTTGGCTCAAAAAACTGCAGCAAAATCTGCAAAACAAAAAGCTGCGTTTCCGCCATGTGTGGCCCCAACCTAAAAAAGGTGCACCTGTGAAAAAAGGTCATAACCCCCAATATAAGTGATTGTGGACTATTCACATTACCATTTTTTAATGGACCTTCAAAAAACTAGGTCATGTTCTATTTTTACCCATTTTCTTGGATTCCTCAATAGAATCATATCTATCAGGAGTACGTAAAAACGGATGCCCCTCAGAACAGAACATTCATGTGATTGTAGGTTAAGATGGTTACAGAAAATATTTAAAACTCTGCAAAATTTCCAATTATTTATAGTTATAGTAGTCAAGCTTTGGAACACACTGGCATGGGATGTGGTGATGGTGAATTTATTGTGCAAGTTCAAGAAGGGCCTGGATGTCTTTCTTGAAAGGAAAAATAAGATAAGATAAAATAATCCTTTAATAGTCCCACCATGGGCAAATTCAGTGTGTTACAGCAGCATAGATAATACAAATACAAATGCTCCAAGGTAGAGGCATTACAGTGACAGTACGTACAGATAAAAAGGTAAAGGTAAAAAAGTAGTAGAAAGGATATCACGACTTAAGATCTTTCAGTTCTCTGTATGGAGTGATCTCCGCTTGGGTCGGTGTTGGTTGTACAGCCTAACCACAGTGGGGAGGAAAGACTTCCGATAGCGCTCCTTCTCACACTTAGGGTGGAGCAGTCGGTCACTGACAGTACTGCCCAGCGCTATCACGGTCTCATGTATGGGATGGGAGTTATTCTCCAGCATAGACCTCACCCCAGACAGTATCCTTCTGTCACCCACCACCTGCACTGGGTCCAGTGGGCTCTCCAGGACAGTGCTGGCCCTTCTAATCAGCTTCTTGAGTCTATTCATATCCCTGGTTGATATGCCAAATATTACAGATTACAGTTTCTACATTTTTGGTGAAGACATGTTGATTCAATGCTTTATACTGCTTGCCAGATTTGGAGTTATGAGGGAATTTTTTCCCCAATGTGGGGGCAATTGGCATCAATCTCTTAGTTTTCTTGGCTTCCTCTGAATTTACACTGTAGGGTTACAGGATAGACTTGATAGACCTGTGTCTTCATCCAACCTCATCTACTATGTTACTTTATAAAATATGACTGCTATTGCCCAGAAGGAAACAATAAATCAATTAACACCCTCCTCTCCATAGAGTTCTATGTGTGAGGTGGATATGGATAGGACTCTATGTAAACATACAATCCAAATAAAAATAACGTGGAGCAGAGAGGCTTAATAGGTGGATAGGAAGATTTCCTTAATAAGATAAGGAACACTCCAGACAAAACTGATATATTGTCATAAGTGTTGAGTGTTGATTTAAACAAATCTTCAATGAAATCTGAAATGAAAAGGAAAAAAATGGAAAATTATTGTGTCATCAAGGGGTTAAGCCCCACCATCAGCACAAAAATAGATGCAGACCCCAAAGCAGACCCTTACATACATTACGAGTCTAAAATTCAAGACCCAGACCAGATCATAACAACTGAGATAACCTTGACAAGGTTTCTCTATTCATTTATCCTCCTCTCTTAGAGGTTTCTGTTAGGGCCCCACGTTGCATAAATGCCATGGCCAAAACTGCAGATTTTTACATTACCTGCATACTGGTTGGGATTCTGGCTAATCCCATCCACACATTGCATAAAAATAAAAAAAACCGTGATGCATTTCCACCGCTATCTTTTGTGTAGATTTTTACTGGCTGCGGCTCGCTACGTGGGGCCTTAGCCTTAAAGCAGTTTTCCCCTGAACATAACCATATTAAATGTTAAACATTTAAGACAATTAAAAGTTAAACATTTTTGCAAATATAAATAATTTTAAATGTTGCAGCGTTTTTAAGATACTAAAGACCTTAACACAAACAATCTTTTAAGAAAAGAGTGCTCTCCTTGAAGGATCAGATATCCTTTGTCCGGTGGCCTTGATCAGCTATGCAATTTTGAACTACTGTAGTGACTAATACAGACTAAAATGTGTATGACTGCCTTGGTGTAACAAACAATAACCACATGATTATTAATTACCTACTTCTATCTAATGTACAGTTGTGCTAAAAAGTTTACATACCCCAGCCGATTTTTTGTTTTTTTGGCCTTTTTTCAGAGAATATGAATGATAACAAAACCTTTTTTTCATGGTTAGTGGTTGGTTGAAGCCATTTATTGTCAAACTTATGTGTTTTTTCTTTTTAAATCATAATGACAACCAAAAACATCACAATGACCCTGTTCAAAAGTTCACATACCCCAGTTCTTAATACCGTGTATTGACCCCTCTAACATCAATGACAGCTTGAAGTCTTTTGTGGTAGTTGTGGATGAGGCTCTTTATTTTCTCAGATGGTAAAACTTCCCATTCTTCTTGGCAAAAAGTCTCCAGTTCCTGTAAATTCCTGGGCTGTCTTGCATGTTCTGCACACTTGAGATCTCCCCAGAGTGACTCAATGATATTGAGGTCAGGAGACTGAGATGGCCACTCCAGAACTTTCACTTTCTTCTGCTGTAGCCAATGACAGGTCGACTTGGCCTTGTGTTTAGGATCGTTGTCATCTTGGAACGTCCAAGTACGTCCCATGCGCAGCTTCCTGGCTGATGAGTGCAAATTTGCCTCCAGTATTTGCTGATAACGTGCTGCATTCATCTTTCCTTCAACTTTGACCAAGTTTCCCTGTGCCTTTGAAGCTCACACATCCCCACATCATCAGTGATCCACCTCCGTGCTTTACAGTAGGAATGGTGTTCCTTTCATCATAGGCCTTGTTGACACCTCTCCAAATGTAACGTTTATGGTTGTGGCCAAAAAGTTCGATTTTTGTCTCATCACTCCAAATGACCTTGTTCCAGAAGTTTTGAGGCTTGTCTCTGTGCTGTTTGGCGTATTGAAGGCGAGATTCTTTGTGGCATTTGCGCAGTAATGGCTTTCTTCTGGTAACTCGACCATGCAGCCCATTTTTCTTCAAGTGCCTCCTTATTGTGCATCTTGAAACAGCCACACCGATAGTTTTCAGAGAGTCTTGTATTTCAGCTGATGTTATGTGTGGGTTTTTCTTTGCAACCCGAACAATTTTCTGGGCAGTTGCGGCCGAAATTTTGGTTGGTCTACCTGACCGTGGTTTGGTTTCTGGGCATGTTATCAGACCAAAATCATCAGGGTATGTGAACTTTTGAACAGGGTCATTTGATGTTTTTGGTTGTCATTATTATTTAAAAAGAGAAAACAGAAGTTTTACAATAAATGGCTTCAACCAACCACTAACCATGAGTGTAGAAAAAGTTTTTGTGTTATCATTCATATTCTCTGAAAAAAAGGCCAAAAAACTAAAAAATCTGCCGGGGTATGTAAACTTTTTAGCACAATTGTATATGGTCATCTTAAAACCACTTTATTGGTTTGTTCTCAGGTTTACATTGGACTTCAGAAAAGAAAGAAAACTAAAAGAAAAGCCAGCCATAGGAAACTCCTCTGAATGATATTGCACAGCTTAGTGGCTGACATACCATTGGTGCAATACTAATATCAGCTGACATACCATTGGTGCAATACTAATATCAGCTGACATACCATTGATGTAATACTAATATCAGCTGACATACCATTGATGTAATACTAATATCAGCTGACATACCATTGGTGCAGTAGTTCATGGGATCTATCGCCAAAATACCTAAGCTTAATAAATTTCATGGCTAATCATTACTGGTGGATTGTTAAAGACATAACATGGGTAGCTCTATGTTGTGGCACTGGAAAGCAAGGGGCCCATAACTGTTATTGCACAGGGGCCCTCAGCTGTCTGTATCCTCCCCTGCATTGTTGTATAATTGTTTCTGAAATGATCTCTGTGTATAATATTCATTTCCATCAATTACTATATTCATTTCTATACTGTATATAGAATCTACGGTATATGACAGGTTATATTCTATATACTGTACACAAACAGTAAAAATAATATATATGTATGCGTGTGTTTTAAAAATCAAATAAATAATGTTACATAGATTTTAACTCTTAAAGATTTGTAATGCAGGTGCTCAAATACTGCATATACTGCATTAAACATTGGAGCAAACAACTAGGGGCTTTACCTTAGGATAAACATAATGTTATACATGGTAATGCAGGGAAGATTAATTTCTTTGCTCTCTTGTACATTTGTTTAGATAACTTTATCCTTGGGGATATACAGATCTATATTTACCAAGCTTTAAACTGCTTTGTTCTCTTTTTGTGTTGAAAAGAATAATTTAACCCCTTCCCAACATCTGCTTTAATTGTACAGTGGATGTCAGGACTTTAACCCCTATGCGTTATATGTTTTATTTTTACGGTGTTCACATGATAACTTTGTTTAGCAGGTCATTATGATTACGGCAATACCATATTTGTATTGGTTTTATTATGTTTTACCACTTTTACAAATAAAGCATCACTTTTTGAAAATTAACATTTTTCCTGGGGTCACTTTTTTACTGTTTTGCTGATGAAGATACAGTATGTAGGGGCTCTTTATTTGCAGGGGCCAGTTGTACTTTTAATTGGTACCAATATTTGTTATGTATGACTTTTTGATCACTATTTTTTTTGTGAAAGTGAGGAACCATAGCAGTAGGGTCTCCACTGCTTAATTCAGCCTCTCTGATTGCAGGCATTAACCCTTCAGATGTCTCTATTAAATGTGACTGAGGCATCTGTTTATCCATGGTGTGTGGTTGTCACTAGGGGTGCTCCTTAGTGTATTATCCCAAACAAGGTTTTATCATGGACTTCATGAAGAACAGATCGTATACTAGGAATTCTTTAATTAATAGACTTACAGGTTCTACTATGGAAGGATCTAATATGAGATTAGAATAAGTGAACAACAATGTATTAGATGAGGATTTAAAGAGACTAAAGGAATTATTTTTAAAGTTGTATAAACTTGAAATTCAGCATAATGTAAATAAATAATCTTTTTTAATATTTTTATTGCTTGTGGTTGATTTTTTGGGTGGAAAGTTTGTGTAGAGGCGTTTCACGAGATAGGGGTTATATAATTATATATATATGTCTACAACACACCCTTTCCGACAGGTAACATATAAGAATTCTTAATCTGAAATGCATCCATTGGGCTGGAAAGTATTTTAACCCCTTAATGACAGGGCCATTTTTTGTTTTTGCATTTTCATTTTTCCCTCCCCACATTCCAAGAGCCATAACGTTTTCATTTTTCAATTCACAGAGTCACATGACGGCTTATTGTTTGCAAAACAAATTGTACTTTGTAATGTCACTATTCAATATGCTGTGCAATGTACTGGGAATCTGGAAAAAAATTCAGAATGAGGTGCAATTGGAGAAAAACTGCATTTGCGCCAAATTCATATGGGTTTAATTTTTACAGCATTCACTGTGTGGTAAAAATGACATGTTACCTGTATTCTGCGGGTCAGTACGAACACGGCAATACCAAATTTATATAGTATTTGTAATGTTTGGATACCTTTTAAAAAATTGAAAACTTTGCTAAATAGAAAAAATTTTTTGCGTCGCCATATTGTGTCACCTGTAACTTTTTCATATTTACATGTATGGAGCTGGGTAAGGCGTCTTTTTATGCGGGACAACATGACGTTTTTATTGATTCCATTTGGGGAAAGATCTGATGGTTTGACCACTTTTTATTCAATTTTTTATAGGAGGCAAAGTGTTGAAAAAAACGCTATTTGGCCATTTTGATTTTTTTTCTCCGCTACGCCGTTCACCGTATGGGATAAATATTTTAATATTTTAATAGTTCGGGCATTTTGGAGCAGGGGGACACCTAATGTGTTTATGTTTACTTTTGTTTATTTACTTTTATATCTGATCTAGGGAAAGGGGGGTGATTTGAACTTTTGTGTTTTTTTTTATTTTTTCATACTTTTAAAAACTTTTTTTTTTTCAACTTTTACTTGTATGATCAGACTCTCTAGGGACCTTGAAACCTAGGGAGTCTGATCGATCATACAATTCACTGCGATACTACTGTATCGCAATGAATAGCAAAATGCCTTCACTGCTATTAGACAATGCCTCTGGCATCGCGTAATAGAGCTAATGTAATGACAGGCCTGGGAGCCTTCAATAGGCTCCCGGCTGTCATGGCAACCAATCGCCGCCCTCCAATGATGTTCTGGAGGGCGGCGATCAAGGAAAATGGCGGCGCCCGTGGCTTCTGCGCAATTTAGACGCTGTGGTCCCGTTTGACCGCGGCATCTAAAGGGTTAACAGCTGCAATCGGTGCAGGCACCGATCGCTGCTGTTAGCGGCGGGTCCTGGCTGTATTATACAGCCAGCACCCGCGGTGTATGGAGAGCGCTCAATCAGTCACTAATACACAATTTTAAATAGTTAAATTTGTCAATTCAACAAGACACAAACCCTCTCTAGATGAGATAATGAATCATTGTAGTCTGGAAAATACACTTATTGATCTCACACAATTTTCTTTTTCTCACAAAATTATTATTAGTATAAATCAGGGGGAAACGCCTATAACAGAATCTATATTTTTTACACTCCCGGCGTCCAGTATGGTCAATGTGCAGCTGATAAATGTCAATCCCAACATACAAGTACCTCCCCCTGTGTTATTCCCTATTCCTATGCACCAAATTTTCCTGGGTGGAAAAAGTAAAATCAATTCAGGGTCTCTAGGGGATGGGGTATTAAAAATAAAAGAAATGTCACACAACAAATCACCTATAGCAACAACCAAGAAGAGCAGGTAACTATAAAATTATTCAATTTATCCTCCGATACTTTGCAACAGAAGAAGATCAAATTATTTAGCCAAAGACTTTAATTTTGTCCCAGCTCAGCAGCTAATCCATTTGAATTATTTTTGAACATTAACTCCTTTGTAAGGAAATTCACATTGGGGCAACAGTAGGGATCAAGATAATCTGATAAAAATTCTAATCACCCCTTTCCTTAGAACACATATAAAAGTAAAAAAAAAATAAAATAATGTGAAACACATACACATTAGGTATCCCTGTGTCTGAAAACGCCTGGTCTACAAACTTATAAAAATATTTTTCCCATACAGTGAACGCTGTAGCGGGGAAAAAAAAATCAAAAGAGCTGAACCGCTATTTTATTGCTGCTTCGTCTCTCACAAAAATTTGAATAAAAAGCGATCAAAGCAATAGACATTCCCCAAAATGGTATAACTAAAAAGTACATCTAGCTCCACAAAAAAAGAAGACTTATATATTTTTTTTTTTCTAAAGTTTTTTCTTGAGCCTGTTTTTGCTTTTTGTCTTTTGGATGATCCCTTGGAGATTTCACCAGGTAGGAGCAGCAGAAAAGCAGACGTTCACTTAACCACATGCACAACCAGTACAGGTGAGAGTTCATTTATCTCTTCCTTATTGATAATAATAATAATAATAATAATAATAATAATAGTCCTTTAATAGTCCCACAATGGGGAAATTCAGTGTGTTACAGCAGCAAAGATAAGCAGATACAAATACAAATACAACATGTACAGGAATGTTCCAAGGTGAGAGGCATTACATTAATAGCAGACAGACAGATAGGAAGTAGCAGAGGGGGGGGGGGGGGATTTAACAGGCAGAGAGATATTTCAGTTCTCTGTGTGTAATGATCTCCGCTTAGGTCGGTGTTGGTTGTACAGCCTAACCGCGGTGGGGAGGAAAGACTTCCGATAGCGCTCCTTCTCACACCTAGGGTGGAGCAGTCGGTCACTGACTGAGTGATATTGCCTTGCAGTAATACACTAGATTAGCCTGTATGTGTTTTTATTGCAGCAATCTTCAGATGATGACATCATTATATTGATTACATCATCAATAACATCATCATACTGATGACATCATAGATATCATATTGATGATAATAAATTACATCATTGATAACATTATTATATGGGTGACATCATAGCATCAATGACATAATCAATTACATCATTAATAACATCATCACAGTGATGACATAATTGATGACACTATCATCATATTGATGACATCACTAATGACATAATACATTACATCATAGTATTGAGGATCGCATCAATGACATCAACAATTACATCATCATATTGATACTGAAATAAAATAAAAACACATACAGGTGATCTCCTTTACTGGTTGTGTTGAGGGCACAACTAGTAGATCATGTAGATGATGAGGTTCTGCTGTGCTATTGCTCCCACCCAGTGAAGCCTCCAAGAAATCACTAAGAGTGCATTCACATAATAGAGTTTCAGCTGTGAACTAGGAATGGCTGGGCCCCAAGGCGAACATTTGACATGGTTTCCCCCCCCCCCGAACCGCCGCACCCTCGGACCGCTCCTCCAACCCCCCCAGAAACCGCATTCCTGCGCACACTATTATGTGCCATAGTGACCCCTGCATACAGTATTATGTGCCATAGTGTCCCCTGCACACAGTATTATGCCCCATAGTGGCCCCTGTACACAGTAGTATGTCCCATAATGGTCCCTGCACACAGTTTTATGCAGCATAGTGGGCATAGTGGCCCCTGCACACAGTATTATGACCCATAGTGGCTCCTGCACACAGTATCATGCCCCATAGTGGCCCCTGCACACAGTATTAGTATTATGCCCCATAGTGGCCCCTGCAAACAGTATTATTCCCCATAGTGGCCCCTGCACACAGTATTATGCCCCATTGTGGACCACCCATGAACAATTATTTTACTCTGGGGTCTTTTCAGACCCCAGAGTATAATGATTGGAGACCAGGGGAGGATAGAAACATAAAAAACAATTCTACTTACGACGAGATTGGCGGGAACTTATTATAGCCTTTATACCAAAAGTCACAATTTTTGGCACATGATTGATTTTGAGTGAAATGCAAAAGTAACAGAAGACTTTCTTGGAAGCCTTGGTTACTTAGTGCCACCTACTGGTACAAATAATGTCCAAGGATGGTAGGATGTGTTGTAATGTAATGTGTCTTTAATTATCTGATATTAAACATGTTTTGCCATGTAGAGCAAAGTATTATGAGCTTGTTGTATACATATTAGAATGTGTTAGGACTGCCATATATCAATACTAACAGCAGAAAACATTTTCATTTAAGATCCTCAATGCTGTTGGCATCAAGTATTATTTAGGTGTGCAGCATCCCAGAGTGCTACAGCTTTTATGTGTTTGTCTTGTGTGCCTCTGGGTTTTATGTCTGTAAGTTCTGTTCTGTGGTAAGTGTCACTGTTTGCAGCTTTCCCTGTTATTTCTCCCCTGCAGTGTTCAAGTCTAGCCTTGGTTTAGCCCTGGCCTATCACAGGCCACTGGGTGGGGTTGTGGGAGAATCCGTCTGCACGGTAACCCTTGGTCTGGGAGCAGTTAGTCTAGTGTGAGCAGTGGAAGAGTAAGGGCGTGCAGAGGTTTCCTGCCCCACAAGCTGCACTGAGGCCAACGGTTAGCCATCACAATCTTCAGGAGGATTACTTCGGGCCTAGTCTTCAGGTAACCAGTTCCTTGTCAGGCCTCCTAGAACCAAGGCTGGGGTTTGGACACTGTATTACTACCCCCATCAAGAAGTTGCTATTGCCTTGTGATTCCAGTTGCCTAAATAAATGGCTGTTTGGTTTACTTGCATCGCTGACCCCTGAGTCGTGCCTGCTTTACCATCAGGGCTCTTCCGACCAACACCACACCGGCTCAGAGAGAAGAGGTCCCCTCTTCAACTGGATGTGCCCCGGTGGAAAGAACTACTACCACCACCACTGGCAGTGCTGCAGGACCCCCCTCGACTTTGTCCGGCCTAGGAGTGGGACTAGAGTGGTTATGGGGCGTGCTCGGCCTGCTAGGTGGCACAGCATCCGCCACTACTACTCCCATCCTCCGGTCTCGTCTGACTGGGTTGCGGCAGTGCTGTTCACATCTGCACTATAGCTTGTGTTCATATTGGAATCTATAGCAGCATGCCAGATCTGCTGCATCTTGGACCTGAAGGGTGTTCGATGGTCCCTGTTAAGCTCGGCTCTGTCTACATATATAGCCAGAGGTACAGTGGGGAAAAAAAAGTATTTAGTCAGCCACCAATTGTGCAATTTCTCCCACTTAAAAAGATGAGAGGTCTGTAATTGTCATCATAGGTAGACCTCAACTATGAGAGACAAAATGAGAAAACAAATCCAGAAAATCACATTGTCTGATTTTTAAAGAATTTATTTGCAAATTATGGTGTAAAAAAGCACGTTCATGTGAATATGCGCTTACTAACATTCCCAACCCATCGGTCACAGCTATAGCAGGACTTACCATGGTGCTGACTGTCTGGTTTGGGGGTAACACCCAAGGATGCTCTTTTGGCATACAAAACCGAACAATTGGAGATTCATCTCAGACAAACTAAAATGACTGCTGTGACATGTATTGTGGTAAATTATTATACTCTGAGGTATGTTCAGATACCAAAGCTTAATAGGTGGAGATGCAGGGGGGTGAAAAAATAAAAAAAACATTTATACTCACCATCCTTTACCTCTTTTGGGCCTCCTTGTGGCGTCGGGCGCTCTTGTGATGTCATGCGCCCAAGGTCACCGCTAGAGGCCTGTGACTGGGGTACAGCAGTCACATGGGCACGCTAAACATCATCGAGAAGACCAAGAGAGAGCGCCGAATGCCGCAAGAAGACCCAAAAGAGGTAAGGAAAGGTGAGTATAAATGTTTTTTATTTTTACCCCTCCCCTCGGCCTCCACCTATTATATTCTAGGGTCTGAAGAGACCCCTGAGTATAATAATTTTACTTCCAGTTTTATCCAAACTTTTTTGACTTGAAAAACAAATCAGGGACCCGACCGGACCCACCCAAACCTGAAATGAAACAAATATTAGGAGTTGTGCATCTCTAATGGATTCCTTTGGTGTGTGCCCCTGGTATAAATGTTCAGCTTGTATAAAACAAGATGTGAACAAAGCCTGATTACTGGGTCTGTCGGGGGTTTCATCAGGTTTTCCGTCAGGACATTGCTTCATGCTGCGCTGTTCTTGGTGTAAAAAGTGACTGGGTCCCATGTTAGACGATGGGTATGAACAGAGCCTTACTTTATAGTCACTACTATGGATTGGGTTAATCTCCCTCACCTTACCTGTGCTCCACCATAATATAACCAGTATTGCCAACCTCACCCTGTATGTTATTAGAAGCTGTTGCTAGAATAATGTTTGTATGACGTTATTCTGTGTCTATGACCATCTCTAGTCTTGTGGCCTGTCACATTTGTGGTCTTTGGAGTAGGTTACATCAACAAAGATTTCGGGGTAATCCATGAATCTCTGCTGCCACCTACTGGTTATTTTACCAGTACTATATTTAAAGAGGTTATTCCAGAATAAGCATCTTATATATTGTATATGATGATGCTTCCAATAATTAAGATGATGATGCTTCCAAAAATTAAAATGCCCAAAATCTTCATGTACATCATTCCTAAATATTCCATATGATCCCAGTAATAAAGTATAGTATGTAATGTATCACAAGCATTTTTACGTGTTGAAATAAGCCTCATAAGACTTTCACATGCAAGTGAATTTTTGGGGGGCTGAACAGACTTTTTAAATTTCCAAGGATATATTTGGATGGGGATATGGATAATGTGCTCAGCTCTAACCACCCCACAATAAATAGATTACACCTCCAAAGTCATTCCTGGTATGTACAGTGATGTATATTCCATATAGTGCCCAGATAAAACCGCCATACAATGTCCATATGATTTATAACTTTTCGCCCAAGCTACGTTCCGCTCTGAACACTCCAGACACACAACCTTTTATGCAGGTAATGTCAGGAGTGGAGACAGGTCATTGACATGGCAGGGACCCCAAGAATCACTACAACAGGGGCACTGAGCCTCCAGCGAGTGTTGCGAATGGAGGTGCAGTCAAGCTTGTGTCCTGCAGCACCATTCATTGTCTATGGGAACTGATGAAGATGACCAAGTACAGCGCTCAGCTGTTTTCTGTTTCAGGACAAGCAATCAGCTTGTTGTCCGGCCCTGTAGCTGTTGTGGAACTACAAATCCCAGCTTCCTTCAGTCACTTCTGTGGGAGTTTTTAGAATGGCCAAGCAAATGTGCATGCTGGGAAATGTAGTTTCACAACAGCTGGAGGTTGCTGATCACTGTCACAGACAATGAATGGAGTGACAGCACATAAGTCTGAACACTGCATCATTCACATGTAACTGATAGAAGCGATCCCGTTCATCACTGCGAGGAGGGTGGAGAGGAGCGTGCCCATCATGAATACACCAGACTCATAACTATACGGACCTGTCCCCATACTATGCTGCCCCTAGGGACAGTGAAAATATATAACATATATGTGGAATGTTAAAATGTTTATAGGGAAAAGAAGGAGACAACACATAGTTAAAATAATAAGTAATAATTTATTTCTAACAATTTCATTACCCTAAATGCTGCTATAATATTTTTTATGATTTTTATTATTATTATTATTATTATTATTATTATTATTACAATATTGCACTATGTTTACTTGTATTACTATTATTATCCTATTAGTATTCTTAGTATATTATCTTATGTATATATTTACTACTGTTATATTATTATTATTACTATCATTGCTAATATTTCTTTTATAATTCTACTATAAACGCTAAACTACATCCTTATCCCTAAAGCTGTTGATCCAGAAGAAGGCGAAAAAAACCCTGGACACTTTCAGCCAATTCGTGTCACAGAGGAAAAATTCCTTCTTGACCCCGGGAAAAGGCGATCAGTCCGAGGACCCCGGATCAAACCTACTGAAGTTTATTACAATCTAATAATTATTATAGTTAATTAACCTAAATACTTATTTTATGTTTTTCCTATTAATATAATTATTATTAAAATAATATTACAAATCTATGTTGGAATCTTACAATTATCGCTATGAATATTACTATTTCTAATTATATATTACTATATCTATGAATTGAGTCTACTACTATTTTTTTTATTTTTTTATTAGTTGATTATTACTATTCTATTTTTTTATTTTTTTAAAATAATTTTTACTATTACTGTTTTTTTGCTATATTTCTCTAATTATACATTATATCCTATCCCTAAAGCTGTTGATCCAAAAGAAGGCGAAAACCCCTGGACACATTCTGCCAATTCATGTCACAGGGGGAAAATTCCTTCTTGACCCCGGGAAAAGGCGATCAGTCCGAGGACCCCGGATCAAACCTGCTGATTCCTAATATAGTTTATTACCTATTATAGCTAATTAACCTTACTGATATTATTTTATACTATTTTTTCTAAGATTATTATTATTATACTATTATTACTATTCTATAATTGGGCTCTAATTACTATGACTATTAATATGACTATTATTAATTTTACTATAGGTGCTGCTGCTGGTATTACACCTTGCGGGCTCATACATTACCTGCGCCATGGATAGAAGAGAAGGTTTGACATTATGTTCTTCTTTCCTCCGAGTCTTGTATGGATGTAGCGGAGGAGGGAATATCGGTGAGTCGTTGATCTTCTTTCCTGACTCTGGTCTTGAGGTTTGTGGCTGGTTTCTCCCTCATTCCTCGTCTCTTCATCTTCCCTTCTCTTCTTCCTCTTCATCTCTTCTTCCTTTTCACTGGACTTCTTCTCAGTGGTCTTCTTGTCTTCTTTTTCATCCCGCTTCCTCTTGACCTGACATTTTTGTGCCTCTCCTTGCATCTTCTTTGTCTTTACCTTCTTCTCTTGGCACATCTCACGGTCTTCCTCATCCAGTGGAAAGGGCAGGTATTTCTTCTGGGCTTTGCGGTTGGTTGGCATGAGGCGCTAAAAAATAAGGAATAAGTCAATTGTCTATTGAGACTTTCTTATACAACTTTTCCATCTATAGTAAGGACATGTGTGAATCTAATGATAACATAGTAGGCAGAATGATTACTAACCTCCATCTTGAAGAAAGGTGATGGCAGGAACTTCATAGAGTAGATGAGGACTTGTAGATTTCTTTCCTCCACGGTGCAGGGATAAGCTGAAGAGAGAACAAAACCAGATAATGGGATCAGTTATAAGATATACAATATATGTAACCAATATATCCAAAAAATTACAGTAATATGCAACGACAGTGCAGCCTACTAAGTGCTGGATTATCAGATATGCTGGATTATAGGATAGCCATAAAAAACATATAAGAAAACAAATCATTCAGTTTCATCAATATAATTATGGAGCTAAAAATACTCACTTGAGAAGGGTCCCAGTCCATACACGCACTCCTGGCGGCGGTAGATATGCTAAGGAGAAGAGAATTCAGTAAGTGTCACTTATCAGGGATGGAGCAGAGGACAATAGGACAAGGGATCAGGTTATAATGAAGACACTGACCTCCATAGCTCTGCGATCCATGACTGTGAAATCCGTAGCAAAATCTGTAAACCCAAAACAGACTCAAAGATGTGATAAAGATAAAGATGTAATAGTGGGTGTACGTCCAGGTGTCGCCCCCTGTAATGAAACACTGACTATACAATCCTAGGGGTGTTATATCTTTAATTTCTCAATATAGCCTTATAGTAGTCAGACAGTTTATTCCACACAGAGGTCCAAATCCCCTGAAATGCCATAGAATAAGACTATAAATTCCAGCTGCCTGTAGCTACCACTAGGGGGAGCATAGGGGCAAACTGTTATATAAATTCAATGTCTAATCCAGGGATAGACAACGTTTTATGTACAGTGTGCTGATTTAAAGCGGCCCTGATTCCTGATAATGTTAATGAAGCCTCATGGGAGATAATTTAGGGTCACTCCTATCAGATGATGGGGTGTCAGATCTTACCGGCGTCTTCACTCGGCGTTGTCCTGTAACAGACTGAGGATGACTGGCAGTTGTTTTTTTTCAAACTCTTGTCCAGCGATCCCATTGGCTGCTGACCAGTGACATAAAGTTAACCCTTTAATGGCCAAACACTTTTCTAACATTTCTCTGCACATGGTGGTTTATTGGCCTCTCCTTATGGGTTAGGCTACCAGAATAATTTTGCACCATTTCTTCATGAAATATAGGGCAGTGTATTAACACATTATTTAAAGATTTTCTGTCTTGCTAGCTTTATTCTGGGTAAACTGTATAAAAAGTGAGAAAGTTATCTTCTTTTTTAATTTGTAGAGTTTTATTTATAAAAAAATAGCAAATTATTACAAATATTAAAATGGTTTCCCTATTGTATTATGGTGGTTTAACTGCCCCCTGCACTGATAACAGTCACTAGAGAGCTCGTCTGGGTGTGCCTCAGCTCTGCCATGCCAAGGGGCACCTGGTAAATATGTAATGGCTGGGTCCTATAGAGAGAGTGGCACTGCCGCCTCCTCTGTTTACTACATAGCTTACATTGAGCCATGTTTAGCCTGAACAGAAAAGACAGCAGTGTTTATTTTTGTGACGTGGGCACTAGATATGCTTGCCATGTCCCCTTTCAGACATGATCAGCACATTAAGTGTCCAAGTTACATATAACATGACTGCTACCCAGGTGGCATCGGAGATTTGCCTGATGTTTTTGAAGTCATTCCTTTTTTCAGGAGTTTCCAGGAGAGTAGGCAGGTATGTATGTATATAAGTATCACTTCTCCTATACTGTATATATGGACACTGCACAGTATCATTTCTCCCACTCTGTATATATGGACACTGCATAGTATCACTTCTCCTATACTGTATATATGGACACTGCACAGTATCACTTCTCCTATACTGTATATATGGACACTGCATAATATCATTCTCCTATACTGTATATATGGACACTGCACAGTATAACTTCCCCTATACTCTATATATGAACACCACACAGTATAAGTTCTCCTATACTCTATATATGGACACTGCACAGTATCACTTCTCCTATACTGTATACATGGACACTGCACAGTATCACTTCTCCTATACTGTATATATGAACACTGCATATCATTCTCCTATACTGTATATATGGACACTGCACAGTATCACTTCTCCTATACTAGTCTATATGGACACTGCACAGTATCACTTCTCCTATACTGTATATATGGACACTGCGCAGTATCATTTCTCCTATACTGTATATATGGACACTGCATATCATTCTCCTATACTGTATATATGGACACTGCACAGTATCACTTCTCCTATACTCTATATATGAACACCACACAGTATCACTTCTCCTATACTGTATATAAGGACACTGCGCAGTATCACTTCTCCCACTCTGTATATATGGACAATGCACAGTATCACTTCTCCTATACTGTATATATGGACAATGCATAGTATCACTTCTCCTATACTGTATATATGGACACTGCTCAGTATCACTTCTCCTATACAGTATATATGGACACTGCATAGTATCACTTCTCCTATACTGTATATATGGACACTGCACAGTATCACTTCTCCTATACAGTATTTATGGACACTGCATAGTATCATTTCTCCTATACTGTATATATGGACACTGCATATCATTCTCCTATACTGTATATATGGACACTGCGCAGTATCACTTCTCCCATTCTGTATATATGGACACTGCATAGTATCATTTCTCCTATACTGTATATATGGACACTGCATATCATTCTCCTATACTGTATATATGGACACTGCACAGTATCACTTCTCCTATACTCTATATATGAACACCACACAGTATAAGTTCTCTTATACTGTATATAAGGACACTGCGCAGTATCACTTCTCCCCCTCTGTATATATGGACACTGCATAGTATCACTTCTCCTATACTGTATATATGGACACTGCACAGTATCACTTGTCCCATTCTGTATATATGGATACTGCACAGATCACTTCTCCTATACTGTCTATATGGACACTGCACAGTATCACCTCTCCTATACTTTATATATGGACACTGCATAGTATCACTTCTCCTATACTGTATATATGGACACTGCATATTATTCTCCTATACTGTATATATGGACGCTGCAGAGTATCACTTCTCCTATACTGTATATATGGACACTGCACAGTATCACTTCTCCTATACAGTATATATGGACACTGCATAGTATCACTTCTCCTATACTGTATATATGGACACTGCACAGTATCACTTCTCCTATACTGTCTATATGGACACTGCACATTATCACTTCTCCTATACAGTATATCGGAACCTTCATCAAATTCTTAGGGGTTCAGAAGACTTATGAAATCTTCAGGGTTACATTTGGATGGGGATATGGATGATGTGCTCCAGATGTCTCACTACTGATATCAGATAGTGCCCAGATAAAACCGCCATACAATATGATTTATAACTTTTCTCCCAAGCTACATTCCTCTCAGAACACTCCGGACACAGCATATGACTGAATGGAGGTCTTATATGACTGGAGTTAGAGGTAATGTACGTGAGACAGGTGCAGGGATTTCTACTGTAGATTCCTCCCCTAACAGACATGTTGTGGTGCCAACTCACCATGCTGTTTGGAGACTGGAGTGCCCCCCAGTGATGGGTGAGAAAGCCATGAGGAAATTTGGACTGGTAAGGAGTGTGGCAAGGACGCAATTTTTACCATGCAACATGTACAATGAGGTGTGTGCACTGTATTATGGTGTGTTCACATGGCAATTTCTACGTTTTATTATGCCTGATTTATAACTGTTTGAAGTGACCCCCACCCTCGTTTTCCCTACATTTTACAGAGCCCTGTACTCCATACACAGTGAGAGGCAGAAACAGCTCTCAATATAGAAGCAAGGGGAAGAGTAAAGAGATGCAGGATTTCACAGAAAGGAGACAAAATGTGTTAATAAAGCATATTACAAAATGTATAAATGACACAAATGCTGCCTGTGATGATGAGAGCCCCAGTTATGTATTTCTATATGGACACTGCACAGTATCACTTCTACTATACTATACTTCTACTATACTGTACACTGCATAGTATCACTTCTCCTATACTGTATATATGGACACTGCACAGTATCACTGTCCCCAGTTATGTATTTCTCGTATTGCTTGCTCATATTGTAGTGTTTATGGCTGCTATCAAACCCTTTTTAGCCAAATCCTTTGATCCCCAGAGAGTCACTTACACAGGCCTTTGTTTGCACACAAGTGCTAGGCTCGTTATCACAGCAGGAGGGGGTGGAATCCTAGAGATGTGTATGGGGGGGCTCTAAGCAAACAGAAAGCAGCCTCTTTGTCTCTGGCCACACTGCAAAGGAAATATGGTTTTATGACAATATTTCCCCAGTAGAGCCTCTTATTGTCGCACCGATTAATTCCTCATGTGTGCAAAACGAAGACGCCCATTTCCAGTCCAAACACCATACGATTGAGAGCAGGGAAAAGGTCCAGGCACTGAACTCATTACCCAAAGGGAATTGGGGAGTCATTCTTGGCATCTACACAATGGGGGTCTTGCCACGAACCCCATCATACCCCGTGCCTGACAATGCGGTCATCTGGTGAGGAATTAGGACTGGTTATGGTTGTTTGGTTTCAAAGATGGAGGGCGGGACTACTCCTTCTATTGACATCACTCAGGGAAGAGACTGGGATAGTTATATGGTCTCCCCTGAGAGACAAAGGGAGTTCTTATCTTGGGAAAGATGTGAGGGCATGTCGTGCTGTGGACTTAAGCATGTGCCCTGAGGCCTAGCAGTGAGGCCTTAGAGATCTTATGCTGGAAGCCATGTGAGCAGACAGACTCTACCACTGAAGAAAGCGCCCTAGGCCAAAACCTGTTGAGGCCTAGAGACTAGAAACATGTTCTGGTATTTTCCTTTCTTTTATACCCATTTTATTTTCTGTACTGTATTGTGCTTCTACCTGTTAGTGGCTAGTACCGACCCACTGGGGTTAATAAATATATAAAATTTATAAAGCTCGTTTCACATTATCCTAGGAACCCGATCCACTCACGTCCGTGAGTTGAAGTTTAAGAAGGGTGATCACAGGTAGGCCAAGAGGCTTGGCAAGGTGAGATCCTTCACACTGCCAGAAAATCAAAAGTTGTCTGAAAGTTTAGTTACACTTTAACATTTCTCATTTTCTTGCTCTCCCTCTAGAGGTCGTCTTATACAGTGTTGGCTAGATGGAAAAAAAAAACATGAAAATGCTTAGGGGTATTTCCATCTTGGCATTTATGGCTATATCCATAGGATATGCCTTACAGGCCTGATAGATGGGGTTCTCACCTCTGGGATTTGCATCTACCCGAGAACAGAGCCCTATCTGCACATGTGCGAGTCACTCATTGGCTTGTGCAGCTTCCACTATGAGTCATATAGGACATATCCTTTGGCTATAGCCACATATGCCAAAATGGGAATACCACTTTAAAACAATCCAGTGAAAACACACTTTCTGCCCCTGCACCTTTCACTGCATTGTCTTTCACACTCTGCGCTGCCTTTATGAATAATGCACAGGATAAGCCCTCATATAGCTATGTCGATGATAAAATAAAAGTTATGAATTTTGGAATGTAGAGATGGAAAAAACAAAAAAAGTTGCCAAACCTTTATGGACAAACTAGGCAATCTAAACTGACCGATTTTGGACTGAAGATTGAGTATGTTAATCCTGCGAAAGTGAAAGTTTTTGGCTGATCTTCAGCCAATATCAGCAAACTCACTAAAAATTATTTTTTTTCCCAACAACTAAACTGTCCCCCTGATTGGGAAGTTTAGTTGATGGTGGAATTGTTTGTGTGATCCATCGGATGGCCGCGTGTTAGCAATCCAGAATCTAATGCGTATGGTCAATTTAGTCTCAAAGGCAAAACACTGATTTCAGGGATATTGTGAGACCTGGAATACAACAATAATACTCACCAAATTTATACTGTTGAACATATCTCCTCCTTCCTAAAAGGTATTATAGACTGACCATCTGAAATACAATTTTACACAACTAAAAACTAAAAACTAAAACTAAAAAAGAGTAGGTAGACAGTCCTAAAAATAGTGATATATACCGCCACCTAGTGGGCATTCTGTATATATGCCAAATTTACAGTGTGATCAGTATAAGTATGTGACAACAGTTTAAGAGTGGTTTTCATACATTCTTTTGGTTCATTCATTCTCGAGGTTAAAGTTCATAGGACAACACATATAGACTGAGATTTGTGGACTTAGTTGGGGGAGTCTATAATCTAGAAAAGCAGGATTAGATTTGTAAGCAAATTGTGGATGTTCTCATTAGACTTATCTCTAGTGCACCAGGCACATTTCTTCAGTGAAGCTGGAGAAATACACCTCAGCTTCACTGCACATGTACCTGACATTTGTGCTAAGTGTTGGGCACATGTGATGTGAGGCGCTGTGCATTAACCTTACCAATGCTGGCACAGATGCAATGGCTGATGCAATAACATAACATATTATATACATATTACATATAAATATAACAGTACCCTGTGCTACAACATGAACACATGCCTGACTCAGCCTTAAAAGAATATAGGAACCAGTACTGGGGTATTATAATAGTATAGGGATATTGTATTTGTGACACTATAGTACCACTCCACAAGCAGCGGCGCACCTCTAATGAGGCGAAGTGAGGGGGGGCATTCGTAAACCAGCCCAAGACAGGCCCTTTTAAAAAACAAACAAAAAAACAAATAAACCAAAACAAAGCTTAGCGGGAGCTGTCCTGGGCTGGCTTACGAGACGTCTGCATCTCAGCGCAGGTGGCGATACAATGACATCATCGCGCCTCCTGTGCTGAGACACAGACGTCCAATGCACGGGTCAAGAAGAGAAGGCGGCGGCTCCATAACTATACTGTTAGGACTCCCTCTCCTGGCATAAGGTGCAGGTTGGTAAATCTGGCGAACACATGTGTGAATGCCGGATTATTGCCCTGGTGTACTCTACTAATTGTGTGAATGCTGCCTAAGGCAATGATGGGAGAAACTTCTTAAATCAAGAAGCCAATGAGCTGAGCTGGGGTTTTTTTAAGGCATCCGTGGACGTGTGAGGACTATGCTATTCACAGACAGCACCCCACCCTGCTCTTTTGGTGTGCTGTCCATGGTTGATTCACTTTTCACGCCTTTGAAGAGCAGATCAACTTTTTTTTGTATAATTTTCTAAACTATGCTTTTGGGTCTGTGAAAAATGGATGACAGATGGATGTCATTAGTTTGCTTTTCATTGACCCATAGACTTTCATTGGTGTAATGCATCAGAATCAGTGAAGGCATTGCAATTAATTTGTATGTATGCTGTCCATGAAAACCGCGGATCGCACACATACGTCACGCATCAGTGCCCACACTGATCGCGGCATTAGCCCCTCTGGCGTCTCCGTCAAAGCTGACTGAGGCACCATTTTTACGATTGCTCCGGGTGCCGGCGTCCCATTGGCACAACAGCCGGGAGCCTTTTGAAGGCTCCCAAGCTTGTCTGCCATTTACTTCTATTGCAGGCTGCTCTATGCAGCCTGCAATAGAAGTGGCGATAATTTGCAATGCATTGCAATGCATTAGCATTGTAATGCATTGGTTTAGTGATCAGACACCCTGTGGTTCAAAACCCCTAGGGAGTCTAATAAATGCAAAAAAATAAATAAATAAATAAAAATAAAGTAAAAAATATATATAAGAAAAATAAAACATATTAAAAATTCCAATCACCCCCCTTTCCCTAGAACACATATACAAGTACTTAAATACTGTGAAACACATAGACATTAGGTATCCCTGTGTCCAAAAATGCCTGGTCTACAAACCAATTAAAAAAATTTTTCCCGTACGGCAAACGCCGTAGCGGGAAAAAAAAAAAATCAAAAGTGCCAAACCGCCGTACTTTCAGTGTTTCACCTGTGATAAAAATTTGAATAAAAAGTAATCAAAGCAATAGACATTTCCCAAAATATTATAACTAAAAAGTACGCCTGAAGAAAGACCTCCTGCGACACTTTCTCACGGCTGCTAGAGCCGTCATTCCCAGGCACTGGCAAAGCACTGTTGCACCCTCCCTGGTTGAATTTCTTCAGGAGCTTTCCTCATAAGGAGAATGGAGGCCCTGGTGGCAGAGGATTTCCCCGACCCCTCCAAATTTGATGCTCTCTGGCGGGCTTGTGTGGTGTTCCAGGAATCGTCTGAGTTCTCTTCTTTCTTTTCCTGATATAGTGATACCTTGCTACTTCTTTCTTCCCTTTTTCTCTCATCCGTCCTTTGGAGGGGGTTATTGGTCACTCTTCCATCCCACTGTTCCCCTCTCTCCCTTCCTCTTTCTCTCTAGTATATGTTTTCCTGATCGTAGTTCCCATTGTGTGTTCCTTTGTCTGTTTGTTCTTCTCCCATTACTTTTAAGATATTGCTTTATGGTCCCGTATATCTGGGCCTTCAGTTCCTCTGTTATTGTATTGTGCTCCACAGCGTTAGCTTGGATCTTAGCCAAGCTTCTTGTTTACAGGCGAGGCCTGCGTGCCTTCGTGTCATTTGTTTGCTCGCACTATTTTTCTTTTTTTTTTTTTTTCACTGTACTTAAAAAAACTTTAATAAACTTTGATTAAACTTAAAAAGTACACCTGGCTCCGCAAAAAAAGACGCCCTATGCATCCCTGTACACAAAAGCATAAAAAAGTTATGGGTGTCAGAATATGGCAACTTTTAGAAAAAAAAAATTTTTGCACAGTTTTAGTTTTTTGTTAATCAGTTAAAATGTAAATAAAACCATATAAATTTGGTATCCCATGAATCATACCGAAACATAGAATATAGGTGACATGTCATTTTGGCTGCAGAGTGAATGCCGTAAAAACAAAGCCGTAAGAAAGTGACACAAATGCACTTTTTCTTCAAATCCACCTCATTCTGAATTTTTTTCCAGCTTCCCAGTACATTGTACAAAATAATAAATGGTAGCATCATGAAGAAAAATTTGTCCCGCAAACAATAAGACCTCATATGGCTCTGAGAACGGAAAAATAAAAGAGTTATGGAGCTTGTAAGGGGGGGGAGTCAGAAACGAAAATCGAAAAATTCCTCCGGTGGGAAGAAGTTAAAGGAGTTGTCCAGTTTCAGACAAATATTGAGAGTCAACTGTTATAGTTTGTATAATGAAAATTTCTACAATTTTCCAATATAATTTCTGTATCGATTCCTCATGGTTTTCTAGATATGTTTGCTGTATTTCATTCTGTTTATTTCCAGTTGATAAAAATCAGTTCATGGTCATGTGATGAGCACACAGATGCACAGCTCGTTTCCAGGCAGATGTCTGGTTACTGTGCTGTGACTATAACGAGCTGTGCACCTGTGTGTCCATCACATGACCATAGACTGTATATCACATGACCATAGACTGTATATCACATGACCATGGGCTCATTTTCATACACTGGAAGTAAGCAGAATGAATGACAGCAAGCAGAGATCTAGAAAACTGTGAGGAATTGATGCAGAAATAATATTGGAAAATTGTACAACTTTTCATTATACAAACAATAACATTTTTCTCTCAGTATTGGTCTGAAACTGCCCTAAGGTCCCACTTTTATGTATATGAATTGTTAATGTGCACATGTTTAATCTAGTGTTTATATAATATTATTATTATTTTTTGACATTTGGCACAGGCACTCATATATATCATGTAGGTAATTTGCATATTTTATATATTATATATGATATGGATTGCTGTTTTATATTATTATGTCACTTTATTGATTATTATTGGCTTGTAGTTCGTTGCTCTTGTTGCACACTTCATATACTTGATGTTTGTGATCATTCCACAGCTTGAGAAAGGACTAAAATGTTGCACTATTTGCTATTAAAAGTCCTTACACATACACACACATTATATATATATATATATATATATATATATATATATATATATACTATATAACTAAGAATGAAAATATGTAAATGAGAAAATAGAAGTGCAACACTATAATAATTGGTCATACTTGTCATTCACGGCTTTCAGCTGCTCCCTGCCATGTCCTTCCACCTTATAATATAATATAGATTCCTGGATACATATTAGAAGTGAATGTGAAAATTGCTTTGCCAAATGAGCACATACTGTTTCATTTTGATTGCACCAGCTGGAATTCTTTACATAAATTTGAGAAAGTTACAAATACTGCCTCACAGATGGAGTATAATTATTTGTGGTCAAATGGCATGATCCAGTACCTCCCAAGCTGTGTTCATTTTGCTGAATGACAGGTGCTCATTTGTGTTGATCTGCTGAAAAAGACCTACTTTATGTCTGGTTACCCAAAATGCCATGTTATTATAAGAAAAGAAATAATCTAATGTATATTCAGACCAAATGTTAAAATAAATAGACAGACTTTTCACATTCGCCTTTTAATAGAATACATGAAAACGACTGTTTTTGGCTGCACATTCTTTGGAAAAAAAGCAGTCAAAAGCGATATTCTGCTTATTCCAGCCATTTAGCCTTATCCGTATGGTTTCCTTCTGTTCTGTTCTTTACCATGTGTTCCTATTAGAAGGCAAAGACACAGTTGTATCTCTGACAATATTTGAGTCCTGTCCCATGGCAATGAAGATAATAGCTCTGCAAAATGGAGACTGGTGAAAAATATGCCCTCCTTTAGAAAGCAAAGCAGAGAAAATGAGGTACATTTGCTAATATATAGTTAGACTGTGTAAACTTTTAGATTTGATAGTCTAATGATGAGCAAGATTTATCACAGTGATTGATGCTGGGTAATAAGGCTGGCGCATCTTTAGATACTTTTGTGTAACTTTTTATGGCGCCTTTAGTTTGTGTAACTATATGCTAAAACTGTTCTTGCAATATGGCTAAAATTGTCACATTCTAAAACACACCCTCCTTGTCCCATAAGAAATGACCACTTATCTAGACTCATTTGGAAAGAGTAGAATGTGTTGGAAACCTCTGTTCTATTTAGCGCATTGTTTTAATAAATATGACTAAAGAGAGATGCAACATTTTGCTCAAAAAATGTGCCAAATTGTAGAGTCCAATAGGCCAGGGTTTAGGTGCAGCTACCATAGTAAGTGTGCTGTAATGACTTAAGCGTTCCACAGTACTGTACACATATTTCTATAATTCCTGTTAGTCCCTGTTACCAATGGTTTCAGCCAATGGGCAGTTGCTATATGTGTATTTACCTAAAGAGTACTTATCCATGCCCACACAGTCTGTTACAAAAGTGACTAAAGAAAAGTAAATACATTACAGCTCCTATGGGGAACTATCATTTCCTGTTCTCTGTTTCCCCTTTAGAAACTCATCAGCATCCTGACAGAAATCTAAGACGAGTTTGTTAAAAACTGGTCACTCTGTATTGCTTAAGCCCATCCACAGATAATGCAGAAACCCTATCTTTCTGACTGAACCCCTGTATTCTGTTCTGGCCACTGTCCTTCCTTTCTGGTCTACTTTCCTACTATTTTTTTGCTCTGCTTTACTCACCTTAAATATGAGACAATCCATTCATAGGACCGAGTCGAGGCTCAGCCATGGTCAGAGCAGGATCAATGCAGCACTAATTTTTCATGGACCCATTCACATCACATCAGTGGGTGAATGGGGTCTGTGAAAATGGTCTCCATAGTCTGATCCATAAAAAAACATAGAGCAATAGAACTTATTTTTTCACAGATCATGGGCACAGATCGGTAATGTGAACGGGCTCTTACCATATTTTTTTGCTACTCTTTTGGGTAGAGACTAATCATCTTAGCTGATGTCTTTAAATTAATCTTATTGTACTGTCTAATGGTCTCAACAACATATTTTATATGATTACTTGTTAAAAGAAGAAAACCATGAAGAACCTACTGTATATAATATAAAAATGAATTTTAAGTGGACAGATTACATTTATCGATGATAATGATAATAATAATAATAATAATAATAATAACATTTGTAGTGGTGGCATAAAGCAAAGTGAAGTACTTTACATTTATTTTCATATTTTCCTTTACCTTTTTCAGTTGTTTTTTTGCTTATATCCAGCGACCATGCAACTACTGTCCCTAGGAGTTTGCAGTGTTCTTTTCATAAAAGTAGCTTTATTACTTTAACCAGTTGGGTAAAAGAAAAAAATGGCCACTGTACTGTAAGTCAGTAAATTGTGATAACCAATAGACTGGAAACAAATAGTTTTGCTGTAAAAAGTAATAAACAGTGATGCATAGGGGGAACTTTTTTTCTTGGAAGGTCAATGTCAGCTTCAGGGGCTTTAAAAAGTTTGTCAGTAGAAGCAGCGGTAACTATTTTATTTCATTGGAGTGTCACTTTTCTGTATTGTAGGTCCTGCACAGATTTTGCTACTAAATACCATATGATGGCAGAAATACAACACTAGCACATTTAAAACTAAGCATGTTTTGTAGATTGGTGACAAATGGGGAAAAAGGTTGGAATCATGTTTTTGTACCCCTAAAATTAAAAAATGATTACTTAACATTGCATCCTAATGCATATATGTAAAAAGTAAAATTTTCAAAAAGACCTAAAACCCTTGTGTTGATGATAAATGTATGTATGTCCGTAGTTCTTATGAGAAGGAAAAAAATAACAAAATAATGCTGCTTGATCTCAGAAAAGATGCCTGACAGAGAGTGACATAGGGGCCGATTTATTAAGAACCTTTGTGCCCCAGTCTTAATCCACATGTGTGTTGGTGCAAGATGTGCCAGCTTTTTAATAATTTTTGTCCACTCAAGTGAGGTCCAGTGCATGCTGTAGGGACTGGCGTAGATTTGTGGTGTAACTCATGCCACGCGTGTTATAGTAAATCTGACCAGCCTCGGTGTCTCCGTCCTGGACTGCTTAGATTCTTTCCCCATTTCACCCACTTTTTTTTAAACATGGGGAGCTGGCCGCAAAATGGGAAAAGTCACAATTTGTACATAAAAACCCATGCACGTTGGTAAAAATCGCAACTTTTCATGCCTTGTATGCCAAAAAACTTGCATCTCCATAGGTTTGTTTGGGAGTTTATAGTTGTGCTAAAAAGTTTACATACCCCGGCAGATTTTTTGTTTTTTTGGCCTTTTTTCAGAGAATATGAATGATAACACAAAAACTTTTTCTAAACTCATGGTTAGTGGTTGGGTGAAGCCATTTATTGTCAAACTTCTGTGTTTTGTCTTTTTAAATCATAATGACAACCAAAAACATCAAAACACACTGTTCAAAAGTTCACATACCCCAGTTCTTAATACCATGTATTGCCCCCTCTAACATCAATGACAGCTTGAAGTCTTTTGTGGTAGTTGTGGATGAGGCTCCTTATTTTCTCAGATGGTAAAACTGCCCATTCTTCTTGGCAAAAAGTCTCCAGTTCCTGTAAATTCATGGGCTGTCTTGCATGTACTGTGCGCTTGAGATCTCCCCAGAGTGGCTCAATGATATTGAGGTCAGGAGACCAAGATGGCCACTCCAGAACCTTCACTTTCTTCTGGTGTAGCCAATGACAGGTCGACTTGGCCTTTAGTATTTTGGATCGTTGTCATGTTGGAATGTCCAAGTATGTCCTGAGCGCAGCTTCCTGGCTGATGAGTGCAAATTTTCCTCCAGTATTTGCTGATAACATGCTGCATTCATCTTTCCTTCAACTTTGACCAAGTTTCCTGTGCCTTTGAAGCTTACACATCCCCACATCATCAGTGATCCACCTCCGTGCTTTACAGTAGGAATGGTGTTCCTTTCATCATAGGCATTGTTGACACCTCTCCAAATGTAACGCTTATGGTTGTGGCCAAAAAGTTTGATTTGTTCCAGAAGTTTTGAGGCTTGTCTCTGTGCTGTTTGGCATATTGAAGGCGAGATTCTTTGTGGCATTTGTGCAGTAATGGCTTTCTTCTGGCAACTCGACCATGCAGCCCATTTTTCTTCAAGTGCCTCCTTATTGTGCATCTTGAAACAGCCACACCGATAGCTTTCAGAGAGTCCTGTATTTCAGTTGATGTTATGTTTGGGTTTTTCTTTGCATCCCAAACAATTTTCCGGCAGTTGTGGCTGAAATTTTGGTTGGTCTACCTGACCGTGGTTTGGATTTTATAGAACCCCTGAGTTTCCATTTGTTAATCACAGTTTGAACACTGCTGACTAGCATTATCAATTCCTTGGATATCTTTTTAGATCCCATTTCTGTTTTATACAGTTCAACTACCTTTTCCCATAGATCTGTGGACAATTCTTTTGCTTTCCCCATGGCTCACAATCCAGAAACGTCAGTGGCTGGAGGAAAGATGCAACAGTCTGTCTGGATCCCAGAAACTCACTCAGCTTTTATGCACACACACTGATTACAAGCAAACAGGCCACAGGTGAGGATGTTACCTTTAGTAGCCATCAAACCCCTTTGTGTCAACTTCTGGGCATGTTATCAGGTCAAAATCACCAGGGTATGTGAACATTTGAACAGGGTCATTTTGATGTTTTTGGTTGTCATTATGATTTAAAAAGAGAAATCACAGAAGTTTGACAATAAATGGCTTCACCCAACCACTAACTATGAGTAGAGAAAGAGTTTTTGTGTTATCACTCATTTTCTCTGAAAAAAGACCAAAAAATCCGCCGGGGTATGTAAACTTTTTCGCACAACTGTATATGGCAGGGAAGAAGTAACTTTATGTCAGAAACTAAAGGAAAGATAAATCTGGAACAGACAGTTGAGCCCACATGAAAAGGACTGCACCCAGTTGTTGTACCTAGGACTGTAGAGTTTTCCTTTTGGCTGGAGGTATACTATCATGGGTGAAAAGGGAAAAGCCTTGTCTTCACCTCACTGAGGTGGTCACGCGTTACGTGAACAGCTGAACACTGATGTTTTATGCTTTTTCTGTAATTCCCACAGAGGTAAATAGAAGGTAAAACTGAAGGAAAGAAAGACTTGAAAACTGAGATTCATACAATGTTAGAGATTAGCACATACATAAAATCTCATATCAGGCTTAATGAACCCTTTTAAATAAAAATGTACTAATTTATATTTTATCATCTTGTATCTCATATAACCTTTTAGATACAGTGTTGTACTGTGCCAACTGAACATTCATTTGTAGGCTTGCCTGATGAATTGGCATATGTCCAGAAAGTTTGCAGCAGCAATTATTTTTTCTGTTACCAAATTAAGGGTCTGTCCAGATGGCCGGAGCTCATATCACTTAACTACAGCTAGTATTTCACTACTAGAAATTACAACTGCTCTAGGTTCATTGATTCCTTTGACAACTGCTAGTTTCTGTATGTAAAAAGTTCTGTTGATTTACATCTGTCTGCACAAGATACCATACCATTATTGTCTGTTGTGCTGTATAATGTGATGTAAAGGTGATGCATACATAAACACAGTAAGTAAATACATATACATGTATAATACATATACACATAAGCAGAACAGACAATATAGATGTGTGTCCTTCCTTACCTTTGCTTTTGACTGTACATGTACACATATGCATGTCACGAGATTATCAACTTTTTTTTGTAATTTGCCTTCAGACAATGATATCTATCTACTCTATATGTGTCTGTGTGTGGCTCTAGTCGTTGCATTATTAATTACAGCCTTATAAGGGTTTTATTAGCATGCCATGATATTCTACTAAATTAGTTTAATGAGAAATTAAGTTCCTTAACCAAATTAAAGTTAAGTTAAGTTAATGGTGGACACATTTTAGGGACTGTTATAGTTGAGAGATCTTTGCCCCAACAAGATTAAAGGGAACCTATCAGGATTTTTTTTTGTGTTTTAATTAATGGAATGTTCCTATAAGGCTTGATAATAGTATTCCTGGCCTACTGATGTCAAAATCTTCAGTTATGTGGTATACAAAAAATTAAAACATAACTAACTTTTTTTTTTTTATAAAAAAAACAAAAAAACTAGTTTTAAAGTCTGCTTTGGCAGTATGCTTTAGGTCATTGTCCATTTGGAAGACCCATTTGCACCCAAGCTTTAACTTCCTGGCTGATGTCTTGAGATGTTGCTTTAGTATTGCCATATAATGTTCTTTTGTCGTGATGCCATCTATTTTGTGAAGTGCACCAGTCCCTCCTGCAGCAAAACAACCCCACAACATGATGCTGCCACCCCCATGTTTCATAGTTGGGATGGTGTTCTCAGGCCAATGACCATTGTTACATTTGGAGGAAAAAGGGAGAATCTTGCAAGCCTAAGAACACCATCCCAACTGTGAAACATGGGAGTGGCAGCATCATGTTGTGGGGCTGTTTTGCTGCAGGAAGGACTGGTGCACTTCACAAAATAGATGGCATCACGAGAAAAGAACATTATATGGCAATACTGAAGCAACATCTCAAGAAATCAGTCAGGAAGTTAAAGCCTGGGCGTAAATGGGTCTTCCAAATGGATAATGACCTGAAGCATACTGCCAAACTGGTTACAAAGTGGCTTAAGGACAACAAAGTCAATGTTTTGGAGTGACCATCACAAAGACCTGATCTCAATCCTATTGAAAATTTATGGGAAAAGCTGAAAAGGCAGGTGCGAGCAAGGCGGCCTACAAACATGGCTCAGTTACAACTTCCACCAGTTCTGTCAGGAGGAATGGGCCCAAATTCCTACCAACTATTGTGAGAAGCTTGTGGAAGGATATCCAAAACGTTTGATCCAAGTCATACAGTTTAAGGGCAGTGGTACCAAATACTAATGAAATGTATGTAAACTTTTGACATTGCAGAAAGTAATAAAAATGCCTTAAAAAATTCTCTCTCTCTCATTATTTTGGCATTTGGCAAATATAAATAATTTTGGCAATCCTAATTGACCTAAAATGGGAAATGTTTATTATCAATTATTATTATTATTATTATTATTATTGTTTATTTATATAGCACCATTAATTCCATGGTGCTTTACATTTGAGGATTTACATACGGTACACAGGATGTACAAAACAGATAATACTAACAGTGACCAACTGGCACAGTGGGATAGAGGGCCCTGCCCGCAAGGGTTTGCAATCTATGAGGGAAGAGGGATAGAGACAGAAGGTGAGGGGAGAGGCTGTTCAGATGGTGGTTTGGTGACAGTAGTGTTATTGGAGGTTGTAGGCCTTCCTGAATAGGTGAGTCTTCAGGGCCTTCTTGAAGCTTGTGACTGTGGGGGGACAGTCTTATGTGTTTTGGTAATGAGTTCCAGAGTATGGGGGATGCACGGGAGAAGTCTTGGAGACGTTTGTGTGAAGAGCGGAAAAGAGCAGAGCGGAGTAGGAGGTCTTTGGAGAATCGGAGGTTACGTGCAGGCAGGTAGTGGGTTTATTCTGATTTCATGTCAGATAGTGAGAAAAACATGCATATGTGTCTTTTTATATAGTGTATGTAACTTCTGGTTTCAACTGTATATATATATAGTGTGTATATATATATATATATATATATATATATATATATATATTTATAGTACGTACACATACTGCATATAGATGGAGTTTTTCACACAAAGCCACTCACATTCTTGTGTCATTGACAACAAATAATATTGAGAAATTTCCATAATTATTATTCAGTATGGGTATAATTTTACATTTGGAGAAAGACATCTCTTTCTTTTCCAAATTCTAATGTAATCTCAGGGTAACAATTTGAGCACATGGATATAAAATACAGACTGTGCTCCCATATATAACCCATTCATCATTGTTGACTAATTCACTTATTTAATTAGCTTTGAAAAATGCAGTTGTGTGATATTCTCTCAGTTCACTCTGTTCTTTTGTATAGATGCTACACTCTATCTACTTTCTGTTCTTGCCTCGGGCTTTAAGCTCAGTGCCAGATTTTTTTTTACATTTCAATAACTTTGTCAATGTACATTGGTATAAAAACTGCCCATAGAGGATGACTCTGCAATTCTTTAAATATTGAAAGCGTCAAATGAAATGTTCTCACAGTAAGCCATGTTACAGTAATACCAATACTATAAATTTATATCTATACGTGTGGGTTACTAGGAAAATGGTATTGCATGTATTGAATATTAAAGTATAGAAAGTATAGCATTATTGAATAGTAAAAAATGCTTTTAAGGATAAAGCCCCACATAGCGAAATGCAGCTGTGGATTTTTTTCTGCAATGTGTGGATGGGATTAGCCAGAATCCCATTCACTTTGCAGGTATTATAAAACTCTGCGTTTTCGCAACGTGGGGCTTCAGCCTAAGACCAGGGCCCCACGTGGCATAAATGTTGCAGAAAAAAACGTGGCGTTTTACAGTCACAGTAAAGTGGATGGAATTCTAGCGAATCCCATGCCCACTTTGCGGAAAAATACGGGCAGCGGACATGCTACAATTTCCAAAACCGTTGCGGTTTTGGAAATGGCAGCATGTCAACTATATCTACAGAAATGCCGGTGGTTTCCCTATAGGTATAATTGAAGCAGAAAGTCCGCAGAGGAAACCTCCATGAACTTTCTGTGAAAAGCGCTGCAGGAAAACACGTGGCAGCGACGCTTTTTTGCTGCAGTACGCTACATAGGGCCTTAGCCTAAAGGAGATTTTGATTTTTATCTAAATTATTGAATAGAAAGTAATGTCACTTTCTAATTTACATTTAGCTACAAAATACTTATTTTTCTTAAACCTGTGCAGCAGACTCCTGTCTCCAAATAGCAGGATAGTATAGCCCACAGATTAGTCCTTTGTAATGCATCCATGCACTAACTAAATAGCAGGGTGTCAGTTTTGCCCCCGACATGTCATATAACCACTTGTACTTAGCAACAGGATGACATAGGATGTTATCTGACATAGATTGTTAGACCGACCCCATCACAAGTGCAAAGATTAAGTAGCAAGCCTATCTCTTACTTGCCAAGCATTAGCATCTCCTCCATTGTTTTCTCTTTATATGTTTTTAGGGTCTGTTTTGTTTTTTTTAAGTTAACTTTATTGACATTTAAGATATGCAGCCATGATCGGTGGCGTAACTAGGAATGGCTGGGCCCCAAGGCGAATATTTGACATTGGGCCCACCGCCCCCTCCAACACCCCCCGCACAAACCGCATTCCTGCGCACATTATTATGCGCCATAGTGGCCCCTGCACAGAGTATTATGCCCCGCTACCACTGCTACCCCGGTATTTACGCCCCTGGCCATGATACATATCACCTAGAAACTTCAGTGCATTATTTATCTAACACTATACTGTTGCTAACTGAATGCAACGGGTCACATGAGTGACACCAAATTTAGTACTATTACACACATTCCAACAGTCTCAAATTTTCAGACATTGTCAGTGACATAACTTAAGGGGGTGCAGAAGGTGTGGTCGTTCCTGGACCAAAGAGCCTTAGTGGAGTCGTAAGATGTCTCTTCTCAATATGAGGAGAACAATACAATAAATGATACCTTATAGTTGGGGAGGGGGGCAGGGGGACTAGTAAAAATCAATCAGAGCAAATGTGTCTTTTCCCTGTCCGGAGAGTGGGCATTATTGGGTAGATTGGAGTTGGTCTTGGGGAAAAGGCTGAAATGGTGTGGTTTTTACCAACAAGAGGTTTTCACGTATGCTATTAATCCTTTCCCAACACCCGCCATTTCTGAGTTTCTGCCATGGCCGCCGGGTCTCTGCTGTATTATATCCAGTGCTAATGCCCACAATCAACCTGACTAGAATGCCATTTTGCCATAGATCACCAGCTCCTGGGACAAGATCTGAGGCTGTTGATCCGTTGCCATGAAAGCTGGGAGTCTATTGAAGGTTACCAGGCTTGTGTGGCATTCATTTGTATTAAAGGCTGCTCTATGCAGTCTGTAATACAAATGTCATCATTTTGTAATGCATTGCATTAGTGATCAGACCCTCTTGGGTTAAAACGTAAAAAAAAACTACATAATTTTGGTATCCCCGGAATCATACCAAACCATAGATTACGGGTGACATGTTTTTTTGGATGCACAATGAACGTTGTAAAAACAAAGCAGTAAGAAAGTCTCGCAAACGTAGTTTTTCTCCAGTTCCACTGCATTCTGAATTTTCTCCCAGCTTCTCATATGAAATATTATATGGTACCATTACGAAGTACAGTTTGTCCTGCATGCATTAAGCCCTCATGTAGCTCTGTGAATATAACACTAAAAATATATGGGTGGGAG
Source organism: Leptodactylus fallax (assembly GCA_947044405.1). NCBI lineage: Eukaryota > Metazoa > Chordata > Amphibia > Anura > Leptodactylidae > Leptodactylus > Leptodactylus fallax. The sequence continues at coordinate 9,428,109 of CAMRHE010000016.1, forward strand.
TCAAGAATGAAAATCGAAAAATGCCTGGGGCAGGAAGGGGTTAAGTATACAGCAATGAACCGTCAGCTATGACATTCAACTATGCAGTGCAAGACGTTTACTGCATCAGTATACCAAAAATGAGCTATAATTGAAATACATTTATATTATTGTTGGGTTCGCTATTTTATAAATCAGTACAAGAGAAAAACTCTCGAATACTTTGAATATCTTGTATAAAACACTGTATTTGTTAATTATTAATGTGATTATTTTCATCTTCTATGCATTTTTTATCATCGCATATTATACATCCAGGACAATAGATGATGAGTTCATGAAGAAAATAATGGCTAAAATGCTGATCAGCAGCAAATTAAAACACAATTAATTAATATGCAAACCCCATGGCATGCTACTTACATTAATCCACTGTGCTGTCAGTACTGTACTAGTCCATAACTCCAGAGTCCTATTTACATATGGATTTCTTCTTAGGTCTCTTCTTCCATCTTCTCTACCAGATGGGATGCTTTTAAAAGGAACATTTTAAATCAAAAGTAAAGTTTAACTTTTTTCTGTTGGTGTATACAAACTTTTTAGGACACATTTAAGATAAGAGTTATCTTTAGTACCCCTTCACCTACGCTATTTTTTACAGTTGTTAATAATAGCTCCCAGGGCTAGACTGCATAAATGCCAGTTGGCTTATTAACACGAAAAATTGCAAAATTGCAATATGTAAGAGAAAGATGTTAAAGGAACATCACATATAAGGTCTCATGACCAAATCCATTTAGGTCCACAAGCCATGGAGAAGGCTCCACAGAGGAAGAAGGAAACAGGAAAGCTATAATAGGCTCTTCACACATCTGCACTAGTTATTAACATTGTTCAGCTTTGACAAAGGACAATGTAAATGGCAAACATGCCAATGCTGTCAAAAATTGCAACCGACAGATCCTGTTGACTATAATAAAGTCTATTGGGTTTCCAACCAGCAGAGGTGAATTTTTTTACTTTTTTATTGGTGCAAAGGGCATACTAATAATGCAAAAAACCTAAACATTAAATAGGGGCACAAAAGAGGACTATTACTGTTTGGGGGCACAAAGCTGGACAACTGCTATGTGGGGGCATGAAGAAGAAACATGTATTATGGGGCTCAAAAAGGGGCATTATTACTGTATAGGGGAACAAAAGGTGACATTAATAATGTATGTGTTCACAAAGGGAGTCATTAGGTGGACTACTACTGTGTGGGGACCTCCACCTGTAGAGTCTGTGGTCGACAGAATCCAGACTACCGAGAAACTTGTCTGGCATGTGGAGCCCAACAAGTTAAAATGGTGCATCCACCCGATGATATCTTTCCTCCATCACCCCCATCAGAGCCGGCACAACAATTATACCCAGTTTTAACAAGATCCCAAACTAGGAGAACTTCAGGTGTCCAGGTTCCCCGTACCGCTACCGATACAGAGGAGGATTCAAAAGAGGAAGATACATCCCCGTCTCCTTCTAGAGGAGCAACAGGGGGAGGGACGGGTAGTCAGGATGTCACCACAACTACAGTTGAATGGCGACCCTGATCGACCAGTGAGCAATTGGCTCTTTGTCAACAACTACAAAACTCTCAGTTAGAGCCTAGTGCCTTTCTTAGAAAAATGAAAATGATCCAGATGAATTATAAAGCCAGTTGGAAGGACCTTATGGCCCTTGCACAGGTTAAATGTACCGAGGGACTGATGGGGACCATTAATCTTACTGCCCGGTTTGGTAGAAATGAGCCCCGCAGTACAGAAACCACCAGGAGTGGGGAAGATTTCTTAGATAGATTGCGGTTATGGTGTGACAAACAAGCAGAAACCAGACAAACTGCCTTGACTACTTGTAAAAGGGAGAAGGGAGAGTCTGTTGAAGCATATTATGGCAGACTACTCACGAAGGTAGAAGATTCCGGGTGGGATGAGGCCCCTGTTGCCTTAAAGAACACCATGATTGCTGAAGCATTCATGCAGGGAATAGGATCTACCTTAGCAGAAAAGATTAAGGGTTGTACCCCAGACTGGAGACGTGTAGATCCTGATAATTTGTATGCCAAAGCTGTTGGTTTTGCTGTAGATGAAAGAGAGAAAAAGGCAGCAGCCCCGGTAAAGAGTTACACTAATTCAGTTACTCCAAATCCGGGTAACCAGAGTAATCAGGGCAGACAAGGTACCCGCCCTAGACAACAGGGACAGAGGGAAAACAGGAAGTGTTTTAATTGTGAAAAGCAAGGACACTTGGCCAGAGATTGCTGGTGTCCCAAGCAAAGTGACAATAACAGAGGACAGTCTAGAAACTGCCCACCTGACCCCGACCAAGGCCAGGGTAATTCACAATGAAGGTTAGGCCCTCCTGCCCCAGTGTCCCTCTTATCTTCAGCAGAGAGAGGTATACAAATCTTTCAACCTGTATTGATTAATGGAAAGGAGGTGCCGTTTTTAATAGACACTGGGGCTACAAAATCTTGTGTCAGTAAGGACATTGTTAACAAATTTAACCTACCATTGTCAGGAGATAGCCAGGTGGTTCAGGGAGTGTCAGGTCTCCCTGTTACCCTTGACCAAACAGACCCCATAAAGACATCATTTCAAGGATGTAGAATTCTAACTAGATACCTTGTCTCTGACACCTCAGATAATATATTGGGTACGGATGTGATGGGGGTCTTAGGTTGTAACATCGTGTTACATCCCTCTGGTGAAGCTTATGTGCGGACCACACACACAAACCATGAGATTCTTTGCCTAGTATCTGCTATAGTGAATACTCCACATTCTGTGTTCACCCTCACTGAAGAAGAGAATATACTATTGTCACAGGTGCCAGAAAGTCTCTGGGCAACAAGTAAAACAGATCTAGGCAAGTTAGATGTCCCTCCTGTTGTGGTAACTTTGAAACCAGGGGCCCAGCCACCCAGAATCAAGCAATACCCATTAACACACGCTCAAGAAAATGCTATAGCTATGACTATAGTAGAATTGCTAAAAGCTAAGGCTTTAAGGGAATGTACTTCAGTGGCAAACACACCGTTATTCCCTGTTAAGAAGAAAGGTAAAAAGGGCGAGCCAGACACTTATCGTATGGTTCATGACCTGAGAGAACTAAACAAAGTGACTTTGCTTGAAACCCCGGTAGTGCCTAATCCCCATACACTGTTGTCTGCAATTCCAGCAGGGACCACACATTACACGACTATTGATTTAACAAATGCATATTTTTCGATTCCCCTAGAAAAGGACTGCCAATACTTGTTTGCCTTCACCTTTAGGGGAAAACAATACACCTGGACAGTCTTACCACAGGGAGCACAAAATAGTCCAAATCAATTTACGAGATGTTTTACTTTGATCATGAATGCCTGGGAACCACCCTCAGATGATGTTGTGTTGCTGCAATATATTGATGATCTTCTTCTTTGTGCCCCAGATAAACAGACATGTGAAGCTGCTACCATAAGCCTGTTGTGTTTCCTCTGCCAGAGCGGCTGCAAAGCCAGTAAGGACAAGCTGCAATTTTGCAAGCAAAAGGTGGTATTTCTGAGTCATTGTCTCAGCCAAGGTACCAAACATCTTTCAGATGAACGGACCAAAGTGGTAAGAGAAATGCAAGTACCAAACTCTCATGCTCAGTTGCGTACCTTTTTAGGTCTGGTGTCATACTGTAGGCCATGGATCAGATCTGCATCCCTGACCATGCAGCCCTTGTATGACTGTCTCTCCTCTAAACCATTCAGTCTGACACCAGAAGCTTTGGATGCATTTTATCAACTTAAGCTCCAGATAGTCAGTGCACCTGCCCTAGGCCTGCCTGACTATCAGAAGCCCTTTCAAATTTATGTCACTGAGATGATGGGACATGCTACTGCAGTTCTCACACAACAACATGAGGATAGAAAGCGTCCTGTGGCATACTACAGTGCACGTTTAGATGCCATAGCAAGAGGAGCACCCACTTGTGTAAGGGTTGTACTTTCAGTACAGGCCCTGCTTGAAAAGAGCTCAGACATTGTCCTAGAGCACCCTCTGGTGGTATATACACCATATGACATCCATGCAATCCTCACACAGGTAGACAGACGTCATCTTTCCTTGGCAAGACAGAGCAAAATGGAATTTGCTCTGCAATCCTCCTCCAACATCTCATTTCAGCGTTGTTTGACCCTGAATCCTGCAACTCTTTTACCAGTAGAAGTTCATGATTCAAAGGGGGGAGTAGATGATGAGATATTTTTAAACTCCCTCTCAGAAGATGACTTGTTTGACAGTCAACATGAGCATGACTGTGTGGCCCTAGAGACGGTGGGCTTCAGCCATGTCACGGACATCCCATTACAGAACCCTGACTATGAGATGTTTGTGGATGGTTCTAGGTACTTAACAGATGAAGGCAAATTTGTTACAGGGTATGCTGTAGTCACTACACACGACATCATAGTACAAGAAGCCCTTCCACCACACATGTCAGCTCAAGAAGCTGAATTGAAAGCCCTTACAGAGGCTTGCAAAATAGCTAAAGATAGCACAGCAAACATTTACACTGACTCCAGGTATGCTTTTGGCATTGCGCATGATTATGGTCCTATATGGAGGTCAAGAAACTTCCTGACAGCACTGGGCAAGCCAATCAAAAATGGAGATTCGGTAAGTCGATTGATGGAGGCCATATTGCTCCCTAAGCAGTTGGCAATTGTGCAAGTCAGAGCTCACACAAAAGGAAGAGACCCTGAATGTCTTGGAAATGAGAAGGCTGACACAGCAGCCAAAGCAGCGGCACTGCTGCCATGGAAAGGTCTCAACCAGGTGAGCAAAATGGACATTGACCTAACAGACCCCAAGGGGCTGTACTCTAATGTAACCAGCGTGGAAACTGAAAAATGGAAAAAGGCTGGGGCCAGAGAGTATGAAGGAACGTGGAAAATGGGGGATAGACTGTGTCTACCTGCAGCAGTATACCCCCAAATGGCTGGCTTAGCCCACGGTAAGGTGCATGCCTCTCGAAATGCCATGGAGTCATTAGTGGGTAAATTATGGTTTGCCCCAGGTTTTGGAAGGGCTGCTAGTAATCACGTAAAAGCATGTCACATATGTGCTCTACACAATCCAGGACAGGTAGTTAAAACACCTACCAAATGCACACCAAAATCCCTGTACCCATTCCAGAGAATACAAATAGATTACATACAGTTGCCTAAGTCTGGAACGTACGAGTATGCATTGGTCTGTGTGGATTTGTTTTCAGGGTGGCCTGAGGTCTACCCTGTGAGCAAAGTGACTGCACAGGTAACTGCCAAGAAATTGATGTCTGAGCTTGTGTGTAGATTTGGAATACCTGAGGTGATAGAATCTGATAGAGGTACACATTTCACAGGTGAGATAATGAAAGAAATAATGTCTGCATTAGGGATTGAGCAAACTTTCCACACACCCTACCATCCTCAGAGTTCAGGCAAAGTGGAAAGGTTGAATGGTACACTTAAATTGAAAATTCAGAAAGCCATGGCAGAGACAAGAAAGCCCTGGCCCGAATGTCTGTACTTAGCCTTATATTCAGTAAGGACTACTCCTAACAGGAGAACAGGGTTATCACCATTTGAGATATTGTTTGGAAGTATGCCTAGGTTGGGGTTGTATTTTCCTCAGACTTTACAACTCAATTATGACAGCACTGCCAGCTATGTTCAGAGCTTGTGTCAAAGACTAAAAGTAACACATAAACAAGTGTTCTCTTCTATTCCAGACCCTTCTGATTTTTCAGGGACACATAGCCTGCAGCCTGGCGATTGGGTGGTTGTAAAAAGACACACCAGGAAGTCTCTTGAACCCAGATATGACGGTCCTTTCCAAGTACTGCTGACAACTGCCACTTCAGTCAAATTGGAGGGAAAATCTACCTGGATACACGCTTCCCATTGTAAAAAGGTTCCTGAACCACAGCAAGAATGAAAAGATGGGCATTATTTGTTTTATGCTTTCTTAAAGGACTCACAACCAGTGGAACCTGGAAATCCCTTCAGGGACTTAAAGAGGTGGAAAATAAATTTGTTAGACACCATCTTGTAATGGTAGAAGGGTTCAATAATGCCCTCAAAGAATGCTGGATCTGTACACACTCTCCTATCACCTCCACTAGCTTACCCTTTCTGGCCATACCTGTCCCTATTGATGAACTACTGCAGTGGCCAGGGTGTCTAGATAATGTTGCAGGTGACTTCAAGACCAGGTCGTGGGCAAATGTTGCTGTAGGGATACCAATAGTGGGGTGGACAGATTATCCGTGGTGACAAGGTAACTTACTGGGAACAATAAGAATATCCAATACATGGCTTATAGTGGGGAGAGATGGGTTCCTCGAAACAAATCCACTGCTACTATATTGGGAAAGATTCCCCAAACCCGATTACAGATAAGTTTTGGGGATGATGGACAAAAGAGAGGGTATTTTTGGACACCTTGGGTCATAGAAAGAACAGTACACAACACTTCCTGGGAACATGCACACCTATTTGTAGAGGGAGACAATCACACGTGTAAAGAGATACCCGGGAACATAGAGTGTGTGAATGAGATGGTTGAAGAAAGGCTTTACAGGAAAAAGAACCTTTCATTTGTTTGTGGAAATCGAGACCTGGGGTACTGTGGAGCACTGGGTAAACTACCCTCTTGGTGTATGCTAAAGAATGTATCTGGCTTTGTGGATCTTGTGCACAAACTTATTACACAACACTCAGCCTTATTCGATTTACCTCCTCAGATGTATTGGGCATGTGGCAGCAGTGCGTATAAGTGGTTTCCAGTGGGAGTGAAGGGCACATGTACAATAGTAAGACTTACTCCTGCTACCTTTGTTGTTGATAAATTAAAAATACAAAATCCATACCTAAACACACTCTGTACAAGAGAGCTGCAGACAACACCCCTAGGAAAAGTGGTAGACCTCACTTGGTACAGTCAAGCATTGGGAATAAGATAGTAAGCACAATACTCATATATCCTATGATAATGCAGATGTGGGACAAGCTAGTGCAAAGTACTGACTATCTCGATGATCAAATATGGGAAATTCTGGGGATACTTAATACCACTATTGCAGTACAGAATCAATTGATAATAGTCACTAATCAACACACATTGGTATTAGACTATGTAACTGCAGCTCAGGGAGGAATGTGCCAGATAGTGGGACCTACCTGCTGCCACTACATTGACCCATCAAAGAAAAATGAAAATTGGAGGAAGTATACAGGCTAAGGGAAGAGTATGAGAGGATGAATGTTCAGAACAAAGACAGTTAGTGGTCCGAAACATTTTCATTCTTAAATCCGGTCAATTGGTTTAAAGGTATAGGTGGGTGGGTGGCAGGATTGATCCAGATGGTCATACAAATAGCAATGATTATATTACTGATATATTGCTTTGTAAAAATCGTTTTAATTTGCATTAATCGCTGTAATAGAGATAAGCATAAGTGGTAGACATCTGGTAATGACTCCAACGGGGAATCCAGCTGAACTGGCACCCGAGGGTGAATGTACTCGTTGGGGAAGTCATTAGATGTCTAAAATGGGGGAAATGTAAGGGTTAAAAATATTTTGCTTGCCAGACATATATGCTGTTAAGAAAAATAGAAGTTATTGCTCAAAGCATCTCGCCCACCACAAAGTCTGGGCTGTATGTCAGCATAGCATGTGGTTAAGATAAGGCTATATCGCAAACATCTAAAGATTGCTATCTCTGACCTTTTAGCCTTAGGTGTTATGTTTTATGACATCAAGTCATCTTTTAAAATATGCTTTTGTATCAATCTGGTTTAAACCGGTTCTGGGATATACGTGACAACGGAACCATAAGACCAAGTTTGGGCATCGTGTCATGTGATTGATGTATAACTGTGCTTTCTACAGTGCTGGCCAAAAGTATTGGCATCCCTGCAATTCTGTCAGATAATACTCAATTTCTTCCAGAAAATGATTGCAATCACAAATGCTTTGGTAATAATATCTTCATTTATTTTGCTTGCAATGAAAAAACACACAAGAGAATGAAAAAAAAAGTCAAATCATTGATCATTTTACACAAAACTCCAAAAATGGGCCGGACAAAAGTATTGGCACCCTCAGCCTAATACTTGGTAGCACAACTTTTAGACAAAATAACTGCGAACAACCGCTTCTGGTAACCATCAATGAATTTCTTACAATGTTCTGCTTGAATTTTAGACCATTCTTCTTTGGCAAATTTCTCCAGGTCCCTGAGATTTGAAGGGTGCCTTCTCCAAACTGCCATTTTGAGATCTCTCCACAGATGTTCTATGGGATTCAGGTCTGGACTCATTGTTGGCCACTTTAGAAGTCTCCAGTGCTTTCTCTCAAACCATTTTCTAGTGCTTTTTGAAGTGTGTTTTGGGTCATTGTCCTGCTGGAAGACCCATGACCTCTGAGGGAGACCCAGCTTTCTCACACTGGGCCCTACATTATGCTGCAAAATTTGTTGGTAGTCTTCAGACTTCATAATGCCCTGCACACGGTCAAGCAGTCCAGAGCCAGATGCAGCAAAGCAACCCCAAAACATCAGGGAACCTCCGCCATGTTTGACTGTAGGGACCGTGATCTTTTCTTTGAAGGCCTCTTTTTTTTTCCTGTAAACTCTATGTTGATGCCTTTTCCCAAAAAGCTCTACTTTTGTCTCATCTGACCAGAGAACATTCGTCCAAAAAGTTTTTGGCTTTCTCAGGTAAGTTTTGGCAAACTCCAGCCTGGCTTTTTTATGTCTCTGGGTCAGAAGTGGGGTCTTCCTGGGTATCCTACCATAGAGTCCCTTTTCATTCAGACGCCGACGGATAGTACGGGTTGACACTGTTGTACCCTCGGAATGCAGGGCAGCTAGAACTTGTTTGGATGTTAGTCGAGGTTCTTTAGCCACCATCCGCACAATCTTTCGTTGAAATCTCTCGTCAATTTTTCTTTTCCGTCCACATCTAGGGAGGTTAGCCACAGTGCCATGGGCTTTAAACTTCTTGATGACACTGCGCACGGTAGACACAGGAACATTCAGGTCTTTGGAGATGGACTTGTAGCCTTGAGATTGCTCATGCTTCCTCACAATTTTGCTTCTCAAGTCCTCAGACAGTTCTTTGGTCTTCTTTCTTTTCTCCATGCTCAATGTGGTACACACAAAAGGACACAGGACAGAGGTTGAGTCAACTTTAATCCATTTCAAGTGGCTGCAAGTGTGATTTAGTTATTGCCACCACCTGTTATGTGCCACAGGTAAGTAACAGGTGCTGTTAATTACACAAATTAGAGAAGCATCACATGATTTTTCAAAGGGTGCCAATACTTTTGTCCACCCCCTTTTTTATGTTTGGTGTGGAATTATATCCAATTTGGCTTTTTGACAATTCTTTTTGTGGTTTTCCATTGAAGACAAATTAAATGAAGATATTATTACCAAAGCATTTGTGATAGCAATCATTTTCTGGAAGAAATTGAGTATTATCTGACAGAATTGCAGGGGTGCCAATACTTTTGGCCAGCACTGTATATAACCTTGCTCTGCCAATCAATAAATTGAAGCATTCTATACATGATACCCTGGTATCTGTCTGTCTGTTTCCCGAGCGCTCGATAATTGTTCCTTATTAATTAGGCCCAAGACAACATAACCCGGGGAGTTCCCCCCTCACAACAGCTATTTGACAGCTATTGCTCAGCATACATGAAGGCTGAAGACATACCCCTCTCAGAAGACTTGTGAATGAAATTTTGCAGAAGTATTGGGAGAGATAAAAACTTATTACTCTCCACCTAAGTGCTATAGTGTAGTATATACACTTCCTGGTGTAATAGTGACAGTGTGAACAACAAATCAAGGTAAGAAAGGACTGACTAACCCCGAATGTTGTGCAGGAAAGGGACAACTCTTCACTGCTCTTCACTGCTGTGACAAAAATATACACAAAACTAAATATTACAAAAAAAATCTTCTCATTGGTAGCAATAATAACTTTGAGGAAGTAAATGTAATGTAAAACATCTTCTAAATATAAAAACTTGCAATACGCATATATACCATCAATATAAGTAATATGCTGTATATCAGATGGCATATTACTTGTGTTTACTTGACTTCCGGAACAACATACATTCAAATGGAATACCTCAAACACAGACATGCCTGAAAACACAAAGCACCTAGATTGTAATAATGTTATCAGGTAGTTGATACATCTATCTTCCTGACAGTTACAACAAAATTAAACAACTGGTTAAACTGGTGTGATGAAGGGAGCCTTCCATAATATGAAGTTTGTTTGCCTGGAAGACATAATTTATCTATAGAAGTCTTTGTAAGAGGGGCAGCTTTGTGGTACTTAGTATTACCCATGGCATAGAATTCAAACTGAATTCATAAGGGGGGGGATACCCCATTCTTAGGATCAGTGGGGGAATCAGCGGTCAGACACCCTTATCTGTCCCTTTTGTCCTTTTGGAATCTGGTATTGCTTCATGTTCAGCTGGGATGTGCATTGGAGTCCATTACAGGAGATTGATGGAACTTGGCATACTCCCGCATGACAGACTGAAATACAAAGAATACAGATGATAGTACCAAATCTACAATGTCCTCTACCTGTGTCAATTGCACCTTCAAAATTTCCAGATCATGAATGTTCTCAGGTAATTCCACAGTGGCCTGGAACACAGATCTTCTGTAGATGTGTATCCAGCAATTCACCTTGTATGCTAAAATTTTGGTACCCCCCTTCCCTCAAGTCCCTCAATCATGACACAGCTGTGTAAATGAACTTCCTTTCATGTAGATACTTCTGCCCCAGTGTCCAATAAAGCAGTAAAATGTTGTGGTCTGGTCAAGTGTCCTCAGTACAAAGTTACTTTCACATAAAGACATAGGTCCCCATCTTTTATGGCTTGAATGTGACCTACTGGGAGTACACTTGGGGATGGGGACTCACCTTCAAATCACAAGAGTTGTGATAGATGTCATTCTGCCAACAATTCCTCTGCCATTGCATATGGGGAAGTCTATTTTTTTGGGGTGGCAGAGGATGACATGAGATATGAGAAAAGCTGAACAGGGGGATGATCTCAGTCTGGGTTTTTTGGTGTGTGCTTCCCTTTCATGTTTGTGCCCTGCCTTTCTCCTCCCAGCCCTCTACATCACTTGTTGCCTTCCTCTTGGTTTGGGCAGAATACAATTTCCCGTTTTCTTTTATTTCCTTCCACTTGGGTTCACTATAGCTGTTCCTATCTATCTTCAGTATTAGGACCCCCACTAGCCAATAGATCACAGAAGAACTCTTTCCTTGTCACCTTGATGCAAGTTTTGCCCTTTTCTTTTTCTTCCTTTTCTTCCTTTCCCTTCTACTCTCTAAATTTATTTTTACTCCCCTTGACTTATCTAAATGAGATATCATGTAACAAGCAGTGTAGACTGTGGACTGAGCATTGTGAATAGTGATAAAGATAAAGAGCGGAAGCACTTTCAAGGGTCTTGTGAAATTACATACACATACACATGAGCTATGGAATCTCTCAGAAAATGTAACAAAGAGAAATTCTCAGTCGTATCTCGAGCTCATCTCATTTTTATACATACACAACTACTACCAATCCCTACAGCCGCTCTGCTTTTACAAATGAAACCGTCTGCACCATGATCCCAGTCTCAAAACCCATGTTAACAAGTTCTCTTCTGCTTTCTGTCTATATCTAGTACCAACTCCTTCAATTTGCTAAACATGTACTGTGCATTTCCTCAGCATTAGCCTGCTAAGCCCAAACATTAGGAGTCTGTGTCATGTCTCTGTTTGTCTTTGTTGAATCAGTTGGTCTTGCCTGTGTTTTTTTCCTTTGTCACATATGTCTCAATATCAGAATCCTCTTGTTCTAATAAATCTCCCCACTTTTCAGATTCTTAATGTGAGCAGTGGTTGAATAAACAGGCTGCTGTCTCCTGCGCCTAGTCTTATTAACCTGTTGTAAGACAAATGCTTCAAACTTTTGTAAACTTTTATTTTTAATTGATCTTGCAGCTTAAAGAAGATCTTTCATGTCCTTATGAATGTGCGGTTTTATACACCGCTAGAAATCTGACAGTGCACAGCACACTGTTGGTTTTCTCGGTATGTGCCCCGGTGGTAGAGTTATAAGTGCTGTTAGTTTCGGCACATACATCTCCCCACTATCAGAAGGGCGTTCCTCTGCAATGCATGCAGGAGAAGACAATTTGTACCTGGAGCTGCAGGCAGTTCTTGAGCAAAGAGTTAAAGAGGACCTTTCATGTCCTCATGAAAGTGCGGTTTTATATACCGCTTGAAAACCAACTGTGTGCTGAATTCAGTGCACCTGTCAGTTTTCTTGGTATGTGTCCCGGTGGTGGAGATATCGATGCCGTTAGTATTGTCACAGACACATCTCCCCACTGTCAGAAAGGCATTCCTCATAGCTCAGCGTCATTGCTGGGCTGTAAGGAACTGCCCCCTCTTCCTCGACAGTACTCGTCCATTGACTTGTAATGGGGGGGGGCCGTTTCTCACAAGCTCAGCATCATCGCTGGGCGGTAAGGAATGCCTCCTCTGACAGTACAATATTATGTTAGAGTACAGTCAAGGGGGGCATTCCTTATAGCCCAGAGATGACCCTTAGCTATGAGGAAGGCCCCCCCCTGTACAAGTCTATGGACGAGTACTGTCGAGGGAGAGGAGGCAATTCCTTACAGCCCAGCTGCAGGTACAAATTGCCTTCTCCTGCATGCTTTACAGAGCTTGCATTAACATTTAGCCCATACTTGCAGCGGCTTGTTTTTGCTATGCATTATACTTTAATACTACTGCTATTTCCCCTTTTCTTATCAAATAAATTCAATCTGGAAAACATTGTTGAATCGCAGTTGTCACCAAATGTAATGCAAACTGTAGGCTCTAAATATTGTCGGAGAGAAGGATGTAACACAATACAGTAGTGAAAACAAAGTGCCTTTAATGAATTTTCAAATACATGTATATGCAAATACAGCTAAAGAAAAGCAATCAAATAATATACTCTGTTGATAAGTAAATTTGATAATAATAATAATCAAGCAAGAATACAGAACAAAGAAGTCACTTAGCTTTGGTTCAAATCCTGTGTATTACGCCTAATGCCCCAGAATGGATTCAATGATAGAAGTGGACCATGCAGATACCTGGAATGAAATCTTTGTATTGGTTATAATCCTAAATGGGAAAGAGCCAAAATAATCTTTTCATACCCAAGGGTCCAGATTTACTAATAGTCGACTGTGCAAATTTATCACAGTGGTTGTTGTTGAATGATAAATCTGGCGTATATTTGGACTGTCTAGTCCACGTTTATACTACCTTTTAGTTAGCTCACTTTGACCTAGAATTTTTCTACACTATTTTGGGGCAATTAAAGGGGTTGTCCCCCTGCCTGCCTTCTAAATTACTTAGTCTACCAAAATCTTTATTTACCTAGATCGCTGGGGCAGTCATGTGACCGCCCCAGGCATATTTTCTGATTTTGCGGTAACGTTTCATTTCTGGAAGAGGGGAAACAGAACGCCACCTATACTAATTGACCCCCTCCACCTCATCATACTTACCTGTCTTCCAGTCCAGATCTTCTGGGCATGGGACAACACTTCTTTTGGGTTGGCACCTCCTCTTCTCGACGTCTGCTGGCCACCCATGCCTGCGCAATAGAGCCAGAGTGCCGGACCAGAGGAGGCAGGTAAGTATAATGGGATGAGGGGTTTGAGTTAGGAAGGACTAGTAGTGAATGGGCTAGCTAGGGAAACAGAGAGAGGGGTGTGAGTGAGAAAGGGAGGGGGGGAGTGAGAAAGGGAGGGGGAGGGAGTGAGAGAGGGAGATGGTGTGAGTCAGCCCAAGGCATCATGGTAGTTGTAGGAAAACAGAACAGTAAGATGTCCATGTAAACAAATGCAGAAGATGCCAGGATCTCACAGAGAAACCCAGAAACCACTCAATACAATGCTAAAGGTATTTGGGTGCACTTATTAACCTATTAATAGCACTTACAGACCTTTTTTGAAAATTATTTTTTGCCTGGAAAACCCCTTTAAGCAATGCTCTGTTCTAATGAAAATCCACACTCACATGTCTAGCATGTTGAAAAATTTGAGCCCAAACTAGATGGGCCAAAATACTCCACAGATGCCCCACATTGTGCCAAAGATGGGCCACACTGTACCAAGTTTTCACTACAATGGTAAACCTGGGCCAAAGTGTTTATAGAAAACAAGCAGAAAAACACCGGAGTGTGTGTCACATACCATATTACAAAAGTTCTGTGTGTTATTAATGTATAAATAAATTGCTCTAACGTCTTTGATCAATTCCTTTCTGCAGACACTGTAGTATCACTACAGCCCTTTCAGGACCTTCCATACACTAATGTGAAAGTTTAGCAGTTTATTAGATTTACAGTAACTCACTCTTTAACTGTCAGAGGTTAAAAAAAAGTGCACATAATTTTTTACGATCACAAGAAAGCAAAAATTTTTCATTGGAGGTCTGTATGAAGTTTCAGGACAGATCACAGGACAGTTTTTGTAATAAGAAACTTTTATGTAATTTTCACATAGATTTGGCCAATTCTTTCATAGATGAAAATGTGCTCTATGTAATATACCCTTTAAAACAAATTGCCTTTAGAAAATGACTAAAATGAATGTAGTACAATTTTATTGCAGATGGCATCACATATTCAGAGCACATGCTGCTGTGCATTTGTGCATTTCAGCATAGGTTAAGAAAGTAATTTTGCATTGCAAGGAATTTGGCCATTTCTGAATGGAAGTGACTGCGTTTGTATCTATTCTTGATTGAAAACAGATATGAGAACACAAATCTCATTCTTATTTTCTGCCTCATATCACATGTACCTTGCAAAAAGTAGCAGGCAAGCAGTTTCAAAACATTGTTGAATTTCTGTAGCGAACCACATCAGAAGGTCTGTGGCTTCATTTCCTTTATTTATAGATCCACAATTGGGGGTTGATTAACTTTTATATACATCAGTATAGCAGTAAGTCAACAAATCCCTGTACTTAGCTTTTCATAGCTTTTGGGGAGGAATGTATAAATAACTTTAAGGCCGGGGCACCACGTTGTGTATACGCAGCAATGTTCTAATTCCATCCACACATTGCATAAAAAATTTGCAACGGAAATGCTGCGATTTCAAAAACCGTTGCATTATTGTAAATTGCAGCATATCAATTGTACCTACAGAAGTGCTAGCATTTTCCGTATAGGTATAATAAAAGCAGAAAGTCAGCAGAGGAAAACTCTGCTGATTTTCTATGAAAAACACTGTGGAAATAAACATGATGCGTTTCCGCTGCGGTCTTTTCTGCAGCATTTTGGCTGCAGCTCGCTACTTGGGGGCCTTAGCTTTAGCTAGAAAACAGGTGTACAAAATTAGAAATCTTTGGCACTAACTTAATTTGTGCAAAATAGAAGAATCTGAAAAAAATGATGAAAATTGTAGCAGAAACATAAGCCAGATTTTAATTTCTAGAACAAAGAGAGGGAAAGATGCAACACATTTATGCCACAGGATAGGTCATCAGTATATGATCTGTGGGGGTCTTACACCTGGACCCCATACACATCAGCTGCTACCGCAGCCTCCAGACACCAGAAGCTGCTAGTAGACAGGCAGCCTGTGCAGCGCTGCTCCAATTCCAAGAAATATGAGCACCACAGCAGTCTTACTAAGGCATCTGGAGGCTGTTGCAACAGCTGATCTGTGTGGAGTCTGGGTACTGGACCTTCACAGATCACATACAGATGACCCATCTTGTGGACAGGTCATCAGTATGAAAACTTTGGAGCCAGAAAACTGCTTAAGCCCAGTGCCCCACAGCAAAAACTGTGGCTTTTTACAGTCGCTGCGAATCCCATCCACACATTGCAGTAAAATACACGCAACGGAAATCCAAATTTCCAAAACCGTTGCGGCTTTGAAATTGCAGCATGTCAATTATACCTATGGAAATGCTTGCAGTTTCCCTATATTTATAATGGAAGCAGAAAGTCCGCAGAGGAAACCTCTGTGGATTTTCTATGAAAAGCTCTCGGGAAAAACCACAATGTGTTTCCGCTGCAGTTTTTCCAGCATCGCTTT
Organism: Leptodactylus fallax; assembly: GCA_947044405.1. NCBI lineage: Eukaryota > Metazoa > Chordata > Amphibia > Anura > Leptodactylidae > Leptodactylus > Leptodactylus fallax. Next base: position 9,444,307 of record CAMRHE010000016.1, read on the forward strand.
TTCATTGCCGCCCGCTACGTGGGGCCTTTTTCTGAATAGATTTGTCACATCATAGTCCAGCACAGTGTGACCTAAGATCGGCATGTGAAACACCAGTTTTAGCATATTTCCACAAAGTAAAATAATAAATATCGGAATGTATGCAATAGCCACTGAACGAGGTTATGAGCTTAATGCTTAGAGGTTTATTATTGCATATATCCTATAAAGCACAGGCGTCAAAATCAACCCTGTACAGCTGATCAGGGCAAGGGCCGCCTGTTGGCCTGCCAACAGATATGTGTGGCCTATCCTAACAATACGCCAAATTGAGCTTATACTGTAAATGCAGTCCAAGCACAGTATATGATGTAGTTACAGTAATTGTAATATACAAATGTGTTCCATAATTCAATGCTGAAATTATATAGAGTAATTTGCATATATGTTTATGCAATCAGTATAACATTTCTATGAGAGCAAGCACTGGAAAATACCACAGTAGGCTAAGGCCTCATGTAGCGAAACACAGCAAAAAAACACTGCGGAAAAAAATGCGGTGGAAACGCATTGTGTTTTTTTTCCTCTGTGGACTTTCTGCCCTTATTATACCTATACAGAAAACTCCAGCGTTTCCACAGGTATAATTGACATGCTCCGATTTTCAAAAATGCGAGCGTTTTTGAAAATTCAGCTTTTCCGCTGCAGATTTTTTTCTGCAATGTGTGGATGGGAATAGCTAGAATCCCATTCACTTTGCAGGCATTGTAAAATGCTGTGTTTTCACAACCTTGGGCTTGAACCTAAAAATGCATGAATTACGCAGCACTTTTTTCCCCAATGTATAGATGAGATTAAACAAAATCTCATTCACTTTGCTGGTACTATAAAACATAGCATTTTCTTCCGCTACATGGGGCCTTAGTCTAAGTCTTACTACAACAGAAATAGCTTCATGCATAGGCTAACAGTTTAATAGGTAGCAAATAATAGACAATAATTGCTTCTCATGATAGCAAAGAGTCGTAATCGATCAAACAGATATGGTTAATAATGATGAAAAGATGTAAGACAATAGTTGTTGTCAGATGGAATTAAAGGGACATATCCTGCCTGTATGCATTGCTACAGCTCTTCATTTCATGAAATAATAGATATTCAATATCCCAGGAAGGAGTCAAACTGTCTGGTACATGCAGAAAAGTGCTGATATCGATAAAGTACATGTTGTAACTCGTCTGCAATAAAATAGGAAAAATGTCTACACAACAGTGACAAGATGCTCAATATACTAAGTGATCATGACTCAAAGCATTGCCACACAGACACCACTCAAACTGGCTTAAGAATTAGTTTAGGGGAGATTTATCAGGACTGGCATTTCCTATCCCAGTCTTGATCTCCTCTGTGCCAGGGTAAGATCCACCTAATTTATTAACAGGCTCTCGTAATAAAATTGGGCACATTCCCTGCTATCCATGCAGCAGAATCTCAAATCAATGCAAGCTTGGAGTTCACACTCCCTCCAGCTAAGCTGCAGCCCAGCTCACCTACTTTTCAGGAAAGTGGCATAAATCAGCAAAGAATTGAAAACTTTCGTTTGGGGGTCACTTTGGGGATGACTTTTTGCAATGTTTTCACCTCCTTTTGCCATAACAGTTTTATTACATTCCCCCTGATATGATTTTAATAACTCATCTAATTCTCCTGTCTCGGTGACTGCAATTCCCTACTCTTATGTGCTAACCAAAGGGGCAATTACGTTTTTTTATTTTTGGTTATGGACACAAGTTGTTGAGCAAAAAAGGCCAATGGCGCTTCAACAGGCCCTAGCCTGACCAAGGAAAACTGTATTGCTGGCGCCTTTCTGGTATTCAACACATGCCCCTGTTGCCCCCCAACTACATCTTTGCCCCAAAGTAAAAAACTCACTTCCTTCCTACTGTGGCATTTCCACCATGTGGGGTCCTGGCCTTAAAAAAATCTGCATTTGTCCTTGTAAAGATGCAGCTTGCCAGCCTGTTCAGGACACAAAAAAGGCTATCTGAGGCTCAGGCCCCATGTAGCGAGCCGCAGCAAAAAAATTCTGCGGAAAAGACTGTGGCGTTTTACAGTTTTTCATTACGATCTCGTAGAGTTTTCCTCTGTGGACTTCCTTCCAGTATTTCTGTAGGTATAATTGGCATGCTGTGATTTTCAAAAACACTTGCGTTTTTGACAATGCAGCTTTTTCGCTGCAGATTTTTCTCTGCAATGCGTCGAAGGGATTAGCCAGAATTTTGCAAGTACTGTAAAAGGTACACTTTATATGTACTTTTAAATGCAGCGTTGTTTGCCACAGCATTTTCGCTCTGGTCAAAACACTACGTTTTCGCAACATGAAGCCTTGGGCTAAGGTTTCAGCTATTTTGTTGCAGATTTTGCTGCATTTTCTTGAGCCAAAGTCAAGAGTGGTTACAATAGGAATGGGAAATATATAAGAAGTACTTATACTTCTCACATCTGCTCAATTCACTCCTGACTTTGGCTCAAAAAATTGCTGCAAAATCTGCAACAATAAAAGATGCTTTTCTGTAACTTGGGGCCTCAGCCTTAGAGTATTTCTGAATTTTGGGGACTTTTCAGACAAGCGTTAGCTACAATTTTTTGGGTTGTGTTCGTAGCAGAATTGATGCTGTAATAACAATGAGTTCAACAATAAATGTACTGTTTAGTTTCAAGATTCTGACGTATGAACGTAGACAGTAGTAGAATAAATAGATATCAACACAGATGGGTAAAATTTAAGAAAATCCTGTGAGGATGAATTGTGTGTGAATGTGGTATAAAGTAAATGTGCTCCATATGACAATGCAGTGTTTTATATTTAACAAGTCATTGATAATTAACTTACTTTAAGATGTCTTCTTAATGCTAATTGAATCTTGTAAACATTTCTTACATCATTATTATGTTAAGCAAGTTATGAAGACATTTGTTCCCTGTGTCATTCAGAATTAATTATGCATGGCTGCCAGATTTATCTTTTGCAGAAACCTGATAAGTATTCTTTTAAGTATCAATTGTTAGTTAATTAACATGCATTGTTTAGAATGGCTTACTCAATCTAAAATGGATATTTATGAAACGGAAAAAAGTGGGATTTCATTCTACGTCTCCTAAGTAACATCCGCTAAAAAACACCAGAGGGAGCTTTAAGAATGGTTTATAGCCTTTACAGCTTTCCTGGAATTACAATATTGTGTGATGTTGAACTTAGTGTATATCCACAACCCAAACAAAAACATTTAATACTGGTGCACACACGGTGAGAGTACAATCTATATTGGTCTTAGGTCTCCAAATGGAAGCCATTAATCATTCATCCTTTCAACACTGAAAACCTTTCAGAGCAGACCCCAGAGTTCAGATGCTGAAGGCTGTTAAATCTAGTGAAATAAGCCAAAAAGTGTTCAAAACTTTCTAATGGTTTTGCTGCTTGTTTATTAGAATATATAGTGATAGTGCTAGAATGTGGCTATTTTTATTTCTAGCACAAAGTATATATTGGCACCATTTTAATTTTATAATGTGACAGAGCAATATGTGTAACAATAGAAAACATGCATGCTTCTCCTTTGATTAACTTTGGTTTTGTAGTCCTCATATATAAAATATTGCATTTTTGCCACACAAATTACATATTTTTATGTCTATACCATTGCATGACAGGGAGAACATGGTATACATTTTCCTTTGTTGAAAGGACATTATACTGTGTGGAGGGGTTACTTTGGGACAATATACTGTTTGGAGGGGCTACTTTAGGACATTATGCTGTTTGGAGGGGCTACTTTAGGACATTATACTGTTTGGAGAGGCCAATATGTAAATATGGTATACTTGAGTGATGATGTAGTTCATATAATTCTTACTCACACGTGACCCATAAAGTAATATTAGAGAGCTCAGCTTCTTATAAACAATACTGAAAATTTATTAAAGTCTTCATGGAAAATACAGTAGATGTCGTAAAAACTTACAGAATTATAGACATATCAATCAGTTCTATTAGGCTTACATAATTGAAGATGTCCATAGTCAGCGCTTCATTGTAGTATGGAGTTTATCAGCCTGGAACTTGTTAGAGAAATAGTGACCACTAGGGGACATTATACTGTGTGAGTTATGGGACATTATGCCATGTGAGGGCCACTATGGGACATTATGCTGTGTGAAGGCCATTATGGGAGATTATATTGTGTGGATGCCCATGCTTTCTGAACATCCCGGAACCCATGATACCCTTAAACTGCCCCTGTGCGTGTAAATATAAATGGTTCATACAAAAATATTTAGTGAAAATCAATTCCATGTGAAATCCTTTCAAAAGACAAAGAGCACTCCCTCTGTTGGAGAAAAAAAGATTCAATCTTCAGCTGACACCTTCATAAAAGGATTAGATGTAATGGTCTTGTTTCCATACCACTGCCTTTTAGCTATATAGTTTTTTTGTTCCTGCATTGCCCTCAATGGACAAATGTCTTTTTTCAACCATACTTTCTATATATCTAGATAATACTTCCAGAAAGCAGGCAGCACTCCAGAGAAGTAGTGGAAAGATGAGATGATTTATCCACCCATAGTGGGTTCAACATTTCAGCTTCTAAACTGAAGCCTTTCTCAAACCTTTTTCAGTTTAGAAGCTGAAATGTTGCACACACTATGGGTGAATAAATTATTTCATCTTTTCGTTTCTCTGGAAAGAAAAGAAGTTTAGAACAGCATTATGCTATAGAACAAGCATCAAGTGAATGCGAGTCACAGTATATTGGCTATATATTCTCCATCAATACAAACAATCCTCCATATGGGGGATTTCATTCCAATTTCCTGCCATACAATATTACAATTTCATTGGTGAGAATGGACCAGCTTGTGCAGCGCTTAGGCCTGTTTGAGCCATTTAGACCTATTTGCTTACATGTTCCTCTATTGGAGTCCTTGGATTATATGACCTATGTCTTTGGAGGCTTGGGTTAATGCACGCACTCCACTCCAATAGGCTGAGATTCCCCACATTGTCTAGTACCTTCAGCAACATGGCTCTGTTGTTTTGTGCACATATGCAGTATGTTCATGTCCTGGAATTCCAATACACTATAAATTGAGTGGTGTATTTTGGTGGTGTATTTGTTAGTGTATTTTGAATACTATGGAAACAGAATGGATCAGTGGCAGACACAGACAGGAACAGTATAGTTATGCCATATCTTATCGTTTAATTAACCAATAAACCACTGGATCTTATAAATATTTCCTTTTTAGGATACCATGTATTTCCTTGAGACAGGTTTAGTTGCATTGGATAAAAATATCGCTGTTCATGGAATAGACAGTCCTACACAGAATAGATCCAAAAGTTGAATCATAAACTTTCCTTTGGAGATCTGGTATAAAGGTTTTCTTTAAGACAAATCTGTATTTGAAAAAGCCTATAAAATTCTTTCCTGCTGATACAGAATTCTTAGCCTACTGTACAGTATATATCCCAAAAGAACAGATTTATGTTTGCAATGTTGAGAGTCTAAAGGCCTGATGTCACACATATAGTCACAATGTCGAACGTTACATGATTTGTGGAAGAACGTGGGGGAGATTTGTAACAAAATCACATCTGTCTGCAGCTCCAACAAACCCACTATTTTGTCTCCTTGTGAATTCGGTTCCTTCTGGCTACTGTATATTTAAATATTAACAATAACAAAATAGGTTCAGTAAATATCTTACACCATTACATGTTACTTTTTATTATTTTCTAGATTTAAAAAAGTAAATTTTTTATTTAATATTTTTTTTTAATAAAAGCATTAGTCAAAACAATATTTCTCAATGTTTCTGAACCAAGGATCCCCTACTTAACCACGTCATGACCTGGCCATTTTCCCTGATTCAGGTTTTTGCTACATGCGGCTTTGAAGGCTATCATTTTTTTAAAATCCTTTTTCGCTCATACATAGGGTCTTTTTTGTATGTTTTTTCTTTTGTTTTTAATACCTGGATAAATGTAGGAAAAGGGGAGGGGGCATGTTTATTTATCACATTAATTTATTTTTTTTAATAGCAGAAAGTACTACTATTGTTTTAAATAGCTTTTCCTTTCTATTATGGAGATTTTTACGTAGGTGATGTTTAGTGTTGCCAGGGACAGGTGTGGTAGTGGTACTCACTTTTTAAATTTTATTTTATTTTTTGGCTTTTTTTATTTACTTTTTTACTCATTGTGCCCTTTATAAGGTCATAATAGACCTCAGTCTCATTTACAGGAAGAATAAAGCCTCCTTGTATACAGTGCAGCATTGATCTGGGTCCTCTAGGATCCTGTAGCTCCTGCATTTCCCACGACCCCAGGGAAACACATGATGGTAAATGAATAGTTTAGGTGAATATAGCAAACTTTGCTATATATCTTATCAGAGGAAAATACTTTCATCTACTCCTATTGTTCCTCTCCTACCTGCTAAATTGCTCAGTTCACTGCTTCACTGTCTTCAGTGAAAACAGGCTGCACTTCATAGAACTCTATGGAGACAGGAGGGAGAGGATGAGTCCAGTGAAAGAGAAATAAGCACAGACACATGCTGCGTAAGATGTAGGGAACTATACACCAGATTTCTAGCTGTTTTATTGCAGTTTTCCAGCAGGTTGTAGCAGTACTGAGAGGTAAATTCAGCAATTTATGAGGCAGAAGGAAAATGTAATAAGAGAAGATAGAAGCACTAACATAAGGAAAGTATGAGGACAGTGTCTGTGCATATTACAGGTATAGCCTCTGTCATCCATAGGGGTTGTGTTAATCATTAAGACTTGGGTACTATATAGGAATATTATTTAGACATTGTTCAAAGTATTTCTCATGAAAGGAGCTATGCATTATTGTGTATGTATAATTACTTATTCATAATATAGATAGATAGAGATATGTTTATCTTTAGTGAATGTTTTGTTTATGTTTATGTTTGTGATATAAATCCACCTCATTGGTATGTTTGTATACAAAGGGGAGGCGGTCAGAGGTGAAATGTGTCTCCTGCCTGGCAGGAAATATCCAATTTTATTGTTTTATGATGTCTTAGTTGGGCAGAGAGAGGAAGGGGGGGGGGGTGTAGTGACCCTGGGCTAATCATTAGAGCCCAGTAGGGACACAGCTCTACAAGGCAAAGAACAGAATTCCTCTTTCTCAGATGAAGATAAGTCCTAGAGTAAGAGGAAGGGGGGCACCCTGGCAGGGAGGTGTGGCTAAACACAAGCCTTAAGAGACTATGATACCTTACAACTGATGTCACATCTGTGGAAGCCAGCTAAGAGAGCTTAGTATGTCCATTTCCATCAGCAGATCCAAAAGCTTCCTGGGACCAAAGACTCTTAAGGATTATTCTGTTGTTCTCCCATTTATTTTAAGACTGTTTGTAATTTGTGTCATTTGTTATTTTTTCTGGTATATATAGCACTGAACCCTTTGGGTATTAGATTGTTAAATCTAAGGTTACTTTGTGTTACTCTATGAACCCATTACCTGTTTTGAGGTGTGTTTGTGTCTGACTGTTGGAGGGACGCATGTATATGTATATGCGGTTTCCACTGAGCAGTCAAGTCTGTGGTGATGGCAGCTTGTATTTGGGGAGCGTGAACTGTGTTGGCGTGTTATGTATGCTCAGTTTTCAGCCTGATTGAAGGGTGAGTGTAAGATTGAGCGAGTGGAGTGAGTTGACCCGCGTCACATGCTAGGATGGCCTGTATGTGACAGTATTACAGCTTTAAATTGAAGCATTATGTAGGCACTGGAAATTTGATTTGTGCACAGTATAGTGTTATTTATGAGCACTAGACTGGGTATTATTTATTTATTGCCCATTGCTTATATAGTGGCAATTTATTTCACAGCACTGTATATACATTCACACTCTAGTACGTAAGTCTTTGAAAGCCTGACAAACTTAATATGTTTTGGAGTAAACAGGAATACCCATAGGAAATAAACACATACAGATGTGTTCTCCTTTACTTATACTGTTAAGCTGCATTTCTCAACACAACTTGATTTGGTGCCAAGTTAATACAAAGTGATATGCTAACTATCATATTTGTGTCTATGTGTGATCAGCCAGTGGGGAAAGGGTGAATTGCAGCCTTTCAAGGTTTCAAGACAAATTGGAATATTTAACCTAACTGGAGATCAGTTGAGTGTGGTGGATGTATTTATATAAGGGAAGAACAGATTCCAGCCCAAGATCTTCAAGGTAAGAGCTTCAAGGCAACAAAATTGTCTCCAACTTTTTAGCAACCTCACGTATCTTCTATTGCTTTCCATGTATTAACATACAGATATATCCAAATTGACACTTAATTCATTTAAAAGTTGCAGCAAACTTTGACTTGACTTTTTCAATGACATTTGTTGCAGCAAGATATATAATTGAGGTTAAAGATTGCTACATCTGTATCTTCAGAGCTATGTAATCCTAGGTAATCAGATTCAAAACACAAATTACCCCTGATTATCTCACTTTAGAGAGAACATCTCGATTTCTTACAAGCTCTTCTCACCTCACCAGTTGTTGGAGTTGACCTGCACAATGGTATAAAATTTGGAAATAAAAATCCCCTATCCCCTAACACAAGATATGAATTTGTCAACACTTAACTGATCTCATATTCAAACCAATTCAACAAAATATCAGAATATATCTTGAATTCACTGCAATTCACCCTTCCCAACTGGGTGGTCACACATAGGCACAAACTAGGTAGTTGGTATGTCACTTTGTGATAACTTGTTGCAGAACCATGTTGTGTTTATCAAAACCGCTTAAATTGGGCAGCACCTTTCTGGAACGTCTAGCCAAGATGAAAAGGACAGCATATCTGTGTAATGAGCTCTGATACATACATACAGTACAGTCTTTCCATGCCAAGTTGAATCATTAACCAATGACTCCAACATTTTAAATAAATTGGAATCCATACAGAAGCATTTAAGAAAAATAAGTAAGATTACTATCTTCACCAAGGCAATTTTAGAAAGTATAAGACAATTATCTTAGATTTTCCTCCTATTTTAATTTAATTGCCAGAGTTTGAGTTTTATCTCAAATAATAGCAGGGAGAGGGGGCACCCCTGTCTAATACCATGCTATAAATTAACTAATACTAAGGACCCACTCCCTATCACCTATACAGGTGATAGTTGTCCGTAGAGCATTTTACAAGAACAAGCAGGACTAAAAATATCAAGTGTTCTCTCCTATAACATCCCTGACAATAGCATTGATAAGCTAGCCTTCTTGAAGATGTCATGAAAGCAATAGTCTTTTCATACCACTTTTGTGCTAATTTATTATCTAATTTTTAGATAAATGTATGCAAAATTTGAAATTTGGTGATTGTGAACAAAGAACAATAATTTGCCTTTAGGAGAGGAGACCTTTTCTTAATGCATTTAAATATATTGGTGTTTTTGTGCTTATATTTTTTTATCCCTAAAGGGCTTTTTTAACATAAATAGTTGGTCTGCACTTTGCAGGGGTCTTACATCCAGGGCCCTGGATGAGCACTGTTTGAAGCGGCTGCAGTATTTCAGTGAGTGCAGCATCCTCTTCCGCACCAAGCACAGTCCCGTATATTTCTGTAGAGGCTGTGCTTGGTATCGCAGCTCTGCCTAATCACTTGAATAGGACTGAGCTTTGATCAAGCCATGTGATCAATCAGCATGACATCAATTGGCCATGTGAACAATGGATGTGATATCACATGCCTATGTTTTTTAAACAGCTGATCCGAGGGGGGCTTCAATTGATGTTCTATTTTTAGGATAGATAATCAATAAAAAAGTTCTGGAAAACGCCTTTAAAACTAGTTATTAGGGGAAAAATACCATAATCTGTTACATTTTTATATTGGCACTAGATAATGAACTATATGTAGCTTTGTTTTACTCTGAGTACTTAAGAAAAAAACATCTCATAAGAATTCTCCCTTCCAAATAGTATGTATATAAAAATAGTGGTTAAAAATGAACGTAAATGAACATTATCAGTATTTTTTTTGGGAAAAATCTGTTCAGAGAGGAGGAGTAGACACAAGTTCTTTACTAGAAAAATACAAAGAGAATTTTGCAGCTGGTACGTTTCAGAATAATGCTAACATGGTTTTTGAAAAACTGGACAAGTCCACAAGTGGAATAACTGTGGATTTCCAGTGCAGAATTCCGTACTGTACTACAATAATCAAAAGTGAAGTGCAATATGGAATGAAAAGTGAATAGGATTTAAAAAAAAATCTAATATGAAGTGTTCTCTATATCTGGCATGTTTGTAGTGGACTTCTTTTCAGCAGATGCCACTCTACGCTAAGCAAAAATTTCAGACATATGTCATTAGGAAATGTGAGACAAAATGAAAACACGAGGGTGCATCCTAGTGTAGTAGATGCTATCCAAATGTAAGAAGTGTATAAATGGACCTCGCTGGTCCCTCCTGGAGTAATTGAAGGAATCCTGATCCAGGATGCCAATTCTCCACTAAAGGCCGCAGCTCATTGAAAGAATATTCACAGAGAACAACTGTATTAAAATTCACTTAAGGCTGAAGCCTCACATTGTGAAAACGCAGCTTTTCTGCTGCAGTGTAAATGCCGCAGCAAAAACAATGTGTTTTACAGTACCTGCAAAGTGGATGGGATTCTGGCTAATCCCATCCACACATTGCAGAAAAAAATCTGCAGTGGATCAGCTGCATTTTTGAAAATGGCATGTCAATTATACCTGTGGAATTGCTGGTGTTTTCCATATAGGTATAATAGGGGCAGAAAGTCCGTAGAAGAAAACTTTGTGAAAATGCAATGAAAACGATGTGGAAAAACACACAATGCTTTTATTTCCACAGTGTATTTTTTATGCGTTTTGCTACTTGGGGCCTTAGCCTGAGACTCCTTGGGTACACGCAACATATATTGGCATTATGCCTTTGTCATGTATAATTTAGAGTACATACAAAGGCAAGCATACTGTATATACGTATCTTTACATGAAGGGCAAATTATGTCTGAGAAAGGCACCAGGACTGTTCTGAAATGTGTTACATGTACCCAATAAACCTCAAGTGAATTTTGTTACCTCCATGGATATCCTTTTAATGGCTTGTGATCATTATTGGAGCATCGCTATTCCATGTGAGGATTCCTTCAGTTAAACACATATTTTTATTATTCACTTCTACGTCATAGAGTGGTGTTAAACAGCACAGTTGACTACTCTTTTAAATAGAGTCTGTCTTTTGTGAATTGTGTCTCTGTGGACGAGATATCGATATTTTTTTTGTCAATATGCAAATAGGCTCTTTGAAACAGCGAGAGTGGAGCCGCTTACCTCTTTGATTTAGGTGACCCTAACCAATCTATCTGCCGGGCTGGGTTGTTGTGCTCAGTACAGTGGAGGCCAAACATACAGTACCTTGCGAAAGTATTCGGCACCCTTAAACTTTTCAACCTTTTGCCACATTTCAGGCTTCAAACATAAAGATATAAAATTTAAATTTTTTGGTGAAGAATCAACAACAAGTGGGACACAATTGTGAAGTGGAAAGAAATTTATTGGTTATTTTAAACTTTTGTAAAAAATAAAAAACTGAAAAGTGGGGCGTGCAATATTATTCGGCCCCCTTAAGTTAATACTTTGTAGCGCCACATTTTGCTGCAATTACAGTTGCAAGTCGCTTGGGGTATGTCTCTATCAGTTTTGCACATCGAGAGACTGAAATTCTTGCCCATTCTTCCTTGGAAAACAGCTCGAGCTCAGTGAGGTTGGATGGAGAGCGTTTGTGAACAGCAGTTTTCAGCTCTTTCCACAGATTCTCGATTGGATTCAGGTCTGGACTTTGACTTGGCCATTCTAACACCTGGATACGTTTATTTGTGAAGCATTCCATTGTAGATTTTGCTTTATGTTTGGGATCATTGTCTTGTTGGAAGATAAATCTCCGTCCCAGTCTCAGGTCTTTTCCAGACTCCAACAGGTTTTCTTCCAGAATGGTCCTGTATTTGGCGCCATCCATCTTCCCATCAATTTTAACCATCTTCCCTGTCCCTGCTGAAGAAAAGCAGGCCCAAACCATGATGCTGCCACCACCATGTTTGACAGTGGGGATGGTGTGTTCAGGGTGATGAGCTGTGTTGCTTTTACGCCAAACATATCGTTTTGCATTGTGGTCAAAAAGTTCGATTTTGGTTTCATCTTCACCTTCTTCCACATGTTTGGTGTGTCTCCCAGGTGGCTTGTGGCAAACTTTAAACGAGACTTTTTATGGATATCTTTGAGAAATGGCTTTCTTCTTGCCACTCTTCCATAAAAGCCAGATTTGTGCAGTGTACGACTGTTTGTTGTCCTATGGACAGACTCTCCCACCTCAGCTGTAGATCTCTGCAGTTCATCCAGAGTGATCATGGGCCTCTTGGCTGCATCTCTGATCAGTCTTCTCCTTGTTTGAGATGAAAGTTTAGAGGGACGGCCGGGTCTTGGTAGATTTGCAGTGGTCTGATACTCCTTCCATTTCAATATGATCGCTTGCACAGTGCTCCTTGGGATGTTTAAAGTTTGGGAAATCTTTTTGTATCCAAATCCGGCTTTAAACTTCTCCACAACAGTATCACGGACCTGCCTGGTGTGTTCCTTGGTCTTCATGATGCTCTCTGCGCTTTAAACAGAACCCTGAGACTATCACAGAGCAGGTGCATTTATACGGAGACTTGATTACACACAGGTGGATTATATTTATCATCATCAGTCATTTAGGACAACATTGGATCATTCAGAGATCCTCACTGAACTTCTGGAGTGAGTTTGCTGCACTGAAAGTAAAGGGGCCGAATAATATTGCACGCCCCACTTTTCAGTTTTTTATTTTTTACAAAAGTTTAAAATAACCAATAAATTTCGTTCCACTTCACAATTGTGTCCCACTTGTTGTTGATTCTTCACCAAAAAATTTAAATTTTATATCTTTATGTTTGAAGCCTGTAATGTGGCAAAAGGTTGAAAAGTTCAAGGGGGCTCAATACTTTCGCAAGGCACTGTATGCCAAGGAAACTCTATTGACAAACATCAGGAGAATTTATCTGTATATACACTGAACATACAGTCAAAATATGATGTGAGACTAGCCCTACTCTGGAGCTGGTCCTAAATATATACAGTATTTTGTGTAGGGCCTCAACCAATCTTAATCTGTTCATGAAGGAGCGTCTAAGTTTATGTTTTCCAGCTATTAGTTCAGCAGTCATATGTTGCTCTTGGGCTCACTTTTAGTGTGACTCTGTGTGATGGTTATAAGTAAACCCCGAGCAAGAATAAATTGAGAACATATGGTTTAAATAATAAGAAACTGATAGCTATTGAGACAGGGACTATAAAATGCATCAAAATTAGCATCAAAATTTCCGTGTGAACAAGGACTTAGGTTTTTCAACATAATGGAGCAATTTCAAATGACTTTGGAACAATTTACATTTTTATTGAATGATGGGGCTAGCCAAAAACCCAATGGTAGTATTACCATAGGTAATGATCACCTAATTGGTAGTATAACCTAAAATAGAACGAATAATAAAAAAGTATGAAGCTGCAGATAAGAATAGTGTACTTAAATAACTTATGAACAAGATAGGCTTAAATTATGCAACTTAATGATGAAAATCTCCATTCCTCAACTATACTTTCTACTAAAACGAAACATTTATTGATATTCTCATTTAAATGTATGGTTTGAATAATTGAGTAATATAACTAAGTACAGAAGGAGAAAACAGCGATGGTTTTGGAAATCACAGCTTGTCTGCTGCACATATTTTCCAGCGTGGGGCCCAGGCCTCATTGTGATTATACTTAAAATATCCCATTTCACGAGTTTTTCCAACAGTGTTTTAAATTTGGCTGTATGGATAGAACTAAAATGTGTTGCAGTGTATGAATCCTATAAGTACATTCTGATCCTGAAAGAATTTTCATCATGACTCTGTCCAAATAAACAAAATCAGATTACATTAAAATTGGTTAGATATATTCACAAATCTCAGATTCGCAAATATTTTAGTGACACATTAACGTATAAATGTTGTTATCACTGCACATGCATGATAGGTCATTATTAAAGTCTAATAGGTTATGGGTGAATAAGCCCATGGGAAATAGTGTAGATTTAGTGACAATTCAACACCAAATACAGCTATCATTTTTAGGCTAGATATAATTTTTTAGGCTAGAGCTACACAGTGACATTGGCACCAACCCATATACTATGGTCACCGATTACAGTCTTTCACCGCCATCCTCTAATGTAATGAAAGTAAATGAGGACTCTTGCCACAATACAGCAGCCGTACAGAATTCATCAGGTTTGGATTTTTTAGTATTGTGTTGTGGACTTGTCACTTTGCAACACAATTGCATTCACTTTTATTACCTGTGAGGAAGGCAGTGCAACACTGCATTTTAGCCACACAATGGGGCCAATTTATTAAGACCAGTGCTTTGTGCGTTGGTTTTGATTACTTTTTACACTGGCATGAGAACTGGCACCAGAACTCTAAAGAGGCTTCGGGAGGTCCCATGCAACATAGTTTCAGCTATAATTTGCACCAGTTTTCTGGCTTAAGTGTTAAATTTGCCCAGCCAAGGTGTCCCCACCATGGTCTGCTTTCATTCCCGTCCTGCTGACAAAAAGTCCAAATCTTGCATCCCTAGTACACCAGAAAACTGACATACAAGGCATGATAAATTGGCCCCACTGTTTTTTGAGGTCAAAGTCACTATGTAGTTTTAGTCTTAAAGGTGTCAATCACATGATGATCATCATCATGTCTAGCAGCCTATTGGACATACCCAGAACGCCAGTTACCCAGCACCACCCACAGTGCTGACTCATTTGTGCATGTGGTCTTTCACCCTTTACAAAGGACAAAAATAAACATTTTCTTGTGTTTGTCTTAAACCAGTAATTCTAAGAAACATCTCAAAAATGTTTTTTACTTTTATTTTAGCCTGTGGTATTTTACTATTGGCATACTATTTGGCATATACATTCAGTACATTTAAATGGCATAATGTAAACTTTGAAGTATCATGATGCATTGAGTCTTTTCTGAGAAGACTATATAATAAGAGCTATTAGTTACAGAAGCAATTAGATCAGGACAGTTCATAGCAATATATTGGAGCAGCAGTAAAGCACCTTGAAGGCATGAGAACGAGCAAATGGATAGCATCAGTCAATAGAACATGGACAGTGTTAAGCAAGTAAGAAGTCATAAGGGGCAGACAGCAAAGGTCATGAAACACTAGAGAGCAATTAAAACAGACGGACTGGAACACCATGGCAGAACTCTATTGATTTGGTAACCCCCAATTTGTATTTTTTTTTTAATAATCCGATTGGTGTTTGAAATAGGCTTATATATTTGATATTCACATTCGTATATATCCTATATATACAGTCATATGAAAAAGTTTGGGCACCCCTATTAATCTTAATCATTTTTAGTTCTAAATATTTGGGTGTTTGCAACAGCCATTTCAATTTGATATATCTAATAACTGATGGACACAGTAATATTTCAGGATTGAAATGAGGTTTATTGTACTAACAGAAAATGTGCAATATGCATTAAACCAAAATTTGACCGGTGCAAAAATTTGGGTACCCTTATCATTTTATTGATTTGAATACTCCTAACTACTTTTTACTGACTTACTGAAGCACAAAATTGGTTTTGTAACCTCACTGAGCTTTGAACTTCATAGCCAGGTGTATCCAATCATGAGAAAAGGTATTTAACCCCTTAAGGACCCAGCCCAAAAGTGCGTTAAGGACCAGGCCTCGTTTTTCAAAACTGACGTGTCACTTTATATGGCAATAACTTTGAGACGTCTTAACTTACACAAGTGATTTTGAGATTGTTTTTTCGTGACACATTGTACTTCATGTTAGTGGTAAACACTAATGAATATTTTTGTATTTATTTATAAAAAAATAGGAAATTTGATGGAAATTTGGAAAAAAATCGCAATTTTCAAAATGTGAAATGCTCTGCTTTTCAGATAGATAGTCATACCACCCAAATACATTAATACATATTATCTACCATATCTCTGCTTTATATCGGCATCATCTTTTAATCATCCTGTAATTTATTTTGGATGTTAGAAGGCTTACAAGTGTAACAGCGATTTTGCAGATTTACAAGAAAATTTTCCAAACTAATTTTTTAGGGACCACTTCAGTTCTGAAGAGGATTATAAAGGCCTATATATTAGAAACCCCCATAAATCACCCCATTTTCAAAACTTCACCCCTCAAATAATTCAAAATAACATTTGGGAAGTTTGTTAACCCTTTAAGAATTTCACTGGAATTAAAACAATATGGAGGTGAAATTTAGACATTTAATTTTTTCCCACTAATTCCTTAATTTAGCCCTAAAATTAACACATTCACAAAGGGTTAAAGGAAAAAATGCGTCTCACAATTTGTTATGCAATTTCTCCCGAGCACGGAAATACCCCACAAGTGGGTGTAAACTGATGTTTGGGCGAATGGCAGTGCACGGAAGGGAAGGAGTGACACTGGGCGTCTGAAAAGCAGATTTTGCTGGAATAGTTTTCAGGTGCCATGTCTCATTTGCAAAGCCCCTAGAGTACCAATACAAAGGAAAACCCCAAAAAGTGACCCCATTTTGCAAACTACACCCCTCACAGAATTCATATAGGGGTATAGTGAGCATTTTGACCTTACAGTCGTTTCACAGATTTTGCTAACACTGGGATGTATAAATGAAACATTACTAACATTATCCCCAAAGTTTTCATTTTCACAATGGGTTAAAGGAGAAAAAGCACCCCACAGTTTGCAAAATAATTGCTCCTAAACACAGCAATACCCCATATGTGGTCATAATCTGCTGTATGGGTACATGGCAGGGCTCAGAATGGAAAGAACGCTATTTAGCTTTTGGAGAGCAGATTTTGCTGGAATAGTTTTCAGGTACCATGTCGCATTTGCAGAGCCCCTAAAGTACCAATATAATACAAACCCCCAAAACGTGACCCCATTTTGGAAACTACACCCCTTATAGAATTTATCTAGGGGTATGGTGAACAGCTGTTTCACAGATTTTATTAACATTGGGACATTAAAATGAAAAATTACTTTTTTTTCCAATAAACCGTCAATTTAGCCCCAAATTTTTCATTTTCACAAGAGGACAAAGGAGAAAAAGCACCCCAAAGTTCATTACACAATTTCTCCTGAACACAGAAATGCCCCATATGTGGTTGTAATCTGCTGTATGGGTAAATGGCAGGGCTAAAAATGGAAAGAGCGCTATTTAGCTTTAGGAGGGCAGATGTGGCTGGAATAGTTTTTGGATGCCATGTCGCATTTGCAGAACCCCTAAAGTACCAATATAATGGAAACCTCTCAAAAGTGACCCCATTTTAGAAACTACACCCCTCAAGGAATGTATCAAGGGGTATTATCATTTAGAGCCTAAAAATGCTTCCCAAAAATTAATGTACAAAGTGAAAATTAAAGTTTTTAAAGAAATATCCAATTTCAGTGCCTAATACATTGCGGCCACTTTGTGGCATCAGAGACATGCACTCCTAAAACTATTAAGTGGGCTTTCCCAGGGACAAAAAAATTATATATGTGGGTATAAACTGCTGCTTGGGCACGCAGCAGGGCTCAGAAGGGAAGGAGCACTGTGGTTTTTTTTAGCTTTTGGAGTACAGATTTAGAGGGACTTTCTGGTCGCCATGATATTTTTGCAGAGCCCTGGAGGTGCCAGTAAATTGGAATTCCCCAAGAAGTGACCCCCATTTTGTAGGGGCAATTTTAGGGTCTCTGCAAATGTGACATGGCGTCCAAAAAAACAACAATATAAATATGCGCTCCAAAAGCACATAGCGCTCCTTCACATTTGCGCCCTGCTGTGTGCCCAAATGACAGTTTATGCCCACATGTATGACACTGGTGTACCCAGGATAACATACTTAACAATGCCATATGTGGGTATAAACTGCTGTTTGGGCACAGCCGGGCACAGAAGGGAAAGAGCGCTATTTTGGTTTTTAGAGCACAGTTTGCTTTTTGGACACCATGCCACTTTTGCAGAGACCATGAATTGTCAGTAAAGTGGAATCCGCAGACATGTCACTCCATTTTGGAAACTATACCCTTCAAGGGATTTATCAAGTGGGGTAGCGAGCATTATTAACCCTTAAGTGTTGCATTCTTTTAATTTCCAAAAATGAATGCGCAGCTGATAATGAAAAGTTAAAAATGAAATTTTTCTATAGATACGCCATTTCAGTGCCCAATATGTTGTGCTCAGTTTATGTCTGCACAGACACACACTCCAAAAACTGGTGATCGGGGATCCTGGGCACAACAGCTTTTGGAGCGTTCATCTCTGATACAAGCCGGGCACAACATATTACGCACAGAAATGTCGTATTCCTGGAATAATTGTCATTTTCACCTTTCATCATCAGCTGCCTATTCATTTACGGATAATAAATTATAGCAACACTTGGGGGTTAAAAATGCTCACTGTACCCCTGGATAAATTCCTTCAGGGGTGCAGTTTCCAAAATGTGGTGACATGTCAGGGGATTCCACTGTACTGGCATTTCAGCTCTGCAAAAGTGCAATGGCGTCCAAAAACCAAATAGCGCTCCTTCCCTTCTGTGCTCGGCTGTGCCCAAACAGGAGTTTATACCCATATATCACATTAAGTACCTTATCCTGAGTACACCAGTGTCATACAAGTGGGTATAAACTGCGGTTTGGGCACACAGTAGGGCACAGAAGGGAAGGAGCGCTATGTGGCTTTTGGAGCGCAGATTCAGATGTTTGGGATCTGGATGCCATGTCATGTTTGCAGAGCCTCTAAAGTACCAGTAAAGTGGAATCCCCTAGGGAATGACCCCATTTTGAAAACTGCACCCCTCAAAGAATTTATCAAGGGGTGTAGCGAGCATTAGTATCCCAGACGTGACTGCACAGCGGATGAGGAAAAGTGAATGAATATGTAAGCTGTGCATAGTACATTGGGTACACTAAATTCCCCACTATTTCCCCAGTAGTTCCTATTATTGGGGGGTCACTCTGGGGGGTCACTTCTGGTTTATTATCCCTCGTAAGCTCTAAATCTGGGGTGTACCCTAATATAGAGCTCGCACAGCTTATACATTCCCTTCCTGCCGCAGCCAGTTATGCTCTAATGATTTGGCGATTTTTGGGGTTTTTGTCTTCACATTGTACGAGTTATATTTTCTTTATTTCTCTGGTGATGTAGCCATATGAGGGCTTGTTGTTTGCAGGGTGAGATGTATTTTTTAATGACATCATTTTTAGGTGCTTACAACTTATTAAATAAATTTTATTAACTCTTTCTTGGTGGATTAAAAAACAACCCCATCAATTCTGGCACTGCGTTTTATCTTTTAAATTTTTCACCATGCAGCGTAGAGCATAAGTAACATGTTATCTTTATTCTGCGGGTCGGTACGATTACGGCGATACCTCATTTATACTGTTTTTTTATGCAATACCAAATTTGCAGAACAAAAACCCATTTGGGGACATAAATCAATTTTTTTTGCATCGCCATCTTCTAAGATGCGTAGCATTTTTATTTTTCAGTTTAGAGAGTTGGTTTAGGGCTTATTTTTTGCGGTACAACCTGTGCTTTTTATTGGTACTGTTTTGGGGTACATATGACTTTTTGATCACTTTTTATGGCATATTTTGTAAGGTGAGATGGCTAAAAATCGTTACTTTTGGCGGGTTTTTTCCGTTTTTTTTCCCCGACTTTCACCGTGTACATTAAATATGGTTTTAGTTTTTTTGTACAAGTTGTTATGGACGCAACGATACCAAATATGTATTGTTTTTATTAATTTTTAGGTTTATTTTTTATATAATTCATTTTATATAGGAAAAGGGAATTTTTGGGGCTTTATTCTTTTATTAATTTTTTTTCACATACTTTATTATTTTTTTTTTTCACTTTTTTTTTACTTTTTCTTGTGTCCCATTAGGACACCTGAGTCAGAGATGCTTTGATCTCTGGCTCAGTACTATAGACTGCAAGACACGAGCATACACGTGTCTTGCAGCCTATACAGCAAGTCAGCGCTATGGAAACACAGCGCTGACTTCCTGAGGTCTCGGCAGGATCAACCAGGTACTGGAGGCTCCAGGCAGCCTGGGGTCACTTGGCAGACCCCTGGCTGCAGATTAGAGATATCGGCACCCCCCGATCTCGCCGCGGGGGGGTGCCGGGGGGGTCGGCAAGACAGCGGAACCCCTTGGATGCTGCGGTCATGTTTGACCGCGGCATCCAAAGGGTTAAAACCGCCGATCGGAAGTTATGGCCGACCGGGGGTTATGGAGCAGGGTGTTAGCTGTCAGATACAGCTAACACCCGGTTCCGATACCGCCCGCTCAGATAGTGAGCGGGCGGCCGGCCTCGGGCGTAGTATTACGTCCTGGTGCGCAAAATACCTAGCGCCCAGGACGTAATAGTACGTCCAAGGTCGTTAAGGGGTTAAGGTGGCCAATTGCAAATTGTTCTCCTATTTGAATCTCCTCTGAAGAATGGCATCATGGGCTCCTCAAAACAACTCTCAAATGATCTGAAAACAAAGATTGTTCAACATAGTTGTTCAGGGGAAGGATACAAAAAGTTGTCTCAGAGATTTAACCTGTCAGTTTCCACTGTGAGGAACATAGTAAGGAAATGGAAGACCACAGGGACAGTTCTTGTTAAGCCCAGAAGTGGCAGGCCAAGAAAAATATCAGAAAGGCAGAGAAGAAGAATGGTGAGAACAGTCAAGGACAATCCACAGACCACCTCCAAAGAGCTGCAGCAGCATCTTGCTGCAGATGGTGTCACTGTGCATCGGTCAACAATACAGCACACTTTGCACAAGGAGAAGCTGTATGGGAGAGTGATGCGAAAGAAGCCGTTTCTGAAAGCACGCCACAAACAGAGTCGCCTGAGGTATGCCAAAGCACATTTGGACAAGCCAGCTTCATTTTGGAAGAAAGTCCTGTGGACTGATGAAACAAAGATTGAGTTGTTTGGTCATACAAAAAGGCGTTATGCATGGCGTCAAAAAAACACAGCATTCCAAGAAAAACACTTGCTACCCACTGTAAAATTTGGTGGAGGTTCCATCATGCTTTGGGGCTGTGTGGCCAATGCCGGCACCGGGAATCTTGTTAAAGTTGAGGGTCGCATGGATTCAACTCAGTATCAGCAGATTCTTGAGAATAATGTACAAGAATCAGTAATGAATTTGAAGTTACGCCAGGGATGGATATTTCAGCAAGACAATGATCCAAAACACAGCTCCAAATCTACTCAGGCATTCATGCAGAGGAACAATTACAATGTTCTGGAATGGCCATCCCAGTCCCCAGACCTGAATATCATTGAACATCTGTGGGATAATTTGAAGCGGGCTGTCCATGCTCGGCGACCATCAAACTTAACTGAACTAGAATTGTTTTGTAAAGAGGAATGGTCAAAAATACCTTCATCCAGGATCCAGGAACTGATTAAAAGCTACAGGAAGCGACTAGAGGCTGTTATTTTTGCAAAAGGAGGATCTACTAAATATTAATGTCACTTTTCTGTTGAGGTGCCCATACTTTTGCACCGGTCAAATTTTGGTTTAATGCATATTGCACATTTTCTGTTAGTACAATAAACCTCATTTCAATCCTGAAATATTACTGTGTCCATCAGTTATTAGATATATCAAATTGAAATGGCTGTTGCAAACACCCAAATATTTAGAACTAAAAATGATTAAGATTAATAGGGGTGCCCAAACTTTTTCATATGACTGTATATCTCTTATATATCTATTATTGTTCTCATTGTAGTTTCATTCCTCCAATGAACATTATTTAAAAATATTAAATGTATAATTATAATTTCATTGCATTAGTGTAAGCAAAACACTTATCCCAAGGTTTGGGGGAACAAGCGCATAACAGTAAATATTGAACAAAAATTTCTTTTAATATATTTGAAAGGTATATGTCACCAGAATTTACCCATTTTTTAAACCAACTTTTTATGTTAAATGTATTTTTAAAGAATTTTTGTAAATTTTTTTAAATTTTGTCACTATCCATATTTTAAAAAAGTATTATATTCTGCAGTTTCTACTTTGACCAATAAGTCTAATTGCCTTGAAATTTTCTTTCCAGCAGTCACCTATTTTAATTGCAAACAGGATTGCAATAGAAGATAACACCTCTGTAGATAAACCCATTGACCCATCATTGCATCCTCTACTGACAACAGGTGATGTCACAGCTTATTTACTCCCCCTCCCTCACAGAGCATTATTAGAAAACTCTCCCATAGACCTTAGTGAGTAAGTTAAAGTATGTGTGCTTTCATCGCATTTATGACACTCTGTAGTAGCAGACAGCTACAAGTACAGATATTTCAGCTCAGCTCCTATTAATTTGAATTGGAGATTAAATGAATAACTCAGCCAGGCTAATTAATGAAGTATCTGATTACGCCCATTGGTTGTACAGTGGCTGGTGCCCTTTTTGTGCCACTCAATGTACAACCTTTGCACGCTACGACCTGATGCCTTGTAACATAGTAACATAGTAGATAAAGTTGGATAAAAACATAAGTCCAACTTAGAAACTTATCAAATTTTAAAGAGTTCCAGTCTTCTATCCAGGGTTCCGTTTCCAACCATTGTGGACGGCCACCCGTCAGTGCAGTTGTCAATCCAGGGCTGAAAGCTAACATTGTGAACCATAGTTTGTAGTTAAAGAAGTAAAACCAGTATAAGCTGAGCTTGACAACTGTTTGAACAAAGAGACTGCTGTGTCGCTACTCAGCTTCTTCCCCAAAAACGTTAGAAGTTGAGTGAGAACACACAGCAGATTGAGAGAAACTTCTGCTAAATTTATGCAGTGTTCATGCAACTGTTGTTAACTCTTGCTGAGTCTGAGCAACTGCTATACACATCTAACCACATTTTATCAGTAATCAATGCAGATATCCACGTACAGTAATTGCAAAGGAGTTTTATTTTGTTCATGCAACTGTAGATATTCAGCAGCAAGGAATTATTAATGTGTAATAGAATCTTAGCCTTCTAACATATGTTGTTAACGACTGAATATGTTTCATCTTAACCCTTATTCTGGATGATGGTGAGAAAACAGCCAACTGTATATGAATCTTCATATTTCATAGCAAATTACTAAAATCCATCTGGTCTGAAATATTTTTCTTCATTCTGAAATGTCCAGTTAAGAACATTCATTCATTGGAAATGAAATTGTTTTACTGGCCAGTAGTGGATTGGATATTTATGAAAAAACATTGTTCATTTCTTTTGCATACACAGTACATACTTATTTTTATGGGTTGTATGAAATTGTGCTTTGTGGTATTACATCTATCTTCCTTTGTCGCTTTTTATATTTACTTCTTGAATTTTACTCAGTTATCATCTGAAATGTACACAAACCTAAAGAATTAAAAAAAAAGTAAACAAATTAAATTGAGTCAATGTAGCCAAAGAGTAAAAACAAAAATTAAAAATGACAGTAGAAGTGGATGAACTGGTTTGTAATGAACTGGATTCAGCTCAAAATTCCAAAAAATTTTGGTTTCCAACCAAACGAAAACTTTTGCGATTTGTTTTGTGCGCACAGGTAAAATGGCTGCCACCATGTAAAACATGAGGAGGAAACAGAAAGTAGGAAGATCATTTGATTTGTAAATCAGACAGGCTTTCCAATAGTTTGTTTGCCGGTAAAAACATGTGTAAGGTGCAGCTAGGGAGACAATGCCTAGGGAGAGAATGCACAGGATCTAATCCCTAATTATAATATATTTGTCATGGTGGGTGATGCAGTCCGCCATTCAGTGCCACTAATTATGGCCCATTGGTCTGTGTCACCACCTCATTCATTATTCCAGCTCCCGGCCTTTGAAGTGCATACATAATGATATATTCTGTTAGTTTTTTTAGTGGCATACTCATTTTCAATCAAGGTTCGATTCTAAGTTACACGTACCTGTTTGCAGTCTGCGCTGGAATGGTGGCTCTGCAATCATCTAGGTTTGGTCTGTAGCTATACTTTAGTTCTGTACTCTAGACATATTTACCTGTATACAGCCCTGCTTTCTGACAGTTTAAACTCTGTTTGGCTTATTGCTTCATTCTGCATCTGTCAGCACGCCGCGCTAGATGCCGGCATACTATTATATTTACATTTGGCATTCGTCTCTTTGTATGTTTCAGTTTGCTTGATACAGTTATGTTCTTACCATTATATAGAACAATTTGCATTACTTAGACAGACATTGGAAGTACACAGAAGAGAAAGAAAGCATTTGAAAAATCCAGAGATCCAAGAAGAGATCCACAGATGTAATATAAAACTTAACTTTTAATTACTCCATAACAGAGTTAGCCATATAGGAACATCATATTATGCAAGAAGTCCATCCAAATTGCTCACACGTTTCGCACCTAAAGTACCTTACTCATAGCATGACCAGGAGAGATGAGGCAAGGTAAATGTGTTTGTTTGTTTTTTACTCAACTCACCTGAGCCTACAGTTATTATACTATGGGATCTGAGGAGATAGTGTTTTGTGTATGACGTATCCTAAAACACAAAACTCTTGGAAATTTCAGGTCAAATCCGGTTTTAAATTATTTGGTTCACTTATTCCTGACATATGCAACTATATACCTATACAGTCGAGTGTGTCTTGACAGTACCTGTAATTGAAAAAAAACCCCAAAAAAACAAAAAACAAAAAAAAGAAGACATGATGGTTTTGCATGTGCCATATCTATGTGTAGATGAGTGATTGCTACTGGGCCCTCATTTTAATACATAGCAATGTATGTGTGGTTGGGCTGAAATGCTGCCTAGTCCCTTCCATCTAGCATGCAAATGGTCCCCAACAGCTCAATAGGATTGTCTTGGCTGTTGTGGTAGATGTGCCATTGACTTAATCTCCTTTAAGTATCTTGTGTGTTTGATGTGTTATTACCTCCAGAGGGAACATCTCTCTCTCTGGTCAGTATTTTCACTGTTACAATGTGAATGTATTCATTTATACTTTGTTATCGCTCGACTGTCTTGTGTCTTTTTACTTATGTATTCAATAAAGTTGTTAGAATATATTTATAAAACATGGTCTGTAGTAGTTGTTTTTGTAGGTGGTGTAGTTTAGATTTTTTTTTTGCTGGTACTGTTGGTACAATTGTTGACACAGTTACCAAATGTATTTCATAGGATCAGTTACTTGGGGGATTCCACCCATCAAAATGGCCACAGTTAATATATAGAATAAAAGTATACAGTCTATACACAGCCCTCTCTTACTAAACTTCATGGCTCACATGCACTAGCATTAGAGATGCAGAGGAAGGGATTGCTCTGTGACTGTGGTATAGGGAAAGAAAAAAAGGGAGAAAACTAAGGAGATGATGCATGGTAAAGAGAAAAAGGATATAAGTACCCATTAGTATATTTGTTGACGAAAATTGAAGCTTATACATTTCCAACAGTGAACTAAGATAAAGTTAAAAAACGAATATCTTAAAATATGAATTCATTATTTCTTTTAACCTTCGTCTTCAATGTTATCATCAGTTTAGTATGTACATGAGCGTTGTGTAAATTTATTCTTTTTCTCAATTTGGTAGGTAGAACTTGTTTTTCCTTACACAATTGTCTGCTGAAAACATGTCTTTAGGACATTAGTGATCTGAGAATACATAGAAACCAGAGTCAGGATGGTGTTCACATTATCTCCCAAGGAATATAGTAGTACGTGTATTGACAAAAGGATGATACATCTCAGTGTTATGTGCCAAGTAAGCATAATATATTTAGGTTCCACATTGATATTTATAGTATTTTATTGATTGACTGCATTTCCATTATTCATGTAGAAAATAAGAAACTTAATTTTGGTTTTGATAAACTTTATCCATTAAATTTAATCCATTGGGTTAAGAATATAGATTTTGTGCAAGGAGACTTAAAGGGTTTTTACCGGGCAAAAATATATTTTTTTAACAAAAGGTCTATTAGTGCTATTAATGGGTTAAGAAGTGCACACAAATACCTTTAGCAGTGTTTTGAGTGATTTCTGGGTTTCTCTTGAGCTCCTGCCATCTTCTGCATTTGTTTACATAGTATAGCTTCCTGTGCTTTTATCCTACAACTACCATGATGCATTGCATGAGCTGACTCACACTACCTCCCTCTCACTCCCTCTCCTCCATCTCCCACTCCCTCACACCCCCTCCCTGTCTCCCTAGCTATCCCGCCCACTACTAGCCCTTCCAAACTAATTAACTCAGTCCCCTTATCATACTTACCTGTCTTGCTGTCTAGATCTTCTGGGCACAAGAGATGACTTCCTTCTGTGGGGACAGATCCTCCTCTTCTTTGACATCTGCCAGCACTTGCGTAATAGAGCCGGAGTTCTGACATTGCACTGTAGACGGCACTCCGGCTTTATTGCGCAAGTGTGAGAGGCCGGTTACAATGCAATGCCGTGACTCCGGCTCTATTGCACAAGCGCCGGCAGACGTCAAATAGGAGGAGACGTCCCCACAGAGGGAAGTCATCTCCCGTACCCAGAAGATCTGGACAGGAAGACAGGTAAGTAAGGGGTGTGGGGGGGAGATAGTATCGGTGACATTCCATTTTGATGTTTTTGGTTGTCATTATGACTTAAAAAGAGAAAACACAGAAGTTTGACAATAAATGGCTTCACCCAACCACTAACCATGAGTGGAGAAAAAGTTATTGTGCTATCATTCACATTCTCTGAAAAAAGGCCAAAAAACAAAAAAAATCTGTCGGGGTATGTAAACTTTTTAGCACAACTGTGTATATATATATATATATATATATATATATATATATATATATTTATTTATTTAGAATTATTTATTTATAATGTATGTTGATTGCATTTATGTATTTATATTTATTCATTATTGGTATTGTAAAATAGTAAAACTGTATTAAGGTATTAACACTTATTGGGGATACTTATATATTGGCTTTGGGTATTTCTAATTCGCCTCATGCTGTGTTTTGAGCACACAATGAATGCAGTGTGACCACTATGACTGGTCTGCTTCAGTTTGCACAAGTTCACAGATAAATATACTTATTCCCCATCTACTATATATATATATATATATATATATATATATATACACCCCATGAAATTAAATAATTGTGCTGGTTGTGTGTGTGGCCCCAGTGATGGGAGTGCTCATTGATTCTAGGTTCACACTTGCGCTCGGGTTTCCGAAAAACGGAAATCCAATCTATGTGGTCCATTGGGTTTCCGCCCGAAAATTGTGGAGAGCAAAATCCTGCTTGCAGATTCAGGGACAGAATCCCCAAATGGAATCCAAGCGTTAGTGCGAATCCAGCCTGAGATATAGTAACATTTGTCTTGTTTGCCCACTTTGTATGTGCACTGTGTTTAGATATGTTATAACTGGTATAATCTATTAATTGGTTATTATTTATTTGGTATAATAATATGTGAGTCAGCAGGTACATCTACATAGTATTGTTGGTTGCATGCTCTGCGTCTTGGGCTTATGCCACGTAACCCTCTCTATGTTTTTCTAGTAAAGAGACATTATTTGCTATAGATGGTGGGCATTTTTACCCTTTGTGCTCATTTTGGTCTTTGGTATATAAGGAGCCCAATTTACTGAATACTGATAGTTTTGTGAAGGCTGTATGGTGGTAACTTTGCCTGGTTGGATGCACATAATATGAGGTGATACCATTAGATTGTTAGAGATAGGGTACAAATAATGTCCACATAATGTCAGTTCAGATTCGAAACAGTGGATCTAGTTGCACCAATATGTAAGAGACAACATAAAGGAAAAACCTCTGTGAGCCTCAATATATAAGTGGAGGCACATAGTGGCACAGTATGGGTCTATTACACCCTATCTGCAAAAGTACAAATAAGTTTTGGCCGCATATCAATTTCTCTGATTATTATAATCAAGTATTTGGGAACTCACAAAGAATCCACAAATATGGCTTAAATAAAAAGCTGTACTTGGGTGCTTTCTCAATTGGCTTTCTTTATGTTATCCAAAATATGTGACCTGTCTGCCAAAATGTTTATATAGGAAATAAATGAATGCATTTTGTCACAAAGACTTTTTGGGCTGTTAAAATGACAAGTACAGATATGAAAAAGTTGCTGAGCTGTGTGTTAAATTTCACAAAATGTTATTTCACATGAGACATTGATTACATTATAGATGGGAGAAGTTCAAATGCTTATACATCTATGTCTGCACTAACCTGATTATTGCTGCCAGACATTTGATGAAATTTCAAGCCAGACAGAGTTTTACACTGCTTTAAAAGTCTCTATAGTTATTAAAAAAATCAAATATGTAACAGAAAGCTTTTTTCCTCTCTGAACATTGCAATTTTCTAGTATAAAGTTAAAAACAAGTAAAACTGGTGACATTTATTCTTTACCACAGAGAGTTAATATTTCATTTATATCCAACCTTTGCCGCTAATATCCATGTTGGAAATACATGATTTGGCTGATAAGAGGAAACCTACTGCTGAGTATTACAAATAACAGCATCCTCCTAGAAAATTGACTTTTTATCGTTGTCTCAACAATTAGAATTTTACCTTTTTCAGTAAATACATTCCATATTATATGATTTGTTTTGGGCTATTATTATTTTATATGACACACAATATTTCAATCTTTCCTTTAATGTATTTCATAAAACCGTCATTGCAAACAAAAAACAAAAAAACAACAACATTATTTTGGTATGAAAATTACCTTGCAGATGTCTCAGCAAAAGTTCCACTGTTACATTATATTGCCATCAGGGGCAAGTAGCATTGTTTGTATCATGACAGACTATTCCCTGAGTCACTAGAGGGAGATGGCTGTCTAACTATAGGAAGCCCCGAAATGACAGAGACAAGGAATTCATTCTGGTGTCAGCAGAGAAAGAGACAGACCTACAGAACTCTCTTGGAAGCAGACAGACCTCAAAACATAGACTGTGAGGCTAGACTGAAATATTACAGCCAGAGTGACCGATGACTGTATCCAGCAATCAGACTAAAGAGAGTTGCCAGTTGCGTGTTGTGAGAACAAAGGTTGTATATCAATTTAGCTAAGTATTACTTTTACATGTTGTTGAAGAAACTAAACTTAATAAGCAGTTCAAGATACTTTCAGCTGCACATGTTGTCTATGAGGAAGTGCCATAGTTGTACTGGGAGTCTACATGTGGATGGAGAAGGAGACTTCTTACCAACAGGAGTACCACCAAAGATGGGATATTACAAATATGTGTGCTGCTTATAAATGATGTGCTTTAAAAGACTTTCAAATAAACCATTATAAATCTAAGCTGACTCAGTCTCCAAAGTCTGTTGCTATTACACATTCATAAAAATACCCCTCTAGCAATCATTCATAGAAAAACCATCTCCAGTGAGCTGCAAAACCAAGCAGAGCCGCTGTTAAAATGTACAACTATGTTCTTTAGTAAGTACTGAAGAGGCTGCAGCGCTCACCTGAACACAGGTGATTGTCCGGGGGCTTGGGTGTTGGAACTCTGTCAATCTTTATTTGTTGACTGATCCTAAGGATAAGTAATTAATTATTAAGCCTGAAAAACCCCTTTAGGCTAAGGCCCCACGTAGTGAGATGCAGCAAAAAAAAAACACTGTGGAAAAAAACGTGGCAGGAATGCATCGCTTTTTTTTCCGCAGTGTTTTTCATTGCATTTTTGCAGAGCTTTCGTGTGTGGACTTTCTGCCCCTATTATACCTATATGGAAAACGCCATCGTTTCAAAGAGTATAAGGTGACATGCTGCGATTTTCAAAAATGCATGTGCAGCTTTTCCGCTGCAGATTTTTTTCTGCAATGTATGGATGGGTTTAGCCATAATCCCATCCAATTTGCAGGAACTGTAAAACGCAGCATTGTTGCTGCAGCGTTTCCGCCATGGCCAAAATGCTGCGTTTTTGCAACGGGGCCCCAGCCTGAATCACCATGTTGTGAAAACACAGCATTCTGCTGTGGAAAAAAATGCTGCATTTTGCAGTACCTGCAAAGTGGATGGGATTCTGGCTAATCCCATCCACACATTGCAGAAAAAAGTCTGCAGCGGAAAAGCTACGTTTTCAAAAACGTCTGTGTTTTTGAAAATTGCAGCATGTGAATTATACCTGCGGAAATACTGGCGTTTTCTGTATAGGTATAATAAGGGCAGTAAGTCCGCAGAGGAAAATTCAGCAAAAACGCAATGAAAAAAGCTGTGGAAAAAACTGCAATGCTTTTTCGCTGTGTATTTTTTGTATGTAGCTTTTTTTTGCTGCATTTCTTGGGGCCTTAGTCTAAGTATGTTTTGTATACCAATAATAAATTTCCGTCTTTGGTTTAGGACCTTCTTTGAAATTCAATTTACTATTGCTTCTAAGTGGTAAGATTTCATTAAAGAGATTGCCTTATAAAAACAATATCTATACAAAAAGGCAGGGCCACTTTACCCATAGGACCAACGATACACTTGCACCGGGCCCTATGGTAGTGGGGGCCCATTGGGACAACCTGCATATACTGTCCCGCCGGGCTGCCCCAGTTGCATACAATTATGAAGCAGGGAGCCGTTTGCTCCTTGCTTCACCATTCATCCTCTCTTCTGCAGAAGCTGCGGGCGCGATGTGATGACGTCACTTACATTGTGCCTGCAGCTCCCTGAAGACTCCGGACGAGACAGCAAGGGAGAGAGGAGAGGTGAGTATTGGTGTTTTTTTTTTCTTTTTGTGTGGTAGGGGAGGGACATTAAACTGTCAATCAGTTATCCCCTCTCCTATCAATCAGAGAGCATACTAAACTTTTGCTCTCTGATTGTCATATAGAGGGATAATGTAATACCCCTCTGAGCCTAATTACAGGGGTATTCTTATGTAATACCCTTCTGAGCCTAATCATAGGGGTATTCCTCTGTAATACCACTCGGAACATAACTAGGAAGTTTATTGGTGCTGTGACCCAGACGTTTACCATTGTGCAGGTCACAGCACCAAAAGAGTTGCACCAAACACACAACACATACACAAAGTCATCAATAAAGTTTACATTTTTTCACTGTCCCTGTCCTGTCCATACCTGATCTTTATAGAGTAAAATACACTGACCGTCTCTCTAGCAATATCCATTACACACCAAAATAATAGCAATAACGATTATTACTAGAGATGAATGTATAAAACCTTTCTGACAGGTGGAAAAGTTCCGTCAGTCAGATAATACATTTTCACCCATTGAATGTCGCCAATATAAAATCCAGGTTTTTGGCAGCTTTCAGATGTGTATAATAGCGGGTGGTCATGGGGGGGCCCCACTTATGAAACTTTTGCACTGGGCAACTTTTGCAATGTGTTAAAACGGCCCTGGAAAGAGGAGCAGTTTTTTTTTTTTCTCACCACCATTGATTTAGATGAATAGCCATCCATGCAATGCATTTTTTCCCAAAGGTTTTAGACAAAAAAAAAATTTCTTGGGGACACCCCTACCGAATAATTGTAACCAAAAGACAAAAAAAACTTCCTAAAGATGCAGATAATGTTGTATGAAGACATTCATTCATCTCTCCAACCAGAATGTCACAGAATCTTCTCAACCAGAATGTTGGCTTACAGTAAGGCAACTAATAGATGGTACAAACTTAGACCAGACAGTCTAAAGATGGACTAGACTTATCATCCAGCATCAGCCACTGTCATAAATCTTGGGCATTTTCACACTGCCTGTCTATTTTTACGCTGATAAACTGTTAGTATATCTGGCTAATATCTTTAAAGTTTTACGTTTGTTCAATAATTGCAGAGTTTGCATAAGATTTTTGTGAAGTGTTGTTAAACAGTGTTTAAAAGGAAATGAGAATTAGCAATATGTTTAAAGAGTATTAATGTTTAATCACCACAAAATGATCCTTTCATGACTTGCTATCATTTTAAATCTTACCTATTGTCTAACATTTATATTGCAATTTATCCACATAAATGAGCCTAGACCACATGTCCACTGCTTCGCACTAAATTCCAATAGTGCTACAAGGTAGAACTTCATGTTTGTCAAAGCTATTTAGTCTTGTAAAATATTTTGAGTAGTGTTGTTAACCAAATGCCACTGTGTTTAGAAATAGCTGTGGGCTATTATGAAGGTGTAATGGAATCAGTCTAAAAATATATTATTGTTTTCTACATCCTCATTTCCATGGCTTATACTTGAATAATTAATGCAACACTAGAAATGTTAATAATGGTGTTTTGAAATCCGGAACTAAGTTGATTTATCACAAATATAAATGTTATCATCAAACCCATGACAGTGCTAAATGTGCTTGCAAAGTAGAGTTTTTTGTTTTATATCCTGTTGAAACTCTTTGATAGCCCTATTGAGATGTAATTAGCACATTCATCAAGAATAATATCTATATTTAATCTCATACATTTAGAAAGCTGACTGTGTGTGAACCCGCTTTAATAATATGTAATGTATTGCTTTAACAGTGGTCCAAAAAATCTGTTGTAACATTTGCTTATAGACTATTATATTAGTAATAAACGATATGCTACAAAATGACTTTTTATTTGGAATATTTTAAAATGTTGCAAGAAACAAAATTCTATATTCAAGTAAATGTTCAGCTTTCAATAAAATGTAAAATTCAGAGATGAATCGTCTCTTCATATATTATTATGGCAAACTGAGCTTCAAATCTCCAGTAGCGTAAAAGAGATATATGATAAAATTCTGGTTACCTGCAGCCACCACTCAGGAGTTTACAGCATACTGTTTTATTAATTTAAGGGATGTCCTGTCAACTAAAAAAATATTGTTATCAAATTACCGCACTCATTCAATAACATCAGAGCAGAGATGGACAGCAAGATGACAAATTGTTGCTTTAGAAGAACTAATGGGAACATCTTAACGTTTTGTTTATTCTCTGGGTAGCATCAAGGATATCTTTAATCTCCAGAGAATGTATCTAGGGTTCCCTTTTATGTGTCCACGTAGGAGCACTGGCCATTTTAAAGAGGACCTAGTCAGTTTATACATGGAGCTTTAATACATGGAACTTTAACATATAGCAGTGTAAAATGATAAGATCTTTGTTCTATTGGATCTGTATGTAAAACAGTAGAAACAAAACTGCAGTTTTTTAATGTGAATTTAAAAGTAATCTGACCCCCCCAATAATGGGAACTGATGGACTGCTTATAAGGCAGCACAGCATTGGCAGCTTGAGAAGATGCAGGGGTAAAGCCAGTTTTGCACCACCGCCAATGGCTTATATATTGATGGAGGTTGTCCTTTTAAAAATGTAGGATTACTGTTATGTCTCTGCCTGTTCAGGTCTCTGCGCCACCCACTGCTCACACGCTGCGGTGTAGGAGGCGTCCTCAGTTTGATTCTTTGCTTAGGATTCTGGATGCTTAGTCTGAACACGGTCCTAGTTTCCTTGCTGTGTAATGAATTCCCAGCCACACCCGTGTTCTGAGCATTGTTTCTCTCTGGACCGCATAGAGTTAATCTTTACCTTGCCTGTGTGATTGACAGCCTATGTACCTATCAGGTCTGGGGCTGGACCCAGACTTTCTATATATACGGGATGTCACTTTCACAGTAAGTTGCCGGTTATTGCACTGACTTTGTGTTAGGGTCTTGCCAGATGTAGCAATACCCTACACTACTGCAGCGGTCTGGGAGGAAGGACAGAGACAAGTGAGCCCTAATCTCACCCCAGCCACTGTCCCTTCCTATTGCCTCAGTTACCCTAAACGGTAAAAGGACAACCTGAAGACGAGCCCTATACTGGCTAAGTGACACACAGAACAGGATAAGACAAAACAACACAGAAGCAGAGTGAGAAAGCCAAGGGGTCGGTAACAAACGAGCAATGCAGTACAAAATCATAATCCAAGAGAATAGTCACAAGGCAAGCCAAAGATCAGAGAAATAGCACAGTAAATAATAAGGGAACAAAGAGAGCAGCAAAGTCAAAGCAATAACCGGCAACTTGCTGAGAAAGTGACATCCCGTATATAGAAAGTCTGGGCCCAGCCCCAGACCTGATAGGTATACAGGCTGTCAATCACACAGGCCAGGAAGATATTAACTCTATGCAGTCCAGAGAGGAATGCTCAGGACACGGGTGTGGCCGGAAATCCATTACATTGTCTAGGACCATGTTCAGACTGAGCAACAAGAAACCTACACAAGGAACCAAACTGAACACGCCTCCTTTGCCGCAGCATGCGAGCGGAGGGTAGCGCAGAGACCCGAACAGGCAGAGATGTTACAGTACCCCCCCCTTTATGAGGGGCCACCGGACCCTCAGCAGATAAACCAGTTTTAGTAGGACCCAGTATTCTTTCTGCCTTTAATTCCAGATCTCCCTGAACAACAACAACAGGCGCTGGAGGACCAGGCAAACGTTTTTTTATTCGCCTGGCGTTTCCAACCTTTACAGCTGAGACCGTCTCCTCACTGACACAATCTAAGGAGTGCAAGACAATACAACGGGATGAGCACTGATCTCCCCATTTTACCAACTCCCTTTTACCCCAATCAAAAATAGGGTTATGGATGTTCAACCAGGGGAGCCCCAAAGACAAAAAAATTTTTCAAAGTCAGTCCACTCCTCAGCCCCTGGAGGGCGTTTAAGGGCCCAATCTTGTGGATCCCCCTGTAGGAGGGATATAACTACTCCCACCATTTGGGCCTGGGATGTGTGTGGATTAATCCGGAAATACAAGCGACAAGACTCCCGGAAAGTCTAAAATTTTTCTCGGTCCCCCGAGAAACGGTTGGGGAGTAGCATCTTAACCCTAAAAGGGGCAGAAACAACTGGGGATGCTGCAGCAGCATCAGTAAGGGTCTGCACCTGTTTAGCAAGCTCAGCTACCAGGCCAGCCAAACCTTCCAACTTGGCCACAAGGCCCTGAATAGGATCCATGCTGACCCTATGGGAAGCAATGGCAGAATGTATGAGGGCCGGTTATTCTGTTAGGGTCTTGCCAGATGTAACAATACCCTACACTACTGCAGGGGTCTGGGAGGAAGGACAGAGACAAGTGAGCCCTAATCTCACCCCATCCACTGTCCCTTCCTATTGCCTCAGTTACCCTAAACGGTAAAAGGACAACCTGAAGATGAGCCCTATACTGGCTAAGTGACACACAGAACAGGACAAGACAAAACAACACAGAAGCAAAGTGAGCAAGCCAAGGGGTCGGTAACAAACGAGCAATGCAGTACAAAATCACAATCCAAGAGAATAGTCACAAGGCAAGCCAAAGATCAGAGAAATAGCACAGTAAATAACAAGGGAACAAAGAGAGCAGGCAAAGTCAGAGCAATAACCGGCAACTTGCTGAGAAAGTGACATCCCGTATATAGAAAGTCTGGGCCCAGCCCCAGACCTGATAGGTATACAGGCTGTCAATCACACAGGCCAGGAAGATATTAACTCTATGCAGTCCAGAGAGGAATGCTCAGGACACGGGTGTGGCCGGAAATCCATTACATTGTCTAGGACCATGTTCAGACTGAGCAACAAGAAACCTACACAAGGAACCAAACTGAACACGCCTCCTTCGCCGCAGCGTGCGAGCGGAGGGTAGCGCAGAGACCCGAACAGGCAGAGACGTTATACTTTGCCTGCTTTCTTTCTACCTTTGATATTTACCTTGCTATTATCTCTGACCTTTGGCTTGCCTTGTGACTACTCTCTTGGATTTCTATTTGGTATCACTTTTGCTTCTCTGGTTGTGACCCCTGGCTTGTTTACCATTCTTCTATGTTGTTTGTCTTGTTCTGCGTGTCACTTTACTCAGTATAGAGCTCGTCTTCGAGCTATCCTTTTACCGTTTAGGGTAAACTGAGGCAATAGGAAGGGACAGTGGCTGGGGTGAGATTAGGGCTCACTTGTCTCTGTCCTTCCTCCCAGACCCCTGCAGTAGTGTGAGGGTATTGCTAAGTCTGGAAAGACCCTAACAATTACCCAAGAAAAGAAATCAAGAAAACATTTTCATTTGAAAAAAAAAAACTGATTTAGAAATTGATGTCAGCAACACATCCCAAAAAAAGTTCAGACAGGGCAATGTCTATTTGAGTTTCTATCCTACATGTTGATGTAACGTTCTAACTACTCCACAGTCCTGGGTCCTCTTTTTTTGGATTTTTTGTTTCATAATTGCCCAAATGTTTTCTATTGGTGAAAGGTCTGGACTGCAGGCAGATCAGTTCAGCACCTGGACTCTTCATCTGAGAAGCCATGCTGATGGATGCAGTCTGTGGTTTAGCATTGTCTTGCTTAAATATGCAAGTCCTTTCCTAAAAGAGAAGTTGTCTGGGTGGGAGCATATGTTATTCTAAAACTTCTATATACAGCTCAGCTTTGATAGTGCCTTTCAAGATATGTAAGCTGGACATGCCACAGGCATGAATTGTTACTGGATTGTGTTGATATATGAGTTCTTTGGATGATGCAGCTTTAACTTGCATTTTTGGATTTTACGGTGAACTGTGTTCACAGGCAATTATTTCTGGAAGCATTCTTGAGCTCATAAAGTGATTTGCACTATCAGTTCATGCCTGTTTTTAAGCAGTGCTATATAAGGGCCCATAAATCACAAGAATCCAATATTGACTGTCAGCCTTGTCCTGCGTGCCCATAGATTTCTCCAGATTCTCATAATCTTATTATAATATGTACTGTGGATATTTAAAGACTGTGCAACCTCTGACCTTCTTTGGCACTCTAACATGCATTTTTTATATACAGTCATGTGACTTAGTTGGAAATTGACCTTCAAGCTGTTTTTCATTAGTACATGTACTTTTCCAGTCCTTTGTTAACCCAGTCCAAATTTTTTAAAGACGTGTTGCTGTCATCAATTTCTAAATGAGTTAATTTTTCTAAAATGAAATGGAAAAATGTCTAACTTTCAATGTATAAAAAAATGGGCTAAAAAGTTAGCTATTTTTTCTATAAAAATAGTGCTTTTTGTAATGCCATGTGTGTCTAAAAAACCACGGGGAAGCAACTTTTTCTTTTTTCCCCCAAAAAAGGATACTTTTGGAGCATTTTAAATTTTAATATGAGTAAAAGCGAGTGTCAGATCAGTGTATGATTATACTCTGAATTTGAATACACTGCTCACCATCTGTATTTCCATAGACATACATGTCACTTTCACTTTGACATAACTTCACATAACACTGTATTTGCCTTGGAGAGCAAGGAATTGGATAGATAGGGTCATAGGAGCCCTAACAGTGTTATAAACTATGGTTTAAGCCAATTTAAGCTGTGGTTCATACTAAACTTGTTTGAAACGAATCTCGGACCTGAAGCATCCAAACCGGAAACAAAATGAATCTTGAGAGGTTTGCTTATCTCTACCTCAGAACCTTATTTTGCATTTAAGTCTCAAATACCTTAGTGCCTGTTCACACAGCGGAATATGCCACTGATTTTGAGGTGGATTCCTTTGAAAATAATGTAACGCAGAGATAAGAGCAGGATGCTGAAAAAAATAAGTATCTTGCTTGATTCTGCTGCAGAATCTGCATCTCAAGATACCCTGCTGATCAAACCCATTCATCTAGGCCTAACCAGGAAAGCTGGGCAGGAATGCCAATGCTCTGCTTCAGCATTCCACCACGGGAAGCTGGGGGGAGGGGGGTTGTAAAATGAGGAAGATTCTGAGGCGGACGTCCATCTCAAATTCCTCTTTATTTTCCGCTGCATATAAGTCAGAAATAAAGTTCTTAGGTAGGATATATACCTGTCAGCAAGCCAGTTAAACAACTTTTCAGTCCAACTTTATCAGTAAATACACAGTTTACACATATAAGAAACACAATAGCTACTATGACTAGTTATTAGTTCAACTAAGGGAGACTGCCCATGATTCAAAACCGCTGTGACCGCTGAGGCCAATCAGCGAAGGGCCTGAATGTCACTACCTGTGACATCACGGGTCCTCTTCTTGAGGCCTCTTCACATGACCGCTGAGGCCATTCAGCAGCTTTAGCACAGTGCTGGGAGCAGATGACACCGGAGGACAGCGGAGCAACTGGGACAGGTGAGTATTCATTTTTTTTTACATTTTTTTCACTGCCCCCAAGGTATTTAAACTTTATAAACTTAGCCTGGATAACCCCTTTAAGGACATGGCGCCTCAGTCAAGTCTGACCAAGGCGACATTTTGCCAGTGCCGCCTGAATGCAATCATTTTGCAGGGGATCAGCGGCCCCTGGAGCAATGGTGGCTTTTAGAAAAAAAAAATTTTTTTGCAACGTTTTAGATTTTTGTTAAGGGATTAAAATGTAAATAAAACTAGATAAACTGGTATCCCCTGAATTGTACAGAAACATAGAATACAGGTGACATATCATTTGGCTGCAGAGTGAAGCCATTAAAATGAAGGCCGTAAAAACATACATATACATATACATGGACACATATACAGATGTAGCGCCATTGAATGTAGGTGGTTTGGTGCTAAATTCATATGGCCAAAGTGGTGATCCTTAGCGTTGGAAGCTCCACTATTGATTTAACATATCCAGGTACATGTCATGTACAATGGCGACCGGTGTCTTAAATATTAGTGAAAATACATTGGATTATTTCCTATGTATATATATATTTAAACAGTTGTGGCATTTGCAGTATTAATATGTTTATATTGGGCTGATTTGGGTTTTTACATGTTGCTGTCCTATGGATGTATTTAACATCTTAGGAAAAGATATGCTAATAATATTATTATATTATTGTATTTATGTTTTACATGGTCATAAGAGGTTGATTGAGATGGACTGAACAATCTCAAATACATATGTGTATTTCTCAAAATTTTGTACTTTTATAACTTTCTAGGCAACTATTTATCTTAATAAACTAATTGTATTTATTGTAGATATTGTAGATACTGACCTAAATGTCCATCATCTCTGCATCTATGGCTGTTTAAACAATTATGCATTTGTCAAATTTTTTCTGTCAGTAATCTTGTTAAATAAAGAAACTTCAAAGCTTTAAACACTTGGATTATACAGTTCAGTTTTGGGCACCAGCTCATAGAAAGGTCCTAGAGTTGGAAAACGTTCCACAAAACTGATAAGGGACATGAATGGCTTCAGTTATGAGGAGAGAATAAAGGAGTTAAATCTGTTTAGTCTGGAGAAGAGGCATTTAAGGGGAGATATGATAAACCTGTATAAATATATAAATGGCCCATACAAGAAATATGGGTAAAAGCTGTTCCATGTAAATCCCCTTAAAAGACAAAGGGGCATGCCCTCTGTCTGGAGAAAAAAAGGTTTAATCTCAAGAGCTGACAAGGTTTTGTAACTGTAAGGACTGTAAATCTGTGGAGTAGCCTACCCCAGGAGCTGGTCACAGCAGTCACAGCTGACAGCGTAAAGGATTAGATGCCCTTTTAGAGCAAAATAGCATTGACGGTTATGGAAATGTATAGAATGTCATGGCCTTTCCCATCCCCTGGTTGAATTTGATGGACATATGTCTTTTTTCAATCGTACTAACTATGTAACTTGAGAGTGCTGTGGATTTTCTCGGACTCTATGTCTCAATTTATGTTTTAATTGTATATATGCACCATCACATGTTTAAATGAACAGGTACCTGTTAGAGATCCATGGCCAGGCTTAACAGATTAATGGCAAGGAAGCACAAGACAGCTACCTTATTAAAAGTAGCTAAATCATGTAATGGATAATGATTGTGCTGGATTCAGGTACATGCACATAGCCCCACTATGGGCCATGAATATTAAATGCATGATGGGCTAGCCACATTACACCAATGCTAGCTAATGCTATGTCTTCTGGCACATATTTGTCCATGGTATATCTCTGTAATTTTTTTGTTGTTTTTATTTATTGTATTCAATAAAAAGGAAATATTTTATCTATATCTAGTGGTGTTGCCAGTTATTGTGGGTTTAATAAAGGATTCCTGTCTATGATAATTGTGAAACAGTTTTTCCTCAAGATGCAGAGAATGTTCCCTTGTAATATTTGGAGGACGAGACATAAAAAGATATTTATAATGAATAGAGACTTCATGTACTGACATAAGGAAACGTGATTATATTTAAGCTTAAAAAATAAAGATCAGAAATAAAAAAATTGGATCAAAATATTATTTTTTTAATTAGTATTATTATTATTATTATTATTAATAATAATAATAATAATAATAATAATAATAATAATAATAATAACTTCAGTAAATTAAAAAAATATATAATTAACATCACATTGTTGCCATAAAGCAATAAAAAGGGAATAAATTAAATTGTTCCTTGCCAAAAATGACTGGGGGTTTACTCTGTGCTTCAAAGAATCCATCATGTTCAAAAAATATAAACTGAAAAAAGGTAATAACATTTTTTGGAAACTTACCGGATATTTATAATAGAGTTGAGAAGAATGTTTTCTTTAACTTATATAATTTATATAATTATCCTATTTTTACAGTTTTTTTTTTTTTTTTGGCAAGAGCAATGGGTGCTTTTTAAAATTGTGCTGACAATGAATAACACTCAGGCTAAAGAACATACTCTTATCTAGAAGTAACTCCATGATCCTTGAAAATGAATCCTAGTGGAGCTAGCTCATCATTATACTATCACTTAAGTGAAATGTATTTGTATACTTTATACCCTGTTTGCTTCTGAACTAATGCTCCCTAGTGATTCCTGTGGCCTGAGATGAAACAGAGTACTTTGCTTTAGCTAGCAGGGGAGAATGAAAGTTACTATGCTGTCTGTCAAATAACAGCTAAGCTAGGTGGCTATATCAATAAAGCTAAATTGCTAGCGGCAATTGGCTGACTCAGTCTTCCATGAGAATGAGGTTAATTGTGACATAAACTATCTTACCATTTAAATGACCACATTATATGTTAAGTACTTAAATAGCTCTTAGTGGTAAGGACTGTGACACCAACTAGGTTCAGCAAGATAATTGGAGAATATTAGTCACAATTTACACCATGAGCAGAAGCACCCTCATAGGAAGGTCACTTTCTCAAATTATATGAAATGAAAAAAATAGGGAACAAAAAACTTAAAGGGTTTTCCCCACAAACACAATCATATTTAAATTTGTAGATAATTAAAATTCTAAATTTTTCAAATATAAGAAATTAAAAATTTAGCAGATTTTTTAAGATTTTCTCCAACCATTTTAGTATTTGTGTCTTGATTGGTTGCCAATGGATGCGATCATGAATATATATAGGAAATGTATACAGGAATATTGTCTGGTACTTGTCAGAAACACAGCCATGATTTACTTGTTGTGGCCTGATTATCTTCTCATGCTTGTTGTGTCCCTGGCTCATAACCTGACCACAATAAGGAAATCATGAGTGGGTTTCTGACAAGTCCTAGATCATAGAAAGTTCATGCATTTATGGTTGTATCCATTGCCAACCAATCAAGACAAAAGATTCTCATTGTAAAAATGGTTGGAGAAAATTTTAAAACTCTGCTAAATTTTTAATTATAAGGTAAAAAAAAACTGGAGAGAAATTGTGCACTGCTGTGATGATAAGTATACCAAATAGGAAAAATAGATGGTTAAAATATGGCTTGACTTTAATGGTGCTTAAAAACAGGCAACGCTTTTCGGCGCACAACCGTCTTTGTCAGGCCAAGACCAAACAGAAGGTATCGGGTATCAGAAGGTATCAACATAATGGTCCTACCTGATACCTTCTGTTTGATGGGGTCTGGGCTGGAAAAAACACTGCTACCTTGAAGTTCTGGCAGACATGCCCAGTGGCACTACTAGAACTGAACGCATTTGTCCCATGACACTACATATTTCAAATGTATTGCTATCCACATGAAATAGATACAACTGCCCTCACTGTTGTATCTTGCCATATTAGATAATTGGTCAATCTCACTATGATCACTGACTTTGGGAAACTTCAAACTAATGCGTATGGCCATCTTTTCATCTAATTTTCTTCTGATTTGAATCACTTCTGGTTAAGCAGTCAAATGAGCTGGCTTTTGGCATTTGAAAATTTTTTTTTTCTTTGGCTTTTGCTGTAATATATGTGGAATATGTACATTTCCATTGTAATGGAGGGCAGATTTATCAATGCAATGCGACAGTTTTCAGACACAACTGCATTGAAATAAACTGGTATTCAGCAAAAATGTTTATAACATATTTATAACACAATAAACGACTACTTCAACAACTTTTGTCCCTGTTTTACAATACCAGCAAAGTGAATGAGATTTTGGTCAATCTCATCCACACAAAAAATACAGCAGCGGGAAAGCTGCTTTCAGCATGTTAATTTTAGCTGTGGAATTGCAAATATTCTCCCTATAGATTTGATAGGGGAAGAAAAAAACTCCAATGAAAAACACTGCAGAAAAAAAAGTGTTTT
Source organism: Leptodactylus fallax (assembly GCA_947044405.1). Classification (NCBI taxonomy): domain Eukaryota; kingdom Metazoa; phylum Chordata; class Amphibia; order Anura; family Leptodactylidae; genus Leptodactylus; species Leptodactylus fallax. The sequence goes on from CAMRHE010000016.1 coordinate 9,486,973, forward strand.
TCCCATGGCATTTTTTCGACGTGATTCACTACATGGGGCCTTAGCCTTAAGGCTGGGAAAATGTTGTGAAAACGCAGCGTTTTTGCTGCTATGGAAACGATGCAGCATAAAAAGGCTTCATTTTACAGTACCTGCAAAATTTATGGGATTCTGGGTAATCCCATTCACACATTGCAGAAAGAAATCCACAGCGGAAAAGCTGCGTTTTCCAAAACGTCCGTGTTTTTGAAAATTGCAGCATGTCAATTATACCTGCAGAAACAATAGCGTTTTCCTTATAGGTATGATAAGGGCAGAAAGTCTGCAGAGAAAAACTGCGTAAAACTCAATGAAAAACGCCGTGGAAAAAATGCAATACATTTCCACTACGTTTTTTTTTTTTGTTGTTGTTGCATTTCGCTACGTGGGGCCTTGGTCTAAATAGGGAAATAACTTATAAATGGAAGTATATGACTGATTTAGAGCTTCTGCTACTGCTACTACTACTATTAACTATACTAATACTACTATACTACTATTAAACACATGCACACCACATTTTTAAGCATTTTTACTTGAATTTTATGTAAGCTTTAAGATGTGCGTTTAATTTCTGGTATGTTTAAAGTCCTATAGAGTAAAGGCCAGAAAAAATGTCATACTGTACCCAGGGCATGCTGTATGTTAAAATAAATCACAAAACCTTAAAACTCCAAGCACTTAAATTTCTGAAAACAATATAAATATGGAAATAATTCATAAATTATGTTTTAAAGTAATATATATCAATATTTTACAAACTACACTATTAAAAAATACAAAAGTATCCGAAATTTTGTGCTCCTAAAGATCTAGAAATGAACAGCCAGCAAAGTTATGGGTTGTTCTAATTTATTCTTGTTTTAATGCTCTGGTAGTAAAATCCAGTATTCAAGCAAGCATAGACCAGTTATTAGCTGTGAATGATGCTACATAGTAGTCTTTTATACTAGTTGGTTCACTTGAACAGATTTATCTGGGGCATGAAGTTATTTGATTAAGAAGAATTTAGGTTTTTGACCTTTCAACAATGAAACCTACACAACTCACAGTGATTAAATCAAAATCAGAACTTTAAAGGTCAAATGCGGTTTATTGCTACAGATAGTTATCTTGGCTATCATAGTTCATAAATTAATGTCAAAAGCACTAACTATTCACAAATCAATAAAAATTATTGATATTGTACTAAGCACAACTGGTTGTTGAAGCAAAAATCAATCTCTTACTCAACTTTCATGTAGTTTCCATCTTCTAATCTATTCCTGTACAAACAGAGTTTAAAAATGTGTAGCTTTTGAGGAATAAGTGAGACCTTTGAGCAATATGATAAAAAGGGAGAGAAGTAAAAAACTGTCATAGTATAATAGCTTTCTGTACATGAAAGAGTAATTTTTTTTTTAACATTTCTTATGATTATTCCTTTTATTATGGAGATTTTTATAATTGAATATTAATTTGAGGATGTTCTTACATTATGCTAAAAAGACTGGACATGATGTAGTACATCATGCTGTGTTACTTATTTTATTGTTTTTATATTGAAATAATTTTGCTGTAATTAATTACAGCAAGAGACAAAAGAATATTCTCATCATTAAAGGCTTTAGACACCTTTGACGTAGAAAAATGATTTTTACATATGTTAGTGGTTATCTCCATTCCTTTGTACATTTCAGACCCCATATGCATTTTGTAACCAGCTCCTAATTTCAGACTCCTGGTATGATTGTGTCCCTCCCAGTAATACTGGATGTGAGGTTGATGACTTCACTGTGTTGTTGCCATCATTAGCTTTAATGTATCTGCACTATTTCATTGTACTGATTTTTCCTTGAGAAATTTCTTCTCCTTTGTGGACAAATTGGCCCTAAGGAGTGTATCAATGTGTGATGCTGTCCCTTTCCTTCTAGTCTGTCTTGTGTGCATTTTCCTCTCTATCTAAAGCCTGTACAATTTGCCCTCCCTCAAAACTTAGAATCTTATCCCCATCTACTGTCTAAATTGTGTATGACATTCTGAAGGCTCCTAGGTTCTGTCTAAGCTTATATTCACACAAGAGTGAATATTGGCTGTGTGATGGCCGTTTTTTAACAACCATCACACAGCTGCATTACTTTCACTGTCGGTGAGTGGGGCTATTCACATGACTAATAGGTTATGCTCTATTTTTGCCTTTTTTCATGGATCCCTCCTGTCACGTACGGGCCGTCTTAGCACGTGATGCAGGTGAGGCTGTCAGGTGTTAACTCACTCCACTCACTCAATCTTGCATTCACCCCTCACTCAGGCTGCAAATTGAGCATAAATCGCAACCCAACACAGTCCACGCACCCCAACTACACGCCGCCCCCATATATTGTATGCAGAATCAAGGACCAATCGAAATCTTAGACACACACTACTGCTCCCAACAATCAGAGGCAAACACACTTCAAAACGGGTAATGGGTCATAGAGCAACACAAAGTAACCTTAAATTTAACAATTTAATACCCAAAGAGTTCAATGCAATTTATATAAAGAAAAGATAACAAATGACACACAATTTTTAGCCTTTTTTTTTTTTTTTTTTTAAATAATTTTTTTTTAAAGATTTAAAATTTAAAATTAAATAACAGTCTAAAAATTATCCCTTTCTGGGAACAGATGCCTCCATGTGTTTATACATACATAGTAGTATCAGAAAACTCTTATAAGAGGTCCAAAAATGATCCTTTTGGGGAGTAACAAAAAAATTTGGTGTTATTTAAATTTTTTAAAGCGACTGCTTCCTCTGATTCATCTTCTGTCCACTACAAAGTTGGTTTCCTGAAGACCAATCTGAGTCCTGTGTTCATCTGAAACCAGAACTGTAACTGTATCAGAAACAGATCATCTCTGCAAAAAAGTTGGGGACTAGGATCCCATTGAAATGTAAGTTTATTCAAATAATTAACTGGTTGCTGTTATATGACTTCCATGCAGGTTGAAATCTTTGCAATTATTATTGTACGGCAGAGAGATCATTTTTTTTAGAATAATCAGCATGCCATGTCAAAAATGTTGCCAAACCCTGCTCTTATTTATTTATTTATTTATTTATTTATTATGCTTACTTGTATAGCGCCATCATATTCCGCAGCGCTTTACAGACATTCAATCACTGTCCCATATAGGGCTCACAATCTACATTCCCTATCAGTATGTCTTTGGAGTGTGGGAGGAAACCGGAGTACCCAGAGGAAACCCACGCAAACATGGGGAGAACATACAAACTCCTTGCAGATGTTGTCCTTGGCAGGATTCGAACCCAGGACTCCAGAGCTCTTATTTATTGAGATGAGTGCAGACAACAGGGGCAAATGAAATAAAGTGCAATATTTATGAAAACTGCTGATGATGACATGTGTTTTTAACTTGAAGAAAGATTCTGTACTGTGCGTATGCTGTGACCCTGCAGCAACTATTTTATACTTGTAGTTTTCCTCCTCTTAGGGCACAATAACTACTATTTTACAGAATGAATGCTGTGTGTATTCTATTAAATGGGACTTACTGAAATTTCAAACCTCATGACCAATATAAACCATGTCAAACGTTCAAGTCAGTTCATCTTGGCATGAATGAACTAGATTAATTAATTTTAATTAAATCATGTCCTATATTTTATTTTTTATATGCTGACCAAAGATAAATTGATTTTAATGCACACCATTGTATTTTCAATTCCGCAATACAATATGATAACTTGAATTTATTTTCCTTTCTTAAAATGGGACTGTATACTATATATATAGAACTGTTTTGTATATTAATTTTGTATTGTGACACCTACTATAGCATTGTTATAAAGACTACTGTATGAAGGTGTTATATGGCCTCCATTTGGCATGGTTATTTAAGACACCATATTGTACGGTGTCAGGCAGCAGCCTCCTCTTATCTTCCCATTCAGAACACACGAACACTTGAGCATACATGTGTATGGGATATTCGGAGAGATTGCTGTTAGTCAAATGATTGTTCTGCCATTAGCTAGCTTAAAGGGGTTGTTCAGGCAAAATTGGACTACTCCATTAACTTTTAAATCAGCTGGAGGCAGTGAAAAATATAAAAAAAATTCATACTAACCTGTCTCCGATGCTCTGGTGTCCTCCCCGTGCAGTCCGGTCCTTCTGCGCTGTTGTCTTCTCAAAGTGAAACTGCTTACTGACTGTGACGTCACGGCCAGCAGACCTCAGGAAGGCCTCAGCAGGACTCAGGAAGAGACCCGTGATGTCAAAGGTAGTGACATCACATGCCATTCGCTGATTGGCCTCAGCGATCACATGAATGCTGAGACCAATCAGCGGCTTCAACAGAACTCTGGAAGAGATCCGTTTAGCAGAAGGACTGGAACGCGCCAGGAAAACACCGGAGCATCGGGGAAAGGTGAGTATGAATTTTTTTATATTTTTCACTGCCCCCGGCTGATTAAAAAGTTAAAGGGGTTGTCCATTTTTGCCTGGACAACCCCTTTAAGTGTATGGCCAGACTTACCCCTTAATCATTTAGCCATTGGTCTCTGCTTGTTGCTGTATTTACAAGGGGAATTTATCTGGTCAGAGGAACAAACAAATAATTTCACTGGAGCAATTTTAAAAGGGTTATGCCATGAAAAATATTTATCCTCTATCTATAGGATAGATATTATATTTTTCACTGTTGGGGTTTGATTACAATAAGAGCAATTTGGGTTATCACCTGGTGCTCAAAGCGGAAATTGATTTGCCCCGTATTTATGTTAAAACATATTTTGCACAGCTTGCGTGATTCTGGAGTCACAGACATGAAGCTTGCGAGGCCATTGCAGCTATTTAACATAATCTAGATGTCGTCTGGGCTGGCCCTACAATACAAATGTAACCCACAGTCATCTCCTGAAATAAACACATGCCAATGCATGATGCAGTAGTTAGTTACATAGTATAGATGAGTATTTTACTTACTGTATGTGATATGTTGGCTGCCCAAACACTTCTCCACCAGGTTTTGGATCCCGCTACTGTCTTCAGCTTGTTCTCGCTTAGAAAAGCTTGATGCTTATTGGTGGGTTATTGAAGGAGAGTCGGCAGATCCAAAAGGTTGGCTTATTTGAGTGTTTCCTGATTCCAACTCTGCCCTTTATCTTAGTGGCATCCAGTAGCTTAGAAAACTACCCATAGTCTTTTTCTCACTGCTCCTCAGATTGCCACCAAGTGATGCAGATGAAACCTGTTTCTGCTTCAGACCATCAGCCTCGCCCTTATCACAGGCAGCAGATTGTGGACACACCATGCTTTCAAACTGGTTTGGCTTGGGGCATTATCCTAACAGACCTCCCGGTCTTCACCCTTTAACCCCCACTCAGGGATCTAGTCTTCATTGCCAGAAAATCTGCCAGGTCACTTCCTTCTAAAGTGGTCCCGGTTTGGTAGCAGCTGAACAGGAATATCAGAATTGTGGTGTAGAGCACCATAGAAACAGGATAAAACACATAATGTGAACAGAGACTAAAATCAGGACAGGCAGGTAAATAGGTTAAAATCAGACAGGGATCAGTTCAGTACAAACTCAGGTAGCAGAATGCATACAGCCACAGGTAGCTGTAGGCACATGGCCACATGTAGCTGGAGGCACATGGCCACAGGTAGCAGGAGACAAAGGACCAAACACAGATAAAAACAAACATGACAGGTAAAGCATAAAGCCAGGGTAGACAATGGCATAAATTAGCAGAGAAGCATGCTTGCACACAGGTAAAACTCAGAACTACAAAACAGGACATACAGAAACCAGAATAAAACAGAATGCATGCATGATGTAACCCTTTTCTTCAGTTAGCCTCCTCAGCAGTGCCACTGCCTGCAGTATATACAGCACATACAGGCAGTGTTAGCTATCTGCTCTGCTACTGTGCTTTAGCCCTAAGCAGCATCTTCAAAAGCAGACTTCAGGTATGTAAAAGAATAAAAAAATAATAAAACCTATGCTTTGAATCAGTGGCGTAACTAGGAATGGCTGGGCCCCAAGGTGAACATTTGACATGGGGCCCCCCATGACCCTGACTGACCCCCCGCCCACACAAAGCGCATTACTGCACACACTATTATGCACCATAGTGGCCCCTACACACTATTATGCGCCATAGTGGCCCCTGGAAACACTATTATGCCCCAAAATGGCCCCTGCACACAGTATTATGCCCCATCGTGGCCCCTGCACACAGTATTATGCCCCATAGTATCCCCTGCACACAGTATTATGCCCCATCGTGGCCCCTGCACGAACTATTATGCCCCATAGTGGCCCCTGCTTGCACTATTATGCCCCATTGTGGACCACCCATGAACAATTATTATACTTTGGGGTCTTTTCAGATCCCAGAGTATAATGATCGGAGACCCAGGGGACGATACAAACATAAAAAAACAATGTTACTTACCTCTCCCTGGTTCTGATGTACTCCGCGCTGATTTCGTCCATCTTCAATGTTGGTACAGATGTCAGGTGAGCGGGGCCTGCGTTACGACCATAATGCCACCAAATAGGCCTGAAGCCTTCTGGCGTGTAGGAGAGGTAAGTTATGGTGACTTTTTTTTTTTTTGCAAAAGTGAGGAATTGTAACTAAATTGCTTATCACTTTTTAATTAGCTGTTACTTTGTTATTTATTGGCTATGCTGATAATGCCAATTGGTTATCAGTTTTTGAGAAGCTAATAGAAACATAAAAATCAATATACAGTATCTGCACTTGTTGTTTTGATTTTTTTTAAATAGCCACTGAAACTACATTAATTGAAAGTTGAAATATTTCTATAAAACCAAATATATATATACAATATATTATTAACTTTCTGAATTATATTTGTTTTTATTTTCTGATCATATATTTTCTATTTTATCTCCCTTATATGATTTTGGCAGCAATTGCAAAACTTTGCTTTATATCAGATATGCTCTATGTCACGTAAAGAGCTAAAAATAAAGGGAAGTGTAGTGTATCTTAGAATTCCCAGACTGGACTCTTCTACTGTTAATACTAGCTATATAACCAGGTTCATAAACAGATATCATATGGCCGATAGCAAAACTTAATCCAGCCTCTCCCAGTGTTTTTACTGTAAACAGGGCCGGCTTTAGGGGGGGGCAAACTGGCCAATTGTCCAGGACCCCGACCCCAAAGGGGCCCCTGGGATCCGGAGACCTCCCACGGGCCTTCGATAATTATACTCTGGGGTCTGAAGAGACCCCAGAGTATAATATTATACTAGCACTAAGGGAGTCTGTAGAGCCACTGTGGAGCATTATACTGGGGGGGCCCCTCTGGATAGCATATTATACTGTGTGGGGCCCCTGTGAAACATTATACTGGAGAGGGGGCCCTCTGGAAAGCATATTATACTGTGTGGGGCCCCTGTGGAGCATTATACTGGGTAGGGGGCCCTCTGGAGAGCATATTATACTGTGTGGGGCCCCTGTGGAGCATTATAGTAGGGAGGGGGCCCTCTGGATAGCATATTATACTGTGTGGGGCCCCTTTGGAGCATTATAATGTGGGGGGGGGGCTCTGGAGAGCATGTTATATTCTCTGGGGCCACTTTGGAGCATTATACTGGGGGGGCTCCTCTGGAGAGCATATTATACTGTTATGGGCCACAGTGGAGCATTATACTGGGGGAACCTCTCTGGGCAGTATATTAAACTGTGTGGAGGCCATTATGGAGCATGGTATAATGTGTAGGATCACTGTGGAGCATTATTCTGGGGGGGCCATCTGCAGAGCATATTACAGTGGGGAAAAAAAGTATTTAGTCAGCCACCAATTGTGCAAGTTCTCCCACTTAAAAAGATGAGAGAGGCCTGTAATTGACATCATAGGTAGACCTCAACTATGAGAGACAAAATGAGAAAACATATCTAGAAAATCACATTGTCTGATTTTTTAAGAATTTATTTGCAAATTATGGTGGAAAATAAGTATTTGGTCACCTACAAACAAGCAAGATTTCTGGCTCTCACAGACCTGTAACTTCTTTAAGATGCTCCTCTGTCCTCCACTCATTACCTGTAGTAATGGCTCCTGTTTGACATTGTTATTAGTATAAAAGACACCTGTCCACAACCTCAAACAGTCACACTCCAAACTCCACTATGGTGAAGACCAAAGAGCTGTGGAAGGACACCAGAAACAAAATTGTAGACCTGCACCAGGCTGGGAAGACTGAATCTGCAATAGGCAAGTAGCTTGGTGTGAAGAAATCAACTGTGGGAGCAATAATTAGAAAATGGAAGACATACAAGACCACTGATAATCTCCCTCGATCAGGGGTTCCACGCAAGATCTCACCCCGTGGGGTCAAAATGATCACAAGAACGGTGAGCAAAAATCCCAGAACCACACAGGGGGACCTAGTGAATGGCCTGTAGAAAGTTGGGACTAACGTAACAAAGGCTAACGTCAGTAACACACTACGCCGCCAGGGACTCAGATCCTGCAGTGCCAGACGTGTCCCCCTGCTTAAGCCAGTACATATCCGGGCCCGTCTGAAGTTTGCTAAAGATCATTTGGATGTTCCAAAAGAGTATTCGGAGAATGTCATATGGTCAGATGAAACCAAAGTAAAACTGTTTGGTAGAAACACAACTCGTCGTGTTTGGAGGAGAGTGAATGCTGAGTTTCATCCAAAGAACACCATACCTACTGTGAAGCATGGGGGTGGCAACATCATGCTTTGGGGCTGTTTCTCTGCAAAGGGACCAGGACGACTGATCCGTGTACATGAAAGAATGAATGGGGTCATGTATTGTGAGATTTTGAGTGCAAACCTCCTTCCATCAGCAAGGGCATTGAAGATGAAATGTAGCTGGGTCTTTCAGCATGACAATGATCCCAAGCACACCGCCAGGGCAACGAAGGAGTGGCTTCGTAAGAAACATTTCAAGGTCCTGGAGTGGCCTAGCCAGTCTCCAGATCTCAACCCCATAGAAAACCTTTGGAGGGAGTTGAAAGTCCGTGTTGACCAGCGACAGCCCCAAAACACCACTGCTCTAGAGGAGATCTGCATGGAGGAATGGGCCAACATACCAGCAACAGTGTGGGCCAACCTTGTGAAGACTTACAGAAAACGTTTGACCTCTGCCATTGCCAACAAAGGATATATAACAAAGTATTGAGATGAACTTTTGTTATTAACCAAATACTTATTTTTCACCATAATTTGCAAATAAATTCTTTAAAAATCAGACAATGTGATTTTCTGGATTTGTTTTCTCATTTTGTCTCTCATAGTTGAGGTCTACCTATGATGTCAATTACAGGCTGGCCTCATCTTTTTAAGTGGGAGAACTTGCACAATTGGTGGCTGACTAAATACTTTTTTTCCCACTGTATATTGCGTGGCGCCACTGTGGGGCATTATTTGGGGGGGGAACTAAGAAGCATTATACTAGGGGGCCCTTTGGGTAGTATATTATACTGTGTGGGGCCTACTGTGGAGCATTATACTGGGGGGACACTCTGGGGAGCATAATATATTGCGTGGGGTCACTGTGGAGCAAAATACTGGGGGGGCACTGTGGAGCATTATACCTGGGAGGGAAGGGACAGTGTGGGGCCACTGTGGAGTTTATTATATTGTGTGGGGCTTCTCGGGAGCATATTATACTCTGTGGGGCCATTGTAGAGCAATATACTGGGAGGGACTGTGGGGAGCATATTATACTGTGGGGGACCACTGTGGAGTATTATACTGGGGGAACCCCTCTGGGCAGTATATTATACTGTGTGGAGGCCATTGTGGAGCATTATACTGGGGGGCACTGTGGGATGCATATTATACTGTATGGAGCATATTATATTGTGTTGAGCTGCTGGGGAGCATATTGTACTGTCAGGGGCCACTAAGAGGTAGTATACTGTGTGGAGCCTTATATACCATGTGGGACCACTATGGGGGGCTCAGGGGAGCATTTTATACTGTGTGGGTCCACTGTGGAGCATTAAATACCATGTGGGGATACTGTGGAGGGCTCAGGGGAGCATTTTATACTGTGGTGCATTATATGCCATGTGAAGCATAATACTGTTGGGGGGGGGGCTCAAAATTCCTGCTGGCAGCCCAGTGTGCTATGTCTGCATCACAGCTCACTCACTATAATCTTGAACATACGTGTAGTGCTCCATGGCCATGTCATTCCCCATACAGTATTGTGCATGAAGTGGCCATAGAGTTATTGGGGCCTGCACAGTACTATAGGGACTGACTATACTGGGAACATACTCAGTAATGCCGCATAGTCAACACATATGTAAGACTTCAGTGAAGGAGTCATGGTGTAGACTTTTAGCAGGGAGCTGTTGGGTGGGGCCCCAGGGCAAGTTCCTCTGGTGGGCCTAAGGCTGTATAATGGAGAACTATTTATATAAGGGTCGGTTACTACCGTATTTCCCCGAAAATAAGACACCCACGAAAGTAAGACATAGGAGAGGTTTTGTAGAATTGCCCAATATAAGGCATCCCCCGAAAGTAAGACGTACCGTAGGAGACGTTTCGTTTCGCAGCATTCCCGAACAGAACATACCGGTACGGTATATGGTATACTGTAACACTGCTGTCGTCCCCTACCTTCACCATTCAGTATCCTGAGCCTGTTGCTTTCCTTGTTGTCCCCCTTTGTCCCTCTGCCGTTATCCTGTACAGTACGATGTCCCTGCTGCGTTGTACCGCATGAGTGTGCAGTGGTGAGCGTTCTCCTGGTGTCGGGAAGCAGAGCCTGTCCTTGCTGCGCGATTCTGCTGTAACGATTCTGCTGGGGACGTCACTTTGCGTCGCGACGCCGGCCCACATCACGTGACGCCGGCCTGGTCCAGCATTGAAGAAGGCCGAAGCAGCAGAGAGTGGACCGGATCGAGGAACAGGTAAGCAATGTTGTTTTTTTATGTTTCTATCCTCCCCCTGGGTCTCCGATCATTATACTCTGGGGTCTGAAAAGACCCCAGAGTATAATAATTGTGCATGGGTGGTCCACAATGGGACATACCGGTATAATACTGTGTACAGGGGCCACTATGGGAGATGATACTGTGTGCAGGGGCCACTATGGGAGATGATACTGTGTGCAGGGAAATTAATGGTTTGGATTGTTATGATGATGTCCTAGAAGATGATGACATAACTGTCATTGAATAAATTTTACTTTCTATGCATACTGTAAATATTGGTAAATGTACCATACTGTTAATTGTTGTTCATGGAAATATTGGTACGGTAGTAAGAAATTCTTGATAGGATTCAGTTTGTCTGGTTATGCTGGTTTGTGATGACAACTACTGTACAGTACCGTATATAATAAATGTTCATTTTTTGTTCAGCAATAAATGTGAATTCTTCTTCATTGAAAAAAAAATAAGACATCCCCTGAAAATAAGACACAGCACATCTTTGGGAGCAAAAATTAATATAAGACGCTGTCTTATTTTCGGGGAAACAGGGTATATATAATTGGAAAACTTAAATATGAGGGGGATATTATAAGGGGGAACTATTATTTGTAAGCTGAGCTATTATTTATAAGGGGGGAACTATTATACAGTATATAAGGCATCCATTATAAGGGGGAGCTATTATTTATAAGAGGGGAACTATCTATAAGGGGGGCAAAATTGTTAAGTGGGCTTATTTATAAAGGGAGCTATTAGTGATAATGGGGACTATTATTTATAAGGGTAACTATTATTTATGAGAGGGCTATTATTAATAAGGGAGCAGTATTATTTTAATGGGGTGACTGTTACTGATAAGGGGGATATTACTGATACAGGGCACTATTTATCATTTATAAGGGAGCTATTACTGATAAGGGTGTAATATTATTTATAAGCAGGGACTGTTATTTATAAGGAGGTGCTATAATAACTGATAACTGGGTGCGAAAATCTATTAGGCGGTACAAAGGTGCTCATTTGAATTGTGTGTGGTAAAATTTTATTACTTTTTTGTTGGCAGAAAGGAGGCATTATTATAGGGGTTGCCACTGCAAGACGATGGTGTTGTTTGCATATCAGCATTTGGGGCCCCGCTTTTAATTTTGCCCAGGGCGCTACTTTGTCTAAAACCGGCCCTGACTGTAAATCAAGGAATTTTTTAGAAAAAACAAAAAGTTCAGTATTGTAAATTCAGTGTATCACCTGCCAAGGTTTCCTAAGCCTTTAAATGGTCCCTCAGTCTGCTTCAGTAGGACACACAATCATGGAAGACGCTGATTATGAATTGAATTACTGAAATGAATGAAAGTTTCAAAGATATTCTAATTTATTGAGATGCACCTGTATACCTGTGGAAACTCTCGCGTTTTCCCTATAGATATAATAAGGGAAGAAAGTCTGCAGAGGAAAACTCTGCGAAAATGCCGTGAAAAATGCTGCGGAAAAGAAACGTAATGCGTTCCACCTCGTTTTTTTCTGCAGCCTTTTTTTACTGCGTTTTGCTACGTGAGGCCTTAGCGTAAAGGGGTTATCCACTTTCTACAATTAGGACAGGCCATCAATATTAGATCTGCGGGGGGTCTGACACCCAGGACCCTCAGTAGATCTCCAATTCAGAGGCACTCAGTTTCACTTGCCATACAAACTGTAGCAGTGAGTGTAAGTACTGCAGTGCTGTTCCATTGAAGTAATTGAAGTCTAAGGATAGGCCATCAATTGTAGTAAGCAAATAACCCATTTAATATGATAGATTAGGGCAAAACTTAAAAAAAAAAAATATCATATTCCATGACCATGTTGTTTGCATAGGGAACCTATAATATACTGTTAGAAGTTTGAATCCCACCTCTGTATTAGCTTATTGTGCTCAGTGACCAATGCAGTGCAGTGGTTATGTAGTTTTGTACAATATTGCATGAGGGCTGATTCAGAATATTTGAGTATATTATATTATAAACATTAAAGTATCTGTATACAAAAATACATGCACACAAAGACTTTCAAAGAAGTTTAGCTGAAAGAAAATAATAATATATAAACATTACTTTACATTACATTACAATGCTTACTGCATAATATAGTTTGCATTCTAAAATAAATTTCCTTTGCGTAAATCACTTACATACATTTTGCTTTAAACATATTTTCTCCCTTGATAGAAAAACAAAGTTTTTTAGAAGCCTATATTTGCCTGGTTTGTTCACATTATGAATGTTCACAATCTAATTTCCCTTGCAAAGAGAAGCAGTGCCAAACAATCTTAAAAGGAGGAAGTGAAATATACCTCATTTATAGGTAGCGGAGTAAATCTCAAAGGAATGCTACAATACATTGGTGTTTCTTAATAATAGTTTGTAGCAAGATTAGCTTGTTTTGCTTGCTTTGTTTTGGCTTTCTAGTTAAAAATTGTGTTTCTTAATTTGAACCTAACATTTGTAAAATATGTTGAAAAAGTTAACTTTTGCGTTATCCCAGGTGATCCGATAATGAAACTTTGCTTCCTATAAGAATGAAAAATATTGCAAATAACTAAGTCTGTGGAACAGAATGTTCTTTCTATATGCTGGTGAATTTAATATGCCTGTATGTTTTGCAAAATTACAAGTTTTGTAGCCTTAAGGTTGTATTCTTTAGTCCGAATTATATGGTGTTTTGTTGCTTTGATTGTTGTTTTCACATAAAAATATTATGAGTTATAGACATATAATTAAAATTATTTACAAAAGCCAAAGTTTCACCTTTAAAGAAATATTCACATTACAAACCTTTTCAGCTATCCAGTGGATAAGTAACAAATATTAGGTTGTGACCTATGAGACCTCCCCTGATTGCTAGAATAGTGGACCTAGTCTTCCTAGCTGCATCATCATGGCTCGAAGACATTGGAATGGAGTAGAGGTCAGACTCACGAGTAACTGTTGCCACTTAATTCAGATTCGAAGGGAGTAATGGAAACAGGCCATTGGACTCCATGCAGTGTAGTATCTCCTACCCAGTGGATAGATGATAAAAGTTTTTGGATGGAATATCAGTGTTCCTGTTAGCATGATTTTAAAGTGTTGCTGGGGATAGCTTTAGAACTTGTTTTCTGCTAAAAGAAAGTACAATAGGTTAATAAAGTATATTAGAAAAATGTTCAGCAACCCCCTCTGTTATACAATAGCAAAACCCTGAAATGACAGTTACACTTCAAGGCTGTTGCCAAAAAAAATGCTTTTTTTGTTGCAGATTTTGCTGTGTGTTTTTTTTTTTTTTTTTTTTAAGAAAACCCAGGAGTGGCTGCAAAAGGAATGGGAAATACAGTATAAACGAAGCTCTTATATGTCTCACCCCTGGCTTTGGCTCAGAAAACCAAAGCAAATTCTGCAAGAAAAACACAGCTTTTGGCTAAGGCCCTATGTAGTGAACTGCATAAAAAAAATTCACAGAAAATGCATCGTTTCTTCTCCCACTGCATTTTCATTGCATTTTTGCCGCGTTTTTCTCTGCGTTTTTTTGATCCTTTATTAAATCTATGGAGAAAACGCTTGCATTTCTACAACTAAAATTGACATGCTGAATTTTTCACAAATGCATGAGTTTTTCAAAAAGGCAGTTTTCTGCAGTGTTTTTGTTCTGCAGTGTGTGCATGGAATTAGCCAGAATCTCATTCACTTTACTAGTACTGTGGTAGTTTGCTAGTATGTTGTGGAAACACAGCTTTTTTTTGTTACAGCTTTTGCTGTGTTTTTTTGAGCCAAAGCCAGGAGTGGATTGAGCAGAAGGTAGAAGTATAAAAAGCTTCCTATATATTTCTCATTCCTATTGATACCATTCTTAGCTTTGCCTCAAAAAAACGCAACTAAATCTTCAACAAAAAAAGCTGTGTTTCCGCAACGTGGGGCCTCAGCCTAAAATGTAGCATTTTTTTCTGCTGCATTTCCACAACGTAGCTGTTAGCCTGTCTGCAACTTTGGGCCTTAGCCTAAAGACAGTTATGCTTTAGAAATATGTTTGACCATGTGTTTACCATGTCTTGTAACAAGGTGACAGGTATATCAATATTAATTTTTTTATCCAGTGTACACTGTGTTCATGAACACAGCAATAAAGCACATACAGTCATATGAAAAAGTTTGGGCACCCCTATTAATCTTAATCATTTTTAGTTCTAAATATTTGGGTGTTTGCAACAGCCATTTCAATTTGATATATCTAATAACTGATGGACACAGTAATATTTCAGGATTGAAATGAGGTTTATTGTATTAACAGAAAATGTGCAATATGCATTAAACCAAAATTTGACCGGTGCAAAAGTATGGGCACCTCAACAGAAAAGTGACATTAATATTTAGTAGATCCTCCTTTTGCAAAAATATCAGCCTCTAGTCGCTTCCTGTAGCTTTTAATCAGTTCCTGGATCCTGGATGAAGGTATTTTTAACCATTCCTCTTTACAAAACAATTCCAGTTCAGTTAAGTTTGATGGTCGCCGAGCATGGACAGCCTGCTTCAAATTATCCCACAGATGTTCAATGATATTCAGGTCTGGGGACTGGGATGGCCATTCCAGAACATTGTAATTGTTCCTCTGCATGAATGCCTGAGTAGATTTGGAGCTGTGTTTTGGATCATTGTCTTGCTGAAATATCCATCCCCGGTGTAACTTCAAATTCGTCACTGATTCTTGTACATTATTCTCAAGAATCTGCTGATACTGAGTTGAATCCATGCGACCCTCAACTTTAACAAGATTCCTGGTGCCGGCATTGGCCACACAGCCCCAAAGCATGATGGAACCTCCACCAAATTTTACAGTGGGTAGGAAGTGTTTTTCTTGGAATGCTGTGTTTTTTTGACGCCATGCATAACGCTTTTTGTATGACCAAACAACTGAATCTTTGTTTCATCAGTCCACAGGACCTTCTTCCAAAATGAAGCTGGCTTGTCCAAATGTGCTTTTGCATACCTCAGGCGACTCTGTTTGTGGCGTGCTTTCAGAAACGGCTTCTTTCGCATCACTCTCCCATACAGTTTCTCCTTGTGCAAAGTGTGCTGTATTGTTGACCGATGCATAGTGACACCATCTGCAGCAAGATGATGCTGCAGCTCTTTGGAGGTGGTCTGTGGATTGTCCTTGACTGTTCTCACCATTCTTCTTCTCTGCCTTTCTGATATTTTTCTTGGCCTGCCACTTCTGGGCTTAACAAGAACTGTCCCTGTGGTCTTCCATTTCCTTACTATGTTCCTCACAGTGGAAACTGACAGGTTAAATCTCTGAGACAACTTTTTGTATCCTTCCCCTGAACAACTATGTTGAACAATCTTTGTTTTCAGATCATTTGAGAGTTGTTTTGAGGAGCCCATGATGCCACTCTTCAGAGGAGATTCAAATAGGAGAACAACTTGCAATTGGCCACCTTAAATACCTTTTCTCATGATTGGATACACCTGGCTATGAAGTTCAAAGCTCAGTGAGGTTACAAAACCAACTTAGTGCTTCAGTAAGTCAGTAAAAAGTAGTTAGGAGTATTCAAATCAATAAAATGATAAGGGTACCCAAATTTTTGCACCAGTCAAATTTTGGTTTAATGCATATTGCACATTTTCTGTTAGTACAATAAACCTCATTTCAATCCTGAAATATTACTGTGTCCATCAGTTATTAGATATATCAAATTGAAATGGCTGTTGCAAACACCCAAATATTTAGAACTAAAAATGATTAAGATTAATAGGGGTGCCCAAACTTTTTCATATGACTGTATCACTTGTTTCCCTATCCTACAATTAGGTTTTACCATAGTAACTCATTACCACTTTTCTGAGTTTGAAAGTGGCAATATTTTCTTTATTGACAAAATGCAATTGCATTGCTGAAAAAATCAACTTTTAGGCTAAGGCTCCACGTAGCGAGCTGCAGCCAAAAAGCCAAACGCATCACGTTTTTTTCCACATCGCTTTTCACAGAAAATCCGCAGAGTTTTTCTCTGTGGACTTTCTGTCCCTATTAGGCCCGGGCCCCATGTTGCTAATCCCATCCACACATTGCAGAAAAATATCTGCAGCGAGAAATGCTGCGATTTCAAAAACTGTTGTGTTTTTGTAAATCACAGCATGTCAATTATACCTACGGAAATGCTGGCATTTTCCGTATAGGTATAATTGGGACAGAAAGTCTGCAGAGGAAAAATCTGTGAACTTTCTGTGAAAAATGCTATGAAAAAAAAAAAAAACCATGATGCGTTTCCACACGGGATTTTCCGCAGCGTCTTTTTGCTGCGATTCACTGCATGGGGTCTTAGCCTTAGGCTAAAAAAAGGTTGTGGGAAAAAAAACGAAAACGCATTAGATTTTTTTTTCAAAAGCATTTTCTGTGCACTCTTTCTTCCCCTATTAAAGCACTGCATTTCCGCAACGGTCCCAACCTTAAGCCTATTGTACAGAAGCACACTTTTGATCTGTAATTGTGGATCCTACGTACGGACACATGCATTTCTATGGGCCCAGACACAAGGCCGTAGATTTTTCAGCTGTGTGTCCAGGTTGTAGTGAAGAGCTGCAAAATATGGAGCAGGTCCTATATCATTCATTTCAATGTATGGGTCAGTGAAAGCCACAGATGACACACACCTACCAATCCATGTGTCATCTGTGATGTTTTTACTGACCCATACAGTCGTATACAAGAGGATTTACCTTTAGGCTAAGGTCCCACATAGCGTGCTGCAGCGAAAAAGCGCTGCTGGAAAAAAACATGTTTTTCACACAGCGCTTTTCACAGAAAGTCCGCTATAGGAAAACCGCCAGCATTTCTGTAGGTATGATTGACATGCTACGATTTCTAAAAATACAAAGGTTTTGTAAATTGCAGCATTTCTGCTGTGCATATTTTTCTGCTATATGTGGATGGGATTTGCATTTGCAGGGACTGTAAAATGCCGTGGTTTTTACAGCAGTGTTTACGCCACGTGTGGCCCCATGTCTAGCCCCATTTGTATCCATTTTCTCCTGGGGTTGCAACCCAGCATTACCTACTAAAATAAAGATTGAGAGCTTATTCACATGACTCCAAGAAATGGCCATGTGATGGACGTTTTTTGCAACATCCGTCATTGAATTCAATTTATATATTCACATGGCTGTTTTTTCACATAGTTCATTTTTCACAGCTGTCAAAATAACTGGCAAGCACTATCTTTATCTGTCAAAACGGACTTTTGTGAATAGACCCATTTAAATTCATTGGTTCTATAATGACCATGTAACGGCTGTTTCAAAAACATCACATGGCCATGTGAATAAATGCCGTCCGTGGCCTTGCATGGACAGATATGGCTGTATGCATAAAGCCTGACAAGTGTTGATGTGACAATCGCAACTGCAGGTGAAAATGGGTGCTTTTGCAGATGTGGTCACCCCAGCTGCACTGAACAGCTCATTTGCATGCAGATTGCAAAAGTTGATTTTCTTGGCATCAAGGTTACACTTAGGCCGGGGCCCCACATAGCATAAATACCATGATTTGGTAGACGCGGAAACACTGCTGCAAAAAACGCTGCATTTTACAGTACTTGCAAAGTGGATAAGATTCTGGCTAATCCCATCCACACATTGCAGAAAAATATCCGCAGCGGCCATGCTGCGATTGAAAAAACCGTTGCGTTTTTGTAAATCGCAGAATGTCAATTATACCTATGGAAACACTGGCTGTTTCTGTATAGGTATAATAGAATCAGAAAGTCCTCAGAGGAAAACTCTGTAGACTTTCTGTAAAAATTGCTGGGGAAAAAACGCAATGCGTTTCAGGTGGTGATAGACTCTTTTTAAGAAGCAATCAATTTCAATAATCCAGACACAGGCGAGTATAATGGTAGTAGGATTATTGAGTTTGTCATTTTGCTACGTCATGGCATCATGAATTGTGCTCTTTGACTTAGGCCCCTTGCAGACGACCGTGGGCGAGATCCGTGTGCTATCCTTGTTTTTCATGGATACCACACTGACCCATTCATTTCTATGGGTACATGCACACGACCATGTTTTTCACTGATCAGTTTTTGCGGACCTACTTCACTGATGCAGAAGAAACACTAAAGGCACACTGAACACTCACTGAAGACACTCTGTCCGCAAAGACTGAAGACTAATTATTAGTTTGCTGACCACAAAATGCACACGGTTCTCTGCAACTTTAGTTCCATGATATCACAATACATTATCTTCTATTTTGCATAGGCCTGTGTTAAAGCCTACCACATTATCTTTACTCAGAGATGATGTAGCATTAGGTATGAAGCATAAGAACATCTTAAAAAGTTCACAGACTCTTAGCTTTCCTGAATGGTGGATGTTGGAGTGTTAGGATTTTAAGATCTCCAGATGGCTTATTAATGGAGTCTATGGGCCCTTTCGCATGACCGAGTCCCGTCTGTGGAAAATAGTCCATGTGTGGGCTGAACTCATCTGTGTGCATAGGAGTCATTGCACCATACTCACTTATGACGAAGTGAGCTCCCGAATGGCCCGATCACTACAGTAACAAACTTACATAGAACTATCTGTTCATTACTGTGGCGATTGGGAGTTTCATGATGTGCAGTGACTCTGACACACACGGCTGAGTTCAGTCCAAGAAATGCAGCCCATAGACGGGACTTGGTCATGTGAAAGGGCCCTATTTTTTACACAATGATGGTGGATACAATGTAAAACTGCAGACACAATAACATATTCATCTCTCTCTCTCTCTTCGCTCTCTCTCTCTCTCTCTTAGGCTGCATCATAAATGATAGGTGAAGTCCTATATTCCATTGATAGCCCGGTTAAACATATTATAAACATTTCGGGTTAGCAAGGCAGGATGCCTTGACTTTTCCTGTTACAATAAGTAATAATATTAATTCTATATCTGTTATATCTGTTCATAGACACATTATTGTCTTACACAAAACCTGATGCATACAGTAACCATAATAATAACTGTGTAACTATAACCATGTAGTAATAGTAAAAATTCTCTTCTAAGTACATGGTGGCATGTTCTCATTTATCATTGCTGTTCAGGTAGTGTTTCCACTAGGTGGGAGTATACATCTTTGAATTGGAATACATGCAGTTACATTGTGAACACAGATACAACTGAAGCCAAACAATTTATTACTCAGATTAACAAATGCTGTTACTACATTAATACATCTGCATTAGAGAATGAAAGGATGCATTAAATGATGAGTCTACCTTTAATGCTCACACAAAAAGATTTTATTGCAGCGGTATTTTATTTTTCACTGCAGTGCATATGGCCAGCTATGCCACAAAGGCTTGTCTTGAAGAAATTTTCGGCTATTTAATCAGTTGGTGCTAGACTAATGCTTCTAGGACAGACCTCCCAGAATAAAAGTCTACTTCAACATTTTATCTCCTTCATGATCTTGCTACTGTTTTTAGTGTTTGAGTAATCGTTTCCACTTTTGCCAGAGATGTCTTATGTTTTAGGTTAGGGCTACCTTGGTATTGCAAAGTGAATAACATCTTGTGGCATTGAATCTAATGATTGTCAATGTGGTTGCCTTGAGTTATACAACACAAACGTTAAAAATGGACCCACTGACTCCTATTGATCCAGCTGTCCGTGAAAACGGACAAAATTAGGACGTGTCGTATTTTTTAATGGTCCATTAAAATGATCCATTAAAAAAATTGGCATCAAGTATGTATGTCCCCATTGACTCCTATTATTGTTCAATTGTAGATGTTACAGACAATAAGAAAACATTCACCACTTGTCTATTAGTGTACATGGGATCTAAGATGTGCTTGCAACCTGTCTGCAATTTGTTTGCTTTTTACAGCTAAATCACAACTTGAAAGTAATTACATTTTAGCTGCACAGTTTTCTGCAATTTGATGATGCTGGACCATAATCGACACGTAATCTTAACCCTGAGGCATCAGACATAGTTTTATCTGGTGTTTTTCTTTAAAATATAAAAAAAAATACAAAAAACCCCCACCTGTATTGTTTAGCATTTTTTGGAATTTTTTGGCATTTTAGGACATTTTTATTTTAGCACCCTTTTGTGTACACATTGTTTTTCACGTGTTTATTATATTGACTTTTTTTCCCCCTTTAAAGAAAGCTATAGAAAAATGCCTGAAAAATGCAAGACCCTGAGTATGCATTGTTTTGAAAAAAAAAAAAAAAAATGTTAACTAGGAAAAAAAAAAACAAAGGGGGAGATTTATAAAGCAAAATGTGCCAGAATCCTGATGTAATTTTAACCAAAAACTAACATTCTATGTGCCACATTTACAAGGGTTTTAGAAACTTTTCCAACTTGTGCGAATGAGAGGCATGGCCTATCAGGAAAGGGGGTGTGGCCTTGTGGGATAGAGGCATGGCCTAAATTGTGACACTGTGCTCCAAAAATGCACTAAAGCTCCATGTAGCAAGTCACAGTCGAAAAGCGCTGTGGGAAAAACTGTAGTGGAAATGCATCACAGTTTAGGAATGTCTAGTCTAAGTTCTGTAACACCTGGTCACAATGTTTTTAATGACATATTTTCATGGTAATAAACACTGAAATTATGGTAAGGTTGAGGCTGCTACAGAAACACAGTGTGGAGGATTTACCAAATCCCCTATGCCACTTATGTGGAGTGGTGATTTGCGACTATTTAAAGAGGACCTTTCATGCCCTCATGAAAGTGTAGTTTTATATACCGCTAGAAAGCCAACAGTGTGCTGAATTCATCGCATGGTCAGCTTTCCCGGTATGTGCCCTGGTGGAGGAGAAATTGGTGCTGTTAGTTTCAACACCGAAATCTCCCCACTGTCAGAAGGGCGTTCCTCATAGCTCAGCTTCATCATCAGCCACCCTTCCTCTCAGTACACGTCCATAAACTTGTACTGGGGGGCATTCCTCAGAGCTCAGCATCATCACAGGGTGGTAAGGAACACTTCCTCTGACAGTACAAGGCTATGTTAAAGTACTGTCAGGGGGGCATTCCTTACAGCCCTGCGATGACGCTGAGCTATGAGGAATGCCCTTCTGACAGTGGGAAGAGAAACTAACGGCACCAATATCTCCTCCACCAGGGCACATACCGGGGAAGCCGACAGTGCGCTGAATTCAGCGCACTGTCGGCTTTCTAGTGGTATATAAAACCGCACTTTCATTTGTGACTAAAATAGTCACAAGTTTTATTTTTACACTGGCGTCACCACATTTATGCCATATTCATCAGCATTTCCCTCATGAGCATCTGCAGCACCTAAGGCAGTGCCTATGAGAATATGCCTAATCATGAAATAAGAGAGCCCACCGCTGGTGTAGGGGACAATAAGACCAGCATAAAATGCCACCAGTATTTTTGGCTTTTGCAGAAATGGAGTGAAAAAAATGCAGCATTTTACAGTCCCAGCAACTGAACGAGATTTGATTTAATCTCATGCCTGCATTGTAGAAAACAACACTGGAAAACATATTGAGCGAAGTCATCAAATGGTAAAAAGAAGTAATTTGTGCCTAAATTCATCCATACTTACTATTAGACTATTAAGCATCCCTTTTACGCTATGGATATTTTGCCGGCATGTGTGGATGGGATTAGCCAGAATCCCATCCATTTTGCAGGTAATATAAAACACTGCGGTTTTTGCCAACGTTTTCACAACAAATTGTGTTTAAAAATGTCACAACACCAAAGGATTTGCGTGCAGGTGTAAAATGTAGAATATGCAAGCATTGATCCTAAAGTAGACGCAATGCCACAAGATTTGCACCAAATGATAAATGACAGAGATGAAGTGTGGCGAAAGGTTTTCTAATTCTTTCACACCTCTGGAGCTATATAAACTGATAAACTGTGACTAAATGGATAAATGCCATCAGTTTCCAAAGTATTGTACTTTTTTTTTAATTGTGCAAAATTCATCAAAGATTTAAGACTATTTGATGGATTTGTCGCAATTTACTCAAATTGATATTCGATAAAGTGGTAAGTTAAGTGAATTTTAGACTCATTTGAAAAATTTCAGCCTGTGGAAAGTTGTTTGATAAAAAAAAAAAAAAAAAATTATAACCATGACACATTTGCATTTGTTATGGAGACTTAGGTAGAGGACCCACGTTGCAGAAACGCAGCTTTTTTTGCTACAGATTTTGCTGCGGTGTTTTGAGCCAAATCCAGGAGTGGATTGAGCAGAAAGGAGAAGTATAAGAGCTTCCTATATATTTCCCATTCCTATTCCTTGGCTCCCATTCCTTTGGCTCAAAAAATGCTGCAAAATCTGCAACAACAAAAAAGCAGCATTTCTGCAACGTGGGGCCTTAGGCTAAGGCCACACATTGTGTTTTTTTCTGCAGTGCTTTTCAAAGAAAGTCTGCAGATGTTTACGTTCTGCTTCCATTATACCTATAGTGAAACCTCCGGAGTTTCTGTAGGTATAATTGACATGCTGCGATTTCCCAAACCGTGACTGTTCTGGGAAATCACAGCATGTCTGGTGCGCGTGTTTTTCCGCAAATCCCATCCACTTTGCAGGGACTGTAATACATTTGTGCCACATGGGGCCCTGGCCTTATACAGTATTGGAACTTCTTCTAGCCTTTTTGTTACCTGTATTGTTAGATATTTGCCATAATGCTATTGTTTTAGCCAGAGTAGCACTCACCTATGTTGTACCTCTGAATATGAACAGGTGTTGCAGATGGTGACAAACTTTATTAAAAAAGTCTATCATAACTTTAGGTCCTTGTAGGATACTTCAGGAATTACCAGATGAACTTCTTCTTATAAGACTTTTAGCCACAGACTTTTCATCTTCAAGTAAGTTTGTCTCCCTGCTCTGCTGTATGCTCTAGCAGATTCACCTTGCAGCGTCAAGGGTTGGTAGCGATTGCAACCGCAACACCCCCTAAAGTTACATTCCTGGTTATGGGTAAATAGATGGTAGCCAAGGGTAACAAACTGTTTAAAAGACACTAGCATGTCAAATTTTTATGTTTTTTAAAAGAAAAAAATGAGTAAAATTAGTTATCCCCTTTGGAAGCAGATGCTTTTGGATCTATGCAAACACAATGTTTTCGGAAGAAGCAATGGGGCAGATTTATTACATTTCATATGCCTGTCTTAATAAAGGCCCTGACTGACGCAGAGTAGAGGCCATAGTCTCTTGATGAATCAGTCGCACATCCATGCGACTGAATGAGATCTACACCAGTTAGAAACTTGAGTTATAAAAATTAGAAAACTGCCATGAGTTATAATAAATACATTACAATTCAAAAGTTTGGGGTCACCCAGACAATTTTGTGTTTTCCATGAAAACTCACACTTTTATTTATCAAATGAGTTGCAAAATGAATAGAAAATATACAGTAGTCAAGACATTGACAAGGTTAGAAATAATGATTTTTATTTGAAATAATAATTTTCTCCTTCAAACTTTGCTTTCGTCAAAGAATGCTCCATTTGCAGTAATTACAGCATTTCAGACCTTTGGCATTCTAGCTGTTAATTTGCTGAGGTAATCTGGAGAAATTTCACCCCATCCTTCCAGAAGCCCCTCCCACAAGTTGGATTGGCTTGATGGGCACCTTTTGCGTACCATATGGTCAATGGAGTTGAGATCTGGTGACTGCACTGGCCACTCCATTACAGATAGAATACCAGCTGCCTGCTTCTTCCCTAAATAGTTCTTGCATAATTTGGAGGTGTGCTTTGGGTCATTGTCCTGTTGTAGGATGAAATTGGCTCCAATCAAGCGCTGTCCACAGGGTATGGCATGGCGTTGCAAAATGGAGTGATAGCCTTCCTTATTCAAAATCCCTTTTGCCTTGTACAAATCTCCCACTTTACCAGCACCAAAGCAACCCCAGACCATCACATTACCTCCACCATGCTTGACAGATGGTGTCAGGCACTCTTCCAGCATCTTTTCAGTTGTTCTGCGTCTCACAAATGTTCTTCTGTGTGATCCAAACACCTCAAACTTCGATTCGTCTGTCCATAACACTTTTTTCCAATCTTCCTCTGTCCAATGTCTGTGTTCTTTTGCCCATATTAATCTTTTCTTTTTATTAGCCAGTCTCAGATATAGCTTTTTCTTGGCCACTCTGCCCTGAAGGCCAGCATCCCTGAGTCGCCTCTTCACTGTAGACATTGACACTGGCGTTTTGCAAGTACTATTTAATGAAGCTGCCAGTTGAATAGCCTTCATTTTAAGAACAAGAATAGACTGTCGAGTTTCACATGAAAGTTCTCTTTTTCTGGCCATTTTGAGAGTTTAATCGAACCAACAAATGTAATGCTCCAGATTCTCACCTAGCTCAAAGGAAGGTCAGTTTTATAGCTTCTCTAAAAAGAAAAACTGTTTTCAGCTGTGCTAACATACTTGCAAAAGGGTTTTCAGGGGTTTTCTAAACATCCATTAGCCTTCTTACACAGTTAGCAAACACAATGTACCATTAGAACACTGGAGTGATGGTTGCTGGAAATGGGCCTCTATACACCTATGTAGATATTGCATTAAAAACCAGACGTTTGCAGCTAGAATAGTCTTTTACCACATTATCAATGTATAGAGTGTATTTCTGACTAATTTAATGTTATCTTTATTGAAAAAAACTGCGCTTTTCTTTCAAAAAAAGGAAATTTCTAAGTGACCCTAAACTTTTGAACGGTAGTGTATGTCGTACCAAAGCACCACTGCCCAGCTCTCCACTCTCCTCTCCACTTTGTCCACATTCATAAAATATGGTGAGTGAAGCATAGAACTCGGGATATGGCACATGTTTGGCACAAGAAAGGACTTTGCAACAAACGTGTGCCACCAATATCATTACATTACAATGGCATTAAACTAGGAATGGACAAGGCAGGAGATTATGTCATGTTGTGTAGAGGTAGCAGTAGTGGCAGCAAGAGTAGCAGGAGCTGCAGTAAAACATGGAACATGACGGACAGGCAGACAGTGGCAGTGGCATAATTGGGCCAGTTAAATAATTGGACAATAATCCCCCCCTCCACTGTCAGCAATGACAGAGCTAAGCAATGGCATCAGCCAGAGGTATGTAGAAATCCGCCTGGGTTCATTTTTGGTGTGCAATTTTGTCTGCTTTGGCATGACAATGCCAGTACCCAGGCTGAATACTCTCTCTAACCTTCTACTGCAGGCTGGACAAGACAATACAGTCAGAGCAGATTGAACCAGCTTCTCAGACTAGTCCAATCTGCAGCTCCATAAGTTCATGGAATCTGGGCTCAAAGCATCTGCCAGGGTAAGGGCACCGTTCCAGTATTACTGAACTTGGTTGTACAGGTGGTGACTATACATTTGCTCATCTTTGTCAGGTTGGCACCAGGGATAAAGAAACTGGTTCTACATGTTAAAGAAACAGTATTGGCCAACTATTGTAGTAATAGCACTGGCAGAGCTGCTCATGGACCAGTGCATCAGAGGGGAGCAGAGAGGGACCTCCTGGTCAGATATGGTCAACAGGGGTCTTCTCAACGAAAGCTGGTTATAGAGTGTCTTCATGTAATATGTCAGTTTTGCCTCCCTTTCAGAAGCAAAAAAAATCAGCTATTTTGCCTTTGCAGTGGGGGTCTAATTCATGACAGCATATAAACAATAGATTGTACATTTTGCCATTTTTCCTGGAATGTTCAAGGATCCAGTTGTTTGATTCTCTGCCCCGCCCTGCCATAGTTGGTCTTCTTGGACAGCATTGTCGAATCATCATCATCATCATCCTCTACATCCTCCAGCTTCTCCACCTTCTCCTTAAGTCCAGGACTCAGATCCAATACCTTATCCCCCTCCATTTCCTCCTGCATGTGACATACTCTATATCAGCCCCAACAGTCCCAGGGCAGTAAGCAAGATGTGAAAAATTTTGATCTGTATCCATCGACCATTTCCTCTAATAATAGTATCAGAGGGATAACATCACTGATGCAGCACTATTTTCTACTGACAAACCTTGCAGCATCTTCAAAGTACCTCAGTACCTTCCCTGATGAACTTCAACTGCCTGATGTCAAAATAATAACATATTGTGCCTGTGGTCTGTTACAAGATGGAATTCAAGGGAGTTTTCATGTCACAGATGAAGAGGTGCAAAGGCAGAGTGTTCTGTCGCTGCCAGTCCAAGAGGACGTTATTAGACACATAACAATGAGTAAAATGCCCAGACACTTTCCTGGACATGAAGAGTACCTATTATACTATTAAGCCACTATATATTTAAATAAAACATCACACCACCAAACTTATGACATGTGCCATGCAGGGACAACTCAGAGGAGCAACTCATCTACTTTGTCCAGAGGTGGACACACACACAGCTGATGGAAGGACATGAAGATGTTCATTTAGAAGGAACTGGAGGAGACAGATGTGCATCGCCAAATGTCAGAAGTCATTGAACCAGGTCCCCACACACCATGGAGGTGGCAATACTAGCACCTAGCCTTGTTTTGGTGCTGCACTCTCTCTGCTGCCAGTCAGAACATTGACCAAGTGGGCCTTGAAAGACATGTATTGCCCCTGCCCTTAACTGCTGCTCCATGTGTAAATAGTGGCATGCATCTTTCTGCTCAGGGATCACAAGTAGTGTCCCACAATGCCTGAACTTTCATAGAAAAATAATGGCATCTAGGTATACTCCAATGACGCTAAGTTTATACCATCAGTTATCGATGACTGGCATTGGAATGCAAGTGGAGAAGTCAGACAACTCAGACTAGAAGAAGCAGATGGTTATGATGATGACAATGATGATCATATACTGGATGTAGATGTGGCCTGACTACAAGAATGACCACACGGAGGAAAAGGATGGTTTTGCTCATGTCAATTGCAATATCCACTGCTAGTTTGGTTTACACATATGAGCGTGTGATGCCAGAACATGTGCTGATGGAGGGACCAAGTTCCTACATTTGTATCCATCTGTCTGTGGCTTATATTTCTCATGGAGAGATTGTATATTGCAATAGCTTTTTTTGTTTAGCACTGCAAAAAAAAAGCCCCCAAAAATTCCACAAGGTGATAACATGGTACTGACATGGTTGGTGGTATGCTAAAGGTCAGATTGGGTCACGCTAAATTGCTAGAATTTACTGATTTTGTCATAGTTGCCAAAATAACTTTTTCTCTTACCCCTGCTTTTAGTCAACATGTGAATTTTACCATATGAAACTAATATAAAACTATTTATTTTTCACAATATTTAATTGATGTAAAGTCATCCCAAGTTTTAAAAAGTATGGTACTCTATAGTAAAGCTTTTTAAAATGACACGCTATGAGATTTTTATATAGTGATCTCTATCTTCTTGTAATCATAGTTGTAATTGGATTTTCCTCAATTAGGGCCTATAATAAAGATAATTTGTATTAGTCAGTAAAACTAAATTCTTGGAATCCATCAAACTTTACGTATTGGTAATATAAGCGTCGGCCCATAAATGTTACAGATTCAAGTTTGCTAGTAAAATGAACCACTATATTTGTGTCACTATAAAACTGACCTCTCAGAAGAAATAATTACAAATAACTTTAAAGGCTTCACTCTCCATAGGTTATTTACATTTCGCCATAGAGCGGCACTTTGCCTAAATAGCCTAGATTTAATCTTCCAGAAAAATGTTCTGGGCAGTAACGTGATAAAATGAGCTCATTTTCAGTCACAGCAGTAATCTAATGGAAGCTAAAGGACCTGTTAAAAAAATGACTGTCCATAGAACTCATCACTTAAAAAATAGTGGTGTAAACCAGGTCTAAAGTTAGCATAATGAATAATCACAGGAGACAAGCAATTAAGGTTATGATAACAATCTACATGCTCTCTGCACTTTCTTTCCAAATGAAATCAGTTCAGAGTAATTAAAACTGTAGCTGTGTCATGCAGTGTAGTGGCTCCATATTACAAGCATGAACTAATGGGCCTCAATGATGATAGATATGGCAAGAGAAATAAAAAAGTAGTCCATCTGCTGATATGCAGAATGTGCTGTCCACTCTTCACGGTGATGGCTTGCTTTTCGGTCAACAGCATTTTTCTTCATTACATATTACTCAGCGTATTTATTCAGGGCTCTGTATGTAATGTAAACACATATCGTTATTTGGTTTGCACATTTTTGTGGAGATATATTATACTTGGACTGACTCGAGCTGAATCCTTGTTTTATTTTTACAGTACACATATTTTGGCTACCTGCATTTTATTTTTAAGCTGAAATGTACAGTACTTATGTCTTGGTGAACTTTATTCTACAGACTTCCCTTACTTATATATTTGTACCGCACATGAACAAGGAAGCTTGAATATTATATTAGTAAGAACACTTTTGGTCAAAATGAGTACAAGGGGCAGATTTACTAATCCTGCCTAATATTTAGACAATGTGGATTTAGATCAGGCTGTGTAATGATGCACACAATTTTTGGTTTCACGCTGTATGATACAACATATTTGGCACATCTTGATAGACATTCTGGGACAATTTTGTCTAACTTTACAACACCTTTAGGCTAAGGATCCACATAACAAAAAAGCTGTTTCCTCTGCGGACTTTCTGCTTCCATTATACCTATAGGGAAACCGCCAGCATTTTTGTAGGCGTAATTGACATGCTGCGATTTCTAAAACCGCAACGGTTTTGGAAATCGCAGCATGTCAGCTGCGCATATTTTTCCACAATGTGTGGATGGGATACGCTGTAAAATGCTGTGTTTTTTGCCATGGAATTTCTGCCTTGGCCACACCATGGCGTTTACGCCAAATGGGTCCCTGGCCTTAGGGTGGGTTACGTTGTTCAAAATTTTGTACCAGAACTTTGGCACACATTGACATATTTGAAATCAGGTCCCTTTCAGTTAAGCCATTCCCCATTTTCCACTAAATCACATCCCTCTGTCTAGTGTGGAGATCAAAAACTAAAACATATAATACAATGTATTAAAGGTGTTGTAAAGGAAAAGTGGAGTGGTTTCCAGTTTGGTTTTCCATAGGGCCTTTGAAAAATGAGAGGTGGACTTTGACTATGGGCAGCTACCGTAATTCATTTTTCTTTTGCAACAGTATGTATCACCACCATATCTCTTTTTTGTCATTTTAATTACATATTTTTCATAGATCAGAATTCAGAATATTAGAACTTTACAATCATTTCACCTAATGATTGACCACACATTTGCTGAGTAATGAACATTGTACACTTTGCCAAGAAGAGGAGTGAGAAACACTTCTATATTCATTTCTGGTTTAGCAAACTTGGTTTTCACTTTTCAAGTTCATTAAACCATTGGATAAAGTAGCTGATAGCTTAACTTTTAGAATCACAGTAAAAATGAAAAGCTCTCAAACCTTCTAACATACTTTGTGTTTCAATTCCTCTCTATTTGTAAAATATGAGCAGAATTATGTACACTATATAGACAAAAGTATTGGGACGTATCTCTTGATAAATTAATTTACGTGTTTCACTCAGTCCGAATGTCACAAGTGTAGGTTGCCGCCACTGCCAGTCAGTTCATGAAACTTCTTCTATCCTAGATATTTCAAGATCAACTGTAAGTGGTATTATTGAAAAGTGGAACCAAAGCATCTCAGCCAAAAATGGCAGAAAGTTACGGAGCGGGGCTGCTTAGGCGTATAATGCCTGAAAATCACCAAAACTCTGTTGACTTCGTAACTATACAGGTCCAATTCCTCCCTGGCATTAAAAACACAAAATGGTGCACTAGGAGCTTCATGGTATAGGTTTCCTTGTCTGAGCAGCTGCAGGCTATCCTTACATCACTGAGCACAATGCCAAGCATCGGCTGGCGTTTAGACAAATGTACTGTATGCTTCAAACAGTATGTATTGTTTTTCTATTCCTTCCATGTTGCATACAGTGATACTTGGAATAAAAGGGACTTTTATTTTACATGGGCCTGTACACTCAAACATTCATTCTTTTTCACTAGATAATAAATCTTCCAAAAGAGTATTAGGTAACTGCAGAACTTCTTTCAAACTGGAAAAAATATCTTAAAGTCACATTGCATGACTCATTTGAATGGGACTGAGCTGCAGTATGACCATGTGACTAATGGACTTGACGTCAATGGCCTGAGAAGAGGAAGCAGAGCTACAGTGCTGGCCAAAAGTATTGGCACCCCTGCAATTCTGTCAGATAATACTCAATTTCTTCCAGAAAATGATTGCAATCACAAATGCTTTGGTAATAATATCTTCATTTATTTTGCTTGGAATGAAAAAACACCAAAGAGAATGAAAAAAAAAGTCAAATCATTGATCATTTTACACAAAACTCCAAAAATGGGCCGGACAAAAGTATTGGCACCCTCAGCCTAATACCTGGTAGCACAACCTTTAGACAAAATAACCGCGAACAACCGCTTCCGGTAACCATCAATGAGTTTCTTACAATGCTCTGCTGGAATTTTAGACCATTCTTCTTTGGCAAATTTCTCCAGGTCCCTGAGATTTGAAGGGTGCCTTCTCCAAACTGCCATTTTGAGATCTCTCCACAGGTGTTCTATGGGATTCAGGTTTGGACTCATTGCTGGCCACTTTAGAAGTCTCCAGTGCTTTCTCTCAAACCATTTTCTAGTGCTTTTTGAAGTGTGTTTTGGGTCATTGTCCTGCTGGAAGACCCATGACCTCTGAGGGAGACCCAGCTTTCTCACACTGGGCCCTACATTATGCTGCAAAATTTGTTGGTAGTCTTCAGACTTCATAATGCCATGCACACGGTCAAGCAGTCCAGTGCCAGAGGCAGCAAAGCAACCCCAAAACATCAGGGAACCTCCGCCATGTTTGACTGTAGGGACCGTGTTCTTTTCTTTGAAGGCCTCTTTTTTTTTTCCTGTAAACTCTATGTTGATGCCTTTTCCCAAAAAGCTCTACTTTTGTCTCATCTGACCAGAGAACATTCTTCCAAAAAGTTTTTGGCTTTCTCAGGAAAGTTTTGGCAAACTCCAGCCTGGCTTTTTTATGTCTCTGGGTCAGAAGTGGGGTCTTCCTGGGTATCCTACCATAGAGTCCCTTTTCATTCAGACGCCGACGGATAGTACGGGTTGACACTGTTGTACCCTCGGACTGCAGGGCAGCTAGAACTTGTTTGGATGTTAGTCGAGGTTCTTTAGCCACCATCCGCACAATCTTTCGTTGAAATCTCTCGTCAATTTTTCTTTTCCGTCCACATCTATGGAGGTTAGCCACAGTGCCATGGGCTTTAAACTTCTTGATGACACTGTGCACGGTAGACACAGGAACATTCAGGTCTTTGGAGATGGACTTGTAGCCTTGAGATTGCTCATGCTTCCTCACAATTTTGCTTCTCAAGTCCTCAGACAGTTCTTTGGTCTTCTTTCTTTTCTCCATGCTCAATGTGGTACACACAAGGACACAGGACAGAGGTTGAGTCAACTTTAATCCATTTCAACTGGCTGCAAGTGTGATTTAGTTATTGCCACCACCTGTTATGTGCCACAGGTAAATAACAGGTGCTGTTAATTACACAAGTTAGAGAAGCATCACATGATTTTTCAAAGGGTGCCAATACTTTTGTCCACCCCCTTTTTTATGTTTGGTGTGGAATTATATCCAATTTGGCTTTTTGACAATTCTTTTTGTGGTTTTCCATTTTAGACAAATTAAATGAAGATATTATTACCAAAGCATTTGTGATTGCAATCATTTTCTGGAAGAAATTGAGTATTATCTGACAGAATTGCAAGGGTGCCAATACTTTTGGCCAGCACTGTAAATATCATAGTCCTGGACAACCCTTTTAGGTAAGTGTGGGTGCACAGACAGTTCAATATATAATGCAATATATAATTTTACCATTCGCAATCTCTATCCTATAATGAATTTTAACTCACTCATGTAAGAGAGTAAATTTGCAAATGCTTTTAAAAATACTTAATACTTAGATCTTAAGAAGGAATAAAAAAAATAAAGCATTATTAGACATAAAAAGATAAGAGATATCAAAGAAACATAAGTGCTGCACTACTGTACATTAGCATCTTTTTATATTAGATAATCAAAAATAGTTACTTTATTCTTATTCATATGTGAAGAATATATGCCATATTATATAAATGAATATAATTAGTCTAGGAATTTTGTCAAGGATTCTTTTAGTTTGTTTGCATTTATTCAATGGGTATTGCATAGATGCAATTTCTTGGACAGATCATGCACCACAATTCTTGTCAGTGGAGAAGTAGGCTATCTCTGGTCTTCTAGGCATGTGGCAATTGAATCCAATCCAACCACACATGGTGTAAACACCACGGTATACCCTTGGCGTAAAGAGCACGGTTTACCCGCGGCGTAAACGCAGCAGAAAAAAAAAACATGTTTTTTTACAGTCACAGCAAAGTGACGAATCCCTTCCCCACTTTGCGGCAAAATATGTGCAGCGGACTCACTGCGATTTCCAAAACCATCGCAGTTTTGGAAATCGCAGCATGTCGATTATACCTTTGGAAACGCCAGTGGTTTCCCTATAGGTATAATTGAAGCAGAAAGTCTCTGCGAACTTTCTGTGAAAAGTGCTTTGGGAAAAACCGTGATGCATTGCCGCCGCGAGGGACCTCAGCCTAAATCTGGATCATCTAGACAAAAAAATTGCTACTAGTTTGCTAGAACTTTTCCTATTGAATGATAATAGTGAAGTCTCAGAAAACTTAGATTCCATTTTCACACAAACTCTTTTTATATATCTGGAAATGTCTTAGAGAAAGGGGGTAAATTTCCTCATAAACCAGATTAAATTGTTGGAGAAAAAAATAAAGCTAACTGGTCAGATGGACTTTCAGTTTTCTAAGCAAACCATGAAGCTACCTTTACAATTGAGACTTTTTATACTTGAGACAAGTTCCGGGATTTATTTGTCATACTCACTCTGAAGTAACTATTTCTGTGTTGCCAAATCCGGGGAAATCTCTAACTATACCTGGAAATGTGAGGCCCATTTCACTATTATGGTCATCTCATTTATGCCAGGTATTACCTACTTTGGTTTCATATGACCAAGTTGGCCATGTTGTCAGTTGGCAAATTAATGATGATACCCTGCCAATGATAAACCTATTTTAGAGTAGATTGTGATGAAGGAAGCCCTACTTGTGTATGTATTATTACTGAATTATATTGTTCATGTATCTATCATTAGTGAACATAGTGTTTATGCATGTGTCAATAGTATATTACATTGGTATGTGTTAATGCCATTAATGTCATTTTCCAGTTTCCTTCTTGGTATCCCAGGATCAGACTCCCTGTCATTTTATGACCCAGGCTGGCACTCTCTTTGAAGTAATATAGGCCAGGCCAGGTTTATGGCTTAAAAACTCTGTCACTACCAGGCTCACTCAGACCTAAGAGAAGGATGGGGGTTGTGACAGGATTTAAGCTCAGAGGCCAGGAGGGATCCTGATTTCCAAGGTGGAGATAAACAATTCATACCCCAACTTTCATCCAATAAGGATGAATTAGATCATCCCCACCTCAGGGAGTAGGAAAAGGGGACACCCTGGCAGGGGGCTTAGCTAAGCACAAGCCAGGAGATTCACCCTACGAGAGACTGTGAATACATTGTAGATTTGTTCCCATTGTGGAAGCCAGCGAACAAGCTGGGTGTTGGCCATACTTCTCCTCCAAGCTTCCGGCAAAAAAAAGGACTCTGTCTTTTCTCATTTTATTTTTAAAACTGTTAGGCTTGTTTGTCATTGTTAAATTTAATGGTACATTGTGGTTTCTCTATGAACCCATTACCCTTTTGAAGTATGTTTGTGTCTGACTGTTAGAGAGATGCATGCATATGTGAGTGAGGTTTCTGCTGAACCTGGTAAGTCAGTAGTGGTGGCGGCATGTATTTGGGGTGTGTGGACTGTGTAGGACAGTCCATACATGAGAGTTAGAGTTTTCCAGGACCCCTGGTGCATTCTTATCTTTGGATGCTGAATAAACTTTTGATAGGGTGCACTAGGGTACCTGGACAGTGTCCTCACTAAGTCTAGATTAGTGTTTTTTATGTTTTTTTTTAAAAAGCAGTTATGGCCTCATATACAGGATATTGCAATCAAAATTTGCTATCAAAACTATCTGCAGCCTCTGGCAGAGACTATTAGGATCCACATTGATATTGCAGGGGTATAATTAGAACAAGATTGGCACTATCTGGGTTTATAAATATATGATGTCATCATAACTTGTACAAAATCAAAGACACCTCTACCTGCTATAATGTGAGTTTTATCAGATTTTTCTAACATATCTCATTATAAATTAAACATTTTTAAAACTTTAATTTTACCTTAGTTAAGCAACAGAAATATCAATTTGTATGGTCTGAAAATGGCGTCCCATACCTAGGTATTAGCCTGTTTTTTCTAATCCGATAGTAGAAACAAATGTAAATAATCTAATTAAAGGTCTGCAGAGTGTACTCGAAAGGATATTAAAGACGGATCTTTCATAGATCGCTAGAATTAATACTTTCAAGATGCTTTGCTTGCCAAAAATAATGTGTTATGTTGCATACCTTTGAGCGTCCCTAGATATATATTGAATACTGTAAGTTGCAGTTATTGACAGAGCGCTTTATTTGGGCCAGTAAACGACCTTGAGTATCTCAGAAAAATCTATATTATCTACTAGTAGAGGTGGGATGGGTGACCTTTTTTTTTTTTTTATTACAAAGCTGCAATAATTGAGGGATTGGTGGAACGTTGTATCAAGTCATCATCAGTGGGTCCAAACAGAGTGAACCAAACATGCCCCTACTAAACTGGTTCTGGAGGCAGAATATCTTAAATATCTCTCCATATTTATTATCTATATAAGTGACTATATGCATAAGGAGAAAATTAGTAAAAAAAAGGTAGGGTTATTGATCTTCCTCTGTGATACCTTATTTGTCAGGAATATAATATTTCCTATCTAAATGTACAACAGTAGGTGCAGGAGAGAGTGAATAAGCTAGATGACCTGTTTATTGGGGAGAAATGGAGGTATAATGAGTAACTTTTGTAACTAGGCATGTTACCTAAATCAGCTTTTTACCAATATTAACAATTGAGAAGCTTTTTGCAATCTGTGTTTACCCCACATGTAGTCCTCCTGCCATCCCCCAAACAGTTCCTTCTAGATAATTAAGGGTACACCAACAGCTTATCTATTGCTTAGCATTTGTTAAAGATGCCTGGAATTGCTTTAAATTAATTTAAATTCAATTAATTATGTAATCTGATAGAGATGAGCCTGGGAATAGGCAATGATCTTATCTGAATCATATTGAACAACTAAGAAATACTCAACTATGATGGTGTTTATCTCCAAACAGAATAGTTCACATGATGTCAGGGTATTCTTGTTTATGTTGAAAAACAATTCAATCAAGTAGTTTTCTTTAAGCCATTTACACTGACGAGCCAAAGGGTAACAATGTTTTGAACTTTTGACTTTCATGCTCCATATCTCACCATCCACTACAGCTTCAAATGTGAGACTACCATCATTTTATAGACAATCATCTTGGCTATCTCATACATAAATTTGACTTTCAACTATTTAGCATATGTTACTGTTTTGCTCCTGGTGGTGGAATATACTACAAATTACAACCTTCTTACATTCCCTAATAGCTGAGTGTGTTATTAGGTTGATTCCCAAGTGAAAGGTCACTGGCTCAAATCATGAAGAAGATTTCCCAAGAAAGGAGAAACAGCATCATCCAGCTCATTGATAGCGGTCTCTCGGCCAATAAAATTGCCAAACTGCATCATGTGAGTGCCATGACAGTTGGAAGAATATGAAATGAAGTCCATCCATCCATTCAAAAGCCAAGAGGCAGGCGTTCCTGGCCAAATATCAGAGTAAACAAGTCGGCTCATCACAAGGTCTATCAGTTCTGGCGAGACAAACATGGCAGTGGAGGTGGCTCATATGCTTTGTAATAGTGAGATCACAGACGTCCATGCAAGCACCGTGCAGCATGCTTTAAAAATGTCTGGAATGGTTGCCCGAAAAAAGTTGAAGTCTCGACTTCAATATTGTCATAAGAAGCATCGGCTTGAATTTGCAAAAAACATTCGAAAAGTGGACAGTAGAAGATTGGAAACAGGTGATTAGCAGTACTGAGATGATACTTGACCAGGATTGATGGTGGTCTCAATACTGAGCTATATGTGAGTATCCTACAAGATGAGTTACTTCGTGCACTCGAATGCTATGGGTATGAAAAGGACGACATAGTGTTCCAGCAAGACAATGACCCAAAGCATACATCGAGATTAGAGAAGAAATTGTTCAATGACAATGAAGTAGAGGTGCTGGATTGGCCCCCACAGTCCCCAAACCTCAAACAAATCGAACACTTGTGGGTTAAAGAAAAAGTTGTATTCGTACCCAAGTGAGTCAACCAGTATGCACCAATATTGGGAACGTGTAGAAGAGACCTGGGATCAGATTTTGGTTGAGACATGCTTGAATCTGATCAAGAGCATGCCCAGAAGGATTCGGGCAAATGTTGAAAATCAAAGGTGGATTTACAAAATAACAGAAATGAAAATTTTGGAGCAAAACAGTAGCAATGAAGTTACATGACAAGAATCTGCATAACTAATCATATGCCAAATAGATGCTAGTCAAATTTATGTATGAGATAGCCAAGGTGATTGTCTATAAAATTATGGTAGTCTCACATTCAAAACTGTAGTGGATGGTGAGATATAAAGCCTAAAAGTCAAAAGTTCAAAACATTGTTACCCTTTTGCTCATCAGTGTATATAATACTATCCTAAAGTTGCAATTTTTTTGGAAATAAGTTTTTCAGGAAGTAGGACATCATTTGTAGTAGATGCCTGTCAGAGTTTATGTTGCCTTGTTTTGGCAAAAAAAAAAAAAAAATCCCTATTATAATTGTATTATATACTAAGGTTAATTTACATGGTCATTATGAATTTGCCCTAGTCCAAACTCTGACACAAGAAGAGAAGTTGAAAATGAAAATATAGAAATTATAGTTAAGATGTTACCTGGCTCTTCTTCCATGGGAAAGTTATTAGTAAATTTAATGCCTTGTGCACTTTATTAGGATATTTTTTATGAAAACACACTAAGTTTCTCATGCCTTTGTCTCTATACACTCAGGAAGGACTCATATTCATGATGGAATAACTGCTACTGGACTTGCTGTTTTTTGTTTCTGACCATTATAGTTGAGCTGAGTGATTTGCTGTGTACTGACATTATTATTTATTGTAAACTGATTGTTGTGGGTGGGTTTGTTAGAGCAAATTTCTCTGAACTAGCCATATTCCAATATGGCCAGACTAGTATGCAAGTAGCCACAATAAACCATTGAAAACTGCAAATCTTCCACAGGATAGTTGTCTTAGTACAGAAAAACATATAGAAAGAAATCTATTTCTATATTAACATATATTCATAATATATACAAATTGCAGTAATTAGGTTGAAAGTAATTGTCAATCCAAATGGAAGCTTTTATTAGCTATACATATTAGATATATAGTAGTTAATGTAACACTGTGAAACAAAGCACAAGGCAACAATGAAAAAAATGATACAAGTAAATATACACACTAACAAATAAGACTTGAGCATATACAGTATAATAAAACATTTGCCAATAGTGAATAAGAACAGATGAACTAAGGTAAATGACTTCCATCTATAAAGACTTGCCCATTACCGAGAACTCACACTGAGAACATATTTAGTGTGGCAGATGGCCTTATTATCAACAAGAGAACCCTGCTTAGTGGAAAATTGTTGAGCATCTCATTTTTTAGAACCCATATAAAATACTGAATAATAAATCTAATCCTAATTTTGTAATCAAAGAAGATACAAGATTAAGGAATGTTGTTTCTAAATGTTTTGTTGATTTAACAAATATGCAGTAAAATGGTGAATATTGTTCAACAGATAAAAGAAAGTTTTTAAAGTGATTTACAGTCACACACCAAACAATACTGAAGTACTTAGCTAAAGAGAATTTATATTATGCAAGTTGTAGAGAGAAACAATGGGTGAAATAGAGATATTTCTGGGGATATTTATTAATACTGGTGCATCTTGGTATCATTGTGTATCAGTTTTTTCCTCAGTATAGCATATGTCAGATTGACAAATCTGCCTAATGTATATATTCTCTAAATGACATGAATCAAGTGAACATTTAATAAAGATGGGAATAATCATGATGCAACTAGACAACATTTTTAAAACAGGTTTAGAATGGGTTAAAAATGTAAAACACACAGTGCTTCACTGTCTCCCTACCATTCCCATGTTTGAGGCTTGCCATATCCCTGCTGGTCTCTAATTCCTGGTCCTGTCTCAACACCCAGGAAATGACCACTCCCTGACTAAGGTGGGTCACTGCTGCAGGAAGCAGAGACCAGTGGACACTTGGGAAGCATCAGAACAGGAGAGGTGAGGTGATTATGGCATTTTGTACATTTTTTAGGCTAGTTTGAGTCTGTTTTAAAAAACATTTCTCTGCTGGACAAACATTTTATGATAAAAAAAGCCATCGATATTTATTCTCATGCTGATCAATTGCAATATCAGGTACAGGTACCATCAGTGGATAGACACTGAATGTCAGCAATGCTCCATCAAGCCTCTCTGACACCTTAGTTCTGGTGATGAGTGGGAGTCTCAAGGGGTCACATAGATGGGCCATAATGTTTTAGTTTAAGAAGCCTACTTATGGCCTCAAGCACATGCAATAGCACAAAACAAGACACGAACTAATCTATCATACAACGTGCACTGCATTAATGAATTTGCTGCATCTTGTGCCTGCAGGTTCTAAGTCTACAATGTTTTAACAATAGTCTTAGTAAATATGGACCATTGTGGGTTATCCCAATAGAACAATACTCATTTTTACTGTATATTAATACCATTTTGTTTCCTTTATTAAAATTGTATTTGCCCTCATGTGCCTAAAACTGCTATTTATACTATCAAATAAGCTTCATTGCAGTTTGAGGAGGCTAATGTCAAAGCTTTAAAAGATTAAATTTTTAGAGTTTTATGTATAAGAAAGCCTTTTTTAATTTACTGAATCAAAATCCACTCATACAACTTTATAGAGCTTATCTTAATCCATTGTAGGGAAATTCATTAAACGATGAACAATGCCATATGTATACAGAATGATTAAACATGTTTTGTGTTTAAGATGAACGCATCATCCGCAAATAAGCCAATCTTGTGCTTCTTTGCCAGAAACTAATAAAGCATTAGATGCAGATGCTCCTTTTATGGTTTCTTCTAATGGAGCTGTTATTAAGTTATACACCAGTGATGAGACAGCATGCAGGGTCACACTACTAATAATAAAAGGTGAGGATATTAAACCT
This sequence comes from Leptodactylus fallax, assembly GCA_947044405.1. Lineage (NCBI taxonomy): Eukaryota > Metazoa > Chordata > Amphibia > Anura > Leptodactylidae > Leptodactylus > Leptodactylus fallax. Next base: position 9,527,403 of record CAMRHE010000016.1, read on the forward strand.
GCAACATTCAATTTAGCTGATGGTTGGGCATAGAAAACAATAATATCATTTAAAATGAGTTCCTGCAATTAAACTTTATATAAAGGCTTCTGATATTATGACTACGATAGCCATACATAAGCCTCTTTACATTTTCTAATTGGTAAAACATTTTTGGTAATTTTCCTGAAACAAAAATATGCACAATATCAGTGCAAAGGTTAATTCAGTCTAACTATACATGACACTGTGATTCAAGTGAATCAAGAAGAATTCTTAAATTGTCTTAGAAGTCTATGGAGCCCTAGTGTACCTCAAATTCCTTTGGTTTCATACAAAGACATACAGGTATATTATCAGTTGTATTGATATGAATTGTGCCAGGTTTCACTGGACGACAGGGAATATTTTTTAAATACAGTACAGCCATAAGAACGTTCTGCCACCCTACAGGCTTTGTGCACATGTCTTTACATGTAAAAGCCTTAAGTCTCATGCACACAGAAGTGAAAGCAACATTGTGATGTGATGGCTGCTTCTGTAATGGCCATCACAAGAACACGGATGCAAAGTGGCCATGAAAAAAAGGTCATTGCATAAGTTTTTCACAGCCTTTTTTCAGTGAATCAGGTCCTTTTACATGGAACAAAAATCAATGATAAGACAGATTTATTGGCACTCATTTAAATAGTCCATAGTCTGAAGAGATTTTGTGAATGAATGTATGTCCTTAGATAGTTTGCATCATTGTTAGGAGAACATCCCATGTATACATGGAGAGAAATGCTGCTGACAATGATTTTCTGAGCAGCATAAAAGATGTGATCAGCATCAGCAATCACTTTAAAGTCCTTGTATATTCTTTACCATCCCTGTCTGATTTCTGCATACACTGTACATCCAGTGTTATAAAACTTAATGAACATAATGATGAGCAGAAAATATTTAAAAACTATAATATTAAAAAAAACATAACAATAAAGCCATATCTATAGACTGTGAAAAAAAGGCACAGTAATTATTTGAAGAACGAAATGGAAAAGACATTGTTTCAACACTGCATGTACTAAAAAATAATCTGGTTGTGAATGGTCAGACATTCTTCCTCCAACATCCAGACTTATTTGTTACAGTACTTTTTATAAAGATCTCCATACTTCCTAAATTTGCTTATATGCAGTATCTATTAGTGTAGCACTTACAAGTTACTAGTTTATTTTTGTATTTCATCTTGAACTATCATATATTATTTATATGAAATTTGTAAATGAAGAAAGTTCCAAATGTAATGTTTTATGGATGCAATTGTTATCTATAACCTTCTTACTGACATCAGCAAGGTCAGACATAAAATCTTTTCCTGTAATAAATGCTCACATTGTATGTAAATAATATTTTATTCTTTTTGAAGAAAGGGATGGCACAACCCTGAATTGTCTTGTATGTTTCTGACCTTTTATGAATGTGCATACATGGAAAAATTCTCCAATCAGAAATAATGGTTTGCTATTATCGATTTGATCAATTTTTTTTGTCAAAGAAAACTTGCCTGAGGATAGTTTCACATCTGTGTCAGAGCCTCTGCCTCAGATTCCACCGAAAATCAACAGAGAGAAAAGTCCTGCACAGAGGACTTTTCTCTCCATCTGTTCCAGTATTAAAATGGTGGAAACCTGGCAGACCCCATTATAGTCTGTGGGGTTCACGGTTGTCATGGGTAATTGCTGTTTTAGTGGACGTGCTCTCTGTCTTTTGAGTCCCTGGTTGACCCGAATGACAAAGAGCCCAGTGCAAGTGTGAACCTAGACTTATTGATGCTGCTATTCTGGCAGAATTATGTATTGATTTAAAAGGCATAGTTAGTAACTTGAGACAGTTGGGTTCAGAACAGCAGTCGTTTCTACCTTTAACTCTCAGAGCACTGCTCTTGCTGCCCAAGTAGGATACTTCATGTCATAGCAGTGGGAGAATCAACTCCTTCAGGCAACCAACTGCCTCATAAGACTTCAGAGTTGTTTTTCTCCAAATCTACAAAAGTTACATACAGTGGGGGAAAAAAGTATTTAGTCAGCCACCAATTGTGCAAGTTCTCCCACTTAAAAAGATGAGAGAGGCCTGTAATTGGCATCATAGGTAGACCTCAACTATGAGAGACAAAATGAGAAAACAAATCCAGAAAATCACATTGTCTGATTTTTTAAGAATTTATTTGCAAATTATGGTGGGAAATAAGTATTTTGTCACCTACAAACAAGCAAGATTTCTGGCTCTCACAGACCTGCAACTTCTTGTTTGTAGGTGACCAAATACTTATTTTCCACCATAATTTGAACATAAATTCTTTAAAAATCAGACAATGTGATTTTCTGGATTTGTTTTCTCATTTTGTCTCTCATAGTTGAGGTCTACCTATGATGTCAATTACAGGCTGGCCTCATCTTTTTAAACTTGCACAATTGGTGGCTGACTAAATACTTTTTTTCCCCACTGTACATAATAAAGTTGGTTATTACTGCAGAGTTCTCTCTATCATGGTAGTGGCAGTTTAATATGCTTGGGAGAAGTGGTAGATTCCCTTTAAGGCTGTAGATATGAGCTTATGACAAACAACTGCCTGCTATTTTGTGAAGCAATACAAAAAATATAATAATAAAAAAATAATATACAAACCTTTCCATAACAGGTGTCTGACATAAGTTCACCTGGAGCCTGCTTGCTTGCAAGCAAAGAATTTAGGTGCTTGGAGTAAGGTCAAATTGTCAAGCTAAACATGTATTTGCAGTGCTGGAATACTCCCCCTGCCTTCTGTAGTTTAAGGATAATGACATATAAGCTCAGATGTCTTTATGATTAGTCTATTTTGATGTATTCTCACACAAAGCTAGACCATGTTGTACCCTAACACATATCTCTGTGTGACTCTCAATCTCCATCAACTGATGCTTATTTAATATGGAGTAGCGCGAGTGAAGTCATTGCAGACTTCCTGCAAAAACCCAAAAACATTAGTCAGTGGAAATGGTTCAAAAACAATTTACTAATGTCGGGTGAAACGTGCAATATTTGTCTTGCGATTATTTAGTTTTCCATATTAAGGTTTCCCCGACAGTTTTTTTTTTTTCAGATCAAACTTGTCCATCTTAAGGTTACTTTACACTAAAAGCAAGTAAAAAGCTTAAAACATAGAATAAATTGCATATTTGGTGTAACCATCTCACAATGTATTGTGTTTGAAGACTTGACCTCTTCCCCCAATGGCAGATTACAAGAAGGATCTCACAACTGGATTTCAATGTGCCTGATGTTTTCGTTCTAAGGGGACATAAGTCTGTCCCTTTTATATTGAAAAAGTATGCATACTGACACAAGGTGAGCATACATCTGTATGAGTGGGTTGGGAGTAATAAGCTTTTGCCAGAACGAGTGTTCTAATTTGTATGGCCAGCCTCAAAATTGAAGACAACTGATGACCCTGTCTGTTTTTTTTTCTATGATGGTCTGTTAAACAAGTTCTATAGTGTACATTCTTTTTTTCACCCAACAGCTGTTTATTGGTTGTTAGGAAAAAAAAAATCTGCCTTCAGGTATATTCAGTAAGTGCTATTATGAAAATCCTTCACTGAAATACATTTTTCTACTCAAATTAAAAATGGTAGACTGCAGTGTGTCTCCGTGGTGTTATAATACAAAAAATGTAATCACTGTTAGACCAACATATGGGGACTTTATAGTTATCTAAGTTGGATTTAGTAGAACCATGGGAGGTATGCGTATTAATTTCAGCCCTAAAATGCACTGACATTACTATATGTCTGTAAGATTAAGATTAAATGCACAGTATACGCACAGATACTGTCTGGTAACTGCCTCAGGCAGCTTTATTTGCTTTATACAATCTTTCTCTATAAAAGATGGATGGACTTGTACAAAGCAAGTACTTTTACCTTTCGTGTTACTCTTAGACTGTAAGCTCTTACGAGCAGGGCTCACACTAATTTTGTACAAATTGTTGATTTACTCCCCTGTAATGTCTGATTTTATCTGAGCATGTGCCCTTTAATTATAAACTGCTATAGAATATGTGGGTGCTGTATAACAGAATGATTATTATTATATTTATTATTAAAACACAAGTTGACAATTAAATGTCAAGCCTAAAATTCCATATACTAACCTTCAATATGTGAGGCAACAAAACAGTATATTATAATGACTAAACATTCAATAGAAACAGGATTGAGCACCAGTCCTAAAGACAGCAAAGACAAAATAGACAGTATACCAAGATGCATTTCTATAAAACAAGAGAATATACAGTACAACATTTTAAAGAGTATCGAAACTTTTGAGCAACTTTTGATTTTCTGGCAGCATTTATGTCATTAGTAACGTTTAAATAAACTTTATTAACACATTTTGGCTCCTTTCTGTGAAATTCTGCTCTTCTTTATCCTATCTCTATTGAGAGCTGAAATCTGTACACTGCTTTCACTAGGTATGAGGGGTGAACTCTTGTGAAAGCTCAGGCTTGGAGGGGGATGTTACTTGAAACAGTTATATCTCAGGAATTATAAAATTTAGAAAAGATTAGATTTTCCTCTTTTATATGACACCAAGATCATGGTTCTACCTTTAGTATTTCCAGAGAAATAACCAGTTGACACACAGTCAGTATTGGAAGCAGCTGCAGCTGTATATACTTATGCAAATCATGACTGTTTTTTCAACTGGTGATGGCACAAAAAGCCATTTTTTAGGTTTTAGAATTCCCAATATATGTCTGTTTCAGGCCATGGCCCCATGTTGCAAAAACGCAGCGTTTTGGCCACGGTGGAAAGGACACGACAAGAAACGCTGCATTTTTAATAACCTGCAAAGTGGATGGCATTATGGCTAATTCCCATACACAGATTGCAGAAAAAAAATTCACAGCGGAAATGCTGCGATTTCAAAAATGTGAGCGTTTTTGCAAATTGCAGCATGTCAAATATACCTACGGAAACGCTGGTGTTTTCCGTATAGGTATAATAGAAGCAGATACATCGGAAAAGGAAAACTCTGTGGACTTTCTGTGAAAAACTCTGCGGAAAAGAACACAATGTGTTTCCGCTGCAGGCTTTTCCACAGCGTTTTTTGGCTGCGGCTTGCTACCTGGAGCCTAAAGCCTCAGTTTCTCTGTATTATAAAAGAGCCTGCAAACCCCTATACTCATACACATAGTAAAGGAAGTGTTCAGCTTTTCAAACAGAATCAATAGAAAAACAAAAAAGCGAAGAATTTCACAGAAATAAGCCAAAATTTCTTAATACAACATATTACAAAATGTATTAATGCTACAAATGCTGCGAAAGAACAAAATCTGTTCAAAAGTATAGTTACGCTTTAAATACTAAAAACAGGCTTGTTTTGAAAAATAAGTGACTATTTTGGATATACAGTCATATGAAAAAGTTTGGGCACCCCTATTAATCTTAATCATTTTTAGTTCTAAATATTTGGGTGTTTGCAACAGCCATTTCAATTTGATATATCTAATAACTGATGGACACAGTAATATTTCAGGATTGAAATGAGGTTTATTGTATTAACAGAAAATGTGCAATATGCATTAAACCAAAATTTGACCGGTGCAAAAGTATGGGCACCTCAACAGAAAAGTGACATTAATATTTAGTAGATCCTCCTTTTGCAAAAATATCAGCCTCTAGTCGCTTCCTGTAGCTTTTAATCAGTTCCTGGATCCTGGATGAAGGTATTTTTAACCATTCCTCTTTACAAAACAATTCCAGTTCAGTTAAGTTTGATGGTCGCCGAGCATGGACAGCCTGCTTCAAATTATCCCACAGATGTTCAATGATATTCAGGTCTGGGGACTGGGATGGCCATTCCAGAACATTGTAATTGTTCCTCTGCATGAATGCCTGAGTAGATTTGGAGCTGTGTTTTGGATCATTGTCTTGCTGAAATATCCATCCCCGGCGTAACTTCAAATTCGTCACTGATTCTTGTACATTATTCTCAAGAATCTGCTGATACTGAGTTGAATCCATGCGACCCTCAACTTTAACAAGATTCCTGGTGCCGGCATTGGCCACACAGCCCCAAAGCATGATGGAACCTCCACCAAATTTTACAGTGGGTAGGAAGTGTTTTTCTTGGAATGCTGTGTTTTTTTGACGCCATGCATAACGCTTTTTGTATGACCAAACAACTGAATCTTTGTTTCATCAGTCCACAGGACCTTCTTCCAAAATGAAGCTGGCTTGTCCAAATGTGCTTTTGCATACCTCAGGCGACTCTGTTTGTGGCGTGCTTTCAGAAACGGCTTCTTTCGCATCACTCTCCCATACAGCTTCTCCTTGTGCAAAGTGTGCTGTATTGTTGACCGATGCATAGTGACACCATCTGCAGCAAGATGATGCTGCAGCTCTTTGGAGGTGGTCTGTGGATTGTCCTTGACTGTTCTCACCATTCTTCTTCTCTGCCTTTCTGATATTTTTCTTGGCCTGCCACTTCTGGGCTTAACAAGAACTGTCCCTGTGGTCTTCCATTTCCTTACTATGTTCCTCACAGTGGAAACTGACAGGTTAAATCTCTGAGACAACTTTTTGTATCCTTCCCCTGAACAACTATGTTGAACAATCTTTGTTTTCAGATCATTTGAGAGTTGTTTTGAGGAGCCCATGATGCCACTCTTCAGAGGAGATTCAAATAGGAGAACAACTTGCAATTGGCCACCTTAAATACCTTTTCTCATGATTGGATACACCTGGCTATAAAGTTCAAAGCTCAGTGAGGTTACAAAACCAACTTTGTGCTTCAGTAAGTCAGTAAAAAGTAGTTAGGAGTATTGAAATCAATAAAATGATAAGGGTACCCAAATTTTTGCACCAGTCAAATTTTGGTTTAATGCATATTGCACATTTTCTGTTAGTACAATAAACCTCATTTCAATCCTGAAATATTACTGTGTCCATCAGTTATTAGATATATCAAATTGAAATGGCTGTTGCAAACACCCAAATATTTAGAACTAAAAATGATTAAGATTAATAGGGGTGCCCAAACTTTTTCATATGACTGTATATGGAATTTTTGGTGTTCTAAAATTTGTGAATTCCATTAACAAATATAATTTATTAATATATCATAATGACTAACCTTTTAATACAAGCAGGCCAAGGCACCATGTTATACAGCATATAGGATTAAAAAGGACCTGTCGCCATGTCTGACATGTCTGTTTTAGTAAATGCTTGTATTCCACATGAAATAATTCTGGGCCATCTTTTCCTAAAACTTTGTTTACACATGAATTGTCAACTGGGTGTTACTTTCCCTACTTTGTCTGTCATTGTAAAGATTAGAGATGATTCGTTCTGAGCCAGGTTCAACCCAAATATTCCAAATTGATCTGTATTTAATGAACCCGAACAAATGACAATTCGTCTTGGGCGAACTATAATAACCACCGCAACATGCACTGTAGTAAATTATTATACTCTGGGGTTTCTTTAGACCACAGCCCAGGGGAGGTGTGAAAAAATAAAAAAGCATTTATACTCACCTTCCCTCACCTCTTTTGGGCCACCTCTTGGCATCCGGCGCTCTCCTAGTGACCATGTAACCACTGAGGCCCAATCTCAGGCATCAGTGGTGACCCCGGGGGCATGACGTCACTGAGGAGACTGAGAGCTAGGCGACGCAAAGAGGCCCAAAAGAGGTGAGGGAAGGTGAGTATAAATGTTTTTTATTTTTTTACACTTCCCCTGGCCCTTCACCAGTTATATTCTCTTCAGACCCCAGAGTATAATAATTTAATTTCCTTTTCTATCTAAACTTGTTTGACCCAAAACTAATTAGGCGTCTGAACCCAAAACGAATCTTCGGAGATTCACCCATTTCTAGTCACCACTAATTAAATAGTGCCAGAGTAGGCAGGGACACATCCCCAATGGGTAACCAAGTTATCAATGGCATATCACACTTGATTTGCTTAGATACAATGGCTCAGTATACAGTATCAGACATGGTGGGCTTAGATGCACACACTCAGCATATCTCATGTGATACTGTATGCTAAAAACAATAGCTCAGTAGCTGGTATTACACATGAAAGTTAAACACACTTGCAACACACACATGCAGTATCGCACTTGATATGTGAGATACAGGAGCTTGACAGATAGAATTACAGACAACAGGTTTTGATATAATAGCTAAGTAGACAGACTTTGAAACACACATACATACACTTGATATGCTGACATACAGTGGGGTCAGTTTTAAGTAGATGTGTACTAATGTGGCACACATTTGGTGCAAGACCCTTTCTTGTATCAACTGTGAGACACATTGCCTGTTCTGCATCTCGCTGGCCACATTCCGCAAATGTGGGTGGAGTGACAAAAAGTGGTGCGGGCCGGGGTGCCAACGCCATGGACTAACATATTCATTATAACTCACGCCAGTTTTACAGGATGTTTGCACCAGCTCCTAACTGGTGTAGATCTTCATTCTGTCACACGAGTGTGCACAGGATTTATTAAGAGGCCAGAGCCTCTTGATAAATCAGACGTGCCTTGCTTCTGTCTAGCCCTTTAGTATGAAACCCCAGTCCTAATAAATCTTCCCCAATGTCTCAAAACACACTGAACACACATGATAGACTTAGATACTTTCTCAGTGGACAGTATAACCCATAATGGGCATACATACAGTGCCAGAGTGAACTGTATCATACACGTCACATATCATAGTCGTTGATAGTTTCTGCTTTGCTTCTAAGCCGTTGTGGAAGCTACCGTGAAGCTACTTGTGAAAGTATGAAATAAATGTCGTACACCCAACACCCAGTGGTTATGTGCATTGCTGCCTGTCCAGGGTTTAGTTAACATATCGTGACATGGTGTAGCATTGGTTTCAGGAGATATTGCAATCTTTCACCAGTTTGGAGATAAACTAAGTGGTGTCACATCTGCATTCATACAATTCTAGCAGGAATAACACAAAACATAGCTAAAATGATTAAATAATGGGGAATACAACTATTACTTAAGCAGACATGTCAGTAGAGAAAACTGGTCCTCATTTAATCATGTTCTATTTCCCATTAAGTTCTCCTGATGCAGGTAGATTCTTGCATCTTTGTTCCAGTCTGTCATTTCTCCTTAGACGGCCAGAATAGCACCTAGGAAATGTGGTTAACTTGTTTTCATATAATTGGAAGCCGGCAAAGCAATTTAGTCATACCCAGATTAACAGCACAATATAACCTTTCATCTTGATTATGTTTTGTCTACATTGTTTTTAAGTAACATATAAAACCTAAAAAAAGAAAACCTCAAATATAGCAGTAAAAACAGACCCATGATGCAAATACTAATATAAGCTTAATTGTAGCAGGTTGTCTTGTATATAATAAAAAGGGCAGGTGATTGTAGAAACAGACAGTGGGAGCAAAACTCGACTCATTGTTACCATGGAGATATAGATTTCCATGTTCTTAATACTCAGTATGATGCTGAATTCCTTGTAACAATTTGTTAAAATTCCTCAAGGGGCCCAAAGGGGAGATACATAGATTGCATATTTAATGTGAAAGGAAAATACAATAGTATAGTAAAATACATTTCATAAATCATCTGATGAAATCGTAATGCCTGGATTTCAGGATTTTTTGTGAACACTCATATCTAAATTATAATGTCACTTGAAATATTTAATTAAAAAGCTTTAAATAATTCAATTTAACTTACATTATCTCACTTCCTCTAGTTCATATGTGGACCTGTGTCTGCATTGACACAAAATTATACTGTAAAAATGGCTTGCTGTCTGATAAGTGCAAGTGTATATTTTGTGGAACTTGTAATGTACTGTAGTTATCATCATAAAAATACTTGCTATGTCAGTGGTAAAATTGATCTAAAAATTGAAATCAGTTTATTTCTCTATAATGAGAACTCTATTACTGTATAGCCCTACTTTATCTATAAGCTTACTACAGGGATGAAATATATATAAGTACCATAGAAGTAATGGAAGCATTTTGTCTGACATGACATCACTTTCAGAAGTATGCTTTACATGCCTACCCTATGGTTCCTTCCATTAGGGATCAGCGGAGAACTTGGGTGCATTATGTCACCAAGGAGACCAGACACCGTGAGGAGGCCCAGAAGAGGTGAGGGAAATATAAAGGTTTGTTATTTTTTTACACCTCCCCTGGGCTTTCACTTATTATACTTTTTGGTCTGAAGAGACCCCAGAGTATAATAGTTTCACTTCCCGGTCTATCCGAACAAGTTTGGACCAAAACAAACCGGAAGATCGATTTGTCTCAACCTGAGACAAAATAAATCTTCAGAGGTTTGCCCATCTCTACAGACAGACCCTGTACATTCTTATCCTGCAGTCACATTGTTATTCATCTGTCCTTTACTTTTTTCAGGCTAACCAAATATATGTTAGTATGAGGTAGGGAACAGAAGAAAAAAAAGTATGTGTATATGATGAAATTACACATGGTTTATAGTATGTTACAACTGAACCACATATATCTAACTAGGATCTGTAAATGCAAGACTTTTGTCTGGATTTGCACAAATAAACAGGCACACATGGCTTGCACCAAGTTAATTTTGCACCTTTTTGAGCAAGGAATGGTAACTTACTAGTGAAATCTGGTTTAGCAGTAACAGAGGTAAAGCTTAAAATGTATCACTAGATGCAAAAATTGCACCAACATTCTGGAATGTTCTGTATGTGCCAGTGGAAAACACTGGCACATAAAAAAAACAAATAAGGAAGGGGTCCCACATTGCAAAAACAGTGTTTTACAGTACCTGTAAAGTGGATGGGCTTCTGGCTAATCCCATCTACACATTGCAGAAGAAAATCCACAGCATAAATGCAGCAAATTCAAAAATGCTCTTTTTTTTTTGTAAATCATAGAATGACAATTATACTTACGGAAATGCTGACGTTTTCTGTATAGGTGTAATAGAAGCAGAAAGTCTGCATAGGAAAACTCTGCAGATTTTCTGTGAAAATCACTACGTAAAAAAAATGCGGTGCTGCTCGCTACGTGGGGCCTTAGCCTAATAGAGAGTATGCACTTAGACAAAAGTGTGTAAAGGTGCACCAAAGTTCTGTGCAGCATGTATCATCTGGTATTGGGATTCCTCTGACGACATCTTCGTAAGTGCGGATGTTCTACTTCCTAGTTTGGCTCTGTATTTTGTTTGTGTTCATGTTTGCATCATTTTGAGCCTTGGCTTGCTTTTTGGATACACTATTGCCTGCTGATTCTGCCTTTGACGTGCCTGCTCTGATAATGCCGCTATCATCCTCTCCTGGTTCTGACCCGTGCCTGTACGACTGTTCACCTGCTCCTGGTATGGTCTTTAAGTCAACTAGTGAGTTTTGTTTTGGTTTCAGTTTGCAGTGCATTTATTATTGGTACATCCTTCTGTTGATGAGAATTCAGACTTTCAGATTAGGTTAAAGTCCATCTGGCTTCGCGGCTGGCGCTGGTGAAGGCGTCTGGGTTTCTGCCTTGGCTCATAGTACTGTGCTGATTTTAAATAGCTGTCTCTACTGCTCTGTTTTATCAGCCAGCTCCTGCTGTTGCTTATATTATACCTTGCATCAAAACCATAACTACTGGCCTTTAAGACTCAGGCACATGATCAAGTGTGCATTCAATGGGGACAAATTTGCAGTGAAATGCAGTTGGATGACATTCGAAGTGACATCCAAGTGTCATCCGAGTGCATTCTGTAATGCATTCACGTCTATGGGAGCTTATGATCTGTTCCATTACGATGGCATGGAGCAGGATAAGATCTCCTCTATCCAGCTCCATGTCATAGTAGTGTGTGTCTGTAGTCTAAACGGTGTGTGTGTAAATTTTACAGTATTTTGTTGTAAACTTCAAAGGAACATATGACTACAGAGTTTTTGAACTAAAAAAAAAAACATGAAAAGTACTATTGAAAATGCTTCAAAATGTTGCATATGAATACAGCATTAGGTTGAAACCCCACATTGTGAATATGCGGCGTTATAAAACCGCAGCGTATTACAGTATCTGCAAAGTGGATGAGATTCTTGATTTTCGAAAATCGCAGCAGGTCAATTATAACTACGGAAATGCAGGCGTTTTCTGTATAGGTATAATAGGGACAGAAAGACCCAACTCGTTGTGTGGGGCTTTAGCGTTAAGGCATTTTTGTATCTTCATTATATTAACCCCAAATATTGAAGATTGTGCCCCAATTTCTATCCAACAACCAATAAAATAGCTCAATATTTCTCAATAATTTATGCATGTCAAAGACTTTCATTAGTTCTTAGACAGAGGAACATCTGTGCTTTTACAGTGCTTCTTGCTGCAGAGGAGTGAAACATTAAGACATTTCAATTAAATATGTCACAAGTTGTCATTTTTAGAGCAATTTACAATAAGTTTATTTTTCTATATAAAAAGTGATACAGAATGTTTTAATGCTCTTTATACAAAAGAAAAGAAAATAGGTTACTTTTTAATTTTTCTTTTGTGTGCAGGACACACAGTAAAGCCATACATAAATGCATGAAAAGCAAATAAGTAGGCTAGAAATCCTTTTCATAATCCCCTTCTGTCATTTTTGTTTTGAAATGTCTTTTTGTTAAACCTTTTTTCTAAATAAAGTCAAAAGCTAAAAATAGCATGGATTTAAACTGATGTGTAAGAAATGACAGTGTAAGGTACAGACATAAGCAGTGCACTGCCCATATTCAAGATTTTCTAATCTTTTTCTGCTTGAGGCTCAAGGAGATAAAGTGACTCACTTAAAATCATATGGCTTCAACACAGGAATTAAATCAAGCCTCCCTGCTTTAGGCTGAGAGTTAGATGTTATCCAGTTATCCTCTTTGATAACATATGACGAAAGTCTGTTGTCCCCCCCGTTTTTGGCTCCTTACTCCAAATATTCCATGAAGAAATCAACATATTTTCTAGATCTTTTCTAAAGCATCCATTTTCCCCATCAAATAACAACATAAATATAAAGTAGTCTGGATATTTATGCAGGATTTATATATAAATATGTGTTTATATATATATATATATATATATATATATATATATATATATATACTGTACTATATTATGCTCCTTGAATTTACAATGTTAATAATTTTTAGGTTGACTTTTGTATTACTTATATAGAAAAATAGTAATTGTTTCCTAAATGATGAGCTAAATAATTTTCAAAAAACTGTATTTTGTGATTTGTTTGAATTGCCTAAAATGACATGAAAACAGGGCTGCCATCAGGGATTTCTGGGTCTCATATAGGAAAAATTTGTGGGGCCTCCCCTTCCCTGGCTTATATAACAGTGTTCTGGTCTTTGACCCCCAAAGAGTATAATGCTCCCCTCCCCAGTGCCCCCTTCCAAACAGTATAATGTTCCCCAGTGCTCCCCACACAGTATGGTGATTCTCAGTGATCTCCACACACAGTATAATTCTTTACAGTGACCCCCACACAATACAATGCTCTGCAGTGGCCTCCATAAATGCTTTAATGCTCCCAAGTGCCCCCCAAACATAGTATAATGCTTCCCACCCACAGTGTAAAATGTTCTCTAGTGGCCCCACACAAAGAATAAAATGTTCCCCAGTGGCCCCAAATGGCATAATGTTCCCTAGTGTGAATGGATACTAATGAAGCAGGCCACATAGCCACTTGCTCACTGGCCACATGCCTTCCTGGTAGCGAGGTTAAGGCGAAAGTGGCACATCAGCCAACCTGGTACATTGTAAGCCGGCCTCTATTGGGAAAGGGCCCAGCAGCAGGTACATGTACCACATGAAGTCAGGCCCCTTTCTGTTAAAACAGTGGACGGGCCCTTGATGGCAGTGCCACTATTTTGTGGTAAAAGAGAAAGAAGCGTAGAGCTCAACCAGTAGAGAGGAACAAATTAACTAAATATAAACAGATACAGATAGATAAGTGTCTTAGTGTGTGAAGAGAAAAGTTAGATTTAATTAATAGATACATTTTAGGGAGAGAGGAATCAGTTCCATAATGTTAAGTAGTAAGGGACTATTGGTCATTGCTACTGCATCATAATTCCGACATTCACTCTGTGCCCAAGTTAAGAAACAATTTAGTGCAGGATACCCTTTTTTTACATAGAGTACCACCCCAGATTGGTGTATTTTCTATGTCAAAGCAACAGATAGACATCTGTTTATTATACTACAATTCAATGTTTCTTTACAAAAGAATTCTACAGTAAATTGGAATATCTTGTGTACTAAAACAGCTGTTATACATTACAATAAATTATTTCGTTATCAATGTTTAGTTATGAAAAATTCTATAGCAAATTGGCATTTTTTTGTGTACCAAAGCAACTGTTATACATTACAATAAATTATTCTGTAAATCAATGTTTAGTTATGAAAAATTCTATGGTAAATTAGTGTATTGTCTGCGCCAAGGCAACAGTTATACACAGCCATTAATTACAATGCAACTCAATGTTTAGTTACAAAAATTCTACAGTAAATTGGTGTATTGTCTGACCCAAAGCAACAGTTATACATCATCATTAATTACACTGCATCTCAGTGTTTAGACACAAAATTTCTACAGTAAATGACATATTGACATTGTCCTAAAGCACTGCCTTTAGTTATACTGCAAATGAGTATTTAGTTACCAAAATTCTACAGTAAATTTTGTATATTTTCTGCACCAAAGCAACATTTATACACCACCAATAATTACACTGCAGGGGTTAATTCAAAAAATTGCACAGTAAATTGGTGAATTTTCTGTGATAAAACAACTGCTATAAACCACTGTTAATCACGCTGCAATTCAGTGTTGTCAGATGATGTGACAAATAAGCTGTCACACAGCATAAATATAGTTGCATAATGTGCTATCCAAAATTGCTGTATTTTTTTTTGTTTGCACTGCCTGAATTCTCAACTCTGTGTGACAATTTAGTCATGCAGACCAAAAATGCAGTTGTATAAAGTGTCAGTCAAACTTGTTGCCATTTCTTAAACACAATAAAATATACATTCGTTCAGACTGTGCATGAATGATAATTTTTTAATCTAAATTTTAATTAAAAATGTAAAGAAAATCAGCATCCAAGTTTTTTCAAATTTTATTGTAATGTAATTTAAATTTCACATCTTCACAGTAATGATAGTAATGTTCAAGAGGAGCTTTCATGTCCTCAAGAATATGTGGTTTTATATACCGCTAGAAAGCCAACATTGCTGGGCTATGAGGAACGCCCCCCCTCACAGCTCAGCGTTATTGCTGGGCGGTAAGGAACGCCCCCTCTGACAGTACAGGGTTATGGACGAGTACTGTCGGGGGGCGTTCACAGCCCAGTGATGACGTTAGGCTGTGAGGAACACCCTTCTGACAGTGGCGGATATCGGTGCCGAAATTAACGGCACTGATATCTCCAGCCCATTCAGCACACTGTCGGCATTCCAGCAGTATATAAACCGCATATTCATGAAGAAATGAAAGGTCCTCTTTAAAGTAACAATTTTTTTTAAAACAAATTTTAATTAAGTTTTAATCCTCCCTAACAGGTGATGATAGCGTGACATATTGGACTATTGTTCTGTGCCAAATTTTCATTTATACAGTGCCCTTATACTTCAGCTATTGTCCATGGGACATACTGTATATGGAAAACACCAGCATTTTTGCATGTGTAATTGACATGCTACGATTTTCAAAAACGTGAGAGTTTTTGAAAACACAGCTTTTCCGTTGCAGATTTTTTTTCTGCAAAGAATGGATGGGATTAGCCAGAATGCCATCAACTTTGCAGGTATGGTAAAACACAGAGTTTTTGTGACAGCGGCAACTTGGGGCTTCAGTCTAAAAGTATAATAAAAAACACAAATATTAAAATTCAAATCACCCCCCTTTCCCTAGATAAATACCCAAACTATTAAAATATAAAAATATTTATCCCATATGATGAACACCATATTGAGGAAAAAAAAATCCAAATGGCCAAGTGACTGTTTTTTTTCAACACAGTGAGATATCAAACCATTAGACCTTTGCTATCAGTAAAATTACATCTTGTTCTGCATAAAAGACACCTTACCCAGGTCCATACATGTAAATATGAAAAAGTCACACTTTTCAGAACATGGCGACACCAAATATTTTTTTCTATTTTGCAAAGTTTTAATTTTTTTAAAATATATCAAAACATTAAAATTACTATATAAATTGGTATCACAGTGATCCTACTGACCCACAGAATACAGGTAACATGTCATTTTTACCACATAGCAAATGCCATAAAAATTAAACCCATAAAAAAATTGTTTTTTTGTTTTTTTTTTGCAGTTACACTTCATTTTGAATTTTTTGAAGCTTCCCAGTACAGGATGTTGAATGCTGCCATTACAAAGTACAATTTGGTCTGCAAACCATAAGCCAGCATGTGACTCTGTGAACTGCAAAATGAAAAAAATTATGGCTCTTGGAATTTGAGGAAATAACGGATATGCAAAAGTGAAAATTGGCTCGGTCCTTAAGGGGTTAATATGTTTAAAGGTTTTGATCATACCACCTTCTTTTCTTTCCTCAAAGCTATACAGATTAAGTCCTTTAAACCTCTAATGATATGTTTTATGCTTAAGACCCTCCACCATTTTTGTAGTTTGCCATTGTACATGTTCCATTTTCTCTATGTCTCTTTGTAGGTGAGGTCCCCAGAATCGGACACAGTATTCTAGAATTACTCTCACTAGTGCTCTGTATTGCAGGATCACAGTAAGTTTCATACTGTACTGCTACTACTGCCTCTGCTCCACCTACACAGCTGCCTTATCCACATAATACTGCTTTTATTGGCATAATAAAAAGATGAAAAAAAAAAACAAAAAAAACAAAGTCATGGTTTCTTCACTTTTCCCTAGAATCAAACACCCTCTCATTAATACATTTACTTTTGGTGGGGAATGTGGTAAATAATATATGTATTTGAAAATAAATCATTAAAATAACATCAAATCTGCTGATACTCTCCAAGAAGTATCAGCAGAAGCAAAATCATTTTTCTTATGGTTCCATGTCTATATATACTGTACATTCCTGCAAGTTTTTGCCCCCAATTTTTGGACAACCTTTGTGAAATAAAAGGCACTGCTTCTTCACTTGCCACAATGATCAGGCACACAAAATGTCACTAAAAAAATGAAAAAAAAAAAAAACAATTTCAGACAAATCATGTCCTTATATATAAAAGAGCTAGGTGATTAATTTCCTATGAAACTCAATATGCAATTGCATCTCATTAATTATGCAATGGTAATAATTGTATTATATGGTATGTAATCATTAATAATTTTATTTTATTGTTGGAACTGGCCCCGGCTCCATGACTCTGACTCCACAGCCCTGCTGTGAATAAAAAAACAAAAAAAACCTCAAGGTTGAATTTGTAAAACATTTAGCATTATTGTACTGTGCTATTATCTGCAACACTTACATAAGATATTCTTAGTTAAACCAGCTGAACAGTGCAGTGTCCCTAGAGTTTATTATTTCATAATTATATTCAGTAACACTTTTATAATAAGGATTATAGTGTTGTATGAGTCACTGAGACAGTATCCTTAAAATTAAAATGTTTTTACATTTACATACATTTTGGAAAACGGCAGGATAATTATCCATAAAGACATTAACTTTCTGTAAAACCACTGAATTTTAGCAATATAGTGATCTAATTAGCTGTACAGCATTGATACAACAACCAAGATAAATAATCACAACAAATTGTGTAAAATATGATGGATAGCCAAAATAAAGGTCTAATGTGCTAAAAGCACTAAATTATTATGTATTTAGGTACTTTATGATTTTGTTCGACAAGTGGACAGGTGTGGTAAAGGGTGTGGCTTAAGAAGTAATAAATACTGAATGCAAGTGGTTACCCACACCATGCCAAAAATGACTGGGTGTTGGAAGACATCACAAAACTGATTGTTTGGTAAGTGTAACCATAGCTTTATGGCTCCCCGTTGCCTCCATATATCCCTAATAGAAAAGGCATTAATATAAATAGTCCCTTACCCATTACCACCATATATCTTTGACAGAGAGGGAATTGTTGTAAATGACCCCTGCCATCATGTGGCCCTTACAAACAATCCGTCAAAACAACTATATTGTCCTATATTGTCAAAGCAACTATACTGTCCTATATCTGTTTGTTTTTATTGGTTTAAAAAGTGGACATCTCATTATACCCACAGACTTCCATAGGTTTTAAAATGGCCATGTGATTGTCATTCAAAGAACATTGCATGACCATTTTTTCACTGTTATGTGAATAAGGCCCAAAACTGACCAATATATTTGGTCATAAAAAACAGAACAGCTGTGTGAATAAGAACTTATAAAAATAGTTATGGTAAATGGTTGTGATTTTAAAATATGTCACACGGTAATATAGTATTTACTTCTGTATATCAGTCCCTACCACCACATGCACATAATGTTAACAAATGCAGAATGGTGCATAAGTAAGGTGAATATGGTAATACCATATGGTAATATACACACGTGGACAAAATTGTTGGTACCCCTCGTTTAATAAAAGAAAAACCCACAATGGTCACAGAAATAACTTGAATCTGACAAAAGTAATAATATATAAAAATTCTATGAAAATGAACAAATGAAAGTCAGACATTGCTTTTCAACCATGCTTCAACAGAATTTTTAAAAAAAAGAAAACTCATGAAACAGGCCTGGACAGAAATGATGGTACCCTTAACTTAATATTTTGTTGCACAACCTTTTGAGGCAATCACTGCAATCAGACAATTCCTGTAACTGTCATTGAGACTTTTGCACCTCTCAACAGGTATTTTGGCCCAGTCCTCATGAGCAAACTGCTCCAGTTGTCTCGGGTTTGAAGGGTGCCTTTTCCAGACGGCATGTTTCAGCTCCTTTCAAAGATGCTCAATAGGATTTAGGTCAGGGCTCATAGAAGGCCACTTCAGAATAGTCCAATGTTTTCCTCTTAGCCATTCTTGGGTGTTTTAGCTGTATGTTTTGGGTCATTATCCTGTTGCAAAACCCATGACCTGCAACTGAGACCAAGCTTTCTGACACTGGGCAGCACATTTCTCTCTAGAATCCCTTGATAATCCTGAGATTTCATTGTACCCTGCACAGATTCAAGACACCCTGTGCCAGATGCAGCAAAGCAGCCCCAGAACATAACAGAGCCTCCTCCATGTTTCACAGTAGGGACAGTGTTCTTTTCAAGATATGCTTCATTTTTCCATCTGTGAACATAGAGCTGATGTGCCTTGCCAAAAATTTCGATTTTTGTCTCATCTGTCCATAGGACATTCTCTCAGAAGCTTTGTGGCTTGCCAACATGTAGTTATATATTATTACTTTTCTCAGATTCAAGTTATTTCTGTGACCATTGTGGGTTTTCTTTCATTAAATGAGGGGTACCAACAATTTTGTCCACGTGTGTAGTAGCAGGGAATGGTTTGTTTTTGAACTTTATATCCCCACTCTATTCATTTTCTGGCATAAGTTATCCCCTAAATAATAATGTATTGTAGTACTATATATATTTCTATTGATACAACATATCTTTGATTGGCCTGATTTAACAATGAAACCATAATTTTGATGAGGACACAATAATTGTGGATTTGTGATATAGGACAGGAGGTATGGAAAATTCAGATTGCCAAGCTTCTGCTGAGTTTCTCTCATAGTGTAATGTTTTTCTACTGTATAATGTAGTGGCCTCTCCACATAAAAATAAATAAATAAATAAATTCAAAAATATATACAGATTCCACTATGGCGTACACCGCCTAAGGAAATATAACATAAGGGAAAGGAAAAGGTAGGACTAGGGCAGAGGAATAAAAAAAAAGGTAAAATGCAACTTTTATTAACTGTTTCTAAAATATGCAAGTAAATAGATAATTTATGTATAAAATACAACAGGAGTGACCTGTCCCCCTATAATTCGCTCCTCAGGGTAAATTCGCATGTAGTTACTATATTCCAATGTACCTGTGCCACTGCCTATGTTATCACTTAAAGATCTAATTAGGCTCAGTTGCTAAATGATAGAAAAACGCATGTCCATAGGCTGACTAGCTGCCTCTAGAGTAATACATTATATCTCTCTAAATATGGTAGCTATACTTGAGCCAGTGGTACAATAATTAGCCCACTGTTGTCAAAATCAAAACCCAGGGGCCAGGTGTGCACTACCGGCCCATAAGTGTACCTCACTAGACACACGACCCACTGCTAACAAAAGCCCTGGAGAATGCTTTGTCTTCGGTTGCTTTTGTGATGCTAGTCATTCTTCTGTTAAACACCAGAGACAGAGCTTTCTCCAGGGTATTTGTTAACAGTGAGTCTGTGTGTCTAGCAAGGTACATCTGGTGACTGGTGGTCAGCCTCTCAGTATTTATTTTGACAACAGTGGGCTAATTATTGTACCATTGGCTCGACTATAGTTACCATATTTAGCGATATATCATTTATTACTGTTGAGGCAGCTAGTCAGCTTATGGACATGTGTTTTTCTATCATTTAGCAACTGAGCCTAATTAGATTTTCAAGTGATAACATAGGCAGTGGCACAGGTACATTGGAATATAGTAACTACATGAGAATTTACCCTGATGATCAAATTATAGGGGACCAGGTCACTCCTGTTGTATTTTATATATCAATGATCTATTTACTTGCAGATTTTAGCAACAAGTAATATTGTAAATAAATAATATAAGTTCAATTTTACCTTTTTTTTTCTATTCCACTGCCCTAGTCAACCTTTTCCCTTTCCCTTATATTGTTGTTATATTTCTCTCATAGTGACGAGCATATTGTTATTGTGAAGCAAAGGGACGACTACTGGATTGTTGAGCTTTTAGACTGTTCCTATCTCCTTCCCAAGGAAGGCAGAATTGGCATAGTTAGGATATATTCTGTACCCAGCTTGCAGCGGCTTTTAAGAAGACAGCTGGCAGTGTCAGTCGCATGTCTGCCCAGTAGACCCCTGTCTGCTCCCAGTCCTTCTCACTCAGTCAGTGCTCCATTCCCTCTGCCAGGGCCACTACTACAGGTAGAAGAATTAAAATCAGCAGCAGCCAATACAGTGTCTCAAACTTGATGAACAAGAAATTTCTGGGTTCTTCTTCAAGTTTGGCTATAACAAAAGGCAGTTTATGCCATCAAGGAAGTGATTTATTGGCTTCAAATTTATTCTGCAGCAGGACAATGAGCCCAAACATTCAGCCAAAGTTATACTATCTTCATAGTAAAAAGAACAGGGAGTCCTAGAAGTGATGATATTGCACAGACACACACACACACACACACACACACACACACATATGACAAACTAGACAAAAATATCTTTTCTTGCTATTTCCACTGACCTGGTGTCGTTTTCTTTTGAGAAGTGAAATGCTAACAAGGACTAATTATTTCCCAGCAGTAAGTAAATCATGACATTGTAATAAGAATACATTGCAGACTAGGAATCTTTTCCATGCGAAATGTTGAAATATTCCTCCAATTTTCATCAAAATAGCAATTACTAGTAACAACTATTATTTTATACCTGTTTGAGTTTTCTCTGGAGATGGCATGTGAGTGTGGAGGAATCCACATCGCAAGAAACTTGTCAGGCTCCTTCTTTGTTGTGCAACACTGAGGATGAAGTCCTGCAATCTAAAGCTAAATCGTTATACTGTAAACACAAACCATAACACATATGGAAAAATAAATTATATATCACATTGCTAATTGATTAACTATTTAAAGGGACTGTATAATAAAGTTTAAGAAACTGTTGGTGTATTTTATAATATTCCGAGTTACAATCTCTGTTGGATAATATATATCCTTGAATATTTTTTTTTATTGCCCATTGATGCTTCCTGTTTTGTAGATGTCACTTTGTAGCTTGTGCTGTATACACTAGGGGCAGGGGAGCAGTCATTTTATGATCATCATCAGAGGGCAGGATTGCAATGAATGTTAACACTTATGATGTGCAGCTGGAGGCCAATAACCCATGAACAAACCATTTTCAATAAATAAGAGCTTCTTCATCATCATCCCATTCCCCCTTTCACACAGTAATTTTTGCACTTTATGTAGCATATGTCCCCAACACTTTCTCATAGCAGTCAATAGATTGTTATTTTATATCTGGGTGCTGTAAACCAAATCCTGGCAACTGATGCTGCAGCAACTTGGAAATGATGGCTTCTCACATAGTCATGTAAACCAATATTTCAATATCTGCAGATGTTTACTAAAAAAAGTAAGATGACACATTCATATATAGACTGTGATCCATTGATGTTAATTGTATAATGTATAATATTTTAATTATTTATAATTTTTTATTATTATTTAATTATTATTTTATGATCACAAATTAATAGTGAGGTGATCTTATCTCATTGAGGGATTATAGTCTGCAGGGTCCCTGCAAAAGAAAATGAATTTACACATTGCATTTCTACAGTTACACTCACACTATTTAATCTCTGTGGTTCATTGCAGCAACAAAACAGGAAGAAGCTCCAGGTTGCTCAACTTGATGGACGGGAACATTTTTAGAGCTTCATATGCTGCCAGAATATCTGAGGTCTTTAACCCTTCCAGGACCAAGGGTCATTGAAACCCCAATGCTCAGGCAAAATTTGGCACTTTTGGTATACACTGCTTTACACAGCAATATCTTTTTAATGACTTTGCATATCTCAACTATTTTTACCATGTTTTTTTCAGGACACATAAGGCTTGAAATAAGTAGCCTTACTTGTTAAATAAATACATTTTTTCTTTGACAGAAGTAGCAAAATTATATAAAATGTGAAAAATGTCAATTTTGCTTCTTTTATCTAAAAAAAGTGAATGGCAAAATAATCTCAAATTGTTATAGCTTACAATAATTGTTTCAGCATCTTCAGCAAATATATATTATGTATGTGAGTAGTACAAAGCCATGATAAGGCCCCACTCACCACAATTTACCTTTTTCATTTTTTCAGAGTATCCCATTTTGCTTTTAATAAAAGATATCTTGATAAGTAGGCCCCATATAGCATAGTGCTTCAGACACTTGGTGTGTTTTTGTACATACTCAATGTAATGCATATAGCTTTGCCTTTGAGTTTAGTGCAATGATCATTCAAGTCAAAATGACAAGTGAATATACTGAGGAAATCTATTGATACCACAAGGGCATTTAACAGGGTGGAGTGGGTTTCTCTGGAAATTCTAATTGATCAGGAATCCATTTTGTGAGTTAACATCCTACAAGTGTATCTCAATAAATTAGAATATCTTTTTAAATGTTTATTAATTTCATTAATTAAATTAAAAAAGTGATCTCCTATATTTTCTATATTCTTTACACACAGTTGTCTATTTCAAGTTTTTTATTTCTTTAAATGTTGATTATGGATTACAGGTAATGAAAACCCAAATCTAAGAAAATTAGAATATTGTGAAAATGTTCAGTATTGTAAATTCAGTGTGTCACCTACCAAGGTTTCCTAAGCCTTTAAATGGTCCCTCAGTCTGGTTCAGTAGGACAGACAATCATGGAAGACGCTGATTATGGATTGTATTACTGAATAACTGAAATGAATGAACGTTTCAAAGATATCCTAATTTATTGAGATGAACCTGTATATGGCTTTTTGATAGCAAAGGTTTATGTGAATGGGGAATTGACTCCTTCCTGAGTCCTTCTCTTTAAGTAGAAGAACAAGGTCATTGCTCTTCAAATTGTTTATAGAACCTCAGGCAATAGTGTGGGTGGATAAATTAATACATTGTTTTGGATACAGTGGGGCAAGTGACAAAATCCTCCTATATCCAGATGATGTGTTGTTGTGTTTGCCTGAGTCAGAGAGCTCTGTCTCCAGGATGATCCAAATAATTGAACAGTTTGGACAATTCTCATGTTTGGAGCTTCAGATTGGATTAATTAAGTACTACTCCCAGAGGCATAACTTGAAGCTCCTGGCCTTAGTGCAGAATATGTAATAGGGCACTCACCATGTACTATCCACTATACTGGTGTTTTCTTATATTGTAAAGAGGCATTTTAACCCCCTGAGGCTCTAGGACTAGGTAGGAATTACTACTTCCACGTACCCTATAGCTGTGCCCCTAACTTCATAAAGTTAAGCTCATTTTTTAAAGTAATTTGAAAATTTTGGACCCATCTTAGAATTTTGAGTACTTGGGAATTATGATTGAAGCTAATATTAATATTTTGCCATAATTTGCATAGATGAAGATGAAGATTTAAACTTTGATCAAACTTTTCAAAATTGTTCTGTTGCTACAGTTTTTGTACATCATATGGGTGTATCAAATATGGTTAGGAGATAAGATGTTTAATGTGATGTGAGTCCATAATTCACAATCTATGGGTTCAAAAGCTGGTAAGAATAAAACAACAATATTTATGGAAGTCAATTAAAGGGATAGTCCCATTTAAAGGATCCTATCTGTATTGCTAGCTTATGTAAATTCAAGAGTTTTTCTAAATACATTGCTTTAGAAATGCTGCTTTGTTTGCCTGCTATGTGAAATTATTCCTCTCATTGCTTATATCTTGCCTAAATCTGACAACACAGGTCGGGGATGACTCACTGCTGTCGGGGGGACTGAGTTCTCTCCTTGCTCTGTGATCAGGACAATCAGTTCAGCTAAATGCAGTTTTCCTATAAAAGCTCTTCGTGTAAACATATAGATAACATTGAGTTTACTGCAAATCCGTTCTCTCCTCTGCAGAATATGTTTTTTTCTCTCCGAATCTGTGAAATTTAATACATTTACTGTGCATATTAATTGTACTGCAGTTATATTAGATTTCTAGTAATCATAATAAAATATATCTCATTGTAAAGGCAATGTCTATATCTAGTGAGGTACTTCATACTGTCCTGTTCATCAAACTGTCAACTGCCCCCCAACCAGTTTGCTGAAGAATACAGGAAGTGAGAAAAAGAGACATCAGACAAAGCTGCTGAGAGAGGGAGATGTGAAAACCCCTTTAAGGAAGGTGGGCTTGCAATATTGAACTTTAGAAGTTATTTTTTTGGCTGCATAATTATAAATGTTGTTTCAATGGAAGGAATTAACTTTCCTGAAAATTTTACTAAAATATTGTAAGGTGAGTATGAAAAGTATATTTGAACTTCTTGAGTCTGGATAGATGGAACCTGGGATTTATACAGAGACATCTATGAGGAGACTTTCAGGAATGTGTTGGGACAAATTAAAAAAAACAAATCTTTGGAATAGAAGGTGCACTTTCTTGTACTCCACTATGGTATAATGGGAATATTAAGGAGTTTATGGTATTTCCAGATATAGTATTTTGAGAAAAAGTATCAATCACATTGGTAGGACATTTATAGTGATATATGTATAATATGTGTTTTTCTCACCCCACTGAGCCACGTACCGAGCGGGGAATGGTTTATGATAAGAATGGGGAATTTTTATTCTTGTAGGTTTTACTTATCATATTTCTTCATTTGTACTGTGAACCAAGACTACAATTTAAATAAACAAACATATTTTTTTTTAAAAAAACAGACATATTTTTTGCCAAAAAGTACAAGTCTGGCCATATGGCAAATATACCGTTCAGTTTTGTACACTGGACCATAAAAAAAGGAAATCACAGAGTTGGAATGACTTCAGAGAGGGACAGCTAAATTCATAGGAGGAATTGAAGATCTTAGTTATGAAGAAAGGTAATCAAAACATGCCATAGGATAAATGTTATATGTATGATAACTGGGGGTCTGAATGCTGAGACCCTCACAGATCATGATTTGCCCGTGTGACACAATGTGTGATCAGTGCCACATTTACTTCTATGGAAAAAGCCTAGTACAGAGCTCTATTTAGTCCCATAAAAGTTAATGGAGGGTTGGACATGCTTGTGTCTTACTACTCCATTCACACAGGGAGCTCATGGGAACTCCAAAGTTTACACGTTTATCAACTATTCTGAAGATAGGTGATACATTTTGTTTATGGGAAAACTCTTTCAATGAATAATCCTTTTTATAAATACATTTAACTAATTAACTATAATGTGTTTTTATTGTTTAAAAATAGATTAAAATAAAACTACATTTGGATTAAGCCTTTCTGTGTTTCAGTATATACGATACCACAGAGCCATCTGTACAACAGTGCTATTTAGTATGTACAATAATAAAAGAAAAGATTTTTTAAAAGAATTATAAGCCTGTGAAAACCGTCAAGGTAATGCCTAAAAGTTTGGTCCCAGATCAACAATAACTATTTATCTTGTCTCCTACGTTGAGCTCCTCATGTTTCATCGTCCCGGGAGTAAGGATCTTAGCAATTTCATGTTTCAAAACAACGGAAACCAACCAATTAGTGGTTCAACTATGGAATCTAATTCACAAGGAGGAGTTGACAATCCTCTTGCATCCTTCCTTGGATTGTTATATCTTGAAATGTCTTGAAGTTATGCATACACAAATGACTATCTTCAGTATTGTGTTACTAAATATTATTGTTCAAGATGCTTGGGCGGTGTATTCGTTATTGAAAATGCAGCTTCATTTCTTCAAACAGTATATGTTTGTCATCAGCAGATTTTAATGCACTTGGGTACTTTTTTTCACAGCGGTATAATCAATTTCCTCAAATATATAAGCACTGTAAGTTTTGAAAAGTGATAGCAATTTCAAATTTTACACACCCACTGAGGTTTCTGCATCAGATTCATCTCTGCATAATAGCAGTAATGACTTTGTATGCACTTGAAGTATTTTTGTTTGCATTTCTTGTTTTTAGATCTTGTTAAGACTGTAATATAATATGAGTCGCAAGGGTCTTATATTTTAGAACTGGATATAAAACCTGTGAATTTTATTCTCTAGTGGCAATGTGTCTTATTATATTTTACCTGTTTTGCTAGTTAAAAGCTATCTTGTACCCTGTATCCATTTAAAAAGAAAACAGTAATCAATTAGTTAGAAATAATATATTGGTGGACCTAAAAATGTCAAAAATCTGAAAATGTGGAGTCATTAATCACTCTAAGCCTCCTTCTCCTTTGTGGCTTAACAATGCTTATAACAAAAGCACAAATTCTTAAATGTAACTGTTTGTGACCTAATTTATTTCAGGTTGCTAAAATGCGTATATGTCACTACCGGTGACACTAGACAGAGGAAAGGCTTATACAATAAAATAAAAAAAAAAAAGAAATATTATAACAATGTCTTGTCAAAACCTTTTGAGAACATTTCTTTCACTATAAATGATCAAATAAATGGAGAATTACTTTCCATACACACATTTAAAGTGTATCTCTAGCTAGGTTTGTTATCTCCAAGTGAAAATTTGAAAATGTTAACAGTAGATTTAGCTTGAAGAGTTTCTTGCATAATATCTAGGTTCCTCTGACATTGTAAAGTAAGCTAGGTTGGTGTTTCTCGCACATGGGGCGAATCGATGACATCACTTTTTGACCCAAGTGTCATGACATTCATATGCCCCATCTGACAGCTGAGACCCAGGTCTCAGAGATGACACCATTCTGAAAGATTCTGGCAAAGAAGACTGTCTGCCATGGCACCACCACAAATAGGTGAGTATGAGCTGTTTATTATTTTTTTGCTTCTCCCCTGAACCTCAAATTATTATATTCTGGGGTCTAACAATTTGGCTCAACCTCAAATTTTTGCAAAACAAACCTGGTTCATTATGAACAGTGCAATTTTCCTTTTTTTTTTTATAAACATACACTGTGGTACTTATTAAAACATAAGTATCACCACAATGAGAGTACCCCCTAGATACTTGGCATGCACCCAGGGATGGAAAGCAGCTAGATCTCCTCTGTTCTCCTAAACTGGAAGAAGTTGTAGCTGGCTTATTCTTCCTTCTTTGCCTTCAATTGAATAGACATGGATTAAATATTGTAGTTGGGACTACAGGGTGCAAGGTAGCCCTGCTAGGCTTCCTTCCCTGTTACTCATTACTATCTCTGTGAAGTATGATGACATTAATGTGCCACCAACTTTGGGCAGGACAGATGATTGTGTTGGAACACTGGAAATTGAGTATTCTTTACTGGGTTGTTACCACCTCTTTCTTTTGAAACAGTGTAGGTAATTTTTCTTTATCCAGATGCTACTGTATATTTTATATAGGGGGGTGAAGAGTCAAAATGTCTTTCATTCAGGAGCAAAGAGTCAAACCTGGGAGAAATAGTTATGGTGGTGTAGTCTGAATTGAGATAAAAAGAAAGGATAACAACTGCAGTCCGAGAATACCTGTTACTTAATGTAAATCTCTCTTTGTTTTCTGACTTTGTCTGATCATTACTGTAGTCACACATATAATATGTGTTGTAATCATCAGTGGTAGCATTCATGCTTGTGAAACAGCAACACTTGATTTGAGCTGTCCTTTGTTCTGGTCCATCAGAAGACCAGAACAACAAACAAGCAGACCGCTACAAATACTGTTACATTCAGAGACTGATGGACCCAATTGACATTTTAAAACTGACACCGGCAGATGAAAAAGTCCTCTGTGCAAATGTGAACGTAGCCTTAGCATATCTACTGTATACCACTGGGAGGTGAAGATTCATGTGGTACAAACTTATAGTTGGCCAGATGCTGTTTTTGTTTACTGTGTTTGAAGGGTTTTTCCCATCTCCTTCTCTCACCAGTTTGCCTGATGTCTCTTCTTCTCATTTCCTGTATTTTTTAACAAGCTGATGGAAAGGCTTTGTCTTTTTGATGGACAGGACATTATAAAGTACTGCAGTAGATATATTTGAGAGATTGAGATTAAGAGATACATGAGAGATTATTTATTATGATTACTAGAAATCTATAATTAAGCTCAAATAATATGCTCAGTAACTGTATATTACATTACACAGGTTCTGATAGAAACAAAACTTATGCTGCTCTCCAGACTGACAATGGACTTGGAGTCAACTCAATGTTATTTTTATGTTTACATAGAGACATAACTGACACAGTCCAAGTCTTTATCAGCAAACTGCAATTAGCTGACCTTATTGCCTGGACGGAAGAACAGAAGATAAGAGATCTGGAAGCAATACAAAGAACTCAGTCTCCCTCCCCTCCAGAGAGCAGTGAGTCACGTCATCCATTCTGGATCAGTTAACAGGCCGGGCGCCTTGACAATGATGTGTTAACAATGGGATGAATAATTTCACATAGTTTCACATAATTTCAACTCTTGAATTTACATAAGCTAAAAGTTTAGAAAGGATCCTTGAGATGGGAATACCCATTAAAGGTTTATTATGATTCGATATCTTTACTCTAAACAATTTACTGCATACTGTTCATGCCACACACCATACATAAAGGTCCTTATGCAAAAGTTTTGCTTTCAGTTGCTTTGCTGGCAATGTTCCCAATGTTGGCTTTAATGAGACTATGGAGTGGGGAATTTAGTAACCGGTCACTGTTTCCTATAAGTAAAGCAATACAGAATCACATGAAAATAAATGACACATTGTGTCCTAAAAATTACCTTTAAAGCAGTTACTTGCAGGTTCACTTTGCTTCCAGATTTTCTGCAGTGATGGTTAATGTCTACATGGCAGTCTAGGTCTAGGACAGTGAGAGGCTTAATGTTAGAGCAGAGAACATATACATCTCTCTCTCTATATATATATTTTTTGCTGGAGGATTTGGGATATCTGTGTATAAACCTAACCACCTATTGATTACAAAGGGCAATATGTAATGCTTCATTTTAATGCAGTCATTTCTGCAGGAACCTTGCTACCAGGTTTCTAAAGAAATAACTGCTATCATCAGAATATCAAAGATAAGAGCAAAGTATGTTACAAAGCGTAACTGTTAGGTATCTCAATATGTGTAATCATACTAGTATCCGTATACTTTTCAGTGCAGGACTTCTCAAAGCTAGGTATTACTTTATTTAAGCTGTGATGACTAGTCAAACGCTATCTGGGTCTGCAACAAACCAGAGTTCTGAGGTGCTAAGCGAACCAAAGTGCTGCCTCATTGTCCAATCCTGACCAGTCCAATCCTGCCATGAGGTGGGGTATTTAAACTCTGCATTGAGACTACACAGATGCCTGCTATGATTGTAGTTATGTGTTGTAGTTGTGTTTTTTGAACGTATCTGGTTATCTTCTGATTTCTTGGTTACTGGTTTTGGCTTGCTTTCCTGGTTATCTGATTTCTTACTGATTTGGCTTTATGCATGAACTCCTGGACTCAACCCTGGCTTGGACCCTGTTATTTCTCTGCTATCGATTTTGATACTCCTGCACTCTCTTGGTTTTAACTCAGCTTGTAAGTTACGCTCTGTCTGCTGTATATTTGCTGGTTTTGTCTTTAGTCCTCAAGTGCACCTATTTTCTGACACCAGATTCAGTGGGTAACCTGAGTTTATCCACCAAGCCCATTCTGCCTTGTGGCAGGCTGTAGTGTAAACCTAAGAGTTGCTTTACACTCTACCCTCCAGAATGGAGTTGAATTATAAGTATCTTGTTTCGCTTGCCATCTTTGATCTGCCAGTTTACTAAAGAATATTTGTAAATTGCTTAAATAGTAAGAGATAATAGATAAATGATGACAATGGAGAATGCAGGGAGAAAAGAAGAGAATTCTCCTGGGATAATTCTTCCAAATATTGCTTGCCATAGGTCTCAGGAATATATAGCACAGAGGGAGAGTCTATAAAAGACAGATTGCATAAACAGGGGTAAGGCAAAGTATTTCTGTTTCAGACCATTTTGCATGTGCCTGAATGGCTGACAATGCTTGAATTTTACACAGTGCAGAGTCCAATAATAGTAAATAAAATTTATGACTTTCAGTCTCATTATTTATACTGGCGAGGAAAACAGTTTTTTCCCTCATATGACATTTATTATCCAATATGAACTGTGAAATGACTGCCTGCAATGTCTTGAACTCTCTTAGGGAAATTGGTATAAGTAGAGTCTCAAAAACATATTATACTTTAGAAAAAAAAGGCCATACTAATCATGGAAACACAGCCAAAAATAGAAAGAGGTAAATTGGAACAATTTTTGCAGGAGGTCTCTTAAATGTCCTTAAAAGGGTTATGCCATGAAAAGTATTTATCCTCTATCCATTGAATGTAGGATGGGGGGTGTTTCCTAACCTTGTGAATTCAGACTGACTACAGCCAGACTGAATGTAAGCATGTTGCTTGGTGAAAGGTGCTACCATTCACTTCAATGGGTGCATGGGTTATCACTGAGTCCTGTTATTTCAAGTGAATGGGAGCACAAGTTCATCCATCCACCAAGCAACAGGTCTACATTAAGTCTGGCTGTGGTCAGGCTGAATTTGCCACGATGGGGAAACACCCTGTCCTCAGGATCTAAGATTCAAGTCCCCTTGTGGGACAATAAAATTATATTTGAAAAAAAAAGTTACATTTTTATTAAAGTATTAAAAAATAAATAAAAAACCTTTAAAATTTTAAAAATACATAATGTAAACAAATACCATAAAAAAGATATATTGCAATGTGCAAATTAATGTGTTTTGGTCACCTTGCTTTTCCCAAAAATAGCAATAAAAAGTAATCAAAAAGTTGTGCTTACTAAATTTGGTCAGAATATGTAGACCCCAGGCGAATCGTTTATTTTTGCAAAATGCCATTTTATTTAGTAAAAGCGGTAAAACATAATAAAACCAATATAAATATGGTATCGCTGTAATGATCTGCTGGACAACATTGCCATGTCCTTTTTAATGCAGAGTAAACAGTGTAAAAACAAAATGCAAAATATAATAAGAGAATTGTAGGATTTGTTCACATGGAGCCCCCTAAAACGCTATTGTAACCTCTTTAAAACATTATATGTGCCCCAAAATCCCAACTGAAAGTACAACTTGTCACACAAAGAATAAGTACTCACATGGCTATGTTGACAGAAAAATAAAAAAGTTATGAATGTTGGAAGGCGAAGATGGAAAATATGAAAAACTCACAAAGCATTAACACACAAAGAACCATGAATCCTTGAGGGGCTAAGAGAAGAATCTACCAAAATTGGCTAGAAGAGTTTCTAGCTGGTTGGGGGAAGGGGGATATTTTGTGGCATGACTTCTGGTGTGCATGACACAACACCTGATTTGCAAATGTGTGCTCTTATGAGGGATTCTCTGCACAGAGTTGGATAATTTGTAGACTGCCATAGTTATTAAAACTGGCATCTTGTGATGAATTTGGAGAATCTACTTGTTACATTGGTTGCGCTAAGCTTTTTAAATTGTTCCTATTTTACTGATTTTGCCAAGCAGTCAAAAGTTTTTAAGCTTTGCAAATAAGCCTAATTCATATGAGGGTTGAATAATTTTGATTGCAGCTGTAGGTGAAGTGGTGTAAGTAGCCCATTATCAGCAAATAACGATAATTTATTCTTTATATATTCATTATCATTATTCTCTTACTAATCTGGTTATTACAAAAAATCTTCTAGAGATTTTAGCTACTGGACAAACAAGTGGGATAGTGTGTGTACCATTTTTAATCTGGAATAAGAAAACAGTGAAATTTAATTCTAGGGTAAGGCAAGAATCACATCTGCGTGTTTGTTGGAGACTCTGTCGCAGAAATTGACGAAAATCGCATGCCAATTTCAGTATAAAAATGGCAAAAACCCAACGGACAACTGTCTGACCCCATTATAGTCTATGTTTTAGCTGTTCAGCTGTCCGTCGTTTTGGTCCGCTGAGGGAGGAGGCCAGTGCAATGGTGAACCTAGCCTAAGTCTTATAGTATAAATAAATTAAATTATGGGTAGAATCTTTTCAGTCTAGTTTCAATAGCTATACCATGCCCACCATGACTTCTGTGTAGGCCTTTCACAAGACTGCTAAAGATGTTATTACTACTGTATCACTGTATTTTTTTGAATGTACATGGAGTTCTTCCCTGTAATATATTTTCTTCTTAAGCAGAATCTTTCATTCTCTAGTGGCATATCAGGGTGTGGGGCATAGATGATTTGAGAGAAATCATTACAGGAGCGTGATCTGACAACATCACTGAACCCATCTGAACTGTATCTAAGATTTGTAAGGTTGGAATATTCCCCAGAAAGCAATCAATGTTTGTATGAATACCATGAGGTGGTGAGTACAATGTGTCAACAGGACGATTATAATCTGACAAAGAAAAGTGAAAAATAGACCAAACTATGACCTAGCTAACACTGAAAAGACAATAATTACAACATTGTTATCAGAAAGATTCAGGTGTGATGTCCAAACAGCATGACATTTTTTGGCTGGGTTCCAAAAATATGCTGAGAAGAAAATACAGAAATTAACTTCAATAGACTTATAAATAATTAAACATGCATTCAAGAACACTCCAGACTCTAGTGCCTCCGGCACTCAAGATGTGCATGATAATTTTGCAGGACATTGTTCTAAGAGTAAGTACTACCCTGCTAGAGCGACTGGAAGAAATCTCAAACATGGCGGATTAATTATCTTTATCTCTTCGTGCCAATTTGGAAGACATTTGCTTATGATTGATGTTTCTGGTTCAATCATTGGAGAATACTATACTAAATGTAATATAATATAATAATATATATATGCACTTAAATAACCTATCACCTGTGATTTTTTTTTAATCAAAATGGCTGTTCATGATTGGGGACTATATAATTGGGCAGCTTACACTAAGTGCAGACAGCTGATCACTATAGGTTTAATAAGATTTTACTTTATATACTATAAATATTATGATACAAGTATTGTTTTGTAACAAACCTTCATTTTATAAAAAAATATATTTACTCTTCGCATGAATAAATTTAATTAGAGGTTTTAATAAACTTTGCTAACGTGAGATAGTTAAAAAGGCCTTTCTTCTCTTTCTGTACCTGTCACATCTTTTTCCTATTTCTTCAGTATAGTCTTGTTAAAGTTTTCTTTTAAACTTATAGTTGTATCTCCTCTCTTTCTGTCTCGCTGCATAGGTTGGTGTTCCTGAAACAGTATAATGTTGCTTTAACTCTGCAATTATGTGGGCATTTTCCTCTGACACAGATCATGTAGTCAATGCTTTAAAATGTCCTTGTGGAATATGTTATATAGGACAATGCACAAGGAGATTTCAAATGCTGTTTAATGAACAGAAATATACCATCGTGAAAGGTAATATAGATTCCCTTGTTGAAAGACATGCTTTCTCTACAGACCATAATTCTAGTCAATTAAGGCTTCTAATTCTTGATCCAATGACATTGGGACAAAGGGGATGACAGATAAAAGTGTATTGGATTGAAGTGTTTTACGGAATTTCCCAATGGAATTTATGAGTGGATAAATATTGGCTGCTAGTTTGGGGGGAAACTTTAGGTTTTGTTCTTATGTTATTAGTAATTGAGCTATATAGTGCTTTCTATAATACAGATCAATTTTTTCATACGCTATTGTATATTTATTTTCATTTTCTTTGCACTAATGGATTTATTCACATATATTTTTCTTTGAAATAATATATCGATGCTTTTTATAATTTTTTGTGAGATTTTTAGATATTTATATAATATCTAAAATATCTAGACATACCTATGGCACCTGGTTTAGTCCATTAGTCTGAAATTTTGATCCAGAAGAAGGCAAGAAACCATTTTTTCCTGATCTTAGGGAACAATTGCTTCCCAACTTCAACTATTAATACATTCAGAATATCATAATACATTCCTGGACAAACAACCCTTTTCCAGAATCTATAATACTTGTCTAATATTATTACACTCCGATAAGCATAATTGCTGATTTTGAACTCTATTAGTGAATTCACAATGCTAACTTCATCTAGCTGCAAGTTCCATAATGTCACTGCTCTTGTGGTAAAGAAATCCTTTCTATGTTGGTGTAGAAACCTTCTTTCCTGCTGAAATCGAAGATGCCGCTTATTATTTTTACAGTCCTGGGTATCAATAGATCCTGGCAGAAATCTCTGAGTTTGGCCTTTTATATATTTAAACATAGGTATTAGGTCTCCCCCCTGTTTATAGATTTAAGATTTCTTATCTGTTAATCTTTCTGGGAATTAAATCCATCTATTCCATTTATTAATTTAGTTGCCTGCTTTTAAACCCACTCAAGTTCAATTTATTCCAATGCACTGGTGCACAAACTGTATACAATATTTTTAGTGATGTGTAGAGTGGAAGCAGTATGTTTTTGAGCCACCCCATTAACTTATTTCATTAATATCATATCATTACTCTTCAAACCTCAGAGTAAAGAAGGTGGAGGCCCAGAGGAGGTGACAAAAATTGGCCCCTGGGGAAGACTTTGGACATGCCTGAAGTAGGCATTGTATATTTTCAGTCACTATGCTATGTATGCACAATGGTGAGATTTTTATGTTGAATGATGGTAGCCATAAGAGTGTTCTTCGCTATGTTTTAAGTCATTTTAAGGTATGGTTCAAACCAAACTTGTTTGACCTGAAATGAATCTAAATGAATCTTGGCTCCGAGCCACCCAAACCTGGAATGAAACGAATCCTGAGAGGTTTTCCCATCTCTAGTCTATATCAAGTGGAGCAGTAAAAATAATAAACAGCAATAATGTGTAAAATACAATTGTGAATTCAATTGCTATACACTAAATAAATATAGTGTTGAAGTGCAGGAACTTAGCTCAAATATCCATATGTTACGGGTAATTAAGTAAATATAAAACTATACTGTATATAGTGTCCTGTTCAGCAAGCTGGGAGGGGGGGATACAGGAAGTGAGAAGAAGAGACAGCAGGCAAAGCTGCAGAAACAGGGAGATGGGAAAACCCCTTTAAGATAGGGTATCATGAACCTTGATGTACTGTACATTTTGGTATTTCCTTCATCTGAAACATTTAAAATGTGTACTATGACTTATGTATACCCTAAATATTACATAAGATTGCAATGTTATGGATTACATGGGGGCTTAAAGGGGTTGTCCATGCAAAATTGGACAATCCCTTTAACTTTTAAATCAGCCGGGGCAGTGAAAAAAATAAAAAAAATTCATACTCACCTGTCCCAAATGATCCGGTGTCCTGCCTGGCACAGTCCGGTCCTTCTGCTCCAGCGTCTTCTCAAAGTGAAACTGCTCACTGCCTGTGACGTCATGGATCCATTCCGCTGCAGCAACAGATTGGCCTCAGTGGTCATGTGACCGCTGAGGACAATCAGCAGCCTCAGCAGGCCTCAGGAAGAGACCCGTGATGTCACAGGTAGTGATATCGCAGGCCATTCACGTGACCGCTGAGGCCAATCAGCAGCTTCAGCAGAACTCCGGAAGAGATCCATTGAGCAGAAGGACCAGAATGCACCAGGAGGACACCAATGCATTGGGGACAGGTGAGCATGAATTTTTTTTATTTTTTTCAGTGCCCCTGGCTGATTTAAACGTTAAAGGGGTTGTCCATTTTTGCCTGGACAACCCCTTTAAGATGGTTGAATCCAAATTGTTCCTCCTTTTGAAAATGTTCTGAAAAGTCTACACAGTAACCACTAGAATAAGCAGATGAAAATATTCCTGAACAATTTATGCTATTAGTTTCAGCACCCAATGTCAGGCAATCTACTGTCAGGTGGGCAATCCTGGTCTGGAGAAGACACCTAGAAATTCCCCCTTAGGGGTGGTAGGGGCTAGAGAGAAAAATTCCAACTGTGCAAAAATCAGTGAAGCATCACCTATAAAAGAATGCAATAAATTGGAGTTGGTAAAGGAGGAGAAAAGTCCTTTTTATATATTGGAGCATGGATTAAACCCTTAATTCACAAAAATCTCTTAGTAATTTTAAGGAATGACATTTATTAGCTTAAAGGGTCTTAAAGGGATCTGAAGATAATTGATACTGGTGGATAGGTCATCAGTATTAGCTCGTTTGGGACTCCGACACTCAGACATTGCACCTATCAGCTGATACAGCAGTCAGGAGTCGTATATATAGTATTCGCCGAGAAGCAGCCCTGCTTCTATTAAAGTGAATAGGAGTGGGGCTACAGTTCTCCGATGCTACCACTACAGTGTATGGAGTGCATACACTGAATACAGCTTCAGTTCCATATACTGTATAAGCAGAGCTGCTTCTGCATCGTATACCTAGTACTCATGTCAGATCCCGACCAATCTGATATTGATTCTCTTCAGATACTGGACAACACCTTTAATGTCTTACTTGCAATTTTATAAAGAATAGGAAGTTGCTATGAAAGGTGATAATGGATTCCCATATTAACTAGGTGCTTGTGCAATTGCAGTTGCAAATGTATCCTTCATTACTTACATTTTCTCTTGCCTCAATATATCCGAATTTGGCTTGACGTGATACACCATGCCTTGATATACTAAATGCCTCTATGTAACTACCCAATGATTATAATGTGAATTGCAGCCTGTTAGGGAATTTGCTAGCATATTGCTATATTGTATTAAATTGGCTTCATGAGAAATTGGAGTCCTTAATCAAAGAGCACATCTGTATATTGTCGTCTTTTATGTTACATGTCGGTATTACAAAAACAATTTTTTTATTATTGTATCTGCCATCTGATCTTTGCTCAGCTCTTAGTTTGAATGAACAAACAGATTATTTGGGAACTACATTAGCGTCTATGCTAGACACCATTGCCGAACTGCTCTGAGTTTTCTTTATCCAACTGCGGTAAAGACTTCTAAGAGACGCTAGTATTAATTTTACATCAGATAAGACACCCTGGGCCCTGCTGCAAAATATTGGAAAATTATTAATGCCACCACTTATACTGCATAATACAAATCCTGCTTAGCATGCCATAATGGGTGTATCTATTCTACTTGTATTTATAAGATAAATATTAAAGACAAAGCAATTCATTTAATATTCATAATGCAGCTGTGTTTTATCCTTACCCAATGCAATATCTATACATAAACTTTTCTGCTTGTCATCTTTTCTTTAATGGTGCTGTTTATGCCTGGCATTTGAAAACTGTAGATGTCACAAGAGCAGTTTTTGAAGTCTTAAAAACTTTAGTTTGCAAGGTTGTAAGCTATTGTAATCTTTTTTATTTGCCTGGAGCTTGAACTCTATCTATGTAATTGGCTGTAATTTGGTTTTTTGAATGGCACAGGGATCCATTCACTTTCGCATTTGCCTGCTCTGCTACTAGCAATGAGCTTTAAGGATTCCCATTTTTCACCATTCACCCTCATTTCAAGAAAATGAAGTATTTAATGACCACATCTAATCAGAGGAAAACATGCATTCTAAAGAAAAATGAATATCAAATGGAAAATGAGTATAATCACAATTGGTCCAGAACTATAAAATGTATGTATATTTTTGGCTCCAAATCATTCTTTAAAAGGTCATTATCATTGTGTGAAGTTGAGCTTTTAGCAGTCTTCAGTACTATCAATTTACAATGTAATGAAGTTTCTCAGTTATATTGAAGAAGCATCTAAGGACAGCTTAATCTATAAACAATGCACGTGTTGGAGTTGATGAAAGTTGAGAATTCTGGGATTAAAAATAGAAATTTTCTAATTTAAATTTAATGTCTTCCCATATGTACCATCAATAGTAAACAAAGTACTTCTCTAAAAAAAGGCAATACTAGGAGAAATGTGTGAAACCCAACCATAGATTCCTTCAGGGCAATTTACTGCTCTTAAAATCCATATATTTGAAGGTCTTATAGAAAATCCCAAGATGCATTGTTATCATGTAAACGTTCTTCTATAGTTTTGATCAAGGTAAAAATAATAATAATAATAATAATAATAATAATAATAATAATAATAATAATAATAGTCCTTTAATAGTCCCACAATGGGGAAATTCAGTGTGTTACAGCAGAAAAGATAAGCAGATACAAATACAAATACAACATGAACAGGAATGTTCCAAGGTGAGAGGCATTACATTAATAGCAGACAGACAGATAGGACGTAGCAGAGGAGGGGGGTGGGATTTAACAGGCAGAGAGATATTTCAGTTCTCTGTGTGTAATGATCTCCGCTTAGGTCAGTGTTGGTTGTACAGCCTAACCGCGGTGGGGAGGAAAGACTTCCGATAGCGCTCCTTCTCACACCTAGGGTGGAGCAGTCGGTCACTGACAGTACTGCTCAGCGCGATCACAGTCTCATGCATGGGATGGGACTTCTTCTTCTGCATGGAGCTCACCACGGACAGTATCCTTCTGTCACCCACCACCTGCACTGGGTCCAGTGGGCTCCCCAGGACAGAGCTGGCCTTTCTAATCAGCTTGTCAAGTTTATTTCTGTCCCTGGTTGATATACTGCTCCCCCAGCAGGCCACTCCAAAGAAGATGGCTGATGCCACTACTGAGTTGAAGAAAGTTCTAAGAAGTGCCCCCCGGATTCCAAAGGCTCTCAGTTTCCTAAGCAGGTAGAGCCTGCTGTGGCCCTTCCTGTACAGGGCCTCCATATGATCTGCCCAGTCCAGCTTATTATTAAGGAGCAAACCCAGGTACTTATAGGTGTTCACAATCTCGATGCCCGTCCCCAGGATGTTCACTGGTTTAGGAGGGCTTCTGCCTTTGCGGAAGTCCACCACCATCTCCTTGGTCTTCCCCGCTTTAATCTTCAGGTGGTTCCGGTGGCACCAGTCCACAAAGTCCTGGTTCAGTTCTCTGTACTCCCTGTCATCATCATCTGTGATGAGACCTACTATTGCAGAGTCGTCAGAATACTTCTGTAGGTAGCAGCTGGATGAGTTGCACCTAAAATCTGCAGTGTACAGTGTGAAGAGGAAAGGGGCGAGAACCGTACCCTGAGGTGCCCCCGTATTACAGATCACGGTACCTGACACACAGTCTCGGGCTCTCACGTATTGAGGTCAATTTGTGAGGTAGTCTAGGATCCAGTTGGAGAGGTGGTGGTCCACTCCAGCAAGGCCCAGCTTGTCCCTCAATAACCTGGGCTGTATGGTGTTAAAAGCACTGGAGAAGTCAAAGAACATTATTCTCACTGTGTTCCCTGGTTTCTCCAGGTGAGACAGAGCCCTGTGCAGAAGATGGATGATGGCATCATCTACCCCAATGCCCGGCCGATAAGCAAACTGGAGGGGGTCCATAGCGGGGCTCACTAGAGGGCGGAGATGTGTGAGAACCAATCTCTCCAAGATCTTCATCAGGTGGGATGTCAGTGCTACAGGTCTGTAGTCGTTGAGGTCCATAGGGTGGGGTTTCTTTGGAACTGGTACCACACAAGAAGATTTCCATAATTCAGGGACTATTTCCTGCCT
This sequence comes from Leptodactylus fallax, assembly GCA_947044405.1. NCBI lineage: Eukaryota > Metazoa > Chordata > Amphibia > Anura > Leptodactylidae > Leptodactylus > Leptodactylus fallax. The sequence continues at coordinate 9,567,806 of CAMRHE010000016.1, forward strand.
CAGGCTCATATTATACATATATGTAATTATACCACACAGCTGGTCCAAGCAAGTCTTAATTAGCCTTGCACTGATGTCATCTGGCCCTGCGGCTTTCCTCGCCTTGATCTTTTTCATCTCCTTCCTCACCTGGGCCCGTGTGAAGGTCAGACTGTGGCCAGATAAAGACGGATTTCTGGATTTACTGGTCTGTTGGGAAGTGGCCGCATGGGGATAAGTCATTGTGGTGGGGGAAGCTGAAGGACATACTGGGGTGGGAGGAGCTGGTGTGTGATCAAATCTGTTGAAGAATAGGTTTAGTTCATTAAGCCAATTAACATCTGCCTCAATCTGGCAGACAGACTGTTTATGACCCGAAATTGACTTAAGCCCCTCCCAGACCCCCCTTATGTCTTTTCTTTCCATTTGCTTTTCCATTTTTTCTTTATAACTGGCTTTTCCCTGCCTGATTTGATGCCTCAGCTCCTTTTGTACTTCCCTCAACCCCTCCTTATCTCTTGTCCTAAATGCCATCTTAAAAATCAAAATAACTAGCTATCAGGAAAACAAATACGGTAAATTGTAGAAGGAAATATATGATGTATTTAAAGATATTTTCACCCTTAACATCTCAAATTTGGTTAAGGACTTTGCTTTTGTAAAGAAACCAATTCAATGCAACATGGTAACAAAATCATTGAAAGGTTGTAATTCAAAACACAACCGCTGGGTGACTTCGCAAAGACATATACAGCACAAGATAATACTTTGTCGTACAATATCACAAAACAGTGTCCTGTGAAGCTACATTTCTTGTGACACAGATATCTGGACATGTCCAACCAAAAGGAAAGGTTAGGAAAGATGCATCTGGACTTGCTGCAGCTAAATCCAAATGTTGCAGACATTTTTTACAGTGGATTTGTCTGAAAATCTATGGCGGTAAAATAACATAGGTAGATTCTGCTGCAGATTGAAAGGGTAAAGTCTTCAATAAAAATATAATAACCATGCTGTGGATTTAAAAAAAATATAGAACAATTAATTTATTTTAATGTAGCTGTATTTTATTTTCATGCAGTTTAATCAATATATAAACTTTTCTGCCTGTCATCTTTTTTACATAATATTGTTTGGAAAACCTCAAGCACATGCACTTTATGATAGACTGCTATGGATTTGCAGTTCATATTCAAATTTGCAAATCTGCAGCATTGGATATAGCACATTTTCTGTTAGTACAATAAACCTCATTTCAATCCTGAAATATTACTGTGTCTATCAGTTATTAGATATATCAAATTGAAATGGCTGTTGCAAACACCCAAATATTTAGAATTAAAAATGATTAAGATTAATAGGGGTGCCCAAACTTTTTCATATGACTGTATATATATATAGTTATTATATATATAGTACAGTCTCGCCAACATATGAAAGATGAGAATCTCAGTTTATATGTGATACCAGAATCATTTTTCTAGGTGGAATAAAACTATAGATGCAGCCATTTGAATTGACCATCCCATCTTTGTCAGCTCTACATACTGGCAATACAAAAGCGTACAAGCTTTCCCTAGTAACAGCTCAGTTAGAGGGTTGCTAGGGAGAACTTTACAGCTTGTTAGCTATTAAAAGGAAGCTAGATAGGTTAAATAAGTATATTACAAAAATATTCACCAAACACCCCCCCCCCAACACAATAGACAAAAAAATGGAGTTACACTTTAAATACTGATGACCTGTCATGAATCTCAGCTTGGTGGGGGTCCCACGTCCATTGCCTTCACTGATCAGCTTATTCAAGGGGCCTATTCTTAGTAATTGTGATGTCATGTCCATTAGTCACGTGCCCGTTTTGCAGCTCTAAGCTGATTGCAAGGCATGGTAACTACACAATATATATATACTGTCCCTGGTTGAAGCACTTACACAAACTCTGTGGCCCCTTTAATTTGCTTATAGTTGAACCCCAACCAAATTTATAGGTCATCAATATTTCATCTTGGAAAATCCCTTTAAGTAATTTAGTCAGTTATTGAAGGCATAAAAGGTATATATAGTTTGTCTTCTTTTTATGGGAAACTTAAAATTTTTTCAATAAAAGCTTTTGGAAGTATTTAGCATACAACGGGATACTACTTTATGTTTATTCAGCATGTGTCTAAATGATTACAAATATGAATTTATTCAAAATTCATGCTATGATTGAATATTTTTGTCTTCAGAATTAAAACTTTCATTTACAAATTGTGTTTATTGAACTGAAAACTACTTGTTACATTTTTTTTTGTCTTTTTTTATGCAATCATCATAGAATAAATATGCTGACAACTGTTTTTATATGCAGATTTTTTCCCCCTCTCTATTATGATGATATTTTCAAAGCTGGTATTCTTTCAAAATTTTGCCAGACATATAATTTATGTATGGGCTTATTTATCATAGCCAAAAGCAAATACTACTTGACCATAGAAAAGTACAGCAGACGATGCACTCATCATGTTGAAACGACAAGTCTTCTCTAGTGCCAAGAACAAGACAGGAAAAAAATGTTGAACAGATGACACTATTGCTAAGATTTATTTAGCTGACAAGACATCTCAGTAGTTTTGCTGCCAGGTTGCATGAACAGCAGTTTTTTGGAATGTAATATAGATAAGAAACAAATAAACAAATAAATAATGACATATATAAACACCGATCAGCCATAATATTAAAACCCTAATATTGTGTAAGTTTCCCTGGGGCTGCCAAAACAGCTTTAAAAGTCCATCAAGGTATGGATATCACAAAACGTCTGAAGGTGCACTACAGTTTCTGATACCTAGACATTAGCATTTAGCAGCAGCAGCTTTAACCTGTGCTGTAAATTTACAGTGCATAGTCCTGGTCCTCAAACTTACACCAATATGGCGTAATCTGGTTGCACTAACATGTGGTTCGCCAACTAAATAAATAACACATAAAAAACTCACCCTTCCCCCCAAAAAATATTATGGTATCTATTGACAAACACTAGTTAAATGTCTTATTCAACTGATATCAAGCTGATATCATTTAATTGTAGGTTTTAGTGAAAAAATATCAGGAAATGAAAAATACTTACATTTTTCCCTCATAATTTCATATATTATTTTAAGGTACTTTGTTTTATCAATAATTTTTCCAACAAAAAATAATCAACTAATTCTCCTGTGCCTAAGGATGTCAAATATGCTTGCATTGTATAATATACAGTATGACATCTCAAGAACAAAGACATAACTTTACCTTTACATGTAGCTCCTCCCTTAAATACTGCTTTTTAGCTCTCCTAGCTTGAAAGTTTTACAAAATAATTGTATTTCCTACCATATAACAATTTTGAATCATCTTTCACATTCCTCTTTTATGTCTAATAAAAGCTATTAAATAAATTGTCAACATGTTGTTACCACTTGGAGGGGTCTTTCTATGTACTCTCATGCTGGCCAATCACTTCTGGCTGTGTCAAATTGTGTATGGACACACCCCTTTGACAAGAGGAGTGGTATGTCCAGTTGTTAATTTAATCATTCATTTTGTGATAATATGAACAGCACCGTTCTAAGAAAAGATTCTGCAGAAAACATTATTTCATGGGGAATACAAGTTTTTTTTTTTTGTTTTTTTTTTAAACAGACATTTCAGAAGACCTGGCAGGCCCTCTGTAAGTTCCTATGCAACATCTGTACAGGGATAAAATCATCCAGGCAAAAAAAAATAGTTAGGACAAATTCTACATGACAAAAACATAACACATTCATGCCTGAGGACCATACTAAGTGTGTTTTTGTCATATAGGACATTTTTAAGCTTTAGAATTTTTGAGGAAAGGGGGTTTTAATTAAATTTTTGTCTTTTTTAATTACTTTTTTTTATTTTAAATTATGTAATGCATGTATTTATTTATTACATTTTTCTGTATTTCTTTAACAGACTGTGATATGGGTGACCCTGCAGCATCTAAATGAATTTCGTCAAGATAGATTTTTCAAAGGATCAAAAAAACACAACTAGGGCTTTGTCCCCCCTTTTATTTTTGTTTAAGTTGTATTGCTATGTAGTTTGTCAATCAAACATATTTATTATCAAGTATAGTATGAACAGAGCCTATGACCTGGTAGTTTGAGGGATAAAAATCAAACAACTGATGCACAACATCAAAACAGTATGCTTTAGCCTTGTTCATCCCCTCTCCCAATTAACACTTTTTTGACAAAAAAACCTCAAAAAACAAAAGCACTGCATATATGTAAAAAGCATAACAGGATATGCCAAAATCTCAATGTAAACCACAAGGGAGGGTACAGAAGTATTGGTACAGCTGCATAGGCTCCACATTTATAAACCCATATTATGGATTTGGAGAGACCAGTTGGAGATAGGAGCCTGAACATCTCGAATACAAACATGATAGGACAAGGGTAAAAACAACTGAGAGGAAAGTGGCAGGCATTATATATTAGATGGAAAGGAATACAGGAAAAGGGTATGCCAAATCAGGGCAAGGTACAATAGGAGAATGACAGGTTTACCTTACTTCCTGCAGGGGAACACATACTTTCTTTCAAGAATGGGAAATATTCTGTTTTGCATCTAGTAGTAGGAAGATTAGAAGATGACATTGAGGTAACTACAGGAGTAAGATAGCATTATATAATATACCATATATCCTGGACCAAAAACAGACTACCCTTGAACATGTCCACCTGATGTGGAGCTTATCATCTGCCTCTTCATTTAAGAACCAGATTTCAATCACTTACTTTTACTGTCACAGTATTGTAAAATACTGTATACTCGGGTGAATTCTTACTCACATGTTGACCCATAAGGTAACATTATTTGGAAGACTCAGCTTCTTATAAATACTTGGAAATTTATTGAAGTCTTCATGAAAAAAATTGATACAGGAAAAACTTATAATAATAGAATTATTATTAAACATAATAATAGAAATATCAGTCAATGTCTTATTAGGCTTACATAATGTGAAAAGTTCATAGTTCTTTCCTTAAGTTTAATATGGAGGTTATCAGCCTGAAACTTCATCGGTGGGATGTTTGTTCATCTGTGTTTTGGTTATCTGTGGGATGGTCATCTTCACACGTCATGTCTCAAAGTATCAGAGAGACAGACAGAGACAGGCAGACCCAGACATGTGTTTCTGTCAATCATTTATATTCATGAGAGGGGGTATACCCCAGAATCCACAAACTGTATATAGAAAAACACTAAAATAAGTATACCACACCCATGTATTCTAAGATTGGAAGTGTGTTGTCAGTAGAATAGAATTAACCCTTACATGCCACAAATATTGTAATCTAATAATATCTAACAAGGTAAAGGACTACTATTATAAATTTATCCCCCCCATTCCCATGAACTTTAACAGGACATAAAACCATAATTTTAATAGAATAAAGGCAGCTATTTGATATTTGCTTTTGAAATGGATTGAAAACTAAAGAAAATTGATTAAAAGTTAGAATTTTTCAGGTTATTTCATTCATTTAGATCAATTGTTGAATAATTTCCTCCCTACTTCTGCATTTTCTTATATTTAGCTATCAAAGTTTATGAAACATCATTCTGCATACCTAGTAAAATCTGAACTGTATTACAGATGTGAATCCAAAGTGGAAAACAGTTTATATTAATAATCCCTTCAAAAGAAATTGACCTTGTACTCTGAATGGAGTTCTCTTATCAATTGATATAATTTAAATAAATTGCATACGCTAGTATCATCAGCAAATGTTCAATGATGCTGTAAAGTCATGCTCTTTTCACTTATTAATTAGTCTATGAATTACCACTTCTACAACAATTTCAGGGAAACTAAGCTTTGTGTTGAGTAGCTGGTCTGATCTATATCTGTGGCATTCTCCATCTATGAATGTCAACAATATTATTCTTTATCAATCCAATACCCCTGATATTGCTAAGTTTATGACCCAATTTATATTTGTCGCTATACTTTTTCTTATTTTACTAACAACTAAAAATATCTTTACGTGATCTACATTAATGTAATATAAAATAGTTATATAGTAATAAGGTAAATGCTTTAATGCATAACCATATTTTCACTTTTTTAGCTGTTGTATAGGGAGGGTTTAGCTGAACATTTTGTAGTATACTCCATTAACCTATTGTACTTTCTTTAAGCAAAAAACAAGTTTTAAAGTTCTCCCTAGCAATGCAATAACTAAGCATTGCTAGGATGGTCCATCCCCTGGAATTCAAGCTGTATTGCCAGTATATACACATATAGCAAATAGCAAAGTGGAGGAGTGTCACTTCAAATCACGTTATCTCAAGCGTATAAATGTCACATTCTGACTTGTTTTTAACTAGTGATTTCACCTTTTATGTTATATCTAGAGCTTTCTAACAACACCAGAAGCATTTTCCTAGGTGATACATCACTGGAGATTTGAAGTGACTTTGGTATATGTATATACTGGCAATATAGGGTAGATGCGGCATGGACCTTCCTAACGCTTAGTTATTGAGTTGCTGGGGAAAACTTTAGAACGTATTTTCTGCTAAAAGAAATTATAATAGGTTAATAAAGTATATTACAAAATTGTTGGGCCTACACAATAACAAAGAAAAGTGAAATGACAGTTAGACTTTAAGCCTAGACATTAATAATAAATATTCATGTGAGGAGAAATTAGGCTATTTGAGATTTCTACATGTGACAGAAATAAACCCCTTTCTTTCCTAATTTTCATCTGATCTCTTCTATTTTTTGTTCCTGACAGAAGGAACAGTGGAGGTATTATGGCTCAGTATCATATTCATGGGCTCCTATAGCAGATAGAATGGGGGGGCCTATATTGCTTCTTAAAAAGGTATTAGAAGAGCACCTCCAATATCAAATTTAAGTCAATAAAGAACCCAAAAGAGGTTACACATTCAAAGTATATAAAAATGTATTTTTAAATTATCTACATACTCCTTAACTAGATATATGTATGCAATAAGTCACTTCACCTACAGTGGGTATGGAAAGTATTCAGACCCCTTTAAATTTTTCACTCTTTGTTTCATTGCAGCCATTTTCTAAAACCAAAAAAGTTCATTTTATTTCTCATTAATGTACACTCAGCACCCCATCTTGACAGAAAAAAAAACAGAAATGTAGATATTTTTGCAAATTTATTAAAAAAAGAAAAACTGAAATATCACATGGTCATAAGTATTCAGACCCTTTGCTGTGACACTCATATTTAACTCACATGCTGTCCATTTCCTTCTGATCTTCCTTGAGATGGTTCTACTCATTCATTGGAGTCCAGCTGTGTTTAATTAAACTGATTGGACTTGATTAGGAAAAGCACACACCTGTCTATATAAGACCTCACAGCTCACAGTACATGTCAGAGCAAATGAGAATCATGAGGTCAAAGGAACTGCTCAAGGAGCTCAGAGACAGAATTGTGGCAAGGCACAGATCTGGACAAGGTTACAAAAGAATTTCTGCAGCACTCAAGGTTCCTAAGAGCACAGTGGCCTCCATAATCCTTAAATGGAAGAGGTTTGGGGCGACCAGAATTCTTCCTAGACCTGGCCGTCCAGCCAAACTGAGCAATCATGGAGAAGAGCCTTGGTGAGAGAGGTAAAGAAGAACCCAAAGATCACTGTGGCTGAGCTCCAGAGATGCAGTAGGGAGATGGGAGAAAGTTCCACAAAGTCAACTATCACTGCAGCCCTTCACCAGTCGGGGCTTTATGGCAGAGTGACCCAAAGGAAACCTCTCCTCAGTGAAAGACATATGAAAGCCGGCATAGAGTTTGCCAAAAAACACATGAAGGACTCCTAGACTATGAGAAATAAGATTCTCTGGTCTGATGAGACGAAGATTGAACTTTTTGGCGTTAATTCTAAGTGGTATGTGTGGAGAAAACCAGGCACTGCTTATCATCTGCCCAATACAATCCCAACAGTGAAACATGGTGGTGGCAGCACCATGCTATGGGGGTGTTTTTCAGCTGCAGGGACAGGACGACTGGTTGCAATTGAAGGAAAGATGAATGCGGCCAAGTACAGCAATATCCTGGAAGAAAACCTCTTCCAGAGTGCTCTGGACCTCAGACTGGGCCGAAGGTTCACCTTCCAACAAGACAATGACCCTAAGCACACAGCTAAAATAACAAAGGAGTAGCTTCGGAACAACTTTGTGACCATTCTTGACTGGCCCAGCCAAAGCCCTGACCTCAACCAAATTGAGCATCTCTGGAGAGACCTGAAAATAGCTGCCCACCAACGTTCACCATCCAACCTGACGGAACTGGAGAGGATCTGCAAAGAAGAATGGCAGAGGATCCCCAAATCCAGATGTGAAAAACTTGTTGCATCATTCCCAAGAAGACTCATGGCTGTACTAGCTCAAAATCGTGCTTCTACTCAATACTAAGCAAAGGGTCTGAATACTTATGACCATGTGATATTTCAGTTTTTCTTTTTTAATAAATTTGCAAAAATATCTGAATTTCTGTTTTTTTTCTGTTAAGATGGGGTGCTGAGTATACATTAATGAGAAATAAAATGAACTTTTTTGCTTTTAGCAAATGGCTGCAATGAAACAGAGTGAAAAATTTAAAGGGGTCTGAATACTTTCTGTACCCACTGTATTTCATGTTTCACATAATTATACATACCTCGTGGGAGACTCTGTTCATCACATTTGAAAATAAATATGCAATATGTTTCAATGCAGTTACATTCTCTGGTTTGTTGCAAATTTTCCAAAAAAAATTAGACTGCTTAAGTTGCAGATTTTAGACTGACTGCTGTTGGTTGGTTGTACATAAACCTACAACAGTCTGTCTCATAAAGCCAACCAACAACTAAAGTTGGTAAGAACCAAAATCTGTCATGTTGGATTTTTTCTGCCGACTGCTGTGATCTGATGTGTATTGGTTAGACTGACAGAACTGTGGGAGATATTTGCATTGTGAGCATGTTTGTACTACTAACACACCAACAAAGTGTCTGTCATTTGCTGTTTTCAGCATTTTATTAGTATTGAATGACATTCATCTGTTAATTTTCCAAGTGTCTGGTATGTCAAATGTGGAAAGATTCATGGTTGTTCATGTGTTTGGGAAAGCTGGTTGGACAGCCAACCAGCCACATTTCAGACAAGCAATGGCAGTCTAAAATCTAATATGTATGGCCAGCTTTAGCACAGAACCATGATAACCTGCTAGTAAGATAGGTGGCGGTCCTTGACTTATGTTTTGTTAAACACAGCTTTAAGGGGACATAATAAAATAAAAAGGCAAGTAATAAATAGAAATAAGTATACAGGTTTATAACAAAATGGTTTGTTAAAAAATTTCCCAAAATTATGAGTATGGCCAAACTCCAAATTTTTTAAGTTCTTTATGTATGAATCCTTATTATACTCAGTGGTTTCTTTAGCCCCCAGCTCTCATCCCTTGGCATCTCAGACCTGGCCCTTTCCTGGATCTCCTCATACCTCACCAACCTCCAGTCTTCTTTCCCGGGCATCCTCATCTCTCCCTGATGTCTTATCATCACTTAGACCTGTGGTTAGGCCTTATTGCTCACATGGAGGGCATCTATGTCATGACGCTTTGATGCTATATTGGCCAAGGAAAAAGACCAGAGCCCAGGAAAGGGGAGTATAATTTTTTTTTTTCACGTACCTTCCCTACTCATCACTAGCAATATTCCTTATTCCAAATACCTGTACCTGTCGTAAATCAGTAAATTAACCTACAGCTATAGCTATGGGTCCATGCTATTAGACTATGCACAAATAAACTAGACCCTAGGTCCAATTGGTGGTAGGTGGCAAAAGCACATTATCACATGCAACCCCTACCCATAGTTGTACCACTTTAATTATTTCACTGGGCGAGCTTGACATGCAGAATATGAGCAGTTAACACTGTAATGAATGTAATATATACCATACAGTATATACAGTTTGACTTCTGATGATGTTTGGATAGTGTAAAATGCTGAAATGATGGCATGCATGAAGATATATAAGTGTGATTTTAGGATACTGACAGCCCACCAAGAGATGTATAACCAATTCTATCAACCCTGTTGGTAGAAGGTAGAATATTATTTATTGGTTGATTTTGTTCTCTCGCATAGATTTACTGCATGAAATTGATATAATAATTGATGGAAGAGAATGGGGAAGTTATCAAATGGTAAACAGTTGAAGATGGTACTGGTAAAATGATAAATAAAGGCTTTGCCTTTATAGAGAAATTGATCAATAAGAATTGTTGTGCATAGATTGTTAGGTGCATAGATTTTTAGGTTGGCTCATGCACTACTTTCTTTTTCAGTTCATAATGAATTTTTCATTTCAGAACTTGGTCCATGAGATATCTACGGGTGATTGGCTCATGTTCCACTCATGGAAAAGATCCAAATGATGAATATAAAGGAAATAAATTAGAGACTTTACCTTTTTAAAGAAACCATGGTCAATAAAACCTATGGATTGCTTGTAATCTTCATAGTGTCTTTCATCTCATATGTGTATTGCTCAAGTGAAGAGCTCATCAGGGGTATACAGTGGGGAAAAAAAGTATTTAGTCAGCCACCAATTGTGCAAGTTATCCCACTTAAAAAGATGAGAGAGGCCTGTAATTGTCATCATAGGTAGACCTCAACTATGAGAGACAAAATGAGAAAACATATCTAGAAAATCACATTGTCTGATTTTTTAAGAATTTATTTGCAAATTACAGGTATGGTGGAAAATAAGTATTTGGTCAACTACAAACAAGCAAGATTTCTGGCTCTCACAGACCTGTAACTTCTTCTTTAAGAGGCTCCTCTGTCCTCCACTCATTACCTGTAATAATGGCACCTGTTTGAAATTGTTATCAGTATAAAAGACACCTGTCCACAACCTCAAACAGTCACACTCCAAACTCCACTATGGTGAAGACGAATGAGCTGTGGAAGGACACCAGAAACAAAATTGTAGACCCGCACCAGGCTGGGAAGACTGAATCTGCAATAGGCAAGCAGCTTGGTGTGAAGAAAGCAACTATGAGAGCAATAATTAGAAAATGGAAGACATACAAGACCACTGATAATCTCCCTCGATCAGGGGCTCCAAGCAAGATCTCACCCCGTGGGGTCAAAATGATCACAAGAACGGTGAGCAAAAATCCCAGAACCACACAGGGGGACCTTGTGAATGACCTGCAGAAAGCTGGGACTAACGTAACAAAGGCTACCGTCAGTAACACACTACGCTGCCAGGGACTCAGATCCTGTAGTGCCAGACGTGTCCCCCTGCTTAAGCCAGTACATATCCGGGCCCGTCTGAAGTTTTCTAGAGAGCATTTGGATGTTCCAGAAGAGTATTGGGAGTATGTCATATGGTCAGATGAAACCAAAGTAGAACTGTTTGGTAGAAAAATAACTCGTCGTGTTTGGAGGAGAGTGAATGCTGAGTTGCATCCAAAGAATAACATACCTACTGTGAAGCATGGGGGTGGCAACATCATGCTTTGGGGATGTTTCTCTGCAAAGGGACCAGGACGACTGATCCGTGAACATGAAAGAATGAATGGGGCCATGTATCATGAGATTTTGAGTGCAAACCTCCTTCCATCAGCAAAGGCTTTGAAGATGAAACATGGCTGGGTCTTTCAGCATGACAATGATCCCAAGCACACCGCCAGGGCGACGAAGGAGTGGCTTCATAAGAAGCATTTCAAGGTCCTGAAGTGGCCTAGCCAGTCTCCAGATCTCAACCCCATAGAAAACCTTTGGAGGGAGTTGAAAGTCCATGTTGCCCAGTGACAGCCCCAAAACATGGAGGAATGGGCCAACATACCAGCAATAGTGTGTGCCAACCTTGTGAAGACTTACAGAAAACGTTTGACCTCTGTCATTGCCAATAAAGGATATATAACAAAGTATTGAGATGAACTTTTCTCATTGACCAAATACTTATTTTCCACCATAATTTGCAAATAAATTCTTTAAAAATCAGACAATGTGATTTTCTGGATTTGTTTTGTCATTTTGTCTCTCATAGTTGAGGTCTATCTATGATGTCAATTACAGACCTCTCTCATCTTTTTAAGAGGGATAACTTGCACAATTGGTGGCTGACTAAATACTTTTTTCCCCACTGTATTAGAAACATGGACTAACAGTATGAATTCTATATGGAACAAAGCATCTTAAATCCGTTGTGCCTCTGGAAACCGGAGCACTCAGAAGTTACAGAAGTTTATTAAATATTTATATCAAGAAACATTATATATCCTTAATCCAAAGTAACAAGACATGTACTAAGTTGTGATAGTAATGTCTGATTTCTCATGTTTCTTATGTTTTATCCTGCCTGTCTCTATATACTTGTGGGATGCTATTGTCAAGCACAGGTTGGTTAACTTTTAAAAAACTCGTTAAAAAAAGTTCTTGATAAATAATGTCTGATGTTTTGGTCTGTCATTGACCTTTTTCAATAAATATATGGAGTTGGCTATATATGTACTCTTAATACATATGTTACATTTCACAATAAGAATATTCAATAAAATTATGTAACATGTTTATGCATCTAAATCTCAATGCCGTGGTTTTCTTCACCAGTGTTTTTGGGATAGAGGAATCATTCCATAGTGCACCAGACTCCACACAGTGTGGGGTACCATAATAATTCAGCAAAGCAACAAGAATGCAGGGCCAGGCATTTTGCATTAGGAAAACTGACTACTGGTTGGTTTTGAATAAATATATAGATACATTGAATGGTTTTATTATAGATTTCTTTGTAGTTATTTTTTAAAAGAACAATGGATAAAGTTATGATTATTTTGAAAACAGTTTTGTTTTATCTTTACCTGCTTAAAATTCTTTTTACAAGTTAAGTTTTAAATATGACTCTAAAAAAAACCGAAAGAAAGAAAATCTCTACTTTCTGTTCCAACCTTTGTGTTTAAATATTCTGCACATCTGTTCTCTCCCAGACAGTTTTTATTACCTATATATTTTATGTAGCCATCAGTCCAGTTGGAAAAATATCAATAACAATTGTTTCAACAGAGAACAGAACACAACATTATTTATTGACAAAATATTCATTTGTACATGCTGCAGAAAGTGGATGTCACATAACAAATTGCTACCTTCAATCTTGTCAAAGCAAGCATCTGCATTGATATGAAACAGAGCTTACAGTAAATTCCTGTTATAGTGTAAGTATAAGGAAAGACAGTAATGTAAAAATATTGATGTGTTTTGTAGGTTGCATAATGTTTTCCAAAACAGAATATCAAACAAATAATTGAAATATTTACAATTATATATAAAATGTGAACTCAACTTGCAAATCTATATAAATATTTACATTATATGTTGGGAAAGAGATATTTCAAAAAGTTTATGTAAGTACAATTTGCATTTACAATCAGAGTTGCACATAATAAAGGAAAATTGAATTTCCTGTGAAGGAAAGGAGAAATTTTAGCATGATCAAAGATTTTGATTATAAATGCTGTATAATTGCATCAATGAGTAGACTTCTTGAATTTTTAAGGTCAACCTAACTATGTTAGCAACAAGAAAATGCTTGTACAACACCTTACTAAAAGTTGCTGTGACAAGTATAACATATACTGTACATATACAGTTGTGCTAAAAAGTTTACATACCCCGGCAGATTTTCTCCACTCATGGTTAGTGGTTGGTTGAAGCCATTTATTGTCAAACTTCTGTGTTTTTCTATTTTTAAATCATAATGACAACCAAAAACATCATTTATTGTCTGCGAAAAAAAAACGGACTTCTGACGGATTTGGTGTAAACGGACACTAACGGACACAATATAAAAACCCATTGAAATGAAATTTTAACGGATTTCTGACGGTTCAGCTAGTGTCCGATGCTAAAATCTTGTAACGGACAATAGCAACTGACACTACTGACGCGGTCACCAACGATAGTGTGAACGCGCCCTAATACACATGGGATGTACTAATCTTGTGTAAAATTTTGACAAACTTTGTCATAAACAAGAAGTCATATTTGGGACAAATGCACCCAAAGGTACAAAATCTGGCTCAAAAGAAGACAGAATGTTGTCCAAAACACATAAGTAAATGTTGATCATAGTCTCATTTAGGTAGTTTTGGCTTATTCTTACTTTTAAATTGTATTTTTTGGATCCAACATTCTTTTTCTTTAACATTATATGTTGATGTACCTGGCATTATTTACTAATACTCATGCTTTTATTGTATGTAGTATTTGAAAATATTTTTATTCTTTTTTTCAACTGTTTATTTTAAAAGTTTTTGTCATATAAAAAGAATAACAATATACAAGTAAAATAAGATAACTGAAGGTAACAAACATAGGACAGACGAGGATTACTCAGCATTCTCAATAAATTGCAAGGCTTTAAACAAACTGGCCAGAAATGGCCCCAAAAAGGCCAAGGAATCCGACAACAAACAGGGGTAGACAAGACAGGAGGACAGAAGGGTGACAGAAGGACATCCAGGAAGTAAGGGGCCACACAGCAGCCAGATCAGAGAGGCCAGGCCGCCCAGAACTCATCCCACGGTTTCCAGATCAGACAGAACCTCTCCTCCTCATTATTAAGAAGGGCCTTCAGGTACTCCAGGGAGCGCACATCTTTTATCCTAGCGTATAACTCCTCCAGGGCTGGGGGGGCTGGATGCCGCCAGTGTTTCGCAATCAGACATCTAGCGGAGGTAAGGAGGAGCAACAGGAGCTGAAGAGCGGGCTTGCGCAAAATATCAGGGGGGGGGGAGGTTGAGAAGGTAAGTCCTAGGGGACAGGGGAAGACTAACACCCAGGACCCCCTCCAGGAGACCCCGAACCCGGCTCCAATAAGGCTGGAGCAGGGGGCAGTTCCAAAAGAGATGGAAAATGTGTGCGGGCCGGGTGCCACACCGCCAGCAGCAGTCCGGGACATTCTTGTCAAAAGAGTGAAGTGCAGCTGGGGTATGATACCAATGCATTAACATCTTAAAAATATTTTCCTTTTGTGTAACACATCTTGAAGTCCTGGGTGCTCTACTCCATATGAGGGACCAATCGTTATTCGATATGGGTGTCCCCACATAGGCCTCCCACCGTGACATATAAGTATGTTGGGGCAGAGCATCTGGGGTGGGGTTCGAAAGAAGGTGGTATATATCAGAAATAAGCCCTGTTGTCCCAACACCCGTTTTACAAAGTTTCTCAAAAAGCGTAGGGATGGGTGCTGTGGGGCCTTGAAAAATAGAGGAGGCCAGATGGGAGACCTGGATATACGTGAACTCACTGGACCGGGGCAGGCCAAATCCGGACTGGAGATCAGCAAATGGTAAAAGAGCCCGGGTCCTATAATCAATGATGTCAGCGTCCCGAAAAGGCCCGCTCTCAGCCAAGGACCCGCTACCGGCCCAGTGAGTCCAGGCGGGTAATTAGGGTGAAGAAGGAAAGCAGTCATGGAGGAACACGAGGAGGAGAGGGGAAAACGGGATACACATGTGCACCAAATATCTCTCGTGAGTGCCATAGGGCCTAACAGGGCACTCCCCGGGGGGTGAATAAGGACCAGTCCAAAGCAGGGAATTAGGATGTTGTGGAGAAAGCCATAGCTTCTCGATCTCCATCCACTTAGAGTAAGCCTGGAGGGTGGACCAAGCCGGGACCCTGCGTAGGTGGGCCGCCCAGTAGTATAAGACTAAATTGGGGAGGGAAAGGCCACCTCTCTCCCTAGGGGTCATCATAAGCTGCCTAGAAAGCCTGTGTCTCCCTCCGGCCCAAACAAATCGGAGGATTGAGCCCTGCAGCATCCGGAGGTCCCTAAGGGGCACAGGGACTGGGAGGGTCTCAAAATAATAAAGCAGCTTAGGCAGGATAGACATCTTCACTGCGTTGATCCGGCCAAAGAGAGACAGAGGCAGTACCAACCACTTAGTAAGGAGGGCCCGAATGTGTCTAAAAAGGGAGGGGAAATTTGCCTGGTATAATTGGGAAAAGGATCCAGTTAAATATATGCCCAAGTATTTTAGCGAGGAGGACTGCCATCTATACCGAAAGGCGGCCTGAAGGCCAGCCAAGCTAGACGGGGGAATTTGAATAGGTAGGGCCTCTGTCTTTGAAGTATTGACCTTATAACCAGACAGACGGCCAAAGCGGGAAAGGAGGCCATGGAGGTTGGGAAGGGATACATGGGGGTTAGTAAGGGTCAGGAGGATATCATCAGCGAATAGGGAAAGTTTGAATTCTCGATTGCGTACACGGACCCCCGAAATATAGGGACTCAGACAGATGGCCGCCGCCAGTGGCTCAATACAGAGTACAAAAAGAAGAGGAGATAGAGGGCAACCCTGTCTAGTGCCGTTATGTAGACGAAACGGGGGAGACGAGGCATGAGGAAGCTTGACAGTGGCCGACGGGGAGGAGTAAAGACCCTTGATTGCTGTCAAGAAGGGACCCGCAAAGCCAAACGTGGCCAGGGCCTCAAATAGAAAGGGCCATCCCAGACGATCAAACGCCTTTTCCGCGTCCAAGCTGAGTACCAAGAGTTTGGAACCAGAGCGAGATGCCACGTCTATAAGATCGATGGTTCTCCTGGTATTATCACCTCCCTGGCGGCAAGGTACAAAGCCCACCTGATCTTTATGGATCAGGGAGGGGAGGCACATGTTAAGTCTGGACGCCAGAATCTTGGCAAACAGCTTGAGATCCATATTCAGAAGTGATATGGGTCTGTAATTCCTGCAATCTAGGTGGTCCTTATCAGGTTTCGGGATGAGGGTTAGAAAAGAGTGTGAAATAGAATCAGGGATTGGTTCGCCCGCCAAAAAGGCCGTAAATAGGGAAACAAGATACGGGATCAACTCTGCCCCAAATACCTTGTAGTATAGGTAGGTGAGGCCATCAGGGCCAGGTGATTTCGCATTAGGGAGTTCTTGGAGAATTTGGGAGACCTCGTCCGTTGTGATAGGTTTGTTAAGAAGAGCAAGGTCTTCCGGGGAAAGAACAGGCAAATTACAGGAAGACAGGAAGTCCTGCAATAATGCTGAGCGCGTCGCAGGATCAGGGGGTAAGTCCGATGGGAGGGAGTACAGGTCTGAGTAAAAGGCATGAAATAGACGTGCAATCTCACTAGGGTCGTAGACAACGGCCCCGTCAGATCGCCGCAGCGCATAAGCCGATCCCCTCTCCGTTCGGTCTCGTAGTTTACTAGCCAAAAGCTTATGGGGTTTGTTGGCCCTATCATAGTACCACTGCCTAGTGTAAAGCAGTAACTTGGTGGTCTTTTGAAGAAGGGTCTCCCTAATCTGGGCCCGAAGATCTATCAAGGTTTTGAGGAGGGCCCGCGACGGGCTAGACGCCATGCGAGTCTCTGCATATTGTAGATGGAGCCGAAGCTCCTCAAGCCGTGCATTAGCGTCCCGTTTTAGCCGGGTGCCCAGGGCAATACAATGTCCCCTCATCACAGCTTTATGGGCCTCCCACAACGTCGCCACGGAAGATACAGATCCCAGATTAAGTTCGAAAAACGTTTTTAGGTGAGTACGGAGCTCCTCACGAGTCTGCGCCCTCTGAAGGAGACTCTCATTAAGTCGCCAATGGCATATTCTGGTGCGGACTGAGCCAGCACGCAATACTAAGGAGATTGGCGCATGGTCAGACCAGGTAATATTTTTATTCTTAATGGGTACCTTAATTAATTATGAAAAAATGTTTCATAACTGAATAGTGCCAGTGTTTCCTTCTTCATTTATCAGGTGGAGTTACCGTCCTTTTTACATAGAAGTCAAGAGGGGAGGCGGAGGAGAAGGCTGCTGGAAAAAACACACAAAAAGCTGCAGGACAGCTATGAGGGATAGAACTTTGTAACTTTGTGTCTGAGTAGCTTTTCAATAACACCACTCACATTTGATGTGGAATATCTAGGAGGGAATAAATTTCATGAACAGACTTGTGTCAACAGTAGTGTCCTATTACAGTACCATGCAGAAATTCTTTGACAAATGTTTTTAAGGATTGGGGTCCCACGTAGCATAATCGAAGCCGTTGGGTGGTGGACATATCATGGCAAAAACCACTACATTTTACATTAACGGCAAAGTGGATGGGTTTCTGGCTAATCCCATCCACACATTGCAGAAAATAATCCGCAGCATAAATGTTGCAATTTGAAAAATGCAAGCATTTTTGCAAATCGCAGCATGTCAATTATATCTATGGTTTACGTATAGGTATAATTAAAGCTTTCTGTGAAAAGTG
The DNA here is from genome assembly GCA_947044405.1 of Leptodactylus fallax. Classification (NCBI taxonomy): domain Eukaryota; kingdom Metazoa; phylum Chordata; class Amphibia; order Anura; family Leptodactylidae; genus Leptodactylus; species Leptodactylus fallax. Next base: position 9,586,100 of record CAMRHE010000016.1, read on the forward strand.
GTGCAGGAAAAACCGCAACATGTTTCCGCTGCGGTTTTTCCTGCAGCGCTTTTTGGCCACGGCTCGCTATGTGGGGCCTTAGCCTCAAGGCAGATTGCATGACTTGGTGCTTGATTCTATATATCGAGGGAGAATGAGAATGATTGAATCACCTGAATTCAATGATTACGGGAAGTGTCCAAATACTTTTGATCATATATTTAGTGTGATTGTGTACTTGGAAAAGGGTAGATTTTTTTTCAGGAATTAAGCTTTAGTTTGCTATTAATTTATATTTATATTAGTTGAATGGATTTGGGCTTCAAAACAATAAACTGTCCATGGAAAAGAGTCACACTATTTCTGAAAAAGAAAATCCCTTTTTCTTTCTTTGGACACTCTATTTCATAATATTATATTTAACAGCAATAATTCAACTTTCACTGGGTTTTTTTTTACACTTCTCCTGAAAAAGTTTTGACTATTTTTTTGCAGAATTGCAATAAATCAAGCACATTGGTAGGATTTTGTATATGAAGTGCTATTTCAGTTTTTGCTTTACCATCTATATTATATTCAGATCAGAACTACAGTATAATTATGTTTTTCCTTGCTCATTTACACATAGCCTGACTTCTGTGGGTTGAACCAGTGATTAGTTGCATAACTCATTTATGCTTTAGCTTCCAGTCAAAGAAAGTCTGTCAGCAGTTTTGACCCTACAAAACTGCTGAAAGCACTAGGCAGGAGCCCTGGAGAGATTTTACAACATACCTATATGGATCATTAATGCAATTAATTGTCGATTTTAACACTAAAACCATGGATGAATTGGAGAAGGAGATTACAGATATACAAACCCAATTGAAACATGCCACCAAGGTACAGCGATTGAGTTCTATCAATAGCAGTTGAATGAACTACAGTATACAGTATATGGGAAAAACATATCAAAGAGGTACTATAAAAACTAATAAACTTCATTGAGACCAAGAGGATCTGCAACTGACTGATGTATTGTCACTTGCAAAATATGCAGAAACAGATAACTTTCATCATTGTTGGAGCCTTGTAATAGATTAAGAGAGGAATGAAAGATACATCACCAGTTATCATGGTAAGAAAAATATGTTGACTGTACTCTCCAAACCAGCCAAGACTTCGAGCCTCAGATAACCAGTAGTTGTTCGTGAATGAGGCATCCATCCCCTCACAATCAGGAGTGAAAATTCCACAGTCTGTACTTTTGCTTGCCTGTTCTTGGAACTCCCATTGAAGTGAATTGAATATGCTGAGAGATATAGGTTCACAACAACTGGAACAGCAAACCTAAAATGTCATGGCCAAGCTCGCAATTAGTAAATCATGCCAAATTTTTTTTTGCAATTTTGCTGTAGCAAGTGCCAAGACAACTCACAAATACGTGTGCAAAAAAGGTGAACACCATCATTTGCAACTGTTTTGGGCTTATTTTATGTCAAAAACTGGAGAAAACTGATTAAAAATTGTGGGTCACAGTATCTTGGAATTTTCCAACATGTTCCACTCTAGTGATGAATTTAGTTGTGAGTTACATATTTTTTATACTTAGAAATCTCTGAAATTCTTGCTGAATTAGTCTCATGAAGATGAGTTGAAGGAGGAAAAGACAGTGTTAATTAATGACTTTTGGAGCACAAGGAAAGTTTGTACATAGAATATAAGCATTCAAGTGTAGAATATTAGTATCAACCTTCTTGATGAATGGGAATCTGGTTTTCTCAGCTCTTTTTTTCCACATTTCACATGTAAAATATATGCTTTATAGCCTTATGTTATATATCAGTAGTGTACAGTATACTCTTACAGTATGTATGAATCCAAACTTGTTCTTTGTTTTTTCTCTATTTTTTTTTTTTTTTGAGGACATGATTAATACATTATATATTGTCTTTAGCATCTTAATTAATGACTGGAAGAGCACAGGTGCATTTTTTGAGTATCTTACATCATATAACATGATTAATTAAACAGCATTTTTTGCAGTATGTTTATAAAATTAGTCAGTATTGAGATCCTAGTTTGTATGTAGTGTCTGTTCTGCTGTGATGCTGCTGCTACTACCTCTACGCAGCCACACACTTCTTGCTTTGTCTATTATGCTCCATACTGTTCTGCTGTGCTGCCGCTGCTGCGACTACCTCTACACAGCTGCATACTTGCTGCCTTGTCTATCATGTTTCATACTGTTCTGCTGTGCTGCCACTGCTGCTGCTGCTACTACCTCTACACAGCTGCACACTTGCTGCCTTGTCTATTATGTTCCATACTGTTCCGCTGTGCTGTTGTTGCTGCTGCTACTACCTCTACACAGCTGCACACTTGCTGCCTTGTCTATCATGTTCCATACTGTTCTGCTGTGCTGCCACTGCTGCTGCTTCTACCTCTACACAGCTGCACACTTGCTTCCTTGTATATCATGTTCCATACTGTTCTACTGTGCTGCTGCTGCTACTACCTCTACACAGCTGCACACTTGCTGCCTTGTCTATTATGTTCCATACTGTTCCGCTGTGCTGCTGTTGCTGCTGCTACTACCTCTACACAGCTGCACACTTGCTGCTTTGTTTATCATGTTCCATACTGTTCTGCTCTGTTGCTGCTGCCACTGCTGCTGCTACTATCTCTACACAGCTGCACACTTGCTACTTTGTTTATCATGTCCCATACTGTTCTACTCTGTTGCCGCTGCCACTGCTGCTGCTACTACCTCTACACAGCTGCACACTTGCTGCCTTGTCTATCATGTTCCATACTGTTCTGCTGTGCTGCCACTGCTGCTGCTACTACCTCTACACAGCTGCACACTTGCTGCCTTGTCTATCATGTTCCATACTGTTCTGCTGTGCTGCCACTGCTGCTGCTACTACCTCTACACAGCTGCACACTTGCTGCCTTGTCTATCATGTTCCATACTGTTCTGCTGTGCTGCCACTGCTGCTGCTACTACCTCTACACAGCTGCACACTTGCTGCCTTGTCTATCATGTTCCATACTGTTCTGCTGTGCTGCCGCTGCTGCTACTACCTCTACACAGCCGCACACTTCCTGCTTTGTCTATCATATTTCATACTCTAAAACTGTGCTGCCGCTGCTGTTTCTGCTATTATCCCTACACAGCCAGACGACTCCTGTCTTGTCCATCATTTATGTTTCATACTGTATTGCTGTGCCGCACTGTGCACATTGTCAATATAACAATAACAAACCTGGGACTGTGTCCAAAGAAAGGGATAATATTTTGACAGCTTATGAAAGAAATAAGAATTGCTTCTTCAGTATCTGCCACTGTCACTGGCACATATTGCCGTGGCAGTGGTGGGTGGATGAATCTGTTAAGTCTTACTCCTGCAATGTGTGTACTGTATGCATACTGTACAGTAACACAATATAAATTAATCTGAACTTTTGGCTACATTCTAAAATCGGGTCAGATTTTAACTTTAATAATTATCAGCATGCTTGTACCACTGTACTTAAAATGATATAGTTAAGCCGAAGGCAATGTTCATCGTACAGTAAATCTATTTTTATCAAAACTACTCAGAACAGCCAAAAGACATTCAATTTCTCCTAAATGTTGCTGCAAAATCAGATTCATCACCTCAGGGATTAGGAAAAATGCTGAGCCAATTTAATGACAGGATTTAGTTCATTATTTATCTTTTAGGATGTAAATTATTGATTACCATGAATTTTTTATCATTTTGCTGTCCACTGACTAATTCATAGGAAAAAACATAAGCCAGTGTTACAATGAACAGTCTCCCCCTTTTTATGTACAAGATGCATCTCCTCTGCCTTTGACAGATGATAATCTGTCAAAATGAAAAATTAACACCTGTTCTCTTAATTTATCATGTTCTGCCTTTGTTCTATTAATGGCCAGTTCTTGGTATATTGTGCAGCATTTTCCCATACTAAACAAAATGGCAAACTAAATAAACAGGTCAGATGGCTGCTAAAGTCTATAACTTTCCATGAAAATTTCAATAGGGAGATGGATGGTGTGCTCTTTTTATTAAATATTTTCATAAAAGTAAAACACCGCATAATAGTTTGTGTCACATTTTCTTTGTTGTTCAGATATGCTACAAAATATAAGCTGCAAAAAATTAAAATGCTGTTGTTTTAAGCATATATATAGAAAAATATGTATATTGTGTATAAATAAGCTGCATAAATAACAACTTAATAATGCAATTTTATTACTGGACTATTAAAAGCATAAAATAAAACAATAGACTGCAGAATGATAAATTATATTATGTTCACCGACAAAACAAAAAGCAAAATGCTTAAAAGGGTATTTATGGATATATTCATAAGATATATTACAAATGCCTGATAGATGTATCCCCTACTTTTGAGACCGGCAATCTAACCTGAAAATGGGGACCAGATTGCAGCCACAAGTAATTAAAACACAGCCACTGATGCACAGATCTCTCCATTCACTTGTATAACAGTTCCAAAAACATCCAAAGATGCTCATGGGTAGACATGGACGAAATGACTGGTACCGAGCTGGGTTCGACCCAAATATTCCAAATTGTTCAGTTTTTTTTACAAAACTGAATAAATGGAGACTTATCTTGGGTGAACTAAAATGGCCGCCGCCTTTTACTCTGGGTTCTCTTCAGACTCCCAAGTTATCCAGCAAACATAAAAATCGACCAAATATATATTGGTGCATCTCAATAAATTAGAATATCTTTGAAACATTTATTCATTTCAGTAATTGATTTAAAAAAGTGACCTCCTATATTTTCTAGATTCTTTACACACAGAGTTGTCTATTTCAAGTGTTTCATTTCTGTAAATGTTGATTATGGATTACAGGTAATGAAAACCCAAATCTAAGAAAATTAGAATATTATGAAAAAATTCAGTATTGTAAATTCAGTGTGTCACCTGCCAAGGTTTCCTATTTCAAAAATATTCTAATTTATTGAGATGCACCTGTGTGTGTGTGTGTGTGTGTGTGTGTGTGTGTGTGTGTGTGTGTGTGTATATATATATATATATATATATATATATATATATATATAACTTAGCTTTTAATTAGCATGACAAAGCATAAATCTATAAGCGGAAAAGTAAAAAATACACCAGGAACTGCTTATGAATGGTGCTATGAGTAAGGGGCTCTTAGCTCTGAAACGCGTAAGTGGTTCATGGTGTTTTTTTTACTTTTCCATTTATGTATTAATATTTTTTTATACTAATAAGAGCTAAGTTTTATATTCTGTATATTTTGCTGATTTTTCTGTTTGCTGGATAACATTGGACTTTGAACCTATTGCTACCTTTGACTGAAAGGACTATTCCGTGAATCGGATTATCGGATGTCGATCCACATTCAGGATCTGGAACATGTGAGAGGGCTGTGCATATGTGTAATTTTTTTCCTGGTCTATTCAGACACCGGAGTATAATTGGTGGAGGCCCAGGGGAGGCCCAGTGATGTCATGTGCGGGATCCAAGTCACCCGAACTTGAAATGAAACGAATCCTGAGAGCTTTGTGCATCTCTACTCATGGGATGGCTGTTCCTAGTGTGATGCTGGAAGTGTGCTATATTCTATAAGCTAGTCTTCTCACTGCTGTTCTCATTTCCATCTCAAAGCATGCAGCCTCATATAGACTCATAATGAAGCCATCAAGCATCTCCAACACCCCTCTCCATGTCTATTTAGTGTTTTACACTAGATGGATTTTTTAAGGATTAAGTTTCCATGTGCTAGCAGTGTTTTTAAGAGCTATGCCCATTATTTTCTATGGCCCCATACACATGCCTCTGTATTATCACGGGTTCATGTAGGGTTCTGTGAGCCTGGGGCAAAACTCAGTGCTGGTCCTATTCCTGTACGTTTTGCATCTCAGGCTCACTACATAAAATGAATGGATCCATGGAGCGCACAGATGGCACATGAATATCATCCTTGTACTGTCCATGTTGTTTTCCTATGGACCCATAGATGCACATGTTAAGCTGTGAGGATGCCCAGGAGAGGTGATACAAGAGTATAACTGTTATTTTTACTCACCTCCCCCTAAGGGCTTCTTCTTATTATACTCTAGGATCTTGTGTTTTCATGGGTGATGAACCCCAAAGGATTCAGTATTGGGCTGAGCCTGAAACTTTTAGAATTTTTTTGTGTAATTCAGTTTGATCTGAATCTGCTTGTTCATCCCTATGTTAGTCTAACAAATCACTGTGTGGGGGCCAAAAAGAAGGAAGCAATATTATGTGTTGGGGCCTAAAAAATGGACAATATACTGTGTGGGAGACCATAAAGGGGCCAATATACTGTGTGGGGGCAAGTAGAAGGGGTGTTATACCATGTATGGGCCAGTAAAGGGGGCAATATACTGTGTGTTGGCCAATAAGGAGGTAATACACTGTGGGGGCCAGTAAAGGAGATGTTATAATGTTTGAGGTTAAGTAAAGGGATAATATGCTGTGGGGGCCAGAAAAAGGGGCATTATACTGTGTGTGGGCCAAAGGGGATGTTTTGATCTGCAATGTGGGGTGGTGCCAGTAAAGAGGAGCACAGCCCACCATTTTAATTAGAGGGCCCCATCATTGAACCAATGATTACTGGGGCGACCTGCGAGTTCTTCACTAATGTTGGTGAAAGGAGTCACATTGCAGCCCCTAGTGTGCTGCGGTCATGTTTTTTATAGCTTATTGTCTACACTTATTGTGTGAAGCTAGTAATATGTAAACAGAGAGGCTAGGTTCACCCCTGATATCATGTTATTCCTAATCAGATCATATTATTTAAAGAACATGGCCATGCTACAGTTCTTTACAAAATGGGTGCTTGGGATACTACTGTGCATAAAAAATCCCAGTTAGAGCCTATTTAGACGAGCAAGTTCATTGGCCACAATGCATCAGGACCCATGAAAAAATAAAGCATTGAGGTGAAAAAAAAAAACAGGTTCAGCAAAGAGCCTGCACCGATCTGCTAAACACACATCCTAGTCTCAGCTAGGTTGTGTAAATAGAGACTAGAAAAGCAACAGTTCTAAAGCAGCTCTATGGCCCATTCATTCTCAGAATCGCCACTGACTAATGCTATGTCCACGTCTGGATTCAGTACTAGGTTTCAAACGTATGTCTGCATTTTCTAATGGGTATATGTTCATTGCTCTGTAACCAGTGCCTAATAGTACACTTAATTCTCTGTAGCTTGTGGTTAGTGGTATGTTCAGTGGACTGTAATTGGTACTTAATGGTGTGTCCAGTGCATTGTAACTGATGATCAGTGATAATTGTGATAGATTCAATGGTTGAATTGAATTCCATAGTGAGAACCTTGCATTCACTGATAAAACCTTTACTTCAGTTATTAACAAACCAAAAGCACTATATCCAGACACCAGACACTTTCCACAAGTATTATTTCTCAGTCACTTAATAGAAGGTATACTGAAGAGCCCACCTGAATAAATCTATTATTTTGGATAGTCCCAACCAAAGTCTATTGTTTTGTCTACTGAGACTTTAAACTTTGTATAAGGTAAAACTGATCATAGCCTACAGTGATATACACTATCTATATATACCTATATATACAGTGGGGAAAAAAAGTACTTAGTTAGCCACCAATTGTGCAAATTCTCCCACTTAAAAAGATGAGAGAGGCCTGTAATTGTCATCATAGGTAGACCTCAACTATTAGAGACAAAATGAGAAAACAAATCCAGAAAATCACATTGTCTGATTTTTAAAGAATTTATTTGCAAATTATGGTGGAAAATAAGTATTTGGACAATAACAAAAGTTTATCTCAATACTTTGTTATATATCCTTTGTTGGCAATGACAGAGGTCAAACATTTTCTGTAAGTCTTCACAAGGTTGTCACACACTGTTGCTGGTATGTTGGTCCATTCCTCCATGCAGAGCTCCTCTAGAGCAGTGATGTTTTGGAGCTGTCGCTGGGCAACACGGACTTTCAACTCTCTTCAAAGGTTTTCTATGGGGTTGAGATCTGGAAACTGGCTAGGCCACTCCAGGACCTTGAAATGCTTCTTACGAAGCCACTCCTTCATTGCCCTGGCAGTGTGCTTGGGATCATTGTCATGCTGAAAGACCCAGCCACATTTCATCTTCAATGCCCTTGCTGATGGAAGGAGGTTTGCACTCAAAATCTCATGATACATGGCCCCATTCATTCTTTCATGTACATGGATCAGTCATCCTGGTCCCTTTCAAGAGAAACAGCCCCAAAGCATGATGTTGTCACCCCCATGCTTCACAGTAGGTATGGCGTTCTATGGATGCAACTCAGCATTCACTCTCCTCCAAACACGATGAGTTGTGTTTCTACCAAACAGTTCTACTTTGGTTTCATCTGACCATATGACATTCTCCCAATACTCTTCTGGAACATCCAAATGCTCTTTAGCAAACATCAGACGGGCCCGGATATGTACTCGTTTAAGCAGGGGGACACGTCTGGCACTGCAGGATCTGAGTCCCTGGTGGCGTATTGTGTTTCGGTAGCCTTTGTTACGTTAGTCCCAGCTTGTTAGTCTTGCGTGGAGCCCCAGATCGAGGGAGATTATCAGTGGTCTTGTATGTCTTCCATTTTCTAATTATTGCTCCCATAGTTCATTTCTTCACACCAAGCTGCTTGCCTATTGCAGATTCAGTCTTCCCAACCTGGTGCAGGTCTACAATTTTGTTTCTGGTGTCCTTCCACAGCTCTTTGGTCTTCACCATAGTGGAGTTTGGAGTGTGACTGTTTGAGGTTGTGGACAGGTGTCTTTTATACTGATAACAATGTCAAACAGGTGCCATTACTACAAGTAATGAGTGGAGGACAGAGGAGCCTCTTAAAGAAGAAGTTACAGGTCTGTGAGAGCCAGAAATCTTGCTTGTTTGTAGGTGACCAAATACTTATTTTCCACCATAATTTGCAAAGAAATTCTTTAAAAAATAAGACAATGTGATTTTCTAGATATGTTTTCTCATTTTGTCTCTCATAGTTGAGTTCTACCTATGATGTCAATTACAGGCCTCTCTCATCTTTTTAAGTGGGAGAACTTGCACAATTGGTGGCTGACTAATTACTTTTTTTCCCCCACTGTATCTATGTATACATAAACAAGAAAAATAAGAAACACTTTTCATATAAATAAAGGAAAGGTGCCAGCAAAGGACTTGATTCAAAGGAAATTGAATAAGAGGAAAAAAATGGAGCACTCCAAAAATTCATAGAAAAAATGAGATTCTTCATTATCGACTCATCAAGTGTAATAGAGAAAAATGAAACATCCCATCTGATGAGTCAATAAAGAATTACTTTTTTTTTCTATGAATTTTTGGAATGCTGCATTTTTCATTTTATTTATAGTATACAGTGTATAGTATACATAGTCTATACTAAGATAACGTCTATGCAACTTGCTTGTGACATCCTACAGTACATGAGACAACCTAATTCCATAGTCATTTGTGAATTATACGATCTAAATCTAAAGTAGATTAAGGTGCACAATAAACTAATACAAAGCCAATATATGATTATTGGAAGGTCATGAGAGATACTGGCCACTTACTGAATGACAGCTAAGTGTATGATCATGGTCAAGCACTAAAACAAGCAAATTTGCCCCCACTACATACCTGTGCAGTTTTTCTTGTATTTCCCTATTTTACACAATTATTAAATTATATTGTATATACGTAATGCTGAATGCAGCTATTTATATAGCAGTAACTCATCTTATAGGAGATCTGGAGATTTTGGCAGTCTAAGAATGCTGAGATTGTTTTTATCTAAGCTAAGATAAAATTCTAGTAATTGGTTCACATACTTTGTGCTGTTGCCAGGGGCTCATCTTCACGTGTTAACAAAATACCACATAAGCATTATTTTTATTGCATTTCCAAATGCTTCACATTATTTTAAATAATTACAAATTTTTGTGTAACTGTATGAATCTTTAAAATAATCCACATACAGGGATTAGAATATAGGCAGGTATATATATATATATATATCTAAGCTATATAATGCATCAGGGAATAGACTTCCTGTGATCAGATATGAACATAAATCTCCATAAATTTCCAATGCAAGTAATAGAACAAGTAGGTCATTAGTTTGCTATGCAAAAATCTCAAATACTTGTATTTTTACAAATGGATCACCATAGTAGTACAGTGTAAAAATTTACTACAGCAGAAAATGCCTCGGGCAGATCTGATGCATTTTTGTGCATGCATTTTGTAGTCATAATAATGCCTCTCCTTTATTCTTAAAGGTAGATTCTGGGTTATTTGTTAATTTATTTTCTAAACATGTTTGAGCATTATTAAAATAATTTCCACCCCCAGAAAAGCAACAGTGTTCTTGCTATACCATAGAATAATAATTGCCAGCACTGCACTTCCCTGATAAAATAAAAAAACCCAGAACTTTTCATTGAAAAAACATCACAAACAGTAGGCTGGTGAAACAAATGAAATCACAATGCTAGCATCCTCCTCCTAACGCATTTCTGGCATTCTGTTTTTTTCACTTGCCTACTGTCTGTAATGTTTCTTCAATAAAGAGTCCTGATTTATATCAGAGATGTGGTGTGCTGGAAATTATTCCTCTACGGTATGGTGTGGTGTTCCAATCTTGGAGAGCTTTGACTGCCATGCACTTGAGCAGTGAGCTGACTATTTTCCTCTGGATATTTGCTGTTATTTTACCAGTGTTCCCCACTTTGGAAAATCTCAACTTGAAGGGTTCCTAGAACATAAGCTGAATAAAATGTGTTGTCCTACTAGCCCCCCCAGTGATCAGTTGCGTGATCTTTTGTGCATGACTCATTTCTGCACCAAACGTACACTGCTTTGATGTTTGTCTGCCCTGCTTGCCATTTTCTAAGATAATGGTAGAATAGGACTCAAGACGGGACAGGGCAGGATGCCTCAGCTGTATACACTTAGGCTACATGCACACAAAAATGGGCATTAAAACTGGATAAAACTGACAGTTTATATTATCCATTTTGCATCAGTGCTTAACACATTTTTCAACAGTTTTCTGACCGTTTTTAATGTTTTGCATCAGTTTGTCATCCATTTTTAACTGTCAGTAAGAAAAATGTATGAACTTCATTGGCCTATTTTTTTTTTTCTTATCCCAACCCACTCATCCGTTTTTAAAGGCCATCAAATAGATCCAAATCCATTTTGATGGACATTAAAAATGGATCCAATTACTTGAATTGGTCCATCTGCCTGTGTAAATGGACAATAGGACATGTACTATTTTTTAACAGTTCGATAAAATGGCCCATAAAAATAAATAAAAATAAAGAACATATGTATATGTCCCCGTTGACTCCTATTATTCTAAAAATAGAAGTGTAACAGAAGTTAAGGAAACATCCATTACCCATCTATTTTTTCATGTTTGTGTGCATCGGCACTTACTATAATTCACAGCAGAAAACTGGCATGAGTGAAACCTGAAATACACACGTGGACAAAATTGTTGGTACCACTCGTTTAATGAAAGAAAAACCCACAATGGTCACAGAAATAACTTGAATCTGACAAAAGTAATAATATATAAAAATTCTATGAAAATGAACAAATGAAAGTCAGACATTGCTTTTTCAACCATGCTTCAACAGAATTAAAAAAAAAAGAAAACTCATGAAACAGGCCTGGACAGAAATGATGGTACCCCTGAAAATAATGTGACCAAAGAGACATGTTAAATCAAGTTGTGTTCACTAATTAGCATCACAGGTGTCTACAATCTTGTAATCAGTCAGTGGGCCTGTATATAGGGCTACAGATACTCACTGTGCTGTTTGGTGACATGGTGAGTGCCACACTCAACATGGACCAGAGGAAGCGAAGGAAAGAGTTGTCTCAGGAGCTTAGAAAGAAAATTATAGACAAGCATGTTAAAGGTAAAGATTATAAGACCATCTCCAAGCAGCTTTATGTTCCTGTGACTACAGTTGCACGTATTATTCAGAAATTTAAGATCCATGGGACTGTAGCCAACCTCATTGGACGTGGAAGAAAATTGCTGAAAAATCGAAGAGAAGGATAATACGAATGGTAACAAAAGAGCCCAGAAAAACTTCTAAAGAGATTAAAGGTGAACCTCAAGCTCAAGGAACATCAGTGTCAGATCGCACCATCCGTCGTTGTTTGAGCCTAAGTGGACTTCATGGGAGGCGACCAAGGAGGATATCATTGTTGAAAACAAATCATAAAAAAGCCAGACTGGAATTTACCAAACTACATGTTGACAGGCCACAAAGCTTCTGGGAGAATGTTGTATGGAAAGATGAGACAAAAATCTAAATTTTTGGCAAGGCACATAAGCTCTATGTTCACAGACAGAAAAATGAAGCATATCTTGAAAAGAACACTGTCTCTACTGTGAAACATGGAGGAGGCTCTGTTATGTTCTGGGGTTGCTTTGCTGCATCTGGCACAGGGTGTCTTGAATATGTGCAGGGAACAATGAAATCTCAAGACTATCAAGGGATTCTAGAGAGAAATGTGCTGCCCAGTGTCAGAAAGCTTGGTCTCAGTCGCAGGTCATGGGTGTTGCAACAGGATAATGACCCAAAACACACAGCTAAAAACACCCAAGAACGGCTAAGAGGAAAACATTGGACTATTCTGAAGTGGCCTTCTATGAGCCCTGACCTAAATCCTATTGAGCATCTTTGGAAGGAGCTGAAACATGCCGTCTGGAAAAGGCACCCTTCAAACCCAAGACAACTGGAGCAAACTGCTCCTCTCTCATGAGGAGAGAGCCAAAATAACTGTTGAGAGGTGCAGAAGTCTCATTGACAGTTACAGGAATCGTTTGATTGCAGTGATTGTCTCAAAAGGTTGTGCAACAAAATATTAATGTCAGGGTACCATCATTTCTGTCCAGGCCTGTTTCATGAGTTTTCTTTTTTAAAACATTCTGTTGAAGCATGGTTGAAAAGCAATGTCTGACTTTCATTTGTTCATTTTCATAGAATTTTTCTTTATTATTACTTTTGTCAGATTCAAGTTATTTCTGTGACCATTGTGAGTTTTTCTTTCATTAAACGAGGGGTACCAACAATTTTGTCCACGTGTGTATATATCAGACACTGGATGGCATGTATTTCAAATCAGTAAGACGGGAGCTCCTGGAAGGATTAAAGCAGGCCATACACTGTACATTAGCCATAGATTAGATTTGCTGCTGCTGAATTTGGACAAGTCATAAAATCTTGGGGACATCACCTCTTTATCTTTGGGATTCAAATTATGGTTAGTAAATTTCTCTCCCTCTGGCTTAGGAAGAGTCACTGACTGGCCAGGGAGAAAGCAACACACCGACTTTAATCTGTTCATTTTCTAAGTGTCTGGGGTAGTGGAACACTTGTCTGAAGGTTTGAGGTTTTCATGTGTTTGGAACAGTGGGTCATAGAAACGAATCAACCACAGTTCGTTTCAGATGAGAGATGGCAGTCAAAAATAGAATGTGTATGGCCAGCTTTTGACTGGCATAGAAAATGTCAGCATTAAGAAATTCCCCTTAGTGTATACATTTTCCTGGCATGTTACTTTAACCGGTTGATTGTAAATATTGTAAATATACGGTCGACACTTCAGAGACACAGTGAGCGGGATCAGGAGCAGGTGTTAGCTGTAACTGACAGCTAACACCCTGCTTCATAACCCCCGGTCGGAACTTAGTTCCAATTGTGGGTTTTACCCCTTGGATGCCGCGGTCAAACATGACCACGACATCCAAGGGGTTCCGCCATGTTGCCGCGCCCCCTTGGAACACCCGTCGGCGAGATCGGGGGGTGCCGATACCTATTATCTGAAGCCCGGGGTCTGGCCAGTGACACCCAGGCTGCCTGGAGCCCCCAGTACCTGGTTGATCCTGCTGGGACCTCAGGAAGTCAGGCTATGTGTCTGCATAGCGCTGACTTCCTGTATAGAATGCAAGACACTGTATGCTCATGCCTTGCAGTCTATAATACTGAACCAGCGATCAGTGTATTGCTGGTTCAGGTGTCCTTATAGGACAATTAAAAAATGTAAAAAAAAGTAAAAAAAAAAAAAAAGTGTGTAAAAAAAAAATTAATAAAGTTATAAAGCCCCAAAAATTCCATTTTCCTATATAAAATGAATTATATAAAAAAAACTAAAAATTAATAAAAACAATACATATTTGGTTTTGACGCATCCTTAACAACCTGTACAATAAAACTGAAACAATATTTAACATACACAGTGAACATTGGAAAAAAAAAAAAGAAAAAAAAAACACCAGAAGTAATGATTTTTGGCTATCTTGCTTACAAAAAAATGCTATAAAAAGTGATCAAAAATTCATATGTACCTCAAAACAGTACCAATAAAAATCACATGTCCTCCCACATAAAATAAGCCCTCAACCAACTCTGTCAACCGAAAAATAAAAATGTTACGCATCTCAGAAGATGGTGATGCAAAAACAATTACTTTATGTCCACAAATGGGTTTTTGTTCTACAGAATTAGTAACGCATAAAAAAAATATAAATGAGGTATCGCCATAATCGTACTGACCCAAAGAATAAAGGTAACATGTTACTTATGCTGTACGCTGCACGACAACAAAATTAGAAGGTATGCCAAAATTGATGTTTTTTTTAATCCACCCAGAAAGAGCTGATATAATTTATTCAATAAGTTATAGGCAGCCAAAAAAAATGGTGTCATTAAAAAATGCATCTCATACCGCAAAAAATCAGCCCTCATATGGCTACATCACCAGGAAAATAAAAAAGATATAGCTTGTACAATGTGAAGACAAAAACACCAAAAATCACCAAATTATTAGAACACAACTGGCTGCAGCAGGAAGGGAATGTACAAGCTGTGTGAGCGTATATCAGGGGACACTCCAATTTTAGAGCTTACAAGGGAAAATAAACTAAAAGTGACCACCAGAGTGACCCCCCCCCAATCATAGGAGCTACTGGGGATATAGCAGGGAATTTGGTGTTCACAATACACTCCGCACACCTTACATATTCACTCTTCACCATCCGCTGTGCATTCCCGCCTGGGATACTAATGCTTTTTATATCCCCTGATAAATTCTTTGAGGGTGGCAGTTTTCAAAATGGGGTCACTCCTTAGGGCTTTCCACTTTTTTGGTACCTTAGAGACTCTGCAAATATGACACAGCCTCCAGATACCAAACATCTGAATCTGCACTCCAAAAGCCACATAGCGCTCCTTCACATCTGCCCCCTGCTGTGTGCCCAAATTACAGTTTATGCCCACATGTATGACACTGGAGTACCCAGGATAATGTACTTAATCTCATATGTGGATATAAACTGCTGTTTGGGCACAGCCGGGCACAGAAGGGAATGAGCAATATTTGGTTTTGCACTTTTGCAGAGCTCCTGAAATGCCAGTAAAGTGGAATCCCCTGACATGTGTCCCCATTTTGGAAACTACACTTCCCCAAAGGAATTTATCCAGGGGTACAGTGGGCATTTTTAACCTCCAAGTGTTGCTATAATTTATTTTCCAGAAATGAATACGCAGCTGATTGTGAAAGGTGAAAATGGCAATTTGTCCAGGAATATGTAATTTCAATGCATAATACGTTGTGACCGGCTTGTATCAGATATGAACACTCCAAAAGCTGTTGTGCCCAGGATACCCACTTAACAGTTTTTGGAGTGTGTGTCTCTGCTGACACAAGCTGGGTACAAAATATCGGGCAATGAAATGGCGAATCTCTGGAAAAATTGCAATTTTCCCTTTTCATTATCAGCTGCGCATTCCTTCATTGAAATAAAATGAATGCAATACTCAAGGATTAAAAATGCTCACTAACCCACTTGATAAATCCCTTCAGTGATGTAGTTTCCAAAATGGGGTCACAAGTCTGCGGATTCCACTTTACTCTGCAAAAGAGGCATGACGTCCAAAAACCAAACTATGCTTCAAAAACCAAAATAGCTCTCCTCACCTTCTGTGCCCTGCTGTGCTCAAACAGTAGTATATACCCACATATGACATTAAGTACGTTATCCTGGGTACACCAGTGTCATACATGTGGGCATAAACTGCCGTTTGGGCACACAGGAGGGTGCAGATGTGAAGGAGCACGATGTGACTTTTGGAGCGTAGATTTAGATTGTTGGATTTTGAACACCATGTCATATTTGCAGAGACCCTAAAATTGCCCCTACAAAATGGGGTCACTTCTTGGGGAATTATAATTTACTGGCACCTCCAGGGATCTTCAAAAACAACATGGCGTGCAGAAAGTCCTTCTAAATCTGTACTCCAAAAGCTAAAAAGAGCAGTGCTCATTCCCTTCTGAGCCCTGCTGTGTGCCCAAGCAGCAGTTTACACCCACATATATAATTTTTTTTGTCCCCGGGATAGCCCACTTAATAGTTTTAGGAGTGCATGTCTCTGATGACACAAAGTGGGTACAACGTATTGGGCACCAAAATGGCATATTTCTTTAAAAATTTCAATTTTCACTTTGTAGATTAATTTTTGGGAAGCATTTTTAGGCTCAAAATAATAATACCCCTTGAGAAATTCTTTGAGCGGTGTAGTTTCTTAAATGGGGTCACTTTTGAGGGGTTTACATTGTATTGGTACTTTATGGGCTCTGCAAATGCAATATGGTACCTGAAAACTATTCCAGAAAAATCTTCCCACCAAAAGCCAAATAGTGCTCTTTCCATTCTGAGCCCCACCATGTATCCCTGTAGCAGTTTATGACCACATATGGGGCATTTCTGTGTTCAGGAGAAATTGTGTAACAAACTGTGGTTTGTTTTTTCTTCTTTATCCTCTTGCAAAAATTAAAAATATGGCGCTAAATGGACAGTTTATTGGAAAAAAAAAGTAATTTTTAACTTTTACATCCCATTGCTAATAGAATCTGTGACACAGCTATAGGGTCAAAATGCTCACCATACCCCTTGAGAAATTCCTTGAGGGGTGTAGTTTCCAAAATGGGGTCACTTTTTGGGGGTTTCCATTGTATTGGTACTTTAGGGGCTCTGCAAATGCGATATGGCACCTGAAAACTATTCCAGCAAAATCTTTCGATTTTGAAAATAGCGCTCTTTCCATTCTGAGCCCCACCATATACCCATACAGCAGATTAAAACCACATGGGGAATATTCCTGTATTCAGGATAAGTTGTGTAATAAACTTTGGGGTGGTTTTTCTCTTTTATTCTCTTGTGAAAATGAAAAATTTGGGGCTAAATTGACAGTTTATTGGAAAGAAAGTAATTTTGCATTTTCATGTTCCAATGTTAATAAAATCTGTGGGGTCAAAATGCTCACTATACCTCTTGATATGTTTTGTGAGGGGTGTAGTTTCCAAAATGGGGTCACTTTTGGGGTTTCCATTGCATTGGTTCTCTAGGGGCTCTGAAAATGCGGCATGGCACCTGAAAACTATTCCAGCAAAATCTGCGCTTCAAAAGTCAAATAGCGCTCTTTCCATTCTGAGCCCCACCATGTGCCCATACAGAAGATTACAACCACATATGGGGTATTGCCATGTTCAGGAGTAATTGTTTAACAACCTGTGGGGTGATTTTTCTCCTTTAACCCCTTGTGAAAATTAAAACTTTGGGGATAAAGTGATGTTTTAGTAATTTTTCATTTACACATCCCAATGTTAAGAAAATCTGTGAAATGACTGTGGGGTCAAAATGCTCACTATACCCCTTGATACATTCTAAAGGGGTGTAGTTTCCAAAATGGGGTCACTTTTGGGTGGTTTTCAATGTACTGGTACTAAAGGGGCTCTGAAAATGAGACATGGTACCTGAAAACTATTCCAGCAAAATCTGCTTTTCATACCCCCAGTGTCCCTCCTTCCCTTTAGTGCGCTGCCATGTGCCCAAAAATGTGAGATGCATTTTCTCCTTCAACCCTTTGTGAATGTGTTAATTTTAGGGATAAATGAATGTATTATTGGATAAAAATGAAATGTCTAAATTTCACCTCGATATTATTTTAATTCCCGTGAAATGCTTAAAGGGTAAACAAACTTCCCAAATGCTGTTTTGAGTTATTTGAGGGGTTCAGTTTTGAAAATGTGGTGATTTATGGGGATTTCTAATATATAGGTCTTTATAATCCCCTTCAGAACTGAAGTGGTCCCTAAAAAATGAGTTTGGGAAATTTTCTGGAAATCTGGAAAATCGCTGTTAGACTTGTAAGCCTTCTAACATCCAATATAAATTAAAGAACGATTAAAAGATGATGCCAATATAAGGCAGAGATTTGATAGATGATATTTATTAATGTATTTTGGTGGTATGACTATCTCTCTGAAAAGCAGAGCATTTCACATTTTTAAAATTGCAATTTTTTTTTTCAAAATTTCCATCAAATTTCTTAATTTTTTATACATAAATAAAAAAATATTGATCAATGTTTACCACTAACATGAAGTACAATGTGTCATGAAACAACAGTCTCAAAATCACTTTTGTGAGTTATAGCGTCTCAAAGTGATTGCCATATATAGTGACACATGTCAGTTTTGAAAAATGAGGCCTGGTACTGGCACTTTTAGGCCCGGTCCTTAACCGGTTAAGGTTCAATCAAAAGTTAAACTTTCCTTGTTGCATAAAATGATCTTAATGGGCTATAGGTCCAAATAACTTAAGTGATAGGCAGTATGCTTTGTTAATATCTTTAAATATAACAATAGTAATTACTGTGACAGCAAGCCAACTCAATAGCTTGAGAACACATCCACACAGAAAGGATAATTTGTACAGAACAGTAATCAAAGCTTGGATTTCACCTGTTATGCACAGTATGCTAATACTCATTAGGACCCCACCATGTGCTGTTTTGAAATTTCTCCATATGTCTCATTGTGTATGTTTACTTACTACAGTGTGGTAAGCAATGGCTGTAGAAAAAAAAGGAACAAATAGGTAATTACTGATACGTTTCTACGCAAAACTGCAAGTTAGACTAATATTTCTACACAGAACATTTTAATCCAAACTGCTTTGGAATTATCGATCATGTAATTGAACACCTCCAGCTCAGCACTCATTAAGGATAAGGTATATGAATCATTTTTAATGACATTTCTTCCCTTTCAGCTGCATAGCATGTGTCCTGATTTCAATGGATGATTTGCAGCATAGGCAAGCTGTTAGAGGGTTTCAACCAGTTTCTAACCATATGTTTTCCTTGAAAAAAAATCGAGCATGGGGCCTGCATGCTGATCTCATGGAGATATGTGCAGTCTTTCCTATGAGAGCATTCAACTTAGAACAGAGCTATCAAAACTGTATATTGTTATTATGCTATGTACATCGATAGGGAAACTTAAGGTAATGGAAAGAACAATTGTGGTGCAATGTGCCCTTTACTTTGTAACTTATTTGTAAACTGGGATTTCTTTACTAGTTAAAGCAATACTTAAAAGGAATGTATAGGCATATTTTTATTTATTAAAACTAATAGTGAAATTTTCTAATCTGGTTTTTATTTTCTGATTGTAGATTTTTTTAATTCTTTTTTTATGTGCATGATTATAAGGGATGTTATGTTGCTGAACTTCTGTTCTGCTGTGTTATCAGCATTTAGTGATACGCTTTAAAGCATAGTCATGGCCATAGGCAGCAGTAGTCTAAAGCTGACTCATTGAGAGAGTTTTCTAGGTATGCATTGTGCAAGGAGGGAAAGTAGATAAGCTGTGACATGATCTATTGTCTATTGTCATTGGTGGATGCTATAATGGGTGTTATGTGTTGTTACCTTGAGGTGTTATCTTCTATTGAAATAATGTTGGTCTGTTCTGTCATGTATATTAGGTGACTGCTGCAAAAAAAAACCCTACAGAAATGACAACTGTCAGTCTATTATTAGACTTTGTGGCGAGAGTGATAATTGCAGACTATAGTACTTCTTTGAAAAAATATAAATAGTGATATGGAAAAGTAAAAAATATATATAAATCATTCTTAAAAATATGCTTAACATGTATTGTGAAAGATCCTCAGTGCGCCAAACCCGCGTTGGCTCACACCTGAGTCTTCTTTCATATAAAACCACATTCACCGCCAGTGAGTGCCGGGTCCACAAGATAAATACAAGACAAGCTTTCTAAATTTTATATATTTATTAACCCCTAAATGGGTCGGTATTAACATCTAACACATGCAGTTCAGAACAGATATGCAGATATATACAAGCATTAACAGTTACTAGTTACAAGATACAGTGCAATGAAATAAAAGGGACTAAAATTGAAATAATTACTTTACCACGCATCTCCTTGATGTGGCTCTATAATCCAGCACTCACACATGCTCTGTCATGTGTGAATAACCCAGTGGAGGCTTCTTGGCATGTGGCATTAACTCCTAGCATGTGGCATCACAGTATATTCCAGCCTGCATGCTCTCATCACAGTCTCTCAGTAAACTCTTGTAGTCTCAGCCCAATCTCCTCCCATTGCCTCTTACCTCATCTTTTATACCCTTTATGCCACCTCCCAGAATAAGGTCACCGGCGGCAGCAAGTCTGATTGAATAATGCACTCAAATCCAGATTTTTTGTATAGAGCTGAGACCAAGTGGAATGATACAATGTTATCAGCCATATCTGATCTACCAGTGCTGACTGGATAATGCATGTTTTTGTTTGATCACTCAGGGCTGTGTAGGATTACAATGGAGCCCTGCTGGGATGGATACAAAGCCCCATTGTTACAATGTGGCTTCTACTGATAACATACAACTAGGATTATAGCTGCGCACCTTATGAGTAAAGAGATACGCTACCCAGAGACCAAAATACAGCTTTGAGTTATAGCCATATGTAAGCAGAATCATCACATGTATCCAGTTATAAACAACTTTGCATAAATGAATAGTACAGGTGAATAGAAGAATCTCTGTAATATAGCTTATTAAAGAAATATGTTTCCTTCTATGCGTTTCAGGCTCAGTTACTTTCTACATATTAGTCTATGAAGAGGTGAGGGGGAAGAGAATGCTAATAAAGATACTCAAAAATTGCTGCAATACTCTGTTACTCTAAGCTCTTTTAACACTGCTGTGCTTGTAGATAACATGCTGCCGTGTACAGAATGAGGCAATAAATCAATGAACTAGTAAGCAGCAGTCTCCTACTCCCTGCTTCTCCATAGAGTGATACAGAGATGGAGTCAGTCAGATTAAAGATAAGGAGGAGGAGAGCAGCTTTCTAAGTAGAGAAGGAAATGGATCTCCTTAATAAGTTATATTACAAAGCTTCTTATATTCAAATGCACTACTCATTTTTGAAAAGTTGTTTATAACTGGAGGTACGCTTTAATGTAAAAACTCAATAAAAAATAGGTCCTTTTCTGGTGACACATTCCCTTTAAGGATGTCACAAATTCCCTAATATGTATTTTACCTATAGTCAAACACACTTTACACACAAGCATTGCAATAATACAGTACAGCACCTAATCTGCAGAGAATCCCTGACAGAATATCAATATACTGTCACAGTTCTAAAGTTGTATAAAAACCTTTATTGATTGGAGTGATGGACATGTTTATTAAAATGCTGCAAGACTTAAATAATTTCTAATAAAGAAGAGACTGTAAAGGCAGATCTAAAGCAGACACAAGCTCCAGTCTGTAACCATTTTCCATTTTTGTAGGATGAAATTTTGTTTTTAGATATTGATAAATCTAGTTGACGTGTATTGTAACAGACCAATTCTGTCTCTTAAATGAAGTGTATATTCCTATGCCCAAAGTCTGCAGTATTTATAAGCATAGCACAGAACAATTTATAAATTGAGCTGGTAAAAAGTCTGTTTTGACTTAGGGCTCATTCACATATATAAGGATCTCATGTCTATAATATATTAAAGTGTTTCAGCACTCACATTAAAACATGCCTATCATTTAACTTGTATAAATCAGTAGTACATCTAAGAAAATTTATTATATATCATATTAGGAGTAAATGACATCTTCTTGACCTTCCCATGTGTTTTGTTATGGTTTTTGGTTTCTTTGGGTAGCAGAGGGAAAACAGTGACTGACTTGATGACTATGGGACTGACTTGTTTCTCAGTTGCAAAATGCCACTAGCAGTTTAAAAGGAATAACGAATTTAGTGTAGAAAAAAGGAACTAAACATGACCCCTTTATGGGTACACATGTGGAACCAAGTAATGATAATGTACAGAATTTAAAGAAAAATTTGTGACACACCATCAATGTGCCTAGTCTGTCAGCTGAAAATGTGATCATGAGGTAGAAGTTCTTCCCCTCATAGTTCCATTGTTTCTGTGGTTTGCTGCATGCATTAATTCTTCATTGTATATTGCTGCTCAAGCTGACGCTCCAGCATGTGCCACAGTACCATTAAATGTGCGCTTCACCTTACAGCCATGAAATGAGAGAAGGGGAGTGTAAGAAATGGATTGCCCCGGTGAAGTTGAGGGCAGAAAATGATGCAGTGTGAAGGAACTGGAGAAGGCAGATGGGTTCCATTCTGGTGTTAAAACTGGGCCTACACCCTCGTGGTGATGTCAGTACTAGAAAGCTCCTGTCCTTGCTGCATTTCTAGACATTGATCAAGTGGGCCATGAAAGATAGGTATTGTGATGGTGGAATACACCTTTCCTCTCACTGACATCAAGCAGGGACAGTTTTCCTAAAGAAATATTGGTGGCTAGGTAATCTACCAAAACCAGTAGCAGTGAAAATGTATCTGCCACTGTCACCACCACTCAAGCTTGCCTTAGACCTAGCCCAGGCAAGTTTTTTGGATGTTGGGGCTGCACATACTGTACGATGGAATTCTTACTATTGCAGCTGCAACCACCCTCTTCCTCTGATATTACCCTGTCACCCTGATGCAGTTTTCAGGTCTTATCTGCAAAAGAATCATCAGATTCCCTAATTGTATCATCTTCCCCACTGTTTTGTCACTCATTTTGGGATTCCTCTATGCCCTCACAGTTCCCTACAAATTTCCGCCTAGTGGCCCTACCAGCATGACTACCAGTAGCGCACCTCCTGCCACTGCTAACTCCACCAACACATGTCTTTCACTTCTACCTGCTCTACATCCAAAAACACTGTCTGTTTTCATCCACCTCATCAAGAATAGGAGAAAGAGGACTATGAGAAATATCTCTCTCAGCTGATGCCACATAAATACTAAAAATGGGATATGTGTCACTAAAGACAAAGACGAAAACATAGATGACAGTAGATATATAGACAGCGTGATAAATTATCTGTTACAACAGAGGAAGAGGAGGAGAAAGACACAGGACTCTTACTCAACATTTGTGTTTTACTACTTCTTCAACATTTTTGTTTCTCTTCTTATTGTTAGTACTTGCAAGTGTTTCTTCCTTCCCCTCTTTTTGCCTCTCTTTTCCAGCCATTTTACTGCACACTGATTAATTATAATAGTGATTGGCAACAATTATGATGCTGTGTGTATTTTTTTATTTTTTTAACCAAAAAATATTTCAAGGAAACTAGCAAGGCACTAAAAGCACAAAAGGGTGATCTGGTTAGTGCGTATTAGACTAGAACTGTGGCATTCAGCTTAATTTTTTTTTTCTGCAGTTACAGTGGCATGAGTTTGTATGTATATTGGGTAAGCAAAATAAACCCTTAAAAGGGTTTTCCGGGCAAAAAAAAATATTTTTTAAAAAGGTCTGTTAGTGCTATTAATGGTTTAACCCATATACCTTTATCAGTGTTTTGAGTGATTTCTGGGTTTCTCTGGGAGCTCCTGGCATCTTCTGCATTTGTTTGCATGGTGTAGCTTCCTGACTGCGCCAGGCATATGGGTAATTATAGATTTTTTTAAATACAAGTAAATTAGAAGTTAGGCAGGGGGAGGGGGTTTAGTTTAGGGGTTAATTTTTATTTAATCTCGGACAACCCCTTTAACAAAGGCTCACAGCATAGTGCAGATATTCTCCCTTCCTCCTATGAGATATCTCACTATCTAACGTAATTTATTAATTCTGACTATGCTTCATTCTACTTCCCCTATTCATGTGATTCTTTAGTTCTATTTTCAAATTTTACTGCTGCTGTGTGTTACAGAAGAAAATGGAGTAATTCCTTTGGATCATGCAGTGATGAATAGCACATACATCCCTAGCTTGACTATCACTAAAATGCCTCATCTTCCTGCCCACAACATCTTATATAATGTCTCTGACATCAGCATTGTAAGGTGTTCACCTGCCATTAATTGGCTGAGAGGCTGTCAAGCTATGCCATGACGTCACACACATGTATCTCTTTTTCACTGCACATTGCATGTCGCAGCGGTCATTTAGTTAGTCTGAGCTGGATTGAAAAGTATTTGGCTTAGTTAAAAACTGAACAATTTGGAATATTCGGGTTGAACTCAAACTTGGAACGAATTGGTTCACCCATCTTATGTTCAGTATGTAAAATGGTGCCACTTTCTGGGACTACCACCCACATATTCAGTATGTAAAATGGTGTTCATCCTGGATATTCAGTATGTAAAATGCTACTTTCTGGCACTGTCCTAAGCACACACACAAGTATTCAGTATGTATAAATGTGCCCGATTATGCATTCTGAAATGTGGGGTGAGATAGAACGCTAGAACTTATGTTTTATATTACTTAAATACTATTTCTCTTGTCTTAAAGCGGCCTCGGTGACTGTAATCTATTTGCTTTTTGCTTTAAAACATTTTTAATATTTAATACTGGCCACTTCCTTTGGAGTATTCAGTGCAAAAATCTAGTCAATAGAGGGGTACTTGGCTCGAAAAGGTTGAAAACACTGATCTCTATTTTTGTAGACAATACCAAGCTATATAGTATAGCACAGTCTACGGAATATGTGCATAGGTTACTAGCCAACTTGAATGCACTTTTAAAATCAAATTTAATGTGAACTCACTATACAGCTACAGGCAAATATTACCTAACAGTTGTTTTTAAAAAAAATACTAAAATGATGCTAATATAATTTTTTTTTTCAATAGTATCTTGCTGACTAACCCTTTGATTGTTTCTTGTCAGAAGTCCTGTCAGTAGCCTGCTGCTGGAATATGTGCTCACAGCAGCAGATCTCAGACATCAGTAAGATGCTGCAAGATGATTGGTGCCTAGGGCCCCTGCAGTGTCAGAAGATGGGTGTAGTGGTAGTGTGTCTACAGTATATAAAAATTTACTTTGTTGCTTAAATAATATATGCAGTGTATTATACAGACGCATAACCTGACCATGCCAGGGTGAGGTGGGGGCCCACCTGACCCAGGGGTCCACCAAGGGATTCATCTATTCATCTGTGGGCCAGTCCAATCATGCATCTTGGTAAAAATCTTCATGTAAGAAAATTTGGGAGAGTAGAGAAGAACCTGGGTGTAGTTCAGCAAAATATTGTCATGTATTAAAAGACATATGGAATAGGGATCTTTGCAAAGCATTTGTGCGACTCATCAAGTTTGGGCACCAGTTTATAGAAAGGATGCATCTACTGCTGGTGCTGGTATGACATGTGACTGAGGGATCCTGCAGACCTTACACAGCAGTCTCTACTGAACTGAAATCTTCACCACAGGGACCTGATGAGCTGACAACTCTTTTCAGAGTAGCCAAGTACTTTATGGAGTGTAATTTACTTTTCTATGTGGCAGAAAACCTGTCAACATTGGTCCAGGAAATACTGCCTGGGGAGAGGCCATTCAAAGTAGTGCAGCTGTCTGTACTAGTGGTGCTATCATTGTTGGAAACCTGCCATCCCCTGCATTACCGCCACTGCCCTCTGCCTTTAAGGGGGCCTTGAATTGCAAACTTTGGCTACCAAGGTCACCAGCCTTATACTGTAGTCCTGGCCCTAGCAGCTAATGTCCAAATGACTTTAGCCCTCTCCCATAGCTAACATGTCAGATGCCCCAACGCATGCATCTATGAGACAGTTTTACTTTCACTTTGAGGGATTGAATGTCTCCCACTTAATGAGATCATGGGAGCTATTTGGTTGCTATGGCAGCCAGGAGTCTTCTGAAGACTCTCAATCCCACCAGTGCTATGAAAAGCCCACCCTTTGGCAGAACTCACTAGTGGCACATGCAATTTCACATAAACTGTAGTATTGCATTCTTTGGTATAAGCAATCTAATGATTGCTAATTCAAGCCTGCAGGGGAGGGGGGTAGAAAGAAATAACATTATTAAAAACATTTAAAAGATATAAAAATTTCACGCCACCATTTCCCTAATTTACATATATATATATATATATATATATATATATATATATATATATATATATATAATAAACACGTTAGGTATCGCTATATCTGAAAATGCCTGATCTGATTAAAATGTCCCATATGATGAGTGCTGTAGCTGATAAAAAGTGATCAGAACGTCATTCTCCAAAACGTTATTAATAAAAATTATAACTTGACCTGCATAAAAAAGATGCTTTGTACAGCTCTGCACATGGAAATATATAAAAAGCTATGTGTGTCAGAACATAGCACATATAGACATTTTTGTCTTTTTCTCAAGTTTTAATTTTTCTGAATTTTCCAGCTTCCCAGTACATCCATACGGAATAATAATTTACATCTGATTGGAATCCTGGAGTTATTGCCCATAAAGACCCTAAAACGAATTTGTGACTTTCCCCAATGACTTGGACTGCCTGAAACCAGGAGGTTGAAACAGGAACAAAGAATAGGAACAATTCACACCCACTGAGGGAGCTGGCCACCCATGGCAAATCATGTTTTTCTTGGATTGTAATGACAAAGAAGACATTCTTCATATCTATAGAAAACATAAGTAGCCATTGATGTTCCAAGGTGCTTGTATTCTAATATTTGTTGACTATTCTACTGATATCACCAAATGGCACAAAGCTTTTAGCAAGACATGTTCGTAACTATATAAAATACATTTGTTTTCAACTGCTTTATCCAGCTGGTCCATGGGTATGGCATATGGATGGACATTTCATGACTCAAAGGAGATTGAACAGTTTTTCATAAAGGAGGACCTGTCTGCACTGCAGGTGGCAGGAAGCCCTTCTTTCACCCATTCTTGATGGCATCTCATGCTCTCCAGTTGTGGTGAAAGTCATCCCCAGGTAGCTCGTGTTAGGATTCTCAGTGTGTATTCTCCTCAGTGCAACACTGCTTGCTGCTGTTGCTTTAAGGTTGCCACGCCAACATGTAAAGTTTTCACTGACTCTGCCACTAATCAGAGTTCTGAGACACTAAACCAATCAGCAGCTGAGGAGGGATATTTAAAGTCTGCTATTAATTAACTATTATTAGCTATATTCTTGTTTCTCTGCACATATCTGTTTGTTTGCTGTTTTTCTTGGTTGTCTGACTTTGGCTCATTTACTGGATATTCACTTTTACAATGTAAAGGACAAACTCCAGAATCAACATTGCTTTTTAAACATGAGAACTGAAAATTTGTGGAATAGCCTACATCAGTAGACTTTTTAGTCTTGTGAGGAGATGTCTAAAGGAAAAGGATTATGCTTTATAAATATATCCAGTAAACAGTCCATACAAAAAATATGGTGAAAAGCTGTTGTACAATCCGCTCAAAAGACCATTTTGTACATTTAAGTAATCATCAAAACACCTCGAATACAGAAAGTCAGATTTAGAAATACAGTTAAAGTGTCAATATTTCACAAGACAACAAAACAAGACATTAAAGGGATTCTATCATTAAAAAAACACATTTTAATCTAAGAGCACGTAGGAATAGCCTTTATAAAGGCAATTCATCTCTTACCTTTATTTTGAAGGTCCGCGCTGCCGTTTTTGAATTTTTTATCCATTCTTCATTGTGCTGAGAAAGCACAGGGGACGTTACCCCTGTTCTCCGTCGGCCATTCTCCTCCTCTTCTTACACGAGACCACCACAAAAAGGCATGAGCAGTTGTGTGTTCCATCGGCCATTTTGCGTTGGTTTCCCGTAAGAAGAGGAGGAGAATGGCTGACGGAGCAGAAGAAAGGCGGAGCTGGATTGGATGACAACGCTCTGCTCAGAGCACAGGGGTAACGCCCCCTGTGCTTTCTCAGTACAATGAAGAATGAATAAAAATTCAAAAATGGCGGCACGGACCTTCAAGATAAAGGTAGAGATTAATCACCTTTATAAAGGCTATTCCTACGTACTCTTAGTTTGAAACATGTTTTTCAATGATAGAATGCCTTTCAACCACAAAGAACTATAAATGAAAGTATGCACACAATCCTTCTGTATCTAGGGAAACACAGCTAAAAATGCTGCCAAAAAAATGCAGCAAAAATGATTAGCATTTTTTTCCTGCATCATTTTTTCATTGCATTTTTTTCAATGTTTTTCTCTGCGTTTTTATTCTTCTATTAAACACTTGCAATTCTGCAGCTCAAATTAACAGACTGTGTTTTTCAAAACACACCTTTTCCAAAGCAGTTTTTTTTTCTGCAATGTGTGGATGGGAATAACCAATATCTCATTCACTTTCCTGGTACTGTAAAATGCAGTGTGTTTACCCACTGCATTTCCGCAATGCGGAGCCTTAGCCTTAAAGAGGTTATATGGAACTTTTCAATTTAATAACCTATTCTTAGAATAGGTCATAATATAAGCATATCAGCTGTTTTAAGTGTTAGTGGTGCTTTCTGTGGTGGTACTTCAACTAATCCATGTGATGTCACTTTTATCTGTCACATGGCCTGACTGTAGCTCAGTCCCATTTAAAATATTGGGATGAGCAGCGATACCAAGCACAGCCGCAATACAACTGTACGGCACTGTGGTTGGTAAGTAATGAAGAAGTGGGAGCACTCTCCCAAATGCTGCAGTCTCTTCAAAAAGTAGATAGGCATTGTTTTCAGACCCTAGGTGATCTTTAAATGATAAGGGTTTATGCTGATGACACCCAATCCCATGACATCACCCCTGCACTAATACAGAACACCAATGACTGTCTCTCTGCTGTCTCAAATATCATGTCTTCGCTCTATCTGAAACTGAATCTCTCAAAGACTGAACTACTGCTATTTCTACCACCTAATAGATCTGACCCTGATATCTCCATTGCAGTCTCCGGCCTTACTCTTAGGCAACATGCCTGCTGCCTCGGGGTTATGTTTGACTCAGACCTTTCCTACACCCCCCCATATCCAATCACTCGCACACTCATGTCATCTCCACCTCAAAAACATTTCCAGAATCTGCCATTTCCTTACCACAGATAAATTAAAGACACTTATTGTTGCCCTGATTCACTTTCGCCTTGACTACTGTAACTCCTTACTAATCGGTCTTCCCCTTACTAAGCTCTCCCCTCTACAATTTATTCTGAATGCAGCGGCCAGGCCCATCTATCAGTCTAGACGCTACAGCAATGTCTCCGGTCTGTGTCAGTCACTAGATTGGCTACCTAATCAATACACAATACATTATAAATTTATCACCCTCCTTCACAAGGCTCTCCATCAGGGTCAGACTGGCCCACCAGGGATCGGTGAATCCCCCGGTTGGGCCCCATGCCTTTAAGGGGCACTCCCAGACCCCCACTGCTTTTTTTAATAGGCAATGGAGGTGCAGTAACAGCCCCTATTCACTTACTTCTCCCCGCTCCTGGACAGGGGGGCCCCCTGTACACCGCACATTACATCATCGTGACGTGATGTGCAGTGCACAGGGCCCAGGCTCAAGCAGGAAGAGGAGCAGTCGCAATCTGGAGCGGGGAAAGGTAAGTGATGCAGCCAGATTCTCCCCAGTTTTGCGATCCAGTTTTAACAACCGGATCGCAAAACTGAGGAGAAGTGGTGCCATCAACCCAGTTTTGCCACTAGTAGAGCAGAAAGCCACAGGCTTCCTGTTCTATCACTCACCCATTGAGCCTGTGGCCTACAAGCTAAGCACCAATCCTTACCTCTCTGCTCCTGTTGCCTCCTACTTCTTCCTGCTCCAGGCGCACATGACGTCACATCAGTGCGCCCGGAGCAAGATGGAGCATGAGGCGACAGGAGTGGACAGGTAACTAATGACCTAATGCTGCTATAGGGGGGACTAGTGAAGGGGCTACTGTATGGCTCATACAGTGTCCCTTTCACTATTTCCCCAACTCTATACATTATCCCCTTCACTATTCCCCCCCATACATTAGCCACTTCACTATTACCCTCACCCATACAGTGACCCCTTCCTTCACTATTCCCCTATACAGTGGCCCCCTTCACTGGTCCCCTATACTATATGGGGACCATTGATGGGGCCATTATATTGTGGGGGGCAGTGATGGAGGCCAATATCCTGGAGGACATTAAAGGGGTTTTTCAGGATAACATTTTTATTTTATTTATTTATTTATTTTTAATTAGGCCAGGGCAGGTGAAAAAAAAAACTCCCAAAACTCACCCTCCTGTCCCCAGTGTCTCCCAGCGCAGTTCGGTCCTGCAGCTCTTTTGTTTTCTTCTGCACGTGACCCCTAAGGCCAATCAGCGGCCTAAGGAAAGGGACCTGGGACATCACAGCCAGCAAGGACTTCCGGCAAAAGAAGACAGCAGAGCTGCAGGACCGAACCATGCTGGAAGGACACTGGAGCACCAGGGACAGGTGAGTATAATTTTTTTTTTTTTTCACCTCCCCCAGATTAATTACAAAAAAAATATATATGCTGGATAACCTCTATAGAGCTTTCTGCTTCTGGCCCTGCTCCGGAAGTGTTTTTGTACAGCTGATGGGGCCGTGTGTCAGCCCACTAGCGATCAGGTATTTGTGGCCTATCCTGATGATAGGCCATAAAAAAAATAACCCTGGACAACCCCTTTAATATGCGTCACACAGTTTAATGTCCCCCTCACAGGATGTTAGCCCCCGTCACTGCACCCACACAATATCATGGCCCAATCACTGTTCACCATACAGTATGGGGGACCAGTGAAGAGGCTACTGTATGGGGGGACCAGTGAAGTGGCTATAAAAAAAATTTGGCCCAAACAACCCTTTTAAAGAGATTGTCCATAAATTGGAGTGACCACTGTGGCAGCCAGGGAGGTGTAAAAAATAAAAAAAAATTATACTCACCTGTCCCCAACACCCGGTTGTCCCCTGTCTGTGTCTGTTCAGTCTCATGGCAGTGCCTCATTTCTGGAAATCCTGTACCTAATTGGTCTTACCAGTCACATGAGCTGCAGGACTCTCAGCAAGAAGGCGCAGGCACGAGACTGAATGGACAATGGAGCACCAAGGACAGGTGAGTATGCTTTTTTATTTATTTATTTAATTTTTTTTATTTCACACGTCCTGCTCACCACATGGGTTGCTCCAATTCCTGGGCAACCTCTTTAACCCTCGTCAGGCTGCATAATTTTACAACATTACAGGCTGCATAGGAATAGGTACAATTGTACCTACTCAGCCGGACGAGGGTTAAAGGATTTATCCATTGATCTAATATTGATGGCCTGTCCTTGGAATAGGCCATCAATATTAAATCTGTAGGGGTCCGACAGCCAGGTCTTCTGCAGATCAGCTTTACCAGGAAAGTACAGCTACAGGTAATAGTAACAATTCTAGGAGCCACGCTGTTCACTTGCCATACAGGGTGTAGCAGTGGGCTTAGGTAGTGCAGTGGTGCACATGGTATGGTGGGTGAGCAGCATGACTCCTGACATGTTAATACTTTTAGCCGTCCTGTCTCGTTACAGCTGATCTGCAAGGGTCCTGGCAGTGGGCCCCTAGAAACAATTCCACTAGTGGGCCCTAGACATCCCAGTCCGACCCTGCTCTCCATAATGCTGCACCTCCCTACATCTCCTCCCTCATCTCTGTCTATTGCCCAACCCGTGCTCTCCGTTCACTCAATGACTTAAGACTAACATTTTCTATTATCAGAATCTCCCACTCCTGTATCCAAGAATGCTATACCCCAGAAAATCATATTAACACTCAATTTCTACAGCTTCAAACACAAACTAAAGACACGTATTTTCAGACATGTCTATCACAATTCCTAATGTAAACCTTTCCGCAGTTAGAATCCGTAAAAAAAGAACCCTCCTCTGTTCACGCTCCTGCATAACCCCAGAGGATATGATGCTATTTCAGACTGTAATTTTATAGGTCCAGGCACCATCTACACGTTAAAAGGACACTGACCGGTGATAGCTCATACAGCTTTATTATGTGTAATGAAGGTAGCCTCTATCACAAAAATGTCTGGACCACTGTATAAGCAATGCTACCTCCTATGCCGCCCCTGCTACCTCTTGTGTCACCCCCCTCTACCTCATAGAATGTAAGCTCTTGCAAGCAGGGCCCTCAGTCCCAGTGTGTGAATTGACTCTTTCTTTGTAATGTATCTTTTTTGTCTGTACATGAACCCTACAATTTGTAAAGTGCTGCAGAATATGTTGACACTATATAAATAAAATGTATTATTATTATTATATTATTAAGGATAGGTCATCAATTAATAACAGTGGAAAATCCTTTTAACGTCAGTCACACACTTAAAGGGGTATTCCCATGAACATAACCATTTTAAAATTTGGAGATAATTAAAAGTTAAACATTATTGCTAATATAAGTAATTAAACATTTTGCAGAGTTTTAAAGATTTTCTCAAAATATCTTGTGGTCACAAGTTGTTGTCTTGATTGGTTGCCAGTGGATACGACCATCAATGCAGGACCTTTCTAAAGTCATAAAATCAGCCATGATTTCCTTATTGTGGCCGGGATATCTTCTGATACATGTAGTGTCCCTGCTTGATAACCCAGCTACAATAAGAAAATCATGGCTGGGTTCCTGTCAAGTCCCAGACCACAGAAAGTTTCTGCATTCGTGGTCATATCCATTGGCAACTGATCAAGACAACAGATGTCACCACTAAAATGGTTTGAGAAAATCTTTAAAACTCTGCAGAATTTTTAACTACTTATGTTTGCAAAATGTTTAACTTTTACTTATCTACAAATATAGATATGATTATGTTCATGGGAATACCCCTTTAAGCCTTAGGGTATGTTCACACTACCAGTATTACAGACCGTCACTGTCATCCTATTAAGGGTAATGGAGTAACGGACACAGACGGATCCCCCTCCATCTGTGTCCTTTCTCACTGACCATTACGTAAACAACATGACGGACACTTTCTTCTGCCATCAGTAAAGTAAATACATGAGGAAGAAGACTTCCATCATGTTTTTAACATGAGGTGAATGTATATGGACAACCATTGGAAGGGAATCATGTGACTATATGAGAAGCTTCTTCACCATAAGAACTGTAAACCTGTAGATTATCTTACTGCAGGTGCTGGGCAAGTACAAAACAGATGATAGCTTCAAAAAAAGGCTTGGATGCAGTTTTACAGCAAAATAACGTGGCTGCTTATGCAACTGTATAGAATTCTTGTTTCCTATACTATATGCCATGTATTTTACCATCCTTTGATTGAACTTGATAGACAAAGGGAAGTAACAGAGTTAACTCAAACTTCTGAAATTGGATAAACTGCTGCTGTGTGATATTTTATCACAGAAGACAAAATCAATGAAAAGTCATTGAAAAATGTTTTTCCAGTGACTTTTCATTGGTTTTTATTGCCTTCTGTGATATTACACTGCAGCAGTTTAACCAATTGCAGGAGTTCAGGTTAACACTGCTACATCTGTCTTTTTCAACTGTACTATGTATCTATTTATATATATTCCAGCCATCTCTAGAATGGTTAGCCGGTTTGTTTCATTACAAATTACAAATGATCCTTTGATATGTTTGGGGCTACTTGAGAAATGCATTATATTATTGTTAATTATTATCATTATTTTCTTTATATATATATATATATATATATATATATATATATATATATATATATATATATATATATATATATATATTTCTGTTGTCTGTTGTATGCTCTTTATGCATGACTTAACAACTGGAGCTATCTGCCCCAAATTTGGCACATATATAAACCAGGCACTTCTCGTTTCAGCTCTCTAGGACTTGCTATTCCCGACATATTCACGAGAGCAAATATAATATCACTGCTTGAACATCAAGGACCTGTCTTCAGATCACATCACATTTCCTGCATTAGCCTATAGAAGCTTGCAGGTCCCTCATTTTTAAAGAAGACATTTCACAACCTTCACCAATTCAAGTTCTTAGCATTTTAGCACTTTTAATAGCCACTGCTCCACTGATTCCAGCACAGTTGGAATGTTCTCTCTAGCCCCCACTGTTCCTGAACAACAAGCACAGTTTTTTTGGTGCCTGATGTGTTATTTAAGCTCTGTAATGTCAGAAGGGTGGTGTCAGGCAGGGTGTGTGATTCATGGCTTCAATCAGAGGCAGCCAGTGTCAGAGCTCAGAATCACACCCCTTGCCTGCTCCTGCCTGACACCGTCCTCCTGACTGTACAGAGACTAAATAGCATATCCGACACCAAAAATAACAGTATTGATTATTCAGCAACAGTGGAGGGTAGAGAAAAAATTCCAACTGTGGGCAGCATGATGGCTCAGTGCTTAGCATTGGTTAGCACAGCGCTGGTGTCCTAGGTTCAAATCTGACCAAAGACGACATCTGCAACGAGATTGTATGTTCTCCCTGTATTTGTGTGGGTTATCTCCCACACTCCAAAGACATACTGATAGGGAATGTAGATTGTGAGCTCTATATGGAACAGTGATTGACAACATCTGTAATAGTGGAATATGATGGCGCTATATATATCAATGGAGCAGCAGCTATTAATTGATGTAAAGACATGGAGATGGTGAAAATTCTCTTTAATAGCCTCACCAAAATACAGCATTATCAGAGGATTGCAGCACTCACTCACTATTGTTCTCTGTTATCAGACAAAAGCACTCACGTGAACCGTATTAGCCTAGAGAAGCTTGCAGGCCCTTAACTCTTAATAACAAACCTACAGCACACAAAAAATGTATAAATCTCTTAAAATTAATAATACGTCTGCTGTGATATAAATATACTACAACACCACCATCTAATCAAAGGCAGACACAGTCACTCATAGTAAAAAAATATGTATGTAATATTTATTGAAAAATAACATGAAACATGTACACATTAAATAATAATAAAAAAAAAAAAAGCTGCGAGGAAGTGTCCAAGAATCAAATATATACAATACCACGGTCCAACATATCATGTATACAATACCAATGGCTGTGCAATATTTTATTATAATCTGCAAACCCAAAACAATAAATATAACCTATGATGTTAAAAATTCCAAAACTATAGATAGGGATAACATGTAAGTGATACCTCAATCCTGTGTAAACTTATAGTGAATACACCGGGTAACAATTATAATTTCATAATGGCATACTGATCCGAAAATGATTATCACTAGCTATAGATGGCAAACCCCACTACATACTCTGACACACTTTTCACAGTGGTTCCTCAAGTAGTGATGAAGTAGAGGTGGCAGGGGTTGGGAGAATAAGTATTATCCCCACTGAAATGATATTTTGCAACTAATATTAGCTAATAAAAGCTTACAGGTTCTTCACTGTTAAAGAGGACAACGGTATCGATATCCCTCCACTGTAAAAAGGGCTGGCCTTGCAGCTCAGAGTCATCACTGATGGTACTTTTGTACTTCCATAGCCTTGTACTGTTGTGGGGAGGGGGGAGTGTTCCTCAGCCCAGCGATGATGCTGAGCTGTAAAGCCCAAACTTTTGAAAGTGAAGGGACATTGGTGCCAAAACGAATGGCACCGATATCTCTGGTACGGGGGCGCATACCAGCAAAGCTGACAGCGTACTGTCAGCTGTCTAGCAGTATAATACCAGAGATTTCAGAGGACATGAAAGGTCCTCTTTAATAGTCTTACCGACATACACCACTCACTAGTTCTCTGTTATCAGCAATTATCAGAGGACGGCACCCATGTGACCCATATTAGCCAATAGAACCTTGCAGGTCCTTCGCTCTTAACAGCCTCACTGACAAAGAGCATTATTAGAGGATTGCAACACTCACTCACTATTTTTCTCTGTTGTCAGCTACTATCACAGGACAGCACTCACGTGACCTATATTAGCCAATAGAAACTCACAGGTCCTTCACTGTTAATAGCCTCTACATTTTGGATTTTGTATATTTGAAGTTACATTCAGTTTGGGCTGCTTTCAGCCCCATGTTGAATGCTGTATACAACACACAAAAGGATAGAAGTTTTTGATATTCATGGAAAGTACTGAAGAATCCATATTGCAAGACCATGGCTATTATATTACTCTGTTTTTCTTCCTTGAGGTCAAGACCTATCCAGTACTCCATGTAAGTAATAATGTTTATTCCTCTACAGGGATTAATTACAAGAAGGTCTTCAGCAGGTGAATGAATGACACTCATTCAGAATGAAGCATGAGCCCATGTAAACTGCCATGGGTATGCACCTTAAAATAGCTTTTGCTTTTAAGTTGGTCTCTTGTTGCAAATAGAAGTCTGAAAGAAATAGTGTATATTGTGCCTGACAGAAATTAATTAATGACTCAATTTATTACGGGGTTTTTTGCAGCCAAGTCACAAAAGTGAAATATTTTGTCCTATTTCGAAATTCAGCTGCCTTTGAAAATTCAATGTTTTTATAGCGTCTAATCATTTATAGCACCAACTTTCTCTTAAAGATAATGAATACTTTAAATCCAATGAATTACTAATAATGAACTATTAAGATTTCCAGGACATTTAATCCCACTGTAAGCTCTCCTTAAATCAGATGTGGGTCATTAAATAATTGCTATATTATGAATGGTAGTTAATCAGTGCATTTAATTTGTGTGTGCTATTAATTTGATCTGTTTCCATTAAAGCTATTAATCACAGTTTATCTTAGCTCTGATAGCTCTGATAGTCATGATGAGTTGATGAAGTTAGGATTATTGTCCATGTTGACCTGTTAAACTGTAATGGAAGTATTTTATTGACTGTCACTTAAAAACAGAAGGTTAAGGGTCAAAGAACTAGTGGCATGGTCGAAATGCAGTTGCTTTCTTTTTTAGACTCTGATTCCCCAGTGTTTGGGAAAAGACACCAGCTTTGGCTATAAAAAGAATGCTGCTATTTCTGCAGGTCTGTGCTACATATAAACATTAACTTTTTCATGGAAAATACACACCTATAATGGAAATCTGATATTTAACATAAACTGCATTGCATATATACTTTTCTCTCCAATGGCATATGTACCATAGAGGTCATGGAGGTTTTGGGGAGAGGGCAGGGAAAACCGCAGGGAATCGCACTGAATCGCACTGTTTTTTATGTTTGTCACCTCCCCTGGGCCTCCAATCATTATACTCTGGAGTTTGTATAATAATAGTTCATGGGTGGTGTACCCCAAAAATAATGGGTTCTGATGAACCCGAAATTTTTGCAATATTTGCAAGGAACACAGTTGGGGTCATGATGGGACATACTACTTAGTTTAGGGGCAACTATGGGACATAATGCTATGTGCAGGGGCCACTATTGGACATAATACTGTGTGCAAGGGCCACTATGGTACATAATACTGTGTAGAGGAGATGCTATGGGACATTATACTGTGTGGAGGGTCTGTTATATGATATACTGTATGGAGGGACCACTATGTGACATTATACTGTGTTGAGGGGCTGCTATAGGACATTATACTGTGTGGAGGGGATGCTATGGGACATTATACTGTGAGGAGGGGCCGCTATGGGACATTATACTGTGTGCAGGGGCTGCTATTGAACATTATACTGTGTGGAGGGGCCGCTGTGGGGCATTATACTGTGTGAAGGGGCCACTATGGGACATAATACTGTGTGAAGGGGATGATATATGATATTCTACTGTGTGGAGGGACCACTATGTGACATTATACTTTGTGCAGGGGTTGCTATGAGACCTTTTACTGTGTGAAGGGCCGCTATGGAACATTATACTATGTGGAGGGTCTGCTATAGGACTTTATACTGTGTGGAGGGGACACTATGGGACATTATACACTGAGGAGGGGCCGCTATGGGACATTATACTGTGTGAAGGGGCCGCTATGGAACATTATACTGTGTGGAGGGGCCGCTATGGGACATAATTCTGTGTGTAGGGGCCACTATGTGACATTATACTGTGTGCAGGGGCCGCTATGGGACATTATAATGTGTGAAGAGGGCGCTATGGGTCATTATACTGTCTGGAAACCACTTTGAGACATGATAGTGTGTGTAAATGGGGCATTATACTGTGCAGGGGCCAGAAATTGGGGCACTATGTTGTCAGGGGGGCCCCAAGTCAAAAGTTTGCTATGAGGCCCAGTCTTTGCTAGTTATGCCCCTGAAAGAGGGTGTGCACTCCTGATTGGTACTATCTGCTTAGTTATTAAATGGGAGGGATCTCTGAATAGTTATCCCCTTCCAAAACTCATCACATACTTTAGCAATCTCTGCTACATTTCTACAACACTGTTTCTTTCTTAGAAATGCAGAAATTCCCCACAGACTTATAAACTACATGAAAGTTTACCTCCTGTCTACTTTGTCATTCATTTGTATGTTATTT
The DNA here is from genome assembly GCA_947044405.1 of Leptodactylus fallax. Lineage (NCBI taxonomy): Eukaryota > Metazoa > Chordata > Amphibia > Anura > Leptodactylidae > Leptodactylus > Leptodactylus fallax. Next base: position 9,624,751 of record CAMRHE010000016.1, read on the forward strand.
TTTGAAACACAATGAAACTTGAGTCTATGGAAGTTGGTGAGCAGTGCAGTATCAGCAACTGCTTTGCTTAAGAAATAGTGGGGAATTTCCCATTTTATACATTTTCAGTAATGCTTTCTTCTGATCTGCCTCTTCAATATGTTACAAAATAGTTAAAGCGTATCTGAGTTTTCTTGAAACCTTGAAATATCTATAGGGCCTTGTTGGTCATTCTGTTCTATGATTGTTTAAGCCTTCGTGTGTGGTGTCCTATCAGTTTTTTTGCTGCTTATCGCTCCATTATGGCTGGAGCACCTTTTACTTTTGTCCCTGAGGCAGGAATGTGTACAATAAGGATTAGTCTGCCTGCTCCCCTATGCATTGCTACTTCTACTGGATTTTTTAAATGTAAAGAACCTAGTAGTCATGAGTTCTTTACATGTAATTCTGCCAGCAGTAACTGTAAAATAGCAAACAAATAGGTGAGAAAAGCCTAAGTAACCATAATAAAGAAGGTAGAGGGACATTGGGCTGCATGAAGCATCCAAAAAAAAAAAAACCTCTGACATAAAAAGAGAAATATGAGCACAATCAGAAACAGTTTTTATTTCTAGTTACAGATAGCAAATAAAACAACCAGATACAGATGCAAGTACATATTATACTTTTCTTACATTTCATGCAGTAAGAACTTGCAGAATGCTCTCAGTCCAGTATACAGGTAGGAAAGCTGTTGCAGACTTTGAAGAAAACCCTCCCTTCACATCTACATTCATTGTTTGAAGCAACCATCCACCTCCACTCACTGTGAATCCATCTTAATCTGCAGATAACAAAGTACAGGACTTCCATAGTAACAGGGAGTGAACAAAAAAATAATCTAGAAGGGAGAGACCTATTGGCAGAAACTTGAGAGGGTTTATTTTTTAGACATGAACTATTAATGTTTTTAAATAAATTGCATTACATTTTGGTTCAGAATCTCATGCTCTATTAAATGAGACTAAGTTGTCTGAAAAGTTACGGACCATTTAAATTATGTTTAAACCTCAGCAAGTTATAAATGAAGTATGAAGGGGTTGTCCCATAAAACCAACTGCCATCAATTACTACTTTGCATCTAAAAAGATAAACATATTTCTATTATACTTTACTTAAGAATAATACACCATTGCATACTTAATTGTAAATAATAAATGTACTTAATTCTGATCTGCCTAATACAGGAAGTGGCCATTCAATAAAATTATCTTCATGCTTAAGACCTTTTGCTACCTCCAACAGGTCTGGCTCTTTGCATCATTTATAAACGCTGCTCCACTGATTCTGGCATGGTTGGAATTTTTTCTCTAGCCTCCACCATTCCCGAGCAATCAATGCTGTTAGTTTTGGTGCCTGATATGCTATTTAGGCTCTGTACTTTCAGGAGGGCAGTGTCAGGCAGGAACAGACAAGGGGTGTGATTATGGGCTCTGACACTGGCTGCCACTAATTGGAGCTCTGAATCACACCCCCTGACTAATTCCTCCTGTTTGACATTACAGAGCTTAAATAGTACACCAGACACCAAAACTAACTGCGCTTGTTGCACGGGAATGGTGGAGGCTAGAGAAATAATTCCAACTGTGCCAGAATCAGTGGAGCAGCACCTATTAACAGATGCTAAGAACTTGAATTGGTGTAGGTGGTGAAAGGTCCTCTTTAAATGTCTCTTTTGGACAATGATAAAGTGCTGTTTGACTATCTGCTGCCATTCCCAGAAATTTGGTCTTCTTACTGAGCATGCTCAACTATGTCGATAGACTTATATGGGTCCCGCTGAATTCAATGAAGCCCATAGAAAGCAATAGGAACATCAGAGTTTTCTATTACTGATGATTTCTGAGGAAGCTCCATGAATAGCCCTGAAGAAGCATTTCAGATGCCTATAGATGGGGGAACATCCACAGGCTGCCCATATTTTCAGCTTTGACGCTAGTCGTATAGATGAGCCACTGACACACTGAAACTTGTGAAATGTAAGATTAAAAAAATGAATAAAGTTCTGCCATCTCAGAATCATCCCTAATTCAGGAGATCTTTGTCATCTAAATAAAGCTGTAGAAACATACAAGAAAAGCTGCACCAGGATCAACCTACTGTGAAACCAGAATCTGAGTCTATAAAGGTGTGCATTTTTTTCTGTATGTTATTTTTATGTTGTTTTCAAATCAAAAAGTTAGCTTTAGGTTAATAAGTATAATAATTCATCAATTTTTTTTTTATTTCAGTTTATTATGCATTTTTTCATTTGTATTTATAGCTGTTCATAAAAAATAATAACACTAACATTACTTATTGAATTGATGGAATGTAACAGAGCAATAAATAAAAGATTCAGATTATGTGTTTTGAATGATTGGTTTTCCTAAATGTAGACAAACATATAGGGCAATACTAAGCAGATACATTTATCATCATCACAAAGTACAACAAAAGTACAGCTCAGTATACCATGAAAAAGCTTTGCTGTAAGACCAGCATATTGTAAAAAGGTCCATCTGTTTCCAAACAAAAAAGCATTTTCTTAATCTGCATGAACACACATTTGATAAATAAAAATGACTCTTCACTGGTTTACTGGCATATATCAAACTGACATTTACACTGCATCAAGGGAAATGTCACTTCATTTGAGCAATATCTTTTATACTTATAAAGATACAAATGTATTGTTGATGAAAGAACATTTATGCCTTTATAATAAAGACATTGATGAAATGTGACAGTTCGGAGTTGTGTAGTTTGTTATCAACAAAATATCATGAAAAGTTCAAATATTGAAAAATAAGGGTCCTCATCTTAAAATTTAATAATGCCTTTCTAAAATGGAAACATATTCCAGACAACCAAATATTACTCATGGAAAGTTTAAATTTGAGTAAGACATATTACAAAGTATGAAGATTATTGGACTCATAAAGAGAAAAATGTTAGTTTAGTTTAACAGTTTATATTAGAGACATACTAATTGCTTGTTTGGTGGTGAGTGCATCATTCTTTTATTTAAAAAAAACACATATTTGTCTCAAAGTATTGAGTTTTGATCAAAAATATAAATTATGTACGAAATCAAGGTAGATTAAATTCCAAAATACTGTTGAAAAAGTTCTGTTTATTTTCAGAAGCCAATGTCAAACAACATATACAATGTATTGGATTGCAGCGAAATTATATATACCAGCCTAACAGTAGTGTCCAAAGTACTAGCTTTCCACTAGAGATGATTTTGTCATAGGTCACAGGATTAGCTCTATAGTAAAGTAGTGTTAGCGTTCTTCTACATCAGGGGTCAGCAACGTTCGGCCCTCCAGCTGCTGTGAAACTACATCTCCCAACATGCTCCACTCACTTCCATGGGAGTTCCAAGAACAGCAGAGCAAGTATGCATGCTGGGAGCTGTAGTTTTACAACAGCTAGAGTGCTGAAGGTTGCCTACCCCTGTTCTACATTGTATATTATGCCATTACCTATCTATCCTTTGGGTCACTGTTGGGGGGGGGGGGCAGACTGGGCAATTGCCCAGGGCCCCATCCCCAAAGGGGCCCCCAAGGGATCTGGAGCACCAGACTTTTCATCTGGTGCCTCTGATCAGGGACTCCAATACAGCTGAAACCAACCTGCATGACAGAGAAGGGAGTTATAGTCTCCATCCTCTGTCAGACTGTAGGCCACATTTACCGTCCGGCCGCAGGCAACTTGATAACATCACCGCATCGCGCTGCCTGTTCCGGATGTCTGACTTCAGGAGGAGAGTTGCAGCTCCACTTGTCAGGGAATCCAGGTAAGGTAAGTATAACATTTGTTGTTTTCTATAGAACTAGAAAGGAGGGAGCACTATAAGTAACAGGGGGCACTATATGTAATAACAGGGTTATAACTAATATAGAGGCACTATACATATTAAGTAATATGGGCCATTAACTAATAAAAAGGTACCATATGTAATAAGGGGGCACTATAACTTGTAATATGGAGGCACTATACATAAAGGGGCACTATAACTTGTAATATAGAGGCACTATACATAATAAGGGGGCACTATAAGTAATATGGGGCATTAACTAATAAAAAGGCACTGCATAACTAATAAAAGGGCACTATAACTAATAAGTAGGCACTGTATGTAATAGGGGGGACTATAAGTAATAAGTAAGCACTGCATGTAATGGGGGGCTATAAGTAATAAGTAAGCACTGTATGTAATAGGGGGGGTTATAAGTGATAAGGAGGCACTACATGTAATTAGGGGTGACTAAAAGTAATAAAGTGACATTATATGTAATAAGGGGGACTATAAATAATAAAGAGGCACTATATGTAATAAGGGGGGACTATAAGTAATAAGGAGGCACTATATGTTATAAGGGGGGAATATACCTAATAAAAAGGGAAAATACGTAAAAAGGGGCACTATAAGTAATAAGTAGGCACTATATGTATTAAGGAGGTACTATATGTAATAAGGGGGGCACTGTATGTAATAAAGAGATAGTATATGTAATAAGGATGCACTATAAGTAATAAGGAGCACTATATGTAAAAATGGGGGGACTATATGTAATAAAGAGGATCTATATGTAATAAGGAGGATCTATATGTAATAAGGAGGTCTATAAGTAATAAGGGGCACTATATGTAATATGGGGGGGCTGTAACTATTAAAGAGGCACTATAATAAATAAGGGGGCTCTATAAATAATAAGGGGCACTATAATTTATAAGTTGGCATTTTAACCTTTGAGGTGACATTATTACTTTTAACGTGGCACAAGGGGGTTATTTTTACTGTATAGAGGAAGAAATGGGGTTGTTACTGTTTTGGAGGTAAAAATTGAGTAGCATTAATCATAATTTTATCCACCCAAATAGTAATAGCAACCCTCTTTTTGCCTCCACACAATAAAAACCTTTATCATTTTGTAAGGGGCATAAAGGTGGGCATGTGTCCTGTGTAGTGGGCATAGAGGGGGCATTTTTACTTTGTAGTGGCATAATGGTAAGCCTTATTACTATGTGGGGGCACAGATGCGGGCATCATTACTGTACAAGAGTACAGATGTGGGCATTACCATGTGACGCATTATTAAATCATTATCTTAAATAAACAATCCAAATTTATTAGGATAGATGTATGTGGTCACTTAGGGTGTGGGGTATAAAAGGTGGCAATAATAGTGTGTGGCGCATTATTACCATCTGAAGGACAACTAATGTTTTGGGCATGATATGGGGCACTATTTGTTTGCAGGGACAATAAAGAATAAGAGACATCTATCACTGTATAGTGGTAATTAATGAATTAGTTAATGCAATTTATACTATGCAGTGCAGGTGTTCCTTTTGAATTGAATATGCTTTTAAATGCTAGCAGGGGCATTTGATTTTATGCTATGACTAAGGGGAGTTCATCCTCAAAACGCGTAAGCAAACTCTTTGCTTCTTTCTAGCACCGAAGATCCCTCTGTGCTTTTTAAACGATCCTTTTCTTATGCTGATTAATTAAAAGTTACATTTTATTTATACCTGGCTGAACTGGCTGCTGGACACCATTCTTTCACACGGTTAATTAATATTGGTCCTTGTACATTGGCAGTAACAGTTTGGTGGTATTACTAAAGGAGCTGTCCATGCTTAAAGCTATTTATGGTCTATCCTCAGGATAGGCCATAAACCATCTGATCAGTGCAACAACCCCCCCCCCCCGACCAATCATCTGTACAAACCCATTTCCAGTGCCTGTCCTATACACTATACAGGGCCAGAAACAGAGAGCTCCGTCCCTGATAACTCCTATAGTGATAGAAATTAATGCGGTAGTGCTCTGCACAGGGCCTTGACTGAATACGATTGTGTTGTTGGTACAATAGGTCAGAATTTGGGGCCCCACTTTTAATTTTGCCCAGGGCCACACTTTGTCTAAAACCGGTCCCTGGGTACATCATATGGAAAATGTCATTGAGTAGATTTATTTTTGTCACCTTAGTCTAACTTGTGCACTCAGTTATCGCCATCAGTCCAGTATAGATTGACTGGAGAGGCAACAGGATGCCAAACTGCCACGTAGGACCCCCAATTTTGTGAACGCCTGGGTTCCCTCCTGTGAGGAGGAATGGATAGGACATAAGTTATTATTCTACAAAAACTTCCTTTTAGAGCATATTTTTTTTCAAGGCACTGGTTGCAAGCTGAAAATTATAATTTTTCATGTATTAATATTCTATAAAGATCAGTGTATTTTTTCACAGATTTGTTAATTTAATTTTTTGTGCTATAAAATAAAAAGCACTAGTCTCTAAAATTGTCTAGTTTGCCAGACAGAAATAGTGAACATGTTTTTTTTTATAAAATGCTAATAAAAGCCATCAGTATGAAGATGTAAAATCCCATAAAATAAATAAGTAAAGTCTGTTTCTTAAACTATATAGTAATGTAGTGTCAATAATTGAGGGCATCAAAATAACTATTTGAATTCATTGAAATATCTCTGTAGTACCATTAAATAATACTCAGCTAGTTTGTGAACTTTATATCCAGTAGTAATTGAAAGCAAACTGTTTAATTTTGTCTGCAATATATTGCAGTTACATTACTGCTATCTCCATTTTATTGCTGTAAATAAATGTAAAGTGTGCATCTGCTTTTAACTAAAGATCAACATTCTGTAAAACAAAAATGGTTTATCATCATCAAAACAATTTGTCAATACTTACATTTTGTCCCTAGTAAGGTCACTGCAACAAAAAGTCAACAGCTGGCAAGTGCAGGAACAGCCAGGTCTACTTTTTTATGGATTTAATTTGGTGTGTTACCAAATCTGCTTTGGCACAGATCGCTGTAACTACACTGTTGATGAGACAGCCTTCTGTCACATTTCATTCACATGCTTTGGCAGCCTTTCCAAACCATGTGGTGTGTGATTTCCCAAGTAACACAACTAGAATCATGTCATTTTAAAACAAACAAACTTTATAGTAGCCGTTATGGCAGAGTTGTGTCCATTAGCAATTTCAATAACAATTTCAATTCCACAAGAACCGCATACATTCATTTTAGCTTTGTTAATTAATTTTATGTAGGTTTATTAAAAATGCAATTTACTTTTAAATATTTGCACCATCATGAACACAGCGAATCCTAATAATTTATTCAAAAGATTTGATACACATGAACTGAACTTTAAAATGTACTATGTACCACAGGGAATATGAAAATGTCCTGCAGATTTATTGTTATTAAGCTATCTAACCTAATGTCCTTTAATTAGAAAATTCTTATTTAGCATAAGTATGAAAAGCCAATTGTGCCTGTTGTTTCGGGACTGAAGATTTTGCTCAGACTTTCAACGGTGGATACACTACATTCTGTACATATACTTATCCCAAGTGTTTATGTTTTACACAGATGTGCCCTGCCCTTCCTAATCTGTACACTTAGATAGACATGTCCAAATATGTGTATTAAAAGAAAAGCAGATTTTCTAGAAATAATATGATTGCATTATACCATAAAACAAAGTGGTATGCTAATTATGCTATATGTATTTATGTGGAGGCATTAGTGGGGGGGGGGCTTAAATGAAAGCTTTCAAGGGTTATTTCAGGGTGCCTTGATATAGTGTTGAATAACTCCTTAAAGGGGTTTCCCGAGACTAAGAAAATGTGGAAAATACTTGCTATATGAATGTATTTATATTGTCTAAGAATGTCTATAAAGCACAATCACACAATCTGGTCCCATGATACAACACTTCCCACGAAGGCTTTGTTCACACAGTGCAGTTTTGCTCAAAAAAGGCACGTGTTTTTATCAGAAAACCAGAAAGCATGCAGTTTTCGCTGCTAATGATAAAGTATTCACATCTTTTGCATATGTTGCTCATCTCATTCAATCTCCCTATGCATGCTGTCAGCTCGTCAGCACTCACGGAAGAATGCCTATCTTATGGAGTCGGGGAGAGGCTAGAATTGTTAAAAATAAATAAATATAAAAAATATGCTTGTCTTTCTTGCTGCTTTTGCTGCCTGTATTCACTGCTGTGAACCAGGTGTTGGCTTGTCTGTCGATCAGGACCAGCTCCCACCTTCTCCTGGCTGCTCTGGCAGTCAAGAAAGTTTAGACAAATGCTGCTTTTATCAGTGATGACATCACACTCATCGTGTGTGTGTGTGATGACATCACACTCATCGTGTGTGTGGATAACACCTGAATTCATGTGCACAGTGAGCGGTACATTATCAGGACCAGTAAGGCATTGATTGCAGCACAGATTGTGTTGGTCACACATTTTTGCAAAATGGTAGGAAATTTTAAATAGTTCTGAATTAGAAAAATACATTTCACAACATTTTTTGTCTATCTGTTAAAAAAAAAAAATCTCAGAGAACCCCTTTAATGAAATTGCAGACCAGTTAAAGGAAGTCTGAATCAGAATGCAGCATATCAACCATACTCTGCAGATAGATATGTTAGGTTCACCTTAATCAAATGGGGTTTTCTAGAGATGGGTGAACCTCTCAGGATTTGTTTTGTTTTAGTTTCAGGTGGCTCAGATCCAAGATTTGTTTCGGTTCTAAGAAGTTCGGTATGAACCACACCTTAAAATGGCTTAAAACATAATGTAGGACACGCTCAAGGATAATAGAACATTCATACTCACCTTCCATTACCTGCGGTAACAAGTGCTCTGTCTCTGCCTCCTCTGTGACATTTGGTGCTCTCCTGTGACGTCATGCTCCCAGGGTCACCACTGAGGCCTGCAATTAGGTTTCAGTGGTGACATGGGCATGCTGAGCATCATGACGTCATGACGCTTGGCATTCTCACGTGACCCCTGATGACTCAATCACAGGCCTCAGCAGTGACCCGGGCGCATGATGTCACAGGAGAGCACCAGATGTTGTAAGTAGGCCCAAAAGAGGTAATGGAAGGTGAATATAAATGTTTTTATTTATTTTTGTCACCTCCCTGGGCCTCCACCTATTATACTCTGGGGTCTGAAGAGACCACAGCAGGGACCATCAGCGATCTCGAGAACTGGATTTTTTTTTTGAGTTGGTTAGTCGGACTGGTGCACAGCTCCATTTATTTGAATGGGGACCACTGTAGGTAGCATAGTAAGCACAGACTTAGATACAAGTGACTGCTACAGGAGCCTCCCCACTGTGCTCTGTTTGGAGTAGGACAAAAGAATCACTGGAACCTTACCCTTGATTAGGCTCTGTCCCCTTTATTGGTCTCTGGTCAAAGATAGAACAGACCAGCAAAAGATTAACTAGATTGTTCTCTACAGGATTTCTATTAGAATGCTTGTTTCAGCATCATGCCGTACTGGCCAAAGTGTGATAACAGTGAGGGCGACCATATTTCTTCTCTACATTTAACTTTAATTTCTGGGTATAGTGTTCCTTTAAAAGGGTTGTACATGATTAGACAGATACAGCAGTTTTCTTCCAAAACCAGTGCCACATCAGTCAACGGGTTGGATATGGCATTCCAGCTCATTAAGTTTTAGTTGGACAGCAGCTATGGACATTTGTAGCACTGAAAGCAGCTATATTTGTGTATATATTAATTAAAAAATGCTACAACTATCATGAGTTCTTTAGCCATGCCTAATTTGAGTATGCATATTTTTTGTTTAACTCCTTCCCGCCGGTGCCATTTTTCGATTTTCGTTTTTGACTCCCCCCCCTTCCAAACCCCATAACATTTTTATTTTTCCGTTCACAGAGCCATATGAGGGCTTAATGTTTGAGGGACAAATTGTTCTTCATATTGGTGCCATTTATTATTCTGTACCATGCACTGGGAAGCTGTAAAATTCAGAATGGAGAAAAAGTGCATTTGTGCAACTTTCTTACCAGCTTTGTTTTTACAGTGTTCACTCTACAGCCAAAATGATACAGTCATATGAAAAAGTTTGTGCACCCCTATTAATCTTAATCATTTTTAGTTCTAAATATTTGGGTGTTTGCAACAGCCATTTCAATTTGATATATCTAATAACTGATGGACACAGTAATATTTCAGGATTGAAATGAGGTTTACTGTACTAACAGAAAATGTGCAATATGCATTAAACCAAAATTTGACCGCTGCAAAAGTATGGGCACCTCAACAGAAAAGTGACATTAATATTTAGTAGATCCTCCTTTTGCAAAAATAACAGCCTCTAGTCGCTTCCTGTAGCTTTTAATCAGTTCCTGGATCCTGGATGAAGGTATTTTTGACCATTCCTCTTTACAAAACAATTCCAGTTCAGTTAAGTTTGATGGTCGCCGAGCATGGACAGCCCGCTTCAAATTATCCCACAGATGTTCAATGATATTCAGGTCTGGGGACTGGGATGGCCATTCCAGAACATTGTAATTGTTCCTCTGCATGAATGCCTGAGTAGATTTGGAGCTGTGTTTTGGATCATTGTCTTGCTGAAATATCCATCCCCGGCGTAACTTCAAATTCGTCACTGATTCTTGTACATTATTCTCAAGAATCTGCTGATACTGAGTTGAATCCATGCGACCCTCAACTTTAACAAGATTCCCGGTGCCGGCATTGGCCACACAGCTCTAAAGCATGATGGAACCTCCACCAAATTTTACAGTGGGTAGCAAGTGTTTTTCTTGGAATGCTGTGTTTTTTTGACACCATGCATAACGCCTTTTTGTATGACCAAACAACTCAATCTTTGTTTCATCAGTCCACAGGACCTTCTTGCAAAATGAAGCTGGCTTGTCCAAATGTGCTTTTGCATACCTCAGGCGACTCTGTTTGTGGCGTGCTTTCAGAAACGGCTTCTTTCGCATCACTCTCCCATACAGCTTCTCCTTGTGCAAAGTGTGCTGTATTGTTGACTGATGCACAGTGACACCATCTGCAGCAAGATGATGCTGCAGCTCTTTGGAGGTGGTCTGTGGATTGTCCTTGACTATTTTCACCATTCTTCTTCTCTGCCTTTCTGATATTTTTCTTGGCCTGCCACTTCTGGGCTTAACAAGAACTGTCCCGGTGGTCTTCCATTTCCTTACTATGTTCCTCACAGTGGAAACTTTTTGTATCCTTCCCCTGAACAACTATGTTGAACAACCTTGTTTTGAGGAGCCCATGATGCCACTCTTTAGAGGAGATTCAAATAGGAGAACAACTTGCAATTGGCCACCTTAAATACCTTTTCTTATGATTGGATACACCTGGCTATGAAGTTCAAAGCTCAGTGAGGTTACAAAACCAATTTTGTGCTTCAGTAAGTCAGTAAAAAGTAGTTAGGAGTATTCAAATCAATAAAATGATAAAGGTACCCAAATTTTTGCACCGGTCAAATTTTGGTTTAATGCATATTGCACATTTTCTGTTAGTACAATAAACCTCATTTCAATCCTGAAATATTACTGTGTCCATCAGTTATTAGATATAACAAATTGAAATGGCTGTTGCAAACAGCTAAATATTTAGAACTAAAAATGATTAAGATTAATAGGGGTGCCCAAACTTTTCTCATATGACTGTATATCACCTGTATTCTATGTTTTGGTACAATTCTGGGGATACCAAATTTATATAGTTTTATTTAAATTTTAACCAAAAAAAAAAAAATAAAAATTTTCAAAAAAAAAATTTTTATAAAATAAATTATTTTTTCCCCCCCAAATTTTTTAATTTTTTTTTTTTAGGGGGGGAAAAAGTGTTTTTTTTTTGGGGCGGGTAAAAATATTTTTAAAAAAAATTTTTTAAAATATAAAAATTTTTTTTATTTTTTTTTTTAATTTTTTTTTATAAAAAAAAAAAAAAAAAGTGGGGGGGGTTGGCACTTTAGATTTTTTTTTCCCCGCTATGGCATTCACTGTATGAAAAAAATATTTTTATAAGTTTGTAGAGCGGGCGTTTTCGGACACAGGGATACCTAATGTGTATGTGTTTCATAATCATTTTTTAGTTTTATATGTATTCTAGGAGGGTGTTATAAACTTTTATTTTTTTTTATACTTTTTTAATTGCTATTTTATCAGCCCCCTATGGGGCTTGAACCTGCAATTGTTTGATTGCAAGTACCATAGATTGCAATACAACTGTATTGCAGTCTATGGGACCTTTGGTATGTCACTATTGTGGCTGGTCAATATCCCTATTGCAGGCCTGGAAACCTTCAGAAGGCTTACAGCTGTCATGGGAACAGGTTGGCTCCTGCGATCTCGCAGAGCTTGCCTTCAATGAGAAAGGTATGGGGCCGATGTAGACTGGCCCCGGGGGCATTTTCTTTAACTTTGGGGAGAATCTGGCCTACAGTGCCCACGATCAGAGTAGACTCTGAATTGCGGGCATTAGCTCTGGGTCTCCACTGTAGCAGAGCGGCCGCTATCTTTAAAGAAGGGGTTAAATATGTCTTTCATAAACAGGACCTACACCTTACCATTTTTCTAATACATGTTACACACCACTCGTATGGTGAATATTATTTGATATATGTGTACTAGAGATGAGAGAACTTTTCAAAGTTCAAAGGAGATGTCTGCATAGAGCACCAGATATGCTTTAAACATGTTGCTTACCACCACCACCCCAACTACCACCCATGCTTAAACTGGGAGGTCTGTCCCTTATAGGTTTTGATATTTTGGCCAAATCTCAACTCAATTCATTATTACCACTGTCACTACTCTCCTCCTCTGCTGTCATTATCTCCTTTTCACCTGCTCTGGTTCCAAAGTCCTGTCCAACATATAATCATTATTGTCAATGTCATCATCATCCCTGCAACTTTTTTCAGATTTTGATATGTCACGGATCTTGTCATGGGCTTCTTGCTTTTCTTCATTATTCTCACCTCTATATTTGCCCCTAGGACCCCATCACTACTGAGACCATCCTTGCTACATGTGCCACTACTACCAGCAACAACAGTCTTCTTTTCCACCTTAACCTTATCCATTTCTATGTCACAGTCCAAATACCGACTGTTCTCATCAAGCTCTTCAAAATTTGGAATACTAAATAGAAGAATATCTTCCATATAAGAAGATTGGGAATGATGGAATAGAAAGGACTTGATGGGTGTATTTAACTATTGTGGAGAAGGAGGAGGATGATGTCACTGTTATTATCATCTTGCTGAGCCTTTGATGATGAGTAAGGCATTAACCCCACATCTACTATGTGGGGTTATGTCTACTAGTGGCACTGGTCAACTGTGGCCTGCTGCTACTACTACTACTTGCCAAATTGTGGAACGCTGGCAGACCAGCAGTATGCCTGGCTGAAAAGTGAAGTGCCTTTTCAAAAAATAAAATGTCAAAATTATCTCTTTTTGTGAGTAGATGGCTCATGGTATAGGTATTGGAAGATGCAACGGTTTTATTTTGTTTCCAACAGAATGCTCTTGTGATCATTTTGACCCCACAGGGTGAGATCTTGCGTGGAGCCCCTGATCGAGGGAGATTATCAGTGGTCTTGTATGTCTTCCATTTTCTAATTATTGCTCCCACAGTTGATTTCTTCACACCCAGCTGCTTGCCTATTGCAGATTCAGTCTTCCCAGCCTGGTGCAGGTCTACAATTTTGTTTCTGGTGTCCTTCCACAGCTCTTTGGTCTTCACCATAGTGGAGTTTGGAGTGTGACTGTTTGAGGTTGTGGACAGGTGTCTTTTATACTGATAACAATGTCAAACAGGTGCCATTACTACAGGTAATCAGTGGAGGACAGAGGAGCCTCTTAAAGAAGAAGTTATAGGTCTGTGAAAGCCAGAAATCTTGCTTGTTTGTAGGTGACCAAATACTTATTTTCCACCATAATTTGCAAATAAATTCTTAAAAAATCAGACAATGAGATTTTCTAGATATGTTTTCTCATTTTGTCTCTCATAGTTGAGGTCTACCTATAATGTCAATTACAGGCCTCTCTCATCTTTTTAAGTGGGAGAACTTGCACAATTGGTGCAATACTTTTTTTCCCCACTGTATGGGCATCTTTATCATTCTTGTCACATTGTGTACTTATTGGCTAATTTGGCATGTTAGCCTAAGGTTTCCTTTGGCTGGTCTTTATGTCCCCAATCTACCCCACTTTAAGATGGCTGGTGTGACACTGTGCACTGATATGCACATGCACGGCATCGCCTGACTCTGATACTGGACAACTGTACATCACAGACAGCACCCTTCGACACACTCTGATGACGTGGCACTTGTCCATCTCCCTAGCCCGGCTATGCATTTGCCAGTGCCAGGTAAAAGGGTAACATCTGGTTATTAGTGATGGCCAATTATCCTTTTTGTGTGCTATATTTAAGCTCCTATCTTGAGCTAACCCCTTATCATCACTCCCTGAGGTAGCACGGCAAAGCACATGTTGGAGTACACGAAAGGGGGTCATCAGCTGGGGATATTGAATTCTATCATTGGGTCAGTACATTAGTTAGGAATATTATGATTCCTTATATCTGGTTATTCATCACTTTTGTTGCATTGTGGTCATTGTGGTGGTACTATTAAGTAATTAACTTCTTAACATATATTAACATGCTGCTTATTTATTTATACTACTGTTATTAGCTACATCATGACACAGATGACAGGGAGTACAGAGAATTGAACCGGGATTTTGTGGACTGGTGCCAGCGGAACCACCTTAGGATCAATGCTGGGAAGACCAAGGAGATGGTGGTGGACTTTCATAAATGCAGATACCCTCCTAAACCAGTGGACATCCAGGGGACAGGCATCAAGATTGTCAACACCTATAAGTACCTGGGTGTGCTCCTCAATGATAAGCTGGACTGGGCAGATCACATGGAGGTCCTGTACAGGAAGGGCCACAGCAGGCTCTACCTGCTTAGGAGACTGAGAGCCTTTGGAATCCAGGGGGCACTTCTAAGGGCCTTTTTCAACTCAGTAGTGGCATCAGCCATCTTCTTCGGAGTGGCCTGCTGGAGGAGCAGCATATTAACCAGGGATAGGAATAGACTCGACAAGCTGATTAGAAGGGCCAGCTCTGTCCTGTAGAGCCCCCTGGACCCTGTGCAGGTAGTGGGTGACAGAAGGATACCGTCCATGGTGAGCTCTATGCGGCAGAATAAGTCCCATCCCATGCATGAGACCGTGATAGCGTTGGGCATTACTGTCAGTAACCAACTACTTCACCCAAAGTGTGAGAAGGAGCACTATTGGAAGTCTTTCCTCCCTGCTGCGGTTAGGCTGTACAACCAACACCGACCTAAGCGGAGATCATTCCACACAGAGAACTGAAAGATCTTTAAGTTGTGATATGCCCTCTGCTACTTTTTTTACCTGTACCTTTCTATCTGTACCTACTGTCACTGTAATACCTCTACCTGCATTTTGCATATATTGTATTTGTATTGCATATCTTTGCTGCTTTAACACACTGAATTTCCCCATGGTGGGACTATTAAAGGATTATCTTATCTTATTAACCACCAGTATTATTGGGATACCATACTGTATATTATTTCAGGAGCTAGTTCTTATTTGAATATTTATGGCAATACATCATTATGGATATTTGATATATGGTATAGACTAGCGGTAAATTACGACACATAATACTATATTAGTGGTGGTGGAATATCTATTGTACTGTCTATTTATGAATTTCCCCATCTGTTATGACCCCTGTTTGCTTTATGATTTTTACATTTGTTTATTTTATATGTTGTTTTTAGTGATTAATTTAATAAATAATAAAATTTGTTAAAAAACATGTTTCTGCATTTACAGTGATCATGTCTTATTTTGATGGAATGTTTGTCATGTTTAAAGTGCATTTTCTAACAAATTTGTAGATTTGTCAGCTCTTCTGTTTTCCCCCAGAAAATTTACAATTCTGATACATTTCTCTTTTTAGAACTATATGTTGTATTGTTTCTTTATTCCTTCTGGAAATTAATAAATGCATTGATCACTGGACACTACTATTCCCCTTTTCAATATGAGGTGTCCCTACACACTTGAACATTGCACAATTAGTAATGACTTTGCCAGACTATCTAGGGACAAACCTCATTGACAAAGCAAATGGTAACGCCAAGTTCTTAATTTATACATGCATTTCTGGGATGTATAAGTGAGTAATGATTTAATGCAAAAGTTCAAGGAAAGAAAAAAAAATAGTATCTAGCACTCTCCTGTAAATTGAAAAAAAAAAAAATACGTAAAAAAAAAAATAATAATAACAATTTTACTTCATACCTATAAAAACATTAATTCAGCAGGTCATTCAGAGCATCTGGATCATTTTAAATAATTGATGTAATCTCTGGAAGTTACTCAGTTTGTTCCATGTGCCAGGAATGTCAGGAACAAAGGTGAGCTGGTTTTTCACTATTGTAACCAAGCATGTCCACTGTTTTGGAACACATTTAGATCTGCTTAGCATTTAAACTAAAACTAAATATTTGTATTTATTGTTAGTTATACAGTGGGGAAAAAAAAGTATTTAGTCAGCCACCAATTGTGCAAGTTCTCCCACTTAAAAAGATGAGAGAGGCCTGTAATTGACATCATAGGTAGACCTCAACTATGAGAGACAAAATGAGAAAACATATCTAGAATATCATGTTGTCTGATTTTTTAAGAATTTATTTGCAAATTATGGTGGAAAATAAGTATTTGGTCACCTACAAACAAGCAAGATTTCTGGCTCTCACAGACCTATAACTTCTTCTTTAAGAGGCTCCTCTGTACTCCACTCATTACCTGCAGTAATGGCACCTGTTTGAAATTGTTATCAGTATAAAAGACACCTGTCCACAACCTCAAACAGTCACACTCCAAACTCCACTATGGTGAAGACCAAAGAGCTGTGGAAGGACACCAGAAACAAAATTGTAGACCTGCACCAGGCTGACTGAATCTGCAATAGCCAAGCAGCTTGGTGTGAAGAAATCAACTGTGGGAGCAATAATTAGAAAATGGAAGATATACAAGACCACTGATAATCTCCCTCGATCAGGGGCTCCACGCAAGATTTCACCCTGTGGGGTCAAAATGATCACAAGAATGGTGAGCAAAAAATCCCAGAACCACACGGGGGGATCTAGTGAATGACCTGCAGAAAGCTGGGACTAACGTAACAAAGGCTACCGTCAGTAACACACTACGGCGCCAGGGACTCAGATCCTGCAGTGCCAGACGTGTCCCCCTGCTTAAACCAGTACATATCCGGGCCCGTCTGATGTTTGCTAAAGAGCATTTGGATGTTCCAGAAGAGTATTGGGAGAATGTCATATGGTCAGTAGAAACCAAAGTAGAACTGTTTGGTAGAAACACAACTCGTCGTGTTTGGAGGAGAGTGAATGCTGAGTTGCATCCAAAGAACACCATACCTACTGTGAAGCATGGGGGTGTCAACATCATGCTTTGGGGCTGTTTCTTTGCAAAGGGACCAGGATGACTGATCTGTGTACTTGAAAGAATGAATGGGGCCATGTATTGTGAGATTTTGAGTGCAAACCTCCTTCCATCAGCAAGGGCATTGAAGATGAAACGTGGCTGGGTCTTTCAGCATGACAATGATCCCAAGCACACCGCCAGGGCAACGAAGGAGTGGCTTCGTAAGAAGCATTTCAAGGTCCTGGAGTGGCCTAGCCAGTCTCCAGATTTCAACCCCATAGAAAACCTTTGGAGGGAGTTGAAAGTCCGTGTTGCCCAGCGACAGCCCCAAAACATCACTGCTCTAGAGGAGATCTGCATGGAGGAATGGGCCAACATACTAGCAACAGTTTGTGCCAACCTTGTGAAGACTTACAGAAAACGTTTGACCTCTGTCATTGCCAACAAAGGATATATAACAAAGTATTGAGATGAACTTTTGTTATTGACCAAATACTTATTTTCCACCATAATTTGCAAATAAATTCTTTAAAAATCAGACAATGTGATTTTCTGGATTTGTTTTCTCATTTTGTCTCTCATAGTTGAGGTCTACCTATGATGTCAATTACAGGCCTCTCTCATCTTTTTAAGTGGGAGAACTTGCACAATTGGTGGCTGACTAAATATTCTTTTTCTCCACTGTATCTAGAGCACCATTAATTCCATGTTTCGATACATATTTAAAGGACCAGCATACGATACGTAATACAAAACAAGTACAATAAATTTAGCGACCAACTAGCACAACGGAAGAGAGATCTCTGTCTGACAGGGCTTATAATTTATAAGGGAAGAGAGACAATAGGTGAGGAGAAAAGCTGTTCAGATAGTATTGTAATGGAAGCCTTTCAATAACCCTTCTTGAAAGCTGTAAGATTTCCTGAAGAGGTGGGTTTTGAGGTTGCGATTGTGGGGGACAGTATTATGCATTATTGGTTGGGTGTAAAATAGATCTGTGACAACGTGCTATGTCTCATTTAGAAAAAAAAATCACAAAGGGCAACATGGTGTTGTTACAATAAGCTCTAAGGATACATATAATGACCAAATATATGTAAAGGAATATATCACTTATGATTTTTCATGCCCTAGAAGTTACTCATAAAATATTTTTTAGGAAAGCATGTACATTTTAAGACTGGAGATCTAACATGAATAATAACTTAAATTATACATAATTGAACATTTCTTACATCTCTGTGCAATATTGATGATCTAAATTTTTAATGACTAATATGTTCATTTTTTTTTCTACTAAGCCACCACGATATTTCCCCCTGAGTGTACGGGCTTTTTACTTCAATTTAAACCTATGAACTTATGCATGGGCATAAATTTCTTAGAACATGTTAAAATAATATGAGTATTATTCTCCAGGACTAGAAAACATTGGAAGGATTATGTGTCTAGTTCATATGTCTGAAATAAAATCAGTGTTATATGATGAAATACCCTATCTTATTTACTAGCTGTAGGTAATGAAATCTGCAGGAAAAATTTTGTGTACTGCTCTTAAGGTTTTATAAAAGAATCAAACCTAGGAAATACACTGTATTGTAAAAATGTTAAGAATCTATAAAATGACTTTTCCTTTTAATTTGCCAACATCTTAGTTTTATTTCATTAAATTTTGAAAACACTCACATATATATTGAAAATCCTTTATTTTTGTATCTTATTATCTCCCAACATTTAATAGTATCTATATTTTTTCTAGTTAATTTTATTATTTATCACTACAATCCAATTTCAGTAAACTTTAGCATAAAAAGGAAGAGAATTAACATCCCAATTGCCTTAACACGCCCCAGGGAGAGAGAGAGATAGGGGAAGAAAGGGATGGAGGGGGGAGGGAAATACACCTTTTTTTAAAAAAACAATTTCCTAGTCAGAATTAGGTTCGGTATATAGTAACATAGTTTGTAAGAATGAGAAAAGACATGCGTTCATCCAGTTAAGCCTATAATCCTGCAGTGTTGTAGATTTTTGCACAAAGTACCAGAAATCTTGCTTATGCTTTGATTAAAAAAAATTAGATACAAACTTAAAGTTGTGCATTTGCTTATTTAACCTACCCAAGCCTTAGAAGTTTCAGGAGCTATTAGCAGACTTGCAAAAATAGTAAATGGCTAACTGCTTTAGACTATATTGCTATATAGGAAATTAGTAATGACTGAGATTACTCCTGCCCTAACCCATCTCTTCAACCTATCCCTAACCAATGGATCTTTCCCTTCTGCCCTCAAACATGCTACTGTCACACCTATTCTTAAGAATCCCTCCCTGGACCCATCCTCTCCAGCCAACTATCGCCCCATCTCACTGCTCCCATATGCCTCAAAATTGCTGGTGCAACACATCCACTCCGAACTGTCCTCCTATCTCTCGTCCAATATGCTCTTTGACAGACTACAGTTGGCTGAGAAGTGGCCCTGTCAGTGAGATCACATGTTTTCTGGATGAGCCCTGCATTCAGCTGCTCCAGACCAAGGCGAAAAGGTACACCACAAAGCTGGATCGGTAAGAGAAATAATCGTGCACGCACCGCATTACAATGTTTTGCTTGGGACTGAGTAAGGGCCTATAGTTAGACTAGTTAGGCATACTCATCTTCACAGGCCACACTACTGGTGAATCATCTACCTATTCGGTAGTAAGGACTAAGACTCAGAGATTTCTATAGACTTGTAACTCCCAGAGAGGAGCTTCTGAGGAAGTCTAGAAGCGACATCTTATACATTGTCACATTTCTTTGGCTTGCAAGCTGACCTACTATTATATTTACTCGGTTGTACTTTATTTGTGGGGAATGGGGTATTTTGATACGTTTGTAAGCTCTTGTGTTATAGCGCCGGTGCCCCTATCACACTCACTGAATTGTTCCTGTGACTAGGGTGATAAAAAGGTAACAAGCGGCTGGTTAGTTGCAGCCTGCAGATAGGTAAAAGCTTGGAGTGTTTTGGAGCTGCACATGAGAGGGCACCATGCCATACAACACCAGGGTCTCAGCTTACTAGCTGAGTGTATGTAAATATTTGGGAGTTTTTTTTTTGGTAAAGAGGTGTTACTACACAAAGTAAAATCTTGTTTTTTTACTAAATTGATTTGGAGTCGCTTCCTTTGTTCGTGACTTTGCTGTATCCTGGGGAACCCACCCCGGTACACAGCTTACACATCACCTCCCTGCCACACCCTCTCTCTGTAGGTGTCCCCCAAGGCTCCGTCCTAGGACCCCTCCTGTTCTCAATCTACACCCTAGGCCTTGGCCAACTCATAGAATCCCATGGTTTCCGTTACCATTGCTATTCTGACGATACCCAAATATATCTCTCTGGACCAGACATTTCCTCTCTGTTGTCCAGAGTCCCGGAATGTCTAGCAGACGTAGCCTCCTTTCTCTCCTCCCACTTTCTCAAACTCAACATGGAGAAAACGGAGTTCATAATCTTCACCCCTCCATGCACGACCCCCCTACCTGACCCATCTATCAAAATTAATGGAAACACTCTCACCCTAGTCCCACAAGCCCGCTACCTTGGGATAACCTTAGACTCTGACCTATCCTTCAAGCCACATATTCAAACCCTCAACACCTCCTGCCGCCTCCAACTCAAGAACATCCATCGTATCCGCTCCTTCCTCACCCCTGAAACTGCAAAGATGGTAGTCCACGCCCTCATAATCTCCCGCCTAGACTACTGTAACACCCTTCTTCATGGCCTCCCAGCAAACACTCTCGCCCCCCTCCAGTCCACCTTAAACTGTGCTGCTCGCCTAATACACCTCTCCCCCCGTTCTTCATCGGCCGCTCCCCTCTGCCAATCCCTTCACTGGCTATCCGTTGCCCAGCGAATAGAGTTCAAATTACTAATGCTGACATACAAAGCCATCCACAATCTGTCCCCTCCATATATCTCCGACCTAATCTCCCGCTACCTGCCCGCACATAACCTCCGATCCTCCAAAGACCTCCTACTCCACTCTGCTCTTATCCGCTCTTCAAACAATCATCTCCAAGACTTCTCCAGTGGACCCCCCATACTCTGGAACTCATTACCAAGACACATAAGACTGACCCCCACAGTCACAAGCTTCAAGAAGGCCCTGAAGACTCACCTATTTAGGAAGACCTACAACCTCCAATAACACTAATGTCACCACACCACCACCTGAGCAGCCTCTACCACACCTTCTGTCTCTATCCATCTTCCCTCATAGATTGTAAGCCCTTGTGGGCAGGGCCCTCTATCCCACTGTGCCAATTGGTCACTGTTAGTATTATCTGTTTTGTACATCTTGTGTACCGTATGTAAATCCTCAAATGTAAAGCACCATGGAATTAATGGTGCTATATAAATAAACAATAATAATAATAATAATACTAAATAGGCAGTCAAATGGTTCCATTGGCAACAGTCCAGTTAATTTGGTTTCCAAAAGAGCATGTGTAAAACCTGTGAAAGATATGTACCTCTAGAAGTTTATATTTACAGCACTTACAGAAAAATCCAGATTTCTCAAATTTACTGAAAACAAATTGTGAATAATACAATCTACTATGAACGAACCTAAGTTGTCATTTTGTGATAAAAAGTCTTAGAAACATCAATAGATTTAAAGTGTAAAAGTAATTAAAATTGTTTGCGATTGCCTAGAAGGGTGTTTGGTGAACAGTTTTGTAATATATCTTAGTAACCTATTTTATGTCATTTTAGTGGAAAATGGGCTCTAAATTTCACCCTAGCAACACAAAAACTAAACATTGCCAGGAAGAGTCTGTCCCATACGCTCCTACTTACTATGTATTGCCAGTATGCACAGATATAGCAGTTGCTAAAAAGGGGACACTTCAAATATCTTCAGTTTTATACCACCTACAGTATGACAGTGGTTTTCAGCTTTCATATGCTACCAAGATCACTGTTCTATCTATATAAGACACAGATTTCACTAGTCCAAAGTACAGTTGTAAATATGATTTTTACATGCAGCATAAACTAGACAGCCAGGTAGTTGAGCATTGAGTATTTAAACACAAAGATTTGAAATGACTCCCCCCCCCCTTGGCAACTGCTACATCTGTACAAATTGTCAATGCAAATGTGTATGGATTTCCCCTGGCAACAGCTCAGCTAGGGGGCTTTGAGCCTATTTTTTACTAAATAAAATACAAAGTTTATTTAAAAAAATGGTCACCAAATACTCTTTTACACAACAGTAAGAAAAAGTGAAACAGCACTTACACTTTTGCCACACTAGACATTTGTCATTTAAAAATCCCCCAAATTTTACTCCCAGTGTCTCCTAGATTTAAACAAATATTATAAAGAAAAGTGAATATTAACATGTTCATATGAAAAAGAATACTTTCTTTCATATTATACTGTATATTAAGTAATGTTTAAATAATGAATTAAGTAGAATAAAGAAAAATTGCAAAATACAGTAAAAATCAAAATTATTTTCCTCGAAGAGAATTGAGAAGACAGATCTTCAACGGTATGTAAACTAAGCCCTTCTTATTCTAAAATGTAGATGAAGACTTATTCTCCAATTGTAGAATATGTACCTTATTTCATAGAGAATTCATACACAGAAAACAATTTCAATGTTCACAAATTTTTTAACAGTTTTGAACAAATCAATATCAGAAAGCCAAGATAAAATCTTTGCAATATTCTTAGCACAAAAATTCCTCTTTCTCCACTAATTAGGCTTTTTTCCTGCCTGCTCTTTCCTAAACTGATATTCAGTCTGAGATCTCTACAGAAGACATCCTAGAAGACTCCTAATATGAACTACAGCTAACTAATTACAGCTGTAGAAATATATGAAGATCGGAGCAGGAAACAAGGGCAGGTCAAATGAAAAGGAAAGACACAAATACCAAAGACAACACAAGCAGTTAATACTGCATTTAGCCGTTTAACCCATGTGCCTTATCCTCATCAGTATGTTCATTTTAGAGATGAGCGAAGTATTCAAAAATTCGATTCGGCAACTTCGCCGAATTTCGCGATACGATTCTATTTGATCCAAATTAAATCATAGCGAATTGATTAACAAAAACAGCTATTTATTGGCAGCAGAGAGTCGGGGTAGGCAGCAAATTGACGGAACCCCTTGGATGCCACGGTCATGTTCGACCGTGGCATCCAAGGTGTTAAAACCCCTGATCAGTTATGAAGCAGGGTGTTAGCTGTCAGTTACAGCTAACACCCTGCTCCATAACTGATCGAGGGATTGAACACCTTGGATGCAGCAGTGAAACATGCCGTGTGCACTCGCAAAGGGGTTAAAGGGATGTGACATCACAGGGCTGGCTGCTGATTGACTGCATGCATGGCATTATGGGTGATCCCGTGTTCCCAGAGTTCCTTGCCCCATGTCCTAATATGTACAGCAGCCATTTTGAACTAAATGCGAATCTTAATGTTTAATTAATTAATCCTTTAATAGTTCCACCACGGGGAAATTCGGTGTGTTACAGCAGCAAGGATATGCAATGCAAGATAAGAAATACAAATACACATGCAATATATACAAAACGTTCCAAGGTGGAGGCATCCCATTGGTAGTAGACAGACAGATAGAAAGGTACAGGTAAATAAGTAGTGGGGGGGGTGTGATGGGGGGAAATAAATTTCAGTTCTCTTAACCGCGAAGCGTGAGGAAATTCGGATTCGATGTGAATCGAATATTTCCTGAAATTCGGATCAAATTTCACATCTGCAGCTTCGATTCGCTCATCTCTAGCTCTTTTATGTTTTTCTCTATAATTTCAGCCATGATGTTTCTGAATTAGTAACAAAGGACGCACAATCTCATGTATATTCTATAGGAGGCATCAGAGCAACTAAACTATTAAAAAACAAAAAGGCAGGATTCTAGACCGACCATCATTTAAAAAATTAAGATAGTTTTTTTGGTTTTTTTTAATGGAAAATGTGATCAGTAAATTGGAAAAATAAACAACTGTATGAAATGATAGATCATCTATGGCTAATCTTTTGCCACTTTATGAAATCTCATTGGAGACAGTTTTTTTTTTTAAACCAACTCTGATATTAGTATGTTAAGTGGAAGTCCAGGAGAGGTGAGTAAAAATAGCAAACAGTTATACTCACCCTGCGTCACCTATCCTGGGCATCCTCAAGGCATTTGGTGGTCCCCTGACATCCTCTTTTGGCCTCTTCCTGTCTCTGGCTGACATCATATACCCTGGTTCTCAACATCCCGCTCCCCCGGGTCCCAGGGTCATGATGATAACGCACCCCACGAATAAAAAACACAGCAAAAACCCAATGAATATTGCTACTGAAAAAAATGCAGAACTTTTTTGCTTTGTTTTTTCTGCAGTGTTTTTCAGCTGTGTTTCACCATTTAAAACGGTTAGTCTTAGGTTAATAAAGCACAATTTTCATTGGATTTTTTGAGTACTGTTTTTTTCCCACTTGTTTGGTATATTTGGAGTATGGAGCCTCTCTTTTTTTCATGCACCAGGTGAGAGAGCAAAGCCATATTTTTTCATTAATCTATGCAGCCATGTCTTCAGGAAAAAGATGGGGATTGTTTGCTAAATTATGTTTTTGCCATTATTAAGCTATGGATCTGGAGATATGTACATTGGGAGAACATCAAAGGAAATGTGTAATTCAATAAACAATGTTCAAGAACATACAATATATTCACCACTTTGGACACACGGTTTTGGAAACCAGGGAACTTGACATCCTTATTAAGCTATTACAAACCATACCATTCAAAACATGCCTTGTTACAAATTAACATCCATTTAAGCTATATAGATACAGGATAAACTGCCATAGAGCAGTGACATGAATGTCATTTGGAAAATGTAGATTTTTGTAATGAACCCCCTACTGATTACACGATGGAAAATATATGACTTTAATACTCTATAGCACTCAGGAGAACAAAAAAGCTGTTTCCTTCCATACTGGGAATTATGTTCACTTACCTGGAAAAAATATTTACAACAGCAGAAATAACATTAAGACTAAGTAGAGCTAAATAAGAACATTGCCAAACTACTTAAATAAGATGCAGAAAACTATACTGAATAATTTATTATTTGAGTCATATAATGATCACCAAGCACGTTTAGTTAGAAAGGTAGTTTATCAGACTACCTTGGTGTACTAGGGCAGAACCAAAGCGGAGAACCTGCTCTTGATTGATTGCAAAATATATTAACAAGGAAAAGGATTGAGAATTACATCCAGGAGTACATTAAGAGAGCTTCCGCACTCTATGTAACATTAGTCGTACAAAATAAAAGAGTTTTTTTCCTCCAAACTGAAATTAATATTATACGAAAACTAAATTGCTTCTGAAGCCAGGGGAAAGTTAAAGCACAATAAATCTGACAGAAAACATAGTTTTAAAAGCTCCATATGATATACAGTACATCCAAAAACTGATATAGTAACAACATGTTTCCAGCTTCTCATATGTGATAAAATCATTCACTTTTTTATGCAAGCAAGTGACAAGGACAGAAATAGATGGAGTTTGAAACTCTGCAGGAAATACTCTGTCTGCTTTCTTGAAGTGTAATCAACGTCGTATATCACTTTCCACTGTGAATGCACAGGATATTATAACTTGATTTATATGACGTGAAGTGCAACTAAATCTACTATTTCTTTTGTTTAGCTGTATGTATGACAGACAAACAACATAACAATTAAACTCCAATAATGATTATATGCAAAATTATAATAACATGAATAATGAATAGGGAAAATTGATGTAAACAATTAATTAGCAATGATTTGTAAGGTAAACATCAGAAAATCTGTAAATGTAAAATATTACAGTTCAGATTGTTAGATATGCAGGACCATTGATATGGCCACACACCTAGCTACATGCCCATTGAACACAAAGTCAATTGACAGCTATTCCTTCTGACTCCATCAAACTCATGCACTTTCTGCTCACCTGAGCATGCAGGTATTATTATTAAGTATATGAAAACTTTCACCTCCTGATGAAGCTACAACTTAGCAAAACACGCGTCGAGGTGTTTAGGCCCTTGGCTACTCTCCAACATGTCCTCAGGTGTATACTATATGGCTAATATCCAATTATAGATTACTTTGTATTTGGCTCGACTGTTGGTGACTATAGTCTCTATTTTTATATATAGCATGTGGGTATACAATGGGTACAGAAAGTATACAGACCCCTTTAAATTTTTCACTCTTTTTTTCTTTGCAGCCATTTGCTAAAAGCAAAAGAATTCATTTTATTTCTCATTAATGTACACTCAGCACCCCATCTTGACAGAAAAAAACAGAAATGTAGACATTTTTGCAAATTTATTAAAAAAGAAAAACTGAAATATCACATGGTCATAAGTATTCAGACCCTTTCTGTGACACTCATATTTAATTCACAGGCTGTCCATTTCCTTCTGCTCCTCCTTGAGATGGTTCTACTCCTTCATTGGAGTCCAGCTGTGTTTAATTAAACTGATTGGACTTGATTAGAAAAGTCACACATCTGTCTATATAAGAGCTCACAGCTCACAGTGCATGTCAGAGCAAATGAGAATCATGAGGTCAAAGGAACTGCCCAAGGATCTCATAGACATAATTGTGGCAAGGCACAGATCTGGCCAAGGTTACAAAAAAATTTCTGCAGCACTCAAGGTTCCTAAGAGCACAGTGGCTTCCATAATCCTTAAATGGAAGAAGTTTGGGACAACCAGACCTGGCCGTCCAGCCAAACTGAGCAAACGTGGGAGAAGAGCCTTGGTGAGAGAGGTAAAGAAGAACCCAAAGATCACTGTGGCTGAGCTCCAGAGATGCAGTAGGGAGATGGGAGAAAGTTCCACAAAGTCAACTATCACTGCAGCCCTCCACCAGTCGGGGCTTTATGACAGAGTGGCCCGAAGGAAGCCTCTCCTCAGTGCAAGACATATGAAAGCCCGCATAGAGTTTGCCAAAAAACACATGGAGGACTCCCAGACTATGAGAAATAAGATTCTCTGGTCTGATGATATGAAGATTGAACTTTTCGGCGTTAATTCTAAGCGGTATGTGTGGAGAAAACCAGGCACTGCTCATCACCTGCCCAATACAATCCCAACAGTGAAACATGGTGGTGGCAGCATCATGCTATGGGGGTGTTTTTCAGCTGCAGGGACAGGACGACTGGTTGAAATTGAAGGAAAGATGAATGCGGCCAAGTACAGAGAAATCCTGGAAGAAAACCTCTTCCAGAGTGTTCTGGACCTCAGACTGGGCTGAAGGTTCACCTTCAAACAAGACAATGACCCTAAGCACACAACTAAAATAACAAAGGAGTAGCTTCATAACAACTCTGTGACCATTCTTGACTGGCCCAGCAAGAGCCCTGACCTCAACCCAATTGAGCATCTCTGGAGAGACCTGAAAATGGCTGTCCACCAACATTCACCATCCAACCTGACAGAACTGGAGAGGATCTGCAAGGAAGAATGGCAGAGGATCCCCAAATCCAGATGTGAAAAACGTCTTGCATCATTCCCAAGAAGACTCATAGCTTTACTAGCTCAAAAGGGTTCTTCTACTCAATACTGAGCAAAGGGTCTGAATACTTATGACCATGTGATATTTCAGTTTTTCTTTTTTAATAAATTTGCAAAAATATTTACATTTTAGTTTTTTTTTCTGTAAATATGGGGTGCTGTGTACATTAATGAGAAATAAAATGAACTTTTTTTGCTTTTAGCAAATGGTTGCAATGAAACAAAGAGTGAAAAATTTAAAGGAGTCTGAATACTTTCCGTACCCACTGTATATAGATATACAGTCATATGAAAAAGTTTGGGCACCCCTATTAATCTTAATCATTTTTAGTTCTAAATATTTGGGTGTTTGCAACAGCCATTTCAATTTGATATATCTAATAACTGATGGACACAGTAATATTTCAGGGTTGAAATGAGGTTTATTGTGCTAACAGAAAATGTGTGATATGTATTAAAAAAAAATTTTGGGGGGGGGAAAGGGTGGGGCCCCCAAAAAAAAAAGGGAAATAAAATTTAGGTGTTCCCCCCTTTTAAAAAAAAAACCCCCTCCTCCCGGCGCCTGTTTTTTTTTTTTTTTTCGGGGTTGGGGGGTGGGGGTTTTTTTTTTTTCCTCTTTTTAAAAAAAAATTTTTTTTTTTTTTTTGATGTGGACACAGAAATTCAGGTTGAAATGAGGTTTTTAATAAAAAAAAAAAAAAAAAAAAAAATAGGAAAAGGGGCCCCCCAAAAAAAAAAAAAAAAAATAAATTTTTTTAAAAAAAAACCCCCCCCCCCCTCCCCGTTTCTCTCCTTTCTTAAAAAAATTTTGGGGGTCGCCGAGCATGGACAGCCCGCTTCAAATGATCCCACAGATGTTCAATGATATTCAGGTCTGGGGACTGGGATGGCCATTCCAGAACATTGTAATTGTTCCTCTGCATGAATGCCTGAGTAGATTTGGATCATTGTCTTGCTGAAATATCCATCCCCGGCGTAACTTCAAATTCCTCACTGATTCTTGTACATTATTCTCAAGAATCTGCTGATACTGAGTTGAATCCATGCGACCCTCAACTTTAACAAGATTCCCAGTGCCGGCATTGGCCACACAGCCCCAAAGCATGATGGAACCTCCACCAAATTTTACAGTGGGTAGCAAGTGTTTTTCTTGGAATGCTGTGTTTTTTGGACGCCATGCAGAACGCCTTTTTGTATGACCAAACAACTCAATCTTTGTTTCATCAGTCCACAGGACCTTCTTCCAAAATGAAGCTGGCTTGTCCAAATGTGCTTTTGCATACCTCAGGCGACTCTGTTTGTGGCGTGCTTTCAGAAACGGCTTCTTTCGCATCACTCTCCCATACAGCTTCTCCTTGTGCAAAGTGTGCTGTATTGTTGACCGATGCACAGTGACACCATCTGCAGCAAGATAATGCTGCAGCTCTTTGGAGGTGGTCTGTGGATTGTCCTTGACTGTTCTCACCATTCTTCTTCTCTGCCTTTCTGATATTTTTCTTGGCCTGCCACTTCTGAGCTTAACAAGAACTGTCCCTGTGGTCTTCCATTTCCTTACTATGTTCCTCACAGTGGAAACTGATAGGTTAAATCTCTGAGACAACTTTTTGTATCCTTCCCCTGAACAACTATGTTGAACAATCTTTGTTTTCAGATCATTTGAGAGTTGTTTTGAGGAGCCCATGATGCCACTCTTCAGAGGAGATTCAAATAGGAGAACAACTTGCAATTGGCCACCTTAAATACCTTTTCTCATGATTGGATACACCTGGCTATGAAGTTCAAAGCTCAGTGAGGTTACAAAACCAATTTTGTGCTTCAGTAAGTCAGTAAAAAGTAGTTAGGAGTATTCAAATCAATAAAATGATAAGGGTACCCAAATTTTTGCACCGGTCAAATTTTGGTTTAATGCATATTGCACATTTTCTGTTAGTACAATAAACCTCATTTCAATCCTGAAATATTACTGTGTCCATCAGTTATTAGATATATCAAATTGAAATGGCTGTTGCAAACACCCAAATATTTAGAACTAAAAATTATTAAGATTAATATGGGTGCCCAAACTTTTTCATATGACTGTATACCTATAGGTATTTAAAACCATATGATTTTGTTGAAATTCTTTTTTATATAAAATTATTTTTGTTTGGGGGGGTAAAATAATTTAGGGGGGTTTTTTTTTGGTAAAAAAAAAAATTTTTTGGTTTTTTTTTTTTTTTTTTTTTTGGTTGTTTAGTGGGTTTGGTGGGGTAGTTGTTTGCGTTTTTTTTTTTTTTTTTTTTTTTTTTTTTTTTTTTTAAAAATAAAAAGAAAAAAAAATGTAAATTTTTTGGTGAAGAATCAACAACAAGTGTGACACAATTGTGAAGTGGAACGAAATTTATTGGATATTTTAAACTTTTGTAAAAAATAAAAAACTGAAAAGTGGGGCGTGCCAAATTATTCAGCCCCCTTAAGTTAATACTTTGTAGCACCACCTTTTGCTGCGATTACAGCTGCAAGTCGCTTGGGGTATGTCTCTATCAGTTTTGCACATCGAGAGACTGAAATTCTTGCCCATTCTTCCTGGGAAAACAGCTCGAGCTCAGTGAGGTTGGATGGAGAGCGTTTGTGAACAGCAGTTTTCAGCTCTTTCCACAGATTCTCGATTGGATTCAGGTCTGGACTTTGACTTGGCCATTCTAACACCTGGATACGTTTATTTGTGAACCATTCCATTGTACAATTTGCTTTATGTTTGGGATCATTGTCTTGTTGGAAGATAAATCTCCGTCCCAGTCTCAGGTCTCTTGCAGACTCCAACAGGTTTTCTTCCAGAATGGTCCTGTATTTGGCTCCATCCATCTTCCCATCAATTTTAACCATCTTCCCTGTCCCTGCTGAAGAAAAGCAGGCCCAAACCATGATGCTGCCACCACCATGTTTGACAGTGGGGATGGTGTGTTCAGGGTGATGAGCTGTGTTGCTTTTACGCCAAACATATCGTTTTGCATTGTGGTCAAAAAGTTCGATTTTGGCTTCATCTGACCAGAGCACCTTCTTCCACATGTTTGGTTTGTCTCCCAGGTGGCTTGTGGCAAACTTTAAACGATATCTTTGAGAAATGGCTTTCTTCTTGCCTCTCTTCCATAAAGGCCAGATTTGTGCAGTGTACGACTGATTGTTGTCCTATGGACAGACTCTCCCCACCTCAGCTGTAGATCTCTGCAGTTCATCCAGAGTGATCATGGGCCTCTTGGCTGCATCTCTGATCAGTCTTCTCCTTGTTTGAGATGAAAGTTTAGAGGGACGGCCGGGTCTTGGTAGATTTGCAGTGGTCTGATACTCCTTCCATTTCAATATGATCGCTTGCACAGTGCTCCTTGGGATGTTGAAAGTTTGGGAAGTCTTTTTGTATCCAAATCCGGCTTTAAACTTCTCCTCAACAGTATCACGGACCTGCCTGGTGTTTTCCTTGGTCTTCATGATGCTCTCTGCGCTTTAATCAGAACCCTGAGACTATCACAGAGCAGGTGCATTTATACGGAGACTTGATTACACACAGGTGGATTATATTTATCATCATCAGTCATTTAGGACAACATTGGATCATTCAGAGATCCTCACTGAACTTCTGGAGTGAGTTTGCTGCACTGAAGGTAAAGGGGCCGAATAATATTGCACGCCCCACTTTTCAGTTTTTTATTTTTTTACAAAAGTTTAAAATAACCAATAAATTTTGTTCCACTTCACAATTGTGTCCCACTTGTTGTTGATTCTTCACCAAAAAATTAAAATTTTATATCCTTATGTTTGAAGCCTGAAATGTGGCAAAAGGTTGAAAAGTTCAAGGGGGCCGAATACCTTCGAAAGGCACTGTATTTACATATATTTATTTCTAGTGAGCTAATTATATACTTTAAAGACATTAACTTTTTATTTATCTGTTGAATGTAGAGAGGATTGTTGAAGTGTGAGTCCCGGAGCTTTTACTGTGGTCCATGTGCTGTTCCATCTTTGCCAATCAGGTCTTTTGTGTATATTTGTATTTTTGTATTTATTCCTGTATTTATTTTCTAATAAAGTATATTTTTGATAATATATGTAGTTAATTGATTGTGGGTACTTTTTTTCTTTGGCATTATTAAAAGTTTCTGCCAATCACTTCTGAAGGTGGTTAATCTTCTGTGAGAGCAAAGGAATGGTCATATTGAAATTCAACATTCCTGAGCCATCTTTATCCCTTATATTGTCCTTGAAAGCTAGGGCAGTTACAGTATGTGCATAGTTAATCGACCACTCTTGTCGGTTTGATCAATGATCATCAGATGTGTATGGCCATTTTTTTTATATTGCAACTGTAGTTATGATATAGTGTCACTACCCTGAATACTTCCATCCCCATGACATACCATTATGACAGGGGCAGACAGAGATATCACTGAATTTCCCCACTGTGGGACTATTAAAGGACTATTATTATTATTATTATTATTATTATTATTATTATTATTATTATTATACAGCTGATACCGTACTGCTTCTAGGGGTTACATTAGGGGCTGTTCAAGTTTAAAATAAAAATACAAACAAAAATAGCCCTTACTAAATATGCCAAATTTAAAAGTGAGCATATTTGGAATTTATGTATCTGTAATGACCCATATTATAAAAGTAACAAATTTTTCCCATATGGTGAACATCATAAAAATAAAAAAAAACAAATACATAATTTTGTTGCTGTTTTTGGCCACTTTAATAAAAGTAATAATAATAATAAAAAGCGATCAAAACATTTCATATATCCAAAATAGCTAATTTGATAGAAAAATACAAAAGTTATGGCTCCTAGAAAAAAGCAATACTACAAAAATGATATAAATACTGTATAACTTTGGTATGACCAATTATAGTGACACTTAGAATAAATTTAACCACAGACACATTTTTGGATTTTTTTGTATGTAAGGTTTTGAGGGCTGTAACGTTTTTATCATATATGTTATTCAACTAGTTTCTACGTCTTCTATGAGTACCATACATGACTTTATAATGCAATTTACACTTTTTTTTTGCAAGCCCCGGCCAGAAGCATATTTTAAAATGTTTGCTTATTTCTATTACTGGTCCTGTAGTTTCCAGTCTCACTTTTTGAATTTCTCTTGACCACTTCAACTTATTATCGGAACATTCTTTTGGTTTGCTCCCGGCTTGTGGCAAAGGATTTCATCCAATGACAGCAGACACAGCCCATAAATACAGTCATATGAAAAAGTTTGGGCACCCCTATTAATCTTAATCATTTTTAGTTCTAAATATTTGGGTGTTTGCAACAGCCATTTCAATTTGATATATCTAATAACTGATGGACACAGTAATATTTCAGGATTGAAATGAGGTTTATTGTACTAACAGAAAATGTGCAATATGCATTAAACCAAAATTTGACCGCTGCAAAAGTAACAGAAAAGTAACAGAAAAGTGACATTAATATTTAGTAGATCCTCCTTTTGCAAAAATAACAGCCTCTAGTCGCTTCCTGTAGCTTTTAATCAGTTCCTGGATCTTGGATGAAGGTATTTTTGACCATTCCTCTTTACAAAACAATTCCAGTTCAGTTAAGTTTGATGGTCGCCGAGCATGGACAGCCCGCTTCAAATTATCCCACAGATGTTCAAAGATATTCAGGTCTGGGGACTGGGATGGCCATTCCAGAACATTGTAATTGTTCCTCTGCATGAATGCCTGAGTAGATTTGGAGCTGTGTTTTGGATCATTGTCTTGCTGAAAAATCCATCCCCGGCGTAACTTCAAATTCGTCACTGATTCTTGTACATTATTCTCAAGAATCTGCTGATACTGAGTTGAATCCATGCGACCCTCAACTTTAACAAGATTCCCGGTGTCGGCATTGGCCACACAGCCCCAAAGCATGATGGAACCTCCACCAAATTTTACAGTGGGTAGCAAGTGTTTTTCTTGGAATGCTGTGTTTTTTTGATGCCATGCATAACGCCTTTTTGTATGACCAAACAACTCAATCTTTGTTTCATCACTCCACAGGACCTTCTTTCAAAATGAAGCTGGCTTGTCCAAATGTGCTTTTGCATACCTCAGGCGACTCTGTTTGTGGCGTGCTTTCAGAAACGGCTTCTTTCGCATCACTCTCCCATACAGCGTCTCCTTGTGCAAAGTGTGCTGTATTGTTGACCGATGCACAGTGACACCATCTGCAGCAAGATGATGCTGCAGCTCTTTGGAGGTGGTCTGTGGATTGTCCTTGACTGTTCTCACCATTCTTCTTCTCTGCCTTTCTGATATTTTTCTTGGCCTGCCACTTCTGGGCTTAACAAGAACTGTCCCTGTGGTCTTCCATTTCCTTACTATGTTCCTCACAGTGGAAACTGACAGGTTAAATCTCTGAGACAACTTTTTGTATCCTTCCCCTGAACAACTATGTTGAACAATCTTTGTTTTCAGATCATTTGAGAGTTGTTTTGAGGAGCCCATGATGCCACTCTTCAGAGGAGATTCAAATAGGAGAACAACTTGCAATTGGCCACCTTAAATACCTTTTCTCATGATTGGATACACCTGGCTATGAAGTTCAAAGCTCAGTGAGGTTACAAAAGCAATTTTGTGCTTCAGTAAGTCAGTAAAAAGTAGTTAGGAGTATTCAAATCAATAAAATGATAAGGGTACCCAAATTTTTGCACCGGTCAAATTTTGGTTTAATGCATATTGCACATTTTCTGTTAGTACAATAAACCTCATTTCAATCCTGAAATATTACTGTGTCCATCAGTTATTAGATATAACAAATTGAAATGGCTGTTGCAAACAGCTAAATATTTAGAACTAAAAATGATTAAGATTAATAGGGGTGCCCAAACTTTTTCATATGACTGTATATACACATAGTAAATATATCTGTATACACAGAGGCATAACACAAAGCTCATTTGCAATATCCATATTACAGGACCTCACACTTCCTATGTGAAATGTAGAATTCTGGTTTCTCCTTGACAGATGTCTCTTTTATAAACCAGGGTCCTATTTGACTGCTACCCTTGAACTTTAAGCACCCCCAGTTACCTAAAAAATAAGAGGTTACTATGTATAAGGGTAATAGTTTGCTAGTTTGTAAGGAAAACAAACAACATAAAAAATATTTCATTGCACAGATTTGGAGGCAAAGTTTAGGCATATTATATCTAAAAATTCTGCTGTGGAATAAACTATATTTTAAAACATTAGCACATTTCCACTCACTAGATCAAGCACTGAAGATAGAATACTATTTTCCTGCACTTTTGATTATGGCGATTTTATATGGGGTCACTGATCAGTCAGCTATTAAATAAAATACAGATTCCACAAAACAACACCAGCAGCATCATAACTAACTGTAACACTATCAATGCAAGGGAAATTACATTTGGCTTCACTGTTATTCAAATACATAAATTATGCTGGCTGATTAATCCTAAAGGCATTTGAAGCCATTAAACATATTTTATGAAAGCAGAACCTGATGAGATGGTAAAATGTATCTGTCACTGAGGAAAGTAAATAAAATTGTCAAATAACTTCGCCTCTAGGTCTGTCTCCCTTCCAGTTAAAGCTTTAGAAAATATCGAGGAAAGAAAACTCACTGCTAAAACCAAGGAATTTGAATTATAATTTTAAATGGGGGAGTGCTATTTACTATCCAAGCAATATGTAAATCACAACTATCCATTATTTTAAGTAATATATAAATCAAATTTTCAGTACTTCAATATAATAATTATCTTTTATTGATTCTTCAAAAACTATAGGCGGGAGCATTCTAGTTCACAAAATGGAAAGAATTGTATTTCTGTGCTAAAGTAATAACAGGTTGTAATAACGTAGGTTCTAGCTGTATTCATGTACCGTATTACATATAACAATGAACCACAATAATGAAAGGGAAATAGCATTGTATGTCTTATATTTTTGAGATCCTTTCATGATCATGTTGTTTTGGATCTTTTAGAGCAAAATTTCACAAGTTGGAATCATAAATTATATAAGGGGATTTAAAGGGGTTATCCAATGAAAAATTAATGTACTAATATAGTATGAGTGTCAAAACTGCATAGATCATTGAATTTCAGTACTTGTCACCTGGTCCCAGAATTTCTGTGCTTCTGATGTAGCTTTGACATCCTGATACAGCAGAGAGTTTACTGCATACCTTTGTCAGATGTGCTTGAAGGATATACAGTACAATTCTTGATAGGGACTGGCTGTCTTGCATTAGCTTAGCCAGAATCCTCTTCCAGCATAGCTGATTCAGAGACAGAGAAGGGGGGTGGCTTCATCATCATAGTAAGGGGAAGAAAATTCCCTGTTGTATCAAAATGCCACAACCACAACAAAAGTACAGACCTTCTGGGATTGGCTAAGCAGGGACTAAAATCTAGTGAAGGCAGTAGTGAAAGTCAAAGTATATTATTACAGGTGATTATTTTACATTTGCCAAACTATAGATTTTTAAGTTCATCGGACAACTCCTTTAACGTTTCATTCTTAGTCTTAGTCTAAGTCTAAAATAAGCTTAACATTTTGCATTTCCATTTCTGTTCATAGTGAGGCCAAAAATGTGTACAATTTGTAATGCAGTCTAGTGTTGATATGGTGCTACAACATCAAAGCCCCCATTTTAGGTTTCTATAAGTGCATATTTTAGGAGTTTTACAGACAAGGAGCTTTTATTTCCCCTTTGCTATCGCAGTACAGAGTTGGTCTGTCATGACATCCTGAACCAGTTGATTCACTGTGCACAGGAGTGAGCAGCAACATCAAGTAGAGCACATAAAATAGTCATTAATTACAAGGGCTTATCCGGTTCCCTGACAAATTTTGATACTAATGATTATCCTTAGTAAAGATCAATGACTCGATTCAACAGAATCCAATTTCATGAAAAAAAAAAAAATTACAAAAAGTTTCGGACCCCACCTAATCCAAATCCCCCTGTATTGGTGAAAAGTCTGATAGTGTGCCATATTGCCTGCTGTGCTGTTTATTTAACGACCTTTTTCAGTGCCCAAATGACAATATAGGAGGAAACACTCATTCTACATTACCAGTATGAATGTGGGTGGTAAAATCATAAGTTGCAGAAGCAATAACAGTGTCAGCACCAGTCATTTGGCCAGTAGTGTCAGTTTCCAATTGTCCATCCCTACCCCTAGAGTAATATTGCAAAGGTTCACTCACTCACTTACAGGATGATGTTACCTCTGACAGTGACACAGTGACTTTGAGCCCATTTTAAGTGCATCCTTTATTCTTCTCTGTAGATTCCAAGTAGGACTCTTTTTTGTATTCTATGAGGCAGTACCCTAGGTGCTAAAGAAGATCTTCAAGATAATGATCCTGTTGATCAGTTGTATGAGAACAGTCAGTATTTGGACTGCAATGAGGAAGAGTATCAAATGGAGGTGAAGAACATGACTGAAAAGCATAGCTATGTTATTATTATTATTGTTTATTTATATAGCACCATTAATTCCATGGTGCTTTACATTTGAGGGTTTACATACAGTACACAAAATATACAAAACAAACATAATACTGACAGTGACCAACTGGCACAGTGGGATACAGAGTCCTGCCCGCAAGGGCTTACAATCTATGTTGTTGGCAGTAGTGTCATTGGCACTTGTAGTCATGGTTGTGGTGGCACCCGGGGCAATTACAGGGAGAAAAGTAGCAATAATGATGATTATGATGGCAGCAGTACTGGACAAAACCAACTATAACAGTGCAGGGCAGAGAACAAAACAACCACATGTATGCTCACATTCAAGTGATCGCACAAGATTATGATATGCTAACAAAAGTCTTGAAAGGCTGCAATTCACCTTCACCATTACATGGTCATACACATAAACAGAAATGGGATAGTTAGTTGAAACCCTGACTCCATGGACTTCAAGTTCAGTAGATAGTTACCATAGTTAGCTATAGTGGACCATCACTACCTATATACTGTCAGATTTTGATAAAAAAAAATTTGAAAGTCGATTTATAATTTTTTGAAAAACCTGTAACAGAAAAGATGATAATAGAGTTGTCTACATGGCATGTAGTTATTGGATAGTAGATTTAATTCACCAGGTTTAAGATTGAAATGTCTGTTTGTGATCAAAGAGAACATCTTCTCCCTCATTCCTCTCTTCATCTTCATCTATGCCACTCCCATACCTATTTTGCCACAGTTTTTTGATACCCTTGATAGAGACTATAGACTCAAATTTGCCTTGTGCAACAATGCTTGCTGCCAGCTTTCCTCAGTGTAATGTGCCTTTTCTTTAATGTGACATTTGTAAGTGGTCACTGTTGTTTTAATAAACTTTGCATAAATCAGTAGCTCAGATGAATGGTCACAGGTCATATGCAACAGATTATGCATGTCTATGAAAGTCTATGGAAAGGGCAAGAAGACGAGTTAGTAGGAGCTGAGGTAGACAGATAAAGATACACAGGCTTAGTATGATAGCTAGATAGCTAGCTTATGTTTTTAATACTTTAAATATGGAAACTCTAACAAAAAAACAAAATAAGAAAATTGTAAATGAAACTTGTGATGAATGACGTTGTAGAGGATTTAAACAGTTTATTTTTTTTCTTAAATCAGTTCAGGTAGATGATTTGTGAATATAATCATGCACTCTGCTTTAAAATGAATCACCTCTCAAAATCTTTGTGTTTGTCACAAATCAATTTTACTCAATTAGTTTATTATATAATATATTCTGTAACAAATGTTTCACCCATCTCTTTCAAAGCAGGATACTGTTTCATCAACATTTGCAATTCATTGCAAAACAAATGGATCTGGTGTTATTGTATTAAAAATTCCAATTCTTTCTGCATTGTTTTAAAATCCATGGGATTTTTTGTTTTATTTTGTTTTTAACTAAATATAAGATGCAATGCTGTTTTAAAGAGAACCTGTTAAGTGAATTTGCAACACTAAACTATCAGATGATCCTTACTGAGGTGGTAGATTAAGGCCTTATGCACATGACAGTGACTTTTTTTGATGGATCTAACAGTTGTTAAAAATGGACGTACTGCATATGTGTGTTTTGCATCTGTTCTGTTCCTTTTTTTGTTTTTAATGGCCAAGTGTCATCTTTTTGCATCAGTTTTTAACTGCTAGTGAAAAAAACAGATACAATTTTTTGGTCTTTCTTTTTCTTGAACTAACCCACTGATCAGAGCATGTCAGTTTTCTTGACAGACGTTAGAAACAGTCAGTCAAAAAACAGACATGTAAATAGACATATTGAAATCAATGTGTTCTCAAAATGGCGGCTTGACGGGCATTGCAAAAGTGACAGTCAGGCGAACATTTTTTTACTGTTGTGTGAATAAAGCCAAAGTCTATCCATGATGGGGGTATTTAAAAAGGACATACCACTTCTTCTGCCATGTCTTTTATTAAATAATTGTATTCCCAATAGTTTCCAAAGAGAGCATTCTCTACTTTTAAGTTTCTGTTTTGCCATTACAATTTCTAAGTAAATTGCCACCTGGGTGTTACCATTTGCGGATATGTCCCAAAACACTCTCTCATTGCCCAATCAGTGTTGACCGGACTAGTAACATACCCCTTTGACTAGGGGACTGTTAACACCCAGTTGGCAATTAATTCATAAATTTCCAGGACATACAGTATGATAGAGGAAATGCACAACTTAGATCTAAGATGATCCAGAATTGTTTGTTAATGAGAAATGTAAGTATTTACTAAAACAGTCAGAAGTGATGATAGGTCCTTTGTTTATAAAAGAAAAACAAACCCTGATACTTACAAGGGATGAATCTAATGTTCTCATCGGACTCATTTCGAAACATGCACACTTCACCAATGAAATCAAAGTGTGATGTCTGGGCATTGATGAACTGCACATGCAGTAGGAGCAAAGGCACAGACAAGTATAATACAAGATTAAAAGGGCATCTATCAGCACCAAAATTGCTTCTAAACCACTTATATATTTTTGTATAGATTGTTAGTCACATAGGGAACATAACTTTTTTTTTGTGTCGATGTGCAATCATGCTGCCAAGAAATTCAACTTTTAATCCACATGCAAATGAAATGTTTGTTGTACTCGAGGCATGGACAAATTTACTTGAGCACCCATTTTTGTGGTTTCCACCTAGCACTGGTCTCAAAACAGAAAGACCGCCATGTTCAATGTATAGGAATTTGCAGAGACCATAAAAGAAAATGGTGATCCTGCTAGTGTGACCCCACCCTTAGTGCACCAAACAGCTATTTTGCAAATGGAATAAAAATTGACTTTCTCAGCAGCAACCTGCTAGTGATTTAGTGTCACAAATTCACCTTACAGATTTTTATATTTCTTTTTTTTTTTTTTGCACATATTAAACAACGTATCCAACCAATACAAAAAGGTAAAATAGTGGTAGTTTATCCAGAAGTATAGAGTAAAACATGCATAATAATTGGTAAAACATGCATTCATATTACAAAATCTTGGTTGCTGCAGAAGTGAAAAAGATGGCTAATATATATGTAGCTAACCTTGACACTGATAACTTGTGGCAGTGGGATATCGAATCACAAAACACAACAAAAACCACTGAAAAAGTTAGATTAAAGTCAAATTTTGCTACTGTATATTTCTATGCCTGATTATTTTAAAATGAACATTGTTACATTTTATCACTCCCTTATTGGTTCCATAGTCTAATAGTACTCTGCAAAAGGTTTAATTAAAATTGACTTGGAATTTAAGTGTTACTAGTTTATTTTTGTCAACTAACAAAGTTGAGTAAAGGAACAAAAAAGACATATAAACCAAATAAATATTTGGTGTGATTTATTTCGATAGCTATATTTGGAGTGAGTTCAAGCTCTAATTTGCACCAGTTTTCTATTGTAATTTATAATAAATTTGTTGTTCTGAGGTGTCCATGCCCTGCCCAATGAAAATAAAAATAATAAAAAAAAATCACAATTTTCTGTTTCAAAAAATTGCAACTTTTCATGAATTGTATGCCAGGAAATTCACATAGAAAGCATAATAAATCATCCCCTTTGAATCTTATTAACCCTTTAAACAAGTCCAAATTTCATTTATTCACTTTCAATTTTTCCTTCCAAAAGCCATCACCTTTTCATATTTCCAACAACATAGCCATCGCGATGGCTTATTTTTTTCTATTTTTGTAATGGCACCATTTAATTTTTATTATATAATGTACCGTGAAATACCAGCTACTTTTATTCTGTGGGTCAGAATACAGCAATATCATATGTTTTGTTTTTTCATTTCCATATTTGGACTCATAGCTATTTTTTATTTCTGTCTGTGGAGCTGTTGTAGTTTTTATTGGTACCTATGGGTTGCCTATGATCTTTTGATTGCTTTTTATTACATTTTTGTAATCGCATTTTCAGATGTAAAGATACCAATTCTGTGTGGTTTTGTTTATTTTTTATGCAAAATGGAGAAAGGGGGGGTGATCCATCATACAATATAATGCAAAACATCTTCTTTTTGTCTGTAATAGATATAATGCAATGACAGGCCTGGGAACATTTCAATACGCTCCCAATTGTCATCATGACAGCAGAATAGTAGCCCTAATGACAACCAGATGGTCAATATACAGTCATGGCCGTAAGTGTTGGCACCCCAAAAAATAATATACTTTCATGCAAAACTCCAAAAAGGGCTGAACAAAATTACTAGCACCCTCAACTTAATATTTGGTTGCACACCCTTTGGAAAAAAATAACTGAAATCAATTGCTTCCTATAACTATCAACAAGCTTCTTACACCTCTCAAATGGAATTTTGGACCACTCTTCTTCTGCAAACTGCTCCAGGTCTTTCATATTTGATGGGTGCCTTCTCCCAACAGCAATTTTAAGATTTCTCCACAGGTGTTCAATTGGATTTAGATCCGGACTCATTGCTGGCCACTTCAGAACTATCCAGTGCTTTGTTTCCATCAATTTCCGGGTGTTTTTTGAAGTATGTTTGGGGTCATTGTCCTACTGGAAGACCCATGACCTAGGATGCAAACTCAGCTTTCTGACACTGGGCCCTACATTGTGACCTAAACTCCTTTGGTTATCTTCAGATTTCATGATGAACCCTTGAACTTCCACCATATGTGACTGTTGGTACTGTGTTCTTTTCTTTGTAGGCCTCATTCCATTTTTGATAAACAGTAAAATTATGTGCTTTACCAAATAGCTCTATCTTCGTCTCATCTGTCCACAAGACATTTTCCCAGAAGGATTTTGGCTTACTTATGTACATTTTGCAGTCTAGCTTTTTTATTTCTCTGTATCAGCAATGGGGTCTTCCAGGGACTCCTACCATAGCGTTTTATTTTATTCAAATGTCGATGGATAGTTTGCACTGATACTGATGCACCCTGAGCCATCAGGACAGCTTGAATTTCTTTGGAGCTTTATTGGGGCTGCTTATCCACCATCCTGACTATCCTGCATTGCAACTTTTCATCAATTTTTCTCATTGGTCTAGGTCCAGGGAGATTAGCTACAGTTCCATGGGTTGTAAACTTCTTGATTATGTTGCGCACCATGGACAAAGGAATATCAAGATCTCTGGAAATGGACTTATAACCTTGAGATTGTTGATATTTTTCCACAGTTTTGGTTCTCAAGTCCTCAGACAGTTTTCTTCTCCTCTTTCTGTTCTCCATACTTAGTGTGGCATACACAGACACACAACGCAAAGATTGAGTCAACTTCTTTCCTTTTTATCTGGTTTCAGATGTAATTTTTATACTTGCCACAGGTCTGAACAAGCATCATATGCTTGAAACAAAGTTATTTGCCCACAATTTTGAAAGGGTGCCAACAATTTTGTCTGACCCATTTTTGGATGTCTGTGTGAAATTATGTCCAATTTCCCTTTTTTTCTCAGTTTTTTTGTGTTGTTCCAATACACAAACAGGAAATAAACATGTGTATAACAAACTATGTGTAATTGCAATAATTTGTGGGAGAAATACTTCATTTTCTGGAAAAATTTCAGGGGTGCCAACTCTTATGACCATTACTGTATAACATGTTGGGAGCAGAGCTTGCAACCAACTATAGCATCTAAAGGGCTAACAGCTAAAAATGGTACCAATGCCATTTATGGATGTCACTGGCATGTGTCAGCTGTACATTATTGCCCATATCTGTGCATTTGCTTTCACCTGTCATACACCATTAATGGAGGGGTTAAGTATTAGTACTTTACCACATTTTTTCATGTTTTTTATGTTCT
Organism: Leptodactylus fallax; assembly: GCA_947044405.1. NCBI lineage: Eukaryota > Metazoa > Chordata > Amphibia > Anura > Leptodactylidae > Leptodactylus > Leptodactylus fallax. The sequence goes on from CAMRHE010000016.1 coordinate 9,668,008, forward strand.
ATGTGAAAATTACTAAGTCATCAAAATTTAAGTCCCAGAAATCCATTTCTGAAGTTTATTAGTTCCAAGTAATTAGATTTCAGGATTTTTTTATTTTTTTAATTCATCAACATAAATTATTTTCTAGGAGTTGATAGTTGCCACTACCTACAAAACATATCAAAGGAGAAGTATTGCTTAAAATCACAGCATGGCTATGGACTGATGAATGTAAAATTTTCTAAGACCAGAATCTCCTTCTCATATTCCTTAGCTGGTGGTTATATTGTGACTTTACTTCATGAATCAATATATGGACTGATCAGTAATTGGTGAATTACACAATTATTACAATAAATCTTGTATGGACTTTGCTGGCATGTATAGCACTGCTATGTAAGAGGGTCCGAAGGTAGGGTTGGGATCTTACCTCTTCCCTAGTTCTACTAAACTGTGAAATTGCAACTGACTTGCAACTTAGTTAGGCTAGGTTGACACTTGCGTTGTGTGATTGTTCGAGGATTCCGTCCCCCATTTCGCTTGAAAAATGCAGAGAGAAAAGTCCTGCAAGCAAGTCTGCATTCTTTGAGTGGAAACCCATTGGACCCCATTATAGTCTACGGGGTCAGCGGGTTTTCGCGGGTAACCGATTTTTAAGCAGATTGGGTTTCTGTTTTTCGGGTCCCCAAGTGGACCTTAAGAATGGAAACTCCAATGCATATGTAAACCTAGCTTTAGAGAGAAGCAATGGCCCTGCATTACTGTTTCACTATTTATTTGAAGCAGCTGCAGAGATCCTGCTGCGTTCCTCTGCAGCTGGTCCCCTGTTCAGTGAGGAGAAGAGATAGCTTACATCTATGTCTATGCTGTTTTCCCATCTCCTGTGGCCATTGCTATAGCATCTGAAAGTAATGCCTGTATTTTTTTATTGGCTGGCAATGTTATAAGCTGTCAGTCAATGACAGGGAGAGGAGATGCACGTAAAGGATAGGGTCTAGGCCGGTGATAAACATTTAACAATTTAATTTGTGATTAATGGGACAAGCTTAGCACTTTTTATTGAAAAAGTACATGGGAAAAGAAATGGAAGATAAAAAGGTAGCTTTAAAAACGAAATGTGTTCAACACTGTTTTTAACTTTATTAAGGATAGGTAAAAAAAAATGAAACAAGGCACTTGGATTTTAATTTTTCTATGTGTCCTAAATAACGTTACTGGATTTTATCCTCCAGTACTGAATTCCTTCCATTTTCACAGCTGACTTTGCAAAAATCAGAATATTAAACCTAATCAGAACCTCTGGCAAAGAAATCAAAGTCTAACCAAAAGCAAGACACGACAAAGGACTACAGTGGAACTGTTTCTGGGACAGACAGAAGTAGGCTTTCTCTTTTAATCTGATAGTCTCTTTAGCAATGTATCTACTGTACCACAATTGTGATATAACTAGAAATCCATATATTACTAATAGACTACTGAACCCCCCTTGCTTTACTGTCTCTACTAAGTTTTTATGCTACTCTAAAAATAAATGAGATCTCCAGGAATGCTATTTTTAATAAACAGAACTCCTGAATCCTGCTGTGAACCATATTCTATAATTTTTTAATGATACAATTTCTAGAGTTTAATCAAAACACTCTTTATTAGTTTATTCCTGAAAAAAATGAAATAAAAAACACCAGATGTGCTCATTTTCAAGTTGTTATATATTTTACTTGATACGTTTTTATTAAGCTTTTTCATTGAAAAATGTAAAAAATAAATATTTAATTATTTATTTAGTTAAAAAGTTCTGACCAGTTTACAGATTTCACACTTTCCTACCAGATTATCATACTTGATATGGCAATATGACACAGAGCAGACAGCACTCCGATTGAACAAAATCAAAGTGGATTCCTCTCAACTGCAACATTTTGGTCCACTGCAGTTGCGTTTAGGAAAAAAAATCCACTTGCCGCAACCCAGTCGGATGAGACCGGAGGATGGGAGTAGTAGTGGCGGATGCTGTGCCACCTAGCAGGCCGAGCACGCTCCCAAACGGCTCCAGTCCCACTCCTTGGCCGGACAAAGTCGAGGGGGGTCCTGCAGCACTACAGGATGGTGGTGGTAGTAGTTCTTTCCCCCGGGGCACTTCCAGTTGAAGAGGAATCTCTCCTACCTGAGCCGGTGTGGTGTTGGTCGGAAGAGCCCTGATGTTAAAGCAGGCACGACTCAGGATTCAGCGTTGCAGGTAAACCAAACAGCCATTTATTAAGGCAACTTGAACAAAAGGGCAACAGCAGCTTCCAGATGGGGGTAGTAGTCCTAACCCCAGCCTTGGTTCTAGGAGGGTGCCCAAAGACAGTATAGGCTCCACAGTATGGCCTTCTCTACTCCTCCTCTGTGTCTCTCCCAGCTAGATATACTGGGGATAGAGTTACAGGGAGTCCTGACAGGGATCTGGTTACCTGGATACTAGGCCCGAATGCGACTCTCCTGTCAGGGTCCTCTCCTGCTCCTCCGGGCACGACACGAAATAAGTCCAGCCACTCGGAAATCTCGACTCTCTTGCTCTGAGCTGTCTTGAGATGAGCCTGGGGCTGATGTTATCCCTCCTGAGGCTGTGGTAGCGGCGGTTGGCCTTCAGTCCAGTCTGGTGGCAGGTCAGCTGTGCACACCTTGTCTGGCTTGCTGCATACACTGAACTCAACTTCAACCATCGCCGGGGAGATTATATCTCCTCACAACCCCGCCCAGTGGCCTGTGATAGGCCAGGGATGAACCCAGTCTGGGTTTGAACACTGCAGGGGTGAAGATACAAAGGGAAAGCTGCACACAATTACACTTAACACAGAACAGAACTTACAGACATAGAACCTAGAGGCACACACGACAAACATATGACTGCAGTAGCACTCTGGGATGCTGCACACTTTGATTTTGTTCATCAATTGGAGTCAGTGCTGGATCCTTGAGGTTTGCACCCACTCTGGAAAAGGGATGCTACATGGTGCTGCTTTGAATTTTTGCTTTTAATATGCTAATATGGTTTCTAAAAACTAAATGTTAATCATTTTTAGCTAGGAAAGAGGACATTATATTTTCTTTGCATAACCTTTTCTGAGCATTAAAGCCTCATGCATGCAACAGTTTTTGTCCATTTCCACAGATCTGTCAATAGATCCAAGTGTCTCTGAGATCTGTGAAAATGGCTACCTCATGGCTGCAAAATAGCCATGAAAAAACATCCATTTTCACGCCTGTTTTTCACAATGTTAGTGTGCATGTAGCCTAAAGCATCTCTTTCTAAACACACACCTACTTTAGGCTCAGGAACACACTTTTCTGTCCGTCTCTCTCGCTCTGTTTCTTGCTGCTAGCAAAATATCCCCTAATCTTGCAGGGCTGGTATCAGCATCTGCTTAATCCGGGCAGATGCCAGGCGCATTGAGCTCAAGGAGGCCCACTGCTCAGCTGAGAATTGAAAACATCAGTTTTTTAACAAAAACCTTGCTAAACTTGCTGTTGTCGATCTGTTGTCCTTGCTTGTCCTTGCAAGGACTTGCTGTCCTTGTCCACTCAGAAAGAGCAGATATGATGTTCTTCATGAATTGCAGCGCTCACTGGATGTAACTGATTAGGCCTCTTATCATGACTGACAGGAGGCCTGCTGAGATTCTATCGCCCAAGGGCCCACAAAAAACCCAGAGCTGAACACTATAACCTTGGATCCGCACAGCAAATTCCAACTATAATATCTCCCTCCTATCAATAGTCAACTACCACTTATTACCGAGGCTTCCAAATATCTCACACCTTGTCAGGGTTCTGAACACCCACTCACCACACAAGCATATGTGACCCTGGATGTGACCTTAAAGGGGGGACTCCACTATCCTGCTCACTTTCACACTCACCTATTACACTAGGCTACAAAGGAGTGAATCGACTCCACATCCACACAAATAGCTGCCACCACCCACCACTTACAGTAGACGAGACACTGAAATACCCAGTTCATTCATGCCTGTGCCCTATGGGACACACTGGCAGACATAAATGTAACAAACCTAAGCGGGATTTTCTTTCTTTTGAATTGTCGGGATGTTTAGAGCGAATGACAATCTTACTAAATTTTAGATTTAATATACACAAAAAAGTACATTGCTTACAGAAAAAAGATGTAGTAAAAGACAAGTACAAGCAAACAATGTACAGAATAAAAAGGAAATAAAATAAAGAATGGACTCTCTTACTCTTACAAGCCTGACTGTGGAGCTTGGTGGAAGAATTGGACAGATCTACAGGCTGTACTGCAGGAGAACATCACCCTTTTTGAAGGACTCCTAACCGAGCCCCCTTTTTGGAGCCTTCCACCTGGGACTGGGGCTGGCTAATTACATGTGCCAAATCTAGAGAGATATGACCTATATGGGGTAAATGCCATAACTCTGGTTGGTTGCAACATAGGTATGATAGGTTTGGAAAGTGGTTCAATATTTTTTGACAAGACAAGTCAAAGCATATCAAACACTAAAATTAAATCATACTCCTTTCCACAGGTACATAATTTTGGGTTATTAATGCCCCCCATGTTTTATGTAAGAGATTCAGCTGAGTCTCTCAACCATATTTCTGTATACAGATGATTATGAAACATGAATTATGACACATATGCCTTTGCTATCATATTTCCCATTTGTTCAATATAGATTCCCTAGGTATCTGGCTCAGAGAAGGAGTGGTTGTGTCAATTATTTAACTCTATTAAGGCCTGGTTCACATCTGCGTTCGGGTTTCCGTTCGGGGAGCCCGCTTGGGGACCCACCAAACGGAAACATATACGCATAAAAAGCAGTTTCGCTGGGAAACCCGCGGACCCAAGCACTTTCCTCTCCGCATGTTTCCACATGTTTAGTGCGGAAACTGAGCGGAAACCACACGGACCTTATTATATTCTATGGGGTCCGCGGGTTTCCCGGGTAAACCACTTTTTTATGCATATAGGTTTCCTTTCGGTTAGTCCACTTGGGGAACCCCCGAATGGAAACTCGAACGAAGATGTGAACCGGCCCTAACTCCCTATTCCACCTCCGTGACTCAACCTCCCATCTTTCTTATCTCAGCTGATTTCAAGATAAGATTGACAAAATCAGAAGCAACTTTAACCCTACAGTCCATACAACCCCTTCATACAACTTCACAGAGCCCTTCCACATAAGTTCATACTCTTCCATTACTGATAAAAAGCTTTCCTCCCTATTATCGACTTCATACCTCCTCATCTCTGAGTTTGGCCCAATTCCATCTCATCTAATCCTCATTTTTACCTCTATTTTTATCTAACCTGATCCTCAGTTTTACTATGTTTTTCCCAGAACTAATGAATCTTTTCCTAGTTCTACTGTTTCTTTTACCCCTTCCTTTAACCCTTTTCCACCACAGCCATCTTTTATTTTTTTTGATTTGTGTTTTTTTACGCCGCACCATCAAAAGCTATAACATTTCTTATTTTTGCATTCACAGAGCTATATGAGGACTTTTTTGTGGACAAGTTGTACTTCGTAATGGTACCATTTAATATGCTATACAATGTACTGGGAGGTCGGAACAAAAATCAGAATAGGGTGTAATTAGAGAAAAACTGTGTTTACTCCATTTTCTTATGGATTTAGTTTTTACAGAATTCACTGTGCAGCCCAAATGACATGTTATCTACAGTCTGCAATTTTGTTTATGAGTTATTTATACCATTTCTAAGAATGTCTGATATTTTGAATGTTTTTTATTAAAACATTCTTGGGAGGTGAAATGGTAAAAAAAATGGCTGTTTGGCACTTTTGATTTTTGGTCCTGCTATAGCATTCAGCACATGGAAAAAAAAATTTTTATAAGTTTGTAATTTAGGTGTTTCCAGATGCAGCAAAACCTAATGCGTTTATGTTTTACTTTGTTTCTTTTTTATATGTGCTATAGGGAAAGGGGGTGATTTAAAGCTTTAGTTCTTTTTATTTTTCTAATATTTTTTTAACTTTTTAAAATTTTTTAGCTTTTATTTTTAGAACCCATACAGGTTAGAACCCCACGGGGTCTGATCACTAATACAATGCACTGCAATGCTAATGCAGTGTACTGCAAAATTTATATACTAATATACATATGTATAACACTTATATATATATATATATATATATATATATATATATATACGGCTCTAATATAATTTGAATAACAAAGACATATTTGGAAACTGTACAAGGTACTGTGATTAGATTTATATGTTTTACATAAATTCTTTTTCAAGTCAGTTTTAACCAGTTTATTCCCCATTGCATTTCCCCTTCCCTCTTGCATAACTTTACAGTTAATTGGATTACAGAGTTAAGCCTCATTTGCCACTTCTGTACCTAAGCCTCAAACTTATCCAGTTCCATTTGTGACCAGAATTGTCTCACAAATATTCATGAGGTTCATTCTGCAGTCTAGTTTTGGGCCAAATTCACTCGGTCTGAACCGGAACTGCTATTATCACATTCTGTGGTCTCTACAGAGGCCAAGGGGAGATGTGTAAAACAGCGTCAAAATGTTGGAATGCCTCACATAACTTTTATTGCCCAATTATAGGCTTCAGCGGTCCCCCAGGGCTGCTGACGTCATTCAGCAATGGATGAGGCCCTAAGAGGATAGGGACCTACACTGGATACTGCAACAAAGCCCAGGAGAGGTGAGTAAGACTATTGTTATGTTTCTGCACTTCCCCTGGGCCTCCACTTATTAAATTCTAGAGTCTAAAGAGACAGCAGAGTATATTAGTGGTTTTGCGGTGACGGACCCTAAAAATTTCTGTTTCAGCCAAACATAAAAGTTTTGGAAAATTCATAGTGAGCCCATCTTGTTATAAATCAGTTTGCACTCTTTAGTGTCAATTCCTTTATACTGTTTAATGCCATCTAAAAAAATAGGATGTTTGTAACTGACAGACAGCGTCCTGCTGCAATGGCAGGAATTGAACTGTGTAGATGCCATGCAGATCCATCTAAGGGCTTTACAGGGTGACAAATGATGGCCCACTCTCCTGCACCTTGCCAATGTGTTGGTATGGCATCTAGGAATAATGGCTACCAGAAGCAGGACCTAATAGGATATCTATCAGCATACAAAATTTACACCAATTCTAATATGTGTGTGTGTGTGTGTGTACTGTACCTTGCCCAAATGTGTTTTCAATATGTAAGTGTAAAGGGGGTTTCTAGAAGTTAAATATTGATGACCTATCCTTATGATAGGTCATTAATATCTGACTGGTGTGGGTCAAGTACCCAACAAATCAGCTGCTCAAAGTGGCAGTGGCGCTTTGGTAAGCACCATTTTAACTTCACAGTCCTGTAACATCACTTTCAGTCATCACATGGCCTGTTTTTAGCTCAGTCCCATTAAAGTGAATAGAGATGAGTTGCAATACCAAGCACAATCCCTACACAATGTACAGATGTGAATGTGAAGAGCCAATCACCTTAAAGCTGATTTTTCTTCAAACACCTGATGGACACCTGGGACCCCCACTGATCTGATATTAAATCCTAGAAAGCCCCTTTAATAATCAATTTTTTAGACTATTAAAGAAGGGTCTAGGGAATATTTCAGTCAGCAGTTCGAACTCATAAAGTATATTATTTATGTGTACATTATACTGTAAAATATGAAATATGGCACAATAAGACCAACACTTTGACATTCTCATGGTAATTATGCAATATATTAAGAAACTTAATTTCTCTAAAGATTCAGACAAGATCCTAAGAATGTCTGTCTATCTATCTATCTATCTATCTATCTATCTATCTATCTCTATTAAATTAATCTAAATTAAACTAGTAGAGAAGAAAACTCTCTGTAGAAATAAAACAGAATTTTTTTTATGATACAGTCTAACAAGTCCTGATACTCATATTATTCACATTTAATGAACTGTATTCACATGTCCATTGTTGCATTTTATCTGACTCTGGAAGGTATTTTAATAGCATTATTGCATTTCAACCAATCTGGTGACAGACACAAGTGAGTAATATAAATTATCTTTCCCTTCTCTGGCATTTATTTATGTGTAAGTGTATTTATTTCAAGTAAAAAGACCAATAGTCATTTATCAAGAGACAAATCATCTTTTCCTGGCAGTAAAGTCTGCAAAATTCCTACTTTTAAGCATTAAATCTCCTCCTTTTGACAGGAGTTAGAGAGCATTAAAAGCTTTGATTTAGCTTGATCTTACAGAATAGTTTCTCATAATTATTGGTTTGGAAGATATATGCTGGTCCATTCCCGCCACTCCTTATTAAACCTGAGGTCTCCATTTTTCATTCAGTGGTATTACTAAATTACCTCGCTTTCCCTTGTTGTGTGACACATTCTGTTGAAATCTCTTCTCAGTTGAGCAATATAAGGTTTGTTCCTGGTGTTTCTGCTATATATTATTTCTGTGATGCTTTGTACACTGATCAGATCCATATTCTAGCTTAGTTTGCAATGCAGAATACATAAATGTATTATTCTGCTGATAGTATATATTTAGATGGAGGAGCAGTTAACACAACATTAACTAACAGGATACATACAAAAATTAGCTCCAAATAATAATACTGTATACTGCAGGCTAAAATGTATATATGACTTCTAAGAGCAAATTACATTGTCTTTTGATGATTTTGCTAAGTTGGAAATGAAAGGTTCTGTATCCAGACACATTTTTCCCCTAAGGCTAAATTCACAGAAGTTTTTGCATCTTTTACTTGGTGCTTTCATCAACCTTTTTAAAATCTTACATCTTAATGCTGAAACCAAAAGTTACTTTAAAGTTGATAACAAAATAAAAGTCTACACACATGGAGGTACTTAACAGCTGAATAAGTGGCACATTCCGGAGTAAACAGTCTAAACTTGTTTCTCACTGATAACCCTAGACTCCAAAAATCCTCAAGCTACACTATTGGTACAGCTAAAGGGAAGACAAAGAAGAAAATCCCATTAAAATGTACAACATTTTTCCCTGCATCCTTTTGAAGCTCCGATTCCTGCCACCGATATTAGAACTCCAGGTTGGTTCCCATGACTGCTCACACTAGCCAAAGTACAAGCCGTATCTTTGCCACATACTCCTCAGGCATGGAGCACTAGACAAGATGAACACCCTCTCATCTCTCTCCTAGCTAATACTGAATTACTACTTAATTCAGCAAATTCTTCAAGATCTCCGGTCACAGAGAGCAATGTTAGCAGGTCTGTGCTCATCTATCAATAAATATCTACAGAAAGTCTTTACAACTATTCAGACTAAGATCACATCTTGAGAAGAAAGAATTTCACGGAGTGAAAGTAAAATGGCTGAATTAATGTCCTCGCATAATGACTTAGTGGGCTTCTGAACCACTATGGAAGATGATATTGAATTTTTGAAAAGAAAATTGGCTGAGAAGGACAGATCCAGGAAGAACAATTTGTGCTTTAGGGGGATGCTCAAATTAGTCAAACAAGTCACTAAAGAATTTTTACTGGTGAGTTTGCTAGAGATTTTCCATAGAAATTTAATAACAGAACATGCTCATTGCCTGCCCAAGTTGAATGAATAGCTAAGGCTTGGTGCAAACTTCCAGCAGATGTGGTTGGTAAATCTACAGTAAGTGAATTTATACATGCACAGGAGTAACACATGTCTATCATAAGATAACATGGAACTAATATAAGTGAAGACTAGATGGACCATGTGGTTATTTTTTGTTTTTTTGTAGTCAGTCTTTTATGTTTCTAAGCCAAAACCCTAACATCTTCAATGTCTAGGGATGTTATTGCCTGCATTCATTTTTTCCACACTAATAAAAATCTTATGACTACAGCGAGAGAGTCCCCTAAACTGATAGATATATTTAAGAACGTTATAATTTTTGCAGACTTATCAGCAATAGCACTCACATATAAGAGAGCCTTTGCTTCCAGCACTATAATCTTACAGGAGTATTGCATTCAATACTAGTGGGAATTCCCAGTGAAATTATCACCTACGGCACTAAAACTGTGGTGCACACACTAGAGGATGCAGCACGGCAGAACTGGTATAACTTCCTTCAGATGGAGCTACCAAAAAGAATTTGGGTGAATGGCCTAATGTCAGGAGTCTTTCCCCCGAACACAGCATATCAACACAACATTCCAAAAATATAGGTTAGGGTGACCTGAATCAAACTTTCTTTACCCCTTGTGAAACGGTGAAAATTGCTGAAATATTATCTTTTTTGTCAATATTAAAGATGAACGTATCCCTCAGGTTTTGTTTTGCTTCAGGATCGGGTGGCTTAAGCCCAGGATTAGTTTCGGGTTGAACAAGTTTGGTACAAACCACACCTTAAATTGGCTTAAGACATAGTGTAGAATACACTCAGGGCTCCAAGGAACCTATCTTTCTAATTTCTAACTATCTAACGCAAACACAACAGTGAAACTATTGGGAAAACAGTGCTTGATTCATAGGTCCCTAACCTATCTATCTGCAGTACTGGGTTGATATGTTGGTTTCTGAGAACTAACTCTTAAAAGGGAAAATATGCAACACCTGAGGATGTCTTGTTATGAAGATCTTTACGATTATATTTAGTTGAGATTGTACTTTTCCAGACCTTTCTTTTGTATTTTCTAATTAAGTATTGTGAAGTGCAAACTGCCAATCTTGAGATGCTGTTGCCTGTAACTTTCTACCTAGTCCACCTTATGGCCGACTACACTCTATATATATACAGTGGGGAAAAAAAGTATTTAGTCAGCTACCAATTGTGCAAGTTCTCCCACTTAAAAAGATGAGAGAGGCCTGTAAATGACATCATAGGTAGACCTCAACTATGAGAGCCAAAATGAGAAAACAAATCCAGAAAATCAAATTGTCTGATTTGTAAAGAATTTATTTGCAAATTATGGTGGAAAATAAGTATTTGGTCAATAACAAAAGTTCATCTCAATACTTTGTTATATATCCTTTGTTGGCAATGACAGAGGTCAAACATTTTCTGTAAGTCTTCACAAGGTTGGCACACTCTGTTGCTGGTATGTTGGCCCATTCCTCCATGCAGATCTCCTCTAGAGCAGTGATGTTTTGGAGCTGTCGCTGGGCAACACGGACTTTCAACTCCCTCCAAAGGTTTTCTATGGGGTTGAGATCTGGAGACTGGCTAGGTCACTCCAGGACCTTGAAATGCTTCTTACGAAGCCACTCCTTCGTTGCCCTGGTGGTGTGCTTGGGATCATTGTCATGCTGAAATACCCAGTCACGTTTCATCTTCAATGCCCTTGCTGATGGAAAGAGGTTTGCACTCAAAATCTCACGATACATGGCCCCATTCATTCTTTCATGTACACGGATCAGTCGACCTGGTCCCTTTTCAGAGAAACAGCCCCAAAGCATGATGTTGCCACCCCCATGCTTCACAGTAGGTATGGTGTTCTTGGGATGCAACTCCCAACTCTCCTCCAAACATGACAAGTTGTGTTTCTACCAAACAGTTCTACTTTGGTTTCATCTGACCATATGACATTCTCCCAATACTCTTCTGGAACATCTAAATGCTCTATAGCAAACTTCAGACGGGTCCGGATATGTACTGGCTTAAGCAGAGGGACACATCTGGCACTGCAGGATCTGAGTCCCTGGCGGCGTAGTGTGTTACTGACGGTAGCCTTTGTTACGTTTGTAAGAGACAGCCAATGTTGTCTTAAGCTTCATTTGTCTGTATAAACTGTTAATGTTGAATGTATTTCTGTGATTCTGTTCCTTTAAGACAGCAGCCATTGTAATTGTGACATGATGCTGGAGTGAGACCCCCCCCCCTTTTATGTCAGCCTGCCTGTTCTGCAGACAGAGTGTGAGCAGAGAAGCAGGAAGTGACGAGACAGAGAGCAGCAGCCATCTTGGCAAGTGTTGTATTGAACTGGTGTGGAGATTTTTCTGTACAGCTAAGCTGTATCTTGGTCCAGAGACAAACAGAGTTTAAAGAGACAACAGGACTAGTGAGTCCACGTGAAAGGAACTGTGCTCAGTGGCTGATCAGTGAGACTGACATTGTGACTGTGTATATGGATACCACAGATAGAGACTCGCAGTGCTGTTGATGTACTGGACGGCACCTGCTAAATCCCGGCTTACATCCCAGCTCAGTGTATGGATTCGGCAGGACTGTCAGTGTGCTGAGTGGAATCTGCTGTTGGATTACATTGCATTCAGTTGGTTTCCCTGTCTGTTAAAGAGGACTTCATTTCTCCCAAGATCCTGATAACCGTGAGGAGAGGACGCTTCACTATAAAAGAAAGGACCGACTTTGGGCCCCACCGCGCGCTTCTACGGACTGTAAGCGGTCCACCTGGACCACTGGGGAAAAGGGGGTGCACCCAAATGTGAAGTCAGGGTCAGTTAGGGATAGTTTTGAGTATATTGTTCATTCAGTGTCCATACTGCAGAAGTGGACAGAGTAAAAGTAGAAACCATTGCAGAATTTGCCTTGAAATTGTTCATGCTATATTGTATATTTTGCTTGTCTTTAGCCCTGTCATTTTACCTTTAACTAGCCTTTATTAACTTATAGTAAATATATATTTTTTTTCTTGAACTACCGCGTGTGCGTTCATTTCTGGTTGCGGAGTCCAAACCACCTGCCTTGCTCTCGGTTCACAAATTGGCGTAGTCAGCAGGATCCGCTTACCAGAATGGACGGTGACGCACCCGTTCGGGAGAATGGTGCTGGAGGAAGAATGCCAGCAGGGGCTATAATGAGTCAGTTAGCTAAATTTGATGGCAATAATATGTCAGTGAGTATGTGGGTGGAACAGATATGAATGATACAGCGAATGTACCAGACCGCACCAGAAGTACTAGTAGAGCTAGCAATATTGACATTACAAGGGGATGCTAAGACCACGGTGATACTGAGGCCATTTGAACAAAGGCAGACATTTGAGCAAGTAGTCCAGATTCTAGAAACCATCTATGGAGAAACTGCATTGCTGGGGTCTCTGCAGGCTCGGTTCTTCCAGAGGGTACAACAGGAGAATGAAAGCCTTCCCCAATATGCAAATGCCCTACAAGAACTGCTCCGAGATATTCAAAGGAAGGAAAGAGGGGGCTCGCCAGCCTTCTGTAACCCTGATCGGACTCTCCGTGACCAGTTTGTCCTGGGGATACGTGACGGCAGTTTAACTGTGACTATGCAGGATTTTATACGACGAGAGACTGATGCTAAATTCCATGATGTACAGGTAGAGGCCATCTCCCGTGCCAATAGTATGGTCCCGAGGCCGCAGACCGCAGTTGGAGTTACTTTGTCACAGGGGGCTAGTTCTGGCTCAGAGACAGTAGAAAAAGGGACGGTTAAAGAAATTCTCACAGTAATGCAGAAACTGCAAGAACAAATGGAACACTTGCACACTCGTTGTGATGAGCAGTCTATGAAAATTGCAGACTTCCAGAAGACTGGAGATGAAAGGGTGAGCCATCCACACCCAGCAAGTCAGAATCACCCACCACCCCGCTGGAGGGGTGAGGATAGGACCTACCGAAGGGGTCCAAATCATTTAGTGCAGTGCTCAGGAGAAATCGAAGGGGCTTACCGAAGGGGCCCAAACAGATGGCCAGAACGACGGGGGATACGCTGCTGGGAGTGTGGACGGATGGGCCACGTTGCTGCTAGATGTCCAGAGCAGCGACAAACTTATGAGAGACCGCCGTTAAACTGAAGTCCCCTGCTGCTGAAGGGCGTGTAGTAGGGGAGACTGACAAGGAGACTATGTGGGGAGAATGCCCTGATGATGACCTGATCGCTGCAAGTCCTGTCATACAGGTGGAAATGGAGGGTATTCCGGTTACCGGGATGATTGACACGGGTTCCCAAGTAACGACCTTGAGTAGAGACTGTTATGAACGGTACTTCCGGCAACATGTGAAATATGATCCCCATACATTCGTACGAGTGATCGCAGCTAACCAGTTACCAGTTCCGGTCGTGGGAGTGGCCTGGATGAATGTCCGGGTATGTGGCCAAGATCTAGGTAGGAAAGGCATTGTGGTGGTACAGGAGTCACATGAAGTAAAGGTCCCTGTCATTTTGGGGATGAATGTGTTAAAAGAATTAGATCAGATCCTCTTTGAAAAGAAAGGTCACGGTTATTGGAAAGAAACCACCACCCATCGGCCTACTCAAACAGCTTTCCAGCGGCTGATCCGGACATGTGGCTTACAGAAAAGTTCAGATGCACAGCGACCTCTGGCTCGAATTTCAGTTCCTTTGCATACAAAAGTTACACTGCCACCCAGTCGGGAGACAATAGTGTCCATGCCCGTAGGCACCTGTCGGAAACTAGAGGGCATAGCTGTGTTGGTAGAACCACTGCAGGCAGCCGAAGGAGGTGTTGATCCGCTAGTGGCCCGTTCCTTGGCAATAGTTCGCAATGGAAGAGTACCACTTCGATGTGTAAACACTCAGGACCAGAGTGTGGACCTGACCCCAGGGAGGCTGCTGGCTAACATCTATGTGACTCCGGAGGAAGTAAGGAAAGTAACTCCAATGCAGCTGAAGCCGACTGAAAGGGATGAGTGGACCGTAACTGTGTCCATGGGAGAAGATGAGGAACCCACCTCTGAATGGAATGGCTGTGCAATTCGAGAACAGATGAAGATGGATGTAAGTTCATGTTCTCTGGAATGGGTGCAGAAGGTAGATGAGCTGTTGTGGGAGAACCAAGCCACCTTTGCACGGTATGCTGAAGATTTTGGATGTACCACAGGGATCTACCATGAGATTCCCACAGGAGACACCCCTCCAATTAGAGAGCGCTACCGACAAATTCCTCCACAGTTGTATCAGGAAGTGAAAGAACTGTTAGCTAAGATGCTACAGGGTGGGATCATCCAAGAAAGCCAGAGTCCCTGGGCGGCTCCTGTGGTGTTAGTAAGAAAAAAAAGATGGGTCCATCCGATTTTGCGTAGACTATCGGAAGTTAAACGCTTGCACCGTACGAGATTCCTACCCCTTGCCACGGATTGAGGAGTCCCTCTCAGCGCTAGGGAGAGCCCGGTACTTCTCCTCACTAGATCTGGCTAGTGGGTATTGGCAGGTGCCGATGGCCACAAAAGACAAGGAGAAGACGGCATTCATCTTGCCCATGGGACTATACGAATTTAACCGGATGCCCTTCGGGTTGACAAATGCACCCGGAACGTTTCAGCGGTTGATGGAGAAATGTCTCGGTGACTTCAACTTTGAGTTCACTCTCATCTACTTGGATGACATTATAGTGTATTCTGCGACCTTTGAAGACCATCTCCACCAGTTGGGGCAAGTATTTCGAAGATTGCGGGAACATGGGCTCAAATTGAAACCCAGTAAATGTCGGTTGTTCCAATCTGAAATTGATTACTTGGGTCACCGCGTATCAGGAGAAGGGGTGAGACCATCAAGAGACAAGATAGCGGCTGTTCAAGATTGGCCGATACCGACTACCCTGCGAGAAGTGAGGGCGTTCCTTGGAGTAGCCGGTTACTATCGACGGTTTATTAAGGATTTCGCCAAGGTAGCAGCACCACTTAATGCTCTCCTACGAGGCACATCCGGTGGTCCAAAGAACCGGTCCGTGAAGTGGGGACCTGAACAGGAACAAGCCTTCCAGGCATTGAAGGATGCACTGACAACAGCCCCAATTTTGGCATATGCTGATTACCACTTGCCGTTCCAGCTATATACAGATGCAAGCCTGTATGGTCTTGGAGCAGTGCTTTCCCAGCTTCAGGATGGCCAGGAGAGGGTCATAGCGTACGGCAGCCGGTCTTTGAGAGATTCTGAAAGAAACCCCGAGAATTATAGTTCATTTAAATTGGAGCTGTTGGCACTGGTATGGGCCATGACCGAGAAATTCTCTGAATATTTGACCGGTGCTGAAGTTTTAGTACTGACTGACAACAACCCACTAGCTCACCTGGAAAATGCCAAGCTCGGGGCGTTAGAGCAGAGGTGGATAGCCCGAATGTCTACATTCAATTACCGCATTAAGTATCGGTCCAAGACAGAGAACCAGAATGCTGACGGACTTTCTAGGGTAACTGCCCAGACCCCCACAGAAGACATGGATCATGAGTTGGAGCATGTGGAGGTGCCCGATTTCAGCAGATTTTCACAGGCCTTGACCGCCACTAATCAGTTTGAGATGGAGGGGACTGAAATGGCTCCTTTCTTTGGTCCCTCACGACAGGAATGGGCACAGATACAACAGACCCATGAGGGGCTGGCGCAGATGATCAAGTGTGTTGAGAAAGGCCAGAAGCCCTGTAGAGAGGAAAGAGAACGACTGACACGTGAGATATTATCTGTTCTGAGTCAGTGGGAAAAGTTGGAGATGAAAAATGGAGTGCTATGCCGAAAGGTCTATTTACCTTCTGAGATCGACATTCAATACCAAATTGTGGTGCCTAGTGAACTGGCTCGCTCCTTGGCAGTTGAGGCTCATAATAAGAATGGACATTTTGGTCATGAGAAGACCTTTCGTTGGTTACAGCGACTGATTTACTGCCCTGGTCTTCGTCAAATGGTCGAAGAAGTATGCCGCAGCTGTCGAACTTGTGAGATCCATAAGGCAATAGAACAGAGAGCTCCCCTGCAAACCATCGTGACCCAGGAACCTTTAGAAATCGTCATGATAGACTATCTAATGGTGGGCCCATCCAATAGCGGACACCAGTATTGCCTCGTAATGGTGGATCACTTCACCAAATTTGCGGTGGTAACCGCCACCAAGGACCAGACAGCTGAGTCAGCAGCTCGTGCTCTGTGCCAAGATTTCATTCGAGTATATGGGTGCCCCCAACGCATCCACTCCGACCAGAGCGCCTGCTTTGAGGGACACGTAATGAAAGAAGTTCAACGTATCTACGGGATAAAGAAGTCGCACACGACTCCATACCACCCTCAGGGAAATGGGGCCTGTGAAAGATTCAACAGAACTCTGCTACAGATGCTGCGGACTCTGGAGGAAGACAAGAAGTTACAGTGGCCTCAGTTCTTGTCTGAAATGGTGTGGGCCTATAACAATCAGGTCCATTCTACAACGGGGTACTCTCCTTATACACTTCTCTTTGGGCGGTCTGGGCGAAGTATAGGAGAATTACAGTTGAATGATGTGGATGGGTTCCCTCCGAGGGATCCAACCTCTTGGGTGCGGGCGCATCGGCAGAGACTTGAGACGATCCATCGATTGGTGCGGCAGCGCCTGCAAGAACATCCCCATCCTGATAAGACCCCAGTGCAAGAAGCACCATTGCAACCAGGCGACCTGGTGCTAGTTCGTGTCAAGAAACCCCAAGGGAAATTGGAAAGCAGATGGGAGGCTTTGCCGTATCGTGTTGTTGGCCGCAAGTATGCGAATGGGCCAGTGTACCAGGTCCAGAAAGAAGGAACTGATTGTGTTCGAGTACTTCACCGAAATATGTTGCGCCTGTGTCATTCTGAAGGGACAAATCACGATGGGCCTGCCAATGTGAATGAGCTCCCACAGTCAGAGAATGGAGGTGCGGAATGGGCCTCCGACGAGGAGGATGATTGTTGGCCGATCCCTGCTCCTGGGGATGTTCCACCTGTGACTACTGTATCTCCGGCCTGTGCCCCCTCTGGTGCGGAATCCGCTGGTCCTTCTCAGCCCATAGCTGCAGCACCCCATAATATACCACCGGTCCTCAGACGGACCACTAGGCCAAATGCTGGTATTCCCCCTGTTCGGTATGCGCAGGATGAGTTTGTTTGGCCTGCCATACATCGGTATACTACCACCCTGTGCATAAAAGTACAACCCTCTGGATATACAGTCATAGGCAGGGACTGCCAATCTTAAAGTGGGGGGGAATATGTAAGAGACAGCCAATGTTGTCTTAAGCTTCATTTGTCTGTATAAACTGTTAATGTTGAATGTATTTCTGTGATTCTGTTCCTTTAAGACAGCAGCCATTGTAATTGTGGCATGATGCTGGAGTGAGACCCCCCCCCTTTTATGTCAGCTTGCCTGTTCTGCAGACAGAGTGTGAGCAGAGAAGCAGGAAGTGACGAGACAGAGAGCAGCAGCCATCTTGGCAAGTGTTGTATTGAACTGGTGTGGAGATTTTTCTGTACAGCTAAGCTGTATCTTGGTCCAGAGACAAACAGAGTTTAAAGAGACAACAGGACTAGTGAGTCCACGTGAAAGGAACTGTGCTCAGTGGCTGATCAGTGAGACTGACATTGTGACTGTGTATATGGATACCACAGATAGAGACTCGCAGTGCTGTTGATGTACTGGACGGCACCTGCTAAATCCCGGCTTACATCCCAGCTCAGTGTATGGATTCGGCAGGACTGTCAGTGTGCTGAGTGGAATCTGCTGTTGGATTACATTGCATTCAGTTGGTTTCCCTGTCTGTTAAAGAGGACTTCATTTCTCCCAAGATCCTGATAACCGTGAGGAGAGGACGCTTCACTATAAAAGAAAGGACCGACTTTGGGCCCCACCGCGCGCTTCTACGGACTGTAAGCGGTCCACCTGGACCACTGGGGAAAAGGGGGTGCACCCAAATGTGAAGTCAGGGTCAGTTAGGGATAGTTTTGAGTATATTGTTCATTCAGTGTCCATACTGCAGAAGTGGACAGAGTAAAAGTAGAAACCATTGCAGAATTTGCCTTGAAATTGTTCATGCTATATTGTATATTTTGCTTGTCTTTAGCCCTGTCATTTTACCTTTAACTAGCCTTTATTAACTTATAGTAAATATATATTTTTTTCTTGAACTACCGCGTGTGCGTTCATTTCTGGTTGCGGAGTCCAAACCACCTGCCTTGCTCTCGGTTCACACGTTAGTCCCAGCTTTCTGCAGGTCATTCACTAGATCCCCCCGTGTGGTTCTGGGGTTTTTGCTCAC
This sequence comes from Leptodactylus fallax, assembly GCA_947044405.1. Classification (NCBI taxonomy): domain Eukaryota; kingdom Metazoa; phylum Chordata; class Amphibia; order Anura; family Leptodactylidae; genus Leptodactylus; species Leptodactylus fallax. The sequence goes on from CAMRHE010000016.1 coordinate 9,686,936, forward strand.
CGTTCTTGTGATCATTTTGACCCCACGGGGTGAGATCTTGCGTGGAGCCCCTGATCGAGGGAGATTATCAGTGGTCTTGTATGTTTTCCATTTTCTAATTATTGCTCCCACAGTTGATTTCTTCACACCAAGCTGCTTACATATTGCAGATTCAGTCTTCCCAGCCTGGTGCAGGTCTACAATTTTGTTTATGGTGTCCTTCCACAGCTCTTTGGTCTTCACCATAGTGAAGTTTGGAGTGTGACTGTTTGAGGTTGTGGACAGGTGTCTTTTATACTGATAACAATGTCAAACAGGTGCCATTGCTACAGGTAATGAGTGGAGGACAGAGGAGCCTCTTAAAGAAGAAGTTACATGTCTGTGAGAGCCAGAAATCTTGCTTGTTTGTAGGTGACCAAATACTTATTTTCCACCATAATTTGCAAATAAATTCTTAAAAAATCAGACAATGTGATTTTCTAGATATGTTTTCTCATTTTGTCTCTCATAGTTGAGGTCTACCTATGATGTCAATTTGTAAGTGGGAGAACTTGCACATTTGGTGGATGACTAAATACTTTTTTACCCCACTGTATGGCTTCAGACTTTTCCCACATTTTCTGGACTGTTAAATTGTTCATTTGATACATTCTTAAGTGGTTTGTTTTTTGTTTTTTTTGCCTGCCATGGACTATTTGTACTGGATCCCTAGATGTTGGAGGCCTGTATGATATATAAAATTAAACCTTTAAAAGTACCAATAAAATATTCAAAAACATGTGTGGTAAAAGATTTCCAACCATCCCAGTGTCAACAATCTTCCATTAGTGGTTTTTCAATGGTATATCATTTTGCACATTGTATTCTAATTTTTCTAGTTGGAATTATAAAGAGCAGTGCCCTGTATTAGGACTATATTCACATTCTGTTCTCCACTCCTTTTCTATATTGTCACAAAACTGTAATATTGCTGTTTAAGAGTTTTATAAATATGTTCAACTAAGAATTGTGTTATGTCTTGAGTAAAGCAAAACTGTAGAAATATAGAATATTACAAGACTGAAACAAAGTTGTTGTAATGTTATTGTACTGTGCTGTTGTGTTGCCTTTTTGTACATATAAAACTCACTAATTGACTGAATCTATAAATCCTATGCTATATCAGGATACTATGAAATAATGATACAAAACACAAAAGCCTTATCCAGAGCTTGCTGTGCTTCGAAATAAATGCCATTGACCTCAAAAGTGCCAAAATCAGTTTGATTTGAATGGAAACTGTGAATTGCTCAAAGAGTTACTGTTATTTCAGGATTCTTTTCATAAATGTGTAGTTTTGGCAAATTTTAAACTTTTTCAAAACACTTTGTGAGTCAATTCAGGCTCCATTTATGATAAAATAGAACCTGAACTAACCTCTTTTTCTTTAGAAACTATTGCAAAGGAAAATCCATATTTGCAGAAAGTGGTCACATCTATGGAAAGGAACTTGTGCCAAAGATGTGCAACACTATCACCCATATACACCAGATGTGTTGATAAATTTCCCCCAATGTTTTCAGAATGAACCTCTAGTGGGAACCTGTCAGGTAATTTTTAATCTTTCTTAAACTGTCCCCATCATGTGCAGGATGAAGTAATTCCCTGTGTATTGCTGGCCCTCTGTAATAATTCTATTGCAGCAAATTTAAATTATAAATGTATGAAAGCATAAAAAAGTCATATGTAAATTAATCTAAGCAGTCTGCAGATCATGAAGCAAATGCAGCCTAGCCACACTGTTTGCTTTTAAATCATACCTCCTGGACATCTCACTCCCTGACGTCACGAGTAAGATGTTGGTCATGTCTAGGAGGTGTGATTAGCAAGAGGATGGTGTGACAAGGCTGAAGCTGTTTCCCACCTACCATGACTATTTAGGTTATTTTTCATATGACATTTTATGTTTTCAAACATTTGTAACTTCACTTTACTGCAACAGAATTATTACAGGACAGCCATGGAAAGGGAATTACTTGATGGACGCAGTTTATGGTGGAAAACACAACTAACAGATTTCCTTTAAGATAGTCTACAACTAACATTTTAGTTTTGGAAACTATATACAGAGTGAAAAGAAGTTTAATTTTAACTAAAATGTTAAGACAATAGGAAGCACTTGGTAACTCTTTTTCCCTACTTGAGACAGGACATTAAGCCTTTGTCTGTAAACAGAAGATGGCAGGATATATAAACACATAATGTCAAAGCTGTCACTTTGATGTAGTCATGTATTAACTGGTTATCAGTTGTGGCTGGATATTTAAAGTATTAATATCCAAAGATATTTTTATGATGTGCTAAACCAAGTAATTGAAGTTACAGAAGTTCATTTGTAAAAATGTGCAATATTAATAAATGAGGCAATAAATCATTTACTAAATAATAAAGATATACATAAAGGAACTAGAAAAGAAAACTCAGCAAATTGTTACAGTAAATGATGATGCAATTTTTATGGAAGTTTATTCTTGTATTGTTCTTTGTATTGTTCTTTGTCAGTAAGAAATAACATTGTATGACAAATGATTTTCTCAATGAGAGCAAAGGCAGGTGTTTTTGCATCTTAAATTGGATCAAAGATTAAAGACACACATCCTGCTTTTGTTGATGCAGTTCTTGAAGCCAAACCAGAAGTGGACTGAAAAAAGCAAGAGTATCCACTTTCATATATAGGTTTTTACCTTTTATCATATAAATTGTGAAACTGATACCTGTGGCTCTCATAAAACAGTGGTTCTGTAAGGGTCTTGCCAAACGTAGCAATACCCTGACACTACTGCAGCGGTCTGGGAGGGAGGACAGAGACAAGTGAGCCCTAATCTCACCCCAGCCACTGTCCCTTCCTATTGCCTCAATTACCCTAAACGGTAAAAGGACAACTAGAAGACAAGCCCTATACTCGGTAAGTGACACACAGAACAGGACAAGACAAAACAAACGACAAAAGAGAGGTCAGGAAGCCAAGGGGTCGGTAACAAACGAGTAATGCAGTACAAAGTCAAAATCCAAGAGAATAGTCAAAAGGCAAGCCAAAGGGTCAGAGAATCAAGTAACAAAGTAGTAAGGGATATAACAAGGAGAGCAGGCAAAGACAGTGCAATAACCGGCGACTTGCTGAGAAAGTGACATCCTGTATATAGAAAGTCTGGGCCCAGCCCCAGACCTGATAGGTAGACAGGATGTCAATCACACAGACCAGGAAGAGATTAACTCTATGCAGTCCAGAGAGAAATGCTCAGAACACGGGTGTGGCCGGAAATCCATTACACAGTCTAGGACCATGTTCAGACTGAGCAACAAGAAACCTACGCAAGGAATCAAAACGAACACGCCTCCTTCGCCACAGCGTGCAAGCGGATGGTGGCGCCGAGACCCGAACAGGCAGAGACGTTACAGTACCCACCCCTTTATGAGGGGCCACCGGACTCTCACCAGATAAACCAGTTTTAGTAGGACCCAGTATTTTCTCTGCCTTTAATTCCAGATTTCCCTGAACAACAACAACAGGCGCTGGAGGACCAGGCAAATTTTTTTTATTCGCCTGGCGTTTCCAACCTTTACAGCTGAGACCGTCTCCTCACTGACACACTCTAAGGTGTGTAAAACAATACAGTGGGATGAGCACTGATCTCCCCATTTTACCAACTCCCTTTTACCCCAATCAAAAATAGGGTTATGGAGGTTTAACCATGGGAGCCCCAAAATAATATCGGAAGACAGATGCTCCATAACAAAAAAACTCATGACCTCTGAATGAGCAGAACCCACTTGCAACGTGATTAAGGGGGTTTTGAATCGGACCTTACCCCTGGCCAGTGGGGCAAAATCTGCTCCAGTAACCGCCAGAGGAGTGTCAAGTGGCAAAAGCTCAATACCTAAAGCTGAGACAAACGAGAATGTGACAAAGTTTGCCGCAGACCCAGAGTCAACTAAGGCCTGGCCAGAAACAGATCTGTCCCCAGAGGACAGAGACACAGATAACAACATCTTATTGTTACTACTGGTAAATACCTGGTTGCCTGAGTGGTTCTTCCGACTACCACTCAGGCACTGAAGCTTTTCCCCAGGTGTGCGGGGTCTGATGGAGCAGTCTCATATGATATGCCCTGAAGTACCACAGTACAGGCAGAGGTTATTCCGGAGACGATGCTCTCGTCGAGTTTTGGCGTCCATAGCTCCCAGTTGCATGGGTTCCTCACCAGGAGTCATGGGAGAAATAACAGGTTTTTCAGGAGAGAGAGAGGGAGAGACAGAAAACTTGGAAGAAGCAGACCCTAATCTCTCTTTAACATTTTCCCGGATCCTACGGTCAATACGGACAGCCAAAGTCATAGCCTGCTTAAGAGTAGGGGGATCTGGGTGACCAACCCAGAGATCCTTAACACGGTCACATAGGCCTTGTTTAAAGTGAGCCTTTAGAGCTGACTCACACCAACCTGCAGTTACACTGCACTTGCGAAATTCTGAGCAGTACTCCTCAGCAGAGCGTTTGCCCTGCCGCATAGTGAGGAGTTGCAATTCTGCAAGTCCAATGTGGTCTGGCTCAGCATATATAGACCCCAGGGACAAGAAAAATTTTTCAAAGTTAATCCACTCCTCCGCTCCTGGAGGGAGTTTAAGGGCCCAAGCTTGTGGATCCCCCTGTAGGAGGGATATAACTACTCCAACCATTTGGGCCTGGGATGCATGTTGATTAATCCAAAAATACAGGTGACAGGACTCCCAGAAAGTCTCAAATTTTTCACGATCCCCTGAAAAACGATCCGGGAGTAACATCTTAACCCTGAAAGGGGCAGAAACAACCGGGGATGCTGCAGCAGCATCAGTAAGGGTCTGCACCTGTTTAGCAAGCTCAGCTACCAGGCTTGCCAAACCTTCCAACTTGGCCGCAAGGACCTGAATAGGATCCATGCTGACCCTATGGGAAGCAATGGCAGAATGTATGGGCCGGTTATTCTGTAAGGGTCTTGCCAAACGTAGCAATACCCTGACACTACTGCAGCAGTCTGGGAGGAAGGACAGAGACAAGTTAGCCCTAATCTCACCCCAGCCACTGTCCCTTCCTATTGCCTCAGTTACCCTAAACGGTAAAAGGACAACTAGAAGACAAGCCCTATACTCGGTAAGTGACACACAGAACAGGACAAGACAAAACAAACGACAAAAGAGAGGTCAGGAAGCCAAGGGGTCGGTAACAAACGAGCAATGCAGTACAAAGTCAAAATCCAAGAGAATAGTCAAAAGGCAAGCCAAAGGGTCAGAGAATCAAGTAACAAAGTAGTAAGGGATATAACAAGGAGAGCAGGCAAAGACAGTGCAATAACCGGCGACTTGCTGAGAAAGTGACATCCTGTATATAGAAAGTCTGGGCCCAGCCCCAGACCTGATAGGTAGACAGGATGTCAATCACACAGGCCAGGAAGAGATTAACTCTATGCAGTCCAGAGAGAAATGCTCAGAACACGGGTGTGGCCGGAAATCCATTACACAGTCTAGGACCATGTTCAGACTGAGCAACAAGAAACCTACGCAAGGAATCAAAACGAACACGCCTCCTTCGCCACAGCGTGCGAGCGGATGGTGGCGCCGAGACCCGAACAGGCAGAGACGTTACAGGTTCCCAATATTTCTCAAAGTGGGACTCTCTTTCTTTTGTTAAAAAAATAGCTATATTTGGCATCTATTATGCTTTTCAGCTGCATGCTCCCTTAGTTCAGCTTATTCTTCCTTCGCACATGCTTGTTATACACACAGCTTTGCTACCTCCATGTTCTCCCTCAAAAACAGCTCTGCTACTTTCACATTTCCTCCCCTGACAAACTCAGCTCTGCTTCATCAACATTTCCTCTGCCCACAAGCTCAGCTCTGCCTCATCCACATTTGCCCCCCAAAGAAACTAGCTCAGCTACATCCACATTTGCCCCTACATATTCAGCACTGCTACTTCTATGTTCTTCCACCACACACAGCCTTGGGCAGCTTCCATACATGGAGCTATTGTATAAACTCCGCCCCAGCATATGACTGGTCATGACTGTGACATCATCAAAGGTCTTTTTGCAGATCTGTTAAAGACCAGAAATTAAAATTGCATTGTGTAAGAAACTTGGCTCGCAACCCCCCGGAGGTGTTTACATGCCCCCCAGGGGGTCTTGACCTACAGTTTGGGAAACAGTGTCATAATGGAAACCAGTGTTAACAATAACTAAAGAAAATTACCTTTTTTAATTGGTGAAGGGGCCAACTAGAGAGAGGGCCCTTTTGCACTTTAATATTAACAAACACACAGAATAAAAAAGGTGCAGGTTATGGGGAACCTAGTCAACAGATAAAATAATACATTTCCATTTGTTTCTTAGTAGTGTGTTTGGTCAGGAGCCACAAAAACACTCAACTTCAGACAGGTAAAGTTTTACCAGCTTAGAGAAACCCTTAACGTCATTACCTGGACAATGCCCTGAAAAATAACTATGTGTGATCCTACTTGTAGCCACCATACTTTTCAGTGCAGCACTGCTCACAGCTGTCACTTTAAGGTTTTTGTGCCTAAAAGTGAGGCTCTGGCTGGGTCTGTAGCTAGTCGGAGCTCTGAGATGCTGATCTAACCAGAGTGCATTCTCCAATCCTGAGTAGAGGCAGGATATTTAAATACTGCTTCAGAGTACTTAGGTGACTGCTATTGATTGGATTGTGAGCTCTGAATTAAACCTTTTAATTTACTGATCCCCTGGTTACTGATTTTGGCTTTGACTTGGCTTTGTCTGTGAACTCCTGGATTCAACCCTGGCTTTGACAATGTTATTCTTCTGCTACTGATTTGGATACTCCTGTGCTCTCCTGATTTTTACCCTGCTTATATGTTTACTCTCTGATGTAGGTTTGCTGATCTGCTCTCTGAAAGTGCACCTATTTTCTCACATTAGCTTAGGTATGTTAATCTGGGTCCCTGATTGGTAAATGTGCTTTGTAGTGGGATCTGGTGAAGTCTTAGTGGTAACTTTAAACTCTACCAGCCAGAGCAGTGTAGGGCTTTAGGTAGCATGTTTTCCTTGCCAGTTCCTGCAGTCTATTTGGAAAATCCTTAAACAGCAATCTCATTACTGGGGAACTGCTTAAGAGGCAATTCCATTTCAACTGTAACTTTTCATTGTCAGATATGCATGCAGATGTATCCACACTTAAATTATTTTAAATTTGGTTAAATATTTCAATTTGTGATTTCAGTGAAATCAATTCACCACAACAGTTATTCAAGACATGCTAACAAAAGCTTTGAAAGACTGCAATTTACCCTCCCTCATTGGGTGATCATACAAAGGCACAACTATAATAGTTAAGATATCACTTAGCAAGAACTCGTCACAAAACCATATTGTGTTGAGAAAAGCAGCTTTACTTGCGATACACATCTCTGGAATACTTAAACATGAATATAAAGAAGAAGCACTGAAAAAAAAATACAAAGAAATAAGTTAATCAAGTAAAAACAGCTGAAAGCAACAAAGCTGGAGACAGAAAGGATTGCTGACAAAGAGAAAACAAACTCCAAAAGTGTTCTTTAATTATATAAAAAGTAAAAAGGTAAAAAATGTAAGTGTTTGACTCTCTAAATCTTAATGGGGGAATCATGGAGGATGGTATACATCCCATAGTCCTATGAGAATTAAGAAATATGACAGACCCTTATTTCAAATATTCAAGGATTCTATACAGACGGGCACATAGCGAAGGGGTGAAAAATGAGTCGGGGAACTATAACTTCTATTGTGGGTAAGTTGAAGGATTTCTAAAAATTGAAAATACATGTATAATTTTGTATCAGCATGGGCTTTTAAGGGATCAGCTCAGGATGCCTTTCTTGAAATAAATAATATTACAGGTTCTAACTGTCAATTTGCAGTCAAAAATAAACTTTTCACCCTGAAATTAAGAAAATTGACTTCTGCCTCATGAGGGTTTGCCTTCCTCTCGATGAACATCGTAGGTTAATGGGCTGAATGACAAATGAAATAAGAGAATCAAGGGGAAACTTAGACAAATACAAACTGCATGCAAATGATGCCCTTGGTTGAATTTGAAGGGAAAACCTAGTTCTACAAGGCTACAATGCTAATCACTTAACCACTGCGTCTATTACATTGTTGATAAAGAGACTGTGTGGGGGCCTGTTTGTGATGTTTTTTAAGCCACTTGCGTCTTACAGATGCACCAAACCTGCACATGCCAAAATAACACTCTTGTTGACATCTATTGGGTCTATAGTGTATTGTGGATACATAAAGCATATGCTCCAAGAGATCTTCCCAATTCATATTATGAATGTATACACAGAGCCTGATATGAGCAGTGACTTATTATGATATGTAAAGGTGAAAGAAATTGATAACTCCTTCGTATAACCATACACCAATTACATCAATTATCAATGGCTACTTTGTGGACAAATGTTAAAACCTATATTTTATTAATGCTTAGGGGTACTAGAAGAAGAGAATATATTTTTCCTATCTCCTACATATATTTATCATAGACAATCTATACCTTAAACAATTGCTGGTGCATTGTATTGTCTCTTGTTTTGCATTGCTTCCTTGGTAAAGCCTGTATACACCTTAGAAGACACTGAGTTGCTGATGATAGACTCTGGCTGAGACAATAAAAGCTATGTGCAGCGCAGACAGCAAATAACAATAGTTTAGATATTGCACCTACCTATGACTAGCTAGTGTATTACCCCATAATTAGCCTTATTCTGCCCAATTAGAGTAAAATCAATCAAGATACAAGTGTATCATCAATATAGGAGATATTGAAAACTTACTGGGCCATATTTATAAATTTGTCTACTGTTTTAGACAGCCTTAGACTAGACAGTATTAAAATGTGTCAAATTTATCAGTGGCTAATGGTGGATGATAAATCTGGTGTATCTTTAGACTATTGCCACCAGTTTAGATAGCAATTAAAAATTTCATTAGCATTCTAGATAACGTTGTCAGATTTTGAGACACTCTTTCCCTTTGTAAACAAGTCCCTACCATTTTCTGTCAATTCCACTCTTCTCAGGCACCCAGCGAATAAAGTGTCTAAAGCACATAATTAATCTGGTACACATTATGTAGGACACTATTTTCAAGAAAATTGCAAACCATGTACGCCAAATAAGAGAGTCAATAAAAGTTAGGTCATCTTCAGACACTGAAATTTTTTTAATCTTTGTGGTTTCCGGATGTAGGTTAGAGTAGTCCTAGAAAACCACCAACTTCATGTTGTCACATGCTTTTCTGATTAGGGACATTTGACAAGAATAGCACAATCTTTCTTGTTTTTTTTTTATTCCATTTCTCTGTGAAAAAACAGAAGTGTGTATGGGCTCATTCATTTCAGTGGGTCCTTGAGCAGTCTAATTCTAGTCCATGAGTCTCAGACTGTAGTATGGATGTTAAACTCAGTGTAAGACGTAAGGTATACAATAACTGTTGGACAAAATGTTATGCATGATGCCTAATGAGTACGTGTATTATGTAAATTTAGAGTCTATTGACATTAATTTGCAGTCTGGTTTTATGTATAATTTAATTTAACATAAACAAACAACAGGTATAAATTAAATAGGGTAGAAACAAAAACTTGACCTAGTTGCTTAATTTAACAATACAACTACACAGTTACAGTAGCTGACACTATTAGAAGTGGTTTATTCTGTCTTAAAATCTGGTTAATTAGGATAAATCCTAAAAAAAAATCCTATATAAATTAATTAACTATAAACCAGTGAACACGTTATTAATCTAGCAGCTCAATAGGCAATCTAGTAAGATTGAAGAAAGTAACTTAATGTAAAACATTTGACCTTGTTGCATAGGATCATTATAACCAGAGTGAGCATCACGTTAATTCAAACGTGATGGTTCATTATGTTTATAGAGCTGGTTAATTAGATTTTAGTATAAAGTGAGCCTACAGTAACTTATATATTATTATACTCTGATGCTTATATTCAAATGAAAATGGACATTTTAGGATTTTAATGAAACAACCTAAATACTCCAATATTTACACTTTGCTTTGAATAATTGTAGCTATATTTAAATGATGATGCAAGAAAATAAATAAAAAATAAAAGACATTGGCGAGTTCATGACAACTTTCACAACCCCAATGACAGTAGTAATATACAGAGATATATTGATGCATTAACCACACATAAAAATGAAATCATGCAGTCTTATCAAAGCTTAACCCTTCCACCTTCTTGACATAATAGTATATTAAGAGCCTAGGGAAGTTGGCACACCTTGACAGACTATAACATCAAATTGTGTACCCCCACCACAACTACAGCGGTTGGCGAAAACTCCAATCCTAACAGTTAATTTCTTAAACAGTTAGCCTAAAAGTTGGGGACCCCCTTGTAGTCATAATCACTAGCCTCAATTACTTGATTGCCAGGGCTGGCAGCACTTTGTAAGAAGCCTAGAATTAGATACAGGACATGGCTATCTTTTGAATAGTCCATTATGGTAAGCCCAGTGGTGAACCTAGCCTCTTTGCTGCCTGAGGCGGACTATAGAAAGACGCTAAACCCCCCAAAAAACAATATTGTGTTTCCATGCTACTAGTTTAACACACTGTTATCGTTGCACAATATACACAATACACAAAGTTATAAAACAGTTTTTAAGAATTCTTCTTCCTGTATTACTTCAGTATCAGATCAACAACACGGTATTAACAATGACAATAACTTCACACATTTTCTGCTTGGTGGATGGAGGAGCCCACGTGGCCCCCATTCTCTATAATAGGAGTGCCGCAGATAGCTGAGTACTGGACTTCGGGTATATTTGGCACTCCCATTGAAGTGAATGAGAGCCACGAGGGTTCGCCCATCCACCAAGTGACACACCTATATATATGGCTGCGGTCAGGCTGAATTCCCACCCAGTGGGGGAAAAAACAATTCTCTGGTTCAGTGGGGGTCTCAGCAGACAGACCCCCATCACTCAGGTATTTATCCGCTATTATTTAGTTGTATACAGTGCAGTAACATTTTGTGACTTACAGGTGACGTCTCTGACTAATCGGTCACATTTCCCTTCTCTTCCCTTTGGACCGCCATGACCACTTCTTCCAGCTGTGACTTGTCTCTGTAAAGTTTGTAACACAGACATTTTTGGCTCCTCACTTTTCCAGACATCCAACCCACATTGTCCTCACCTACACACCCATCCTGCTGCTAACCCCAATTATAAAATATATGATATAACCCCCCATAATGAAAACTACTTCCAAGTGCATCTTTATATTAATAATGTCCATGTGTACCCTGTATAAATAGTGCCCCTTATTAATAATACCCCAGGTGTTAACTAATTAAAAAGTTTTCCAGGTCATTAATAAACTAATCAGTGGGGCTCAAAAACCCAGGACCCCCACAGATCAGCTGTTTGAATGGTACCTGTGTAAGCGCCATGAGCTCTTCTCTGTTTACATAGTGTCATTCATCTCATAGCGGCCATGTAATGTACCTACAGCTTTGTCCTGTACATGTCTACAGTATGTGACAAGGCTGAAATTACATCACACGGCCACTATAAACAGACAGCGTATAATATAAACAGGCCCCATAGTGCCTGTTTATAACGCCCCATTTACACACACTCTAATGTTCCACAGCAGCCCCTGCACACAGTATTACACAGTATTATGGCCCGCAGTGGCCCCTGCACACTGTTTTATGCCTCTCAGTGGCCCCTGCACACTGTATTATGCTTCATAGTGGCCCCTGCACACTGTATTATGCCTCGCAGCGGCCCCTGCACATGGTATTATGCTCCATAGTGGCCCCTGCACATGGTATTATGCCCCGCAGTGGCCACTGCACACGGTATTATATTCCACAGCAACCCCTGCACACAGTTCTATGCTCCCTAGTGGCTCCTGCACACGGTATTATGCCCTATATTGGCCCCTGCACACGGTATTATGCTCCATATTGTCCCCTGCAAATGGTATTATGCTCCACAGTGGCCCCTGCATGGTATTATGCTCCATAGTGGCTCCTCCACCAGTATTATGCTCTATAGTGGCCCCTGCACTGGTATTATGCTCCATAGTGGCCCCTCACTTGTATTATGCTCCATAGTGGCCCCTGCACAGGGTATTATGCACCATAGTGGCCCCTGCACTTGTATTATGCTCCACAGCGGCCCCTGCACAGGGTATTATGCTCCACAGTGGCCCCTGCACATGGTATTATGCCCCATAGTGGTCCCTGCACACGGTATTATGCCCTATAGTGGCCCACCCATGAACTATAATAAATATAATGATTGGAGACCCAGGTGGTGACAAACATAAAAAACAGTGTTACTTACCTATCCTGGACACCGGTGCACTCCTTGCAGCTTTCGGCCCTGTTTATTTGCGCACACACGTCACATGATCAGGCCGGCGACGCGACTTGATGACGTCACAAGAGGCACCAAGCCTGCTTGGAGTAACAACGGATTGCAGGAGAGGTAAGTAGCATTGGTTTTTATGTTCCCTCACCTCCCCTGGGTCTCCGAGTATTATACTCCGGGGTCTGAAAAGACCCCGGAGTATAATAATAGTAGTATTTGAGGCCCGTGGCCTCACTTACCGATGCCCGTGGCTGCTTACAGTGGCATCCACTTCCCCTTCTGCGTCCCATAGCAGAAGGGTAAGAGGAGGCAGCCACGAGCAGACGTGGGTAGGTAAATAAATAGGCTGTTACGGCCTATTTATATATATAAAAAAAAGTTATCCGCACCTACCTGCGATCCCATGATGGAGCCGCCGCCTCCTCTTCTTGTCCGCGACGTCTGTGTCTCAGCATAGGCGGCGCGATGACGTCATTGTATCACCGCCTGCGCTGAGATGCGACGTCTCGTAAACCAGCCCAGGACAGGCCCCGCTCAGCTTTGTTGTTTTTTAAAGCGGCCTGTCCTGGGCTAGTTTACATTGAATAGTAAAAATGCCACCCCCCAGACAGTGACGGACAGTGCCGCCTGAGGCGGCCGCCTCACTTTGCCTCATTAGCAGTGCACCCCTGGGTAAGCCAGAGCGATGCTCTAACCCCACTCACAGCCAATTGCGGAATATGTCATGAAGAGTCTTGTAACAGCTGCAACTTATTTTAGTACTAAGCTCAAATTCAGTGAGCTCTTTAGAATGACCCATTCTTACCCAAGTGTTTGTAACGGCAGACTCCATGGCTAAGTGCAGTATTTTACAAACCTGTTGTAATGGGACTAAATTAAACAATGAAAATGAATTCAATAATTAAGAAATATGTTCCAATACTTTTGTCCATATAGTGTTGCTGTACATTTATTCCACTCACATGGCACCAGCTCAAGACCTGAGCCAGCGGTATGGGAAGTGGATGTCAATCAGCTGCGACACCAACAATCGAGTCCCATCTGAGGGACTTGATGTGTGCTATGGCAGCCTGGTGCCTAATCAAAGCTCCTGAGTCCACCATCTATATTGCCTAGCAGAAGCAAGACCTAATTGGTTGGCTGTTAGCCATGTACTGACAGCCAGAATAGACTGCAGTGAATCAGTACTGTAGTGCACTTTATCTAGGATCAGAAAATCCCATAGTCTAGGCCATTAATGGGTCTAAGGTAAGGATTAAAATGTTCAACAAAGGAAATGATACAAAAGTACATGTTCTCACTCTTTATTATGTAAACAAATAAAAAACAATACATGTTTAGTATTGCCACATTCATAATGACCCATAGTATAAAAAATGCATCATTTATCCAATATGGTGAACACCTAAAAAACATAAAAAATTACATGAAACCATGGAAATCATAGGATCCTAAAACAGAAGTCAAAATAGGACCCCCCCTCCTAAAAAAGTAGGGTACAATAGAACAGTGATTTTAGAAATAATACAGTGGCTTGCAAAGTATTCATATCCCTTGAACTTTTTCACATTTTATCACCTTACAACTTCAAACTTAACCCTCGTCAGGCTGCATAATTTTACAACATTATAGGCTGCATAGGAATAGGTACAATTGTACCTACTCAGCCGGACGAGGGAATGTATTTTATTGAGATTTTGAGTGATAGACCAACACAAAGTAGCAGGTAATCATTAAGTGGAATGAAAATGATACATTGTTTTCAAAATTTTAATCAAATAAAAATCTGAAATGTGTGATGTGCAAAGTATTCAGCCCCCTGTACTCTCATCAATTGCCTTCAGAAGTCACTTAATTAAATAATAGAATCCAGCTGTGTGTAATTTAGTCTCAGTTTAAATACACCTGTGAAGGCCTCAGTGGTTTGTTAGAGAACACTAGTGAACAAACAGCATCACAAAGACCAAGGAACTCACCAGACAGGTCATAGATAAAGTTGTGAAGTGGTTTAAAGCAGGGTTAGGTTATAAAAACATATCCCAAGCTTCCCAAGGAGCACTGTTCAATCCATCATCCAAAAATGTAAAAAGTATTCTACAACTGCAAACCTACTAAGACATGGCTGTCTACATAAGCTGACAGATCGAGCAAGGTGAGCACTGGTCAGAGAAGCAGCCAAGAGGCCCATGGTCACTCTGGAGGAGCTGCATAAATCCACAGCTCAGGTGGGAGAATCTCTCCACATGACAACTATAAGTCGTGCACTCCACAAATCTGGCCTTTTTGGAAGAGTGGCAAGAAGAAAACCATTATTGAAAGAAAGACATAAGAAGTGTTGTTTGCAGTTTGCCACAAGCCATATAGGGGACACAGCAAACATGTGGAAGAAGGTGCTCTGGTCAGATGAGACCAAAGTTGAAGTTTTTGGCCTAAATGCAAAGTGCTATGTGTAGAGGAAAAGTAACACAGCTCATCACCCTGAAAACACCATCCCCACTGTGAAACATGGTGGTGGTGGCATCATGCTGCTGGGAGGCTTTTCTTCAGCAGGGACAGAGAAGCTGGTCAGAGTTGATGGGAAGATGGCTGGAGATAAATACAGGGCAGAAGAAAACCTGTTGAAGGCTGCAAAAGACTTGATCCTGGGAAGGAGATTCACCTTCCAGCAAGACAATGATCCTAAACATACAGCCAGAGCTACAGTGGAATTGTTTACATCAAAGAATATGCATGTGTTAGAATGGCCCAGTCAAAGTACAGACCTAAATCCCATTGAGCATCTGTGGCAAGACATGAAAATTGTTGTTCACAGACACTCTCCATCCAATCTGGCTGAGCTTGAGATATTTTGCAAAGAAGAATGGGCAAAATCTCAGTCTCTAGATGTGCAAAGCTGGTAGAGACATACCCCAAAAGACTTGCAGCTGTAATTGCAGCAAAAGGTGGCTCACAGGGTATTGATATAGGGGTGCTG
This sequence comes from Leptodactylus fallax, assembly GCA_947044405.1. Lineage (NCBI taxonomy): Eukaryota > Metazoa > Chordata > Amphibia > Anura > Leptodactylidae > Leptodactylus > Leptodactylus fallax. The sequence goes on from CAMRHE010000016.1 coordinate 9,702,338, forward strand.
AATACTTTTGCACGTCACACATTTAAGATTTTTATTTGATTAAAATTTTGAAAACCATGTATCATTTTTGTTCCACTTCACAATTATCTGCTACTTTGTGTTGTTGATCACTTAAAATCTCAATAAAATACATTTAAGTTTGTGGTTGTAAGGTGACAAAATGTGAAAAAGTTCAAGGGGTATGAATACTTTGCAATCCACTGTATACTTTTTTTTTAGATGTATTTGAAGAATTATAAATAAAATAAAAAATACCCTCAGCATCAGTTACAACAATGGTGTGCTTACACTTACTGCTTGCCTACAGAATCCACTAGTCCAGCTGACAGGCAGAATATTGGAACCTTTTTTGGCAATGTTTTTCTCCACTTATATGACTATATATTGTATATTGTCATACTGTTACTTTATCATTAAAAGGTTGTAGATATGGAATCAAAGGGAAAGAAAATCATACCATGTTCCATCAGATGCTATACCATGATTATATTCTCACATAGAAGTATTGCTTATTGTTGAGAATATATTTGTAACATGATGCCATATGGAGACAGCATAGTGCATTCTATCCACTCATAGGTGTAGATTTACTATTTAACCCTGCTGTTCTGTTCGGTCAAAAATGACCGAATTTGAAATTTGATATTTTTTAAAATATTCATTATGCGGTTCTGAAACTTGTGGTTCATTGACTTTTCCTCATTTGAGGGGTTCTTACTAATAGCAGTTTTTATTTATTTATTTTTTGTTTACTTTTGTTTACTGCCCAGTTTCACACAGTATGTAACCTGCCACACAAGAGACAACAAAACACTGCACTTGTTCTTTGCCAACACGAGGGAGGCATATAACTCATCAGCCCTACCGCCCCTGGGAAGATCGGATCACAACCTAGTGCATCTCCGACCTGTGTACAAGCCACTTGTACGTAGAGAACCAGCTGTCACCCGCACAGTGAGGATATGGTCCGAGGAGAGTGATGAGGCTCTGAGGGATTGTTTTGACACAACCACATGGGAAGTTATGCAGGATTCCTATGGAGAAGATATAGAAGGACTCACACACTGCATAACGGACTACATTAATTTTTGTGTGGACAACACAGTACCCACAAAAGTGGTGAGGTGCTTCTCCAATAACAAACCATGGATTAACTCTGATATAAAAACACTACTTAAGGAGAAAAAGATGGCATTTAGGACAAGAGATAAGGAGGGGTTGAAGGAAGTACAAAAGGAGCTGAGGCATCAAGTCAGGCAGGGAAAAGCCAGTTATAAAGAAAAAATGGAAAAGCAAATGGAAAGAAAAGACATAAGGGGGGTCTGGGAGGGGCTTAAGTCAATTTCGGGTCATAAACAGTCTGTCTGCCAGATTGAGGTAGATGTTAATTGGCTTAATGAACTAAACCTATTCTTCAACAGATTTGATCACACACCAGCTCCCCCCACCACAATGACTTCACCCCATGCGGCCACTTCCCAACAGACCAGTAAATCCAGAAATCCGTCTTTATCTGACCACAGTCTGACCTTCACACGGGCCCAGGTGAGGAAGGAGATGAAAAAGATCAAGGCGAGGAAAGCCGCAGGGCCAGATGACATCAGTGCAAGGCTAATTAAGACTTGTGGGGACCAGCTGTGTGGTATAATTACATATATGTATAATATGAGCCTGAGGCAGGAAATAGTCCCTGAATTATGGAAATCTTCTTGTGTGGTACCAGTTCCAAAGAAACCCCACCCTATGGACCTCAATGACTACAGACCTGTAGCACTGACATCCCACCTGATGAAGATCTTAGAGAGATTGGTTCTCACACATCTCTGCCTTCTAGTGAGCCCTGCTATGGACCCCCTCCAGTTTGCTTATCGGCCGGGCATTGGGGTAGATGATGCCATCATCTATCTTCTGCACAGGGCTCTGTCTCACCTGGAGAAACCAGGGAACACAGTGAGAATAATGTTCTTTGACTTCTCCAGTGCTTTTAACACCATACAGCCCAGGTTATTGAGGGACAAGCTGGGCCTTGCTGGAGTGGACCACCACCTCTCCAACTGGATCCTAGACTACCTCACAAATCGACCTCAATACGTGAGAGCCCAAGACTGTGTGTCAGGTACCGTGATCTGTAATACGGGGGCACCTCAGGGTAAGGTTCTCGCCCCTTTCCTCTTCACACTGTACACTGCAGATTTTAGGTGCAACTCATCTAGCTGCTACCTACAGAAGTATTCTGACGACTCTGCAATAGTAGGCCTCATCACAGATGATGATGACAGGGAGTACAGAGAACTGAACCGGGATTTTGTGGACTGGTGCCACCGGAACCACCTGAAGATTAACGCGGGGAAGACCAAGGAGATGGTGGTGGACTTCCGTAAAGGCAGAAGCCCTCCTAAACCAGTGGACATCCTGGGGACGGGCATCAAGATTGTGAACACCTATAAGTACCTGGGTTTGCTCCTTAATAATAAGCTGGACTGGGCAGATCATATGGAGGCCCTGTACAGGAAGGGCCACAGCAGGCTCTACCTGCTTAGGAAGCTTAGAGCCTTTGGAATCTGGGGAGCAATTCTTAGAACTTTCTTCAACTCGGTAGTGGCATCAGCCATCTTCTTTGGAGTGGCCTGCTGGGGGAGCAGTATATCAACCAGGGACAGAAATAAACTTGACAAGCTGATTATAAGGGCCAGCTCTGTCCTGGGGAGCCCACTGGACCCAGTGCAGGTGGTGGGTGACAAAAGGATACTGTCCGTGGTGAGCTCCATGCAGAAGAAGAAGTCCCATCCCATGCATGAGACTGTGATCGCGCTGAGCAGTACTGTCAGTGACCGATTGCTCCACCCTAGGTGTGAGAAGGAGCGCTATCGGAAGTCTTTCCTCCCCACCGCGGTTAGGCTGTACAACCAACACCGACCTAAGCGGAGATCAATACACACAGAGAACTGAAATATCTCTCTGCCTGTTAAATCCCCCCCCCCCCCCCCGCTACTTCCTATCTGTCTGTCTGCTATCAAAGTAATGCCTCTTACCTTGGAACATTCCTGTACATGTTGTATTTGTATTTGCATCTGCTTATCTTTGCTGCTGTAACACACTGAATTTCCCCATTGTGGGACTATTAAAGGACTATTATTATTATTATTATTATTATTATTAAAATGTGAAAAAGTTCAAGGGGTATGAATACTTTGCAATCCACTGTATACTTTTTTTTTAGATGTATTTGAAGAATTATAAATAAAATAAAAAATACCCTCAGCATCAGTTACAACAATGGTGTGCTTACACTTACTGCTTGCCTACAGAATCCACTAGTCCAGCTGACAGGCAGAATATTGGAACCTTTTTTGGTAATGTTTTTCTCCACTTATATGACTATATATTGTATATTGTCATACTGTTACTTTATCATTAAAAGGTTGTAGATATGGAATCAAAGGGAAAGAAAATCATACCATGTTCCATCAGATGCTATACCATGATTATATTCTCACATAGAAGTATTGCTTATATTTGAGAATATATTTGTAACATGATGCCATATGGAGACAGCATAGTGCATTCTATCCACTCATAGGTGTAGATTTACTATTTAACCCTGCTGTTCTGTTCGGTCAAAAATGACCGAATTTGAAATTCGATATTTTTTAAAATATTCATTATGCGGTTCTGAAACTTGTGGTTCATTGAATTTTCCTCATTTGAGGGGTTCTTTTTAATAGCAGTTTTTATTTATTTATTTTTTGTTTACTTTTTGCTCCACGTCTTTTTTTACACTTGTACTGTTTGGTCAAAAATGACCGATAGCCTTTTATACTAATCTCCAGCCATTTTTTTTTTTTAAATAAAAAGGAGTTATAATCTCATTTTGGTCTATATAGTTCATCTACTACTATTTATCAATTTATCTAGGTCCTTTTGGTCCATGCAGAGTTACACATACATACATTTTCAAATTATGATACTGTAGATGGACACCTGTAAACGCAAAACTAATCGGTGGCCAATGGTTGTTTTTTATAACATTCTTGATGTGTCGGCGTACAATGCATTTGTGTTATGGCATGAAATAGACCCAAATTGGAACAAAAATAAAACTATGTAAAAGAAGAATTTTTTTAGAGGAGTTGGGAAAATCATTGGTTAGCCCATATATTGAACAAAGAAAAGTAACACCCAGAGATGATGGAGCTGCAGCCATTGTCCACAGGATCCAACAGCATGCTGAAGAAAGTGAACCAAGGGCTTTCGCTAGCACTGCGACGATACCCACGGCCTCCACCAGCAGTGCAACCAGCCTAAAACGGAAACGATGCGCCTTCTGTCCAACATCAAGTAATCACAAATCAAATGTGATATGTTGCAAATGTGCAAAGTACTTATGCAAAAGACATGTAAATTATACTTGTGACGAATGCAAACAGTAAATTTAGCACCTTGAACCTTATTTCACATTTTATATAGAAAAAACTAGACTTTTTATTTTTTTATTTTTTATTTTTTAAAAATATATTTACATACAATTTGATGTTATTAGTTATAGTTTACAGTTTTATAAAGATTTTTTTTGTGTGCAAATGTAAAATATATATGAATAATGCAATAAGGCCATGTAACATTTTTTGACACAAAAAAAATAAAAATTAAGTTTTTGATTTCATTTTTCATTTGTTTATGAACAACCATGTTCACATACAGTATAATAATGCAAAAGAAATTCAAATAAAACACTTAAATTAGTTACAAATCCAGACTTTAATAGGCCCGGTCAAAAATGACCGGAACATTATATGTGTATAGTAGAACCGAACAGAACAGCAGGGTTAATTCACACTAGTTTTCTGGCATGAGTTTTAATAAATATGTTGGGCCAAAGCTTACCCTGCTCAACCCACATTCACAAAAATTGGCAAGCAAGGAGGAAAACGGAGGATGTGCGTAATAAAGGGCCGTGTGCAGTTGTGTAACTAGGAATGGCTGGGCCCCAAGGCGAACATTTGACATGGGCCCCCCCCCAAACCGTCGCCCCCAACCCCCCCACACACAAACTGCATTCCTGCGCACACTATTATGCCCCATAGTGGCCCCTGCACACAATATTATGCCCCATAGTGGCCCCTGCACACAGTAGTTTGCCCCATAGTGGCCCCAGCACACAGTAGTTTGCAACATAGTGGCCCCGACACACAGTAGTTTGCCCCATAGTGGCCCCTGCACACAGTAGTTTGCCCCATAGTAGCCCCAGCACATAGTAGTTTGCCCCATAGTGGCCCCTGCACACAGTATTATGCCCCATTGTGGACCACCCATGAACGATTATTATACTCTGGGGTCTTTTCAGACCCCAGAGTATAATGATCGGCGACCCAGGGGAGGATACAAACATAGAAAACACTGCAACTTACCTCTTCGTCGGTCCGGTGCACTCCCGTGCGCTACTTCGGCTATCTTCAATGTTGGACCGGATCTTGCGCGATCCAGGCCGGCGTCGCGACGCATAATGACGTCGGCTGACGTCTGGGACGTCACCAAACAGCCCCGAAGCCTGCGGAGCGGCGGAGAGGTGAGTTACAGTGGTTTTTATGTTCGCTCACCTCCCCTGGGCCCCCGATCGTTATACTCCGGGGTCTCAAAAGACCCCGGAGTATAACGATAGCAGTGTTTGTGGGGTTCGCGGTAGTGACTGCCACAGGGCTCTGGGCCCTGTAATGTTCCGGGCCCTGTGGCAGCCGCTACCGCTGCTACCCCGATAGTTACGCCCCTGGCCGTGTGCCAAAGATGTGCCAACTTAAACCCATCTATCGCAGAAAACTGGTGTAGATGGGTTGATAAATTACCCCCATCTGTCGTGTGATGGGAGCTTTATTTACTGTTCTTGAATATTATAGTTTATTATTTTTGACACATTAGCCCATCCATTGTAGTTCATAACTGTTTATAATATATTGTAAAAAAACTAAACAAAATCTTGATATTGCCATAAAAGACAATTGTAAACTTCTTGGACTTCGGATTAGACATATATAAACATAATCAATGTAGATTTAAAACAACTTCTCAAGCTCAATAATTGTCCTCATTTAACTCTGCTGAGTCATACAGAATTTTAATTATCAGGAACAAAGAAAAAAAGAGACCACAATAAATAAAATCAGAAAACGGCAAACTGTAATTGGTTATTGAATTTCACTCAGTAGCTACAAAATCTGACTTTATACAGCATATTTTTATTATTCAGCTGAACTATTAAATTTGCCAGTGCAGCAGATGATTAAACTTTAGTGTTCATTCTTTTATAATAATCTTCTACTGTTACGTCTGAAAATAATCTACTTCTTCTTCCGTGACCTGTGTTCACGAGGCAATCAAGCTTAAACAGATTCAGCAGTGTTAAGCTTCACTGCAATTTTTAGCATTCAGGGGTCTGTCCCCATCCATTTGTAAGAAGTCAACTTGCCAGAAATTCATGTCATATGTCAACAGACTTCAGACTCGCCAGGAATGATCTGCAGTCTCAGCAGTTTTATCAACACAAAGCATTTAGGTTGTACAGCTTCTGCCTAGTAAAATGGAAAAACAATGCACAAATTACTGGAACTTCACTGCTTGGAAAAAAAATGCTGAATAAAGCTGGAAGATAAGTAAATACCATCTGTTTAACTCACCTGATATTCATTTTATATAATTCTTTTCTCTTTTTTTTTTTGAAAAATATATAATTCAAATAAGTTGAGACACTACTAACAGACATAATTTTACATAAATCATAACAATAATACTATTAAAAACACTATAGTCATTATTATTATTATTATTATACAATTTTAAATTACTTACATAAACATATATTTAAAGGGGTTTTCTGTCCCCAAATGCATTTCTCATAATGATGACCTATCCACAGGATAGGTCACCAATATCTGATTGGCAGGGGATCCGACACCCTGACCACACCATGACCCTGCACAGATCATCTGTTCTGGTAGTCTCCGGGTGCTGGAAGCTACTGTAGAAGACAGGGAGCAGAAGCAGTGTGCTACTAAATAAATAGAAGAGCTGTTGCCCCATACACTGCAACTCTGCTCCTATTACTTGAATAGGAGTAATCTGCTTCCAGTCCCCATCCACGGCAGTAGCTTATGGAGGCTGCTGGAACAGATGATCTGTGTAAATCACCAACCCCTTTGACAGAAATTAAAAATGCAGAACATGTCCTGTTGGGCTGGATTGTCTATCGACTACGCTTACTATGCCCATACTAAAAACAGCACAGGGCTGGAAGTAGATAGCTCTGGTCCATGGATAATGGTTGGGTGCTGTTGCTACAGCTCAGCTTCCATTGAAGTCAATGAGAGCTGAGCTGCAGTGCTTGTGCCCAGCCATTATACAGGGCATGGAGCCATAAAAGTATAAATCTTGGACAACTCCTTTAATTAGTGATGTATCTGTTTTGTTATAGTTTCAATTGTAATCTTAATAGCATATGAATTCTAAAAACCACTGTTTTAGGTAGTATAAAAGTAAAGATACAGCTATTTCAAGCAACCCTTTCCTTTGGCAACTGATATAATAGTACCTACTGGGAATACACTGCATGTACAGCATGGACTAACTGGCATTGCTAGGGAGTGTTAAGATTCTCAGTATGTATTCTCCTCACTGCAACATTGCTCACTACTTTCGCTTTAAGGTTGCCAGGTCAACACATGAAGTTTTCACTGACTCTGTGGCTAATCAGAGCTAGAGATGGGCAACTCGATTCGTCACAAGCCGGGTTTGGTCCAAATATGCTAAATTGTTTGTTTTTTAATGAAACTGAATAAACGGCGATTCATCTTGAATAAACTAAAATGGTTGCCGCTACATGTATTGCACAGAAAAATATAGAAGAGACACGTGTCTTGTTATTTACTATGACATTCAGGCATCACCTGACAGTCTCTCAGCCAATAGTGAATGGTAGGTAACAGAGTGCTGATGTCAAATATAATATATAAGGTTGAGTGGGCTGGAACATAAGGCAATTCAGTGATGGTGGAAGTAGGGGATGGATGTGTTATTTATCACTGCATGATTCAGAGCACTGAGTGCGGCAAAGCTTGCGACAGAGCTAAGAGTAGAATAAGAACACAAAGTGTAGTCATGTTTAATCAATTTCAGACAGATTAGTGATAGAAATCATAAATAGGAGTAAGAGAGAATATCTGTATTATAATATTCTATGCCAGGGGTCGGCAACCCCTGGCACGCGTGTCACTGTTGGCATGCATGGCATATTTTGCTGGCATGGGATATGCAAGCATTAAATTGTTGACCTCCCTGCCCACCAATGAGAGGAGTGAGGAAAGACCAGGAGGCGGAGCCATGTGCATAGAAGAAGGAGGAGGAGAGGAGAGGGAGAGGAGAGCTCAGTTCAGCAAAGTGAAAGTAAAAAATACCAGGTACATGCTGGGGTTACTATTTCTATTAACATCAGGCATTTGGGGTTATTAGTTTAGTTTTAGTAACTCCATGTGCCTCACATTAATAGCAATTAACCCCACCATGTCCCTTACATTAATCCCTGTGTGCTTTACATAAGGGTTACTAACATGTGAGACATATGGGGATACTAATAAAGGACTTCAATAATGAAGATACTTAATTAGTACCCTCCATGTCTCTCACATATCAGTAACTCTTATGCAAAGGCGTAGCTAGGGGTTCAGCACAGGGGGGCGAACATGTCCAAGTGGGCCCCCAACTTGGACATGTTCATATACCGATACTATGAGTATACGGTGAGCGTATAGTGGTATATAGCAGCTCTACACAGGGCTCTGCAGACGATTTAGGTGAATACAGGGCAGTAACATTTAGTGACTTACTGGTGACGTCTCTGACTAATCGTTCACATTCCCCGTCTTTTATCTGGACAGCCATGACCACTTCTTCCAGTCTCTGTAAAGTTTGCAACACAGACATCTTTGGCTCCTCACTTTTCCAGGCACCTGACCCATATTGTCCTCAGCTACACAAAGCCCCCATCCTGCTGCTACCCCCAATTATAAAATGGCGCCGCTGGAGTGGCAGCCTGCTACAGCAGCTCTGAGACTCTCTCTCTTATTTTTCTTTCTTTGTCTTGTTTTTTATCTCGCTACTTAAGGGACTTTGCACTATGAAAAAACACACAAAGACTTGGAATTGGACCTTTGTGATACTGTTTTTTTTTAATCTGTCTTTTTGTTCTGCTTGAAATGGAAACTTTTGTGTCTGCAGATAATTCCTTTGTCTACTCAAGAGAGAAACTTTTGCAGCTTAGAGACACAACAGGGCTGCATACCATCTGCCCACACATCCCCCAAGAGCTCTGGAGAAAGAAAAAGCGGGGGAGGGGCTGCAGAGCTGGATCTCTTCAGAAGATTAAAAAGAGGCGTTACCGACCAGCTCTTCCCTCCATCATTATGGGTAACGTGAGATCTCTTGCAAACAAGATGGATGAACTAACAGCGCTCACCAGGCATCATCAGGAGTTTCGGGTGTGTAGCATGATGCTACTTACAGAGACTTGGTTCACTGAAGTTACTCCTGACCCTCTGGTCTCCTTGGATGGTTTTAAACTCCTTCGGGCAGACAGGACAAGGGAGAGTGGTAAGAGGAAAGGTGGAGGGCTGGCAATGTTTGTGAATAATAGATGGTGTAATCCTAGGCACATTGTGATTAAGGAGCAAACTTGCTGTAAGGACATTGAACTATTAGCTGTGAGCATGAGACCTTTCTACCTACCAAGGGAACTATCGCATGTCATCGTGATAGCTGCATATGTCCCCCCCTCTGCGAAAGCTGACGCTGCCTGCGAGGTCCTACAAGCCACGCTGAGCCATTTACAGTTGAAACATCCCCAGGCTCTCTTTCTTGTGTTGGGTGATTTCAACCATGCCTCCCCATCATCCACACTGCCCAGTTTCACACAGTATGTAACCTGCCACACAAGAGACAACAAAACACTGGACTTGTTCTTTGCCAACGCGAGGGAGGCATATAACTCATCAGCCCTACCGCCCCTGGGAAGATCGGATCACAACCTAGTGCATCTCCGACCTGTGTACAAGCCACTTGTACGTAGAGAACCAGCTGTCACCCGCACAGTGAGGATATGGTCCAAGGAGAGTGATGAGGCTCTGAGGGATTGTTTTGACACAACCGTATGGGAAGTTCTGCAGGATTCTTATGGAGAAGATATAGAAGGACTCACACACTGCATAACGGACTACATTAATTTTTGTGTGGACAACACAGTACCCACAAAAGTGGTGAGGTGCTTCTCCAATAACAAACCATGGATTAACTCTGATATAAAAACACTACTTAAGGAGAAAAAGATGGCATTCAGGACAAGAGATAAGGAGGGGTTGAAGGAAGTACAAAAGGAGCTGAGGCATCAAATCAGGCAGGGAAAAGCCAGTTATAAGGAAAAAATGGAAAAGCAAATGGAAAGAAAAGACATAAGGAGGGTCTAGGAGGGGCTTAAGTCAATTTCAGGTCATAAACAATCTGTCTGCCAGATTGAGGCAGATGTTAATTGGCTTAATGAACTAAACCTATTCTTCAACAGATTTGATCACACACCAGCTCCTCCCACCCCAGTATGTCCTTCAGCTCCCCCCACCACAATGACTTCACCCCATGCGGCTACTTCCCAACAGACCAGTAAATCCATCTTTATCTGACCACAGTCTGACCTTCACACTGGCCCAGGTGAGGAGGGAGATGAAAAAGATCAAGGCGAGGAAAGCTGCAGGGCCAGATGACATCAGTGCAAGGCTAATTAAGACTTGTGGGGACCAGCTGTGTGGTATAATTACATATATGTATAATATGAGCCTGAGGCAGGAAATAGTGCCTAAATTATGGAAATCTTCTTGTGTGGTACCAGTTCCAAAGAAACCTCACCCTATGGACCTCAACGACTACAGACCTGTAGCACTGACATCCCACCTGATGAAGATCTTAGAGAGATTGGTTCTCACACATCTCCGCCCTCTAGTGAGCCCTGCTATGGACCCCCTCCAGTTTGCTTATTGGCCGGGCATTGGGGTAGATGATGCCATCATCCATCTTCTGCACAGGGCTCTGTCTCACCTGGAGAAACCAGGGAACACGGTGAGAATAATGTTCTTTGATTTCTCCAGTGCTTTTAACACCATACAGCCCAGGTTATTGAGGGACAAGCTGGGCCTTGCTGGAGTGGACCACCACCTCTCCAACTGGATCCTAGACTACCTCACAAATCGACCTCAATACGTGAGAGCCCAAGACTGTGTGTCAGGTACCGTGATCTGTAATACGGGGGCACCTCAGGGTAAGGTTCTCGCCCCTTTCCTCTTCACACTGTACACTGCAGATTTTAGGTGCAACTCATCTAGCTGCTACCTACAGTAGTATTCTGACGACTCTGCAATAGTAGGCCTCATCACAGACGATGATGACAGGGAGTACAGAGAACTGAACCGGGATTTTGTGGACTGGTGCCACCGGAACCACCTGAAGATTAACGCGGGGAAGACCAAGGAGATGGTGGTGGACTTCCGTAAAGGCAGATGCCCTCCTAAACCAGTGGACATCCTGGGGACAGGCATCGAGATTGTGAACACCTATAAGTACCTGGGTTTGCTCCTTAATAATAAGCTGGACTGGGCAGATCATATGGAGGCCCTGTACAGGAAGGGCCACAGCAGGCTCTACCTGCTTAGGAAGCTGAGAGCCTTTGGAATCCGGGGGGCACTTCTTAGGACTTTCTTCAACTTGGTAGTGGCATCAGCCATCTTCTTTGGAGTGGCCTGCTGGGGGAGCAGTATATCAACCAGGGACAGAAATAAACTTGACAAGCTGATTAGAAGGGCCAGCTCTGTCCTGGGGAGCCCACTGGACCCAGTGCAGGTGGTGAGTGACAGAAGGATACTGTCCGTGGTGAGCTCCATGCGGAAGAAGAAGTCCCATCCCATGCATGAGACTGTGACCGACTGCTCCACCCTAAGTGTGAGAAGAAGCGCTATCGGAAGTCTTTCCTCCCCACCGCGGTTAGGCTGTACAACCAACACCGACCTAAGCGGAGATCAATATACACAGAGAACTGAAATATCTCTCTGCCTGTTAAATCCCCCCCCTCCTCTGCTACTTCCTATCTGTCTGTCTGCTATCAATGTAATGCCTCTTACCTTGGAACATTCCTGTACATGTTGTATTTGTATTTGTATCTGCTTATCTTTGCTGCTGTAACACACTGTTGTAACGCCCCTTCTTACAGCTGATCAGTGGGGAATCATTTATCTCTTATTGATGATTTATTCTAAGGATAGACCATCAATAAAAATGAGCTGGAAAACGCCTTAAGGCTAAGACCCCACGTGGCGTCCCGCAGCAAAAAACAGCTGTGGGAAAAACCGCGGCGGCGACACATTGCGGTTCTTCCTGCAGCACTTTGCACAGAATGTTTGCAGAGGTTTCCTCTGCGGACTTTCTGCTTCAATTGTATCTATAGGGAAACCACTGGCATTTCCATAGGTATAATTGATATGCTGCAACTTTCTGTGAAAAGCGCTGCGGGAAAAACCACAATGTTACCGCCGCGGTTTTTCCTGCAGCGCTTTTTTTGCTGCAGCCTGCTATGTGGGGCCTTAGTCTTAATAGAGCCCAAGTGCCACTTTCATTAAATTAATTGACTCTCATATTATGCCACTGATTCCCCCTGACATAAATACTGCACCTCTAATGACCCCTTATATCAATGACCACCCCTTATGTTCATAATGCCTCCTAATATAAATGATGCCCCCTAATGGCCCCTTATATAAATAACCTCCCCCCTTGTATTCATAATACCCCATAATAACCCTTATATAAATCACCCCACATCGTCATAATGCCCCCTAATGAATCCTCCCTTATTAGTTATAATTCCCTCTCCTATCCACCCCTTATACTATTAATATACCCACAACTGCGCTAAAAAAAAGAAAAAAAAAGTCATACTCACCTGTGATGCTGATGAATGGAGCCACCGCCGCTTCCTCCCTGTCTACGCACAGGACATCTGTGTCTAAGCGCGGGCGGCGCGATGTTGTGACGTCATCGCGCCGCCTGTGTGAAAAGACATCGGTCTGTGGTCTCGGGGACTTGTAAACCGCAAGCCTCATATGGCTTGCGGTTTACAATACTGTGAAGTTGCAGGTTACGTTTTAACTAGATCGGTGTCTGCAGACACAGATCCAGTTAGAAATAAAGGATTTATTAATGGGTGGTCCACAATGGGGCAAACTACTGTGTGCAGGAGCCACTATGGGGCATACTACTGTGGGCAGGGGCCACTATGGGGCATACTACTGTGAGCAGGGGCCACTATTGGGCATAATTCTGTGTGCAGGGGTCACTATGGGGAATAATACAGTTCGCAGGGGCCGCTATGGGACATACTACCGTGTGCAGGGGCCGCTATGGGGATAATACTGTGTGCAGGGGCCACTATGGCGCATAATATTGTGTGCAGGAATGTGGTGTATGCGGGGGAGGGGGTTGGGGGCGGTGGTTTGTGCGGGGGATTGGGGGCGACGGTTCGGGGGGGGCCCATGTCAAATGTTCGCCTTGGGTTCAGCCATTCCTAGTTACGCCACTGACTATATACTTTTTATCCGCATTTGTGGATAGAAGTAAGAAGCCATACATTTCAATGAGCTCATATACATAGATGTCGTTTTTGCGGCTGTGTGTCTGGGCCAATTTGAAGAGCTGCAAAATATAGAGCAGGTCCTATATGTGGCTGCATTTCGGTCCTGTCAATTCATTTTTAATGTGTAGGTCAGTGAAAACCACATCCATGCCGTTTGTGTGCAGGAGGCCTAAGGGTGTTTCTTTTCAGGTGGTGACACACTCTGTACCCAGATGTGGCTATAGCCAAATCCAGTCCCCAGGCACCAGTGCTGTCACTGGGGCAAGTGTGACACCCCTTAGTTACTGGCTTAGTTATGGTTTTGCTGTTACCATACAGCCAGGAATTAAATATGTCTGAAATTAATCCGCTTTTCACTTACAGAAAGGTCCGGGGATGCAGCATCCAGGTACATAGTGTGTCACCATCCTACAGGTGTTACCTCACTCTGCTCCCAGTCATATACATTTACCACTAATTGTGGGTTACACATGTACTTACATTGCTTCTAATGGAAAAGTACAGGTGTATCAAGGCAAATAGCGGTAGACGCACGTGACTGGGAGCACAGTATGACAGCACCCCTATGTTACGGTTTGTGATACATGACTTTAGTATAGGGGTCGTCAGCCTTACAATTATTGCTCAGCACTCCGAGGATCTCATCTTTGATTTTTTTATTTAAATCGGCATACCAAACAAAAAATGTTGCCTACCCCTGCTCTATGCCATTCTTCTAGTCATGTAGCCACAGCTACCACGACTGCTGCCACTCAACCAGATATGTCCTGCAGCCTAGTCTATCATATTTAGAGATGAGCGAATTTTTCAAAAATTCGATTCGGCAGCTTTGCCGAATTTTCCGATACGATTCGATCCGAATTAATTTGCGGCGAATCTCATTAAAAAACAGCTATTTCCTGGCTGCAGAGAGCCAGTATAGTGGTGTAGAACACTGTGCATTGCAGTGGTTTTTAGTGATGTCCCACTAGGGGACCTGAACCAGCAAGGCACTGATCGCTGGTTCAGCACTATAGACTGCAATACACGTGTATTGCAGTCTATAGAGGAAGTCAGCCTATGCAGACACATAGGCTGACTTCCTCACTTCTGGGCAGGATCAACTAGGTACTGGGGGCTACTAGCAGCCAGATCACTTGCCAGATCCCGGACTGCAGAAGATGCATATCGGCACCCCACGATCTCGCCACAGGGGGTGCCGATGGGGACATGTACATGGGGACATATAGCATCCAAGGGGTTAAAACCCACGATTGGAGCTGTGCTCCAACCGGGGGTTATGGAACAGGGTGTTAGCTGTCAATTACAGCTAACACCCGCTCCCAATGCCGTGGGCGGTTGCAAAGGGGTTAAAGGGGTGTGACATCACAGGGCTGGCTGGCTGCTGATTGGCTGCACGCATGGCATTGTGGGTGATCCCGCATTCCCAGAGTTTCTTGCCCCATGTCCTAATGTGCAGCAGACATTTTATGAAAAAATGCGATTCGTTACCATGAAACGTGAGGAAATCAGGATTCGATGCGAATCGAATATTTCCTGAAATTCGGATCAAATTCCACTTTGTCAGCTTTGATACACTCATCTGTAATCATATTATTCCATGCCGTACTGTCACTCATTTTGTCACAGCTACCACCCTGCCTCCACTCTAGACACATCCTGTAAAAAAAAAAATTGATTTCACATCTGCTCCCATAAAGGTATACTTTTGGTGGCTTTTTAAAAAATCCTCTTTTATATCAAATATATGTTCCAAATAACAACAAGCCTGTAACACTTTCAAGTCATTAAAATGCGGTAATTTTTGAATAAGATACATTGCTTCTTAATATATAGCCACCTAAAAAATATAACTGTCTAAAAAACCACTGGCAATCACCTTTCGACAATAAAGGAGCTTTTTAAATACGTAAAAGCAAGTGACAACGTAGTGTCTGGTTAAATTCTGAGTTTGTATCCACTGCTTACCATACATGTCACTTTCACAGCCTTGGCTGTGTTTGCGTTAGAGAGGTAGAAATTGGATAGATATGTTCCTAGGAGTCCTTACAGTGTCATACATTATGCTTATTAAGACTATTTGTTCGACCCAAAACAAATCTTGGTTCTAAACCACCTAAACCAGAAAAGAAACTAATCTTGAGAGCTTTGTCCACCTCTAGCCAGATGTTGAACCAATCAGAGTGCTGCCTCATTTCACAATCAGCAGCTGAGGAAGGAACATGAGAACTGAGAACTTCCCATGTGCCTTAGTATTAATTAATTTTTATTAGTTAGGTCCCTGTACTCAGTACATAGCTGTTGATTTGCTAGACTCCTAACTTTGGCTTGTTTTACTGGATATCCACTTCCTTACTTACCTTACTGATTTGGTTTTAACGTTAACTCTTGGACTTGACCTTGACTTGGACACATTTATTCATTTGTTTATGATTTGGATAATAGGTTGCTCTCCTGGTCTTAACTGGTTTATGAGCTTTTTTGCAGTAGGTTTCTGGTCTGATTTTAGTCTACAGTTGCTCCTTTCTTTTACACTATCTTCTGGTCTGATAATTATACGATATTATGAAAATGTTTACGAAACACCCCCTACACTATAGGAAAAAAAGTGAAATGACTGGCGAAGTGGATAGCTACCATAAAGTGCATCTCTTACTCTGGAAGACTGGCATGGACAGTCCATTGATTCTAATGGAATGTTGAATGCTCACCTTCCTCTGCCATGGCAAAGATATTTAGCATGCTCTGTGATTGGCCTACTATAATGGGATCCCTCATTAAAAGAAGAAAAAATGGCATCCCCTTTAAAAAGTAAACTCAATATTAGACTGCTATGTACAGTATATATAATATAAGGCCAGTTTAGCCACTATTGCTATGATTTTTGATGGCACTTTAAATATCTTCTTATGTGGCTGTTGGAAGAAATGAAGCATAGTTTGGAATGCCTGAGAGAGAAGAGTTATAGTTGTTTACAGTAACACTAAGACAGTACCATTAAGAAGAATGATTGGAAATGGCATTACAGCATTATTCTTTGCAAAGGACTTGACAAATATGTTTTGTAAATAAAGCAGCAACAGCAGAGAAAACATATAACTTTCTACTGCAGTATAATGTTTGCATGTTTAATGCTTTATAAATTATTAAAGGCTCAATTTTCCAGTATTCATCAATACTCTGGTTTGTAACAGCTAGGGCCTTGTAATAACTGACAAAGCTTAGTGCTTAACCCAAGAACATAATGTCAGAAAACTCACAGTAAAATTTATTGTGCCTACTATATTACTCTTAGAGTGGAAAAGTAAATGAACACCATATGTTACACTTTATCACTTTGAGTGTGAATGTTCAAGGCACCAGCCTTCCCAAAATAACAACAGTTTCTTGCTCAACATTACACTTTTATTACAGTCAAGTAATCAAATTATATTATTGATATATTCAATGAAATATTTTTTATGGAAGCTTCTAATTACCATATTCCACCTACATTATGAAATGTCATAATGTTCATATATAGAGGCAAGAATTTATCCCCTTTTATGTGTCCATTTTTATTCAGTATTTCCATATTGAATTGTTTTCTTTAAAAGAAATAACAATTTAAGACAAAGAAACCTAACTAAATACTGTACATACTGTACATTCATTTGGAGGCTTAGACCCATATAGAGGAACATTGGTACTGTACTTAAAGCATAATATGACTGAAAGGCCAAGGCCCTGGTGGGTCTTTATAGTGTAGGGTCCCATCTAAAGAGGTCACCTTGTCACTGTTAGATGGGCTCTCACAATTTGATCAAGGTGTGCACTACAAATCTAATTTTCATGTATTTATATATATACAATAGGAATAGCAGTGATGCTTTTAGTGATAGTGGAGTGATGTTGCAACCATTTGTGTTTGCATTTGTATTGCAGCTACGGCAGCGTTTACAAGCACATTTACTTGTTATTGTTTGGTGGTGCTAACTATTTTTTTTAGTGACTAGGGTAATCCAGTTTTTACTACTGTTGGCCTTTCCTTAGGATACCGAGTGGCATTCGGTATTGCTTACATATAGGGATTTGCAATGGCCACTTGCAGTACGGCAGATTTTGATACTGCATCACTGCTTCATCAAAGTGTTTGGGACCACACCTACACCCACCGCTATAGTTTGTAAAGCAAGAGTGTAGCACAGTTTCCGTCATATAAATAATACCAAAAGTCATGCTGTCTCAGTACAACTGATCTGCATGGGTCCGACACCCCAGACTAAGGATAGGTTATCAATAGTAGAAACTGGTTAACCCCTTTAATATATTAACCTAAGACAAAGGAAACCTAAATAAACACATAGCATTGGCATAGCAGAGTATTTTTCATTATTATGAAATTTGTAAATGAAACAGCCTTTTACAAGACTTATTAAGAGTATAAAAGAGCTGTCTCATAATCACTTATCACTTATCCAGATGATTTGATCACATGGTGTTTAAGCACTGGAACTTTCAGTGATCATGAGAATGGGGGTCCCATGTCCTCTTTTTCAATGCAGTGGCAAAGAAAGCTTTATGCTTTATTCTGCTACTTTATCCCTATCAGTCCCATAGATTATGAAATTGGAAACATGCATTAAGAAGTAACACCTTTCCAACAGGGGAATGAGACCCCTGTACTTTTGATTGGTGGTGGTTTCTCTAATTGGGACCTCAAGTGATAATATACCTATCAATTATGGGACAACCTTTTTAACTCTACAAATTTTTGCTTGAACTGCCTAATTCTTAAAGGATTTTCCTGAATCAGAGAAAAATATGTTCTAGTTTGATTCAGAAGCAGCATCACTAATGTCTATGGATTGTATCTAGTATTGAAGCTTTGCTTAATATATTTAAACATCTCTGATAAATTAATAGTTTCCACTCTGTCTGCCTCTTGATCTTAAATGGTTATTACCTCCTTCACTGCCAGCACTGCCAGTTATATTACCAACAGTACTTACAGTGGGGAAAAAAGTATTTATTCAGCCACCAATTGTGCAAGTTCTCCCACTTAAAAAGATGAGGCCGGCCTGTAATTGTCATCATAGGTAGACCTCAACTATGAGAGACAAAATGAGAAAACAAATCCAGAAAATCACATTGTCTGATTTTTAAAGAATTTATTTGCAAATTATGGTGGAAAATAAGTATTTGGTCAATAAAAAAAAGTTCATCTCAAAACTTTGTTATATATCCTTTGTTGGCAATGACAGAGGTCAAACGTTTTCTGTAAGTCTTCACAAGGTTGGCACACACTGCTGCTGGTATGTTGGCCCATTCCTCCATGCAGATCTCCTCTAGAGCAGTGATGTTTTGGGGCTGTCACTGGGCAACACGGACTTTCAATTCCCTCCAAAGGTTTTCTATGGGGTTGAGATCTGGAGACTGGCTAGGCAACTCCAGGACCTTGAAATGCTTCTACGAAGCCACTCCTTCGTTGCCCTGGCGGTGTGCTTGGGATCATTGTCATGCTGAAAGACCCAGTCATGTTTCATCTTCAATGCCCTTGCTGATGGAAGGAGGTTTGCACTCAAAATCTCACAATACATGGCCCCATTCATTTTTTCATGTACACGGATCAGTCGTCCTGGTCCCTTTGCAGAGAAACAGCCCCAAAGCATGATGTTGCCACCCCCATGCTTCACAGTAGGTATGGTGTTCTTTGGCTGCAACTCAGCATTCACTTTCCTCCAAACACGACTGTGATGAACCGACCCTCAGTTTTATATCTTTCTTGGAAGTGTGTTTTACTTGCTTAGGTTAGTCCTTCCCCCACTTGGAATGCGGTGCTTTAGTTGAGTCCACATTGCTGGACGATAGGCTTCACTGGTTTTATGTGTGTTCATTGGAGATGGCTTGCTATAGCCAGGCACTTTTATTATCTCTGGCCAGATGGGATGGGGGATAGCAAGCCTTAACTTCACCCATCTCTCTGAGGGTTCTGCAAAGGTGGGAGAAGGGGGGCTGCCTGGGTGCAAGGGGTGGGTGGAGCACTAGCCATATGCTGTGGGCAGACCTGGATTCTGAGGTCATTCAGCAAAGAGGCAGTAAGGAACTCTGATCTGGGAGAAGAGGAGAGAGCTTGCCCTACTGAGGAATGCATTGAGGGCCTAGCAGTGAGGCCTGAAGCCTTTCACTTGTTCTGGACAACATGTAGAAGGATTGTTTTATGCAACTTGCTTAAGCTTGCGCCCTAGGCCCAAAACTCTGCTGTGGTCTAGAGAAACGGACTACGAGCCTATGCCGGTATTTTCTCTATCTTTTAATTTCCCTGTTTATTTTTGTGTATTGTATCATCGCACTTTTGCTTGTATGTTTATGCTTGATCATATTAATATTGTATATTTCTGTATATGCTATTAATTCATACTGACCCACTTGGGTTATTAAACATATAAAATTTATATCGCTCATTTCGTTTTTATCCTATGACCCGGTCTACTCACGGTGTGTGAGTGGGAGGTTAAGAAAGAAGTTTGATCGCAGGCGTGCCAGGCGGCTGGGCGAGGCGATATTCTTCACAGTGGTGGCAGCGTTTTGGGATATTAGGGTAACAGTGTGTGGGTGTGGTATCACGCAGACACTGGGGATTGCGGCAATCCTATGGAACGAGCGCGGTATGAGATCAAGCTTAAAATACGGTGAAAGTTTGGTACAGTACTGTTCCCTCCCTTCTTCTTTTTTCTGTCCTATCTTTTATTTGGCAACGGCTTCCAGTGGATGGCTGGTGAGACCAGAAGCATAACCAAACGTCTGCAGGACTTGGTTGCTGCTGAACTCCAGGAGATGGCAGATATGGAAGCTACCATAGCCATGCAGGAGGCGGAGCAAGGTCCTGAGAGGCTGGCACCAGACAACATCACCATGCCAGACGGTTCCGCAGGTGCCCGGACCCCAGAGGTAATTGTGCCTGGAGGGACCAGTAGCCCCAGTTCTGTGGGGGTAACGGACTTATACTTGCAAATGGCCTTACAGCAGATAGACGCTAGTGACTCTA
Source organism: Leptodactylus fallax (assembly GCA_947044405.1). Lineage (NCBI taxonomy): Eukaryota > Metazoa > Chordata > Amphibia > Anura > Leptodactylidae > Leptodactylus > Leptodactylus fallax. The sequence goes on from CAMRHE010000016.1 coordinate 9,723,073, forward strand.
GCACCCGTCTGCAGGTGATTCTCCAGTACCGAGAAGCTGCAGAGCGCCGGGTGGAGAGAGAGGCCGCTGCTGCTGCTGCAGAGCGCCGGGCGGAAAGAGAGGCCGCTGCTGCAGAGCGTCGGGCGGAGTTGGAGCATCAGCTTGAGCTAAAAAAGCTGGAACTTTGCCAGCAGGCGCAACCTTCCCCTGCACCAACTCCAGGAGCCCGAGCACTAAAGATCCAATCCGAGGACTTTCCAATCTTGGAAGATAACGGGGACTTGGACTCGTTTTTGCGGGGATTTGAGCGGGTGTGTAAGCAGCATCATATTCCCCAGGCAGAATGGGCCCGTTACCTGTCTCCCCGGCTGAAGGGAAAAGGCCTGGATGTTTCCACGAGCTTACCAGTGGACGCGGACTATGAGACCATCAAAGCGGCGCTGATCCGGAGATACCGGCTCACGCCAGAGGTGTACCGCAAAAAGTTCCGGAATATCCAGCGGGGTCCCACAGAGAGCTATGCGGATGTTCTGCACCACTTACAGGTTACATTCTGGCAGTGGATCAAAGGACTTACTGTCACCACGTTTGAGGGAATTGGGGATCTTATGATAAAGGAACAATTTCTCCAGGTGTGCCCTCTGGAGGTCCGCCAGTTCGTGTGTGATCGGAAACCCACAACAGCAGACAATGCTGCAGAGATTGCTGACGACTATGTGTCCACCAGGGAGCAAGGGATCAAGAGAGGAGCCACACTGCAGAGACCCCCAAGCGGGAAGGAGGGGCAAAGCTGGAGTTCTCAACAGCCTGCGGTCTCCAAGTGGGGTAAGACAAACTCTGTCCCGGGTGCCCCCTCTACTTCCCCTGTCCCAAGAACTCTGAGCGCCCCGGGGACCCCCTCTAAATCCCAAGGAGAGGTCCGGCGATGTCACGCCTGTAACCAGCCAGGACATTTCAAGGCAGAATGCCCCAACCGCTCTAAGAACCCCCCTGTTTCCCCAGCCACGGCAGCTGGCCCATCTGTATACTTGGTGGGGAGGGAGGGGTTGCAATCCGATGCCAACAGTCAACAGGTCATTGTGGGGGGTAAAGTGGTCATGGGATTTCGGGACACTGGGGCGCAGATTACTCTGATGCAACCTCACTTGGTCCCTGCGGACAGTATTATCCCTGGAAAAACTCTGACCCTGAAGGGTATTGGACAAGAACGCGTAACTGTGCCCATGGCTTGCGTCCATTTGGACTGGGGTGCGGGAAAAGGGATGCGTGATGTGGGGCTAGTGTCTGATCTGCCTGCCAATGTACTATTGGGAAGAGATTTGGGGCCCTTGATGTCCCAATATGGGGTGGGAGCAGCCCCACCTCGCTGTGACAAAATGTCTGTACTGAAGGATGATTTTAATGAGGTGTTGAAGCCTGTCACACAGGCAGAGGGAGGGGTTAGCCTTTTGTCTCTCCTTGCTGTGTGTCCAGCTAAAGTAATCTGTGGGCATGTGAAGGAGACATTGTGGAATGCTGACCTGGCTGTAGCCCCGCCCACATCTGCGGGTGATGAGAGCCCCCTCAGTGTAACCCTGGCTCAGCCATTCACCCATGCATTTCACTGTGAACCAATGAATGAATGCAATGTCAATGTAATTGCTAATTCTTGCCTTGCAGGTTTACAGGGTAGCTCTTCTGAGATGCTGGGGGCAACCCCAACTGAGGACAATGTGCCAGGTGGTCAGGTGGGTCACGGGGATCTCAGGGCCGATCCGGATGAGGAACGGACTGCTGGTGTTGCGGTGGTAACCCACAGCCAGAGTGCGAGAGGGGTGGAAGGCGCTCCGACCCCTGAGCCGTTCCCTCTGTCACCCGGAGATGGCACTGAGACCGCCATGACTAGCCTCCCCACACTGGAGCCGGAGGAGCCCGGCGGGTATGTGACATGCACATCTCTTCTGTCTGGTTCCAGTCAGGAGTTCAGGGACGCTGTCCAAGCTGACCGCAGTCTGGACGCATTGAAGGAGCGTGCTGATCAACCTCCCTTGGAGTCGGACAAGGACCGCGTGTACTGGGAGCAAGGGAGGTTGTACCGGGAAACGATCCCCACTAAGGGAAAAGAAAGTCGGCTCAGGGAGAAACATTTGGTGGTACCCCAACCCTACCGGGTGGAGTTGTTGCGGATTGCTCATGATATTCCACTGGCAGGCCACCTGGGGATCGCTAAGACCAAGGCTCGCCTCAGCCACTTATTCTACTGGCCTAAGATGGGGACAGATGTAGCTAAATACTGCCGTTCATGTGACACTTGTCAGAGGATGGGCAAGGAGGGGCAAGGCTCCAAAGCACCCATGATCCCTATGCCCATCATAACCGAACCTTTCCAGCGGGTGGCTGTGGATCTCATTGGACCCCTGTCCATTCCCAGCCGCACCGGGAAACGTTTCATATTAACGGTAGTAGACTACGCTACTAGGTACCCGGAAGCTGTCGCTCTGTCTTCCACCCGGGCTGATGTAGTGGCCAAGGCTCTGGTAGGCATCTTCTCCCGTGTTGGATTTCCCAGAGAGATGCTCACAGACCAAGGTACCCAGTTCATGTCTGCCTTGATGCAAGGCCCGTGTAAGGTAACAGAGGTGCAACATCTGGTGTCCAGCCCGTATCACCCACAGACCAATGGCCTGTGTGAACGGTTCAGTGGCACCCTGGAGCAGATGCTCAGGATGTTAGTCGAGTCCCACGGGCGCGACTGGGAGCCTTATCTCCTGCACCTGCTGTTGGCTTACCGGGAGGTGCCGCAAGCCTCAACGGGGTTCTCCCCCTTTGAGTTCTTGTACGGGAGATGTGTACGTGGGCCCCTAACTCTTGTGAAAGAGTCCTGGGAAGGAGAAACAGCCATCCAAGGTGTGCCAGTCATGCCCATGGCCCAAGTGCAGACGGCATGGGGTGCTGGAGGTGGGACCCAAGAAGGGGGTGTGTCAAATGTATTACCTATCAATGTATTGTGGAGGGATGGTTTGGGGAAGCATGATCTCAGTCATTTGCCCAAGGTATCACCATCACCCACCCAAGTACAGGAGGAACAGGGTGTAGGCCCAAAGGGGCAAGGCGTCTGGGAGGGAGGACAGGGTCCAAACATACCTGTGCCAGAACCAGAGGTGCCCCTAGGTTTGGAAGCAAAGGGGGAGGTGCAGAATCCCCTAGAACTCTCCCAACTAGTGGCTAGTGTGGGAGAGACCCTGAGAGACTGCCGGGAAGGGGTCTCTAAACTGGTATCACAAGGGCCTGGGGTTGCGAGTGTGGATCTGCGGGATGCCAGCACTCAGCACGAGGTCCCAGTGCAGGCCGGGGTAGCCAGGTGGGCGGAGACTGCCGGGATGGGGTCTCAGCACCGGTACCACAAGGGCCTGGGGTTGCGAGTGTGGATCTGCGGGATGCCAGCACTCAGAACGAGGTCCCAGTGCAGGCCGGGGGTAGCCAGGTGGGCGGAGACTGCCAAGATGGGGTCTCAGCACCGGTACCACAAGGGCCTGGGGTTGTGAGTGCGGGTCTGAGGGACGCCAGCACTCTGGGGAGGGACCCAGAGCAAGCAGGAGGTAGCCAGGTCTACTTAATTCAGAGCCTGAACCTTAGAAGAGTCTCCATTCAGACAGGAGAGGAAGAGGGTATCAGTACGCCAGGAATATGGTCAGGGACCAGCGCAGGTCCCGGCGGGGTGATGCCGCCAAGGTGTCCGCGGAAGGCGATCTTAGGATTGTCCTTCCTCCCGACACGCTCTAAAAGGGGGAGGTGTGATGAACCGACACTCAGTTTTATATCTTTCTTGGAAGTGTGTTTTACTTGCTTAGGTCAGTCCTTCCCCCACTTGGAATGCGGTGCTTTAGTTGAGTCCACATTGCTGGACGATAGGCTTCTCTGGTTTTATGTGTGTTCATTGGAGATGGCTTGCTATAGCCAGGCACTTTTATTATCCCTGGCCAGATGGGATGGGGGATAGCAAGCCTTAACTTCACCCATCTCTCTGAGGGTTCTGCAAAGGTGGGAGAAGGGGCGCTGCCTGGGTGCAAGGGGTGGGTGGAGCACTAGCCATATGCTGTGGGCAGACCTGGATTCTGGGGTCATTCAGCAAAGAGGCAGTAAGGAACTCTGATCTGGGAGAAGAGGAGAGAGCTTGCCCTAATGAGGAATGCATTGAGGGCCTAGCAGTGAGGCCTGAAGCCTTTCACTTGTTCTGGACAACATGTAGAAGGATTGTTTTATGCAACTTGCTTAAGCTTGCGCCCTAGGCCCAAAACTCTGCTGTGGCCTAGAGAAACGGACTACGGGCCTATGCCGGTATTTTCTCTATCTTTTAATTTCCCTGTTTATTTTTGTGTATTGTATCATCGCACTTTTGCTTGTATGTTTATGCTTGATCATATTAATATTGTATATTTCTGTATATGCTATTAATTCATACCGACCCACTTGGGTTATTAAACATATAAAATTTATATCGCTCATTTCGTTTTTATCCTATGACCCGGTCTACTCACGGTGTGTGAGTGGGAGGTTAAGAAAGAAGTTTGATCGCAGGCGTGCCAGGCGGCTGGGCGAGGCGATATTCTTCACAACGACAAATTGTGTTTTTACCAAACAGTTCTACTTTGGTTTCATCTGACCATATGACATTCTCCCAATACTCTTCTGAAACATCAAAATGCTCTCTAGCAAACTTCAGACGGGCCCGGATATGTACTGGCTTAAGCAGGGGGGATACGTCTGGGACTGCAGGATCTGAGTCCCTGGCGGTGTAGTGTGTTACTGATGGTAGCCTTTGTTACATTAGTCCCAGCTTTCTGCAGGTCATTCACAAGTTCCCCCCGTGTGGTTCTGGGATTTTTGCTCACCGTTCTTGTGATCATTTTGACCCCACAGGGTGAGATCTTGTGTGGAGCCCATGATCGAGGGAGATTACCAGTGGTCTTGTATGTCTTCCATTTTCTAATTATTGCTCCCACAGTTGATTTCTTCACACCAAGCTGCTTGCCTATTGTAGATTCAGTCTTCCCATCCTGGTGCAGGTCTACAATTTTGTTTCTGGTGTCCTTCCACAGCTCTTTGGTCTTCACCATAGTGGAGTTTGGAGTGTGACTGTTTGAGGTTGTGGACAGGTGTCTTTTATACTGATAACAATTTCAAGCAGGTGCCATTACTACAGGTAATGAGTGGAGGACAGAAGAGCCTCTTATAGAAGAAGTTACAGATCTGTGAGAGCCAGAAATCTTGCTTGTTTGTAGGTGACCAAATACTTATTTTCCAAGATAATTTGCAAATAAATTCTTAAAAAATCAGACAATGTGATTTTCTAGATATGTTTTCTCATTTTGTCTCTCATAGTTGAGGTATACCTATGATGTCAATTACAGGCCTCTCTCATCTTTTTAAGTGGGAGAACTTGCACAATTGGTGGATGACTAAATACTTTTTTTTCCCCACTGTACATAAACCAGTTATACTTCCTTTTAGATGTTTCTTTCTAATTGTTGTTGTCATGATTTTTCTCTTCTTTTTTTTCCCTCTGTTTTTACCTTCATCCAGATCTTATGGGTGAATATGGTTGGTCCTATACCTCTACCTGATTGTCTAGCATTGCATGCGTAGTAATATACATGTGAACTATACAAAGTGAAATATATACAAATTAACTAATTTCAACCAAACCAGAGAGTCCTCCAAAAGGGACAGAGACCTGTGGACAGTTGTTTTAGAGGACTTGCCTCTCATCAGCACAAAGCAGAGTACTAGTTGGAAGCAAAAACAGAATATCTGAAATGTATTTAAAAGAAATAAGTAGGTGTTTGGAGAAATGAAATAGTAATTGAATATGTATTTATATTAATAGGAGGGTCCTACCACCTACCTTGTTGCATTTATCATCCTGGTTGAGTATTTTTTATGTAGCAGAGGGGCATTTGAACCCCCTCAGGTACCAGGTCATGGGTGCATACAATTCCTGTAGACATACCTTTGCCTACTACAACTGATTCTCCTCTCACGATAAATATTGTCTTCATGTAGCTCCGCTTTTTTGATGACTTGAAACTATTTTTAATTAGCAATCTCTGCCATATACCATATTAAAACACAAGGTTATACATTCGGTTTGGGTGCACTAGAGGAGCAAGTGAGGCTCTATTAATGTTTAGGGCACTATGTGGGACCTTAGCTTTGTCACAATTTTTTTGAAGGGGGAGAAGGGGGCATTCTCAAGAGAGTTAAATCTGCTGTCTTTCCCTTGTACACTGATTTCCTCCAACATGCCACAAGTATACTGATAGGTAAGTTGGCTTCCTGTAAAACACATGATCTATGTGGTTGTTGGGGATGAGCTCCTGCACAGCAGCCACTAACTTCCCTACTCCACAACATTCCCTCCGCTTTGAGTCCCTTATGTGAGAAAAGTGCATTACAAATGTTTTTCCTTGTCATTATACAGGGCCATAAGTATGGATACACCCAGATGAAATGGAAGTGGTTGCTGATATCACCTTACCGTTTGTGGCATATTAGTACATGGGAGGGGGGTCATGTGACACATCAAACACATGGAGAATTGCACAAGAAAAACAATGGTATCTGGCTGTATCCATACTTATGGCCCACCCCGGGTGTATCCATACATATCCTGATGCACACTTGCACAGCTTATGGATCTTCATGGCACGCCTTGCACTTTTATCTTTGAAAACAACTAAGAACTCATCTATGGAAATGAACTTCTAGCTGAGTAAACTTAGACAAATGAACAAACTGTTCCAAAACTGTCTCCATTTAAACAAATAGTAAAGACTGTGGTCTTCTCAGGCCATGCTCCTTACATTATTAGCATCATGTAAGAAACTAAGTATTTCCTCAAATTGCATCCTGAACATGACTAAATGGTACATCGTAGTGTGTTATAAGAAATCTGTGCTCCACTAGGACCTGATGTATGACTTCTGCAGAAGCCCAATGATCAATTGTAATCCTCAGAATTTTCCAATTTCTGCTGCCCTCTCACTTGTGAGGCTGGGCAAAAAATTATGTGGGGTTCTTGGCAATATATTGCTGGGATGGGTTTTCCTGGGGCACCATAAATTCCATAAAATCATCAGATTAAAAGTACCTTTAAAAAAATGATCTCGCTAGACCATGCCATGTGAAACTTGAGTTGCCTATATGCTTAAGGATCTGAGCCTTATAATTCTCTGGTGTGGGTCTGTCTGAGGTTTAAGGCTGGAGATTGTGGATGCCAGTCCACTATTTGAAGCCAACCAGCCTTTTTTTTTTAGTAGGTAGTTCTGACATAACCTAGATGTATGATTTAGATGATTGTCTTGCTCTAATATGACCAACTATGCGTACATCAGAGGGCATTGCATGTTGCATCAAAATATTGTGATAGCCCATTTTGTCCAGTGTTCCTGTCACCCTGTGCAAATTGCCAATTCTGGTCCAAGACTGCCAAGCTTTCTCCTCCATGTTTGACAGATGGAGTCATACATGGAGGAACCATTTTCTAACCTACTCAACAACATACAAAAACCATGTATGATGTACCAAAGATGTCAAATTTTGATTCATTAGTCCATAAGACCTTCTTTCACTCTTCCGTAATCCACTGGAGGTGCATCTTGACACAGTCAAGTCCTTAGCAATCTTAGCAGTGGCTTTCATACTAATACTCAACTTTCCAGTTGAAATTTGAATGGAACCTTCTTTTTTTTGCATTAAGCTGTACTTGAAGACTTTGCACTGTGAGGAGCCAACACACAAACGTTTGACTCTCAAACTTGTTATGTGACGTTCTACTAGACTTGCTGTCAGAGTTTTCTTAAGTTTCCAAGTGCATTTGGATGGTATAGGAAACTAGATTGACTGCCAGCTTGGCTTTCTTGGCAATTTCTGTGTAGGACATAGTTGCACAGGTTATATTATAAGGGTCATAACTGACTGTCTGTCTTCTTTTGTAAATTACCTTTTTCTTGTCTTTATGATAGTAATGTGCAAAACTGACCAAATTCTGCCATAGAGGGCATTGTTATGCAGTCTGTTTCAACACTAGTTATATAAAATCAGGGGGTTTGAAAGCAATCTCCAAAAGCTAAGACACCTGTAGGAATACGAATCCAATTTCAAACCACTATTGAAAGAAAGATAGTTCTTATTTAATAATACAATTGTAAATAGTGAAAGAAATGTTAACTTAAAATACTCAAAGAACCAAATTACTTTATTATTAATACAATCTGTGAAGGAAAAAATATTCTGTGCTTCCACCAAGACAAGTATATGTTATTAGCAATCTCATACCATATAGGAGTTACTATTGTATATCCTTTAATATCCAAATCAATTGAAATTATCCCAAAGTTTAGTATCATAAAACCTGTGACCAATCTGTGCTTCTGGGCTCGTCTCAAAAAACTTATTTCAAGAGCAGAAAAAATTGTGTAACACTTAAAAAATATTGCAACATTAAATTAAGAAACAGGAATTAAATAAGCATACTTAATATTAGAATACTCAGCCACAATCCATTGTTGCAACTGTGAAGTCACCTAATATTTTTTTAAAGTCAGGAATAGCAAAACCTCCCCATCTGGATTTTCTCTTAAAGATTCTAACTTAATGCCTACATTCTCCTAAAGAATATTCCTAACAATGGAGTCTAAAGTATTAGGAAACAGAAATGGAGAATTCTATAAAGCATATAAGGTCTGAGCTAAGAACACCAATATTGGCATAGATTTCCAAGCGCCTTATCCCTTAATTTTTTTACTCAAAAACAACATTTAGGACAATATTGGTGAATTGCAAATTACTAAGCCAAGATAATAAAAATAATAATAATAATAATAATAATAATAATAATAATAATAATTGTTTAATAGTCCCACCATGGGGAAATTCAGTGTGTGTTTAAATGTATCCTGAACAGATAGTCCAAGAGTATCATTTAGACTAAAAGGCCCTGCAGAATTGAAGACTTTTTTTCATTAATCTTAAAAGGTACTTTAGTCTACCAATTCCATTATTGCTTTGGTTGCTCACCTTTAAACCTACTCAAGTTGTACTATGTCTAATGAAGCTAAGGGCAATTCTAAGCCAATCCTTAGAAACCTCACCTTCCTGAAATTCTTACAATGTTCTCATTGCTCCAAAGAGCTCATTTGCATATTGACAAAGATGTCTGTGTTGCAAACTTTACAGAGACAAGTCACAGCTGGAACAAGTGGTCATGGCGGTCCAAAGGGAAGAGAAGGGAAATGTGAACGATTAGTCAGAGACGTCACCTGTAAGTCACAAAATGTTACTGCCCTGTATTCACCTAAATGATAGAGGATAAATACCTGAGTGATGGGGGTCTGTCTGCTGAGACCCCTACTGAGCCTGAGAATTGTTTTTTTTCCCCCCCCACTGGGTGGGAATTTAGCCTGACCACAGCCATATATATAGGTGTGTCGCTTGGTGGGTGGACGAACCTGTGTGGCTCTCATTCACTTCAATGGGAGTGCCAAAGATAGCCGAAGTACAATACTCAGCTATCTGCGGCACTCCTATTATAGAGAATGGGGGCCACGGGGGCTCGTCCATCTACCAAGCAGAAGATGTGTGAAGTTATTGTCATTGTTAATGCCGTGTTGTTGATCTGATACTGAAGTAATGCAGTAAGAAGAATTCTTAAAAATTGTTTTATAACTTTGTGTATTGTGTATATTGTGTGACGATAACAGTATGTGAACCTAATAGCATGGAAACGCATTATTTTTTTTTTTTTTGGTGGGGGCATCTTTCTATAGTCCGCCTCAGGCAGCAAAGAGGCTAGGTTCACCACTGAACATACCTTGTACATTTTTGCAGAGATGAGCAGGAGAAGGGAGCCATCTGTTACGACAGCAGGACATCCCAGAGAGAAGGCAGGGATGGTCAAAAAGATCTGGATATAAAGAGAAAAAAAATCATGCAAAAACAAGAAAACATAAAAATAAAGTTCCATGTATTACCAACTAAAGATGCAAAAATTATTGGAATAATTCAAACAAAAAAGTTATAGCTCTTAAAAGTGCTTGTGCCAAAAAAAAACCAAAAATGTGTCCAGTCCTGAACCAAGGAAAATGGGTTAAAGAGTAAATGTTTAAAATTTTTTTGTAATTGAATATTTCAAGTGAGTATTAGAAAGTTTGCAATATATCTAAAAAAAAAAAATTTTACATCTATACTGCTCAGTCCTTCTAAAACTGCTAGAAATTAGCTACAAAGGTGATAGAAATCTGCTAAACACTTATTGTGCCAAGTCTGTGCTTGTTTCTTCCAATTGAGATCCTCTTCCTACTCCTCCTTCCCCTCTCCATAGACTTCTAAGATTGGTCTGAAGCTGATAACAGGAGATAAAAGCATTTTCCACTGATAAGATTATTATACAGTTTCTAATATTTACCTGAACTATTAATGTGCAATATTATGGCAAAAGGATTGTCCGCATTAATAAAATTCATGGCCTATCCTTAAGATATGGACGTGAATGGAATACCATAACACTACGTATAACTGCCACTATGAAAGAGACAGCAAGATAGCACCTCAGCTCTTGGCATGCAACTGGTTTGTAAACAATCCCATAAAAACAGCTGATATGATCACATCCTGACAGTCAGACCACTCCCAATCTAAAATTGATGACCTATCTTAAGGATAGGCCAAACATTTCATCAAAGTGCATTACTCCTTTAACCTTTTCAAAGGCTTTCTCATGGCTTTTCTTCTGTTCTGTGATAAGATATGCTACAGTAAATTAGCAGTGCCAGTTTAAACTTTTCTATTTCTATATAACAAAATCCACTGAGTGGCCACACATAGACAAATACAGAATATCATTTTGTAACACAATATTACAAAATCATGTTGACTTAAAAATATGAACATGTCATGACATAGATATCTGGACATGTGCAACTGAGGGGAACGTTAAGGAAGGACACACTGTAGTAACTGGGACACCTGGGCTCCTCAGTTCTGCTGACCATTACTATGGGTGAGCCATCAATGTACGTCCAAATTGTGGAAAATAATTGTTAGGGATATACTGTAAATGTAGCTATTTTTTTCTACTCTCACATGATATAGTTTTGATGTTTTATTAATACTCATGCACACAACCATATGAAAAATTCCATATGGCATCCTGCATGTATATGCAAACTGCACACACAAAGTCTTGCATGCTGACATTTTTTTATATTTTCATATAGTGTTCTGTATTTAAACCATATGATTTATTCAGACTTCCATTACAGTTCCAAATGGTGCATCAATGAGGTGATGCATTAATTTCAAGCAGTTTTTCTGCATGAAAATCTTTGCCAGCAGTTAAAGGCAGAATATCATTAGTCATACAGAATCTGCTTTGTACACAGATCTAACATTTGATGAACCATAACACAATATTTTGATTGTACAGCAGCATAAAGGAATAAAAACTTATAAGGCTTTATTCACAACTGCGGTAGAGTCTACATTTGAGACTCTGGCGCAGTGTCAGCCAAATCTTGGTTTCAGTTTTAAAATAACGGACAGCCAACGGACCCCATTATAGTCAATGGGATCTGCCGGACTCTGTGTCTTACCACTTTTTTAGTGGCCCATCTCTCCGTTGTCTGGGTCTCCCAACAGACCTGAACAATGGAGAGGCGATGTTAGTGTGAACCTAGCGTAACGTAGACAGATTTATAATATACTGTAGATGTGTGCACGAGGCCATATACTTTAAAAAAGTTTTAAGTCCATCCAATATCTTTACTGCTGACTGGTTTTAAAATCAACTGTATAAATAAATTAGACATTCTTAAAAAAAAACTGAACTATTATGATAAGATAAATCAAAGTTACATACTTTATCTGAAAGATTATTTTCTTACAAATTACATTTTAACTGTGTGATTCCCCCCTTCATCTTGAATGGAACAGTGGTAACAATGATATATTTGTTGCAACTTTGACACTCCAGAGACTAAATGACTTTACAAGTTTAATCACCTCACTTTGGATTGCTCATACTGTATCAGCAAAATTAGACTAAATCAATCCACTCATCTGTAAACCCAATTTAAATTTAATTGACAACATTAACCAAATCCCCATATGATTCACAGTGGACTACATTAATGTCTACTGTGGTATTTTGATTTTTAGGGTGATTGTTTCACTTAGAATATTTTACTACAGGTCTCTGTTTTGATACACTTAGAATTTTTGATATTTTAAAATAAAATGTAATGTACTATTTTGCAAGGAACTTTAGATTACAAGAAGACATTAAAGATAACATTAATCTCTAAACTAAAACTCTAATTTTAACTTATTTTTGACAACGTGGAATAAAATGAAGTTATTTTGTAAAGGTAATAAATTGATAGTTCTTTGTTTTTGTGCTGTCAGCCTATTTGGAGTTCACATAGATTTTAAAACACATAGTTCAAGCTTTTACATAAAAAGCCAATCTCATTGATTTAGTTGTTATCCTGAGGCCTCATGCTCATGGCAAAACTGTGTGCATAGAGTATATACAGAATCACACGAAGGCACACAAAATCCCAGCGGCTCCATATTACAGAGCTGTAGGCAATTCTTTTTCAGGAAAATAGCTTTATAATATGACACCTGATGGATTATGACATAAATTTATGGCAAATTAATCCAGAGACTAACAAGAAAAACCTTCAGAAAAGATGATTGTTTAGAAAGATTTTTTAAATTATTTGAAACCCCTTTAAATTCCTGTCCGCCAAGGTAGTATTGTGAAATGTGTTTGTTAGAAACAGATTTCATTATATTCTGAGCAAAATAAATATACCAACTTTGCTGTTAGAATATTGTATTATCCTATTGGTATGTTTAACTTTCATTTATTTTTTAATATTTATAAAAAAAAATAATTCCAGGGGTTCCTAAATTAATATTTTCCTCTTTCATGATCCTATTTTTCCTCTTATAACATCATTAATACAAACTATGAAATTTCTTAAAAAATATTATGTATTTTCCCAGGAAACCAACCATTTTCTTCTCCAGATTTTCTAAAACCTGTGCCTGAATGTAAGACTACTGTTATTGGAAAGTGTTGACAGATGTTTTCACCCTCACTTTAGCTCAAATTCAGTTAAAGACTACAGTTTATCATGAAACAAATTCAATACAATATCACAACATACTACTAAAAACCTTGACAGGCAACAGTTCAGAACGATATCAGTAGGTGGCCACACATAAACACTTTTACCGATAGGTATCCTGTGACAGAGTATCTCAAAATCATGTTGTTTTGAAAGGTAGAAAAAATGTAGAACAGCATGACAGAGAACTGTTCTCCTTTATATTGTATTTTACTATTGGAACAAAATCTAAAATCCATATACACTGCTTGTGAATATACAGCAAAGTATTATAATAGTAGTAACAGTGTAAAAACAATACTATATAAAAATAATTGAAGAGAAAATTTAGCAATGGTTTCAACGCACAGAAACTTAGTTTATATTGTATGTAAGTCATTAGTTAAATTCATACAAGAATATCTAAAACTTTACAATATGCTTTAATGCTTTAGATATACCTGTGTTATTATGTGTTATGGTTTACAGACATATTGTACCATAATGCGGGATGGTGTGCAGAACCAAAAATCAAGTTAATATTTGACTTAAAAAAATATATGTCTGTATAAAACGTCATATAAAAAACAGTTATCACAGGTAAAGTCTGAGACCATACTACTCCTATTGGACAGTCAAGAAAAAGAAATAAATAACAGTATTATTTTTATTTTGCTACCTTGCATAACACCGTCATATTCCACAGTATTTTACAGTCACTGTCCTATATAGGGTTCACAATCTACATTCCCTATCAGTATGTCTTTGGAGTGTGGGAGGAAACCCACACAAACGCAGGGAGAACTTACAAACTCCTTGCAGATGTTGTCCTTGGCATGGTTTGAACCCAGGACTGGAGCCTTGCAAGGCTGCAGTGCTAACCACCATGCCACCCATAGTAGATGTCATATGGCAAATAATAAATATTCCCCTGAATTTGTCCTCAAAACAGGAATAGTAATGCTAATAGTATTTTAAATTACTTCTTATCTCTGATAAACGTTTTTGCATATTTTTGTTTTTATCCAGCCTATTGAAGGGTTATACCTGAAATAATGCACTAATACTGTAATACTATATTGCATATTCACAGCGTTTTCTGGAATTTGTTGTAACAATACTGTATAAGTGAAACAAACCGAGTCTCTGGATTGTTGTTCTAACTTTGTTTCACAGTAAAGATATAATGGAGAAAGGTTAGTCCCATTTAAATAAGCGCTCACATATACATTGCCTAAAACGTTTTCCACATGTTTTGAAAAGCTAGTCATCTTGTGACTAAACTTAAATAGACACGTCTAACCATGAAGGACACATCTGTATAACAATTTGATAAGTCTTAACTGATCTCCTGTTTAGTTAACTAATACAATTTCTCCTAAAACCAATGTATCACCTTATTGTGACATGCTAACAACTTACAGAGCTGAAAGCAGACTCCATACATTGCGCAGTGGCCGAGTTGTACTATTGCAGTTCTGGTCTCATTCTAATGAAAAAGAGATAAGCTGCAACACATTGTATGAAGCTGTCTGCTTCTAGCTCTGCAGAGAAGAGCTCATCAACAGTAAAAGTAACTAAATGTGTAACTTAAATATAACCTATTTTAGAATCAAGGTTTTTTGTTAAACAAGTTTTTTAAAGACTTTTTGATTATTATTTTTTATTTTCCATGCATCTATATTTTTTTTAAAAAAGGTACTAAATTTGGCATGTTTTCATTATGGTCACTAAGCCTAATAATATAATGTTATTTGCAAATTCTGCAGGGGTTTTCTTTATAGCAGTCACCTGACTTACAATACAAACAAAGTACAATCAAAAAGATAACACTACTAAAGATAACACCAGTGGATCCCCCACTTACAATAAATGATGTCACAGCTTATCTATTTTACAGGACACTATCTATATTTTTTTTTAAAAAGAACAATATCCTGTTATTTTCACTTGGACCGCTAAAGACTTAAACTTGTTAATTCTGTAGTTGTTTTTCATTTCAGCAGTGATCTCATTTATATCACAAACAAAACTGATATGATCACATTAGACTCACCTTCCCTTACTTCTTCACTCACGGTGGCCAGTGCTCCCCTGGTGACTTCCGGCAATCTCCTGTGACGCCATTGGTCCCGGCTTGACGCTGAGGCCTGTGATTTGGCCTCAGTGGTGACATGGGCACTCCAAGCATCATGAAATCACCAGGAGAGCACTGGACGCTGCAAGGAAGCCCAAAACAGGTAATGGAAGGTTAGTATGAATTTTTTTTTTTTTTTTTTTTTTTACACCTCCTCTGGGAATCCCCCTATATTATACTGTAATATACAGCGGAGACCCAGTACAGTAGCTAATCACATGGCAGATGTTGGGAAGGGGTTAAACCAGCTGCAGCTATGGCTTATTTTTGGATTAGGGCTTATATTTCAAGCCTACTCCAAAAAACCTGCAAAAGCTATCTAGGGCTTATTTTTGGGGTAGGTCTTATACAGATCATGCCTAGATACAGATGTAGCTATCTTTCACTTGAATTTGATAACTTGCTTAATTGTGATAATCCATAACAAAAGTCATTGAAGTAGAAAAAAGTGAAAGTGAATAGAAACTGTTGACATACCACACTAAAAGTCATACTGAAATTGGCTACATCTGTATGTGTATCACAAGTTGTTTTCTAAAAAAGAACACTATTTTATGACAAATTATCACAAAGTGATATTTAATGTCAGCACTGTGCTTGCCTTTCCCAGCAGACACCTAGGCACATGCTATCCTTCTATCCTTTGTATGTCTGAGTTATGCACATTTAGCGTTTTGGCTTCTTCCATGTTTGCTTTTCTGCTGCCCATGTGCACACACATATCCTTATTTTTAGTATTCCTGTGTGGATGTGTTTGTCCACCATATTTGCATATCTTTTACCATGTGGATGTAAATGTCCTGCCATTTTTGGATTAGAAATGGGCGAACCTCTCAACATTCCTTTCATGTTCGGGTTCATCAGCTCAAGTCCCTAATTCGTTCTAGATCAGACAAGTTTGGTTAGGCCTCAGTGCTGAGCCCAGACCGATGTCATCACAAAAGAGTGCCAGACATCACCAAGAGAGCATAAGACACCAGAAGGAGTACCAAAAGAAGTAACTGAAGGTGAGTATGAATGTTTTTTAATTTTTATACCTCCCCTGGATCTCTACCTATCATACTCTGGGGTCTGAAGAGAAGTCAGAGTATAATGTGGTGGCCATTTTAGTTCTGCCATGTATATTATGCCTACGGGCTTATGACCTTCCGCTATGTATGTACCTCTGCTACCTGTCCTGATGTTTTCATTTATATTCCAGTTTTAGACCCTGTCTCTGTTATCCATATGTTCCTGATTCAGTACCTCTCTTTTCACTCCTGAATGCCTGTTTCTTTTCACTCTGTACATGTATTGTTTTGGCTCTGATTTTCGCCTCTATTCATACTCTACATTTTGCCTAATTATATGGTATCCTTAAGATAGTCCCTGATCTGCCTGGTAAGCTTCTACCAACTCTGAGGCCACCTCAGGAGAAGTGACCTGGCTAACTGCACATAGGAGTTTGGTTCCCAATATGGGGGTTAATAGGTGAATACCAGAGAGTCTGCATAGACAATGCCCTTATTAGTGTCCCAAAGTCAAACTGCTTTGGTAGCACTGTGGGTCCAGAATCCGCTGATGTTACAGATATATTAACTGTCCTATTTCTGCCTTTGTGCAAATTGCAGCCTTCCAAGGCTTTTGTTAGTATAGACAAATTGGTTTCAAGACAAATTGGAATCCTTAGCCAAATAGGAGAACAGTTGCATTTCAACACATCTGTGCAAGGATTGGTTTGATTGATTTTATGTATTAATATAAACTTTAACTATATAAACTAAGCTATAGTTTTGAAATTGTAAACCTTATATTCATTTCCATACTGCAGAATGGAATTTTTTAAGGAACACATTACAGTACTGCACTTTATTAAGTTAATGACTTTGCAGAAAATACACCAAGTTGAACCACAGAAGTATCTGCCAAATGGAAATAACAGTATCCAATGGAAGCATTACCAGTGAAAAACAGAACAATTTAAAAGATTTATCATAGTGACATTGCAAGTTTCAATTTAGAAAACAAGTAATTCAGCAAGATAATCTGATTGTGAGAGAATTAATTTATACTGTTAAATCCATATACACTATGGTGATTGTAGCTGTGCTTGGCTTTTATTATCATCACAAACAGAAGTTAAACAGGAACAAAGCAATTTTATATTGGTGTGTGTTAATTTATCAACTATGCTATCAGTGTGAAAAGATTGTTTTCCGGAAATAATATGAAGAAAATAAAGGATAGATTTGAAGTTTAGTCGATTATATCAGTTATTGTTCTTTTAAATAAATAAAGCAGGATATTAGGGTTAGACTACAAGGGCTCTTTGTAGTTTTTTATGGTATTTTAAAACTGCATGGCAAAACATGTAAAAACGTCAGTGTTTTTTAAATGTAGCATACATTTTCATGGCATTTTTTTAAGTCCTATCAAGAAACTTACAGAAAAGTCATCAGAATACACCTCTTTCACAGCATGTAGTGTTTTTGAAAAAAAATACCACTGACACACAAAATGCCACAAAATGCATTTTATATTCCACTAAAAATCAAAAACTAAGAGAGGCAATTGTAATACAACAAGTGGGATAATACACTGAAGTGAGTATTAAACCAATGAAAAAATCCACACTAATATAAAATATAAATATGTATTATTATCCAGTAAAAACCATAAATCCGGACACAAATTATCAAATAAGAAGTGCCAATATTAAACACAATAAGGGGAGTGACTTGTAAGGTCAATCATAGTACCAGTAATACATCACGGAATACATGGTGAGGATAGAATAGCAGTATAATGCCAATATCACATATAGATCAAAAGAATAATAATACTCTCACATATATTCTTATATCACTAGGTGAAATACAATTTCTGCCCAAAGGGAACTATTACCCTAAATAGAGAGAAAAAAAAACTATAACCATAATCAAGCTTCCACACAAAATGGAGGACAAACAGAGAAAATGTGATATACAGATGTAAAGAAATATTCATCCCCACCATGTAAACGCCCCTTTTCATGGTGGGGATAAGTATTTCTTTACATCTGTATATCACATTTTCTCTGTGTTTGTTAATTCCACTAAAAATGTTAAACTAATGTCTGACTCCAAAAACATAAAGAAAAAAGAAAACGGTGACAAAAATGCAGCAAAATACTACAAAATGCGTGAATGTAGTCCAAGAGTACATACCAAAAAATATGTCTTGAGATTTTTTTTTTTTAATTCTGCAGTGAATCTGTTGCAAAATCTATATTGATTGCTTGTGGATTTTGTCATAGAATTTTCAAAAAAATTCACTAAATTCAATAAAAAAACCTTCATGCTTATGAGATTTGCTAATATCCACTAGTGTTATTGTAATATGTAGATTTTCCACCAACAAATCTGGACTGCAAATCTGCAGAATCTCCATTACGTGTGCAAGCAGTAAAGTTACTTTCACATGGCATTGTATTCTGCTCAGTATTTTGGAACAGTATTTAGAATGGACCAAGAATGGAACATAAACAGAGAAAAAGTTTAATGAATAGTTTTGCACGTTGTATGTGCTAGTTCATTTTCTAGTTTTCGATTACAAATAATGATGTCAAATACTGACTATAACAATACAGTATTAAAGTGCATAAGGTAAGAGATACAGAAGATTTAAACCAGCAAGTGTGTCAATTTCAATTTAAGATGGAAATTGTCAAAATATAGACTTCTCATATGGCTGTAATGCATTTTTCCAGAGAAACACTTATTAAGAAAAAGGATATATTGTATAAAACTGTATTACTGTATTTTTCGGACTATAAGAAGCACGGGACCATAAGACGCACCTAGGTTTTAGAGAAGGAAAATAGAGAAAAAAATTTTGAAGCAAAAAAAAATGTGGTAAAATATTAATATATGGGAGATGTAGTTTTGCAACAGCTGCAAAGCCACTTTGACAGGTGGCCCTGCAACTGTACAGGGATGCATAGGGCATCTTTTTTTGGGGGCCAGGTGTACTTTTAGTTGTACCATTTTGAGGAATGTCTATTGCTTTGATCACTTTTTATTCAAATCAGAGGCGAAACAGCGAAAAAAACAGCGGTCCAGCACTTTAGATTTTTTTTTCCCCGCTATGAAGTTCACCCTACAGGAAAAATATTTTTATAAGTTTGTAGACTGGGCATTTTTGGACACAGGGATACCTAATGTGTATGTGTTTCACAGTAAATTTCTACTTTTATATGTATTCTAGGGAAAGGGGGTGATTTAGAACTTTTATTTTATTTTATTTTTTTCAAACTTTTTTTTTTTTTTTTGCTATTTTATTAGCCCCCCCCCCCGAGGGAGCTTGAACCTGCAATCATTTGATTGCAAGTCCCATAGACTGCAATACAAGTGTATTGCAGACTATGTGAGATTCTGTACATTATTATTGCGGCTGATCATAGTAACCTGACCAGCCGCAATAGTAATATTCCTATGGCAAGCCTGGGAGCCTTCATAAGGCTCCTGGCTGTCACAGGAACAGGATGGCTCCCGTGATCGTGCTGCACGGGAGCCGTCCTGCAATGAGAAAGGTACGGGGCCAGTGGGGACTGGCCCCAGGGGCAGTTTTACTACCTTTAGTTAGTAATATCCACGGTTACAGCGGAGACCCTATAGCTATGGCGACCGCTCTGCAGCAGAGCGGCCGCCATCATCTTCACAAACCCAGCATCGGCCGATGCTGGGAGGTTCACACACCGGGACACCCTCTCAACCCAAGGCCCACAGCCTCACCCCATTCCTCCCACTGCAGGAAGCAAGTGGCGGCAGGAGTGTGGGGATGCTGCGACCCTGCTCCTCCTCCCCCCCCCGCCAAAACACACCCCACATTCGGACTATAAGACGCACCCCCATTTTCCTCCCAAATTTGGGGGAAAAAAAAGTGCATCTTATAGTCCGAAAAATACGGTATATACTATACTGTATATATACTTTGTACTACAGCGGGCATAGCTAGACAGGGCAAATCTGCAATTTCTGAAACCTAACTTCGTTGAACTCCTTTTGTGATTCATTCTATATTTTCTATAAAATTCCAATGAAAATTTTAAGTTACTATGTGCACAAGTCCTTAAGTTGATTTTGCAGACCTATAGAATGTTTTCCAATCCGCTGAATAAAATAAAATAACAAAAGGAGGTGAACTCTTGCAGGAACACCTTTCCAACCCCTTGTCTTTCCCAAGCTGACATTTCATTGGTCCCTGGTGGGTCTTAGTTTACCAGCTCTGACAATGATGTGTTAGTTTGACATGCCATCTATTAATACCCACAGCAGTCCATGAAGATGATTAAAAAGTTTAGTACAATACACCTTCTTTTTTTAATTAAATTTATTTTATTTTAAGTTCCCCATGTAGCAGAAACGCAATGTTTTTGGCTGCTGCAGAAGTGGAAAACAATGCTGCATTTTACACTACCAAAAAACAAAATCATGCCCACACAAAAGTAAAAATAATTAACAAAGTTTATTAACAAATAAATAAAATACAAAATTTTGAACACACACATGAAGGAATACAGGAAAAAAACAATAAATAATGTGTACAAAGGCATGAAGTTCAGGGTATACATTGCGCAACCTTATTACGGGCTTTGTTTTTACTCTGTTCACTGTGCAGCCAAAATTACGTGCTGCTTGCATTCTGCAGGTCAGTATGATTATGGCAATATTAAATTTAAATAATTTTTGTTACAATTAAAAAATAATAACTTTTTCATATTATCATATATGGATAAGAAAACTTTTTATTTGTGGGGCCAGATGTATTTTTTATTCATGCCATTTTTTCTGATATTGTAATTGCTTTTATTTTTATTTTTTTTTAAATATTTTTAGGCCAAGCAGCGAAAAACAGCTATTCGGATCTTTTGATTTTTTTTTTCCCACTACGGTGTTCACTGCATGCTAAAAATATTTTCACAAGTTTGTAGACTTGGCATTTTTGGATGCAGGGATATCTAATGTGTATGTGTTTCACATTGTTTATTTATGGAATGGGGGTGATTTGAAATCAATCTTTTTTAATTTTTGGTTTTTAATTTTTTTCCAGTAAGGAATACAAATAAGACCTCAATGGTGAAAAATTATTTTCTCCTAGAGCCACCTATTAGAAGTTAATTCCCTATAGATTAAAATTTGGTTTTCAACTAAACCTGAGGGCATAATCTCAGAATAATAGACAAGTCAGCATGACTCCTACAGAAGGAAGAGGTTCCTATCCGCAAATATCTGTTTCAAGGTTTTTGGCTCTTCTCAGTGCAGAGTAGAGCATTGTCTGGCAGTGTGAGAGGTCTCGATGTGGCTTAAAATGGCTAATGTCTCTCATTAGGGAGAAACTGGTACAGGGACATATTAGACTCATTAAACATCTGTCTGTAGATGGGAATCTCTTCCTTCTGGAGGAGTCATACTGACTTGGTTAAGTCTCTGTACCCATCTCTCCTTAATAAGAGACATTACCCCTTAATACTTGCTTATCAAGATAAGATAAAAGTGTCAATACCACTCACGTTGTCACATAACTAGAGAAGAGAATGGAAATTGAGGAAACGGAACCTAACTCTGTCATCTTCCTCCACAATCCCTGGCAACTCTCCCAAGCAAGTATCCGAGGAATGAACTATGGGAAACCTCGCTTCGCAACTAACTGATCGGCTGTGGAGGTTGCCTCCTATGCTCTGGTAACAAATGACTTTGGTTATCTCCAGTTTTACTACCATTGTAGTGTATTTTATTCTAACGCCCTAAGATAGCAAGTTCACAGTTTTTTTTTTTTTTTTATGGTTCTGCAGTTCAGTTGCTTAATATCTCGGTGCAGTGGTATAATGTTTGCAACATTACTCCTTTCATGGTATCTCAAGATGCTGTCACTCTGTTATATAGGTGCATATTCCAACTTTTAACTCAGGGCACTACACAGCATTTTAGGTATATTGCAAAAGGGTATTTAAAATGGTATCTATGGTATGGTATGGTATGGTATGGTATAGTATCTATATATTAGGCCCATTTTACTACAAAAAGCAGAGGAGTGATTATTGCCTTTAAAGATACTCTGACCTTCCAGCCTATTGAGATTATCAAAGATATGGGCCGTTACATCATTGTCATAGGTACCATCTATAACGTTGTCTATACTATTGCAAACGTAAATGCCCCCAACCGCCACCGAATACGCCTTTGAAAAAAAATACATCTGATCTGTAAGCACAAAAGAGTCAAATTGCTGATCTGTGGCGATTTTAATCTTGTACCAGACCCACAAATGGATTACTCTATCCCTACTAGACATCCCTCATGCCAGCTACTTACCCTTCAATGGCAGGAAGAGCTCTTTGATATATGGAGGCTTCAACACAATACTGAACATGATTACTCACATTTTTCAACAGAGCATCATAGTTATTCCAGAATTAATTTGTTAGTGGGGATAGAGTTATGCTTGACTATGCAATCCAATCCTCCATAGAAGATATGAAATGATCAGACCATACTGCAGTCATCTTAGCTGTTTCTGAACAATACAATATGCCACCTTTTTGTGGCATTGAAATTTCTACCTACTGTCCCACCAATGTATTGGAAGATTATTGAGTCAGACTTAATCTCTTATTTTCAACTTAATACTCACTCAGTCACAGATCCAAATATGTTGTGGAGCGCCCACAAAGCCTATATTTGAGGCTCTTTCTGTAAATTAGGTCACTTGGATAAGAAACTTAGAAATACTCTTATAGCCTCTATCTTACATGATATAAAAAATCTGGGGCTTCTTAAGCAACAAACAGACTCAGACAACGCAACTGTCGGTCTTGAGACTTCAGTTAAGCTCTGAACTGTTGCACATCTATGAAAAATATCTTACAAAGACTAGAGCTACCTTTTATGCCCAGGGAAAGAAAATGGAGAGTTGCTTGCATCTAATTTAAAAATAAGACACAGAAAATGTAGAATACCCTTCCTGTCACATTGTACTACTCAAGGGAAACTATTTCACCCTAAGGACATTTCCAACCGCCTCTTTATACAATCTTGATGAGGACCCTTTTTCTCCCACCCCTTCCTTAGATGACATCTCAAACTTCCTACGTGAGGTCAGGTTTCCAAAACATTTGGTCTCCCAGCTCAATACGCTTAATGCCCCAATTAGCGCTCAAGAAATACAACTAATTATTCAGACCCTACCATCCCACAACTCCCCTGGGCCAAATGTCCTCATATCTGAATATTATAAGACCTTCCAAAATCTACTAGCCAAACCTCTACAAAAAGATATTCCAACAGGCTATGACATCTGGGAAATTCCCTAGAGAGAATCAATCTGCTTTAATAGTAACACTTCCAAAACCCAGAAAACCCCCAGAGGTTCCACAAAAATTCAGGCCTAAGAGTTTCTTTGAATCAGCTCTATGTAATTTAATGTGTTATATCTGATGAAGCAAAAAAAAAAAAAAAAAAAAAAAAACGAGATTGGCTAGAGATATTCTATATTAGCACAAATCTGTTGGGAGTTCACAACCTCTGAAACTACTATCTGGCTAACATGGTTTCAACTTTAAAAGCTTGGTGATGTAATGAACTACATAAACCTTGTGTCCAAACTGAATTGGCCATTGCTAATCCAATATCCCTCAAATGATTACTCCTTTCACCCTTTTGAAACATTTCTACTGCACTTACTGCATTCCTACTTATGTCAGTATTCAGAAATGGATGGAAGAAGGCCCCACTCTTTAACTCATAAAGGCCTGAAATACACTGTGAAAGACATGCTTTTAGAACTACTTCCATTATGCATTCCATACATGAAAGTCTCGACTTGGTTGACCAAAGGAATTACTCATATAACACATTTGTATGATAATGATGTACTGATTCCTTTCTCTCTTTTGGTAGATAGACATGGTGTGTCACACTCAGACTTGTTTCTTTATTCCCAAATTACACACTTTATAGGTTGCCATGACATTTTTTTTGCACTAAAATATTTGACCTATTAATCAAACAATAAGTCTGAAAGCAATATACCTGTTATTTGATAACTGTGAGGTTTTTCATAAATCCTACCCATCTGTACTCTGGGAATCCACCCTCCATCATAATTATAATGCTGATGCTTGGTGTACAGCTATGAAATTAGTTCATGTGGCTTTTAAATGTAGCACACATGTGGAGTCTGCAACAAAGATGTTCCTTCAGTGGTTTTATACCCCAGAACACCATCTCCATAGATAGATACTGGTGTGATTGTGGTGAAAAAGGATCTCTATATCATATAATGTGGGATTGCCCTCATGTGACAACCTTGTGGCATTTGGCTTTTCAACTTATGTTTGAGGTCGCCCATATCTCAGTAGATGAATCACCAGCATTAGCTTTACTATGACATGCAAGAGATTCCCATGCCCGAGCGCACACTTCTTGGCAAGATATTGATTCATACTAGACTAGCCATTCTCAAACATTGGGAATCCACAACACTTCCATCCTTAGCAGAGATTGTCCAGTCAATCAATGCCACTTGCAGTTACGAGAGAGTAATAGCTTTTGGTAATGGAATCTATAGCAAATTTGAAATTATATGGCATTTATGGATTTAATCTAGATACTATATTCACCCTAGCCTACGATGTACTGCTCCTCTACCTATATAGTTGGCTAAATGATAGCAATAAGATGTACCCCCACAAACAGCACATTTTGGGATACCCAATATTGACATGCTGATGCCCTTTAGTCCACTGAGAACTAGTTGATTGTTTATTTGCTTGTTCCTTTTTACTATCTGTACTATTGTTCTTTACTGCACTGTCCGTGATTTTAACAGAGATTTATATACACATAAACGCAAGACCTATGGCATATGGTATATGTCAAGATCTATTGTAAACAACTTTATCGATGTATCATACAGTATATGCAAATAAGATATTTTATGGTACCATTTTTTCTTATAAAACGTAATAAAAACTAATGAAATGAAAGATAGAAAGGGTTAAGTCTTGTTTCTATTGCTAAATACTGTATGTAGGCCTTGTGGATTAGTCATGATCTGTCTCTTTAGTTGGTATGAGAGTGGCTATACATTTTCTTATACAGATATGCCCATCTTTAAGTTATCTCCAATTTGGTTAATGAATCACAAAAATTGTAAATAAAATCACAACATCCTAGCAAAACCCTTGATGGGCTACAATTCAGATGACACTTATTGGTCACACAGACTAATATAGCATAAACAGATCATCACAAAATATAGCAAAATCATATTTTTTGCTAGTATGGTTATCTCGTGATACACAACTAATGATATATTGAGCTACTGGAAAAGTTAGGGAATGGAACATATATACATGCTTGGGCATGGGAGCTGGGTCTACAGGAACAAAAGAGTTTTCTCTAATTCACTAAAACACAGTCCATCAAGAGTTGCCTAGTATGCCTAATGTAACATCAAATATACAGTCCCTCTATTTCAGAATATTAAGAATACAGTGATATATGTCAAGAAAGAATATCATTTGTACATGCTTAGGGGTGCTTTTTGAAAAGGAATACTATATCATGTCATCTTGTAGTAATGTATGGATGACACTGGTATGCCCCTAAGGTTTGTTAAATTGAAAAGAGAAAAAGAGCATTAGTAGTTAGTCAGGGCCTTATATAGAAGGCTACTGATATTGAAATACATCTCGAGTTGTGTATCATCATTATTGTAATATACTGTATTTGTGGTCAAGCAAATTTTGACTCTAGTTTTGTTTTGTCAAAAATGTCTTATATGCTATGTGATGATCCACAATCCATTTTTTTTTCTAAGAGCAGGGAATGATTTAATATCTATTTATCTCTCTGACCATTATTCACCCATTTAATTCCCCACAGCTCTGGTGATCCTTGTTGATCCCTACTGGTCTTGTTGACTGATCCAGTAGTGCCATTCATATGTATATGATCGCTGTAGTAATCACTGTGTTGTCTGTATCCAACGCATCCAACCGCTACAGAGGCAAGGGATTAAAAGGTTGAGTAATGTTTCTTCAACTATTCCCTGCTCTTTAGAAAAAATATTAAACTATCCTGGACAACCCTTCAAAGCTTGGGCACTGGCATGTTCATGATTTTTGGGATGTTATTAATATGCCTTTGTGCTGTTCATCTTCTTTATCACTAGTTCACCAGAGTGTTCTATCTGCCACAATGTAATTTTCAATGATAATATAGGCATAACGCAACAAGGGGAGAGCAGTATTTGCAGAACATCATAAATCAGAGGGAACTGGAGCCAAAAGTTTAGAAGAAAGGAAAGGAAGAATACGTAAAGATTAGTCAGAGCAACATGAAAAAATCTAATCACAAATAGAAAATAATAACTGATTGTAATGAATCTGCCTTGCCAATGTGCTGGTGGTCTCAGCCAGGCTAACAGAAGTGTTATTGTTGGTCATGCATGATACATGTCACACATGTTGCCATTTGAGGCAGCCCAACAATTGTCAGAACCCCAACCAGTCTTCTAGATTTACCCTTGAATTTACTGTTGTCTCTAACCTGGACTGCCTGACTTTGACTACCCTTATGAATTGTCTCTGATGATTGACCTGGACTGCCAGACCATGACTCTATCTCCATATGTTCCACTTGAAGTTGTTGCTTACCTGCTTTTGAATCCCTGCTTGTTTATGGCTATGCTTCACGTGTCTGCTACCCTAGCAGCACCTTTGCAGATGCAACCTAGGGATTATAGCAACAAATTCCAGATATCTGCTTAGGGGTAAAAGTGAATACCTGCAAGCCTTAAGACCATGCTTCTCATAATAGCTCTCATTAAGCTCTATTGGCAAAAGGTCTGTTAAAGACAGCTAAACACTCCATTATACTAAATCACTTCCACTTTTACCTTTTGAAAAAGCAGAAAAACTAAGACCACTTTCACACAGTCAATATTTGGTCAGTATTTTACATCAATATCTTGAAAGCCAAAACCAGAAACATGTCCACAATACAAGTACAAATATTTCCAATATACCTTTTCTCTGTATAGGTTCTACTTCTGTTTTTTTGCCTGCAACTACAGGTACAAGATACGGACAAAATACTGACTGTAGATTATAGACCACACCCTTGCAGTGAAAAACTACAATTCCCTTTGAACTCAAGCAACCAAGTCCTTCTACCAGGTGTTTGCCCACTCTTGGCTTTGAGAAAAAAATATTTTCTTTAACAACAGTCACACTTTTCTTTTTCTTAAGTTACCACTATGGTAAAGTGTATATTTTATTTTTCTCACCACAATATTATACAATGTAGTCTAGGCTTCATATTTTACAAGTTCTGCTTGTAAATGGAACTGTTACAAAACAATTTTTCTTCAGGAAATATATATTATATTTCCTTCCTCGGGTAATATTAAAAAAGAACCCTTTAGTTAAAAAAGTACATTTTTTGC
The DNA here is from genome assembly GCA_947044405.1 of Leptodactylus fallax. NCBI lineage: Eukaryota > Metazoa > Chordata > Amphibia > Anura > Leptodactylidae > Leptodactylus > Leptodactylus fallax. The sequence goes on from CAMRHE010000016.1 coordinate 9,750,811, forward strand.
TTCCTTTATTGAATAAGAATTGGAACTTACCGGAGGCTTATGAAATAATTAGTATTATGGTACAAAACAGCCATTTCAGAAAGCAGTAATTTACACCATATGCAGCTTCTCAGTAGGAGCTCTCATTAATCAAAGAAGGACATGCACATCAAAGTGTTCCTTGCTTGCTACAACAGCATCTATCATCATGCTATTAAATGTACAGTGGCAACCCTTGATAAATATAATGCCTTTGATGTGCTGATAAATTTGTGCATTGGCATATTGCTGCTTGGAAGAGCTTGCTGTATAGGGAAATCCAAACCTTTTCTAGCCTGTGATCTAAAATTATTCTAAAGCTTGCAATGAACAGTTTTCAAATACATCTGTTTCTCTGATGTGATCCACACTGTACATGGAGCTGCTCATTTTCCTCAAGAGGTCTCAAATTTATGGAATTCTTCACCAACCACAGGTCCCTAGATAACTATTTTTCTATTTACAGATCCACCAAATTTCAGAAACATGTCAGTTCCATTTTTAGTTCAGCTCTCCCTTTTGCAATAATCGTATTCCAGCATAATTTGTCATTGCTTTCTTATTTTGATAGTTTTTAATATTTTTTTTTTTTATCTCTATGTGATTTTTTTTACAACTCTTGATATTGTAATATTTGATTAGTTGTATAAAATATTTTTAGTTCATTCAGTTATTCTTACAGTAATTAATTAAAGGGGTTTTCCTTCAAAGCAAGTTATCCCCTATCCATAGAAAAAAGGATAACTGGATTGGTGGGGTCCGACTGTTCAGACCCCCAATGAGCAGAAGAATGGGAAATTTCTGGTGCAGTGGTCAGTCAGAGCGCACACCACTGCACTAATTTCAATGGGAAGGCCAGAGATAGTCGAGCGCTATACTTCAGCTATCTCCACCGATCCCATTGAAATGAATGGAACAGTGTGTGCACTGCCTGACAATTGTTCCATTCTGAATTTGAACAAAAGTCCAACATTCTCCTGATCAGTGAGCATCTGACTGGTTGGACCCCCACTGATCTGCAAATTATTCCCTATGCTGTGGATAGGATGCTTTGATGGGAAACCCCTTTAAAGTAGATGCCCCACGTTGTGGGAAAGCTGCTTTTTTTGCAGATTTTGCTTCATCATTTTTTGAGCCAAAGCCAAGAATGGCTTCAATAAGAATTGATTATGATGTTAATCTGTTTTCCCTTAGTCCTAACAGCAGCACAATATGGGGTATTCCTGCCCCTGTGTGCTGGTAGGACAGGCAGAACTTTTAATTAACATAAAATATGCATGATTACACTACTCTATAAGAGGACAAAGAGCCCTCCCCCTTGTGTTAGTTATAAAGTAAAAATTTCTAAGTTTAGGGAGGGAAGCTTGTGCTGCTGTTAGGACTAAGGGAAAACAGATTAACATCATAATCAACGATTCCCTTACGTCCTACAGCAGCACAATATGGGGATATAGCAAGTAATTCTGTCCAAAGGCAGTCGCCACAGAACTCCAAACATCTAGTCGATAATGTTTTACAAAGGTTAGGTGAAATGACCAAGAAGCAGCTGCACAGATCTGATCCAGCAGTAAGGCCCGGTTCTCAGCCCAAGAGGTTGATACAGCCCTGGTTGAATGGGCTGTACAAAATTTGGGTGGAGCTAACCCCTGGGCAAAAAAAGAAACTTTGATTGCCTCCTTAATCCACCTAGACAAGGTAGGCTTGGAAGCCCTGAGACCTTTGTCTCTACCCTACATGTTGACAAGGAGATTCTCGGCTCTCCTAAAGGAACGTGTATGTAATAGGTAAATCTGGAGACATCTCACAACATCTAGTGCAGGGGTAGGCAACCTTTTTTGTTCGGCGTGCCGATTTAAATTAAAAAAATCAAAGATGAGGTACTTGGAGTGTCGGTCAATAATTGTAAGTCTGATGACCCCTAAACTAAAGTCATATACCACAAACCGTAATACAGAAGTGCTGCCACCACATGCTTTAGGACACATGCGTTTACTGCTATTTCCTGGGACGCTCCTGTAGTTTCCAATTAGAAGCAATGAAAGTCCATGTGCAGCCCCCAATTAGTGGTAAATGTATGTATCCAGGAGCACCATATGGCGGCATTCTTATGGTGAATACACACTATGTATCTGGATGCAGATATAGTCTTAGGCCACTGGAACTTTTACTTCAATGTAAAACTGCGTTCACATGGTGCATTTTTGAAAAAAAAATGCCTGTGTTTTCTGTGCAAAAACACATCCTTAATGCAGAAAACACACCGTTATACAGAATAATGTCCCATAGCAGCCCCTGCACAAGGTATTATATCCCATAACAGCCTCTGCACACCGTATTATGTCACATAGTGGCCCCTGCACACAGTATTATGACATATAGTGGCCCCAGCACACGGTATTATGTCACATAGTGGCCTCTGCACACCGTATTATGTCACATAGTGACCCCAGCACACAGTATTATGTCCCATAGTGGTCCCTGCACACGGTATTAGGTCCCATAGCGGTCCCTGCACATGGTATTAGGTCCCATAGCAGTCCCTGCACACAGTATTAGGTCCCATAGCGGTCCCTGCACATGGTATTAGGTCCCATAGCGGTCCCTGCACACGGTACTATGTTCCATAGCTCTCTTCAGACCACCGAGTATTATAAGTGCAGGACCAAGAGAGGTGACAAACATAAAAAAACAATGCTACTCACCTTTTTCTGCGCTCCGCAGCCACTGTATTCTCTTCGGCGCTTCTGCCTAATGTCAGCGACCGCTGATTGGGTCTCTGGGGTCACGTTGCGTCATTATGCTTAATGACACCGGACGTGAACCCTGAGGCCCTTTCAGCTGTCAGAAGCGCCGGCAGATCGCACAGCCGCCGCGTAGCGCAGGGAGCAAGGTGAGTATCATTGTTTTTTATGTTTCATCACTTCTCCTAAGTCTCCGCTTATTATACTCGGGGGTCTGAAAAGACCCCACAGTATAATAATAGCAGTTTCATTTCGGCCATGTTTTGTCCGATCGAAACTGCTGGGTGAGGACTCCGCTGCTGTGCCAGGGAAATAAGCCTTGTGTGCCACTCTTGGCACGCGTGTCGGAGGTTACCAACCCCTGATCTAGTGTGTGCAGTTTTTTCTCCTCTTCAGAGGAAGGGGCTGGAAAAAACACAGGTAAAGAGACTAATTGGATAATATTGGCGCGGGAAGGTACCTTAGGGTTAAACCCAGAAAGAAACCTAAGTTGGACCCTATCCGCAAAAAAGATATATAAGGTTCCTTGGAAGAAAAAGCCTGGAGCTCACTCACCCTTTTGAAAGTCTGGTAGCGCCCTTAAGGAACCCAACAATAAGGGAATCCTGGGACATTTGTCTACCTAAACAGGCGGATAAGGCTGAAACCTATACCCTCAGTGTAGCAGGAGAAAGGCCTGAATCCAAGCTGCTTTGATGAAAATCCAAAATTTCTGCCGTAGTAGGGTTTGAACTATCAGCTTCTCTTCTGGAGCACCACTGTTGAAGATGTTACCTATCCTACGGTAGCTTTTCTTGGTAGACTCTGCTCTGGCACAGGAAAGAGTCCTCAGGACAGCTTCTGACAGTCCACTAAATCTCCATTGGGACTGATCAACCTCCAGGCTGTCAGGTTGAATCTCCTCAGATCCTGGTGCTTCTGAGTTCCTTGGGAAACCAGATTCTGGGTGGGGGGAGCCTCCAATATGTCCCTTGACTCATGTACATGAGCTGGGCAAACCAAGTCCTTTTTGGCCAGAATGGTATGATGGCTATCACAGAGACTTGGTCCTGTCTGACTTTCATCAATACCTTTGGTATCATGGAAAGTGGAGGGAAGATGCATGCCAGCCTGAACCTCCAAGGGATGGACAGGGCATCCACTGCCAAGGGATAGGCCTTCTGATACAGTGAGCAGAACGTCTCTACCTTGGCGTTGAGTCTGGTTGCCATGAGGTCTACTTCTGGGAGACCCAACTTCAGGGTAATATGATGGAATATATCTGGATTAAGAGACCATTCTCCTGATACGACATGACCCCGACTCAACTGATCCGCTACTATGTTCAGGGAGCCTTTGATGTGAACTGCAGATAAGTGGGTCAGATTTTTTTTCTGACCTGCCAGTCTGCCAGGTATGGCACTAAAAAAGGCCCTGAAGCCTGAGAGAGGCGGCTATAGGAGCTACAACTTTGGTGAAGGTATGAGGAGCTGAAGTGATGCCAAAGGGCAGGGCTGTGAACTGAAGATGCTTCCTGTGGCTGGAAACTGATACGGCGATTCAGAGAAACCTTCTGTGCAGAGGATATATTGGGACATTCAGATATGCATCCTTTAGATCTAAGGTGACGAAAACTTCATTCTGTTGAAGAAAGGATGTAATGGATTTTATGGTCTCCATATGAAAATGTTTTTTCTTTATGAAGCGATTCAGATATCTTAAGTCTATAATCATTCTCCAGCTGCCTGATGGTTTTGGCACCAGAAAAACTGGGGAGTAGACACCAAATCCTTTTTCCAAGTGGGGGACCTCTTTCAAGGCCCCTTTGCGGATGTAATTGTGAATGGAGCACTCCAATATATTGGAGTTATGACGAATTAATCTTGAGGCAGCTGAAGAAACTTGATTGCATAACCTTGCTGAACAACCTGCAAGGGTCTTGAATTTTTTTCCTGCCAGACAGTGTAAAAGTGAGAAAGCCGACCTCCGACAGGAGTCTCGGCCACAGGAAGAAGGAAGCCAATGTCAAAAGCTAGGCTTCTTTTTGTCCTCAACCTTGGGGAACCTTCATCCAGAACCCCTAGGCTGATATCTAGGACGTCTCTGGAACTGAGGTCTGGGTTGAGGCTGATAACTTCTACCCCGGCCAGAAGGTCTTGACCTGCCTCTAAAGGCCTGAGGCAGAGTCTTACCCTTTTTATCGGCAAGGTCTTCCATAATCTCATCCAGGCCTCTGCCAAAAAGCTTACCTGACTTAAAGGGTAGAGAACAAAGGTTGAACTTGGAGGCATTATCAGCTCTCCAGAGTTTTAACAATAGCAGCCTTCTAGCTGCCATAGAAAGGGCCAAAGATTTGGCCGCCAGCCTTAAATGATGTTGGGAGGCTTCGGTTAAATAATCTGCCGACAAGGAAACCGAACTCAAAAAAGCCAGGAGATCGTCTCTGGAGACTCCAGAGTCAAGGTCTCTTGCAAGCTGAGCTATGTCAGCAAGTAATTTGCTTGAGACTTCATTAGAGGCAATAGCCGCGGAAGTCTGACTGGAGGCCAGAGAATAAACTTTCCTAAGGGTACTCTCTATGCATCTATCCATGGGGTCCTGGAGGTTAGAACCATCATCCACCGGGACCACCGTACAACGGGACAACTTGGCCACTTTAGGTGGGAGGCCACACCTATCCTGCTGAGTTTCCACAATAGGGAACAAGGTTCTAAATCTTCTGAAATATATGGGAGCTCTTTCCAGATGTTTCCATTCCGCAAGCATGAGCTTTTCCAGTGACTCGTCCACTTGGAATGCCCTAGGCCCCCTAGAGGTGGAACAGGAGGCTTCCCCATCAACATCACGGTCCCTTGGACTTCAGCAGCCTATTTATCTTCTCAAGGTGAAAGAGAGGTCTGTTGGAATCTTCCAAGGTATCGTCAGATGAAAGCGTTTCATCGATCACCTGGAAATCTTCAATAGCTTCACAGTGTGTCACAATGCACACAATCTAGACATTTTTTTTTTTTCAAACTCCTGGCAGGATTTGAACCTAAGACTCTAACATTGCAAGGTTGCAGTGCTAACCACTGAGCCACCATGCTGCAGCAGTAAGAACAGTAATCCAAGTGGAGTACTGAGGCCTTCCTCACTGAGAGACAAGCCATCTCTTGCATTGAGATGAAGGCCTCTATAGGAGGGGAGGAGGAATGAGCAAGTAGTGCACACAAAAAACCCTCCCCCCGCAAATGTTGCAAACCTTAATTCCTTGTACACAGAATTAAGCTAAAAATATTCAGACCGATGCCAGAAAAGAGGCTCAGCAAATCTAAACTTGCAAAAAGGAGGAAAAACTAAGCCGCAAAAGAATTCAGAGAATTCAGTCCCTGGAAAATCGGAACACAAACAAAGGTTCCGGAGGAACAAAGTGACTGACGTCACTTCTGGCAGCCGCGGAGCTTGTAATGTAAGTGAAACGGTAATGCCCCACATCAAGGCCACACAAGTGGCCTGCACTATAGGTCTTTGAACATGCAGCACGCAACTACAGCTGCATGAACTACTGAAATCAACCTTTTCAGAGCGAAGGTTGAAAGCTTGGTTAGCAAAAAAAAACTGCCTAAATAAAGCCCCCCTTCTTTTCCACAGAAGCGTTCAGTGAAAGAAAGAAGAGAAGAGAGGTGTAAAGATGACTCCCCAAAGGAAGTTAAACTTTAAGGGAAAAAACTAAATATGGGAGGACAAAAGACCTCCCTCCACCTGTCCCACCACACAGGACAGAAAAAAACACAAGGGGGGGGGGGGTCTCTTTGCCCTCTTATTGAGCAGCATAGTCATACATATTTTATGTTAATTAAAAGTTCCGCCTGTCCTACCAGCACACAGGGGCAGGAATACCCCATATTGTGCTGCTGTACGACGTAAGGGAATGGGAAATCTATAAGAAACTCTTATATTTCTCCTTTCTGCTAAATTCACTCCTGGCTTTAGCTAAAAAAAAAAAAATAGAAAAAAAAAGAAGCTTTACCACAATGTGGGGTCTTTGCTTAATATAGACCAAGCATGACTCACTGAGACATAATACAATATACTAGGAATATTGGGTTAAAAGCAGACAATTACAAGGTTAAAATGAAGACAGATTAAAATAATATTGCAAATTGAATTTTTATATATTTTTTTAGACCTCCTTGGGGTCTTGAACCTGGCCTCCAAGTGGCTGCTATGTTTAAAGACATGGCATCCACAGTAATAGTATGGATAATGTTGGGAAAGGGTTTACTAAATTGCATATTGGAAACAAATTCTTACTAAAGCATGCTACCTAATTTCTCTCTTGTGACCACCCCCAAGAGCATACTACAGAAAGCAAAGCATATCTTTATATAAAGATCCACTGAGCAAAGAGACCGCAAAATTGATGTTTGGAATTTTTAAGGTAACTTGTCACTTTTACGTCATATCTGGGTCATATCAGGACAATAAATGGGTATCTAAGAGACTTGTGAAGTGTTCAGTCTTCTGGAGATAATTAACTTCTTGCTGCCTGTGGCAGTTAACCCATTTAGTGCCTTGTAAAACACTCTCAGTGTACCATAGAGCCATACAACTCAGTGGATTTAGTACACAACTCTTAATAAAGGCCATGAAAGACAAAGGGCACAGGTGATTTATGAAGAGGCTTTGGCTTCTGACCTGCACAACCCTCTACCCACATTTGCACATTGTGGTGAGCAAGGTGCAAAACAGGGGGTTGTAATGTACGTTTGGTGGAATAAAGGGTCATGCACCAAATGTGTGCAACAATACCATTCCTCCATGTCAGAAAGCTGCTGACGTAGAGAGATTGATTAATTTACCCACATTTTGTGAATTTTAAGGAATATCTCCATGATATCTCCAATATATCTATACATATACTAAGTATGTAATGTCTTAGTTCAGGGATATAAAAACAAATAGAACTTACATGGGATCTTCATGGATTAGTCTAATTGTAAAAATTATATTATCTCTCAAAGATATTATACTTATACTCCAAAGTTTTTTCCACATTCAGCTTCTTCCCTTTTGTTCTTCAATCAATTTCCAAATTTCCAAATAGTTAGACAACGCAAACTTAGACAGGCAGTCTGAAAATACTCCAGATTTATCACAGTGACTAAGACTGAATAATAAGTATGGTCAGGGGTGCACCTCTAATGAGGCAAAGTGAGGCGGCCGCCTCTGGCGGCACTATCCGTCACTGTCTGGGGGTGGCATTTTCTACTGTCTATTTAATGTAAACCAGCCCAGGACAGGCCTCCTTAAAAAAATACAAAATACAAAGCTGAGCGGGGCCTGTCCTGGGCTGGCTTACAAGACCTCTGCATTTCAGCACAAGCGCGATACAATGACGTCATCGTGTCTCCAACGCTGAGATACAGATGTACTATGCGCGGACAAGAAGGGGAGGCAGCGGCTTCATCAATTTATCGCAGGTAGGTGAGGAGAACTTTTTTTTTTTAATAAATAGGCCGTTACCTACTGGAGTAACCCCAGCAGGTAATGACCTATTTATTTACCTACCCTCGCGCCTTGGCCGCCTCCACTATGGGACGCAGAAGGGGAAGCGGAGGCGGCCACAAGCAGCCGCAGACATTGATAAGTGAGGCCGCGGGCCTCAAATACTACTATTATTATACTCTGGGGTCTTTTTCTGACCAGTCAGGATAAGGAAATACACTGTTAGTAGACATATATTACTATTCAGGGGAAGGTCTTTCAGTGAATATAATGAGTAAAACAAATCACCAAAGTGTCCCTTTAAGGGTGGACACACCTGTATATAAACTTGAATCCTATATTTTTACGTGCTGTTGATTCTATAGAGGTCAAAAGGCAGGGGTCTAAAGGCACTGCATTTACCCCTAAACTTTAAGATGTAGGAAGTGAACAATAATGTAGGTTAACATTTTCTATCACTTTCCATGTTTACACTTAGAGATGAACTAACTGGCTCTTATTGAAAAAGATTCAACCCATATTTTGCTAAATAATCCAGTTCAAATGAATCCAAAGTGTTTGTGGTTGATGGTAGCTGCCATGTTAAAGCTAGGTGAAAACAGATAACAAAGATCACATGACCTACGTAAGGGATCAAGCTGATGAATCCCCATAATGCCTTGCAAGCATCCTTTGTAACAGGGACAGTCAATTATAAGGAACTATAGGTCTGAGGCTACTGATTACTCATTATTTTATGGACATTATAAATAGCCCAAGGAAAAAGAAAAAATATTTATATTGTGGGGAAAGATTAGAAAGACTGAGAAAATATGAAATACAGATAATAATGTGTAAGGAAGTGTAGGATATGCTAGAGAAGAAGACTTAGACTTAATTCATAGAGAGAGAAATGAAATCCAAAGATTTTAAGGCTGGGGCCCCACGTGGCGTTTTACAGTCCCTGCAAAGTGGATGGGATTCTAGCGAGTCCCATCCACATATTGCAGAAAAATACACGCAGCGGAAATGCTGTGATTTCCAAAAACGTTGCGTTTTTGGAAATCGCAGCATGTAAATTTTACCTACGGAAACACCGGTGGTTTCCCTATAGGTATAACTGAAGTAGAAAACTCTGCATACTTTCTGTGAAAAGCGCTGTGGGAAAAAACGCAATGCTTTCCGCCGCGGTTTTTCCCGCAGCACTTTTTTGCTGTGGCACGCTACATGGGGCTTTAGCCTAAAAAATAACACAAAAAAGTAATTACTTCTTTACTTTATAAAGATCAAACCTTCTGCTACTCCACAAAAATTGCTGGTGTGAAATGGAGTTTGGAGTGCCTGCAAAAGCCATAGCTGCTTCCGAAACCATCATGCGTATATAACCACCCACAGGCTTTTGCAGTTATAGACTCTTCTGTATGTCTGCTTTTCTTTAACAAATCAAATGTATAGGTATTTTAACATGAAGCAGGAGAAAAAAGTAAGGAAGTATGACTAAATCTATTTATAGTCAGTAAATAATGCTTTTTTAAATTAATAATATTATACATTTCTTGATATTTTATTATAAATGCAATGGGACAATACAAATCTGATGCAAATATGCAAATATTTTTAACAGTTTGTCTGTGAAGTGTACAAATAGGGTTTATTGAACAAGATGAAAAATTAAGCGTCTTTGTAAGCTTTTTCCTGTACCAAAATTACAGATCCAACTGTATTATAGCTTGATTTGACTGAATACTTCATGTTTTTAAATGAAGCCAGTGAAATTCAACGCAATATTACATTGACAGGCTGCAGTCTACAATACACCTACTGTCCACATTTAGTCTCATAGAGGATAGATATGTCATTACAGAGCTATCTATCCTAAGTGGTTTTTTTTTCAAAGATGCTCATCTCATGCCTCACATCTCAGAATGTGTTGAACCTAGAGGAAAAAGTAAGGAAAGACACATCAGTACATAGTTCAGAATGAACAATGATATAAACAGTATATTGTACACTGGTTTGCTCTCCATACAATATCAAAAGGCAATAGAGTTCTATGATGCAACAATGTAACTTCCTTAACTTTATAAACAAATTCTAACCTGGACTACTAACTACTTGGGTTAATCTACAATATTTATTAGCTTTAGATTCTGTACATGCTTATAGTATTTATGCTTATAGTATTTATGGACTTTTTTCCATATACAGTATATTGGGTTTATTAAGTATATAAAAGCACAGGAGAGGATTAGGGCAAAAGAAAATTCAGGAACAAGAAGAGAAGTGAAGGAGAATTATGATCAGTTACCAAGAGCATCATACCATGAAGCTTTTAACAGTACAAGCCTTATTCCATTATATACAATTGCCATATTATGAGAGCAATGTTTTGGGATTTTTTTTAATCCATACCTTATAGAATATACCACTTGGAAAACCACTCAGAACATTTGTATGCACCTTTATTTCTATGAGTATGAAGATATACGTATTTTTACGTTTCAATTTATAAAGACCTGTTAAAAGTAAATAAGCAGAAAGTATGATCACAGAATATAGAATTTACAAATTATATAGTACATAGCAGATTTTATGTGTCATTAAAAGTACTATTGTTATAAAATAAGAACAAAAAAGTCACTGCAGGGCACAATAAACAAAAACTGCAGAATTTTAATTAGAGCATTTCTGAATAGTTTCATAGTATATGCAGAATGACTGTATTATGTGACTATCAAATTTATTTTCAGTTCTTTTTAAATGTGTCTGGTGATAATTTGTAGGGCTTTTAATGTGATAATTTGTACGGCTTTTAATGTAAGGTGTCCTTTAGAGATCCTTTAAAGCATATAATCGGTAATCAAATAATCCTCAGAGTCTGCAAATAAATTCATTTGTATGCATTACACATTACATGCTACTCCAGGTTCATTATGAGGAAACTTTCAGTCTCTTTAAAATGTTTTGTCTCTCTGCTTCTGCTTAAAGAGGACTCATCACTAAATTTAATATTAATCAAAATAACTAAATACTCTCCCTAAATATATGTAATTAACAAAAATAAAATTACAACAGTGTAAAGCTTCCTGTTGCATGCAGCCTTATACTAAGCCAAGCTTAGCAAATCAGCTACCTATCAATCCTGTACTGCACTTCAGCACACAATGTAGTAGTGTATCAGTACCTGCACCATATTGTTATATCCTTCACTGTCCCTTGCATACAGTAGTTATACAGCAGAACACCAAATGCTTCCTCTGCAGCAGATGGAATCCCTGGTCTCTATAAGACTAATCCCATCCACATATTGTGGAAAAGCGCTTTGAAAAATGCAGCATGCCAATTTTACCTGCGGAAAATAGTTAAACTGCAACAGCCAGATATGTTATCAAAGAAGAAAAAATGAAAAATCATTGAAAAATGTTTTTCCAATGACTGTTCAGGCTGGGCCCCACGTGGCGTAAACACCAAAAAAAAAATTTGCCGTTTTACAGTCACTGTGTAGTGACTGTCTAGCGAATCCCATCCCCACACTCCAGTAAGATACGTGCAGCGGATATGCTGCAATTTTCAAAACCATCACAGTTTTGGAGATTGAAGCATGTCGATTATACCTTACGGAAACGCTCGCGGTTTCCCTATAGGTTTAATTGAGACACAAAGTCCACAGAGAAAACCTCTGTGAACTTTCTGTGAAAAATGCTCATGATGCGTTTCTAGTGCTGCGGGACGCTACGTGGGGCTTTAGCCTTCAATTGTTTTTGTTGTCTTCCGTGATAAGATATCACGATGAAACAGTTTAACCAGTTGCAGAAGTTTGAGTTAACTCTGCTACATCTGTATATATGTACTTTATGTCCACACAGAAAAAGTCAAAGTTCTCTGAAAAAAAAACAGGGTAAAAAGGGCAGTTTGATATTTTTAATGCATTTGAAGAATAAAAAAGAAAAAATCCCTCAGAAAGAAAGAATACTGCAACCTTTTCAGCTACATTTTTCATTGCTTCCTTTATTTGACTATACTGTATAATGACCTACTGCTTATTTTTTCATTAAATGGTTAATGATCTCAGTGTAGGAGGGCATGCCTGACAGACTGTATCATAAATCTCAGTAGATAGAGCAAGAGGGAAAGATTTACAATATGTAGACTGCCAAAAATCAAAATAAATCAAAGTATACGTAGATGGATTTTTGTGCATAGAATGTAGATGTATGTATAGAATGTATATTGTATAGAATAGATGTATGTATAGAAGTGTATCTGTGCATGTATTTATACACTTCTCACCATTGAAATTGCTACACCAAGAAAGACAAGCTGCAAGGTTTAGCAGGTATCATTAAGATCTGCAAATGATCAAATTTCCAAGCACTTAGCTACAAGCTGTGGCATATGGGAGGGTCATAAAGTTGGTGTGGGATGATTGTACCTCCTGTTTGTCAACTTGCAAGTCATCACCACTTGTCACAAACTGAGAGGAACAGAATCCTTGAAATGAGAAACCTTAGTTTATCACTCTGGCAGATTGATGTGTGCCTAGATGTCAGCACTTTTCAACATTGTGTGTCCTGTTCAGATGAATCGCCTAGTTGGCAGAATAGTCCCTAGTAATCCACTCTGTATTGCAATTGAAATTGGATGTCACAACCCAAGTCTAGGGTGGAAAACACACACAATACAATTTCAATGTTAAGTAGTGTATACATTGATTTATATATGTTTAGATGCATATGTATGTATACATAAATATGTATCATCTATATATAGATGAATGTGTGCCAAATAATAATCAGTAAAATGTTACAATACCTATAATACAATGTGCAAAAAGGAATAAAAATTTAAATATATGCAATTTACATATGTCTACATGTCTACCTTGTAGGAAACTATACATAGATCATAGGCATGTGATGTTATACATTAATATGCAATGTAACTGCTGCATTATACCAACAAACACAAAAAATACAGCAGCACTCTGTGGAGGATTTCATAAGATATTAAATTTGTTAACTAAGATGGAAAGGCATGTTTGGAAATAAATAAAGACAAAGCATTTACCTGAAGCACCTGATAACAATTGTAAGACAAGTGGATAGAAATGGTTTGGTGTGGCTTTGCTGCATAATAATCTGGACAACTCAGTATCATAAAATTCGTCATTGTACCTTAGGGCAATGTAAGGCCATCTGTTGGAAGATGTAAGCTTAGTAGAAAGTGGACAATTCACTGAAAAACAGACATTATCAATTATATCACTAAAAAAGTGGATACATTACCTCATATCATATAAAGCAATGGTTCACATTAACAGGCAGACAGGTCCAAATAGTATATGGAGGAGGCTGCACAGGTGCAAGATACTGATATACTGGCAAACCTGTTCTTTTCAAGAAAGTCTGCTGAGTATGAAACTTTCAGAATACCTCAGAAAATGTGTTAATAGGGATGCTTAAAGTTGGAGAAGGCTGCTTTACTAAAGACCTAGGTTTGCATTAATTCAAGGTTAGACAAAATGGAGTAAATTTATCAATACTGTCGAACTGCAAATCCTGTTCATAGATTTAGACCCATTTATGAATCATACGGACCTTCATAAATATGGACTGTTTCTAGTATCTCCAAAATTCTGAATCAAATACTGACTAAAAGTGTTAAGCTTCACCATGAGACAAATATTTGGTGCAAAACATATAGACAAAATCTGTAGACAAAAAAAAAGGTAACTTGCAGGCTGTAAGGGACATATATTTGGCATGCTCATGATAAACCCTACAATTATTGTCCCAAAATAAGCAGACACAAGTCATCTCTCACTAATTGAGGAGACAAATATGTGGAGCACAAAGTAAATTCATAAGTTTACACCATATTAAACTTGGTCTACTTTGCATAAGAAAATCTGTGCTATATTCGTTCTTTTTCTGTTTCATAAATGTGTTGTAAAGTTTGACACTTCTAAACCACGCCCATTCTGGTGCACATTTTTCAAAAGTGTCGAGCCTATTGTATTTTTCTGCTTTCTTGTGTACAGCGTTCATAAATGCTGTGCACCATACATTTTGGCGCAAAAGTAGACAGAAAATTGTTGGATGTCTATTGATAAATGTGCCCCATTGTCTGAAAATCTAGAAAATACAAGCCTGTCACTACTCTTGCTAGGAGTGGGCATTCCGAAAGGAGCACAGGTGATGCTGAAGGATATGAGAAAGAACCCGGAGTTAATAGCCAAAGGCTCTACAAACAGCAACCGTATCTGTTCATGTGATCATTTTTTGGAAATATACTGAACAAGAATTGTTGAAGGAAGACTGTTCGGGAAAAAAAATTGCATTCTATCTCAAGCTGAAGTCACCTACATTTTCGATGATGCCTCTGAAAAAATGTCCTATGGACATATAAAACAAAGCTCAAACTTTTTTGTACAAGTGTGCAAAGCTAAATTTGGATGAAAAACCACTGCACACCAACTCCAAAACTTATCACATCAGTAAAAGATATGAACAGTAGAACTGTTTGTGTGTTATTAGGTTAGTTAGATTGTATTTTTCTAGAATTGTGACTTAAATAACAATCAGATCACATTTTATTAGTAATTCATGAAAAAATACAGGTAATCCCAAAGTTCACTTACTTTGTCTTGTAAACATACAGTACAGACCAAAAGTTTGGACACACCTTCTCATTCCAAGAGTTTTCTGTATTTTGATGACTCGAAAAATTGTAGATTCACACTGAAGGCATCAAAACTATGAATTAACACATGTGGAATTATATACTTAACAAAAAAGTGTGAAACAACTGAAAATATGTCTTATATTCTAGGTTCTTCAAAGTAGCCAGCTTTTGCTTTGATTACTGCTTTGCACACTCTTGGCATTCTCTTGATGAGCTTCAAGAGGTAGTCACCTGAAATGGTTTTCACTTCACAGGTGTGCCCTGTCAGGTTTAATAAGTGGGATTTCTTGCCTTATAAATGGGGTTGGGACCATCAGTTGTGTTGTTCAGAAGTCAGGTGGATACACAGCTGATAGTCCTACTGAATGGAGTGTTAGAATTTGTATTATGGCAAGAAAAAAGCAGCTAAGTAAAGAAAAACGAGTGGCCATCATTACTTTAAGAAATGAAGGTCAGTCAGTCCAAAAAATTGGGAAAACTTTGAAAGTGTCCCCAAGTGCAGTGGCCAAAACCATCAAGCGCTACAAAGAAACTGGCTCACATGAGGACCGCCCCAGGAAAGGAAGACCAAGAGTCACCTCTGCTGCGGAGGATAAGTTCATCCGAGTCACCAGCCTCAGAAATCGCAGGTTAACAGCAGCTCAGATTAGAGACCAGGTCAATGCCACACAGAGTTATAGCAGCAGCCACATCACTACAACAACTGTTAAGAGGAGACTGTGTTCAGCAGGCCTTCATGGTAAAATAGCTGCTAGGAAACCACTACTAAGGATAGGCAACAAGCAGAAGAGACTTGTTTGGGCTAAAGAACACAAGGAATGGACATTAGACCTGTGGAAATCTGTGCTTTGGTCTGATGAGTCCAAATTTGAGATCTTTGGTTCCAACCACCGTGCCTTTGTGCGACGCAGAAAAGGTGAACGAATGGACTCTACATGCCTGGTTCCCACTGTGAAGCATGGAGGAGGAGGTGTGATGGTGTGGGGGTGCTTTGCTGGTGACACTGTTGGGGATTTATTCAAAATTGAAGGAATACTGAACCAGCATGGTTACCACAGCATCTTGCAGCGGCATGCTATTCCATCCGTTTTGCGTTTAGTTGGACCATCATTTATTTTTCAACAGGACAATGACCCCAAACACACCTGCAAACTGTGTAAGGGCTATTTGACCAAGAAGAAGAGTGATGGGGTGCTACGCCAGATGACCTGGCCTCCACAGTCACCAGACCTGAATCCAATTGAGATGGTTTGGGGTGAGCTGGACCACAGAGTGAAGGCAAAAGGTCCAACAAGTGCTAAGCATCTCTGGGAACTCCTTCAAGACTATTGGAAGACCATTTCAGGTGACTGCCTCTTGAAGCTCATCAAGAGAATGCCAAGCAAAGCAGTAATCAAAGGAAAAGGTGGCTACTTTGAAGAACCTAGAATATAAGACATATTTTCAGTTGTTTCACACTTTTTTGTTAAGTATATAATTCCACATGTGTTAATTCATAGTTATGATGCCTTCAGTGTGAATCGACAATTTTTATAGTCATGAAAATACAGAAAACTCTTGGAATGAGAAGGTGTGTCCAAACTTTTGGTCTGTACTGTATATATTGTATACTGCCTATCTATTTATCTATCTGTATATAGCAAGACAAGTAGCAGCTAATAAAGATGGGAATGTACTCCCTTTCTGATATTTGTCATTATAGTAGGGCAGATATTGCCTTTTTTAAATATGGTACCTACTCAGGAGGAGAGCAGGTGTCATAACCACACCTCTCTGATCATTTACTGTGCTAACCAATCCCATCCTTCCTCCCACCAGGCTCTATTTTCCAGGTCTGCTAGCTTCTTGTTGTCAGTATAGCTTCTGTGTGTCAAGTTCATGGGAGACATCCAATTATCACTGCCTGAAGCCTTGTGAAGGCTCTTAGGCCAGCAATAGGAATATACAGTAGCTGTTGAGATCTGCCTGTGTCAGGTCTCAATAGCAATACAGCAGTTTTACCATAGACTACAATACATCTGTATTGCTGTCTATGGTATAATTAATCTGATGATTGCAGATTAAAGCCCCCTAGAGGGGTTAAACAATTTTTTAACGCTTTTTAAAAATCTCAAAATTCTAATCACTTCCCTTTCCCTAGAATGCATATAAAAATCAATAAACAAATTAAGCATAAACACATTAGGCATCCCCACATCTGAAAATGCCAAAGTCTCATTTTTTTTAACATTTTGCCTTCCAAAAGCCTTTACATCTGGCCATGATAACTTTTGAATCTGTACTTGTGTATGGGCATTAGTGGGGCCAACATAGTATTGAATATGGACCTATTGCCACTTCTGAGCTGTGCATTTTGGTAAATACTGTATTTGAATGTTTCATAAAACAAGAATTCTAGAGCATCTATTGTTGTAACTCTGCATTGTGCCATTCCTGTTTTTCCTACTTAATATATAAGAATGAATTACCAACTGTATGTTTCTACTGCACTTATTATAGGGGTGTGTCTCTTTAGTAAAAAAAACTAGCAGCACATGCTTCAGCTGCCATGTGTGTGCACTATAGGAGTAGCACTATTTCTGTCCATTTTTAACTAATATTTTTCATTATTCAGCACTTTTACCCTTTCCATGCCCTATCCATCGTTTTCAGTTCTCTTTGAGCTGGTGGGTGGAGATTAGCTGTCATATATTGGACACAGTAAGTAGAATCTACTCCCTTAATCTAATTCAGAAACAGTCCCAGGGCTAGGAAGGACTTATATAGAGAAGTACTGACATTTACTGATTTGAATAAAGTACTCTGGCTGTGATAGAAAGTTCCTATTAAGCTTCAGAATCAGACTAAGCTTCTTTTTCTGATTCTATTTCTTTTTGGTGGTCCTCACCCTTCCTTCTATATAGACTTCTATAGACATGTGTAATCTGAGTCATGTAGCCTGCATTCTGTCTCAAGATAGATATAGGAGAGATTTTAAGAGTGTAAGTCAATTGAGCAGAGGGAGGTAGAGAAGGCAGACAGCCGAAAAAGAGAGGAAAGAAGCATTTTTCTCTAATAAGAACTCTATATTCTCAAGAAACCATTTCAACAAAACTCCCAGACAATGAATAGACACATTTTGGATATAACTTTATATTACAATATCACAAAACATTAATATCTTGAAATGCTAACTTTTTCAGACGTGTCCAGCCAAGAAGAAAGAAAAGGAGGACACATCTGTATGTAGGGTTACACCATTAACTGGTGACACCAAGTTGTAAATGTATTCATAAATTTTTAGGAGTAGGAACAGAGGAATGGTACAATGTACAGATCTAAGAAAATATGTTCCGTAACTCCTATTTCATGGATAATATAATTGTTTTCTGAAATAGACATGGCAGGAACGATGACAGGTCTTCTTGCTGATAATAAACCAGACAACAAGTGTATGAAGATAACATAGTTTTATGCCTCAGGGAAATCCAATTGTTCACAAAATGCCAAAGAACCAATGTCTTATTTTGTAGGGCCAAATAGTTTAGAAATTTTTTGTAGTAACAAATTGGTGAAAAGTCCAACTTTGTATACCTGACTGAAAAAGCTATTATGTCACTTAAAATAGTTTTAATTTTTATACTGGATTATTCCAGTAATATAAAACTTAATAGGTTAATCATTTATTTCTTAGTTCAATTATTAGTAGGATCAATTTAGTAGTAATGGAATTGAGACAGCCGATAGATCAGGCAGGGGTATTTCAATAGTAATTACAAGAGAATACTTTAATTGAACCAGACATTATTAGTCATCACATGGGATGTGCTTAAATCAATTGTGTATTAGTTTGGTCATAATTCAGTGAAGTTTAAGTAGATCTTTAATGATATTTTCAAGTATATAGTGTTATTTGAATAATTGTTATATATGAGTTGATACATTTGTCTTTAATTAAACTGTGGGATATAACGCTATTGAAAACATTCAACTTTAAATGGGAGTATCTATGCTTTCTGTAGTTCAAGTGGATCTATATACAGTGGGGAAAAAAAGTATTTAGTCAGCCACCAATTGTGCAAGTTCTCCCACTTAAAAAGATGAGAGAGGCCTGTAATTGACATCATAGGTAGACCTCAACTATGAGAGACAAAATGAGAAAACATATCTAGAAAATCACATTGTCTGATGCTGCAGTTTACCCTAATAACAAAACTAGTGACCTTCTCGAAGGGCCTTAGGAGATGACACACAACCTTGATGAGCTTCCACTGCCTGATCTTAAAATAATAAAACAATGTCCATATGGAATGCAGCATGCAGTAATCACTGACCACTTTCCATTGTTCATACAGTCAATTCAGCATATACAAGGTAGAATTCCAGCTAAATCAGCTAAAATGCACAATGAAGGGCAGGTGGCAAAGGAAAGCAAAACAAATTATAAAGGACTAGCACAAGACAAATGTGGTGCCCATTTTTTTTCATTAAAGTTTTTATTAAGTTTTTGCACAATAGGAAAAAAACAACATAAAACACAACTGAATGTAGGGGGGGAGAGAGAAAAAGGGGAGCCGAGGGACATCAGGGGGAACAGTCACTGGAGGGAAGACGAGGGGGAGAGGGGGAGGGGACAAGCAGATACTCTGACGCAGCAGAGTAAAACATTATATCAAACAATCAAACAACAAAATGAAGAATAAACAGTAGAGGGTGGGTATCCCACCTAGAGGTAAGGGAAAAAGGAGGCATAATCACCCGCCCTAGAATCAGGGGGCTATTGGAAAAAGAGGGTGTAGGATAGATTCAGTGGGAGTAAGAAGTGGAAGTTATAGGGAAAATATGGGAGGGTGGAGAGAAAAAACTGCTGAGGGTATCATGAGGGGAGAGGGACAAAGGTGGACTGGAATTCAGCGGAATAGAAATAAGTTTCCCAAAGGAGCCACGTCTGTCGGTGGGCTCTATTATCGTTTTTCAGCTTGGCAAGCATGTTCTCCATACTGTGAATGCGGAGGAGCTCCTGCAGCCAAAATGCCAGAGAGGGCGCGGATGATGATTTCCACAATCGGGGAATGACCGCTCGAGCAGCAACTAGCATAAATCCAAGTAGCCTACGAGTATATCTCTTAAACTTCCTGGGAAATATGGAAAGGAGAAGAGGGGCGGAGTCATCTTTCAGAGCAATATGGGTCACCACTCGAATTATGCGTCTAACCTCCGTCCAGAACGGGCGCAAGAGAGAACACTCCCACCAGATGTGCACCATCGTACTCCAGTCAGTGTTGCATCTCCAGCATCTATACGAAGTGGAGGGATAGATTTCATGAAGGACAGAGGGTACTCTATACCAGCGCGAGAGGATCTTAAAATTAGTTTCTTGTGCCTTGCAAGAAATGGAAAATTGTGGCACGCCCGAAAGGCAGAGGACCATGCACCTGGTGGGAATGAAACCCCCAACTCCCGCTCCCAACTTCCCGTGTAGGCTGTTAGTTGGTCGGCAGACTCCTCCAGTAACATGCCATAGACTACTGTAGTGATATAATGTGTGACGGAGCCGCCACGGAAAGGCAGAGACGCTCGAATGGTAACAGTGCCCTTTGTAGATCATGTGAATTCTTAATGGAAGTGTAGAAGTGGGTCAATTGAGCGTACTGCCAATGGGAGGTGGAGGTAATGGCATTGAAATGAAGCAGGTCCGAGAGAGGTAGGAGATAAGAAGTCACAAGCACCTGATGAAAGCTGAGTAGTGGCAAACCTGGGGTGTGAGAGAGAAAGGCTGAGCGTATGGTAGCGGGGAAGTCTGGATTGCCCGAGATAGGAGTCATAGGGCCATCATTCTTGAACAGACATCTTACAGTGCTATAGAGTTGACAGGCCCTAAGCACATGACGAGCGACATACGGAAGAGATTGAGTAGCGCTATCCAACCAGAGGCGTCTATGGAGCCAGGGCAGAGCGGTAAGAGGAAGTGGGCTCAGAGACCTCTCCAGGGCAATCCAGAGCTTTGAGTGGGCAGCATGGTGCCAGTCAAGAACACGAGCCGTGGTCGCAGCCAGGTAGTAACCAAGGCAATCCGGGACGGCCAAGCCCCCCCCCCCCCTCGCTTCAAAGCCCAGGTAAATTTTGTGAATGTCTTCTGAAGTGTGGTAAAAAAAGCTTTGGGTATAGCAATGGGGATAGTTTGAAAAAGGTATAAAAGCCTGGGGAGTATGTTCATTTTCAGCAAGTTGATGCAGCCTAGCCAGGAAAATCCCCTGGTGTCCCAGCAACCAAGATCTGCTTGGATAGTACACAGAAGAGGAAGGAAATTCTGTGAGTAGGTGGTCACTAAGTCACCAGGCAGAATCACGCCCAGATACTTAATCACTTTTCGAGACCAAGAGAAGGGAAAGGAAACTCGGAGGTCCCAGGCCAGAGATGCTGGGAGGGAAACATTGAGGGCCATACTTTTGGACAAATTAACTTTGTAGTTGCTATAGTTACTATAGACAGCTCGCAAAGAAGAGATAGGATAGAGGTCAGTGGCTGGGTGACGAAGAGCAAGACATTGTCTGCAAATGCTGAGAAATGGACATTACGGACACGGAGCCCCTGAACTTTTGGGTTGCCACTAATAGCTACGAGGAGGTGCTCTATGACAAGGGCGTATAGCATAGGGGAGAGAGGACAACCCTGTCGGGTGCCATTACGGATGGTGAGCGGGGGGAGAGAGTGCCATTTACACTTACTTGTGCCTGTGGGGAGTTATATAGGGCTTGGATTCGAGTGATCATGGCAGGGCCTAGGCCTACCTGAGCCAGAGTGGCCTCCAAAAACTTCCAATCAACGCTGTCGAAGGGGACATCTCCACGTCCAGCAATAATGGCATCATTGGGATGTGCAAGCTTTGCGCATGGTGGATAGCAGAGCAGGCCTTCAAGGTGTTATTCCGAGCCTCTCTATGGGGTATAAATCCCACCTGATCCAGATGCACTCTGTCCATGTACTCTGTCCATGTGTGGACCCAGTCTATTGGCAATTAGTTTAGCATATACCTTCTCATCAGTTTGATGAGGGATATGGGCCTATAACTAGAGCAGAGTAGAGGGCCTTTGCCCTCCTTAGGTATTACCAAGATATGGAAATGGAGGAAAGAGGGAGAAAACGGGTGTCAGGCAAGATAGAGTTGAACACCCGCAGCAGGGAGGGGGCAAGATCTGACTGAAGGGACTTATAAGCAAGCTGTAATGCCATCTGAGCCTGGGCTCTTACCCGTTGGCAACGTGGATATTCTTAACTCAATCTCCCGGGCAGTGAAGGGAGCTTCTAGATGGACGACATCATCATGGTGCCTATTTTTAACCACTTCTGTACCAGGCCAATTTCTGGTTCAGGACCAGTCACATTTTCAGGTTTTTCGTATGTGCAGTTTTGAGGGCTATAACATTTTTATCATTTGGGTTATTCAACTAATTTCTGCGTCTTTTTTCAGTGACATATAGGGCTTAATTTTTATGTTGTTTTTATTTTTGCATGTGTTTTAATTTTTTTTATATCCGGGAAAATATAAACAAAAGAGTAGGGAAAATGTGTCTGTTTTTCACTTTTCATTTTTTTTTTAATTTAATAGCACAAAGTGCTACTTAAAAACTTTTGAAAATAGTTTTTCCTCTCCGTTACGGTAATTTTTATTTTGTATGGTGTCGTCAGGGGTTGGGCTAGAACCTGTAATTATTTTATGTATTTTTAAATTATTTTATTATTATTTTTTTTACTTTTCTATTAATTTTTTATTTTTATTTTTTTTATATTGTGTCCACATAAGGTCATAATAGACCATTGGGGACATCTGATCACTTTTTTTGGGGGGGGAAGGCTGATTTTCCCTGTAACTGGGGCTGATTTAGCCCCAGTTGCAGGAGGAATACAGCCTCCTGCACATTACTATAGAGCTGATCTGGGTCCAGACTCTCATCCCGGCGGATCATGTTACCGCCGGGGTCAGAGGGGAACCGCAACATGATTATATAGTGCAAATATGCAAAAAAAAAAACATAAAGTGCACTGTGCCAGCTGACTAAGTGAAATATAGCAGCAATATAAAGTAACAATGCTTTGTTTAGCTTCAGTAAAGGATAGATATAGCAGCAAAATAAGGTCCTTGTATCCAGCCGACACTATATAAGTGGTATATTCCCCAGAGTCATCACATGAAAGTAAACAGTATGCAAAAGAAAAAAACAAGTATTACCGATGTAGGGGCCACAACCTCCACCACAGCCCCAACATACGTTTCACCCCTGCTTCAACAGGGGGCTGTGAGTGGAGATCAGGGAGACATCCATATATAGGGAGCATAACATTTGTTACCTGTTTAAGCTTGATTAAGCAGCCATCCGGATGACTAATGCATGGCACCAACTTCCGCGAAGTTTTGCCATAGTGTGTGATGTCATTTAAATACTGCGCATGGTGTCCATAGCTTCCATACGCACAAACACAAGAACTATAGATTACATAACGCGTGGGCAAAAAATATCACATAAAGAGAGGGCAAATTGACTTGGTTAGTAATCATCAATGGGTGTGACAAAAAATAAACTGCAATGAGCAGTAACACCAAGCGTGGGTGGTATATACACCAAGAGGTGACACAAGGAATATATATGACAAAAATGCCAGTGATCAAACTATAATGTAACAAAATTAACAAAAAATAAATAAAATGTGCATAATCATGAAAAGACCTTCAGAATGAACTATAAAAAAGAAAATGAGCATAGAAAAAAATATATAACAAATACAAAAAAGAAACATTTGAAATATAATAAATGAAAATAAAAATGGAAAAAAAAATATATGAGAAAAGTGTGATGCATGTGAATAAAAACCTTGACAACAGTGCATAAAATAAAATGCAAGTAAATGTGAAAAAAAATATATTTTATTAAAATTTGCGATCTTTTTATTTTCATTATTGATTGTGTGTAATTGTTTATTATTTTTAATGTGAAACAAACTAAGGTGTAAAACTTGGATGTATAAAAACAAATATATATATATATATATATATATATATATATATATAATTGGACATGGTCATATATATATCATCAGTTAGATCCTGCATACACTGAATAGATAATAATAAAGTCCATGCAGATGTCACACTTGAGGTTAAAATCCACATCACTGGGTCAGCCGCCAAATCCAGCAATAATTCACATTGGATGTACAGTATAAGGTGGAAAGTGTGCTCAAGATGTATGTCTAGGCCTAGGGAGATCAGACTGGAATAGGTCAAAGTAAAACAACAATCAACTCCCACATATCTCCACACCAAAAAAATAATACAATGGTTATGAGCATAATGATAGTCAAGTGTAGATCACACTTGATCAAGTGTGAATATAAATATATACAGAATATTGTATTATCCATAACATAAAAGAATATAGCCATATCAATCGTATATCACACACACAATTTGTATATATATATATATATATATATATATATATATATATATACAGTATATGTATATAATACCATAGTAGCACATCCCAAATGTGAATGTCCCCAAGTCAAAAGATAATATCCCAATCAACAAATGTCACCCAGACCATAAATATCATCCAATACATATGTAAAACATCTCCACATGACAAGTAACCTCCACTTACATACATGAAACATCCCCGCATGTTGAGCACTCAAAAGAAAAAGAAAAAGAAATAAAAACACACTGATGAAGGGCACACAGAATCATCGGAGTAAAAAAGTCTAAAAAAATATAGATATCAAAATTACAGAAAACAACTAAAGCCCAATTTATCATTGAGACCTTTTAGTGTCATAGTTTGTAAAACAACGATCCACCTAGTTTCTTTCTGTAGCAACCTATTCATCAAGTTGCCACCCCTAATTCCTAGATGGACTTGATCAATGGCTCTTACCTGCACATGTATGGTCTCAGTGTTATGAAATTGCTTTTAGTGATGGGCAACTGTTTTTAAATGTACTGCAAGTGCTGGGTCTTGTATTTCCAAGGCTTTTCTTATGTCTTGAATGTGCTCAAGAATCCTCACTTTCAGTTCATGCCAATATAAATAAGTCCACAAGCACATTCCAAAAAATATACCACTCCTGTACTCCGACAGTTAAGGGCATGCACAATTTTGAAACATTGCTTATGTTGAGAATCAAAAAAAATCCTGTGTTTTAATCACAAATTTACATGCAGAGCAATTGCCACATGGTGAGCAGCCCCACTTTGGGCCTTTGCTGGAAAGAAAATATTTGGAACTTGGTGGAATGTAATGAATTTTCACCAATATATCGGCAAGACTCTTGCTACATTTAGAAGTGATGGTTGCCCTTGATGGCAAAATTTTGTCAAGATCCTTATCCTGCTTCAACATAGGTCAAAATAGGTCTATAACATTGGTAAATCCTCTGCAATGGCTGTGATAATTGGTAATCAATGTAATCTCAGAGGATTTTGTTGTACATTGTTTAAATTTCAAGAGATCTGTACGTTTTGTATTTTAATATTCAATATCCTTCTGTGCGTAACCCTTGGTCTGAAATCGATGCCGCATTTACTGGGCCTGAAGCTCAAAATCATCATCTGTATCACAAATGCATCTGATGAACTGGCCAGTTGGGATTGCCCGAACCACATGTCCCAGATGTGCGGATGTAGCATGTAATAATGAATTAACGCTCATATCCTTTTGATAAATGGTGATGTGAAATCCATCATCTACATCTACTTTAATTTTCAAATCCAAAAAATCCAATTCCTGTTGTGTAATCTTGTAAGACAGTTTGATGTTAAACAAATTGTTATCCAGCTGAGCTAAAAAGGTTTCAGTTGTCCTCGAGTACATGATATCGTTGATAAAAAGCATCCATGCTACCACTTGTCCTCCACCAACATGCTGGTAATCGACCACCTCCCTCTCCCAGTATCCCATAAATAGGTTGGCATATGATGGCGCACAAGCCGCCCCCTTGGCCACACCTTGGATCTGGAGAAAAAAGCGGCCTTCAACCCTTTCACGACATCCGCCGAAATAGTACGGCGGATGCCGGGTGTTTAAAAAAAGCGGCCGCTCGGGAGTCGTGAGGCCGCCATAGCCGTCGGGTCTTAGCTGTTTTATACAGCAAAGACCTGGCGCTAATGCCCACGATCGATGCCCGCATTGATCGTGGGCATTAACCCCTTTGGCGCCTCGGTCAAAGCTGACCGAGGCGCCATTTTACTGGAGGCGCACGGGCGCCGCCATTTTGCCTGGTATCGCCATCAACCGGCACAAGTTCCGGGGCCAGAGTCCCGTTGCTATGACAGCTTGTGAAGGTTCCCAGGCCTGTCTTTCATTAACTTCTATAGCAGGCTATTCCTGTACAATAAACGCTGTAGCGGAAAAAAAAAAATCAAAAGTGCCAAACTGCCGTTTTTTCAGTGTTGTGCCTCTGATAAAAATTTGAATAAAAAGTGATCAAAGCAATAGCAATTCCCCAAAATGGTATAACTAAAAAGTACACCTGGCCCTGCAAAAAAAGACGCCCTATACATCTCCGTATACGGAAGTATAAAAAAGTAACGGGTGTCAGAATATGGCAACTTTTAAAAAAAAAATATTTTTGCAGTTTTGGATTTTTGTTAAGGGGTTAAAATGTCGATAAAACCATATAAATTTGGTATCCCCGGAATTGTACCGAAACATAGAATA
Source organism: Leptodactylus fallax (assembly GCA_947044405.1). Taxonomy (NCBI): domain Eukaryota; kingdom Metazoa; phylum Chordata; class Amphibia; order Anura; family Leptodactylidae; genus Leptodactylus; species Leptodactylus fallax. The sequence continues at coordinate 9,777,395 of CAMRHE010000016.1, forward strand.
CAGGTGATATGTCATTTTGGCTGTAGAGTGAACGCTGTAAAAACGAAACCTGTAAGAAAGTTGCACAAATGCACTTTTTCTTCAAATCCGCCCCATTCTGAATTTTTTTTCCAGCTTCCCAGGACATTGTACAGAATAATAAATGGTAGCATCATGAAAAAAAATTTGTCCCGTGAACATTAAAACCTCATATGGCTCTGAGAACGGAAAAATAAAAAGTTATTGGGTTTCGAAGGGGGGGAGTCAAAAACGAAAATCGAAAATCAAAAAATGTCACTGGCGGGAAGGGGTTAAAGGTTAAATAATTATGAGTTAATATGTACTCTAGGAGGAGTAAGATGAACTCCATCCCATTGGTATGTAGAAAGAAGTATACAGCATGTAAACCATGAGAGTGTACAATCGAAGTATATAGAGACTCAACATCTACTGTAATCAAGAACATATTTTCCTCTAGAATGATGCCATCAATTCTTTGAAGTACTTCTGTAGAATCCCTAATAAAGGAAGATAATGTACATACAATTGGTTTCAAATAATGATCAAGATATTTGCATGTAGGTTCACGCCATCCACCCCTCCCTGAGAAGATTGGTGGTCCGGGTGGGCACTTTTTGTCTTTATGTACCTTTGGAAGAAAATATATACTTGGTACAACCGGATATTCCACTAACAACCCATCATAGTCTTACTGTTCTTGATGAGTTGGATGAGAGCAATCAATGCTTTCATGTGGTGGAGGCCAGGCCGCATCCACCTCTAGCAAATGGTCGTTGTTATCATCATCATCACAATTTGCTTCTCCTCCTCCAGTGGTTTGTCAACTTAACTTTCACCTAGTCAAATTGCTGGAGGCGATGTCACTCTTGTACCACTTACTGGATTTCACTGCATTTCACCAACTTATGTCTTGTGCTTTGCCTCAGTGGAGAATATCTAGTTGTCATTAGGTAGGAAAGCTGTCCCTGCCGTATATCAACATTTTTCAGAGAATACAGCCTGCTCCTTGGATATGTCAATCCGTCACCTCCAGATTCTTCCCACTGGACCATTTTCTGCTCCCAACTTCATCATGGCAAGCCATTGTGTCCACTTCTGTGAAAAAGGGAAATTTTTAAAGCCATTTAGCATCCAAGGGGCACCCATTCTCATGCATCCTTCATAGATTTGAGTCTATTGAGGGATTCATGAAAAAGGGTAAAAATAGGACATGTTATGTGAATAATTCACATTCACATGAATTGATTTTCATGCAGCCGTGAAATATAGCTGAAGGCTTCCATGCAGTTTAACAACTAATTAACCTGTAGCCTTCATTGTATCTGTTAGCAAGTATCCTGCTGGATGCCTTCCCACCAACTACATCACAGGTGTGTTAAAGGCATAAATATTGTGACTACACTGTAGTTGGGTAAAGTATCACATTGTCCCTGCATGGTACATGTGCAAAATTTGGTGTTGTGCCACTTTTTAAATTAATATAGGAAGGACTGCTCATTTTCAGAAAAGTGTACATTTTAGCTGTTCTTATGTGTTTAACCCCTTGGCGTCACAACCAGTTTTGGACTTTATGACACAGCCCCATTTTTCAAATATGAGATGAGTTACTTTATGTGGTGATAACTTTGGAACGCTTTAACTTTTCTAGGTGATTTTGAGAATGTTTTTTCATGACACATTGTACTTCATGTTTGATGTAAATTTGGGTCAATATGTTTTGTATTTATTTACGAAAAATAGGAAATTTGGTGAAAATTTAGAAAACTATTCAATTTTTAAAGTTTGAAATTATCCTCTTTTCATATAGTCATACCACTTAAATTAGTTAAAAAACATAATTTACCATATCTCTGCTTTATGTTGACATGAAATTTTAAACATTCATTTAATTGTTTTGGACGTTATAAGGCTTACAGTTTAACAGGAATTTTCAAGAGAATTTACAAAACATTTTTTTAGGTACTAATTCAGTTCCAAAGGGGCTTTGAAAGGTCTTTGTATTAGAAACCCCCATAAATCACCCTATTTTCGAAACTGCACCACCAAAACAATTCAAGACAGCATTTGAGAAGTTTGTTAACCCTTTAAGTGCTTCACAGGAAATAAAACAAAATAAAAGGAAAAATACACATTTCAATTTTTTTCAATACTATGTACATTTAACCCTAAAATTTGCACATTCACAAGGAGTTAAAGGAGAAAATGCATCCCACAGTTTGTTGTACAATTTCTCTCAAGCACAAAAATACCTCATGTGTTGATCTAACCTGCTGTTTGGGCACACGACAGGACACAGAAAGGGAACGAGCTTTCGGAGGGCAGATTTTACTTGAATCATTTTCAGGTGCCATGTTGCATTTGCAGAGCACATGAGGAACCAGAACAATGAAACCCCCTTTAAATTACCCCATTTAAGAAACTACATCCCACAAGGAATTTATTAAGGGGTATAACGAGCACTTTGATGCCACAGCTGTTTCACTGTATTTACTACTATTGGGACATGAAAAGGAAAAATGACTCTCTTTCCAGTAAAATGTCTCTTTAGCTACAAATTTCTCATTTTCACAAGGGGTTAAGAGAGAAAAAGCACCCCACAGTTCATTACACAATTTCTCCTGAATGTAGCAATACCCCATTTGTGGTCGTAAACTGCTGTATGGGTACATGGCAGAGCTAGGAACAGAGAGAGCGCTATTTGGCTGTTGGAGGGCAGATTTTGATGGAATTGTTTCATGGTGCCATGTCGCATTTGCATAGCCCCTGAGGTGCCAGAACAGTGGAAACCCCCAAAATGTGACCCCATTTTGGAAACTAGACCCCTCAAAAAATTTATCAAAGGGTATAGTGAGTATTTTGACCCTACAGATGTTTCACAGAATTGTGCCATTAAAATAGAAGATGACATTTTTTTCCATTAAAATGTTGTTTAAACCCCAGACTACTGGAAGTCCAGGTGTTTCATTTGCACTGTGGGTTAAAAAAACAAACAAACAAAAAAAACCATCCACAGTTCATGCTACCCCCCACCCCCGGGTTCACATACAGGTTTTGCGCAGACAATGATGAGTTATCATTGTCTCTGCAGTCTGCAGCTCCACTACTCCCCCTCCCTTTCCTCCTTCATGCGGCTGGTTAAGATGGCTGGAGGGGGGTAGACAGTTTAGAGCCCCATATCTTGGATTAATTTTAAAGATGAGATTCCCCTCTTTAAAATGATACAAGACCATTCCAACGCTGTCGGAAATTGAGATCTGCATTAGAATCACAATGCCCAATAGCGTTTTCACCAACAAATCGCTCTGGATCTGTAAGGGCCATCATGAAGATCTTGGTATAATTTTAAAGAGGAGAATCTCATCTTTAAAATTAATCCAATTTCCTCTTCATAGCCATAACAGATCCTGAGAGAATAAAAAAAAAAATCCATAATACTCACCTCTCCTCTCCCCTGCTGTCTGGCTGCCCTCTGTGACTGGTGACTGCTGGCAAGTGGAGGCTGCTACAGGTCCCTCGCTGGTCATATCAGAGTATCAGCTGGGGCACTGTCAGTTATAACTGAGTACTGAGCATAGCTGCACTGTGAATGTGAATCACAGGGAGGCTTCTAGTGGTCCCTCATCTCACATGGGAGTCTCAACTGTCAACAGACCACAGGGAAAATGTGTTATTTTAAAATCTGCCTTTGGATACTCAAGAGGGAAGTGTGTTGCCTCTTGAAGTCCTTTGAAGAGGCCACCAATATGTCAGAAGTGGTAACTGCAGCATCAGAGATATCATCCCTTAGATAGATAGATAGATAGATAGATAGATAGATAGATAGATAGTGTCAGTGTATGGTTAAACAAGCAGTGTGCATCCACTGCCTATCATCTGATTATGGGACTGTAGTAGCTGAATCTGAAACTAAACAAAACTTCAGACATTTAGCTTTGCTGTATAAATTGTGCTCCTTCAGCGTTGAATACTGTTCTGCTATCTAGTAAGCAGCAAAACTAAGATCACATGTCCCTTTAAATTTTGAGAACTTTACTATAATTGCATAATTGAATCAAAAGATTTTTGAGTGTTAACTCTCTAGATCATTCCATTAAGTCTACAAGCACCATTTCATCTTTACCATTTGAAACCTTGTTGAAGAAGCACTCCATGTTAAATTTTACACAACAAAAAGACTAAATACAAGCAAAATCCCATGCTATATAATATTTCAATTAATAAAAGTACCCCAAAACTGCACTCCAACCTCCAACCTGGCTCGCAATTATATTACAACTTATATATCCACCCTCTTACTTCTAATATGGTACAATATTAGTTACAATAAAATAAATTAAAAAATAAGCGTTTAAAAATTTATAATGTAAAAAGTAAAATACAATAGTAACTGTTACTATTGTATTTATATGGAGATGTACAAAAGGAGACTAATATAACAAAAAAAACAACATAAAATAGATAGCCATAAGTTCTTACAAACAATAATAATAACAATAGCTCATATAAGTAACAAATATAACAATATCCTATATCTTAATCTTACAGCCAATTCATTGTTATAATTACCAGACACTTCACACACTGAGGTCTCTATATCAGTCAGTGTCTCCTTCTGTAGCTACTGTCCCAAGTAACTGCCTCTCTTGGTATATTCCCCAACTAGACTACTCCATTCTAGGCCATTCATGGACCTTTAATTCCTCTTAACTGCTTTCCAGCAGCATGAAGGCACACTGGGGTAGATTTATTAAGACTGGAGTATGAAGAGGCTCCAGCCTCGTCATAAATCAGGCACATGTCCCTGCCCCAGAATGGAGATTTACGGCATTTAGGAACCGGCATAGACTTAATTTATAATGAATATAATTATAATGAATATGTCGGGCCAAGGCATCCCCGCCCCCACTCAGCCCACATTCACACAATGTGGCAAGCAAGGGCAGAGTTGGAGTTCTGGCATATGTTTGGCACAAGAAATGGCATTGTGCCAAACCTGCATTACAATATCAACCAACTATGCCAGAAAACTGGCATAGAGGGATTGATAAATCTCCACATTATTTTTCCTTAACGACCATGGAAATTGTGATGATCACATTTGCTCTTTGTATACAAAATTCAAATGAAGAATGATAGATATTCTTTTGACCAGCTTTGACTTCCATAGAATTCTACATTTAAACTTTCTGAATAACTGTGAGGTAGAAACATTGCTCATGGCCTCACCATACACATTAAAAGCATGGTTCCCAAATTGCAGATTAGGCATACCGTATGTACTGTAAAGTAGGAGTTCTTTATATAACCATCTGTGGAAGAGGTCATGTTAAAGGGAGTCTGTCAGCAGGAAAAATAGTATCAAATGAATGACAGTGCCTTGTAGGGCTGCTTCCATATTTTCCAAAGATAACAATACAGTAGGTATAACTCTAGCACTGTCATCATGTAAAAATAGCCAAGCTTTATTGAAGAATCATATTAAAAACAAAGTAGGTTGCATATCCATAAAATCACTAATGATTCTTCAATATCACTTGGATATTTTTACAAAATGATAGTGCTGGAGTTATACCTATTGCTACTACTTTCCTGGGAACCAGCTTGGTGATTTTTCTTCTATGTGCATTGAGAGACAGATTCCTGAAATGACTGCACCTATTTTCTGCAAGGCGATGTGCTAGTATACACATGTATTCCTTTGTCTACTTTCCAAAGATGCCTTTCTTATTCAGCATTTTAGCTCCATTTTCATGAAAAATTGTGTATTATTCTTATGCAAATTAACTGAAAAGGGCTTTAGGGGTTTCGTCCCATACTAGGACTTCATTCTCTTCTCTAGATAACCGTCCCTAACTGTTGCCCAGCTCTGCTCTCCATGGCTTAAGTGACATCTTCCACTTTGTCCACAGTTAGAGGCCATTATCTGTAGCGGAGGGTGAAGCTCCGGGAGGAAAATAAGAAACACCCCTAAAGCCCTTTTTAGATAATTTGATAATAAGAGTTTCATGAAAATGAGGCTGCAATGCAGAATAAGAAAGGCATCTTTGGAAAGTGTATAAGCAGCTACAAGGTACTGTTGTTAGTTTGATACTGCGTTTTCCTTCTGATAGACTCCCTTTAAGGAGCAGCAGTGAAGATCTTGTTTTTTTGCTTTCCTCCTAGTTTCCATTTCCATTTCAACAAAAAGGTTTTCCCAATTAAGCCAATTAATCTAAAAACTAAAAACCTGAAGAAAACATTTTACCTTTTTTTTTTTATAAACAAAAGAAACAAAACTCAGTACATGCAAAAAAAATGACTAGTGTTTTAGTTTGCAATTCATTTCAGCATTTGATATAATTAGTAATGGAAAAATTATAGGCCAAGAAAACACTAAGACAGATGTTGCCTTTGCTAGACCAGCTGAATTTTTCATGTAATGTTACATCTCTAGAGGAAAAAAAAATGTCAATGATCTGCAAAACTTTATTCTCTGCCAAAATTCGACTTTTATTCAGTTATAGAAAGAGATAAATGAACGACATAAACAATAAAATATTCTGTTACTGCAAATCTTTAGTGTCTCAAAGTGGTTATTGCAGCAGATTCATTTCAACTATATATGCATAAGCTTTGTGAGTTCAGCTTTTTCCAATATCTTCAAACTGTGATGAAAAGTAAAAAAAAAAAAAAACTTTTTTTTGTGCATCCTAAAAATATTTATGTGCAAATTATAACAATAATTTTATTCTCTTTTGTAGAACTTCAGTCTTACCCTGTGCTTTATTAAGAAGATAAAACATCTCAGATACAGTGGCATAGAAGATCAGAATAATATAGAACACTGTATAAGGAAATAGAAGAACTGCTTTATGGTGAAAGAAAAGTGCATTAGAGAAAATGCAGACAATATGGAACAAAGATAAATGTAGGTAAAGCAAAGCATACTTTAGAACTTGAAAAATTATAGTGTACTGTTAGCACTAGAAGTCCCAGAGAGGGGTCATTTAACATTTCTACCTTTGGAACCCAGAGACGGGTCGAATGACCTAAAGGATTTTATCTAACATCCTATAATCACCGTCTTTTGTTCTGTAATTAAGGCCATTACTGTCACACCACAGGAGGTTGTTGTTTTCCATTGAGTTTAGCCATTTAGTGTCTAGTTAGTTCTATTCAGTTTATTGTATTTGATAATATAAAGACTATACATATTGTATTAAGTTTAGTTTTATTTGAGCAAAAAAGCACTGAAACAATTAATCATTTTTTATATATTTTAAATAGAATTAGAAATTTTAGAGCAAGGTACAGCTGTGAGTAATGACCAGAAGCATTTGTCTAAGGCAGGGGTAGGCAACCTTTTTTGTTTGGCGTGCCGATTTTAATAAAAAAAATCAAAGATGAGGTACTCGGAGTGCCGGTCAATAATTGTAAGTCTGACGACCCCTAAACTAAAGTCATATACCACAAACCATAACACAGAAGTGCTGCCACCAGATGCTTTAGGACACATGCGTTTACTGCTATTTCCTGGGACACTCCTGTACTTTCTGATTAGAAGCAATGAAAGTCCATGTGCAGCCCCCAATTAGTGGTAAATTTATTGTGTCCAGGAGCCCCGTATGGCGGCATCCTTATGGTGAATACACACTATGTATCTGGATGCAGCTATATTTGGAACTTTTTCATTCAATGTAAAACTGGTGCATTTTTGCACAAAAAAAAAACAAAGCCGGAGTTTTCTGTGCAAAAACACATCCTTAATATAGAAAACACACCGTTATACAGAATAATGTCCCATAGTGGTCCCTTCAACATGGTATATGTCCCATAGCTGCCTCTGCACACGGCATTTGTCCCATAGCTGCCTCTGCACACAGTATTTGTCCCATAGCAGTCCCTGCACACAGTATTTGTCCCATAGCAGCCCCTGCACACAGCAATATGTCCCATAACGGCCCCTACACACCGTATATGTCCCATAGCAGACCCTGCACACGGTATATGTTCCATAGCGGCCCCTGCACACGGTATTTGTCCCATAGCGGCCCCTGCACACGGTATTATGTCCCATAGTGGCCCCTGCACACGGTATTATGCTCCATAGTGGCCCCTGCACACGGTATATGTCCCATAGAGGTCCCTGCACACGGTATTATGCTCTATAGTGGCCCCTGCACACGGTATTATGCTCCATAGTGGCCCCTGCACACGGTATATGTCCCATAGTGGCCCCTGCACATGGTATATGTCCCATAGTGGCCCCTGCACACGGTATATGTCCCATAGTGGCCCCTGCACACGGTATATGTCCCATAGTGGCCCCTGCACACGGTATATGTCCCATAGTGGTCCCTGCACACGGTATTATGCTCTATAGTGGCCCCTGCAGGCAGAAGCGCCCGAAGAGTACAGAGCGGCTGCGGAGCGTGGAATAGTGAGTACATTGTTTTTTATGTTTTATCATCTCCCCGGGGGCTCCGCTTATTATACTCGGGGGTCTGAAGAGACCCCACAGTATAATAATAGCAGTTTCGTTTCGGCCGTGTTTGGTCCGATCGAAACTGCTGGGTGAGGAGTCCGCTGCCGTGCCAGGGGAATAAGCCTCGCGTGCCAAGAGTGGCATGCGTGCCATAGGTTGCCGACCCCTGGTCTAAGGCCTCAAGCACACTAGCGAAAAAAAATTGCGCGAAAATCGCATCGCAATGCGATGCAATTTTTTTCTGCGATTTGCCAATGTATTGCAATGGCACCAAGCACACCTGTGATTTTTTTTTCGTGCGATTTTTTTCATAGGTGCGATTTTCCTGCGATTTTTTTTTTTTGTGCGATTTTTTTCGTGCGAAAAAATCCCAGAGGAGTGATCTATATGACCAATGGGACAGATCACAAAAATATCGCAAGTAGCTGTGATTTTTTTTTGCGATTTTTTTTTTTTTTTTTTTTTCTGCACCCATTGACTTGAATCTAAATATACAAAAATGTAAATATACAAAAGAACAACTGTTATTTGTTTCTATGCTTTTTATTTTTGTTATGAAAATAATAAAAAAAATACAAGGAATAAAACAATTCCACACATATTTACAATAGGCTGCTGTGGGGGGCTGCGTGTGTGTGTGTGAGTGGCATGTCCTTCTTGTGTGACTAGCATTTCAGCACTTACTCAGCAGTCTGTCTGCACTGTCGGAACATACCTGGCACTGCCTGGGTATGTCCCTGGTACATTTGCCACACGTGTATTTGTAGCAGTAAACACATCTCTCAGTTGCACAATTGTTCGTGCATCGATGGTTGACCTGACACTTCGCCCTTTTGCCAGGGCTGGGTGTGGAAGGTTGTTGCCGAAGGAGTTTCTCCTTGCGTGCCTTCTTTTCAGTCACATGAGAGCCACCTAACTCTTTTGCAAGCTCAACCAGGAAGTCCACCCGTCTCTCCTGCACCCCAGTGCATGCCTGATAAAGAACATGAGTATTCAGTGCTGCCATGTCAATCATGTTGTAGAACACGGCGAATGGCCATCTCCGTGTTCCTGCATGCAGGCTGTACTCCCGCACCATTTGGTCCATTACATCCACACCGCACTTTGTGTGGTTGTATTGTGTGACCGTGTTTGGCTTCCTTTTGTTGGTATCCTTAGTCTCAACCACGCTGTGCATGCTGCTGAGAATGTAGACGGCCTTCTTTCGTTTGGGTGCATACACTGTCAGTGTGGCATCAGTGGTTGAAAACACCTGAGTGGTGAATTCAGTGCGGTCCATCTGTCTAGCGGATTGAGGAATTTCCCGGCGACTCTTGTTGACTGTGCCGAGGATAGTGGTTTTCCGGCTAAGCAGTCATTGTGCAAGTGACAATGATGTAAAGAAATTGTTCGTGGTTACAGTTCTGCCCTTGTCCATGAATGATTCCATCAGCCTCATCACTACAGTTTCGGACAGTCTCTCCCCGCTGGGACGACTGGGGTCCTTGCCAAGATATGGGAGGACATTACAGATGTACTTTGATTTCAAGTCGCAGACTACTTTGAGAAGCAGTCACATCCCCCACAGCACAAAAGGCTGCATGCAAATTTGCTAAGGTGTTAGCAAATATTCCCAGCACAATGCAGCTGGGGGGTGGGCAGACACTCAGGAGCAGCTTACATTCTTTTCTTTACACTCTCTTACAAGACCTGAGGTGGATCAACACAATTCCCCCCTGCAGATTCCTCAGACAATGGCCACATTTACAAATGAAAGGAAATGCTAATTGGAGCCATCAGAGTTGTCAGTTTGGACTAAGGGTCATTTGACCCTCTTTCAGGACTTGAAGGGGGAGCTCAAAATTTCTGGGACTTCTAGTGTTAGAAGCAAGAGGTACTATTTTCCTCAGTGATATCTTATTTCTGTAGGACCATTAGGCTTAAAATGCTTGATATTAATTAATTTTCCTTTTCTAATATATAAACTGTTTTGGAACAATCACTAATAACATTTGTATTAAACTATTTTTATAGCAATAATCTTAATTAACATCTTTTTAAGAACAAAAGTGGTACCAACATAGATGATGACGGTAGCATGTATTTAATAAGATACATTGGGTTAGATTCAATCATGTTTAAGGCTAGGCTCACATCTGCGTTGGTGTCTCCATACAAGACTCCACTGCAGATTCCGCTTAAAATTGGTGGAGAGAAAAGTCTTGCAAGGAGGACTTTTCTCTCTGCTGTGTTCAGTATAAAATGGCAGAAACGCGGCAGACCCCGTTATAGTCTATAGGGTCTGCGTTTTTCTGCGTGTAACTCTTTTTTAAGTGGATAAGGTTTCCGGCTTTCGGGTCCCCATGCGGACCCAAAGGATGGCAACCCGAATGCTAGTGTGAACCTATGTTCATAGTGTAAATTTAGAGCAGCCAGTATAAACTTGCACCAAATTTAAGTGACTCATTTGGCAAATTTTTAGATACCTTTGTCTAACCTTACACCATTTATTGGTTGCCTCGTTTTCACTAAACTTGTGATGCTTATGCTATAGGGGCATCCTAAGCCGTCCTCCTTTCCCACTAACCTATGACCATTTTGAGCTAGCCATGTTCCTAAGTCAACCTCCCAACCTTCTGACTCGGACATTGCCAACTTTTTGCAGTCACTAACTTTGCCCAAAATCTCTAACTAAAATACAATCCCTCTCTGTCCAAGAAGTAATTTCCGCAAACTCCTTGTGATCAGGAGAGACCGCCAAATATGTATTTTGCGTCATTGTGTTGTCACGCGCTCATGTTGCTCCTGCACAGTGGGGCGGCCAGGTCTGTTAATAAAACTAGTGTGACTACAGGACAGTGGGCTGGCTGCTTTGTGCCCAGATCTATTGTTGTTCTGTCGCTGGTCTAATTAGCATAACCTTGTTACACTAATTATCTCCACAGGGGTTTCCTGCAGAGTAGTGGAATCCCCAGACAAGTTGGAGCCAGCAACCAACCAAAGGAGATATGGTTTTATGACAATATTTTCCCTGGGGAACCCCTTACAGTCGCCCCGATAAATTCCTCAGATGTGCCCAGACAAGGCGCACGTTTGAGGCCAACTCATGGTACTGTTCAAAGCCCGGAAAAGGCCCAGACACTGATTTCCTTACCCAAAGGGGATTGGGGTGTCATTGTTGGTGTCTACACGATGGGGATCTCACCACGAGCCCTATCATACCTCTTGCCCGACTCTACGGTCATCGGGCGGGAAGATACGATGAAAGATGGTTCTGGGAATTTCAGGAAGAAGGACAGGACTCCTCCTGGTGACATGACTTAGGGAGGAGACCAGGTGAGTTAAATGCTATCAGAGCAGGGAAAGAGGGGTCTTTGTTATCCTGGAGAAGATGTGACTGAATGTAGGAGACACATGCTCTGTAACTTGCTTAAAGAAGAACCCTGAGGCCTGCCACATGGGGGCCCAGAGAAACTGACTACAACCTTGCTTTGGTATTTTCCTATCTTTTATTTCCCTTTTTATTTGCTGTACTGTATTTTGCTTTTACCCATATTTGTTTGATAATTGATATGTATTTCTGTATATGTTTGTGCTTAGTACCGACCCACTGGGATTAATAAATATATAAAATTTATAAAGTTTGTTTCATATTATCCTATGAACCGCTCATGGAGTTGGAGGTACAGAAGGTTGATCATAGGTGTGTCAGATAGCATGGCAAGGCGAGATCCTTCACACTCCTCATTAAAACCTCATAAGGCCCCTGGCGCTGACGCTTTTACCAACAAGTATTATAAACAATTCTCTGCAATATTATCTCCCACTTAGTGGCCTCCTTTAATAAGGCTTCAACAAATGGCTGCTTCCCCCCTGAGATGCTGGAGGCAACTATTGTGACTCTGCCTAAGCTGGGGAAAGAACCAACCACTTCTTCAAAATTTCGCCTGATTTCGTTACTGAACGGCGATATTAAAATCTTTAAAAAAAAAATATTTGCAAAAATTTTGTCAGACCGCCTCTACAGTGTCTTGCCCACCCTTGTACAGCGAGATCAGGTGGGCTTCGTGGCTGGTCCTCAAGCTCCAGATGGGACACGGAGGTTCATTACACATTATACTGGGGTTATTTGTCCAGTATACTAGAGAAGTTTGGGATCCAAGGCCACATTAAAGTACGTACAAGTGCAAGATATTCTGAGATCCTCTCTTCTCTCGGACCGTTTTTTCCCTTTCTCGGCCTATTCTCACTCTACAGCTGAGGCAGGGAAATCAAAAGAGATTACCACTTTCTCCTCCGTATTAATATGCGAGGCATCCAATGTTAAACCAGGGTATATCCACAGATGGGAATCAGATGTGCAGTCCCAACTTCAGTTATTTGATTGGTATACTGGACTATTATGGGTATCCAGGATATCCAAAAGCTCTGCATATTGGGAAGTGGCACCTGCAGCTGTCTAAGATCATCCCCAACTACTCCCCTCTATGTTGGCGGGAATGCGGCAAAACGGGTTCATATTTTCACATGTGGTGGGAATGCCCTGCAATATATAACTTCTGGATGGCGGTATCTCACTTTATCTACATTTGTGCTAACGGCTCCCTTAGCTTTAAGTTTTATAGGCCCGGAATCCATCCAATTACTAAATAGAGGATTGGTGGCTAGTGTTGTACTGGATGCTAGATTACTGATTGTGAGATCCTGGAGGAGTACCAACCCTCTAACAATTAAGGAACTGTACTCCCTCCTCCAATTTGATCACACTATTGAGTCCATGACTCATAAAATGCTACATCCCCTGAAGCCCCCTCCCCCTAACCGGGTCATTTAGACCAACTTTACCTCTAAGACTTCTCGTTCCTAGATACTAGGTGTGCACTTAATTACTATTAATTACTATTCTTCTCTTATTCCTAACATATAAGCTTTACCATACTGTAGTAATATCCCTTTGATTTAGTTGTATTGGTATGTTTACATTTATCCCATGCTCGCCACTTTGTTATTTTCAAGTAATATTTTATGTTTTTGTAAAATTGCTGACTGAACACTATGACATTGTTGTTCTTAAGTATTCCTTTTTCTTCATGTTGTATCGATTGCCACATGGATGTATTGTTACTTGAAAACTTTAATAAAAGTTTAAATTGAAATAAAAAGAAATGAACGTCCAAATAAATGTCCTCCTATTGTCAGATAATAATCCGTGTCATAACGGAATCAGTTGCATTCTACTAAACTTTTTTGTGAGCATTCACAGATTATTCAACCTTGGTATCTTAATCATTATTAGTAAGAGATTTTCCTATCTATAAAAATTACAGTACTGTATATGTATAAGGTTCACAGGCAGTGAGATACATCAATGACAATCGTATTGTCTCTAGCTGAAATCCCTTTATAAACCAATCTCATAGGTAGTCAGTCACTATATTTCTGGTGTTTATTTCTTGCTTGTGTCATCTCCTCACTGAAGTACATGGCAACACAGCAGCATGTTCTATAGAAAGGCATTGAAAACCATAAGTAGTTACAGCATTAAAATGCAGCTTGTAGAACAGGGGAAAGCAAGCAGCTATAAATAAGTACTAATCTTAATACTGTATGGTGGCAGATGACCTAGAATTAAGAGGCATCACAGGAGTTCCCATGCACCAGAAATGAAATATATGCCAATCATGGACTGGTGTAGATTTCAGACATAACTCAGTACAGTTTTCTGGCATGAGGTATAGTAAATCTGTTGGGCCGAGACATCCCTAGCCCATCATAGTAAGGGTCTAAAAGTATGGCGATCCAGAGATGATGATCCTTTTCCTTGATACTAACAATACTTTTGTCACTATGTAAGCAACAAAGCATGTAACTTGTCATGCTTACCAGCATATCCATGAACCCAGGATCCTCAGATGGTTGGTCTTGGTAGTGTGGCATCATTATCAACTCCACACAAAAAAGGATCAGTCTTGTTTCCTGGCTGAGATGTGGAATTCTTTATTCTTCTGTTATCTCTCTTTGCGTGAGTATGTTTGTTGTAATATAAATATTAAAGGGATGATACCACTGATGCTGTAGTTGTCCCTACTGACAAATTGGTGGCCTCTTCAAAGGGCCTCAGGACTTAGGAGGTGACACACTTCTCTTATGAACCTCCAATGCCAAATTTCAAAATAACACATTGTCCCTGTGGTCTGTTGCATGCGGTAAGAATTCTCGACCTTTTGCTGCTCATACAGATAGTCTATTTCTTAATAATGCATGCACCAATTCACAAGGGGAAAACACAGTTTGATTGAGATCACCCAAACTTGTCTGTCTATGGGGCTACGTTTATTTGCTGAGTTCTGGTGACAGATTCCCTTTAAGTCACTATGCAGTTAGGTCCATAAATATTTGGACAGAGACAACATATTTCTAATTTTGCTTCTGTACATTACCACAATGAATTTTGAACAAAACAATTCAGATGAAGTTGTAGTTCAGACTTTCAGCTTTAATTCAGTGGGTTGAACAAAATGATTGCATAAAAATGTGAGGATCCAACGCATTTATTACACACAATTCCATCATTTCAGGGGCTCAAAAGTAATTGGACAAATTAAATAATTGTAAATAAAATGTTAATTTCTCATACTTGGTTGAAAACCCTTTGTTGGCAATAACTGCCTGAAGTCTTGAACTCATGGACATCACCAGACTCTGTGTTTCCTCCTTTTTAATGCTCTGCCAGGCCTTTACTGCAGCGGTTTTCAGTTGCTGTTTGTTTGTGGGCCTTTCTGTCTAAAGTTTAGTCTTTAACAAGTGAAATGCTGATCAATTGGGTTGAGATCAGGTGACTGACTTGGCCATTCAAGAATATTCCACTTCTCTGCTTTAATAAACTCCTGGGTTGCATTGGCTTTATGTTTTGGGTCATTGTCCATCCGTATTATGAAACACCAACTAATCAGTTTGGCTGCATTTGTTTGGATTTGAGCACACAGTATGTCTCTGAATACCTCAGAATTCATCCGGCTGCTTCTTTCCTGTGTCACATCATCAATAAGCACTAGTGACCCAGTGTCACTGGCAGCCATGCATGCCCAAGCCATCACACTGTCTCCGCCATGTTTTACAGATGATGTGGTATGCTTTGGATCATAAGCTGTACCACACCTTCGACATACTTTTTTCTTTCCATCATTCTGATAGAGGTTGATCTTGGTTTCATCTGTCCAAAGAATGTTCTTCCAGAACTGTGCTGGCTTTTTTAGACTTTTTTTTTTTTTTTTTTTAGCAAAGTCCAAATCTATGCTTTTTATTCTTGAGGCTTATGAGTGGCTTACACCGTGCAGTAAACCCTCTGTATTTACTTTCATGCAGTCTTCTCTTTATTGTAGATTTGGATATTGATACACTTACATCCTGGAGAGTGTTGTTCACTTGGTTGGCTGTTGTGAAGGGGTTTCTCTTCACCATGGAAATTATTCTGTTGTCTTCCGTGGGCGTCCAGGTTTTTTTTGCATTGATGAGTTCACCAGTGCTTTTTCTTTCTTTCTCAGGATGTACCAAACTGTAGATTTTGCAAATCCTAATATTGCAGCAATTTCTCGGATGGTTTTTTTTCTGTTTTTGCAGCTTAAGGATGGCATTTTTCACCTGCATGGAGAGTTCCTTTAACCAAATGTTTTCTTCACAGCAAAATCTTCCAAATGCAAGCACCACACCTCAAATCAACTCCAGGCCTTTCATCTTCTTATTTGAGAATGACATAACGAAGGAATTGCCCACACCTGCCCATGAAACAGCCTTTGAGTCAATTGTCCAATTACTTTTGGTCCCTTTAAGAACAGGGTGGCACATGTTAAGGAGCTGAAACTCCTAAACCCTTCATCCAATTTTAATGTGGATACCCTCAAATAAAAACTGAAAGTCTGGACTTTGTGTCCATGTCCATTATATAACTATAACTTGAATATGTTTCAGTAAACAGGTTAAAAAAAAAAACAAAATTTGTGTCAGTGTCCAAATATATATGGACCTAACTATATATGTTTATAAAGTCATGCAACAACAAAATTTCTGAACTAATATATGAAAATGATGATAATGATGATAACCAACCAACAGTCATGTCTTTCCACTGCTGTCATATGACAAATTTGGCAATGAATGCAGTTTTGTTTTTTTTTGTTGTTGTTGTTTAGAACTGGGCTGATCTGTCAATTGGACAAGAAATAATTTGATGCACTGCTGCCGCTTGATAAATTTGGTAATAAAATCAATTGACAACTGAGCTGGCAATAGCACAAGAAATAATTGAAGACATCACTGCCATTTGATAAAATTTGGTAATGAATGCATTGCTATGGCATGACAAATTTTGCAAATAGGACAACAAATAAATAAATGCAGTATTGTTTTTGGCATTGAATGTAGTTGGACTATAGTTACTGAGCCTTTATGAGATTACCACAGTAAATGGGCTAGAGACCTATGTTCTATAATTTTTGGCGCATTATACCTGTTTCTTATTTAAGGACCCGCGTTACAAAGTGTGGTTCCATTTATGGAAATATAATTTGGTTATATACTGGGTGCTTTTGAAACTGGCTCAGATTGCATGTATTTCAGTATTATGAGCCTCAAAGCAGACCGGTTGTATCCAGAGCTTGCAGAAACTATAATTCTAGATGTTTTTAGGAGGGTATAGTTTTAATTGATTTAAATAAAATTTAGTTTTAGACCACTTAGTTTAGGGATTGACTATTCTCAGATTTTTTTGTTTTTGGGCAGTAGCAATACTACAAAAAATAATGCAAAAAATTCTGAAATAAATAAATAAAATAATGCATTGGCACAGAAATGGTGGCACACTATGGCACACTATGTAAAAAAATAATGCTGTTAATAGTGTAGTTTCACAAATTAGTCATTTCTTTTATACAGAGAGAGGACAGAAAGGGTAGCACAAAATACAGAGTTGTGCAATTTCACAGAATTTGCCACTTCTTTTGCACAGACCACAGAAAGGGAGGCACACTGACAAATTCTATGTAAAAAACAAAACAAAAAACCCCCAATGCTGTGCAGTAACACAGAATTGATCTTGACTGTTGCACTAACTTCTATGATCTCTCCCTATATTTGTCTAAATTAATGAAATCTATCTAACCTATCCTCTTCTCATCATGTAGTGTAGTGTTTCCACTATCTTTTATATACATTTTCTATAGTAATGCAATTATTAGTCTTTATTTTTGCACTGACCCTGCTACTCGATGTCTGTCTATGCTCCATCTTTTACGTCTTCTCCACAAACTGGGTATTCTCTTATTTAATGCCTATGATATCATCAGTGAGCCCTGAACCCACAGCCCCTCATAATTGGCTGAGAAGCTGATGCAAGGGATCTCTTATGATTCTTCTGCTCTCTACACTTTTCACATAGTGGTATTCATGTTTGGTCCATCTGAATCAAATCACACAAATTTTGGTTTTATTGGGAAATACACTTTTTGTGAGTTTCAGGGTAAAATCCTGGTCATTATGTAAGGGCATAGCTGGGGGGGGGGGGGGCAATCAGGGCATGTGCCCCTGGTACTGGCTGTCTGGGGCTGCCAAAAAGTCACTTTTATAAATTTATATACAAGGTTAGGGCACTGAACATAGCCTTTGCCCTGAGTGAAGGAATGCCTAGCTATAGCTCTGCATTAATAACCTGTTTGTCCATCTCTAAGCACTAATAAAATTTATCACAAGCAATTTAAGCAGCACTGAATTTTAGTATAATAAATGGTGGTAGTATAATACACCATTCGTCTGGCACAGACAATATGCTGATTTACTGTTTTAACATTTTCTGCAACTAAATACTGAATTGCAGAGTAATTAACAGTGGTGTATAACTGTTTATCTGGTTAGACAATATACAAATTTACTGTAATTTTTTTTTTCTTTTTATAATGAAACACTGAATTGCATTATAATCAATGGTGGTATATAAATGTTGCTTTGGTACAATACACCAATTTGCTGTTCAATTTTTAAGACTATATACTAAATTGCAGCATAATTGACATCTGTGTATAACTATTGCTTTGACACAATATGCCAGTTTGTGGTGACACTAAATTGTCACTTCAATTTAACAAAGATTGAATGTAAGAATTATGATGCAGCAACTCCGACAGACTGTAATGGCTGCTGTGCCTCCCTGTCCATATCTGCCTGAAACTGACTCATATCTCTATCTTTCTATTAATTATTCTGTCTATTAAATAAATTTATTCTCTTCTTCTCAATCACTAATCCCCACTCACTATTATTTATTGGTATCTATATTTGTATCTGTATGTTATTTATTTGTATCTAAATTGTGATTCACTCCTTTTTTTTCCCTCTATCACACATAATGGTAATATTCTGGTTGGACAGTGACTTTAATGTCATCAGTGACCTCTCACACTCACAATTCCTCATGATTGGCTGAGGGGCTGTCTGCAATGCATTATGGGGAAGTTGATCTGGTCCTTGAGGTCACATCATCTGTCTTCTCTCTGCCTCTCTGCTTTCACATGTCGACACAAGTTTAACCAGTTCCTCTGAAAGCAAATTAGAAAAAGTTTTGGCAGAATTCAAAATGTTTTAAAAAATTGGTTTGAAACTGATTTGTTATGAGTAGATTTGTTAATCTCTAATGTCAACCTTGCTGATATCACTTTTTATTTATTCATTTTTATTTCATCTGTTTTATTTTTTAACCTTTCTTAAAACACCAATAGAATTTTTTTTTTTTTTTTTTAGTTCTAGCTAGAATTTTTGATTCATCATATGGGGACATAAATTAAAGAAGCATTCTGGATTTTTTTTTATTCATTCATCATGTACCTATTCCTCTAATATATATAATTCAGCTAATATTACCTTATTTAGTTATTTTGTTCTATCCAAAAATTCATGGTCTTCTTCTCCCCATTTGAGTCATGGGATCTCAGGGTGACCCAGGAGAAGAACATGGCTTCTTCTATCACTAGCTATTGCTCATGTAAGACAGCTTGTGTCATATGCCTATAATGGATGGGATCACAGTGCAGCCTCCCTGACTGTATATTTTTGGTATCTTCGATTTTTTGAGAGAATATGTAAATAAATGGATAATTCCATTGTCCCCCTACAATAGTGATGGTACAAACCTGTAGCTGCCCATGTGATGCTGTGCTGAGGCAAGGGATTGATAGCATATAACAGAGAAATATAAAAGTAAGGATGGCTTCACATCAGAAATGAGGAGAATGCTAATTGTGGTTGTATGAGGACAGTATACATAGAAAAAGTCTGGAGGGTGACTATCAGGTTTTGCCCGGAGTGCTTCTTTAAAGCATTCCTATGGTTTCAGGTGACTTTTCAAAATTAGATTAGTACTATTCTATGACTTCTATTTTTTTTTTCTAGTTTTCCCCTTTACAGGGTCCATGATCTCCAACTGTCAGTTTTCTTTGAGCTAGTGCGTGAAAAGTAGCTGCTATAATGCCTAGCATACAGAACATGCTCTAAATCTATGTCTCTCTCAATATAAGCATGGACGTATTGTATTCTAACTACAATAAAGATGCCAGGATCAGATCTCAGTATGATAGCTCTCTGTTATTTTTCTTTCTTAGCTTTCCATTTTGTGTACCTTATAATTTAATTGTAAACTTCTTACTGTAAAATATATACCCCAATAATAGTGTTACATGAGCCTGTTTTATGGTGGGTTTAAAGTACAGAAGTAGCACTATTTACTTGACTTTCTGACCATTGTATAAGAAATGCTACGTCTGTTGCCGCCCCTGTTACTTCTTGTGTCACTCCCTCTACCTCATAGATTGTAAGCTCTTGCGAGCAGGGGCCTCAGTCCCAGTGTGTGAATTGACTATTTCTTTGTAATGTAACTTTTTTGTCAGTACTTGAACCTTACAAATTGTACAGTGCTGCGGAATATGTTGGTGCTATATAAATAAAATGTATTATTATTATTATTATTATTATTATTCTGCAGTGTGATAACTTTCTGTGCTATGATATCCTACCTCAAAAGACAACAAAAGCCATTGAAAACCCATTGAAAGAGCAGAGTTAACACGATGTGCCACAGTGTTGTTAACAAGTTATGATAACCTTTGTTACATTTGTATAGAGAGGAACAAGAGTACCACAAAAATAATAAGCAAGTAAAAGCAAATCTAATAAATAAATAATAAACTAGAAACATCCATTTAACTTCAGAGCTCCACACCACAGGAGATATCATTTATTTTGACTTACATAGCACCAACATATTCCACAGCACTTTACAGATATTGTCATCACTCCCTGTCCCCAGTAGGACTCACAATCTAAATTCCCTATCAGTATGTCTTTGGAGTATAGGAATAACTTAGGCTCCACCCACACAAGCACAGAAAGAATATACAAACTCCATACAGATGTTGCCCTTGGCTGGATTTGAGCCCAAGACCCCAGCGCTGCAAGGCAACAGTGCTACTCACCAAACCTCCATGCCCATATGTCTGACACTCCAAGATCCACAAAGCAACTCCAGTAAACATAAATATCAAATGAGCTACCTATAATGAGGCAATGAATCTTTATACCCTTCTAGTCCCCTCTCTAATGCATAGAACTTTCCAGAAGCTGAGATAGAGGTCTGTGTTGTGTGCATGTCTTAGAGTCGCTGGTTTGGAATGTGACGCACCTTTGTATCACAGTAGCCAACAAATTTACTGAAGCAAACTAGAATTGGAGTGGAAGAAGCATCAAGATTAAAAAAGTAAACCAGTTCCAACACAGCACCATAATATGGAATAGTTGTACTTTAGCACTCAACATTTTAATTAATTATATATACACTACTTGTCCTATAACCTTTGTTTATTTTTATTCTGTCTTGTGTTGATTATTATTTTTACAGATGTGTGTTAAAGATCTATTTTTAAAGACTGAGACGTCACCATAGGACTGAAAATCTCTCTGCATCTTCCATGTGAATGAAGTGCCAGTGCATCAATATTATGGGGGCTGCCGGCGATAGCAGTCTCAGGAGCCCCATAGCAGTGAAAGGATTGCCAGACATGCAAGTGCACTGGCACTTCATTCGCAGAGAGCATGCAGGAAGACTTCCAGTCCTTGTTCTCCTGTTCACTGGGAGCCCCAGAGGATGGACACCAGCGATGTGACACGTATCCCCAAACCTTTTAACAAAGTCACATATTCTTTGCTCCTGTGTTATATAGGAAAATTTCCTTTTTGACTGAGATCCGAAGAAACACTACAAGGCACAAAAACTAAATACAAGAAGCTTTCATATGAGTGAGCAACACAAACTGTTGGTGACAGGAAGAGAAAAAGTTCTCGCAATAACCATACTGATAAATTAAGCAGCATTGCCTGTTTTATTTCTAATGATGTGGAAGTATCAACTCAAGAACCTGTGGGCACTTCACATAGTTTGATTACTCAGATAATAAACTGAATAATCGAGATGCACTTTATACTTTAGAGTGTCCATGCTCTTCTACAGGTAAATGATATTGTTATTTGAAGCTATTTACAATAAGGTATCACTCGTTCTACACTATTAAGATATGAAAAAGGCAAAGGATACAGGTTTAATTAATGTACATAAGAAATCTACCACCCCATACAACAAAGTAAGCAAAGGCTTTGGAATAGGTTATGTAATGTTCCCTATTGTACTATTAATGTGTCTAACCTCTTCAAAAGCGTAACACCCTGGGAGAATGATAGGAAGCAAGTGTTACAACGCTCTTTCAATATTTGATCTGCCAACTTAAATTACTCACCATGGTACCAATTAGTTCATGCTCATGATTTTCAGTTCAATAAGGTCTTTCTGTTGGGAAAAGCTTTCCCACAATTATCTCACCTTTGCCATCGAGAAGATATTTGACTAGAACATTTTAAAGAAGTTCATAATAGAAAGGGTGAAATGCACATTAAAAAAAAAGTATCTATCTATCTATCTATCTATCTATCTATTTACCTATCTATCTAAAATTATAGCAGTTTATAGATAATGGTTAAATGTCTAGCACTAATGTGCAGCCATCGACGTGAGATAAAGATTTCTGCTAATATGCTCCTGGGCACTCAATGACTTAAACAACTGGTGTCACAGATCCCTAGGGAGATGCCACTTTGAAATGTATCTGCATTCTCAGCATACAAAGGCAGATTAAACCTAAATGGTCACTAACTTTTCAGACAACTTAGTCTCATTTAATAGATCAGACCAAAATGTAAATCACTTTATTTAAAAATAGTGCTGTTTTAAGCCTGAAATACCTCTCTAAATGTACTTTTAATAGGTGCCTCCATTCTTATTCATTTGCTGTTCACTCTTTATGCTAGGGAAGATTCATCTTTAGAAACCATCAAACTTAAGACAGGATCACAGTGAGTTGAGAGGGGAGAAGCAAGTCACAGCACCACTCAGACCTGCTACTCTTTGCTCCCTACCTCTCTGCTCAGAGAGTAGTCTGCAGCTTTTCACAACTTGCAGTGTAAGGAGAGTCTATCTATTTCTATCTACATTTGACTAGCTGCTTGTGTTATTGATGATGGGATATTAGTCATAGACAGCAGGCAATTTTCCTGATTATACTCAGATTTCTCTTTATGTGTCAGGGATCTTTTTAGTTGCATCATAACATGGATTTGGAGTCCACTATCCCTTCATCTTGTTTATTATGTTCACTCGGCTTTTCTCAAATATTGGTTTTGCTATTTTACAGTTACTTCTGTCAGAATTACATGTATATGTACTAATAGATGTAATAATGGAGGGGAGGCAGACTGCTCTGTATTATAGCCATGATGGGTGTATAGCAGAAAAACTGATAGGAGACCATATATAAACCTTTATACAGATTGCCCAAGAAGACCCTGCAGATATTTTAACTTCTGATGAAAACTCAGGTACCCTTCAAATCATTTTCTAGCCACATACCTTTTAAGCCTGTGACCTATAAAATAAGATGGAAGAAAAACTGTACCAAACTGACTGTGCTAGGCTACTGATATCCCAGTCCTGAAGAGGTCTCAGCTGCTCGTCGTGGACCCACTCAACAGTTGCTTGAAAAGGCTGCAGCATTTGAACAAGTGCTGTGTCCTCTTCACTGCTTACCAATACCACTGTGCGTGGCATTGCAGTTTAGCCTGATACATTTGAATGGGACTGAGCTGCAACATGGTCATGTGACCAATGGATGTGATGTCACTGGTGTGAGAAGAGGAAAAAGAGCTCATTAAAGTGCCACAAGCTCACCAAACAAATGACTTGGCTGTCAGATTTTACTGATCTAATATTGATGGTCTTTACCAAGGATATGTCATCATTACCATAGTCCTGGAAAACCATTTTAATAATAATACATAATAATAATTCCTTTCTGTCCCAAATGGTAATAATAACCCCATTTGTGCCCCCAAAGATAAATGACCACCTTTCTTATTTTCTACTTTCACAAAAGGGACATACTTACTTTGAAGGGTGCACATATTTGGGCACTATTACTGTGCTGGGTTTATAGTGGACACAACTAATGTCTGGGGCACAGTGTGGGGCACCATCTGACAATATTGTTTTCAGGGGTACTAGCTGCATGGCACTTTTTTAGGGGGGAGAGTAAATATAGTTATTACACCATGGTCTTTAAAGTTCTGTATTTAGGACCAGTGTGCCAAACAGTAGGTAAGTAATAAGGGGAAATGGAGCAACAACAGATAGGTATTTGGCTTAGCAGTAAGATAGGATGCAGGTTGAGAAAAGGTTGGTGGGTTCTGGAGACGTAAGTAGCAAAAGATGTTTTGGCAGCAAAATGTTCAAAAATGACCTTTCACCTCTGCTGACATATCCTTTTTAAAAACATATGATATGCCTGATGGAACACATGAATGATTACGTCCAGCCTTCAATTTCTTTTTATGTGTCAAGAGGAATATCAGAGAAATTGCTCAACTAGCATTTACCTTTATTGCTTCAATGCCCTAGATCTTTTTGAATGTAGAAATAGTAGGAGTGACTCCAAAAAAAGAGAGGTAGGGGACCGCGCCTCACCAAGGTTGCTTTAATAAACTCTAAAACACTAAGTGTTTTAGAGTTTATTAAAGCAACCTTGGTGAAGTGTGGTCCCCTACCTCTCTTTTTTTGGAGTCACTCCTACTATTTCTACATTTGGAATACCGTTTGGATCCAGGAGATCCTGATGCCTAGAGGTCCCGCTGCTCCCTCATCTTGTGACATAATTTGGACCATTCCACTAAAATATACGACATTATACCATACCTAACCATTCAAGGTGAGAGCATATCTACACCATGGCCAATCCACTATTAGTGGGCTAATCAACTGAGGGGGTATTGACATACACTATACCCATTCAGGTGTATGCCCATGCATTGTGGACCCACTCTACCACTTTATCCACCTCCTCTCAACCTTAATTAGTGGACACGTCCTAGTCACTTTATTCTTCCCACGTTTTCTGAACACAATTTATATTGTGTCATTCAACTTTTTGTAAAAACAATATTACCCTATGTGCCGCTCGGCGTTGTTGTTTTTGTTTTTTTACTTAAGCTCTAGATCTTTTTGAGGGTTTGTGTGAAAAAAAAATAAAAAATTTAGACAAAAAAAAGTCTCTACAAGGCCCACACCACAGCTTCTAGTCATGCCCTGGTGACACAAAAATACATAAAAATCTCTGTAAAGGAGAAGGACAACTATTTTAAAAAATAGTACTTTATAAAAATAAAATGAAAAAAAAAGATGTTTCCTTCTCTTTTATTCTACATATATTCAAATATTAAAAAAGAGGAAAATCTGCAAAATAAAAATTCTATAAAAAAAAAGTTCTACTGAAAAATAAGTAAAAAATAATTTGAATAACCCAAACAAATGTTATAATCTTCAATATGTAGTAGACTACACGAGCAGTCTTCCTCCCCCTACCAGGGTTAGCATAATACTGCTCATTTAGGCCTCCTGCACAAGACCATAGTGGTTTTTACTGTCCACAAATACTGATCTGCAATCCACAAAAACATGTCTGTATGTCATCCGCAAGCACGGATCTGGAAAAAGACTTGTATGAAAAATAGGACATGCTTCATCATTTGCTATCCTTTAATACGGAACAGACACACGGCCACAAAAAAATTCAGGCCCATAGAAATAAATGGGTCTGTACTTTGGTCCGCAATCGTAGATCCACAATTGTAGATCAAAAGTACGGTCGTGTGCATGAGCTCTTAAGAAATCGACTTTAGCTACAACTGCTTCAGATTTATCACCACCACCATTAGATGATGTCATTTTTCTTAATCCAAATATTATAAAAACTATATTTTGAAACTAAATAAAGTAAAATTACAGGCTAACTTTCTTTTGTCATATAGGTAATAGTATGCATTTTTGCCTCTTTCAATTACTCTTTACATCCAATCCCAAAAAAACAACAGGGGATCTCCCCTTACTGGCCCATATTGAGCAGTACAATATTATATTCACAATAATATGTCAATCATCTAGAGCTTAACGTGTAGGTCATGCCATACTATAACTCATAATATTCAGTATAAATTATATTATGTGAATAAGCATTTCTTTATATTACACTCTCCAGCTGCTTCAAAACCTTATTTTAAAAGAGTAAGTTACCACTTCCTGTTCACCATCGGTTCATATAAAACAGCTTTATCCATCAAAAATATGGGTTGCAGCAACTGAAACCTATTTTCAAATAGAGAAGGAACAATTTAACAATCAGTAGTTGACACAGGAAAAGCAGCTTCTGCCTGTGACAAACCACTTTTATAGAGAGAGATAGTAAGTGCCTTTGTAGCATCACTCATTTCTGTATAATCACCAGGTTCTGATATCAAAAAGTGAAGTATATACACATATTATTTATAGACATGTCAATAGAAACACATATGTACAAATTCACAGCATTGGATAAAATATTATTATTATTATTATTATTATTATTATTATTATTATTATTATTATTATTATTATTATTAATAATAATAATAATAATAATAATAATAACAATGGCACTAATAATTTACCAAATTGGTAATAAATAAAAATTTCACTTATTTAAAAAAAGCCTAATAAGTAGTGTTTTAACAGTGTTACTTTAAATCATTGCATGTATTCTTAACATTACCAAGCAGCTGGTGTTCTAAATATGTCATTTGTAGCCAAGATAAACTAGTCACATTTCTTGGGAGAGAGCTACTAGTGCTCTGTGACAAGCCAAAATTCTCACAGCACCAACACTCTAAATGATAATAAAGTAGGGGTATACTGTATTTCAAATCAAAGGGGTATTCTCATCCAGGAGCTTTAAATCCTATGAGCCACATCTGTCTTGAGAATGATGGTCCCCGACCCTCATCTTGCAGTTGTAGTGTGGAGAGGGCTGCCCGTGTGTGGCTCTCTTCCTTTACTTCTATCAGCGAGACAAAGGTCAGGGACTCCCATTCTTGAGTTTTGTTTGCTAGACTGTGACTACTTCTAACCTAACAGTGCAGTATTACTCCTCTCCAACATAGCTTTACTACTTAACTTAGCTCATATTTCATTATAGACTGCAGCTGCTCATGAAATCAATTCAATATTATAATATAACATGCGAGTAAAATTCTTGACAAGCTACACTGTACATGACACATAGACACATATATTACAGGTACATCTCAATAAATTAGAATATCTTTGAAACGTTTATTTCTTTCAGTAATTGAATTAAAAAAGTGACCTCCTATATTTTCTAGATTCTTTACACACAGAGTTGTCTATTTCAAGTGTTTTATTTCTGTAAATGTTGATTATGGATTACAGGTAATGAAAACCCAAATCTAAGAAAATTTGAATATTGTGAAAAAGTTCAGTATTGTAAATTCAGTGTGTCACCTGCCAAGGTTTACTAAGCCTTTAAATGGTCCCTCAGTCTGGTTCAGTAGGACACACAATCATGGAAGACGCTGATTATGAATTGTATTACTGAATAACTGAAATGAATGAACGTTCCAAAGATATTCTAATTTATTGAGATGCACCTGTATATCACTTTGCAATACTATATTGGGAAACCATTTTGTTTTGACGCATTTTAGCACATCTTAAGGGAAATCCCCTTTTCTTTCTAAGTCACTACCACTTGTCTAACAAATTGGGAAAAATTTTAACTCATACTAGATGTGTGTAACATCCTTGCCTGTCCGGGCTTTGGCACCATCCTCTGGGAGCACGCTGCGATGCAGGAGGCGTGTCCGGTTGTGATTCCTTCCTTTGGGTTTTTCTTGTATTGTCTGAACAATGCCCTTTTCCCTCACCTCCTTAATTGATTTTCCGCCACACCCTTCTCCTTCACCTTGCTTTCCCCCTGCTCCACTAAGAGTTAACTTTAGTCTTACCTGTGTGATTGACAGCCTATCCTCCTATCAAGTCTGGGGCGGGTTCTTTCTCCCTATTTATTGTTTGCTCACTTTCCCATTGGCGCCTGCTATTGCATTATGCATACTGGCTATACTCCTTGTTCTTTGTTACCTGTTCTTCTTATTTCTTGACCACTGGCTTACCTTTGACTTTTCTTTTGGATTGTGATTTTGTGCTGTGTTGCTCGATTGTTACCGACCCCTTGGCTAGCTGACCTCCCTTTGTTTTTGTTCATCCTGTCTGCGTTCTGTGTTATCACTTATTATAAGCAGGGACTGTCGACTGGTTGCTGGCTGTCGCCTAGGACAGATCGGGCAAGTTAGCCAGGGACAGTGGGGGGGAATCAGCTTAGGGTCCACTGTCTTGTGCCCCTCCCCCCAGAGTTCTCCAGCAGCTACTGGGGAATCGCTCCTCTAGCGATTCCCTTACAATGTGCCAAAATGTGCCAACATTTTGAGCATTTTAAGCCACAGTACAGTCATAAGTACAGTAGTAAATCTGCTCCTCTGTGGGCAAATACTGCAATGCTTTTTTTAAGGTTAGGGTAAACATTGCAAAGTTATTATAAAAATAATAAAGCAAGACATATAGACCACACTGAATAATCCAAAATCTCTGATGTGTATTACTTTAAGATGGTTGTGAAAATACCTTGCCGTCTTCTAAACAATATACAGTTAATTTAAGTCTAAGGTTTTTTTTTGGTTTTTTTTTGCTGAACTCGTAAAAGGTTTTATTTTATTCACATTTTCTATTTTGTACAATTGGCTTGTATATTCCTCAAGTAAATCCCTTTAATAAGTGGCTTGCAAGTTGATCTTACTGCTCTTAAAAAGACATTTATAAAATGTAAAAAATGCTAAAACAAACAGCTTCCTGCTGCTGTTGAACATTTGTATGCTGTAACTAGGGTCCAGAGTTGAAAAATTACAATTTATATTTTTTTTAATTTGTGTGTTACTATCACTTTTGATGTACTGTACACCTCCATCGACTTGTTATATAGCTTGTAATAACCACTAAAAATAATGACCATGCTTGCAATTTTGTAGTAAAATTGGAAGAACTGTATCATAAAATAAAAGATGTCTTTCTACATAAATATGCCACCCTAAGTGCTGTGAGCAAAAATTTTAAATGCACAATTTATTTCAAATTGAGAAAAGGTTATCATGCCACAAGTAAATTGATACTATGGCAATATACACCATCTACCATGAAGCTTATTTTTAAGAGTATATAATTCAAATAAGTGCAATGTACTGAATGCATGAATACTAATGGATAGAAATATAAATTGTGCACTGGTTTAGTAGAACTGACATAATTTTATTTCAAAAGCAAGTAATGTACTATACATGAAGATACCTCATTAGGTGCATGCTCTGTACCATCTTCTGCAACTGACCAGCTAGGAAGACTGTATGATATCTGTATATAATTTAACACTGGTAAAAGAACTATTCTACCATATTTATGTCTGAGATTACGATATATATATATATATATATATATACTGTATATAATATATATATATATATATATATATATATATATATATGTATATATATATATATATATATATATATATATATATATACTGTATATAATATATATATATATATATATACTGTATATAATATATATATATATATATATATATATATATATACTGTATATAATATATATATAATGTCATTTAGATATAAATAATTGTTCTATATTTTATATAAAGTACATGTGTTACTGTTCAGAAGATTTTAGCTATGGTCATACAGAGAGCATCAGCCTCCTCTGTTGAAGGAGGTGCCACAGAAAGCCTGGCACCACAGGCTTGTGACCATCATGAGTCTTAATTGTATTGCAGTTTTGTTTACACATATTGTTTAAACGATTATTAGAATGGTGTATGGCGGTATAGCATTATAGCAGTATAGCACTATGTACATTATTTTTACACTGTGTGGTGTGCAATCATTGGTTTTTCTAGCATTTCGCAAAATTGTATGCAATTGGTTTAATGAGATATGAGAAACATTTGACTAAATTTCAGCTACAGTTAGGCTTTATTCACATGACCGTGTGTGTGTTTTTGCCGTGAGCAACTGACAAATTGATCCATTTTCAAAGGGCATGTTGCATCAGTTTTGCATCTGTTCTATCTCTGTTTGTCCATTATTGATGGCCGAGTGTTATATGGGGCACAAGCATCATGACACCTGAGTTTGGCGTGACTGCTGAGGCCCAATCACAGGCCTTAGTGATCCCCCAGGAGCCTCCAACATCATTCAAGAGACTGTAAAAGGCCTGAAAAGGATGGGAGCCTGTTTGTTATTTTACTCACCTGGGCTTCCACTTATTACACTCAGGGATCTGAGAAGACCCTGAGTATAATAGTATAATAATGGTATAATAATATAATAATACTTCACCTGAGCCTAAAATTTTTGGTAACTTTGTAAAAAAACCCAACTCATTACTCATCTCTATTTTTAATACAAAAAATCTACTCCAATGTACAGTCATGTTATTTTAGCAAGCAAAATGCCATCGCTGTTTATAAGTGCATTTTAAAGGTGGGTATATTCCCATGTAGAATGACTCTGCATCTCAAAAAACACTTTTAAATATAGACTGTATGTATTTTGGCAACTATAAGAACAGTTATACAAAATTATTCCTAAAAAATGCAAATTTTATTGTAATAGGCACCAAGGAACACCCACTGGAGCTGGGGTTGTGGCAATATGGTCACTTTGGCTGGCACTGTTCTTCTTATCACAGCCCATGTGCCACTTCTCTGTCCAGCCCTCACAAAGTTGTTGTACAGACACTGTCTCCAATAGGTTACCTTGAGTTCTACTGGCAAGGTAAGGACACCTGGTTTGCACAGCTGTTCTTCCCTATACAACAGATGTTAGGATGCTGTAATTATTCCCAGTAACAATGCACTCAGTTTACAGGGCTGCAGCAACGAATGATGCACTTCTGCTGTCATGGGTGACGCACCATCCATCATCATACACATGGGCTCCCGCTCGCCAGGTGTTCACTGATTTGCTGAAGTGGCTGAAGTCTAGGCAGAGATGTCCCTCTCCTCTCTGCAAGTTTTTCATATGGTTCTCAGGACCTGCAGGGTCTTACTCAATATGGCTTCCTCAAATCAGCCCTCCAGTAGTGAGCCGACCTTCTGCTCATACAAGCCATCTCTCTGTCCCACCCCTATGTTGCATAGGGTGGTACCTGCACCAATTAAAGAGACATACTGTAAGCATGCATATAACACATCATATCACATAGTTCAAGTATATTGTAATACACATGTTGTGCCCCACCAACTTGTAAGCACAATGCTCTCACTTTACTTACAGGCAGCATCGGACTGGCCCATCGAAGTATCTTCCAGTGAGCCCAGGCAGGGCTGGGGCCCAGCCACATCGCTAATGGAAAGGGACCAAGAGTCATGTGCCACCGACGTCAGCCGCAAACCTGAAGAGGAAGCCGGCAGAGACAGCCGAGCAACACGAAGATGCCCAGGAGAGGTGAGGCACAGTGAGTAACTGTTTGTTATTTTCAATCACCTCCCCAGGGCCTCCAATTATTATACTCTGGGGTCTGAAGAGATAGCATCAAAACAAACCGATCATCCAAACCTCACGAATATTCGTCAACACGAATTTCTAGGGGTTCACCTGAAGAGGCTCGATGCTCATGGAAGCATATTATACTGTGTGGGGTCACTGTGGATTACTATAGTAGAGATTCCACTTAGAAGGGAGCACTCCCTTCTAGGCAGAATCTCCACTATATTTGGATGCTATACATTGGCACCACTGCACAAGCCAGACGCTTTCTCTATACAGTACCTTCCTTTTACATCCAACATACAGAGTCTAAGGAAGGTCAACTTATGACCAAAACGTTACTCGCTCTACTAATCTACTACTTGGTGAATAAAAACCACGCTATCACTGCATCTTATTACATCTACAAAGTCTTTTATGCTAATTTTTCTTAAAAGTGACAAGGCTTTAGATGCGGCAGCAATTTTTGTTTGAAGCCAACTCATAGGTAGTGTACAGTAAATTTAAACCTGACAGTCTAACGATGCTTCAGATTTATCACTGAGTAATACTCACTGTGATAACTTTAGTGCATTTTAAAACTGTCTATTCTACATTTGCACCATCTAAAACTAAGACAGTATCAGTAAATACACTCCAATGAATAAATTAAAAGTTATTAATAAAAAGTGCATGATTTCTTCTGTAACGTTTGGAACTATGAAGCAACTTTGGTTTTGGTAATGTGATCTAAACACTATCGATAAAAGAACAAAGGAAAGGGAATTACTTCATCCTGCACATGATACAGCCAGTTTATGGTTGAAAAACCACCTGACAGGTTCCCATTAACTATTGAGCACTAGTATATAGATTATAGTTAAGGGATTGGAAAAGTTGTTATTTTTATAAGTGTATAGTATTTTGGATCTTTGCCATTGCTTAATTTCTTAAATTGGCATTGGTGTACTCACTATTTAAAACATATGACTATTCTGTGTTATACTGTACATTTTGGTAGAAGTATCAGCTATGTATATATTTATGTAATTGTAATTCTAAGTATTGATTTAATAGCGTGCCAGTAAAAAGCTGACCATATACAGGTATGTATATTATCTTTTTAAGTAATTCTGAATTGAAACAGAAATAAGAAAAAAACATCTACCAAAATTTCCAGCAGAGAAGCAGTTTAAGAGATTACTACCCAGTGTGATAAAATATCTTGTCTTGGGTTACAAGAAGGAAACACTGTAAATTGAATCGAGCTCTCTGAGAAGTCTATTAGCTTTATTGTATGATATTGTCAGTGTAAAGAATAATAAGATAATTTAAATCTAAAGCTGGTTTGCTTGTATCTAATAAATTGTTGTAAAATGGAGAGCAAAGGAAGTACAGAGTTGAATTGTTCATGTGCAGACGGGAGAGAGCATTTCAGACTATTTGATTAGTTAACATCATTGAATAATTCTGGATTTTAATATTTTTTTCCACACTATGGAAGGATTCTCCTAGCTTAATAAATGAATTTCATTGCAAGCATGCACTGGTTGATATAATTTGGCTGCTTGCCTAAGACTGTAATGTAGTGCTACTTTATTATGCATCATACAAAAAAGCTACAATTTTTGAAGCTAATTTTTCAGTCAAGATATAAGAAAACACATGTTTTATTCAATGTGCTCTTTCACAATCTGCGTACTAAATTTTCTACAACCTTATCTCACAGTGTCTAGCAGCAAATCAGACAATTACATTGGATTAAACATTATGTTCTCCATAACTATGTTTATAGTAAAATAACTTGAAAATTGATATTACAAATGTGTCTTTTTTCATTAGTCCAGAATTTTCGCCACATTTATTTTTTACTCTGTTTTTTATTGTTAAATAATTTGCAGTATCATAGTATCATAGGGTGTTAAAGGGGTTTTATGGGGTGTTAAAAAAGCATAAAATAAAATATTGTACAGAAAAACCCAACATAAATAGCCCTTATTCCCAATATTTTTTGAAACAGAAAAATAATAAGAAATATAGCCATATTTGATACTGAAGCATCTGTAACAACCCATATTATAAAAATAGAACATTATTTATCCAACATGGAAAGTGCTGTTTTTTGGTCACATTGCCCTAAATATACACATGTGGACAAAATTGTTGGTACCCCTCGTTTAATGAAAGAAAAACCCACAATGGTCACAGAAATAACTTGAATCTGACAAAAGTAATTTGCCAAACTGCATGTTGACAAGCCACAAAGCTTCTGAGAGAATGTCCTATGGACAGATGAGACAAAAATCTAAATTTTTGGCAAGGCACATCAGCTCTATGTTCACAGATGGAAAAATGAAGCATATCTTGAAAAGAACACTGTCCCTACTGTGAAACATGGAGGAGGCTCTGTTATGTTTTGGGGCTGCTTTGCTGCATCTGGCACAGGGTGTCTTGAATCTGTGCAGGGTACAATGAAATCTCAAGACTATCAAGGGATTCTAGAGAGAAATGTGCTGCCCAGTGTCAGAAAGCTTGGTCTCAGTTGCAGGTCATGGGTCTTTCAACAGGATAATGACCCAAAACACACAGCTAAAAACACCCAAGAATGGCTAAGAGGAAAACATTGGACTATTCTGAAGTGGCCTTCTATGAGCCCTGACCTAAATCCAATTGAACATCTTTGGAAGGAGCTGAAACATGCCGTCTGGAAAAGGCACCCTTCAAACCCGAGACAACTGGAACAGTTGAGAGGTGCAGAAGTCTCATTGACAGTTACAGGAATTGTTTGATTGCAGCTATTGCCTCAAAAGGTTGTGCAACAAAATATTAAGTTAAGGGAACCGTCATTTCTGTCCAGGCCTGTTTCATAAGTTTTTCTTTTTTAAAAATTCTGTTGAAGCATGGTTGAAAAGCAATGTCTGACACTTTTGTTCATTTTCATAGAATTTTTGTATATTATTACTTTTGTCAGATTCAAGTTATTTCTGTGACCATTGTGGGTTTTTCTTTCATTAAACAAGGGTTACCAACAATTCACATATAGCCCAAAATAGGGCCAATAGAAACAACAGCTTCTCCTGCAAAAAAAACCAAAACATACAGCTCCAAGGATGGAAAAATATAAAAAGTTATGTCTCTCAGAATATGGTGACACTAAAGCAATTATTTTTGGCAAATAATTGATTTTATTCTGCAAAAGTAGTACAACATAAAAAAAGCTATATAAACTTGGCATCACTGTAAATCATACTGGATGGCAGAGTAAAGTTAACATTCTAATTATGATGCCCAGAGCACCGTGTAAAGTTTAGAATATAAAAAGATGGCCAAACAAACTTTTTTTTTCTTTCCCACTAATAGAGAGTTAAAAATATTTGATCAATAAGCTAAATGTTTTCCAAAATGTTGAAAAGTACTCGTTATGCAAAAAACACCCTGTTATGGCTATGTTGACACTAAAATGAAAAATGATGGCTTCTAAAATGCCTTGTCCTGCCTTGGAGAGTATTCTCCTTTGGACTGAGGCCCTGACGCGTACCCTCTCGCTCCTCTATGACATCCTCCTGACGGCTGGCACTCCGGGCTTCCCTCCTTACACCAGACTTTGGGAAATGGACCTCGACTTACATCTCTCTCCTGCTGACTGGGCTCATAACTTCCTGTTTGTTCACAAATTGCCGCTGCCTTGTAGCGCCCAGGAAAAAAAAAAATTAAAATTCTCACCCGCTGGTACCAGTGCTCAGACCTCCTTCACAAGTTTTATCCTACTGTCTCTGACAAATGCTGGCGCTGTGGTTCCACTGTGGGCTCTCACTTCCACATTTGGTGGGAGTGCAGTGAAATCCAGTCCTTTTGGTCCTCCGTGTTCTCTCTTTATACTAAAATTGGTGGTCGGCCCGTGGCACCCTCTCCCCAACTGGCTCTCCTCTCCTTTGTTCCGGGTAAGATATCCAAGGTTAAGGGAGACCACCTGGGTCATTTTCTCACGGCCGCCAGGATGGTAATTCCTCGGCACTGGCGAAGCACTACAACCCCCTCATTGATGGAGTGGCTACAGGAGTTCCTTCTCATCAGGAGGATGGAGGTTCTGGTTGCTGAGAATTTTACAGACGCCTCTAAGTTCGACGCCCTCTGGCGGCCATGGGTTGTGTTCCATGAGTCTTCAGAGTTTACCACACTCTTTTCATAAGCCATCCTGGTCCTGAGAGACCCCTCTCTGTTGCCCTGGTGGTTTCTGACCCTCTCCCCGGATTCCCCCCTCCCTCTTGTCTCCTCCTTAGTTGCCTGTTCCCCCTTGTGTCTTTGTTTACTTGTTGCTTTCTCCCCCGCTTCCTACTGATTCTGCTTCCTTGCTCTTCTCCAAGGTTTTGTGGTCCCTGCTGGACTCTTTGTTTTTTGGTGACCTGGATGCCATGGACAAGGTTTTGTTCTCATGCTTCTCACAGCTCATTTTCCCTTTTCCTTAGTCTTTGATTTCGTGTCTGTCCTTCCTTTGACATGCCTGTTTCGGACTTGATGGTTTGCCTATTCACTGGCTCATGGCATTTTTCTTTTTTTTTTCTTTCAAGCACCTTCTGGTGTGCTATGTCTTGTTACTGATTTGTTATATTGAAAACTTCAATAAAACTTGATTACACCTAAAATGCCTTGTCCTTAAGAGGTTAAATCACATTTGGTTATCTACTTCTATATACAGCATTTTTTTCTGAAAGTTTTAACTTACTAAGGCTAAAGCCCCACTTAGCGGGTGGCAGCAAAAAAGAGCCGCGGGAAAAACCATGGCAGATACGCATTGTGGCTTTTCCAGCAGCACTTTTCACAGAAAGTCAACAGAGTTTTCCTCTACTGACTTTCTGCTTTGATTATACCTATAGGGAAACTGCCAGCATTTCCGTAGGTATAATTGACATGCTACAATTTCCAAAAAACAATTTTGGAAATCGCAACATTTCTGCTGCAGGTATTTTTCTGCAATGTGTGGATGGGATTCACTAGAATCAGGGACTTTTTTTTTGCAGGGACTGTAAAACATGGTTTTTGCTGCGGGGTTTAAACCGTGGCCAAACCACAGCATTTATGCCATGTGGGGCCCGGGGCCTAACAGTCACATTAAAATTGTAAAATTAAACTAGTAAAATTTTATCTCCCTCTGCGTTCCTGTTTTCATAAATTTTTACATTTTATTTAGATGTAGCTTTACGAGACCTTGCATTTTGTGGGTACATATCACTTTTTGATCAGTTTTTATGACTTTTTGAGAGGTGAGATGAACAGAAAACATCTATTCTGCCATATGAATTTTAAGGGCTATGGTGTTTAACATGTTGAGTAAATAACGTACTAATTTTATTTGAGGTTGTTACGGATGTGGTGATACCAATTGTGGTCTTTGGGTTTTTTTTATTACCAAAGGGAGAAAAAAAACCTTATCTTACATTTTATCTGTAAAAACACTTAGGTGCTCTGGTCAACATTGACCGCAACATATAAGGGGTTAAATCGCAAGTATGCTTTCTGATTGATAATGAGGGAAGGTAATATCATGAACAAAAGTCCATGTTACCCCCTCCCCTGGGATGTCTGAAGTGACAGAGACAGAAGAATAAAAAATCCTTCTCCTCCCCCTGCACATTGTTTGCTGCACATGTTCTCCTGCACACTGGTTGAAGTTAGGGTGCAAGTATATGCAGCTTTGCTTTAACCAGTGGTATCAAATTCTAGGTGGGCTACAGGCATGATCTTGGTGTTGTAAAAGACCTGTAGATTCTAAAAAATATTTAAAAAAAATAATACCCCAGTAGTGTATATGTTTTGTACACATAATCAAATTCTAAGTACACAGATGCCTAATAACCCTTTTATATAAAAGCCACTTAGAGGGTATGCAAAATGTACAGGAAATGAAGCTTCACCACTAGCATAAAAAGTTTTGGAGGAATTTTTAACTCTAACATGAAGCATTTGGCAACTGCTGCATTTGATCTTGCCTTTTTTTGAAAATGTAAGATAACAGAGTAAACATGATGGACTTGTGTCTTTTTTAAACCTAAGAGCTGTCATATTGTTGGAGGATATGCAATAATATAAAAAGACTTGACAATTGCATCGGTCATGTAAAGTCTCCTGACAGTAGTGACCTTAACACTTTGTAAACTACTCAACATTATTGTTTGAGACCAAAAGATAAATCTGTCACCAGCAATGTAAATTAGTATCCATGCAGGTAATTCCAAATAGATTAGGATTATATAGTTTAGAACAATATGTTTAATGAAAAATCACGACTTCTAAGGAACAGTAATTAATCATTAGGTATGTGCAAGCATTTTTTGTGTCAGACATGTTGTTAAGGCTGCAAAATGCCAACAGATGTTAAGTGTCCATCAGAGAAAATAAGTTGAAAGCTGTGTTCAGCTTCATTTGTTAATTCTCAGAACACAAAGTGCCACATGCAGCAATTTAGAGATCCAGCACTGACAAGATGTTCATCGGCTCAGACCCTATACAGAAAGTAATTGGTAATTGTTTTTGAAACCTTGCTTCTACGTGTAGTCATATTCTATTATTGTATTTCATACTAATACTCAAGCTCTAAAGTAAATGTGTTTTATCTTGGTGCATAATTAATCTATAAATCAGTTATTCCATAATGAAAGTAGATGTTAGAATAATTTATACAATTATGGTACTTTTTGAATCCTTTACACAACTTGGTTTCTAAATTTTTAAGCAAATAAAACTTGTCAATAATTGATATGTCCATCATTTAAGCATGCTGTAAAATGCAATTTTCTTTTTTTTTCTCCATGTTAGTTCTGATAAGGGGTAGCAGAGCGTGAACCTGACAGTCTGAGTCATTCACAAATTATCTGTACAAGAACCATACAGAACAAGATAGATAAATGTCTAGAAAACACTTTGTAATTTGGCCATGGCAGTGTTATAAACTGTTTGATGACTTCTTTTTCCCTTTTATAGAACACTTTTTTTCACAGTTTACTTGCATTGTTTAAAATGTCTATAAATATGTTTGCACATATAAATGTAAATTAATGTACACTTTAGAATTACCTGAAATTGACATTGTCTGACAAGTTAAGATGCCATCAATGGAACAAAAAAGGTTTAAAGTAATAAACTATTGTCTTAGTATTGTTGGTAGGAATTACAAAATGTTAGACTATGTAGTCAAAATAACCATATGTTTTAAAGTATAACTGCAGGATCCGACTACACTGGGTTTGCTTGCAGTCTGTTACCTTGTAGACACATAGGTGATTATAGGAGGTTTATACACAAAATGGTACATTATATATAATGAACACTGTTAGTAAAGTCAGATTTTTCAGATTATTTTAAAGCAATAAAAACTAATGGTTGATGGTGCACATAAATCAGAACACAAAAGTATAAACCAGTCTGTACAGTCAGAAGAGGAAGAATGATAGCATATAATTCTGTAACCTATTTTTTCTAGGAGAAAATGAAATATTAGTTAATGTAACTATCATTCTTTCTTTTTCTACATATTATACAATTACCCCATTTTCCTATGTTTTTTCAAGTTAATAGTAAGAAATAAATTGAACAAGATGTATGATATATATATATATATATATATATATATCATCAACAGTCCTGTATAAAAAATTGTGGCATTTATTTGTAGTATACTTTGTGTCATTTATGTATTGTATCTACTTGACATCAGTGAATTTAAATAATGATTATATTCAAATACTGAAATCATTGCCTGTCCTAGTTCTGCTTATATAGCTAAGAGTTTGCTGTAATTTATTAGTCTAGTACATACTGTACATAGATAATGTAAGCAGCAGAGTATGTTACCTGTTATCTATGTTATCTGATCCTGAACCTAAACTTGTGTGATGGGTTTTAAGCTTTTGAATGTATAGAATAAAATGGTGAATGTTTCCATTTATTTTCAGCAAGCAGAATCTTAACCCCTTAAAGACCTTAAGGAACCCAATAATTTGTTTTGTTTTCCTAATGTCATTTTCCCAGAAGCCATTATTTTTTTCATTTTTCAGTCAATATAGATGTTTTGGTGGGACAAGTTGTATTTATCAATGATACCATTTTAGGGTATATACAGACGTAGCAGAGTTAAGCCTGAATGTCTGAATTTGGTTACTCTGCTGTAGTGTGATATCTTATCACAGAAAACAACAAAAATCAATAAAAAGTCACTGAAAAATATTGTTTTTGCTGTCTTCTGTTAAAATATTTAACGCTGCTGCATCTGTATACATTCATTGATAAAAAAAAAAATCATGGACCCAGATAAAAATGTCAGATTGCTCAAAAACTCAGCTTGCCATTATGGCAGATATGTAAATTATTACAGGGGTGGTCTGATTAGGCACTGGGTCTTGCCACAAGAGGGTGTAAAAGTGCTTCCCTTAATGTCCTATAAAAAAGCTCTCAAAGGCTACTTTTAGGTAGTGTACTTCCTTATAAGAGATTGTTGACTGCTTAACATGCTACTACAACACATTGAGTTCACTGGTTTGGGATTTACATGATGCCTATGGGCTTCTTTCCAGAACTTAGTGAGACTATCTGAAATTTCTTGCACTTTTCTGGAATACCATACTTTTTTCCTGATAAAAGACATAGATCAATTGTACATAATGAGTATGACTAGCATCTGTCTGTCGAAACAGACACAGAAAGAGTTTGTTATATTCATGGACTAGATGCTCAAAATACATTTATTTTAGTAAAGTAGACAGTATTTTCAGGACAATGAAAGAGATACATTAAGTGTGCTTTAGTATGCTAAGCTGTGGTTTATGTGGTTATGATTATATGGTCACTGCTCATTTTATTTTATGTGATTGATGGACTGGCCATACATTACTATATGGCCATTGTTATTTGGAATATCTGCAGATGACATAATTATGAATGTGTACCTAATGTAAAGATCATCTGCAGACCATAAGAACATAACTTACATGTAAAGATCATCTGCAGACCATAAGAACATAACTTACATGAGCAGATCTGGATACTTTGAGAGAATCATATTGATATTACAATGTGTAATGCTGGCACCCTGTGCTTGCCAACATACTACCTTTCATTGCATACCTAGGCTATTTGCTAACTCTGTATGCTCCTGTCACTTGAGGATTACAATGCTTAACTTTTGTCTTTCTTTTCCCAATCATTATCTGTCTGTAAAAAGAATTCTGCTTCTCTACCCCTGCCTTGTTTGTGCAGTGCTTCAGATTTTCTACTCTAGTCTATGCTTTTCTGTCTGCCGTGACCTCCTGTTTGGACATATGTCCTGTCTGTATACTGAATGTCTCAGTTTCTGCTACTTATTCCTGAGTGCACACATGTCATATTGTTTGTAAGCCTAAGCAATTCCCTTGTTTACCTGTACTCTTGGAAGGGCCCCCAAAGCATTATGCTTGGGGGATGCATGGCACCACAGCATCCTCTCTTTGGTATTTATGTGGTTAATTTTCCTGTCAGTAATGCTTGCTTTTTTCCCTGTTGTTTTTTCCCGCCTTTTTTCTATTTGTATTTCCCACACTTTTACCTCATGGATATGTTTTAAGGTGATTTGAGTTAATTTAATCAGCTGTTTTGTCACGTGTATACACGTGAGTTT
Organism: Leptodactylus fallax; assembly: GCA_947044405.1. Taxonomy (NCBI): domain Eukaryota; kingdom Metazoa; phylum Chordata; class Amphibia; order Anura; family Leptodactylidae; genus Leptodactylus; species Leptodactylus fallax. The sequence goes on from CAMRHE010000016.1 coordinate 9,818,542, forward strand.
GTTTACAGGACACGTGATGGAGCTAATTTGATTGGTCTGTGGCGGACACAAGGGGCGTGGTTTTGTGTTTAAATAGCTAAAAAAGCAGCTGTTCGCTGTCTACTTACCTGGAATCCGGAATTCAAGCCCCGCCCACCCCTTTAAGGAATTATGTCGTGGTGTATATTAGTTGGGGGGCAGTCTACCAGCTAATGCTGGTAGCACAGTTTTTTGCAATTATTTCTTTGATATTATCTTTTCAAATGCTTTATTGATATATATAATAATTATTTATTTATTAGTAATTGTTATGAACTTTAACCCTTAATAAACACCGTGTCCAAATTTTTTTCCAACATAATTTGTGTTGTGTTTTTATTTCTTATCTGGAGGTAATGGGTGCTTGTGGTGCCATCAGAGAGAACTGCACAATGCATAACCACCTCTTTATCCACAAGGGACCCCTGCTTTCAGGATAGGTGTGGGTCTCAAAGCTGGGACCGACATCTACAGATGTTTCTTTACTTACCTATTCTCTTGGCTGGAAATGTCCAGATATGTGTATAACTTTAGTTAACCAGTTTTTCTAAAAACAACATAATTTTATAAGTGATCACAAAGTGATATAATAACATTGCTATTTGTCTCTATGTGCAGCCATCCAGTGGGGATTTGTGAATTGCAGAATTGTGAGGCTTGTATTATCATGCTGTGATATTGTGTTGAATTGGTTTCATAAGAATTGGAGTTCTTAGCCAAATTGGAGATCAATTAACCAAATTGGAGATCATTTGGGTATTTATAGAATATCCTGTATTACACCTATAATACTATCAAACAGTTCTTGTTAATAGTCACAAAAGCACAAGAAAGATAACAAAGTGCTATTAATATGGTATTTACAAAATATTGTAGACTTTTTCAGTTTTCCACTTCATATTAAAAACTATAACCTTATTCATTAACATTATTCAGTATTGTATTTTTTAGTGTTTTTTTTTAGTCACTAGAATTATTGTATGCTAATTTAAATCTTCCACACAATGATTCTTATTCTAAAGAATAGACTTTCTAATGTATGATATTGAAAATAATTTCATAACTTTTTGGATATAACTATATCAAATATAATATAGTCATTAAAATAAGCTAGAAAACTTTAAATTTCCTTTAATACAATTTCACAGTTTTTGACTAGAACATCTATAAATGTAAATTTAAAATGGCTTTCAATTAGAAAATTGTTAAAGAAAAAATGGCATATTAGAGTTTGATGAGCTGACATCAAACTATAAAGCTGTTATCAAGATTATATTAATCAATTTATTCATTCAGAGCTTTCCTACAGGAAATCAGAGCTTGTCTTAAACAGTTATATCGAAGCTATTCATATATCTCATTTAGCTAACACCATTTAAATTATAATTGCATTATCTGAACATAATTTGCAATTCTCAGTGCTAAATGAGGATATACATCTAAGAATCTTTCCCTTACTATGCAATGTTATTGGCTTAATTGTGCATATTTTAATTACTTTTGTTCTGTTTCTTTATTGTGATTTAGTAGCTGAAGAAACATCTCTTAATGTATATGGAAAATACAAAAACAATAATTAAGATAGGGTTAAATATGCTGTGGGACAAGTTACATAATGTAGATGGAAATATTGGTCAATCTTAGTTTGAATTAGCTAAAAGTATTATATAGCAGAAACTCCAAAGCAGCAAAGTCACCAATATGTGAAGCCTTGGTTAGAGAGAGGAAGAAAGTTATATTTTCTATAAAAATGCATTTTAACCTCCAACAGTTCTAAACAAATCCTACCATGGACTTTTGTTGTTGATATCACCCCCCATTATCAATCAGAAAGCATACTTGCTATTTAACCCCTTATATGCTGCAGTCAATGCTGACCATAGTACCTAAGTGGTTTTACAGATAAAAAGTAAAAATAGACTTTTTTTTTCCTTGTTAATGAAAAAAATAAACAAAAAGCACAATCAGCATCACTATGTTGGTAACAACCCCTAAAAAAATTTATATGTTATTTATTCAACATGATAAATGCCATAAACCTTAAAATTCAGATGGTAGAATTGATGTTTTCTGTTCATATCAATAATAAAATTGATCAAAAAGTCTTACTTACCCTCAAAATACAAGGTCTCGTAAATCTACATTGAAATAAAATGTACAAAGTTATGAAAGTGAAAATGCAAAAAAAGAGATAAAATGTTCCTGGTTTAAGGCTATAATGAGTTACATTGCTGAAGGGTTAGAATACACATAATGCAACAGGATTATGCACCATCAATATTGACCGAAGCCATAGATTCAAAATCTGCAATAAAAATAGTGATATTTTCAGGAGAGTTTTTGCAATTTTAGTGTGACTGTTAGGGGGATCAGGATATTTGTAGAATGTCTAGAAATACTAAACTATGGTCAAAGAGGGTTAGGTTTTTTTTTTCTTGATTAGTATTTTGAGTTTTCTTTTTTGTCTCTCTCCTTGGGGTTACGGGGGTTGTATGCTATGTAGGTGTGATAATGGTGAGTTTATACTTCTGACAGAAATGTTTTATTTGTGGTTTTTCATTTGCAAATAAATAAAAATAAAATAATAATAAAAAAATAATTAGTGAAAAAAGTAGTGAAGACTTCAAACCTCGAGTTTATTTCTTAAAGCTCATTGGTTTACAAATGCAAATTTGGACAGCATTAGAGTTTTTTAATGATAAAATAGTCAGGCATTGCTAAAATGTCCCCCAAATGCCTACAGACTCTTTGGAGTAAAAGTTAGCACAAACTACACACTTTTGCAGTCTGAGTTATCAGGACAGTTCTTTTAGAGCGTTCATTGAATGAAAAATGTTATATGCAAATGTTTTCTTCCTCAGTTTTCCTTTTGGCTTAACATGTTTAGGTATGTGTGATGCAAGATGACCACCATTTCAAAATAACAATATTTGCAATACTCTATCCTTTCCTATCTGAATTTTAAAAGTGATGTTTAAAACACTGCATGAGTCAAGTAGTATACTGAGAAGCATGTAAGAAGTAATATTCGTTTGCATTTATGTAACAAAAACTACTGTATGTACTAGTACACTGTGACTTTTATAACAAATGTGACCTTAAATTGTGTACTACTATAACAGAAAGAAATTCCTAACATACTCCATCATTTGCCATACAGTATATAAGGAGCTTTTCTGAATTATGGCTTCATAGTACCTAAACACTATGTGCAGCCTGGAAAACAGAATTAATAAAAATATATGGGACTTTTGTATACAGCTGATTTAATATGGAAGCATACAGAGTTGTTTTACATGGAATCCAACTTAACTCCTTGTTAAGGTATTCTTCCTTTATTTGCATTGCTTAACAGAAGAAAATATCTCAATAATACAATGTCACACATTCAGTAGGCACATGAAGATCAAGCTCACCTCATTTAAGGCAAGTACTGAGTGAGAGCAAAAGGCCCTATTACAATGTAACATTTGTTAAATGTACAGTACTTTAAAATTCAGCTAAAAACAAGGAAAGTTGATATGAAAATAGTTTTGTGGTGTTAATGAAAAAAAAAATCTTGAAAATAATCATTATGGAAACCAATTTGGAGAGTTAGTAAGGGATCATTCTATGGTGTTACAACAGTAAGACCTTTAGGGTTGCCACTTTAGGAGAGAAAACTCTCTCCCAGAGGAGCAATGTTGGGATGGGCAATAGAGTAAGCAATTTTGACTTTCTATTTCCAGTACTGGATGAATTAATTAAAACAAATGAATTAACTTTAGATAAGAAGTGAATACAGCTTTGGGACCTTGATTGATTTGTCCTAGTGGTCAGTGCTGATTAACCTATTTGCCCAATTTTGATCCACTTGATACTATAATGCAAGTTTTATCATGTTGGATATACTTTATTTGATTAAATGATATGTATTAATTTTTGCTCTAAGTGATTCTGTATTATTTATAGATTGCAGTAGGCTATAATTTTCTGAAAATGATTACATACCTCATTTTGGGATCAGGTTGAAGGCCTTATACATAGGCACTTTTGCAAGATAAATAAAGATTAGCCTTATGAGATTTTAAAATGTTTTTAGTAGCACTTTGTGCTATTAAAAAAAACATGAAAAATGTAAAAAAGAGACATTTCCCTTCCTTTTTGTTTCCATTTTCTTGTATATATATAAAAAAAGAAAAAAACATGCAAAAATAAAAATACCATAAAAATAAAGCCCTATGTATCACCAAAAATTTTTTTTATTTGAGTAACCTGAACGAAAAATTTTTTATAGCTCTCAAAACAAAATGTACGAAAAACCCTGAAAAGGTGTCCAGTCCTGAACCAGGAAAAGTGGCCCGGTACAGAAGTGGTTAATGAATATTCTATACCCCAGTGGTGGAGTTAATTTTTTCACTTTGTATTGCCACTTCTAAGTTGCATTCATTACAAAATTTGTCATATCACAATGATGTAGTTAATTATTTCCTGTGATATTGCCATTTGTAAGCCATATTCATTACCAAATTTACTATACCTCAGCAGAACAATTAACTATTTGACGTAAATTGCCTCTTCTATACTCCATGAATTTATCATAGCACATCAGTGCAGTTAATTATTTTCTGTGGTGTTGTCAGTTTTAAACCACATTCTTTACCAAATTTACCATGCAATATTGGTTCTTTTAAATATTTCCTGTTGCCAGTTTTAAGACACATTTGTAACTAAATTTACCATACCCCAAGTGGGCAGTTAATTATTTCCTGTAGTGTTGAAACTTCTTAACCACATTCATTATCACATTTTATCATACCACTGTGCTGCAGTTGTTTCATCCAGTATAGCCACTTCTTAGCGGCATTCATTGACACATTCTCCGGGATAAATGTAGTGATGATTACTGTGACCGCGGTGCCAAAGACCTCGCATGGAAGGAAGTTGTGTGAGATTTGGAAAGTTCCCATCTTTTCCCTTACCATACAACAAATAAATAAATAAACTAAATTTTGTGTATAACTATTTTATTTTTCACCATGTACAAATATGTTGAAAGACAGCATTTTCTATCTGTAATAACATTTTATTTTATTGCTTTTCCAGTAAAACAGACCAAAACACCCACGTGCCACAACCAATTTAGGAGGGAGTTAAAGGACAAGGGAAAAAGTGGAGATGGGAGAGCTACAATAAATAATGTCGCAGAGGGTTCAGCAATATATCCTATATACAGTATATCCCAGGTGTTCACCACCAAATAGGTGCAATAAGGAAGGAAAAAGCATATGGGCATAGGGAAAGAGGAAGAAATTATATTAAAACTTAATTTTTAATAATGCATTAAAATATATAGCATGTAAAATATAAAATATACAGTAAAGAAAGGGATAAGGTGGTGTATTGGAGCCCCTAATTTATATAATATTATCTCCTTTCCACTATATACAGTGCCTTGCGAAAGTATTCGGCCCCCTTGAACTTTTCAACCTTTTGCCACATTTCAGGCTTCAAACATAAAGATATAAAATTTAAATTTTTTGGTAAAGAATCAACAACAAGTGGGACACAATTGTGAAGTGGAACGAAATTTATTGGTTATTTTAAACTTATGTAAAAAATAAAAAACTGAAAAGTGGGGCGTGCAATATTATTCGGCCCCTTTACTTTCAGTGCAGCAAACTCACTCCAGAAGTTCAGTAAGGATCTCTGAATGATCCAATGTTGTCCTAAATGACTGATGATGATAAATATAATCCACCTGTGTGTAATCAAGTTTCCGTATAAATGCACCTGCTCTGTGATAGTCTCAGGGTTCTGTTTAAAGCGCAGAGAGCATCATGAAGACCAAGGAACACACCAGGCAGGTCCGTGATACTGTTGTGGAGAAGTTTAAAGCCGGATTTGGATACAAAAAGATTTCCCAAACTTTAAACATCCCAAGGAGTACTGTGCAAGCGATCATATTGAAATGGAAGGAGTATCAGACCACTGCAAATCTACCAAGACCCGGCCGTCCCTCTAAACTTTCATCTCAAACAAGGAGAAGACTGATCAGAGATGCAGCCAAGAGGCCCATGATCACTCTGGATGAAGTGCAGAGATCTACAGCTGAGGTGGGAGAATCTGTCCATAGGACAACAATCAGTCGTACACTGCACAAATCTGGCCTTTATGGAAGAGTGGCAAGAAGAAAGCCATTTCTCAAAGATATCCATAAAAAGTCTCGTTTAAAGTTTGCCACAAGCCACCTGGGAGACACACCAAACATGTGGAAGAAGGTGCTCTGGTCAGATGAAACCAAAATTGAACTTTTTGGCCACAATACAAAACAATATGTTTGGTGTAAAAGCAACACAGCTCATCACCCTGAACCCACCATCCCTACTGCAAACATGGTGGTGGCAGCATCATGGTTTGGACCTGCTTTTCTTCAGCAGGGACAGGGAAGATGGTTAAAATTGATGGAAAGATGGATGGAGCCAAATACAGGACCATTCTGGAAGAAAACCTGTTGGAGTCTGCAAAAGACCTGAGACTGGGACAGAGATTTATCTTCCAACAAGACAATGATCCCAAACATAAAGCAAAATCTACAATGGAATGGTTCACAAATAAACGTATCCAGGTGTTAGAATGGCCAAGTCAAAGTCCAGACCTAAATCCAATCGAGAATCTGTAGAAAGAGCTGAAAACTGCTGTTCACAAACGCTCTCCATCCAACCTCACTGAGCTGGAGCTGTTTTCCAAGGAAGAATGGGCAAGAATTTCAGTCTCTCGATGTGCAAAACTGATAGAGACATACCCCAAGCGACTTGCAGCTGTAATCGCAGCAAAAGGTGGCGCTTAAGGGGGCCGAATAATATTGCACTCCCCACTTTTCAGTTTTTATTTTTTACAAAAGTTTAAAATAACCAATAAATTTCGTTCCACTTCACAATTGTGTCCCACTTGTTGATTCTTCACCAAAAAATTAAAATTTTATATCTTTAAGTTTGAAGCCTGAAATGTGGCAAAAGATTGAAAAGTTCAAGGGGGCCGAATACTTTTGCAAGGCACTGTGTATAGTATTAAATAATTGTGTATCTCCCCACTTTATGTATTGTGGTATGTATAAATGAAAAATCCCAGTGCCAAACAGCTGTGCCAAATGGTCAAGTAATTGTATGCTAGCTAGTGCCAGAGCATAGTGAACATGTCTGGCATAGGCAGTGAGTCACAATCTCAGCCATCGCCTATCTCCACAAAATTCACTGTGCGGTGAATTTCTGCACAAAAAGCATTTAGCTACTGTAAGAAAGGCACTTGGGATATTGCTAAGTATGAGTGGTAGAATAAATTATTTCTGTTCCTCAGTATTCTATCCCTAAAGGTATAGCACCCAACACAGGTTTCAAAAAGTACTTGGTTTGTTCTAGTGGTCTAGAACATAACCATCTTGTCAGGGTCACTATTTGGGACATTTCCTTTTTGGAATTAAATTCTTACTAATCCATACTTTTATTCACATAGGACAGGACACAGGATAATTTGGAGTATCAGGCAGAGGAGATGGAGGATCCAGACATGGAAAATCCCTTTTTTCCTCCAGAAACATCCTTGATTGTAGCTTCCTCCCAGACTCCTCTCTTGGCTGAGGAGATGTCCACCTCTAGGCCACGTAAGAGAGCTTTGACCCCACAGCCTCCTGACACAAGAGTGCTGATAGATGCCCAAGTTCTGGCGCATCTGAATCTGAGGAGTGAGGAGTGCCCAGAGGAGCACTTTGCTGATGTGGTGTGTAATAGCTCAAGAAGGTCCCTTGGGAGATGGAATTGTACTTCATTGAGCTGCAGCGCAGAAGACTCCTCCACTGCTGGCTCCACCAGCTAGAACACATTTTTATACATCTATATACCAGCAGGAACATTACTCGCCAGCTACTTACTGGTCTCCTCCTCTGTACCCTTCACTGTGCAGTCCAGCCAGGGCTTGGTTCCGGAAAGGGAGGAGTGTCTTTTTGGACCATTTACTAGGAAATTGTCTGAATTGCAAATTTCATCTTTATTTATCTGTTTTATATGTTTGGATAATATAATTCTTTAAGTTTTTACTATTGGATATTTATATATATATATATATATATATATATATATATATATATATATTGTAGACCTGTTCTGGGTCCAAGAGAGGTATGTTATTTCCTTGTGTTCACATTGTAGACCTGTTCTGGGTCCAAGAGAGTTATGTTATTGCCCTGTGTTCACATTGTAGATTTATTTTGGGTTTAATAGAGGCATTAGTATAGGGTCCCACCTTAATGAGGTCGCCTTGTCGGGGCAGGTGGGCTTCCTACTGTTTGATCAAATATGTATAACTAAGAACCTCTAAATTTTAGTTTATACACCATATTAATTTGTAGGTGCCAATAATAGCAGTAATGCTATCTCTGTTCTCTATATACCCTTGTGCTGTGTCAGAGTGCTGCTACACCTTTTTGTTTTTATACATTTTGCCACAGTAGCTTGCACCTGTTCACATTGGGATGTGCTGTCTGAATCTTTTTCGAGTGTGTACTGCATGGGGGGTGTGGTTCCCTATAATTGGACTTGCACTTCCATTCAATTGCACGGGTTTATATAAGTGGAATAGAGGATATTTCTCATTTCCCCATTTGCCCCTAGGCTATTTTAAGTTGAGTATGCTCTGGATCCTATTTGCCCTGTGTTCACATTGTAGACCTGTTCTGGGTCCTCTAGATCCTATTTGCCCTGTGTTCATATTGTAGACCTGTTCTGGGTCCAAGAGAGGTATGTTATTTCCTTGTGTTCACATTGTAGACCTGTTCTGGGTCCAAGAGAGGTATGTTATTGCCCTGTGTTCACATTGTAGATTTATTTTGGGTTTAATAGAGGGATTAGTATAGGGTCCCACCTTAATAAGGTCGCATTGTCGGGGCAGGTGGGCTTCCTACTGTTTGATCAAATATATATAACTAAGAACCTCAAAATTTTAGTTTATACACCATATTAATTTGTAGGTGCCAATAATAGCAGTAATGCTATCTCTGTTCTCTATATACCCTTGTGCTGTGTCAGAGTGCTGCTACACCTTTTTGTTTATATATATATATATATATACAGTCATATGAAAAAGTTTGGGCACCCCTATTAATCTTAATCATTTTTAGTTCTAAATATTTGGGTGTTTGCAACAGCCATTTCAATTTGATATATCTAATAACTGATGGACACAGTAATATTTCAGGATTGAAATGAGGTTTATTGTACTAACAGAAAATGTGCAATATGCATTAAACCAAAATTTGACCGGTGCAAAAGTATGGGCACCTCAACAGAAAAGTGACATTAATATTTAGTAGATCCTCCTTTTGCAAAAATAACAGCCTCTAGTCGCTTCCTGTAGCTTTTAATCAGTTCCTGGATCCTGGGTGAAGGTATTTTTGACCATTCCTCTTTACAAAACAATTCCAGTTCAGTTAAGTTTGATGGTCGCCGAGCATGGACAGCCCGCTTCAAATTATCCCACAGATGTTCAATGATACTCAGGTCTGGGGACTGGGATGGCCATTCCAGAACATTGTACTTGTTCCTCTGCATGAATGCCTGAGTAGATTTGGAGCTGTGTCTTGGATCATTGTCTTGCTGAAATATCCATCCCCGGCGTAACTTCAAATTCGTCACTGATTCTTGTACATTATTCTCAAGAATCTGCTGATACTGAGTTGAATCCATGCGACCCTCAACTTTAACAAGATTCCCGGTGCCGGCATTGGCCACACAGCCCCAAAGCATGATGGAACCTCCACCAAATTTTACAGTGGGTAGCAAGTGTTTTTCTTGGAATGCTGTGTTTTTTTGACTCTATGCATAACGCCTTTTTGTATGACCAAACAACTCAATCTTTGTTTCATCAGTCCGCAGGACCTTCTACCAAAATGAAGCTGGCTTGTCCAAATGTACTTTTGCATACCTCAGGCGACTCTGTTTGTGGCATGCTTTCAGAAACGGCTTCTTTCGCATCACTCTCCCATACAGCTTCTCCTTGTGCAAAGTGTGCTGTATTGTTGACCGATGCACAGTGACACCATCTGCAGCAAGATGATGCTGCAGCTCTTTGGAGGTGGTCTGTGGATTGTCCTTGACTGTTCTCACCATTCTTCTTCTCTGCCTTTCTGATATTTTTCTTGGCCTGCCACTTCTGGGCTTAACAAGAACTGTCCCTGTGGTCTTCCATTTCCTTACTATGTTCCTCACAGTGGAAACTGATAGGTTAAATCTCTGAGACAACTTTTTGTATCCTTCCCCTGAACAACTATGTTGAACAATCTTTGTTTTCAGATCATTTGAGAGTTGTTTTGAGGAGCCCATGATGCCACTCTTCAGAGGAGATTCAAATAGGAGAACAACTTGCAATTGGCCACCTTAAATACCTTTTCTCATGATTGGATACACCTGGCTATGAAGTTCAAAGCTCAGTGAGGTTACAAAACCAATTTTGTGCTTCAGTAAGTCAGTAAAAAGTAGTTAGGAGTATTCAAATCAATAAAATGATAAGGGTACCCAAATTTTTGCACCGGTCAAATTTTGGTTTAATGCATATTGCACATTTTCTGTTAGTACAATAAACCTCATTTCAATCCTGAAATATTACTGTGTCCATCAGTTATTAGATATATCAAATTGAAATGGCTGTTGCAAACACCCAAATATTTAGAACTAAAAATGATTAAGATTAATAGGGGTGCCCAAACTTTTTCATATGACTGTATATATATATATATATATATATATATGGCACATAAACAGATGTACTACTTACTAGATCATGTTTCCTCAACTTCTCTCTTTTAGGGACCCATATTGTTTGCTAATGTATTCGGGATGTATGTATATACTTTTGTGTAGCAATACAGAATGTGGTATGATATTTGTTGAATGTTATTGGTAGATAAATGTAATATTGTAGCTTTTTTTTAATCAACTTACCCTTGTGTGGGTTTCTACTGTAGAAAAATCACAATGAGTAAATGCCAGTAATAATGAGGTATTTGTTCATATTTCTGCTTGTATATTGTTTATTTAAAAAGAATTTTAAAAAAAAAGCCATGGGCTTGGCAAATGCTAAAAAATGTATTCACATACAAATACTTCAACTTACAACCCATGTCAAGGGTCCTCATTCTCTTGTGAGTCCCATCACTAAACTAAAACAGAAACAATTAACTAACTAAACAGGAACAAGAACAACAGTCCAGAACCAGTAACAACAATCAAAGATTATCTGCCACTGTAGATAACATCCCTCTGCCAGGGAAATGCTCACACAGGTGATAGGTAGTCATCCACATAGACTTCCCGGAAAGACAGCCAAGCTGCTCCAGGTCATTCATGCATGGAAATGTCCAAAGAGATGTCAGACATCACCACCAACTTATCCAGGTCAGTATCAGAGATAGCGTCATGAATCCTGACAAAGTTGTACAGGATAACACAGGCTTGGATAACCTGTGTCACTTTGTCAGGAACCATTTGAAAAGGTTGCTGCTAAGAATCCTGAAGGTATACTCAACATACTGCCTAGCTCTCATAATATGGTAGTTAAATATAAGTCTCTGTTCATCCAAACCACGCTGAGGGTATGGCCACAACACATGGGTGAATAGTCCAAATCCAACATCAGCCATGATGGCGAATGGTGCTGGATGCCCTGAACATCCAGGCAGTTGCATTTGTTCTGGAAGGGCAAGCTGATTGGATCAAAGCTATTCACTTATTCTGGAAGCTCTGAAGATGCCAGCATCAGCAGATCTCCCATAGACCCTTATATCAACAGTTACAAACTGGTAGTTGCTGTCAGCCAAAGTGTACAACGTCACCAAGAAATGTTTTTTGTAAATAAATACAGGGACCCTTACTGAGACGGCTTTTCACATGAATGTGCTTTCATCCAGCGCACCCACACAGTTGGGAAACTATGCTGAGTTGTAAAAGCCCTCAGCAATCTGAATCCAGTATTCTGCCTTGGGCTGTGGCTTCACTGGAGCTTTCAGATCACTTCATAGGTCACACTGAGGATCTACAAAATGATCGAGTAATGCAGCAGGAACTCAAAGTGTAGAGAAGCAAATGAATTCCATGTTGCCAGGAATCTGAGAATCAAAAAAAAAAAATAATTTAGAATTACACTATCAGGGTGGGTGACAAGGGACAATGAAGATTAAACACATGGTGACAAGGTAAAGGGACAATGATATTAGAAGATGTCAAATGTCAGAAGGCCTTAGTGCTGAAAGGGTATAGTCCAAATATACAGTGGGCACGGAAAGTATTCAGACCCCTTTAATTTTTTCACTTTTTGTTTCATTGCAGCCATTTGCTAAAAGCCAAAAAAGTTCATTTTATTTCTCATTAATGTACACTCAGCACCCCATCTTGACAGAAAAAAAAAACAGAAATGTAGATATTTTTGCAAATGTATTAAAAAAGAAAAACTGACCTATCACATGTCATAAGTATTCAGACCCTTTGCTCAGTATTGAGTAGAAGCACCCTTTTGAGCTAGTACAGCCATGAGTCTTCTTGGGAATGATGCAACAAGTTTTTCACATCTGAATTTGGGGATCTTCTGCCATTCTTCCTTGCAGATCCTCTCCAGTTCCATCAGGCTGGATGGTGAACGTTGGTGGACAGCCATTTTCAGGTCTCTCCAGAGATGCTCAATTGGGTTGGGGTCAGAGCTCTGGCTGGGCCAGTCAAGAATGGTCACAGAGTTGTTCCGAAGCCACTCCTTTGTTATTTTAGCTGTGTGCTTAGGGTCATTGTCTTGTTGGAAGGTGAACCTTCGGCCCAGTCTGAGGTCCAGAGCACTCTGGAAGAGGTTTTCTTCCAGGATATCTCTGTACTTGGCCGCATTCATCTTTCCTTCAATTGCAACCAGTCATCCTGTCCCTGCAGCTGAAAAACACCCCCATAGCATGATGCTGCCACCACCATGTTTCACTGTTGGGATTGTATTGGGCAGGTGATGAGCAGTGCCTGTTTTTTTCCACACATACTGCTTAGAATTAACGCCAAAAAGTTCAATCTTCGTCTCATCAGACCAGAGAATCTTATTTCTCATAGTCTGGGAGTCCTTCATGTGTTTTTTGGCAAACTCTATGCAGGCTTTCATATGTCTTGCACTGAGGAGAGGCTTCCTTCGGGCCACTCTGCCATAAAGCCCTGACTGGTGGAGGGCTGCAGTGATAGTTGACTTTGTGGAACTTTCTCCCATCTCCCTACTGCATCTCTGGAGCTCAGCCACAGTGATCTTTGGGTTCTTCTTTACCTCTCTCACCAAGGCTCTTCTCCCACAATTGCTCAGTTTGGCTAGATGGCCAGGTCTAGGAAGAATTCTGCACGTCCCAAACTTTTTCCATTTAAGGATTATGGAGGCTACTGTGCTCTTAGGAACCTTGAGTGCTGCAGAAATTTTTTTGTAACCTTGGCCAGATCTGTGCCTTGCCACAATTCTGTCTCTGAGCTCCTTGGGCAGTTACTTTGACCTCATGATTCTCATTTGCTCTGACATGCACTGTGAGCTGTGAGGTCTTATATAGACCTAGACCTAGACCTAGACCTATAGACCATAGGTGTGTGCCTTTACTAATCAAGTCCAATCAGTTTAATTAAACACAGCTGGACTCCAATGAAGGAGCAGAACCATCTCAAGGAGGATCACAAGGAAATGGACAGCATGGGAGTTAAATATGTGAGTGTCACAGCAAAGGGTCTGAATACTTATGAGCATGTGATGTTTCAGTTTTTCTTTTTTAATAAATTTGCAAAAATATCTACATTCTGTTTTTTTCTGTCAAGATGGGGTGCTGAGTGTACATTAATGAGAAATAAAATGAACTTTTTTGGCTTTTAGCAAATGGCTGCAATGAAACAAAAAGTGAAAAATTTAAAGGAGTCTGAATACTTTCTGTACCCACTGTACTAGCAGGGTGAAAGGAGAAAAGTAGCTTACACTAGCAGAGTGGATGACAGGTGACAATGTCTAAACACAGGGTGACAAGGTAAAGTGACAATGATATAAGAAAGAAGTGAAATATCATAAGGACTTAGTATTGAAAGGGTGTGGTCCAAATATACTAGCAGGGTGAAAGGAGATAAGTAGCCTAAACTAGCAGGATGGGTGATAGACAAGGGGCTGCAGGGAAATCACAGAATGAAGGGGCAAAATTTAACAGTATTGTTCTTCACTGAGGGTGACAAAAAACATTCCTCAGCCAAGATACACTGTCACATGTTGGTGTCCTGAAAAGTGAGCCCAGGATGCAGGTCTGACATAAGACGGTGAAACGTTGGGATGATCATGCGGCAGTAGCTGTGAAACTTGCCCTGGTGGTGCTGCAAGTCAGAGTATAGGGTCTGGACAAAAAAAGCGCAGAAATGTGTGGTCCTGATCACCAGATAGGCCAGCACCTGGTTCACAGCAGTGATTAGAGGCAGCACTAAGGACAGGTAGAAAAACACATTTTTTTTTATTTTTATTTATTTTTAACTATTGTAGCCGCTCCTTTATCTTCATCAGATAGGCATTGTTCTGTGAGTAGTCAGGGGTTTTATGAACACTAACAGGCTGGCAGCATGGTAGATGTATAGGGAGAGTGAAGGAGATGAGCAACCTGCAAAAGATGTGAAAGCTTTATCATTAGCATCATGCAGGGAAAACTGCATGCTTTTAAAAGCATGTGTGGGTTTAAAAAACTGCATGCATTTTTTAAAAAACATATTTAGCTTTCTGATAAAAACACGTGTTTTTTTTTTGGTTTTTTTTTGTTTTTTTTTTAGCAAAACCTCACCGTGTGAACACAGCCTTACTCGGAAGTGTTGTAGTGTTGTATCATGGGACCAGATTGTTTGATTGTGCTTTTCAGGCATTCTCAGTCAATATATATATAGTTACACATGTATATTCTTATACTTTGCATGTATATAGGTAAATACATATACAGAGATACACACATATATGTGTCAGTACCTTTCCAGGTATGTGTATATATTTACATATACACATACACGCAAATGATATAGTTACATATATATGTAACTATATAATTTGCGTGTATGTGTATATGTAAATATATACACATACTGTACCTGGAAAGGTACTGACACTCCTACAACCAGGAAGTACAAACCAGGAAATATTGCATAAGCCTGAAAATAACGAATGGTAAAAATGGTCCAAACGTAGATATTTATTAATTCATATAACAACCATTTCCTGCCTTCAGCCACATTTTTTTAGTCCTGGACAACCACTTTAAGGTTAATGCTAGGGTGTAACAATCATATTGTATTTACTTTAATTTAATTAAGACTTGAATATATACAAGTAATCACATAGGAAACTAGATGACATGTGTGATATTTCTTGTGAAACTGTTTCTGTTTATCCCACAATTTCCTGTCTAAACTAAATATTAGAAATATGACTTGTGCTTCAATGTCCTGTGAATTAATGTACAAAAAACACTGCTGAAGTTTGTAAATTTGTTGTTGAAAAGTATTTTCTTAGTATATTGTGACTGCTGCCTCAACTTGGTAACTCTGAGTTGCTCCAATTAGGTAAAATATAATTGAAATAATGCAGGAAGGATAAGTGGAAAATGTAACAATATGGAGTAGGATTGCTATTCTTTCAAACTGTCAAATAAGCTAATTATCAATCTGCTACTGCAAGTTATTTTGCTTCCAGGTAAGAACCTGATGGAGTACAGAATTTCTAATAATAAATGTGTCACGTAAATAAATAGGAGAACTGTTTATGCTAATGAATTCCCTTGGAGCATTTATTATGATTTGCAAATTGCTTGTATAAAACATTTTCCTAGTTAAAAACAATGAAAAGCTCACAGTATGTACAATATTAATTTCTATCAAGGCACAACCCTTCTAATAAATCGATTTTCTTTTTATCGATTCATTGAATACAATATTGAAAGCAGTGCCATCTTTCTTCTTAGGCTAATAACTATTAAAGATTACACTAAAACATCGACCACAGGAAAAGACATTGACCACAAGACTATTTGCATCATATTAGTTGCATAAATCCTTTCACGACCAATGTCTTTGGATGCCCATATATCCACAGCAAAATTTCACAACTTAGGCCTCATACACACGAACGTAGTTTTCGTCCGCAACTGCGGTTAAAAGTAAAGACCCATTCATTTCTATGGACCCATACATATAGCCGTAGTTTTTTCAACTGTGTGTCCGTGCCATATACAAGCAAATTATGAAGCACGTCCTATTTTTGCCTGGATTTGCAGCACAGTCAAGCGTAGGGGATCATACAAGTCTTTTTGTGGATCCGTGATTGTGGATGACATGCAGACATCTCTTTTTGCAGAATGCAGATCAGTATTTTCAGTCAGTAAAAACCACTACAGTCATGTGCAGGGGGTCTTACAATGCTATATCCTAAGACTATAGTTTTTTTCTAAATGTTACACTTTCACAATTTTTTTGGTTGGGCACAGATGAGTTTTAATGGGTCCTTAACATGCTAAATGTGTGCATATGTTCATGTTTATGTCACATCTATTATGGGTAAATGGGAAAAATGGCGGCAAGGAGATTTAAATTTACTTTTTTTTCCTTTTGTAATCTGATGTAATTAGTTAAACCAGACAAATTTCTGACACAAATTAGTTTCTTTAATCTCCCAGATAGCAATATCCAGTATGTGTATTTAGCATAATCTGCAGTGAATCTAATTGTGATCTAATACATATAAAGATGTAAAACAAAAAAATCAGTTCACCATACAGTGCCTTGCGAAAGTATTCGGCTCCCTTGAACTTTTCAACCTTTTGCCACATTTCAGGCTTCAAACATAAGGATATAAAATTTTAATTTTTTGGTGAAGAATCAACAACAAGTGGGACACAATTGTGAAGTGGAACGAAATTTATTGGTTATTTTAAACTTTTGTAAAAAATAAAAAACTGAAAAGTGGGGCGTGCAATATTATTCGTCCCTTTTACTTTCAGTGCAGCAAACTCACTCCAGAAGTTCAGTGAGGATCTCTGAATGATCCAATGTTGTCCTAAATGACTAATGATGATAAATATAACCTATCTGTGTGTAATCAAGTCTCCGTATAAATGCACCTGCTCTGTGATAGTCTCAGGGTTTGTTTAAAGGGCAGAGAGCATCATGAAGACCAAGGAATACACCAGGCAGGTCTGTGATACTGTTGTGGAGAAGTTTAAAGACGGATTTGGATACAAAAAGATTTCCCAAACTTTAAACATCCCAAGGAGCACTGTGCAAGCGATCATATTGAAATGGAAGGAGTATCAGACCACTGCAAATCTACCAAGACCCGGCCATCCCTCTAAACTTTCAACTCAAACAAGGAGAAGACTGATCAGAGATGCAGCCAAGAGGCCCATAATCACTCTGGATGAACTGCAGAGATCTACAGCTGAGGTGGGAGAGTCTGTCCATAGGACAACAATCAGTCGTACACTGCACAAATCTGGCCTTTATGGAAGAGTGGCAAGAAGAAAGCCATTTCTCAAAGATATCCATAAAAAGACTTGTTTAAAGTTTGCCACAAGCCACCTGAGAGACACACCAAACATGTGGAAGAAGGTGCTCTGGTCAGATGAAACCAAAATCGAACTTTTTGGCCACAATGCAAAACGATATGTTTGGCGTAAAAGCAACACAGCTCATCACCCTGAACACACCATCCCCACTGTCAAAAATGGTGGTGGAAGCATCATGGTTTGGGCCTGCTTTTCTTCAGCAAGGACAGGGAAGATGGTTAAAATTGATGGAAAGATGGATGGAGCCAAATACAGGACCATTCTGGAAGAAAACCTGTTGGAGTCTACAAAAGACCTGAGACTGGGACGGAGATTTATCTTCCAACAAGACAATGATCCCAAACATAAAGCAAAATCTACAATGGAATGGTTCACAAATAAACGTATCCAGGTGTTAGAATGGCCAAGTCAAAGTCCAGACCTGAATCCAATTGAGAATCTGTGGAAAGAGCTGAAAACTGCTGTTCCAAAACGCTCTCCATTCAACCTCACTGAGCTGGAGCTGTTTTCCAAGGAAGAATGGGCAAGAATTTCAGTCTCTTGATGTGCTAAACTGATAGAGACATACCCCAAGCGACTTACAGCTGTAATCGCAGCAAAAGGTGGCGCTACAAAGTATTAACTTAAGGGGGCCGAATAATTTGGCACACCCCACTTTTCAGTTTTTTTTTATTTTTTACAAAAGTTTAAAATATCCAATAAATTTCGTTCCACTTCATGATTGTGTCCCACTTGTTGTTGATTCTTTACCAAAAAATTAAAATGTTATATCCTTATGTTTGAAGCCTGAAATGTGGCAAAAGGTTGAAAAGTTCAAGGGGGCCGAATACTTTCGCAAGGCACTGTATTTGAAATTATTCCTCCCCCATTTTTTTTTTTACATTTGTACTTAGTTCCAGTATTGGACTTGAACATTATGGGGTACGATTGCTAGTATAATACAATGCAATACTTTTGCATTGCACTCTATTATTCTTTACAAGGTGAAAGAAAATTAAAAATTATAAGGCTCTGCCCCCTCCCTTTTTTCCTCATTCTCACAAGTAATCAATTACCTGTGCTTTGGAGGCTGGCTGACTATAGTAATGCCAGCCCTCATAGCATAGGTAATTACCTGTGAGATCACTGGAGGAGGGGGCAGAGCGATATGGGGCAGGGCAAACCAGGAGGCTGAACTCCACTGTGGATAACTCCCAGGTCCATAATCTACAATAACCCAGGACAGGTAAGTAAATTACAACCACTTCAAGGTGCTAATAGCATCTTTCATTTAGATATATAAAGTGTTTCGACATTTGTAGGTTTTTTTATATTAAAATGCATAATTGCAATTTCCTCATTCATGGTAACACTGAATAACATTCTAATTGGCCTGCAACAGTACTTGGGGGAAAAAAATAAACAAATAATAGAAACTTTGAACTGCCTCAAAAACTGCCTTATATTTGCCAAAATAGTTTTCTATAATCTCCTAATTGAGTAATAAGATTTCCTACTAATTTCAAAACCCAGTTTAATTGGTTTCCTATAAAATTGGTCCTAGAAAGTGTATAAATAAAGTAGTTTGACTATGAGGGATAGGGAAATAAATTTATTCTCTGTAAATCACTTTGGAAAAAATGTCAGTGACTATGAAAAAGTGTTAAATAAATACAGTGCCTTGCAAGTTAATACTTTGTAGCGCCACCTTTTGCTGGGCCGTGTCTTGGTAGATTTGCAGTGGTCTGATACTCCTTCCATTTCAATATGATCACTTGCACAGTGCTCCTTGGGATGTTTAAAGTTTGGGAAATCTTTTTGTATCCAAATCCGGCTTTAAACTTCTCCACAACAGTATCGCGGACCTGCCTGGTGTGTTCCTTGGTCTTCATGATGCTCTCTGCGCTTTAAACAGAACCCTGAGACTATCACAGAGCAGGCGCATTTATACGGAGACTTGATTACACACAGGTGGATTATATTTATCATCATCATTCATTTAGGACAACATTGGATCATTCAGAGATCCTCACTGAACATCTGGAGTGAGTTTGCTGCACTGAAAGTAAAAGGGACGAATAATATTGCACACCCCACTTTTCAGTTTTTGATTTTTTACAAAAGTTTAAAATAACCAATAAATTTCATTCCACTTCACAATTGTGTCCCACTTGTTGTTGATTCTTCACCAAAAAATTTAAATTTTATATCCTTATGTTTGAAGCCTGAAATGTGGCAAAAGGTTGAAAAGTTCAAAGGGGCCGAATACTTTCGCAAGGCACTGTAAATGTGAACAGTTATTTTGAACTTTTATATATATGATCAGCTTCTACATAAGCTATATTGTCTGCGGGGGGGGCAGAGGGGGCTGCTGCTCCGGGCCCACTCACTTTTTGGGGCCCACCCCGGAGCCACCATTAATACATCCTTTATTTCTAACTGGATCGGTGTCTGTAGACACTGATCTAATTAAAACGTATCCTGCAACTTCACAGTATTGTAAACCGCAAGCTACATGAGGCTTGCGGTTTACAAGTCCCCGAGAGCACAGAATGATGTCTTCTTCTCACACAGGCGGCGCGATGACGTCACAACATCGCGACATCTGCGCGTAGACACAGACATCCTGTGTGTGGACAGGGAGGAAGTGGCGGCAGCGGCAACTCCATTCATCAGCAACGCAGGTAGGTGAGTATAACTTTTTTTTTGTTTTTTTTTAGCGCAGTTGTGGGTATATTAATAGTATAAAGGGTGGATAGGAGGGGAAATGATAACTATAAAGGGAGGATTCATTAGGGGGCATTATGACGATGGGGGGTCATTTATATAAGGGTTATTACGGGGTATTATGAATACAAGGGGGAGGTTATTTATATAAGGGTCCATTAGGGGGCATTATTTATATTAGGAGGCATTATGAAGATAAGGGGGTGGTCACTGATATAAGGGGTCATTAGAGGTGCAGTATTTATGTCAGGGGGAATTAGGGGCACAATATGAGGGTCAATTAATTTAATTAAAGTGGCACTTGGGCTTTATTAAGACTAAGGTCCCACGTGGCGTCCCGCAGCAAAAAACAGCTGTGGGAAAAACCGCGGCGGCAATGCATCGCAGTTCTTCCTTCAGCACTTTGCATAGAATGTTTGCAGAGGTTTGGTTTCCTCTGTGGACTTTCTGCTTCAACTATATCTATATGGAAACCGCCAGTGTATCCATAGGTATAATTGACATGCTGCAATTTCAAAAACCGCAACGGTTTTGGAAATCACAGTGCGTCTGCTGCACGTATTTTTCCGCACTGTGTGGATGGGATTTGCCAGAATGCCAAGGTTTTTTCTGTGGGTTTTCGCCACATGGTGCCCCATCCCCACTTTGCAGTAAAATACACACAGCGGACATGCTGCGATTTCCAAAACAGTTGCAGTTTTGGAAATCGCAGCATGTCAATAATACCTATGGAAACGCCAGCGGTTTCCCTATAGATATAATTGAAGCAGAAAGTCCACAGAGGAAACCTCTGCAAACATTCTGTGCAAAGTGCTGCAGGAAGAACCGCGATGCATCGCCGCCGCGGTTTTTCCCACAGCTGTTTTTAGCTGCGGGATGCCACGAGGGGTCTTAGCCTTAAGGCGTCTTCCAGCTCATTTTTATTGATGGTCTATCCTCAGAATAAATGAGCAATAAGAGATAAGTGATTCCCCACTGATCAGCTGTATGAAGGGGCTATGGTGCCTGTTTATATCACACGCTGTCTGTTTATAGTGACTGTGTGATGTAATTACAGCTTTGTCACATAGACGTGTATAGGACGAGGCTGTAGTTACATTACATGGCCGCTATGAAAGGAATGACACTATGTAAACAGAGAAGGTGTCACAGCGCTTACACAGGTACCACGGTTCATTCAAACAGCTGATCCTCGGGGTCCTGGGTATTGGAACCCCAATACCCAGGGAAGTTATTAATTTAAAGTTGCACTTGGGGGTATTATTCATTATTATTATATTATATATTTTATAATTGGAGGTAGCAGCAGGATGGGGGCTTTGTGTAGGTGAGGACAATGTGGGTCAGGTGCCTGGAAAAGTGAGGAGCCAAAGTCTGTCTGTGTTGCAAACTTTACAGAGACTGGAAGAAGTGGTCATGGCCGTCCAGATAAAAGAGAAGGGGAATGTGAACGATTAGTCAGAGACGTCACCGGTAAGTCACTAAAAGTTAGTGCACTGTATTCGCCTAAATCATCTGCAGAGCCCTGTGTAGAGCCGCTATATACCACTATACGCTCACCGTATACTGATAGTATCGGTATACGAACATGTGCAAGTTGGGGGCCCACTTGGACATGTTGGCCCCCCCCCCGTGCTGAACCCCTAGCTACGCCTCTGCTGTAATACAATAGTTTAATGCAAATCCAAATCTGATTTGATAGCTTAAAAAGGACCTTTCACGTTCTCATGCACATGTGGTTTTATATATCGCTAGAAAGCCAACATTGCGCACTGTTGGCTTTCCTGTTATGTGCCCCGGGGCTGGAGATATCAGTGACGTTAGTTTCGGCACCGATCTCTGTCCACCGTCAGAAGGGCGTTCCTGACAGTCTAGCTGAGTTGTGAGGAACGCCCCCTTGACAATACTCTTCCATAGCCCTGTACTGTCAGAAGAGGCGTTCCTTGCCACCCAGTGATGACGCTGAGCTGTGAAAAACGCTCCTTCTCCCAGTACAAGTCTATGCAGTGCACTGTCGGCTTTCTAGCGGTATATAAAACCGCATTTGCATCAGGACATGAAAGGTCCTCTTTAATTTAACCCTGAATATCTACTACAATAATATAAAGTACTAAAAAGGCACAGCTCCTGTCCAAATAAGGACAATTTGATTCCTATGGATAAATATGTCCCTAGGAAAAAGAGAGACTGGTAAGGGGAGGATATTTGTGAAGGCAGCATCTTGCACAGAGGGACTTTGCAGGACACAACAGTAGAATTGGCCATCAGTGAGAACCATTGATAGTATGATGGTCAGTGTCAGGCCTAATTACATATCAGGCAGCCTCCTACAACACTAAATAAAACACTACAAATTAAGTTGTGTGATGAGCACTTTAGGGGAAATGGTGTCTAGCCTTAAAATCCATGCTGTCTTCCTTTGCAGAATCTTGAAATTCTAGTTGCCATTGGGAAACCCAGGTTGCACTATTTCTATTCCTTGATGCCACGAGTTGAATAAAATACAGATTCAAAGTTTGAATCAGAACAAGAAGAGAGATTGCAGTGGAATGATTCGAAAATGCTAAAGAAACAAGAGCAAAACATAATAACTTGCTCCTTTGTGTCAACTTCTGGGCAAGTTATCAGGCCAAAATCACCAGGGTATGTGAATTTTTAAACAGGGTCATTTTGATGTTTTTGGTTGTCATTATGATTTAAAAAGAGAAAACACAGAAGTTTGACAATAAATGGCTTCAACCAACCTCTAACCATGAGTGGAGAAAAAGTTTTTGTGTTATCATTTATATTCTCTGAAAAAAGGCCAAAAAAAAACAAAAAATCTATATGTAAACTTTTTAGCACAACTGCATATAAGATGCTGTGTGCTGGAACAAAAGGCATTTCAGTGATGGTGGAAGTAGGGGATGGATGTGTTTTTCATTACTGCATGATACAGAGCAGTGAGGGCAGCAAAGCTTGCAATACCGCAAAGAAATGTTTAGTCAGATGTAATCAGTTACAGACAGATTAGTGATAGAAATCATAGGACTGAGGGAGAATATGTGTTTTGCGTGAGCAAGACTGATACAGTAATACAGACAGACAAAGGACAGTTCAGCCTTTTATTGCCAATAATCTAATTTTGTCTAAGCCTGTTTTGCAATAAAGCATTTCGATCAGGGACTGTCCACGGAGTGTTTAACATAATTTCTACTGACAAATTGATATTGTCAATTACTGTCCATATAGTCTTACAGTGTTTTAACCAACAAAATCAGTCCTGTTAGTGAAAATTTTTTGGAGGTTTTAAATGCATACAGAATGCTGTTCTAACAGCAAAACGCTGATTCCGTCTACACGGATCTTAAAAATTCCCATTTAAGGGTTCTTTTTTTGTTGTTCACCCAATAAACAGTGTAATGGAACCTATTAATCTGAAAAAAATTCCCCATTATTTAAGGTTGTTTTTGTTGCTCACCCAATAAAGTCTCACAGTCTATTCTAATTTGAAAAAAATCTCTATGATTTAATGTCTTTTTTTTTGTTATTCACCCAATAAACAGTCTCATATCCTGCACTAGTTTTATAAAAATCTTGGTAATTTCAGGGGTTTCTTGCTGCTCACCCAAAAACCAGTCTCACTGCCTGCTAATATGAAAAAATGTTAGTTTGTTAAGGGCTTTTTTATGGTTACCCAATATACATACAAAATGTCACCAATGTAACAACAACAACAACAAAAAACAAGCTGACTGATGCAGTTTGCTTTTCTATTTTTCTTGAAATAGTTTTTTTGTAAAAAAAAAAAAAAAAAAAAGACATACACACAGTGTGAGAATTGTTGGCAATCACTAATATAATTAAGCAGTGTGCAGTAAAATGACTGCAGAAAAACATGGCAGGGGACATGACTGAACATAGGGGGAAGATCTTGTCTAGGAAGATGAGCCAAATCTGTGTTTCTATTTATTTTGTGATATTGTTTACTTCTTTTCTTGTCTTCAGTTTATATACTGCTATGATAATGTCTTGTCTAGTGACACTAGAGGTGTTGTCTGGAATCGTGTTATTTTATCTTGTACATTACTCAATGTCACTATGCTGGATTATAGATGAAAACTCAATAAAAAGATATTTAAAAATAAAAGAGGACCAGAGGTCATATATGTATAAAATGTCAGTATTTTCAATTGGATGCTGTTCTATTAGGAACATTAGTAAAATCAATCACTCAAGAGAGAAAACAGAAAAAAATTACAAACATAAAAAACAAACATAATTTGTTAATCTCCTCTCATGCCAAATCACAAGCATCCCTGTTACTAGGTAATAGCAATTGGTCCTTTGGAAGCTGGTTGGAGTCAAAAACATAAGGAACTTAAAGTCTGAACATGTACTATGGGTACAAATTAATATATCAGGATTTATGGCATGGTATCCTTATAAAGTATGCCCATTGTTGGGTAGCCAGTCCTGAAGTTAATGCAGTCACTTGGAAAAATAGTATTGGTTTGTCACCATAGAAACCTCCACCCAATACTTCAATATATATATACAGTGGGGAAAAAAGTATTTAGTCAGCCACCAATTGTGCAAGTTCTCCCACTTAAAAAGATGAGGTTGGCCTTTAATTGACATCATAGGTAGACCTCAACTATGAGAGACAAAATGAGAAAACAAATCCAGAAAATTCCATTGTCTGATTTTTAAAGAATTTATTTGCAAATTATGGTGGAAAATATGCATTTGGTCAATAAAAAAAGTTCATCTCAATACTTTGTTATATATCCTTTGTTGGCAATGACAGAGGTCAAACGTTTTCTGTAAGTCTTCACAAGGTTGGAACACACTGTTTCTGGTATGTTGGCCCATTCCTCCATGCAGATCTCCTCTAGAACAGTGATGTTTTGGGGCTGTCGCTGGGCAACACGGACTTTCAACTCCCTCCAAAGGTTTTCTATGGGGTTGAAATCTGGAGACTGGCTAGGCCACTCCAGGACCTTGGAATGCTTCTTACGAAGGCATTCCTTCGTTGTCCTGGCAGTGTGCTTGGGATCATTGTCATGATGAAAGACCCAGCCACGCTTCATCTTCAATGCCTTTGCTGATGGAAGGAGGTTTGCACTCGAAATCTCACAAAACATGGCCCTGGTCCCTTTGCAGAGAAACAGCCCCAAAGCATGATGTTGCCACCCTCATGCTTCACAGTAGGTATGGTGTTCTTTGGATGCAACTCAGGATTCACTCTCCTCCAAACACGACGAGTTGTGTTTCTACCAAACAGTTGTACTTTGGTTTCATCTGACCATATGACATTCTCCCAATACTCTTCTGGAACATCCAAATGCTTTCTAACAAAGTTCAGATGGGCCTGGATATGTACTGGCTTAAGCAGGGGGACACGTCTGGCACTGCAGGATCTGAGTCCCTAGCGGCGTAGTGTGTTACTGACGGTAGCATTTGTAACATTAGTCCCAACTTTCTGCAGGTCATTCACTAGGTGGTTCTGGGATTTTTGCTCACCGTTGTTCTGATCATTTTGACCCCACGGGGTGAGATCTTGCGTGGAGCCCCTGATCGAGGAAGATTATCATTAGTCTTGTGTGTCTTCCATTTTCTAATTATTGCTCCCACAGTTGATTTCTTCACATCAAGCTGCTTGCCTATTGCAGATTCAGTCTTCCCAGCCTGGTGCAGGTCTACAATTTTGTTTCTGGTGTCCTTCCATGGCTCTCTGGTCTTCACCATAGTGGAGTTTGGAGTGTGACTGTTTGAGGTTGTGGACAGGTGTCTTTTATACTGATAACAATGTCAAACAGGTGCCATTGCTACAGGTAATGAGTGGAGGACAGAGGAGCCTCTTAAAGAAGAAGTTACATGTCTGTGAGAGCCAGAAATCTTGCTTGTTTGTAGGTGACCAAATACTTATTTTCCACCATAATTTGCAAATAAATTCTTAAAAAATCAGACAATGTGATTTTCTAGATATGTTTTCTCATTTTGTCTCTCATAGTTGAGGTCTACCTATGATGTCAATTACAGGCCTCTCTCATCTTTGTAAGTGGGAGAACTTGCACAATTGGTGGCTGACTAAATACTTTTTTTTCCCCACTGTGTATATATATTTAAGGCCAATAAAAGCTATAGAGTACATACTCACAACATATATGCAAAGGAACCCCAAACACAAATGTATCATAAGGATGGCACTATTGTCAGTATTACTCACATTACAAATCTGTGGTTATAAACGGTTCTATTGATTTCAAAAGCTCTCATCTCAAAACCTGGCTAACAAATATATCATATATAGAGATGAGCAAATTTTTCAAAAATTTGATTCGGCCAGTTCGTCGAATTTTCTGAAACAATTCGATCCGAACAGCGAATCGCGTTAAAAAACAGCTATATCCTGGCTGCAGAGAGCCTGTATAGTGGTGTAGAACACTGTGCCTTTCAGTAACACACATAGGGAGTCTGCTGTGGTATGACACGCACATGACAGGCGTCGCTCTTACAACCACTGCACACTTCACTTATTTGGTCAGTTACAGGGCTAATACTGTCCAAATAACTCAAGTGTGAACTCAGCCTTACAGGTCGATGTTAGTGCCAGGTATAAAGACCCTTGCAGGGGCCCAAGATCCTACTGTAGCGTGAAAGAGCGCAATCCTTTTACACTGTCGTCTGCTGATTCCACATAGATGTCTACAGAACCTGTTCTATTAAACTTTTATACAAGTAGAGCCCCCTTGACAGTGTGGAGGGGGTGTCAGCAGTAAGTTTGTGCTGACGTCACTGATTATTTTGCCCTTCCTCTGATCCGGCAGAACAATAAACCACCAAAAAAACACACCCAGTCTGTTGAGCCTTCACTCGGTCAGGATTTGTTCAGTAATCCATCAGTATTGCTGATGCCAAAAAAAAACGGAGTGGATCCAAAACAGAGATGACACATGAATGGAATATTTGTATGTATTCTGTGTTTTGTACCCACTCCTGCTTTTGGCTACCAAATCGTAAGCCAATTCTGATGGGACCATACAGGCCTTACAACTGCTACACAGACAGGATCCGTTGTGCGTCTCATTTTTCCTTCCTTCTGACAGATCAGAAGAAGGGTCAAATAAATGATGATGTCAACCAGGCCAAAAAGGCAAAATAGTGGCCCAGTCATGGAGTGGGGAGGGTGGGAACAGCATGAGATGTGACATAGTGTTGAGGTAGCAGCAGCATGAGGAGGCCACAGAGTGGCAAGGTGACATGATGTGGAGGTGGCAGCAGCATGAGGAGGCCACAGAGTGGCAAGGTGACATAATATAGAGGTAGCAGCAGCATAAGGAGGCCACAGAGTGGCAAGGTGACATAAAGTGGAGGTGACAGCAGCATGAGGAGGCCATAGAGTGACCCGGTGACAGAGTGGGGAGGTGGGTGGCACAAACAGTACCCGCTGACAATGGTAGCTATAAGAAGGAGCACTTGGCATCAGATGTGTGGCATCAGGTGGGTGGCAGCATCAGAATAGTAGGCAGGTATCTGAGGCAGGTAGCCAGAAGAAACCGGTCTCTTTTGTCAAGGTTTGGGTGAGGCAACATGGATAATTTAATCTGATGCATCAGGCATTGGTGGGTGAAAACCCTGGCTGATCCACACCTGATTCATCTTGACCAAGGTCAGTCTCTCCACATTTTGGGTGGACAGGCGAGTTCTCCTTGGGGTAACTATGGCCCCTGCCACACTAAACGCCCGCTCTGATGCCACACTACTGGCTGGACAAGACAGCTTTTCCAGGGCAAACTCAGCCAGTTGCAGCCACAAATCTAGTTTGGCTTCCCAGTAATCCAGCAGATCTTCGATGATAGGTGGCAGGGTGCACTCCAAGTATGCCACCATCTGCTGGTTCAGGTTCTGCTCTATGTCTAGCTGCTGGTGAGTAGTTTCGTCACTATGCGGGTGAAGAAAGCTGCTCATTAGTGACTCTAGGCTCAGGCTGCTTCTGATGGAGCTAGTACTGATCCTGGCCCTCCACCCCCCCACAGCAGCCATGGCAGTGCAAGGTGAGCACCCAGGACCCCCCTGGTCAGACCTGCAAGAGGATGGACAATGGCGCAGATAGGCAGCGGCCAACTGACTATATAGGATGTCTCTATAGTAGCGGGTGTAAAAAAGGCCCCCATTTTTGACCAGTAGCAAGGGTCTAACATGGTGGAAAGCCAGTAGTCGTCCCTTTGCCGAATTGTGACAATTCGGCTGTGACGCAAAAAAGGTTGCACGGCAAAAAGGCCTGTAATTTTCTCCCTTCAACACACAATGGCAAATAAGCCATTTATTTTTTTCCCCACTAATAAACACCAAGAAAAGGATTTACAACATATAACTGCACCACACAAGGACTAATAAGACCCCAATAATTTGAATTACACAGGTATGATCTATTGCAAACCTGCAATGAGCAGCAGTATAATGGCAGTCAGTGCAGCAAGGTGTAGTAGGATTGTTCCTATTACCCAGGCTGCAAACACCCCAAATTAACCCTGTTCTGCTTCAATACTGTGTATAAATTCCTCCCTATCCTTTCCCTATACTTCCAATGCTCTTTCCCTGGACTTTGATTGAGCAAAATATCAGTTTTCAAGTCTTTTCTACCACTTTCCCTAGCACCTGCTAACGTCTCTGTCTGCACTAAATACACTGGAAAATGCCTGAATCCAAGATGGCGGAGGGTATTTATAGGGCTGTGACATCACAGGGCTGGCTAGCTGCTGATTGGCTGCACGCATGGCATTGTGGGTGATCCCGCGTTACCAGAGTTCCTTGCCCCATGAGTAAATCCGGACTCAACACAAATCGAATATTTCCTGAAATTCGTAATGAATTCCACTTCATATATATTAGCGTTAAAGTGCAGAATTCAGTTAATTTGCAGATTAACTAGGTAATGTGCACATTAACTAGGGCGATCCGTTAAAGTGCAGAAAACTTCTTTCATTTCTGACATTACCTAGCTAATCTGCACATTACCTAGTTAATGTGCACATTAACTACTAGGCACTCGTTAAAGTGCAGATAACGACATGTCAACATTGCTATGTCAACGTCGCTGGCATTATAGCGAACGTAATGTCGGCAAAAAAAAAAAAAAAACAAGGATCGGGGACAGGATAGGGAAAGGTTGAAGACGGTTTGCTTTCAAAACCCATTCAACTTGAATGGGTTTTGAAAGCAAAGGGGCGGGTGTGTGTATGTGTGTGTGTGTGTGCGCACTTATACCCTCTGCACTGCGAAAAGCGTTTTTTTGTTTTTTCGGCGGAAACACAAAGTCCTTCGTGTCTGAAAAAAAAAAAAACAAGTTGAATGGGTTTTGAAAGCAAACCGCTAGCTGTGCTACCCGCTGGGAAGCCGACCGTGATTGTGACACATGAAAAAAAAAACGACGACCGGAGACGCTGCTGGCGAAAGGAGGGAGAAAAGGGGGTGGACGGAGTAGGGAAAGCAGGACTACGAGAGAAATAAAACTTCCGGACTCTAACGACCTGCAAGCTGTGAATGAGCACATTACCTAGGTAAAGTGCGTTAAACTCCTGATTCTGCACTTTAACAGAGCAAATCAGTTAATCTGCAGATTACCTAGGTAATGTGCACATTCACTGATTTTGCACTTTAACAGTAACATATATATATTTATATATAATATTACCTATTTCTATGGGTCTATAAGAACTGTACCAACTTGGAGGACTTTGACAGCAAGGCAAGTATGATCAAGAAAACATTACCCAAAACAGCCTTGCGCCTGAATCCATGGTATGATCAGACAGAAAGCATACTGCAAAAAAAGAAGTACCTGTCACTGCCTCCCATTTAAAACAATGGTCAAAGATGTAAAACTTTACCCAGCTATAATATAGTAGGTGCACAATTTCCCAAAACTGCTAGCAGAAAAAGGTGTAAACGGTTTTTCATAGAGAAAGCGATGGCATATGTGTTGCTAGAATATATCATCACTATTCATCCTTGGATTCAAATGGCCACAGTGTTGCTTGAGATGTTCCCTGCACAACAGGGATATACCTAGCCTTTCTGCTGCCTGAGGCGAAAAGTGAAATGGTGACACCCACATAATACACATTTCCTTCCACCCAAATTATACCCAGTATAGAAGGGGTACTATGAAGTGCTCTGATATTAATATAGGACTTAAATTATGTAAAATATGCCCATTTTTATTATCCACACTCCCTCAACTGCCCCTCCTACTTTGTTGGTGCTTAAATATCACCCTGTAAAGAGCCCTTCCAGGTTGACATCTCTGTTCACAGCACACATACACACAGCACACACACAGACATATATATATACATATATATATATATATATATACCTGTATATATATACTTACAGTCACAGAACAGATATACAGCACATAGCACACATATACAACTTATATACACTCATTTAGCACACAAACATTAACCCTTCTTCCCTTCCTGTCCAGAGTTCCTCACATGATCTGCTCTTTAAAGGTCCTACAGTGAAAGGAAAAAAAGAAGATTCTGGACAGGAGGCTCCTTCACACATCAGTGTATTTGGGTGCAATTTCAACCACAACCCCCACATAGACTGAAGAGTGCCAGACAGAAGTCTGAACTGCAACCCCCTGAACTCCTGGGAAAGTGTTGCCTCAGGCCAGAGGCTCACCTTGCCTCACGGATGATGCAGACCTGCTGCGCAATGACACTCCCAGTCACTAGCTGTGTTAGGGAACTGCATAATTCCCCCAGTGCATTGCTGGGACTGTTACTATGCAGCTCAAAACTATGAAGGGGACAGTCTGCTAAACCAGCACTTTGACCCTATTCTCAGGATCAGTGGAACTCCAATTGATGTAAAAGTGGTAGTGTATAATAGCAATATGCCACCACATTCTGTAATGGGAATAAGCCTTTCAGTTAAGCCGCTATCATATATGAGGGAAATATGGCTTTTTAATAGGAAATTCTCTTGTCAACGAAAAGCTAGTAAGGCAAATTTTCACAGATTAGCACATCTCTACTGCCAAGCCTTCATTTCTGCATTGTGACAGAGACTGCAATTTGCCTTTCTGCCAAGGAGCACTCCCAATGAGACATCATTTGGAGAATCCTGTCCTATTTGTGTTTACATGCTGCTGAAGATGTACTATAAATAAATGCACGTACAGGTCTAGTTCTGGGGTTAACGGTACTCTAGGAAACGTGGATTCATTAGGGGTGACCTGATAGTATATTGGGATTATCCTTAGTGATTTAAATCTGCTCTATTTTATGTGTATGAGGATTAATGTGCTTGTTACGTAAAGAAATAGCTTCTAATTGGGTGATAGTTTTACAGGCTTGTTTATTCACTGCAGCATATTTATTTTATTATTTACTGCATTTTCAGCTGTACTTATAGATGTGCATGTGTTATATAGTGCATACTTATTTGTGTTCATAGTTTACCATATATTTGTCTACATATCTATCTATCTATCTATCTATCTGCCTATCTATCTATCTATCTGTATTTCTGTACATATTATCGTGATCCTTTTTAAACTTAAATCACTGATCAGTTGATCAGACTAGCCCATCTGTCTGGCTGTTGACATAAAGTGCCTAGAAGCTTCAATTTTTCTATTCTGTTTCTGTATCATTCAGCAACTTGTGATTTCCTCTGAGGTCACCCTTAAAGGTCTGTGTGTCATGTTATTCATTTTTGCCTTGTCAGGAAAAACTTGCCAGTGCATCAATCAAAGTAATCATCAGGCCTTGATGTAAGAGTATGGTTCATCTCACTTTTTTCATTACCACATAATTTATTAATACCCTTCTGAAAAACATTAGATTTATCTTGATAAAACTTTGGTGACACAGTTACAAAGCTGAAACTAATAATGGAAAGGAAGACTTTCTATCCCTTCCAGCACTTCAGAACTTTGAAAAAAAATCTTCAAACAAAACATTTGAATACATTAGTTTATAATAGAATTGACATTGGGAATTGATAACTTGGAAGCCTTGTATATGCTTACTAATTAGGATCTGTATGTACACTGTACCTGTTTCATCGAAAGGAAAGGATGCGGTGGAAAACATTTACAAATTGCCTGGGATTTAAAGCCGTTCTTCACATCAAGTATCAGCAACTAAGCACTTTATCTTGCTTCCCAAGGGAAACATGTATGATAGGACACTGTGTAGCACTCCAAACAGGTCGGTTTAATATCCCCAAGGCTACCCGTTTCCTTCTCTTACTTAAGATCACAGTACTCTAAATTAATCTAAAAGTCATTTTCCCTTAATTATTCTAGAAAAGTTAATTCTTACTTTGGTAGCCACTACCCAGCCAGCTAGCTCCCTGATCTGTTATTCAAAGAAATTAAAGCACAGGAGGCCTTGTATATAGCTGGCTTTATAACTGCTCTCCAGATAAACATTAGAACTTAGACGCGTATTGAACATGAGTGGCAGCTGTGAGGCAACATTTTATGCAGTTGAGTACAGCAATTTCATTAATTGCATTTCATGGTTCATTTCCTTGAATTACATTGGAAATAAAATTTGCTTTGTTCTTCAAACATTTACCAAATAAATAAACTTACATTTATTAACCTCCATATTTTCACCATGCTGATCTCATTTAAAGGGATGGAAAATACTAAGAGCAATGAAATACAAATGTATAGAGCTATCTAACTGAAAGATGTTGTCCATTATTTAACAAGAAAAAATGGGTAAAACAGACATTTATTGAACAAAAGAGGAGTTGCATATATTGCCATCTGGTGAATTATTTGCGGAATCTTATGATTATGTTATACCTCCTATAGTTATCTCTATGGGTCTGCTGCTGACATAGGAAAATTTGGTACTTCTACATCAGTTCAATAAATTAAAGTTTTCTAAGTCCATTGTTGCATGACCAACAAGATCTGGGAGTCAACTACCTTAAGATACATCTACTAAAACAATTAGAACTAATGTCACTGAATACAAATACTGGCTTAAATGTCATTTGAATGAAAGTATAATGAAAGAGATCATAGGAATTTGATCATAACAAACAAGAACAAAGAAGATTCTGGTTGAATGGGTCATAAGGTATGCCAGATGCATTTTCCTACTGGTGTGATCCAATAACATATTCCTTTAATATAGCAGTAATATGTCATAGGTGGGTGTCCAATCACTGAGACTCCACATTGATCACAAGAATGAAGGAGCCTCTATTCATGATGGATTACTGTGGTCCCTTTAACCTTTACCAGTCACCTTTCTTGGAGCGCTCTGTTTGTGAATGTCTTTTCTTACCTTTATTCTTGGTTTGACATATCTTAAGATGTGTGGCGGAAGATGACAAGCAATACTCTGGAGTGATTTACACTACAGTATATGTGCCTATATATGACTACCCAGTTGATATGATGTGAATTGCAGTCTGTCAATTGTTGTTCTAGCATTTTCCTATATTGTGTTGAATTTTTATAAGAAATTGGTGTCCTTGATGAAATTTGGGGAAAAAGTGACACATCTGTATTTAACTATCACAGACATAAAACTGCAACGGGTGAAAATTATTGACCATGATGATGTATCATACCTATGAAGATTTTGTTTGAGTATGACTAGACAATAGAAAGAGATGAGATAGATTCATGGACATAGTGGATAGATATGAGTGAACAAGTTTGTTTCGAACCAGGTTTGTTCCGAATTTTTGAAAATATTGTGAGAAGGTGACAGGTAAAGTCCTGGAAGGTCGCTATGTCTCCCCCAGATTCCTCACTTATGTATGGTAAGTGAGGTTACAATACAGATATCTATAGCAAAACCTCAGCTATGAGAAGGCCTTTGTTAACCACTTCTTGTCCTACTAGGGAGGGGCCTTCAAACACAGGTGGGAGCTGGGCCTCATTAAAGACCTATAAAAGGTTGCCAAGACCTCGGTCCTGGGCAGTTCCTGGGGGAGAGAGGAGGAGCTGGGTTTTGTCCAAAACTTGTGAAAACTGGTGAGACTCTGGTGTGAACTGCTGTCACTGTGTTTTGCTCTGTATATTGACCGTGTGGTTGAAGCAAGCCATACATACAGATAGGAGATTACATGTTTAGCTAGTAGCTCAGACGAGCAGGAGTTTTTGTTACTGTTTTTGCCTGAAGTTAAGGCTTATTTATTTTCTACCAGTTTTTTCAAAATAAACGTACAGGGTAAAAACCTGTTTGAACCTGACTTTTTGTGTCTGTCTCTGACTGTCTGGGTCCGCTGCTGATACCACTGAGCCTATCCTTCCACAATGTTTATATTTGATCTAATCTAAACATTTTCCATTTCAATTTATATCAAGTAAGTATAATGGCAGCTGGCATGTAAAAAGGATGTAGATAGGGATCGCATAACTTATCAGACCAAGTGGGCATATCCATCAAGCCTTGCAAGCAGCCCTCATGACAGGAGAAAATAACAATGATAGACTTTAGGTCTATAGGCAGTATGGAAAGTCCAGGCTGATAGAGTTGTCCATTTTCTTTGGCGAAATTAGATAGAAAGGTCTCAGACAGAATAAGATAGGAGATACACAGATAATGCAGTGTGGGGGTTCAAGGCATTTGTGTACTTTGGAAACTGGAGAAGACAAATTAGGTTAAAATAATTAATTGGTAGAGACAGGAGAGTGAGTGAGAGATATCTGTCTCATCATAAGACTGTTAGAGCAGTTTGCAGTGCATTGCAGGTACATTGCAGGCATCAAACAATCAATGACAAACTATCAGCATCCAATTCAAATGCAATCTGTACTGTAAGTGCTACTGTATTGAGCAACTGCTGCATGAATCAATCACAATTCTCAGTGTCAAACTCAAGCTAACCTATATGTGTTACAGTGTTCAAGAAGAAAACCAAGAACAGACAATTTAGTCATGTCAAACTCACTTTTTTTGTATATTTCTGGCCTAATTTGGATATTATTTTTCTTGTACAAAGACAAAAAGAATTAAGTAATATGCACTAAAATATGCACACAGTATTATGCCCCATAGTGGCCCCTGCACACAGTATTATGCTCCATAGTGGCCCCTGCACACGGTATTATGTCCCATAGTTGCTCCTCCACACAGTATTATGTCCCATAGTGGCCCCTGCACACAGTATTATGCTCCATATTGGCCCCTGCTCTGGTATTATGCTTCATAATGGCCCCTGCACATGGTATTATGTCCCATAGTGGCCCCTGCACACGGTATAATGTTCCATAGTGGCCCCTGCACACAGTATAATATTCTAACTTTTATAATATTCCAATTGTCGCCACTCACTAGCTATTATTATACTGTGGGGTCTCTTCAGACCCCAGAGTATAATAAGCGGAGGGCCAAGAGAGATGACAAACATAAAAAACAATGTTACTCACCTTTTCCTGCGCTCCGCAGCCACTGTGTTCTCTTCGGCGCTTCTGCCTGTAGTCAGCGACTGCTGATTGGGTCTCAGGGGTGATGTTGCGTCATTATGCATAATGACGTCGGACGTGACCCCTGAGGCCCTGTCAGTGGTCTTTTACATCAGGCAGAAGTGCCCGAAGAGCACAGAGCGGCTGCAGACCCAGGGAGGTGAGTATCATTGTTTTTTATGTTTCCTCACCTCCCCGGGGGCTTCGCTTATTATACTCAGGGGTCTGAAGAGACCCCACAGTATAATAATAGAAGTTTCGTTTAGGCCATGTTTGGTCCGATCGAAACTGCTGGGCTAGGACTCGGGCTGCCATGCCAGGGAAATAAGCCTCGCGTGCCACTCTTGGCACGCGTGTCGGGGGTTGCCGACCCCTGAGCTACACTAACACTAGTGTCGTATATAACATTTGACTAATGTCTGCTGTGTGTATCCTGTTTTTCCTGTTGCAGTTCTTCACTGGTTCAGACTGCATCTGTCCTTATTACCTAGTTACAACATCTTGTATGTGTCAACCACATATGTATATCTACGACGATTATATTTCCAGGTTTGTTCCAACTGTACATGCTCTGCTGCTTTGGTTTCTTGATCAGTGACACTACTACTTGAAGACAAAGATATTGCTCAATAAAATCTGGAATTGATGTATATTTCTAAGTGTTTATAGAGTATAGCCATGCTATAAATATCTATGCTATGGATCAAAGTTATTATTAAACAGCAATATTGAGTCCACAGAAAAGTCTGTGCAATATCAAAACACAGTAGCTCAAATTGCTCTGAAATCTGAGCTACTCACATAATATCCAAGCAATGGCACTTACCCGAACAATCTCCGCAAATATATTGTTTTCCATCTATGCATGAAATCCTACTCAGCAATCCATGTGCTTTACTGAAAATATAGGCATTTGTACAAAACACTGTGATAACAAAGTAGACTTCACAACATGTAAAAGGAGAACTATGGTTAATAACACAGTAGCTTCTTCCAGCCAGTCACTGTTTTTGAAGATACATTATGTTATTACAGACATGTGGAAATATTTCTGTTCCTCATCAGAATTTTATATGTTGATTTTGTGAAAATGGAAAGGCACATTCATGTGTCATTAGAATATAATGTAATTAGAATATTTTCTGCTAATTGGATGAAATATGAAAAAAGCTACTGTAGTGTTCTGTGTAAGATGTACACTAAAGTATTGTGGAAAATAGTAGTAATGTTCCACATAATGCTATAAATAGCATATGGCTGTATATATAAAGTGTATCTGATAAAGTGATGTATACATGAAGGTTGCGTTCAAAGATTTCCATAAATCTCTGTAGATTCAAAGACAAATCTAATGTCCCGTGTTAGTTTTGATTCAGGCCTAATTGAAAACATTTTAGCTCACTACAGATTTATGTGATTAATGGCCCTATCCAAAGTATGTGGAATATACCCTTTAGCCATAAATCTCTCATACAACTCCTACACTTTGTTTTTTATTATGGCATTCTCAGAATTGTTTTTCTTGTGTCTGGGGAATTTACTAAAAAGTACTACCAAGACTGCAGTAAAATGATCAAACACATCTTAAGGATTTGTTATGGTCTTCACATAAATGTAATAATTTACATAATTAAACTTAAAGAAGCAGTGCAACAAAAATGCTTTTTTTCATCACTGCAGCCTTCACCTGTTTGTTTTTTACAGTATGTACTTCTCCTATGCATATTGTACTCATTTACCTGCAGTTCAGCATCTGTTTGCTTCTGATCAGGCATGAGTGCTTTGTGCTTTACTATCTGTCCCATGATACCTCAGCAACACATGGACAGTACCTTCTCTGCTGCCTGGATGGACAGCGTAATTGTCCTTCCTTCTTTTCTTAAAGGGAGTCAGGCATCAGGACTCAACATATTAACCTGGTAGATAGGTAAGAGACACATGAATCAAACTGTGTTTTCGTCTTGTGAACCTGTGTCTCTGTTGGTGGGAAATTGCTGTTTTTGTCAATATTCAAATGAGCTCCTTGGAGCAATGAGGGTATTGCCGTTTACCACTTTGGAGCAATTGCAGCGCCCATTTATTATTATTATTATTGTTGTTGTTTATTTATATAACACCATTAATTGCATGGTGCTTTACATTTGAGAGTTTACACACAGTACACAAAATATACAAAACAAATATAATACTAACTGTGACCAACTGGCACAGTGGGATAGAGGGCCCTGCCCGCAAGGGCTTACAATCTATGAGGGAAGAGGGATAGAGACAGAAGGTGAGAGGAGAGACTGTACAGGTGGTGGTGTGGTGACAGTAGTGTTATTGGAGGTTGTAGGCCTTCCTGAATAGTTGAGTCTTCAGGGCCTCTTGAAGCTTGTGACTGTGGGGAATAGTCTTATGTGTCTTGGTAATGACTTCCAGAGTATGGGGGATGCACGGGAGAAGTCTTGGAGACGTTTGTGTGAAGAGCGGATAAGAGCAGAGCAGAGTAGGAGGTCTTTGGAGGATCAGAGGTTACGTGCGGACAGGTAGCGGGAGATTAGGTAAGAGATGTATGGAGGGGACAGGTTGTGGATGACTTTGTATGTCAGCGTTAGTAATTGGAACTCTATTCACTGGGCAACGGATATCCAGTGAAGGGATTGTCAGAGGGGAACAGCCGAAGAAGAACGGGGAGAGGTGTATTAAGCGAACAGCACAGTTTAAGGTGGACTGGAGGGGGGCGAGAGTGTTTGCTGGGAGGCCATGGAGAAGGGTGCTACAGTAGTCAAGGCAGGAGATTATGAGGGCATGGACTAGCATCTTTGTAGTTTCAGGGGTGAAACGGTGATATCTCAGCAACAGAGACACTGACTCAAACAGGGAAAAGACTACTTGATTCAGGTGACCCAAAGCTATCTGTCTACAGGGCTGGGTTGATATGCTGTATTCTGGTGACAGACCCCCTTTCATTATAACTGTGTGACAGGAGCTATATAATCATTAACTGTGATAGGATTTTGTGCACCCACTTCAATCCCCCTGAAATAAAGCATACAGAACAGTCAGTGTGGTTATATAATACTGTAAAGTTCTGGGGACTGAGTTGATTTTCCCTGGAAAACATATAAAGACATGTAATGTCACCCTAAAACTAACAACTGAAATGAAGGATCCAATGAACTTTGAGATACAAAAGATATAATAATAATAATAATAATAATAACAATAATAAATTATCAAATGATTAAATTCACATTGCAGAATTAGTTTGTTCGAATCCTGCCAAGGACAACATCTGCAAGGAATTTGTATGTTCTTCCTGTGTTTGCATGGGTTTCCTCCCACACTCCAAAGACATACTGATAGGGAATGTAGATTGTGAGCCCTATATGAGACAATGACTGAAAATGTCTGAAGAATATGATAGCGATATATAAGTAAGAAAAATAAATTAATAATAATAAATTCTATGTGATGCAGTTTCAGTTTGATTAACTCTCCTCTGCATAATGCTTGTGACAGGTTTCTTTCTGTAAGCTTTTACAAGGAGACAGGAACAATATGATGCTGTATTTCATAGAATTATAATGGAGATTCTGCACAAAGCACACACATATAGTATAGAGACGTAAAGTGAGTCAGAGGAGTTTCTTATGATATATTTGGTGCATACACAGGAAAAAGAAGGATGGGGCTTTGTGTGGAGGGGTTTGGGGGTATGCAGGAGGCATTTCTTAGGTTATAATGTAATCTTGTAGTTTAGAGGAGGGCAGCCACATTTGACAGATTAACAACCTGCCTACACTTAAGAGCAAGGAGAGGTTGTCTAAAATAGAGAACCATTTTAAGACCTTATCACTGTTTTTTGTCTTGCCCTATGCTCAGAATTACTCATTGTATAATAGCAGATTTCTAGCATTTACTGAGGCAGCAAAGCAATGAGAACTGTCAGTGTTTTTTGGATGTAGAGGTGGAAGACATGAGTGTTGGTGGAGGTAGTAGTGGCATGGGATGTTCTACTGGTAGTGGTGCTGGTAGGGGCACTAGGCGGAAATCTAATAGGAATTGTGACGCATAGAGGAATCTCATTGTCATTATGAGTCACAAAAAAGTGAGGAAGATGATGAGATTTCTTATTCTGATGATGATTCTATTACAGGTAACATCACAGGAAGAGACAGGTGGCAACTACAATAGTAAGAATCCCACCCAGGCAGCCCCAACATCCAAAATAATTACCTGGGGTGGTGTTGACATGGCAGACACGTTTCCAGTGTCTCAAGTCTTCCAGTGTTGTGCCACTTAGTGGAATTACTGCATTTTGCCAACTGATGGCAGTATACAGTCTCTCTGGAGAATAACTAGCTGTCATTATTTCTCGAGGAACGTTGTCCCTGCTTGATATCTCTCCTTGTAAATGTCCATGTTAGGAAATGTGCACGGCACCATCAATATGTGGAGAAGCCCTTATCAGCAGGGATAATACATCGCTGTCATGGCCCACTGGGTCAATGTTTAGAGTGTTGAAGGCCACACTCTAGCAATGCAGCAAAGCCCGATGCCTTCTAGAACTGTTATCACCTGATGCCTGCAGGGAAGGCACGCTCATCATTTCATGGTTGTAAGGTGAACACATTGAATGGTGGTGTTGCATATACTGGAGCGTCAGTTTATGAAACAGTATATGATTTGCCTGCAGAAAACCACAGACACAATGGAGTGAAAAACTGTAAGAGGAAGAACAACAACAACTACCTCAGCTTTCATAATATATTTTCTACAACATAATTCTAATCAATAAAATTAAATACATGAGACTTTCCCTTTAAAGTGTTTATGTGGAGTCTCCAGAAGCTTCTAATATACACGTACTTCTGAAACTAAAACCTCACTGTATTATAAAACATCTATGCAGAATAATTCTGAAAAAAACATGTCTGTACTAAAAATTGAAATAGTGTGGAAGACGTTCTCCTCTGCTTGTCATATTTATTGTCATAGAAGCTGCCATACATAACAAGACTGCAGTCAACATTCCTCAGTTACAAAAGAACAATAATCCAATTTACACAAATCTACACAGTGAGTGTAAATAATATGTCAAACATCTTAAGTTTTAGCACAAGTTCTTACTTAAAGTAAAACCAGGCATGTTGAATATATGACTTAGATACAATATATCCTTAAAACATATTGTTTAAGAAAAATATGTATAAAGCATACAGTTCAAAAGTTGAAATAATTGCATAACTTTATTTTACATAACTTTTTGTTGAAACCAAAAGTTTACATAAACCTAGGCTACAGACATTCAAAAAGATTTTTTAGAATACCATTTTCAATGGGTCTAAAGAATAAATACATCAAGTCATTGTTGTCTTTAACTAGTCTCAGGACAGAGCTTCTTTGTTTTTATTTAATTTAATAATTAAACTACAGCTGAAGACTTTATTAATGCATTAGGGGGAATTTATTAATATTTCCAAACCAGTTTGGTGGTGCAATGTGGCACATTTTTAGTGCACAATAGTTTGTGCCAGAAAATGTTCCACTTTGTTTTCTGATTCTTTTCCATTTTTGGACCCTCTTGCCACTTTCTAAAAAAAAGTTCCTGACTGGCGTAGATTTCAGTCTGATGTATGAACCTCCCGAGAGGTGCCACAATTATTAAAAGGCTATTAATAATTCTGACACATTTCATGGCAGCAGGGAAATTTATTAAGACTGGTGTAGGGAACACCAGTCCAAATAAATTCCCCCCAATGAGTTGTATGCAATGATGCGGACTCCAATTGTAACTCAACAGTTAAAATCAGCAGTTGCAAAAAGTCCCAGTGTAGCTCTGACCTTTAAGGAGGCATCCAAGAGTTCATACTGATGTTCTTTCCTGAGGAAATTTTAATATTTTTAATATGAGATTGGTGGGATCCTTCACCTGGCACACCCACCAATCAATTGGCATTTGCATAGTCTACAGATGTGGATTTCCAAAAGTCTGTGAATGTGAAAGTAGTGCATTTGCACAATCAATTGAAAAGCTGGCTAATTGACAGAGCACCATTCACATGGGAGGCACAAATTAAAGCAATTCTCCAGTTCTCTGAATCTGTATAACACTGTGCAATGGACCTGTAGGGTAAAATGGAGGATGGACACAATACTGTTGAAAACTATTCTGATTCATCTGAGAGCACATTGTATAGGGTAGTATAAGAAGCTGGTAGCCATTTAACTAAATTTAGAGGGGACATGGAATTCATGGAATTCAAGTGCAACAAAACATAAAAGAGCAGTGCACCAAATTGCTTTAACTTATAATGCTGTTGGAACCAGTGTTGTGAGATGCTAAAAATATAGATAGATTCTGGAGGAGGAGAGAGAAATATCATTGAAAGTTACATATCACCAAAGGCTCTCCCTATCTCCCTATTGAAAAGTAAATAAAAAAAAAATATATATATATATATATATATATATATATTAAAAATAACTTATGATTCCCAGATTATTAAAATTTGGAACTGATTTTGAGATGGAATCTACCTTTCATCCAACTTTCCTGTATCTTCAGCAAGCTCGTGGGCGGAATTTAACTTTTTGATGGACAAGACTATGAAGTACCTCAGTAGATATAGGCATTGCCTTTGCCATGAGAGATTATTTATTATGATTACTATAAATTTTATATAAACACAGATGCAGAAATATTCACAGTAAATGTATATTACATTACACAGGTTTGGAGAACACTTGAATCAGACAACATTCTTGCAGTAAGCTCAATGTTATCTTTGTGTTTACATAGAGAGACAAAGACACTGCCCAAGCCTTTATCAGCTAACTGCAATTAGCTGATCTGATGGAGACCACAAGCTTTCTGCCTACGGTCCTGAAAAGTGTATTGGGTGGTAGCTGGAAATGGCTCTGTACAGCTGATTGGTTAGTTGGACCCCTCCAAACAGGTATTTATGTTCAATTCTGAAGATAAGCCATAAAAAGCATATGCCCAGACAATCCCTTTCAATATGAGCAAGAATGAACAATCATGTGGACAAAAATAAATCTATACTGTGGTATATAGTGATCTATTTACCTGTTAAGGTGAAAATAATCTAGAAACATAGAGGGAGATTTAGTAGGAGGGGGGTATGCTGGAGTCTATATTGGTGAAATTTAAACCAAATTTATCAAATGTTCCTTAATATTTAGAATGCTACCTACAGCATTTTCTATCTGGCTCCCTTAGAATTTATGCAGCGCCAGATGCACACCCATGCTTCCTGAAGATGGATGCGGCAGCACCTGGCGTTCTTTACATCCAGCCCTGAACTTCCTCCTCCATGGTCCATCTATGTACAGTAGTGAAGCCGACAATTGCAATTGCGCTGGGAAGGGGTTATCATATTGGTGGGGGATTGGTGGGGGTCTCAGCAATCAATCTCCCACCAGATATTTATCTTGTATCCTATAAATAGAAGATAAATATTCTTCATAGTATAACCTCTTTGAATCATGTAGTTTGGTTTTACTGTAGGCCATTAGTCTACTTTTTAAAGTAACAGTGGACTTAGGAAAGGTATTATATTTGTTTTGTTGTTTACTAGGCCAAGGACACGGGGCAAATTCACAGGAGGTTAATCGTAGAGGAATCACTGGTACTAACCTGATGCAATATGCAGTAGCAGTGTATTAGATGGGATTTAATCAAATCTCATCCACAAACTGCAGAAAAAAATCCCACAGCATACATGTACAGGGGCATGCTCTGTGGGTTTTGAACACACAGCATGTCCATTATTGCTGCAGATTTGCCATAGGCAGGTCCACTACAAGATATGGACTGCA
Organism: Leptodactylus fallax; assembly: GCA_947044405.1. Taxonomy (NCBI): domain Eukaryota; kingdom Metazoa; phylum Chordata; class Amphibia; order Anura; family Leptodactylidae; genus Leptodactylus; species Leptodactylus fallax. The sequence continues at coordinate 9,862,137 of CAMRHE010000016.1, forward strand.
CACATCCCACAGAAGACCCATCCCTTGTGGCCTTTTTGTGTTTTTAATTTTGTTTTGCAGATTCACAGGATATTTTGGACTACTATGGATTCATTGCACTTCATCGATGATTGCCTATTTTCCCCTTTTTTTTTTTTTTTAAAGAATGGACACAGAGGGATGTGTGAGGGAGTTTTTGTTTAAATAAAAAAATCTTATGTGTGTTTGTGTTTTTTTAAATACTTTATTACGACCCTAGTAATGGACAGCAACCATTACTAAGGTGGACCTTAGTGTTAGCCATTAAAAAAGCCACCACTAACCCTCCATTGCTACCCCATAACCCAACTCTATCAAGGGTACTGGGAAAAACCATGTACAGTTCAGTACGCAACCATCTGGAGATGGTCGGGTAAGTGGGGCAGTTGCAGGCTGGTGTTATTATGCTGGGAAGGCTCAAAAAACATGGGTTTTCCCATGCTGGTAATGCCAAAAAAAATGTTTTAAGTAATAATAATATTTGAAAAAAAAAAAGCAAAATGAGGTCAGCAGAAAGCTGCAACAGCCTGGTAATACCAGGATGAGAAAACAGCCTACAGCTGCCTCAGTAACCATCCATATCTATATAGTAGTGTACTGAACTGTACCCAGCTCTTCCTAGCACCCTTGTGGTGGTGGGTACTAGAGTAGTTATGGGAAGGGGATTTAGTGGTAGCCTTTTTACTGGCTAAAATTAAGCCCCACCTTAGTAATGAATACTGTCCATAAGACAGATGTACATTGCTATAGCAGTAATAAAGTCTTTAAAAAAATTCACATATAAAATTTATTTTTATTGAAATAAAAAAACTTCCACACATCCCTCTTTGACTATTTTATTTAACCACTTCAGTACTGCACTGATTTCCCTTGTTGAAGACCAGACACATTTTCAGGTTTTTTTCATATATGCGGTTTTGAGGGTTATAATATTTTTTTCATTTGGGTTATTCAACAAATTTTTGTATCTTTTTTCAGTGACACATAGGGCTTTATTATTATTATAATAATAATTGTTATTTTTTATTTTTGCATATTTTTTTATTTTTTTATATTCAGGAAAATGTAAATAAAAAAGGACGGAAATCCCATTAAAAACAGGTGTCTGTTATTCACATATTTTACATTTTTTTAATAGCACAAGGTGCTACTAAAAACTTTTTAAAATAGTTTTCCCTCTCTGTTACAGTAATTTGTATTATGTCATCAGGGGTGGGGCTAGAACCTGTGATATGGGCATAGTATTGGCATATTATTTTTTTTTATTATTTTACTTTAATTTTTATTTTTTACTTATTTATTTATTTATTTTTTACATTGTGTCCCTATAAAGTCATAATAGACCTTTGGGGGCATTTTAATTTTAACAATATTCTTTTTAACATTTATTCTGACATGCAAGCTATTAACTCACGACCACTTAAACATTTGCTCTGAATTTGCACCTATCTTTTGTCCCTTCAGTCAAATTTGTTCCCTTTTCGTGGATCAAAAACTTAGCACTTTTTGTAAGAAAATTGTACTGGCACAGTTTCCTCATAGCACAGCACAGAAAAATCTGTGTGGAGAATAATTTAGAAATGGAGGCTCTTGAAGCCACCAAAGCACTAGTTTCCCTCATGAATGACAATGAGAGAAGCTCCTTCTCAGGTCCATATACCAATCTCAAGATAAAAAATACACTTATGCCACCAGTAGGGGATTATTGTCATATTGAAGTGTTTGAGCATATGGTCAGACATGACCTTGAGACATTACCAACTTTTCCTCCCTCGAGGGAATTTTTCCCTAGAAGAGAGAAAGGATTTATGGGGTTTGGAATCTGACAAATCCATCGTAATTAAACATCCAATAAAGGCGGTAACATGGGTGCTTTTGGATGTTTCCCAGTATAAAAAACTTTTCTCTAGCTTATCGGACTTTGCATTCTATGGTAAATTGGACAACAACCCCACGTTTGCCTTCCAACAGAACGCAAGACAATATTATTACAGGCACTAGACAGTGAGATTATTGATATAACATAATTTTACTTTCTTTTGGGGTTTTTTACTCCTTACACAAGGGCCTACATACTCTTAACACTAGAAGTCCCAGAAATTTTGAGCTCCCCCTTGAAGTCCTGAAAGAGGGTCAAATGACCCTTAGTCCAAACAGACAACTCTGATGGCTCCAACTAGCATCCTTTCATTTGTAAATGTGGCCATTGTCTGAGGAATCTGCAGGGGGCAATTGTGTTGATCCACCTCAGGTCTTGTAAGAGAGTGTAAACAAAAGAATGTAAGCTGCTCCTGAGTGTGTCTGCCCACCCCCCAGTTGCATTGTTGTGCTGGGAATATGCATAAGGTTGCTAACACCTTAGCAAATTTGCATGCAGCCTTTTGTGCTGTGGGGGATAAATAGGTGACTGCTTCACCTATTTTGTTCACAAGAAACAAAATGCAGAGAAGGCACACCATTCAACAGGCATTGGAACTGATCCTGAGCAACACCAACCCTTCTGACTCAGATGGAGAAGACATAGTCCTTCAACTGGATTCGGACTCTGAGCTGTCTTCAGGTTAGATTTTTCAAATTACCGATTTTTATTTCCTGACTATCTTTTTTATTTAGAACCAAAACAAAATGTTAATTTGAAATTATTTATCTTGCAGATGAGGAGACTCCTCCTCTACCAAAAAAGAGAGCTCGGTTGGCGAGTGAGCCGACAGAGACGGCAAAAGATGGCACAGTGTGGCGTGAAGTAGAAGTGGGGAAACGTCTCCATTTCACCCCAATAGAACCGTACCCTACAGATGGAGAGCCAAGTGCTAAGGCCAGACGAAGTGTCCGGAGTCGCCTTCAGAGCTTCCTCTGTTTTATCACTCTTGACATGCTTCGTAGCATTCAAGAATGGACTACTCAACATGCACGTCACATGGAGCAGGTGGATTGGTTCATGGGTCTCCCGGAACTAATGGCATTTATTTCAGTCATTATCTTGCAGGGGGGTGACCAAGGTTCCATCCCTACGTGACAGCTGGTCAGCAAACCTGGCAAACCCAAGGATCATTGCAACTATGACCCGAAACCGCTTCCAAGACATCATGCAACACCTACGCTTTGATGACATGTTCACAAGCAGTGAGCGAGTGGAGACCGATATGTTTGCTGCAATCTCCGATGTGTGGAGATCGTTTGTCACCAACTGCATCGCATCCTACAACCCTGGTCGACACATCACTATTGATGAACAGCTTTTCCCGTCAAAGACTCGCTGCTGTTTTCTGCAATACATTGCAACAAAACCAGACAAGTTTGGCATCAAGTTTTGGGTGGCTTCCGACTTGAAATCAAAGTACATCTGTAATGTCCTCCCATATCTTGGCAAGGACCCCAGTCGTCCCGGCGGGGAGAGACTGTCCGAAACTGTAGTGATGAGGCTGATGGAACCATTCATGGACAAGGGCAGAACTGTAACCACGGACAATTTCTTTACATCATTGTCACTTGCACAACGACTGCTTAGCCGGAAAACCACTATCTTCGGCACAGTCAACAAGAGTCTCCGGGAAATTCCTCAATCCGCTAGACAGATGGACCGCACTGAATTCACCACTCAGGTGTTTTCAACCACTGGTGCCACACTGACAGTGTATGCACCCAAATGAAAGAAGGCCGTCTACATTCTCAGCAGCATGCACAGCGTGGTTGAGACTGAGGATACCAACAAAAGGAAGCCAAACACAGTCACACAATACAACCACACAAAGTGCGGTGTGGATGTAATGGACCAAATGGTGCGGGAGTACAGCGTGCGTGCAGGAACACGGAAATGGCCAGTCGCCGTGTTCTACAACATGATTGACATGGCAGCATTGAATGCTCATGTTCTTTATTAGGCATGCACTGGTGTGCAGGAGAGACGGGTGGACTTCCTGGTTGAGCTTGCAAAAGAGTTAGGTGGCTCTCATGTGACTGAAAAGAAGGCACGCAAGGAGAAACTCCTTCGGCAACAACCTTCCACACCCAGCCCTGGCAAAAGGGCGAAGTGTCAGGTCAACCATCGATGCACGAACAATTGTGCAACTGAGAGATGTGTTGACTGCTACAAATACACGTGTGGCAAATGTACCAGGGACATACCCAGGCAGTGCCAGGTATGTTCCGACAGTGCAGACAGACTGCTGAGTGAGTGCTGAAATGCTAGTCACACAAGAAGGACATGCCACTCACACACACACACGCAGTCCCCCACAGCAGCCTATTGTAAATATGTGTGGAATTGTTTTATTCCTTGTATTTTTTTTATTATTTTCATAACAAAAATAAAAAGCATGGAAACAAATAACAGTTGTTCTTTTGTATATTTACATTTTTGTATATTTAGATTCAAGTCAATGGGTGCAGAAAAAAAAAAATCGCTAAAAAATCGCAGCTACTTGCGATATTTTTGCGATCTGTCCCATTGGTCATATAGATCACTCCTCTGGGATATTTTTTGCATGAAAAAAATCGCACAAACAAAAAAAATCGCTGGAAAATCGCACCTATGAAAAAAATCGCACAAAAAAAATCGCAGGTGTGCTTGGTGCCATTGAAATACATTGGCAAATTGCAGAAAAAAAAATTTTCGCACGATTTTTTTTTCGCTAGTGTGCTTGAGGCCTTAGACAAATGCTTCTGGTCATTACTCACAGCTGTACCTTGCTCTAAAATTTCGATTTTCTATTTAAAATATATAAAAAATGATTAATTGTTTCAGTGCTTTTTTGCTCAAATAAAACTAAACTAAATACAATATGTATAGTCTTTATATTATCAAATACAATAAACTGAATAGAACTAACTAGAAACTAAATGGCTAATTTCAATGGAAAACAACAACTTCCTGTGGTGTGACAGTAATGGCCTTAATTACAGAACAAAAGACGATGATTATAGGTTGTTTGCTTAAATCCTTCAGGTCATTCGACTTGTCTCTGGGTTCCAAAGGTAGAAATGTTAAATGACCCCTCTCTGGGACTTCTAGTGTTAAGGGTAGGCCCATAGTCTCTGGGGTAAGGAGTTTAACTAGAAATCTAGATGTCTATATAGACCGTATTCTGCAACCTTTTGTCGAAACCTTACCATCATACATGAGGAATACCTCCGATTTACTAAAATAACTAGAAAACCTGAGCATGGATAAAGACATGATCCTGGCATCCATTGATGTGGAAGCATTGTACGTACTATACATCACCATCTTGGTTTATGTGTGTGGTCCAATATTATCTGAATATAAGGGAACCAGAACAGGCCGTCACAGTGCTTTTGTTTTGGAGATTTTGGAATTTTAACAATGAATTACTTCGTTTTTGATGGCCAGTTCTTCACCAGCTCAGGGGCACCACTATGGGCTCCTGGGCTGGTGGGAGTGCAACATCATGGCATTGGATGACCTCAGTCAGTGGCAGGAGCACATCTGCCTCTGGCTGAGGTACATAGATGATATTTTTGTTCTTTGGAGAGGAACAGGGGAGTCCTTTTTGGAATTCGTCACTTTACTTAAGAAAAATACTCTTGATTTACATTTTACTTGTGAGTGGGATTGGGACATTCTTTTCTTTCTAGATGATCTGATCACTAGAGATGTTGACGGGTTCATTCAGACTCAGGTCTACAGAAAAAAACCTCCACAAATAGTCTATTTTTTTTTATTTAACTGTAATTTTTATTGAAAAAATTTTTCATTAACAAGGTATAAAGAGAAAAAAAGATCAAACAAGCAGAAAACAATGAGGTAGGTAGAGGCTATCCGCTTCTTCTCCCTTAAGCAATATGCATTCAAATTAGACAGTAAACAAGGGAGGGGAGGGATGAAGGGATTAAGAAGACAAGGGTAGAAGCAGAGGAAAGGAGGGGGAGGGGAGAAGAGAACTAGAGATCAGAGACCCTGTGATGTACAATACATATCCCAGGGCGCCCAGATAGCCCCAAAGGCCTCCTGTGAGTTGTTTAGGCCCGCGGTCAGGCATTCAAGACTCCTCACATCCTTCACTCTAGCCACAAGTTCAAGACCAGATGGGGGACTCACTTTCTTCCAGTTTCTAGCTATGAGAATTTTAGCTGCAGTACAAAGGTGCAAGAAAAGCCTGGATGACTTATTGCTCAGGTGCCTGGGGGGAAGGTTCAGGAGATAGACCAGAGGGTCAAGAGGGACCTCTTGCAAAAAGAGAGCAATCGCCAAAGTCCTGACCTCCCTCCAGAAACCCAGGATGAGAGGGCAAGTCCAAAAGATGTGGTGCAGGGTACCCACCGCAGCTCCACAGCGCCAGCACCATGGGGGAACCAATGGATTTAAAGCATGGAGGAGAGCAGGGGTATGATACCAATGCATCAACAACTTATACTGCGCTTCCCGAAATGTAATGCACTGAGATGATTTCTGGGCCCGAGACCATACAATCCGCCACTATTCCTGGGAGATGGGTCTACCCACCGCCTCCTCCCATTTAAGCATATAGCGATGGGTAACTGGGGAGCCTGTAGTTTGTGAGGTAAGAAGTTGGTAAATAGAGGATATAAGGCCCCTAGTGGACGTACCTGCACGGCAAATCTTTTCAAAAGCGGTGGGCAGTGACACTTTAAGGGACCCATGGAGGGAGCGGACAAAGTGAACCTCCTGTAAATAATGGAACCATTCAGTACCTGGCAGGTTTTGGTTAGCTATAAGGTAGGCAAAGGACCTGAGTTCCAAGGTTCCAGGATCAACCATGTCCGCAATCCGGTAAAGACCAGCTTTAGACCACACCTTAGTCATGGCAGAGGTCAATGCTTTCCAGGAGAAGGGGGTTGTATAATATGGAGACCATAGATGAGTGCTGGGACATCAGGGAGAATCTAGTACGACAGGCAGACCAAATAGATCTAGTAAACCGAATAGGGCCCAGCAGGTAAGAGGCAGGGGGAGCGGGGGGGAGAGCCAACCCACAGAAGCGCGTTAGGGTGCATGGGAGCCAGCCAGAGCTTCTCTATCTGCACCCATCTAGTATATGCTGGCATAGCCGCCCAAAGTGGGATATGACGCAAGTGGGACGCCCAATAGTAATGTAGCAGATGTGGGACGGCCATACCCCCAGACCCCCTATCCGCCAGCATAACAGATCTGGGTATTCGGTGTCATTTTGCCTGCCAGATAAACTGCAAAATAGCTTTCTGCAGGTTCCGTAATTCTCCCCGAGGAATCGCAACCGGGAGTGTCTCGAAAAAATACAGTAGCTTCGGAAGGAGAGTCATCTTGACCGCGGCAATTCTCCCTAAAAGGGAGATGGGTAAGGGTTGCCATTTGTCCAATAGGGCTCTTAACTCACGAAACAACCGCGGGTAGTTTGCCGAATAGAGGGTCGCGTAGGAGGTGGATATATGGACTCCCAGGTAGCGGATAGAGGACTCCCGCCACTGGAAATCGTAATTACTGCGGAGGAGAAGGAGAAGGTCCTGTGGAATGTTGAGTGGGAGTGCCTCAGTCTTTGCAGGGTTCACCTTGTATCCTGAGAGATCGCTATAGGTCTCCAGCAAGCGCAACAAGTTTGGAAGGGTAGTATGAGGGGAGGTGAGAGTGAGGAGTACATCATCTGCGAAAAGAGAGACCTTAAATTCCTTATCCTGGACCATGATCCCCTTGATATTAGGGTCTCGCCTAATCTTGGCTGCCAGCGGTTCAATGCAGAGGGCAAATATGATGGGAGACAGGGGGCAACCCTGCCTAGTGCCATTTCGAATAGGGAAGAAGGGCGAGGATGCATGGGGAAGCTTGATTGCTGCTGTGGGTAGGGAGTAGAGGGCCTGGATAGCTGTGAGGAAAGGTCCCGTGAGCCCAAACGCCTTAAGCGTAGCATGCATAAACGACCAATCTATGCGGTCGAAAGCCTTTTCAGCGTCCAGACTCAAGAGAAGGGCCGGGGTAGAATAATGATTGGCCACCTCCACCAAATCCACAGTCCTCCTGGTGTTGTCACCACCCTGACGACAGGGGATGAATCCCACCTGGTCCTTATGGACAAGAAGAGGGAGCCAAGCATTTAACCTATTGGCTAGGAGTTTGGTAAAGAGTTTCAGGTCCGCGTTCAGCAAAGCAATCGGTCGATAATTAGTACAGTCCTGCAAGTCCTTACCCGGTTTAGGGACCAATGTGAGCAGTGAGGAGAGCATAGTCGGGTTATGGGGGAGCCTAAGAGGAAGGAATTGAAGAGGGACAATAGATGAGCAGAAAGTTCACCCTGGAAAACCTTATAATAATTGTAAGTGAACCCATCTGGGCCCGGGGCTTTCCCATTTGGGAGGTCCCTCAGGACCCCCTCTAGTTCCTCCCTGGTGATGGGAGTGTTTAGGGAAGTCAAGGCCTCAGGAGGCAGGCGTTGGAGACAACAATCCTTTAAATAGTCTTCTAGCAGTGTTGAGTCATCCCCAGGGGGTAGTGCTCGCGGGGGGGGGGTAAGTTATACAGCTTAGAATAGTAAGAGTGGAACGCCAGCGCCAGAGCGTCAGGGTTGTGTTGAAGGGTACCCGTGGAGTCACGGACAGAGTGTGGTGTGGAGGAGGCCTGATGATCCCTGAGGGTTCTTGCCAGGAGGGTGTGAGACTTATTACCTCGTTCAAAGAACCTCTGGCGAGTATAAAGGAGAAGTTGTTCCACATGGCGGGTCTCCAAATCACGGAGGTCAGCCTGTGCCAAAACCAAACGGCGAAGAACCCCCAGGGATGGATGTGCTGCCAAAGTTGTCATAAGGGACTGAATACGAGCTTGGAGAAGCTGTTCCTGGGCCTGTCTGTCCCTTTTAAGCCTAGAAGCCAATGCGATACAATGTTCTCTCATGACCGCCTTATGGGCTTCCCAGAGAATGGCAAGAGAGTTTACCGAACCTAAGTTGTCCCTAAAATAATCCATCAAGTGTGTGCGCAGGATCTCGAGGGAGGTCGGTGATTTGAGCAATGTTTCGTTAAGACGCCAATGACATTGGCGAGTAGGCACTGGGGTCGTAGATAGAGTAACCACAACTGGGGCATGGTCAGACCAGGTGAGAGAGCCAATGTTCGTGTCCCTGAGCAAACGAAGGGCGGGAGCATTACCAAAGAAATAATCAATGCGGGTGTGAGTGTTATGAGGGTGAGAGAAGAAGGTGTAAGAGCATGCAGTAGGGTTGTCCACTCGCCAAAGGTCGTACAAAGAATGGGCGCGGATCAGCTTACGGAACTCCCTTGCAAGCTGAGCCATCCTATGGGGGGGGTTGGACCCTGGGGTAACGCCAATCGGTCCGCCCGTTCAGAGAAGACCATGTTAAAGTCTCCCCCCACAAGCCAAGCTGATGCCGGGAGAGCGTGCAGGCGGGAGAATACCCGACGCAAGAATGGGATCAGCGCTGACTTAGGGGCATAGACATTGCATAAAACAATCGGGGCACCATGAAGGAGCCCTTCCAGAATAACAAATCGGCCCCCTGGGTCTATGTGGGAGGTTGTCACTGTAATTGGGCAGGAACGGGAAAGAAGGATAGCCACCCCAGCTCTGCGTCGATCGTGGAAGGCCGAAAAGGCTATGGGAAAGTAGTGCTTAGCGAAGGCAAAGGTACCGGAGCGGTCAAAATGAGTCTCCTGAAGAAACGCCACATCCGCTCGTAAGGAGCGGAGTTCTCTAAGGACATGGCGCCTTTTAGTGTTGGAACCCAGGCCCTTGACATTAATTGTCACGCACCTAACCATTGGGACTCAGGATTGGAGGACAGTGGCGGATTGTAATAAGCTCACCCATCTCACATGACGCTGGCAGGTTTCCCTCGAAGAGGCAGAAGGGCGATCCACAAACAGGAACCCAAAGTCGAGGCAAGGTCTCTAGATCAGGGAGGGAGGGTGGAAAAGGGGGGAGGCAAAAGACAACATAAATGACAAAGTAAGAAGTATAACAATTAAACAATACTTTGTGGGCGAGGCTAAGTCACTCGCCTGGGGACCAGTGAGGACAGCCAGAGGTCCAACCAGGATCAATGGCCGCACAGTCCAAGTATCCCCTTAGGGGGGAGAGCGTGGACAAGAGGTCGGAGGGGAGGCGGCAGATCCCCAACCACCAGTAAAAAGAAGGATGGAAGGGGAGTCACCGGAACCCCATCCTGCCCCACTCCGCTAAAACAATCCAATAATAAGCATAATAGATGAGACCCGTAGACCTAGAAAAGGAAAAAGAGAAGCAAACATAACGCTAAGGCTTGCAGTTTTCAAAGCACTACCGGAAAAAAAAAAAAAAAAAAAAAAAAAACACGTCTCAAGGAGGAGCATCCTCCTCAGGAACCAGTCTCCAGTCGGGGCCTCCGAGCGGTCGCCGCCGCGGAGGGTGCATGACGTCGTCTGGGCTCCAGTCGATGCCAAACCGGTGGTGGGGGAGGGGGTGGAGGGATTAGCTCCCAGTCTGTTAAATCCGGCAAGGGGACATCCAGCAGGTCGCAGAAGAGAGGTAAATCCGAGAAGGAGCGAAGCGTAGCGGAGCGACCATCCCTATGTGCAATGAGAGCAAACGGATAACCCCACCGGTAAGGAATTTGGTGTTCCTGAAGGATCTGGAGGAGGGGTCGGAGATGGCGGCGTTTCTGGAGGGTGATTAGCGAAAGGTCCTGATAAAGTTGTAGTTGAGCTCCCTCAAATTCAAAGTCTTTGAGTTTGCGCACCTTGCTCATTATAGCCTCTTTAAGGGTGAAGTCGTGGAGGCAGCAGATGACATCATGGGGTGCAGCGGAGGATCCTCTGGGTCGAAGGGTTCGATGTGCCCTGTCAAACTTAATTTTGTGGGACGGGGGCTCCTGCAGTATAGTGTTGAAGACAGCCTCCAGCAGAGCAGGCAGATCCTCCGATTGGTCAGCTTCCGGGAGTCCCTTGACGCGTATATTGTTGCGCCGACCCCTGTTGTCAAGATCCTCTAAGTGACGTTGCATGTCCCGTATAGCTGATCCCTGGTTAGCGGTAGTATCATGCAGCGAGGCAACATAGTCCCTGGTAGTGTCATGGTCATTCTCCAGCGTATCCATTCGATTAGCAATAGAGTGTAAATCAGTGCGGAGGGTAGCAATTTCAGATCGGAAGGATGCTGTGATTTCCGCAACCATACTTTTAAGGTCTTGTTTAGTAGGTAGCTGAGGAAGGAGGTCCACCAAAGGTGGCGGTGCTGAAGATGGACCTGGGAGGCAGCTCTGGGGGTACAGGACTGGAGGGGGGAGCCATAATCCTTGGGAGTGTGGGGCGGAGGAGCCCCTACGCCAGCGCCTTCCACCGCGCCATCCCCCCTGAGCTATGGAGGGGAGGGGCGATGGGGGAAGATAGTAGGTGGGGGGCCACAGAGACCAGCTCTGTGGCCACAGGCTGTAACTCATCAGCGGTGTGGGAGGGAGCAGAGCCACTGACCTCAGAGCCCCTTGGAGAGCTGGAGACATCCGGGGTCCTCTCATGCCGCTCTGCCAGAAGTGCTGGTGAAGCAAAGTGTAGTTGCTGGGACATCCCAGGGTGAGGAGACTGTGGGAGTACTCATGCTGGAGAAGCTCTGGGCTGCCCAGGCGCCGACAGGGATCTCTGCTGGAGCGGTGCTCCGCTGGCTGACAGGGGGAGCGCGGGAGGAGAAAGGCTGCGCTGCGACCCCTGTGCCTGAAGAGCGGAGGGAATCCAAGATGGCCGCCCCGCAGCAGCCTGGCCCGGCAGAGAAGGCTGCTGAGTGAGGAAGCCGTCCAGGGTGGCTCTCCCAGACCTCTCCACAGGTGCTGGAGTGCCTGGGGCCACCCTCCTCGGTAAGCGCTTGCCCATAATCGCTGTATTGAAGGGTCCACGGGTCTCAGCTGCAAGCGGTGGAGCAGAGAAGGTCCTGCACGCGACCTACTCCATGCGCGTCCAGGCCACGCCCCCCCCACAAATAGTCTATTAAGATGAGAAAATGCTCATCCAGAACCCCTAAAAGTGGGATAACTAAGGAGCAATACCCCTGGTTAAGGAGGATTTGCTCAAAAACATCTACCTTCAACACACAAGCTTTTGACTTGCGAACCCACTTTGTTAATAGAGGTTTTTTGGTTTCCTCCCTTAAGAGGGCTTTTGGAGCTGCCATCAGTAGTGATCATAGAACCCTGCTCACAACGAAAAGAGAGAGGTCAAAGCCAATATCTAAAAATAAATTTAAAATCATTGGCACATTTGACATGGAGCATTCTAATGTTAGAAACATTTTTCAGAAGTATTGGTGGGTACTCCAACAGGATCAGAACCTAAAAAGGGTCCTATCTCCCCACCCAGAAATTACTTATAGAAGAGACAGGAACCTCAAAGACTGATTGGTTAGGAGCCATTTTGTTGACATCCCAAGTAAATCTACGTGGTTGGACTATAGACCTGTAGTGAACTTTCACTGTGGTGGCTGTGTAGTGTGTGGTCAGATGTATAAGACCAAGTCAATCACTTGTTCCACTACTGGGATGACCTTTCCCCTTAAGGAATTTATAAGCTGTAGAAGCAAAGCAGTGGTGTATGTCGCACAATGTGGATTACATGGGAAAGATCAGGTGCAAATTCAAGAGGTGCATAAGAGACTGCTTTAATGCTATATCACAGCAGCATGATACACCACTGGCTAGACATGCTAATGCAGCACTCAACAATGAGCCCCTTTGCTTCAGGTTTTGTGGCATTCAAACAGTTCCGCCACATGACGAAAGGGGAAATTGGGATAGAATGATATTACACAAATAATGTAAATGAATCCACACTTTTAAATTGGTCCAACCACACAGATTAAATGAGAACAATTCCTTTGGTTGTTTTCTTTAGAGTTTACTGAGGCTCCACATCTAGGTTGGATTTAACTCTTATCCATCTGTAGTAATCTGGTATATTTCAACAAGAGACATTTTTTTCGTTGGAGGCCTGATACCCCCCACCAACAAATTTGGTATGTGCTGTCAGTGGGAGGTATTTGATGAAATCATGCCAGTCTATTCCTTTGACTAACATGCTAAAACTCTATTCCTTTATAGTTATATCCTCATACATTGGAATGAATGTATCTCTATATTTAGAATCTTATGCATTATTATGAGTTGACACATTTATTATAGTAATTACCATTATACCAATGATCTTTTAGGTACATTTGCCTCTAACTGATACTTGGTCTCTGGCCTTCCTTCTCTCTAACCAGATATATTGTCCCACTCACTCCTCTTTCACCTATGTTCTATGTTGCATCTTTTCCTCCACTGTAGGTTGAGAAGGCTTACGTTTATCTCTTTGGCTGACAACAGGATTTGGCTGGCTATATGTACAGAAGCCCCAGACACTTCAGCATTAGGGGATCTTATGGTCTGGTCACTTACTGAATTGGCGGTTATGTTAAAATAGACCTATTCCCGGACACTTTGGTATTAGGGGATTTTATGATTTTTCCACTTACAGAATCAAAGCTCCTGTTTATATAGACCTGCTATCTTACATGCCCATTACACTATCCCACCATATAGTGGCATGATTCAGATGACTATTCTGAAGTCGTTCAAACAATTCTTTTTTAAATGATTGATGTACTTACCTTTCCATGTCCAGCACTGTTTTCCATTCTCTGCATGAAAGGGAGGCGCTGTCAGATCCCCATGATGACATGAGGCTCCCTCTCCTCCTCCCGCCCCTATAGGCCGTTATACTGGTACGTATTATCGATGATGCGGATATGTATGTCCACCCACTGTTTTATGATTGGTCATTGGGTGGTCCAGACTTGAGGCGGGATTGGCTAGGGCCTATATAACATTGAGCACTGCAGACTCCAGCACTGACCTCTATTTGTCCCCTCATGAAACTAAAATAATGGGGAAATGCATCGGGATAAGTTTGTAGATAAATACACACAAGGACAAAATTGTTGGTACCCCTCATTTAATGAAAGAAAAACCCACAATAACTTGAAATAACTTGAATCTGACAAAAGTAATAATATATAAAATTTCTATGAAAATGAACAAATAAAAGTCAGACATTGCTTTTCATCCATGCTTCAACAGAATTTTTTAAAGAAGAAAACTCATGAAATAGGCCTGGACAGAAATGATGGTACCCCTGAAAATAATGTGACCAAAGGGACATGTTAAATCAAGGTGTGTCCACTAATTAGCCCACAGGTGTCTACAATCTTGTAACCAGTCAGTGGGCCTGTATATAGGGCTACAGATACTCACTGTGCTGTTTGGTGACATGGTGAGTGCCACACTCAACATGGACCAAAGGAAGCGAAGGAAAGAGTTGTCTCAGGTGCTTAGAAAGAAAATTATAGACAAGCATGTTAAAGGTTATAAGCCCATCTCCAAGCAGCGTGATGTTCCTGTGACTACAGTTGCACATATTATTTAGAAATTTAAGATCCATGGGACTGTAGCTAACCTCCCTGGACATGGCCGCAGGAGAAAAATTGATGACAAATCAAAGAGAAGGATAATACGAATGGTAACAAAAGAGCCCAGAAAAACGTCTAAAGAGATTAAAGGTAAGCTTCAAGCTCAAGGAACATCAGTGTCAGATCGCACCAATCCAAACAAACAAAAAAGAATCAATAATTCCATATATGAGGGAAAAATCAAGGAAGGTCCCTTGCCTGCCGTCTTCAGTACACACATAGACGGGCTTAAGACCACCCATGTACTGATGAACAGAATTACATAAGGTCAGGGATACAGGAATACACAATAAGACCACTCACCTTCTGCAGACCAACAAGAAGGAAATAATAATTTTGTCTAAGTTTAATCCAACGTTTAGACCAACGTTTTGGGCCAATTTAGTGCATTTAAGCCACATCCCTTCATGCTACATACTACTTTCATTTAAATTGATGACAAATCAAAAAGAAGGATAATACGAATGGTAACAAAAGAGCCCAGAAAAACTTCTAAAGAGATTAAAGGTAAGCTTCAAGCTCAAGGAACATCAGTGTCAGATCGCACCAACCATCGTTGTTTGAGCCAAAGTGGACTTCAAGGGAGACGACCAAGGAGGACACCATTGTTGAAAACAAATCATAAAAAAGCCAGACTGGAATTTCCCAAACTACATGTTGACAAGATACAAAGCTTCTGGGAGAATGTCCTATGGACAGATGAGACAAAAATCGGAAATTTTTGGCAAGGCACATCAGCTCTATGTTCACAGACAGAAAAATGAAGCATATCTTGAAAAGAACACTGTCCCTACTGTGAAACATGGAGGACGCTCTGTTATGTTCTGGGGCTGCTTTAATGCATCTGGCACAGGGTGTCTTGAATTTGTGCAGGGTACAATGAAATCTCAAGATTATCAAGGGATTCTAGAGAGAAATGTGCTGCCCAGTGTCAGAAAGATTGGTCTCAGTCGCAGATCATGGGTCTTGCAACAGGATAATGACCCAAAACACACAGCTAAAAACACCCAAGAATGGCTAAGAGGAAAACATTCGATTATTCTGAAGTGGCCTTCTATGAGCCCTGACCTAAATCCTATTGAGCATCTTTGGAAGAAGCTGAAACATGCCGTCTGGAAAAGGCACCCTTCAAACCTGAGACAACTGGAGCAGTTTGCTCATGAGGAGAGGGCCAAAATACCTGTGGAGAGGTGTAGAAGTCTCATTGACAGTTACAGGAATCGTTTGATTGCAGTGATTGCCTCCAAAGGTTGTGCAACAAAATATTAAGTTAAGGGTACCATCATTTCTGTCCAGGCCTGTTTCATGAATTTTCTTTTTTTAAAAATTATGTTGAAGCATGGTTGAAAAGCAATGTCTGACTTTCATTTGTTTATTTTCATAGAATTTTTATATATTATTACTTTTGTCAGATTCAAGTTATTTCTGTGACCATTGTGGGTTTTTCTTTCATTAAATGAGGGGTACCAACAATTTTGTCCACGTGTGTATATACCGCTCCTTGACTCCTTCTTTGCACTCTAAAATCCACAATTGCTGGCTTATTTTTTGCCTATATGAGATCTTCTGAGATCTCTGATTATCAGAGCGCACCTATGTATATGGGTCACAAACTCCATCTCGGGGGGATTTCCTCTGGCAATTGTCTATGGGCTGACTTATATAAAGGAATATTTTCCTTTAGCCAGAATATTTTTTTGTAGTTGGGTTTTTGCTCTTTGAAGTGTTTTCTTCACTCTATTTCTATTATTTTATAACTATATGAGTGGTAACTATTTATATGGGTGATGACTACACATAATAGTGGAATTGCAGCTTGGGAATAACATCTTTTGGAGCCTATAGGTGGATCTATATAATTTATCGGACCTTCATTATATAACACAATAGGCAATTATAATATTGCCTTGATATTCACTACTGTCAATTTTGTGGAGAACAGACATGAACAAATGGTCCACTTCCATCTAACCTCTCCTTAAACAGCAGTGAAGATTATATATAATCAGTAGTTTATTTTAATTATTTTTAGCACTTAAGTGTGCTCGCTTTGGAGTTGGTTCACATACACATGAATAGTTTATTATTTTTAATAAAAGTTAAGTTTTATATATATCTATCAAGACCTATCACAAGTTTAGCTCTTCTATTCTTTTGGTGGGAGAGGGGCATTTTCCCCTGTAACTGCGGCTGATACCTTAGTCCCAGATACAGGAGGAATGCAGCCTCCTGCTCATATCTAATGAGCTGATCTGGGTTCTCTAGGACCCAGCAGCTCTAACAGTCTTTGATCTTCGGCTCACGGATCACATGACCACCGGGTCAAGGGGGAGCCACATCATGGTGGTTCCCATAGCTGTATACACAGTGATCAGGAAGGCAGGGACAATAATAAACTGGACCTGTCTTCTCTATAGGAGCTCCGGCTGTGGTTACAGCCAGCTCCCCAGTTCAGCAGCTGCACGAATTCCTGCAGCTGCTTAACGTTGCAAGGACATCCTTGCAGAGTTAAGATTGGACCGCCCGTACATATATTGTCTATGTGCGCTCAGGAACTGGTTAAATTAAAGAAAATAGCAAGCACCAGCTTAGTTCAAGTAGTAGTCCAAAAAATTCTAGAAACCTGTAAAACTAGACCAAAACATCTGATGACAACTTATGGTTTTGGAGTATATATGAATGTACCATTAGATGTTATAGCAGTTTCTACACCACCCACTCATTGGACTGATATTGCGATAATTTTGTGCCTTTTTAAAAAGTCATAGTTGAGAAGTATAGAGTACACGTAGCTACATAGTCCAACCACACCCATTTTTCAAAAGTGAAGTGAGTGGTTCAAAAATCCAAAATGTCACAAATGTTTGGGAAAATGAGCTTTTAAATTTCAAATCTCTACTTTACAACTTTTTATATCAGAATTCTAGCTTAGGTGGTCTTCCCTAGAAATTAGTCCAGATAATACATACAGTACATTCATCAATACATGAATATCCAGTAAGGCTACCAAATTTTTCAGACACTTGGCAGAATGTAAAGGACCACTAAATTCAGAATACAAACAAACAAAAAAGAATCAATAATTCCCTATATGAGGGAAAAATCAAGGAAGGTCCCTTGCCTGCTGTCTTCAGTACACACAAAAAGAATTACATAAGGTCAGGGATACAGGAATACACAATAAGATCACCCACCTTCTGCAGACCAACAAGAAGGAAATAATAATTATGTCTAAGTTTAATCCAACGTTTAGACTAACGTTTTGGGCCAATTTAGTGCATTTAAGCCACATCCCTTCATGCTACATACTACTTTCATTTAAGCCCAACCTACTTGTCTAGTGAGGTGCAAAAAAAAGTGTTTTAAACATGTACAGAAATAAATCTTGTTGAAGGCATGTATGCCAGTTTTTGTGAAATGTGTCTCACTATCTTTTGTAATTGTTACAATGTGTTGCAATGGTTACCATTACATTGTTACAACTTTTACCTATATGCTGTACATTTTTCTTGTGTTTCACAATGCACTACCCTATACACCATTTTCTAATAATGACACATTAATTCCTAAATTTATAGTTTCATTTATTCATTGAGTGACAGAACATGAATGATCAGTTATTACACAATCATGTTGTGGCTAATAAAAGCTCAACAAAGCATTCAACCCAAATGATAGTTTCTTTCTGCATTAAAACTTTGACATATAATTACATTACACATTGAAAAGAAAAATGAGAAAGAAAATGTAAAACACTACTTCAGGAATATCTAGTGCAACAGCAGTTGGCAGCACAGATGGCAACACATGGTAAACTTGTAAGAAACTTATTGTGGTTGACAATTTTTTATTTATGTAACTTCTTTTTTTAAGACACTGCTTGGAATAATTATTTTCAGAATATTTTGTTATTCAAATTCAGAGTCATGCATGTGTCACATTGCAATACGTAGCAAATGCGGTAATACAGTATACACATACATTTTAAAGGGGTTTTATGGGGAGATAAAAAGATTCTCAGTACATGCGTTATATTGGATAAGCTTACTTACTAATATATATGTTGGCCCACCATTGTCTGCATTCTTCAGAGCACAGAAAGGGGCAGAATATCAAATAACTAATAAACTGGACTTAAAAGTCACCAATTGAAGATCCAACACATGGGACTCTCATGGATAAGCTGTTTGAAGCAGCACAGGTCATGTGAAGTCATGTTCATCAGTCACATGGGTTATTCGCAGCCCAGTTCCATTCAAGTGAATGGTCTGAACTTGGTAAATATTTAATAGGATGCAGCACTCATCTGAACGCTGAAGCTTCTACAAACAGCTGATCGGTTGGGGACCTGGGTGTCGCACAACTACCATTCTTTAATTGATGACCTATTCTAAGGATAGGTCATGAATTAATAAGTGCTGGAAAATCCCTTTAAGGCTGAGGCCCCACTTTGCGGAAGCACAGCTTTTTTGTCGCAGATTTTGTTGTGGTTTTTTGAGCCAAAGCCAAGAATGGCTACAAAAGGAATAGGAAATATCTAGGAAGCTTCTTATACCTTCTGTTCAATCCACTCCTGGCTTTGGCTCAAAAAACGCAACAAAATCTGCAACAAAAAAAGCTGTGTTTCTACAACGTGGGGCTTTAGTCTAAAGCTGTAATGCCAGTAAGTTGCTGTATAACAGCAATACAGGAATTCAGCTTTTCCCTATAGGAAAAAATATATGAGACACTCTGAGACCATTGAAAAACATCTGGCCATGAACAATTGGTTTGAAATAGTTGCAAGTTTACTGGTATGGTAATGTTTTGATTTTACTGTAAATTACAGTCAAGGTCATGTTTCTATGGGACCTTTACTTTGCCAGATTAAGATTAATGATTCCTATGATTAAACATAGGAACACATATGTTATAATTTTAGCATTGTAAACTAATATGTTTTTAATTAAGAATATTCTGGTAGCTGATTCAGTTTTATATTTGTATATGGAGATTTTTCTATAAGATTCTTGTGGGGATTGATAGTGTGTCATTTAAATACATGATAATTGAATAATAAATATAATAAATTCACACACTGTAATCCATTCATCCATTTTCCAGCATTTTTATAACATTAATCATATCATGTATTTTTAGTATTCCAATGGTAAAAGAATCCAAAACATGTCCTATGTATAGAAGAAGGGAATATTTCTTATAAGTTCTTACCAGTTTATTCATTTTACTTGTTATGATTGCAGACATGCAATTATATTTAAGAAAACCTGCTAATATAGATTTTTTTCATTTACATATTAAAGCAATAGTATATAGTTAGTAAAAGAATCACATTTTCTTTTTCATGTTTTATTTTCTAAGGTTGCTTGAAATATTATTTTTTATCTTTTTATTTCACAGTTTCATATCTTTCCCTGGAAGCATTTATATTTTATTTATTTTGCTTGTTTATATAGTGCCAACATATTCCACTCTTTACAGATAATGTTATCACTCACTGTCCAAAGTAAGGCTCATAATTTAAATTCCCTACACATCGTTGGAATGTAGGCGCAATCCAGAGTACCCACCCAAAAACACTTACAAACACAGGGACAACTTACAAACTCCATGTAGAAGTTATCCTTGGTTGGATTTGAACCGAATACTCAATGCATGGCGACTAGAAAAAAATAATTGGGGCAGATTTATCATTGTGATTTCAACTTCAACTTGGGATAAAATGCACCAAAATCTGGCAGAAATTGGCATTTTGGCACATTTAATTTTAGACCAATTTTTTTCTGACTTGCTAACAAAAGGCATGAACCAATGCTTAAATGCACCAAAATGTGTCGAGCCAAAATTTTGAGTTAAATTTTAGCCAACTGATAGGTGGTGTAAACTTAGACTATCACAAGGCATTATGGGAAAGGAGCTGGGGAGCTCATGCGCCCTCTATTGGATGTAACATATCCTCAATTTGCTTTTGACTCACCGAGCCTTGAGACAGCAAAAGGGATCTTAGCCAAGCCAATTTCACTTATCTGCATACAGCGCTGTTTCCGGATTGTTGTCCTTCATCAGTACAGAGCAAAGTGAATTGGCTGGCTTAGTGGGAGGCAATGAGTGGGTTAGGGACAAGAATCTCTCACATTGAGGAGAGCACCAGTGAAGGTAAACTTAGACTAGACAGTCTAAAGATGCATCAGTATTATCATCAAGCTTAAGCCTTTCTGATAAATTTAGCACATTTTCATACTTCCTAAGTTTTTCCCTAACTATTAGTAAATGTGGCCCTTTGTGTTTTCACTTAAGAACTACTTCTTGTACCCTAGATATAGGTTGTAAGAGATTTAGATTTGTTTCTGTTGTACTGTATCTCTAGCTAAGAGGGAAAGCTACAACTTTGATGTTAGATAAGGCCAACTATGTTCATGTACATAATGCTTAAGAATACAGTCAATTATGTGCTGAAAAATTGCATGCAAAACATGCTGTTTTTGTTATACTGTATTCTAACATTGATTGAGGTTAACATTTACACATAGTCTGGAAAACTGTATTAGCTCTTTCCTCCATGTGATAGTTAATTAAACATTTTAACACTGAATACAACATTAAAGACACTGGATTTGTTCTGCTGTTTAACTATACCACTTCAGGCATAAGCCAAAATCCAGATTTTTAGAAGAAAAAATACACAGAATTGGGGCAGTTTTATAGCTAGAAGATTCCCATCAGTCTTAGGTGAATAGTTCCGTGCTGTCTCTGGTATGATGATTGAAGTTATATTGCACTCTCATGCTTTTATATTGCTCTGTGATACATTATGATGTCTTGCAATGCTATTAAATATGGTGTTCTTTGACACTATAATCTCTCCATACAGGATTGGGAAACATGTTGTAACCAAGGGCAAGAGTTTTAGACTTTTGTGACAAAGTTTACGGGATATGTTAATTGGAAAGTCAATGATATTCCGAAACAGCAATAATAATAATAAAGATAATGATATTTCCTAAGTAAATCTCCACTGAAATAAAGATTTTGTCTCCTTAGAATAGGTAAACATGTTATCAGAATGTTAGTGATATTGTATCTAAACATGATCTATCATATGCAAAGCTTATTTTGTTTATTGTTCTTATCAATCCTTGGGGTATAAATGTTTATGTGAGCATTTTGCAATTGCAAATTTAATAAGAATATCAAACTGTATAGTAAAGTAATTCAATTTATGTTAATATGAAAATAAGGTAATTACAAAGAAACACAATTTTAGCAAATATTATAAATGTTTAAAGAAATGCAAGCACAGAATAAATGTCATCTGTATGCTTGAACACAGACTTTAATTAGGCTCCTCTTTGCATAATAAAACTAATACAGTAAATGTATTTTATTGTTTATGTGCCATGTACTTTACAGTATACACTGTGTTATAAACTGTGGTCTTGCTATTTAGGACTGGGTTCTCACCATGTCTATGGACCATCAAATTAAGCTACATATAACGTTTCTATACAGCTGTACATAATTGATATTTATTTTACAAATCAGATTTAAAGTCAATTTTTTAAAGCTTTCTTTTCTGCAGTTGGATACATACATACATACAGTACATATGTCTGTTTTTTATTGACTATTAATAAAGGACATGCCCTATTTTTGTCCATTTTCACTGAAGAGTAAAGGTCAATGGGTCAATGTTTAACATCTGACAATACAGATTGACATCTTTGGAATGGCTGAACAGATATGGATAAACAAAAGACCAAAATGTTCTAGTATATTATATTCAGATAGTATATGTTATTGGGCTTGAAAGGTCCTCTTTAAATGGATCAAATTGCCAAATATTCTATTAAATAACCATATATGACAATTAGTAAGATCTCTGCTGTATATAATAGGGTTGTCCAGCCAGTTAAAACATTGTTTTAATGCCATAGCTCTTGTTGCACTGCAGAATTGGTCCTGACACATAAAGGAAGTACTAACTATCTCTCTAGTGACATGCTTGAAGGGTACTGTCTCTGTGTCACAGTACAAAATCTAAGTCAGTCCACTATCAACCATACTGGAGAAAATAGTAGATATATATACAGTTTCCTCTAAGCTTGCAAGCTTGTCTCAGTAATACTGCATTGGAATTTTCTATGTATTTATGACATACTGAGGACGTTGTATGGTATATGTCTCATATGTCTTAATCTTGCTATGGAACTTGATGGTAGGTGAAATTTTAATAATTCCCACTTTCTTTTGCTGGTTACAGTTCAAGCACACTAGACTAGTATTAGAAGTGAGATAAAAAGTTTGCCATGTTTGATTTAAACTGAATTTGGCTTGTTTTGTTGAGTTAATAGAGGTAGAAAATGTCTTGCCTTTTGGGAATCCTGAAGCAGAACAGTCAATCAGGAGAGTTATGCTAGGTCATGTTACACAAAATGGCAGGACTATATATGTATGGGTCTTTAACTTCCAAAGATTGTGAGGAAATGATGAGAAACTGAAAACTGAAGTACATTATAATAGAGAGTTGTATAACATTTCACTATATAGTGATTCAGCCTTATTTACAAAAAATTGGAATAACTGTTTTAATATATATATATATTGCACCTATTCTCCTTGTCACTATGTATATTAAAAAATTAAAACAATATATAAATCCTGCAATATTCACTCCCCTAAACTTGATGATACACTGATACTTGTCAATTTTGTAGGTGTTTTCTTTGCAGGAGTCACCTTATTTACACCACAGAAATGACAGATAAAAAAAAAAAACTATAAACAGAAAACAAATACATTTTAGAAAAAAAGTTCTAGATTTGACTATGTGGTTTTAATAAATTAAAAAAGATTCTACATTCTCTTTACAGAGGACCTTTCACCACCTCCACCAACTCCAGTTCTTAGCATCTATTAATAGATACCACTCCACTGATTCCAGCACAGTTGGAATTTTTTCAGTAATCCCCACCATTCCTGAGCAATCAGTGCAGTTAATTATGGTGCCTGATATGCAATTTAGGCTCTGTAATGTCAGTTGGGCAGTGTCAGGCAGAAGCAGAAAGGGGGTGTGATTCAAAGCTTCAATCAGAGGCAGGCAGTAACAGCTCATGCCTGCTCCTGCCTGACACTACCCACCTAACAGCACTTATGGCTTGGGAATGGCGGGGGTTAGAAAAAAGTTCCACCTATGTCAGAATCTGTGAAGCAGCACATACTAAATGATGCAAAGAGCTAGACTCGGCTGAGGTGGTGAAAGGTCCTCTTTAAGTATGATCAATATATACCATAGCTCCCAACTGTCCCGCATCTAGCGGGACAGTACCGATTTCACACTGCTGTCCCGCGGTCCCGCATAGCTTACAGTTTGTCCTGCTATGCCCCTGAAGTGTTTTGCTGTTAACAAACTTTATTAGGGGAGAGCAAAAATGGTAGATGCTAAATCCTAGTGGGCTAAAGGACCTTTGATGACGTCATGACCATATAATCAGACTCGTGTGGGCGGAGTTATTCTAGATACTGCGGGACAGACTGTGATGTCACACAGAAAGCTGCTGGGAACGAGAGTGATTGAAGAGATAGCATGTGTGAGCAAGAGGGAGGAACTGCGGCAGATGTAGGGGGCAGTTAAACTGAAGGCAGATGTAGGGGGCAATTAAACTGGGGGCAGATGAACGGGCAATTAAACTGAAGGCAGATTAAGGGGCAATTAAACTGGGGCAGATGAACGGGCAATTAAATTTAAAGCAGATTAAGGGGGCAATTAAAACTGGTGGTAGATAAAGGGGGACATTAAGCTAGTGGCAGATAAAGGAGGACATTAAATTGGTGGCAGATAAAGAGTGACATTAAACTGGTGGCAGATGAAGGGGGCAATAAGCTGGTGACAGATGAAGGGGAGACATTAAATTGGTGGCAGATGAAGGGGGGACATTAAGATGGTGGCAGATGAAGGGGGGCATTAAGCTGGTGGCAGATGAAGGGGGCAATAAGCTGGTGACAGATGAAGGGGAGACATTAAATTGGTGGCAGATGAAGGGGGGGCATTAAGATGGTGGCAGATGAAGGGGGGCATTAAGCTGGTGGCAGATTAAGGGGGACATTTAATGTCCCCCTCCAACTACCCCCACTGTTTAATGTCACCCTCCAGCTGCCCCATAGCTTCATGTCACCCTCCAGCTGCCCCAGTTTAATGTCCCCCTCTAGTCTCCACCAGTTTAAACTGGGGCACGAGGAGAGGAACTTAATACTGTAGGGCAATTGGAGGGGAACATTATAATGTGGGGGAATATAATGTTAGGGTGACTGTAAGAGCATTATATTGTGTGGGGGCACATGGAAAAATAGATGAGAACTGGCGGAGTCAACGTAGAAGTGAGTGGAGCTAAATTTGCCACAGCGTGCATAGCGCGCCACATATTTTGTCCCTCTTTCTGTCCTTTGAAAGTTGGGAGGTATGTATATACTCTCAATAACAGGCATATATCTCTATCTTTACATTATGTACAACTCTGATCACCTTTGCAAACCTATTAATTTTTGTCTTTTCTATTTCATTTCTTTATCTTTTCCCCTTATATATACTTCACAATTCCTGCTTTTGCACTAATGTTGGTTGTCATTCTGTGAATCCTTGTGAAACAGTTTGTGTTTTGAGGATATGAATGCAATCATTAACATATCTGTATTTTTTCAAAAATAAAAAACTCACTTCCCTAAAATACTGTTCATACTGCAACACAATAACAAGAAAACTGACTTTTAGAATACATCTATTTGCTGAATATGACAAAAAGTTAAAAGCGGTAAATTAGGAAACTTAAATGTGACAGAGCATGATAGATGTGAGTTGGCGCAGTTTGAAAATGAGAAACATTAAAATCATATATTAGAATAGATCAAGCTTTGCATGCCAGTATATGTCAGCAAGTTTTTTTTTAGGTTGTCAGCAATTTCAAATGGTTTTAAAAGAAGTAAAATTCATAGTATTGATTGCCTTATTAGGTTAGACAAACAAGATGGCTGTGGTTAAAGGTACCAGTTTACATATATACAATACTTAGTACCTAAATAATTGATAGTCTTTTATTTCATACAGCATTTTGAGCAAATATCCAAACAATCAATAAGAAGTTTTGTTTCTACATATCAGTAAAATGGGATGGTCTTCAGGCACATGGTCCTACTGTATTATGGATAGAGATGAGCGAGTAAAGATGGGTGAACCCCAGAATATTTTTTCATTCTACTGTATGTTCGGATGAAGTGTGTTCGGTCCAAACTTGATTGGATAGAACTGGAAGGGAAATTGTTATACTCTGGGGTCTCTTCAAACCTCAGAGTATAATATCTGGAGGCCCAGGGGAGGTGACAAAAATAAAAAAAATAACTAAAAAGTAAAATAATAAAATAATAATAAAAAAAATTATACTCACCTTCTGTTACTTCTTCTGGGCCTCTTGCGCCATCCAGCGTTCTGTGTTGTCCTCCTCGTGGTGTCTGGAGCTTTTCTCTGATATCATGTGCCCAGGGTCTCAGCAGTTATATGGGCACGCCATGGCGGCCCAGAAGAGGCAACAAAAGGGGAGTATAAATGTTTTTTTTATTTTTGTCACCTCTCCTGGGCCTCCAGCTATTATACTCTGGAGTCTGAAGAGACTCCAGAGTGAAATAATGTACCAGCAGTGGTTATTTTAGTTTATCATAGATTAATTCGTTTTGTTAAAAATTTGGAAATTTTTTTTTTTAATAATAATAATAATAATAATAGTCCTTTAATAGTCCCACATTGGGGAAATTCAGTGTGTTACAGCAGCAAAGATAAGCAGATACAAATACAAATACAACATGTACAGGAATGTTCCAAGGTGAGAGGCATTACATTGATAGCAGACAGACAGATAGGACGTAGTAGAGGAGGGGGGGGGATTTAACAGGCAGAGAGATATTTCAGTTCTCTGTGTGTAATGATCTCCGCTTAGGTCGGTGTTGGTTGTACAGCCTAACCGCGGTGGGGAGGAAAGACTTCCGATAGCGCTCCTTCTCACACTTAGGGTGGAGCAGTCGGTCACAGTCTCATGCATGGGATGGGACTTCTTCTTCCGCATGGAGCTCACCACGGACAGTATCCTTCTGTCACTCACCACCTGCACTGGGTCCAGTGGGCTCCCCAGGATAGAGCTGGCCCTCTAATCAGCTTGTCAAGTTTATTTCTGTCCCTGGTTGATATACTGCTCCCCCAGCAGGCCACTCCAAAGAAGATGGCTGATGCCACTATCGAGTTGAGGAAAGTCCTAAGAAGTGCCCCCTGGATTCCAAAGGCTCTCAGCTTCCTAAGCAGGTAGAGCCTGCTGTGGCCCTTCCTGTACAGGGCCTCCATATGATCTGCCCAGTCCAGCTTATTATTAAGGAGCAAACCCAGGTACTTATAGGTGTTCACAATCTCGATGCCCGTCCCCAGGATGTCCACTGGTTTTGGAGGGCATCTGCCTTTACGGAAGTCCACCACCATCTCCTTGGTCTTCCCCGCGTTAATCTTCAGGTGGTTCTGGTGGCACCAGTCCACAAAAAACCGGTTCAGTTCTCTGTACTCCCTGTCATCATCGTCTGTGATGAGGCCTACTATTGCAGAGTCGTCAGAATACTTCTGTAGGTAGCAGCTGGATGAGTTGCACCTAAAATCAGCAGTGTACAGTGTGAAGAGGAAAGGGGCGAGAACCGTACCCTGAGGTGCCCCCGTATTACAGATCACGGTACCTGACACACAGTCTTGGGCTCTCACGTATTGAGGTCGATTTGTGAGGTAGTCTAGGATCCAGTTGGAGAGGTGGTGGTCCACTCCAGCAAGGCCCAGCTTGTCTCTCAGTAACCTGGGCTGTATGGTGTTAAAAGCACTGGAGAAATCAAAGAAAATTATTCTCACCGTGTTCCCTGGTTTTTCCAGGTGAGACAGAGCCTTGTGCAGAAGGTGGATGATGGCATCATCTACCCCAATGCCCGGTCGATAAGCAAACTGGAGAGGGTCCATAGCGGGGCTCACTAGAGGGCGGAGATGTGTGAGAACCAATATCTCTAACATCTTCATCAGGTGGGATGTCAGTGCTACAGGTCTGTAGTCGTTGAGGTCCATAGGGTGAGGTTTCTTTGGAACTGGTACCACACAAGAAGATTTCCATAATTCAGGGACTATTTCCTGCCTCAGGCTCATATTATACATATATGTAATTATACCACACAGCTGATCCCCACAAGTCTTAATTAGCCTTGCACTGATGTCATCTGGCCCTGCGGCTTTCCTTGCCTTGATCTTTTTCATCTCCTTCCTCACCTGGGCCGGTGTGAAGGTCAGACTGTGGTCAGATAAAGACGGATTTCTGGATTTACTGGCCTGTTGGGAAGTAGCCGCATGGGGTGAAGTCATTGTGGTGGGGGGAGCTGAAGGACATGCTGGGGTGGGAGGAGCTGATGTGTGATCAAATCTGTTGAAGAATAGGTTTAGTTCATTAAGCCAATTAACATCTGCCTCAGTCTGGCAAACAGACTGTTTATGACCCAAAATTGACTTAAGCCCCTCCGAAACCCCCCTTATGTCTTTTCTTTCCATTTGCTTTTCCATTTTTTCCTTATAACTGGCTTTTCCCTGCCTGATTTGATGCCTCAGCTCCTTTTGTACTTCCCTCAACCCCTCCTTATCTCTTGTCCTGAATGCCATCTTTTTCTCCTTAAGTAGTGTTTTTCTATCAGAGTTAATCCATGGTTTGTTATTGGAGAAGCACCTCACGACTTTTGTGGGTACTGTGTTGTCCACACAAAAATTAATGTAGTCCGTTATGCAGTGTGTGAGTCCTTCTATATCTTCTCCATAAGAATCCTGCAGAACTTCCCATGCGGTTGTGTCAAAAGAATCCCTCAGAGCCTCATCACTCTCCTCGGACCATATCCTCACTGTGCGGGTGACAGCTGGTTCGCTACGTACAAGTGGCTTGTACACAGGACGGAGATGCACTAGATTTTGATCCGATCTTCTCAGGGGCGGTAGGGCTGATGAGTTATATGCCTCCCTCGCGTTGGCAAGGAACAAGTCCAGTGTTTTGTTGTCTCTTGTGCGGCAGGTTACATACTGTGTGAAACTGGGCAGTGTGAATGATGGAGAGGCATGGTTGAAAACACCCGACACAAGAAAGAGAGCCTGGGGGTGTTTCAACTGTAAATGGCTCAGCATGACTTGTAGGACCTCGCAGGCAACGTCAGCTTTCGCAGAGGTGGGGACATATGCAGCTATCACGATGACATGCAATAGTTCCCTTGGTAGATAGAAAGGCCTCATGCTCACAGCTAATAGTTCAATGTCCTTACAGCAAGTTTGCTCCTTAATCACAATGTGCCTAGGATTACACCATCTATTATTCACAAACATTGCCAGCCCTCCACCTTTCCTCTTACCGCTCTCCCTTGTTCTGTCTGCCCGAAGGAGTTTAAAACCATCCAAGGAGACCAGAGGGTGAGGAGTAACCTCAGTGAGCCAAGTCTCTGTAAGTAGCATCATGCTACACACCCGAAACTCTTGATGATGCCTGGTGAGCGCTGTTAGTTCGTCCATCTTGTTTGCAAGAGATCTCACATTGCCCATAATGATGGAGGGAAGAGCTGGTCTGTAACGCCTCTTTTTAATCCTCTGAAGAGTTCCAGCTCTGCAGCCCCTCCCCCGCTTTTTCTTTCTCCAGAGCTCTCGGGGGATGTGTGGGCAAATGGTAGGCAGCCCGGCTGTGTCTCTAAGCTGCAAAAGTTTCTCTCTGGAGTAGACAAAAGAATTGTCTGCAGACACAAAAGTTCAAGCAGAACAAAAAGACAGATAAAAGCAAAAAAGTATCACAAAGATCCAATTCCAAGTCTTTGTGTGTTTCTTCATAGTGCAAAGTCCATTAAGTAGAGAGATAAAAAACAAGACAAAGAAAGAAAAATAAGAGAGAGAGTCTCAGAGCTGCTCTAACAGGCTGCCACTCCAGCGGCGCCATCTTGAAAAAAAAAAAAATGTTTTTCTTTATTAACATTATACAGAATTACAGAAAACAGGAGTAACAGTTGCAAAACAATACAGAGTAAATGGTATCTGTAGAAATAGTTGAATTAGCGACCATAGTCTCATGGCCACTATGTGGCAATAAGTAGAAAGATTAGAAAGGAAGATAAAATTGGTGCATTTCTCGGCAATGGATCATTGAGACCAATAAGTATCAATATGTTGGGTAGAGAGAGAATGGAGTAATATATGTGAGAATAAAGAGGGAGAAAGAAAGAGCAAACAGGAGAAGGACAGGGAGAGAAGAAGAGGAAGACAGAAAGAAGGAGACGGACGAAAGGAGGGGGGAAAGAAGAAGAAAAGAAAAGTACAAAGAAAAGAACAAAGAACAAAGAATCAGAGAACAAAGAAGAGAAGTAAGGAAGCAAGTAAGGAAAGGAGAAAGGAAGGGAGCTGGTAAGGGTAGGGTAGGAGTTAGAAGGGGGTGGAGAGAGGGGGGCATAAAGCATAAAGAGGGAGCCTGGATGATGCGAAGGAGGGATGCTGCGGGGGCAAGAGCATGGAAAGGGAGCGGGGAGATATGAAGGGAGGAGACAGGGTGGGAAAAAAGAAGAAAAAGAGAAAGAAAAAATTTGGAATACTTGTGCTGAATCAGGTTCATTGTGAATCAACTTGCCCATCTCTTTTGGCAAGATTCGTGTAACAAATATTTGCGAGGATCACACCTCATAGTATAATAAGTAAAGGCCTACAGAAAGTGTCGACAAAATGAAAAACACTGATACTCACCTCTCCTGGGCATTCACTTTTATTTTCTGAAATGTTTAATATTTTGGAAAGATGAACATTTAAGGAGAAAAAAAAGTCTCATGTATCTAGATGTTGCTATTACATACTTGTTATAGAGCTGTCTGGAGTGCTTTTGATTCCATCACAGAATCTCCCCTTCATGTATCCACCGCTGGTGGGCACGCATGCTCAGTATCTCAGACCCATACTCTGGATCTTCTTGCACACAGATATGATATTGTACAGGCTAGTCAATAAAAATTACTACACATTTCCAGCACTGGATATAATAGCTAAATGTTAGGAAAGGATATCAAAATGAGACCAGGGGGCACCATAATATAATAGGTGAGTAACAAATATTTAGACAAGAAGAACATAAAAAAATTAATTAATTACGTCTTCTTGTGCATAATAGATAGCTCAAACAATGCATTTTTTTAAGGTTTAGTTGTCAATTTTACACATGACTTCATTGGATCAAGTGTAGAGAAAAAAAAGGAAAAAAAAAACATATTGGGGGAGATTTATCAGTCCATCCATGCCAGAAAAGTGGTGTAGAGGGAATAATAAATCTCCCCCAATAGATATAGTGTTACACATTTGGTGCAAGGCCCTTTCTCGTGCCAAACATGCGTCTCAGCCCCTGTTCTGTGCCTCACTTGCCACATTGTGCAAATGTGAGCAGGGAGCAGGGCGGGGCTGGGATTATTATTATTAATCTTCAAGCCAGTTTTCTGGTATGAGTTATAATAAAAATCTATGCTATTTATTAAATGGCATAGTTCTCCATTCTGGTGTAGGTACACATGTGCATGATTTATGAAGAGGCCAGATTTAATAAATCTTCCCCATTGGGAGAACTTATAAAAAAGTTATTTATACTACATATACCGTATTTTTCGGACCAAAAGGCACACCGGATTATAAGGCGCATTATCAATAAGGGCCTGCTAAGGCGTCTAGGTTCATATATAAGACGCACCGGATTATAAGGCGCAGCGCATTAAATATAACAAAGCTCAGACCGTAAGTCAAACTTTATTTAACTCTTTCACGATAACTCTCAACTTGTTCAGTTGTAACTGCAAATCAATACATTTACTTTTTCAGTTCATTCCTCCACCACAAATCCATCAAACTCTTCATCTTCAGTATCAGAGTTTAATAGTTGTGCGATTTCGGCATCAAACATGCTCGGGTCCCCCTCATCATTATCCGAGTCGGTCTCGTTGCTGATGTTTAACTCTTCAGTGATGATTCCAGACTTCCTGAAAGCTCGGATGACACTGTAGACTGATACCTTCTCCCAGGCGTCCACGATCCACTTGCACATAGTGGCATAACTCGCCCGGCGTTGCCTCCCGGTGTTGGTGAATGTGTGGTCACCTTCTGTCATCCAATTCTCCCATGCAGCTCGCAATTTAACTTTAAAAGACCTGTTGATGCCAATATCTAGCGGCTGGAGCTCCCTGGTTAATCCACCCGGAATGACGGCAAGCTCCGAATTAGTTTTCTTCACTTGGGCTTTGACAGCATCGGTCACATGGGCGCGCATAGAGTCACAGACCAATAGGGATGGGGATCTGTGAAAAAAACCATCCGGTCTCCTGACGTAGACCTCCCTCAGCCACTCACTCATCTTCTCTTCGTCTATCCAGCCCTTTGGGTTAGCCTTGATGATGACACCAGCAGGAAACTGTTCCTTTGGCAAAGTCTTCCTCTTGAAAATGACCATGGGTGGTAGTTTCTGGCCATTAGCCTGACAGGCGAGAACTACAGTGAAAGATGACTTCTCGTTTCCTGTGGTATGTATAGATACCGTACTGGTCCCTGTTTTCTCAACAGTACGGTTTACGGGGATGTCGAAAGTGAGGGGGACCTCATCCATGTTAGTGATGTGTTCTGGTTGGATATTCTTTTCATTTATTTTGGTTATGCAGTAGGTACAGAAAATGGCCAGCTTCTCTTCATAATCCTTTGGCAGTTGCTGGCAGACAGTAGTTCTGGTGCGGATGGAAAGATTACGCCTTTTCATAAAACGAAAGCACCATGAAGGACCTCCTCGAAAGTCCTTGATCTCCATGTCGCGTGCTATCGCTTTGAGACGAATAGAGACAGTGGAGACGCTTCTACCTGCGGTTCTCTGTTCGATAACCCACTGTTCTATTTTGTCCTCCAAATGTGGCCATCTTGCTTTGTTTCCTCGGAAACTCAGTTTGGTCTTCTTTACCTGGCGTAGGGCATCTTCTTGTTTCCTCCACTTACGCACCATAGATTCATTTATGTTGAATTCTTTTGCAGCTGCTCTATTTCCATGCTCTATTGCATAACTTATAGCTTTAAGCTTAAAATCTGCCTCATAAGCATGTCTCTTAACAGGAGGCATTTTTGGGGTAGTCGGTATAAAAAAATGAAACACACGGGGCTCCTGCGCACAGAGCTGTATGTATCACCGCACTCAGTGAGGATCCTGACTACTGTGGCCATAATGCTTAAGCCATTTGTGGGTTCACATATAAGGCGCATCGGACTATAAGGCGCACTTTTGATTTCTGAGAAAATCATAAGATTATATGTGTGCCTTATAGTCCGAAAAATACGGTAATTCCATTAAAATACTAAAATAATGATCTGTTTGCTTGTATTGGATTAGCTTTCTTTGGTCATGTTGTACATATAGTTATTAGTGTCAGCATTAGAGCATTGAATTTGTAAAACTGATATAATGTAAGGGCAGAAAATCAAATTATATTCTTTTGCATCTTGTCTGCTTAAATATTTTATTTAATATGAATGGTATAATTATAACATATGTAGTAGCTTGTAATGTTTTATTAGGATCTACTATCGCAAATGTTGCTTTTTCATGCTTTCAGGAAGGCGACAAATCTTACATTACTATCTTGACATATTCCTTGTGATAAAGTATTCATAATAGAAATGAAAAGCCAGAGGGATAGCACAAATCACTGCCTATTTTATATAACGAAAGAAGTAAAAAGATGGCCGATAATGAGACAAGTGTCAAAGCAAAAAAGTGCGGGTCATAGCTCTTATAAATTTAGTGTAATAGCCAAATACTAGAGATGAGAACTTTTAGTTCACTCTTTCCAAGTATTTTACTGCATATGCCAAAAAGAAAAAAAATATATAATTGGAAAGGGAATAATAAATATAAATGCTCAGTTCCCATTAAAGACTAATAAAGTAAATCCTGGATGTTCTGTATAAAAGAGAAGAAAGGCAGGCTTATTTTGATGCTGGAGCTAAATAGGATCTTTCTAACACAGCTAAATAACTTTTCTCACCTCAGTATGGGTCAGTACGTTTTTATGCATGGGGCTGTATCTGAGTGAGAGAGAAAGTTATAGGGGGTATTCCGCCTAACCATATTCAACTGCCACCACCGTGTTACAGAGAATATTACAATGATAAACAACAAACCTTAGCTATGTATGTCACTTTTCTCGCGGGTATAGAATTGCAGAGGAGTTATCTTTGAAAGCAGGAATTTATTTTACACCTGTGGTGGCACACATATCTACAAGTATTTCTGGCTGCTCTCTGTTATATAGAGTTTAGACCATGATAAAAAAAAAAAAAAAAACACAAAGCGGTTTAGCTCTAGATGTATATTTTCTTTTAACGTGGAATAACATAGGGCATGAATGCCATAAAAAGACTAAAATTATTGTTTTTTGCTCATCCACATCCTAAAAAATGGAATATTAAGAAATCAAATCATTGTACTGTATGTACCCTGAAATGTCATCCTGTAAAATATACAAGCCCTCAAACTGTCAGCAAAAACATAAAAATGTTATGCGTCTTGGAATGCAGTGACATAAAACTATTATTTTTTCAATGAAAAATTTGCACAGAACCATATTTGCATAAAATCAAATTTTTCAAGACCTAAACCTGAAATTTTGAGGTTTGTCATCCATGAACCACTAGTATACTCTGAAGTGCTATTATTATATTTACCTTGCCTCACCACTATCAGGCGTCCAGCAGTCCCCTGGTGTCTTCTTCAGGCATCTGCCAGCCTCTGGCTGATGTCACTCATCAGGAGTCTTGCTAATTTTCTGAATGTCTCACACTATCACACTACCCCATTGGGTGATCACACATACACATGAATAGGATAGTTAACATATTACTTTGTGATAACTTGCTACAAAATAATGTTGTGTTCAAAAAACCTCTTCAATTTATGATATAAACACATATCTGAACATGTACAGCCAAGGTTGTAGGTAAGAGTGGCTGATGTATGTCTCAATGCTTATTTCTTGGTGTGCCCATGATTTCCAAAAACAGGGACATGTGACAGCTGCAACAATCACTTGGGCTCTGTTATGTTTTCTGAATATATTGGGCTCATTATCATATGAGATGTCTGAAAGCTTCAAAAAATATCATAATTAGATCTTTTGAGCCCTACTGTATGACACAACTGAGGATGTTAAGTCTATTCAAAGGGTTTAGTTTGTTTTCAATGAGTTTAGCCTGAGTGAATGTGTCTTGCACAAGTTCTTTCTTAAGGAATCTGTATTTGTATGGGAATATATTTAGCAAAGACATTTGTTTATTTTTTTCCCTGAAGCAGATTGTGTTTTTATTCCATTTGAGCCAGTGAAAAATACTGTTTCTTCCCAAACTGCTTATTTCTGGAGGAACTGCAAATAACATTTAAAACCAAGGAAAGAAAATACATTGCAATACCTTATGTGCAATTATAGACCTATTTCACTATTAAATGATAATATCAAGGTTCATGCAAAAATTTTAGCCACGTGAACCAGAAAGCTCAAATCAAAACAAATTAACACAACCAATATAGCTGTACACCTAAAAGAGAGGTATAATAGTATGAAATACTTCTTTTGATTCAAATATCTCAAATGAAGAATTCCCACACCATCCTTAACACCAGATGCAGAAAACACATTTAACAGACTTGTAGTTATTTTCATTCTGTCCTACAGCAATTTAATTGTTTTTAGTTCATTACAAGGACCAATCAGCTAAAACACCCTTACAATTTCAAATGGCACTAGATGGAGATACAGTACCATCTGTAGATTTTATTCTGTCGACTGAGGTCTTGCAAGGGACAGCTAGGACAAACCTGAAAATAGCATAACTATAAAAAGTTTCTTAACTCTCCTAGGACCAAGCCCATTTTTGTTTTTACTTTTTTCAAATTTTACTCGCCATCTTGAAAAGCCCACAACTTTTTATTTTATTACTAACATAGAAATACAAGTGCTTAAATTTTGCAGGACAAATAGTTTTTTTTCACATTTTTGCCTTTTATTATTTCATATGATATACTGGGAAGCTGGAAAAAATTTCAGAACCGGGTGATATTGGGAAAAAAACAGTAGTCGCTCCATTTTCTTATGGGTTTTGTTTTTACAGCTTTCACTCTGTGGAAAAAGTGGCCATATTCTGAAACCCATAACATTTTTTAGTGTACAGAGCTGTGTAAGGTGTGTTTTTTGGCGAACAAATTTTAGTTTTGACTTATACTATGTCTGATATTGTGATGACTTTTTATAACATTTTTGGGAAGCCAAAACAGGAAAAAGAAACTGATTTGGCCATTTTTATTTTTTTCTCACTATGGTGTTCACAATATGGGATACAGATTTTTGATATAGGTATCAGGTATTTTCAGATGTGGTGATACCTAACATGTTTAATTTCATTTTTATTTATTTATTTCTTTTTTTATATGTGATTAGAGAAAGGGGATTGATTTGAATTTTGATACTTTTTAAAAATGTTATTTATTTTTTACTTTTTTCAGACCTCCCCTCTCCCTAGGCTTGAATTCATTAGACTGCTTATACCATAGGCTGCAACATTACAGTATTGCAGTCTACGGGAGATTGCCTATGATACTACAATACTATAGCAATGGCAGACCTGGGATTCCTCACTGCCTTGGCAACCAATTGGCTCCTGTAATCTCACCATGCTCGAGAAGTTTGATTTCACAATTTAGGCAACAAAAATGTCCATATAGGCTATAAAAACACACATTGTACAACTCTCTGTCATATGTTTCACCATTTTGCCTACTATGTAAACATACAGTATGATCTATATACAATCATAACTGTTAAAGCTGGAAAACCCTTTTATACAGTATTTCTATGCAGAAATCTGTCTAGGTATATTCTCCTACCACATCAGTGCTATTGGATATTCATGTAAAAATATTAATTATAAATATAATTAGTAATTTATGTGTGTGTGTTTGTATACTTTGTGTTGAGGTGATCAAACTTAGTACATCTGATATTTTTCCATTTCTTCTTCAATGTGGGGAAAAAATGTACAATCTTTTTTTTCACCTAGAGAGTAAAGTTAATTATATGCCTAATTTAATTTTAAAAAAGCTTGAACTGCAAACAGAAATTGTGGTTGCCAAGTTTTGCTAAAAGTAATAGATTTAAATTTTAAACATAATATTTCTTGTTTTTTCAAATTTCTATGTATTATTTTAACATTATTTAAAGGAAAAAACATATATATATTGCAAAGCACTCACTACTAAAATTCTTAGAGCGTAACATAAAAATATCCAGTTTTAGATTTAGATTAAATTTTACTGTACATCTTTTCATTCAAGGTAAAGAAGGCTGAGATTTTATGGACTAGTTATTAAACTTTGTAAAATGTGCTTTGATTGTACATTAGTCATGAAGACAAGGGTAAGGCTGTGGTTGTCAAAGATATCATTAGATATCATTAGAGTTAATTAGAGGTTAATGAGATAGAAATTGTGAACAATTTTTCAAGACTATTTTGGAGATAGGTATGTTGATGGCGTATAAATTACAAATTTTAATAATGATTTGTGCTTCTTTGAAAAATATGTAAAAGCTTCCCCTTGTGCTTTAAGAAACATGTCTGCTAAGTAAAAATTACATTTTTTTCAATGAAGGCAGCATTAAAAAGATTTTTAGCTGTATATGTACATATAATTCCGCTCTCTAATTCATGAAGAATAAGAGATTTATAATTACAT
Organism: Leptodactylus fallax; assembly: GCA_947044405.1. Classification (NCBI taxonomy): domain Eukaryota; kingdom Metazoa; phylum Chordata; class Amphibia; order Anura; family Leptodactylidae; genus Leptodactylus; species Leptodactylus fallax. Next base: position 9,899,442 of record CAMRHE010000016.1, read on the forward strand.
GTGTAATGTACAGAATTGTGACCAGTAATAGAGTTGGGCGAACCTTGCAAGATTTGTTTCACAACTATTCACAAGCTTCGTCTGCTAGTTTCATTTCAGACCAAACCAGAAGTGCTATTATCATATTCTCTTCAGACCCCAGAGCATAATATGTGGAGGGCCAGGGGAGGGGTGGAAACATATAAACACTGATACTCACCTCCCCTCTTCTTTTTAGCGCTCCCTTGCAGCAGTTGGTGCTCCATCGCAATCCTCTTTGGTCATCTTTTGGCCTCTACTGGTTTCCTGGGTGATGTCACAGGCCTCAAGAGATTGCTGAGGCCTATGATGGTCTTGTGGTATACACAATGTCATTGTACAAGTTATCTGTTATCATAACATCCTGAATATCAACACAACAGACATACCACACAATCATAGATATGTGCGCTACATGATAGAGTTCTACAACTCACTATACAGTACACTCAAAGTAGAAACCATGGCACACACTATGTTGTAGTTTGCAAATTAAGGATTTTGTTCATTCTCTGAGCTATGTATAGAAGGATATACATCAGACCATCCACCTTATGACACTGGGACTACATATTTGGCTTGAGAAAGTTCTATTATGACTGAAACATCACATTTCTGATCTGTAATTTCCTTTGAACTAATGTTCATTTGGTGGATAGTCTGATGTATATCCTTCGATATGTTGTTCAGTTGAGCAAATAAAAGGAATCCTTAATTTGCAAACTACAACATAGTGTGTGCTGTGGTTTCTACTTTGAGATCACAATATCCTGAGGCAGCAAGTTCCATAGTCTGATCACTTTTACTATAAAGAAGCCCCATCTGTGATTATGGTAAAACCTTTTTGCTTACAGAGGTTGTGGGTGTTCCCTTGTCATGGTTTCAGGTAAATGTGAAAACGATAATTAGAAAGATCTCTATACTGTCAATTGAAATATTTGTACATTATAATTCTGCCACCTCTAAGCATACAGTATCAATGCCTTTAAGAATTATAAATACACGACATCCTTCAGGTTCAGCCTCGAACATACTTCCTCATAGAAGCTCATCTAATTATTTTGACAGGAGGTTAATGTTACAGGCTTTTAATTTCCAGGTTCTCTCTTAGACCTTGTTTTGAATATTGGAACTACATTTGCTATTTGTGAATCATGTGGAACAGATCAAGTGGGTCCATCACAGGGGAGTCGATTCCACTATTGAATTCAATAGTGGCAGTGGCTCATCTGTAATAGCGGGACCACCACTGATAACACTATGATGTCACAGCACAGGGAGAGTAAAAAAAAATTGGTGGCAGTGTGTGAAAAACAGAAAAATCCTAGCGGAGCTGCCACCTTTATTGCCAGCGGTGACCCCGATATGTAATTTGAATTCATCGTCAAAGGATCTGCTCTGGTGCTAAATTCAATTGGGCCAATCACAGGAGAGCCGCTGCTGCTATTAAATTCAATAGCACAGCAGCTCTCCTATGATTGGCCCATTTGAATTTAAATGGCCAAAGTGTCTATACATAGTGGAGCCCCCGCCGACAATAGAGATGGTAGCTCCACTATGATATTTTTCCTTTTTCATCCATAGCCGCCAATTTTTTTTACTATCCCTCTACTGTGACATCATAGTGTCACAACACAAGGATAGATGATAGCGGGACTACCACAACTATTATCAGTGGTGATCACGCTATCTTAATGGATAGAGAATTTAATAGCGCCAATGTCACCTCTGTGATTGGCTTGGCCCACAGGAGAGCTAGGTTTCTCTAGTAGCCCTGAGAGTGTTCTAAATTATGTCTTAAGACAATTTAGATTTGTGATTCGTAACAAACTTGTTCGTCCTGAAACAAATCAAGGACCCAAATCTACCGAACCCAAAACGAAACAAAACTAATCTTAAGGGGTTTGCCCATCTCTACTAGAAAGTCTAAAAGTACGCCAGATTTTCAAACAGCATCTGAAAATCTGGAGCAGTTTAAGACTGTCTAGAATAACTTTGCACAGTCTAAAAGACAGTTTTAGTTTATCTGCCCAATTGTGTGCAACCAGCTTGATGGCAACCTTTTCTTTTTTTATTGATACTGTTTCTATTACATGCGTTTTCTTTATTACACTACTGTGTTATTTCTTTTCTATTTTGTGAGATTATATGACTGCCAGATACCTCAACTAGAACACTTTTCATCTTGATTAAAGAACATCTATTTTGAAAAAGTATAGTAATATAGTAATCCAGAATACTTTGCTCCATTTTCCATCGTACACCATTTGCACCAAGTGTTAAGCTGTGGTATTGAAGGGGACAGAGCAGCATTGGGATACCTTCACCGTGAGAATTGGCAAGGGTCCCAGGAAATGAAACCTGACCAATCATAAAGTGACTGCTTATCTCAGAGACACTTAATAAGATTTGACTAAATTTAAAATCGACAGTGCATCGGATAACTCTACATGAGATGCTTTGGAGTAATAGGAATGATATGGTAATGATGATTGTAGTGCAGAATGTAGAATGCTAAAACAGCTCAACCTGGTGCAAATAGCATTGAAATTCATTGGAGCCACAGGTCAGGTTACATTTTTGACAACTGCCATTTAGAATATTAAGAGTGAAATGAAAAGCTATACATGTGAAGTGAAATAATTATTTAATTCCATGTGACAAAATCACTTTTTCTAGCATCTGCAGAGGAACCACATTTCAAGTCAGACAATGAATCTAGTCAAGACCATCTGTCTCAGCTGCAATATTGAATTATGTATTATAATTATTTATTATTTCAAACTAATTTTTTTCTGGAATACATCCAGGATGATCTGGATGAGTTAATTTTCCTGTCAGCCTTTTCAGTTTGTTTGCTAATTTAACAAGGAAATGTGTCTTTGGTAGAAAATATTGAAGAATTCCTATTTTTTTAGGTAAGTAAAATATTGGCTGACAAAAGCACAATTTAAATAAAAAGTGATATAGTGTTAAATTGTTTTTTAATGTCTTCTAACTAAGTAGTCTTCTGTTCTTTAATTCAATACTTAGCAAAATTATGAAACTTTTAGGTTCATAATTTTCATTATACTCAGGGTCAGTTCTAGCTTTTCTGCTGCCTGAAGTAAAAATTGAAATGGACCCCCCCCCCCCCCAATTACTTGGGTTTAGGGTAATACATCTTGCCATGAGGCGAGATGCGCATCTCACCTCAGGCAGGAGATTTAAGAGTCCCTGAGGGGTTGGCACAGATTTTGGGGCAGATTTCCCTATAAATTGATCCCTTCTTATAAATAATAGCCCCCCCATCAGTAATAGTTCCTCCACATAAATAAAAGTCCATTTTTCCATTTATGGATTGTACAGAGAACTGTGTCTATGGCCAATGATTTTTGGAAGTATTCCTGACTCCATGCATTGATTTGCATTACCAAATCATGCCAGTTTTTAATGCAATGCCGCCTGGGGGCCCGTAGATCATGGCCATCCAATACTGACCGTCGGTCTTGTCTTTTGTGAATATTTTATTAACCCTGTCCCTACATTTTTGAAATGTGCTGATGCCTTCAATTTCTAAATTAGTTAATTTTTTCAGATGGAAAAAATACATCTCAACTTCTGATATGTGTCCTATGCTCTATTGTGATTAAAATATGGTTATCTAAAGATTTCCAAATCATTACATTCTTATTTTCTTTACATTATACATAGTGTTCCAACTTTTTTCAAACTGGGATTGCATTAGGTAACTATTTTTTATTTTATGAGCTTGTATTTTATTTTAGAACATTTTAATAGACATATATGCATATAATCCAAAATGCTAATCACAATAATACAGAAATTAATATATAACTTTTAATTAATTAAAGTTAAAAATCACAACAACATATAACCACCCTAAAAGCAGAACAATTAAATAGTCCTCAAAATATAAAAAAATATATATATATAATTTGGAGACAAAAAAAGCAAACAAAACAGGCACGGCAGCCTGAAATAGGAAAAACCAACCAGACACTTACCGTGATTCAGATGGTGCCTGTGTTGCTGAACCAAATACCAGAAGGGGAGAGGGGTGACATAGTCCACGGTTCAAAAGTAACACCAGTAACAACGGGCTAAATAAGGAAACACCTGTATCTAAACTATCCCTATAACACCCTATATAAAACACTAAAAGGACCCTAAAGTCCTAACTCGGGGCCACCGCCCTAAATAGCAAGTGCCCCCGACTGGAACCTGGCCCTAGAATAAACTATCCCTATCAAATCCCTTCAAAACAAATAGATATAAAGAGAACAAAAAACACAAGAAACAAGAGGTATGTTTGGCACTCCATATACCTGGTGTAGGAATACTTAGCGTTTGAACTGTGCTATCTTCCAACACTTATGGCCACTCATTGATATACCATGGTGTTGTTTTGTATCTGTGATTAGTTATCTGGTATCTGCAATACCATTAGGAGTTTTATGTACTACTTATATTTGTGCTATGTTTTTTGATGGTTAACACTTGACCTTAGTGCTTGTTTCTTCCATACTTGGCACAGGGTGGCATCTTTACTGTGGCTCCATTCCTGCATTTAGTATATTTGAGATTTTTTTAACCAACTCTATCCCCTGATGAGTTTAGCGAAACATGCATGTCGGGATTGCATGTTTGGTTACTATATACAGTCATATGAAAAAGTTTGGGCACCCCTATTAATCTTAATCATTTTTAGTTCTAAATATTTGGGTGTTTGCAACAGCCATTTCAATTTGATATATCTAATAACTGATAGACACAGTAATATTTCAGGATTGAAATGAGGTTTATTGTACTAACAGAAAATGTGCAATATGCATTAAACCAAAATTTGACCGGTGCAAAAATTTGGGTACCCTTATCATTTTATTGATTTGAATACTCCTAACTACTTTTTACTGACTTACTGAAGCACAAAATTGGTTTTGTAACCTCACTGAGCTTTGAACTTCATAGCCAGGTGTATCCAATCATGAGAATAGGTATTTAAGGTGGCCAATTGCAAGTTGTTCTCCTATTTGAATCTCCTCTGAAGAGTGGCATCATGGGCTCCTCAAAACAACTCTCAAATGATCTGAAAACAAAGATTGTTCAACATAGTTGTTCAGGGGAAGGATACAAAAAGTTGTCTCAGAGATTTAACCTGTCAGTTTCCACTGTGAGGAACATAGTAAGGAAATGGAAGACCACAGGGACAGTTCTTGTTAAGCCCAGAAGTGGCAGGCCAAGAAAAATATCAGAAAGGCAGAGAAGAAGAATGGTGAGAACAGTCAAGGACAATCCACAGACCACCTCCAAAAAGCTGCAGCATCATCTTGCTGCAGATGGTGTCACTGTGCATCGGTCAACAATACAGCACACTTTGCACAAGGAGAAGCTGTATGGGAGAGTGATGCGAAAGAAGCCGTTTCTGAAAGCACGCCACAAACAGAGTCGCCTGAGGTATGCAAAAGCACATTTGGACAAGCCAGCTTCATTTTGGAAGAAGGTCCTGTGGACTGATGAAACAAAGATTGAGTTGTTTGGTCATACAAAAAGGCGTTATGCATGGCGTCAAAAAAACACAGCATTCCAAGAAAAACACTTGCTACCCACTGTAAAATTTGGTGGAGGTTCCATCATGCTTTGGGGCTGTGTGGCCAATGCCGGCACCGGGAATCTTGTGAAAGTTGAGGGTCGCATGGATTCAACTCAGTATCAGCAGATTCTTGAGAATAATGTACAAGAATCAGTGACGAATTTGAAGTTACGCCGGGGATGGATATTTCAGCAAGACAATGATCCAAAACACAGCTCCAAATCTACTCAGGCAGAGGAACAATTACAATGTTCTGGAATGGCCATCCCAGTCCCCAGACCTGAATATCATTGAACATCTGTGGGATAATTTGAAGCGGGCTGTCCATGCTCGGCGACCATCAAACTTAACTGAACTGGAATTGTTTTGTAAAAAGGAATGGTCAAAAATACCTTCATCCAGGATCCAGGAACTGATTAAAAGCTACAGGAAGCGACTAGAGGCTGTTATTTTTGCAAAAGGAGGATCTACTAAATATTAATGTCACTTTTCTGTTGAGGTGCCCATACTTTTGCAGCGGTCAAATTTTGGTTTAATGCATATTGCACATTTTCTGTTAGTACAATAAACCTCATTTCAATCCTGAAATATTACTGTGTCCATCAGTTATTAGATATATCAAATTGAAATGGCTGTTGCAAACACCCAAATATTTAGAACTAAAAATGATTAAGATTAATAGGGGTGCCCAAACTTTTTCATATGACTGTATATGTGTGTTAGGCGTACCTAGTTTTGTTTTGTTTCTTGTGTTTTTTGTTCTCTTTATATCTATTTGTTTTGAAGGGATTTGATAGGGATAGTTTATTCTAGGGCCAGGTTCCAGTCGAGGGCACTTGCTATTTAGGGCGGTGGCCCCCGAGTTAGGACTTTAGGGTCCATTTAGTGTTTTATATAGGGTGTTATAGGGATAGTCTAGATACAAGTGTTTCCTTATTTAGCCCGTTGTTACTGGTGTTACTTTTGAACCGTGGACTATGTCACCCCTCTCCCCTTCTGGTATTTGCTTCAGCAACACAGGCACCATCTGAATCACGGTAAGTGTCTGGTTGGTTTTTCCTATTTCAGGCTGCCGTGCCTGTTTTGTTTGCTTTTTTTGTCTCCAAATTATATATATATATTTTTTTTTATATTTTGAGGACTATTTAATTGTGCTGCTTTTAGGGTGGTTATATGTTGTTGTGATTTTTAACTTTAATTAATTAAAAGTTATATATTAATTTCTGTATTATTGTGATTATCATTTTGGATTATATATTTTTTTTCGGATAATCTATTGTTGTATACGACCTGTAAGGTCTTGGATTTAGACATATATGCATTTTTACTATTCTACAGAGTGCTTTCACAGAACACAAGCCTAAGTTAAGTTAATACAACAAACATTAAAACTTGTGGCTTATACTTGATTAGGAATTAGTGTTGTCTATTGAATTAAATTATTACCTTGAATCATGCAAGGAAGCAATTTATAGCTGGCATGGTTTAAAATGAAATCTAGTATTAATCCCTTTTTAATTGCTATCATTATGATCTATATAGCTTATTAACTTACATCTGAATATAATATCAGCCTAATAAATAGTTTTGTTTCCTGACTGTTATTGTCTTAGTATTGCCAATTTTAATATAGCACCTGCATTTTTACTATAAAGTGTGGTTATGACCAGAGTAGATACAAGTTATTATGTTTTATAGTCTTACAATGTACATATTAAAGCTTGTACTGTAGGTGGTTGATTGCCTTTAATTAGCTTAAATTTTCTTCATATCCTTCTATAATGTGTTCATATGCACAGGGCTTTCTCGTTTTGACTTGATAATTTTATTTTTGTACTTTTGTTTTAGATAACAGTACACAGTTACTTGGAATATGAGTATGCTATACACATAGGAGTAAAAGAACAATTTGCATAAGGTATGAGTTATATATATACCTCAATGGATAACACTGAGGTAAATTTAAGGTTAGGGCCATACACAATTCAGCCAAAAAAAAAAACATGACAGCATGGAGATTTGCAGTTTTTCAATTGATTGTTAAGTTGTTGCATGATTATACTAGAAAACAGAAAATTTACCTGCAAAAAGGTGTGGCGATAACTATCATTTTACAGCAAGTCATGTGGTCAATTTACAGTCAAATTTAAAAACATCAACTTTCTTATAATTTCATTAAACAGATCTATCTATCTATCTATCTATCTATCTATCTATCTATCTATCTATCAATAATAAATACATATTTTATTTGTTGCTACTTAAGCAATCCATTATTATCTTAGATAATTCATATAGTCAACACTTAACCTCCCATCCACCCTCTTTTAACATGCCAGCCATTTGGGGAAAAAAAGAAGAAAAGTGGGAAGGAGGAAAAAACAAACAAAATAAAAAATAATTTAATGAAATGTTACTAGAATAAATCAACTTGAATCCTTTGCACCATACTAACATATGGCAGTCTATTGACTAATTTAACTACACCTTTTTTCCATACTCACACTCTTGTTCCTGGTCAGATTTACAGCATTGTAAAGGCACATCTTTCTAAGTTTATACGGAGTGTAGTGAGTTCTCAGAACAATAACTGAGATGTTCTTTTAGCAGGTATAGCGACTTCCCAGGGCTCACCTGTAATCAGGATTAATCCCAAATCTTCCAACCATTTACTCTTAGTACTCTCAAAAAAGCTCTCCAATATTAATTTATTTATATTAGAGATGGGTAAAAAGTTTTTTAACAAACTAGATTCAACCCAAATTTTTCAATTGATTCCGTTTCTAACAAAGCCAAAGGACAAACCGCAAAAAATAACCATCACCACGTGAAACATGAGGAAGAAGCAAGAGGGGGAGTATCACATGATCTGTGGACCAAGACAGGCTTTTTCCATCATAACCTAAAGGGTGAATAGAAAGGTCACAGTGATAATGTCATAGACACTATAAAAGATTATGCACAGAGAGAGAAAAGCCATTTTGTGGAGATGATAGTGACAGAGCTCCATGACAGAAGTGCCAGCTTTGCTATACTACAAATACATATAGGAGAAGATAATAGATTATTCAGATTTACTTAATTTAGACAAATAGAGGGAGAGGGACTCTCAGGGACAAGTTTTGTACAGTACTGTCTACTTTCTGTATTTTTTTACACGTAGTCTGAATGGCCAGTCACCATTTAAGGGCCAAATTACTTTTTTTTAAACAATTTTTATGCAGTAGTAGATGTTTTTTTTTACATAAACCCTGTCTGACTTGCTGTCAGTAACTCTTTGAGTGCCAAATTATGTTTTGTTAACCATTTTATGCAGCAGTGCATTATTTTTTCATATAGTCTGTCTAACTTGCTATAACAGTAACCCTTTGAGTGCCAAATCCCTTTGTGTAGACCACAGCATCAGTTGAGTGCTCTCTGTTTTTTTTACATGCATTCTGCGTGATCTGCAGTCACTACAGACCACCTTTAGAATGACAGTTTAAAGTACTTTTTGTTAATTGAAGCATTGCCTGTGTTTTTAACATATAGACTGTGTGATCAGCAGCCAGTTCTGTGTTTATGCTGCGTATACCAGAAAATTTATCATCCACTCAGTTATATTTGCAGTTTCATTCCAGGATAGGCCACATTAAAAATAAAATTTAGGAAGCTGTCCACACATTAATTTGATGCAATACAGTTATATTTTTTTCAGTTATTTATGTGCCAGTATAGGCCAAATTAAACAGAAAATTTTGGAAGCCATTCACACAGCAATTTCTTGCAGTACCAGAGTTACATGGAAGTTGCGGGCACGTTTAACAGTAAATTTACATAGCATCCACACGGTTATTATTATCTCTTTCAGAAATTTATATATCAGTGTAGGCCACTTTAAACAGTGATAGATGGCTAGAATGAATCTATCAGAAATTTTGGAAACCGTCCACACAGTGGTCCACATAGGAATAGATTTTTTTCAATATGTTTAAGCTTTGTTTTATACAGTGCCTTGCAAAAGTATTCATACCCCTTGAACTTTGTCACATTTTGTCACCTTACAACCACAAACTTAAATGTATCTTATTGAGATTTTAAGTGATAGACCAACACAAAGTAGCAGATAATTGTGAAATGGAATGAAAATGTTACATGGTTTTCAAAATTTTAATCAAATAAAAATCTGAAAAGTGTGACGTTCAAAAGTATTCAGCCCCCCTATATCAATACTTTATAGAGCCACCTTTCGCTGCAATTACAGCTGCAAGTCTTTTCGGATATGTCTCTACCAGCTTTGCATTTTGCCCATTCTTCTTTGCAAAATAGCAAAAGTTCAGCCAGATTGGATGGAGAGCGTCTGTGAAGAGTAATTTTCATGTCTTGCCACAGATGCTCAATGGGATTTAGGTCTGGACTTTTACTGGGACATTGTAAGGCAGGAATATTCTTTGATCTAAACCATTAAACTGGAGCTCTGGTTGTATGTTAAGGGTCACTGTCTTGCTGGAAGGTGAATCTCCTTCCCAGTCTCAAGTCTTTTGCAACCTCCAACAGGTTTTCTTCCAGGATTGACCTGTATTTAGTTCAATCCATCTTCCCATCAACTCTTACCATCTTCCCTGTCCCTGCTGAAGAAAAGCATCCCCACAGCATGATGCTGCCACCACGATGGGTTCACAGTGGGGATGGTGTGTTCAGGGTGATGAGGAGTGTTATTTTTCTGCCACACATAGTGCTTTGCACTTACGCCAACAAGTTCAACTTTGGTCTCATCTGACCAGAGCACCTTCTTTCACGTTTGCTGTGTCCTCTATATGGCTTGTGGCAAACTGCAAACGGCACTTCTTATGTCTTTCTTTCGACAATGCTTTTCTTCTTGCCACTCTTCAATAAAGGTCAGATTTGTGGAGTGCACTATTATAGTTGTCCTGTGGACAGATTCTCCCAGCTGAGCTGTGGATTTCTGCAGCTCCTCCAGAGTGACCATGGGCCTCTTGGCTGCTTCTCTGACCAGTGCTCTCCTTTCTCAATCTGTCAGTTTAGGTGGACAGCCATGTCTTGTTAGGTTTGCAGTTGTAGAATACTTTTAACATTTTTGGATGATGGATTGAACAGTGCTCCTTGGGATGTTCAAAGCTTGGGATATGTTTTAGAACCTAACCCTGCTTTAAACTTCTCCACAACTTTATCTCTGACCTGTCTGGTGAGTTCCTTGGTCTTCATGATGCTGTTTGTTCACTAGTGTTCTCTAATAAACTACTGAGGCCTTCACAGAACAGGTGTATTTATACTGAGACTAAATTACACACAGCTGGACTCTATGAACTATTTAATTGACATCTGAAGGCAATTGTGTGCACTGGATTTTATTTAGGGGTATCAGAGTACAGGGGGCTGAATACTTTAGCACATCACAATTTTCAGATTTTTATTTGATTAAAATTTGGAAAACCATGTATCATTTTCCTTCCACTTTACAATTATGTGCTACTTTATGTTGGTCTATCACTTCAAATCTCAATAAAATACATTTAAGTTTCTGATTGTAAGGTGACAAAATGTGAAAAAGTTCAACGGGTATGTATACTTTTGCAAGCCACTGTATGTTGTGAGTTGAAAGGATCATCTCAACAAAAAGATCAAGTTGTTCCAGGTAACTCCATCCCCTACAGAGACTACAACGCTAGTGTGAATCCAGCCTAAGACTGCTTCTCCTCCATATCTTCACTCTTGCTGTTTACCTCTATAGCATGCCTACTGTCATTAGCATCACACAGAAGTCTATAGAGAGTAGAGAAGGAGGAGGAGGCTGCTGTCAGCAGATTTACTGCATCATTCTGTGCTGTAAATGAGCTCCTTTTCACACAGAGTAGCAACGTCTTTTCCAGCAGGCTCTTCTCCCTTCCATAGAATTCTATGTAAAAAGTAGCTCTGTCTGATAATTAGAGAAAGAAATGTTTCTTTATTAAGATATATGACAAAATTCCTTATATTCAAATGTACTATTCATTTATGAATAGTTTTTTTCATAATGGGAAGTATGCTTTAATAACTCAAGTTCCTTCCTCAAACTATAATACAGTAATGCTGCGATTTACAGTACCTGCAAAGTGGATTGGATCCACACACTGCAGTGGAAAAGCTGTGTTTTCAAAAACATCAGCAGTTTTGAAAATCACAGCATGTATACCTGTGGAAACGCCAGCGTTTTCCATATAGGTATAATAGGGGCAGAAAGTCCGCAGAGGAACACTCAGTGAAAATGCAATTAAAACGTTGCAGGAAAAAAAACGCGATGCATTTCCGCTACTGTTCCTCAGCGTTTTTTTTGCTGAGTTTCATTATGTGGGGCCATAGCTTCAAACAGGAAAAGGAAGTGATATCATTAGGTGGGGTCAAAGGTTAAAAAAAATGTTCTTGAGAATGAAAGGTGGACATGGGAATAGAAGAGTCACTCTCATTAGAATGCATGCATTTCCATACATCATCAAATTTATTTGAGTGCAACCATAATAGTAGAGTGGGAAAAGGTCTCTTTCTCAAGCCTGTAGAGTCTAGGTCAGGATCTTTTTTGAAAAAAAGCTATTTGGGATTTGCTACAAACATAAATATTACATATAGTATGCTGTATATAAGGTTATTTTTCATGCTTACTAGTATGATAAAACTACTTTAGTCCAACAAGTCAAAAAATAAAGTGTTCCTGACTGCTATAAAGTTTAGGAAACCAGTTGAGTTTTTTTTTTATTTATTTAGAATAGGCTAAATTAAGCTATGGTGTTAAACATGGGATGGTGAATTCTAAGTGCATCTGATGCCATTAACTAAGTATCTTGCATACAGATCAGGTGTGCATTATAGTCTATTATTTCCACTAGGATGTACATTTAAATGGGTTGTTTAGTCACTTCTTGTTTAAACAAAGATTTTAATAGCGAGATTGGACATCAAATAAAATTCTTAAACGTTGATATACTGTTCGCATGAAATGTATAGCAAACTTGTAAATTTATGCTGCCAGTAGTGTTTTCTGATGACTGGAAATGTCTCCAAAATTTGGTTTGAGAAGTCATACATGGACCCTGGGTATATATTTGAAGAATGGATTCGGCTTCAGAATTTGATATTGAGTTTAAGTTTATCATCCGGGACAAGGAATCAGAACAGTTCAATTCAGGAGAAGATTTATTTAGGTATTTTTAGCTTGTTCAAAACACTCTCCTGGTATTTTGGTCACAGATAATGGGATTGGAGTTGGCCATGCTTCAGTAAATTCAGTTTTTCATTTCTACAGGAGTTTTTATCTAGTTTGAAACTAAAATTAAACTTTTTTACAGAATTTCAAGATAACCAATCTGTACATTGTAGATTTGAGAGTGCATGGTTGTTCCATTGAGGAGAAAAGGATACATTCCAATTTTTTTTAAATTAAAAATATTAATCAAAAATATCTGCTTCATTTTTTCCCATAACTTTTGGAACAAAAAGAGCAAAGTGTACATCTTACATTTTGACAATTTAAGCACTCCAGATTCCAGAACCTAAAATAAGTTATTACATAAAAAAGATGAGACCAAGAGGGAAATTGATAACCACAAATAGCAACTGTGGGAAAGTACATCTTAATACGCCTTAAAGGGAGTCTATCATTGCTATAATCGATTTTTAGCTGATCCCACATCAGAATAACCTTTATGGGAATGGTCCTTTTATCTCATTTGCATCTTGCTAACGTTGGCGTGGATCCAGCTGCTGTTTCTATCCAATATATCTGATAATTTAGGAGTTGTGACCTACTCTTTCACAACTTCTTAAGGTGAGCGGCCATTTTTTTATATAACTTTTGGTATTTACATGTTTAAACGGTATAACACGAGGTTTTTGCTCGGTGTCGTATATTTTTTCTGCACTAGTACACTTTATAAAGGCTATTCTAATCCTACCTTTCTTTGTCTTCTTTTTGCTGCCGTTTTTGAAAAAAACGTAGTTTTTTTGTTTATGCTAATGATGCTCAGGGAGCACAGGGGGCGTCATCCCCGCAACGCTGCCTCCATTTAATTAAACTCGCGCCCCCTGGATCTTCTGCCATCCTCTTCACTGCGTCAGCGGTTGACGCTCTGTTCTGCATCAACAATATGGCAGAGCCCGAGGAGACAGAGCCGACAGCGCATGCATGGGATTTCAATCTCGAAAGAAAAGAACGTCGGTTGCTGATGCACCGAAAAGGATGGCAGAAGATCCAGGAGGGAGTGATTATAATTAAATGGAGGCGGTGTTGTTGGGATGACAAGGCTGTGCTCGGGAAAACGCCCCCTGTGCTCCCTGAGCATCTTTAGCATAAACGAAAAAAATTACATTTATTCAAAGAAGGCAGTGAAAAGAAGACAAAGAAGGGTAGGATTAGAATAGCCTTTATAAAAGCTATTCCAACTTGGGGTCAGTTAAAAATCGATTATAGCAATGATAGACTCCACTTAATGAAGCCAATTCTGTTTGTCTTAGGTATTGGAAAGTAAATTCAAGTCCTGTGTTTTGTTTTTGTGCAAAAGATTAACACTTTACTTAATAAAATATTGTTTCTCTGTAAAAATTAGTCCAAAATGTCTAAGCAAGAAGCCAGATTCTACTACATATAGTCCACAATAATTTACAACTGCCAACTGGCATGAATGTAGATTTTAGTAAAATTGGAATCCTTACTTTGCTGGTATAGCAGAGTGTGACTGAGCAATGGAGATAGAAACACACAGGAGTAAATAAGGAATATGTGCTGACTTGAATAATAGCACAGAAAGTGCAGTTTGTGACACTGCCTATTATGGTAAGTAGATACTACACACCCTGAAGGTTGTAATGTATAAAGATAAACAATTGCTCAAGTAAGTACAAACCAAATGGAACATTATTTTGCTTGTTATGTGTGCCAACAATATCATAAAAAATCCCTACACGCTCACAACCAGTCCCAATCTTCACTGTAGATTTACAAATCTAGACTGTCAAGCAGTAGGTGTGGACTTACTGTGCCACTGAGATAATTTGACTTGGGGATACTCCTTAGGACATTGCCTAAGTGATTCCCTAGTTTACACCTTTTAAAAAGGACCTTTCGTCACCTGCACCAATTCAAGTTCTTAGCATCTATTAATAGGCACCATTTCACGGATTCCAGAGCAGTTGGAATGTTTTCTCCAGTCTTCACCAATCCCGAACAACAAGCACAGTTTGTGTTGATGCCTGATGTGCTATTTAAGCTCTGTAATGTAAGAAGTGTAGTGTCAGGCAGAAGGTTTGAAGGGGGGGAGAAGGGGCAGAGTGGGTGGTAAGGAGAATAGTGTGTATCAGATAGGGCCCTGTTCTAAGATAATTGCAGAGGTGTTACTCGGATCCTGAGGGTAAGGAATGTTCATTGTGTTCGGAAGAGGTTTTGTTCCAACAACCAGGGAGACCACAGTTTAATAAAGAGTTCATGTTTATTATTGGACCAGCTTAATAATTCTTCAAATTTGGCTATCTGCTTTACCTTATCTATCCAAATATGAATCGGAGGAGTGATAGGTTGAAGCCAGATAGTTAGTATGAACATAGTATGTGTGATGAAGATAGAAGATTTGGTAATCTTCAGTATGTGTACCTGGTCCCAAAAGGGTTTGATGTGCTGACAATGCCATCAAATGTGAGATAGGGAGCCCCTTTTTCTGTGACATCACCAGAAAAGATTGTATCGGTCAGTTCCTACACATATAGCCATTTGGGGGTCTTGTACCATTTGGAGAGGAATTTGTAATGTGTCTCCTGAAGTCTCACACAGGTGGAAAAACCAAGTGAGTGTTGTAAAGCTAGTTTTATTTTGTCTTCAGCTAGTTTTATACCTAATTCAGATTCCCATGAGCACAGGAAAGCTGGTTTGGAGAAGAGTTCAGTTGAAACCAATAAAGTCTTTTAATAGGACAATGTCCTCATCTCATCACTCTTGTGGATAAATGCCTTTTCAAAGATGGTAAGATATTGATAGGAGCTTTGGAGTGGAGTGGATACAATTTGATATTTGGGATTAAATCCTGGAGAAAGGTTTCTGTAAGGGGTATGTTATTAACAAATAGGTCAGTTAATGACCGTCCATGAAATTTGTCCCAAAAGTCACTATTGTCATCTACTGTTGCAGATGAAAGGTATGGGAGAAGTTCTGCTAGACAAATCTGGGAGGGAGAGGGTGGAAGTTTTGGACTAGGCCAGAAACTTTATTCATGTACACAAACTATATTTGTGATTTATTGTATGTAAGGTTTGTTTAAAGTTTAAGTGCACTTTAAGATGACAATTCTGGGGGTGTGTCCAATGGCAAATTGAGAGGGGACGTGTAGTGTTGAAGCTCAGCTGCTTAGTGGCTAGCAAGCTTCCTTACCTTACTACTTCTGCAATGGTTTGTGGAAAGAAGATGCAAAGCCCTCTACAGTTGACCAAATTCTTCCCTGCAACAACCGCCTCAGGGACTCTCCAAGATGGCACCCCTACCACTGGACTGCACTATGCATCTTTGCTATCCCAGAATGTACATTAGAGGTTAGTGCACCTGTCCCTCCTTCGGACCCCTTCCTTATACTTTACAACTCATCTAGTAGTCCAGCTTCTTCATCTTCTTTATTGTTTCATGGTGACTCAGCAATGCATGGATCTCTTATTCTGTCACCAGCTATCACACTTTCGCATCCCTCAACACCTGTGTGATGTAAACAATTAGCTGAACTAATCTTTCAATGCTAAGTCTATAGTTACAGAGGCAGTCAACCTGTTACAGAGGCAGCAATGAAAGTCCAACTAGCTGATCTTAAACTGGCGTTACAAAAGGACCTACACAACATAGTTGGGGCCCTACATTAAGAGATAACATCGATTGGTGATCACACGTTCAATATTGAAAACAAAACAAAAAAAACGGAGCACATTGAGCTAATGGATGTTTCAAATGATTTGGATGAGGATATGGAGTCACTAAAGCTTAAAATAGCCGACATAGAGGACAGATCACATTGTTACAATGTGCGATTTCAGACACATCCGAATCAGTAAATCCCGACAACTTGTGGGAATTTCAGACTGACTTTTTTACGCTCCTTTTGCCTAATGCTTCTCAGACAGATTTAGACATGTGCACCATTTGCCTAAACCTAAAAAACAAAACAAAACAAAACAAAAGATGTAATCGCTCGTGTGCATTTTTACCATATTAAAGAACAACTGATGACTGCATCGAGGAACCCACAGGAGCTGCTACATTGCTTCAAGGATGTATGTTTATTTGCAGAGTTATCAACAGCTACCCTGGCTCATAGGTGACCCTGTTCTGCGGAAATTCTGAGAGATCCTGAAGTCCCTTATAAATGGGGGTTTCCTGTGTAGTTAGTAATCACTAGAAATGGTGCTAGATTGTTGTGAATACACTGGAGCAAGCTTTCCAACTCTGTAAATATTGGGACTTAACTTCCCCTGCTTCAAAAGATTCCAGTGGTAAGAGAAGCTCTATAATGATGTTGAAGAATGGTCCATTGTTTCTTCAGGAAAGAAACATTCAACTTGATTTGCCTGCGGACTTCTACTCCTTTCTACATTATTATAAACTGCTGGCAGTATTGTTATATTAGGTTGTTATGTTATATTGTTATGTACAGTGTCCATATTAGTACATCCTCAGATATCAGTGTCAAACATCAGATTAATAGCAGTTTACAACAGTGACACCTGACTTTGACTTTGATTCCGACAACGACTTTGACTTTGATTCTGACAACGACTTTGACTTTGATTCTGACAACGACTTTGACTTTGATTCTGACAACGACTTTGACTTTGATTCTGACAATGACTTTGATTCTGACAACGACTTTGACTTTGATTCTGACAACGACTTTGATTCTGACAACGCCTTTGACTTTGATTCTGACAACGACTTTGATTCTGACAACGACTTTGATTCTGACAACGACTTTGACTTTGATTCTGACAACGACTTTGACTTTGATTCTGACAACGACTTTGACTTTGATTCTGACAACGACTTTGATTCTGACAACGACTTTGACTTTGATTCTGACAACGACTTTGACTTTGATTCTGACAACGACTTTGACTTTGATTCTGACAACGACTTTGACTTTGATTCTGACAACGACTTTGATTCTGACAACGACTTTGACTTTGATTCTGACAACGACTTTTATTCTGACAACGCCTTTGACTTTGATTCTGACAACGACTTTGATTCTGACAATGACTTTGACTTTGAGTCTGACAACGACTTTGACTTTGATTCTGACAACGACTTTGATTCTGACAACGACTTTGACTTTGATTCTGACAACGACTTTGACTTTGATTCTGACAACGACTTTGACTTTGAGTCTGACACCTGACTCTATGCAGTTTCTGGGCTGGTTGTAAAACTTAGATGACTTCTGACTTTCATATCTGATTGAGTCACAACTCAGCAGTCAGCTATGAAACACATACAATGTTACACTGTGATTGGCCAGGATGACTGACCTCTGAGTGACCTCACTGCACACACTCAGGAGTAGAAGATACTTGTATAAGGCTGCAGGCTGAGAGCTCCATGAGTCTGATAAAAAGTTGTCTGACACAAAGTTGTCTGATACCTGACTGAGTCAGAGATCAGACTCACACATCATCTGAGTTTTTCATATACATACAAGCCAGCCAGCACATACAATGGTGGAGATTTATCAAGTAAAATGCTCCATAATTATGGTATCATTTTCACCAAATAACCTCTCGGTGTGCCACATTCATAAAGTGTTTTAAATACTTTTATTACTTGTACAAAAAGGAGCGTGACCTACAACACTGTGCTGCAAAAATACATCCAAATAACCTCTCTAACAAGTGTTTTAGGCTGAGGCCCCACGTACCAGGCTGCAGCAAAAAAGCGCTGTGGGAAAAACCTTGGCAGAAATGCATCACGGTTTTTCCCTCAGAGATTTACGCAGAAAGTCTGGCGAGGTTTCTGCTGCGGACTTTCTGCTTCCATTATACCTATAGTGAAACCGCCAGCATTTGCGGTTTCACTATAGTTGTGACTCAATCAGATATGAAAGTCAGAAGTCATCTAAGTTTTACAACCAGCCCAGAAACTGCATAGAGTCAGGTGTCAGACTCAAAGTCAGGTGTCAGACTCAAAGTCAAAGTCGTTGTCAGAATCAAAGTCAAAGTCGTTGTCAGAATCAAAGTCGTTGTCAGAATCAAAGTCAAAGTCGTTGTCAGAATCAAAGTCGTTGTCAGAATCAAAGTCAAAGTCGTTGTCAGAATCAAAGTCAAAGTCATTGTCAGAATCAAAGTCAAAGTCGTTGTCAGAATCAAAGTCGTTGTCAGAATCAAAGTCAAAGTCGCTGTCAGAATCAAAGTCGTTGTCAGAATCAAAGTCAAAGTCGTTGTCAGAATCAAAGTCAAAGTCGTTGTCAGAATCAAAGTCAAAGTCGTTGTCAGAATCAAAGTCAAAGTTGTCAGAATCAGTCGTTTTCAGAATCAAAGTCAAAGTCGTTGTCAGAATCAAAGTCAAAGTTGTTTTCAGAATCAAAGTCGTTGTCAGAATCAAAGTCAAAGTCGTTGTCAGAATCAAAGTCAAAGTTGTTTTCAGAATCAAAGTCGTTGTCAGAATCAAAGTCAAAGTCGTTGTCAGAATCAAAGTCGTTGTCAGAATCAAAGTCAAAGTCGTTGTCAGAATCAAAGTCAAAGTCAGGTGTCACTGTTGTAAACTGCTATTAATCTGATGTTTGACACTGATATCTGAGGACACTGTAGTTATGCCATATTAACAACATTGCCTACACAATGGTGGCATTATATGTTCTGAACTCGGGGCAGCTTAAATTCCTTAAGAAAATCCTTGCCTTAGTTGGAAAACTTAAAACGGGTTCGTTAATGATAGTTGGGGACTTTAACAAAGTTTTTGGCCTTCCATGGATGCCATAGCAACTCGGGCCATGCCAGAACCTACAGCTCTATCCTAATCACTAGACAAATATCAATTATTTGATACTTAAAGAATATACAACCCTAGTAGTAGAGATTTTACTTTCTGTTCAAATCCTCATAAAATGTACTTGATGTACTTGAGGATAAATTACTTTCTAGTGGATACATTTTTACTAACTTGCATTTCATCTACCTCTGTAGGGGATTTGGCGTGGTCCAATCTTGCTCATGTAACTATAATTATGTGCTTCAAGCCCTGATATACAGACCTCAAACCATCCAAATCCTGATTTTTTTTTCTATTAATGATAATGGTTGTACAGATAACACCATTCTGTGGTGCCCCTACAAAGCCAACTTAAGGGTTCACATCATTAAGCAGGCTTCACATGCTAAAAATATCAGACAACTTGCTATTCTATTTGTACCCAACTAGCTGACCTTCACAGATTGCATAAACAATCTTATTCTGAGGATAGAGCTCATGACCTAGTTTTGCATAAACTCAAGTGAACTACTGGCATGGCAGTAAACCTGGAGCCTTATTGGCCAAACAGATCAAGGCACATGCTGCCAAAGCACAGATCCTATTCATTTATGTTAATGCCAATAACAATGGATGCCAATTATGGATCCCAAGGGAATAACGGATGTCTTAGCATCGTACTACTCTTACTTATATAAGTTAAAAAATTATCCTCATACACCCCAACCTTCAAAACCATAAATATGATTTTTATTGGATCAATTGCAACTCCCTGTTGTTACTAAACTCAGTGGTCACTTTGCCAAAACCGGGAAAAATCCCAGACAACCCAGAAAATTTTAGACCTATATCCTTTCTAACTACAGACTTGAAACATTCCTATTCCGTAGACTAATGGATATTCTCCCTACCATTATTAATAGGGATCAAGTGAGGGTCATCAAATTGGCAGTTGACATAGTTGGAAAACTATAAATGGCACCTGATGTTTTATAGACATCATTTCAGTGATCCATCACCAGTGAACACCTTCTCTGCTCCTCCCCTTGGATGTAGAGAAAATAATGGATTGGTAGGAGAATCTCCCAAAAAATGAGGTATGGGAACTGCGCTTCACCACAGATGCTTTATTAAACTAAAACAACACAACGCGTTTCGGAGAAACCAAGTCCCCTTTATCAAGGGTACATGAGACTGGGCATGAAAACAATAAAATAATACACATGTAAAAGTCAATGATTAAAAACTAAAACTAGTGATGATAAGAACATCATTCAATAGAATAAGGGAAGATATCTCATGGAGGAATATTGTCATAAATAAATAAATATATAAATATACTTAAAAACAAATAAAGCAAATGAACTAACAAATTCAATTTCGAATCAAAATACACGCAGAAGTAAATGGTAAATGTACATGAAAAAGCTTAAATCAATGATGCTTAGTACGTACCAGCCTGAGAGAGTAGGCTGTGAGAGCTGAAGTGAGTAAGGGTTCATCAAATTGGCAATTGGCATAGTTGGAAAACTATAAATGGCACCTGATGTTTTATAGACATCATTTCAGTGATCCATCACCAGTGAACACCTTCTCTGCTCCTCGCCTTGGATGTAGAGAAGGCATTCAACCGAGTTCATTGGGGTTCCTTGAGGAAGTTATCTATAGAATTGACTTTCCTCTTGCAGGTTATGTCCTTATATGCCTCTCCTCTATCCCATGTATATAATTCAGTGTTCTCTCTTAAACAGTTTATATTACTAATGGCACTCGTCAAGGGTATCCATTATTCGTTCTCATTTTTGCTCTAGCGATGGAGCTGTTTGCTCATAGCATACAGTCCTCTAAGCATATTGAAGTTATTCATATAGGCCAGACTGATCATCGCATTGACCTCTTTGCCGATGATGTTATTTT
The DNA here is from genome assembly GCA_947044405.1 of Leptodactylus fallax. NCBI lineage: Eukaryota > Metazoa > Chordata > Amphibia > Anura > Leptodactylidae > Leptodactylus > Leptodactylus fallax. Next base: position 9,920,927 of record CAMRHE010000016.1, read on the forward strand.
TTGTTTAACCTTTCCAAGAAAATCTTTACGGACAGTCATGCAAATCATCTCAGACTTTGGATCTGTTAGTTATTATAAGATCAACACAATTTTTTATATTTTATTAAAAATAGGACTACCCTTGGAAACATAGCATAATCTCAGAAACAGTTTCCCCTTTAAATAAGCTGATAATTTTATAGTATATTTAGGTATCCAACTAACATTTCCTCCTAATCGATTAAGCAAACAGAATTACGACAACCTTATCAAAATTCTAAATTAGGATATACAATATCTCTATAAACTTCCTATTTCTTGATCAGGCAGAATTTCCACTGCAAAAATGATACTGCTTCCTAAAATGTTATATTATTTCCACAACCTTTCTGTTAGAGTACATAAATTGATTAGAAATAAGCTTCAATCTATACTATTGATGTTTTTTTTTAATTCTCAGAGAGCAAGAGTTCATTTAACAACACGAATGCTGCCCATGAACAAGGTGGTTTGGGATGTCCATCACTCCTGAATTATTATTATGTTTCATTAATGGACCATTTAAAACATTGGTGGAACCATAACATCTCTAAGCACTGGGTGGAAATCAAAAGTTATATTTTAAGATACTTCTCCCTCAATACTTTCATGTGGGCCTTAACATTTTTGAAGAACCCCCCACAAACATTTCTACAAACTTATGATATCTCTATGGAGGTGTGGCAAATATCTGGGTATTCTAAACTCTCATTTGCTTGATGCTCCCTTGCAAATACTAATACCTAACACAGATTTTAATTTTTGGATTGCACAAGGGATATACTTGCTGAGAGATCTTTATGATGGCTTATCTCTATGCACTTACCAGCAGCTATCTCAAAAGTTTTCCTTCTCTTGTAAGGAATTCTAGATATATTTACATTTACCTCACCTCTTACAATCTCTACTGTAGATGTAACAAAAGATGTTCCTAAAAACCCTTATAATACCTTTTTATAACCCATTGAAACAATACAAAGGTACCTCCCACACATGTCAGGTTAGTCTTACCAATTGTGCAAGTCAATTAGAGGCATCTAGAAAATTACTTTAGAAGTGGTATCTTACCTTGTAACAGCTCTCCAGCATCTTCCCCACCCTCTCTAGTTTATGTTGGAGATGTCACCAAGACATTAGTACCCTTGTACATGTGTGGTGGGTCTGCCCTGCAATACGGCCTTTTTGGATCCAAATTTGAAAACATCTGTTTAACTTAGTGGATTGTTTGTTTCCTTGTAGTCCACATGTTGCTCTTTTATCTATGGATATATGCAACCTTCCTACAGAAGGCATGTATAATTGCCAATTTCTTGTTGGTATCCAGGGCCTGTATTGTGAGGCATTGGAAAACCCATCTATTGCAGAGATTTTATACTCAGTCTTTATAACTGTACTATGGAACACTCAATAGCATGTACCCTTGATAAAATTAAATCCTTCCAAATGTACTGGGCCAAGTGGCTATCTCAAATGGAGCTCTCTGGCTGCTAATCCTGAAATGACACTGTATGGTGTCTTCTTCATTTTGCCTTAACCTAATGTGCTTTCATTATTATTGTGAACCTATAATATTTGCAACGCTCAGTGGAATATTGATATTGGTATTGATTTATATATCGGTCCTGTTCCTGTCATTGTTGTATTGTTATATTTTCTTTCCTAAAATTCTAATAAAAAAATAAGTTACAAAAAAAATGACAATCCAAGTTATTAGAAATACAGTAAATTGGTCTGTTGAACAATTTATTTGTTTCCCTTCTGTTTTTCCCCCAAATCTCACTGAAATTTAATTGAAAATGTACTAAAATTAAAATCTAAGTTGATATAAAGCATGATTCATGTTCAGTTTATTTCCCTAAGATACCATTAGACATTATGAAGAAATGATGCCTAAATGAAAATTATTGACAAAAAACCTCTTTAATGTAATTACATGTTATTCTTAGTTTATTAGTCAGATGCTCACTTCTTTCTAAGAATGTTTAGTATTCTCTACTTAATTATGCAGAATTAGATATTTTCCTTTTATAGTAATAATTAACATGCACTTGCATCTTCTTTAAGAGCCCTATTGTGTATGAGAAGCCTGAACATATGTGGGATCATGTAATTACTTTAAATTACCAAGATCATCAGTTACTCAGGCATATGTTAAATTATGTCAGAGATGCTGACAATTTATTTATATGTCCTATTAGGAAATGTTACCTATACAATAAAACCGTACAGCTATCTATAAACAGCATGATGCCAAATCAGATTTTTACTTTTCTGAAGCATACAGTTTATCATCATAAAAAACTAATCAAAACAATCCAGAATTATTGAAAAAACTGAGATAGAATTTTTATGCTCCTAGGGAGGAGGAAGCTACTGGAAAATACACACATATATTACAGCTGCTAAACTCTTCTACACTTAGTAAATAAAATATGTTGTTTTGATTCTACTATATCTAGTAAGATAATGCTCTACTACTGTACAGAATTTGGCAGTAAATCAATTACTTCTTTCTCCTCCTTTCCATCTCCATGGACTTCCTTGTATGAGACACGTGCAGGTGCTATTAGAAATAATAGTCTGAATCAAGAGAAGCAGGTGGAAAACTGCTTGATAGGTGAAAAGGAAACATTACTATTTAATAAGATAAATTGCAAAGTTTCATATATCTGTACTATTCATGTATGAAAAGTTTATGAATTTTTGGACTTCAATCAACAAAGGGATGTGACATAGAAGGAAAAGTTTGAGGAATGGTAGGATGGTGATTCTTAGGAAAGAGTTGTTTTAGAAATACTAAATTGTGCCAAAATTCTGCAAAAAAAATATTTACATTAAGCCAACCAAGAGGTGGTATAAAGCTTGTCAAAAGTGTCCAAAGATGTGCCAAATTTATATTTATTATATAATGAAAAGTTAGTACCTATATCATACTGTATTCATCCCCCAAAAATAAGCAAGCAATAGGATTGAATTAAAATACAGTTGCATAATCTTCTAGGTTTAGGGGTCTACACACTAAATGTAAATTGTATACATATACTGTATCCTTAGAAGGACTAATCAGTCCATTTTGAGCAGGTAAGACTGGTTATTATGTTGGTACAGCACTGTGCATTTTAAGTTTGTGTTACAGCTCTTAGTGTGGTACCACATAGGTCTGTATTGGCCCCTTGTGAAGGATCTCGCCTTGCCAAGCCTCTTGACACACCTGCGACCAACCTTCTTTACCTCCCACTCACACACTGTGAGCGGACCAGGTAATAGGATAATACGAAACAAGCTTTATAAATTTTATATATTTATTAAGCCCAGTGGGTTGGTATTAAGCACTAACATATACAGAAATACATATCAGTAAATTATAATTATCAAGCAAATATGGATAAAAGTTTGTAGTCAATTTCTCTAGGCCGCAACAGGTTCTTGGGCCTAGGGCGCTTCATTAAGCAAGTTACAGAGCACGTCTCTCCTACATGCTGTCCAGACTCCAAAGACAAAGGCTTCAGGCCTCAATGCTAGGCCCATGCTCAGTCCACAGCAGGACAAGCTCTCACATCCTCTCCAAGATAAGACCTTCTTGCTGCCTCTTTGCTGAGTGACCAAGAATCTAGGTCTCCTTTCAGCATATGGCTAGTGCCCCACCCATACCTCCTCCCAGGTAGGGCCCCTCCTCCTTCTCTCCTTTGCAGAACCCTCGGAGAGATGGATGCCTTCCTAGGTGCTGGAAGAGATGTGTGTCTGGGGTTGACCTGCAGGTCACTAGCCCTCCCTCCCCCATGGCATCTGCTGTCCAGGGGTAATAAAACTGGCTGGCTAGAGAGGTCATTCCCCATGGTATATATATAACACCACTGAAGTGAAGTGACCACCAATGTAAACACAACTTAAACATGGCATTCCTAAAAGTAGGTAGGAATGATATGAGCAAGTAAAAATACATTTACAAGAAAGATATATAACTGAGGGTCTGTTCATCACACCCCTCTTCTTTTCCATATTAATTACCTTGTAAATGGCTTAGAGAGAAAAATATTAATATCTGCAAGTGATCCTAATCTCTATAAAGTAATCAATTACTGAAGGTAAGAGGTTAGGATAAGTGTTACGTCCGCACCCGTTCAAACTTCTGCACCATCTGGCCTCATGCTGTGGGTTTTTCTTGTATTGTCTGAACACTGTCCTATTCCCTCACCTCCTTAATTAATTTTCCACCGCACCCATCTACTTTACCTTTGTTTCTCTCTGCTCCATTAATAGTTAATTTTAGCCTTACTTGTATGATTGACAGTCTATCGTCCTATCAAGCCTGAGGCGGGTTTTTCCTTCCTATTTATTGTTTGCTCACATTCACATTGGTGCTTGCTATTGCCTTGTGCATACTGGCTATACTCTTTGCTGTTTTGTTACCTGTATTTTTATTCCTGACCTCTGGCTTACCTTTGACTATTCTCTTGGATTTTGATTCTGTACTGCATTGCTCGACTGTTACCGACCCCTTGGCTAGCTGACCTCCCTTTTGTTGTTGTTTGTCCTGTCTGCGTTCTTTGTTATCACTTATATCAAAAAGGGATTGATGACCACTTGCCAGCTGTCACCTAGGACAGTTCAGACAAGTAGGCAGGGCCAGTGGGGGGTTCAGTTTAGGGCTCACTGTCTTGTCGTGCCCCTTCCCCCAGGGTTCACCAGCAGCTACTTGTTGAATCGCATCTCTAGCAATTCCCTTACAATAAGCTTGAGGCTAGACTGAAGAAATGACATTAATTTTGATGTGGATAAATGTAAGATTATGCGCTTGGGTTGCAGAAACTAGTTCTACAAATATGCATTACCGTAATAGTAAAAGTAAAATAATAGTAAAATACTGGGTAAAACTGTTACCAAAAAGGACTTTGGATATTGGAGTAGAGTAGTGATGGGTGAACCTTGTGAGCATAGGTGTAACTTAAAGCTACTGGACCCCAATGCAAAATATGTAATGTGGCCCCCATTTACTATGCACTGTCTATAATACTTGATACACAATTGCCAACCAGCAGTTATTACTTTCACGCTATTAATTAAGATAAACTTTTATTAAATATTTTTGATAAAATAAGGCCTGAGGTGAAAGATGCAGATATTAAAATTTGGAATTTGGAACCTCCCCTCTTAAAGCACATATCCTAACTATACAAGATAGTAATAAGGCTGCTATCATATAGCATATTAGATATAGTGTATCATAGTACTATGATCACTCAGGACCAAGACATGTTAACAAATGTGGTGTTATTCTGTTTGGAAAAAAACTGAATAACAAAATATATGAATGGATAATACAGAGACCTTTCTAGATATTATCTATACCTTGGTCTGTTAATTCATTTTGCCTTCCTTTGGAACAATACAGTAGGATTATAAATTGATCTGTGCCTTTTTTTTAACTGCTTCAACTATGTTACAATGTTCCTAAACTTCCTCATCCAGCACAGTTTCTGTTAGGATGACAGTATGTTGAGCTTTTTAGAAGAGTTACTGTTAAAAATATCATGGTAAAACTTACAATGTAAGTCAGCCAATGCCAACTTTTGTTTACAATCAACATTCTCTTCTTATTCTAAACTAATTATAGATATCACTGATAGAATATTCTGTGGTCACACAAATCTCACTATAATTAGTAGACGTGTTAGTGCACAACAATGCCGTCTGATTAAGAATTTAGAAAATCTACAGCTATGTCTACTATGTCTACCCTATATCTTTAATTTGGTTAAGGATTCCAATTTCTAAGTTAACCAATTCAATGCACCACATACTAGCGAAACCCTTATCACCGCAACACAACCTGTATACTCTGAAAGTATGAAGAATTTGCTCACATCTAGCTACTGAGTGTATGGGATGTGAACACTTTTATGGTTGCTGTATACAGAATATGACAGAATAATATCTTTTATCTTTTGTCATCACAAATTCACAGATCATTGACATGACATTATCTATGTGCAACTATTGCCAGCCAAATGATGGCTAGTGACTGTTAATAATTCAAAACCATTACCTCTGTTTTATTATAGATAAAACTAGAGATTAACAAATCTGCGAAAATTCATTTTGGGTTATATTTGCTCAAATCGGAAGATTTGATTTGGTCTGAAATATATTTGGTCCGCATTGAATGTACTCCAATTGTCTTGAAATGTTGCTTCTTTACTTTCAATGACTGATGGTAACCTAAACCACAAGCTCTAAACTTTAGATCATTTGGTTTAGGTTACTCTAGGTTATTGAAAGAAAGCCAATGACAGCTGTAAGCTGAGAATCTAAGTGTAGCAACTGTCATTGACTGTTTTCTCAGTCATTGACCAACTTTTGAAGTAGGTCAATGGCCATGAGTAACCCGGACCACATTAAACTAGTCAATGACAACTGTAAGTTATCATTGGCTAGTTTAGATCATGTGTCGTCTGAGTTTCTTGTGGTTATAGATATAATTTCAAATGTAGTTTAATAACAGCTATTATGCTTAGATTCTTAGCTTACAGCTGCCATTGACTGCATAGGGTAACCTATACTCGTGGTTAATGATAAACTTTCAAAAGTAGTTCAATGCCCTAGAGTTAAATGCCAGTCAGCTATTTAACTAGTAACTTAATACCTAAAGTGTAACTCCCCCTTTTTATTTTATCTTTTGCTTTTGTGTAGGGGGTGTTTACTGAACAATTTTGTAATATACTTAATTAACTAATCTAATTTCTTTTTAATAGAAAGCAGGCTCTAAAATTCTCCCTAACAATCCTCTAAATTAGCTGTTGCCAGAGAAAATCTACACATTTGTATTGCCAGTATGTAGAGCTAAAGCATTTGCCAAAGGGGAAAAAGTCACTTCAAATGGCTGTATCTCTGGGTTTTATACAATCTAGAAAAATAGTTCTGGTATTACTTGAACAGTGAGATTCTCAGCTTTCATATGCTGCCAAGACTGCACTATTAGTATGCTGCATATAAAAATCACATTCCCAATAGTTTTTAACTAGTGATATCTCCATTTTTATTATAGCTAGAGCTGCATGTGAAAGCTGAGATTCTCAGATTCAAATGGAGATAGAACCCTTTGAAGTAGCCATCTTCCTTTGGCAAATGCTACAGCTCTACATACTGCATTGAGTACAAGGTCATTACTAATGGGAGCTTTACAGCCTGTTTTCTATTAAAAGGAAGATGTAACAACATAATAGATATAGATAATTTCCTACTAACAGGTCTCCACTCCAATCATATATTGATATACATTCAATCCAATAGAAAAAGTAAAGAAAAAAACAGCTCATTAAGATACCAAACAAGTAAGAGACATGACTTCTTTTAATAACTAGATAAAAATATATTACATTGATTCAGGGGTGAACCTAGGCTCTCTGATGCCTAAGGTGAACTATAGAAATGCGTCCTCCCCCAAAAAAAAGATACCCAACCATCTATCTTTGATTGCGTGATGGGGCCCCCTAATTGGGACACGCCCCCAGATCAATAAATCCTCTTATTTGTCCCCCACATAGTATAAAACCCAACCCCCTTTTTTTAACAACCCACCCAGCATATGATTCCCCCATTAATGGCACGCACATAGTTTATAACCCACTTTTATACCCCCACACAGTATATGACCCCCTCTTTTTTGTACATAGCGTTCCGGCATTATACAGAGTCATGACGTAAGTGTAGCACCACCTAGAGTAAGTGGAGGGTTGCTAACACAGGAACCTGGACAGGTGAGTCAAAAGTATCATCAGCTGATTATTGTAATAACACAATAAGTAGTTGCCGATTTTAAAAAAATGCTGCCCCCTAGTTTATTCCATGAGGCGCCTCCTGAGGTCATCGCCTCAGGTCACCACATGGAAGGTGCTCCCCTGCATTGATTATGCAAAAAATAGATATGCCATTACTTTTTACTATTACCATTTTCCCTGCTCCAGGACATTTTTTTTTTTTTTGGTACATGCGCTTTCGAGGGCAATAACATTTTTTCGGCCATATTATTTAAATAATTTTGTGTCTTTTTTGGTGATACATGGGGCATTATTTTTATGTTTGTTTTTCTTTTTTTAGATTTATTCAGGAAAATGTGAAAAAAAGGAGAGGAAGTATGTCTGATTCTGATTTTTTTTTTTATTTTTTAATATAAAAAATACTACAATTTTGATTGTAGTTAATGATAATTTTTATGTAGGGGACACAGAGTAATGAGTGTTGTGTTATTGTGGGTGTTATTAGAGGGTTTTTTTTAGTTTATTTTTGTTTTATTTGTTTTGTTTTTTTTAATATATTTATCTTATTATACATTGTGCCCCCCAAAATGTCTTTGAGGTGTGGGGGGGGACGTTTTAACATTATTTTTTTGCTTATTTCCTATGTAACTGGGTCTGATATGTTAGCCCCAGCTAAAGGAGAATATACCCTCCTTAACTGCTCTGGAGAACTGATCTGTGTCCAGTAGGGCCTGGCAGCTACTGTATTTACATGCACTCTGGTGGATAAAAAATACTACTGAACCATAAGGGAAGCTGCATAATGGAGGCTCCCATAGCTGTGTACACAGCATTGTGTATTCAGCTATCGGAAAGGCATATCCCTACCTTCTCTATGGGATGTCCATGTGTTATCACAGTGGCTCCCTTCTTCTGCAGTTGTATGGTATGTCCTTGTAGAGATAGATGCCAACTGCCTAGACATTTATAGTCAATGTGTAGTCGGCTGGTTGGTGAAGGTTGGCTTTAGGTTGTGTGCATTAATACAGAGAACATCACTTGTCACTAATAAACGGAACATCACTAGCTATAATCTGGGCACCCACAACTGCCATCTTTATGGCAATGACAAACATTTGTAATGTGCCTTTCTCACCAAGGGACGCAAAGCACAGGGAGTGTTATGGAGTATGAGAGTAAGTGGCTGCCATACAGGCACCCATCTCCAACACCCACAAGGGTCAGTTGTTTTACAGTAAGTCAAATTACCTATTAGTGTATTTTTGGCTTGTGGGAGGAAACCTTCACAAACACAGGGAGAACATACAAACTCCATGCAGATGTTGCCCTTGGTCAGATCCAAACCCATTGCTAACGACTGAACCCACTAGGCTTCTGAAACTATGGATAGGCAACAGGATTCAGCTACTGGTCATGACCTAATTCATTGATTTATTGAGCAGTGTGAATTGAACTACTGTGTGACATTGTTTTTTAGGCACTGTATGGTATGGTTAATTACACACTATACAATTGTGTTATTTAGGCATTCTAGTACGCCATTAGGAGGGGAGCGTAATTTGAAGGCCATTATCAAACATAAAGCCAGCTATGCCTATAGTACACCCACCATTCCCTAAAAAAGTGCTAAATTGTTTTACATATGGCATGTTTCAGTGAAATCTTTAAATATTATGATACATAAAACATCCTCTTATGCAGTCCAAACAATATTTATAGTTACAATATTTCCATAGAGTTCCTTGTAAAACATATTTATGTTTAGATATGTTTGGCAAATTAGATCTGTGTTGATGTGAATGTTCATAAATATAATGCAGCCAGATTTCCTGCCTTCCTACAGAAACATTATGTTGTTTTGCTGTTCTGATTCACCCAATTACTGTATACTCTAAATTACAGAAGTAATACCTAAACCACCAACTGTTCTTGGAACGGCGAGGATGTGCAATGTTGCAAAACTGTAGCATGAAGTATAAACAATGGAACCCTACTGAATGAGAAGACAGACGGTCTAAATATGCCAGTCCCAGAGGCATCAATCAAAGAAGAAACTGCTTCCTGAATAAACAAATGCAGTATACCTAATAAACTCCTTCTCTAATTACTGGTTGCATATTTATCAACTGAAGCAAATAAAATCCAAAAATGCATTAATTATCTAATGGGGCCAGCAGTGTTCCCGGCGAAGTTGGACTGATTAAATATTAAAGTCTAGCATATGGAGATTGCCAGAAACAAAAAGCATGAATGTGATAAAATGGGAGGGAGTAAAATTCACATAAAACAGCTACGGTAACAACAGTGTCTTCTTTGTTATTTTTTTCTAGAAGAAAACGATAATTAGAGCAGAAAAGGAAGCAAAAAAAGTCAAAGTGATTCTAGTGAAACCTGACTTCTAAAGGTAGATCCAGATAAAAAGATTTTACATTAAAGCAATGCCAAAAATATTTAGAAAGTTCAGCCGTCACAGGTTTGCTTAACCTATCTTATTTAGAAAGGATGTGAACTGTGTTGCTATACTATGAAGTACAGTATCTTGAAAAACCTATGTCACAAATATTTGAATATATCTGTCATTTTAACGTGTATACCAGACAGATCTTTGTAATTTCTAAAACAAAAGCCCATGTAATTGTAATATAGATAAATATATTTAGTTATCGTGTCAGCCTGAGTATAAAAATTCATTCTACCCAGGAGCTTGTGCATTTTGGGCCAAAATACAGTGTGTGATATGAAACTGTGTTTCAAGCAGCTTGGGCAGACTTTGGTCTGATTTATGGCATGTGAGTATATGCTGTTTTGTTTACATGGTGGTATACATGAACCCTTTGTAATGCATTTTTAATTACTTTGGAATTTTTCAGAACTAAACCCTGAATTGCAGTGTAATTTACAGTGGTGTTGTGCGTAGCTGTTAGTTTGATACAGAACATATACCAATTTACAGTAGAATTTTTCATAACTAAACACTCAATTGCAGTGTAATTAGCATTGGTGTCACTAAATTGTCACTTCTCTTGGACACAGATTAAATGTGAGAATTGTGATGCAGCAGAACTGACAGACAGAAATTGCTGCTGTCCCTCCCTGTCTATTCCAAGTCCCTGCTTGTCACTGACTCCTATCTCTGTCCCTAACATCTATCTATTAATGAAATCTAACTATCTATACTCTTCGGATCACAAAGTAATCCACACACTATTATTTATCTGTATTTGTTCTGGATTTTTCACTCTCTCTGTTGGCTTTGCTCTGATCCTCTCCTCTCTCTTCCCTCTAGTATCACAAAACAGCAATGTTGACATCATCAATGAACTCTCATGCCCATAGTCAATCATTATTGGCTGAGAGGTAGCATGCAATGCATTATGGGTAAGACCGCCTGGTCTTTGAAGTCATGCTATCATCAATGTATTAAAAATTGCAGTCAGTCAAAATCAATAAAAACAATATACACTAAAAATCATAAAAATAAATATTTTTGTTTTATGGGATAAGGGGTAACTTGCTCTAACTGGAATATGCCTTTAAGTTTGTCATCATTAACTGTTTATACTTAAACCCAAGCTGATCCAGAGAAAAAAATTTACAAAAAAAATCACTTTGTTAATGGAAGGTACCCAATTTGCTATAATATAGAAAAAAAAAAATCCCTCCTGACACCTAAACATCAGACAGATACTTGGATAAAAAGTCTACATTAATACCACTAGTCCTGTCTATTGTGGTTAGTTTACATTTTACTGTTATTGTTTTTTAAAGCTTTCCACACTTTCCACCAAAACTAAATACTGCTAAACTTTGTCTTAAATTGCACTTTCTTTAGCTAGCAGTGACCCTATGTTCAGTTGGTGGAAAAATTATTTACGGCATGGAGTTTTAGAAGGAATACATACATTTATATATAAAGATATAGTATCCCCCTTAGACCTATCTTCTTGAGACTACTTAAATTTACAGTAGTTTCGATATCCTTCATAAGTCTTCCATACCACTTATTAATTTGGTTAACTTTTTCCTCGATTGCATACTCAAGATACAGTTGCACCAGTATCTTATAGAAGGGAAAAATAATACTATCTTCTCTAAAAGTAATGTCTTTCCTAATACAGGATAATATTTACTTGGCTTTGAATGCAGCATGCTGGTAGTGCTAGCTATAAATTAGTTTATTATTAATAATTCCTCTCTAAACCTCCATTGCTGACTCACCCGATATTGATCTATTTGGCGTATAAACGTGTAATTTTTATTATCCAAAATGTAGAACCCTACACTTATATACATTTAATTTCATTTGCTAATTTATTGTTGATTTGGCTATTTCATCCTGGTCAACATTCAGGGACATTCTGTAATGTATCTACAACATTACAGAGCTTTGTGTCATCTTCAAGTACAGAGAAAGTGCTATTAAGTTCAATCTTTGCATCACGTAAAACCAAATTAAACAGCAATGGTCCCAGTACAGACCCCTGGATACTCCACTTATAACATTAATGTAGTTTGATTATGACCCATTTAAGACTACTCATTGAAAACAGTCTTTTAGCTAATTTTGGATCCAATTAGAATTGTTACCATCTAAACCAATGGACCTTAACTTGGGCAATAACTGCTTATTAGGGACAGTATCAAATGCTCTATAAAATTAAAGTACACTACATCCGCCTGGTTGGCTCCTGCCCAAGTTCCTACTTACCTCTTCATAAGAAAGTGGATAAATTGGTTTGCAATGATTTCCCTTCATAAAGCCATATTAGTTCCTGGTGCTTATATTGTTTTCTAAAACATACTGATCAATATGATCTATTACCATTAATAGCATTTCTAGCTATAGTGCAGTTAAAATTGTCTAGGGCATTGAATAGTTTGTATGTTCAAAGCCAAATAAGACTCAAATCATACCATGCTAGTTTTTCACATCTGATGTAGTCTTGCAGAATGTACAGTATAAACAGACTAATGCAGCTGTATATCTATACTGCTACATATGTCTGCAATGTCATATAAGCTATACTTTTTTTTAAACAATTGTATTGAATGGTGCAGTCAACTGTGCTTTTAACTATACAGTATTTAGGGCTGTGACCAGGGCCGTTTTAACACATTGGTGGGCCCTGTGCAAAAGTTTCATAAGTGGCCCCCCCATCACCAACACTTAGAAATACTTGACCTGCACAAATTATAATGCCCCCTGAATGGTCCCTGCATAGTATAATGCAACTTAGTGACTCTCACACAGTATAATGCCTCACTAGTGGCCCCATACAATATAATGCCCCTCATAATGTCCCCTTCCAGGTTGCCCCCACATTTTCATGTCCCCCACCAGGTTTCCCCCCAAGATTCATGTCCCCCACCCCCCGGTTACCCCCACAGTGTCATGTGTCTCTCCAAGTTGGCCCCACACTGTCATGTCACCCTCAGGTTTTCCCCACAGTATCATGCCCCTCATCCCCCAGGTTGCCCCCACAGTATCATGTTCCCCCCTTTACTGTCATGTCCCCCTCAGGTTGCCCCCCACAGTTTCATGTCCCCCTGAGGTTGCCCCCACAGTGTCATGTCTCCCCCGGTTGCTCCCACAGTATCTTGTCCCCCCACCCCCCAGGTTGCCCCCATAGTGTAACGCCCCCACAGGTTGCCCCCACAGTGTCATGCCCCCAGGTTTCCCCCACAGTTTCATGTCCCCATAAAGTTGCTCCCTCAGTGTTATGTTCCACCCTCAGGTTGCCCCCACATTGTCATGTCCCCCTATAGGTTACCCCCAGATTCATATCCCCCCACTCCTTAGGTTGCCCCCACAGTATCATGTCCTCCCACCCCTCAGGTTGCCCCCACAATATCATGTCCCCCACCCCTCAGGTTGCCCCCACAGTATTATGTCCTCCCACCCCTCAGATTGCCCCCACAGCATCATGTCCTTCCACCACTCAGGTTTCATGTACCCAACCATATATACCAAAGAAAAAAAAGAAACTTTAATACTCACCTCTCCCCGTTCCCCCATTCAGTTCTCTCTCTGGTCCTGGAGTCTTTAAGGAGTAACAGATCACAGGCCTCAGCAGTGACCCTGGGCACATAACGTGAAGAGGGTGAAGCATCTCTCTCCCCTCGCTTTGCTGTGCGCAGCCTATGTATCCTTCTCCCTTCCTCTCCAAAATATGATAGGTTTCATAGTAATTTCTACTGGAGTCAGAAAGTGAGTTGTGAATTAAAAAAAAAAAAAAAAGGGAAATTTTCTTACTAGCAGGCTGCCCTAGGCACTGGTGCTACAGTGTTTCCTTGGTATATATGGCCCTGGTCAACCTTATTATGCTCGCTTCTGTATAGTGCCCTACTGAAGTTGTGAGGCACTGGGGTCATTATTGTTATTATTGGAGACTTTGTTGCTGTTATTTGAAAAAAAAAATGTTGGGAACATCAAATGAATGTTTTGAAATCAGAATCCTATCATCACTACAAAATAAACCTGAGTATGTATTTCAGTGAATAAAAAAAAATATCCATCAGTTTTACAACAGTTAACATAACATCTAAAGCATCGTGATCTCAACACTTAAGTGTTCTAGGATTACTTGTAGAAGTTCAAAAGATAACCAAAGTCAACATAGGTTATATGCTTGGACCCTAACACTCGGTTCATTTCCTTATCAAACAGAATAACAGCTTTGAACCTAGCATACACTATGTATCACAGTAGGCTGTAAACAACACATATTGATTTAACATTTCAACCTTCTATTGCTATTTATTATAAGCAGTTTTGTCTTGTTCATAAATTTGTTTATATACGCTAAATATTTTTGGATAGATCACAAATGTGAAGTACATGACAACATGTTTTATCAGCTTATTAAATTAACAATTATGAAACTGTTTTAGTAGTGACCTGGATCAAACACTTGCAAGCAGCACAGTAGGTAGCAAAAGGAGTGAGCAGAAAAATAAACTTTGAGAACGTCATTAAATTTTAATTATTTTTTTCAAAACAGAAAACAAACACAACTAGGGGCAAATAACTGGAAGGCAAATATAAAATAGTATTAGGAGAAGCCTGCTGGGAAGGGGCAATGATGTTTAGTTGTTCATAGCATCAATGTTTACTTGTAGCTAAACATGACACTCATAACAATTGTGAGATGTAAAGCTTAATGTCAATGTTAATGGTTCTCTTTGATGTAGAATACATTAGAGAATCTATTAAATATATTCAATAAAAATAGTGTTTTGATGAAATCCTCAGAAACTATTATAACCATACCCAAAAAGAAACTTTCTATTTATCAGTTCATAATGAGAAACATCACACACTTATCACAGAACAGGTCAAAGGTTAACCAAGCATGGGAAATTACATAAGGAATATAAATATACTACATGCCAAGAATACATATTAAAATATAGTACACAAATCAACAAACCTACATAGACATGGACCCATCAAGCTTTAGTAAGCCACAAAAAAGAAATAGTCCACTAGGGTCCATATACATCTTATTACTGATTTTCCCTGTAACTGTGGATAAGATATTATCTCCAGTCACAGTGAGCACATACAGCCTTCTGAGACTCACTGCAGTCTCATGACACTTTATACAATTCCAAACTGTTCTAAAACATCCATGAAGAATTAAATTCTGACTCACCAAATACTTTAATTTAACCGGTGGTCAGAGAGTACCTGGAGAGGAGCCATTTTGTGGAGCAAAAGGCAAAGAGAGAGATAGCAGAGACAAACTTCAGCAAACAGGGACAGTGCAAAAATGAATAAAAAATAAATACTACTGAAAATACAGATTGGAGATATTGGACAGTGAGGAGAAGGGGATAGATTAGACATATTTAATTAATCTGAACTGACAGCTATAGGCCAATTCAGTAAATGATGGTGTAAATGGAGTGACAATTCTGTGACATCACACAGCACTTTTTACATAGAGTCTGCCAGTGCTACCCTTTCTGTGTCAAAGCATTGTTTTTTTAATCATTTTTTTTGCACTATTTCCTATAGTGTTGCCACTTACTACAGTAAGCACATTCATCAGCAAAATTACCATACCATAGTGGTGCAGTTAGTTATTTCCTACAGTTTTGCCACATTCATTCACAAATTTACCATGTCCTATGGGTGCATTTAGTTATTTCCTTTAGTATTGCTTCTTCTAAACTGCATTCATTAAAGAATATCATACCTCAGCAAGGAATTGGCTATTTCCTATGGTATTGCCACTTCTAACCTGTATTTATTAATAATTTTATCATACCTCCGCAGTGCAGTTATTTATCTCCTGTGGTATATGGCAGTACATTTCATTGGCATTGGCCTGTTATCAGGACATGTTCTGTACCCTGCTTGCAGCAGCTTTTTAGGGAGACAACTACCAGTGACAGCCTCATATCTGCCAAGGAGGACCCTGTCCATTCCCACTTCCTCTGATTTAGCGCTCCAAAACCTCTGCCAGTGTCACATAGCAGCAAAATAATTCAGTACAGTATCTGGAACATGGTAAATCAGAAAGTTTTTACTTTGCAGTGCCAACAGGATGCACAGCAGCCAGTGGCGTAACTAGGAATGGCTGGGCCCCAAGGTGAACATTTGACATGGGGCCCCCCCCCAAGCCGCCTCCCCCAACCCCCCAAACCACCGCCCCCAACCCCCCCCACACACAAACCGCATTCCTGCGCACACTATTATGCCCCATAGTGGCCCCTGCACACGGTATTATGCCCCATAGTGGCCCCTGCACACGGTATTATGCCCCATAGTGGCCCCTGGACACGGTATTATGCAGCATAGTGGCCCCTGCACACAATATTATGCCCCATAGTGGCCCCTGCACATAGTAGTTTGCCCCATAGTGGCCCCAGCACACAGTAGTTTGCCCCATAGTGGCCCCGACACACAGTAGTTTGCCCCATAGTGGCCCCTGCACACAGTAGTTTGCCCCATAGTGGCCCCTGCATGCAGTAGTTTGCCCCATAGTGGCGCCTGCACGCAGTAGTTTGTCCCATAGTAGCCCCTGCACACAGTAGTTTGCCCCATAGTGGCCCCTGCACACAGTAGTTTGCCCCATAGTGGCCCATGCACACAGTAGTTTGCCCCATAGTAGCCCCTGCACACAGTAGTTTGCCCCATAGTGGCCCCTGCAAACAGTAGTTTGCACCATAGTGGCCCCTGCACACAGTAGTTTGCCCCATAGTGGCCCCTGCACACAGTATTATGCCCCATAGTGGACCACCCATGAACGATTATTATACTCTGGGGTCTTTTCAGACCCCAGAGTATAATGATCGGAGACCCAGGGGAGGATAGAAACATAGAAAACACTGCAACTTACCTCTTCCTCGCTCCGATGCACTCCCGTGCGCTACTTCGGCCATCTTCAATTTCGGACCGGATCTCGCGCGATCCAGGCCTACGTCGCGACGCATAATGACGTCGGCTGACGTCTGGGACGTCACCAAATAGGCCTGAAGCCTGCAGAGCAGCGGAGAGGTGAGTTACGGTGTTTTTTATGTTCGCTCACCTCCCCTGGGCCCCCGATCGTTATACTCCGGGGTCTCAAAAGACCCCGGAGTATAACGATAGCAGTGATTGTGGGGTTCGCGGTAGCGACTGCCACAGGGCTCCGGGCCCCGTAATGTTCCGGGCCCTGTGGCAGTCGCTACCACTGCTACCCCGGTAGTTACGCCCCTGACAGCAGCTAACAAAATGCACACGCCACCTGCACATCCAGGTTCAGTCTACTTGGAGTGTTTGCTTAAGTGTAATGGCAGGGAGGTCATTCAGTGCTTGCAGGGGGCATTGATAAATCTATCCTCATGTGTGTGTTGAAGGGGGGGCTGGCTATTTATGCCATTACTACTATCTCACTGTGTATCATGTTTCATTTATTTTATTGCTCATGCTGCTATCCCTACACAGCCAGACATCATCTTCTGTGACCTGGTCCAACATGTTCTATTCTGTACTGCGATGTTGCTAATGCTACCACTAGCTCCACCACTCAGCCAGACATGTCCTGTGGCCTGGTTCATCATGTTCTATTCCATACTGTACTGCCACTGATGTGGCCACTGCTACCACCACCACTAGGACAGACATCTCCTGCAGTATGGTCCCTCATCTTTTGTTGGTGTCACTGATGGGAAACTAAGAATGAATAATATTAAAGGGAAAAAAAAACACCACCAAAAAGAGCCATTGATTCTTCCAATGCCACCACCATGCAGGGATATTATTGGTGCTTTTTTATGCTGGTGATTTGTTACCAACAGCTACCATCTGTCCCTGCCAATAATTTCTGCTCCATGTGTAAATGGTGGCATGAACCTTGCTATACAGAGAAAAATTCAAGGAATGACCTTTCTTTGATAAATAATGGCAGTTAGGTACACACGAGGATAAAATTATTGGTACCCCTCATTTAATGAAAGAAAAACCCACAATAGTCACAGAAATAACTTGAATCTGACAAAAGTAATAATATATAAAAATTCTATGAAAATGAACAAATGAAAGTCAGACGTTGCTTTTCAACCATGCTTCAACAGAATTTTTTAAAGAAGAAAACTCATGAAACAGGCCTGGAAAGAAATGATGGTACCCTTAACTTAATATTTTGTTGCACAACGTTTTGAGGCAATCACTGCAATCAAACGATTTCTGTAACTGTCAATGAGACTTCTGCACCTCTCAACAGGTATTTTGGCCCACTCCTCATGAGCAAACTGCTCCAGTTGTCTGGGGTTTGAAGGGTGCCTTTTCCAGATGGCATGTTTCAGCTCCTTCCAAAGATGCTTAATAGGATTTAGGTCAGGGCTCATAGAAGGCCACTTCAGAATAGTCCAATGTTTTCCTCTTAGCCATTCTTGGGTGTTTTTAGCTGTGTGTTTTGGGTCATTATCCTGTTGCAAGACCCATGACCTGCAACTGAGACCAAGCTTTCTGACACTGGGCAGCACATTTCTCTCTAGAATCCCTTGATAGTCTTGAGATTTCATTGTACCCTGCACAGATTCAAGACACCCTGTGCCAGATGCAGCAAAGCAGCCCCAGAGCATAACAGAGCCTCCTCCATGTTTCACAGTAGGGACAGTGTTCTTTTCAAGATATGCTTCATTTTTCCATCTGTGAACATAGAGCTGATGTGCCTTGACAAAAATTTAGATTTTTGTCTCATCTGTCCATAGGACATTCTCCCAGATACTTTGTGGCTTGCCAACATGTAGTTTGGCAAATTCCAGTCTGGCTTTTTTATGATTTGTTTCCAACAATGGTGTCCTCCTTGGTCGTCTCCCATGAAGTCCACGTTGGCTCAAAAAACGACGGATGGTGCGATCTGACACTGATGTTCCTTGAGCTTGAAGTTCACCTTTAATCTCTTTAGAAGTTTTTCTGGGCTCTTTTGTTACCATTCATATTATCCTTCTCTTTGATTTGTCATCAATTTTTCTCCTGCGGCCACGTCCGGGGAGGTTGGCTACAGTCCCATGGATCTTAAATTTCTGAATAGTATGTGCACCTGTAGTCACAGGAACATCAAGCTGCTTGAAGATGGTTTTATAACCTTTACCTTTATCATGCTTGTCTATAATTTTCTTTCTAAGCTCCTGAGACAACTCTTTCCTTCGCTTCCTCTGGTCCATGTTGAGTGTGGTACTCACCATGTCACCAAACAGTACAGTGAGTATCTGTAGCCCTATATACAGGCCCACTGACCGATTACAAGATTGTAGACACCTGTGATGCTAATAAGTGGACACACCTTGATTTAACATATCCCTTTGGTCACATTATTTTCAGGGGTACAATCATTTTTGTCCAGGCCTGTTTCATGAGTTTTCTTTTAAAAACAAATTCTGTTGAAGCATGGTTGAAAAGCAATGTCTGACTTTCATTTGTTCATTTTCATAGAATTTTTATATATTATTACTGTTGTCAGAGTCAAGTTATTTCTGTGACCATTGTGGGTTTTTCTTTCATTAAACGAGGGGTACCAACAATTTTGTCCACATGTGTATATTTTACCAAGGCAGGGCACACGTCATAAGTTGTGTAAAGGCACCACTAGAAACTAGAGGTGTGAATTTAGTAGCACAAGCAGTTGAGCTCAGTACTAGTTTACTGGTCATGCACTCAGTTATCAATGACTGATTTTGGAAAGGGGAGGAGGAGTCAGACAATTCTTCTGATGAAAAGAAGTAGATGGTGATGATAATGATAGTGATAACCATGAACTATCTGGGAATGTGACCTAGCTACAAGAATGGTAGGTCTTGCACACATTGCTTGCCAGGCCCACTGCCAGTTCAATTTAGGTAGTAGGATTGTGTACTTATAGATAAGTAGTTCCTACATTAGTGTCTGGATGGCAATGGCTTGTTTTCTCTATGAAAATCTTGCACACTGCAATGGCTTTGACTTTTGGCAATGTAGAGAAAAATACCCACATGGTAGAAGCTCACACAGAGCCATGACCAGAAGTGCTTAAAACATTCTGAACATGTTGTGTGTCCCCACTATCAACTGAGTTTACCCTAGGTGTACCCCTAATATATATATATATATATATATATATATATATATTTTTTTTTTTTTTTTTTTTTTTTTTTTTTGGCCATTGTTATTGCTGCTGCCACCCCACTCCTCAAATATCATCACCTCTGAGTTCTTGTCACTCTGATCCGGTTCCTAGTATCTTTTCAACAAATAATAATAATAATAATCTTTATTTATATAGCACAAACATATTCTGCAGCACTTAACAAATCAGAGAGTACATTAACAGACAGTATTTGACATAATATGGCAAAGAATTAATGTATCAAACATTAAGAGTGAGGGCCCTGCTCGCGGGAGAGACAGAGGGACATAAGAGGTCAGAGGGTTTGTTTGGTACAATGCTAGCCAATGTTAGCCAATGTTATCATCATTATCATCCTCACCAATTTTTCAGACTGTGTTGTGTCATTGGCCTGGCCATGGATTTCTTGCCCCATTCATGATTCCCATAGACTTGCCCATATTCTCCCTTCCAGTACCACCACAACTACCATGGCTACAAGTGCCAATACTACTAGCAACAACTGACCCTATCTCATAACACAGTCTAAACACTGACTGGTCTCATCAAGCTTGTTAACACTATCTTGGGGGATATCTTCCTCAACACTTTATACAACAAAACACTGAATTGCAGAAGCAGTGTATAATATCTTTAATAGGTAATTTCAGATTTGCATTTTAAAAATAAAAACAGTCTAAAACCTACAGTTTTTTATGTGTGAAAATGTAAAAGATCCATACCTGATTCATTTCCAGAAATGTCTTCCATGTTTGTAGAGAACAATCTTGTCAGCTTTTTTGTGACAATACCACCTGCCATGATATATAGACTCACTATATAGACATTATACACCACATTTAATTCCTCCTCTTCTTCAAGCTCTAATTCCTCATTTTCCTCTTCTTTCTTCCATATGATATCATCTATTCAGATCAAAAAAACCCTCAGGTGGCAAGCGAGTTATCCCTCCTTCCCTTGTTGCATCAGTGTGAGCATTTTCTCTAAATAAATATTAGAGGATGGCATTATGGATGTTGCTGTTTTCCCTACTCAACAAGCTGGTGGCCTTTTCAAAGGAACTAAGTAGGAGACATGCATCCCTGGTGCCCTCCCACTGCCTTATCCCAATAATAATGCTTCCTGCTATCTACAGTCATGGCCAAAAGTTTTGAGAATGACACAAATATTATATTTTCACATGATCTGCTGCCCTCTGGTTTTTATGTGTGTTTGTCAGATGTTTTTATCACATACAGAAATATAATTGCATTCATATTATGAGTAACAGAAGCTTAGATTGACAGTTAGAATGAGTTAATGCAGCAAGTCAATATTTGCAGTGTTGACCCTTCTTCTTCAGGGCCTCTGCAATTCTCCCTGGCATGCTCTCAATCAACTTCTGGACCAAATCCTGACTGATAGCAGTCCATTCTTGCAGAATCAATGCTTTAATTTTGTCTGAATTTGTTGGTTTTTGTTTGTCCACCCGTCTCTTGATGATTGACCACAAGTTCTCAATGGGATTAAGATCTGGGGAGTTTCCAGGCCATGGACCCAAAATCTCTATGTTTTGTTCCCTGAGCCATTTAGTTATCACCTTTGCTTTATGGCAAGGTGCTCCATCATGCTGGAAAAGGCATTGTTGAGCGCCAAACTGCTCTTGGACGGTTGGGAGAAGTTGCTCTTGGAGGACATTCTGGTACCATTCTTTATTCATGGCTGTGTTTTTAGGCAAGACTGTGAGAGAGCCGATTCCCTTGGCTGAGAAGCAACCCCACACATGAATGCTTTCAGGATGCTTTACAGTTGGCATGAGACAAGACTGGTGGTAGCGCTCAAATCTTCTTCTCCGAATAAGCCGTTTTCCAGATGTTCCAAACAATCGAAAAGGGGATTCATCAGAGAAAATGACTTTACCCCAGTCCTCAGCAGTCCACTCCCTGTACCTTTTGCAGAATATCAGTCTGTCCCTGATGTTTTTTCTGGAGAGAAGTGGCTTCTTTGCTGCCCTCCTTGAGACCAGGCCTTGCTCCAAGAGTCTCCGCCTCACAGTGCGTGCAGATGCACTCACACCTGCCTGCTGCCATTCCTCAGCAAGCTCTGCACTGCTGGTAGCCCAATCCCGCAGCTGAAACACTTTTAAGAGACGGTCCTGCCGCTTGCTGGTCTTTCTTAGGTGCCCTGGAGCCTTTTTGGCACCAATGGAACCTCTCTCCTTGAAGTTCTTGATGATGCGATAGATTGTTGACTGAGGTGCAATCTTTCTAGCTGCAATACTCTTCCCAGTTAGGCCATTTTGTGCAGTGCAATGATGACTGCACGTGTTTCTTTAGAGATAACCATGGTTAACAGAAGAGAAACAATGATGGCAAGCACCAGCCTCCTTTTAAAGTGTCCAGTGGTGTCATTCTTACTTAATCATGACAGATTGATCTCCAGCCCTGTCCTCATCAACACCCACACCTGTGTTAATGCAGCAATCACTGAAACGATGTTAGGTGGTCCTTTTAAGGCAGGGCTGCAAATGATGTTGAAATGTGTTTTGGGGGATAAAGTTCATTTTCTAGGCAAATATTGACTTTGCAAGTAATTGCTGTTAAGCTGATCACTCTTTATAACATTCTGGAGTATATGCAAATTGCCATTAGAAAAACTGAAGCAGTAGACTTTGTAAAAATTAATATTTGTATCATTCTCAAAACTTTTGGCCATGACTATAGTGCATGATCTACTCACTGACCACTTTCCACTGCTTGCTCAGATGGACCAGCATAAGTATAGTGAAATTTGGCTAGTTGCATGGTGAAATGTAGCTAGATGGAACATTACAGCTCAAGAAGTGCAAATATAGGACATTCTGTTTCTGGAAGTCAAGGAGGGCTTTCTAAGTCACATAAAAATTACTGAAATGCACCGATAGTATCCTGTACATTGCTAGCGCCTTCTTCAAGCCATGATACAATTTTAAAATACATTGCACCATCAAATGTTTGACAGGCACCATGCAGGAAGAATGGCACATGTTCAGTGCCTCCACAATGTTCCTGCAATTGTTGCTCATTATATTGCCCAGTTTTAGTTGGTGCAGAGGCATAAAATGCAGAACAGCAATTACTCCCCTATGTGGTTTCTCTCACCATGGCTCATCAGATGTATGACAGCATGGCAGCAATTTACCTTACATATATGATGGAGGGAGGGGGAGTGGAAGCATTGTTGAACCATGTTGTAATGATGACAATGACTATGTACTACTTTTGGATGTGGCATGGCTATTAGAACGACAACCTTGTTTGCCAGTTTGATTTTGCCACATGGTAATGCCACATCTTATGCAGAGAGCCATAGTTCCTATATTCCCAGATTCCAACATAGGAGATGCCTGCACAAAACCACCATCAGCAATGCTCACAACATTTTAGCCACCACCAAGCTTGCATTACACCTGCCCGGCCAGGCTTTTGTTGATGTTTTGTCCATGTGTCATCTCTGCTCTTTATCTCCAGCACAACCTTCTTACTTTTTTGCCTGATCCAGTTAATCGATTAGTCCTATACACAGTCATCATCATCATCTTTATCCCTTCCATTTTTCTCAGACTGTGATATGCCATGGGCTCCTTGACTACTCTTGGGATTCCCACCTCTACATTGGCTGGAGAAGTTTTGCTGATTGCTTTTGCACTGCTGCTTCTACTGTGCTACTCATGTTTTTACTGGTAGAAGATGTGGCATGGGCATTTATTCCTGCATTGTCCTGCATTGCCTCATTCTGGTAGAGCCTTAGTATGAAATATTTAGCAGTTTCTATTTCCCCTATACATAGACTTCTATGTTAAAAGTAATTTTTCCATAAAAGCAGAAAAGGAAATATATTTCTTTAAATACTAGTGTCTTATATTCATCTATACTATTCACTTATAAAAAGTTGTTTTAAAATTGTAGGTACATTTTAAACAATGTCCAGTTCAATATTTTTTATTAAAAATATAAAAATATCCAGTTGATGCTGCCATTGTAAGAAACAGAAATTCCCATAATGTCAGTAAAGACCACGAAAAAACTGAGATAGCCAAAATCTAATTTAAGTCATTTGTTGAAGTTGGGCAGGTGAATTTTCAATATTTTTAATGCCCAAATATATATATATATATATATATATATATATATATATTTTTTTTTTTTTTTTTTTTTTAAGTAGATTTTAAAATGTTTGAAATTGCCATGGTGATGAATAATTAAAATGAGTTTACATTCATTATTTATAATTAGGTTACTTTCTTTTACATTCATTCTTATCACATGAAATGACCACCTGTAGCAAAAGTTCTGAGGAAAAAAACATCCCACTGAGTTAACCAATTATCCACATAATTTAGGATTCACATTTCAGTAATGAAGTGAATAATAATGAACTATTGTGTAAATGTAAAGTTACTGCACTACAGGTGACACAAGTAGATAAAACACATAAACATGAGTGATCAGTGAAGAAAGCCTCTAATAGTTTTATTAATGTCTAACGCTGTGTTTACACTGTGCTTTTCTGTTGTTTCTGTTGATTAAGAACTGCATGCTTTAATTACAGTAATGAGTAGCACATTTTACTATGTATTTAAACAAATTCAATGGCTATTAAGTTCAAAACCAGAGGTTTTCAATTTAACCCCTTTGAGGATATGGCAATTTTCAATTTTTGTGTTTTTAATTTTTGATCACTCTTACATGAAAATCTTGTGTTAAGGTGCACTCCCCCCCCCCCAAAAAAAATGCTACATATTACATTACCTGCAAAGTGGATGGGATTCTGGCTAATCCCATGCACATATTGCAGAAAAAAATGTGCAGCAGAAATGCTGCGATTTCAATAACCATTGTATTTTTGTTAATTGCAGCATCTCAATTATATCTACGGAATAAAAAAAAAAAAAAAAACGCTGCAAAATCTGCAACAACAAAAAAAGCAGCCTCAGTGGTCTCAGTTTGGCTGTTGTGGAAATGTGGAAGAATCAGAGTGAATGACATTTAATTTAATCCCATCCACACACTGCGGAAAAAAATGATGTTTAAAAACTGCTTTTTTAAATTTTACCTGCGGTAATGCAGTGTTTTTTCCCTATAGACTTATATGGGCGATGCAAAAATGAAAAACAGCGGAAAATCAGTAAAATGCTAAGGCCCCAAGTTGCGGAAAAGCAGCTTTTTTGTTGCAGATTTTGTTGCGTTTTTTTGAGCTAAAGCCAAAAGTGGCTTCAACAGGAATGGGAAACATATAGAAAGTATTTGTACTTCTCCCTTCTGCTCAATCCACTCCTGGTTTTGGCTCAAAAGAACGTAGCAAAATCTGCAACAAAGAAAGCTGCTTTTCCGCAATGTGAGGCCTTAGCCAAAAACACAAAAGTTTTTGCTCCATTTTTTCCTTCAGCGTTTATTAGCAGCATTTTACTACGAGTAGTCTAAGCCTGGATTCACATGACCGAGTTTCACCCATAAAAACACATCACACAGGACAGTCAGTCACCCCTAGTAATGATATGTTACACTAGCAGCCCAGCAATATGTGCAAGACCACCAAATGTGTTGTCTCTCATGGCAGGTCTTTGTACTGGCACTTTTCAGCAGGATAACACTCACACACAGCAAGGCTTTCCAAGGTATGTCTCCTCCAGATTGCAATACTTCCTTGGCCAATTACAACGCCTTCTTGGTGTTTTTTTTTTTTGTCAATGAGAGTAATTATAAGGTGAACTTATTTTAAGCAATTTGGATCCAGAGCTATTGCACTTTCCCTAAACCTTCTTTTAATGGCCAAGCAGGAGACACATTGCTGATCTTATTTTGGTATGAATAAATAGATTCTACACATAGGTTATAATTACAACAGAATTGTGCCGAATGTAGAATATTAGGCTAAGGCCCCACGTAGCGAGCCGCAGCCAAAAAGCGCTGAGGGAAAACCCGCGGCAGAAATGCATTGCACCTGATTCAATTATATTATAAGGAAAACTACAGCACTTTCGTAGGTATAATTGACATGCTGCGATTTACATAAATGCGACAATTTTTGAAATTGCAGCATGACTGCTGCGGATATTTTTCTGCAATGTGTACATGGGATTAACTAGAATCCCATCCACTTAGCAGGTACTGAAATCCGCTGCGTTTTTTGCAGCATATCTGCAACGTGGGGCCCGAGCCTAAATCTGCAAAAATTGTGAGGCTTTCAGGTCTAAACTACCATGTTGCACTGATTCCATGCCAAGCACTGAAAGGCTGAAGCCCCACGTAGCAAAAACTCTGCGAAATCGCAATGAAAAACACAGTGGAAAAAAATCACAATGCGTTTCCGCCGCAGTTTGTTCAACAGCGTTTTCTTGCTGCATTTCATTATATGTTCAGTCTAACCCTCCTTTTAGGTCATTATACAATGGGTTCTCAATAGTATTTGGCAAAATAAAACCGTTAACAGAAGAATTTCATAAAATCTATAGCTGTAAACATTCCAGAAGGATAAAAATATAAATAGATAAAAATAATGAAAAATTGCATTCGTGAAAATAAACTGTTTAATAGTACAAACTCATAAAATATCAACATACATTCTGAACTAATAAATGTTAAGCAAAATTTATTCCTATTTAAATTTA
Organism: Leptodactylus fallax; assembly: GCA_947044405.1. Lineage (NCBI taxonomy): Eukaryota > Metazoa > Chordata > Amphibia > Anura > Leptodactylidae > Leptodactylus > Leptodactylus fallax. Next base: position 9,947,926 of record CAMRHE010000016.1, read on the forward strand.
TCTAGTAGAATAAATGCTGTAAATAATTATAGTAAAACTAAATTTAAATTGATAAAAAGAAATGCTCATAAAGAGATAAAGCCAGTAAAAATATACATTGATATAAAGTACATAAATATATCACAATTATTTAACACATCATTGAAGCTAAGAAATAATAATGTTCTGTACTAATGTTTCTCACACAAGGCTTATAAATACACTGCCATACATAGAGCCTAAAGATATAACTGAGGCCCGGTTCACATCTGCGTTTGAGTTTCCGTTCTGGAAGTCCGCTTGGGGAACCCCCGAACGGAAACATATACACATAAAAAAGAGGTCTACCTGGGAAACCCGCGGACCCCATAGACTATAATGGGGTTCATGTGTTTTCCGCTTGGTTTCCACACGAAACATGCGGAGAGGAAAGTGCTGCTTGCAAATGTACAGATACCTGTTCCAGGTGAAACTGGTGTTTGGTTGTGTGTTCACAGCCAAGCACCTGTTGTTAGTGGCCAGAATCAAGAAAAATTACAGTCGTGGATGTTTATGTCACGAATCTCAGTTTAGCAGCTGTTGATTTAAGGCTACCATACCAACCTATGAAGCTTCTGCAGTCTTCAGGCTTCTCCTATGCTGATCCATTTAGCAGCTGAGGAGGGATATTTAAACATAGTTCCCCAAGAACCTCACAGACTGACCTTTGGCTTGTTATTGGAAATCTGCTGGTTTCCTGATTTTGGCTCTGACGTTATCATTCAGATTGATTTTTGGTTTGGACGCGTTCACTCTCCTGATTCATCCTCCTGGTTTTGCCTGCCTTGTACATTTATTGCAGGTTCTGATTTGACTTCAGATTCTGGAGCATTTATTTCTTGTACTAGTTTCTGTGGTGATAACTTGGGCCCCAAATTCAGAACAAGTCCATCTGGCTTCATAGTGGTGAAGGCATTTGGGTGCCATTTCTCATCACTGTGTAAGATTTAAGCAGCTAGTTCTATTGATCTCTGTTGTCAATTTCTGATATTTTCTCCAGAGACACTATCACAACAATTTAAACCCATAGAAGCTACAGTCAAAACCGAATGTAGCATCTAAGTGATTTTCAGAGAGAAGAGGGCCCCCTGCAAAGATGATTTAGTGGCTGATGCCATAACATGGTAGCCAGTGACTTAATGAAGATCCCTAAGTCTGTCATCAATTTATGCCTATATAGGCTGTGACATTGGCATGGTCTAATAGAATTAATTCAGTTCAGTGTTTAACAGCAGTAACACATTAACTTTATAATGCAAAGTGCTATATAGTATTGCAATGTATAAGGATCGAAGGATCTCATGTCAAAGTCCCCTAGGGGGACCAAAAAAAAATCTTTAAATAAAGTTGAATAATGTCTGTAAATTAAACTGAATTAAATAAAAAAAAATAGCAACGAACATCATATTTTTTCTGCATTAATGTATCACATTATTTATCCCATATAGAGGACACTGTAAAAAAAAAAAAGCTGAAAAAAAGCCACAATTGCTGATTATTGTTCATCTACCACCAAAATAACAATATAAAAATCAATCAAAAAGTCTTATGTAGTATAAAATGACAGCAAAAATAAACAAAAGTCTTCAGGTCTTTCCACAAAACAAAATCATATATATACCCAAATGTGCCATTAAACACTGTAACTTGTCTGCATATGCAGCAATAGAAAAATGCAAAAAATGGTTTGGCTATTAAGGCCCAAACACGCTGGTCGCAATGGTGAAATAGAGAAGTAAAATAGTTTCCTATAGCAACTAATAAAGTCACTGCTTTCATTTTCCAAAGGTACCCCGAAAATAATGGGAATCAGATTTCCAAGTTCAACTATTCCATTTTCCTTTGCGTCAGTTTTGATACATCTTCTCCACTGTCTGTCTCTAATAGTGAAGAAAGTGAAAGTTACATTGTATTAAATTTGGTCCATTTTTATATGTTACAATCATAGGAAAAATAAAATATGCATTCTTTGAATTCTATGGTTTTACATATCGGTACCTAATAAAAAATGAAGACCTGGATCTTCTTAAAATTAGGTAAATACAACTGCAGATGAATGACACATAACAAATTCCACCATTTCATTCATGCTAAGACTGGCCCATTGGGGTATAGGTCAATCTACCCATGGGCTCTGTGCCTTTTGGGGGCCCTACTGGACCACTACTGCTTTTCTTAAAAAGCAATGGGGTCCGGTAATGGCTCCTATTAATTTACCTATCCCCGCTTTTGCTCATTGCAGTCTTCCTCCTAAGCCTTTAAGGGGCCCATTGAAGGCTGGAGAGGGAGGAGGAGGTCGGAAGCAGGAACTGGGATCTGTAAGTGAATGTAGCCAGTTCTCTCTGATTCTGCCAATCCGGTTGTTAAAAATACTGTCCAGTGAACACTGCCCATACAGTGGCTCCTTCACTGGTCTCCCCCCATACAGTGGCCCCTTCACTGCTCCCCCTTAAAGTGGCCACTTCACTTCTCCCCCCTATACAGTTGTCTCTTTACTGGCCCCCATACTGTACGTGGACTAGTGATAGGGCCATTATATTGTGCGGGGGCAGTGATGGGGGGACATGAAAATGTGGGGCATTATGGGGGGGATATTAAAGGGGTTGTCCGGGCTCAATTTTAATTTTTATGGTCTATCCTCAGAAAAATATAAAAAAAGTTGCTGAGCCTTTATGCCCAAACTATATTGTGTCCTTAAAGGGTTAATAAATTAGTGAATTAATTAATTAATTAATGAATTAATCATAAGCAATTGTGCCACTTCTAATAAAACAGAAATTTTGGCAGTTTGATGGTCTGAAACATTCAGGTGTGTCTTAACAAAATGGCAAGAAGGTAACACATTAGTAATGATCTTACAAAAGCAACTGTTGCAGCCTATCAAACTGGGAAGGATTATAAGGCCATTTCCAAACAATTTAACACACTAGTGCACAACACATTACAAAACAGAGCTCTTATTACGCTAGGTTCACACCTGCATTGGGGATTCCGTTTCCCAATATGGAATGAAAACCCAATATGCTTAAAAAGCGGTTACCCACAGAAACCTGCGGACCCCATAAAATATATGGGGTCTGCCCAGTTTCCACCAGAAAAAATCTGTCCCCCATTCAAGTGCAGGTGTGACCGCAGCCTTACTGTGCTGTAAAACTGTATATCCATGACAATGAACTGATTTTTATCCACTGGAAGTAAACAATAAATCAGAGTAAGCAGAGATCTAGAAAACCGTGAGGAATATGTACAGAAACTGTACAAATATTATTTATTATCCAAACAATAGCATTTATTTGCAGAAACAGGTCAATCCTTTTAAGGGTACATTGCAATATGACAAAACAGTGTAAAACTGATAAAACAATATTAGCCCACATTAACAAATAATACTTTTCCAAGGTAATGTTCCTATGGGACACACCACACTTCTTTGGGAATAAAGCATTCTCTGGATGTTTCCACATACAGTATCTACAACATTTAACAAACCTGACTAATAAACTATTAAGTAAACTGAATAATATTTTACTCCAATAAATATATGGTTACAAGAATGTATTTCACACTGATGCTGATACGAGGCAACAACATCAAAACAGTTGTCTGCGAATGGGACTCTCTTCCTTTTGGAGGAGTTATTCTGGTTTGGCTATTATTCCCAGATTATGCTTTTAGGATTCTTTGAAAACCATGTATTCATTTATAGGAAGCTAACTTCTAAATGGTTGCATTAGGATCAAGTTCCTCTTTTTCACCAATAAGATCTTTGTATATTCCTTACCCAGAATTCTGCATGGTGTTATAAGTCCCTGTGCCATCTCTCCCTCATGATACATATTTCTGATGATCAAATATTACTATATTCAGCTGTACTATTCATTTATGAAAAGGAACACTTTAAGTTTTTGTGTTGATTTAAATACCTAAATTTTATAACTTGTTAATGTAATAGTAAAAAAAGAACTCCAACAGGGAAACATTTTATAATTATGATATCTATCCTTCTGTAATGTCAGCAGTCTGCATCCATTGGTGTACTACATCTCCCTGCAAGGATGGCTGCCAAGTTACCTTTTCTACATGCTGCCCTTTCCCTCCTCCTCCACAGTACCACAGATGTGCAGTTCCTGGGTCTTCCTGTATGATGTATGCATCTTTCTGCTAATTAAAGTGCCAGCACGTGTCAATATCTTCCCTAGTCTATCTTGGCAGTCTGAAAGTAGGCAAGTCTGTTTAAAATGCCACACCCTGCCTGAGCAACTGTTCCTAGTTCTCTAGTGTCCTGTGTAATGTGCAGATGTATACTTCTTATAAATTCTCTTGCAGACAAAGGGGAAATTTATTAAGACCAGCACATTGTCTGCTATTGTTTGTGCTGGCGCCAGATGTGCCAGATATAACTCACACCAGTTCTCTGCATCAGCCAACCTCAACAATTATGGATTCTTGCTTGTTTCATTTTTATATTCACATATACATTATTTTAATGTTTTAAATTACTGGAACTACAAAAAAGAAAAAAGCCTTCTGATTTACATTAAAAATATAAATCGTTTATACCTCTGTTGGTATGGGAAACATATAAATTCTAACAAATAGACTTTTCAGCATAAGAAACAATGACCTTGTTAAAATGAACATCCATTTATAGTTGCTCTTTTTAAATTATTGTGTACAGCAAGTGAAGAAGAAATTTTGAATTTCACAGCAATACCCTTGAAGATGCTCTCAACCAAGAAAGTATATTAAAGACACTCATTGAAAAAAAAAATAATGCACCAAGTAGTGAATTGAATGAAACTATGTATGTGTGAATGTGATCATGATATATGTAACTAAAAATATTAGAGTGAAAGGATATATAAGCATTATAATGCTGAAAAATTCCAGTTGGTAGCCCTGTCATAAGAAGCAACAAATGTGTCTGCAGGATGTCCTGCACATATTGCTGAAAGTATCCATTGTATCACTACTAGAGGTTACCGATTGTTGTAGGGCTCACAAGTTCACTGCTGAAAGCCTCTGAGAGCCTTTTTATGGGAAGTGGTTGAAGCACTTTTAGCACCTCTTGTAGTACAGGGATAGTATAAAAAATTGGCAGAAATGCGTGAAAAAACACTTTGGCCATTTGAATTTAGTACCAAAGAACCTGCTCTGGTGTTAAATTCAAATGGGCCAATCACAGGAGAGTGGCTGCCACTATTCCATTCAATAGCGGCAGTGGCTCTCCTGTGATTGAGCGGCACTAATTTTTTTTTTTTTTCATTAAAAATGGAACAAATTGGAATATTCGGGTTATGAACCAATTTGCTCATCTCTACTTACGTGCAGATGGCAGAGCTGAGTGTTTGGGCATCCACTTGGCAAATGGGGCTCAATGTGGATAAATGTAAAGTTATATATCTGGGTAAAAATAATCTGAATACAACAAATGTCCTAGTGTGAGTAAAGCTGGGAGATCACTGGTGGAGAAGGACCTGGGTGTACTTGTAGATCATAGATTCAATTACAGCATACATTGTCAATCAGCTGTCATTTATTACAATCAGAGTACAGGTAGACTCTAGAGACAGGCATGTAATATTACCACTTGATCAATCATTAGTGTGGCCCCATATGGAATATGCAATTCAGTCCAGGGTACCAGTTTATAGAAAGGATGTCCTTGAGTTGGAAAAAGTACAATGGAGGGCCACAAAGCTGTTTAGGGGCATGAAGGACCTGAAGAGGAGAGGAGATTAAAGGAGTTACATTTATGTAGTCCTAAGAAGAGGCGTTTAGGGGGAGATATGATAAATCTGTTTAAATATTTAAATAGGCCATACAAGTAATATGGAAAAAAGCTGTTTCATGCAAAATCCCCTCAAAAGACAAGGGGGCACTCCCTCCATCTGCAGAAAAAAGGATTACTCTCCGGAGGCAACAAGGTTTCTTCACTGTAAGGACTGTGAACCTGTGGAATAGTCTACCCCAGGAGCTGTTCACAGCAGTCACTGCTGACAGCTTCAAAAACTGCTTAGGTGCCTTACAGCAAAATACTTATGTAAATATATAGAATTCTGGCTTAATTTGCAACAAACACTAACCAACGTGTGGTGTACTATCTGTTTTGCACAGTTTTTTTGGGGATGTGGATTAGTGTTAAAGAAGTTTTGGGCCATAGAATTATGCCAACTGGAGGTAAAGTGAAGGGTGGGGAGAGAACAGTTTGGGAAAAGAGTTGCAATTATAAGTAAAAACAGATAACATACTTGTATACTAATGCTAGAAGCCTGACTAAAAAGAGGGAGGGATTCGAACTGCCATATTTTAATAAAGAACTATACGTGGGTATAAATGAGAACTAGTGGGTATAAATGAGACATATCTGGATGCTAACTGTGACTGAGCTAGTAATGTATAGGGCTATAGTCTACTTAGCAAAGAGCATACAAATGGGAAAGGGGGATTTGCATATATATAATATCCTGTCTTAAAAACATATCTGAATATGTAAAGTCCCTATGTGTGGAAATGAAGAGACAAATAAAGAATAATAAAATGCTGATAGTGGTTTCATGATAGTCCAAGTAGCAAAGGCATCAAAACAAGGCAGTAAAACATGATGTAATTATTATGGGGGGCTTCAAATACCCAAATATAAATTAGGAGCCAGAAACAAGCAGGTTTTTCAAAGGTACAGGTTGGGGGTCATCTAGGTAACATAAATCATTTCCATGTATCTTCTTTAGCAAGATGATTAGTAGAGGAGCTATAAAAATTAGGGCCTGTGAAAGATAGATACCTTATGAGAATAAGCATGTGAGAATCAGTAAAGAAAAAAAAATATATGGCTAACTAAAACAGTAAGGGGTGCAATAAATGAAAAAAAGTGTTTATAACACTAAAACTAGAAGGTAGTGATGAGACATGAAATAATTATAGAGAGAAAAATAAAATGTGCAACAAGGGAAATAAAGGAAGCAAAGATCAAGCGAATCATTGCCAAGAAAAGTAAAAATAAAGCAACAACATTATTTTTAAACTAAATTAATGATAACAAAATAAAAACTGAAAGTGTGAGTCCTCTGTATGTAATGGTGGAGGATGAAGGGAAAGGTAGCTCTATTGTGGGGTATTTCAATAGTAAGAACTTATAACACAGTAACAGCATGGATTTATGAGGGATCAATCTTGTCGGGATAATCTGATCAGCTGCTACAAAGAGATATATTCCAGAATAAACCTGAGGAGGCTTTAAATGTAGTGGACTTCACAAAGGCATTTACTACTGGTCCTTAAAGTTTGCTACATAAAATGTTACTGTTAGGACTAGGTTAAAATATGTGGGTTAACAACTGATATATAGTGTTGAGCGAACCCGTCGAAGTTTGGGGAATCAATTAAATCAATGGGCACCTGAACTTGGTGACCCAAAAATGGCTGTGCAATGGGGATAGTAAGGGGTAGAGGGCTGCAAAATGAGGGTAATAACAGGGCAAGTGCCCTGCAAAAAATGGGGTAGGGAAAGTACTTAAAATAAAAAAATTAAAAATTAAAAACAAATAAAATAATAATTTTGAAACAGGTGGTAGAGGTCCAGGGGGAGGAGGATGTGGCAATGTAAGTGGAAGAGGCGGAGGAGGAGGTAGCCAACACTTTAACCACTCACTCGCTGGCACAGCCAAGTCCTGTGGGATCCATGCCTGGTTCATCTTAATGAATGTAAGTATATCCACATTGGCTGTGGATAGGCGGATCCTCTTGTCAGTGGTGACACTCCCTGCGGTGCTGAACACACATTCTGATAGGACACTTGCCGCAGGGCAGGCCAGCCCCTCCAAGGCATAGAGGGCAAGCTCTCTCCACGTGTCCAATTTACCAACCCAGAAATTGAATGGGAAGGACCCATCACTCAGTACCAGGAGACAGGATACACACGCAGTTATTGTTACTGTGCTAGGAGACAGTATGGGTACACATGCAGCTATTGTTACTGTGCTAGGAGATGGTATGGGTATACATGCAGTTACTGAGCTAGGAGACAGTATGGATACACAGACAGTTATTGTTACTGCACTAGGAGACGGTATGGGTACACAGACAGTTATCGTTACTGCACTAGGAGACGGTATGGGTACACACGCAGTGTTACTGCACTTGGCGACAGTATTTGGTACACACGCAGTTATTGTTACTGCGCTAGGAGACGGTATTGGTAAACACGCAGTTATTGTTACTGCGCTAGGAGACAGTACGTGTATACACGCAGTTTCTGTGCTAGGAGATGGTATGGGTACACACACAGTTATTGTTACTGCGCTAGGAGATGGTATGGGTATACACACAATTACTGCACTAGGAGACAGTATGGGTACACATGCAGTTATTGTTACTGTACTAGGAGACGGTATGGGCACACACGCAGTTACTGCACTAGGAGACGGTATGGGTGAACACACAGTTATTGTTACTGCGCTAGAAGACGGTATGGGTACACATGCAGTTATTGTTAGTTCTCTAGGAGATGGTATGGGTACACACGCAGTTATTGTTACTGAGCTAGGAGACGGTATATGGGTACAAATGCAGTTATTGTTACTGCGCTAGGAGACGGTATGGGTACACACGCAGTTTTTGTTACTGCGCTAGGAGACGGTATGGGTACACACGCAGTTTTTGTTACTGCGCTAGGAGACGGTATGGGTACACACACAGTTATTGTTACTGCACTAGGAGACGGTATGGGTACACACGCAGTTATTGTTACTCCACTAGGAGACAGTATTGGTACACACGCAGTTACTGTGCTAGGAGACAGTATGGGTACACATGCAGTTATTGTTACTGTGCTAGGAGATGGTATATGGGTACACATGCAGTTATTGTTACTGCGCTAGGAGACGTTATGGGTACACACGCAGTTAATGTTACTGCGCTAGGAGACGGTATGGGTACACACGCAGTTATTGTTACTGCGCTAGGAGACGGTATGGGTACACACGCAGTTATTGTTACTGCACTAGGAGACGGTATGGGTACACACGCAGTTATTGTTACTCCACTAGGAGACAGTATTGGTACACACGCAGTTACTGCGCTAGGAGACAGTATGGGTACACATGCAGTTATTGTTACTGTGCTAGGAGATGGTATATGGGTACACATGCAGTTATTGTTACTGCGCTAGGAGACGTTATGGGTACACACGCAGTTAATGTTACTGCGCTAGGAGACGGTATGGGTACACACGCAGTTATTGTTACTGCGCTAGGAGACGGTATGGGTACACACGCAGTTATTGTTACTGCACTAGGAGACGGTATGGGTACACACGCAGTTATTGTTCCTCCACTAGGAGACAGTATTGGTACACACGCAGTTACTGCGCTAGGAGACAGTATGGGTACACATGCAGTTATTGTTACTGTGCTAGGAGATGGTATATTGGTACACATGCAGTTATTGTTACTGCGCTAGGAGACGTTATGGGTACACACGCAGTTAATGTTACTGCGCTAGGAGACGGTATGGGTACACACGCAGTTATTGTTACTGTGCTAGGAGACGGTATGGGTACACACGCAGTTATTGTCACTGCGCTAGGAGACGGTATGGGTACACAAGCAGTTATTGTTACTGAGCTAGGAGACGGTATTGGTACACACGCAGTTATTGTTACTGTGCTAGGAGACGGTATGGGTACACACGCAGTTATTGTTACTGTGCTAGGAGACGGTATGGGTACACACGCAGTTATTGTTACTGCACTAGGAGACGGTATGGGTACACACACAGTTATTGTTACTATGCTAGGAGACAGTATGGGTATACACGCAGTTATTGTTACTCCACTAGGAGACAGTATTGGTACACATGCAGTTACTGCTCTAGGGGACAGTATGGGTACACACGCAGTTATTGTTACTGTGCTAGGAGACAGTATGTGTACACATGCAGTTATTGTTACTGTGCTAGGAGACGGTATGGGCACACACGCAGTTTTTGTTACTGCGCTAGGAGACGGTATGGGTACACACACAGTTATTGTTACTGCACTAGGAGACGGTATGGGTACACACGCAGTTATTGTTCCTCCACTAGGAGACAGTATTGGTACACACGCAGTTACTGCGCTAGGAGACAGTATGGGTACACATGCAGTTATTGTTACTGTGCTAGGAGATGGTATATTGGTACACATGCAGTTATTGTTACTGCGCTAGGAGACGTTATGGGTACACACGCAGTTAATGTTACTGCGCTAGGAGACGGTATGGGTACACACGCAGTTATTGTTACTGCGCTAGGAGACGGTATGGGTACACACGCAGTTATTGTTACTGCACTAGGAGACGGTATGGGTACACAAGCAGTTATTGTTACTGCACTAGGAGACGGTATTGGTACACACGCAGTTATTGTTACTCCACTAGGAGACAGTATTGGTACACATGCAGTTACTGCGCAAGGAGAAGGTATGGGTACACGCAGTTATTGTTACTGCACTAGGAGACGGTATGGGTACACATGCAGTTATTGTTACTGTGCTAGGAGACGGTATGGGTACACACACAGTTATTGTTACTGTGTTAGGAGACAGTATGGGTACACATGCAGTTATTGTTACTGTGCTAGGAGATGGTATGGGTACACGCGCAGTTATTGTTACTGAGCTAGGAGACGGTATGGATACACACGCAGTTATTGTTACTGTGCTAGGAGACAGTATGGGTACACACGCAGTTATTGTTACTGTGCTAGGAGACGGTATGGGTACACACGCAGTTATTGTTACTGCGCTAGGAGACGGTATGGCTACACACACAGTTATTGTTACTATGCTAGGAGACAGTATGGGTATACACGCAGTTATTGTTACTCCACTAGGAGACGGTATGGGTACACACGCAGTTATTGTTACTGCGCTAGGAGACAGTATGGGTACACACACAGTTATTGTTACTATGCTAGGAGACAGTATGGGTATACACGCAGTTATTGTTACTCCACTAGGAGACAGTATTGGTACACATGCAGTTATTGTTACTGCGCTAGGAGACGGTATGGGTACACACGCAGTTTTTGTTACTGCGCTAGGAGACGGTATGGGTACACACACAGTTATTGTTACTGCCCTAGGAGACGGTATGGGTACACACGCAGTTATTGTTACTCCACTAGGAGACAGTATTGGTACACACGCAGTTATTGTTACTCCACTAGGAGACAGTATTGGTACACACGCAGTTACTGCGCTAGGAGAAGGTATGGGTACACGCAGTTATTGTTACTGTGCTAGGAGACAGTATGGGTACACATGCAGTTATTGTTACTGCGCTAGGAGACGGTATGGGTACACACGCAGTTTTTGTTACTGCGCTAGGAGACGGTATGGGTACACACACAGTTATTGTTACTGCACTAGGAGACGGTATGGGTACACACGCAGTTATTGTTACTCCACTAGGAGACAGTATTGGTACACACGCAGTTATTGTTACTCCACTAGGAGACAGTATTGGTACACACGCAGTTACTGCGCTAGGAGAAGGTATGGGTACACGCAGTTATTGTTACTGTGCTAGGAGACAGTATGGGTACACATGCAGTTATTGTTACTGTGCTAGGAGACGGTATGGGTACACACGCAGTTTTTGTTACTGCGCTAGGAGACGGTATGGGTACACACACAGTTATTGTTACTGCACTAGGAGACGGTATGGGTACACACGCAGTTATTGTTACTCCACTAGGAGACAGTATTGGTACACACGCAGTTATTGTTACTCCACTAGGAGACAGTATTGGTACACACGCAGTTACTGCGCTAGGAGAAGGTATGGGTACACGCAGTTATTGTTACTGCACTAGGAGACGGTATGGGTACACATGCAGTTACTGTTACTGTGCTAGGAGACGGTATGGGTATACACACAGTTATTGTTACTGTGCTAGGAGACAGTATGGGTACACATGCAGTTATTGTTACTGTGCTAGGAGACGGTATGGGTACAGACGCAGTTATTGTTACTGTGCTAGGAGACGGTATGGGTACACACGCAGTTATTGTTACTGTGCTAGGAGACAGTATGGGTACACATGCAGTTATTGTTACTGTGCTAGGAGACGGTATGGGTACACACGCAGTTATTGTTACTGTGCTAGGAGACGGTATGGGTACACACGCAGTTATTGTTACTGCGCTAGGAGACGGTATGGGTACACACACAGTTATTGTTACTATGCTAGGAGACAGTATGGGTATACACGCAGTTATTGTTACTCCACTAGGAGACAGTATTGGTACACATGCAGTTACTGCGCTAGGAGAAGGTATGGGTACACGCAGTTATTGTTACTGCACTAGGAGACGGTATGGGTACACATGCAGTTATTGTTACTGTGCTAGGAGACGGTATGGGTATACACACAGTTATTGTTACTGTGCTAGGAGACAGTATGGGTACACATGCAGTTATTGTTACTGTGCTAGGAGACGGTATGGGTACACACGCAGTTATTGTCACTGCGCTAGGAGACGGTATGGGTACACAAGCAGTTATTGTTACTGTGCTAGGAGACGGTATGGGTACACACGCAGTTATTGTTACTGTGCTAGGAGACGGTATGGGTACACACGCAGTTATTGTTACTGCGCTAGGAGACGGTATGGGTACACACACAGTTATTGTTACTATGCTAGGAGACAGTATGGGTACACACGCAGTTATTGTTACTCCACTAGGAGACAGTATTGGTACACATGCAGTTACTGCTCTAGGAGACAGTATGGGTACACACGCAGTTATTGTTACTGTGCTAGGAGACAGTATGGGTACACATGCAGTTATTGTTACTGTGCTAGGAGACGGTATGGGTACACACGCAGTTATTGTTACTGTGCTAGGAGACAGTATGGGTACACACGCAGTTATTGTTACTGCGCTAGGAGACGGTATGGGTACACACACAGCTATTATTACTGTGCTAGGAGACGGTATGGGTACACACACAGTTTACTGTCACTGCCCTTATTATTTATAAGCTAACTCTCCCTCACAGTATCAGGCTTCTCTCCCTACCTAGCTGCACTGCCCTGAAGAGCACAATTATTACATTTATCTAAGGTCCTGACTGTCCCTATCTCCAGCTGCAGCGTCTCCCTACCTATCCTAACTAGCTGGAATGGCGACGGGACCTGTGACCCTGCCTCTTATACAGAGGAGTCACATGTCCCGCTTGGCCAATCACAGCCATGCCCATACTGGGCATGTCTGTGGGCTTAAAGCTGGTTGATTGGCTGCTCAGCAATCAACCAGCTTTAGGGATGAGCCGAACCTGAACCCGAACCCGAACTTCAGTGCTGAAGTCCGGGTTCGGGTATCGGAACCCAAGAAGTTCGGCACGGACCAGAACTCATCACTACTGATTTACTGATAGGAATCAAAGGGTGTTTATTAATGGTGTATAGTTAGATTTGTTCACCAGAGAAGTGCTATGGGATCAGTACTGAGTGCGATTCTTTTTAATATTTTTATTGATGACAGACTAGAATCTCAATATTTCCAGATGGTACCAAGCTCTGTAAAGCTGTCAACACATAGGAATAATAATCTAATAGTGTAATATTACAAAGACGGATTTGGTGAAGCTGGGTAAGGAAACGGTAAATTCATTTTAAAGGGAGTCTGTCACCAGAGTGAAGCATATAAAATCAGCAACACAGTTAGATAGTTCAGGATCATCTGAGTGTAACCGTTTTCCCCATGAAAATTCATGCCTCCATTGCAGAGATATTCATTTATTTCACAATATGCAAATGAGTGATCTGGAGAACTGAGGGTGACCCTGTTGATTCAAACTGCTATGCCCCACACTGCTCTAATATGCCCTATTTCCCCCTCCTTTCTTTGAGTGACAGGGCCAGGGAGATATTCCGAAATCACTCCTAGTCCCTGTATTCTTGCATTCGCATCAGCAGATTAGAGCAGTGTGCGGCAAAGCAGTTTGGAACAACAGACCCACCCTTGGTGCTCCAGACTGCTCGTTTGCTGTATCTTAGCAATGGAGACACTAACTTTCATGGGGAAAAAAGCATTACATTAAGGTGAGCCTGACCTATCTGTGTTGCTGGTTTAATATGCTTCATTCTGGTGACAGATTCTCTGTAATGTGGATAAATGCACATGGGCCATGGAAATTACTGCTACTACTGCCAAGCAAATAAAATCAAAGGATGAATGAAGAGGGCATAGATGATGAAGACAAGGCCATAGTTTCCCCTCTATACAAATTATTAGTCAGTCCACATATGGAAGACTTTGAATTGTGCCTCACCAAGACTAGAGATTGGTGAACATCTCAAGATTTCTTCGTGTTCAGGATTAGCGTCTCAGGTGCCCAGTTCGTTTCAGGACGAACAAGTTTAAATGGGCTTAAAACATAGTGTAAAATACTCTTAGGGCTCCTAGGAACCTATCTATTCAATTTCTCGCTCTCTAAGGTAAACACAACTGAAATTATATGCTGCTCTGATGGTCATAGAATACTTTCCATTTCAGAGGATATTCTAGCTTCTTCAGCTGGCAAGCTAGGCACGCTGATAACATGCCACAATTTTTTCTTGAAATTCTGTAATTCTCACTCTGGTGCTGTGTCTGCTTCCATAAAACAGGCTAATTTCTATATAACACCATTGCTTTTTGCAATGTAACTGCACATTTCCCTCAGGTCGGTACTAGCCGCTAACGTATACAGAATACACATCAGAGGATGGTCAAGCAAATACAGGTAAAGTATTAAGTCAACACGCCATGTGTCCTCACATCTCTCCCAGGATAAGAACAATTTAGAGGGTCTTCTTGTACAGAAGGGATACCCTAGCTATCCCCTAGCTGCCTCCTTGCTGAATGACCCAGAAGTCCTCCAGATGCAGACTTATCTAGACTGTGGTGTAGCTTTCCCCACTCCTCTTCCTCTGGCATCCTTTGTTCCTGAGCAAACAGACCACAGCCATTTGGGACAACAGGAGCAGCATCACAGTGCTTCCTCTGGCATCCTTTGTTCCTGAGCAAACAGACCACAGCCATTTGGGACCAGGGGGGAAGCAGACAACAGGAGCAGCAACTGAAGTGGAGTGATCTGCATACTTGCAAAACAACACAGATTAAAGAACACAGGAAAAGTACACAGCAGGAAACATGAGCTGAAGTGGGCTGATCAGCATAGGTAAACATAGTATGCACTAACAGACATATGGCTTAAAAGGACACAGGAGGAGCATCTCTTTCAAACAATGTGGCATAACAGACTCTGCGGAGCCTGAATCTTCAGCAATATACATGGACAAACATCCCCCAAAGAGGGATATAGATCAAAGAGCCATCACAGCTCTCCCTTTTAGTCAATGCATGGGAGACTGGCTCACTTGCCATCTCCCAGGAATTTCTCTATCTCTGGAAAAAATGCAAGTTGGTTAACCCTTCCAGTGCTGTGCACATCAGCTACTGACAATTTAGGAGAATTTTACTCAAGACTCTGGGTTAGGAGTTGATCTGGCATGACTCTGTATAATCCTGTCTAGTACCTCCTTTGGTAGTGGACCCCCTCTAGGTGATCACTAGCAGGGCCGTCGTTGGGGGGGGGGGGCAAACTGGGCAATTGCCCAGGGCCCCGTCCCCAAAGGGGCCCCCGGGATCCGGAAACCTGATTACTCCGGATCCCGGAGTCAGGCCCGGCCAAATCAATAACAGAAAGGGACGGGCCCCTTTCCGAGGTGAGTAAAAATAACAAACATTTTTACTCACCTGTCCTTGGCGTCCGACGTCATCTTCTGGCGTTCCGGACATCACCGCTGAGGCCAGGCCTCAGCCTTAGCGATCACGTGGGGCGTGCTGACAGCGTGACGTCAGCCGCAGAGAAGAAGAAGCGAGCGCCGGCGGGGATAGCGGAGCAGCGCGAGGAGACCCAGCAGAGGTAAGACAAGGTGAGTATAACTGTTTGTTATTTTCCCTCACCTCCCCCCGAGCCTTCGATAATTATACTCTGGGGTCTGAAGACACCCCAGAATATAATATAATAATAGCACTGTAGAGCCCCTCTGGATAGCATATTATACTGTTTGGGACCACTGTGGAGCATTATACTGGGGAAGGGGTCCTCTGGATAGCATGTTATATTCTGTGGGGCCACTTTGGAGCATTATGCTCTCCAGAGGGGCCCCCCAGTATAATGCTCCAACGTGGCCCCACACAGTATAATATGCTCTCCGGAGGGGCCCCCCAGTATAATGCTCCAAAGTGGCCCCACAGAATATAACATGCTCTCCAGAGCCCCCCCACTTTATAATACTCCATAGAGGCCCCACAGAATATAACATGTTCTCCAGAGGGCCCCCTCCCCAGTATAATGCTCCACAGTGGCCCCACACAGTATAATATGCTCTCCAGAGCCCCCCCCCCAGTATAATGCTCCACGGTTTCCCCACACAGTATAATATGCTCTCCATAGGGGCCCCCCAGTATATTATACTGTGCGGGGCCACTGTGGAGCATTATACTGGGGGGGGGGCTCTGGAGAGCATGTTATACTGTTTTGGGCCACTGTGGAGCATTATACTGGGGGTGGGCTCTGGAGAGCATATTATACTGTTTTGGGCCGCTGTGGAGTATTATACTGGGGAAACCTCTCTGGGCAGTATATTATACTGTGTGGAGGCCATTTCTGGAGCATGTTATACTGAGTGGGGTCACTGTGGAGCATTATTCTGGGGGGGCCATCAGCAGAGCATATTATATTGTGTGGCGCCACTGTGGGGCATTATTCGGGGGGGACTAATGAGCATTATACTAGGGGCACTCTGGGGAGCATATTATACTGCGTGGGGCCTACTGTGGAACATTATACTGGGGCGACGCTCTGGGGAGCATAATATAATGCGTGGGCCACTGTGGAGCAAAATACTGGAGGGGCACTGTGGAGCATTATACTAGCGGGGGCCCTCTGGGGAGCATATTATACTATGGGCCACTGTGGAGCTTTATACTGGGGGAAGGGACAGTGTGGGGAGCCTGTTAAACTGTGTGGGGCCACGGTGGAGTGTATTATATTGTGTGGGGCTTTTCGAGAGCATATGATACTCTGTGGGGCCATTGTAGAGCATTATACTGGAGGGGATTGTGGGGAACATATTATACTGTGGGGGACCACTGTGGAGCATTATACTGGGGGAACCCCTCTGGGAAGTATATTATACTGTGTGGAGGTCATTATGGAGCATGTTATACTGTGTTAGGCCACTGGAGCATTATACTGGGGGGCATTGTGGGGTGCATATTATACTGTATGGAGCATATTATATTGTGTGGGGCTGCTGGGGAGCATATTGCACTGTCTGGGGCCACTAAGGGGTAGTATACTGTGTGGGCCACTGTGGAGTATTATACTGTGTGGAGCCTTACACACCATGTGGGGCCACTATGGGGGGCTCAGGGGAGCATTTTATACTGTGTGGGGTCACTGTGGAGCATTATATACCATGTGGGGAAACTGGAGGGCTCAGGAGAGCATTTTATACTGTGGAGCATTATATACCATGTGGTGCATTATACTGTGGGGGGGGGGCTCACAATTCCTGCTGGCAGCCCTGTGTGCTATGACTGCATCACAGCTCCCTCACTATATTCTTGCACATACGTGTAGTGCTCCACGGCCATGTCATTCCCCATACAGTACTGTGCATGAGCTGGCCATGGAGTTATTGGGGCCTGCACAGTACTATAGGGGCTGACTATACTGGGAACATACTCAGTCACACCAGATAGTCAGCACATATGTAAGACTTCAGTGAAGGAGCCGGGGTGTAGGCTATTAGCAGGAAGCTGTTGGATGGGGCCCCAGAACAAGATCCTCTGGTGGGCCTAAGGCCCTTCAGTCCGACACTGAATAACGAAGAACTATTATATATAAGGGTGGGTTACTATATATAATTGGGAAACTTAAATATGAGGGGGCTATTATAAGGGGGAACTATTATTTATAAGATAGGCTATTATTTATAAGGGGGGAACTATTATATATAAGGCATCCATTATAAGGGGGAGCTATTATTTATAAGAGGGGAACTTTTTATAAGGGAGGTGTAATTGTTAAGTGGGCTTATTTATAAAGGGGGCTATTAGTGATAATGGGGACTATTATTTATAAGGGTAACTATTATTTATGAGGGGGCTATTATTTATAAGGGAGCAGTATTATTTTTACGGGGTGTCTGTTATTGATAAGGGGGAATATTACTGATACAGGGCACTATTTATCATTTATAAGGGAGCTATTACTGATAAAGGTGTAATATTATTTATAAGCAGGGACTATTATTTATAAGTAGACGCTATAACAGGGGTCAGCAACCTTCGGCACTCCAGATGCTGTGAAACTACAACTCCCAACATGCTCCATTCACTTCCATGGGAGTTCCTAGAACAGCAGAGCAAGTATGCATGCTGGGAGTTGTAGTTTTACAACAGCTGGAGTGCCGAAGGTTGCCTACCCCTGCGCTATAATAACTGATGACTGGGTGCAAAAATCTATTACGTGGTAGAAAGGTGCTCATTTGAATTGTGTGTGGTAAAATGGGGTTTGTTATTACTTTTTTGTTGGCAGAAAGGAGGAGTTATTATAGGGGTTGTCACAATCTGGGTGGAGACACTTCTAAGGCTCAGGCTTTGAGCTCTGCACACCTAGCTACCTTCGGCCTGCTCTGGGTCCTCTTCCTGAGTGCTGGCATCTCTCAGATCCACACTCACAACCCCAGGCCCGTGAGGTATAGGTTCAGAGACCCCATCCCAGCAGTCTTTTATGTTCTTGCCAGCACTAACCGCTAGCTGGGAGAGTTGAGCCCTGCACACCTGGCTACCTCTGGCCTGTGCTGGGTCCTCTTCTGAGTGCTAGCATCCCTCAGATCCACACTCATAACCTCAGGTCCTTGAGGTATAGGTTCAGAGACCCCATCCTGGCAGTCTCTCATGTTCTCTCCAACACTAACCGCTAGCTGGGAGAGTTTAACCGCCACCTGTCCTCCCTCCCACACACTGTCCCCTTGGGCCTATGCCCATTACATCATGTACTTGTGTGGGTGATGGGGATACATCGGGCACATACACAGAAATCATTTTACCCAAATCATTCTCCAACAATACATCAACAGGTAATGCATTTGACACTTCCATGATCCCACTACCAGCACCCCAGTTCATATGAACCTTGGCCACGGGTACTCCTGGATGGCATCCAGTCACCCACGTCACAGGCAAAGTCTTTCCAGGAATAATGTCCTCAGAGTTTATCACTTCTGGACAGACCAGTGAACAACTTGCACCTGAGTTTCTTAATCCCTGCATGACTTTACCCCCAATCTCACAGACTGCATGTGGTGTTGCAAGTTATGTCTTCTATCAGAGAAGAACATCATTACTGGTTGGGTAGATGTTTCCACTGCCCTTCCTTCCAGGCAAGAAAACCTTACATGGCCCAACTTGTTGCATCCAAAACATCTGCGCAAATCCCCCTGAGCTGGGGTTTTCCCCACAGGAACAGTCTCACCTGGCTTGAGGACAGGGGGCTATGGTGAACTCCTGCCTTTCCTCTCCTTCCAGCTTGGGGATTGTTGTTCTACACCTGGCTCCTGACATCCTGTATAGATCAAAGGGCCATCACAGTGCTGTTAATGAGTTAATAATTGCACCCAAATGCCTTTAGCAGTGTTTTGAGTGATTTCTGGGTTTCTCTGGTTGTGCCTGTCATCCTCTGCATTTGTTTACATGGTATAGCTTCCTGCTGTGTAGCTTCCTGTGTAGCTTCCACACTACTTCCCTCTCACTCCCCCTTTCCTCTCTCACTCCCTAACAACCCCTCTCTGTCTCCCTAGCTATCCCGCCCACTAATAGCCTTTCCCAACTAACTAACTCAGCCCACCCCCACCACATCATACTTACCTGTCTTCACTTTTAGACTTCCCTTCTGGAATGGCTCCTCCTTTTCTTTCGCTCTTCTGGCTGTGCGCAGTCTGGAGACGCCTGCGCAGTAGAGATGGCACTTCTGGCGGTGCGTGCACAGATCAGAAGTACTTCTGACGCCTGTGCAGTAGAGATGGAGTGCCATTCAGAAAAGGGGAAACGGAATGTCACTGGACTATCAGAAAGTGTGCCTGCGGCGGTCACATGACTGTTGATTGGGGTAATTATACTTTTTTTAAGCAAAGTAAATTAGAAGTTAGGTGGGAAGAGGGGGTTTAGTTTAGGGCTTCATTTAGATTTTATCCCGGACAACCCCTTTAATTCAATTTAAGCTCTGGTTCATTCCGAAATTCCAACCCAAAACAAATCTTTGGACCGTACCACCCAAACCCAAAATGGAAGAAATCTTCAGAGATTCAATCTGTATTAGAATTTAGGTATGCTACATCATTATAGGCCATAGTAGTCAAAACTTACAATTTGTATAAATGACATTAGAATTATTTTAATTCTAAACACAATCCACTTTTCTGACTGGCTTATTCAAGTAATCAGTATTAACACTTCACTCCCTCATCACATCCTTTTTCTTGATGTTCCTATGGTCATTTACTTGCATATATCAGCTGTTTCCTAGAGTTTTTGACAGTAGAACAACTTCTGACTAGTTTCTGTTTTGTTTTGTTTTGTTTGTTTGAGTTGGAAGGGACCTCAAGGGCCATCGAGTCCAACCCCCTGCAAAAGCAGGAATTCCTAGATCATCCCAGCTATATACCTATCCAGATTCCGCTTGAAGATTTCAATTGATGAAGAACCCACCACCTCCCGTGGCAGCCTATTCCACTCCCTCACTACCCTTACTGTTAGAAAGTTTTTCCTAATGTCTAATCTGAATCTCCTTCCCCTTAGTTTCATCCCATTACTTCTCGTGCTTCCTTCTGCTAATGAGAATAGGGTAGATCCCTCTGCACTGTGACAACCTTTCAGATATTTAAATACCGCTATTAAGTCTCCCCTTAGCCTTCTCTTCTGCAAACTAAGCAGTCCCAATTCTTTTAGCCTTTCTTCGTAGGACATGGTTTGTAGACCTTCCACCATTTTGGTTGCTCTTCTCTGGACCTGCTCCAATAAATCGATGTCTTTCTTAAACTGGGGAGCCCAGAACTGTACACAGTATTCCAGGTGGGGTCTGACCAGGGCAGAGTACAGCGGAATAATTACCTCTCTTGATCTAGCTTCAATGCTCGTCTTGATACATCCTAGAATTTGGTTATCCTTTTTAGCCACCGCACCGCACTGTTGACTCATGTTGAATTTGCGATCTATTATTATGCCCAGATCCTTTTCCCCTGTACTCTCACTTAGTTCTATTCCTCCCATACTATATATGCTTCTTGCATTTCTGTTACCCAGATGTAGAACTTTGCATTTGTCCCTGTTGAATACCATTTTGTTCACCTCAGCCCATTGTTCCAGTGTGTCCAAGTCCTTTTGGATGCACTCTCTCTCCTCTCTAGTGTTGGCCATTCCTCCTATCTTTGTATCATCTGCAAATTTTATTAGTTCCCCAATAATCCCATCATCCAGATCATTTATAAAAATATTAAAAAGTACTGGGCCCAGGACAGAGCCCTGCGGCACCCCGCTTTTACTTTCTTCCAGTTTGATGTATAGCCATTTAGAATTACTCGTTGTGCCCGATCATTTAGCCAATTGTGAACCCATCTTACTGATATTTTATCAAAGCCATACTTGATCATTTTTTCAGTAAGAATGTTATGTGATACTTTATCAAAGGCCTTACTAAAGTCAAGATATACTATGTCCACTGCATTCCCCTGGTCCAACCATTCAGTGACTTTATTATAGAAGGAAATAAGATTAGTCTGACAAGATTTATTAGGCATAAAGCCGTGCTGGCTCTGATTAATTAAAGCCTTCCCATCCAGGTACCTAATTAAATGTTCTTTAACGATTTGTTCAAAGATTTTTCCTACTATCGAGGTCAGACTTACCGGCCTATAATTTCCTGGGTCGTCCCTATTCCCCTTTTTGTAGATGGGGACCACATTTGCCCTTTTCCAATCTAGAGGGACCACTCCTGTTTCCCATGACTTATTAAAGATTATTGCAAGGGGTTCTGTTATTTCCTCTGCTAATTCTTTTAAAACTCTAGGGTGTAAATCATCCGGTCCTGGGGACTTGGTTTCCTTAATCTTAGCTAAATGTTCTCTTACCAAACCTTCACTTATAATCAGCTTGGAGTCCTCTTTCCCCTCATCACTATCACCATTAATGTTGATATTTCCATCCATTTCTTGGGAGAAGACGGATACAAAATATGAATTTAGTAACTCCACCTGCTGATCCACCATGTTAACTTTTTCACCCTTTTCGATCTTCAGGACTCCAATGGTTTCCTTCACTTTTCTTTTGCTCTTAACATATCCCCAAAAACCTTTTACCTTACTCTTAACTTCTTTTGCAAGCTTCAATTCGTATTCAGCCTTGGCTTTTTTAATGCTTATCTTGCAGAGTCTGCAAACTGCTGTATACTCTCCCTTAGATGTAGCTCCCATCTTCCACTTGTTGTATGTTTCCTTTTTCTTTTTTAGTAGGTTATGTAATTTTTTGGTCATCCATCCTGGAGTTTTTAGGTGATTCCCATTTTTCTTGCTTCTAGGTATTGTTAGTTCCTGTGCATTAATGATTTCCCTACGGAAAATTTCCCACCCCTCATGTGCATTTTTGTGCTTAAGTATTTTTCGCCATGGAATTCTACTAACCCTTACCTTTAGGCCCCTAAAATCTGCCCTACTAAAATTGAGCCTTCTAGTCTTTGTCTTCTCAGGTCTTCTTCTTACAACCCCAAACTCGAGTATAGCATGGTCGCTGAATCCCAATGTCCCTGCTATCCTTAATTCCTTAACCATGTCCTCCTTGTTAGTTAAAACTAGGTCCAGAATGGATGTTCCTCTCGTGTTTTCTTCTACTAGCTGGACAATGAAGTTGTCTGCTAGAGAGGATAAAAATTTGATAGAGCCTTTACTCGTAGCTGTGTGAGTTTCCCAATGAATATCTGGGTAATTAAAGTCTCCCATGATAACAATTTCAAATTTCTTTGAAAGCGTGGTCATTTGCTGTGAAAAAAATCTCATCCATGTCTTCTGTCTGTCCTGGTGGTCTATAATAAACACCTATTATGATGTCCTTATCATTGTTTTTCCCCTGAATTGTTACCCAAATATTTTCCAATAAGTTATCATTTTGTAAAACTGTGATTTCCGTGGAAATGTGATCTTTTTTAACATACAATGCAACTCCTCCCCCTCTTTTATTAGTTCTATTTTTTTTGAATAAGTTGTATCCTTCCATCTGTATATTCCAATCATGCTTATCGTTCCACCAAGTTTCTGTAATACCAATGACATCATATTTTTCCTTCTGTATTATCAGCTCTAATTCTCCCTGTTTATTTCCCAAGCTTTGCGCGTTTGTGTAAAAACATTTCAGATTGTGCTCTGGTACTTCCTTTTTCTTAATTTCATTCTGAGTATCCTGTCTTGGGTCCTCATTACCACATCTAGTAACCTTGTTTAGTATATCCTTTAGCTGCATGTTCTTGTCTTCCTTTTTACTTCCCATCCCCTCCTCTTCTAGTTTAAAGCCCTCCTGATAAGTGTGGCAAGTCTTCTGGCAAATATGTGTTTCCCAGGCTTTGTGAGATGTATCCCATCTCTAGCAAGGAGTCCATCATAGAGGTAATTCACTCCATGGTCCAGAAATCCAAATCCTTGCTCTCTACACCACTGCCGAAGCCACTTGTTTACCTCTAGTAAACAAGTTCTTAGCAAGAGAGGCATTGTTCAAAGCAGATATTTATGAAAACTGTCTAAAAACACTCTTTGTTGCCCACAGCAACCAAACACAGCACAGCTTTTTTCATTTTTTTTTACTGTAAGTAATGAAAGTTGGGCTGATGGGTTGCTATGGGCAACACATGTATTCATGAATCTACACCAAAAATAACTAAATGCCACACCACTAACTAATGTAGCCACACTATGGGAGGTTGTGAAAAGGTGTGAATTGCAGTTTTTCAAGACTTTTTCTAGCATGTTGTGATATACTGTTGAATTGGTTTAATGAGAAACTACATTCCTTAACATTCATTTTACATTCCCAAACTGGAGATCACTTAAGTTTGAACACACCTGTAGCAAAGTTTAACTTGAGGCTGATAGCTTACAAATATAGCCATTGAAAAGCTTAAAGTAAAGATAAAGATTTCTGCAACTGTTTATTTAAATTAATTTTGAATTCAATTTTAAGTGTCCAGTTAATCTTTGCTATATCTGTATTTCTCAGTTCTGGTTAAATATTTATTAAAAATAGGAGGTTTCAATGTAGATTAAATATGTATTTTCAGGAACTGTGTCATGCACAAAATACAGGATTTCTCATGAATCGACATATGTTTGATTTATTGTGATATTTTGATGGGTTTTTTTTACTTTAGAACCCTCTTAATCAAAAGTTGAACCACTACTATATTTTCTTTATTTATACTCATAAAATTCCAAGAAAGGTATAACATTAAATCAAAACCTTTCACAGGACAGTAATCACAAACCCCAAAGAATAGATGTCCAATTATGAGAAATGTAATAAATTAAGACTTAGAGGTCTTAAACATGCTTTGGGAAATGCAGCTCATGGTTTGCTGTCAAACATATTATTTGTTGTAAACATAAGAATAAAAAAAAAAATTATTAATATAATTTTTATTGTGTGTATGACATTGTATGTTATTCCATATTAGTTTTAAAGACGAATATACTGTACGAGTTATATTTTAAAAAATGTGTTTTGAACATTAAACAATTATATTTTCAATTGTGCATCATCCCAACATGAGAACTAAATAAGAGCAAAAAAACAGACTAAAGTTATAGCAAAAATAGAAGACTACTATAATTATAAAATATACATCTGCTAGAAGAAGCAACAAATGGGGAATTAATTTGTGACACTCAACTGATCTTTAATTTAATCCCACCCAAATTTAATTTAACCACTGATCTTTAACCCTAAGGATGCAGGGTAGATTGTACATTAATGCTCTGCAATATTTTTCATATTTTCCTTTTCCGCCTTCCAAAATTCATAACTGTTTTATTTTTCTGTCGACATAGTTAAGTGAGGGCTTTTATTAATGTTTTTCAAGGGGGTTTGTGTGAAAAAAAAATTATTCTATCACTACTTTTTGCATTTTGCGATCTTGCCCCCGAACCACCCACATGCCATTATTGCTATTGTTCATGGAATCTGAGGGGTTAAGTCACTGAAGCTTTTTCTGACTCTCTGTAATGTAGCAGAGACCTAGAAATCATGCTGCAGGCACAGCTCCGATGTCGGCAGCATGAATGCGTTGCACTGTTATGGCTCTGAGCGTTAACTATAGTACAATGTAATAGTACGGCGAAGAGTGGAAAGGGGTTAATTTCACAACTTCAACATAATATCACAACATGCAAACAAAAGAGTTAAAATGCAGCTATTTACCATTCCCTATTCAAACACAAATATGATAGTTAGCATATCACTTTGTGATAACTTGTCATGAAAAACTGATCTGTTGAGAAAAGCAGCTTAACCTATGATTAGAGATGAGCGAATCGAAGCTGATGAAGTGGAATTCCATCCGAATTTCAGGAAATATTCAATTCGCATTGAATCCGGATTTCCTCATGCTTCATGGTTAACGAATCATATTTTTTAATAAAATGGCTGCTGCACATTAGGACATGGGGCAAGGAACTCTGGGAACATGGGATCTCCCACAATGCCATATGTACAGCCAATCAGCAGCCAGCGAGCCAGCCCTGTGATGTCACAGCCCTTTAACCCGTTCGTGACTGTCCACGTCATTGGGAGCGGATGTTAGTTGTAACTGACAGCTAACACCCTGCCCTATAACCCCTGGTCGGAACACAGCTCCAATCCTGGGTTTTAACCCGCCATGCTCCATGTCCCCTTCAGCACCCCCCGTGGCGAGATCGGGGGTTGCCGATATGAATCTTCTACAACCCGGGCACAGTGTTCTACACCACTATACAGGCTCTCTGCAAGCAGGAAATAGCTTTTTTTTTTTAACTCGATTCGCAAATTAATTCGAATCGTATTGTATCGGAAAATTCAGCAAAGCTGCCGAATCGAATTTTTGAAAAATTCGCTCATCTCTACCTATGATACACATATCTTAACATGTCCAGCCAACAGGACGGATATGGGAAGGCATATCTGCATTGTACACTGTAAAATATATTATCATAAATTAACATTTTAGTTCATGTATTATGTAGAGAAAATAGTGTTGCACCTCACTAAAATCTATTTTTCTAACTACATATTTGCATCCCTCCATGAAGTAAAGATTCATCTAGCCCCCCCCCCACACACACACACACACACAATTACTAGAGATGGGCAAACCTCTGAAGTATTGTTTGTTCCAGGTTTCAGTTTTTCGGACCAAGGATTCATTTTGGGACAAATAAGTTCGGTATAAACCAGAGCTTAAATTAGCTTAAAACATAGTGTATGGCACTGTCAGGACACTATCTAGACAGTTTATAGCTCTCAATGGCAAACACCACCAAAGTTATGTCAAAGTGAAACTGACATGTATGCCTATGGAAAAATAGATGGTAAGCAGGGGATACAAACTCCTAGTTTAACCATACACTGCGCTGGCATTTTTTTTTCCCACTAGTGACATTTTTCGATTTTCGTTTTCACAGAGCCATATGAGGGCTTAATGTTTGCGGGACAAATTGTTCTTCATAATGGTACCATTTATTATTCTGTACAATGTACTGGGAAGCTGGAAAAAAATCAGAATTGGGAAGAATTGGAGAAAAAGTGCATTTGTGAGAATTTCTTGCACGCTTATTTTTTACAGCATTCACTCTGCAGCCATAATGACATGTCACCAGTAATCTATGTTTCGTTACCATTACGGGGATACCAAATTTATATAGTTTTATTTACATTTTAACCCCTTAACAAAAATTAAAAACTTTGCAATTTTGATTGGTGAAGTGACGTTCAAGAGTCAGAGACGATTTTTTTACACCACTTGTAAAAAAGTGTTATGAGCTTTATTTCGGGTGTAAAGTTGGTGATCTCGAAAGGAACTGGGCACCACATATATGCTGTTTGTCTTGCATTAGGCTTCTTGCTGGTTGGAAAAATGGTACACATCATATGCTATTTGCTGTTCCGATGGTTTGGAGAGAACCGAAGGACCATATAACAGATTGCTATTTCTGCTTAACGAACATTAAAGGAATCACATCTAAAACAAAATACACAGTTAAATACCCGAATTTAAAATCTGCAATGAGGCCTGTCTTACATAGCAAAGAGCTTCCTGTACCAAAGTGTCCAGATTCAGTGAATGTAAGCGACAGCTCTGATTCTGACCTTACTCACACTGAAGAAGAAGCATACAGCAATGTGAGAAATGATACTACTTTCCAAACAAGTTCATCACCACCTCACTTCTTATCGCAAGAGGATCTGAACGACCTCATTCGGGATTTAAACTTGTCTAAACAGCAATCAGAGGTTCTATCTTCTAGGCTCAAAGGATGGAATCTACTCCGAGCAGACGTAAGAATATGCAGGTATCGTAACCGAGAGGGTGATTTGAAAAACTACTTCTCTGAAGAAAATGGTGTAGTGTATTGCAATGATGTTTATTAACTTATGGAGGCCCTTGGTATTCAACACTAGGCAGATGAGTGGCATTTGTTCACAGACTCATCAAAAGTTAGTTTAAAGGCCTTTCTTTTGCATAATGGTAATTCCTTACCGTCAATACCTGTTGCACATGCTGCTGATATGAAAGACACATATGAAAGTATGAAACTTCTGTTAGATAAAATCCAGTATGAAAAATATAACTGGAATATCTGTGGAGAATTGAAGGTCATTGCTTTATTGCTTGGGTTGCAACTTGGATACACAAAATTCTGCTGTTTCTTATGTGAATGGGATAGCAAGGATAGGAAATCTCATTATATTAGGAAGAAATGGCCTAAACGTGAATCTCTTGTTCCTGGACAAAAAATGTGTCAAATGTACCTTTAGTGAATGATACAAAAGTATATCTACCTCCACTGCATATTAAGCTCGGATTGATGAAACAATTCGTAAAAGCAATTGATAAAACTTCTGCTGCATTTATGCATTTGAAATTAAAATTTCCAAAAGTTAGTGATGCGAAACTCAAAGAAGGCATTTTTATAGGGCCACAAATAAGATCGAATAAGACAAACAATTTCAGGAGCTGTTAAATCCATTGCAAAAAGCAGCCTGGCTGTCCTTCAAAAATGTCTCCTCTTCTTTTCTTGGAAATCATAAAGCAGCAAACTACAGTGATATATTGCGTGATCTTGTGAAATAATACCAAGCTATGGGATGCAACATGTCCTTAAAACTTCATTTCTTGGACTCCCACCTGGACTTCTTCCCAGAAAATCTTGGTGCTGTCAGTGACCAGCATGGGGAGCGTTTTCATCAGCAGATTTCTACGATGGAACGAAGGTACCAAGGCAAGTGGAGCACCACCATGCTGGCTGACTATTGTTGGACTACAAAGAGAAACATCCCAGACGCAAAATATTCCCGTAAATCATGAAAGAAATTTTAGATAAGCTGTGTTTTAAATAATCTTGATTGAGTATGTATTATGTTAATATTAATATTTCCATTAAAGTTTAAATACCTCTCACAAAAAAACCCTGCCTGATGGAAAAAATCTGAAAACATATTTGAAATCAGCACAAAAAATACATTGAAATCCGCATATTTTTGTTTCTGTGAAAGAAAAAAACATTTTTTTTTGTAGACCAGTGTTATTGAAGTACTTCTATATGTGTTCTAGGGAAAGGGAGCTAACTTGAATTTTTAATTTTTAATTTTTTTTTTTTTTACTTTTTTTTTAAAAATTTTTATTGCACTTATTAGACCCACTAGTGGTCTTGAACCCCAGGGGATTTGATCATTAATTGCAATTAATTGCATTAATTGCAAACTAATGGTACTTCTATTGCAAACTGCATAGAGCAGCCTGCAATAGAAAATAATGACAGACAGGCATGGGAGCCTTCAAAAGGCTCCCGGCTGTCATAGTAGCGGGATGCTGGCCCCGGAGCTTGCTCCTTGGGCTGGTGATCCCCGGCAAAGTAGCGCTATCCGTGCGACGACGGCAGAATGGCACTTCGGTCAGCTTTGACCGAGGTGCCGGGGGGGTTAATGCCCTGAAGCACTGATCCTGTGTATAATACAGCAGAGACCCAATGGCTATGGTGGCCGCTCAGCTCCTGAGTGGATGCCATATTTAAATACCTGACATCCGCCGTACTATTACAGTGAATGTCGGGAAGGGATTAACATTTAAAATAGTCAAATTTTATTGACTATATTAAAACAAGGCTCATACAACATAAATAAATATAAAATAATAGTTTATTAATAACATAAAATTACAGAAAAAAGAAGAATAAAATGGAGAATTGCTTAAATCCTAATTACATACAGGATCATCGCAAATGGATGACATGTGTAACCAAATAATTCCCACATAACACTACCTATATGCTAAATTGGTGGGATGGGGTAAAAATGCAATATGTTGGTTACCAAAATCAAAAATACCAGTAGCTATACACAAATGTAGGTATGCACAGAAATAAACAATTTATGCTATATAAATGTATAAATAGTGTTCCTGCTGTAAATAAAGGTATAAAGAGTGTAAGCTCAGTAACCCAGTACTGGTAAAAATATCCACAACATTAGAGTCCCATCCAATACAATATACACCAAAAAAGGCTAATTAAATTAAATATAGAGTGAGCCATATGACATAGCTGGAAAAAACATTACCAACCAAAGGAGAGTGATGCGCCCCAAAGCGCGTTTTGACACGTAGGCTTCGTCACCCCCTGGTGCAGGTAATAGTTCTCCCAACCCCACCCAAAATTACATCATATACAGTCCAAGTCACACAACTCAGGTAAATTGAATACTTATCTCTTTTTCCTGCAAAGCACTGAACATTAAAAGAGGTGCACAGCCAGATGTCACATCAGCACTTTGCAGGAAGAAGAGGTAAGTATGAAATTCCCTACAACTGGAGACAGCAGAGTGGTGAGGGGGCCTTCCAGCTGAAGATAGAACAAACTAATTTCACGTAACATAGTTTACTAGCCCCTAACACATAATATGGCCACATTTCTTTTGCCCCCAAACAGTATATGGCCCCCTTTCTTGCCCCACGCAGTACATGACCCTCTTTTTTGCCCCACACAGTACATGACCCTCTTTGTTTTGGACCACACAGTATATGGCCCCCTTTGTTTTGGACCACACATAGCATATGACTCCCTTTTTTGCCCCCACACAGTATATGGTAAAATTTAGCATTTAATTATTCAATTAAAACTTATATCAGTCCTAAAAAAATAATGGGACATTCTTACCAGTTCCAGTTGGTGGTGGAAAGCATATATCTTGGAACCATATAAATTTCAAAGGCAGAGGGAGTAATAGGTGTGGGAGAATTAGCCCTAAACAGGCCCTGACACCCCAGAAAAAGACTCCCGCCCTAACGGGGCGGTCCCGTTCCTGGCCCTAAATTGCCCTAACTGTGTAAAATTTTTGCCCCCACACAGTATATGGCCTCAAGCATTATATAACTCCCCACACAGTACATGACCCACTTTTTTGTCCCCACACTTTATATGGGCCCCAAAGCAGTATATAACTCCACCACAGTATATGACCCCCTTTTCTGCCCCCACAAAGTATATGGCCCCATGCAGTATATAACCCACAAAGTATATGACCCACTTTTTTTGCCCCCACACTGTATATGGCCCCCATGTAGTATATAACCCCCACACAGTATATGACCCCCTTTTTTGCCTCCATACAGTATATAGCCCCCATGCAGTATATAACCCCCTACACAGTGTATGACCCCCATTTTTGCCCCCACACAGTATATGGCCTCCACGCGGCATATAACTCCACACACAGTAAATAACCCACTTTTTTTGTCCTCACACTGAATATGGACCCACACACACAGTATATAACCCCCCACACAGTTTATAACCAACTTTTTTGCCCCCACACAGTATATGGCCCCCATGAAGTATATAACCCCCACACAGTATATAACCCCCCACAGTATATGACCCCCCTTTTTGTCTCCACACAGTATATGGCCCCCATGCAGTATATAACCCCACACAGTATATCACTCACTTTTTTGCCCCCACACTGTATATGACCCCCATGAAGTATATAACCCCCACACAGTATATGACCCCCTATTTTCCCTCCACACAGTATATGGCCCCTATGCAGTATATAACCCCCCACACAATCTATGACCCCCTTTTTTGCCCCCACACTGTATATGGCCTCCATGCGGCATATAACTCCACACACAGTAAATAACCCACTTTTTTTGTCCTCACACTGAATATGGACCCACACACACAGTATATAACCCCCCACACAGTTTATAACCAACTTTTTTGCCCCCACACAGTATATGGCCCCCATGCAGTATATAACCCCACACAGTATATGACCCACTTTTTTGCCCCTACACTCTATATGACCCCCACGCAGTATATAACCCCCACACAGTATATGACTAGCAATTGTTCATTTACTCCAAGCCGGCCTCCACTGCCACCACCAGGGGGCACTATACCCGATGCTGAAGAATGCTAGGGCATAACATAATGTCCTGACATTCTTCAGCGTTGTGATTCAATGTGCAGCGCCGCCTAGAGGCAACTGCGGACACCGGCCTGAACAGGAGCGTAGACAGGTTAGTAAATAATCGGCCACTACCTAATTCAATTTAATTCAATTAAAAAAAGAATGCTGCCCACTGTAAATGCAATAAAGCACTGCCTGAGGTTGATGCCTGGTGTTTTGTGGCACATAATTGCAATGGAGCGACCTGAGGCTTCATTGCATTTACTGGGGGCGGCATTCTTTTTGTGCTGTACATGTAAATATATATGTAAATATATACATATACACATATAGCAAGTAGCAAAATAGGGAAAGTTTGCACATCATCAGAGTGTGTACTCGGCATGAATGAAAAATGTCACCCTTGGTGAGATTCAACCCCAGGACCCCAGCACTGCCAGGCAACAGCGCTAACCATTGAGCCACCATGATGTCCAGTATTGCTATGCCTTTAGTTACTAATTAATATTAATCTTTGCGCTGTATGATCATGTCAACGTCTGTTCTTTCCAGAATTAACTACTTCTGTAAAGTTACTAATGATGTGAAAAAATAGTTTGCCTCAATAAACTTATACTGTTGACATTTATAGATTCTTAACTTTTGAACTCCATGTGGTTAATATAAAGTGAAGTAAAAGAAGAGCGTCAGACAGATTTGTTGAACATCTCAAATAGAAATACATCTGTTGTTTTAAATTAGTGTAAACATCAAGTATATCAAGATTCTTATGTCAAGGCTTATTTCAGTTCTCGAATTTGATGCAAAGTCATTCAAATATAGCTTACATCTGTAATAAAGAACAGCTTGCAGCATAGACAATAAGGAATAACATTTAGGTGGAATGCACAACAAATTCAATCAGCCGAAGAAATATTTAGCAAGTTTCAAAACAACAAAAATCAATTAACATTATGTGGTTTGTTATGTAAATGTATAAAAATATTTACCAGATACGTCTGACTGTTATTATATTGCTATATTGTTCACTTCCCCAACCACAAACATTAGACATTCACATTAAAATTATGGAGCTGGAACATCCCTCCAGGATCACCTGAGTGTCTTCTTTGTCCTCCGCTTGGACCTCTACACATAATCTACAAGTATACTGCTATGTCAATTGGTTTAGCATAAAATCAATTTATGCTATTCTGTGTAAGAATAAATTTGTAAAGTGTACTGATACATATCCATGAATAAATCAAAGACAGAGACGAACACACTCCTCAAAATGGATACAGTAAGCATTCATTTACAATTTTTACCAGGGTTATAGCTGTGCACATTAGATTTTTTGGTGTGGAATCTGAAAAGAAAAAACTGTGACTGTATGGTACATATGCGAAAATGCACAATATGCATAAATGCTACCTCATTCTCCTGGTTTAGGAATAGGGGAAATCAACAGCAAGATTCATGTTAACATTTGAAGGAAAATCTGGCACCTCAAGACACCTACAGAGGCCTTATAATAACCCCAGGTTGTTATAGAGCCCTAACACAACTTCCATACAGGTCCACATCTTGCTGTGCTCCATCAGACCCCATATGTATAGTGATGCTTTTAGGGGAAAACACATTTGTACACGTGACAATCGAAAGAAACTGTACCATAGTGAATAGAACTTGTTTAACCCCTTACTATGGAGCAATGCAAGATCTGTCTCAGTGTGCATGAACTTGTAGAGCAAGCACAAATTCTACATTAGACCCAAACAATAGGTTTCTATCTGAAGTGCACCTTAGAGTCAGTTTAACTCTTAGTTAAGAGTTATTATACCTTTTTATGATGGGAACTATGGAGCGTTTTCCTCCTTATTGCAGAGCATCATATTTGGAGCTATAGAATAATAGGTGCACAGAAAATCATGCAGTTGTAAGTTATGTGCCAAGCTATGACACCATTTCTGCATTTAGGGCTAGGACTACTCAGCGACATGTGTTTGACAAAAAGTTGCATAAAAAATTCATTGTATCTCTACAGTGTAGCATTGAGTCATGCATCATCATGCGACTGAAACGCAACAGTCACAGAAAATTCAAACCTGTTGGATTTTGATCACAAGTCACAAGTTCCTAGGAAAGCTGGATGACAACCAATGTAACTGCCTTTATGTCATTCATGGGGCAAACCACAGACACATCCAACCATGTTAATTATGTTAATTGTAACTAGAGATGAGCGAATCAAAGCTGCAGAAGTGGAATTCGATCCGAATTTCAGGAAAAATTTAATTCGCATCGAATCCGATTTTCCTCATGCTTCGTGGTAACGATTCACATTTAGTTCAAAATGGCTGCTGTACATATTAGGACATAGGGCAAGGAACTCTGGGAATGCAGGATCATGCACAATGCCATGCTTGCGGCCAATCAGCAGCCAGCCCTGTGATGTCACATCCCTTTAACCCCTTTGCGAGCGCACACGGCATGTTTGACCGCTGCATCCAAGGTGTTAAATCCCCCAATCGGTTATGGAGCAGGGTGTTAACTGTAACTGACTGCTAACACCCTGCTCCATAACCGATCGGGGTTTTTTTTACACTTTGGATGACGCGGTCAAACATGACCGTGGTATCCAAGGGGTTCTGCCATTTTGATGCCCATCCTGGCTCTCTGCAGCCAATAAATATCTGTTTTGTTTTTTTTTTCTTAATTAACTTTTTATTAGATTTTCAAATATCACCACTGAATATAGACAGTAACATATAATGTGCATGGCACAACAATCAATAAGTAAACAATCGGATAAGCTGGCGTATTGCATATCACGATTGACAAATAGCACAATAATGTATGGAACATTAGCATTGAAAAAATACAAAAAAATACTTAGGGTGGAAGGCCAAGGGTCTCAGTAAATTATTTGGTTAAACAGGAGGTTCCCACAAATGTGTCTTAGTAGTGTCTTTAGAGAACTCATACCAAGGCGCCCAAATATCGCAAAACTTCTGGTAGGTACGAAGTTCTAAGTGGGAAAGTTCCTCCATCCGTGCAACTTGAGATACTTTCCTCAGAAAGTGGGATACTGGAGGAGGGGAATCGGATGCCCAGTATAAAGGGATCATAGATTTGGCGATAGTTACCAGTTGAAGCCAAAGACGCTTGTGGGACCTAGGCGGGGAAGTGGGCCATAAATTCAAGAAAATTCCTACAGGAGACAGGTGTTCAGTGAATCCACAAACCTGGTTCAGTATCTGCTGAACTAGTGACCAGTAAGGGGCTATTTTTTCGCATTCCCACCAAATATGCAGGTAGGAACCTGCGGACTTATGGCAACGCCAGCACAAAGGGGATACCTCCGGAGAGAATTTGTGGACTACAGTAGGCGTTCTATACCATCTGGTGACCAGTTTGTAGCTTGACTCCTGCAAGCGCACACATCTGGAAGGCCCTGTGGATCGCTTGAGCATAGATGATATTTCTCCAGGAGTAAAGGACATTTGAAGGTCTACCTCCCATTTTCGCACATATGAGGGGCGTTCTATCCCTAGTTCGCTCAGGAGGTTGGAGTAGAAAGTAGATAAAGGTCTTGGTGTATTTTGCTTCCGAAGTAGAAGCTGTTCTAGCCATGTAGTTGTGCGATTGTCAGGTTTCTGCTTCAGGGCTCTCAGGTACAGTATTTTAATCGATTGGTACGTTAGAAAATTGGTATGGGTAGGGAGGAAGTGTTGGGTGAACTCAAAATAAGAAGGGAAGGCCCCATCAATCAGTATAGAGTCGTAGGATAATCGCCCGACATGTTTCGGCACTCTTGGGGCCGATTCTATAAACTTGGATTCCGATAGAATTAAATCTTGGACGGACATGAGAGGGGAAGGACCTGTTGCCATAGGAAGCAGTCTCCGTACCCATTGCCATGAGTCATAGACCGCTGACGTTATTACATTAAAGGTGAGGATCTGCTTAGCCGTTTGACGGGGAAGCCATAGGATCGCAGTAAGGGGGAAATCTATAGTGGCTTCCTCCACTGACACACGTAATCTCGCATTATCGCTCTGAAACCAATCAATGGTCCTTGCCAGTTGTGCTGCATGATAATATGTTTTTACAGTCATATGAAAAAGTTTGGGCACCCCTATTAATCTTAATAATTTTTAGTTCTAAATATTTGGGTGTTTGCAACAGCCATTTCAATTTGATATATCTAATAACTGATGGACACAGTAATATTTCAGGATTGAAATGAGGTTTATTGTACTAACAGAAAATGTGCAATATGCATTAAACCAAAATTTGACCGGTGCAAAAGTATGGGCACCTCAACAGAAAAGTGACATTAATATTTAGTAGATCCTCCTTTTGCAAAAATAACAGCCTCTAGTCGCTTCCTGTAGCTTTTAATCAGTTCCTGGATCCTGGATGAAGGTATTTTTGACCATTCCTCTTTACAATTCCAGTTCAGTTAAGTTTCATGGTCTCCGAGCATGGACAGCCCGCTTCAAATTATCCCACAGATGTTCAATGATATTCAGGTCTGGGGACTGGGATGGCCATTCCAGAACATTGTAATTGTTCCTCTGCATGAATGCCTGAGTAGATTTGGAGCTGTGTTTTGGATCATTGTCTTGCTGAAATATCCATCCCCGGCGTAACTTCAAATTCGTCACTGATTCTTGTACATTATTCTCAAGAATCTGCTGATACTGAGTTGAATCCATGCGACCCTCAACTTTAACAAGATTCCCGGTGCCGGCATTGGCCACACAGCCCCAAAGCATGATGGAACCTCCACCAAATTTTACAGTGGGTAGCAAGTGTTTTTCTTGGAATGCTGTGTTTTTTGAACGCCATGCATAACGCCTTTTTGTATGACCAAACAACTCAATCTTTGTTTCATCAGTCCACAGGACCTTCTTCCAAAATGAAGCTGGCTTGTCCAAATGTGCTTTTGCATACCTCAGGCGACTCTGTTTGTGGTGTGCTTTCAGAAACGGCTTCTTTGGCATCACTCTCCCATACAGCTTCTCCTTGTGCAAAGTGTGCTGTATTGTTGACCGATCCACAGTGACACCATCTGCAGCAAGATGATGCTGCAGCTCTTTGGAGGTGGTCTGTGGATTGTCCTTGACTGTTCTCACCATTCTTCTTCTCTGCCTTTCTGATATTTTTCTTGGCCTGCCACTTCTGGGCTTAACAAGAACTGTCCCTGTGGTCTTCCATTTCCTTACTATGTTCCTCACAGTGGAAACTGACAGGTTAAATCTCTGAGACAACTTTTTGTATCCTTCCCCTGAACAACTATGTTGAACAATCTTTGTTTTCAGATCATTTGAGAGTTGTTTTGAGGAGCCCATGATGCCACTCTTCAGAGGAGATTCAAATAGGAGAACAACTTGCAATTGGCCACCTTAAATACCTTTTCTCATGATTGGATACACCTGGCTATGAAGTTCAAAGCTCATTGAGGTTACAAAACCAAAATGTGCTTCAGTAAGTCAGTAAAAAGTAGTTAGGAGTATTCAAATCAATAAAATGATAAGGGTACCCAAATTTTTGCACCGGTCAAATTTTGGTTTAATGCATATTGCACATTTTCTGTTAGTACAATAAACCTCATTTCAATCCTGAAATATTACTGTGTCCATCAGTTATTAGATATATCAAATTGAAATGGCTGTTGCAAACACCCAAATATTTAGAACTAAAAATGATTAAGATTAATTGGGGTGCCCAAACTTTTTCATATGACTGTATATCTGGTAGACCCATGCCACCCAACTTCCTAGGTCTAGTAAGAGTGCGGAACGCCACTCTAGGGCGAGAGTTATGCCAGACATATTTTGAAAACATTCTGCGGAGGGAGGAGAAGAATGTTAGTGGAAGAGGGTTAGGGAGGGTTTGAAATAAGTATAAAATCTTAGGTAGAATCGTCATTTTCAATAGATTAGTTCTACCCATCCATGAGATATATGGGGCCTGCCAAGATTCTAATAAAGATTTGATGTTGGAGAGCAAAGGGCCATAGTTAGAATCGTACCAGCGTCTGGGTGAGGGTGTTAAAGTTAATCCTAAATACTTGATATAGTCATATTGCAGTGGGAATGGGGAGGTAGCCTGTAAGTCATATTTAACCGAAGGGGGGCAATAGACATATAGGGCTTCAGATTTTGTGGTATTAATTTTAAAATTCGATAAGGTACCAAAGGCCGTAAAGATCGTATCTATATGGGGTAATGCAACAGTTGGGTTGGTAAGAATTATTAAAAGGTCGTCTGCAAATGCGGCTGTACTATGACATATTCCTCCAGTAACCAGACCTTTCAGCAATGGGTCCTGACGGATACTCTGAATTAATGTTTCAATGGTCAGAACAAAGAGTAAGGGGGATAATGGACATCCCTTCCTGGTACCGTTTTTAATATCAAACAAGGAGGAGAGGCATCCATTAACTCTAATTTTAGCACTAGGTCTGGTATACAAAGCCATGACCTTCTGGACAAACATGTGTGGGATGCCGAAATACCGTAGTGTCTCTGTCATAAAGGTCCAATCTACCCTATCAAAGGCTTTTTCCGCATCTGTTGAAAGAAGTACCAAGGGGGTCTTCTTACACTGGGCATGTTGTATCAAGTGGAGCACTCGTTGGGTGTTATGTTTACCTTCTATGCCCGTTATAAACCCCACTTGCTCTGGGTGGACCAGGGAGGGTAGAAATGATTTTAATCTGTTAGCTACTAACTTGGCATATAATTTAACATCTACATTTAACAAGGAGATGGGGCGGTAACTACCACATTGTGTCGGGTCCTTGCCTTCCTTAGGAATAATAGAAATATGGGCTTCCAAGGCTTGGGGGGGGGGAAGTAGTGGGCTTCATCTACAGAGTTAAAAACCTGGAGAAAATGGGGGAGAAGAATAGAGCTAAAGTGTTTGTAATAAAAGGCTGGGAGGCCGTCAGGGCCAGGAGCTTTCCCCAGAGGGGTGTCAGCTAGTGCGGACTGTAGTTCTGACAGTGTAAAAGAAGTCGTAAGGGCATCTTGTTGTTGGGGAGTAAGCGATGGGAGAGAGAGAGATTGCAAAAAGGACCGGATTTTAGTAGAGCGGTCTTGTAGCTCAAGAGGGGTCTCAGCAGGTCTAAGATTATACAGTTTCTGATAAAACGCACAAAATTCAGAAGCTATGTCTGAGGTGTCTTTTAGTCTAGAGCCTGACCGGGAAGTGATCTCCGCTACAAAGCTTTGGTTGCGTAGTTTTTTAACTAAATATGCCATCAGTTTCCCACCCTTGTTACCATGCATATAGTACTTATGGGAGGATGACAGATAGGCTTTAGCAGTTTTTAGGTTCAGGCAGTCTTTAAGTCGTTCTCTGCACAAGATCAGTTCTGAGAGAGCCCCCTGAGCCGCAGTTCGCTTGTGTTCCAAGATTGCAATTCGAGCAAGTAAGTCATCAATTTCTTTAGTACGTTTTTTCTTAACGTGAGAACTGAGACTAATGAGTACCCCTCTGATCACGGATTTGTGGGCCTCCCAGATAACACAAGGCTGTACGTCAGGTGTAGTATTTTCATTGAAATAGTCAGTGAGTGCTTTAGAGACAGCCTGATAAGAGTTGTGGGAGCAGAGCAGAGTCTCATTAAGTCTCCAGTCATAGCTACGGGGTGGGAGGGATGAAATTTGTAGTTGTACAGTGATGGGGGCGTGGTCAGAAATAGTGATAGAACCAATGGTGGGAGAGGAGGATAAAGTTAGCTGATTCTGGAGCAGGAAGATGTAGTCCAGACGCTGGTACGGTTTATGTGGGTTAGAGTAAAATGTATAGTCCTTACTGTCGGGGTTAAAGGCCCTCCATACATCTACAAGATGCATGGAGGAGAGATGCTTGGCAAGTTTACTAAGGGCAGCGAAGCTATGCGAGGATGTGCCAGTGGAGGAGTCTTGGAGGGGCTGAAGGGCAATGTTAATATCACCACCCAACACTACAAGACCCTCTGCGAACATAGAAAATCTATCTAGGGTATCGAGTAGCCATGAGATTTGCCGAACATTTGGTGCGTATACATTGCCAATGGTGACTAGGGTATTGGCAATGTACCCCTTATGAAACAGGTATCTACACTGATCATCACTCAAGCGAGCCACCACAGAGAAGGGGACGTCAGATTTAAAAGCAATACTAACTCCATTCTTCTTCTCAGTAGCGTCGCACGAGTGAAACCAGGTCGAGAAAGGAGTTTTGGGTAGATTAGGCACCTTACCTGTAGGGAAATGTGTCTCTAGGAGGAGTAGGATGGAGGATTGAGATCGTTTAAGAGCGTGGAGTACCTGGGAGCGCTTAGTGGGAGAGTTGAGACCCTTGACGTTCCATGATGTTAACTTAACACAAGACATAAACAACAATAAACAATAAACTGAGAAATATTAATAAATATATAACACAATCACTATAATAAAGTATTCAAATGTAAATGATTATATAAAATGCACTGAACTACAGTGCCATATCGTGGGGAGGTGGTAAAGCAGGGCAGTCGGCCCAGAGAGCCGTTAACAGAGTCGCTAAGGCAACAAAGCCTTATAAACCCTTTTAGGAGATAAAGGCAAACAATATATGTACTATATGCCAACTAGTCCCAACCCCGGCTACGGGGCAACACACGAGAAAAACAAACATTATATCAAATAAGGAATCACGGTCATGGGTCAGAAAGTAAAAAGGATAAATAATACTTATGTCATCACGAGAGATAGTTCAGTCCTGTTCCACAGGCACCCTCTTCCTCTGGTGTTTGGATTTCGGACGTTTCCAGGCTTTTTGTTACGCGATTCGTTGCGATTTAATTCGGATTGAATAGAATCGTATCGCGAAATTCGGCGAAGTTGCTGAATCAAATTTTTTAATACTTCGCTCATCTCTAATTGTAACCTTTGAATTTTTCTGATTTCATGAGCAGTTGTTTTTCCTGGGGTTTTTTTTTGTTTGTTTTTTTTGTGTTTGTCAGCCCCAGTGTATGTATATATACTCTTCTGTATTTATTGTTTGTATGGCTTGAAAAAGGCACCAAAATGTGTTTTAACACTTCCTAATAAAGACAAGAAATTGTTGACTCCTCCTGGATTTTGTGATCTGGATACTCCTCAGCAGCACCGACTATCTACTGATTTTTCTCCAACTTCTCTCTGCAAGATTTTTTTACCATAGACATCAAAGGAAATTGTATGTGATTTGTAGTCGCATGTGACATGTCTATGATTTGACTGTGCTTGTACAGCCAAAAACAGTCACATGACAGTAAGTCGCAGACAACTATTCTGGTTGCACGACTGCTGACTTTTTTGTCATATAAAGCATGTTGCTGTGTAGGCCTAGCCTAAATGCATGTGACCATATTGCTGTAGGGACAAGAATATCTCACATTGAGGAGAGCACCAGTGAAGGTGTGTAGAGATTTTAATTGCCTTTTGCCCTCTACTTAGCATCTACATATCACAAGGCATTATGGGAAAGGAGCTGGGGAGCTCATGCGCCCTCTGTTGGATGTAACAGATCCTCAATTTGCTTTTGACTCACTGAGCCTTGAGACAGCAAAAGGGATTTTAGCCAAGCCAATTTCACTTATCTGCAGCTCCCCAGCTCCTTTCCCATAATGCCTTGTGATACCATATTGCTGTGTCTAACTAGACTAAGCAAAGTTCTAATAGCGACAATTGTTACTTGTCAAGGCTGTTTTTCCCTGTAACTTAAGAATTACACTGCGCAATCCAA
This sequence comes from Leptodactylus fallax, assembly GCA_947044405.1. Lineage (NCBI taxonomy): Eukaryota > Metazoa > Chordata > Amphibia > Anura > Leptodactylidae > Leptodactylus > Leptodactylus fallax. The sequence continues at coordinate 9,989,499 of CAMRHE010000016.1, forward strand.
GAACAAGATGAGTGCGGCTCAACAGTAAATGTGTTGATTGGTGTTTGATTGCAATTGTCCATTACACAAGGCTGGGTGAAGTCCATGGTGGAGGAACAATTGCTACAATAACTTTGCATCTTATATGAACATCAGCCAACAAAGCAGAGCTGGCTCAATGAAAGGCAGCACGATTCTAGCTCCTAGAAATGCCTTTTCTCATTATTTAGCCTTATAATTTGTCCTTATAATAGACACCTTAGACTGCTACAGTAAGACTGTTCTAACTTTCAGGGGAATATGCACTGTAAAATAATCTAGAAAATATTGACAAATAAAACTCTTCTTTAAAGGCATTTTCTGGGATTTGTTAGTCAAAATAATCTTCTTACAGTAGATACCTTGTCCACATGAGTTAACTGATGCCATAAGAAGATACACTGGTCCAGATTTACTATTGTGGATACGACTAGCCACTGTGTAAACATGGTGCATCTTAGGCGCAGTGTGGTGCATCTCTGGCACAATATTATGCATTTAATTTGGGCTAGAATTTTTCAACATGTGGGTGTGGATTTTCGGAAAAAGGGGGTGTGGCTTTAATGCACCACAATGCAACAAAATAGTGTAAAAAATTCTGACAGAAAGTAAGCCTAACAAAGGGGGGTACAAATCCAGACTAGACAGTCTGAAGATCCACCACATTTATCATCCAGCATCAGTCACTGTGATAAATATGGCATATTTTCAGACTGCCTGAAGGTTGCACTAACTATTAGTAAATCTGGGCCAATGTGTTAAGTAGGGATGAAGAAAGTAAGTGAAGTTATCTAACTATTAGTAAATCTGGCCCATTGTGTTAAGTGGGGATGAAGGAAAATGAAAGCCACATATATGAAATAACTTAATATAACGCATTCATAGCTCTTTTTCCAGTCACTCTTAAAAGAACTAATTTGCTTTACAGTCAATGTCAAAATAAATAACATTGTACAATGCTCTTCATATACAGTATATAACTTTTCACTTGAATAGTTTCTTCTCAGTGAAGCATTGAAAACATTCTTTCCACAAATGTAGCTCACTCTTTGAAGTATATCTGCACTGTACATAAAACAGAGAACCCAGCTGTGCATCACATATCAGTTACAGTACAACATATGCACAAGGGGAATCACGCTGTTTGCAACTAATGCTGAACTGTTATGCCGACAGGAACATATCTGACCACTGCAATTTATCTTTTATTTCTAGAACACAGTGTACAACTATCTAACTAAATAAATAAACATTATTTGAACAGGTTCGATTATAAACATGGATTTTGTATCTCTTTATTTGGACATAAAGCTTTAAAATTCTAGAAAAGGGTTTTTATGAACATGTTGTTTATGCTATCAATGTGTTGTAAATGAAATTTTTAACAAGGATGCAAGTAGTACGAGTCTTATCATACTTACATCAAATAAAAAAAATTAATAAAGAAGACCATAGATATATATTGCACAAAGAAAGCAAACAAAAAATAACACCCCAAAAATGAATCAACTAAATGGGATATAAACTGAATAAATTATCAATTCATGAATACTGCTTGCAGGACTTTTTTCTCTGCATTTTTCAAGCGGATTCAGGGACGGAATCCCCAAATGGAAACCATGCGCTGGTGTGAACCCAGCCTTAGGGATTATATTACATAGTGGAATGCAGCGAAGAGGTTGTGTGAGGAGGAAGGCGAGAGGGAGTCTGTTTGTATACACATATATACATTCTCTTGCTGAACTGGTAAGTTTTACTAGTATTTAGATTTATTTACGCCTTGTTTTTTTGAGAATTGTTTTTGGATTTAGATAAACACAGGCATATTTTGACATTTATTTTCCATTTGTTTTGGTAAAAAAGTTATATTTAAAGTTTTATATGTAGGTTTACACGAAAAACACCAGATAAAACAATATACTGAGAGTCTGCTGAGTTTTGAAAAAAGCGGCAAAAACTGTAAATACAATATACTAAAACCTAGAAAAGACACAAAAATGGCTGTTTTCACCAATCATAGCTGTTGGAGCAAGATGTCTGCTGTGTGTCACAGTTTGTATCCTCACCTGACTGCCCTCGCTTCAGCTCATGAGCCTGCCACATCTTCATGATGTACTATTATGTCAGTTTGTGGGAACAGGTTCCCATCACTGACATAATATTACGTCACTGGATGGAAACCTGCTAAACATTGCTTTGTATCACCATAACTTGACACCCATAACTTTTTTATATTTCTATCTACAAGGTGTGTATGGGGTCTTTTTTATCACTTTATTTTTAATACTATTGGCATGCAATGTAACCAAAAATGGCATTTTGTACTTTGTGATTTTTTTTTTCCATTATGGAGTTGAATGGGATGAATAAAGTTCAGCATAAAAGATAACTAATAGTTCAGGCATTTTCAGACACAGTAAGAGTGTACTGACTATATCATTAAATGGATATACTTACCTGGCAGGGGTGTAACTAGCAAAGACTGAGCCCAATAGCAAGCTTTTGACTTGAACCCACCACTCCCACACAGTATAGCACCCCCCCTTTCCTGGTGCCACCTTTACCTGCCCTCACATTGTATAATGCCCCATTTACACACAGTATAATTTCCCACAGTGGGCCCTTCACCAAGTATAATGTCTCACAGTGGCCCCTCCACACAGTATAATGTCCCATAGTGGCTTCCATACAATATAATGTCCCACAGTGACCCCTTCATCAGGTATAATGAATGTCCCATAGTGGCCTCCATACAGTATAATGTCCCACAGTAGCCCCTCCTTACAATACAATGTCCCATAGCGACCCCCTACCGTATTTGTTAGAAATATTGCAAAAAAATTGGGTTCGACTTACCAAGAGACCCCAGAGTGTAATAATAGCAGGTTCGTTTCGAATCTCTTCGGTCCGAACGAAACCTCCAGGCAAACTTGGTGAGACAAATCTAGCGAGGTTCGTCCAACTCTAAGTGCAGCGGCCCTACTTACCGATCCCAAAGTGAAGTTAAATCTCAGTGCCACAGTATAATCACTCTTGGTGATGAAACATGAGGCGTATTCATTCAGCTGTTGGCCCACTATTCATTTGTTGTTTTCCCCATGGTGTATATATGTTTATTTGTCTTAGATGTTTTTCTGTAGAAGTGACCCTGTTTATTACTTCATCATATATTGTTTTTTTGCACCATATAATTATTGATAATTGGCCTTTTTTGGTTACTACAATGCCAAAGTATAGTTAACATCAATTTCTGCTTCATTTTTATATCTACATAGCTGTAGGTCAGAATAGGTAATGTCTCTCATTAGAGAGAGACTGGTATAGGGACTTATTAGACCATGCAGGCCCTGCTAAGAATTCTGGTTAAGGAATACAAATAAGAACTCATTGGTGAAAAAGAGGAATTTGGAAGGATGGAAAACTCTTCCTTCTGGATGAGTTATACTGGCTTGGCTATTATTCCCAGATTATGCCCTTAGTTTTCTTTGGAAAACAGGTATTAATCTATAGGGAGCTACCTTCCAATAGGTGTTGCTAGGAGCAAATTCCTCTTTTTTTTTCATAGTTGTAGAAACAGTTTGCAATAAAAATGGCTGCAAAGGTAGAGACAGTAAGAAGAAAACAACTGTCAGTTCTCATTCTCCAAACAAAAATGTTTGATTTGTATAAAAAACATATGAAGCATTGCAGAGATAATCATCTTTTTATCGATGTACAAATTAACCTACAAATGAACCAGGGCAGGGTCTGATTTCCAAAAGTTGCCTGTAGACAGCCATGATGTGGACAGCAGCTGAAGATGTCAATCACAGCGACATGGAAGAAATTGGGAACCTCTTCTATAGGAGAGCATTAGCATTTGTAAATAAGCTCCACCCCCATATATTTGCAGGCTGATTTGCATATCCATAGAGAGGTTTGTGACCACTACATGGCACAATTATTGGTTTCAAAGTCATTTTAGACCTTGCAGACTCCCAGTCTCTTTAAGAAAGCTCCATATGAGTAGAGGAGACCACAGCCAGCAGCTCCTGGCTGCAGTGCTGCCCCCTCTCAAATGGTGAAGTTTGCCACTTGTTGTCAGAGGTTCAACTTGCCTCAGCGCTGTTACTTATTCATTTATTTATGTGATTTGTGTATTTTTTTTTCTTATAGCAGTGCAGAATAGCAGTGCAGAGCTGTAAATGTGACTATGTTGCAGTTTAAGGACTTGTAATGACATGAAAAAAGTTCCTTAGCAACTAAATATGCAGTAGCACAAGTGATAAGGTCAGCCTCTATCCTAACACTCCTATGGACAGTATGCTGTATGGATTGACATGGTACACAGTCAATGCTCCCTCTAGTGGCCAACAGTGGGAAATATGTTATTTTTTATATTTCCTGCAATGTGGAAAAAATGAAATATGCTAAAAAAATCCCCAAATTAATATACAATAATTTCCATCAATGAAAAACTGTGTTTTGTGACACATTCCCTTTAAATGCAAGCAGTAATAATGTGAAAAAAATTATTGTTTAATCATTTTCTCTTTGTTTCATACTGCTAACTGTTTAGTAAATCATTCAAAGGGATAGGTCAAAATGTTTTTCCCAGCACCGTGCTAATATTTTTCAGCTTATAGTAACATTTGAAGTTCCATTTATTGCAAGATATGGAAACAAAAAAAAGCTGCTTTAATTCTGGTCTATTGTGTGATATGTGAAAGATATTTAGTGCAAAGTATACAAAGAGCATCTGAGGCTAAATAATATGAATACATTTATCTTATCCAATTTCAAGGATGCAAAAGGCACATGTATCTGTTTCAAACATGTGGGAAAAGCATCTAAAAATGTGTTGCCTCACAAAAATGCCTATTAAGCTAGAAACTAATTTAATGCTCACTTTTCTACAGGTAAACATATATTTTTAGCTCAAAAATTCAAATGCAATGGAATGAAAATTATAGTATTGGAGTAGAGCCCATTTTTGGGTTCCAAAAGAGGAATTCAATTCAATACTATATATTACTACATCTAATACTACTTTACTAAACTAATGTTAGCACTAAAGGGGCTCAGTCAGGGCGCATATTTATTTTCTAGTGCTGGTTCATGCCACCATACATTATCCACCTGGGACAGTTCAGTACAGTATGTCTTTATAACATTGCTGTGTTCTCCATTGGACCAAGCTGTACTGTATCCACTAAGATGTGATTTTGGCGCAGAGTGGCTTTACACACTGATTGTGTCCATAGCTTTAAAATTTCATTGCACGACATGTACTGTATGTCACAGAGTGACACAGACCATAAAGTACAAGTTCACTTTTAGATAATCTGGAACTACTAGCTATAAAACATAATACTATTCTACTCTTTACTTGTTTTGGCTCTTTAGTTCTGTTTCATTCTTAAGTATATTTGGCAAAAGGTTACAGAACTATTTGGTTAACTTGTGAATTCTGACAGCTACATGCTACATTTGTATATTTGCATAGCTATAGGTCAGAAGGGGTAATGTCTATCATTAGTGAGAGGCTAGTATAGGGACTTATTAGACCACTAGGAAAGAGATATCACAGCATGGTGACATAGCAGTATAGCAATATGCACATGCACTTGCCAACACGTATTTAGCATGACCAAACATTTGAAGTTCCATTTATTGCAAGATATGGAAACAAAAAAAAGCTGCTTTAATTCTGGTCTATTGTGTGATATGTGAAAGATATTTGGTTCAAAGTATCAAAGTATACAAAGAACATCTGAGGCTAAATAATCCAATTTCAAGAATGCAAAAGACACATGTATCTGTTTCAAACATGTGGGAAAAGCATCTAAAAATGTGTTGCCTCACAAAAATGCCTATTAAGCTAGAAACTAATTTAATGCTCACTTTTCTACAGGTAAACTTATATTTTTAGCTCAAAAATTCAAATGCAATGGAATGAAAATTATAGTATTAGACCACTAGGAAAGAGATATCACAGCATGGTGACATAGCAGTATAGCAATATGTCCATGCACTTGCCAACACGTATTTAGCATGACCAAACTTCTCTCCCCTTCCATTGTCAAGAATATGCTCTGGAAGACTTCTTGCCATCTATCATATAAATGTACCAATTCAAATACACTCCAGCAGTTGAAATCAGAGCAAGGCTTGACACTCAAGCCCATTATATAAATGCTTTCAGCAGATATCAGAACGGGGCCTGACAGTCAAAGTCAATCATAGATGCAGTCCAGCCGGTGATATCAGTGCAAGACTTCATACCCAAAGCCAACAATGTTTGAGCTCCAACTGGTGATATCAGAATGAGACCTAATACTCAAAGCCAACCATATACACACAGCTGATGATATCAGAGCAGGGCTTGACACTCAAGACTATTATACATTCCACACTCTAAAATCCATAGAGAGGCTTGACACACAAGCAAGCCTCAATACACCTGTCCAATTCCGGCAAACATAATAAAATAACATTACAGCCAGTCTTAATTGATTTTAGCCATAGGTCAGTGCTTTGCTGACATTCATATCAGTATTTGTAATTAGCATCTCCATCTGAACAATTACGGTGAGATCAGGCCATGATTGCCATTAAAGCACTAAACAATGAGGTCATATGATGAACTCACACACCTCTACATAACTAGTTATTCCCACGGAGTGTAATTGTCCACAATTAGAATAAGTAAATAGCAAATTCTCAATTAAATCATAAGAAGCAGAAAGTGTCTCATTTAGTCCCAGCAGGCTTACTTGTCCCAGTCCCTCCTTATAGATGTATCACTTCCATAACTAAAAATGTTAGAGAAGCCTGATCTCTTGAATGTCTGTCCCCAGGGGTGAAACAAGTATCTTTGCTACCTAAGGCGAACTATAGAAAGGAGCCCCCCAACCTGACGATCTTTGGTGGCATGATGAGGCCCCCCTAATTAAAATTGTAGGACACCCCTCCCATTTGCATATGAAATAAAATCCCCTTATTTCACCCCCACATGGTATACAACCCCCTTTTTTTGGCCCCACACATTATTTGACCCCCTTCTTTTTGAAACCTACATGGTACACAACCCCCTTTTTTTGACCCTTTAGAGAGTATATGACATCTTTTTTTTGGTCTTCCACACAGTATATGACCCCCTTTGTCTGGCCCCCACAGGATATATGAACCCCTTTTACTGACTCCCAACATACAATATATGACCCCCTTTTTTTAGTCCCCCACACAGTACATGACCCCCTTTTTCTGGCCCCCACAGGGTATATGATCCCCTTTTTCTGGCCCCAACACACAATATATGTCCCCCTTTTTCTGATCCCCCACACAGTATATGACCCCTTTTTTTGGCCCCTAACACACAATATATGGCCCCCTTTTTCTGGCCCACCACACAGCATATGACCCAATTTTTCTGGCCCCAACACACAATATATGGCCCGCTTTTTCTGACCCCCCCCCCCCCCCCCCCACAGTATATGATCCCTTTTTCTGGCCTACCACACAGTATATGACCCTTTTTTCTGGCCCATCACACAGTATATGATCCATTTTTTCTGGCCCACCATACAGTATATGACCCCCTTTTTCTAACCCACCACACAGTATATGACCCCATTTTCTGGCCCCCCACATGCTATATGAACCCCTTTTTCTGGCTCCCCACACAGTATGACCCCCTTTTTTTGCCGCTCCCACAATATATGACCCCTTTTTATGGCCCCACTAAGCATATGACCCCTTTTGTTGCCCCCACACAGTTTATGATCCCCCTTTTTTATGGATACCCCATGTACATGCATTATTGCAATAGGCAGCGGCTGATAATTTATTCAAACATCCACACTCCTGTCCAGGAGCCATTCCACTGGAGGATGACTACATCATCTATAAAACAGCAACAGTATAATATGTGATGGGACAATCACCCTCATACTGAAAACCATAGTGACTTCCCATCAACCCAGGAACACATATGTGGGAACACATGAGTTCTCCATCGCTGTGCCCCTGAGCTGGTAGTAGACCTTCTTATTAAACAGGAAGTGATTGTGAGACAAAACAAATTGTTAGAATATGATGATAAAATTGTTGTGCTCAGAGAATTGCATATCCCTCATTCTCAGGAAAAATTTCACCGCTTTGGTCTCCCAAACATACACTTCTGTACAATGGTTCTGCATCAAATGGGGCTAATTTTGCCTTCTAGTCAGCAACTACCCCTTCTAGTTTCTGGAGGAGATATGAAGTATCTTTAATATAAGATGGGAGAGATATGATAAAAGTCTGTAATACCTTGTGCAGATAAATTCTTCAGTTCTGTGTCATCGAGTCAATCCCAGAGAATATTGGTCTACACTTTAATGGTACCAGGGCATAGAAGGTGACATTCTGGGGATGACTTGGTAACATGAATTTAAATACATTGGCTGAAATAAGCTATTCATGTAGCGTCTCAGACAGGATATGCTCAGGCTCCAACACAAATCAGAGGTATCTCTCCAAAACAGTATAAGGCCCATTGTCTCTGAGCAGGTCCAAACACAACGGCTTATACATAATATAGTCCATCACCACTATATTGCCACCTTGTCAGACAGTTTGATGATGATATATATATCTGACTCAAGATCCCCCAGGGCTCTAGTCTCATCTTTACTTAGAGTGACCATAATGTTTAGATTGGGTCATTTTTTTTCAATTGCATTTGTCACCATGCCTAAAAATATATCTAGAGCTGGTGTGTCTTGGGGTGGAGGCATCCTATCTTTCCTGGGTTTGAGATCCATGGACAGGAAACATCCCTTCACCCTCTCTACCCTATCTGCCAAACTTACCAATAGCCTGACATCTGCATTTCAATTGATATGCCCAATTTCTGGCATTCAAGCTTATCATGAGTCCTAAAAAATTTACACCATTTCCACTTCCTAGAAAATAGACTGAGGTCTTTGACCCAGTGGAAGACATTACACTTTGTTGTGAGGACAAACTAAAAACCCTTTGCAAATAAATCAAAAGAAAACATATACTCATAAACTCATAACCCTTCCTAGTGCCTTTTGGGGGAGGGAGAAGGACTGGAGATGTAGACATGCTATTTCAATGGACATAGCATGCCTGCAGACATCTTGGTGATGGCTAAATCTGTAATCCCAACTCAGGGAAAACTCTTGTTGCTTGTGAGCTGAGATACTTGCTATTTCTGTGTGCTCCAGAGGGTAGGTACTGATGTTGGACTCAGCAGCCATCATTGAAGCTGTGTTTATCCTGGGTCAAGGGGCGGCTTTGCAACTTAAGTTGATGCTGGCCAGAAGTTTGAGGCAATATGCTCAGGCTCCAGGTATAAAGTCCTAGCGATGCCCCTAATGTTATCCCAGTGGGTGGCATAGGCCCCATCATGTAAGTGCTCTTGGGGCAACCACCCCTGCTGCACTCTTTTCACCCCACTAGCTACATTGTTGGTGATAAGACAGAAATCACACAACAGCAGGAAGGCGATGACTGTGTAGTGTGAACTACAATGCAGTCTGCTGTGGAGAGACAATGATCCCCTAGTAGAAGTAAGTAGAATCTTTACAAAATGTGTGACCGAAATTTTAACATTTTATAGAAGCCATCTTGGAGAGTTAGAAGTCAGAGAAACAGAAAAAAATCATCATGACAGAGAAAAGGTAACTCATCTTAAGTATAAACCGAACTATATAGCTTTGATACAAAACTGTGTATGTCACTTATGCAGTCATCTTTCCCAGATAACACTCTTTTAGCCCAATTATGTATATTTAATCATTTTTTTTACAATGCAAAAATAATTTAAAAAAATATTAGGACCAACCTCAAATTGTGCGTAATTGCGTTTGGCCTGTAGCTTTACGCTTTTATATGGTCATATTACATCTCAATATTCTTGCAATTTACAGACATTTTTTTTTATAATCCATATTTCAGAAATGTTTTCCATTTGATATTCATACTACTAGCATATATACCTACTTTAGTTTACAAGAATAGATAAGAAAAGGCTCAATGCAAATATAGTAAACTAGGCAAATTCCATAAAATGTATTTCCCTTAATTGTATTACTAACAGGTAACTGAATGAAATTAAAGCTATGCTAAGCGTTTCATTGTCTCTTGATACATTTGTTCAGTTACAGTACACAAAGTATGGTCCTGTGGTTGCTAGCATGTAAATCTATAATTAGAAGAAAAGGAAAAAAATCATTATATGAGCTTTAATATTTTACTTTTAATTAGAATTATGTCAACTATTCTTTATTCTTGTATTCCAGAGACTTCAGCTCACCCTAAATAATTCTATTTAATTTGATTAAATTCCTTTGTTACCATTCAATGCCCCCTATACGTTATGCACAGTTACTGTAATTACATCTGAATAAAAAATTATGTATTCTGATATAATTGCAAGTTATTGAGGCAAAACATACTTTTCTGCTGCTTAAACCTTTGTATTTTCGCTAATATTCTTGCATTGTTTTATTCCCTTCATGAATAAATATTTTGACTTTGTGATAACTACTTTTGTGACTTTGCAATGCTCAGTATTGTGTATATGAATGTATATGTATGTAAATCATGTATTTTAAATGTTTCTCATATTTTTTTTTTTCAAGCAAAGTCTTTGATGCTGATAGAAATAAATTAAAAGAACTGTTCTTCTTGCAATAAGTTATGCCATTAACAAATAAATTGCAAATGCTCTAACAGTGAATTGACACATGGCTCTCACTGTATATTTTTCACTTTTTTTATTCAATATACAGATATGTTGTCTCTTAATACAGATATAAAAAGAATATCCATGTCTTCAGCCACATGAAGTGGTTGGGAGTAGAGATGAGTGGGTTTGACCCAAATATTCAACATTGTTTTTTTTTTTTTTTAACGAAACTGAGCAAATGGAAATTTGTCTTGGCTGAACTAAAATGGCCACTGTATTATACTCTGGCGCTTCTTTAGACCCCTGAGAATAACAGGTGGAGGCCCAGGGGAGGTGAAAAAAATTAAAAAAACTTCCTTTACCTTTTTTGGACTTCCTCATGCTGTTTTGGTGCTCTCTTCTGTGATGTCCAGCTCTCTTCAGTGATTTCATCGGCCCGGAGGTCAATGCTGAGGCCTGTGATTAGTCCTGTATTTCGTCCATATTAATTTTTTTTTCTGATATTGTATACACCATAAATATTTTTATGTCCTGTGACATTTTTAGGCAGATTAGCTCACTGGATCACTTTCTTTCCTGGATTAGAAGGAATGGCACGGCAAGAAGAACAGTGTTAAAGGGGCTGGTGTGGGCTGACAAAGGTTAACCTTTATATGTTTGGAGTCTGTGGTTTGGGTTTTTTTCCCTGTAGTTCTGCCCCTCCCTCTGATGTGCTATTTAAGCTCGGAGCTTGCTCCAGTCCTTTGCTGGTTATACTCTTGGGATCAGCTATACCTGTGACCTGTAGTTCTTCTGTCTGTTTGGTCCTGAAACTTTACTTAGTCTGTTCTCTCTCTGGGCTACTGTGAGGGTGTCTGTGTGGTGGGGTTTATCTGTGTGTAGATATTGTCTCACTGAGTCTCAGCTAGGGTGTATTCCTAAGGTCTCTATTTAAGTTCCTGTGAGGCGTCCTCTTATTAGAGGAAAACTCTGGGGCTAGGCAGGCTTAGTCAGGGTGAGTGACAGGGATAGTTCCCCTACTATTGTCCACCTGCCTAATTTGCTTTGCTTTATATTTATTTTGTCAGCTTATGTTTATTTTTGCATTTTTTAATAAACCGGTTTGTTTCATACGTTCGCTTGTTACTATTCTGTTCAGAGACAAACACAGCAAACAATCTAACACAGAGGTTTTTTTCATTTTAAAACAACCATTTTAACAACCAATTTTATTCCATAGGTTACATACAGTGTCACAGTAAACAAGCCATAAAGTCACAATTCCTAGCCTTGTTCAGGCACTAACTAAACAAAAATCAGTCTCTGACCACTTGAACTAGACAAGCTTATTACAGACCAGTCAGACAAAACCAAACTGGACCAGATTTACTATGGTGTCTACTACTAAGCACTAATGTAAATGTGGCATATCTGTGATGTGGCAAAACGTTGAATTAAAGTAAGCCAACTAAAAGGTGGTATAAACTTAGAATAGACAATCAAGATATGCCAGATTTGTCATCCAGCATCAGCCACTTTGATAATTCTGGTGTATTTTCAGACTGCCGATCTAAGTATGCACTACATAACTTATAGTAAATCTGGGCCAGTGTGTACAGCAACCTAGTATACTTGCACTTCTTGTTGCCCAAGATTTCAGCAGTGTCCTCTCTTCCTCCCAAGGCTGTGGGACCTGTCTGAGTACTGAATGCCTTTCTTCATGAGTTTTCTAAGCTGACATCTAATGAGGTTCTTTAAGCAGCACAAACCTTGGACTGCCCTGCTAGATGGAGTGGAACCTTCTCTTTTCTTCCCATTCTAGCAAACCACCCACTTTCCAGCTTTCCACACAGTGAAATAAGTCACATTTGCTAGGAAAATACAGTCCGATAAAAATCAGCCTTTGGTTAGTGGCACTGCTATAATATAATATAATATAATATAATATAATATAATATAATATATACTTGTACTTAGAGCATTTTCAGACATGGGTATACCTAATGTGATTATGTGTATTATTGTTTATTTTTATAGGTGATTTTTTTTTTTATATTTTTTTAAAACATTTTAAATGTTTTTAGTATATTGTCTGAGTCTGATCACCCAGATAATAAACTGCAATTCTAATGTATTACAGAATATTGTTAAATCCATTCAATTCTATTACATGCTGCTTCTGACAGCTTCTGAGAGGGTGCTATGATTAAAGTCCCAATATCTACTGCTCTATTATGGTGAATGTGGGGCTTAAAATAAAAAAAAAGTTGAAGGAGTATTAAACAGATAATTAATAAACTTGCAAAAATGTATCCTTTTATCCAGTGTATTTTTTAAATTGTTTACCCTAGCTGTATAGTCAGGGCATAGTATGAATAGAGCCCTCTGTGTAGTGAGCCACCAATTGTGCAAGTTCTCCCACTTAAAAAGATGATCACAAAAAGAAAGAGAGAAACGCCAAGCGGCACATCGTGTGATACAGTATCATGCAGAGGAGAAATTTTGTTAAAGGGCCAAAAGGATGGCTGTTACTTCACTGAAAGAAAATCAGGATATAATAATAAAACCAGCTGACAAAGGGGGCGCAATAGTCATAATGAATACCTCAGACTATTTCCAAGAGGCAAACAGGCAACTGTCAAATCCCATCCATTACTCCAAACTTGGAAGTGATCCCACAAAGGCCTATATGAAAGAACTAAAGAGTATGATTAAGAAGTTTCCAATCCAGATCCAGAATCAGGTAAAAGGGCTTATCCCACAGGATCCAAGGCCGGGCTTCTTCTATATGCTCCCAAAGATACAGAAAGATGGCAACCCGGGGCGGAGCCTAACCGTCTATGCTGATTGACGTCTGAGCCTGCAGCTCCGTCAGACACTAAGCCACTACCTGCCTTAAAACGCTCAATTGAGGACAAGAATGGGCAAGACACTGAGAGAAAGAAGCGGGGAACTACCAGGTACTCCCACGGGCAAGAATAACGCAGCGGAGGTGCATAAATTCTTTCGCAAGAAAGTCCAGCGTTCTCCTGCAGTGGCGCGCAAGATGGCGCTGGAAGAGGCCCACTCGGGAGACGCGGCAGAGGACTCAGATCTGGACAGCGCGTCGGGTACTGACCGGACAGACGTTATCTCCGGGGTGATTACTAAGTCCTTCCTTCGCAAGGCTCTGGCACAAGCAATCGCCCCAGTGCTCGCGGAGCGCTCTGACATACGGGCCGACATACACTCCGTGGGCAAAAGAGTAGACTCCCTTGAGTCGGCGTGCTGAGCAATTACCCTTCACTCTTCTTTGCTGGCACAGCGTATCGCCGATCATCACACCCACTTGAACAGAACAATCGATGCTCTGGAGGATCTGGAGAATTGGAACCGCAGGAGGAACCTGCGCCTTAAGGGCCTTCCGGAACCTCCTGCTTCTGAGGATCTGAGAGAGGTGATGTCAGCCATCTTTGTATCCCTCGTGGGTGCGGAAAAGGCAGCCGCGGTCCACATCGAAAGGGTCCACCGAGCGGTCAGACCTAAACCCTCCCCTGCTGACCCACCGAGGGATGTAATCTGCGGGCTGCTGTCCTCCACGGACACATCTGCTATACTAGCTGCTGCAAGGGAAAAAAGACCACTTATGTATGCCCAAACAGAGATCCACCTATACCAAGACCTGGCGCCATCTACCCTGGCAAAGCGTCGGATGTTACGTCCACTGCTGGAGGCACTACGGGAAAGAGGCCTTCAGTATGCATGGCTTTTTCCCTTCGGGTTGTCTGTTCTTAAGCAAGGCCGCAGGATAGTCATACATTCACCAGAAGATCTCTCCAAAGCCTGGGCCTTGCTCGACATACCCCCTATGGAGATTCCCTCGTGGTTGTCTCTCCCGGAGGACTTACATTCCTGCCCGTCATTGCCCAGCTTTGAACAGGAAGGCCTGCAACAGCGTCTCACGTCGCCAAGACCTAGGAAACCCTCTTTGAAGAGACACATACAAGAATCCACTTGATGTCGGTAATCTTACCACTGAGCTGTTCCTCTACGTGGAGCTGACTTGTGTGTGAAAGGCACCTCTTGCAAATTCACTGTGGAACCATTCCCTCCCACTGGACAGGCCCAGAAGTGAAGTGCCTATGTCTTGCACTCATATCCGGGACTGCTGGCGGTTGAAGGTACCTTCTACCCTGGACCTATCCTCCCACACCCCCTCATACTTTCCACAACCTCCACTCCCTCATGACCTATCCCAGGAGCTTGCTTTGTGCCCGATGGGCCCTGCAGCACCCACGGTGGGAGTGACTGGCACCCTATGTCGGGAAACGGGTGGTTGGAGCTCTTTCACTCTCTACCATGTTCCCTCCTTCCCCCAGTTCACTGAGATGTCCAACTGTTTGAGATGTTTGATATACATGTCTGTGGGTGGGTTTTCTGACTAACAATTGTATTTGTGGGGCCTTCCGCCCCCCGTCCGGGATTTCGGGGCCGGTGATGCGTTTATGGTGCCTTGGAGAAGGAGCAGGCACGTGGGTCCCCGTGGTCTCGGATGGCGGGGGAGCCCAGGTTGGGGAAGAGGTTCATTACTTTAGTAGGGATTATATTCATTCAGTGAACCAAAATTTTCACGTTGCACTGTGTACACTAGGCATGTCAGGGAACTTGCTAAGTAAGCCTACTTGCTACTAACTACTAACTACTAACTGCCAATTACTAATCATTACTCACTGTCACTAATCAGTACCTATCGCTAACTCTCAGGGGTTACCACAAAAACCATTACTAACAGCTAACTATTACTAACTACTAACTACTACCAGCGGAATATCGGGGGGGCGGGTTGTTGGGTGGGGGGGCGGGTTGTTGGGTGGGGGGGGCGGGGCTCACACACGGGTTTGTGGGTTCTTTGGATAGCAGGGTGTCGTGCCGGGATTCCCGATGCCCCGGGAAGTTATGCCGCCCTAATACATAGGGGTGTGTGCACTAACCACCCTAACTATGTTGCTGAGATAGACCCCCATAAGGGATTACAGTATAACCACGTTGGAGATGTTTATGTAATCCCGGATTGTATTGATTCAGTTGTTAATGTTGTATAATATGACATGGGCTCATTTCGGCGCAATTATGGCAACTATCCCTGAGCCTATTTGCACTCTCATACTGTCCGCCTCCCGCCCTTCCAGACGTGTCCGTAGGATATCTCTAACTCTCACATCTCTTGTGTACCTTTACATCTTTTACACACTGTTGCCTGTATGTAGTCCCCATTGTTACATGCCTCTGTGCGCAACCACTCCTGTAAGGTATGGTAGTTGGCTGTCACGATTAGGACCATCTCCATTTCCCCTATCCCTTTTATATTCTGTCTATTGACAGAGTAAGTGTTTCAAGCTTAGCGGCTGTCAGGCGTTGCCGCTAAATATCTGATCTATTGACGGGCGCATTATTTTGGGCCCAACCTAGCTCTTGTACTCTTTCTCTTCTCTATCTCTATCTAAGCTTTCCTCACCTCTCTCTCTTCTCCCTTTCTACCCCTCCCCTTCCCCGTCTGGTTGTCTCACTACCCAAACCTTCCCACCTAACCTCTGTTTGTTCAAATACCCCTCCTTTCCCTCTCTCCCTCACCCTTCTTACCCATTGGACTCACATTGTCTCAGAGCCACCATGTCCGAATTAGTTTTTACTTCCTTTAACACCCATGGCCTAAATTCCCCGAATAAGACATCTCAAATTTTTACCATACTCCGTAAGCTACACACAAATGTGGCGTTCCTTCAAGAAACTCATTTCAAGACAGGGAAAAACCCTCGCCTTCCCACAAAAATGTTCACTACTTGTTTCCACTCCACGAATCCCACTGCTTCCTCTAGGGGTGTTTCTATTCTATTTTATTCCTCAGTGCCTTTCCAGTGTTCTCAAACTTATGAGGACTCCGAGGGCAGAATTCTGCTGCTAAAAGGCACTATCGCTACTTATAAATACACCTTTGCCAATTTCTACGCTCCCAATCAAGGCCAAGTGGCTTGGCTTGTTGAGGCTCTGCGTACACTGGAACTCTTTGCAGAAGGTTCTATAATCCTAGCTGGCGATTTTAACCTCACTCTCAACCCTGCTCTTGATGCCTCTAGAGGGACATCATCTATTCCCCAGAAAGCACTGGGTAGACTCCTGCAAGACCTAAATGACTTGCATTTGGTCGATCTTTGGCGTCTGCACAACCCATCCGTGAAGGACTATTCCTTTTTTTCCAATCCTCGGCAATCCTATCAGAGACTGGATTATATTTTTGTCACTAGAGATCTAGCCCCGTATTCTCTGCAATACCGCATCGACTCTATATCGGTGTCCGATCATGCACCAGTATGGGCTAGGTTAACACTGCGCCAACTGCCTCAAAGGGATTGGTGCTGGAGATTAAATGAAGCTTTGATGGATCGCCCAGATCTAGTTGGGACCGTCAGGCAGCAGATGGAGTCGTACTTTGTCATAAATGCTAATGCAGACACTTGTCCCACCATTACTTGGGAGGCACATAAGGCGGTAATTAGGGGAATTTTCATATCCCTGGCCTCCAGAGTCAAGAGGGAAACTCAGGCAGAACTAGACAAAATTCTTTCAGACATAGTGGCAATTGAACACACACGCAAGGCAAGTAGACAGTTGAATAGAAGCACTGAACTCCAAACTCTGCGAGAAAAGCTAAAAGATGCCATTAACGTCCGAACGGCTAAACATTTTCTTCACTACCAACACAGGCTCTATGCACATGGGGACAAGAGGGGTAAGCTTATGACTTCGCTGATTAAGAAACGAAAGGCCAAGTGCTTTATTTCGGTTATAAAAGATCAAGCAGGCAACACACACAAATCCACCAAAGACATAACCTCGGCTTTCCTCTCATTTTACACTGGGCTATACAACCTAAACACCAATGACCCTGAGACCGCTACAACAAGCAAAGTAAATAGGATAGAAGAATTCCTTAATTCCCTCTCTCTGCCATCCCTGTCGGCGGAAGACGCTGCGACACTCACGTCCTCAATTTCTTTGGAAGAAATTAAATGTGTCCTAAATAGCTTCCCTAAAGGGAAAAGCCCAGGTCCAGATGGCTTCCCCTTACAATACTATAAAGTATTCCAATCAGAATTACTACCGCATCTTTCTAGATCCTGTAATGCCCTGCTTTCTGGGAAAAAACTCCCCTGCCAAGCACAAGAAGCACATATTACGTTGCTTCCTAAAGAAGGGAAAGACCCCCTCTCCTGTGGTAGCTATAGGCCTATCTCTCTCCTTAATCTCGATCTTAAATTGTGGGCGAAAATATTGGCCACTAGAATGAAACATCTTCTACCTTCCTTACTACACCCTGATCAAGCTGGTTTTGTTCTGGGCAGAGAGGGAAAGGATAACTCCCATCACTTACTCCACGTTATCACCCATGCTAGGAAAACACGCTCGAGCCTGGTTTTGCTGGGAGTAGACGCTGAAAAAGCGTTTGATAGAGTGGACTGGTTATTTATGAAAGCCACGTTAAAAAAATTTAACTTCCCCCTTCAATATATAGAAGCGATCTTCACTCTCTATGGTTCCCCTTACGCTCGCTTGAAGATTAATGACACACTTTCCCCCAGCTTCAATATTACGAATGGGACCAGACAGGGTTGCCCTCTTTCCCCCTCCCTGTTCATTTTAGTATTGGAATCCCTATTACAGGTGGTTCATGCTCACCCAGACATATCAGGATTTAAAATAGGAACACAAATTATGCATTCCGCCGCCTTTGCAGACGATGTTCTGTTTATGGTGTCCAACCCCGAGAAAGGGCTCCCTGCCATTGTAGAACTCCTCTCTCGCTATGGCTCAGTCTCCGGATATAAAGCCAATCTAGATAAATCGGAGGTATTAAATGTCTCTCTCCACCCTAAAAAATCACTACAAGTATCCGCCTCCACGCACTTTAAGTGGACCTCAAAATCCATTAAATATTTAGGTGTCCAACTAACAGCAGATCCGTCTCACATCAACACAGAGAATTTTCAGTCACTACTAACGGAAATTCGCACCATGTTAGCTTCTTATCAAGGAATGCCGTTTTCTTGGTTTGGTAGACGAAATCTATTGCAGACTTATGTGCTTCCCAAGATCCTATACCGACTCCATATGTTGCCCATACGCCTCCCCCCGTATTTTTTCAAGTCATTAAGAAGTCTTTTCTCCACTTTCCTCTGGCGTGGCAAACGTCCACGGCTCTCTATAAGTTTCTTGATGAAGAAGAAGGTGGCGGGTGGC
Source organism: Leptodactylus fallax (assembly GCA_947044405.1). NCBI lineage: Eukaryota > Metazoa > Chordata > Amphibia > Anura > Leptodactylidae > Leptodactylus > Leptodactylus fallax. Next base: position 10,008,451 of record CAMRHE010000016.1, read on the forward strand.
ATGGGCATGCCAGATGTCTTGGGTTATTACAAAGCAATACAATTGAAGCGTTGGATTGAGCTCATTTCCTCGGATCCACCCTCACTATTCCATAAACTTTCTGTCTGCACATTTGGGCCGACCTGCCAAGTAGACCTGTGGCTGTATGGCTCCCCAAGCCACAGCTCCCAATCAATTGATCAAATCAGACATGTGGCATCGCCTGACTTCACACCGACTGCTGGAGGCTGTTGGTGAGAAAGCAGAGGTGAACTTTACAAAACTGGAATCGCTGGTCTCTGACAAACCGCTGTCCTTTCTACATAAACACCACCTGCATAAATATATGCGGGACTGGCTGACAGCTAACACAATACGAGTCGATCTCACTCCCTTCGAACGAAGCCTCATAGCTCGAAATAAATTTTTGTCCAAGACATCATATATCCTGTCCACTTTTGTCAGTCCGGTTCGGATACATAAACCGGCTTTCCTAACTTCTTGGGAAATGGAGTTGGGTGTGGTCCTCTCAGAGGAGCAAGTCAAACAGGTATTACAAAATTCTCATGGCTTTTCCACCTGTGTGCGCCTACAGGAGACTCACTATAAGTTGCTAACCAGATGGTATCATACTCCACAATGGCTCCATAAAATGAATCTATCAGACTCTGACACCTGCTGGAGATGTAAGTCTCAGAGTGGGTCCTTGTTGCACATATGGTGGCAGTGCCCAGTAATTAGTCCGTTTTGGAATGATATTCAATCAGTGATTAGACGACTTTCTTCTCCGACCTTTAAGCTCAGCCCAACTATGGTCCTGATCTCACTACAATCGGCATACTATACCCCATCGAGAAATAACCTCATCTCACTCCTTTTATCGGCTGCCAATTCACTTATTCCTCGCAAATGGCTAAGTACTGATCCCCCATCAAAAATGGAATGGGTTGAAAAAGTTAATCAGATCTCACGCTTCGAAGAACTGTCAAGCTGGAAATCCAGGACACATGCCCGTTTCCTTAAGACCTGGGCAAAGTGGAAGGAGCTGAGACTATGAGTCCCCCCCTCCCCCCACCTTCCCCCCCTCCCTCCCTCCCTCCCCCCTTCTCCCCTCCCTTCTCCTCCCCTCCCTCATCCCCCTCCCTAGCTCCTGTTTTCCCTCCCCCTCTCTCCACTTATCCCCTCCTGTACTTCCTCCTCCCTCCACACATGGGGCTACATTATCTACCCTATATCATTCCGCTACCCTACTCGATATCATTAATGTATACCCTATTTTCCCTCCCTTGTTACCCCCCCCCCTTCCCCCCCCCCCCCCTTTTTTTCCCCATCCTCTCGTTGCTCTCCCTCTCTTCTTTTCTTATCTATGTCAGACCTATCTGTCCCTTACCTACCATTTCTTTTCATTCAATGCTCTTCTGTTGTGTATTACAAGCCTAGGCTGCGCTCTATATGGCTCAGTAATACCTAGGATTGATTATTCCATAAATTGAGTTTACTGTCATTATACAGCCTGCACTGATACAAATGTACTATGTTGGATGTACTTTATATGATTTTGTGCACTGCTGCAAAATGTTTGCATGTATCCTCCTTTGTTATACGAGAATTAACAATAAAATAAAAATATTATTAAAAAAAAAAAAAAAAAAAAAAAAGAAAGATGGCAACCCTGGGAGGCCTATCATTTCTGGCATTGGGACACTGACAGAAAACATCTCAGGTTGGGTGGAAAATCTCCTAAAACCCCTTGTCAGGGATACTCCAAGCTATATCCAAGACACTACTGACCTTCTTAACAAACTGAATGCCCTGGGCCCACTACCTGAGGGTACCATTTTTGCACCCCAGTATGCAAATCTCTATATGGCAGAACTGGAAGGAGCATATTTATCAACATGCGCCACCAAACCTATGATTTACCTTTGTTATATCGATGATATCCTTGTCATCTGGACTGCAGGTGAGGAGGCCCTACTTCAATTCCATAATGACTTCAATGACTTTCACCCTACCATCAACCTTAAACTTAGCTATTCAGGGAGTGAAATTCACTTATTCATCACAATATACATCAAAGACCACCGGCTACTCACATCGACATACCACAAACCCACAGACAGAACGGCCTACCTGAGAAACGACAGCTTCCACCCCAAGCACACAAGACAATCTATTATTTACAGCCAGGCTATACGATACAATCGTATTTGCTCCGACAAAGCAGACCTGGACACCTCCAGGATCTGAGGACGAAATTTCTCCGATTGGGATACAAACCAAAAGTGACAGACAACCAATTAAACAAAGCGGCAGCCATTAACAGAGACAGTCTGAGTGCCCCTAGTTGTCACCTACAACCCACAGCTGGAGATCCTACGAAGGATTGCCAAGGAACTACAACCTGTGCTACATAGGGACAACAGACTCAAGGACATATTTCCAGTCCTCCCTCTCCTTTCCTTTCGACAGCCACCAAACCTAAGGTGTATTATTGTCCAGAGTACCCTGAAGGCCCCAACTGAAAATGGCACCTCACCTTGCCTACAAAAAAGTTGCATGACCTGCAAGCACATCCACACCGCTGACAGTGTACCTGTCCCACAGTCACAACAGTTGACAGAATTAGGGGTACATTTTCCTGCAGATCTTCCAAAGTGGTGTACCTCATAATGTGTGTGCAATGCCCCACCACAGGCCTCTATGTGGGGGAAACAGGGCAGAGACTTAGTCAGTGAATGAACTCACACAGATCCAACATTAATAACAGCAGAACAGATCTCCCAGTGGCCGCACATTTCTCCGGAGAAAACCACTCTATTGAAGATTTGTGGGTTGTGGTTTTAATGGGACATTTTAAGACGCAGGAGGAGAGGAAAGAATGGGAGTACAAGTTAATGCAAAAATATCAAACTCTGCAATTTGGACTTAATATTCATGCCAGCTTCATGTCAAACTATGTATGAACTGTGAGGGTCACAAATCACCTCCTGATAGCAAACAGATAACAGATCCCTCTGTCACGCACCACAACTTTCCAGATTGTTTATTTTTTGACCGGTTGTAAAAAATTTCTCTGCTTAGATTGCATTTTGTTGTTTTTTTTTTTTTTTTAAGGACTCTAAAATCCTTTGAAGACCACGTGTATAGCGTATAAAAAATCTGTCAATTTTCATTTCTTGTATAACACCATGTCTGATGAAGGAAGCTTACCATCAAATATACTCAGTTAGCCTCTAAAAGGTATCACCTGATTTCTTCACTCTTCCACTACTTTCAATGGCTAACACGGTACAACATTATACTACTACTTTCACAAGGAAGCGCTTCTCAGTATCCCATGGAGTGCTCATACTCCCTCCCCCCAATGTTTGCCTAACAGCTAATAGCTTCCTCCAAATAGAGCTTCTCTATCCCCTCCCCCTAATGTTTACACAGCAGTCAATTGCTACACATGCCCAGTAGCCTTGGAGGGACACTTGTATATCTCACACATGCATCTCAGTGTGGCTGTGCTGAGATTTTTTTACCTGGGAAATTCCTTAGATAAGACACTCCAGCCACTGTTTATAAGGAAGATAGCAGCTACCTGAACCTCTGTTTACACACTGTGGATTCAGAAGCGCCTATACTGGTAAGATATCTTTTTAACCCTATAAAATGCTCAGTCTAGGACTAGTAACCCTAGAGATTGGGAAAAAAATTTTTACAATTAAATTCCATTACAAATTGCATTCCTTTGAAAAATTATCCTCACAACCTCATCTTCTGTTTGTAACTTTTTCATCAACATACCAATGTATTATAGATGTGTTTTCTTTTAGCACATTATAGAAGTTCTTTCCCATCAGATTACAGTATCCCCCCCCCCCTAGTGGTCATACCCTTCTGGAATTTATATGGTGATCTTTTTTGAGTGAGATGAATATCCAATGCAGAAGAATATTTATTTATTTATTGTACATTATATGTAATGGATGTAGTATGTGTGTGTGTGTATGTATGTGCGTGTGTGTGTGTATATATATATATAAATATATATATATATATATATATATATATATATATACAGTCATATGAAAAAGTTTGGGCACCCCTATTAATCTTAATCATTTTTAGTTCTAAATATTTGGGTGTTTGCAACAGCCATTTCAATTTGATATATCTAATAACTGATGGACACAGTAATATTTCAGGATTGAAATGAGGTTTATTGTACTAACAGAAAATGTGCACTATGCATTAAACCAAAATTTGACCGGTGCAAAAATTTGGGTACCCTTATCATTTTATTGATTTGAATACTCCTAACTAATTTTTACTGACTTACTGAAGCACAAAATTGGTTTTGTAACCTCACTGAGCTTTGAGCTTCATAGCCAGGTGTATCCAATCATGAGAAAAGGTATTTAAGGTGGCCAATTGCAAGTTGTTCTCCTATTTGAATCTCCTCTGAAGAGTGGCATCATGGGTTCCTCAAAACAACTCTCAAATGATCTGAAAACAACGATTGTTCAACATAGTTGTTCAGGGGAAGGATACAAAAAGTTGTCTCAGAGATTTAACCTGTCAGTTTCCACTGTGAGGAACATAGTAAGGAAATGGAAGACCACAGGGACAGTTCTTGTTAAGCCCAGAAGTGGCAGGCAAAGAAAAATATCAGAAAGGCAGAGAAGAAGAATGGTGAGAACAGTCAAGGACAATCCACAGACCACCTCCAAAGAGCTGCAGCATCATCTTGCTGCAGATGGTGTCACTGTGCATCGGTCAACAATACAGCACACTTTGCACAAGAAGAAGCTGTATGGGAGAGTGATGCGAAAGAAGCCGTTTCTGAAAGCACGCCACAAACAGAGTCGCCTGAGGTATGCAAAAGCACATTTGGACAAGCCAGCTTCATTTTGGAAGAAGGTCCTGTGGACTGATGAAACAAAGATTGAGTTGTTTGGTCATACAAAAAGGCGTTATGCATGGCGTCAAAAAAACACAGCATTCCAAGAAAAACACTTGCTACCCACTGTAAAATTTGGTGGAGGTTCCATCATGCTTTGGGTCTGTGTGGCCAATGCCGGCACCGGGAATCTTGTTAAAGTTGAGGGTCGCATGGATTCAACTCAGTATCAGCAGATTCTTGAGAATAATGTACAAGAATCAGTGACGAATTTGAAGTTACGCCGGGGATGGATATTTCAGCAAGACAATGATCCAAATCTACTCAGGCATTCATGCAGAGGAACAATTACAATGTTCTGGAATGGCCATCCCAGTCCCCAGACCTGAATATCATTGAACATCTGTGGGATAATTTGAAGCGGGCTGTCCATGCTCGGCGACCATCAAACTTAACTGAACTGGAATTGTTTTGTAAAGAGGAATGGTCAAAAATACCTTCATCCAGGATCCAGGAACTGATTAAAAGCTACAGGAAGCGACTAGAGGCTGTTATTTTTGCAAAAGGAGGATCTACTAAATATTAATGTCACTTTTCTGTTGAGGTGCCCATACTTTTGCACCGGTCAAATTTTGGTTTAATGCATATTGCACATTTTCTGTTAGTACAATAAACCTCATTTCAATCCTGAAATATTACTGTGTCCATCAGTTATTAGATATATCAAATTGAAATGGCTGTTGCAAACACCCAAATATTTAGAACTAAAAATGATTAAGATTAATAGGGGTGCCCAAACTTTTTCATATGACTGTATATATACAGTACAGACCAAAAGTTTGGACACACCTTTTCATTCCAAGAGTTTTCTGTATTTTCATGACTATAAAAATTGTAGATTCACACTGAAGGCATCAAAACTATGAATTAACACATGTGGAATTATATACGTAACAAAAAAGTGTGAAACAACTGAAAATATGTCTTATATTCTAGGTTCTTCAAAGTAGCCACCTTTTGCTTTTGATTACTGCTTTGCACACTCTTGGCATTCTCTTGATGAGATTCAAGAGGTAGTCACCTGAAATGGTCTTCCAACAGTCTTGAAGGAGTTCCCAGAGATGCTTAGCACTTGTTGGCCCTTTTGCTTTCACTCTGCGGTCCAGCTCACCCCAAACCATCTCGATTGGGTTCAGGTCTGGTGACTGTGGAGGCCAGGTCATCTGGCGTAGCACCCCATCGCTCTCCTTCTTGGTCAAATAGCCCTTACACAGTCTGGAGGTGTGTTTGGGGTCATTGTCCTGTTGAAAAATAAATGATGGTCCAACTAAACGCAAACCGGATGGAATAGCATGCTGCTGCAAGATACTGTGGTAACCATGCTGGTTCAGTATGCCTTCAATTTTGAATAAATCCCCGACAGTGTCACCAGCAAAGCACCCCCACATCATCACACCTCTTCCTCCATGCTTCACGGTGGGAACCAGGCATGTAGAGTCCATTCGTTCACCTTTTCTGCGTCACACAAAGACACGGTGGTTGGAACCAAAGATCTCAAATTTGGACTCATCAGACCAAAGCACAGATTTCCACAGGTCTAATGTCCATTCCTTGTGTTCTTTAGCCCAAACAAGTCTCTTCTGCTTGTTGCCTGTCCTTAGCAGTGGTTTCCTAGCAGCTATTTTACCATGAAGGCCTGCTGCACACAGTTTCCTCTTAACAGTTGTTGTAGAGATGTGTCTGCTGCTAGAACTCTGTGTGGCATTGACCTGGTCTCTAATCTGAGCTGCTGTTAACCTGCGATTTCTGAGGCTGGTGACTCGGATGAACTTATCCTCTGCAGTAGAGGTGACTCTTGGTCTTCCTTTCCTGGGGCGGTCCTCATGTGAGCCAGTTTCTTTGTAGCGCTTGATGGTTTTGGCCACTGCACTTGGGGACACTTTCAAAGTTTTCCCAATTTTTTGGACTGACTGACCTTCATTTCTTAAAGTAATGATGGCCACTCGTTTTTCTTTACTTAGCTGCTTTTTTCTTGCCATAATACAAATTCTAACACTCCATTCAGTAGGACTATCAGCTGTGTATCCACCTGACTTCTGAACAACACAACTGATGGTCCCAACCCCATTTATAAGGCAAGAAATCCCACTTATTAAACCTGACAAGGCACACCTGTGAAGTGAAAACCATTTCAGGTGACTACCTCTTGAAGCTCATCAAGAGAATGCCAAGAGTGTGCAAAGCAGTAATCAAAGCAAAAGGTGGCTACTTTGAAGAACCTAGAATATAAGACATATTTTCAGTTGTTTCACACTTTTTTGTTGAGTATATAATTCCACATGTGTTCATTCATAGTTTTGATGCCTTCAGTGTGAATCTACAATTTTTATAGTCATGAAAATACAGAAAACTCTTGGAATGAGAAGGTGTGTCCAAACTTTTGGTCTGTACTGTACATACACATATATATATATATACTCACTTGTGCAAATAGAGAAATGCTTAAAATATTTTGTTCAGATTAAGATCACTGCTTCTTCACACTATGTATGGGTTAGTCACCAGACCAAAGCGTACAAAAATTACAAAATGTTTTTTTTAAGATTATCTCAGGCTATGTGGAATATTGGGTGAACAACAAGAAACCACTTGTATATAACATAGTTATTTTTTTAAGATTTGCACAGGCAAAATCAGCAGTATGTATTTAATGAAAAAATGTTAACTCTTGCACAAAAAAAGTCCTTAGCAAAACATTTTTCACTGACAGAACTATCTTGCCAGTAAAAAAGTATGTTTAAAGAATGTGTATAGAGATTAAATTGCTCTATTGCACAAGTACTGTCAGACAATATTAGATGATTGGCAATGAAAGGGTTAATTGTCTGTGTAAGCAAGTAGCAGTACAGATTCCAGTCACTGTCCATGAACCAGTCCTATCTGTAGCTATTTAATTCTATCACTAATCTGCCTGTATAATTGCTTGATTCTATAAATTCTCCTAGTCCTATAACTATTGTTAGATTTCCTAGAGTTTTTTCTGAACCGTGCTGCCTACAGCCTATGATGCAGATCTATTTGCATGTCCAGCATTTACAGCAACTGAATGCTAAAAACGAATGGACAAGCTTTGTATACACCATATGACATCAGCACTGTATGGTTCACCTACCAATGTCTATTGGCTGAGAGACTGTCAGATGTTGCTACCATGTTAGTCATGTGTGAGTCATTGCACTTATGTCTACTTTGTATTTCCTGGTCATACAAGTGGCAGCAGCTATTTTTTGTTAATATGAAGAGAAACACCATTTGTTTAGATTCATGAAAACTAAACAATTTGGATTATGAACCTGGCTCATTATGAACCGATTTACCCACCTCAACTACTTATATTATTGGTACAACTGCTGGCACCTACTGCTGGTACTATTGGTGTTACTGTTGGCACTGATATTACGTTACTGTCATTTATGTGAGAGATTTCTTCTGACAAAATAACCAAAGTCACTGCATAGACAAAACGTATTAAATATAAACCTAACCCTCTCCTCATAAACTTCCTGGCTTCCTGGCTCATTTGCACGAGCATTGGAGAGGGAAGAGGGGATATAATATGGTTGCTTCCCTAAAGAAGAATACACTGAAATGTATTATTCAGTCTCTGAATTAGGAAAATGTTCTCAAAATTAAGAGGACAGACACAAAATGGGAAACTTTCAAAAGTATCTTTTATTTTTATTGTAAGAAGTACATATTTTGAAAAATAAAAGTCTTATGAAAAGGAGAGAACGCATGTGGATAAATAAAACTGTAAAGCAAGCACTCAATGACAAAAAGCATATAAACTACTTAAGCAGGCAGGCATTGAAGAAGCACTAAAAAAAAAGGAAAAAATAAATTATGTAAAAAATGAATAAAAGCAGCAGAGCTGAAAATGAAGAGGTCCATTGGCAGAGAAAGTAAAACAAACCCCAAAATATTCTTCAATTTTATAAATAGTAAAAAGATAAATGTTGAAAGTGTTGGGGGCGAGGCTTGGCTGACCAACTGAATGGCTGGGACAACATTGCTACCCCTGACCTCCACACACTGGTGAGATGCCAAGAGGTGAAAATCAGTGACTAGACCCACAAAACAAAAGGGTTTTTATTTCCTTACCATCTGGAAAAAGAGAATAGGAACCACAGTACTCATTCTTTTGTGATTCAAATAATTAGTCCAATTTATTGGATAATACACATACAATGTGTGAAGTTGATATACTTTATTAGATATAAATGTAACTGCCGTCCACTACATGGAAAATACGTCCAGATTTTGCTTGATAAAGAGATAAAAACACAAACACCGAGCAGCACATAGCGTAATTCTGTTCTAAATAGTATTATTAAACAGATATGAAATAAAGTGACCAGTTGGTCTCTCACATTGAGGAGTTGTGAATTTGTCACAACATCAAAACAGGCTTCTTATCACTCAATAGTGAGGGTGGAAGCAGATGGATTCTACGTCAGCAGATCCTGGACATCCAAAATATGCAATAGGAGGCAAGTGCTTGACTCTCAAAGTAAAAAGAGAAAGTCTGCGCTCTCCAACTGAACGTCCATAGTCACAAGGGGTCCAGTGCTTTAAGTGTGGTCTCTCCAGATAGCATGCAACTCCGGAAAAGAAGACAGTCCATAGAACAAAACAGTCCGAAACCAAGAACAGTCCACTGGTGAAGTGACATGAAGGAGGTAGAGTAAAGGCCATGGATGATCAAAACGTCTCTGCTTATGCATTGTTAATCTGGATGATACCTGGACCACATGATATCTTCCACATGGTGGACAGCAGTTTCTTTTATACCTAATGAAATATGTATATACTTCACACCATTGTAAGTGTATTGTCCAATAAATCAGACTTGTTATTTGCACCACAAAAGAGTGTGTGCTATGGTTTCTCTGCTCTGTGATACTGGGTATCACTAAGTCAAAAGAGAGTGCGGTACCATTAGTACTAAACTACCATCTGGAAAAAGACCAAGGTGGCACTGATGCTTCTTCACAGTCAAGCTTCCACATACGAGAACTAACCGCTGGCTCTGTTAGAAGTCAAACTCTTACCATATCATTGAAGCAAAGCAGTTCCACCCATACGTTCTTCCCCTCATGCTGCTGAAGGTCCCCAGTAGAGCATCTCTCTGGTATAGAAAATCTGATGCATGAGTTGCATATTTGCCATCCCTACAGTAAGACACATGATATTACATCTACTATTCTGAAGTTTGGCTATTTCTGGCTATTGAAATGAATATAATTGGGAAAATAAAAACCAGAACTGCAGTGTCACTTTAAGGCTGAAGTACAAGTACAATACTGATCAAAGAGACAAAGCTGAGCATTTACAGAAGTAGAACATTTCCAGGGAGAAATCAGTTTGTTTCTGACCCGACTTTCATCATTGCTACTGTACAATCTCCATCTCTTTGAAGAATGGCTGCTGTATAAACAAGCATGAAAGCATATTGTGATATAAAGAATTGTTGATGCTGCTCAGGATGTTATGATCTATCATGCTTTATAGTGACTGATCCCTTATGGTCATGTTGCTGTCTGTACTGTCCACTATAATATGATTGTTATGTTTCGGTAACGTGTACAGAGATTTCATTAAAGAGCTCATTACTGTAAATTGGATTGCATTTTTTTCCATGTATTTTATAATCAGTTTATGTAAGTGTTTTTGTAAGGTTTATTACAGATTATTGTGCTTTGTGAGATATATACGTTCCTAAATGTTTTACTACATCCAAATAGTGTACAGAGAAAGTCACCTATAGTCTCATAAAACTGTTATCATTACTGTAATCATTACTATACTTCTTTATATGTCCTATAGATTCTAGCATGTAGACCAAACCTCCAAATTCCGAATTATCCAGTTTTACAGTTGCACTTATTATAGCCACTAGAGGGCTCATCTGCTGCATCACATGAACATAAACTTACATTTGCCTACTGTACTAAGCAAGTGCTAAGAAAATGGTCTAGGAAGGATATACTTATAGTAGACGCATTACAGATAAAACATACAATATCTATCAATCTTTATGTTACCTATACATTTTTGTAAAGTACATTTAAATACTGTTTTCTTCTTTACTGACCTGTGATACATGGACAACTATACATAGAAAGACAGAGAAATAGAAAGACACCAAATTATGAATGCCAACAAGTATACATAACTTAATCTACTAGTATGCATGCTTATGCAAACACACATATACTGTGTATAGCTCCTGTATTCTGCAACCACAAACAGGCATACAAATAGTTAAAGAACATTGATAAGACAGCAGCCATTTCATATTATGCAAACATAAACAAGTATTTGAATTTGCTTACCTGCCTATGGGAACATATTATCGATAGTATAACTAGAGGATATTTTGCTCATCCCATTTCAGTGTTTACTTAGAATTCACTAGCTTGCAGCCCTAGAAAAGACTTAGAACTGAGAAACAGCAAATAGAGCAATATTCTATTTGTATGCCAAAACTCCAATTACTTTCTTTTCACTTAAAGGATACTGAGTTTTCATGAGAAGTTAAAATATGTGTAGGGTCTTGCTGGGCAGTCTGTTCTATATCTGAATAAGCCTTCATATATGGTGTCCTATCAGTTTTTCTGCTTCTAAAAACCACATTATGGCTGCAGCACATTTTTCATTTGCCTTTGAGGCTGTGGGCATGTACAATAAGTAGCAGTTTTTCTCCCCATCCATTACTGATACTACTGTTGTCTTTATATGAAATTGTGCCAGGTGTAACTACACAATAGCAAACAAATAGCTGAGAAAAGCCCAAGTGACCATCATATACAGTCATATGAAAAAGTTTGGGCACCCCTATTAATCTTAATCATTTTTAGTTCTAAATATTTGGGTGTTTGCAACAGCCATTTCAATTTGATATATCTAATAACTGATGGACACAGTAATATTTCAGGATTGAAATGAGGTTTATTGTACTAACAGAAAATGTGCAATATGCATTAAACCAAAATTTGACCGGTGCAAAAGTATGGGCACCTCAACAGAAAAGTGACATTAATATTTAGTAGATCCTCCTTTTGCAAAAATAACAGCCTCTAGTCGCTTCCTGTAGCTTTTAATCAGTTCCTGGATCCTGGATGAAGGTATTTTTGACCATTCCTCTTTACAAAACAATTCCAGTTCAGTTAAGTTTGATGGTCGCCGAGCATGTACAGCCCGCTTCAAATTATCCCACAGATGTTCAATGATATTCAGGTCTGGGGACTGGGATGGCCGTTCCAGAACATTGTAATTGTTCCTCTGCATGAATGCCTGAGTAGATTTGGAGCTGTGTTTTGGATCATTGTCTTGCTGAAATATCCATCCCCGGCGTAACTTCAAATTCGTCACTGATTCTTGTACATTATTCTCAAGAATCTGCTGATACTGAGTTGAATCCATGCGACCTTCAACTTTAACAAGATTCCCGGTGCCGGCATTGGCCACACAGCCCCAAAGCATGATGGAACCTCCACCAAATTTTACAGTGGGTAGCAAGTGTTTTTCTTGGAATGCTGTGTTTTTTTGACGCCATGCATAACGCCTTTTTGTATGACCAAACAACTCAATCTTTGTTTCATCAGTCCACAGGACCTTCTTCCAAAATGAAGCTGGCTTGTCCAAATGTGCTTTTGCATACCTCAGGTGACTCTGTTTGTGGCGTGCTTTCAGAAACGGCTTCTTTCGCATCACTCTCCCATACAGCTTCTCCTTGTGCAAAGTGTGCTGTATTGTTGACCGATGCACAGTGACACCATCTGCAGCAAGATGATGCTGCAGCTCTTTGGAGGTGGTCTGTGGATTGTCCTTGACTGTTCTCACCATTCTTCTTCTCTGCCTTTCTGATATTTTTCTTGGCCTGCCACTTCAGGGCTTAACAAGAACTGTCCCTGTGGTCTTCCATTTCCTTACTATGTTCCTCACAGTGGAAACTGACAGGTTAAATCTCTGAGACAACTTTTTGTATCCTTCCCCTGAACAACTATGTTGAACAATCTTTGTTTTCAGATCATTTGAGAGTTGTTTTGAGGAGCCCATGATGCCACTCTTCAGAGGAGATTCAAATAGGAGAACAACTTGCAATTGGCCACCTTAAATACCTTTTCTCATGATTGGATACACCTGGCTATGAAGTTCAAAGCTCAGTGAGGTTACAAAACCAATTTTGTGCTTCAGTAAGTCAGTAAAAAGTAGTTAGGAGTATTCAAATCAATAAAATGATAAGGGTACCCAAATTTTTGCACCGGTCAAATTTTGGTTTAATGCATATTGCACATTTTCTGTTAGTACAATAAACCTCATTTCAATCCTGAAATATTACTGTGTCCATCAGTTATTAGATATATCAAATTGAAATGGCTGTTGCAAACACCCAAATATTTAGAACTAAAAATGATTAAGATTAATAGGGGTGCCCAAACTTTTTCATATGACTGTAGGAGATCCAGAAACACTGGGCTGCAAAAATAGGGGAAATACAGGCAACATACAGGCAAGCAGATACAACACAAAAAAAAACAATCTATTAGCACAGTCAGTAAAGATGCTTGCTGCCTGTGAACATTATTCAATCTGTAATCACACAAGCAACCAGGAGTAGCTACAAGCACATAGAAGACTCTTACTACATTGCAAGCTGGGAGATTTGAAGAATGTTCAGTCCTTTGCACAGAGCAGGTTTCAGACATGCTGTGAGGAAAATCAATTCCTCCCCTCTCCATTCACTGTGTGAAGAGATAATATAATCTCCCCCTTCCACTCACTGTGATCCCATCTTACGTATCTAATGTATCTACGGATGGACCTTGGCTAGCAATAGGGAGTGAACTACTAATTAGGAAGACACATAGTGGCAGAAACTTTAGAGAGGTTTTTCAGGCATAAAGCACCCATTGTAATGCATTTTAATTGAACTGCATTACAATTTGGTCAAGTATCACGTCCTCTCTGAAATAAGATGTTTTATGAAAAGGTGCTTTCCCACAAATAACATTAACTCCTTTTCTACTGTACTATTACAGGACTCTGAGCAGGGCTGTAGTTGCTGCCGTAGTAGCTGCTACTTGGATCACAGTGTAAAGTGGGCCCACATATGGCTGCTCTCAGGGCAATACAATTAGACTTTGCCAGAAACTGGACCTAATAGGCATATGCTAAAATGTAAAATATAGTAAAACTCAGACGTATTACAGTATAATGTACAAGTGTTCAAGCAATCTCATGTGCAAATCCCCTTTCAAAACAATTTACAAATAAATATTTAAAGTAGAAAAAGCCTTTTCTCATTTGTTAAATAAACAAAATAAACAAAAACTTAAAATGATTTTAATTGTTGTCACTAAAAGTATCCTAACTATAAGAATATGAACATAATGCAAGAATTGTTGTTTATTGATAGTCTCTCTCCAAAAAACTAAATAAAAAACAATTCAACATGCATATGTACCACAAAGTAGAATCAAAAGAAACTACAGCTTGCCCTGCAAACAAAAAAATCCTCTCACAGCTCTGTAAACAATAACTAAATACATAAATAAATAATTTATCTCAGAACATGGTGTCCCAAGCAATTGTTTTCTTGTTGCTGTTTTTTTTGTTTGTTATTAAAGAAGAGGTTGCATTTAGTTAAAATGGTAAGGTAAAACATAAATAAAACCTATATACATATGGTCAAATGGCTGTGTTGACAGGAAAATGCAAAAGTTATGACTTGAACTGAAAAGATGAAAGAACAAAACAAACACAAAAAAGTAGCTGTAGCCTTAAGGTCCACACTAGGCTGTGTCCTTAAAGAGGACCTTTCATCACCTCCAACAACTCCAGCTCTTTACATCATTTAATAGTCACTGCTCCACTGATTCCGGCACAGTTGGAACTTTTTTTCTAGCCTCCACCGTTCCTGAGCAATCAATGCTGTAGGTTTTGGTGCGTGATATACTATTCAGGCTCTGTACTTTCAGGAGGGCGGTGTCAGGCAGGAGCAGGTAAGGTGTGTGATTCTGATCTCTGACACTGCTTCTGATTGGAGCTCTGAATCACCCCCTCCTGCCTGACACCGTACTTCTGACATTACAGAGCTTAAATTGTATATCAGGCATCAAAACTAACTGCGCTTTTTGTTCAGGAATGGTGGGAGCTAGAGAGAAAATTCCAACTGTGCTGGAATCAGTGGCACAGCATCTATTAACAGATACGAAGAACTGGAATTGGTAGAGGTGGTGAAGGTCCTCTCTAAGCAGTTAAATACCTATCCACAGGATAAGTGCTGAATATCTGGACCGTCCATGATCACTAGAATGAGGCTTGTAAGCCCCCTAGTGCTCCTCCCTGCAATAAGGAAACGTTAGAGCTCTCTCCAATGTCTATAGGACAGACAGATACAGCCAAGTGCTGTAAAACATATATGAAATTTTAAAACTTGTTTCTGTACTAGTTAACAATTGACTGTTTACCTCTGCATATGTTACAGCAATAATCTTACCTTTTTACTACCTGACTCTATCCATCGCAGTCCTGTTTAGGAAATGCTACAAAATACAGCATAGTGTCATTTTTGTATTTTTGTATATTCACCCAGTTTCTTTCCACCTACTTAGGATAATTGTCTTCCCATAAAACTGGTTTTGAGGCTTTAAAGGTTTTATGGTACATAATTCAGTCATAAGTAATGTAACTGAGTATGGGGAAAACATTTAGTAGGGAGAGGAGTAGGGATAAGTGGAAACACATAAAATGCATTCCAAGGTCCGAAGTCTCACTGATAAGATCGAGGAATTAGAACTAATAATGCTGGAAGAGGAATATCACAGAGTGGGGATAAGTGATACATGGCTGGACTTTAGCTATGACTGAGTTATAAATATACAGGGATACAGTCTGTTGAGAAAAGAGCACCCAAATAGGAAAGGGGGAAGGGTTTGCTTGTATGTAAAATCCAGTCTTAACTGGGTCTTACATAATGGCATCTGGGAGGAAAATGAATATGTGGAGTCCTTATAGGTGGAAATAAGGGAAGGGATAAAGGATAATAAAATACCGATAGGGGTTTGTAACAAATCCTCAAATATAATGGAAGAAACAGAAAAGACAATTACAGTATCTCTCACAACTAGTGCAGGACCCAAAAAGTGGCGTGGGACTTTTAGACCTAATTTTGACAAACAACCCTAACAGATTGTTAAAAGTGGAGGTCATCTAGGAAGTTTTTGTGTACAAGATGTTTAATAGAGGGGGTACAAAAACACTAAACGTCTGAAAGGTCAATTTTTAAGAGAGAATCTTAACAAAGTGAAGAAAACACAAAGTGAGTGAGACATTTTCAAAAACATCCTATATAGGGCCAATGAAAAATATGTACCTTATGGGAATAAGCGTGTTAGAAATTATAGAAGACTAATGTGATTAAAAAAAAGTGTTTAAAGTGCTAACAAGAAAGTAGTGAAGTTTATTAAATTAATTAAAAAATTATAAAGAGAAAAATAAATTGTGTAAAAGACAAATAAAGGTAGCAAAGATTGAGATAGAGACAATAATTTCCAAGGAAAGTAAAAATAATCCAAAAGTATTTTGCAACTGCATAAATAATAAGAAACTAAAAACTGACAATGTGCGCCCTCTCAAAAATAGTCTGGATATAATGGTGGAGGAGGATGAGGAAAAGATAGACCTATTAAATGCCTCATTCTCTTCTGTATTTATACAGGAAAATCCAATGACCAAAGACATGATTAAGGATAATGTAAATTGTCCATTAAATGTCACCTGTTCACCCAGGAGGAAGTGCAACACCGATTTCAAAATACTAAAATAGACAAATCACCACGTTCAGAAGGAATTATGCATGGTGATAGGCAGACCCTTCTATCTAATAGTGCATCATTCAGTAATGACTGGGTTTGTTCCACAGGATTATCACATAGCAAATGTGCTGCCAATATTCAAAATGGGGTCTAAAAGTGAGCCTGGAAACTATAAGGCGGTAAGTTTAAACTCTGTTGTGGGACAATTATTTATATAAAATTTATAACACAGTACCAACATGGGTTTATGAGGAATTGGTCCTGTCAGGCTAATCTAATCAGCTTTTATGAGGAGGTAAGTTTTAGACTGGATCTGGGTAATGCAGTAGAGGTAGTATATCTAGACTTTTCAAAGGCGTTTTATACTATACCACATAAAAGGTTGGTAAATAAAATGACAATACTGGGAATACGGAAAAATATTTGTATTGGGTTAATAATTGGTTTACGGATAGGAAATAGAAGGTGATTATTAATGGTACTTACTCTGATTGGGTCACAGTTACCAGTGGAGTGCCACAGGGCTCAGTACTGTGCCTTTTACTCACATATTTACTTTTTATTAATGACCCGGTAGAGGGTTTACAGAGAAGAATCTCAATATTTGCAGATGCCACTAAGGTCTGTAAAGTAGTGAACAAGTAGGACAGTATAATATTACAGAGGGATTTAGGGAATCTGGAGTTTTAGGCAGACACATGGCAGATGATTTTTAATGTGGATAAATGTAAAGTTCTTGGAACCAAGAATTACAATTATGTATTAAATATTAAAACAATGGGTAAGACTACTGCTGAAAAAGACTTAGGGATATTGGTGCCAGACAGCTGCTGTCAAAGCAAATAAAATCATGAGCTGCATTAAGAGAGGAATAGATGCTCACAACAAGGATATTGTTTTTTCTCTATACAAATAACAGGTCAGGCCACATGTAGAATACTGCACACAATTTTGGGCAGCTGTATTTAGGAATTATATATCTGAACTGGAGCAAATGCAGAGGAGGACAACCAAAACAATTAAGGGAGATAGCTGGAGTATAATGAGTATAAGGACGGATTATCGAACTTGGGGTTTTTCAGTTTGTAAAAAACAGCTTGGAGACAACAGAATTACGGCATACAAATATATGAATGAACAGTGCAGAGATTTCTCCAATTATCTCTTTATACCAAGGCCTGTAACTTTGGGAAGTGGCATCCTCTACGTCTAGAAGAAAAAAGGTTTTACCATTGTAATGCCCCCTAATTACATTGCTAACATAAGAAGGGACTTAATGTAGTTCTTCTAACTGTGTAGGGCAGCACGATGGCTCAGCGGTTAGCCTTGCAGCGCTGGAGTCCTGGCTTCGAATCCTGCCAAGGACAACATCTGCGAGGAGTTTGTATGTTCTCCCTGTGTTTACATGGGTTTCCTATGGGTATTCTGGTTTCCTCCCACACTCCAAAGACATGCTGATAGGGAATATAGATTGTGAGCCCTATATGGGTCAGTGACTGTAAATTTCTGTAAAGCGCTGTGGAATATGATGGTGCTATATAAGTAAGCATAATAAATAACTTAGAGCAGTGCCTCCACCTGAGTTTTGATAGAAGCTTCTTAGGTATTCAGAAGGGTTGGTTTCTTCTGCAAGAGGCTGACTCAGGAACACACTTGTTATAGCAGGAAATTATACACTATCAGAGGAAGGTAACATGGAACCAGAGAAGACTATTTAATATTTAGATTTTAGATTAAGTAAAGTTACAACGTTGATGAAGTTAACTAACTAATGAGAAGATGTTAAATACAGTATTATATAATTCTATCCAACTGTAAGTGGGACAGAACCATCTAAAGAAAAATGTCTAGATAGAATTCATGGTAACAACAACAGCCATTGATACTGTTAATATTATAATCTCACTAATATAATACACTATAAATGCAGACAATAAACAATATATAATGCCACAGTCTGTATATGGGGCCCCATTGCCACGGATGTTGGCATGCTTTATGAATAGTATATTACTTGCAGCTTGAATAGTGGTAAAGCAGCCGCTCTTGCTTGACAATCAATGGATTTTAGCCATTACTAAGCCGAGTCTTTATTTGTATTTATCAAAGAGTATCCCAACAAATAGGAGTGTGATGTAGGAGGTTACTCACTGTTCTGTTAACCTGTCACTTTAGTTTAGTTTAGTTCTCCAACTAACTACAGCAGTACTTAGGAAGAGATGGCAGGATCCTCTTCTGATAACCTCATAGAGATGAGGGTCCTCATAGGAGACTCATTGGATTTAGTGAACTATGTCTTAGTTTATTCTTCCAGTCTCACTATAAAAAAAAAATCTGTCTGTCAGTCCTCAGTCTGTTATCCGTCCCAAAATGTCAGTTCTTTTTCTCAGTGGCAGATACATGTCTCCAGCTCACTTCAGCAAGGCCTGTTGGGAAATGTAGTTCTGACTTTTTCAGCAGCTGGTTAGTCATATCAGTGCCTGCTGTTCTCTATAAACCTAACACAGGGATTACACCATAGTCATAGGTGGGACTTCTTTATAGTAAGAGCAGTGAGACTATGGATTTCATTGCTACAAGATGTGGTGATGACTGATAGCTTATACATGAGGACCTTGGATGACTTTCTTGAAAGCTAGAAATTTTTTGGGATAGAATTTTGATCTGGGGACTTAGTCCAACTGATGGGGCAATTGGCCTCAGCCTTGTAGGGTTTTTTGCCTTCTTTTGGATCAACTTAGTAGGTTTATAGGTTGGACTTTATCCAACGTTATCTACTATGTTATTATGTGGTAATAGTTTGGTTTCTTGACCATTGCAATGTGAAGTTCCTTGGTCATTTGTCTACTGAATTTTGTATATTATATATGATACATACACTGAGAAGCTGTAGCATTAAAATCACTGATAGGTGAAATGAATATCATGTGTTATCTTGCTACAATGACAGTGTGGTGTGTCAATGTGTGATTATAATACACAGGAAATGAATAATCAGTTCTTGAGGTTAAAGTGGTAAAAGTCCATAAAAAGGAAGAATCTGAGAGACCTTAACAAGTGCCAAGTCAATGGGGCAACTGGTAGAATGGCAATAGGATCATAAACGTTCATTGATATGTGTGTAAAATATGGTATACTTGGGTGATGATAGTTCATATAATTCTTACTCACACGTTGACCCATAAGGTAATATTATTGGAAGACTCGGCTTCTTATAAATGCATGGAAATTTATGGAAGTCTTCATTGAAAATAGATACGGGAAAACTTTACAGAATAATAGATATATCAGTCAAGTCCATTAGGCTTACATTATTGAAGAAATCCATAGTTAGCTTTCCTTTATGTAGTATGTAGTTTATCAGCCTGGACTTCATTTGGCCTTTGATGTTCCTCTGTGTGGTCATCTGTGCTTCTCCACATAAGACATCTCCAAGCAAGACAAAGAGAGACAGACCCAGACATGTGTGTCTGTCAATTATTTATATTCATTGGATGGGGTATACCCCAGCATCCACAAACTCTTTGCCACTGTATATGGCTAACATCAAAATAACTACACACCCATATATTCTAACAAGTGTTTTGTCAGCAGAATAGAATTAACCCTTACATGTCATGAATATTGTAATCCAATAATATTTAATAATGTGCCCATTGAAGGCTAATAAATCTGGTCCAGTTCTACAAAAGAACTACTGTAGCAATTATTACAGAAAAAAAATCAAAGGGGTTTTTCAGACTGGGGCAGCTTTTGATACTGATGATCTATTGTTTGTTTGTTTGTTTGTTTGAGTTGGAAGGGACCTCAAGGGCCATCAAGTCCAACCCCCTGCAAAAGCAGGAATTCCTAAATCATCCCAGCTATATACCTATCCAGTTTCCGCTTGAAGATTTCAATTGATGAAGAACTCACCACCTCCCGTGGCAGCCTATTCCACTCCCTCACTACCCTTACTGTTAGAAAGTTTTTCCTAATGTCTAATCTGAATCTCCTTCCCCTTAGTTTCATTCCATTACTTCTCGTGCTTCCTTCTGCTAATGAGAATAGGGTAGATCCCTCTGCACTGTGACAACCTTTCAGATATTTAAATACCGCTATTAAGTCTCCCCTTAGCCTTCTCTTCTGCAAACTAAGCAGGATAGGTTATCAGTATCAGATCCATGGGAGGCTGACACCAAGACCCCACATCATTAAGCTGTTCCAGGCATTTGCCAACATTGCAACCTATACAGGGTTTGAGCTGGAACCAGAAGGATCCTTCCACTGGATAGCGGCAAGAGTATTTAATTTCTTCTAAAATTCAAGTGAGTAAGAGCAAAAGCTGCACTACACTGTTATGGCTGCTATACAGTGGATGGAGCCTTCTGCTTCTGTCTCCTGTACAGATTCTGGTGTTGTTGGCTGCCTGGAACAGCTGATTAGTGCAAGGTCCAAGTGTCGAAACCCCACAGATCTGATGCTGATGACATGGGCAAAGATAACTACAAATAGTGGCACTAATGTTCTTCCTGTAATATTTACTAACTTAGGTGTTCACCACCTTATGTATCAGCTAAAAATAGCAAAAGGAACAGGGACAAGGACATGGAAAGGAGGCAAAAGGAGAAAACACTGTATCAGTTTACAGTATTAAACTTAACCTTTATTGGTCTAATAAAGCATATACAGTAATGGCCGTAAGTGTTGGCACCCCTGAAATTTTTCCAGAAAATTAAATATTTCTCTCAGAAAATTATTGCACTTACACACGTTTTGTTATATACACATGTTTATTTCCTTTGTGTATATTGGAACAACACAAAAAAAACTAAGAAAAAAAAGACAGAAATTATATAATTTCAAACAAAACTCTAAACATGGGCCGGACAAAATTACTGGCACCTTCAACTTAATATTTGGTTGCACACTCTTTGGGAAAAAAAATTGAAATCAATTGCTTCCTTTAACAAGATTCTTACACATCTCAACTGAAATTTTGGACCACTCTTCTTTTGCATACTACTCCAGGTCTCTCATATTTGAAGGGTGCCTTCTCCCAAGAGCAATTTTAAGATTTCTCCACAGGTGTTCAATTGGATTTAGGTCAAAACTTCAGAACTCTTCAATGCTTTGTTTCCATTAATTTTTTGGTGATTTTTGAAGTATGTTTGGGGTCATTGTCCTGCTGGAAGACACATGACCTAGAACACAAACCCAGCTTTCTGGCCCTACATTGCAACCCAAAATCCTTTGGCAATCTTCAGATTTCATGATGCCTTGCACACAGTCAAGGCACCCAGTGCCAGAGACAGAAAAACAAACCCAAAACATCTTTGAACTTCCACCATATTTGACTGTTGGTACTGTGTTCTTTCCTTTGTAGGTCTCAATTCATTTTTGATAAACAGTAGAATGATGTGCTTTACTAAAAAGCTCTATCTTGGTCTCATCTGTCCAAAAGACGTTTTCGCTGAAGGATTTTGGCTTACTCACATACATTTTGGCAAACTGCAGTCTAGCTTTTTTATGTCTTTGTGTCAACAGTGGGGTCCTCCTGGGTCTCCTGCCATGTCTCTATTTGCTGCCTTTTTACAAACTTACTGCCCACTCCCACCTCCTGTTACTTCTATCCACATCAGTCCCTCTCTCCTTCCCTCTCCTATGTTCAGTTCCCATTCTCTCTTCACGTTCCTCAACCACCTTAACCCACCTCGTGCTTCTGTGCAACAAATTAGATGATCTCACAAGTCATTTAACCATCTACTGTCTCTCGCCATTCTCCTGCTACTAGCTGCTGGGGATATCTCTCCAAACCCTGGTCCTCCTTCTGTTAACCTCAACTCTGTACCTGTCTCACCAAGAAACCCTTCTAACTTTATTAATATTCGTTGTCTGCTGTCTCCTTCTCCTCCACCAGTCTCTTACTCTTGTGCTCTCTGGAACTCCCACTCACTCTGCAACAAACTTGACATTACTCAAGATCTCTTCATTTCAAAGTCTTTTAACCTGCTGGCTGTCACTGAAACCTGAATTAAACAGTCTGACATCACGTCACCTGCTGCTCTCTGTTATGATGGCCTCCAATTTTCACACACCCCTAGACCTGAGGATAGGCAGGGTGTAGGTGTAGGTGTCCTTCTATCACCACAATGCACTTTTCAGGTCATTCCTCCAGTACCATCACTTTGCTTCCCCTCTTTTGAGGTCCACACTATCAGACTCTTCCGCCCTTTCTCTCTGCGAGTAGCTGTCATCTACCAGTCCCCTGGCTCACCCTACCAGTTCTTAGATCACTTTTCTTCATGGCTTCCCAATTTCCTATCCTGTGAAATTCCTACCATCATTATGGGTGACTTTAACATTCCCATTAACATCCCTGTCTCCTCATCTGCCTCTCACTTTCTATCACTAACCGCCTCTCTTGTTCTCTCTCAGCTTACCTCTTCTCCCACACACAAAGATGGTAATGTTCTTGATCTGGTCTTCTTATGGCTGTTGCATAGTTGTGTCACAGAAGAAGCTTGAGAGTAGATTATATGGGATAATCAGCATTTACTTCTTAGAACATGAGGTAAACAGCATCAAAACGTTAACACAGCAAAACTTGAAAGTAAAAAGGACCTTTTACAATAGAGAGATAAAAGCAAGGTACAACAAGTCTCACATAGCATACCATTACACTCTATTCAGCATATAACACTAATAACATCGCCATCTACTGTCAGATAGATGTAAACTCCTCCTGCACACAAATAAGTCTATCTGTTGCATATATATATATGTATATAGTATATACCAACAATGGCTCTGTTCTGTCTCTGACTTTACTAATGCTCGCCTACCAATTTCCGACCTCAACCTTCTTTCCTTTACCATCAAAGGCACTTGTACTTCGCAAAACACACTGACCTACCGCATATGCATATATTTACGGGTTGTAAACATAAGGCACCTGTCAGATACCCTACAGTCATCACTGTCTCCCATTTCTTCTCTCTCCTGTCCTGAACTGGCCACCAAACACTACAATGAGAAAGCCACCCTGGATAAAGTAGCACCCTTAACTGTCCGAAAATCCCAAAACAGACACTGGCAACCTTGGCACACTCCTCAAACACGGCAAGCTTGCCATTCCTTAATACACTTGAAAAAGTGGTCTGTTTCCCTGAAACACGTAGTGTGTGGATACAAATAAAGCTACTTTTATTAATACTTCTCTGGATAAACACAGTTCCTCCTCTTGAGCTAAAATCCAAATTGGTCCTTCTTTGTATGCATCTACCTGTCAGTTGATGTATTGGTTGCCCATCCATCACAGAATACAATATAAAATTATCACACTCACCCACAAATCCATCCATAGTGCTGCACCCACCTATATCTGCTCTCTCGTCACTGTCTACTGCCCTAACTGTCCTCTCCATTCTACCAATGACCTTAGACTTGTATTCTCTGTTATCTGAACATCCCACTCCCGTCTCCAAGACTTTTCTCGAGCTGCACAGGAGCTCTGGAATATTTTACCCAAGACAATCTGATTAAACCCCAACTACAGCAGCTTCAAAACTGCC
Organism: Leptodactylus fallax; assembly: GCA_947044405.1. Taxonomy (NCBI): domain Eukaryota; kingdom Metazoa; phylum Chordata; class Amphibia; order Anura; family Leptodactylidae; genus Leptodactylus; species Leptodactylus fallax. The sequence goes on from CAMRHE010000016.1 coordinate 10,032,756, forward strand.
CAAAAATCACATCTGTTTGGTCAGGCTTATCACGTGACCTGATCACCGTGTAGTGTGCAGAGCTGGAGAACAATAACACCTTTTATCCTTCCTCCTCTGTTCCTCAGATCCTGTCCTCTCCATCTAGATTCTAGAAGTTACACTGCACTCCTTGAACTTAGTATATGTTTATTCACAGATACTGGCTGGTGACGGGCTCATACAGCTTCAGCTATACAAACCTTTCTATTAAAAGATGGCTAGTCTATTGTAGCAAACAAGCCCTCTGACCTCTTGTGTCCCCCTATCGCCTCATAGAATGTAAGCTCTTGCGAGCAGGGCCCTCACTCCTATTGTTTGATATGTTTTATTTCTTTGTCACATTGTAATGTCTCATATTGTCTGTTCATGTGTCCTCTGATTTGTAAAGTGCTACGGAATAGGTTGGCGCTATACAAATATAGTTTATTATTATTATAGTTTGTGCTGACACCGATGCACCCTGAGCCTGCAGGACAGCTTGAATTTCTTTGGAACTTGATTGGGAATGCTTATCCACCATTCAGACTATCCTGCATTGCAACCTTTCATCAATTTTTTTTCTTCTGTCCATGTCCAGGGAGATTAGCTACAGTGCTATAGGTTGTAAACTTCTTGATTATGTTGTGCACTGTGGACAAAGGAACATCAAGATCTTGTGGACTTGTAACCTTGAGCTTGTTGATATTTTTCCACAATTTTGGTTCTCAAATCCTCAGACAGCTCTGTTCGACTCTTTCTGTTCTCCATGCTTAGTGTGACACCCACAGACACACAATGCAAAGAGTCAATTTCTATCCTTTTTATCTGGTTTCAAGTGTGATTCTTTTTATTGTCCACACCTGTTACTTGCCACAGGTGAGTTTGAACGAGCATCACATCACATCTCGAAACAAAGTTATTTACTCACAATTTTGAACAGGTGCCAACAATTTTGCCTGGCCCTTTTTTGTGGAAAAATAAGTCCAATTTTCCTTTTTTTCTTTTTTTTTTTTGTGGGGTTCCCACACACAAAAAAAAAAAAAATATATAAAAAAAAAAAAATATAAATAATAATAATTTGTGAGGGAAAAATCATTTTTTGGAAAAAAAAAGAAGGGGGGCGGCGCTGGGTGTGTTCATAATAAAAAAAAATATAAAAAAAAAAAAAAAAAAAGAGGGGGGGGAGGTGGGCGGTGGGGGGGAGAGGGAGGGCGCGCGTTGTGTGTGTGCGCCGAGCGGGGAAAAGGGAAAGAGAGAAAAACAAAAAAAAAAAATAAACAAAAAACAAAAAGAGAAAAGGGAGAAGAGAAATTGATATAATAAAGAGAAAAAAAAAAAAAAAAGTGTATGTAAATTTATAATAATATATTTCCCCCCCCCCCCCCGAAAAAAAAAGAGGGGGGAGGTGTATTATGGCTCCTGACCCCCGGAGAAAAGAAAAAAAAAATAAGAAAAAAAGGGAGAGGGGGGGGGGGGGGGGGAGTGAGGAAAAGGAAAAAGTGAAGAATATGGAGAGGGGGTGGTGGGGTGGGGTGGGGGAGCGGGGGGGGGGGGGGTTAAATCTTATAGTCTAAAGTTAGAATCTAAGAATGGAAAAGGTCATGAAGTAACATTTGTGTGGCATGTCATTCTTGACAGACTATGGTTAAAGTGGCTCTGTGCTGAGTAGATGGAAAAAGGAAGGTCTCAGTATAACACACAACACGTCATAGGAACCAAATTTAGGGCTATGTTCATATAGGGAAGGATCCAGTATCCATGGAGGGATCATACAAAAAACCTTATCCATATGAGGAATTATGATGGACAGGGGTGAGGCTCTCTCAGCCTTTATAAGCAGGCTTTAGGAGTATGGGGGCAGAGCACTAACACCTTTTCACAACAGCTCTCATTCTATTTGTTCTAATTCTTGATCTTCTGTTTAAACTTTAACCTATGTTTTAGGAATAGATTTTTCTGTAACCTAACTATTTGCTTTGATTAAACCTTGTTTTTGCTTTGATCCATTCAACGGACTCCTGCTGTTCTCTGGTGTCACCCAAGTGCACTCTGTGTCATAAATCAAGGAGTGTGCTGGTATTTAACAGTGGCGAGTCAGACTGTCGGGGTCCCGGATTTTTTTTTTTCTCGTCCCTTCTGCTTGCAAAAGGGGGATACGAGGGAGTCTTTGCATGGTGCAAGCTTCAGGACTTCGCAAAGTTCCTAAGTATTTTACGGTGAGCCAAGTTTACAGCTGCCAGTTGCACATGTTCCAGTACGTCACTCCAGACGGAAGCCTGAGTGAGGAAAGCTGTAGGAGAGCAGAAGACTTTGCCTTAAAGGAACAGCGAGTACAGAGGATCGTGTAACTGAGTGAGTAATGGAGTTCATTGTTTCATATTCTAATAAGAGCAAATTAGATTTTAAGTATGTAAGTAGTCATACTAATGCACAGCTTTGGACTAATCTATATAAGCAGTGTGAGGAAGAGAATCAGCGATTAGATAAGAAATTTATCTGTGTTGATAGGTTACAAAAGAAATTAAGAAATGTGTTACATATGGTTAGAGTTTATAATTCTTTATTCATTGACAAACAACAGACACACAAGGTATGTGTGAACACTAAAGGCACAAATAGTGTTGATACACAGACTTTGGAAGAAGATTATAATGAGTGTCCAAATTGTGAGGTTTTAGCACAACACATAGATGACTTAGAGGATCAAATAGAAAGAAGGACACAATTAGTATCAAGATTACGCCATGATATAAAAAAGATTTCTGTTAATACAAAGAGTGGCAAGGAAAGCAGTCCATCCTATGTTCCAGAACAAAGTTCAGGTGATATAGAACTATTAGGGGAGTCAGATATTAAAAGACGACGATTGCATGAAAAAGCTGCCAAATTGACTTTAAAAATTCATGATCAGTTAATGAAAATAGTGAAAGATATTCCAGTTTATAATGATAAAATGGATGCTTTTCACAATGCAAATATTTTTGAATCAAATACAGATAAATTCAATCTTACTGATGAACAAAAAAATAAAATATTCAGAGTATGGTTACCATCTCACATGGCTAAAAGGTTAGATCCAACGCCTGTAGAAGATGAAGATCAGGAGCTAGTCCATAGTAGTGAATCAGATAGATTGAGGCAATTAATCTTTTTCACAACTGGAGAGAGTGAACCAACAGTAGATATACTTGATTCTCTTAAGCCAACCATAAATGATGATCCATTTGCTTTCTTAATGAAATTTGAGCAAGCATATAGGATGGTCATGGGTATAGACGATGATGAAGAACCATCATCTATGATAAAAGCATTTGTGAAGAAATTTAAGTATTTAGATCCTGTTTCCCTAAAAATTGCTTCAGAGAAACTTACATTACATGATGCAGCAATGTTCATTGATCACATCAGAAGATCAATGAAACAAACAAGCACAAAGGCAAAAATTTCTGTAGTCCAGGATAAAGTAAATAAGCAATCAATTACTGTAAATCAGGACAGTCAGACGAACTCTAGGATTGCACCTGTTCTAAATAAGGGTACTCATTCAAAGCCAAAGGGAAAAGGAACTTGGGAGAGAAGTCAGATGTCTTGTTATCATTGTGGTAAAGTGGGACATTTAAAGTGGCAGTGTAGGAAATTCCTTAGAGAAACACAAAATATAGGAAATGAGAATGGTCTAGTGCCCATTGCTCCACCTCGTCCTTCACAGCAAAAGGAATCACCTTATGCACCTTTAATCCGGCAGGTTAGGGAACTATCCATTCAGGGATCAAAGGGGAAATCACATAGTGTCATGTTTGACAGGGAGGACGATTCATTAGGATCAGCATGACTAGGAAGGAATCCGACCTCTCGACCCTTGGAATATGTAGCCCCAGTATTTTTGGATGAATGTGGAAGACCTTATGTAACAGGATCTCTTCAGGGTGAAAAGATCACTTTCCTCATAGACACTGGAGCTCAGCTCAGTGTAACAAATAAGCTTCTATCTCCATCCAAAAAGGCACCAGTTTGTACAATTGTAGGCTTTAGCGGTCGTGGGGGTGTTCCAGCTACACTAGTATCTGATGTTATGTTTGAAATCCCTGGATATTTAAAAACAAACATTGATATTTGGCATTGTCCTAATTCAGAAAACATTCTGGGAACTGATGTCATGAACAAACGAGGTTGGATTATTGATTTAGGAAACAAAGTGATTTGGAGGGATGTTGATGGTTCTAAACCAGTACTGATAGACCCAAGTGAATACAGTAAGGTTGGAACTATTTGCTTAACAGATATGGTTCCTTCAGATCATGTTTGGCCTGACACTGGTGGAGATGTAGAATTAAAAGAAATTGTAGAAAGTATTCCTTCTTTATGGGCACAGTACAGAAATGAGGTAGGAACAATGAAAGATGTGCTTGTAAATGTAGAAGGGAAAGACCCACCACCCCAGAAACAATACAAATTACCTCCAGAATCAATAGGTCCAATGTCTAAGATCATTGAGGAATTGCTTCAACAAGGTGTCATACGGAAAGCCAACTCTGTGACAAACAATCCATTATGGTGTGTTTTGAAACCTGATGGGTCATATCGCATGCTTTTGGATTTAAGGCTTTTTAACAAATATACGCCTAATGTAGCTCCAATTGTTGCTGACGCACACGATTTGTTAGGACAATTGGACGCAAAGGCGAAATATTTCTCAATTTTAGATATAAGAAATGGATTTTTTAGTCTAAGCCTTGAAAAAAGTTGTCAATACAAGTTTGCTTTTACATTTCGGGATGAACAATATGTATTCTGTAGATTGCCACAAGGTGCACATTTGTCACCTAGTATATTTCATCAAGCATTAGCAAAAGTTTTAGGGAGAAGTTCAAATCAGAAATATATAAAACAATTTGTTGATGACATTTTGGTGGCTACAGAAGACAGAGAAAAGCACTTGGAAGTCTTAGCTGAATTGTTTACTCTTTTGCATGAGGCTGGTCTAAAACTGAACACAAAGAAGTGTAAATTGCTGCAATGCGAGGTGAGATATTTAGGAATTCTCATTAAGCCAGGAAAGAGAATGCCTCTTCAGGACAGGGTTGCAGCTGTTGCTTCACTTCCCATTCCAATGTCACATAAGGACCTCAGACACTTTCTGGGTATTGTGAATTTTTCTAGAGAATTCATTGAAGGATATGCTGAAAAAGCAAAGCCTTTATATGATCTCTTGAAAAAAGGTCATGATGATTCATTTGGTCCATGGACAAATAGGGAACAGGAAGCGTTCGAACAGCTAAAAATTGCTTTACAAACAGCTCCCGCCTTGTCAACTGTAGAAGCATCAGCTCCATTTGCTTTGCAGGTACACACGTCAGAAATAGCTGTGACATCTGTGTTGCTGCAATTACAAGCAGGGGAATGGAGAATTTTGGGATATTTTTCCAAAATCCTCACTCCGGTTGAAAAAGGGTTTGAACCTTGTGCAAGACATTTGATGGGAGTGCATTTTGCAGTAAAAGCTACTGAACATATTGTTGGCTTTAGCAAATTAATTTTGCAGACACCGCACTCCACATTAAAGCTTCTCCTTGAGAAAAATATTCCAGGAGTATCACATCAAAGGTTTGCACATTGGTTGTTAACTCTCTCACCAAAGCAAATTGAAGTAGATCACAAAGCCAAGTATATTCTTCCCCAACTGATGCAGTATGAAGGTCAGGCACATGAATGTATACATACATTCCAGGAGACATATTCTTCTCTGTTCAGAAGAGATGCAGAAAAAAGTGATGAAGCAGTGTTTGTGGATGGGTCACGGTTCTTCACTGATGGGAAGTATTACTCAGGATATGCCATCTGGTATCCCGAGAGGGGATATGCAATTCAACATAAATTGCCAGGACACTATTCAGCTCAGAGAGCAGAGCTAGAAGCTGTCAGGACAGTGTTGGAGGTTGATGAAAAGGAGAACAGAAGTCCTTTGGTTATTCACTGTGACAGTTCATATGTTGTTCGGTCTCTGACAGATTATCTACCCGTGTGGGAAAAAAGAGGTTTTGTTGACTCATCTAACAAAGTGTTAATTCACAGTGACACACTAAAGAGAATTGTAGAATTAGCTTCAAAGAATCCAAAGGGATATGCTATGGTCAAAGTTCCAGCACATAAGAAAGGAAATCATGAGTTAGCTGTTGGAAATTCTATGGCAGATACACTAGCAAAGGAAGCTGCTGCAACAGGAGCAGAGGTAATTGAGCCTGAACAATTAAAAGCTTTACCAGCTAGGAAAACAGACACGCATCTTCCTTCTTTTGCAGAGGAACAGGCAAAGGATCAATCTCTTGCGGTTTCTCAGGTTGATCCAAAACCTCCCTTTGTTTGTGAAAACGGGGTTTTGTGTCATGACTATAATGGGGATTTGCGTCCTGTTGTACCTAAACATTTGCAGATTGAGTTCACCCGATACAATCATGAGAGCTTAGGTCATTTGGGTCAGCAAAAGTTGCTGGAAGTTCTTAAAGGAAAATTTTATTGGGACAAAATGGAGGAAACTGTACAAAAAGTTGTTCAGTCATGTCTCATTTGTGCTCAAGTGAACCCTCGACCTAAAGGACAAAAACCTCCACTTCAAAGAATTGCCCCAGCAGACGGTCCATGGTCTACATTGCAGATTGATTACATAGGTCCGTTACCTACAGGTAAACATGGACTCAGGTATGCATTGGTAGTGGTAGATGTGTTCTCAAAATGGGTAGAAGTTTTACCTGTCAGAAAAGATGATGCTTTGTCTACAGCTAGAGCACTGGTAAATCATGTGTTTTGCACTTGGGGGATCCCAAGAATGATCACTTCTGACAGAGGAAGTCATTTTACTGGAAAAATAATGCACACAGTTTGTAGTATTTTAGGAGTGCAACAACAATTCCATGTACCTTATGATCCACAGTCTGCAGGAATTGTGGAAAGAATGAATCGTACCATTAAATCCAGAATTGCAAAAATGTTGTTGGATAAAGGAAACACATGGGTTGATGCAATACCATTTGTATTGATGAGCATTCGAGGAACGGTCTCCTCTACAACCCAATATACTCCTTTTGAATTAATGACAGGAAGAAAAATGCCATTAATATTTCCACATGAACCATTTTTGTCAACACCTCAAAAAGATGCCATAGCAAGGTCCAGGTGGTTACAGTTATTACAGGAAAATTTGCAAACAATCCTTCCACATGCAGCATCTAGAATGCAACGCATGACACCACCTCACTCTTCAAAGTTTGTTAAAGGTGCATCAGTAATGATTAAAACCTTCAAGAAGAGTGGACCTTGGGAAAGTAACTGGGAAGGTCCTTTTGAAATTATCGATACAATGGGACAAGTGATGATTTTGGTGCAAAGATCATCCAAAAAACAGGGAAAAATACCCGCAGACAGCAACAATTGTGGGTACATGTTGATCAATGCAAGCTATATGTTCCAAAATAATGATACTGCTTGTTTGGTTTTTTAGGAAATGAACCTTAATGAAGAACTATGTCTCTACGGGAAAGTAGAAAAATCAAAGGTTCGTTGCAGTCAAAAGAAAGGTTTCAAGAAATGCTACCTGATGGGAACTTTCCTTCTGATATGTACTCTGGCTGCCATTGTGATGAAAGAAACGCAGAATGGGAACAACAGGAATGACCAAGTGGAGAAGACGGTATTACTATCACGAAAAACTAGAGGCTATACGCTAAAGGACTTGCTCGAAGAACATTTAAAAGACTATTCAAAGGACATTACAGGAAGTCTTTGCTTAGGTTATGGTGCAAAATGTTGTATCGAAATACATTTCACACATAATACAAACATTACATTAAGTGCTAAGGCAGGACCCAAAAACACACTAAACCAAGTACAGGGAACTTATATACATAATAATAAGACAGGTTTATGGGAATGTACATCAACGGAAGTATTAACTTGGAGTGTAGTAATAAAAGGTAATGAATCTGCGGTATGGTCAGGTGATATCACAAATGATATGATATCATCAGGAAAAATAGGCAGATCAAAGAGTGAAATTTGGTTTTACACCCAAGATTATGTGAAAATTTTAGATCCAGTATATCTCCCTATTATAGGTAAGGGCAATGAAGATTGGGTAAAAACATGGAATTTCCAAATAACTAGGGAACCTGTAAAAGTGAGAATAGCTTTTGATCTCACAGTGACTAATAATTTAACACCCAAAATAAGTGTTAGTCCACAAAGAGTAGAGATTCCAGAGGGGAAAGATCCTTTAACTTTAGAATGCAGCACAAAACTAGAGTTACCACCTGAATCATTGTTAACATGGATGAAAGGGGGCCTATTTTTGGGAAGTTTCTCTAATGGTCCTACAAGTGTAATTCATAGAGGTTTATATGGGAGTGTGAAGTGGGTAGATAAGAAATTTAATTTCTATCAGGAAAAACCATCTCCCAAGGATTCAGGGGTATATGAGTGCTGTATAACAAATATTAACAATAAGAAGCAATGTGCAATGGTAAATGTTAATATTTCGTCAGTCACAGATAGAATTTGTACAGGAGTCAAATTCAATCCGTCTAGCCCTTTCCAGATTAATCATTTCCAATCTAAGCCTCTTTTGAGGAATGGGACATTTATGACCATGGTATGGACATTTAATATGTCAGATTGGAAAATTTCCTCAAGGTATCCTCAGTGTAAACAACACCTAATAAATATGGAAAAGGGAATAGAACAATGGTTTAGTAGAAGTATGTCAAAACCCAGAAGAAGTAAAAGAGGTGTTGTAGAAGGTATTTTAGGGGGAATTGGGACTGTTGGGAGTTTCATAAATAATATGAATATCAACTCTCTGAGATCAGATTTGGAAACAATTGGTTATCTAGGGAAAAAGGGAGTAAAAGTCCAGAAAAGTTTAAATCAACTTTTGGAAAAGATGGTTGTAAATTCTGTAACTGTATTAGGATCTTCTGTGTCACATCTTCAGGATGCAACTCTAGCATTAATGGAGAGTGAACAGGAAACACAAGTAGCTAGAGCTTGTCTGGAAATTCAAGTTGAATATTCCACTAACTTAAAGATAATGGCTCAGGCTTTACAGAGTGGTGTTACTCCGTTGGGTTTATTAAGAAATCTACCTGTAATATATAATTTTAGTTTAGATCATACAGAGTTATGGGTAAACAAGTGGTTGGGTTGTAGTCAGGATGTATGTATTGGTACATCGCTAATCCCAATATCAGGAAATGAGCAAATTTTGGTTCCAGTAACTTCGTTAGGGGTTCCTGTAAGTAATACACAAGTGATCCATTATAATCTAGAATTTATAGAGTTTGCATATAATGGAGATTCAATTGAACAATTAGACCTCTCTTCATGTTTACATTTTGCTTCCAAGGAAATTTGTTTACCAGAACAAGATAAGATTATCTATCATTCTTGTTTTCATAATCAAAGTACATGTCATGCTAGAATTGAGAATATACATAGTATACATGATATTGTGACTCCAGTTGGTCAAAAGAAAGTGTGTATACAAATTATGTCTGAAAAGGAAAATGTTTCAGCATTCTTTCCTTCATGTGTACATGCTGAGAATTTGACTAGAGGATTATATTGTATTGAAGGATATGTGAACGCTATTAAGATGAATATGGGAAGATTTAGTATATCTTCCATAGAGAGCAATTATTTGAACCCTCTTCCAATGCAATATAATCTATCTCAAGTTGATAAATTTCCATGGAAAATGTGGACAGAAGAAATTGAAAAAGATAAAGGTCTACTAGATGCTTTAACAAGACAGCTAAAAGTGGCTGAAATAGTTTTTAAACATCAGCAAGGTCAATTAGATGATATAGAACATGACTGGAATACCATGTCAGGATCATCGTGGTGGGGAAAGTTTAAGAAGTCTGTTGATGTTTGGTCAAAGTCATCAGCTAAAATGGCAGTTGGAAATGCATTAACTAATCCTATTGTTATTATATTTATTATTGTAGTGTTATGTATATTGTATCAAATTTTTATAATGTGTAGTATTAAGAAGATACATAGACAAGTAAAAAAGGAAATTGGAAAAGGTGACAGAATTCTACAGGAAATGTTAAAAAGAAATCAGTACACTAGTTCTGTCATAAACATTGAGTCAAAGAGTGAACATTCTGACAAAGTGTTATCACATGACCCTTGAGTGAATGTGATATGAATGTGATACGAGTGATGAGTAAATGAGTTAGAGTAGGGTAAATTAGGATTAGATAATATATATATCTAATCCTAATCAGGGGAAAATGTTAAATCTTATAGTCTAAAGTTAGAATCTAAGAATGGAAAAGGTCATGAAGTAACATTTGTGTGGCATGTCATTCTTGACAGACTATGGTTAAAGTGGCTCTGTGCTGAGTAGATGGAAAAAGGAAGGTCTCAGTATAACACACAACACGTCATAGGAACCAAATTTAGGGCTATGTTCATATAGGGAAGGATCCAGTATCCATGGAGGGATCATACAAAAAACCTTATCCATATGAGGAATTATGATGGACAGGGGTGAGGCTCTCTCAGCCTTTATAAGCAGGCTTTAGGAGTATGGGGGCAGAGCACTAACACCTTTTCACAACAGCTCTCATTCTATTTGTTCTAATTCTTGATCTTCTGTTTAAACTTTAACCTATGTTTTAGGAATAGATTTTTCTGTAACCTAACTATTTGCTTTGATTAAACCTTGTTTTTGCTTTGATCCATTCAACGGACTCCTGCTGTTCTCTGGTGTCACCCAAGTGCACTCTGTGTCATAAATCAGGGGGGGCAACCCCCCCCCCCACAAACATTGGTGTATTAGAATTTGGTAATAATGCTGTCCCTCATATTATCTGACCCTGCCTGTCTTAAACCACCCATCACACATATCGCTGACATATACCAATTATAAATATAATAAAATTTATTAAATATATCATAAAAAATACACATATGACATAAATAGACAGGGAAAAATCTGCATCAGCATGGGAGCGTGTTATTTTCCATGGTATTTAGTACACAGTTCTTATAGGGATGCAATTTGAGTGTATCTTGTTTTCTACTTTAAGAAGTTATGTTCATCTAGCCAAGGGTAATTTTATGTTTATATATATGTGATGTTTGCATCACTAGGATTGTTATTTAAACTATAGACCCGTATACCTATTTCACTCTATTTTTGTACACTTGTGTGTATATTTTATGGATAGATGCACTCTCTGCTTAATGTGTAATATTGTTCCTGCTGCCATGTGTTAGCCTAGTGTTATTGAGAACATATTAGCCCTATTGTTTTGTTTTGTTACCGTAAAAATTTACGCCTCATCCAACACTGTGAACAAAAATAAGTAAATAAGTTATGGCTCTTGGAAGGTGGATAGTAAAAAAACAAAAATCAAAAAATGACTGCGGCAGGAAGGAGTTAACCCTGCTGTTCTGCTCGGGTCTATATGACCTGAAATGAAATTTGAGACCCTTTAGATTATTTTTCATGTGGATCTGAAACTTGTGATTAATTGACTTTTCCTCATTTGGGGGGATCTATGAGTGTTTTGGTTTTTTTTTCTTTACTTTTTGCTACATGCTGATTGTTACACTTGTACTATATGACCCGAACAGTTTTACAGGTCACTATTTATTTCTGCCTGCAAAATGTATTTGTTTTCCTGTGTACTTCATCTCATTATTCAAAAGGGTGCATATTGTAAAGTCATTTGTGATTACTGTGCCATGAAGTAAACTAATGTGTGCCATTGTGACAAAGCAGAGTGAATGTTTGTTTAGGAGGGGGTGTATTCTCACTGCTGTGATATATTGATTGCATGGATGAGCATTGAGTACAGATTTAAACAGGGTCTGTTTCAGGGTCCCATCACACACATACAGATGCACCCTGCGATTGTGATGCTGCAACATCACAAACGTGAGGCTCCAGCATCGCAAGCGTAGCGGTCACATTGCATTTTCTTCATTGCAGGGAGAGCGATGGGGCCCTTACTGTAATATATAAGCTCTTTTTGTTGTGAAACTGGTTATAGATCTTTTTCTCTTTTATTGTTATTTATTTATATAGTTAGTTTTTTTTTATTTCATAGTGTTGACTCAAGTTGTGACTGTGCATAATTTCAAAATTTAGATAAAAATGTCTCGAAGACGTCTATTGACTGACGCTGAATTGGAAGAGCTTGTCAACGGCTCTAATTCAGAAGATGATATCCCACAGGAAAATGTGTCCAAAGAGGAGGACCACATGTGTAATGGGGAAAACAATGCTGAAAATCATGATTCTGAAGTGGAATATGAAGAAGAACATGATACCCAGACAACTAGTCAGATGCAAGAAATCCATTCTAAAAACAAGGATGTAATTTGGAACTTGCATCCTAGTCATGCTGGTAGATTGCCCATTGAAAATATCATAACAGCTACTCCTGGTCCTACTAGGTACGCTATATCAAGAATATCTGATATAGGATGAGCATTCGCATTGTTCCTAAATATGACTATCCTAAATATTCTAAAACAATTGACAAACATTGAGGAACAACAAGTTTATGGTGATAAATGGCACAAATTAGATGTGACAGCTCTAAATGCTTATATTGGTTTACTTCTTTTAGCAGGAGTATACAAATCTTATGGTGAAGCTACTGAAAGTTTGTGGAATCCCGAAACCGGTCACCACATATTTAGAGCTACAATGTGTCTTGAAAGGTTTCATGAGATTTCTAGAGTATTGAGGTTTGATAATTATAATAAAATAGATCAAAATGAAAGAAGAGCTAAAGATAAACTAGCTCCTATTAAAAATGTTTGGAATAAATGGGTAGAGATTCTACCACAATTATATAATGTTGGTGAAGCTATAACTGTCGATGAACAACTGGTGGCATTCCGAGGTAGGTGCCCATTCAGACAATACATACCGAGTAAGCCAGCAAACTACGGCATCAAGGTATGGACACTTTGTGACAGCAAAAGTTCATATGTTCAAAATGCTCAAGTGTATACAGGAAGAAACCCTGGAGAAAGAGCTGAAGAAAATCAGGGTATGCGAGTTGTTCTCGATTTAACTCATGGACTAAAAGGACAAAATGTCTCCTGTGACAACTTTTTCACATCCTACCAACTGGGCCAGATGTTACAAGTCTCTATGGAGTATATGGAGTCCTAGTCCTGGAGTAGTCCTAGGTTTTTATTAGTGTATTGTAATCTGATGCACTAATTTGGATAATTACTTCTAAAGAGTTGGGTTTACTCTCAGACACCCCACAATAGATATGTTTAATATATGTTGCCAAAAATACACAGAAATCCTAAGCAACCATCTGGTAGGCCAATTGCCTCAGATTTGGGGTGTTTGACCAAGCGATGCAATCAAGGTTTAGACCACTAGTTGCAAGGCTATGTTTGCGAGTTGCCATCTTATTTGAAAGATACCATGCAGGTGCTCCAGGGACCAGGAATACAGTCCTCTTAGTAAAACCTCAACTCTAAAGATCTTTAAGTATATACTTACTAGTAATTACTTCGCCCTTGATGGTCATTTCTTCCTACCCAGGACCCAGGAAACAGCAATGGGGCGGCTTGTGTGCCTTCTTTTGCTAATTTGTTACTCTAGTGGTTGTGAAGAAATGGATGTCTTTAGGAATTCCCTCACAATGTTCATGCAATATAACACAATGTGGAAGAGATACATTGATAATATTGTGGTTATTTGGAGGGGTACAGAATCTGACTTAAGGGAGTTCATTGGATGTCTTAATCGGAATGAGTCAGAGGCGTAGCTAGCAGGTGGGGGGCAGGGGGGCGGCTGCCCCGGGCCCACTGACTTTTTAGGGCCCACTCCGGGGCTGCTGCAAGTGCACACAAAAACTTCAACTGTATCAGCATCTGCAGGACACCGATGCAGTTAAAATACATGGTAGATCAGGAAGCTATTAGCTTCCAGTTCTGCCATACTATAACCTGTACATACAGAGCACTGATGGGGTGAACAGTACCTCCTCCTGCACACAGCCTACTTCTATTTTCTTGCCAGTGGTACCATAGAATAGGGGGTCAAGGTTCCAGGAGGAAAGTAGAACATGTGCACAGGCTGTGTACAAGAAGAAGTCCCGCCCGGAATCTTGACCTCTAGTCTATGTTTCCATAGAAGAAACATGGAAACATGGGAAGAAAATAGATGCACACAGGCTGTGCAAGAGGAGGCCCCACCCACTCCATTACTGCTCTTTAAGTGCAGTATAACTATACAGGGAAACAGAATATGGAAAGTTGTGTGGGGGAGGAGGACTATAACCTGTGGGTGGTGCAATTAGCTCACTATTACAGTAATTGCCCCTCCAGACAGCTAACTATTACTATTACTGTAATAGTGCCCCCCATAAGTAACAGCATTACTTATGTTTTGGAGGGCTATTACCTGTGGGGGGGCACTATTAGGCCACTATTACTGTAATAGTGCCCCCATAAGTAACAGCATTACTTTTGTGGGGGAGGGAACTATTACCTGTTGGGGGGTGTGCTATTACAGCACTATTACAGTAATAGTGCCCCCCACAGGTAATAGCATTACTTATGTGAGGAGGCTATTATCCATGGAAGGGGGCACTTTTACATGTGGGGTGGCCCTGCAACCCAAATCCCACCCCCCAAACAGCCCAACCCTCCACCGGGCCGCAGAAAAATTATCTTCACTGAAATTGGTCCTTGGTGCGAAAAAGCTTATAGGTTCCCTAGCGACAATTAAGACGTCAGCGTCCTGGCACAGGTGGGTGCAATGACGTCGCTACATAGCGCCACCTGAGCTGGGACATAGATGTCCTGTGGTGACAACATCTTGTAGGCTGCAGGATACAGCAAGGAGAGTCAGTGATGGCAAGTCCAAGCAACGGTGAGTATTATTGTTGTTGTTTTTTTGTTGGGGAAGGGGGAGGCCTTAAAAATATTAAGGGTCAATAACCATAAGGGATCATTAGGAAAAGCAGGAGCATTATTAATATAAGGGTCATTATTAATATATGGGGCATTATTAATATGTGGGAGCTATTGAGGGTCAGTGTTTATGTAAGGGTGTAAGAGGGTATTGGGCTATACTAATTTAAGGTGGGCATTATTGATTTAAAAGGGTTGTCCAGGAATTACAGTAATTGGGCAGTAGGCCGGGGAAGGTGAAACATAAAAAAAACCAACATACTCACCTGTCTCCAGCGCTGTGATGCCCCCACCGCTGTCAAGTGGAACGCTGCTCACGGGCTTGTTCTGGTGGAAATCCTCGCCACACGTGACTGCTGAGGCCAATCAGTGGCCTCAGTAGTCACAGAAAAGGACCCGGGACGTCAGCAGTGACGTCCCGGGTCCTTTCCTGTGACTGCTGAGGCCACATGCAGCAAGGACTTGTGCCAGAACAAGCCCCCCGGGCAACGCTGGACCTGACAGCAACGGGGGGTCACCAAAGTGCCTGGGACTGGAGAGTATGTTTTGTTTTTTGGTTTTTTTTATGTTTCACCTTCCCCAGCCTCCTGCCCCAGTTCTGCATTTCCTTTAAGGGAATATATACAGGAGAATTATTAATTAGGGGCATTATTAGCTGAGGCATTATTGATTTAAGCAGGCATACAGGAGTATTTTTTTGGGGGGGACACAGGGGGCATTATTGATTTAAGGGGGCATATACAGTACAGACCAAAAGTTTGGACACACCTTCTCATTCCAAGAGTTTTCTGTATTTTCATGACTATAAAAATTGTAGATTCACACTGAAGGCATCAAAACTATGAATTAACACATGTGGAATTATATACTTAACAAAAAAGTGTGAAATAATTGAAAATATGTCTTATATTCTAGGTTCTTCAAAGTAGCCACCTTTTGCTTTGATTACTACTTTGCACACTCTTGGCATTCTCTTGATCAGCTTCAAGAGGTAGTAACCTGAAATGGTTTTCACTTCACAGGTGTGCCCTGTCAGGTTTAATAAGTGGGATTTCTTGCCTTATATATGGGGTTGGGACCATCAGTTGTGTTGTTCAGAAGTTAGGTGGATACACAGCTGATAGTCCTACTGAATGGAGTGTTAGAATTTGTATTATAGCAAGAAAAAAGCAGCTAAGTAGAGTGTGCATAATTGAGGGGCACTATTAATTTAAATGGTTGTGCTATGATAAATTTTAAACTTTACAGAGATAAGTTGCGGCTGGAAGAAGTGGTCCAGATGGAGGAGACGAGAAATGTGAAAGATTACAGATAGAGACGTCACCTGTAAGTCACATTTCCCTATACTGTATTTACTTAAACTGTATGCAGAGCCTTGAGTACAGCCAGTATATATCACTATACGGTCACGGTATAGTGATAACATTGATATGCCCAGGTAGGGGGCCCACTTGGATATGTTTGCCCCCCCCCCCGTGCCGAACCCCTAGCTACGCCTCTGGAATGAGTATACCATTAAACTTACTCTTGAATATAGTCATGATGAAATATCTTTTCTTGACATGAAGATCAAAGTGGATGTGAAGTCTTAAGGACAGATAGATCTATACTCCAGTTGCCCAAGGAGAAAGAAACTACATAAAGTAACAGAATGCAGTTTATTATGACCCTACATCATCATTGAGAACATCAGAGAACATCTAGATCCTAGAGCCTTTGTAGACTATAGAAAACGTAACACCATCACAATTCAGATATTACGTAGTCACTATACTAAGAGTAGTCCATGTAAGACATCTCAGAGTCATAAATTTTCATGTTTTTATGCATGTAGTACTTTTATGGCTTGTATTAGGCTGGAAATATCTATCATGAACTGCTACAATGGTCCAGCCATCTTTTAATAGAAAAGGTTGTGTAACTGAAGCTGTATGAACCCGTGACCGCCTGTATCTGTGAATAAACAGATACTAAGTGAGAGGAGTGCAGTGTAACTTCTAGATGGAGGGGCCAGGATCTGAGGAACAGAGGAGGAAGGATAAAAGGTGTTATTGTTCTACACCTCCGCACACTACACTGTGATCAGGGCACGTGATAAGCCTGACCATACAGATGTGATTTTAGGGCAGTTTTGAAGCTGCTGTAGTTGGGGATTAATCAGATTGTCTTGGGTAAAGCATTCCACAGCACCGGTGCAGCTCGAGAAAAGTCTTGGAGATGGGAATGGGATGATCGGATAACAGGGGATGCAAGTCTAAGGTCATTGGCAGAACGGAGAGGACAGTTAGGGCGGTAGACAGTGATGAGAGAGGAGATATAGGGGGGCGCAGCGCTATGGATGGATTTGTGGGTGAGTGTGATAATTTTATATTGTATTCTGTGATGGATGGGCAACCAATACAGCGTCTGACACAAGGTAGATGCGTCTGTGTACCGGTTTGACAGAAAGATGAGTCTGGCGGCTGCATTCAGGACAGATTGTAGTGGGGAGAGTTTTGTAAGAGGAAGCCCAATTAGAAGAGAATTGCAATAGTGAAGATGAGAGAGAATCAGAGCGACAATGAGGGTTTTTAATGTTTCCACGGTGACAAAAGGGCGAATTCTAGAAATGTTTTTAAGGTGCAGGTGGCAAGATCGTGCAAGTGTCAGAATATGTGGGGTAAAGGTGAGATCTGAATCAAATACAACCCCAGACAGCAGGCATGCCACCTCGGGGTAATAGTAAGGCCACAGACAGAAATGGAGATATCAGGGTTAGGTCAGTTAAGGTAAAGGTGAGAGAAGACATGATGTTAGAGACAGCAGAGATACAGTCACTGGTGTTCTGTAGTAGTGCAGGGGTGATGTCACGGGATTAGGTATATAGTTGGGTATCATCTGCATAAAGATGGTATTGAAAGCCAAATTTGCGAATGGTTTGTCCAACTGGGGCTGTGTACAGAGAGAAGAGGAGGAGACCTAGGACCGAGCCGTGAGGAACCCCAACTGCAAGGGGCAGCACGGTGGCTCAGTGGTTAGCACTGCAGCCTTGCAGCGTTGAAGTCCTGGGTTTGAATCCTGCCAAGGACATCTGCATGGAGTCTGTATGTTCTCCCCGTGGGTTTCGTCCGGGTACTCCGGTTTCCTCCAAAGACATACGGATATGGGAATGTAGATTGTGAGCCCTATATGGGACAGTGACTGTCAATGTCTGTAAAGCTCTGCGGAATATGATGGCACTATACAAGTAAGCATAATAAATAAAATGGGTCAAGGGAGGCTTTTTCAGTAGTGGGGTTATGACAGCATGTTTGAAGGAGGAGGGGAAGATTCCAGAAGAAAGAGAGAGGTTAAAAATTTTAGTAAGGTAAGTTGTAACAGTAGGGGACAGAGACCGGAGGAGGTGTGACGGGATAGGATCGCTTGTGCAAGTAGTGGGGCGATGAAGAAAGGAGCTGGGAGACTTCTTCTTCTGTTACCGGGTCAAATAATGAGAGTCTACAATGAGGAGCAAGGGAGGGAAGGGGGTGGATGCCGCTTGGAGAATGGGTTATTTCCTGACGGATGTTGTCGATTTTGACTTTAAAGTACGTGGCCATGTCTTGAGCACTGAGGTCTGTGACAGGTACCCGCACCTTTGGTGTGAGGAGGGAGTGAAAAGTGTCAAAGTGTCGTTTAGGGTTATTGGAGATAGAAGAGATGAGAGAGATGAAGTAAGCTTGTTTGGCGAAGTGAAGAGCAGAGTTATAGACTTTGAACATAAATTTGAAGTGAAGAAAATCTGCAGATGTGTGAAATTTTCACCATAGCCGTTCAGCACATCTTGAGCATCTCTGAAGAAAACGTGTCTGAGGAGTGTGCCAAGGTTGCCGGTGTCTGTGTTGGGATTTTCGGATGGTCAAGGGTGCTACTTTATCCAGGGTGGCTTTGATAGTCTCATTGTAGTGTTTGGTGGCCAGTTCAGGACAGGAGGGAGAAGAAATGGGAGAAAGTGATGACTGTAGGGTATCTGAGAGGTGCTGTGTGTTTACAGCCCGTAGATTTCTGCATGTGCGATAGGTCAGTGTGTTTTGTGAAGGACAAGAAGCTTTAATGTTAAAGAAAAGAAGGTTGTGGTCGGAAATTGGTAGGTGAGCGTTACTAAAGTCAGAGAAAGAACAGAGCTGTAAGAAGACCAGATCAAGGACATTACCATCTTTGTGTGTGGGAGAAGAAGTAAGCTGAGAGAGACCAAGAGAGGCGGTTAGTGATGGGGTATTTGATGCCTTGAATTGGACATAAGAGGGGATTTGTACAATATTTTACTCAGAAAAGAAAACTACTGAATAGATAGGGTATACTTGGTTAATCTAAAGGACTTAACCCTTTCACTGCCAGGGGTCTCTGGAAATTTTGCACCTCCGGTAGCCAGAGCAATTTTCACAGTTTTCAGATGGACAAATAAAACCTAAACTGCAACAAAAAAAATCATCCCCACCTATATATTTTCTTAAAGTAGACACCTGCAGCATTGTCAGAATGCCACTTGGTACTGTAGGCGAACAATCACCTTCATGCAATTTTGATTTAAAGTGAATGTTTTATAAAAAAAAATTCAAATAAATGTAGTTTTGTTTGCCAAAAGTGGAAACAAAACAAAAAGTTATATGCACCAAACCTCCTAAAAATAAGAGATCAACATGTGCAGAGTTCATTCCTATCACTAAGGCCTAAATCTATGTGCACATATCTTCAGAAAATCACTAGAACTGGAATGAGTAAAAATCTGCTTTGAAGTTGGAAATGTTAAAAAAGTATCATCCTATAAAATGCAGGGATTACACACTGTGGAAAGCAAGTGAACCCCTAAACCCTAAATATTTTTTGAAAGTAGACAACCTGAAGATTACATGTGTCTCAATGGGTTATCAATAGCCATGTCCACCTTCATGCAAATTTGTGACAAACACAAATAATGTTTAGAAAAAATGCACTAAAACATATTTGCACTTAAAACTCCTATTCAATCTTACATTCACACACAAAATACATTTAAAATAAAAGATCAAAGTGTACACAATTTATATATACCACAAACATCAACTACAACAAGAGCTCGTACTCTCAAAAACTATGTTAAAAATCTATACTGCACCTAGCAAACTGTGACTGTGATACCAAAATTTAGCTTTTTTGAGATTGAACAGCATACCATATTTAAAAAGACAACTTAATATTTCATATATACAACCACCTTCATGCAACTTTGCAGCAAACAGAGATTGTAAGCAAAAATTGCACAAAAATTCAAATTTGCCACTAAAGTGCATGCTCAAGCAGTCCCTTTCTGCAAACAAAATGTACTGTCCAAAAAACTGCAATATGTGAGGAATTCATACATACCACACATATATATATTTACAGGTGCGGGTGTTAAAGAAACTGCAAAATCACAGAAATGCGTCAACCAATTTTGTGCATGCAAATTAAATAGGAGTTTACATAAAAATATAATTTTCTATCCCCCTATAAAAATTGTAGAAATTTATACTTTCATCTCTAGTGATAATAGTTATTGCTGTTATTTTAACGTATAATGGTTATCGCTAGAGGCGTATTTTACTCTATAAAGATCAGGTATGGACAGGACAGGGATTGGGTGAAATGTAAACTTTATTGATGACTTTGTGCATGTGTTGTGTAAGTGTTTGGTGCAACTCTTTTGGTGCTGCGACCTGGACAATGGTAAACATCTGGGCACCAATAAACTTCCTGGTTATGTTCAGAGGGGTATTACATAAGAATACCCCTCTAGTAAGGCTCAGAGGGGTATTACATTATCCCTCTATGTGACAATCAGGGAGCAAAAGTACAGTATGCTCTCTAATTGATAGGAGAGGGGATAACATGGACAGAAGTCCATGTTACCCCCCTCGTCACATACAGGTTATTTCTCATCTCTGTGCAGTCTGCAAGTCGGCTCCTCCCCCCTCCACCCCCTACCACAGCTCTTAAGATGCTTCCTGAGACAGGAGGGGGGAGGACATTTTAGAGCCCCATATCTCAAGATTCGCTAGGATTATTAAGAAGATCTTGGATTCATTTTAAATAATCTCCTATTTAAATGATACCAAGATCTTCATGATAGCCCTTACAAATTTGGAGCAAAACAGTTAAAACGCTGTCAGGAATTGAGATCTGCAATGGGATCTCAATGCCGAATAGCGCTTTCAACAGTGAATTGTTCCAGAAGTATAAGAGCTATCATGAAGAAATTCTCATATTTAAAATGAATCCCAGATCTTCTTTATAGTCCTAATGGATCCTGAGATATTGGCATTAGAAGAAAGGACGTATTATATACGTGCTTGGCTGCAGAAGTGCCATCCTGGGAGGACGTATAAATAGGTGGCTGGCAAGGAAAGGGTTGGGTTTTCCTATCTTCCTCTCTCACCAGCATTGTCTGCTATCTCTTCTTATTATTTCTGTATTCACTTTGACTGTTTGATGGACAGGACACTATGAAGTACCTCAATAAATATAGGCAATCATTTGCCATGAAAGGCTATTTATTATGATTACTAGAAAATTATAATAATGCAGATCAAATGATATGCACAGTAAATATATATTACATTATGCAGGTTTGGAGAGAAAAAAACTTACATGCTGCTATGACTGACAACGGACTTGCAATAAACTCAATGTTATCTTTGTGTTTACATAGAGAGATAACCCACACTGTCCAAGCCGTTATCAGCAAACTGTAATTAGTTGACCTAATTGCTTGGGACCCAAGAGCAGGCGATAAAAGCTCTGAAAGCAAGCATAATCCAGAGAACTCATCCCCCCTGCCCTTCACAGAGCAGTGAGTAACGTTATCTGACTTGAGATCAAATACAGATTGGGTTCCTTGACAATGTCAAATGTAAACAATGGGAGGAATAATTTTACATAGGCAAATGAAGCAGCATTTCTAAATTAATGTATTTAGGAAAACACTTCAATTTACATAAACTGGCATTTTAGATAGGATCCTTGAGATGGGAATACCCTTTAAATTTTGGTTGCTTTCTGTCTCCAGAACCCTTTTGTTCAATCACTTTTTCTTGGTTGTTTACTCTTTGACACAGTAGACATTTAACTGCCACAAGCAATCGTAGGAGTGAGTTATCTACTACCGTGTTTCTCTGAAAATAAGACAGGGTCTTATATTATTTTTTTCTCTGAAAAAAGGGCTAGGGCTTATTTTCGGGGTAGGTCTTAAGTTTTTCCATGACCAACAATCACACATTTTTTGAATGCTTTTTATTTAAACTTTTATCAGAGGTGAAACTGCGAAAAAACAGCAGTTCGGCACTTTTGATTTTATTTTTCGGCAACGGCATTCACCATAGAAGAAAAATATTTTTATTAGTTTGTAGAGCGGGCATTTTCGGACACAGGCATACTTAATGTTTATGTGTTTCACAGTAATATTTTATTTTTATACAGTATTTATTCTAGTGAAAGTGGGAGGGGGCTTGAACTTTTATTGTTTTTTTTTATATTTTTAACTTTTTTTTTTTTTTTTACTATTAACCCCTCCTAGTGGGCTTGAATCTGCAATCATCCCATAGACTGCAATACAATGTATTGCAGTCTATGGGAGATTCTCTACATTACTAGTGAGGCTGGTCATAGACCAGCCTTAATAGTAATATTCCTATGACCAGCTGTCAAAGGAACAGGTCGGCTCCCACGATCTCACCGCGTGGGAGCCGACCTGAAATGTGAAAGTTACGGGGCCGGTGGGGACCGGCCCCCAGGGATAATTTGTCTGCTATGGGGGGTCAATTTGGAGGGGGGGTGTCACGAACTGGCACATTCAACAATGCACCGATCAGTGGACTCTGATCGCGGGCATTAACTGCGGGTCTCCGCTGTACAACAGAGACCTGATATAGTAGTTATAGGGGGTTGGGACAGGCCCTAGGGACTGCAGGGGGGGGTCACACTTAAAAATTCCCACGGTCAGAGTCCACTCTGATCACGGGCATTAACTCCAGCGGTTGTGCTACTTTGTTGGGAAGGAGGGGGGTCTCGCACAACAATGCCCGCGATCAGAGTAGACACTGATTGCTGGCATTAACTCTGGGTCTCCGTGGACCCGGCCTCCGCTGTAATCACACGGCAGATGTCGGAAAGGGGTTAAATTAGCTAGGGATTATTTTTGGACTAGGGCTTATTTTTGGAGAAACACTGTATTTTTTTCATGACGGTAAAAAAGTTATTCTTTCATGACATTAAAAACTTTTTGTCCCTTCATTAGTCTCTATCATTTATGCAATTCTTATATTTGCGTTTATTCATATTTGATAAGATTTTGATATTCTGTGCTCTTTGAGGTTATATATTTATCATTACTTGTGGTTCATCCTTCATACTGATTCATTTGATCACCCTTCAGATACAAGCTTTTACTTACTGTCAATCAAGGATACATCTTAAAAGTACATCAAGTTGACTGTCAGCAAAATGTGCATGGGGTAGTTTTAGACAGGCAAAGTCAGATAATATTAGGAACAGCTTTGTTACCAACTTCTAATCCACCATTGTTTGTGTCTCAGTTTAATCCCCTCTAGTGTGGATGTGGATTCATGCATCTCTCTTGCTTATATACTTACCTCTCCACCCTCCAGCACCCCAGTGAATTTATAGTAATACCTCTTCATTGGTTTGGGGAATCCTCAGTAACCTAGCGACACTAGGGGAATGGTTCCACATGGCTTGCTCCAGCGTGTGCCTCCTAACCAGACAAAGCAGCGAGTGCTCTTGCTCCTAGTATCCTTTGTGCTGGCTGTCATAATGACATATCTCATTCTCCCTTTTACTAAGAGGGGACAGAGAGAGATTTGTTTAATAACTGCCAATACACTGAACATAAAAGGGATGCTTTACTAGTATAGTTACATAGCCAGCCATTGCAATTGCTCAGCAGGCAGGCTAAATATACTGCTCATAGTGATTACTATTACTGTCTGACTAGGAAGTGTATTATAAGCACATGACCAGCCACTATTATTGTTTAGCATAATCAGTTTACACTACGGTTTGATTAAGGGATAAACTGTAACACATACTCGCTGTTTCAGTTATGTGGCAGGCAAAATCAATATAATATATGCTATAGCACAGCAGTGGTTTTGGCACTGCCAATTCAGTGTCCTATCCACATATTGAGCTTCAGGTGGTTATTTAGATTTGCTGATTTACCACATTAAGGGTGGAGAACAGATTGCAACAAGGGACATTCCACTTCCGATGACAACAATCTCTATATTGAGAATATTACATTATATTATATTATTATATTATATTATTAATTATATTATTATACATTTTATTAGAATAATAAGGGCTATGTTTTATACACAATTTTCTCCTTATGTACTTTCCATTGCCATTCATTGCTCCGGCACCGCTCTTTATATGAGCCGGGGAACGGAAGTCTCTTATGGGTAGGGGTTAATTGAGTAGCTGTTCCGGGCCTATTTAAAGGTTACTTTTGCTCACATTCAGTGCTGGCTATTCGGTTACCACTGTATTTTAGCTCTCTCCTGCCTCCTCGTGTGCCCTGTCTGACCTCTCCTTACCTTTCCCTGGCTCTTATCATTCTGCTGCCATGTTCTGGCTCTTGCCTACAGCAGTCACCTATATCTTCAGCATCACCGCTTGATCCTTGGACAATTTCTGGTAAGTGATTTCAGTGTCTGGGTGTGCTGGGACTTGTGGTGCGTCGTGCGTCCTGTGCCCTCCGGCTGACTACCGCCTTGGCCAGCAGTAGTACCAAGTCCATCCCCACCTTCAGGGGCTCTGGTGAAAACCTCTGTGGGTCGGGAGCGATGTGGTTGGGGGGCGCCGGACGCTCAATGCTGTTTTACCATTTGATACAGTCTGTCTGGTACTAGGATTCACTGTATACCTAGAACTGCATCTAATTCCATAACATCCATGTTCTTGTTCCTTTTGCTATTTTCAGCTGATATGTAAGGTTAGTAAATATTACAGGGAGAACATTAGTGCCACTATTTGTAGTTATCTTTTGCCTATGTAATTGGCATCAGATTGGTGGGATTTTGACACTTGGATCTTGCACGGATCAGCTGTTCCAGGCAGTCAATAGCACCAGGGGACATAAGCAGAAGGATCCATGCACTATATAACACCCATACCAGTGTAGTTCAGTTTTTGTTCCTATTCACTTGAATTTTAGCAGAATTGAAGTATTCTTGTTGCTATACAGTGGAAGGATCCTTCCACTTGCAGCTCCAAGGCCTGTATAGGTTGTAATGCTACAGATTAATGGTGTAGGGTTCTAATGTCGGACTCCCACATATCTGATACTAATGACCAATCCTGTGAATGACAATTCAGTGTCCTATCCACATACAGTCCCTGAAAGAAGTTCTGTCGCTTATCCATGTTGTGGAATCAAAAGCTTATAACCTGATTTTAAATTCATCCATTGGTTTTAGAAATGACTCATATGAAAGCTGAAACCTTCCCAAATGATTTTTTGGTTAAGAAAATAAATTGGCTTCAGTGCTGAAATATTCATCATTTAATGAACACAGAAAGGTCAGATTTTGGCAAGACAAAAATTTTGTCGCACACATAAAGTAATGTGAAAATCAAACCAATAATTCTGTTCAAAAACAAAGATATGTTTCATAACATTGGAGAATGAAGTTGTGGTGCTATTAGAGCCATATTTAATATTTTGTGTGACTTCCATGAGCTTGAAGGACTGCATCCATGCGTTTCAACAATGATTCATACAATTTATTGAAGTCATCAGGAATAGCAAAGAATGCAGTCTTACATGCCTCCCAGAGTTCATCAAGATTCTTTGGTTTTGTCTGCCAAGCTTCCTCTTTCATCCTACCCCAAACATGCTCAATGATGTTCATGTCTGGTGACTGGGCTGGCCAGTCCTGGAGCACCTTGATCTTCTTTGCCTTGAGGAACTTTAATGTAGAGATGGATGTATGAGATGGAGCACCATCCTACTGCAAAATTTGACCCCTTTTATGATTGGGAATGTAAGAGGAAGCTAATACTTCTTGATATTTTAGGCTATTGATATTGCCTTCCACCTTGCAAATGTTTCACACACGCCCATACTTAATGTAACCCCAGGCCATGATCTTTCCACCACCAAACTTAACTGTTTTCTGGGTGTATCTTGGATCCATACAGGCTCCAGTAGGTCTCCTGCAGTATTTGCGGAGGCTGTGGTGTAATTCAACTGAAGATTCATCTGAGAAATCCACCTTCTGCCACTTTTCCAGTGTCCATCCGTTTAGCAGGCTGTGGGCCTTGGCAAATGCCACACGTTTTTTTAATTGCCTTTTGTTTAGTGCTGGCTTCTGGGCACTGATTCGACCATGGAGGCCATTTCGAGGTCCGGGGTGCTGGAGTTCTTTTTATACACACCCACTAATTAACCAATCAATTAGTGAGCACAGGTGAGGCTTTAAACTAGGATTGGGTGCATTATATGACAAGGCGACAAAACTTTTGTCTTTTCAAAATCTGACCTTTCTGTGTTCATTAAAAGATGAATATTTCAGCAGTGAAGCCAATTTATTTTCTTAACCAAAAAATCATTTGGGAGGGTTTCAGCTTTCATATGAGTCATTTCTAAAACCAATGGATGAATTTAAAGTCAGGTTATAAGCTTTTGATTCCACAACATGGATAAGCGACAGAACTTCTGTCAGGGACTGTATTGATCTTTAAGTGGTTATTTAGATTTGCTGATCGCTCATTTACGAAAATTATTGATGTGGACAGATTGTAACAGGGGACATTTCAACTTCTGATGACAGCAAATAGCTGCCACTGTGTTTTTTCTACATTTTATCATTAGAGATTATTTATATATTTTATCAGAATAATAAAGTTTTTATAACAATACACTGTTTTCTCCCCATACTTACTTTCCATTTTTCCAACTGATGTTGATGACATTTCCTCAAGATAGATCATCAGTATCAAAAACCGCCTCTTGCCCCGAAATCCCCTTTTTAATTATTTTTATTTAATTTTCATAAAAAAAGGAAGAACAAAAATACATAATGCAACCAATTACAATAGATAATGATGTTCAACATAATGTAATCACAAGTATCAGAGAAGGTTTGAACTGATACTTAGTATAGATACAAAAAAGATTCCTTGTATGTAAGATGTCAATGATCAAGGTGTCAATGATGGCTGTGTATACAGCCATGGGAGTCACCACGATGCCACATGGACAAAAAAGCCTGAAAAATATGTCTGATCCTGAACCAGGGAAATTGGCCCGGTCCATAAGTGATTAGACCCAATAACTGCCTTACTATTACAATGGATGTCAGGAAGGGGCTAATGCTAGCTATGATAGAACACTGTCAGAACACACAGTGCATTGCAGCTTTCTGAATATGGGATTACATAGCCACAGGCTTGGCAGGGTGCCTGACTGACCCATTTCCAATGCTGAAAGAAGCTACGATGATAAAAAAAAATATTGACTATCTTGTTCCAATGGTACACGAAATGAATAATCAGACCTTAAAGTTAATTGCGTTCTGCACACTCCTGTGCACCAAATGTGAAATCTACAGAACGGATATAGATTTAAGATATTACTCAGCCAGCTTTCTGGTGTGTTATAGTAAATTTGAGGGGCTGAGGTGTCTATGCCTCATCCTGCCTTGCTCTCCAGCGCACTTCACAAGTGGGGTACAAAAAGAGGAGTAAAAAATGGATGTTCCAATTTAAGCTAATTATCTGGTGTACAGGGTTAGTAAATTTCCCCCCAATGTGTTGAAAGTCAAAAAAGGATCTGAGTGACAAAAAACAAAATGTGAAGACTAGATGTTTGTATCACAGCATCAACAAACAACACATCCCTTTATATGGGAAATTCTTGTTTACAGTGCTCATGCTACCCATTTACACTATCAAAAGCACCAACATTGGGAATTTAGACATCAGAACTGGACCATGTAGTCAGTACATAGCAAGCTATGCCTTTTTTCACATGTAAGTGAACTCAAAACTAGGTCCACACAGATAGATTTGGTATAGTCTTAATTCTCTGGATTGAAAATCCCAAAGGTAGGACAAGTGTAAAGGAAATTCTGTATCTTATGATAATTTGGCAAGCACTGAGGGCATTAAATGACATTAAAACTGCACTGTGTATATCTGTCTTAATATTTTATGCTATCATCATCCACAATAAATGCTGAATAGTAACCATATACAGAATTATACATATATAGGAAGAATAAAAATATTTTATAATGGAGTTTAAATCAAGAGAGATATAAAGGATAATAATTAAATAGTAAATTATATCCTCTTTTTTAGCTGGCATATGGCACCACCCAACACCAAAATACACTTCGTAAGCTTTGCCTTACTGATTTTGTAAATAAATTGTTATAACTCTTCAATTGGCAGAGATTTGACCCCTTAAACCATCATTTAATACATCACCAATAAAACAGACACCAAGCAATTGATTCTTGTGGATATTTATTGGCAAAAGCAGTTTTTCAAATATCTCCAGCATTATATATAAAAAAATTAACATATATTAATTTTCAACAATATGATGACTCTGTTAAAATGGACAACTGTTTACTATGTAAGCCCCATTTTAAACAGCACCTCAACATACATAAAACAAAACATGAAACAAAAACTGAATTAGGCTAAAGCCCCCATTGGGGTAAAAAAAAGGTTTTTCTGTTGCAGATTTTGCTGCATTTTTTGAGCCAAACCCAGGTGTGACTACAAATGGAATAGAAAATATAAAGGAAGCTCTTATACTTCTCCCTTTTGATAAATCCACTTCTGACTTTATTCAAAAAATGGGTTTTCTGCTAAGTGGTGCCTTAGCCAAAAAGAGGTACTAGAGTAGTGCAACTTCAATGGATTTTGGTGCTTGGCAAGTAAAAAACAGGTCAAATTTTACTCAACCACTTTTAGAGGAAAATAAACTCAATTAAAAAAATAAATAAAGAGGATCTACTAGTGTAGTGTGTAAGTAATATACTTTTGTTCTGGTGTTTGGAAAGTAAATAATCAGATCAGATCTTACTGAACCACATTTATGCAGCAAAAACTTATACTAGTGTACATCACAGTGTATTTTTGTTGCTTGGCAATGAAAAACAGACCAAATTTTACTTTACCACTTTTAATGAAAAAATTAATTACATAGGTTATGTATAAAACTTCACTGTGTTTTGGCATTTGACAAGGAGAAAATAGCAAAATTATGCCTGCTATTTACAAAAAAGGTGCTGTGCAGCATGACTAAATTGTCTGTTCTTGGTCTTAGAAACTGTACAAAATTGAGACTGACTTTGATTGACACTATCACAGACTGAAACAGGGATACTAAAACTTAACTTTTACTTAACTATCAACAAAATGAATTCAATGAGTATATGCTAAACACTAGATTGCATTTATGATACCAAAAAACAGAATATATACATCAATCCTGAGGGTAAATGGCTGATAAATATATTATTGCCCAACCTCAGTGATAGCGTGAGTTTGATTGATGCAGCTGCTGTGCTATAGTAACAATGCGTATTAACACACAGCTTGTGCTGCTGGCTGGTGTAAATCAAAGTCTTCTTCTTCAGTTCTAGCACTAAACTTTCCCAGAATCCCCAGACTTTATTATCTGTGTTTCTGTGTCTTATTTCCTATCTTTCTACATCTATCTGAGGATCTCTTATCTGTCTAATCTCCCCCCTTCCCACACACACACACACACACACACACACAGACACATACACACACAAACAGACACACACACAATATGGACATCTTCCCTCTCTGTCTGGCCTTTTTATGTAAAGGACATTGTTCCAGCAGTCTTGTGGTTTGCAAACTTAAGCTTTGCTGTCATGTTCTTATTACAAAAAAAAGGGTGTTATCCTAGCAACTCTTCCAAACAAGCTATACTTGTTCAACCTTTGTGTAATTGTACTGTCATGAACCTGAACATGTAACATGCTAACTGAGGCTTGTAGAGTCTTAAATGTAGATCTTCATTATTTTTTTCATTTTCTCTAAGAATGGCACAGTCTGACCTTGGATGAATTTGCTGGAACCTTCAGTCCTGGGAAGTTTGTCAACAGTTCTGAATGTTTTCACTTACTGAATAATCTTTGTGAATAAAGTGAATAATCTTTCTTATAGTAGAATTATGGACTTCAAATTGTTTGAGAATGGTTTTATAATTCTTCCCAGGTTGATGGGCAGCATGTCTTTCCTCCTTTACATTGGGTTAATACATGCCTGAATGCTCTAAACCAGCAAACTGCAAAGGTTTCTGCTTCTATAGAGATGGTCATACTTGCTGATGATCAATTAATCAAGGACATTTGTTTAGCAACACCTTATAAACAGTAATTTTTCACACACTTGGGTAAATTTATTAAGACTGGAATATTGTACTAGGAAGGTAGGTAGGAATTTTAGATTTCCATTCTAACTCATGCTAATAAAATGGTGTGAGATTTAATAAATCAGTCAAGCCGTGGAATGGATCCCTGCACTGCACCGCCCATATTCGGAGAATATGCAGAGAGAGAGGTGCAGATTTGGGGTTGAGGTGCATGCTTGGTGCAAGAAAGGACCTTGCACCAAATGTTCACCTCAATATCATCCCACTATGTCAGTTTTGGTGGAATTTGTCATGTGCTGTTTGTTAATCTGAGGTTGTAGTTACCTAATTTTAAAAACTTCTAAAAACCAGATTTTTTTTTAATATATATCTCCTGATATGGAAAACCATAGAATTCAAAGATGTCTACTAAGTTAAACAGTAGGGTAGGAAGCAACCTTAGTCATTGATATTGTCTAAATTCCTCTTCTTCTATTTCATAATTGCAACCTTCTCAGTATACTTTAGACTCATAGAGCACATGCTAATAAAAGGCATATTTTCATCCCCTTTCAATATGAAATGGAAATAGGCAAATAAATAGTCCAATATACATGGAAAAATGCTAAACCACATATACTTAACCAAATCAATTTTTTTATCACCCCAAAAAAGCCTCATCAGTGTACAGTAATTCCTCCTAGATTATTAGGTGAAACATACAGCGCTGTGTAAAGGTTTTAGACAGGTTTGGAAAAAATGCTGCAAAGTAAGAATGGTTTCAAAATTAGAAGTCTTAATAATTAATTAACAAAAGTAAAATCAAATCGATATTTGGTGTGACCACTCTTTGGAGGAGAAGTCTTGGAAGTGATGACATGGCCTTCACAGAGCCCTGATCTCAACATCAAGTCTGTCTGGGATTACATGAAGAGAAAGAAAGATTTGAGCAACCCTTTATTCACAGAACATCTGTGCTTAGTTTTCCAAGATGTTTGGAAGAATCTCTTTCAAAAACTTTGAACAAGTGTACCTAGAAGAATCAATGCTGTTTTGAAGCATTCTTACTTTGCAGCATTGTTTCACAACTGCCTAAAAAATTTGCACAGTACTGTATTTCTTGTCTAATTTTAATTTATAAAATCATTCTTATACCCCTCCCTTTAGTGTCATTTTTTATAAGCATCAACCAAGGAATTCTGTGTTAATATATTGTTGAAAGATGCTTTAGTCTATGAGCCAAGAAGACAGGTAAGTGAAATCGTCTCAGTCCTATTCACGCATAAAGGGTTGATCTACAATACCAAGCTAACGAAAGAAAATTGATACAAACTACCATTTTCTGCATACAGTATCCTCGACAAAATGCTATGTATTTACCCTGAAAAATAATACCTGCTGAGGATGGCACCTTCGCCTTCACCTGACTTTTCTTCCTGTCCAAATAAGCTTGTAGTTGTTGCTAAGGGTGGCTTTACTAAATACTGACTTTTTTGTTGAGTTAAAGTTTCATAGTACACGCAGGCTGGGTGATAATGTTGTGGCAGAGAGCCATAGGCAAACATATGGAGCAGTGTTAATGGTTCAGCTCTCCATTGCACCATTAATGCCCGTAATTGCATCCTAAAGAAATTACAAAGACAAGGGGGTTGAACATTTTTCATAGACACTGTGATTGTTTTCTCTTTTCCACTATAGGCTTAATATATTATTTTCTTGTTTTATTTATTTTTTTGTCTTTTATTGTGCAGAATAATGCAGGCATCACTGATAGGTAGTATAGTTCTAGGGGATTGTCTACCAGCTAAATTTAATCTATATCAACACTTCAATAGTCTTCAATGGTGATAATCATTAACTTAAGTTTTAGATGAAATGCTTTAATGTATTATTTATAAGGTTTCTAAAGATTTTTGAAGCTGGTGTGACATTGGGCATACTCGGCAGGGTATTCAGCAGGGTAGCCACCATACAATTGCTGGTGGCTAGCCCACAGTGAAGTATAGTGACTGAACAGTAGATGACATTTCACGCAATGTCATCTCCATAATTATTTCTGCAGTTCTTGCCAACAGCTTTCAATCCATACAATACATATCTTACCCGTGGCTTTCAACCTTATCAAGGTTTCCACACTAGAACTATTGTATACATAATCCCATGCAGGTTTATATGCCACAGATTTTACCTTGTGCGAGACCACAAGCGAATTCACCTACAAAAATGTCAGTGTTTCCAAAAAAAAAAAAACACTCCAATTTGTTGGGTGAATTTACATATTTCTATAATAATTTTGCATATTGTTTTTATTGTATATTGTTGAGAAATGTATGTCAATTTCTGTATTAGCTGTGTTTTTTTCGCCATTTTCCCAATAAGTGGATCCTAAATGGAGGAAAATATTACAGATAAATATGGCCTCTGTGCACTGCAGTACAGACACTGAGGAGGCCAATTTATGGTGCTTTTGGTCAGACTTCCGATGTATTTTTACTTATTTTGTGGCTATTTTATTAAATGTGTGCACCATTTTTTAGGAATTTGCTCCTAATGTAAACTACACCAAAAATCCTTTGTGTATTCTAGAATCCTGTACCCAAGAGAATTGCAGCAAATTGCTCATAAATCAGTGTGAGATATTTTGCTAAGTGGGTGGCACAGTGGCACAAGGAGTTTGTATGTTCTCCCTGTGTTTGTGTGGGTTTCCTCCCACACTCCAAAGACATACTGATAGGGAATGTAGATTGTGAGCCCTGTATGGGACAGTGATTGACAATATTTGTAAAGTGCTGCAGAATATGGTGGCGCTATACAAGTAAGCATAATAAATAAGTTTATCACACAAATCCATACTAGAAAAAAGCATGGTGTTCATTTTTAACTTTTTGTAGGACCCACTTTAAGACTTAGGAATAAAAACATTATCCCTTTTCGCTCTGGTAAAATAAATTATGTTTAATTTCAAATCCAGTATGCATCGTCTTGCTATTATGACATACTGTATTCCATAGACACACAAAAGACACACTCCAGATTTTATTTATACATTTGAGACTAAGCTTTTATTTTTTTTAATATTACAAACCATTGTTCTTTATTCACAAACCACTTTAGTGATATAAACACTCATTTCTAAAGACAGATATACACATTTTCTGGGTTTGCAGATTTCTTTGATAATCTGTTTTGAAGTCACTATAATCCACACATGGTATTTTATAATTTATTTTATACTTGATAGCATCAATAATTATTTACATACATGAAAACATTCCAAATATATATTGTTAAAAAAAGAAAAGAACATAAATAAAAAATCCAAATATAGCTATCCCAGATAAACAATTTAATTAAATTTGAACCAGTGAAAAAATCTTTTTCTTTTTTTTTTTTTTGCGAAATATGGATACCTCTTTCTTTCTGCCAAATGTCATTCCATTTCAGATCTGATTTTTTTTTGTTTGCTTTTTCTTTTTTTCTTCGAGAATTATAATGCCTTTCATTCACATCATAAAGTTTTAAGTAAATCTGATTTTAAAATCAGTATCTATGAGGTGTCTTAAAAAAATGATGCAAACCCCCATTGTCGATTTGAGGTGATGCCGATCTACTAAAAAAATATTGTCTTTTTCCCCAGTGTTACAGTACATTTTATATTGGATTTGCATATACTTTAAATATACTGGAGGGAATATCCCTTTTCTTTTATACTGAAAATAACACACAATACAGAAATTTTTCTTTTTCTATTTGCAACTTTTTTTTTCTAATTTCTAAACATAAAAGATACTCTCTATACTTAGAAACACTACTGAAAACATTTTATCTTTTGTGGATCTTTATTGATGTATGTTCAACTGATCATACTTGCATGCACATACGATGACAAAGAGAAAATCTGGTCACAAACACTTGTATTTAAAGCAGTTTTTATAGCAAGTTGGTAGGTTTACAGCAGTGATTCATTGAATACAGTGGTCGTCTCAGTGGACGGGCACAGTACATATGAGGATATTATTTGCAATGAACAAAAATAGAAAGAATGGGCAATATACCCACATTTGACCCCCCTCCCCCCAGCTAATTGTCTTTATTATTACAAATACAAAAACAAAACTCCTGATGAGATTACCATAGCTCATTTAAGCTCATAAACAGGACACCATGGAAGAGAATCTACACATATGCACAGACAAACTGCAATTTTTCAGTAACTTGACAAATGGAAATATTATGAATTTCATTGCATATTTCTCACCACTCAGAACAATAGGCTTGGACTATCTGTGCTCAATGTTGATGATATTGTAACCAGTAACCTTTGATATTGTATGCTATGAATTGTTTTAATATAGTATGCTTAGAAAACATTATAAAATTACTATTTGCATATTTTTATGTGCATGTAAGAGAACATCCTTTTACTAAGTGTTTCACTCCTATATAGGTAAAGACCACCAAAATGCTCTTTCTGTATGTTCATGAACCATTCTTTAAGACTGATTTAATAAATGGAATAACTTTCACTGTGTAAATTATTTTTTTCCCAATAATTTACATTGTGATCCTCCATATTTTTTTTATGTGTTTTTTGATCAGAATAGATTATCATGAATATTCATTAGGAGTCATCCCCTATGCAGCCCTCTCAGAATATATAATTTAGCAGCTTTGTCCACATACTTTACTGACAGTTGACCGGTCTGTCGTGTAACCCCATAATCACTGCCATGTTAAAGCAGATATGATTAGTCCCTCACTGAATAAATCTATATGCTCCATAGTATAGACTTATTCAGGGACGGACAACATTTTAAGACTCATTTGCGCTTAATTAAGAATTCCTGAAAACTAGCTTAATGAGTCCCTAAGTCAAATCAATGGTACCCTAAATAAGGAAGATATGTTACCTAATTAAATATGTTCAACAGAATATATTATAAGATCACCACCCAATTTGATTCTGTTACCATCACTTCCAGCTACAGCATGTTATAGTCTCCTGTATATATAATAGACAAACACATCAATAATGAAAGGGAATATGTTGCATAAGTTTTTAGTATTATTGATATGTTGGTTTATTATTGGTTTAATTTCCATTGATTTTTTTTTTACTGTTAGTTTTTAAATTTAATAAAAACATTTTATACTTTTATCCATTTTTTAGTTTGAGACTTTTTTCTTTTCCTAGGTTTACACCTAATGGCTCTGATGAAGAGTACACTTTGATCACGTTTTAATTAATTTTCTTTGATTTTTTTTATCGTTCTTTAACATAACTTTTTTTTGCTTTTTGGGTGCATTTCAAAATAGTTTGAAGTATACAGAATTCTATAAATTATTAAATAATCTGTTAAAATAGGATTTCCTATTTAAATATAATGTACACCTTAATTAAGTAATTTTAGCTGTAAACTACCACTTACTTCAAAATGAAAGAAAATAAAAATAAATTAAAAAATTTGTAATACCCATATAATTCAAATAGATGAAACTCTCTCAGTAAAAAAATGTGTTATTAAGGATTATGGTTTAGTAAACATGAATAATAAATGAACTCGTACAACACGTAATCCATATTTTCTAGAAAATTTGGATTTTTACATGTCTGATAAACTAAGTATAAAGAGTGGTTACTGTGGGCCAGTCATATAAATTAACTGGCATACAGTAATTCAAAACTTTACTTTCAATAAAACATAAGTTACATAGATAGAGTTTTGTACAACTGAAAAATTGCAGATTGTTTACACAATAAATGTTTAAAAAAAGCAGCAACCAAGCAGTTGAAAATACTGTGATTATCTCTACGTAATGAATGCAATACTTGTAAAATGTTTATATAAATCTTGATATATTTAGTAAGTAACTCCATAAAAATGATAATTTTCTCTAATAGTTGTTCTAATAGGCTAAAACTAAAGCATAATAGGCTGCGTATATTTTTAGAACATAACAACTCCACTGCACAGATGTAAATTTTGTACATTTTAACTGGTACAAACAATTTAAGTTTTTTTTATTACTTTCCCTTTACAACTTTCAAAAAAAGAAAAAAATAGAAACAGTGCTTTTGTCATCTTTTTAATAATACTCCCCCTCCCACATTATAAAAATCAGCAATGATATCAATAATTTATTATACTGGAAGAAATATAAAAAAGAATGTAGATGAACTAACTAGCTTGTTTGTTTTTTTTCTTTTATATTTTTTTTTTATTTTTTTTTTCTTGTTTTCGCTCTTTTTTATTTTTTTTTCCTGTGATTTTTGTCTTTTCTTGATTTTTTTTTTCAAACTGTTGTACGCCAAGATTAATATTAATAGCTGAATACTGTCTGGTGGAATGCTTAAAAAGGGTAAGCTAGGATAGCATTTCATCAGATTTTATGTACAAAGAGTCAAATTCACAAATTTAAACACAACCTTTGGCTCTGGACAATTAATAAATAATTTAGGACAGTCACTAAATGAATTTTGGTGCAGTGGCAACCTTTTTGCTTAGATGTATCAGCATTTTAGCCCTCCCAAATAAACTGAAATATATGTAAATGCAGAAATGACTACTATAGTCACACGCTTACAAAATGTGATAATTCCAATAGCTTAATATTTAGCATATATAATTTACATATTATAGCACTCTTGATTGTGGCCCTAAAATAGTCTTTTTTCATATCTACAGTAGTAGCTTTCTAGGTCAACCACAAAAAATCTACAGCCAACA
Organism: Leptodactylus fallax; assembly: GCA_947044405.1. Lineage (NCBI taxonomy): Eukaryota > Metazoa > Chordata > Amphibia > Anura > Leptodactylidae > Leptodactylus > Leptodactylus fallax. The sequence goes on from CAMRHE010000016.1 coordinate 10,069,845, forward strand.
ATCAACTACAGAACCTTGAGAAATTAAAGACCCACAATATTAAAATACACAGAACAAAATATCTGAGGTATAAGATAAAAAATGTAATTTTACTCTCTTTGAGTTTTATTTAGTTATTTAGAGTTGCTAAAATGATGCACTACTGCATGTATTGCAATACCCAGGCCTCGGAAAGCTTCTTTTTCCCCCACACTGGAAGAGTTTTATGGTTTTGTCATTTAGTATGGAGCAAAACGGCTGTATCCCCCCTCGGTATATACTAGCCTGTAATGAAGAAAGAACGAGACCGACATCATCAGCATGGCTCCTAGTCTTGGCATCAGTGAAGGGTGCAAAAGCATTCTGAAACAAAGCAATTTCATGGGTTTGTTTTTTAGGGTTACTTTTTAAAAAAAAAGTCAAGTTCAGAAAATTTAAATATTACCACCACCCCCTCCCCATAAATCAGTTACTATTAACTAATATAATACAATAAAAGGAAAAAACAATAATTGTATCAAAATTTATACACCAAGTGACTGTTCACATATTAGGTCTTGGCATATGCTTAGGTTATCTAGGATTAGGGTTATTTTTATACAGAGACCTTTTTACAGACATGTGGATACAATGCTTACTGGCCAAAGGTACATATTTTATGTAGCTTTTGGCTTGGTTTTAGAGAGCTGTGATATTGCTGCTTTCTATGTTACCATTACTGCAATGTGTATAAGTACCCTTATTGTGCAAGGACAGAGCATGAAATATTATGATTCAAGATGTTACTTCATGTGCAGAGCTGAAGGGTAGAATTAAATTAATAACAGCAAATAGATTCCATAGATTATGTCCACCTTCTAAAGCCATGCATAAGGCATAACACAAATGCTTTTACCCAAAATGTTGATTTAATAATCAATCCAGGACTCTTCCAAGAGGAGTGTAGAAAAAGACTTTAAGATCTCTTCTACTATAAGATATATATCACTGGTTTGTGAATATACATATCTGTTCTGTTGATTTTGCGTGTACCTTGAATTTAAAGTGGTTGCCTAAGTTGAGATGTTGAGCTAAATTTATTACTGAAACTACTTTTTGAAATTACTTTTTGGTACATGTTAGACTTTTTTAGCTTTTAATCCCACTTATTTGGTGGCAAATTTTAACCCATATTTTATACTAATGAACTGGCAAATGACTAATAAATCTCTAATTTTATAACTAGACAAAGCAATGTCTCTTTTTTCTAGTCAACTGTAAAATGCATCTAGCATGGTACACTACAGAAAATATTGTATAATTCATTTGTATTGGCCATAATAAATCTGCAACAATGTCTGTATGTCATAAATCCATTTGCATTACCTTTTTATTTTTAAGACCAAGCAAAGAGGCAAAGAGCAGTTTCTGCTTGGCTTATTCAACCTGACATTACATGTAGACATATAAAAATATGTGGGCATTTCACTTGGTGATAATGCTTGTTTGATTAGGGTTCCAGGAGTCAGAGCCATGGTGAAAAGATAGCCAAAGGATAGGTCATCATTAGTAGCATATAAGTGGGGATTTTACTTTTTGCACTCCCACATTATTTGCAAATGACTTTGGTCTGGTCTTTATCATGAATTTCATGTTAGTGCTTTATAATAACCTGCTTCAATTATGCTTGGGATTTTTATTTTTTGGAGGGAAGGGATTATATTTTACTTATTTCCGATGGCATAATTCATCAATTCTGATCTCCAGCATATGATGTACTTAACCACTTGAGTATATTTGAGTAGGCATTGTTAAAGTACCTTGACAGCTACCTCTACCACTTATCTGGTACCCACCCCCCATTAAATTGACATTCACTCTGAAAATATCTGATGAATTCTGTCTTACTACAGCAAGACAGTGGAAAGGTCACAGAGGTATCATATTGCAGTTTACAATAGAAGTTTATAGAGACAAAAAGTGGAAGTGTGTGCAGAAAGGACCCCAGTGAGAGAAGAGAGACAGAGGCATGGAAGAGACTACAAGCAAGTAAATAGGATGTTTTCTATCTCACACCAATTGCTTTATTCACATCAACACAAGTGACTATGTCTCTATATCGTCCTGTATAACTCTTTACAACTTATGAGTGTGAAAGAGTGTTATGAAGCAGGTTCTCCTCTAATTTCTGTTTTGTCTGTGGGATCATAATAGCTAGTTTCTCCTACTAGATCAGAAAGAATTTAACATTAGAGATAGAACCTGCCAATGGGGCAACTGCTAAAAATGGTAAATATAAGTCATGCAATGATCAGCAAGAGTGCTATTCCTTATGTACAGACACTATACTATTGATTTATGGAAAGTTTGTTGGCAGGTTAGGTACTCATTGAGCATGAATCCTAGTTTGATCTAGTAAATGATAAAAGTTCTTCTGGAACAGGTAGATAATTTTAGAATAAATCATAGTTAAAGTGATTATCACATGAAGATATATACCCTATGGGGACACATAGGGTAATGGAGAAAGTGTAAGGCCCCATGAACATGACCATAGTTGTTTTCAGTATATTGTCCGCAATTACGAATCCATAATTGTGGATAATATGCAGACCCATTCATTTTATGGCCCTATACACTCATACATAGTTCTTACAGATCAGTGTCCTAGTCCTGTCTATATTTGCAGTGCAAAAAAGGTATAGAGCAAAGATATGTACTCTTTTTCAACAGAAAAACTCCACTTATATTTGCAGTACATACAGATTCATACGTATAAGTGTATGGGATCATACATGTCTTGTTGCAGATACATGATTGAAGATGACATACTGATGCAATTTTTTTGTTTTGTTTTTTATGCAATATGGATCCCTTTTTGCAGACAGTAAAAACCACTACAGTCATGTGCACATAGCCTAAGAGTCCTGCTTCTCCTGTCGACATAACGTAATTGACATTTCTCCCTGCATACAAACTCACACAAGAAAACGTGTATATTACTCGGTATGGAAGGATAAAGCACAACTCAGAGTAGTTTAGTAAATCTAATGAAAATGTAGTCTGAAGCACATTTATTTGCCCTTTGTGTTACTATAGGAATAGAAATCTCACCAAACAAGCACATCATGCAACATCTAGCCATTATAAAGAAATATGTATCAGTAGAATTCTTTGATTTTAAAAAATAAATATGAATGAAAAATAAATAAAAAGAAGGAAAACTTACCACGGTACCAACGCCGTAGGTGGCTGCTGGAGCAAGTGTGTGGTGGTAGGGGTCGGCAGCATAAACTCGTCCGTAACTGAAAATATAAAAAAATATATATGTGAATTAATAAAGAACATAACTGAGCTTGAGAATACAAATGTAGTCAACATAATTTTTTTGTTAAGGATTTTTACTGCAAAGAACAATAGATCTTTGCATTTACCTGTACAGTAAACAAATAGATTTTTCCTACTGTATTTTATATATGTATATTTGTTCATCTGTTTTTTAGCTTTTATTTCTTTTAGTTCTCATACAGCTAGCTACATTATTTCAATGTCATAAATCAATTTGTTATGCCACTGAAATTGGCCCCAAATGATGTTTTTTAACACGTATAGACCAGATGTTTTAGCTCGGAAACTAGACCTGTAAATTTTGAATTCAAGCCAACACTTTAAATGAGTGTAGAGAAGTAATCACACTGCTCTGTATACTGAAGTACAACAGGTAATCCAGCTCAGGACATTGATAAATATTAGCCAAGATACTGTTCTTGGAAGATGTCCAATTACTAAAATGTTCTTTCATTCTCCCATCCAGCAGTCAATATTGTAAGAGCTTGTAAGTGCATCTGTATGCAATATATAGTATAGTAAAGCAAAACTCTGAAATGCTACTACTTATTACTACTAAAAATATGTCACTCTATAGTAGCAGATCATTTTAAAGCTTTTCACAACAAAAATTGTTAAACAAAACAATCCGATGTATTTGTGATCTTTATTTTTATTGCATACATGGTCATAAAATTCAATAAGGTTGGACATATACTTTTGTAGCTATTTTACTTTACGGTCAACCTTGGTAATACTGTAGCTAAAGTAGCAAGTACAAACTCCAATTTCTAACTAACCCCTTATCAGGATACTTAAACTATAAGGTACTCTATTCTTCAGTGTATAAATATTATGTACCATGTCTTCACATCACGTCAAGTCAAGTCAGGAGTATCCAAGTAATTACAAGCCTGCGAATGAAACGTTTTTATGTTTCTAATAGGTCTACTCATATTTACATTACTAGATTACTTTAGCAACTAGACAATATCAGGAATCAGTGTACTATAGAAGGACTACTGTACTATAGAATTTGCTGCTGTTCTGCCATCATGTTTCTTTGGTAAGAAACTAAGAAATTGAACTAAGCTTAACTTTATAATGTGGTTAATAAATGTAAAATGGTATTGTAATGTTAAATACTATTTATCAGTACTAAAATAAGATAAAACATTAGGCTCTGGTTACACTGGCTCCATCACTTTTATGCAAGCCATAACTCTAGCAAATCTTTTTTATGATAGACTCAAAAGAAGACTGTCTGCTCCCTATTGACTTATAATAAGGACCTTTAGGGTTATGTCTAAGTTTACTTTGTTTTGGCTGCATATAAATAATACTATAAAAATTACTTGACAATCATACTTTATATAGTGTGATGTAAACGCATGGAGCAGAACACAAAGTTGAAAGGCCATGCACCGAATTGAAAGTTTTGCAAAAGGACCAAAAAAAATTTCAAGGGTTGTCCTAAGGTTGACATTTAGCACTTATCCACAAGTGTCTATTAAGTATGTAGAATTGTTAACCCTGTCTCACATGCCTAGTTTCAATGAATCCACAGTGGTGCAATGCTCAATGCTGATTCATTTAAAGTCTATAAGACTGACAATGATAGCAGATTGCTGTATTCAGTAAGAGTATATCCCATCAGTCCTAAAGACTTTGAAGGGAGTTGTATGTACCTCTGCCGCTCCATTCAAATGGGGGACACAGGACCCCTATCCTCCTGATTAATGGGCAACCAGTGAGGGGATCACACTGACACTGTAATATTTATCTAGGGACCATCCCGTTATAACTTTAGCATGTCAAAGACTAGTTCCATGTAGAGTTCTATCAGTGGAGCACAGAGTGGAGTCACTATGAATCAGAAAGTCTAGAAGAGGACGATCAAAAAATATATGAATAGGTAAGTAACCACTAAAAAGAAAATTCCTCTTATATACAAGATTACCAAAAACTAGATTAAATGTGATTTTAATGAATCCAGTCAGGTGATTCATTGACTGCCACAAATCCAGCTTTTCCAACTAATGGTGATCAGCTGTTACTGTGTATCTATGGAGGCCATGTTTGAACATACATCTAATGCATAAAATAAATATAGGAACATATACAGTCATATGAAAAAGTTTGGACACCCCTATTAATCTTAATCATTTTTAGTTCTAAATATTTCGGTGTTTGCAACAGCCATTTCAATTTGATATATCTAATAACTGATGGACACAGTAATATTTCAGGATTGAAATGAGGTTTATTGTACTAACAGAAAATGTGTAATATGCATTAAACCAAAATTTGACCGGTGCAAAAATTTGGGTACCCTTATCGTTTTATTGATTTGAATACTCCTAACTACTTTTTACTGACTTACTGAAGCACAAAATTGGTTTTGTAACCTCACTGAGCTTTGAACTTCATAGCCAGGTGTATCCAATCATGAGAAAAGGTATTTAAGGTGGCCAATTGCAAGTTGTTCTCCTATTTGAATCTCCTCTGAAGAGTGGCATCATGGGCTCCTCAAAACAACTCTCAAATGATCTGAAAACAAAGATTGTTTAACATAGTTGTTCAGGGGAAGGATACAAAAAGTTGTCTCAGAGATTTAACCTGTCAGTTTCCACTGTGAGGAACATAGTAAGGAAATGGAAGACCACAGGGACAGTTCTTGTTAAGCCCAGAAGTGGCAGGTCAAGAAAAATATCAGAAAGGCAGAGAAGAAGAATGGTGAGAACAGTCAAGGACAATCCACAGACCACCTCCAAAGAGCTGCAGCATCATCTTGCTGCAGATGGTGTCACTGTGGATCGGTCAACAATACAGCACACTTTGCACAAGGAGAAGCTGTATGGGAGAGTGATGCCAAAGAAGCCGTTTCTGAAAGCACACCACAAACAGAGTCGCCTGAGGTATGCAAAAGCACATTTGGACAAGCCAGCTTCATTTTGGAAGAAGGTCCTGTGGACTGATGAAACAAAGATTGAGTTGTTTGGTCATACAAAAAGGCGTTATGCATGGCGTTCAAAAAACACAGCATTCCAAGAAAAACACTTGCTACCCACTGTAAAATTTGGTGGAGGTTCCATCATGCTTTGGGGCTGTGTGGCCAATGCCGGCACCGGGAATCTTGTTAAAGTTGAGGGTCGCATGGATTCAACTCAGTATCAGCAGATTCTTGAGAATAATGTACAAGAATCAGTGACGAATTTGAAGTTACGCCGGGGATGGATATTTCAGCAAGACAATGATCCAAAACACAGCTCCAAATCTACTCAGGCATTCATGCAGAGGAACAATTACAATGTTCTGCAATGGCCATCCCAGTCCCCAGACCTGAATATCATTGAACATCTGTGGGATAATTTGAAGCGGGCTGTCCATGCTCGGCGACCATCAAACTTAACTGAACTGGAATTGTTTTGTAAAGAGGAATGGTCAAAAATACCTTCATCCAGGATCCAGGAACTGATTAAAAGCTACAGGAAGCGACTAGAGGCTGTTATTTTTGTAAAAGGAGGATCTACTAAATATTAATGTCACTTTTCTGTTGAGGTGCCCATACTTTTGCACCAGTCAAATTTTGGTTTAATGCATATTGCACATTTTCTGTTAGTACAATAAACCTCATTTCAATCCTGAAATATTACTGTGTCCATCAGTTATTAGATATATCAAATTGAAATGGCTGTTGCAAACACCCAAATATTTAGAACTAAAAATGATTAAGATTAATAGGGGTGCCCAAACTTTTTCATATGACTGTATATGAGTAGGCTGGGTTCACCAGAGCAGGAGTCCCACTGCTCACCCTGCTAACTCAGTGAAGACAGACCTAAAACAAAACCCCCTTCTATAACATATAATACCCTACAATGCCATAGATGTTCAGATGTGGAAATGTCTTATTATCAGTACTTATCCAAGTTTGTTTAATGTATCTCTGTTATATCTATTTATTCAGTTAGATTTCATTATAAAATGACGTCAGAGAGGCCGATTTATCATGCCTTGGATGCCAGTTTCCTGACGTACAAGGCATGAAAAGTTGTAATTATTGATGCAAGTGCATGGGCTTTGTGCAAAAACTGTGAGGTTTTTTTGTGCCCTGGATGTCACTTGGTCCATCAGATTTTCTATAACCATGACTTACACCAGAAATCTAAGTCAGTGACTATTGATAATTTCATTTCTGGCACATGGACCCCCCCCCCACCCATGGTGCACTAAAATTATTGAGAAGCTGCAGCCTCTTAATAATTCTGGCAATTCTGTGCCAATGTACAATGGATTGAGCCTGGAGCACAAAGTGCTAGTCTTAATACATTGGCCCCAGTGTCTTTAAATTTACTAGAAATCATTGTATTTGTTCAATCTGACCTTCGCCTTCCATAGTTGGTGCTTTTTTATGATTAATATTTTCTATTTCATAGAGAAAATAGAAAGGGTCACTTTAGTCTCCAAATACAAAGCTTATTTTTAAAACTGATTTAAAAGACTCACCTATGCTTGACATTGACATTTAAGGGCTTGAAAGGTTAGGATTATCCACTAGCAAGCCTAAAGTATTTTAATACTGCAAAGCAAGTAAAGATTTACAGACAAAGAAAAGAAAAAAAAGCCTGGTTGCAGGTATGGGTACCAGCATGAGTAGTGTTATATAGGTACTGCTCATAAAATCTGTGCAGAAAATTTCTTCCTTCTCCTGTGTCAATGAGTGATTAATGTAGTGCTGACATGTGCAATAGTTATACAGCAGCAAACATAATACATACAGGTGCATCTCAATAAATTAGAATATCTTTGAAACATTTATTAATTTCAGTAATTAAATTAAAAAAGTGACCTCCTATATTGTCTATATTCTTTACATACAGAGTTGTCTAGTTCAAGTGTTTTACTTCTGTAAATGTTGATTATGGATTACAGGTAATGAAAACCCAAATCTAAGAAAATTAGAATATTGTAAAAAAGTTCAGTATTGTAAATTCAGTGTGTCACCTGCCAAGGTTTCCTAAGCCTTTAAATGGTCCCTCAGTCTGGTTCAGTAGGACACACAATCATGGAAGACGCTGATTATGAATTGAATTACTGAATCACTGAAATGAATGAACGTTTCAAAAATATTCTAATTTATTGAGATGCACCTGTACTGTGCCGTAGATGCTGCAGACCCTTTTTTTTTTTGGAAAAGCTAAGTATTTTCTCCTTGTCTTTAAAAAAGATTCAGCAGTAGTTCAGATGTGCATCTCAAGACATAATGTACTGTACTGCACTATAAACTACTGAGAATATTAAAGGCCAACCTATGTGGGTTGTCATTGACACAGAGTGGGGAAAAAAGTATTTAGTTAGCCACCAATTGTGCAAGTTCTCCCACTTAAAAAGATGAGAGAGGCCTGTAATTGACATCATAGGTAGACCTCAACTATGAGAGACAAAATGAGAAAACATATCTAGAAAATCACATTGTCTGATTTTTTTAAAGAATTTATTTGCAAATTATTGTGGAAAAATAAGTATTTGGTCATCTACAAACAAGCAAGATTTCTGGCTCTCACAGACTTGTAACTTCTTCTTTAAGAGGCTCCTCTGTCCTCCACTCATTACCTGTAGTAATGGCACCTGTTTCACATTGTTATCAGTATAAAAGACACCTGTCCACAACCTCAAACAATCACACTCCAAACTCCATTATGGTGAAGACCAAAGAGCTGTGGAAGGACACCAGAAACAAAATTGTAGACCTGCACCAGGCTGGAAAGACTGAATCTGCAATAGGCAAGCAGCTTGGTGTGAAGACATCAACTGTGGGAGCAATAATTACAAAATGGAAGACATACAAGACCACTGATAATCTCCCTCGATCAGGGGCTCCACGCAAGATCTCACCTCGTGGGGTCAAAATGATCACAAGAACGGTCAGCAAAAATCCCAGAACCACATGGGGGGACCTAGTGAATGGCCTGCAGAAAGCTGGGACTAACGTAACAAAGGCTACTGTCAGTAACACATTACACCGTCAGGGACTCAGATCCTGCAGTGCCAGACGTGTCCCCCTGCTTAAGCCAGTACATATCCGGGCCCATCTGAAGTTTGCTAGAGAGCATTTGGATGTTCCAGAAGAGTATTGGGAGAATGTCATATGGTCAGATGAAACCAAAGTAGAATTGTTTGGTAGAAACACAACTCATCGTGTTTGGAGGAGAGTGAATGCTGAGTTGCATCCAAAGAACACCATACCTACTTTGAAGCATGGGGGTGGCAACATCATGCTTTGGGGCTGTTTCTCTGCAAAGGGACCAGAACGACTGATCCCTGTACATGAAAGAATGAATGGGGCCATGTATCGTGAGATTTGGATTGCAAACCTCCTTCCATCAGCAAGGGCATTGAAGATGAAACGTGGCTGGGTCTTTCAGCATGACAATGATCCCAAGCACACCGCCAGGGCAACGAAGGAGTGGCTTCGTAAGAAGCATTTCAAGGTCCTGGAGTGGCCTAGCCAGTCTCCAGATCTCAACAACATAGAAAACCTTTGGAGGGAGTTGAAAGTCCGTATTACCCAGCGACAGCCCCAAAACATCACTGCTCTAGAGGAGATCTGCATGGAGGAATGGGCCAACATACCAGCAACAGTGTGTGCCAACCTTGTGAAGACTTACAGAAAACGTTTGACCTCTGTCATTGCCAACAAAGGATATATAACAAAGTATTGAGATGAACTTTTGTTATTGACCAAATACTTATTTTCCACCATAATTTGCAAATAGATTCTTTAAAAATCAGACAATTTGATTTTCTGGATTTGTTTTCTCATTTTGTCTCTCATAGTTGAGATCTACCTATGATGTCAATTACAGGCCGACCTCATCTTTTTATGTGGGAGAACTTGCACAATTGGTGGCTGACTAAATACTTTTTTCCCCACTGTATATGCAATTGTATCAGTATTTAATCTCTACTTGCTTAGCTGTTACTACTACATGATACCATAATATTGGTGATAGCCTCTTTTAGTGAACCTTATAGCCTCCAAATGTACTGGCACCCAGCTCCCCACTGGGACAGAATAGCTTGAATATTATCAAATTTAAACTGTGATTCCAATAAAACCCTTGAAAAATGAATCATACAGTTTGTACAATATAGTGTTTTGACTGTTTATATCACTGAATGCCATTACCATTCTTCATCCTTCTCTTTTGGCCGCTTACTTTAAATTGCTGTCTGCCCGCTGCTTGTTTGGTCGACAGCTATTCCTCCCAACTCCCTATAAACATGCATGCTTGGTTCAACTGAGTTTGCATGTGTTCTGAATAGGGAGTAGGCCACTCCTATGCTAGTAGATGGTCTCCCCTGAGAACAAAAGTAATAAGTATGATGAAATTCAAGCATGAATTTCTGGATACCACCATATGCATAAGATGGTAGATTGGTCCCACATAATAATATATATGGCTAGCCTTACTGCTCTATCTGTGCTATTGTGCTGCTTGTTCTGTGTATTGTGCTACAGTGTAAGTTCTGTTGAAGCAGAGGAATTCTGCAGTTCATAGAACTGCGAGAATCCACAGAAAAGGTATATGTAAATGGTAATATATATGAATATATTTAAATTAAACAAGATAATCATCAGTATGTATTGCTATATCTAAAGCTGCAACATACAGGGAATCCTGGAACAGCTTTTTAATGAAAAAAAGAAAAGCTAATACATGAAAATGTCATCTATACAATGAAAGATCATAGGAGTCAATTATATGTAGCTATTTTTGTTGTATTGTTATGTACCGAAAATAATCTCTTTTTATAAAGTGTATAGTTGTGCCGTCTGACTATGCACATTAATTATACCGCAGCCTCCTGATTACCTCTCTCTTAGTTTCACATTTTTGAAAATGTCCATCTATAGTTAATATCTTGTCATGTTGTCACATTTGACTAGTCATGCGAACTGACCTAGAACCAAAGGAACAGTCAAGACTGTCAAAATGATAATGACAATAATGACAAAAAAGGCCAGGGTGCTTTCTCTGGGTAGAAGAAGACAGATTAATCAATGTACCCTACAAAAATAAGGAAGGGATCCAAGTGTTTATGGATTCTTATCATTTGATACATGTTTCATGCTTGCCATTGACAGCAAGCTTGAATGGGAACAGGGAGAAGGAATTTCATTTTTTGTCGAGAGATAAACTCCCAGTCACTGTAGCAGTACAATTTTGAGTACTTTTCATGTTATGGCTAATCCTCTTTACGGCTAAATGTGAAAAGGTTCGCAGTGACAGAAGACAGTATGATAGACATGCTTTTGAATAAGGAAGCACCAGCAAATCAAATGTATGCGAAAGCAGGCAAATAGTGATAATCCTTTTATTTGGTTCCTATCTTTCTTACGATGTCTGTATAATCAGTAGCACAACAACTGTATAATTTAGTAACATCTGTCTTAATTGCTATTCCAAGCCCCTCTGAAATTAGGTCAGTACCACAGGCTATATGTGGTTTTAAAAGAACAAATAATGAAAATTTTATTAGCAGTGCTGGGATGAAAGAATCCTTTCGCAAATATAAGCAATCTGTTTCTACTCAGTATAATAGGGTTCACACAAGGAGGATCCTTACTGACCACTAGTTATTTTATGCAGGGATTGTATCTATCTAAAAAAGTAGTAAATGTGTAGAGCAAATACCCAGTAGATTTTATTTGAAAAAATAAACTATAAAGAAATTGAACTACTTATAGACAACTAGAAAATTAAAAATATATATAGTGGGTCCACATGTGGTTCTGACAGAATATTCCTAAACAAGAGTAGGATTCAAGTGTACCAGGACAGTGTGGCTCCCAGCAAAAACATGCCTGGAGCTTTGCTGCTCACCTGCCGTACACTTGTGCACCACTGCAGTAGCTAAACGTACTGCTACACATTGTAGGGCGAATGAGCAGCGTGGCTCTCAACATCTTAACTTTACCAATATCCACATTATCCTGCGATCTGTAGGATTCCTGGTCCCATCAATATTAGAAAGGCTAGTAAACCCTTTAAACGGGTTGGCCAGTTATTGGTGCACCTCCACATGCTCCAATCCCTGGGGGCAACCCATTTAATTTTCCCCCTAATGTCTCACACACTTTAATTGCCCCCCCAAGATATTAGTTCTCATCACTGCCCAATACAGTATAATGGCCCCCATCACTTCCTCCACTGTAAATAATGGCCTGATCACTGGTCCCCCATATAGCGGTATTAGCTCATTACCTTTCTGCTCCCTGGTCCCACTCTGCCTCTCTGTTCCGGGTACACTGCTGTAATGTCATGTACTCCTGAAGCAGGTAAGAGCAGGAAGAGCCGTGGAACAGATATAAGTACAAAAACTTACCTTTCATGTCATGTAACTTATAGGCCTGTTGCCTACAAGTTGCAGAGTGGTAGAGCAGGAAGTCTGTGAGTTACACTAGTAACATCTGGGTCTGGGCCTCAATGAGTGATGTAATGGTCTTTAACTTAAAGGTGATTTTGAACTTGCTGAAACGTGATATCATACAATAAAATTTAATGAATAAGTGAAGTTAAAATGTGTTGTCACATCTATATATGCAGTTCAAGAAGCTGCCATGACCCTTTCCCTTCCAGGCACAATGATCACATAATTGTCAAGTGTAGGATAGCTTTAGGAACTGCTGGATCTTAGCAGACCTCGGCCAGCTCTGCAGTGGATTTCAGGAAGCTGTATTTCCTCTGTAAATGGAGCCCCAGTAACATGGAAAATTGGCAATAAAAACGTATTGAACAGATACAAAACGAAGTAAAGTATAAAAAAAAAGCAAACAAAATTGCCATCACTAGCCCTGCTTGCAGTGACTGAAAATGATATGTCCCTTATAAAAATGACCATAACAATTTTTAAAAGTATTTTACACATGTGGACAAAATTTTTGGTACCCCTTGTTTAATGAAAGAAAAACCCACAATGGTCACAGAAATAACTTGAATCTGACAAAAGTAATAAAATATAAAAATTCTATGAAAATGAACAAATGAAAGTCAGACATTGCTTTTCAACCATGCTTCAACAGAATTTTAAAAAAAGAAAACTCATGAAACAGGCCTGGACAGAAATGATGGTACCCTTAACTTAATATTTTGTTGCACAACCTTTTGAGGCAATCACTGCAATCAAACGATTCCTGTAACTGTCAATGAGACTTGTCATGAGCAAACTGCTCCAGTTGTCTCGGGTTTGAAGGGTGCCTTTTCCAGACAGCATGTTTAAGCTCCTTCCAAAGATGCTCAATAGGATTTAGGTCAGGGCTCATAGAAGGCCACTTCAGAATAGTCTAATGTTTTCCTCAGCCATTTTTGGGTGTTTTAGCTGTGTGTTTTGGGTCATTATCCTGTTGCAAGACCCATGACCTGCGACTGAGACCAAGCTTTCTGACACTGGGCAGCACATTTCACTCTAGAATCCCTTGATAGTCTTGAGATTTCATTGTACCCTGCACAGATTCAAGACATCCTGTGCCAGATGCAGCAAAGCAGCCCCAGAATAAAACAGAGCCTCCTCCATGTTTCACAGTAGGGACAGTGTTCTTTTCAAGATATGCTTCATTTTTGAAGTTCCTTGTCAAAAATTTTGATTTTTGTCTCATCTGTCCATAGGACATTCTCTCAGAAGCTTTGTGGCTTGTCAACATGTAGTTTGGCAAATTCCAGTCTGGCTTTTTTATGATTTGTTTTCAACAATGGTGTCCTCCTTGGTCATCACCCATGAAGTCCACTTTGGCTCAAACAACGACGGATGGTGCGATCTGACACGGATGTTCCTTGAGCTTGAAGTTCACCGTTAATCTCTTTAGAAGTTTTTCTGCGCACTTTTGTTACCTTTCGTATTATCCTTCTCTTTGATTTGTCATCAATTTTCCTCCTGCGGCCACATCCAGGGAGGTTGGCTACAGTCCCATGGATTTAAAATTTCTGAATAATATGTGCAACTGTAGACACAGGAACATCAAGCTCCTTGGAGATGGTCTTATAACCTTTACCTTTAACATGCTTGTCTATAATTTTCTTTCTAAGCTCCTGAGACAACTCTTTCCTTTGCTTCCTCTGGTCTATGTTGAGTGTGGTACTCACCATGTCACCAAACAGCACAGTGAGTATCTGTAGCCCTATATACAGGCCCACTGACTGATTTCAAGATTGTAGACACCTGTGATGCTAATTAGTGGACACACCTTGATTTAACATGTCCCTTTGGTCACTTTTTCAGGGGTACCATCATTTCTGTCCAGGCCTTTTTCATGAGTATTCTTTTTAAAAAAAATTCTGTTGAAGCATGGCTGAAAAGCAATGTCTGGCTTTAATTTGTTCATTTTCATAGAATTTTTATATATTATTACTTTTGTCAGATTCAAGTTATTTCTGTGACCATTGTGGGTTTTTCTTTCATTAAACGAGGGGTACCAACAATTTTGTCCATGTGTGTAGATGCACTTTGTGTTATTAAAAAAGTAGAAAAAAGGTGAAAAAAAATATTTTCCAAATTTCTTACATTTTTATATAAAAAAAATTATGTTTACATTAAAATAGTTCCAAGCATCACTGAAAAACATGCAAAAATATTTGAATACCTAAGCCAAAAAGGTAATTGCTTTCTACCATGCACGTACTTAAAAAATGAGTTTGGTCATCATGTACGAGGGAATATGGCCTGGGCTTACACTGGTTAAACATGGCTGCAGTAAAGATATACTTAATCTAAGATTCAAATAAAATCGTATAAAATTACATGGACCATGTGGTCTTTTTTCTGCTGTCAATAATCTATGCCTCTAAGATGTTCCTGCATAGTATTACTTTTGACATATCATAAAAGGTATACCTTAAAAAGTTATTTTATGAAATTGTACTACAATTTGATCTTTGTGTTCAGGAATAAAATAACAAATAAATATTTATAAATAAATTTTTAATCTATTTCTCTTTTTAATGACAAGCATGTTGAGGATTCAATGATATAGTGTATAATTAAATGTATTTCTACAAACCAGTAAACAACAATATCTCTCCTTGCAAAGCCACACAGAGCATGATTGCTCTAATAGACTTTTGCGCAAGCATATGCCCATTTGTTCTTAAAAGTAACTTTTGATGGGCAGTATTTTATATAAACTCTTAAGAATAAGAACAATAAACTCCTTAATAGAAAATATGTTTAATCTACAGAAATGTGGTCATTTTATCTATCACGTTCTGCTTGGCATTTCAGCAGTAAGATATAATTTGAAATGCTATTTAGATGATATGATTTAAGATAAATGTTTAGTAAAACAAATGTATTACTGTGAAATCTGGACATAACAAAGAGATTAATTATAAGATGAAAGTGATAAGTTCATACTGATGTTTAAATTAGTTTCTATTTTCAGGTTATATGGTATCAACACTGTACGTAGGAGGTAATATGGCATTTAAACTATTAAAGAAAAATTGTGTAGGAGTTCTTTTTACTGAAATTAAAATACAATTAAATACCATTAAAACCTCTATATTTACTTGTCAGATTGCAATTCACTGATATATACAGAAAAACACAAATTAGGTATGGGATTTCCTCTAAATTATTCGCTATGGCATGACTGTATTAGATAAAGCAGATATCCCTGGAATAGCTGACAATGGGTCAAGGGTGCATACGCCCTCTGGACCTCTGTTCTTCTGGCAGATGAAAGATATCAACAGCTCCTTTCTGTATATGATCTGAGATACTGTATGTCAGACAGTAACAATTATGGTCATAATAGAAAATGTCACCAGTATTTGTAAGGTCCTTTTAACTGCCACTTGGGACAACAAAGCCCAAAGCCGGTTTAGAATTCCAAATCGCTTCTAGGCTCAATTCATAATAATCTAAACTTGAGAAGCTACAGTATATTTGTACAGTGACTTGATGATAAGTAGTTCTCAGAAACTGTATGAAGTCGATTAATGTTTATTCAGGTAATGACATATAATTTAAAGATTTCTCTGCCCAACTTTATCACAATCCAAAAACAGTGTAAGATAACAAGCAGAAGAAAGCTACCATCTGTTAAAACTACCATATGTATATAAGGTACGGTATGTATGCTCAAAGTCAAATTGAACATCTCAAAAACAAAACAAAGTATAAAGCGACAAAGTAGCACTAAATGTATCTGACATTTATAAAGTCAAATTAAAGGAGTTGTTTAGGGAAAAACATATGATTTATTTTAAGGAAAGGCCATTCAATGTGAGCTCATTAGTAGTGTTTATCAGAGTTAAAAGGCAATACCATATACAGTATAGCCACAAGTATGGGAAGTATATACAAGCAGCCATGCATGAAGCAGTGATGGCATTCACTGGACCTACACAGCCATTTCATAATGTGATTAGTAATAAAAGAAAAATTGTGTAAATACAAATACCCACATTGGGGCCTCCAGATGGTGTGGTGTACACTCCTTTTAAGGTAGCAGAGATAATCAGGGAGGTCCAGTAGGATGTTCCCTGTTCTTGGTGCAATAAGCTGCAGCTCACCCCTGGACCACTTGGCTGAAGGTCAGTGGTAATGGTGGTACTCAGGATATAAATTCTGCCTCTTGATTCTGTGTCTGTAATACTATTAGTTACCTTTGTGTATACTCACATATCTGTATGATGGATATTTACCATTTGTTACTGATGAAGACACTGGCTTAGTGTCGAAACACGTTGCTTCTTTCTTTTATGGAATAAAAGCTATTGGATTTACTGATCTTTCACGAATGTATTTACCAGGTGTAGCAGCACTCTTATAGCCCCCCTTTTTTTTCTCTATATCCTGAGTACTTCATAATGTGATCACTCATTTGTGGGCTATCCTAAGACTAATGTTTACAACAAAAGGGCAAATATCAAACCACAATAAAGGTTTTGTGCTATAAACATATGATCTACACCCACAAAACATATTTGTACATATTTATTTGAATTACCAAAAAAACCCAATAAATACATAAAAAACATAGAGACAAACAGTACCCCAAAAAGGCAGAATTACCAGGTAAGTATGTATAAGTCAAAATGTAGATACTGAAAATGCAGTGAAAATAATTCAGACTGCAAATCTTTTCCCAATCCCATAAAAGTAAAAAACAGTGGGAAGGAACATCCTATGAACTTGCAAACTTAGAGCAGGATATAAGCAAAGGTAACGCTGCACCCCCGACGCGTGTTTTGCACCCAATGTTTATCTGGGGGATATCTCTAGAGGGACAATAGGTACACTTAAATATCCATTTCCTCCAATAAAAGCCATAAAGTGAATTTTACTTTATTTGGTAGTAAAGAGACAGGTTCTAGACGTGTCTAAACATGGCGCTGCCATCAAAACTAAGGGCCAGTTCACATCTGCGTTCGGTTTCCGTGCGGGGGAGTCCACTTGGGGACCCTCCGAACGGAAACCTATATGCATAGAAAAGCGGTTTACATAAGGAAACCTAATACCCAATAGACTAATGGGGTCCGTGTGGTTTCCGCTCGGTTTCCTCACAAAGCAAGCAGCACTTTCCTCTCCGCATGTTTCCGCATGTTTCGTGCGGAAACCACACGGACCCCATTATAGTCTATGGGGTCCGCAGGTTTCCTTAGGTAAACCGCTTTTCTATGCGCATAGGTTTCCATTCGGGGGGGTCCCCAAGCGGACTTCCCAAATGGAAACTGAAAGCAGATGTGAACCGGCCCTTATCCAGAAATATTGGCTGCATTTTCACTTATACATACTTACCTGGTAACTGTGCCTTTTTGGGGTACTGTTTGTATCTATATCTGTTTGTATCTGTATCTGTTTTTATGTATTTATTGGGCTTGTAATTTGGCAATTCAAATAAAGATATCCTAAGACTAGACAATAATGTTTTTGTTCTAAGAAACAAAAGTTAAGCCACACCTAGCAACCATGTCTAGTATGTGCTTTTTAGGTAAACCTCAGAATGGCATTATCTCACGGGGAAAAGCAATACCACAATACCAGATACATGAAAATATATAGTACATATACACATATTTTTCCTTACAGTAAAGTTTCTATAACTTTTTTCATCAGTATAAAAGCCTTGTAGTATGCAGCTTTTTCAGATGATAGCACAATACCAAGAGTTGCTATGTCTTTTTACTTTGAAACAGCATTTCTAAAACATTTTCTCCACACCAATGTAACATTCATGATCTTGAATAATACATGATGAACTTTCACAGGAACAAAGTATCTGTAAGTCCTGATATTTTATTAAAGCACTATGAAGTGCAAACTTTCCTTATGATTTACAAATTGTCAGCAAATAACATTACAGTAAATAAAAAATAAAAAATATTACAAGAAAGTATCCTCATTATGAAATATTTACAAGTCAAACAATCAAAAAAAGTTTGGTGATTGCAATAGTTTAAACCAGGTTTTCTCATCTTCTTACAAGGAAGCTATGGCATTACCAGAATTTGATCCCAGACTCAAATAGTACCAACAGTATATCACTGGTAGTTAGAACTAGAGCAAGGCTCTGTTCACTTGGTCGAAAGTTAAGAGGAATTTTAGATGGACATCTACCTCAATTCCATCTCATTTTCCATCTCTCCACCTCCTCTATGACTTTAGGCTCAGATGAATGGGCCTAATCAACAGGGTGTCTCATGTTGCAGACTCTGGGACTGAATCAGCTATGGAGTCGGTGACAAGGCTGAGCAGAACGCTTATTTTTTCAAGGTCTACTCCAATCTCTGCTTCCCATTGAAAATAATAGAAGGTATAATCAGGGTCTGAGGCTGCTGCTGATTTGGGGGCAGATTCTGCCAAATTCCACTCTCTGAAAATACCCTAAGAGTCAAATCACATGGCAATTTCTTTAGTCAGCTTTGCCTCTATTAATATTCAGCAGTGCTCCATACCATCTTTCATGGTATGTACAGTACTGTATTAAAAATAAAAATAACAATAGTAATAAAAATCATGGGCACAACACACATCCTTAGTATTGGGTTAGAGCCCTATGTCGCTGTTTGGGACACAACCTAACTAAGTATAAACCTCCAGCAAATAGTTGAGACATTCTAAAATAATACTAACAATAATAATAACTATTTAAAGGTGATTCTATTACAGAAAGTCAGTATTAGTTATTTAGCTTTGACACATTAAGTGATGAAGTGAAACCATTTACATTTGTCATACAGAGACATTCAAAAACTGATCAGTGGGCAAAGACAATGCCACCGCGCTCAACATAGGCAGCCAGACACAGCAATGCCAGCATAAATTTGTCAGTGTAGTCAGATACTTTTTTCTCCACTGAAAGTCTGTGTCAATAAGAGTGTCAATCTTACATGTGATGTCACTGTGTGACATCTATAGTCCTAACCTGGGTATCCATGGTACTCCAGAGTTACAATTTACCAGTACAAATTGTGTCATTTATTAATCAATAATTACTTTTTTGACAAATAACCTTACACTTTTCTTTAGCCTATTACTCCATTGTGTTTGGCTGGCTCATAAATACAATCTGAGACTCATAAAGGGTCAGGAAGGTGTGTGCTGGTACACTAACAGCATAAGGAGGGCTGCATTTCCCAGCACTGCCTATGCTTGTTGTTTAGTGCAACCATCACAACTCACTTGGCATTGTTAACTATCACTTTGTCTTTAGGAGATAAATTTCAGAATACATTAAACAAACCAGTCATACGTCTGTGACTGGAAAGTCATGCTCCCTCTTGCTGCTACAAATACAAAGTGGTTAGGGACCTTTAAATATAAAACATTTTTTTCAATACACTTACGTTTTAGTTGCATTGATACATGAAGTCAATTATGTCACCTTGACATATTGACAATTTCCAATAAATTATAAATATATAAGCTGAGTCTCTTCAATAAGAATCACAACTCCCCATCTCTCTGATCTCCATCTAAAGCACCTTATCTAGCAAACTAGTACCCTGCTTTGTAAGATTCCTGAAACAGATGTCTGTGAATACATCGTTTTCTATCTGATTAGGCAGGGAGAACTAATTTGCACATCCACTATAAATATTCTTTTCAATATATTTATCAACATATCTAGTTAAAGTCTCCAAGATTTAAAGTAACATAGTACAGTACCATAAATACAAATAATTGGTCAGATTTTTTTTTACCGAAAAAAGTCTATCACTTAAGTATTTCCAGCTTTAACTATAGTATTGTCATGCACTTATAAGAAAGGTTTCTAGATCTAAAGTAAAGTACTATACCAACAACACATGTATGTTTATAAAACAGAGAACCTTAACATCAGAAGAAATCATGCATATATGAACGAGAAGCATGCAATTCTCTATACATTGATGTGAAATCAAACCAAAATCTACGTATCCACAAGAAACCCAAACTGATGTAGATGTAGTTGAGAACACACAGTGAGACAGTATGATATATACTTTGTATCGGTGTATGGATACTATCTATCTAATCAAATACTATCAGATAACCTTTACTATGTGCTTCAGGAACACATATTCCCAATTCCAGATTCCACAGCTTTAGATCAACGTGACAAATAAAACCAAAGCTGCAAATAAAGTATTACAGTCAGCAAAATTGTGTAATGCTCATAATAGAGCAGAGCCCACAGGCTACTGATACATGGGTGAAACCAAGATTGATAGCCTGATTCTAACAGAGCATTCTAGAGTGATTAACTGCAGTTTGTGTAAAAAGGATATTGAGACCTGGACGGATGCATCAAGAAGTATCAATGGTTGTTACCTGAAGAGGAGTTACAAGAAATTTCATCTGCTGCAACGAAGACGAATTGATTTCTGTAAAAGAAGATAAAATTCACAATACTGCTTGCTGACTAGAAAATGTAGTAGCTGCCAGTTGACTTGATATGTATAGATGGGACATTGGGAAGGAATTTAATTTTAATGAATGTGGAAGGAACACATGTTGACAGATTTTAGATCTACAGAATTCATAAGTGTTGTCATGAAGAATGGTTACAGGGTATTATGGAGTTGAATATGAATGATGGACAATTCTATCACAAAGTGCTTCAAGGCTACAGATTGTTCAAAGTAAGAAATATGTTTTTGTAAGTGTAAACCCAAAGCCTGTGTTTCTGGTTGTGATTTATAGAATGTGTTATATGATATGACTGATGTGAACACTGTGTCCTATAGAGCCTGAGTTACTGTTGTTCAGATCTAGTGACTGTATGAAAGATATACTTTACACCTACAACAAAATAGCAAATATGCAATAAAATCATATATAGTCAAGCAGCATTGTACTACGGTACACTAACAGTTTATAGAAAATAATACAGTGGATTTAATGGGAGTTTAAGAAATTAGCCTAACTGTAGGAAATATGATTAAAAGACACAGTACTCACATGGTAAGCCCCTTACAGTTACAGTGCTGACTCCCAGGTGGTCCCCATGAGTCTTTGTTTACTTGCCCCACGGTGGTGACATTCATATATTCACATGACCACTACAGTGAATCACCGGCCTCAACACTCTGGTATAATACATGCAAGCATCACCTCTGAGACCAGTGACTGGATCAGTCATGTGGATGTCCAGCATGTCATCACTGCAGCAATGTAAGCAATAACCAGCAGGGACTGCTAAAGCATCAGTGATGGAGTGGGAAGGAATTTAACAGGTGAGTATTGGTTGCACTGAGAGTACCTTTATGTTATTTAAAGTAACACTCAATTATAGATACTGTTAAGGATACTGTTATTGATGCCAAGCAGCACCTGTTGTTATATAGGATGTAAAGAATATCAAATCTTTTTAAAGAGATTTCATAGATGATTTCCTAGAGACAAAATGTATATACTGTGTAATACCTAGTGCAGTGCCTTGGGGTGGGGGTGGGGGGTGTTAGTGCATGACACTAGATAACTACAAGAACACTGAACAAAGAATCTGTGTTTTAAGCACCCCCTCACCTTAGGTATATATATATATATATATATATATATATATATATATATATATGGTATATTAAATTGCCCAGGGTGATCCTTTAAAGTTCTGTCCCAAGAAGACAACCCCTGTTCATGCTTTGAGCCTATGGGCATCATAGAAGGGGTTCCCACTTAGGACCAACCTCTATATGCCAAGGTGGAGAGCTGCCAAAATGCTGAACTATAAAGGTTATGGTGGATATAGATCCCCATATTAAATGGGTGGCCACTTTTATTGAGTTTCATGTAATATTTCTAGGGTCAGATTCAGTTGTAAAAATGAGGCTGAGATGTGGTGTGGGATGAAAGTTTTAACGCAGTATAATCCCATTTCTGTCGGTACTATACCAAGTAGTAGTAATATACTAGCCCAGTCTAAAGTATGGTTGCTAAGGATACACACACCATGGAAACATTGCCTACACTGCTTGTCCATTGCAACCAGCCTGTCTCAGCCTGGCTTTCATTTCAGTGCAGAATTGCCACTGAACTTTAGGCATTGAAGAACAATGGGGCATATTAATTAAACTGATGAAAAGCAAAACTGTCTTAGTTGCCCATAGCAGTCAATCACAACACAGATTTTTGAGGAGTAGAATACAACATGAAAGTTGAACTGTGATTAGATGCTACTGGTAACTAAGGCCATTTTGGCTTTTAGACCATTTTAATAAATCTGCCCCAAAGTACTTTTAGCATAAACTTAAACCAATGATTTATTTATCTCTTACTGCTAACCAACGATATTATGCTTAAATACGGACAAACCTGTCCTCCACCCTGAATTAGCTAGGGAGAAGCCAGAAATATTATTTTATGCGTTATTGTTTAATTTATTATTGTGTTCTAAATAATATAAAATTTTTGTTAAAAAGGAATATGGGTTACTCTGAAACGTGGCAAAATACGGAGAGAAGTGTGCACAGAGTAACTCTCCTGTGGTGAATCTCTAAAGAACTGTAATCCTTGTCCAATCCTTGTTGTTTCATCTGTTGCTGTTTTTACATAGGGAGCAGGAGAAGAAATATAGTGGGCTGTATAGGCAAGAGGTGGAACACTAGATGATTTGGGCACAATAAATGATAAATTAATTACAACCAATGACAAAACATTTGCAAACAAAAAGAAGTTATCTTCTGCTTCCTATTTAGCCCCTTCCCGCCAGTGAGATTTTTTCGATTTTTGTTTTTGACTTCCCGCCTTCCAAACCCCATAACTTTTTTTATTTTTCTGTTCACAGAGCCATATGAGAGCTTAATGTTTGTGGGACAAATTGTTATTCATAATGGTGCCATTTATTATTCTGTACCATGTACTGGGAAGCTGGAAAAAAATTCAGAATGGGGTAGAATTGGAGAAAAAGTGAATTTCTGCTACTTTCTTAAGGGCTTCGTTTTTACGACACTCACTCTGCAGCCAAAATGACATGTCACCTGTATTCTTTGTTTCCGTACAATTCTGCGGATACCAAATTTATGTAGTTATATTTACATTTTAACCCCTTATCAAAAATCTAAAACTTAAAAAAAAAATAAAAAAATCTTAAAGCCACCATATTCTGACACCCGTAACTTTTTTATATTTTCGTGAAAGGGGATGATTAGGGTGTTTTTTTATCGGGGCCAGGTATACTTTTTAGTTATACCATTTTGATGAATGTCTATTGCTTTGATCACTTTTTATTCAAATTTTTATCAGCAGTGAAACAGTGAAAAAATGGCCGATCAGCTCTTTTGATTTTTTTTTCCTGCTACGGCGTTCACCGTACGGAAAAAATATTCTAATAAGTTTGTAGAGCAGGCATTTTTGGACAAAGGGATACCTAATGTGTATGTCTTTCACAGTGATATTTTAGTTTTTAAATGTATTCTAGGGAAAGGGGGTGTTTTGAAGTTTTATTTTTTTTTTTTTAAACTTTTTTTTATTTTTTATTACTGTTTTATTAGCCCCCCTGCAATTGTTTGATTGCAAGTCCCATAGACTAAGTCTATGGAACTTTCAGTATGTTACTATTGCGGGGGGGAGGGGGAATTCCTGGCCTGCAATGCCCGCGATCAGACTGGACTCTGATTGCCAGCATTAGCTCTGGGTCTCCGCTGTACATTACAGTGGAGACCCAGTAGCCATGGTGGCCATGCTGCACCAGAGCAACTGCCATCTTTAAAGACTCGGCATCCACTGTACTATTATGGCAGATGTTGGGAAGGGGTTAAAGAACAATGCCATAAATGTTAACCCATAGCATCTAGAAAAGAAGACAGAGTAACTGCTGGGAATTCAAAATGAACTCAGATAGTCCTGTTCTATTTTGTTTGAAATAATAATAACAATAATAATAATGTATTAGAATATGGGAAATGCTCCTTATGCAGATTTTTTAAAGGGAGTCTGTCAGCAGGAAAATTGGTATCAAACTAATGACAGTATCTTCTAGGGCTGCTTCTACACTTTCCAAAGATTCCTTATCGTATTCTGCATTGAAGCTCCATGTTTATGTGAATAATTGTTTTATTCTTAGCAAATAGCTGAAAAAGGTTTTAGGGGTGTTTCTTCTCCTGTCAGGGCTTCCTTCTTTGCTCTAGATAACGACCCCTAACTGCCTTCCATCTCTTCCCCCCACTGCTTGAATGACACCTCCCAATTTGTCACAATTTGTCTGCAGATAGGGGTGGTTATCTAGGGCGGAGAGTGAAGTCCTGCAGTAGAAGAAACACCTCTAAAGCCCTTTTCATCTAATTTGCATGAGATTAAAACACAGATTTTCATTAAAATGGAGCTGCAATGTAGAATAAGAAATACATCTTTGGAAAGTGTAGAAGCCGCCTTACAAGATGCTTTCATTAGTTTGATACCAATTTTCCTACTAACAGACTTCCTTTAATTTTGTATGCTAAGATTTACATTATAGAGGACCTGTCATTTTGTTTATCCAAATCTGTTCAGTCATTCCAAAGATATAAGCCCTTTAGTGTTGATGTAATTTAGGGTATACTAAAATTAATACTTTGGTGTCAGTGGTTCAAGCTCTCCTTGTGCTGTATGTCATGCAGTGTTACCACCCACTTGACAAATATACACTGATTTGTATCACCACTAACTGGGCTTATATCTTTAGACTGGCTGAACAGATTTGGATAAATAAAACACCAAATGCTCAGTGTGATAGCATCAGATGGTGTATGTCATTCAGACCTGGTGATACGTCCTCTTTAAGACCTTTTAGCTAAAAAGTCAAAATCTTTGTTCTGAAGTGTGCTCAATCCGCCAAGCAATGACCAGTTTTTGGTGAGGTTTGTATATGCCATGCCCCATTTAAGAGTTCAGTTCCTGAGATTGTCCTTGCAAAAATGGGACTGTTAACATGTATGGTATCTTACTTCTGTGCTGAAATTTGTTTATTCTTAGTTATAGGCTATAAGTCTAGCCTTTATCTCACAGATATTCTAGTGACAACATATCACCTGATTCTGTCAGGTAGAGTGTTGTCATAGAGTCATGAGTGGTCTCAAATCATCAGTAACTGTAAAAAAAAAAAATAAATAAATATATATATATATATATATATATATATATATATATATATATATTCTGATGCACATACCAAAAATAAAAGTCATTAGAAAAACTTTTGATTAATCCATCTTCACAATGTATCGTTCCATGTGATGTTCAGAAATCTCACAGTTACAAATCAGAATTTGACTAAATAATGCTAGCTTCTTACCATGTATTCTTATGTGATGCAATGAGAGTCATGAGAGTCTGCAGTCAGTATCTGAACTCCAAATGATAGATTATTGAATGTCATGTGGAACAATTTATCAAAGGTGTTTATTATGATGATGATTTTTGGACTAAAGGTCAACAAAGTTGGATTTGTGCTTTAACACCTTTCGACTGCAGTCATTTTTTGATTTAGCTTTTTTTGTTTTTTACTCTCCATCTCCCAAAAACCATAGCTTTTTTACCTTTTTTTTTTTGTTCAAAGAGCTTTATGGGGCATATTTTAGCAGGAAAAATTGTACTTCGTACTGTTATCATTTATGATGCACTGGAAAAAAATGGAATTTCTAATGGATTCTGTCTTTACAACATTCGCTGTGCAGGCAAGATGACAGGTTACCTATACTCTGAAGGTTGGGGCAATCATGATGATATTCAGCTTTTTAGAAGATAAGGTGGCAAAAAACTTGGATTTAGCCTTTTTATTTTTATATGTGATCTAGAGAAGAGGGTCATTTGAAATGTTATATTTTTTTTTTATATATTTTTAAACTTTTTTGTTTTATTTTTTTACTTTTATTTTAAGACCCACTAAGAGAATTAACCCTCCTGGGTCTGATCACCCATACAATATAGTACTAATATATTGCAATATATTGCAAAATGCATTGACTTCTATTGCATTCTGCCTATGGCAGAGCCTATTCAACATGGCAGATGTCACATGGCAGATGTCACTGACCAATGCATCTGAAGAAAGAAAAGTCTGCAACAGATTAGGGCAGATTTACTAATACTGTCTAAAAGCTATACAGTGCAAATTTAGACTAGACAGTCAAACTGAACCAGATTTATCAAAGTGTTTGATGCTGTTAAATCTAATGTATTCTTAGACTGTCTAGTCTAA
The DNA here is from genome assembly GCA_947044405.1 of Leptodactylus fallax. Taxonomy (NCBI): domain Eukaryota; kingdom Metazoa; phylum Chordata; class Amphibia; order Anura; family Leptodactylidae; genus Leptodactylus; species Leptodactylus fallax. Next base: position 10,096,795 of record CAMRHE010000016.1, read on the forward strand.
GTTTACACCTCCTATTAGTTGGCTTAAAAATTCTTGCCGCATTTTTGGCAAAGCCACGTCCATTCCTCCAAGGTCACAGACCTTTTGCAATTAAGTCATAAAAGTGTCTTAAGACACTTCATAAATGTAGCACACAACATGCTAGACAGTTTATTGGTGCAAATTACACCAGAATTCTGGCACATTTTGCTTAGTAAATCTCCCCCATTGTCTCTGATAATCTGTAAAACACTGGAGACCCAGCAGCTATGGTGCCTGTTCAGTTAATGAGTGGTACCATTTTTAAAATCCCATCATACACCGTAAATGTATAGCAGGTGTTGAGAAGGGGTTAGCTGTGGGCCAGTAACTTCAAACAATCCTATTTCATCATAAGAAGAAAAGCATATTTTAAATAAATTATTATTGACCTATTTTTATTTTTCATTTTCTTCTTCTCAGTTTTCTTTAAGAAACTCTAGATTCTATATAGAATTATCAATTTTTGATTCAGAATGCCTTAATGTGTAAAGTAACTCACTTCAAAAAAGAAATCTGTTTTAACTAAAGCTACTGATAATTTTCAAGCCTGTGTACTTTGGTTAGGAAACTGAAAGGCTGAAAAGTAAGACATGTCCCTATTTGCACTTTCCACGTATGTACAGGTATTGCACTTCTAGTAGAAGTAAGGAACTATGAGTCAGATTTATGAAATTGTCAACTTTCTTTGTTATCCATAGCAACCAATCACAACACAGCTTTCATTTCTTATTGTGCCCATCAGAAAAAAAAATGAAATCTGGACTGTGGTTGGTTGATATGGGTACCTAAGACAGATATTCTTTGAGACAGTTTTGCAAATCTTTCCCTATGTGATTTAAAGTGACTATAAAAATATCCCCTTTTTGGTTAGGTTACTGTTTTTGTATGCAGAGATTGTCAGCCAGCTTTTCCAGGTACTTGAATTTCAACCGTACCGAGAAAAGCATTGATAGAGTGGCGGTAAACATATGGCTGCATAAATTGGCATTCTGTCATCTGATTTCAGACTAGCATATCCAGTACTCAAGTCTTTAGAAAGGAATGTTTAAAGGCGTTGTACAGAGGGATTCTTATTAATTATTATTAATTTTTAAAGGGGTAGGATAAAATATAAAATATAAATACTACTCGTCAATTCCCAGGTACTGCCATTCCAGTGCTTCCTGGGTCCCCTGCTGCTATTTTCTGGTTCTTCTCACATAGGAAATGACTTCTCTACCATGGAAGGATGTTAAGAGGAACCAGGAAGTAGAGAGCAGCAGGGGAAACTTTAGAATAGCAGTGGTGGAGAATCAATGAGGTGAAAACACTTATTTTAATAATAATTTAAAGTATTTGGAACACTATTATAGGGGATTATGCACACATTAGTGTTGTGTGGATAAATAAAGTTTATCAGCACAGTAGGGTTCATTTTGAGAGTTTTTTATTGTACTTTTCTGGTTTGTTTACTTGTGTGGTTTTTGCAACAGATTTATCAAATTGTCTGATGATGGTTCATAAATATGTCGCAACTCTCTAAGTGGAGGGCAACAATAAGTAAGAGTAAGGATTTTTGGTGTAATTTTAAGTCAAGTTCTAAGTGTAATGTGCTTAGAAAAAATCACTGAAAAAGCGGTGCGCACACGTAATTAACTAGGGGCAACCATCAAAAAAGTTGCAAAATAGTCAATAGAGTTCTGGTTCAAAGGTAATGATAAATCAGCCCTATTGAGTTCCTATAGATCCATATTACAGATCTGTAGGCACTCTGTATGCATCCATATGGTGCCTTAGTGAGGCATTGTATTTTCCCTGACAAGTGATGTTCTAGGGGAGAATACTTCTTTAATATGGCATGTAGAATCCCTGAGTAAAAAACCTTTATGTACCTCCACTCACAAGGTAATGCATGGGTCTACTGTGAGCCCATACATTACCTTGTTAGTGGAGGCACATAAAGGACTCTAGTTCTGTAATATGGTTGTGATACCAAGATAAACTTTTAATTGTTTTGCCTTTTCTGTGTTTGTTGTCTACATATATATATATATATATATATATATATATATATATATATATATTTAGATAATTATATTTTGTAGAAACTAATTAATATATATAAATTATATATTTTTTCTGTGATTTATCATTAGTTGTTGTCCCTTTTAAAAAAAATTGAACGTCCAATCAAACCAAACTTCAGAGTTGTTATATTTGTGCAAAAAGCTAACAGCCACACAGACATCAAATTCTTGCAAAAGCAATCCAGGCAAATCTATAAATGTCTATACAGCCACTAAATTGGTTAAGGCATGCTCATTAACAGTCACAAACATGCAAACACAAAGGTAATATGGTAAGGTAATTAGCATAACCCAGAGAAGATGTAAACAGTAATAAATTCCATATCTTAAGTGAATTACAATGTACTGGGGATGGATTTTTAAGAAACATTTCCATACAACGAATAGATTGGTACACATGGTACAAATTGCAAGACAAGATTACAAGATACAAAATATTCTATTTATTAAACGTGAACAATTTGTATAAGTATCAAGATAAATTGCAATTAAAATTCAGATTTGTTTAAAGATAAGTAAAGTACTACAAGTAATAATTGGAAACCCAGTATTACTCCTTAGGAAATAGTGCCTAAACCAATATATTATACAAATCTACCTAAGTACAAACATTCCTTCAGAGGCAAATATCAGCATCTCACTGTTCACAAACATATAGAGACTAGTACAGACTTAAAATGTACCTTTCATTTCAGGATAATTTGTGGTATGTCTACATGAGTAATAATGCTGTATCTGACCAGTTTCTCCCTCTGCAGGCACTAATTGTTGGTTTTGCCTGCCTAGCTAGTGGTCCGCGACTAGCTACTATGATGTCTCCCATATACAGCACACAGAAGAAGAAATCCCTATACCTTGTTAGTAGCTTACTGTCAGAAGCAGCATTATGGAGGAAAATATACAGATGTCACCACACTTAACTGGTCTCCAATTTGGTTAATGTTTCTAATTTGTCTTTAAGCCAATTCAACACAATATCATAATATGCTGACAAATGCCTTGTTATTCATTCTCCCTTATTGGGTGGTCACAAATAGAACCAAAAAAAATAACTTAGAAAATCACTGTGATAAATTGTGTTTAGAAAATCTGCTTAACTTATGATACACATCTATGGACATGTCCAGCCAAAAGGACACGTATGTGAGAATACATCTGTACTGCAGTACTGAGAAGTATGACTGTGAATTCAGTACTGCTGTGACTCCCTTTCCCTTTGCCTTGTGTGTATACATCCAGCAGCTCATTCTTCCTCCTCTCCTTTTCATAGACTTATTTGGGCAGCATGTAATCTAACTCCACAGTATGTGCTTCTACTATTGATTTATGCAAAATCAGTTGAAAGTATAATGACTATTTAACCAAAGAACTACCATCATCTACTCTGACTTGGATTTTGCATATAGATTGTTTTGTTTTTTTTTGCCTATCAAAGTTTTGTGGTTCCTTTGGATTTTACAATATGGGTAAGGTTGGACTGATGTCTAGAATTGGAATAAAGTCTAGTTTTCGTAACTACCTATAAAGTCATATATCACGATCTTTTGGTATGTCACTCAGTATATGATCCACATACACTATAAATTAAGTGTATATACTGTTGCTTGATGTATTATATAACTTTGCCAAAACATGATATGACATTATATCTTTACAATTCCCCCCATACAGGTTTATGCATGCAGTTTCTGGCCAAAACTGTAATTGGATCCAAAAATAAATAAATTTAGGATGAGGCTACGAATTGCTAGTTTGCAACCAAATATTCACTGGTGCAATCACTGGTGCCTAACCCACTGCAAATTACAGTAGCAGTAAAGTGGAATGTATTTCAGCAAATCCCACCCAAAATCTGTGGAAATAAAAAAACAAAAAACAAAACAAAAAACACTTTACACTACAGGTTTGAAATCCACAACATATCAATTATTGTGGTAGATTCCACAAGTTTTTCAACCTTTACAATGTAAAGTTTGAAACCTCAGGGGTTAAACTCACAGTAAAAAACAGACGGCATTTGCCATTGGTGGGTTTGCTGTGGGAGATCCCACATTGGACCACCACATGTGACACAAAGCTTTTTTCAAACATTGTTATTTTACTATTTATTACTTACATGCCATGCCCATAAAATCTTGGATGTAAAGTAGATGTATCATATAAATGTGCCTTTATTGAGGGTTTAACTGATGTCACCAAATTCTGGGTAGTTCCCCTAGACTTTAATGGAGTGTGTTTTGGGTACACACATGCAAAAAATTTGCAAGGTGTAAACTTGGGGCATTTTAAAATATCCAAAATCTATCTCTTTTGAGTATATGTAAACTAAACAGTCATTGCTATTATGGAGTATCCTTATTTTCATTATTTTAAAAGAAGCCGTTACTTTGTAATACATGGACGGTATGTAACATTGCTGTGTATGTTTTATATGTACAGTAAGTCTATATACATTAAAATGTATGAAAAACTGCATGGTAATCATCTGCAAGAGAAAAACAGCTAGTAGTGCTAAGAATACACAACAGAGTTTGACTATGGCAGGCACCAAAAAAAATCATCACGCGTGTATTACCAGTTATTTAACATATAGTATGGAAAAATGTTTACTTATTGTGTTATCACACTGCATACAAAACAGTTAAATGGCTAGTTAAATAAGTTAGCCCTGCTATATGTCTATCTATGTACATCCATTGTGCTTAATGACACTGTCACACACATTAGGCATGGTCTTTATGTGCACAAATAGGGCAGTATTACTCATTATCTTACATCAGGTTTAGTTATACTTTGTTACATTATGTACTATTAACAAAGGATGTTTTCACTGAACAGCCTGGCTACGGCAATCACTACAGACCGAGCTTTACTAAATTTGCCAAGTGTAAGTGACAAACCCTGCTTGTTCCCCAGATGTCAGCATTGCCATGCAATGAGCAGAACTGCATAGCAATGCAGTAAGAAGAAGAAGAATGGATTACCCCAAAGGGTTTCCTGCTCTGACCCATGAATCTAGGGAAAATTCTTTATCTCAAGATTTAAAATGGGAATTATCAGATGGATGAGTTTTACCTTTGAAAGAAAAGTGCACGAGGCCTTCCCAAATGAGTTAAAAAACCCTGAAGCAGTAAGTCATATAAATCCTACATGGGTATTTTTGCTCACATCGGCAAAACAGCACCCAGGGTGCACATTACTGTGCATCTCATGCAGTTAATGTCCAACCGAGATGTTAATAGCTGGGAGTTAGAAACACAGAGAACCAAGTTGAAACCTTTCAGTTTTCAATTGAATGGAATGACTTCTCAAATTGAATTAACTCCTTACTTGCAGACTGTCCTAAATACTAACTAGGGAGAATGGCTAGTAATAAATGAAAGTGAAATCTACTCTGCGTGCGGTTCTTTATCTGTTTATTTCTAAACAAAGCAATGCTACAGAATATCTAAGTTCAATTTTCATATTAAATAAAGCACATCCATTCCATAAATACAAAATATCTACACTGTATACTCCATAGCTATAAGCAGTTGTATTTTCTCATGCCATTCAATTTAATAAGCACAGCAGACCCAGGAAACCCATGAAACAGGGTAAGTCATTAGGGGGAAATGTAAATTGTCATCACAAGAAAACAAAGACCATTCAGGCCATAAAACCTTGTCCTTCTTAATGATGCAATACATGTAATTTACTAGCACAATATAAGGAAACAAATCACTCTCAAGAGATTTTGCAACCTGTTTATTTCTGATCTTTTCTTCGTAACATATGCTTGTCGAGTCTTACTTGTCCTTACCAATATTTCTCATAAAGATGACACATTTTACCTACAGAATCACAGACAAGTCATCATAAAATACTGTTTCCACTCATAGACAAAACATTTTACGTAAAGTATAGGTCCAGATTTAGACAGCGTAAACTTAGTCTCATTGGTTGATGCTGGATGATAACTCTGGTATATCTTTAGACTATCTACTGTAGTCTATGTTTATACCATGTTTATGTTTAGTTGTCTTATTTTGAGTCATATTATACAATGATACAATCGAATTATAAAACAAAATTTTGGCACATTGTGGGGAATTCAAGCCACACCACTTTTTTTCTGGCAATCTACACCCACATGTCTAGCAAATCGTATAATTTCTGCCCAAATTAGATGCACCCCATTGCACTAAAGATGTGCCACATTGCACCAAAGATTGGCGACGTTTCCACCAGTGTCTAGTCATACCCACAGAAGTACATATGGGCCATTGTTTATGTCATGTCATCTTACTACTGTGTAGGATGAACTTTGTTCTGCTCAGGAGCAATATCACTGACAGCGAATATTTGCATTACTATAACATGGAAAAGTTGAATATGCAACATTGCTGCAATGCTATGATTCACCACAAGGTGTAAATCACTTGCACAAATTGCCATATTAAAGTTCTATATGACCTTCAGTTTATAGAGAGGTATAATACAGTACATATCTATTAGGCCTACATCTAACCATGCCTACATAAGTCTCCAATTTCAGAAGGTGGCATACTAGGTCTTCTACTTAAATTCTATATGAATCCAACAAAAAAAAATTGCCAGTCTCTGGATGTCCTATTGCAAAAGTAGTGTCAACATTTCTTCTATGGAGAAATGTCTCCTTATTACACTGCCATATAAACACAAAATGGCAGCAAACATCTCCCCTCCCCAACCATACCACATGTCAAAAAAGTCTCTTTTTGGTTACCCTCCCTGAAGCTAAGGCTCGCATAGCAAACCACAGCCAAATTCATCATGCTACGATTCTCAAAAAAGCATATTTTCCACGTAGTATGTGAATGAGACAAGATGAAATCTCATTCATTTTGCTGGTACTATAAAACAGAGTTTTTCTTTGCTGTGTTTCCATAACAACCAGAAACACAATGTTTCAGTAATGTGTGGCCTTAGCCTAAATGGGATTTTCTAATGGTGGTCAGTATGAATCCAACTGTTGTAGCTCCACAATGAATTGGTCTAACTTAAAGAGGACCTTCCACCACCAACTCCATCTCTTGGCATACGCTAATAGGTGCTGTTCCATTGATTCCAGCACAGTTGGAATTTTTTTCTTTAGCTTCCTTTGTTCCCAAGCAATGGGTGCACTTAGTCGTGGTGCCTCATATGCTACTTAGATCAAATGAAACAAAACAACAGCACCGAGCAATGCATAGTGTAATACCGTTTGGCAAATAGTTATGTGTAGGTAAGGCAGATAAAACTCTAACCTTGGCAGGCTGTGAGCTGGGCCACAACCACTATAATGCACAATGGAACCGATTAACAGAGGGTTTCTCTCTGGGTGGATAGTAGCAGCAGGATCCCACAGGCACCCTGAGGTGTCAAATCTGACCCATGGCCCGGGTCAGAAGGAAAGGAACGGCGCTCCACCCAGGCTTAATAAAATCCAAGATACTTTATTTTCCAACACCACGCGTTACGGGGTTCATAGCCCGTTCCTTTCCTGTACACTTGAGAAAGGGGTATGAACCCCATAACGCGTGGTGTTGGAAAATAAAGTATCTTGGATTTTATTAAGCCTGGGTGGAGCGTGGTTCCTTTCCCTCTGACCCGGGCTGTGGGTCAGATTTGGTCCTTCCTGTCTACTCATATGCTACTTAGGCTCTGTACTATCATGCTGGAGCAGTAAAGCGCAAAGACTTGGCAGAGGTCGGGAAAGATCCTCTTTAATAAATTATGTGAGTACTTAAAGAAATTCAGTTTATGTATTTAGACACTATAGCTACAGATCAGAATAATGTTGGCTGTACCTACCGATTTCACCTGGACTGGCCACCCATCTAATTTGTATGGGACCTCCTGACTGTTCCCAATGACAGATGTCAGATTTAAAAAGAAGAGTCAGGTATGTTAGATTTTAACATGTCCAATCCTTTTTTCCTCAGGGTATAAGCTTCTGTGAGAGGTGATGGGTAATGGCTTTCTCACCTCAAACTATTTAACATATATGTATACTTGAACAAAAGTGCACTGGGGGGGAGTCAGGAGGGATAACAGTTGGACTGCCAAGCAATCTGAGGTACCCGGACAGCTTTAGTTTTATTTAAATAGAATATGAACAAGACTATTTTATTCCCTTTATATAAAAAGATGTCTGGTTCATAACATGCAGCTAACACAGTGTGGGGCAATAATACTGGAAATGTATGGTTTTAATATGTTTGTTTGTGCCTTTAAAAGCCTCTGTAAGTTTATCTATGACAGCATTACTATAAGGTTATGATAAGGTTATGATAACTCATATATTGCCATTACCTGGAGAAACCTGTTATTTTTGCATGCAGACATTAGCCTTTATGTATTTGTATTTTATGTTTTCATTTTGTTGTTTGACTCATGTACATTGTAGAATTCTAATGATTATTACTTTACCATAGTAGGGCTCTAAACAACTGGATAGAGCACAGGGGAAAATATACTGGTATTGTAGTGTATTGAGGCAGACTGTAGAAGCCTTCAGTGCATAACCCATTTGTATATTATTGGTGTTGATGAATTACATATTTGTTTAAAACCATTATATCCACTATGTAAGAGACCCCCACATCTTCATGAAATAAAAAAAAAAAAAAATCACTTGCTGAACTTCAATAGTAAGCATTCAATAGTAAACTGTATTGTTCATTACTGTTTACACCCTAAGTGGCTTTCTGTCATACAGTATGTACTTGTCACACGAACAGCAACAAACACTGTCATTAAAGTGTCCCTCTTTATCTTCATAGGCTCTGTTTATACTTGCATTGGTGGATGGATTGCAGTTTCGATAATCATTGACAATAAGGATAGCACATCATACAGCACAATCTGTGCTGTCATACATAAATGGTGAAAACCCAGAGATAACACTGGAAGACACCCAACCAAGTCATTGAGGCACACTGGCAACCTCTAGGATATAACAGTTTATGAATTTGCCACAGTGTCAAGACTTTCATAATTGGAATCTGAATAGAGTTTTACACACTAGTGTGTTATGCATTGTCAAATTTGTAAATTATAATTTTTTGCTACAAAGCAAGTCTTATAAATAAAAACATATAATAGCCATTTTCTTTAACCTGTGTCCTTTTTTTATATACACACTAAAGTCAATTTGATATGACCACCCAAAATTGCATTGAAAAGTCTTTTAAGGGGTGGCCTTCTTAAAGACGATAGATAGTATGAACAATATATGTTAGACCTGAGAATCTGTCACATAAAATCTGCTCTGGATATTGGGGAAGTCTTCTCCAAGGGGTAGTTTTTGGGGAGATTTTGCAGGACACAAAAATACGTATTACCTCTGTGCAGAATTAAGACAATGTAAGTTCCAGACAATCACAGCATATTTACAGAATACAAACTGTTATAAATACAATAAGGGGCTTATGAAAATCCCAGCATCATGTTTAGGGGTAGTTTTTTATTACAGGTGCATTATAGGGTGTTGCCATTTATGCTTTTTTTCTATTTTTTGATTTATTTTTTTATGATTATAAACCACAGCCTGACTTTTATAGTGGGCATTAGCCTAATAAGTAAGAGTTCAAACTGAGCTCTGATGCCTGTGGACGCAACCCTCAATAACACAAGGTAGACATGCATTAGGCTCAGGAACTTCAATTTATGATCCTAAGCCAAATTTAGAGGTACATTACTAGAGACACACAATAACAGATTCCAGCACACTCGTCATGTGACAGTAAACAATCTACATGAGTGCTTACGTTTACATGATCAGTGAGCGGAATCTTTTATTTTGTTGATGAAGAGAGTGAGCCTCGCTCCATGAACCTTTTGTATCATGTAAAACCCGAGTGACGTAACATCATTATCTACAGTGGTCATCCATACACAATGATACAAAAAATTGAAAGACTCCTAAAGGCTAAGGTCCTATGTTTGCTCACCAGCAGTCAGTTAGCTGCTGTGAAAGTAGAAATCCCATCCACACAATGCAGTAACAATTCAGACATTTTAGAAAACTAGCATGAATTAGAATAAATATGTGGGGCCCCGCTTCGTCTACATTAATGGAAAATGCCAGACAATGAGGGATTTGGTATCTATGGTGCACGAAAGAGCCTTCACACATTTATCCCAAAAAACTGGCGTAAATGCATTGATAAATCCCACCCCTAATGTTTCATGGGCCTAGATATAAGTAATATATACCAACATCTCCCATTTCTGTAATGAATATTAGAAAAGTAACACCTACTGTACAAAGGTGTTCTTCTTTACCTGTCACCTTGGCTGGGCATTTCCAGATATTGTATACATGTCACAAATTAAGCACCTTTTCTAAAAACACCACCGTTGTGTAATAAGCTATCACAAAATGATATATAAACTATATCATGCATGTCTATGTGTGGTTACCTTTCAAGCTTTTGTTAGCATGTCTTGATATTGTTTTGAATTGGTTTCATGAGAAATAGAAGTCTTTAACCAAATCGTGGATCAAAGGGTCAGTATGACATGTCAGTAAATGTTTTTGCAAGTAGAACAAAATGTAACCATTTATTCGGATAGTTAGCTTAAAAGATCCAGCAAGAATTTTGTATATTCAAAGGGTGCATATTTGAGGGGAAGCAGCAACCTCCCTTTACAAATCTATTCATACTAAATGTGTACCTCATCTTGCCTTGATCAGTAGCAGAAGGGGGGTATTTACAGCACTAATTGTCTAAAATGTCATTCTATTTTGTACAGACAGGCAAAAGTAACATTTTGACTTGAAAGGCATTCAAGCTCTATCAATAAATATGATTTTATTTAACTTTATTTATTTTATTTTTGTCTTGGCAATATAAGAATATGTCCTTTACAATCAACTAATATTTTTAGCACAGTCTTAGCGTAAAGATGAAGACAGATATTGGGGCTGATTTTTTACAACCTTAAGGCTTTGTGCACAGGACCATTTGTGTGTTGGTGCAAGACGTGACGTAAAGAATCTCGGCCTCTTAATACAGTTCAGTGGCATCATAGGAGCTACCATATGCTGGAATTGAAACCTATGCCAGTCTAAAACTGGTTTAGGATTCAGATATAACTGAAGCCAGTTTTCTGTTGTAAATTATAATAAATTTGTTGTGCCGAGGTGAGCAGAGATGCAAAATGGGAAACGTCGCAATTTTTGTGTAGAAAAACAGACATGAGTGACAAATAATATGTCTTTTCATGTTTTGTATGCAGGAAAATTGGCGTCCAATGTATGATAAATCAACCCCATTAACTTTTTGTTGATCTTTTCGGTGCCAATTTTGTTGTGGCATCTTTGAACCAAAGTCAGGAATGATTCAAAACAAATGGAAAATAAAAAAAGGATACTTCTCCTTCCTACTGAATCCACTTGTGGTTCAAAAAACACAGCAAAAATCCACAACAAAAAAGCATAATAAATTCACTGGGGCTGGTTTATTATTGCTTTTACACTAGAATTCTGTTGTGTTTTTACCTATTTTGGGACTTTTTTAATTTAGTAAGGGCGTGTACTTTTTTTTTTAGTTATTTTTGCCTAAAGCAGTGACTTATAATGTGGCATTATTTATATGTCACACAGGTGTACACCTATGTTATTATATGTGACTATTTAAAAATTTGCAAAATGCACCAAAAATTCTTTGTGAACTCTGAAGCCCTGTACCCAACTGAATTGAAACAAATTTATGAACCATCTTGAGACATCTTGATAAATTTTTCACAAGAAAAATTCACTAGGAAAAAGTCAAATCGAAAAAGTAACTTAAAAAAATACCCTTATGATAAATTGGCCCTATTATGTGTCTCCAGTCTAACCCTCCATTCACACAACCAAGTTTCATCCGTGAAACTCAGCCTGTGTGTTGGCCGCATTTACCGTCCTGAACAGTATGGTATTATGCTAGGGACTCCTAGCATAATACTTATTTATGCTGATAATCAGTGCGGGACAGTATGTCAAGCTGGTAAATTCGGCCAACACATGGACTGAATTTCACAGGTGAAACTCGATTTTATGAATGTGTGGTTAAGATACGTCAACACATGGTGGAAACGCAGCATTTTTGGCTGCTGCAGAAGCACAGCAGAAAACAAAGACTGCATCTGACTACTCACAAAGTGAATTAGACTTGGGTTAATCTCCACACATTGAGGAAAAAAATTGCTATGTAAAACCTGCTATTTCATAAATGCATGTGTTTCTGAAAACTCAGCATGTTAATTTTAGCTGTGGAATCATGAGAGTTTTCCCTATAGATTTAAAATTGCCAAAAGAAAAAAAGTAGAGAAAAATGCAGCAAAAACTCAATGAAAAAGGCTGCAGAAAAAGCCACCATGTATTCGATGTGCATTTTACTGCAGAGTATTTTAGCTACATTTCGCTGAGTGGGGCCTTAGCAATAAAGCTCTGTCTTGCTGAATTTAATGTCTGCCATTTGCAAGAGACATTTACGTTAACATGTATGTGCTTTGTGCTGCTACTACTAACTATATTAATTATGCAAATTATTAATATAGAAACCTTCCACTTTAGAGGTGATGCAAACATAATTCAGAGGAAGAGGTCACAATTGTAGACCCCCAAGAAGATGTTAATAATAATATTGTCCCAAAATGGCACTATATGAAAAAAAAAACTATAAAACGTCATATAACATTTTCATTCAAAAACATTTTTCTTATAGACTATTTAGAATGTGAGTTCTAATCTTATGTTCCTATGTTTATATCTGTAACACAACCAGGTATACATACAACCTACATATCTTTTTTATTGTTCATAACAGGAATTAACACAATAAAGATGCAAATTTTCTTTCCATTGTATAAGTTATGGAAAGCAAAGTGCTCGCCCAAGGTCTCACACAGTAAGTAACAAATATAAGATTGTGGTGTGTCCTTTTCTATGTGAAGTGCACTGTCAATGCTTTATGCTTTCAGTATGTTGCTTCTCAAGCTGCAACATTATCATACAGCAATAATAAAAAGCCAAAAATGTTGCCTGTTCAAGTCAATAGACTACAGTTCTCCCTGGTCCTACTCACATTTGCTCCCACGGGAGCAACAGATCTTGGGAAGCCCTCCTTATAGGTTCCAGACTTTTCTCTCTCTCGTTTACTGTGTTATTGCAAGAGCCTGAATTGTTCCCTCCTGACTGTCCTGTTTTCCGGGCCTGCGGCCCTGGTTAGCGTTGCATTATGGTGCTTCACAGCTTCCTGTTTTACATTTTGTTTCACCCTTTGTTACTTTTTGATATTATATATTTGAAAAATTTTATAAAACTTGATTAAATCTAGACTACAGTTCAATTATGATAAGGTAAGGTGCAACTGAGATCTAAAGCATTAATACTAATTCATTAAATATAAAAAAGTATGATTTTCCACCAATATTGTTGGTTCATTCATGGAAGACTATATAGTTATATAATAATAAAGTTTATGTTTAGCATTTTATTGAATGCTATTCCCGCCTAAGCTTTCATGGCTGAGATGGAAGTAGCCCTGAGGTAGTCAAGAGTTACAGAAACAGCCAGCTGTTCTGTACTGTTTCTGTAACTCCCATAGAGGTAAACAGGAGTTACAAAAAAAGGAGAGCTTACTGTGTTACACCATTTTTGTAACTCCTATTTACTTCTATGGTACTTTCTATAACTCCCAACCTTGTAGTCAGGAGAACGAGCGGTGTATTTCTATCTCAGTGATATTTGGCAAGATATGAACATCACTTTAATTTATTTGTATTTTTGGGTCTGTTGTATTGTTGAATCTATTGTTTGATTAATTATTAACATGGTTGAATATTATCTATACAATAATGATAGCCTTTCCTGGAACCCTTAAAATTCACAAATTAGGATTTTAAATATTAAATTCTACAACAGTGCTGTAAGATACTGCCATTGTGTCCTCATGGGCATCATGGTAAAATTGGCTTTGAGTTACATGTAGTAACTTTAGAGTCATAATTAGACTACCTTTAACCTAGGGCAAATATTGAGTTTACTCTCCTCACCATGTATCTACCTTCATCAAGGCAAAGTGTCTTGTTGCTGCTTACCTACCCCCTCACCTTTCAGCAACTAGCATCTGGGACACATGTACTCATTTCCCCCATACCTATTCCCTTGGTTCTTGGCTCACACTTACTGTATGTTTTTTTTGGTCACTAGTTTATTGTGAATTCAATTTATGGTATGGTATATATTGAAAAACTAATACAAAACCTCAACAAACTTAGATGAACATTTTTAGTATACTTCATCCCATCATGCCACTTGATTTAGAATGACAGTGTTATAATATTTGATGTCAACAAGTAACATTTCACCACCGAACCTTATACATCAATATTGTCCTAGCATTGGCAATTGTTGTGTTTAGAATAAAATACTGAAGGCTGGATTATTTGCTATAAGCAACAAGTCCATTGTTTCCATTGGGAAATTATTGACACTTTAGATCTTGTATTTGTCTAATAGAAATAGTAGAATGCTACAGTTGATATTCTTGAATATTATAAATATTAAAGCAGTTAAATCAAAAGATTGCAAACAAGAAAATAAATAAAAACATAAAATAAAATCTCTATATATACACATGGTGCTACCTTGTATGCAAGGTGAAAAAAAGACATGCATTATGTCCAACCAATGGATGGTAAAGGACGTGGATGAAGTGTGGAAAAACTTTAGAATTTTGTTCCTCACTATAGATTCAAAAGGACTCCATCACAAGTTAATCTGTCCCAACAGGGAAAATGATCTTCCCTAATTCAAAATTGCAATCATACTGGGTTTATGACCAAATTCCAATGTTTTTATGCCGTTAAAAATACAAGATATTCCATTAAAAATAGTTGGAATTGGCTGGATTATCATTCTAGCAGAAAAGAGAGGTGCAGGGCAGCATTCGACTGCCACAACTCCGCTGGGTGAACATTCACAAAAGGAACAGACCAAGCTCCCAAAAACATATACAAGGAAAAATATTTGTCGGCACTCCAAAAATGTCTGCAGAGATTTTATTAACAGTAGTCACATCAAAGGAAGAGACGGTGTATAATTCAGTTATTCTTCACTGTCGAAATGCTTTGGGATTGAGTCCCTTCATCAGGCTAGGATAACAAAAAAGGACCTGATGAAGAGACTCTGTCCCAAAACGTTGCAGCAATAATGGCTAACTGAATTGTACACCGTCTCTTCCTTTGATGTGACTACTGTTAATAACTCCTCTGCAGATAACATTTTTGGAGTACCATCACATATTTTTCCTTGTATATCATTATAGCAGAGACATGTCCAGCACATACGGCATAATGGGAATTAAAGGACAAGTCAACTGGTCAAATAGTTAAAATTATTAAATACCAAAAGTATCAAATTATTCAATACCAAAAATAGGCATTAGAGAACTAAATGAAAAATGTGAACAACCCACAATTATTAAAAAAAGAAAAGAAAAGCTGAAATGTACAATATGTATAGACTCACATACATCTTTTCTATTTTGGAAAAAGTAATTACAAGAGATGCCGAGAGCCACTCAACAATAGAATTAAAATCAATTCTTTTAAAAAAAAATCAGGCTTTTTTTTGGTAAAATCACAGTGCTTTACATGCCACAAAAGTGTCTTTATGATACCATTACACATATCTCTCCTGATGTCTTTTACTGGACTCTTATTGAAGCCAGACAATGAAGACTAACCCTCTGCAGAAGTCTAATTGGATAGCAGGACTTGGAAAATATTAAAATGTATAAATAACTTATTTTTAAGTTAATTCAGCCCATTAAGTTTTCTAGGAGGAGCTTAAGATTGCAGATTAATGTTGGCCAAGTAAACCGATTTTGTTGGCAGCATCCAACCACCTAATACATATTAGAATGTTTGGCATTCTGGCAGTGGCTTATCATCCCGATCCCCATTGAGAACACATGCAGGCTCAACACAAGGACTTCAGAAATAAACAGCTGTGGGTTTAACATTCAGTCAATTACTATTGAAGGTCCATGGCCAGCTATTGCTCAAAACTCTTTGTAATGGAGATAGCAGCCACTTGATTTCACAATGTAGAAAACTAAACAACAATAAGTACAAAGTCACTACTACGTAAAGTTAAGGAACATAAACACAATGTGATGGCTGATTTTTAATTCTGCACTGAGCATTGCTATTAAGTAACCAAGAGATAAAGTAATTCCTATGATTATACTGTTGTTTTTATTTATTTGATCTCCATGCTTTTTCCCAAAAATCTCAAATTATAACTACTAGTTGATTTCAGCATATATATTGACATAAGTAGTATCAGAAATAGTTAACATCTTCACATATGACTAAAAGTGCATTTGTACAGGACAACATTGCTATAAAAGAAAATAAAAAACAAACATGCATTTTAATTTTTTTTCCAAAACAAAAACACCTTTTACTCTTTATATATCCACAATCATTACAGTGTATACCAAAACACATGCAAAGGCTTGAATTCAACATTTTATGTGTGCATAATCAAATTGAAGCAGAGCATTTGTTAAGTAAAATAATGGATTTGAAAAAAATAAACTTCACAACATTTTTAAAAAACCATAACATGCTTGCATTGCTCTTTTTGTTTGGAATGGAATGGCAACGGATATGCAGCATTCCCTCAGCTTTGTATTTAGTGATTAAAAGTCACCGTGGCATTCAGGGAAGCAATTTTGAATACATAAAAGGTAAAAGAGCATATCAAGAAACACAACAAAAACATTCTTACCTTTCTGACAAAGCATGCGTCAGCTACACATGCAGTTGCTTTTCTTTACACCATGAATCTACCTGTCCCACTAATCAAGGATGACTGCAAAGTAATCATGCACTGCATATTGTCCATCATTCCACACAACATATGTATAGTTATATGTACCAAAAAACAATAAAATGTAAGAGGACATTTCTGTGGGTAAATCTTTCAATGATTCACCAACTGAAAATAATCCAGTATATTTTCCATGAGATATATTATGTTGTCAAAATCTTTCCATTACATACTGTATAATATTCATGTATACCTATCATGGTTGCAAATAGCAATGTACACATAATATATACCATTGGACTGATAGACTTCTAGTAGGTAAAAGATTTTTACCAAAGGCTCATGTGCATACAGTATGTGTTTTTTAGAACTTTCCATGCACAAACAAATGTGAGAAAATGGAAAGCTGTTTATACTCTTGAATATATTGGGGGGTAATCAAATGAGTTTACTAAATATTATGGAGAATAACTGTCTGAGTATATAGTGTATAGTCTTGGTTATACTGTATTTAAAAGATTAGGCATATAGCTCAATATAATATTCATATTAAGAAATCTGGGGTGGAATTGCCACCTGCAGTGTATAGTAGGTGATATTTATCAATTGAAAAAATTTTGTAACACATTTTTTTCTACATGTTAGTTTTTATTTACTTTGGGGAGCTGATTTTCTTAAAGTACTTCGGGAACCCTGTATTTTTAGGCTGCAGAAATTAGATCTCCACTTCAGTATATTGTTTGGATTAAATAATATCAGGTGGCTACCCATGGGAGGTGTCCCACAGATGACAGATTATTTTTCTTTTTTCTAGGAAAAGTGAAAATGTGTGGTTAACAAAATATTGTAGAATCTACTTGTGTAATGTTGGAACTTTCATAATTAACTTTGATCACCAGAAGTACTCAACATGTTCTACCTGCTGTACTCCTATTGTGCCCATTTATCATGTTAGAGCAAGACCATACCACCATATTAGGCCAATATTCCTCAACTACCTTATCTTAATTGGTGTTTTGATGAGATGCAATAATGGCCATAACTATGAATAACTCATGTAGTAAGTGTTTAAGGCCATTTAAGTATGAAGATTTTAAAAGCTAAAAGATGTTTTACTATTTTATTCAATTAAATAAATATACTTATTAATTTACCTATAGAAAAATATACTGGAAAGGAGATATAAATATATCTTGACATCATACATATGATATCTGGAGTGGAATGATAATGCACAGACTGTATGTGGACATGCAATAATAGGTTTCAGGGAATGTATACACTTTGTGAAAGGGCAGTTTAGTTAAAAAACATTTCTAAATGGTTTTATATAAGTTCTTGATAATTAATAACAGGTCTCAAAGATGATATACTTAATCTGATAAATTCTGTCACCTTGACATTTTTGTGTTTTGCTTTTCCATATCTATTCAGTCGTTCCAATTATATAAGGCCCATTAGTGTCCATGCAAATTAGGGTCTATTACCCAAGCGGGCGGTAACACTGTGGTTTCTCTCGGGGAGGTATCTCTGTGTGCTGTATGTCATGTAGCATTACCATCCACTTGGCTAATAGACCCTAAGCTCCACACTAACATGGCTTATATTTTTTGGCATGGCTGAACAATTTTGGATAAAGAAAATACCAAAAAAGCTCAGGATGACAGCAGCTATCAGATGAGGTATGTCATTGGGCTTCTGAAATCTGGTGACAGATCCTCTTTAATAATTATTTTTTTAATAATTGAATGCATATGGTTCTCTTGGGCCCATCACAGCTGTTGAAGTCTCTAAATACTACCATGCCTTTCTGGCACCAGACATATAGTAACAGTATTACTGAGACCTGGCACTAGAGTCAATATATCACTATATCACTGGCAATACTAGGAAAAAAACTATATACTTTTTTACCCTTTCACTAATGGTATGGCTTAAAGTCTGTCTCATTTCAATGTTTTAAGCTTGCAACTTAGGGACATCTGATCAAGAATATATCATGAAAGTTTGGTAGTTAGGGATTTCACAGCTAAGAGTTCCACCAATGCAGATACCCACTCCAGGAGGAGAAGTAACCACACGTGACGTTACGCTTAATAGAAGCAAACATGAGATACTGAGACTGCCAAATGAACTTTTATTAACATACTGTACATTTAGAGTAACCAAGTAGTGTGCCACTCATATGGAGGGGCACCCTTGTAATTGTAATCTTGGGGCTACTATCAGTTGTAAACTCAACAATCTTATGTCTATTGTGTATATATAATCTATATGCCATGAATATTTTTGATGGGAATGCCAAATTAGGGTAAGATTTGTTGCAGAAATTTCTGTCTTGTCTCTACAGCATGTGCATAGATTTTTGCGAATCCCTTTCAGATAAATGGGACAGGTGAAAAGACTTGCACTGTGAGTCTGCTTTATGTGAATTTATCCTTAAGGGGTTGTCCAGTGAGGATTTTTTTTTTTTTGCTAAAGGGATCAAAGTGGTTTAATATATAAAGAAAGCAATACATCACTTCTCCCCCAGGGTTCCTTTTCCAACACTTACTTGGTCTCCTCCAATTTCCTGGTACAGTCATGGCACACAGATATGCCTGCAGTAGTGACCCCCTTTAAAATACTATTTGCTGAGAAGGCTTTTCTTGCCATTTCCTGTGTGTCCAGACAGAACTACGAAGTAGAGACCAGCTAGGACTGGCTAAGCATTGGAACAGTCCAGAAGGTTATCAGTGAATATTGCTTCTTTTACTTGTTCAATCTGCACAGACCCCTTTTTCACCACTGGAAAATCCCTTTAAGGAGTATTTTACAGATACAATTTTCATAGTTGTTAACAGACCTGTACAGTGCTATTCTAACTTTAGTGTATGCCAATAGTGATAATAATAGGAACTAATAGAATAATTAATTTTAATTATTAATAATATTTCTATGACTTTCCTTCATGATTTTAATAATCTTTAGAATGATATGGATGTCATGTTAAAGTTATAAAAAAACTGTATAGCAATTTTAAAATTAATTTTCTTTCTATAATAAATTGGTGTTTACTTTTGGCTAAATAAGAATCATTAATTGTCTACAATATTAACATTTGGAGTTTATCAGTATGTGATAACATTTTGCATGTTTTACTGGATATACTATTTTTAAAAAGAAAGCGAATTCATATAGATGGCTGCATGAGACATTTAATAACAGTGTTTAAAAATGATATGGGAGTAACAAAAAAGGATTCTTAAATATGCGTCTTAAATAAAAAAAAATATGAATGTTAAAATGTAATAATGTAAACAGATGTAATAATTAAAATTATTATATTTCTCTATGTTGCTTCCCCTATTTTTACTAAACAAATTATGTTTACCAACATTTTAAATGGAAATATAATTTGAAATAATGACTACAAACTGCAATATAAAAAAAAATATGTATAAAACATGGGATATATGAGCCCCCCCAAAAATGAGAATGACTGTAAAAATGAGCTGTAATATAACCTTAAAAGAATACTCCAAAATAACATTGATGCACTGTATTAAATGTAGTGCAGGGCCCTGGGAGGAAGGTGCATAGCACAGTTATTCAAAGAATATCAGAGATATGGGTCCTGTACTAGACATAACCCACTGTACTGTATAAGTTTTCCTGGAGTGTTCCTAGAAATAAAATACAGTATTTATGTGGTAAAATTGTTCAAATGCGTATATGGTGTCTACTTTAAAAATATGTTAAAATATTAGTTGAGAAAAATGTATGGCATTTATTAATACCATGGTGGAGTATACTTTGTTTTGTATCTAAATGTTTAAACTGAGTCCTCGACTAGATTATTAAATAATATTTTAGCAGAATTTTTATATAGGAACATACTTTCATATTGTTAATGTTTAGGATATGATAAGTATGCAGTCCCTTTATTCTAACTTTTTATACATTTGAGTACCCCAGTAAAACCTATAGCTTCAAGTGAATCAATGAAACATATAAACAATAAAATAGTTCTTCTTACCTGTCACTATATGCTGCTGCTGTGGCTGTTGCAGGCTGAGCATATCGATAGGCAGCATAACCACCCTAAAATAGTTAATAACAAATATATTATACTTTTGTTTTTTATGGTTGTTAATAAAATATTAAATGTTAATATCATTGTGTTAAAACACAATCACATACACTATAAGTCTAAACCAATATCTGCAAATTTTGAAAATTATCAGTCAAACATAAGGGTGAATTCATATTTGGCTGATTTATTGCAGAAACGTCTGAGAATGATAATCTCTTCAGCTGAATGGAATTGTTTTGGCAGTAAGAACACAGATTTCTGCAAACCCAATTTAGATGAATAAGACAGTTGCAAAAATTTTTTGATAACCAACTCTAAAAGCACTTCAGAAGTTAGAATGTATGCAGGGTATTTTCAAGTACATTACTGTAGAATTACATTAACTGATCGATTTGGTATTTTGTTTCACCAAATGCCTAACCCTTTTTTGGCTTTTAGGCAACCTGTGGATCCAACCTAAAATGAAAAAAGGATCCTAATTCCAGCACTCCTGCCAAACAGCTGATATTTCAAAGGAAAGTGATGACCAAACAGGCAGTTTCCTGCATGGAAAATATAGTATTACATGGCAGCCATTTGGACCACTTGAGATCTGAATGAGGGTCCACAACTATGATGACCATATAACCTAACATGGCATAAAGAAAATGGTTATCCTGATGAAAAAACCCCTTCAAGAATGACAATCTTCGAATCTTAGGCTGAAGCCCCACAAAAGCTGCTTTTTTGTTGCAGATTTTGTGGCATTTCTTTCTAGCCAAAGCCAGTAATGGATTAAGCAGAAAGGAGAAGTATAAGAAGCTTCCTATAAACTGCCCATTCCTTTGGTAGCCACTTTTGTATTGCGGTCTATGTCACTTGCAATCAAATGATTGCAGGTTCAAGTCCCCTAAGGGGGGGGCTAATAAAATCGTTAAAAAAAAAAAAAAAAAAAAAAAAAAATAAGAAACGAAAAGTTCAAAATCATCCCCTTTCTCTAGAATACATATAAAAGGAGAAAATTACTGTGAAACACATACTCATGAGGTATCCCTGTGTCTGAAAACGCACGGTCTACAAACTTATAAAAATATTTTTCCATGTGGTGAACATCATAGTGAGAAAAAGTATCAAAAGTGCCGAACTGCCGTTTATTTCACTGTTTCACCTCTGATTTGAATAAAAAGTGCTCAAGGCAATATTCCCCAAAATGATATAACTAAAAAGTACATCTGGCCCAGCAAAAAAAGACACCCTATGCTTCCCCATAGAGCTGCAGGGCCACCTGTCAATGTGACCTTGCATCTGTTGCAAAATTACAACTACAATATTTTACCACATTTTTTGCTTCAAAATTTTTTTCCGTATTTTCCTCCTCTAAAACCTAGGTGCATCTTATGGTCCGGTGCATCTTATAGTCTGAAAAATACGGAACTTAATATTGAAAATAACATGTCAACATGTCCACCTGGATGTACAGTATTGGAAAAGGACATTTTTTTTTGCTTTTTGTCAGACGAGAAAGGATGCTTGGTATATACAATATGTTTGGAGCACTTTTATATGAAGTACAACACTCATTTGGTATGAACCTTACAGCACATTTTGGTTGCATCTTACTCTACTATTTGAAATGTAAACACATGCAAGGGATCCCATCATTCAGAGGTAACAATATTGTGACAATAAATGAAGAGATGAATTATACTGGAATGACTAAAAACAAATTTCACAATTACCTAAGTGAAAGGAGGCAGTGGTAACAAGTGGAGAAAAAAGAATATTGGAATTTTCTTTTGCGTGATAGTGGGGACTAGTTCTGGCATTTATTCCTTGGGACCACATCTTATTATTAATTATTTAATTGATTTTTTTCCTATTCTGTATAACAATAAAGTCAAGAAACAGTAGTGCTGGTGACACATGATGACTATAAAGAGAAAAATGTATTTGAGGCCTCATGTTGAAAAATACAAAAAAACAAAAGCACAGCAGGCACTACCAGAACATATGAATTGAATGATATGACTTTGTTACTTGGCTGAATCGCTGGTGCTGCAGAGGATACACGGGGGCACGCTGTAGAAACATGTCCAAAATATAGTAGGAAAAAGTAGGACAGCGGCAATCACATCCGGATAAAATACCTCTTTATTTGAATAAGTTACAGGCAGGTTATAGCTGTGGACTTACAAGCGGTCAAGCCTGTAAAAGTGCAGTAGCACGAAACAGTGCGTTGCTTGTAAGTCCACAGCTATAACCTGCCTGTAACTTACTCAAATAAAGAGGTATTTTATCCGGATATGATTGCCGCTGTCCTGCTTTTTCCTACTACTTCATGTTGTTGAAAAGCTATTTTTTGTAGCAGATTTTGCTACGGTTTTTTGAGCCACAGCCAATGGTGTCTTCAAAAGAAATGGGAAATAGAAAGGAGGCACTAACAATGCTCCCCTTTGCTAAATCCACTGCTGGTTTTGGCTTTAAAAAACACAGCAAAATCTGCAACAACAAAAAAACACAGTTTTGCTGCAATGTGTGGCTTCAGCCTCATGACAGTTTTTTCTGCTCAGAATTTTAGAGGCCAAATCACCAGCCTATACTAGTCATTGGATAACCATTCAGACTTTATTCTAGGTAGGTAGGGAATCCATGTTTGAAACCCTACTGACTTAGAGGTTATATTCTAATGATATGCCACCAATATCTTTAGAGTTTAAGTCAGATAAGTTGTGTATTTTTGATCCCTCAAAAAGTTAACATTTATGTATTGTCTTGTTTTTCTCACTGTAAGAATAGAACCTTAATGTTTACATACTGGAAACAGTCTACACTGGAAGAAATAAGTCACTAAAATATTTTGACTAATTTAATACAAAGTATTCTAGTTTGCTCATAGTAAATTAGCAAATATAACCCTGTACTGTGTGAATTTCATGCTTTATCATCATTCAGCAATATCTGTATAAACATGCACAGCAGACATCACACTCAATACAACTGCTGCACTTTAAGATAACTGTATTATTCTGCAGGGTGAGAATAAAGAAGTGGCAGTTTATAATTTGCAAATTGGTATCAATATTTTTTACTTTTTTTGTCAAATTAACAATCAGTTGTATGTAACTGTAATTGTAGCTGTTCGTTTAAGCAGAGGACAAACAAAAACATGTATTTCAAAGAATTGTGTTCAGTGATGCATTGATGATCAAACTGTGAAAACAGCCGAGCTTCATGTTCAGTGGACCACAATGTTATATCAACCATTGCAAAATTATCTCAGCATGCCAATTAACAAACAGGGGCCATTCTCCATAGATAAAACAAACACAATTTTTGTTCCAATTAGAATTCACCACCCTATGGTCCTTAGGGATATATTTCCAGTAGCCTCCAGACTTCACAACAATAAAAACAGTAGCATAAATGACCACCCTTTACTTAGCTTGATTTGGTTAAATAATCCAATATCTCATAAAACCAATTCAAAACAATATTGTAACATGTTTCCAAAATGCTTGAAGAAATATAAATATATTATAAAAAATATGACAGCGCCAATGTCAGGGGATTTGGGATTTGCCCCGAAAAGAAAAAAAAGTATATCCCAAAAATCTAAATATATATATATATATATATATATATATATATATATACATTTTTTTTTTTTTTTTAGTTTTATTTTATTTTTTTTTTTAAAGAGGCATGGTCGAATAGCTGGTGGTCAGTGTTTCAAAAACTAATACAAAAGATAGCATAATCAGAAAAAAACAGCCAGTGAAAGGGGATTCCCTGGAATTAAACAACTTATTAACAAAAGGAGATAGAAGAGAATGTCAGGCATTGCTCTTATTCAGGCAAATGGCAAGCTAACATAATGATGGTGCTCCAAATACTCTGTCCAAATGCACAACTTTTCCTTCCTTAGCATGGATGAGTTATAACAGCAGAGAAAAGTTTAGGTCACATCGCTGCCTAAAGGATACATAAATGCAGGACTCCAGTGGACACAAATTGGTTTACTGAGCGGTGGAAAAATATCACACGGTCACATGAATCCAAATTTCTGTTGCACCATCCTCATTGAAGGGTCAGAATTGGAAAAAGCATCAAAAGTCAATGAACTCCTTTTCATCATTTGTCAACAGTTCAGACTGGTAAAGATGTATCAATGGTATCAACACATTAGACTATCAGAAGATAGTCTAATGTGTTGATGTAGCTATTCAAAGTATACAAATGTAGTGATAGTGTAGTGATACAAATGTTGAATATAGACATTTTAAGATGCAGGGATATAGTGGTTTCTAGATGAAAAAATGGTGTCAAAATGTTCACACATGTTGAATTTCATGATGCCCAATATGACATACACTGAATACTGGGCATTTCATCAAATCAGTGGGTTTTGGGTGACTTAAAGAGGACCTTTAACCACATCCAACAAGTCCAGCGTTTTAAATTAATAGACACTGTTCCACTGATTCCGGCACAGCTGGAATTTTTTTCTCTAGCCCCCACCGTTCCCAAGCAATCAGTGCTGTTAGTTTTGGTGCTTCATATGTTATTTAGACTGTACTGTCAGGAGGGCGGTGTCAGGCAGTAGCAGGCAAGGTGTGTGATTCTGAGCTCTGACACTGACTGCCTCTGTTTGGAGATCTGAATCACACCGCCTGCCTGACACTGCCCTTCTGATAATTTGTACTAGAACTAGAGTACTAGAATAGAACAAATTCAAGACAAACCATGGATCACCGTTTTTATTTACTTACAAGAACTATCACAGTAGATTTAATGTGTTATTTGACAGCCTGTGCTATTTTTGTCACATGTAGAATGCAACTATGTATGTTAAACTCAATAGTGTTTTTTGAAAATTTTTTACTTCCAAAGTTGCCATACTACACCCCGATATATAAATATATCAGAGTATGGAGTATATACAAATGCTGATGGATACACTCTATAGACAGATATTTTGATATTAGTTTCCAAAACTTTGAAAAAAAAACTATTAAAAGTAACTTTCACTAATTTGCACCATCAAGTATTCTGGTGTATTTTGGTCTTTAGTTGTATAAATTATATATATCAGAATTATATTATTTTCCTAAAATCATTAAAATCTTTATATCGATAAAGACATTATATACATTAGAGAAAAGTCAGCCAAAAGTCAGGCAAATAACAAGTATGGACAGAGCTGTATGAAGTGAGCACTGTTGTTGTACCAAATTGGGTTAGTTAACTCCTTAGATGCCCCACTCATTAGAAAATCTGCATTTAAGGAATTTTTAGACCGGTAGATGGCTCCCTCTGTCACCCATTACTGCATAGCGACTGCATAAGGAGTGTTATTATAGTCCACCGGTCTGTCTGTAAAGCCCCCCCCCCATAGTCATGTCCTGCTGTAGTAGTTTGTCTCTCCATGATATATATATATATATATATATATATATATTATAATAAATGACTTGTAACAAAAATATACAGGGTGAAAAAAGTCTCATAAACTTAATTACTATTGAATTGTACTTAGTTCCTATCTAATTCATCAGATGGATTCATACAGTGACAGTGACCAGTCTAAATCAGTAATTCTCAACCTGTTGTACATGTACCCTGGAGGTACACCAAGCAGTCTCAGGGGTATATGCCTTGGCTGAGAACCACTACTCTGTTAGTGGCAGATTTAGTAAGTGCTCAGGTTCTGAGCTCTGGAGGCTAGTGCTGCTTAAATCACACATCATCTTCAAATACTGAGGTACATGAAAATGTAAATAACTATGCATATAGCTTGTGATCTACGATCTGATGAGTGAAAAGCTGTTTCGGAAGCTAAAAGACCATCAGAACCTATAGTGTGCACTTGCCATAAGGATTTGCCAGGAATGCTATTTTTGGCAGTTTTTCTTCCACACTTGAGATTGGGAGCAGGATCAGTCACATGACAGGCAGCACAGTGTCCATTAGGGGTACTCAATTGGAACTTTTTTTTTACAAGCGGGGACTTAGCTTGAAAAGGTCGAGAATCACTGGTCTAGCTCTCATTATTAGAGGGAATGACTGGTATAGTTTTTTGTAATAGGGTCAAAATGCCAAAAAAAAAAAAAAAATCACCTCACTAATCCTCTGCTGCTCCATTTCTAATATTTCCTAAATCACTATTGGTCTTTCTTCCTGTTCCCTTCCCCTAGACAATCACAGACTGCAGTGGTGATCTGTACACAATCTAAGTGTGGAAAGACACCAGGAAGTAGAGATCAATGGGGACTCAAGAAACCGCATAATAAGAGCACAAGGGATCAGTGAGATGGGTATCACTTCTTTTGTCTTTAATGCCATTCTGACCTTTTCTTCGAAACAACCAGACAATCCTTTTAGGTATCGCAATAGAGTAAGCATATAAACATTTATTATATCCATGCCCAAATAAGAATATGAAGTAAATGATAAGAAGACATAGAGACTTGTTCAGAATAAAGACAAAATTAATAAATGTAATACAGTATTCCTTCTAATATTAGCAAGTTAGTGGTTTCCTTTTTCAGACTTAGTCATGACTGTCCCGATGTGTAATTATAATATTATAAGTGAACAGCATTCAGGTATACAGTTTGTGACAGTGAAATACATGCACCATCCAGCAAGCTTAGTGTGATTGACTTTTAAGAAGAGGAACAAATAGATGCTTGTTGGCCACAATGTTGCCATTTTCATGTTTAATTGTGCACATGATAGGATATAGAAGGACGTCACGTTTTTGCTGTTAGTATTACATAGCAAACAACATTCAGTGAGAAGGTTTTTGCATCACCAGCAGATTTCATACCTGATATAATTTATTACCAAATAGAGGCTCTTGGCACACTATGCTATAAGGAAAAAGAAATGTAACGGATTGAATAAAGATAAATAAAAATTAAAATAAGTCAACATTTCTATAATAAAATAAAAACAGCATATAAAAGTGTCAATTCAATACCAGATTTATGGCATTTACAAAACACTTTGGTGGCAGTTTCAGGTGAGTGACTATTGAGAGATAGGGATATACTATACTGGGCGTATTCAAAAAATGTCACATAAAGGTAACAGTGGATATCCTCACAAAAATATTAAATAAGTTGTCAAACATGTATCAGTTTAAAGGGTTAGCATGGCAAAATGTAAAAAAGTGATATACTATTCTTATTCTAATGACTATCAATGACCATCTCCACTGGGCTGTATTTCCGGGTCCCTTTTCACAAGAAATGCAGCCCAGCCAATCATCGGAGTAGTTAGAATAGTGAAAGGGAAAATATATATATTTTTAATTTGTTAGTCATGCTGACTTTTTAATAAAAAATATTTCCTGGATAATCCTTTTAAGTTTGTGTCTTATCAATCTTTTGTGTGTTAGAAAAGGAATATATATGAGCTATATTCATCCATACTGTTTTATGCCATCATTTACATGGGAGCTAAAAAGCTCTAAGAGCACAGAAAATAAAGTTTTTCTTTTAAATGTTATGTATCAAAATATCATTTTCATAATTGATACTTTTGTTATCTACAACAGTATAAATCCTTATGCACATAACTATGAAATGTCCAGGGCCATTAACATGGCCTATAGACGTTTGTGTGGCCTTACTAGACCTCTGTATGCCTCTTATTTCATACAGAATATAAATAAAGTGTGTATATAAGAAATCATTCCTTCTAGGAGAGAATACCTTTCAGAATACCTATACCTAATATCATTAATATATTAAATCAAACAAGTTCTATATTTTATGTAGAATAGCAAAATAGTGTAAAAATGGAAGGTTTGTTTACTGGAGCAAACCATACAAGCAATGTTGTTGCTTCCTTTGGAAACACCTCCCCAGCTCCATTGAATAGCTGGTGGAAGCTCCACTTACAGTGGAAAACAATTTTTTTTTTTAATAAATGATAATGTGATAAAAAATGGTAATATGTCAATGTCCCTTTGAGTACTTTTATTATGTCTATTATGTAATAAAAAAGTCACCCCTATTCACATATATATATATATATATATATATATATATATATTTGACCAAAGCTAACTAAGTAAACAATGTTGTTAGTCTATTTTAGTGTTATTTTAAATAATTAAGACCTAAACAGTGAACCAAAATTATTATTATTATTATTATTATTATTACTATTATTATTTTAGACTTTATCCTTTGGTTTATGAAAAAATGCAAAATGATATTTTGATAGTCCACCAAATAAAAAAGTTAAGACTGTTATATTACAATGTCTCTCTGGCCATTTTGGAGGCAGCAGTACTGTATGTACTAATCTACACTCAGACTGACAATGATAAAGACCTGTCTACCTCTCTCTCACTCTCAGTAGGAAGTCCCAGCAAAGTCTCAAGTTCTTGGTACTCATGAAAAAAATACATGTTAGAGTATGTCCTATTCGATCAGTTTTGCCAGATAGAATATCATATTTCCTCAGACTACATACTGAAATTTCTCAACTCTACATTAGAGTTTTTTTTACATTTTTTTTTAAATTTTCCAGGGTCACTGGAGGCACCAGATGAATCCACAGATATGTCCACTCTTAAAGAGGACCTTTCATGTGCTCATGTATATGCTGTTTTACATACCGCTAGAAAGCAGACAGCGCGCTGAATTCAGTGCACTGTCGGCTTTCCCGGTATGTGCCCCGGGGCTGGAGCTATCGGTGCCGGTAGTTCTGTGCCCTATCGTCAGAAGGGCGTTCCTGACAGTCTAGCTGCGCTGTGAGTTACGCCCTCCCTGACAGTATTCCTCCATAGCGCTGTACTGAGGGGGCATTCCTCACAGCTCAGCATCATCACTGGGCTGTAAGGAATGCCCCCCTCTGACTGTACAGGCAATGGATGAGTACAGAGAGAGGGGGCGTTCCTTACCGCCCAGTGATGACGCTGAGCTGTGAGGAACCCCCCTCAGTACAGTGCTATGGAGGAATACTGTCAGGGATGGTGTTCCTCACAGTGCAGCTAGACTATCAGGAACGCCCTTCTGACGATGGGGCACAGAACTACCGGCACCGATAGCTCCAGCCCCGGGCCACATAACGGGAAAGCAGACAGTGCGCTGAATTCAGCGCACTGTCTGCTTTCTAGCGGTATGTAAAACAGCATATACATGAGGACATGAAAGGTCCTCTTTAAAGAGATTATATTTGGCTAAATACTGAAGTTTCTTCTAAAAGTAATCCAGTATAATATAAAATGGTGCTTGAAAGTTTAGCCACATTTAGAGGAAACAGTGTGGCACATGAATACGTTTTTTATGGGGGTCTTTTTTTTTTTTACCTTCCTGGACGTCTGACAGTGATCATTTATATTAGTTAGAAAGCACATAACTAAGCACTCATTGGTGCATAATGTACCCCTGTTCTTCCTTAGAACACCATATCATTAACAGTCTACTAAAAGTCCCAATCATATAAAAAAATATACAGTGAAGAAAATAAGTATTTAATCCCTTGCTGATTTTGTAGATTTGCCCACTGACAAAGACATGAACAGTCTATAATTTTAAGGGTAGGTTAATTTTATCAGTGAGAGATAGAATATCAAAAATAAAATCCAGAAAATCACATTGTGTAAATTTTATAAATGTATTTGCATTTTGCAGAGAGAAATAAGTATTTGATCACCTACCAACCATTAAGAGTTCTGGCTCCTACAGACCAGTTAGACACTCCTAATCAACTTGTTACCTGCATTAACCCCTTAAATACCTGGCCATTTTTCGTTTTTGCCTCCCCACATTCCAAGAGCCATAACTTTTTCATTTTTCAGTTCACAGACTCACATGATTGCTTATTGTTTGCGAAACAAATTGTACTTTGCAATGGCACCATTCAATATGCTGTGCAATGTACTAGGAAGCTGGAAAAAAATTCAGAATGAGGTGCAATTGGACAAAAAATGCATTTGCGCCAACTTCATATGGGTTTAATTTTTACGGTGTTCAAAAATGACATGTTAACTGTATTCTGCGGGTCAGTACGAACATGGCGAAACCAAATTTATATAGTTTTTGTAATGTTTTGATACCTTTTAAGAAATGAAAAACTGTGCAAAATAGAAAAAAATTTTGTGTCGCCATATTGTAACACCTGTAACTTTTTCATATTTACATGTATGGAGCTGAGTAAGGCGTCTTTTTATGTGGGATAAGATGACGTTTTTACTGATATCATTTGGGGAAAGATCTGATGGTTTGATCACTTTTTGTTCAATTTTTTATAGGAGGCAAAGTGTTGAAAAAAAACGCTATTTGGCCATTTTGATTTTTTTTCACGCTACGCTGTTCACCGTATGGGATAAACATTTAAATATTTTAATAGTTCAGGAATTTTGGAACACGGGGATACCAAATGTGTTTATGTTTACTTTTGTTTATTTACTTTTATATCTGATCTAGGGAAAGGGGGGTGATTTGAACTTTTGTGTTTTTTTTATTTTTTTTATATTTTAAAAACTGTTTTTTTTCTTCTTTTACTTTTATGATCAGATCCCCTAGGGACCTTGAAACCTAGGGGGTCTGATCGCTCATACTATTCATTGCAATACTACTGTATTGCAGTGAATAGCAAAATGCCTAGCTTTCTATTTCACACTGCCTCTGGCAGCGTGCAATAGATCTAATGCAATGACAAGCCTGGGAGACGTTCAGGAGGGTGGCGATCGGTGAAAAATTGCGGCACTGGTGGCACCTGTGCTATTTAGATGCCGCAGACTCATTTGACCGCGACGTCTAAAGGGTTAACAGCAGCGATCAGTGAAGGCACCAATCGCTGCTGTTAGCAGCGGGTCCTGGCTGTATTATACAGCTGGCATCCGCCCTGTATGGAGAGAGCTCAGCTACTGAGCCCTCTCCATACATCCCTATGTCACCAAGGACGTACAGGTACATCATTGGTCGTTAAGGGGTTAAAGACAGCTCTCTTATATTGTCACCTGTATAAAAGACTCCTGTCCACAGACTCAATTAATCAGTCAGACTCTAACCTCTACAACATGGGCAAGACCAAAGAGCTTTCTAAGGATGTCCGGGACAAGATCATAGACCTGCACAAGGCTGGAATGGGCTACAAAACCATAAGTAAAACGCTGGGTGAGAAGGAGACAACTGTTGGTGCAATAGTAAGAAGATGGAAGAAATACAAAATGACTGTCAATCGACATCGATCTGGGGCTCCATGCAAAATCTCACCTGGTGGGGTATCCTTGATTATGAGGAAGGTGAGAGATCAGCCTAAAACTGCACTAGGGGAACTTGTTAATGATCTCAAGGCAGCTGGGACCATAGTCACCAAGAAAACCATTGGTAACATATGACGCCGTAATGGATTAAAATCCAGCAGTGCAGCAAGGTTCCCCTGCTCAAGAAGGCCCATGTGCAGGCCCGTCTGAAGTTTGCCATGAACACCTGGATGATTCTGCGAGTGAATGGGAGAAGGTGCTGTGGTCAGATGAGACAAAAATTGAGCTCTTTGGCATTAACTCAACTCGCAGTGTTTGGAGGAAGAGAAATGCTGCCTATGACCCAAAGAACACCATCCCCACTGTCAAGCATGGAGGTAGAAACATTATGTTTTGAGGGTGTTTCTCTGCTAAGTGCACAGGACTACTTCACCACATCAATGGGAGAATGGATGGAGCCATGTACCGTAAAATCCTGAGTGACAACCTCCTTCTCTCTGCCAGGACATTAAAAATGGGTCGTGGCTGGGTCTTCCAGCAGGACAATGACCCAAAACATACATCCAAGGCAACACAAAGGAGGGGCTCAAAAAGAAGCACATTAAGGTCATGGAGTGGCCTAGCCAGTCTCCAGACCTTAATGAAAATCCGAGTTGCCAAGCGGCCTCAAAAACTTAATGATTTAGAGATGATCTGCAAAGAGGAGTGGACCAAAATTCCTCCTGACATGTGCGCAAACTTCATCATCAACTACAAAAAACGTCTGACTGCTATGCTTGCCAACAAGGGTTTTGCTACCAAGTATTAAGTCTTGTTTGCCAGACGGATCAAATACTTATTTCTCTCTGCAAAATGCAAATAAATTTATAAAATGTGTACAATGTGATATTCTGGATTTTATTTTTGATATTCTATCTCTCACTGTTAAAATTAACCTACCCTTAAAATTGTAGACTGTTCAAGTCTTTGTCAGTGGGCAAATTTACAAAATCAGCAATGGATCAAATACTTATTTCCTTCACTGTATGTATAATGTATTCTCAACCTGTCATACACTAGGTCAGCAAGTAACCTGGATTATTATGTTCACACATAAGGTTAAACTCAAACAGAATGTAGAGATGGGTGAACCTCACGACATTCGTTTGGGCCCAAATGAACTAGCTATTAATTATATTCTGGGGTCTCTTCCGGTTGGCTCATCTCTAACAGGATGCCAAAAACTAACTGATGAAATTATGTTTACTTATAGATATTATTTGCATCTCTTTTTCTGGTGACTAAAATATTAATATTTACCATTTATTGGTGTTCCTGAAAATAAATTCAATAAACTTGTGTTATTTGCGTATCCCATCAATAAATTATGCTTTACTCTTGGTTATGCTGTGGTGCCCTATAGCTGGGTCTAGGGCAACCCCTTTAAGGAGTAAAATATATAATGGAAAATAAGACTTTTGAATCTTTGTTACAAATAATAGGATTTCTGTCAAGTAGTAGGTTGGACTTTCTGTAGTAGTTGGAATTTCTGTAGTAGTAGGTTGGGCTTACTGGATCTGATTGGGTATTTTTGAGGTAAATACTTTTTTAGGCACAGTTTATTTCTCTACTTTGGATAATTGATGTCCATACATTTCCAGAATTATCCAAAATTTATAGGAAGGCATACATGGCTTATAAATCTCTGTATATTGTTGCAGCGGTCTTTTCAATTAAACAAATTATCTCTACTCACTCATGTCAGCAGTGTTTCAACTAGCCAACAAGTACCCTGCTCTGCACTTAAAAGGAATAAGAACCCCAAAACAGCTGTCTGTTGGATGCCCTGGAAAAGGAAATCAAAGACTCTGTTCCTAGCAACAGACTAGAGTACACCTTAGTGTTCTAAGGATTCTTTCCTAGGATCCATAGCATTAGGACTTTCCAGGAAGACTGGTGATTGTACTAAGGATACTCTATCGCTTTCTAGGAATGGTCCGGTAATGACATCAGAGATTATGTCCATCCAGGAGTGTCACAGCCTGGTCCACATCCTGCCCTGGTCCACAGCCATGCCTCTGTGTCTGAAAAGTCACATCCGCATATCTAGCACATTGAAACATTTAAGCCCAAACTAGATGCTCCAAATGGCACCAAAGATTAGTTGTAGTCACAATAGTAAACCTGTGTGTTTGCTATTTGATAACTGATTGTAAATAAAGTTATTCAGAACAGCTGTCAACAGATGTATAGCTTTTTCTTTTGGAAGAGATTTTCTGGTTTGGCCTATATTCCAATTAATTTCACAAGACTTCCTTAAGGTCGGCTATTGATTTATAGGGAATTACCTTCCAATAGGTGACACTAGAGGCACAGTTTTTCTATTTCCAACTTGGAGAGCTAATTTTCATACATTATATTTAGCTGTCATAATCATAGGAGTACTATAAATTGTGTTAAACAAACCCAATACATTTTATTTACCCATGTATTGTATCATTGTAGGTGGAAATATCCCAAGACACTATTTGTTTAATAGACAGTTGTCAATGATAAAAAGGTTTATGCTGTGAGCAAAGCCAACTGTTTTCTAAATGAGAAGAAATGTCTTACAAAAATAAAAAATACAGTTTAGGCTGTGGCTGTAAAATTAAATAAAATGTGCTAGTGAATAAAGAGTACAGAGAAAATTAATTGAGCAGCTGGATCAAATTTTACTTCTGTAACTGAAAACTTTTTTTTACCCATTATGCACAATTTCATGATTGCTGTACAATATTTTTCAAAGATTATTGACAATGTGTATAAAACGCGCTCTACTCTTCTATAATGAAATTTTGATCACTTCTTCAATGTATTTTAAATCAGTTTCTCACTGCTGAGATGTAATTGTAATTTCAGAAATAAAGTGGCTAGAGAACGTAATCCTATTGAAGACTATTTCATTGTAGTCCTACTGGTGCTTCATATTTTTATGTCTTCATTACAATACATACTGTAGATATGTAGGCAGCCAATCCTACACACTAAAGATTTTTTCTACTTGATTTAATATTATTATGCAATAAATTAGAATAAATTTTCTGACCTTGCCATTACAGTACACTACCAATATTCAGTTAACCCAGGCCTACTTCCTATAACGCCAGCACAACCTAAGTAGGATCCTGTGGGAAATCAGTACAATGCCTTTATTACATCCCTGACAAAATTAATTACAGATCTCAACTTTAAACAGTAGACGTTTCACAGCTTTTACCATTGTGTCCAATGGTAGATTAAATACCGTCACAATGTAAGACACTATTAAAAGGGGGCATCTTGGTAATCACCAAAGCCCAGCAGTTTTGTTCTAATATGATCTTATGTAATAGATTATTGGTCAAATATGCATAATAAATGTTTCCAACAAAAATCAGCTTGCGTAAATAATATAAAAATGGGATAAATTGCAGCAATTGGTACAGCAATGTACAAATATCCTACTACACAGAAGCATGAGAGTTACTACCAAGATGTAGTTATTGTTTAGTGGCAATTGTTCTTTATCTATATAGAACAAAACAGTTATCTTACTGCCACATAATGTCAGGCAGCTTCGGTAAAGGCTATTAAAATTTGAGTGGCACAATGCAAACACAGATACTGTACTAAAAGTACTTTGCAAATCCTTCTCCTCTAGTATAGTCTAGAGGACCTGGACCACTTTGGGAATCACTGGTCTAGAGTGTTGGTTCCCATGTACTAGAAGGAGAGAACTTGATCAATTGACCATTTTTTTTTGTTTTTGTTTTTTTACTAGGATAAATAATCTCATTAATGCCGAGTTAATTACCTAAAATTCCAAATTAATAAAATCCTTATAACATTAACAGTACTTTAAAAAGGCAGCCTTAACTTTCTGGTTGTAAGTTAGGAGATGTTCAGAAACAAGGAAGCTCGCTTTCTGTACAGATATTTTAAAGGATTGCTAATAAATCTGGATGTTTTATTGAGAAAGTATAAGGTTTTCGGTGAATGTGGGTATGTTGCAAAAGTATGTGTAAACTGACAAAAACTGTTCTGTTTGCAGACTATTGCCTTAGCATATTCCACAACTTTAGGCTTAGATCTACAAGAAAACCATGGTAGCTAGTCACTTGCCACAACGATGGGTTATTAAAGGTCACCAGAACCCAGCATATCATCTCATCCCTGCAGATAAGTAGGTAAGGTTCATCTGAACCAAGCAGTGCTCTCCAATTGTGAATCAGTGCCTCCGTTGCTGAGAAATTGCTGTTTTTGTTAATATGCAAATGAGCTATTTGGAGTAACAAGGGCATTGCTGCTTACCTCTTTGAAGAAATGTCCTCATTGCCCCAAAGAGCTTATTTTCATATTGACAACAAATGTAATATCTTGGCAATGGAGAAGAAACAATCAAAACATTTAGATTTGGTGAATCTGACCTATGTTGGGTTGGCCAGTTTCAACAAATA
The DNA here is from genome assembly GCA_947044405.1 of Leptodactylus fallax. NCBI lineage: Eukaryota > Metazoa > Chordata > Amphibia > Anura > Leptodactylidae > Leptodactylus > Leptodactylus fallax. The sequence goes on from CAMRHE010000016.1 coordinate 10,133,456, forward strand.
ATTTTTATTGTTTGTATATTGCACCTGTTTGTCCATCATATGACCATGGACTGCATTTCATATAACCATGAACTGAAAATTGTATAACTTTACATTATACAAACAATAACATTTCTTTTGTGAAACTGGACAACCCCTTTAGCCCTACTGACATTTTGGCCATAGATAGCTATAGGTGTCAGAAAAACATTTCATTTCTGCAGTAGTGGAAACAAAGACCAAAAAGCAGCAAACCATCAGCAAGGCAGTTGAGTAATATCTTTAGCACATAGTGTTAGCTTATTCTTCCATTTTTTCATAGGTCTGGAAAACGTTTTTAAAGCCAGCCATATACATAAGTTAGTTGAAGTGGCCGATTTTGACCATTTTGGCTGTCCACTGTTTTACACATATATGCAAACAATTGATAACAAGGCCAATGGTGGCTTACTGTCTGGCATGTTATCATATTAAAAGTTGACAGTTGTGGGCTGGAACTAGACAAATTTGGCATAGTTGGCTAATTGCAGCCAATCTTTCGCCACTTTACACAAACACATTACACTTTTTTTTTTTTTTTTTTTTTTTTTTTTTTTAATATGGGCTTGATCTTCTAGTTTAACCTGGCATGATGCTGGAGGGATCATTTGTACCAAGCAGATTCTGTTCAGTCAAAGGCTAATGCGTATGGCCTACTTCAGACACAAACTGTCTACTGAGATCTTTATACAGTTTATAGTATAGGCCTGCAACTACAAGCAAGTATTGATCTTGTCAGGTGCAATAAATACACAAATGTACTTGCATGCCCCTTTGAAAAGTAATATAGGTTTCTGTAATAGATATTAAACAAGACCATCTTCATTCTTATATGACATAAAGCAATCAACATGCCTATAAAATAAAATAAAATGCACATAGATACTTACATAAATATCGGCACCATAAAATCCATCCTGGTAAACAACACTGCAAAAACAAACACAGACAGAATGCACAAATCAGTGCAAGATAGCAGACAGCCAACTAAGCCTGAAAATGAGATTTTGCTGTAATACCTCTTCCCTCTTTGTGTGTTTACACATGATAAAACAGTGTGCATATTCACATGTTCATTCCAGCATTGCATGCTCTAGTTAATGTTGAATTTGGCCTAGATAATTCCAATATGTTGAGGGCAGATTCCGAGGAGACTGCAGAATAGTCATATGTGTTGTAGATGTTTTCAAGGCTTAATGAAATGCAGTATGAGATCAGAATTCACAGTGAAAAAGTGTATTGCATTTATTACTGTATGTACTGTATGTAAACTAAATGGGCTCTAGATATTTGGAGCTCACCAGAGGAATGATATAGAATGTGTGCTATTGCCTAACAGAAGAAAATACAAGTGAACACAAAGAGCACACAATCACCCTTAGGAAGTAATGGATTTGCCTTTAAAACCAGGTTTTACACATTAGAAACTATCCATAATGCATACAGTAGCTCTGATTATGATATGCCAGAAAAAGAAGGCTTTGTTTTAAGAAAATTTACAGTTCATAAAAAGCTGCCCATGTGTATTTTTATGTTCATTTTTTATTGGGTTTTCATTCAAAATATTACAACAGTTAATTGTGGATACATAGAAAGTATATTTAAGATTAAGTATACATAAATGAAAGCCAATAAACATGTAAAATTAAATTATTAAGGGCATCTAAATAAACACTGTAAATGTAGAGAATAGACAGAATATGGGAAATATTATAAAACAAAGTCTAGTATTGGGGGCTCAAGTCAGAGGAGGGAATGGAGTAAGGAAAGGGAGATTAGGGGTTGCTATTGGCAAGAGAGTTACTAGCATACCAGTGTCATTGCTGACATGAAAGTTCAGAAAAGGGACATTGAAAAGGGATAAGATAAGTATGTCATATCATGAAACTGACTAATCTAGGGTACATACTGGAGCTTCTTCCAAGTAAGTATCATGTGTTCTGTTTCTATGACTCATCAGCTCCTCAAATTGAGAAATCTGATTCACTTTTTCCATCTACTGTTGGAAGGATGGGGTTTCTGAGCAAAGCCAGTGTAATGGGATAAGTGACCGGGCTGCAGTTATTGTATATTATTATTAAAGTGTATTATAAGGTTATTTCTTGAGAGAGTTGGGGATTCCTGAGGAAGCAGAAGTAAAACCACCTTCCAATTCACAGATAATGAGGATGCTGTAAGGCTTCTAAGGGTCTGTTGTATTTGAAGTCAGAATAGCTAAATTACTGGGCATGACCACCAGATGTCTGTGAGGCTTCTTGTGTGTGTATTGTAATGCCAGCATTAAGCCAGTCTTAATGAATATGAGCCATAGTGTGGTCAAAGATGAATATGATATGTAATATATGTCTTTGTTGATAATGGTATAACATTTTGGTAATAGCAGCTACATTCTTAAAAATGTCCCCCAGAAGTTTGCAAATTTGATGTATATGCTGATTTGTGTAGCATGTTGCAGCAACATGGCACCAAATATACACCAGAAATATCTATAATGCAATAAAATATACAGATTTGCCCATACGTAAATGATCTCCAATTTGGTTAAGGATTGAAGCCAATTTAGCAGAAAATCATAACATGACAACAGAAGCACTGAGAGGATGCAATTTGCCACTCCCATAGAGAATAGGTAAGGTAGGACATACAGTCATATGAAAAAGTTTGGGCACCCCTATTAATCTTAATCATTTTTAGTTCTAAATATTTGGGTGTTTGCAACAGCCATTTCAATTTGATATATCTAATAACTGATGGACACAGTAATATTTCAGGATTGAAATGAGGTTTATTGTACTAACAGAAAATGTGCAACATGCATTAAACCAAAATTTGACCGGTGCAAAAGTATGGGCACCTCAACAGAAAAGTGACATTAATATTTAGTAGATCCTCCTTTTGCAAAAATAACAGCCTCTAGTCGCTTCCTGTAGCTTTTAATCAGTTCCTGGATCCTGGATGAAGGTATTTTTGACCATTCCTCTTTACAAAACAATTCCAGTTCAGTTAAGTTTGATGGTCGCCGAGCATGGACAGCCCGCTTCAAATTATCCCACAGATGTTCAATGATATTCAGGTCTGGGGACTGGGATGGCCATTCCAGAACATTGTAATTGTTCCTCTGCATGAATGCCTGAGTAGATTTGGAGCTGTGTTTTGGATCATTGTCTTGCTGAAATATCCATCCCCGGCGTAACTTCAAATTCGTCACTGATTCTTGTACATTATTCTCAAGAATCTGCTGATACTGAGTTGAATCCATGCGACCCTCAACTTTAACAAGATTCCCGGTGCCGGCATTGGCCACACAGCCCCAAAGCATGATGGAACCTCCACCAAATTTTACAGTGGGTAGCAAGTGTTTTTCTTGGAATGCTGTGTTTTTTGGACGCCATGCATAACGCCTTTTTGTATGACCAAACAACTCAATCTTTGTTTCATCAGTCCACAGGACCTTCTTCCAAAATGAAGCTGGCTTGTCCAAATGTGCTTTTGCATACCTCAGGCGACTCTGTTTGTGGCGTGCTTTCAGAAACGGCTTCTTTCGCATCACTCTTGCATACAGCTTCTCCTTGTGCAAAGTGTGCTGTATTGTTGACCGATGCACAGTGACACCATCTGCAGCAAGATGATGCTGCAGCTCTTTGGAGGTGGTCTGTGGATTGTCCTTGACTGTTCTCACCATTCTTCTTCTCTGCCTTTCTGATATTTTTCTTGGCCTGCCACTTCTGGGCTTAACAAGAACTGTCCCTGTGGTCTTCCATTTCCTTACTATGTTCCTCACAGTGGAAACTGACAGGTTAAATCTCTGAGACAACTTTTTGTATCCTTCCCCTGAACAACTATGTTGAACAATCTTTGTTTTCAGATCATTTGAGAGTTGTTTTGAGGAGCCCATGATGCCACTCTTCAGAGGAGATTCAAATAGGAGAAAAACTTGCAATTGGCCACCTTAAATACCTTTTCTCATGATTGGATACACCTGGCTATGAAGTTCAAAGCTCAGTGAGGTTACAAAACCAATTTTGTGCTTCAGTAAGTCAGTAAAAAGTAGTTAGGAGTATTCAAATCAATAAAATGATAAGGGTACCCAAATTTTTGCACCGGTCAAATTTTGGTTTAATGCATATTGCACATTTTCTGTTAGTACAATAAACCTCATTTCAATCCTGAAATATTACTGTGTCCATCAGTTATTAGATATATCAAATTGAAATGGCTGTTGCAAACACCCAAATATTTAGAACTAAAAATGATTAAGATTAATAGGGGTGCCCAAACTTTTTCATATGACTGTATCTGTATGATGCACATTATACATGCATGTTTGAGATGCAGAAAATTGTCTTAGAGTAATATATTTCTTAGTGATTGTTATTTGGTGTATTATGGCTAAGGGCAATGTCTGCCAGAAATGGGTCAGAACGGTTATGTACATGTGGTTTTAAGGTGCTAATAAACTGTTACATAATAAAAAAAATTCCAACAGACATTTGTTCTATTTTTTTTTTCAACATTAGTGTTTTGGTCAGTAATTTGTATTAGTGTTTGTAAGCTGAAAACAGAAGTGGAGATAAAGTATAAAGGAAAAATTCACACCTATTTTGAGTTTCAACCCTGAGCAACATACTAAATAAAGCCTCAAGATGGCCCAAAACAGTTTGTTTATTATTCATTTTAATATAATGCAAAACCGCATGCACAGTGCAGTGTGAACAGCAGTTGAGCCCCTCCCTTGCCCATTAATGCAGCTGTTTGTCTGGACTGAGAGGAAAACATTTAACTTTTTAAGACTTAGCCCACATCTGAATTGGAGACTGTCACAATGTCCGTCTGAAATTGGCAGATGAAAAGGTCCTGCACGGAGGACTTTTTCCTTCGCTGGTTTCATTTTTAAATCAACGGACACCCAACAGACTCCAATATAGTCAATGGAGTCCACTGGGCTCCCTGGGTAACGACTATTATAGCGGTCCATTGCTCTGGTCCTCTGAGAAACCAGAACAATGGATAGGCCATTGTTAGTGTGAACCTAGTGTAAGCTGTCCATCCACACCACCTTACATACTTCCGGTTTTATCATTGTATCACATGATGTAAATTCCACCACTGTGATATCATGATGAATTGTTCCAAATAACAAGTTCAGCACTGCTACGTATACTATACTATATATGTGCAGTTTTCACCTATACCTCTTTCTCTGACATGATATAACTAAAAGCTGAGATGCTGAATTTCCAAGCACAATGCCAACTGTTCTAAACTCCCATTTTAATAAATAAATACAAGTTTTACTGCACATTTACTACCATATCGCTTTATGTTTATGTCATATTTATTTACTTTTGTCGATAAACTTTATATCTTCAGCTTCTGCAATGCTTAAGTTATGACAGACAATAAGCTGCTTTGGTTGATGGCTAAAATTTAGATGGCAGGAAACCATTTCATATATAAATTTCATCCTCGTAAGTGAAATAAAGCATAGCAGTGCTTGAACTATTTCCTTTGTCTTTGTGTATTTTATATATTAAGGGGCATTGTAGGCTATGGTGGATCACACATTTTCTCCTAGAGGCACCTGCATCCCTGGCTAACACAAAAAATGGCTTTTTATCGGTGCATTGAAACCATATTAATCAGAATCTGAGGGGAGTTTCACAGTCTCAGCTTCATCCAATCTCCTTAATGACCAGATGTTTGCAATCATCAAAGATACATCTTCAATTGTAACAATTTCTTTGTTTCTGCAGCATTTAGGCTCTAGTAGAATTTACATAACAACATGTGACATATCAAATGCTTAAAGCCACCAACCATGACAGTACAAATTACAGTCATTTTTCAATAGCCTGTGCAAGGTGCACAACTTCAGGCACTTGGCCTAGCAACATGCTGTGTTAGTTTCTGAGGGAAGACAAGAACAGCATGCATTTCTCTCTTACATAGTTTATTTTGGCTACTGGGAAATGATTATAATGGTATAAAAGGATGTAGTTCTTACCCGCCATAAGCAGGGATTGGAGGAGGAGGTGCTGCAGCACGAAATGTGTTGTAGACCGTGCGTCCTCTACCTCTGAGGTGTGCTCCTCTGTACGCAGCAGCAGCTGTTGCAGCAGGATAAGGGAAGCCAGGTACTATAATAGAACAAAAACATATTATGGTTATTAAAGGTTAAACTAACCCATTTGGAATACAAAATATTCATAAGTTATTCCATACCATACAGTTACGCATGCCATGTTCATTAAGGATCAAGCAAAATCTTGCATCGTGCTACCTTTGTGTGGCCTTTGTAAAACTGTGGAATGATCCAACAGATCTTTTCTTGCCTATGGGGAGTACCAGCCAATCTCCAGACAGAATGTGAAAATGTCTCTTCTGCTGGCAATTGGCAGAATCCTCCCATATAAAATAACACGGAAGCATAAAATTCAGGACATATGTCAAAAATAAACCTCCTAAATTAAGGGGTGTAGTATAATCAAAAATTAGCAAAAGGATGAACCATAGAATTCTGGTTTATAAAATCAAAACCACAACCACAGGCCAGAAAAAACGTCCTACACGATTTTACTGCATTTTCTGTTGAGCCAAAGCTAGGAAGGAATTTCGCAAGGAGCTATATTTGCTTCCTTTATATTTCCCATTCCCTTTGAAGCCACACTTGGTTAAGGCTCAAAACACTGCGACAAAAAACACAGCTTATGCTAGGTTCACACAAGCGTTGACCTATCTGTTGTTCTGGTCCGTCGGAGGACCAGAGCAACAGATAGGCGGACTGCTACAACAGCAGACACATATGGAGCTGGATGAACTCCATTAATTATAATGTTGTCTGTCGGGTGTTCATTCTTTTAAGCTGAAACTGACAGACGAAAAAGTAGGACTTGCAGCATTTTTTCATCCAGTGATTTCTCCAAATGGAGACACCAATGTAGATATTAATGTAGCCTTAGGCTAGTTTCATATAAAGTGTTTTGTTGAAAAAAGCCATTTTTAATAGAGTGTATGTGTGCGTATTGTTTTTTCTACCCAAAAATGCTAGATTTATGTCTATAGTAAAAAAAAAAAAAAAAAAAAAAACGTGCTACATGCAAAGCATGGCTCATGGTGTTCTGTTGCCATTTTAGGTCAATGGCATTTTTTCAAAATGTAGTATGCTTCAGGTAAGGTGTTTTTTCTGTTGCTTTCCCATAGACTTCTCTACAGCAGTGGTCGTAGAGGATGGCCCGACAGGGCGGGGTGGGGGTGGCACAGGGTCGAGGTTATATGTGGGCTCCACCGTGTGGACGGGAAGACTCTCCGCCGGGATGGTAAGGTAAGCGATACTGAGGCTGGATACTTCGCACTAGGCCACATTGCTATGGTAACATGTAAACTATCAGGTAGCGTGGCATCCTTAGCAGCTACAGGACGCCGCGCTATCTGATGGTTTACACGTTACCATAGCAATGTGGCCTAGCGTGAAGTATCCAGCTAAGACTGAGGCCAGCCCGCAGACCGGCAAAGAACCCCCAACGGCCCGGTCCTGGTCCACGGATCGGTGGTTGGGGATCCCTGCTCTACATGACCAAATGCAAGAGAAAAATGCATTTTACTAATGTAACAACATTTAAAAAAAAATAAATAAAAAAATGAAATTCTTAAAGGAAAGTTTTTATGAAAGAGTTCTTATGGTATGCTATAAGACCATCCACCTCCCATTGCAGCTCTGGATGGGAGTACTGGTTCTCAATGAAGACCCATAACTGTGTACAGTAACTTATTTTCCAGGCAATGCTCCATTGGGAAAAAAAAAGTATGCAAATGAACTCATACAAGCCAAACCAAAGATGTATATCTGTCTATTTAACACTGTAAGCAGGTCAAAATGCAGTGGAAATAATGCAGCAAAAACACTACCATTCTTCACTGCCCAACACCCCCCTTCCATATCAGTCTATGGGTAAAATTCAGTTTTAAAAGTTTAACAGTTACAACTAACACACTGCATTTTTCAAAAAAATTGTGTGTTTTTTACTTTAAGGGAATCCATCAGCTTCTCCAAACATATTCAACTGCTACCACCACATTACAAAGAGCGTTACAGTGATAAACAACGTACCTTTGTTATGTATGTCACTTTTATAGACTTGAGGAAAAACAACTTTGAAATGATATGCAAATGAGGCAGATGGTGTACTGAGGGTGGACCTTCAGCCCTGGGAGTACTGCTCTTGCTGCTCAAGTAGGATTAGTGTAACAAGCAGTGGGAGAATTAACTACCACTGTACAGGATACCACAGGGCCCTGAGCAGCAAGAACAGTGCTGTTGTTTATCAGTGTAATGTGCCCTGTAACACCGTGTGTTTTTGAAACAGGCAGCATGTTAAGTTTACCAGCTAAAATGTTGCATTTTCCTCCATAGATGTATATGGGGGGGGGGACAAAAATGCAAAATGTAGTGAAAAAGCAGTGAAAACGGATGTGATTTTACAGCATTTTGCCATTTGCTATGTGTGGCTTTAGCCTTAAGCAGGGTTGCCAAAAATGAATACAATAATTGTTGGACTGGTAGGATGTTTTTTTTATTTTGCTTTCAGTATGAGGCTTTATTCCCATTTCTATAACTTGTCCTGAAGCTTAAACTAAATACAGTAATTCCCTAATATAGAGCTATTATTGGAAACTCTCTATTTAGCAGTGGGAATGTTAGAAAATACTGCAGAGCTGTGCAAATTACATATTCTCCTCTGTTGCTCTGCAAATCCATCAGTAAACTAACTTGATAGGGAAATCACTGAGAATTTAGATTTCCCTCATGTCCTTCCATATTATCAGAACGTAGACAAAGCTGGTGACAACACAATATTGGGGAATTTCTGTTTATGCAATTCCCTAATAAACTGTATTCTTGTAGGTTCACGTCAGCTTGAGATTATTCACCAAAGAATGTGCTATAGAAGTGCAGCATATCATTCGCAACTCCGTACTCAGCACGCCGGCATACAAAAGAGGATGAAAAAAAGATTTTTAAGACACAGCGACTTTCCAAAATGAAATCTATATACTATCTGCAAATTGGAAAGAAAAAGTTTTGCCGCGGCTTATAAATGAATGTGTTCAGGATGTTCTATATTCATTTTGCATTATTTATTTATTCTCGACTATATTTCCAGTAAGGCAGAGAAAACCAGAATATTTCACTGTCTGTAATATTTCTTGATAGCAGAGTAGCAGGTTTTGAAGTAAGGGAAATGAGAAAACAAAAAAGAACATTTATGATCTGCAGAAAGCTCGGCTTGTAATGCCTGTGAGAGGCATTACTGAAATCATGCTAACCCATCCATTATCACCTGGCTACAGTACCTTCCAGGCTTTACGAGATTCCTTTCAGCAAAGAGCAGGGTTTACAGTAATTCTGTCAGGATTTAGATGTTGAGATATAACATGAAACAGAATGTCAACAATGAAGAGCAATAGAGCATTCTGTTTAAGGGAGCAGAATATGGAATAGCGCAACTTTACTGCATCCGCTGTCCTTCAGTAACGGAGCAAATGTGAATACATGTCATTGGAATATATAGATGGGAGGTAATAGATAACAGGAAGGCTAGTATCACTCGACATTTTGCTTAAAAATGCTATTTTTGTGCATGAATTTCTGGTGTAGATTATAATAAAGTCTATAGTGAAATATAAAATGCACTTTATGTATTTTATGGGTTCATAATGAAACAGAATAGAATGTAATTTTAATCATCTCTATAGGATTTTAAAAAACAACAGAAAAAAATGTTAAAAAATAAAAGTATTACTAAAATGTTTTAAAAAAAACTATAAAAACACGTGAAATTAAGAACATTTTTAAAGTTTATAAGAAATAAGTGTGTAAGGCCAAATGCACACCATTTTATTAGGTTTTTCCCATTTTTGCAATGTTTTATTCAAAGTATTTTTGTGCAAAAATGTTGGGTGCATATTTTACAGGTTAGTCAATAGTAATTACATAGTAGCACATAATAGTAAATGCATTTTTTTGTCTTGCAAATTCCTGCCATCTTTGCTACCATTTTTTTCTCCAAAAAGCAACGTGATCTGGGTCTGGTTTTATTTTGTGACATTTTCCTATAGACTTGAAGAAAAAGAAATGCCAGTCAGGAGCGTAAAAACTATACCATAGTACGTATGCAAGAAAACTGCCATAGAATTGTCTCATTCTTGGTGCATAATCCTGATTTGCGTCAAAGATACTTTCTGCCTCGCTTGCCACTTTTTAAGACAGCAAGAGAGCAGTATGCTTTTACTATAATTCCCACTAGAAAACTTATGTGGCTGAGGCCCCACGTTGCAGAAACACAGAATCTGCAACAAAAAAAGCTGTGTTTCTGCACTGTGGTGCCTCGACCTTAAAGTGGTTGTCCTTGTTTATTTTTTTTTAGTGCCTATCCTCAGGACAGGCCGTAAATAGATGAATATATGAGTATCAATATGGGTCCAACACTCGGCCCCCACACTGATCATCTGTATGGAGCTGCTTCCAGCACCTGTCCAGTACACAATATGGGGGAAGTAGAAAGCTCAGTCCATTGTCTAGCAGCTTGGCCCAGCGCCTTCACTGCAGCTCAACTTGCATAGAAAACTGGCGTTAGTTATAATGAATCTTTCTGGCTGAGACGCCCCAACCCAACCTGCCCTGCTCCTCCCACATTCATACAATGTGGAGAACGGGGTGAGGAACAGGGGTTGTGGTGTACGTTTGGTGCAAGAAAGGGCCTTGCGCCAAATATGTGCCACAGTATGATTGTGCCCCATTATGTTATGCATATTAAATACAGAATTTTCTTTGACTGTTTTGATTTGTTCTGATTTTTTCCATTCATCAGAATTGAATTATTGTGTCTTCAAGAAAATGGATTTCCATTCATATAATTAGGATGGTTAAAGAGATTTCTTCAACAAATCTGCAGCGTGTGAATTTATCCATACATACCACCTTAGACCTATTGTTCCAGCAGGTGCAAAGATGCTGCTGCATATACAAGAATAGGTCACATCAATATTTGATGTGACTACCCTTTGGAGTAGGAGTTTTAGAAAGGATGATATGACCTCCACTGAATTACTGAGCCTGTCTGGGATTATATGAAGAAACAGAAGGATTTGAGAGGAATTGATGCCGATTTGTCTTTTTAAAGACAAAGGGTGGAAACACCAAACATTGATGTGATTTAGATTTTTTTTTTTGTTCATTCACTTAATTTTTCACTCAATCTTTCCGTTTTTCTTTCATTGTACTGGGGTCATCTATTTGATCATATAGAGAGGTTAGATATATGTCTTTTACCTCCAAAGGAGTATAAGATTGATTTAGAAAACAAACTGTATTTCTCTCATGTAGCTTCGTAATGTTAACCTAGCAGCTCCATATATCAGCTAAAGAAAAATATATATTTTTATTAAAGTTTCTTCCCCGTATATAAGCTAGCAATACACCTGCATTAGATGAGATACCGTGAAAGGCAAACAAAACAAGCAAGGAATGAAGGGCAGCTATGTACTTTTTATGTACAGGATTATATTTATAGAACTATACAGTGTACATATAACCTTACAGATATAGAAGCCTTTTAGTTTGTGAATCCTCACAAGAGAGATGTAAAGTGATAACATCATCTAGTGGACTCATGAGAATTCACATTTTGAAACCTTCCACTTCCCTTGAACAGATCAGTAGACATTTCCAAGAAAACAGTCACAAATCACAAACCTGTGTAAGAAGGCAAAAGTAGGACAAATTGATAAATTGCTGACAAGACACATACAGATATGTGACAAGGGACTTGAACACCACTTTTGTTTTCATGTTTTTTTTTCTAAATATATCTAACATTCTATGATGATTAAATTACATATATATATGTATAGTAGCCAGTTGCATACTACCATTGCAAAGAAATCATTGCATATATTTCTACATTCCTACTAAGCCAGTATGCAGGTATGCAGTAAGCTTTTGATCTCCTCCTACTGGTGGCTGCAGAAAGTAAGAATTTAATATCTATATTATTATAATGCCATGTATATATAGAGGATTTAGAACTCTATATTAGAGCTCTAATGGCTAGATAAATAATAGATATAACCACAATAGATACATAGTTACATAGTAGATGAGGTTGTATGAAGACATCAGTCCATCAAGTCCAACCTATAACCCTACAGCACCCTGCAGTGTTGATCCAGAGGAAGGCAACCCCCCCCCCCCCATATATTAATCTTTTAAGTATTGGCCTATTTAGGGTCGTCAAAAGCAAGCAATTATTTTCATCAATTCATTCCAAGAACCAAATTAAAAACAAAATGCAGTCAATGAAGCTGCAGGATGGCTTGTTTTTCACAGAACAAGCTATACTTTTTATTGCCACTATGCTAGTAACCTTTTTGGGGGGATGTAAGAAAACATAGGTTTTTTTTTTCCATTTTTACACCATATACTGTGAAGCATAAATAACATGGCAACTTTATTCAATAAGTTGGTATGATCAGAGTGATACAAAATTGATATCGTTTTTTTAAGTTTAGTACTTTTGTTGAATAAAACCAAAATAATTTATGAAAATAAACATCATTTTGGGGGTTTCACTGTCTAAGACTCATATCCTTTTATTTATTTATTTATTTATTTATTTTGTTGCTGTAGCCATAAGTGCTTTGGTTTTGGGTGGAATCATTTTGTTTGTTTGCATACTGGGGTGTATATAATTGAATGTCATGAGATGAACAGCTTATTATTATATAAGATAAGATAAATCTTTAATAGTTCCACCATTGGGAAATTCAGTATATTTCGGTATATATATTCAATATATTTGAGTATTAATTCAGTATATGCTATGAAAAGTGATATAATAATCCAAAGTGATAAACTATTAATCCTCTATATGTCTATGTGCAATTACGCAATCACTGTGTTGTTAATTACAACCTTTCATGGGTTTTGCTGGCACAAGGTGAAGACATCAGTATATCTACTTTATTCTTTTTTTTTTTACTAATTGTAGAATTACATTTCAATATTGTATTTGTGAGCAGTAAATGCTTCTGCTAGACCTAGTAACCATTGACAGGACCATGCCTTCCACTGAAATCCATTAGCACTCCAAAATTGCGCTGGTGGGGTGCCAATGGGCTGACAGAGGGAGCCTCCTTGCTGTTTACTGAGGCATCTAAAGTGAAGCAACCTGAACAGGCAACTTCATCTTGCTCACTTGCTGCTGTGTTTTTAAGTGTGGCAGGGTGTGAGCCGGGTGTAAGAGGGGAGCTCCAGCACCACGGTCCCCCTTAGAACTAGCAGAACCCTATTCACATCTGAATGACTCTTTATATTAGGACTTAAGGAGAAATAGTTAAGAATTCAATCAACTTGAAATGATTTGGATCTGTGAATCAGTCCAATTAAAACAGATGAATGCTCCTTATGTTTAGTAGTATAGGTTCATTTATTTTCAATAACTATATTTATAACCTTAATGTGTGTATATTTATATATATGTGATTATATATATGTTATAGATATGACTATATTCCAATCATAATTATAACCTGATTATTGTTCATTCATTATCCAGCCTCTAAATGCCACAGAAAGCATAGACACCTAAAAACCACCAATATACTTAAGTGTTACAAACCGCACATTAAAGTTTTACTGCTTTAAGAGGCAGATGCAGAGACCAGCAGGGGGCAACTCTCACACCAGAATCATAAAAGTAGAAAAGCATAGAAATAGGCAATTATTCTTTTAATTTGTGCAATGGTGGAAATTTGCATGAAAATACCATATGCCTAGAGAAAGGTGTGCCATCAGCCAGAAATATAAATACATATTATGCATAACTCCACTGATCTGTTCTCACATCGAGACACATTATACACTAAAGGCTTTCCTAAGATCTGGAAACATTAGCAATGTATCTAGGTCACATCAGTCTGGAGTTAATTTGTGATTGGAAATTTCATCTGAAACAAACAAATATCAAATATGAAATTAGAGCAATGCACAAAACTGAATTCATATCACTGTTACGGTTTGCACAGACGAGAACACCTATGGGGACAATCTATCAGAGATGCTGGACAATAAATTAGAAACAGAATGGTATAATAGGAAGCATGCTGAGGTGGGACAAATAGGATCATTTGTATCATACTGACTGACAATATCAGAAGCTAAAGATCAGATTTTGCAGCTGTTCAAAGATTGTTATGAAGATCAGGACTTTACATAATACAATATGTTCATTTTCTGAAAAGAACTCTATATAATACTGCAAGATAGAAAAGATGGGAAAAAGCACATTACTGTGTTTTATTCTACCAGTTATGTCCATGTCTATTATTGCATTTTTTTGCAGCAGGATGATGATGATATTAAAGCTTCATTACTAAATAGTATTCAACAATTTCTTGGCAATTATAAAATTTAGCATTTTTTTAACCTTACTTTTGTCCTGGTTTAGTTTTAGTGTGTATTTTATGTGCAGCATAATAATGATTTCTTTAGGCTAGGCTTGTATGTTTTTAAAATTATAGTAGAATATTTAACTGCCATTACTGGCAGGACCTGTCACCAGTTCTGAATGGCCCAATGACATACAATATCTTAAAGGCGTTGTCATCTTGAGCATTTTGGTGTTTTGTTTCAGTCATTCCAATGATCTACACCCTTTTAGTGTTGATAAAAATTAAGGTGTACTAAGTTGGTGGGGTATCTGTGTGCTGCATGTCATGCAATGTTACCGCTCATTTGGCTAGTAGAACCTCATTAGCATCTACATTAAAAGGGCTTATATCTTTGGCTGAATAGATTTGAATAAACAAAACTCCAACACAGGTTGACAGTGCCTCATAAGATATATGTCATTGGACTTTCCAGACCTTCAAGGCATCATGCAGTGAATATGTTCATGAACGGTAAGGTGTTCACACAAGTCATAATAATAGTAGTAGATAACCAACTACATTAGCACAACATTTATGTGGCATACTCCCTAGCTTCAGCTGAGGTCTAGAAAATCAAAATAAGGCAATAAAGAAAACTCCTGGGTGATAAGAATGGCAGAAATCAGTGTTGTCCCTGGAAAATGATCTGTAGACAGATGGTCAAAAGTGGACTGTAAATGCAACATACCACCACACACATCATAACAGCATCATACCAAAGTCCCAGTAGGATGCTGTTATGATGGAGTGCGGTGCTTTGCTAGTGCAGTTATTGTTCAATGAGTTATGAATTTTGTGTCCTGTAATGGACCAATCCTAAGGAGAATATCTGGTCCTCAATCCAAACATTAAAACATATTTAGGGCATTTAAAGGCTGTATTACACAGCCAGATTTCAGCCCCTGAAGTGCCGATCAATGAGAAAAGATGTTACAAAGTCGATGGATACACAGGCCGATGCAAACTGAATGGGGGATGAATGACCTTTATTGCCTCATCTGGCTGTATGGATTGTCCTTATTACAAAGAGAGATGTGCCGAGGATTATCTACATGTTTTATCCTGCATAAAAGATATGATCAGCCCACCAATGAGCATTTGCAATAATGAGCATTTGGAATAACTTTGCTAATACTGTATATGGGCATGTTATACATCATAAGAAGTAGAAGAGTCCAATTATGAAGGGTCCCCATCCTTAGAAGAGTCAATGAATGTGATCTAATTGGCGACATGAAACTATACTACTTTCCACAGATCTTATTCTTATTCACTAAATTACCTATAGCTTTCTTTTGGCAAATGAGTAATACAATTTCTAATAGTTATTTTTGTGAATATCTGCATATACCATAGGGTCTAATGTGATATATTTTCACAACCCGATGTCATTTAAACAAACTTAATTTCAATTTTATTGGCAATGAAATGGGAGGATTGATATAATTAAAACAATAATTTTTACGGTTGCACTAAAATTACACCCTTATTTCCATCATGTTGCCTAGTGATGGGATAAAACCATAGCTTGAGCCTATATTTTATGTAACTCTCTTTGGTTTTTCATAAAGGATCTTCTCATTTAAAATGCATTGAAGGAAAACAAAAAAAAATTCTAATTAATGAACAGGCCTAATCACCATTCCCCACATGGAAAAGTCATTTTTCACTGTTCGTTTTTTTTTCAATGTAATCTCAAAACTGACATAACAGGAAAGCAATGGGCAATCAATCCACTCCCATTAGTTTCTTTATTATTCTTATTGAAGAGAAATACTACTGCTTGTTTCTGCGGTCTATTACAACATGCAAAAACATGATAAAAAAAAATATTATGAAAGGCGAGATGTGTTTCTTCGCGACTCGGTGTTACAATTTGTTTTACAAAAAGACAATAAATGACTTGTGAATTGTCCCTCAGCTTGCTTCACGCTGGGCGATTAGTGATTAATTACCTTGCTGCAAATTGACATGGCACAAGGAAATTGACACAGCCCTGATTAATTAACTTTTTATGTGAGATAGTTATTTACAAAACATTGCGCACTGTAATTGAATCCTTTTACACAAAGTCATGGTAGAAAGGTTTTAGTCAAACACAGATTAGTCCAAATTTCAATGTTAATCTGGCTGGCAATTGTTCCTTTTGGTGTGAAACTAAGAAGAAATATCAACATTTTTATTCCGCTAAAGCGGCACACTCTCCAAATAAGCAACAAATGTGATGTTAGAGCAATATTTGTATTCTATTTCTTATTCTCTGCTCGGTGGTAGGTCAGAGATGTGCCCCAGCTAGAAAAATATCAATACTTATAATTACAAGCCAGTAAAAGTATTCTTCACAGACTGATGTACGTTTTATTAGACCTACGTAGAAGAATTACACAGACATGTTGTACAAGTGCGTTTGAGACTACTAAGGTAGACACCTTTGTACCTTGGTGTCATTTGCAACTAAGTGTTTTTTTTTCCAACCAGAGAAGTCAACCACAATATCTAACCTATAAAGCACTATGATGTTTAGTACATTCTATAGTGGCTGTTATATTACTTAAATATGTTATTCCAGTAGTACGTTTCTAAGAATTGAAAGCAAATACACAAACAATGAATGTTTTTCACTTGCACTTTTGCTGTTGTCTGAATGCTCACCTTCTTTCCTTGACATTTGGCATTGAGGGAAAGTCAAGACATCCCCATACATGTTACATGGTCGTTTGATCATGTTAGGCTTGCCCAACAACATTAAATGTGAAAGTGTAGCTGTATGCAAGAGTATTCAAGCTGTGTACCAAGAGTATGCTTTATTCCAGACAAAGTGCCACTCTGGCCTATGGGTTGTATCTTGTCTAACGAGTTAACCCTATTCATGTGAACAACTTATAAGGAAGAGGTTTTTTTTATGTAAATAACTGATAAGGAGGAGCCTTAAATCTTGTCTAAACCAGTCCTTTTCTTATGAGCTAATACAACCTCTTTAATACATTGACTGTAGGAAACACTATACAGGAGACAGACTAAGTCAGTTACTAAAGCACCTGCACAGATACCCTGGTAGCTTTAAACTATAGGCAGTAAAGCCAGAATATTTCATAAAGTAAGCTTGAAGCACACAGATTTTTTTTATGTAACTATGATTCTTAGCATATAATTCTCAATCAATATTTAGACATGTTTGATACAGTTTTCACTTGAAAAGTTTGTCCTGGTTCCAAAAAAAAGTTTTTATTTTTTTATTTCTGTATTTGACTGTTGTATATCATGTCAATTGACCTGTCTCAGTCAGTGATTGGCTGAGCTATCATTTCCTGCATTGAGAAGGAACAGAAAGTAGAGACTGGCAGGAGACCTGGCTGTTGCCAAGAACTGGATCAGAGGGAAATCGGTGAGATATGATTTTTTTTTTTTGGACACTTTATTTTTGGACAAGTAATTTTTCAGACTTCTTTCATTTGTATTAGATGTTTGACCCACATTCATTTGGTAGATATCAGGGATAAATAAATCAAGTATCTTAAATTTCAACATGTCTAATATTCCTCAAGAAAAATAGACCATCACCGGAATTGTATTGCAGCTACTAATCCATCTATCCATATTAATTATGACTGTTATGGGGAGGTTGGGAGAAATAGCTTTTGACCAAATGAGCATTCAGCTGACAGCTACTGACGGTGTATGCCCACCTTAAGATTCTTGAAGAACTTTGCAGAAATTGCTGTTTTAGATTAAAAATGATGTATGATACAGCTTTATTGTCATTAAAATGATGCAAGGATTGTCATTAACACAGTAATTCTGTATCTGTATGTAGATTTTGTTATAGAAATGTTAGTATCAATTTCATCTCTATATTTTACATATAGCTGACTGTACTATGTGGAAGGTTTGCATTTTTTTGCCTTTAAGCATAGCTTAGCTTCACTGCAATTCTATGTTTAAACTCTATGAACTTTTACCAAACTTGTCTGAAATATTTATAATATGGAACTCTTGAGGAACTCAAAGCTTGGGGGATGGTGAAAAACAGAGCAACATATCTGAGGGAGAAAGATCAGTGCTCATTGCCTTGTCAGTTCTAAGGGACTGAAGAGATACAAGAGGCACTTGTACTGTTGAGCACTAGAGATATGGAAACATTGCCAAGTACTGCAGCTGTTGAATGCTTGAGAGCCTTTATTCTTTCAAGATAAAACAGCTACCTAACCTATTAGATCTTTCTTAAAGCCCAAAAGCAGTCACTTCATTTCCACTTTACTTTGCTTATAATGGAATGTTTAATATCCACTTTTGAGAAGGGTTACTTCTGTGGAACATAACGGTATAAAACAGAGAAAATGTGGTTTAGAAAAAAATATTTGTAAGGATATGGTATAGTACATCCCTAATGATGATTTACATTGTTTTTGAAGTTGTTTAAACTGTTTTACACTAAAGATGTGCAACATTTAACTTTGCTGGTGAGTCGGCAAATCCAGCTGATTGAATTTGGGTTTAAGAAATCATGGACAGAATAACGCATCTATATTTTGTTGTTATAGCTATATTGGTGGTGTATCTAAATTTTATCACGTATGTCTAGTAGCTGTGAGTTTCTAGAAAACTGGAGGGAAGGGCAATGGTTACTTGGTTATTTTGCTAGTTGTCGACAGTATATCAAAAATTTATAAAAAAGATGGTAAAAAAAATGAGAAACATTTAACTTTAAACTATAAAATACACAAATTATTGACTAGCAAATTGGGCTGCATTACCAGACATATCTCTTTTCTAAGGTCAGACTGCGTCTGTTCATTGGTCAACAATCACACATTGATGACATATCCTTCACTAGTCTACAGACTGTCTATTAGGTAGAGCACCATTTGAAATCTTCACACAGTACACATATTATAAGGGAACAGACCTCAGGCCTACTGACTATGGACAAAATGTGTCAGATTTTTCTTATTAGACATGTAAAGCAATGTCACATTAACAATGCATCACTTGCTGGGATATATATGTAAGGTGATGCATTTTATTTGAAAGGTATGGAAGAGGTATCCTAGGTTCCACTTGTTACTACAGTATTGACTCTCTGAATTTACAACATACGGCATACTCCATCTCATATTGAATATTTATAAGGAACCTTTCCATACTCATATCTAGATTTTGCCTGTGTGGCAGAAATGAAATTAGGTTTTTAACTGCTACTGGCAGGAGCAGTTTAATTAAAATCTTGATTTTGACTCTTGATCACAGTATAATTTACTTTTTGCTCTTTCCCTCTGTAAGTAAATCAAATAATATTTTACTGCCAGGGGCAGATGTCTGTTAATTTTATAATGTTCTTCACATCATTATATTACGAAAGCTTCTATGTCATTCACATAAGGGAGTAAACCAGTCTATTCCTTTTTTAGATTCATTTGTAACTCCAACTGTTAATGTTGGCTAATTTCTTTTCATTGTTACTACTTGTCAAACGTTAATTACCCAAATCACAGTTGTTGCCAAAAGGCAGCAATGTGATTCATTTACTTTGATTGCTATGACAGTGCTAACAAACACTCTCACAGTCAGATTCCATTACTGAGGTGCAAGATAAATTCACCTTAAAGTGTTTATTAGCCTGCAATAGTTCACACAGTATGAGCAATGCAGTATTGGCATGGAAGTGTTGAATCCACGTAGATCACTTAAAAAGATTTACTACATGGAGGTAGATATGATGTTTATATGTGTCCAATTAAAGGGATTTGTACACAGAATGCTCATTTCCTAGTGAGTTACTTTTAAAGATCTCTCACTGATACCCTTAATAAATTTGGGTTTGATATGATTTAAATCACTAGAAACATTACAATGCTTCTGAAATACAGATATGTCCTACCTTACCTGTCCTCTTGACTGGTCATGCCCATATGTGTGTATCACTCGTTAAAAAGCATTCGAAATACAACATGATTTTATGATATTATCACAAAGTGTCTGTGTGTGACCACCAAATTGGGGGAAGGTGAATTGCATCCTTCAAAGGCTTTTGTTAGCATGGCGTGATATTATGTTGAATTTGTTGCAAGACAAATTGGAATCCTTAACCAAATTCGATAACTGGTAAATGTGGACATGTCAGTATCTTTGCAACTCAAAATACTAGAAAGAAAATTACTAAGAGTGACATTTCATTTTTCAGTCTTCTGAAGGGCGATGGAGTTCCAAAAGCTCTAACTGTTTTGAAATTTTTCAATTCAAAGGGCTGTATGAGGACTTATTTTTTTGTGGGACAAACTGTACTTCATAATGGTACCATTTAATATTCCATACAATATGCTGGGAAGGTGGAAAAAAAATCTGAACTGAGTAGAAGCAGAAATAAACTGCATTTGTGCCATTTTGTGATTATTTTGTTTTCATTTGCAGCCAAATTGACTTTACCTATATTCAGGGTTTTGTCATATTCTGATACCCCTTACTTTTATACTTCCATTCTCTTTGAGGAGCAAATTGTATTTTTTTATACATATCATTTTGAGGATTGTCTGATGTTTTGATTGCTTTTTATTCCATATTTGGGGGAGATGAAATGGCACAAACAGGTGGTTTGACCACTTTACCTTTTTTCCTGTTACAGTGTTTATTGTATGGGATAAATGTATTTCTTTTTGTCTTTGTTTATTTTTATGTGTGATCTAAGGAAAGGGGTTTCATTTGAAATTGTATATATATTTTTACGTTTTAAAAAAACTTTTACTTTTTTAAAGAGGACTTGAAACCTACGGAGTCTCTCTTATCACCAGTATAATATAATGCAATACTAACGTACAGTAGTATAAAGAGACGTCCATTCAATAGTCTGTCGATAGCAACCTGTAATAGAAGTATAGTAATGTCATAACCGGAAGCAGGTTCTTGCCCCCAGATTTCGGTTCTTTGGTGATCAGGTGCCCCGTCACAGTTGACTGAGGCATTTAAAGAGTTAATGCCCACAATCAGAGAGCACTCCAATCAGGGCATTGCTGCTGGGTATTCACTGTGTAATACATTGGAGTCCTGACCACTATGGTGTCCCTTCAGCTCCAGAGCGGGCACCACATTTAAAGTCACATCAAACAACATACTATTATGGCGAATGTTAGGAAGGGGTTAAAACATAACATGAAGGCCTCAAGAAAAATTAAATATAAGTAAATATAATTGGTTTTGTAAGAAAGTAATATGCTAATTATACTATATGTGGCCATGTGTGACTACTGAGTATCAAACATATAAAATGTTTCAATATGCTATCATATATTTGAGGATTTCTATATCATCCATCTATGATTTACAATTGTTTCACTATAGTATGTAAAGGAACTTGGGCTTTCCTGTAATGAAGGTGTTAAACTCATTTCAGATTGCCGCATGGTGAATTTCTATTCACCTTTGTCTGAATGGAGAATATGTTCTCTCATTGAGGGGAGTGTCTTTGCAGTCTCTTGACTGAAGACCTTATGTAACCTTCCTCTATTATTTGTATTTGTAATGCTGAAATTACCTCCAAGGCAGGCTGGCTGCACACTGAGAAAATCTTATTAGAAAGCTGAGAACTAAAGAAGCAAGACGAAGAAATGGATTGTTAAAAAATATATATAACAGAAATCAAATATCAGCCAAATAATATGAAAATATGAGCACTGAGTGAAATGTTGTCTATTAAAATGTATCTTGCAGATACTATAGAGAATCAATTGTGTCTTGAGGACTGACATGTACAAATGCCTCATCAACCTCTGCTGGGCTGTTCTTAACAGTCTCCCAGGATAACAGGGGTTATCTATTATATCTATGTGACAAAATAAAGTGTCTTTCCTGTCTCTGTCACATATGATAGAGATAGCTCCTCATTTAATAGGAATTACATATTTTCAAAATGCAGTTCACGTAAAGAAAGGGGAAGCTCGGGGAACCGCGGGGAAATTAAAATCCCCAAAGTAACCTTTATCATTTTCAGGTAATTCCTGTTGCAAACTGAAGAAAGTCCCCTATTAATAATATATTATTGAATTGCTTTCCTAAGTATGCTTTTCTGAATGTTTTACTCGACGACCCCCCAAACAGCAGATAGACCATATGGTGTAAAACATCCTTTACTGTAAAGGCCACTTGCACTAAATATTTCATTAACCCTACAAACATTTAAATAGGTTATCCCCAGATTAACAATGATCACCTATGTACAGGATAATCTCTCATTGAATACTTGTGGAAAAATATATTAGAAATTCAATTTTATTTGCTATCTATTAAGGATGGTTGTCCAGGAACTGTTAATTTACTTACCTGTCTCGGGTTATTGCAGCCGATGGACCGATGGGGTTTCGGTCATGTCACGAGCTCGGGTCATGTGATCCGAAGCGGCCCTTTGCTTCTGTGGTGGCTCTGCTTTAACATGGTGGCATCCACAGTGTTAAAGGTCATTGGCTAAAATCACTAGGCTAGCAGCAAATCTAATTCCGTGCTCCTCCCACAGAGGCAGAAGGTACTGCAGGTGAGCAAAAGTTCAGCAGATGTATTACACTCTTCCCATAGTCTGAAAAGGCAGATCAGGAGCATATATACTGATAACTGCAATGGTCCTGATGGTGGGCTCTGATATTGAATAATAGCCAATCCTACATACTGAATAAAGTTGAGTTTTTATGTTTTTCCACATCTTTTCAATAAAAGGGTTTATTCATTGAAACAGTTATCTAGTAGTCAGTGATAAACTATCTATAGGATAGAGGATAAGCGCCAGATCAGTAGGGTTACAATTTCTGAAACCCCTGGCAATCGTGAGAACAGAGATAGCCAAGTTTTTGCAATTGTACATTTAGGAGAGAGCTAAATGGTGTTTTTGGCCGAGATGCGAACAAAGATTACCATGTCACCCTGCAACTTCTTCAATAATGTAAGCAAATGGAGTCACATTGCAAACCTGAAAGTGCTGCAACTGCAACTTTTAGTCACAAAAAAATTCAGCAGTGCGTTCAGGGTTGACCATGACTCCATTCACTTATATTAATGAAGGAATCAGAGGGTGACACGACAATCTTCGGTCACTCAGCAATAGTTGCAGCCAAAGTTATGGAATAGTTCTAACCTTATTCATTTCTAAATCAGTCCTTTTTTTTTTATTTACCTGGAAAACTGAGCATTGAATGAATAAAAGCGGCCACTTGGTCCAAGCTTATTGTGGGAACCAAGTAGGCCAATCAGATGAGCAAGAGTTGCAGAAATCTAGTACTTGCAATGTTGTGGTATCTTAGCTAAAATTAGCCAAAATATATATTCACAATGACAG
Source organism: Leptodactylus fallax (assembly GCA_947044405.1). Classification (NCBI taxonomy): domain Eukaryota; kingdom Metazoa; phylum Chordata; class Amphibia; order Anura; family Leptodactylidae; genus Leptodactylus; species Leptodactylus fallax. The sequence continues at coordinate 10,157,274 of CAMRHE010000016.1, forward strand.
ACTCAGCTAGACTATGACTGTCTAAATCTGAGAAAAAAAAACTTAAAACACATTCCAGGGGCAGTCTGCATTTCCTATTGACTGGGTAGAAAAGCTGTACTGCCTTAACCGTGAATCTAAGTTAATGGGAAATTCTGCAATATGAAATGCACCATTCATTGTAAGGAACCATCCTCCATCTGTCTACACATGCACACACTACTGCTTCTAGAACACATTCATATATCTAATGAACTCCTGCAAAATTATTTCGATGTGACAGGTGTTTAAGACAGGAGGAAAAAAAAGCCCATTACAGTCCATTTTTTTCTATTCAACCGTTAACTTGCTTCCTATTAATTGGACTTAATGTAATGTCGTTTTCAAAATTGGAGTGAATAACTAGTGATCTGGAAATTAATTTAGACCATTAGTTTAATTACAGAAACTGATTGAAGTTTTACCAGACAATTACATGAGGAGCAAAAACATGGACTGATTTATACACTGTTGTGCTTCCTAAATCATATTTCTACCGTCGACAATGGAACTGATTACAATCTACAATCAATACATCTGTTCTGAAATCTGCTGCCAGTGTTTTGTGTCACCGAGAGCAATGTTCACTGTAGCTCAACAATTATCAAAAGAAGAATTCAAGCTGCTGAGGATTTTTCCCTTGTTATTTATCATGAGAACATCTTTGAGAAAATATATCAGGCTCTTCACCTTACAGAATGCCACGTTCAACGGCCGCTTTTACTAGAAGACAGACTAATCCCTGCCGCTTTACCTGGGAGCGAGGGCATGAGCTGGTGACCTTGGAAAGGAGCAGGAATTAATACCCATTAATTACAGAATAAGAGTACAGGAGCTGGAGGCAAAGGCATGAAAGTATCAAACTACTCTACCACATTATACAGACAGAAAGATAATGAGTCATTTATTCTGGCTTTAAAATCTCAGACTGATCAATGTTCAAATTGCGCAACATGTTTTTTGCCGCATATTAAAAAAAAATCCTTAAATGTGTTTTTACAATAAGGGTATATTTTATCCAAAGAAAATTAAAAAAATTTTTATTAGCTCTTCTAACTTATCCAAACCCCATAAATGTGATGTGCTTAATTATACTAATCATTAAACTAAATTAAAGGAGTTGTCTAATGGGAAATTTTTTGGAAAAAGCGGAGAGTGATACTCATCTTACAGATCCCCCACTGCTTCTGGTCTAACACTTACTGGGGCCTCATTGGTCTCTACGCTACATCCTGGCCCAATTTTGGCACATGGGAAATACTTGGAAAGTTCACTCAGCCAATAACTGGCCATATTGTTATTTAGCGTCAGCCAGGGATTGATTGAGTGGTTATTTTCCATGTGTCAAGATGGGACCAGGAAGCAGTGACCAATGGGGACCAGGTAAGCATTGAAATGTAAACAATGGAGGATTAGTGTGAGAGTATTGATTCTTTTATTTTTTATTTTTTTTTTCAAATCACTCTGATCCATTTCTCGATTTTTTTCCCACTGGATGACTTTTTTACTGCACTCTGATCCATTAATATGTTAATCCATAAACTCCTCTTCTATACACCAAAAACATCCAAAGTGTGGAAGTAAAAGATCCAAATTCTTTGGGAAGACAAGAAGTTGTATATAATACAAATGCAAATGTTGACCCAAAGGTTTGAGGTAATTGTTGGCAAGATTCAACTATGGTTGGAATTTTTGTGTCACTTTGTGATCCTTTCTTTTTGGGGATGGACAATATGCAATAAGGTGATCATATGGTTACCCTGACTCCCATAAGATAGACAGACCTATGCATAAGAAATCACATAATGAAAAATAAAAAGTTAAATAGAGCAATATAATATTGCTAGAAAAGCAACTATAAAATGCAAAAACCTCAATATCTTGTCTCAATTGCTTTTTAATTGTACTATAAGTAGTATATAAACTTAAATTTATTATTTTGCTGCTATTTTACACAGAAATAATAATTTCAGCTAAATTGTTATAAATTATTATTCATATTTGCCCATTTATGTGTACATGCACAGTATTACAGGTTCACAATTTACCGTAGGCTGCTGTAAGAGAGCTTTTTTCTTTTAAAAGGTTCAGATCTAATGAGGACAGGAATTTCTGGGATGCCTAAATCCAGGAATTAAAAATATGCAAACAGCAGAAAATATATCCTGTAGATTTAATTATTTTACAATAAGTTCCTTAGGGGATATAATAAATGTACAGAAAGCAATTTGCTAATTCCCAAGTGGAATGTAACAAATTGAGTATAATAAAAAGTCAGGGCTTCTTTTTATTTTCTAATTGCTAAATACAAGGGAAAAATTAATGAACCCTTCCTTATATAACTGATGATTTTTATTAATAGCTTCATACACATTGACTTTGGGAATTTAATGTACATAATTAACATTATATACTTTTCCAAAAAAACAGAGGTGCAAAGATTGAAGTTACATTTGGAGAATTGCATTTAAGGAGGGCAACAATGCTGAACATGAGAAGACTGGCATATTACATTATATACTTGTGGTGGAAGCCACAAGTTTTGTATTGGGCCTCAGGGACATCATTTTAAACTTCTGTATATTTAGATTCAGACGCTTTAAGCATCAGTATAAATAAATTTTGTAAAAAAAAAATACATATTTGCTTTTCCTTGGCCTCAAAATTTTGAACCTCAGTGCGAATTAGTAGAGCCTTCAAACATAAACCTTTTGGGGGAAAATAAGCTAACAAAATTCTTCAAACACAGATCTAGAAACTTACCTAAAACCTTAATGTGTTTGGCGTAAGACATTCTAATGAGACTGAAAATAAATGACCTAGAGATTAGAATAGGGTGTTTTTAATTTTTTTTTTTTTGGGGGGTCCTGGGTCATAGATTTCAAATGAATGACCTATACTAGAGAGTGGGATAGTCTCAAACTACCAAAGCACAGTAAGCATAGGGTAGTCTGAGATATTCTCCTGGATGTACCAGCTCAATGCAAGGAGGAGTCTCTCAGACTACCAACTACAGTGTGCACAATAGTCTGAGAAGCTGGTGCTTAATTCACAGAAAGATAAAAGGGAATTGAAATAGGAAGAAATGTAACAAAAAAAGATTAAAAAGTAGGGCACCAAGTATTATACCTATATATGTCTTTTGCATTTATTGCGAAACATTTACTGTGAACCAGAAAGTCGCTTTCATCACTTTCAGTGTTTCACTTGTGGGCAATCTTTGTCTAAGCTTGTACATTTACATATTAGAATACAAGATAGAGTTACATGACATATGTTGCTATTTATAGCACCAGCTGTGCTAACACTGTGTTGCAATTGCATGTGATAGTCTGTTTTTCAGCTGTTAAACCTATATAGCTTTTATGACAGACTAACATGGCAGAAAAATGCAGTTGACGTACACTATCAGGCAAGGGTTTTGGTCTGCTATCAACCTGCCTTATAGTTCTCGCCCCCAAGGCATCAGTATAGATTATTTATGTCCTGTAATGTTTTTAATGTTAATTAGACATGACATAGAAAAAAAAGGGTAATGTGGTGTACAATCGGAATCTTACAACATACATGTACAGTATTGAAGCATTGCTTTGCATTTCAGTTACATACAGCAAGTCATACAACCTTTCACTCTTGCTTCTGAAGCCAGATTTTTCATTATGGGATGTCATGTTTCCAGAGCTACTTTTGACTACTGAATAGTTTTTTTTTTTTATACAATTTTCTTATAGATTCAGGTAGAGGTCCCAGAGTATGGACTAAAGGCCATTTTCAAAGGATATTATTTGCACAGCATGGACACAGGCTGCATGAAGATAATTTGTATGTATAGCATCATTCTAGGATTCCTTTGGTGCCCAGTCACTGGTACAGATGTAGCAGAGTTAACCTGACTTTTCGCAGCAGGACAAATTGCTACAGTGGGATATCTTATCACAGAAGACAATAAAAACCAATGAAAAACATAAAGTCATTGAAAAAAAAAATGCATTTTTCAATGACTTTCTATTAGCTTTTGTTGCCTTCTGTGATAAGATATCATCCTGAAGCAATTTATGGAGAAAGTTAGGTTAACTCTGCTACATCTGTACACTGTCTATGTAAACTGAAAATTCAAGCTGTCCCGATTTAAGAAACACAACTTTTCCTTCCCCAAATATTCCAGATACACTTTAAGTTTTTTGAGATCGGGTTATTTAAGTCCTATCCTTGAGTTAACCCTTGAATATCAGATCAAAGGTAGTTAGCTATTTTGACCTCCAGGACTTGACTGTGTACAGTATGAGCCTCCATGTTTATGTACAGTGATATACTGCAATTCTCCTGTGTTGCACTGTATCATGACTCTCAATACAATGTTTATAGGCATCCTATGAAGCTGTACCTGTCAGATCCTAATACTGTAGATGTATTGGAATGGAAGACCTGGAGCCATCATTAGACCCCTGCCAGCTATGATGATAAAGGCTCATTAAGAACTACATCATTGCATTGGGTCAGTAAAGGATCACTGGAGTGCAAACTGTACCTTTATGTCTGGATTCTCTAAGGATTTGTGTCTACGTGAGACACACACTATACATTGACCTTTACCCCGTGCTGCTGATTTCTCTACTACCTGGAATTACATGAAATGGCAATTGCACTATTTATGATTCCAGTTATTAGAGCAGGCTCAGTTGGCACCAGCAAGTGATAGTGGTCTCATACATTTATGTCAATTTGAGAGAAATGTATTGTTCTCATGGCATAATTGTACAGCATAAAGTAGGGGAAGGGTTATTGTTTAAATAGAGGGAATTTCTGGGATATAAAAAATATCTCTGGTTTTATCCATAGGAATTTTTGAAATTGCAGCTCAACCCCTTTTACTTACAGGGACTTTGTCATTACAGACACTTATCATCTATTCTCAAGGTTAAGGGATAAGTGTTCACTTCTATGGGGCTGCTGGAGATTATGGTCCAGGAAGGCCTATAGAAGTGTATAGAAACCCATACTGGTGCTTCAATCACAGAAGGATGCAGGGGTTACTTTTTTCTCCTGATCACCGGGGATCCCCCTCCATATATCTCCGACCTAATCTCCCGCTGCCTGCCCACTCGTAACCTCCGTTCCTCCAAAGACCTCCTACTCCACTCTTATCCGCTCTTCACACAAACATCTCCAAGACTTCTCCCGTGCATCCCCCATGCTCTGGAACTCATTACCAAGACACATCAGACTGTCCCCCACAGTCAGAAGCTTCAAGAAGGCCCTGAAGACTCACCTATTCAGGAAGGCCTAAAACCTCCAATAATGCTACTGTCACCACACCACCTGAACAGCCTCTACCCTCACCTTCTGTCTCTATCCCTCTTCCCTCATAGATTGTAAGCCCTTGCGGGCAGGGCCCTCTATCCCACTGTGCCAGTTGGTCACTGTTAGTATCATATTTGTCTTGTATATTTTGTGTACCGTATGTAGATCCTCAAATGTAAAGCACCATGGAATAAATGGTGCTATATAAATAAACAATAATAATAATAATAATAATTCCAGTGATCGCATCCGAGTGATCTGCCAAGTATTCCCTCTAACCTGTGGATAGGGGATTTGTATCTGTAATGACAAAAACCCTTTCACTAGGATTGTGCTGCAATACCTAACACAGTCTGTTTCTGGAAGAAGCAGCCATGTTTTTCTTTTTTTACAACTGACAAATAATAGACAGGTTTGGGGATTTTTCCTTCATTTCTCCTGGACGCGCACTGTAGTTTGACTGCTACTGTATGTCATCAAGCCTCATACTTTTTTTGTTTAAAAAGTGCTGACAGCAGCTATACAATTGGGAAATAGTTAAGATCTCATTACTCTGACCCTTAGCATGAGGACACCACAATGACATCTCATCCATTATACTTTCAATGCATTGCTTTCCTCTGAATCAAACAGCCAGGTCTGAGAAAGGTTGAACTTGATGGACGTGTCTTTTTTCCAACCTAAGTAGCTATGAATATAGAGCTATATCACTAGATATTTCCTCTCTCCAGTTTCATAGTTTATACTATATATCACATACTTTTAAAAACGAAAACAACCCCATTCTAGATCATGACAAATATCATCATTAACCTTAGACCAAATCTAAATATATAAAGCATTAACTAATTTATTCGCTAAGAACACAGCCTTTAGCGTCATTCTTTGGTTTATTTTGCATAGTTATTATAATAGTATATACATTTTAATGCAAAACTCATTACTACCCAGCATAAGGAATAATTAATTCTGGGTGATTCTGAGTAAATAGCTTGTGCAGATGCTAAGTTCCATTTTCTACTGACTTTATTAATTTTTCATAAACCAATATTTCCACTGTAATGGTTTGTAAGAGCCGTGTGGAAGTTTCAGAAATGCATTAACTGTCATCAGTGTTGTTAATGTAACTGTGGTTTCACATTACATCTGAAAGCACTTTACCACTCTATTTTTTAACCATGCTTAAAGCTTTGTTTTGTACACTGTAAATTAACATTTGGGACTAATTAACAGTGAGGAGAGAGTAACTGACTATTAGTACTTATGTAGGAAACTGTTTGATCCCTTATATTGAAGGTATCCTATTGAATGCCAATAATCCTAAGGTTTGTAGTTGGTTTGATGGGAATATGCCCTTGTTTCTGGGTCCCACTTCCAATGCTAATGTGCCGATGTGCCTTGACCAGGGTATTTAGGTATATGTTTAGAGCAGGCAAATAAATCAAGGAAAGTCCAGCTATTGCTTCGATATATCTATCCTTTAAACATATACTGTAAAATGGATTCCGAGTAAGCACAAATCAATAGGTTTACTGGAAGTCCTGTGATAGCATGATGTATTATTCCAGATGACAAGCTTAGCTAGGCTACTCTGGCAAAGCTCAACTTACACATGAAGCAAAGTATAATTTGACATTGTAGAGCTCTGGTCCAAGAGTTTGATTTACCTTAAAAAGGTTTGGTCTATGAAAAACATTTATAACTTATCATAGGATAGGTGATAACTAGTGTTGGGTAGACCCCAACAGATTTATTTCGGGCTGAATATGTTTGTTATATTTACTCACCTCTCCTGGACATCTACTTATTATACTCTGGGGTCTGAAGACACTGGAATATGACAGTGGTTCAAGGGTGTAGAATCTCAAAACTATTGGGTTCATCTGAACCCGAAATGTTTGGAAAATCTGTAACAAAAGTCACTTGATATAAACCAGTCCACTCATCCGCAGTCATAACTGTGTAATTGGTGGGAGTTCAACCACTGAGGCCTCCACTGATCACACTGATAGAGAGCTTGCATAGCAGTTGCCATGCATGCACATTATCACTCTCTCTATCGGGAAGATGAAGATAGCAGAAGATAAACACAATACAAACGCAATTTTTTGGTCCTAAACTCATACATGGACACATTGACCACTGTAGATCTCTATGAGTTCTCAGCCTCTGAATTTCTGGTAGAGAATGCATACATTATTGTCTTCTAACATATAAAGACTAAGAACCAATATAACTAATATTGTTACAACATCAGAAAATTACAAATCTCTAAATAGACACAATGCGGACACAATTTTTTGTCTGGTCCTGAACTCATACATGGACTCATGATCTGCTGTAGGTTTTTATAACTTCTCAGCCTCTAAATTTAAACACTGGTCTTCTGTTATAGAGGATGGTCTTTTAGGTCCCCGCAGGCACTCAACCCAGAACGTGACCCCACACTTATACCCTATGTAGTGTAAAATCTATTTATTGAACTATTAAGGAATCTAAGGAATTAAGGAATCTCTATATGAATTGGTTCATGCCTGTATAATACTGCTGTGTTGTGACTTCTATACTGACATAATGATGATACATTTGGACAGGTCAATGCCCATCACTCAATATGAGTCCATTTATCTCCTGTTTTCTTGCAGATAGCAGGTAATATATAGAACACAAAAATAAATGGCTCTATAACTTAATTTTGCTATGGTTACATCAGTGTACCTGTCAAACAGAGGACACTGATGTCCAAACAAGCATCTAATCGATCAAATGTCAGAGCAATATTAAAACTATCGAAAACTTGAAGATGGCAGTAAATAGTAGAATATTTTAAACAGTGCTGTCTTCATATCATTGTCACCAGAAATACATATTAAAAACAGCCTTAGGCAAAATCTGTGGAAGAGGATTTTTTAAAACTTATTTTCATTAGAAATATCCATGTTTGTCACCTAATTGTAACAGCAAATGAAGGCAAATTCACTGTGTACGTTTAGACCCCCATCCTCAGTAACAGTGGGTGGTAAACCAGGGCTTTTGTGAAATCTCCTTTAATATTCTGTCATTTATTTCATACTGGAACCAATGTGGGCACAGTTTATGAGACCTACATTAATCTCTTGCTGGGAACAATTGTTCACAGCAAGAAATTAATGTAAGCCTCATAAATAATTATTTATGTTTTCATAGTGTTGTATCCAAGCATGACTGTGCACTGCTGCAATCCAAATGACTTTGTTAGACAATTGAGAATGTTATCCTACAGGTGGTCAAACATTAATGAACAGCGCCAATGCTTACAATCATGACAGTGACCCATTCCAAGCAGCACTGAAACACTGTCACATGCACATTTTAGTTATTTAGATTACACCCAACATAATCTTATCAGGTATAAATGGGATCTGACTGCTGTTTTCATAACTCCCATAGAAGAGTATGGAGAGATATACTTACATGCATATCCACCTCTGACAGGAGAAGGGCTAGGGACCCTCAATCTGGAGATAAATGTAGATCCCAGAATTGAGACCTGCATCAGACATTCATGGCATATGCTGTAGATATGTCACAGATGTATGATGACAGTGTCCCTTTACCTGGTAAAATGTCAGTGACCACTTCCATCACTGGATTGACAGATCTACTACAGTTATTCAGCTGTTTCAATTGTTCGTATCCATCTATTGCATATTGCTACTGTTTGCAATGATAGGACAATTTTAGCAGCACTATATGTAGCGGTGAAAAAGGTCACAAGATGTTGTTAAGAATAACATTCTAAGTATAATGCTAAGACTATACATGTTACCATGCAGCCACTAGGTGTAACTGCAATTACATAATGCAACACCATCAGGCTGTACATGATCAGTAAGAATGGATCCCAGCCAAGAGGCTTTGGAGAGTAGTAGAGTCTTTTTTATAACATGACTTATATTGAAAATGTTAGAGAGACTGAAGTAGGAATTCTTAAGCAGCCATTTTTATATATACTGTAGATACAATGGTTATGATTTTACAATCACTTCTGCATCTGAAAGCTGCCAAATCAGTTTGACAATTTCTAGTGAAGTATATTTTCAAAACTTTTCAGGGTTCTGCCAATATGATCCTGTGTCAATCACATACAATATATATACAGTATATACAGTGCTGGCCAAAAGTATTGGCACCCCTGCAATTCTGTCAGATAATACTCAATTTCTTCCAGAAAATGATTGCAATCACAAATGCTTTGGTAATAATATCTTCATTTATTTTGCTTGCAATGAAAAAACACAAAAGAGAATGAAAAAAAAAGTCAAATCATTGATCATTTTACACAAAACTCCAAAAATGGGCCGGACAAAAGTATTGGCACCCTCAGCCTAATACTTGGTAGCACAACCTTTAGACAAAATAACTGCGAACAACCGCTTCCGATAACCATCAATGAGTTTCTTACAATGCTCTGCTGGAATTTTAGACCATTCTTCTTTGGCCAATTTCTCCAGGTCCCTGAGATTTGAAGGGTGCCTTCTCCAAACTGCCATTTTGAGATCCCTCCACAGGTGTTCTATGGGATTCAGGTCTGGACTCATTGCTGGCCACTTTAGAAGTCTCCAGTGCTTTCTCTCAAACCATTTTCTAGTGCTTTTTGAAGTGTGTTTTGGGTCATTGTCCTGCTGGAAGACCCATGACCTCTGAGGGAGACCCAGCTTTCTCACACTGGGCCCTACATTATGCTGCAAAATTTGTTGGTAGTCTTCAGACTTCATAATGCCATGCACACGGTCAAGCAGTCCAGTGCCAGAGGCAGCAAAGCAACCCCAAAACATCAGGGAACCTGCGCCATGTTTGACTGTAGGGACCGTGTTTTTTTCTTTGAAGGCTCTCTTCTTTTTTTCCTGTAAACTCTATGTTGATGCCTTTTCCCAAAAAGCTGTACTTTTGTCTCATCTGACCAGAGAACATTCTTCCAAAAAGTTTTTGGCTTTCTCAGGTAAGTTTTGGCAAACTCCAGCCTGGCTTTTTTATGTCTCTGGGTCAGAAGTGGGGTCTTCCTGGGTATCCTACCATAGAGTTCCTTTTCATCCAGACGCCGACGGATAGTATGGGTTGACACTGTTGTACCCTCGGACTGCAGGGCAGCTAGAACTTGTTTGGATGTTAGTCGAGGTTCTTTAGCCACCATCCGCACAATCTTTCGTTGAAATCTCTTGTCAAGTTTTCTTTTCCGTCCACATCTAGGGAGGTTATCCACAGTGCCATGGGCTTTAAACTTCTTGATGACACTGCGCACGGTAGACACAGGAACATTCAGGTCTTTGTAGATGGACTTGTAGCCTTGAGATTGCTCATGCTTCCTCACAATTTTGCTTCTCAAGTCCTCAGACAGTTCTTTGGTCTTTCTTTTCTCCATGCTCAATGTGGTACACACAAGGACACAGGACAGAGGTTGAGTCAACTTTAATCCATTTCAACTGGCTGCAAGTGTGATTTAGTTATTGCCACCACCTGTTATGTGCCACAGGTAAGTAACAGGTGCTGTTAATTACACAAATTAGAGAAGCATCACATGATTTTTCAAAGGGTGCCAATACTTTTGTCCACCCCCTTTTTTATGTTTGGTGTGGAATTATATCCAATTTGGCTTTTTGACAATTCTTTTTGTGGTTTTCCATTGACGACAAAATAAATGAAGATATTATTACCAAAGCATTTGTGATTGCAATCATTTTCTGGAAGAAATTGAGTATTATCTGACAGAATTGCAGGGGTGCCAATACTTTTGGCCAGCACTGTATATATTGTAAGACAAAGTTTTCTTGGGGCCACTGTCAGACTGACACACCTTGGGCCACCAACATAAAATAATTCTCAGGGCTTACATTCAATGGATTCAGGGATATCCATTTTTAATAGTATGTTTGCACTGTTATGGTGTACATAGGGCCTATTATTAGGATACAGTATATTATATTCTGATGGTGTGGATTTCCTATTGATATATTTTTTATTTCAAAAATATTCTGGTAGGTTAATTGGCTTTCTATAAAATTGATCCCATTGTATATGACTTAGATAGTAAAATTTGTCTCTATTCATACACTTGGAGCAGATTATCTGCCACAATTTAGACGCCATTGCCTTAAATGGGCAAATCAGATCCATGAAGTTGGATCACAGACTCCACACGTCTGAGAAACTCAGTTGTGTGAATAAAGCCTTAGATTTTGAGTTCCACTGGGGACAAAGACTGATTTTAGTAATAATAGTTTCTGTACATGATTTCAGAATATATAAGTGACATGAATAAATAAATTTTTTTTTTATGAATTGTCACTAGAAGGCTTCAAATCAGCTTCAGATTGTCTTGCTGGATTACAGGAGTTACTGTGAAAGAACATAGGCCTGTAGAGAGGTGGAAACCAACCTCTCCAGTTAGCAGTCTTATGTTAGTGACTATATGTTGTGTCCCTACGGTAGACAGGTTAGAAATCCCTGTTTGGTGATGTGCATCCTGTGCCCGATTGTTGTACTGGCCAATGTTTGATCGTTGTAGCGATGTTCTGAAGTACTGTGTTATCACTTGGTAATGTAATGTAAGGTGTTGGTTCATATCTTTCTTGAAAGGAACTCTGGTTGCATGAGGAGACTTATTTGGGATATCATGGTATGTCCCTGCTCTGGCTGTGGCATGACAATTAGGCTACACCAGGACAAAGACTCACTATATAATGGAACCTTTCTCTGAGTTCGCTCGTCTGACTGCATGTTTTTTCCAGAGAGGACTGTTAGTGCGAGTGGGAACATCACCTGTGGGAACAGAAGTTTTGCCTTTTGCATCATGTAAACTCTCATTTCAATCCTTCATTCTTTTTGCTCACTGTAACTTTTTGTATGTTGATCTCTTTTCTGCATTCTACTTACAGGCACAGCTAGTAAATTACAAATCAGGCATATAAGATGTTGACTGTTTTTCTCTGCACGACTACACTGCACCACCAACTTGTGCACATATTACTGCCCATCAGAGGATTCTTACACTTTAGTGGACCAATTGGACCCTGTTTGGTGCATCCATACCTGCACTAATAATACTTCATATAATATGCTGTTTTACTGGGTATGAAGGGGATGATGATGATTATTATCATTATTATTATTAGGTATCATATTATATTATATTCTAAGAAATACATGAAACCACATTTAAAACTCAATGCAGAATCCTACTATCAGTGTTAGCTATAATAAGTCATCTGAGTTATTACACAATCACATTTCCCATCTTGTAACAGATCTATTACCGGTAAAACAAAGTATATCTCCTAAATGACACCGGGTACAAATGATAAGGCATCAATGTATAACATGCAGCAAACAAAAGCAATTATAAAAATTCATCTGTATAACTTTTGTTTCAATGAATCTCATCTACAGCGGTATATTTTTTATTAAGCCTACAGACTACAATCTATTACTGTACTGACTGTTGCCAAGGATTGTGCGATATAATTAGTTGTACAACAGATGATAAACCCATCTGCAAGATTTTAATTGTTGGGTTATAATTAATTATTCAGCATTACATCAATGTTCATTTAAAATTACCTTACTGTGACTACTTCTGGCATGTAAGAGAGAGATAGATACACTATAGGATGCAAACTGAAATTCAAGGGCTTTGGGAGACCTCCATACATATAAGGGTATGTCTACATGAGATATGGGAGAAAGGCTGGGGGGGAAAATCTTGAATCCTGTGGAGATACTCTTAGATAGTGGACAGCTGATTTTTCTTTTATGTGCGAGGGGGCTTTAAAAGGAGTCTACCACCTCCCCAAGCATATTCAACTGTCACTACTGTGCTGTAAAGCATAATACAGTGATAAATATCATACCTTTGTTTCATGTATCACTTTTGTAGATTTTTGGAAAAACGACTATTAAGTCCTATGCAAATTAGTCACATAGTGCACTGAGGGGGAGGGGTTCAGCTCCCTGGAACACTGGTCTTGCTGTTCATAACCATCTCCTGTCACTCCATGCAGTGAGAATTGATCCTCCCACTTTTATGACATCACCCATCCTCCTTAAGCTTCAAGACCAACGCTCCCAGGGCTGACGGTCTGCCCCAATGCACCAACTGCCTCATTTGCATAGGACTTTAAAGTTGCTTTCTCCAAATTTACTAAAGTGACATACATAACAAATGTATGTTGTTTATCACTGTAATGACTACTTTTAAGATAGAACAGTTACATATAGCTACTGAGGTATGAAAATACACAAGACCCTTTGTTTGCCAGCAGTGATTGTAAATTGTGACACCTAAGAACAATAGAAACAAAGGGTCTTGTGCATTTTTTGCATGCTTTGTGATAGAGTGTTAGGCAGCTGCAGGTAAAAGTAGCAGTAGAAAGGTTAATATCGGTACCAGACTGTATCTTTTATTATGTATTCTTTCATGTTGCTCAGCTGTGACATATGGTTTTCACTTGTACTTAGCATTAGGACTATAAAACAAAGGCACACATTTATCCCAAACTTTGAACTGTTGAAAATGTCCAGTATTGGCCTTGGTGTGTCACGAAGAGAGTGCTTCTCTCTATGATCCCTTCTCTCTATGAAAAGCTTGACTTGTGTAATATTTCTTTGTTTAGTAAATAAACCTAAAGTAGCTAAAAATCACATTTCCATCCCGAGAGCAGAGAAAAGATCAGCACTTCTAACTCCTGAAACAATCGGCTCAATTTTCTCGGAAAACCAGCATGTAGAGAGGGACAACATATTGAACCAGAATTGCTTAAGTGTTCCATTAAAATGCAAATAGGCATACATGCAATTTAAGAGTGCTTCTTGAACTTGTTACTGGTTTATTAGACCTGTCCTTTCCTGCAATCTACTTACTGCAGTATGCTTTTAGGACAGCTTAATTCACGACAAAAATATACTACTCATACACTGATAACTGCTACACTACAGGCTAAAGCACAGATGTATTGCAAAGCTCCAAAATATAATGTAAATCTATGCCAGGGCTTCCCCAGCCAGCATGTGCAAGGACATCACAATTTAGTGGATATTAAAAAGCTATGTGGTATAAGTTATTACTATTACTTTGTTTTTGTTTTTTTATCATGGCGTGTCATTACATAACTGCACTTCCCATTGAGAGTGGTGGGTGTGTGACAGATTTTAAATGTTTTTTCCCTTTCCTCTTCCCCCCCTTTTTTAAAAATATAATTTTTTTTTTTTTTTTTTTTTAAAAAAAAGTTTGGGCACCCCTATTACTCTTAATCATTTTTAGTTCTAAATATTTGGGTGTTTGCAACAGCCATTTCAATTTGATATATCTAATAACTGATGGACACAGTAATATTTCAGGTTTGAAATGAGGTTTATTGTGCTAACAGAAAATGTGCAATATGCAGTAAACCAAAATTTGACCAGTGCAAAAATTTGGGTACCCTTATCATTTTATTGATTTGAATACTCCTAACTACTTTTTACTGACTTACAGAAGCACAAAATTGGTTTTGTAACCTCACTGAGCTTTGAACTTCATAGCCAGGTGTATCCAATCATGAGAAAAGGTATTTAAGGTGGCCAATTGCAAGTTGTTCTCCTATTTGAATCTCCTCTGAAGAGTGGCATCATGGGCTCCTCAAAACAACTCTCAAATGATCTGAAAACAAAGATTGTTCAACATAGTTGTTTAGGGGAAGGATACAAAAAGTTGTCTCAGAGATTTAACCTGTCAGTTTCCACTGTGAGGAACATAGTAAGGAAATGGAAGACCACAGGGACAGTTCTTGTTAAGCCCAGAAGTGGCAGGCCAAGAAAAATATCAGAAAGGCAGAGAAGAAGAATGGTGAGAACAGTCAAGGACAATCCACAGACCACCTCCAAAGAGCTGCAGCATCATCTTGCTGCAGATGGTGTCACTGTGCATCGGTCAACAATACAGCACACTTTGCACAAGGAGAAGCTGTATGGGAGAGTGATGCGAAAGAAGCTGTTTCTGAAAGCACGCCACAAACAGAGTCGCCTGAGGTATGCAAAAGCACATTTGGACAAGCCAGCTTCATTTTGGAAGAAGGTCCTGTGGACTGATGAAACAAAGATTGAGTTGTTTGGTCATACAAAAAGGCGTTATGCATGGCGTCCAAAAAACACAGCATTCCAAGAAAAACACTTGCTACCCACTGTAAAATTTGGTGGAGGTTCCATCATGCTTTGGGGCTGTGTGGCCAATGCCGGCACCGGGAATCTTGTTAAAGTTGAGGGTCGCATGGATTCAACTCAGTATCAGCAGATTCTTGAGAATAATGTACAAGAATCAGTGACGAATTTGAAGCTACGCCGGGGATGGATATTTCAGCAAGACAATGATCCAAAACACAGCTCCAAATCTACTCAGGCATTCATGCAGAGGAACAATTACAATGTTCTGGAATGGCCATCCCAGTCCCCAGACCTGAATATCATTGAACATCTGTGGGATAATTTGAAGTGGGCTGTCCATGCTCGGGACCATCAAACTTAACTGAACTGGAATTGTTTTGTAAAGAGGAATGGTCAAAAATACCTTCATCCAGGATCCAGGAACTGATTAAAAGCTACAGGAAGCGACTAGAGGCTGTTATTTTTGCAAAAGGAGGATCTACTAAATATTAATGTCACTTTTCTGTTGAGGTGCCCATACTTTTGCATCGGTCAAATTTTGGTTTAATGCATATTGCACATTTTCTGTTAGTACAATAAACCTCATTTCAATCCTGAAATATTACTGTGTCCATCAGTTATTAGATATATCAAATTGAAATGGCTGTTGCAAACACCCAAATATTTAGAACTAAAAATGATTAAGATTAATAGGGGTGCCCAAACTTTTTCATATGACTGTAATTTATTTATGTCATATAATATCATAATATCTCAAAAAGTTAAACCTAATTGTTTTTCATATCAGCGTTTCACATGTAATCTCACATACTTTCCAATTTCTCTAGAAATCCCTAGGGAACTGGACTATGGGGTAATTTACACTGTGTTCCAAATTATTATGCAAAAAGTGTTTAGGAGTGATAAGGTAAGAATTTTTTTGTTTGTCAGTTAAACTCATTGATGGAGATGTGTGTCAGGGCTCTTTATATCACTGAAAGCAATTGCAGACACCTGTGCTAATTAGTTTGGCAGGTGTGTCCAATTAAAGGCAAGACTACTTAAGAAGGCTATCCCACATTATTAAGCAGCCTACATTTTCAGCCAAAATGGGAAAGAAAAAGGATGTGTCGGCTGCTGAGAAGCAACAAATTGTGGAGTGTTTAGGTCAAGGCATGACTACAATCAACATTGCCACGACACTTCATCGTGATCATCGCACAATCAAGAAGTATGTAGCTGATTCACAGCACACACGTGTGCCTGCTGATAAGGGAAAATTGAGGACTCTTTCCAACAGGCAATTACGTCAGGTTAAAAGAGCAGCTTCAAAAATGCCTTGTCATAGCAGCAGACAAGTTTTTGAAGCTGCTGGTGCCCCGAACAACAAGATGCAGGGTCCTTCAGAGGTTTGCAGCTGTGCGTAAGCCATCCTGTCGACCTCCTCTATCCACTGCATACAAGCAGAAACGGCTCCAGTGGGCCAAACAATACATGAAGACTGACTTCAAAACTGTTTTGTTCACCGATGAGTGCTGTGCAACGCTCGATGGTCCAGATGGATGGAGTGGAGGATGGCTTGTTGATGGACACCCCATGCAAACACGGCTACGGCGCCAACAAGGAGGAGGTGGAGTAATGTTTTGGGCTGGAATCATGGGGAGAGAGATTGTCGGCCCCTTTAGGATCCCTGAAGGGATAAAGATGAACTCCATAATGTATGTGGAGTTTCTCAAACAGCACTTCCTGCCATGGTTCAAGAAGAAGAACCATGCATTCCGCAGAAAGATCATTTTCATGTCTCATGCTGCAAATAACACATCTGCATCTCTGGCTGCTATGGGCATAAAAGGGGACAAACTTATGGTGTGGCCCCCATGCTCCCCTGACCTCAACCCCATTGAGAACCTCTGGAGCATCATCAAAAGGAGTGTCTATGATGGCGGGAGGCAGTTCACATCTAAGCAACAGCTCTGGGAGGGTATTCTGTCCTCATGCAAAACAATTGAAGCAGAAACCATCCAAAAACTGACAAATTCAATGGACGAGAGAGTTCAGAAGCTTCTTTCGAACAAGGGGTCCTATGTGCAAATGTAACATCACCTAGAATAAAGTTTTGGCTTGAAAACTGTTTGATTTCAGTTTGTAATAACCTGCTAATGCTTATAATTTCACAATGACCATTTTTTTGTTCGTAATAAAAATGAAAACGTTGCAAATTCTGCTGTGCATAATAATTTAAAACATGCATTTTGAGTGCATTTTGAGTGTTTTGTTTTTTTTTTAAAATATACTGTTATCATAGGCAGTTTGTTCAAAAACCTTTCAATTATACTCGAATAGTTGATGACTGGAAAATTACAATGACTGCAATTCATATAGGTAATTTTGGAAAATATGAGAAAATATTATTTGCATAATAATTTGGAACACAGTGTATTAAGACTGGCCATTCTTACGCCAGTCTTAATTCATTTCCTGCCAGGTGCACAACATTCTAGAATTACTAAGAAGCTCTAGCCTCTTAGTAATTCTAGTGCATGTAGGTGTGCCTGGTCACAGATGCGCCAGGTCAGGGACTGGTGTAGATTTGTGGTAAAACTAATACCAGTTTTCTGTGGTGAGTTATAGTAAATCTGGTGGATCGTGGGCATCCCTGCTCTGGCCCACCTAGATTTATACCCCGCTTCCCTAAAAAATTGGCGAGCGAGGCGCAGAGGCAGAAATGCACCTTAATTATCAATTACTTACTTGAGCAATTAGGAAAAATGGGTTTCTAGCATGCAGTGCTACCATTTCTCCAACATTTCTAAACAGTTATTCAATTGCAATACCAGACACAGCTCAAGAGAAGCTGATTCTTCAAAAAAATACAAGAACCCTTATTTTAATTGTGATTAATACCCTCAAAGATGACCTGTGAAGAGGACTGAGAAGCCCCATGACATACATCATCTGGCGCTGTCACCCTGATGTTTTTTTTTTTTATTGTTAATGGAAATTATGGTACACTAGCCAAGTTGGAGGTAACACTGTGGTTTCTCTGGGACATAGTCTTTGTGTACTGTGTGTCACTGCCCGCTTGGCTAGTTTACCCTAATTTGAATCAACAATAAAAGAGCTTTTATCTTTGGAATTACTGAATGGATTTGGATAAAGAAAAGACCAAAACGTTTAGGGTGACAGGTTCGATCAGATCATGTGATCATGTATGTCATTGGACTTTTCGGACCTGGTGACAGGTCTTCTTTAACACAATGATAGATTAAAGTCATTCTGAAATGTTTGAATTGCAAAGTTATACACACAAAGTACATGTAACACAGCTATCTGTTTTGGCTCATAGAGAGGATTTGGAGTACAGAACCCCCTTTATGATTTCCATATGCACTAATAGGTCATGTAAAGTGGGGTTTTCTCATGAAAGGTACCCAAAAACTTTGGTAAGAGTGGGGGCATTTTGTTACATATCTTTAGGCAATGTGCATATTTGGATCTCTGTGTATGTTTCTCACACCCACAGTGGAGACATACAGCCCTGTGCAAACATTTTAAGCAGGTGTAGAAAAAATTATGCAAAGTAAGAATGCTTTTAAAAATAGAAGTGTTAATAGTTTATTTTTGTCAATTAACAAAATGAAGTGATGAGGAAAAGAGAAATCTAAGTCAAATCAATATTTGATTTGGAGGAGGAATCCTGGGAATGATAATATGGCCCTGATCTCAACATCATCCAGTCTGTCTGCGATAACATGAAGAGACAGAAGGATTTGAGCAAGTTTACATCCACAGAAGATTTGTGTTTAGTTCTCCAAGATGCTTGGAACAACTTCACATTAAACCAACTGTGTAAGTGTACATAGAAGAATTGATGGCAGGCAAAGGGAATTCACTCAAAATATTGATATGATTCACATTTCTCTCTTGTTCATTCACTGTGTATTTTGCTAACTGACAAAAATAAACTAGAAACAACTCTATTTTTGAAAATCATTCTTACTACACCTGCCTAAAACATTTACACAATAATGTATGTAAACAAGAATTTCCTAGATCCAGATCTATATTCTACAGTTGGAGCACATCTTCAATGACACTATATTCAATGATACATATAAGGGTTATGTAAGCACTTGAGGTCATGACATAAGTTCTATTTATTTAAAACTCCTGCTTGTAAAGTATCAAGAATGCTTAATTCTTGAAACTGCACTTGAAAAATGAGATGAAAAAGCCGAAATAATATAAAGCAACAATAATACAGCTGATACCTCGGCTCAACTATTAACCTAAAAGGTTTTGAATTTGATTTACAATGTGTTTCTTTAGTTTTGACTTTAATTATCTGCTTCAAGTTGTCAGGACATAACCATATCTTAGATTTGCATTGCATTAGGGGATCTTTCTTTCCTATCTCTTCTGATCTTGTCTTCTGAAGTAATTTAACACAATTCTAATTTTCTTTTGCATGCGGGGTGCTCTCCATCCACGGAAGTGAGTTATGTGTATTCAAGTGGCGCATCTTATGAATCTTGTTAAGCTTTACCGCCTTACAGCTCTCACTGACGGAATATTTAATCACAGAAATGAGTTGGCAGATATGATATACAATGTGGTTAAGCCTTGCAGCATGTGTCTTCACTGGCAATTGAGGAACAGGTGAATTTGCCATTTATCAGTCCTCTCTTGACAGCTTTGTGTAACCTTCTGTTTTCTTACTTATTTATGAAGATTAAAGGTGCTTTAAATCAACACTTTCCCTGTAGATATATCATTTTTATTTCCAAAGTGGCCATTTTTTCATCATTTACATAGCCTCTAAAAGAAGGCTACTCATTAAAACAAAAGCCAACTTTGGAAGAATGACTTCCGGAAAAAAAGGGCTTGCCTGTTTACACTGATGAAGAATTCTCAGATCTCAATATAAGCCAAGAATATTGAACCGATGAATCAAAAAATCTGCTTTGTAATTAATGTTTTTGTTTGCATAGTAATTTAGCCATTGCCAGCTTAATTTCTAGTGGATATTAAAAGTAGTCAGACAAACAGGGTCACTACTTACATCATTTGTTGATCTGGCTTACTCTTCTCTATATATAGATAGATCTGTGTATTTCACCTGTGCATCTATGGAAAGTCTGATATCTGACATGTTTTGAAATATGGAGATGACATCTGCATTTCTGTAGTACATTAAACTACAGAATTTCCATCTTTGTAAAGTTTAGCCAGGGACATAACTAAAGGCTCATGTCTGGTGCAAATGTTCAGCTTTGGCACCCTTGAGCAAATTCTCCTCAATACCATCAGCTGCATTCCATCCATACATTTTAGCTTCATTTACCTTTCATCTTACCACCATGAAGACTTGTTCACAACATATCTCTACAAACAAGCTTCCCATCATTATGTTTCCTCCTGGTACTCTGGATTACTCCCACACTCCAAAGACATACTGATAGGGAATATAGATTATGAGCCCTATATGGGACAGTGATTGTCAATGTCTGTAAAGCACTGTGGAATATGATGGCGCTATATAAGTAAGCATAATAACTAAATAATAATAATCACTGCCCCGCATAGTAATTGTGCACCTTTTTTGCCGCTGCCTCCCACCACCTCCACTTTAGGCTAACCAACTGCAACTTTTGTAATTAAAATGTTAATTTTCTCCTTCCTGATGGTGAAAGACATAAATCTTCTTTACCTGTCTCACTCTAATGCACCAGAGAGCAGGTAAATTGATGACATACACACTGCCAGCCAACAAAGGAAATCAGCCTTAGTTTAATCAACCTTAGTGAGGTGAGGGTGACATTTTGTCCCCTGACTTCTAGGCATAGTCACAGCTGCAACCACAGAAACTCCTATAGTTATGCCAGTGTTTGGGGATAGTCAAGGAAAAGCAGAGGAAAAGCATTATAACACTGTCCAACATTAAGGAATTATAAAGTGAACAGAATAATTTATCAATATTTAACAATTTATCTACCCAATGGCATTTTCCCCTTGATGACCTAGAGTGGTATCCTTCCTTGCTCTTGGCTCAAGGTATTCCAAGATGTGTAACACAAGATGACCAGCTCTGATTTTTCTATATACTGTTAGGAGATGTATATGCTTTATGTGTCTATATCTGTCCACATAGTGGTTGTAATATTACTTACTATATGACAGGGTTCATGCCAGCATGTCAGGATTAGAGAATTGAAGCTGCAGAAGTGGAATTTGATCTGAATTTTGGGAAATATTCCGAATTTCTGAAATAATCCGAATTTCCTCACGCTTCGTAGTAGCGATTCGCATTTAGTTCAAAATGGCTGCTGTACATATTAGGACATGGGGCTAGGAACTCTTGGAATGCGGGATCACCCACAATGCCATGCATGCAGCCAATCAGCAGCCAGCCTTGTGATGTCACATCTCTTTAACCCCTTCGCAACCGTAGACGGCATGTTTGACCTCTACATCCAAGGTGTTAAATCTCCCAGATCGGTTATGGAGCAGGGTGTTAGCTGTAACTGACAGCTAACACCCTGCTCCATAACCGATCGGGAGTTTTAACACCTTGGATGCAGCGGTTAAACATGCCCGCGGCATCCAAGGGGTTCCGCCATTTTGCCACCCCAGCTCTCTGCAGCCAATAAATAGCTGTTTTTGTTACGTGATTCGCCGCGATTTAATTCAGATTTAATAGAATCGTATCACGAAATTCGGCAAAGTTGTCTCTAGTCAGGATAACGTATTGACATTATATAGTGAATAACTGGAGCTCTTAAATTTACAGAAATTTAAAGGTGGACACATCTATGTGCATTAAATAATCATCATGGGTCTAAAGGTTTTCATGTCCAAGGAGTCAACTCATGTCCTTAGATCCTATGGATGTAAGAAAGCAAGATTCTTGGCATGCAAGGTTAACCTGTTGTCAAAAAGAATATCTTAAGGAAGGGTAATTTGTATTGATCAATAAAGGACACATATTGGAGGGTAATGTGCTTGAGTGTGTTTGCAGGTACTTTGGTCAAGGGCCTGGAGTTCTGGTGTTATAATTCTAGCCAAAGAATGACTGTAGAAAAAAGGGAATACATAAAACATTGAACTGACCAATTTCTTTTTCCCTGCATATCCTATTTTAATGAAACCATGAAAGTAGTATTTATAATAACAGTACTAATAAAATAAAGTGTCACATTTTATATAGTGGAGTATTTTTTTCCAGAACTGCAGTGCATTCTTCAAGTTGTATTGAGGATAGTGATAAAACATGATTCATAATTCTAAATTAATACAGTTGTAATGGTAATTAAAGATTCTCATTAGAAGGTACAAATGTCTCCCTCGTGCTAGCAGTAAAACTACACTTGGGAATTCAAGTGGTTATACAAAAAAATCAATAACCTGCCATTTTATAATTAAAAGACGAAATAAATGTTAGGGAAAAATGTGCTAAATTAGGAAAATTACTTAAGGAAAGATTGAAAATATTGATTTTAATTTACCAAATATGTGAACTCCCTGTGCCCTTCATGAGAAGACAATTAAAAGTTAGGTGGTTAATTCTGCATAAACTTGAAAATAAAATCAATAATTATGAGATTGGAGCACAGAGTTATTTTTCATTAACACAAAGTAATTTCTAAAGATTTCTATCCAAGCAGGCTGAAATGTAAGTTGTCGTTTACTTGGATTTGTATGCAATTGGTCTTAAGTGCTATTGTACAGGTTACGTATTTTAACTGCAATGACAGATTTAAAACTTTAACATCAGCAATGTAGTTCCAATTTCCAGATATTATTTGTTAAAATATATCAGAAATAATTAAGAAGAAGATTTCTTACAAGTAGCGAGAAATTGCAAAAGAAAAACTTTCGTTACATATTGATTAGAGTGTAACTGTCATTGTTTTCATAAACCTGCTGCTACTTGTTGATACCCAATATTTCAGTATATCAGCTATTTATACAATGGATTGTGCTGTTCCTGTATTATTGACTGTAAATGTGACTGATTTTAGCACCAATTTCTAAACCCCACTCCCCATCCTTCCCTTCATGCTTACTAATAATTAAGTAGTTGCCTGGGAAGATGGGAACACGGGTGTCAGTGATAGGAAAGTTAATAAAATTTAGTCAATAAGCTATAGGCATCCCAAAATAATGCCACTTAGACACGTATGACTTATCCTGCAAAAATCAAGTCCTCAAAAAGTCATAGCTTGTAAAAAGTGACAAAAAAAAAGCCCAAAAAATGAAATTGCAATGTCCTTTAGGCCAAAACCAGAAAGGGGTTCAAATGTTATACCCTACAAGATTTCTAAAAAAAAAAAAAAAAAAAAAAAAAAAAAAGACTGTTAAGGCTTACTCACACAACCAAGAAAAATGGACGTGTCATAACTGAGAAAAACGGACATGTCACGACCGTTTTAGCAACGTCCGTCAACGCCAACTGTTTTGACAACACATTGAATTCAATATGTCTATTCATAATTTTGTTTGTTTTTTTGATGGTCCATTTTTCATGGCCAGCAAAAAACTGTACTGTCTCTGTCTTTGAAAAGCATGGGTTCTATAATGGCCTTGTGATGGCCATTTCAAAAAATGTCCGTCGCATGGCCTTCATTCACTGATGTGAATAAGGGCTGTCCGTGCACTTGCAAGGACATATGTGGCTGTTTTTCACTGACATTAGGTCTGTGAGAAATGGCGCGGCCATGCGCACAAGGCTCTACCCAAACTGTTGGACTGTTATGCAGCCATTTTTTGTTTCTCATTTTTTTTATTCCCCGCCTTCCAAAAGCCATAATGTCTTTAGTTTTCCACTCACAGAACCATATGAAGGCTTAATTTTTGTAGGACAAATTGTACTTTTATGTTTGCCTAGGGCAGCCTGTAGTAGAACTATACTGAAGACCGGCCTTTGAGCCTTCAATAGGCTCTCGATTGTAATAGTAACAGACTGCTGCCCTCAGATCTTCTGAGGGTGATGATTATAACAAATATGGTGGCATACAAGTACATATAAAGGGTTAATTCCCACAATCAGAGAGGGCTCTGATTGCCAACATTGTCATCATGTCTCTGCTATGTAATACAGCAGAGAACCTTTGGCTATGGCAGCTGCTCAGTTCCTGAGTGGCTGCCATGTTTAGAGACCAGATATCTGCCATCATAGTATCTTAGATATCAGGAAAAGGCTTAAAGGATTCTTCAGAAGCCTTTCTGGAGAGTACATTAAACTAATTGAAATACATACTGTGTGAAAGTACCTTAGGCTTCGGTCAGACAACTGATTTATAATAAAAAGAAATCAAATGCAGAATTTGTGGCAGACATATAAGGAATTTTTGGTATAGATTTGCAGTTTTATATGCTGCAGCTCTTCATAATTCAATAAATAACCATATGCTAAAAAGACATTATCATTGTACTTGGGCTTTGTCTGATATGAATCTTAAATATAGTCATGTACAGTAAAAAAAAAAAAAGCCAATGACTTTTTTTCCAATTGGTATTGAGGTAAAATGTAATGTATAAAACAAAAAAAATATCTTGGCAGACTAAAAGATAGAAAGATTATGCAATTTACAATTAGAAAAAGCTGATAGATTTGTTCTAGTCTCCTGGGTTGTGGAACCTCCAGTCATAAAGGGTTAATAGAACATGATAATAGCAAATTTATTACATTGTTAAGCATTTAATAATGCTGTCCTATCTCTGAAAATGAAAGAGCTGTATAATTTCTCCATTCATAAATTGATCTCCTCCATGCTTGCCTATTTTTAAAGGTCTGAAAATGCATAATCCTCTCCTCAGCTTATTTAAATGTTATGCAGCATTATAGATCTTGCATCGGAAATGATATGATCTCTACAATTCCATTTTACAAATATCTTCTATTTTGCCAAAAGGGGTCAATTCAGGTTTAATGCCTTTATCAAGTTCTACTGCTAGTCATCAAGAAATGTCCCACTACATCACACCAGCATCACATAGACTCATAGTAACATTTGAGAAATCCTGGAATATGCCCTAAGACATAAAGATCAAAATGAAAAGTACCACTTTATATGCATCAAATATTCATTTTATATGTTGGCTTCAAGAACAAAACTGCTCAGTATTGTGTCTGTGTGTACATTAATCAGTCTAGGAGCCTAGATGTAAAAATTATACAGAATTTGGCAGAATGATCAGCGCTCGCAAGACTTTCAAGCAATATTAAGAAAAGGAGAGGGGAAAAAACTGCCTATGCTTGAATAATGTCCATAACTTTCAAGTTTAGAAAACCAGATTTACTTAGATTTTACTGAGCTCTATGTATAAAGCTAATACATTTGCATATTTAGCATCATTATACTGCAAAATGAATTATCAGTGATAGATTTTGCTTCATACTGTTGCAAAATGCGTAGACTTTGAGCCAATTTTATCAAAATTCTGCATATAGCATGATAATCTCTTTGCAACTTGCCAAACATATTAGTTACAGTTCTTTTTCTTCTACCACCTTTATTCTGTCTATAAGAAAACATACATCAAAATTTTGTGCCAAAATTTAATTTAGGTACAAAAAACGGGTCAAACATTGGCCCAAATTTACTAACTGGGCTGCGCCTAGAAAGCTGGTAAATCTACACCAGTCTCAGGAGCACCTACTTGTGCAAGAATTATTAAGAGACCAGAGCCTCTTAATAAATCTGATGCATCTAGAAATGAATTAAGACGGGAATAACAATGTTTTCCAAAAACATGGCCTCCCCTGGCCCATATACGCTGGTATATGTGCCCATATCCATAGGATATATTCACACATAGTAGATTTGTTTCATAAATTTCTACCACAGTTCCATCTAAATGGAATGAAATGCAGGAATATGTTTCATAAACATGTATGGAATAGCTTTTTAGTAGCAGTCATTTATTAAACAAATCTGTTGTGTGTAAGCATTTTAACATTGACAATACAGATTTGACAAATTTCTTGCTTCACAGCCCTTTTACCAACGCAACTTACATTTTTGTCAAGTGAACATTTAAAGCTTTGGTTGCTATGAGAAAAAAATTCACATTTTTTTACTAGCAGTTTGCATAAATAATCCACTATGTATAGTAATACAATAAATACAATAAATGCTGCTCCATCTACAGCATGTCTTTGTGATTTTTTCTATATCCTCTTGTACTACATCAATAGTTGGAAGAAAACAGTATGCACAGACTATTCACAATATTCATTTCCATTAAAAGAATAAAAATAAATAAATAGATGGATTTGAGTCTCACCTGCATAGAATTCAGGACTGTAAACTGCACCAACAACAGGGTTTAACTTCCACCCTATAAAGCAGATATAAAAATATATTAAACAAAATAATATGTCATGCATAAATTAAGGTTAGATTTATTTGTGACACTGGAAATTAAACTAAACTTTACATTTACAAAAGTGACTCAAATATAGTTGAAAACTTCAATCAAATTTTATTTAATTTTATTTTTATAGAGAACTTTATTTATGGCAACTTTTTACATAACTATAGTGTAGCTGGAAACAGGTACCCCAAGCAGGTGCCACATTCAGATTCAGTGAAAAAATGACTATCCATGTAAGTGTCCTTTGAAATTCTGTATTAGGTCTTATATACAGGGCCAAGATCTTTGTTGCACAAATTTGTAATACAGCTTCATAGAAATGGGCACTATGGGCACTGTACCCTGTGTGTCTGATTTCATATGGAGGGGTACTATAATGAGGGTTACTTTCATGGAATGCATGAGGCATAAATAGAGGTATGTTCAATCACATGCCATACAATGGAAAGATTCTTAACCGGAGGCGCTGGTTCTAAGGGAGAGTATGTTATTGTAAGGAGGTACCAAGCAGAAGAAGATAGAGTGCTGACTGCTTTTTAATATGGACTAAAGGCACTCACTGTGCCACTGTAAAGATAATGGGTCAGGGGGCAAATTTATTAAGACTGCTACCATGCACCAGAAATGAAATCTTTGCCAGTCAGGGAAGTGTATAGAATTCTGGTGTAATTCTCACCAGCGTGACTTAAAGTAAATCTAATGGACCAAGGTGTCTCCACCCTTGTCCGCCTAGATTCCTGCTACATTCTGCACACTTGTTGGAAAATTGGTGAGAAGGAAGCAAAATGGGACAAGACAAAATTTGTACACAAAAAACATGCCCACTTTTTATGCCTTGCACTCATGGCTTAGCAACATGCATTATGTCAAAAGGTGATGTGGAGGGGAGAAGGAATGGCTATGTTAAAAATCTACCTGCTTGATTTTTTTGTTCTCAGGGGACATAAGGTGCCCATTAAGAACACAGGCCATGCTGTGCATGCTTGTGTATGGGAAGCTAAGAGCAAAAGTTATGGAAACTTACTAGTAAGAGTACTCTACCCCGGTGACCTTTTTTTGAGCCGTTGAAATGGTAATTGAGGTTAAGTGATTTATGAGGTAGGGAAGGGCAATACAAATAATAAATCTATGTCTATAAACTGTTGAAAACAATCAAACTTTAATCTACTATTTAATCAGGCCAATTCAAAACTATTTGCCTGAAACTTTGAAGAGAGAAACCTGTACTTAAGTTTAAAAACTTTAAGTTTTTTAAAAGTTCAAACTCATCAATAAGCCATTAGAAATGTTCATGTCAAATACACTTTGATATATTGGTATGAAATATTACTTTATGCAAAGTAATATTTTCCATAACGTTAGTGGTGAACACTTAAGTCACTATTCTTGTCACCATAATAGGAACCTTCGAGTTGTGTCAACATTTCAATCAAGTCATTGTATGTTTTTGAGAATTTTTATAATTAAGAACTTTGCAGCAATGTGATTGAATCCTGCCACAGAGATGAGTAATTTTAATGATTATCATATCCTTCAGATTATTCTGTCAAGAAGTCTAAGGATCTATATTACATTTCAAAATTCACTAACGGGTCTTCAATTTGTCCATGAAATTTCTTCTCAGCTTCAGGTCGATGCGCACAGCTGAGAAGTAACTTCATATTTCATTTCCTTCCCACTCCATTTTCTGATGGCTGTATTAGCCAACTTTTTTTCAGAATCAACGCAGTAAAGACTAAATTCATCATGATGAAAATAACACCAATTAAAATTTACTTTATCTTGTCAGAGAGATATGTGCTGGCTCATAAATGTGTGGGTTAATCATGTGTGAGAAGAGCTAATGTCATTGCCCTAGTAAAAGAACCGCTATGGAGCCTGATGTTGTCATTTATGGAGGTAAGTTCTTTGTTGTGGGTGTTAATGGCCGTGTTTGTCTTCATGCATTAAATGTCAATTATTCTTTGACATTTGCCATTGCAAATGGCGGGTCATTAGAGAAATCACTGCTCTTTTCCACAGCTTCTATGATTATGCTGTTTTAATAATGTCCTATTTCAACAATTTTGCTAAATGTAACTATTTTTTACATTGTGTTGGGTTTGTTAATGTGAATACCATTGCTGATAATGTTTTACCAATTGCAATTAATGGCAGAAATGGTATTGGTTTAAAACCTCAGTAGAAAAAGCTTAGAATGGACATTTCTATTACAATCTATTATACATTATGATGTAACATAATAGCAATTCATTTCAACATTGCAGTACATGACATCAGTTAAGAACCATCTGCAATAGGGAAAGAGTGTCTGCTGGCCTTAAAAATATCAGGCTTTATAAAAAACAACTGTTCCATAATAAATTCTTATGTTGCCCATAGCAATTAATGTGATCACTTTTCTTGTTTTTTTAACTTTATATGTGAAAATTATAATGGAAATACTGTACAAATTTGTGGATAACATTGATTTTTTTTTGTAAGTTTTTAAACACAAGAACCATAAGCTTTGTTTTGTTGGAGTATTTTAGAATATTATATAGTTATAATAAAGGTGTGGAAATTTAAAACATAAATACTGCATATATAAAATAAACCTTATACAAACTTACCATTTGTGTAAGGATTCAATGTCTTTTTATTTGTCATAACACGTGCTGTGGCGTTATTAACCTGAGCATATATAAAAGAGAATTAGTGTTTGCTCCTTTCATGCAGGTCTGATATTTTCATGCATATACATTTTAAAATAAAAATTAATTTATTATAATTGTATGAAATTGAAAAAATACACAGAGGTATAGGAAAAAAAAACAAATTACTTCTAATTACATTTACTTCAATCATTATATAAAAATACAAATCATTTAAATATACCAACAGCATATCAATTAAAATTTAATAAAGAGACATTAAAAGGAAATTAAAAGGTTTTGCATAATTTAGAATTCAAGAGCATGCTCATATTCTATGAGAACACTGAAATGATAAATATTTAAAATAATCAAAGAAGAATGTTATGTGAAGCAGCATGCAATGAAAAATTACAGAAGTGAATAAGAGTGAACTGAAACTGTCAAAAGTAGCAAAGAAATCTAGGTGTAAAAACAAAAATACATGTATAAATGATGTCTCAAAATCCCATCAAACATTCACCACTTCAAACAAGAATCTCAGTGTAACTATAGGTTAACAAATATGGCAAAAGTTTGTCTTATCGGTCTAAAAAAAGAATTTTTAAAAATATAAAAGATGCATTATTAATTCTGGCAATAGATGTAACAATTTTTAAATGGTCAAATTAGGCAATAGTGATAATTCTTCTCTCCGAAATTAAGTGACAGGTCAACCAATTTCTTTCTATATCAGCTCAAGTAAAATTACAATTAATTGCCTCACTTATTTAATAAATATTTAAATATATGGATACTTTTAAACTTGACTAGTTATTCATAAATTCAGGAGTATTGGAACACAACTTCCAATATATTGACATTCTATTACCTTCCAATACATTGGCATTCTATTATTATTGGAAATATTGTTATTTCTATGGCAAGATAGAATAAACAATATGATAAGGTTACCAAGCTAAAATGAGCCTAATATTGGTCAACTGACATTGGAAAATTATATAAGTTAACAATAATAAGGGAAGTGCAAACACTGACACAAATTAATATTCACTGACCATAAAGATGCCTAACAGCAACAGAAAGAGGGAGGGGAATCTAACCATCTATTTCATCAATTTTCCAAGAAGTGCAAAATTTGTAAAAATATGAAAAATTGTAAATCTACCAGTGCTAATTATTTAATGCATCAGGCAACTTAACTGAGTTCCTAAGGTGATCTGGAGACAACACTTAATAATTTATATCATACATTGGATTTTTAAAGCTAGATTTTTATTATTTTTCAATGTTGATAAGTTAATTGATATAGGCTGGCAAATTAAGATTCAAGAACTGTCTATTTTGTAAGAGGGTGAAAGACAACATGTCTTGTGAATTTACTGTATACTGGAAAAAATTAAACATTAATGCAATGGTATTCAACACTTTTCTGTCCAACACTAATGAAATCTGTTATCACAATAGATGACACTGGAAATATCTGTAGATTTTTTTTTGCAAAACAGAATCCCTTTGAAAACAATAGGACCTGTTTTATAGCTCTCTAGGAACTTCTTTTAGTTCAAATAAGATGACAGAGGCTGACAAATAAAATTAATGGGTGTGAATAGACCCCATGACAAAAAAACATGATTTTAAAATGTTATCTTCAGTCAATCACAAAAACAAATAAAATACCAAAAGATGAAAATATTGAGAACAAAAGTAATAAATAATAAAAATATATGAGGCTAAAAGACATTTCAAAATAAAAAAAAAATGGAAGCACAAGCAGACACAAAATTATCAAATTTACAGTGAAACAGAAGTAAAGTCCAGAAATATAACAAAGAGACAATAAAAATATTTTTAACATGCACCTCTATTTTACGGCCCTCTACCACCGTGCCGTGTAATTTCTCCCTCGCCCTGTCCGCATCAGCACTATTTTCGAAAGTTACGAAACCAAATCCCTGCATGCAGGAGGGAGAAGGGAAGAATAACATGCATATTAATATTTCAGTTTTCAAAGTTTTTTTTGCTTTTCATTCATTGTGTCAATCAAAACATCATAAGTTAATTTATAGCATGCATATTCAAGAAGTGTAAAGATTTAAATAGTTATTGTTCAATATGTGAAATAAAATTTTAATTTCATCAACAAGTCAAGTATCAGACAAGTAGAGAATAGAGTGGATGTACCTTTTCATGTCACTGTAGATAATTTAAAATCTAATAAAAAATAAAATAGCATCATCCAGAAGTTGAATTTAATAAGTATTTAGTCCATAGTTATTATTATATTTTCTCTTTAAAGTAAACTATGAAATAGCAGCATCCACCTTACAGGTAAAATTTTATTTTTAAAGTGGGTTCTGGTGCTTTCTAAGGTGCAAAACAAACTGATTCAAAAGCTAATCTTTGAACAGTGCCAGAACCTACTTAATTTATGAAAACTTTGAAGATTCTTTAAAAACAGTCTTAACACCTATATTTTGCTCACGTTAAATTTTCTACATGTCTACATACAATTTTAGATCTAATTACATATCTAGGCTAAGTTTTATTAATTGTACCTAAAATAACAACAATGTAAATAAATTCAGCATTAACATTACATAAATAATGAATATCAAATAAACAAACACTTATAGCTTACATGTTATATGCATAACTCCAATATAATACATTTACATATAAATTCACAATTCATTTCTACTCATGGTGTAAAACTGAAAGTAACATTTGTATAATATACTATAAATCAAAGTCTAGTAGTCTAAGTCCTGGGCAAATAAAACAAAATTTGAGAAGTTCATGAGAAGCATTTGTCACTTCTCCATTAGCAATGTCTATCTGTCCCTCTTTCTAATCTTCAGAACTGAGAAAATGGCATATAAGGGTTATAGTTATTTTGGCAAACTATTTACACTTAATAACATATTCTGAGCTCACTAGAAAAAATCACAATAACATTTTATATCAATAGATTTTTCCTTATGCATTAGAGTAGAATTTGGGCTTTGAATCAATACATTATGAAAACAAATTAAGCAAGCATTTTAAAAGGTTACCAAAATACCATGCGGATAAATGGACTTGACATAACCATTTAGTAGCACTGAGGAAATGTAGACAGACTTTGATAAAACAATCACTAAGTGAAGAAACAAGTAGAAATATAATGGGCAACTAATTTACACAATTAAACACTGAGAACAATTCTTGTCAAGTATTCATTAGAGATTCAGGACATGTAAACAATAGTAGGACACAAAGAACTGACAAAAAAGGAGAGGGAATGCAAACATTTCAAATCATGATGTCAACTTTCTGCATATATATATTGCAATCATATTTTGTTTTACATATTATTAATATTATAGGTCAATGATTTTGACAAATCAATTTTAGATGTTGAATAGTTAAAGGGGTTATCCAAGACTATAATGTTGATTGCTAGAGGTGAGCGAATCGAAGCTGACGAAGTGGAATTCGATCAGAATTTCAGGAAATCTTCGATTCGAATCGATTCCGGATTTCCAAACTCTTCGATGTATCGAATCGCACATTTCTGATGGGTTTTTTTAACCCCTTGGATGCTGCAGTCAAACATGACCACGGCATCGAAGGGGTTCCGCCATGCTACCTGTCCATCTCGGCACCCATGGTGATTAAAAATAAAAAAAATGCTGATACTCACCTGTCCTCTGCTTAGCAGTAACTCCGAAGCTCTTCCTCCCCACGCCTTACTGCTGGGGCCTGTGATTGGGTGTAATGACGTCAGTGTAATGTGCAGGTGTAATGATGTCATCACGCCCCCACGTGACCACTGAGGCCCAATCACAGGCCCCAGCAGTGACGTCCGGGGAGCAGGACTTCATTCGGAAGGAAGAAGAGGAGCGAGGAGGATGGTGTGACAGCCAGGTTCCCAGGAGACGTGAGGTTAAGGTAAGTATAAGAGTTTTTTTTATTTTTAATCACTTCCCCTGGGCCTCTGATTATTATAATCTGGGGTCTGAGGAGACCTGCTCTAGGGGGAGGGGGGATTGAAGCAGTGATATCTGATCGATGCTTCAATGAGGGGGATTGAAGCAGCGATATCTGATCGCTGCTTCAATGGGGGGGATTGAAGCAGTGATATCTGATGGCTGCTTCAATGGGGGGGAGGGACAGAGATGTGACAGACCCGGGATTACTGGTGAGACCCCAGGCTGCCGAATAGCAGCAGCGGCACCCCCTGAAAACATCATGGAGGGGCCGATCAGAACCCCAATATATAATAAGACCCCTGAGATGCTGCATTCATGTTTAACCACGGCATCTCAGGGGTTAACACCCGCGATCAAGCTCAGGTCCAACCGCGGGTGTGAGAGGACAGTGTCAGCCAGCAGCACCTTACTATTAGGGCAATTCACTGCAAATTAATTCAGATCGAATCTAATTGTTTTGGAAACTTCAGAGAATCGGTCAAATTGAATTTTTGCTAAATACGCTCATCTCTATTGATTCCTATGGCCTGTTCACTACTAACAAACACAGGCCATGTGACCAATGGACGTTGTTTCACTGCCTGAGAAAAGGAGCTCAAAATCATAGCTCAGGAAAACCCCTTTAAAGCAAAGGCCCCAAATTGCAGAAACGTAGGTAAAAAATGCAGTAGAAAAAAATTGCTGCAAAAACATTTGCATATTTCACTGTTTTTCCACTGCGTTTTTATTTTTTCCTTCCATGCCCTATATAAGTCTATGGGGAAAAAGCAGCATTTTTGCAGGAAAAATTATCATGCTGAGTTTTGGGAAACGTAGCATTTCCACAGCATTTTGTTCAATGTGTGGATGAGATTACACTAAAACTTCACTTTGCTGGTACTGTAAAACACAATGTTCTCTACAGCTGCATTTCTGCAGCAGCCAAAACACTGCATTTCCTCAACGTGTCACCTTATCCTAAACTGTTAATGTGACATCTGAAAAAAAATAAATAAATAAAATCAGTGTCATATGTTATAAAATAACCGAAAAAAAAAAATCTACTGACCTCTTCAATGTCCCTTGGATTCAGCACAGACAGTAGTCTAGCTGATTTACAAGCAGACAACACATTACTGCTGCAGCCAATCAGTGGAAAGTATGCACTGGATTGGCTGGGATTGAATGGGTAAGTAGCTATTTATTTTATAACATTTGCTGTTTTACTTTCTTTCAGATGATGGATAACCCATTAAAATAAGTGAACCTTCATAGATATATTATCTATACATGTAGATGTATTAATTTAGTTTTAAGGAGGTTGACTCTACTTCTTTGCCTCTGATTAGCTCTGGTCAGAAAAGTAAGCATTTTATAATATCTGCGCATGTATTTTCATGATCGGAAATTCTGATATACTGGAAACACAGATAGCTAGAGATGTAGAAGTCATAAAACAAATGTTTAACAAACATTTGTTCATTTACTTTGTATGACATGGGCTAATTCATAAAAAGTGCTATAGAACAAAAATGGTGCAATGAACATTTAGATGGATTGAAAAAGTAGATAAAATAGTAATAAGAGAGAATGAAAGAAAGAAAGAAAGAAAGAAAGAAAGAAAGAAAGAAAGAAAACATCCATCTTATGCTAATGAGATCCAAAGTCCTGGCCCTACCCCTTGTTCACTCTCAAGATCTAAAAACACTTCCTGACAGCCAATGTATGCTCATCACAATGTAACTACATATCAACAAAAAAGATATAAAACAATTCTAAATTTTCTCTATTTTCTCAATGAAGGCTAATAACCTATGTGCAGTGGACACCATTGCAAAACGGTCTTTGTGCAGTCATCTATTATTATTACTAGCTTTCTATTACTCTTTATGCAATGAAACATTTTTTATGCAACCACCCAAGATTGCAGTGAAAACTGAAAATGTTCTTTTAGGGCAGTACCAGCTATTTAAATAAAGGCACCCAAGGTATTTATATATAAAACATACAGTATATACAAGACTGAATTTTATTCGTCACAAGGACCATTGCAAATTTCTCTTCCTCGAGTCTCTTCTACACAACTATGGGAAAATAATTTGCTCAGAATAGCTAGAGTATAACATTTATCAGTAACAAAAATATATACAAATCACATTATGTATTCAAAGGCTTGGAGTAAAGAGATTCTTTTTCTTGATAGAAAAACCCTGCACCAGAGTAAATTGGAGCAATACACAGGGTAATTGCTTGAGAGCATATTTGATTATATTACCAACTTTCACTTCAATAACAGGAAAATACCTATTCCAGCAAATGTTATTTTTTTTTTTTTTTTTTTATTCCACAAACATGAACTCATTTTCTGTGATGAGAAATGTAATTATCACTAGGGGATAAGGGAAAAAATGTAAAACCCTTGATTATCTCTATAAAGAAAGCAGTAATTCTATTTTAAGCTCACAGTCCATAACCTCTTATCTACTAATACTGCATATTTTACACACCAAACAAATATTCTGAAAATACTTACAAATTGTAGAGAGCAAAATAGAAGTTTGATTTAGAATTTATGATATTCTAATGTTTAATTGTCTAGTTATTGATGGTGTAAACTAACAACATTATTCAGTGATACAACATTTTGCCTCCATATCAAGCGCCAATGCTATAGTTTATTATTCTTAAATGGGGTTGACCACTTTCTTATAAAATTTTAGAAATGGTAATCCATGTGCATTGAGATGCAAAGTTCTAATATGGTTATTTCTGAACTCAGCATGAATGATGATGCTCCCTTGCTTACAATGTTCCCTTTTTAAACATTGGAGGTGATAGCAAAAGCATCCATAGTTCCCAAGATAGTGGTACTGAAAGATTCCTGCTACAACGTCCTCTGCTTCTTCTATGCCAGTTCTAAAATCATTTAGCACTTTCACAGACACAATCACCACTAACATTGCAGAGGCAGCTAGGTCATGTGGGTAAATCATGTGACCACTGCCACCTTGGGAGCTCTCAATGTGGGGGCTGCCATATCCATTGTTTACTCACAGACCCATGCGAAGTGATGGGACTTCAATGTATGTGCCAGGAAAGAGAGTGATCAGTTCTCGAGTTTCACATGCTACAGTGGGGAAAAAAGTATTTAGTCAGCCACCAATTGTGCAAGTTCTCCCACTTAAAAAGATGAGAGAGGCCTGTAATTGACATCATAGGTAGACCTCAACTATGAGAGACAAAATGAGAAAATCACATTGTCTGATTTTTAAAGAATTTATTTGCAAATTATGGTGGAAAATAAGTATTTGGTCAATAACAAAAGTTCATCTCAATACTTTGTTATATATTCTTTGTTGGCAATGACAGAGGTCAAACGTTTTCTGTAAGTCTTCACAAGGTTGGCACACACTGTTGCTGGTATGTTGGCCCATTCCTCCATGCAGATCTCCTTTAGAGCAGTGATGTTTTGGCGGTGTCGCTGGACAACATGGACTTTCAACTCCCTGCAAAGGTTTTCTATGGGGTTGAGATCTGGAGACTGGCTAGGCGACTCCAGGACCTTGAAATGCTTCTTACGAACGCACTCCTTCATTGCCCTGGTGGTGTGCTTGGGATCATTGTCATGCTGAAAGACCCAGCCACGTTTCATCTTCAATGCCCTTGCTAATGGAAGGAAGTTTGCACTCAAAATCTCACGATACATGGCCCCATTCATTCTTTCATGGATCAGTTGTCCTGGTCCCTTTGCAGAGAAACAGCCCCAAAGCATGATGTTGCCACCCCCATGCTTCACAGTAGGTATGGTGTTCTTTGGATGCAACTCAGCATTCACTCTCATCCAAACACGACGAGTTGTGTTTCTACCAAACAGTTCTACTTTGGTTTCATCTGACCATATGACATTCTCCCAATACCCTTCTGGAACATCCAAATGCTCTCTAGCAAACTTCAGATGGGCCCGGATATGTACTGGCTTAAGCAGGGGGACATGTCTGGCACTGCAGGATCTGAGTCCCTGGCGGTGTAGTGTGTTACTGACAGTAGCCTTTGTTACGTTAGTCCCAGCTTTCTGCAGGTCATTCACTAGGTCCCCCCGTGTGGTTCTGGGATCACCGTTCTTGTGATCATTTTGACCCCACAGGATGAGATCTTGCGTGGAGCCCCCGATCGAGCGAGATTATCAGTGGTCTTGTATGTCTTCCATTTTCTAATTATTGCTCCCACAGTTGATTTCTTGACACCAAGCTGCTTGCCTATTGCAGATTCAGTCTTCTCAGCCTGGTGCAGGTCTACAATTTTGTTTCTGGTGTCCTTCCACAGCTCTTTGGTCTTCACCATAGTGGAGTTTGGAGTGTGACTGTTTGAGGTTGTGGACATGTGTCTATTATACTGATAATTTCAAACAGGTGCCATTACTACAGGTAATGAGTGGAAGACAGAGGAGCCTCTTAAAGAAGAAGTTACAGGTCTGTGAGAGACAGAAATCTTGCTTGTTTGTAGGAGACCAAATGCTTATTTTCCGCCATAATTTGCAAATAAATTCTTAAAAAATTAGACAATGTGATTTTCTAGATATGTTTTCTCATTTTGTCTCTCATAGTTGAGGTCTACCTATGATGTCAATTACAGGCCTCTCTCATCTTTTTAAGTGGGAGAACTTGCACAATTGGTGGCTGACTAAATACTTTTTTCCCCACTGTATTTAAATGTGATTTAGTCGATATCTGAAATTTTATCAGAAAATGGCAAATCACTTTAAGTATATTATTTCAATATATTCTGTGATATGAGTACTATAGACTTTATTTTTCAAGGCTTTTTAAGTTACTGAACATTGACTTAGATGGCTTACATATATATGTAGCACTAGAGAGACAATGTTCTTCCTTCTATTGGGGACCATTATACAATATCTAAGGATATACTATAGATAGACAGATATAAGATAGATAGATACTGTAGATTATATATTGTATTTTGTCTCTACAATAGTTTATCTCTGTTTGGTTTACATTTTGTAACCAAAATATTAATACATATTAAAAATAAAGTGAGGGCCACAGCCCCTTCATTATATACACTGGCCCACAATTCTGTGCTTCATGTAATTACCGTATTGTAGCTTAGTCCTATTTACTTGAATGGGACTAAATGTACCAGGATGTTCCTGGTAAACAATAAAAGGAATTTTGTACCTGCAGATGGGCCATGGTCACTTCAAACAGCATATTGTTGGAGGTGCCAAGCCTCGAACCCCTACCAAGCAATCAATTTTGTAGGATCAGAGAACCCTTTTAGGTTTAAATCACTTAACTGCAAATAATGAATCAGTATTTATAAAAAATATGAATAAAAGAAACAGCTTACCTTTGATCCCCGCTCATTAAAAATTATTTCAACGTCTAAGATTTTACCGAATTGCTGCAGGAGACAAAAGAAACATATATAATAACATATATATATATATAATATACAAAATAAATAAATAAAAAGACAAAACATTACATAACAAGTTTTTCTCTATTTATTAATTGTTCATGCAGGGCATATTATCAAAAAGTTGAATAGGCAGTTGTGAATGTCATATAAAAAAGACCCTATTGGCAATTGTAAATAGATCTGTCATCAAAGAGATCTTCGGAACATCTTTTACCCTATAATAATTTCCTACTGTATATCATTTTGATGCACCCTAGTGTAGTACTTAGAACATAATGACTGTATTGTACTCCTACTTATGTCTACTTAGAAGTTACATAGCAGTCTGTCAGTTAATGCAGAGAGAGTTGGAGAGAAAAGAAGAGGCAGAAAAGGGCTCTTCCCATAAGAACACAGACACAAATGATATGTCCAGTGTATCCTTTCAGAAAGCTTCGTAGCCCAACTGAACATTTTTTTGTAATTTTTGCTACCAGAAGACATACAGACATATGGCTGTAATATGTTGCCCTTACCCAAGACATCATATTAAGCCGACAGGTAAAATTTAAGGTTTCTAGTAGCGATTGACAAACCTCAAGAGATCTGTTTAACGAATATTTGCAAGGTTCATCCACAAATTTGTTTTCTAAACAAACTTACGTCAAAGTGTCATTACTTTGACACAACCTACTTGACCTCTAAGCACAAATAACAGGTCTCTAAGATCCAGGGCCACTGACATTACTTAGGAGGCTGGAAGAGCTCAGAGGATGCCAAGGAAAGAACACCGGATGACGTGAGGGAGTCCAAGAGCTGTAAGGAAGTTTGAGGATGGGTGTTTATTATTTTTCAGCACCTCCCCTCGGCCTTTCATTATTAAACTTGGGGTTCTCAAGATACTCTAGAGTATAATAATGATTTGTGTGTTGCAAACCCCCCAAAAATTTGGGTTCAGTTGAACCTAACATTTTTGGAAAATTTGTAACTAATCAAGATTAGTTTGGGCCAGTTCACTCATCTCTGGTCTATTCTAGCCTATTAAGAAACTAATTTGCAGATGCTTTGATAATCCCTATAAAAATGTACAACTACTTTCACAAATTGTGGATTTCCATAACTAAAGAACTGCATTTGATCAACGTAGTTATAGACACACTATGCATCATGCTTATAACAAAATGATCAATGAACAGGTTGACACTTTCATAAAAAATATTTAGATGCTAAAATCTGTAATCTGTTATTGTTATTCTGACTGCAAGAAAATAGCTTGTAGTTTTCACATCCCTTGGCAAATGACCTTATTACCAAAAGACATTATTTAGTCATCAGTGCAGTAAGTTTAGATGTGTTCCTTTTCAACAAACTAATTATTGTGCTATCATTAGTCTAAATGGGTCTGAGTTCTCAGCAGGACGTAATTACAAATTATTTTTCACAGGAATAGGTAAGTTAAGGATAGTAACATAAGCAACTAACCAACTATGAATCAGGATTTTTTCTTCTTTCACTTAAATATAATGTTATAATGTAACCATATCTACACATGCACATAAATTCCAGCAAAAGCAGAAAAGTTGTAAACTAAAATACATGTTTTACTAGTTCTGTATCATTGTAGTTTCTAGGTTAATTTTCGTTTCGTAGTGATTAAATTACATCTGTTCTTTGACCATATATTTGGTTAAACACGGGTATACTTTTCTACAATAATATTAAAAGCCTATT
This sequence comes from Leptodactylus fallax, assembly GCA_947044405.1. Classification (NCBI taxonomy): domain Eukaryota; kingdom Metazoa; phylum Chordata; class Amphibia; order Anura; family Leptodactylidae; genus Leptodactylus; species Leptodactylus fallax. The sequence continues at coordinate 10,197,862 of CAMRHE010000016.1, forward strand.
AGAACAACTGTTTAAAATTTACGCTATGGGGTAAATTTATCAAGAATACCAATTTCCATGCAGGTCTTGATAATCGCCTGTCTAGCGGAGAATGCGCCTTAATTACGTTGAGTTGGCTGCACCTGTACTAAAATTTATACCAGCTCCTTGCTGGCGTAGATTTCAGGAATCATTTGTGCAAATGTTAAAAAAAAAATCTGATGGGGCTGATTCAGGAAAACAGCGAGGGTGGCATAAAATCTGGAGGTGACAGTTTTTTTATATCCTTTTTTTTACTATTATACTTATGCGAAAAGGTCTGCTTTTATGCCTCTGATGAGCATTTCATATTTTCATTATTTTTGCAGAATTGCAGAATAACATAACACTGAATAGTATAATGAAAAGTGATCAATCCTGGCATACTGTCAAAAGCTATTTATAAGAACATACATTCCAAAAAAACAGAGCAAGGAATTAGCTGGAACAAAGGTACATTTAGAAATAACGATTTTGTCATTCATTGTAACGTTGATATGCAGTGGGAGCTGTCTACTTTACAATCATACAAGGAGATCATCATGGTACTGTTTTCTTTGAAAGCAAAAAAAAAAGAAAAAAATCAGGAAGGAGCACATCCACTTTGTGTTGCTAGATCTGAAGGTGTCCAAAGTTTTTTTTTTTACATATAATAAATGATACCCTTAGGCTTCGTTCACATCTGCATCAGAGTCTCCATACAAGACTCTGTCGCAGATTCTGCCAGAACTTTTCTCTATGCCGGTTTCAGTATAAACCGTCGGAAACACAGAGGACCCAATTATAGTCTGTTTTAGCGGGTGGGCTCTCTATCGTTTTGGTCCCACGGTGGGTGCAAATGAGGGAGAGCAGGCGCAAGTGTGTAAATCCTCAAATGTAAAGTACCATGGAATTAATGATGCTATATAAATAAACAATAATAATAATAATAGTGTGAACCTAGCCTTAGTTAGCTAGGTTCACCCAAAAGTTTTGTTTCAGATGTGTTCAGTCCAAACCAGAAGTTCAGGGGTGGGGCAAAAAATAAAAACAACTAATACTCTGATTTCCTCGCCCCTCCATGGTGAAATTTATGGAATATTTGTGACAAACCTAGTTTGTTACGAACTGGTTTGCTCATCCCTACACAGGACCTCTCAGGTGAGAATAAATTTGTAATACCTATTAATAATTCTGTCTCATCTCCAGGTCCCATGTGCCACTATAGAAACCTGAACTCTGGCTTCTATTTAGTTACAAAAGAAGACAGAAGATGGCTGTAGTAGAGAATAGGTTTTTATATTTTTCATACTGCTGTATTTTTTTGATTTGTTTTTACAGGTTCCGCAGGATCACTTGGACTTGTATTGGTTAGATTTGTTAGACTCCATCAATTATTTACCTATTTACTTATTTTTTTTTTCAAGAAACAAATATTAATTCAAAAGAATGTCTTAATGGCCAAGTGACCACAAAGAATAAATACTTATATTGAATAAATGAAGCATATAATTGAATTACAGTATAAAAAATAATTAATATAGTCGAGATTAATATACAGGACAAAGGGGCATGGCAATAGGGGTTGCAGCGGTAGCTGTTCCTACTAGGCTTTGGACACTGAGGGGGTCCTGAAGGTTCCTCTGCAACATAAAGTATAACACTATTCTAAATGACACAAAATAGGTAGGGGACCCCATTACAAATTTTGCATTGGGACCCAGGAGCTTCAAATTATACCTCTAACAAGACATGTAGCAAAGCAGAACTTGTCAACACAGAAATGCAAAATTTACACCTCATGGTAATAACATGAAAACTTAGTGAAGAATGCACCAAAGATAAAGGATAGACTTAGGCATTAGGAAATAAATGTTTGTATCTTTGCACCAACTCTTACAAACACCAGTCAACACCCCTTTTTAATTATCTTAAATAAACTGGAAAATTGGCAATTGAGAAGTAACCTTATAAGCCTGAAATGTGAAGGGATTGTCAAGCCTTTACAATTATCCTAAGCTTTTCTGAACTGACTTGGAGTCTATTGGAATTAAATCTAGATAGCACATAGCTGGATTTTCTAGGACATCCAGGAGATTTAATCTTGTAGCTAATGAAATCTTCAAGAATTGATTTAGAAGTAGTTGTCAACCTTATGTGCACGTGTAAAATTCCATCAGTCAACCGCTATAATACATCACCTCTACACTAACAAGTTAAAGGCTATGTATGGGCTGCTTCTTGATGAATCTTGAAGTAGTATGATCTCGCGAGGGGACACATTGATTTACTTTTCCTGCTTTAAATGCTGATTGAAGTAACAACAAAGTAAAGTAATAGGCCACGATTGTCTACAGTGGGGAAGCATGCCTTACAGGCAGTATTTCTCCATACTCTAGTTGATGCTCTTTTGCTCTTTTTCATTATAGTACCAGGTTGATGATATGGCAGGATTACTTGATCAATGAAGACATTTTTAATCTCACGTTTATGATTGTAAATGAAAACATTGATGTCATTACCTTAATTTTTTTTTTTTTTTTTTTTTTTACTTACCCCAAACATTTGTCTAAGGTCTGGATCTCTAAATCTGAAAGGAATATTCGAAACATGGAGTCTCTTCGGCTGTGTTTTGTTTTCTGTGTTTTCAGAAGACTGTGTCTGTTGCTGCCCATCAGTCTGTGCGGACTCATCTGTTTGCTGTAATGTAAAAACATATAATGAAAGGAATTATAAATTATATATTCTATTATTACTAGAAACAGTAGTCAAATTTATAGATATAAGATATGTAAAATTAAAATGTAGATAAAGGTTTCATTTTTCAATATAAAATCAAGTATATGTTGCGATTCCTGGGTCACTTATGAACTCTGCTAAGCCTATCAACTATCAACTGGAGAACCTTTTGCTACCAGTCTGAATCCCATTCCTATGTACTTAGTTTGATATCAAAGAATGTTGAATGGTATATTAGCAATCTCCTACAGCATTTATAAATCCATCAATATCTTATTTATTCACAGCACAATTGTCTTTCCACAGAATTTAGTCTATTTGGACACTCTATGCTCAAAAGTGGTATTCACTAATGAATATTTTTGTATTTATTTATTAAAAAAATAGGAAATTTGATGGAAATTTGGGGAAAAAAAAATCGCAATTTTCAAAATGTGAAATGCTCTGCTTTTCAGACAGATAGTCATACCACCCAAATACATTAATACATATTATCTACCATATCTCTGCTATATATCGGCATCATCTTTTAATTGCCCTGTAATTTATTTTGGATGTTAGAAGGCTTACAAGTGCAACAGCGATTTTGCAGATTTACAAGAAAATTTCCCAAACTAATTTTTTAGGGACCACTTCAGCTCTGGAGAGGATTATAAAGGCCTATATATTAGAAACCCCCATAAATCACCCCATTTTCAGAACTGCACCCCTCAAATAATTCAAAACAGCATTTGGAAAGTTTGTTAACCCTTTAAGCATTTCACTGGAATTAAAACAATATGGAGGTGAAATTTAGACATTTAATTTTTTTCCACTAATTCCTTAATTTAGCCCTAAAATTAACACATTCACAAAGGGTTAAAGAAGAAAAAACACCACACAGTTTGTTACACAATTTCTTCTGAACACAGAAATGCCCCATATGTGATTATAATCTGCTGTTTGGGTACATGGTGGGGCTCAGAATGGAAAGAGCGCTATTTGGCTTTTGGAGGGCAGATATGGCTGGAATAGTTTTTGAGTGCCATGTCGCATTTGCAGAGCCCCTAAAGTACCAGTACAATGAAAACCTCTCAAAAGTGACCCCATTTTAGAAACTACACCATTCAAGGAATGTATCAAGGGGTATTATCATTTTGAGCCTAAAAATGCTTCCCAAAAATTAATGTACAAAGTGAAAATTAAAGTTTTTAAAGAAATATCCAATTTCAGTGCCTAATACATTGCGGCCACTTTGTGGCATCAGAGACATGAACTCCTAAAACTATTAAGTGGGTTATCCACTTAATATGTGGGTGTAAACTGCTGCTTGGGCACACAGCAGGGCTCAAAAGGGAAGGAGCACAGTGTTTTTTTTAGCTTTTGGAGTATAGATTTAGAGGAACTTTCTGGTCGCCATGTTATATTTGCAGAGCCCTGGAGGTGCCAGTAAATTGGAATTCCCCAAGGCGTGACCCCCATTTTGTAGGGGCAATTTTAGGGTCTCTGCAAATGTGACATGGCGTCCAAAAAACAACAATCTAAATATGCGCTCCAAAAGCACATAGCGCTCCTTCACATCTGCGCTCTGCTGTGTGCCCAAATGGCTGTTTATGCCCACATGTATGACACTGGTGTACCCAGGACAACATACTTAACAATGCCATATGTGGGTATTAACTACTGTTTGGGCACAGCCGGGCATAGAAGGGAAGGAGCGCTATTTTGGTTTTTGGAGCACAGTTTGCTTTTTGGACATCATGTCACTTTTGCAGAGCCCATGAATTGCCAGTAAAGTGGAATCAGCAGACATGTCACCCCATTTTGGAAACTATACCCTTCAAGGGGTTTATCAAGTGGGGTAGCGAGTATTATAAACCCTTAAGTGTTGTATTCTTTTAATTTCCAGAAATGAATGCGCAGCTGATAATGAAAAGTTAAAAATGAAATTTTTCCATAGATACGACATTTCAGTGCCCGATATGTTGTGCCCAGCTTATGTCTGCACAGACACACACTCCAAAAACTGGTGAGCGGGGATCCCGGGAACAACAGCTTTTGAAGCGTTCATCTCTGATACAAGCTGGGCACAACATATTACACACGGAAATGATGTATTCCTGGAAAAATTGTCATTTTCACCTTTCACCATCAGCTGCGTATTCGTTTATGGATAATAAATTATAGCAACACTTGGAGGTTTAAAATGCTCACTGTACCCCTGGATAAATTCCTTCAGAGGTGTAGTTTCCAAAATGTGGTGACATGTCAGGGGATTCCACTTTACTGGCATTTCAGCTCTGAAAAAGTGTCATGGTGCCCAAAAAGCAAACCATCCAAGTCTGTGCTCCAAAAACCAAATAGCACTCCTTCCCTTCTGTGCCCGACTGTGTCCAAACAGCAGTTTATACCCAAATATGACATTACGTACGTTACCCTGGGTACACCAGTGTCATACATGTGGCCATAAACTGCAGTTTGGGCACACAGTAGGGCGCAGAAGGGAAGGAGCGCTATGTGGCTTTTGGAGCGCAGATTCAGATGTTTGGGATCTGGATGCCATGTCATGTTTGCAGAGCCTCTAAAGTAACAGTAAAGTGGAATCCCCTAGGGAATGACCCCATTTTGAAAAGTGCACCCCTCAAAGAATTTATCAAGGGGTGTAGTGAGCATTAGTATCCCAGACATGACTGCACAGCGGATGGGGAAAAGTGAATATGTAAGCTGTGCGGAGTACATTGGGTACACTAAATTCCCTACTATTTCCCCAGTAGCTCTTATTATTGGAGGGGTCACTCTGGAGGTCACTTCTGGTTTATTATCCCTAGTAAGCTCTAGATCTGGTTTGTCCCCTGATATACGCTCACACAGATTACACATTCCCTTCCTGCCACAGCCAGTTATGTTCTAATGATTTGGCGATTTTTGAGGTTTTTGTCTTCACATTATACGAGCTATATTTTCTTTATTTTTCTGGTGATGTAGCCATATGAGGGCTTGTTGTTTTCGGAATGAGATGTATTTTGTAATGACATCATTTTTAGGTGCCTACAACTTATTAAATAAATTTTATTAACTCTTTCTTGGTGGATTAAAAAAAACCCTATCAATTCTGGCACTGCGTTTTACCTTTTAAATTTTTCGTCATGCAGTGTAGAGCGTAAATAACATGTTACCTTTATTCTGCGGGTCGGTACGATTACGGCGATACCTCATTTATACAGTTTTTTTTTATGCGATACTAATTTTGCAGAACAAAAACCCATTTGGGGACATAAATCAATTTTTTTTGCATCGCCATCTTCTGAGATGCGTAGCATTTTTATTTTTCAGTTTACAGAGTTGGTTTAGGGATTTTTTTTGCGGGACAATCTGTGGTTTTTATTGGTATAGTTTTGGGGCAGATATGACTTTTTGATCACTTTTTATGGCATATTTTGTAAGGTGAGATGGCGAAAAATCATTACTTCCAGCGTTTTTTTTCCATTTTTTTTTCCCGACGTTCACCGTGTACGTTAAATATGGTTTCAGTTTTATTGTACAGGTTGTTATGGACGCGGCAATGCCAAATATGTATTGTTTTTATTAATTTTTAGGTTTATTTTTTTATATAATTCATTTTATATAGGAAAAGGGAATTTTTGGGGCTTTATTCTTTTATTAATTTTTTTTCACTTTTTTTTTACTTTTTCATGTGTCCCATTAGGACACCTGTGCCAGAGATGCTTTGATCTCTGGCTCAGTACTATAGACTGCAAGGCACAAGTATACACGTGTCTTGCAGTCTATACAGGAAGTCAGCACTATGGAGACGCATAGCACTGACTTCCGAAGGTCTCGGCAGGATCAACCAGGTAGTGGGGTCTCCAGGCAGCCTGGGGTCACTGGGCAGACCCCGGGCTGCAGATTATAGATATCGGCACCCCCGATCTCGCCACGGGGGGTGCCAGGAAGTGGGGGGAAGGCGGCAAGATGGCGGAACCCCTTGGATGCCACAGTCACGTTTGACTGCAGCATCCAAGGGGTTAAAACCTCCGATCGGAACTCAGTTCCGACAGGAGGTTATGGAGCAGGGTGTTAGCCTCGGGTGTAGTATTACGCCCTGGTGCGCAAAGTACCTAGCGCCCAGGACGTAATAGTACTTCCAAGGTCGTTAAGAGATTAATACACTTTTGGAGTCCTACGCTCAACACAACCTTTTATACTTGAATGCTCCTTGTGAATTAAAACATATTTAGATATTCTCAACAATACCATTAAATCAAGCAAAATAGAAAAAAAAATGGTATATTATGAAATAGAAATAAAGTACTTCACACTGGCTAGCCATACTGTAAGTACTGTAAGTATAACAGCTACATTCATTTCAATAATAATTTATAACAATTTTCCTACCATCTTTCAATTTGCCAGTAATCCATTTGTGAGATTATGTGCAGTTTCATAAGAAGCCTGATCTATCTTTCTAAAAGATTAGAAGCATTTACATAAGTGCTAAATTACACAATTATAAAATTACACACAGTAACAAGTTTCACTATTGAGACTCTGCCAGCATCAGACAATATCTATTTTGATGTATCATGTGCATCCATATTTAAGATAACGGTAACTCTGATCTGATATTAATTACAATGCAAACTCATATTTAACTTACTGGTTATCAATCTTTGTTAAGATTTTAGACCGAGTCTCAGCTCTCTAGGACGTACCGTTCCTGAGATACAGTATTCCCAAAAAGTGACCTGGATTAGCTAATACAAGCCTGCAAGTCTTTCACTCATATTCCAACTGCCATAGACACGGTTACATGTCCCTTATCAGCCAACAGAAGCTCGCAGACACTTAATCTCCACAGGCACACAGGTTTCCATAGCAACCAAGCTATTTATGACCTGTATTAGTCAATAGTAGTTCACAGGTCCTTAAATATTCAGTTATATCACGTGTATCAGCCAATATAAATTCACATTTAATTTACCAGGTTTCCAAAACAACACAGCCATAAATAGACTGTACCTATACTGGCATAACAAGGAATGGCTGGGCCCCAAGGTGAACATTTGACATCACCCCCCCCAGCAATAACCCCCTCCGCCCGCACAAACAACATTCCTGCACACACTATTATGCCCCATATTGGCCCCTGCACACAGTATTATGCGCCGTAGTGGCCCCTGCAAACAGTATTATGCCCCATATTGGCCCCTTCACATAGTATTAGGCTCCATTGTAGACTGCCCATGAACAATTATTATACTCTGGGGTCTTTTCAGATCGGAGACTCAGGGGACGATACAAACATAAAAAAAACAATGATAGTTAGCTCTCCCTGGCTCCAGCGCACTCCCTGCTACCTCTTCAATGTTGGACCAACCGTCAAGCGAACCAGGCATGCGTCACATAATGACGATGGACTGGCCCACAGACATCTGGGATGTCACCAAGGAGGCCCGAAGCCTGCTGGAGTGCAGGAGAGGTAAGTAACAGTGTTTTTTATGTTCCCTCACCACCCCTGGGCCTCCGATCATTATACTCTATGATAGCAGTGTTTGTGGGGTTCGCGGACCATGGCCTTACTTAACGATCCCCGCTCCTGCTCACAGCTGCCTCCACAGAAGGTGAAGTGCAGGTGGCCATGAGCAGGAGCGGGGATCGGTAAGTAAATAGGGCCCATTACCTGCTGGTGTAACCCCCTAATGTCCCCGGCCCTGTGGCAGCCGCTACCGCTGCTACCCCAGTATTTACGCCACTGACTGGACTGCCATACTGGATGTCAGGATTCTTATAAATTGAAAAGTTTTTAAACTACTCATGCCTCCTGTAGCAAAAAGCATGGCTGCTGCTCGAGCTAATGAAAACTCTCAGAAAACCCAAGCCCAATCTGACAAGGCATTGTCAGCCACATGCACACAGCTGCACTGTAATACTGTTCCTTATTAAGTATTTTATTATATTTTTAAAACAATAGGGGAATTTGCTCTGGTGGAGCCTTGAGAATGTACCTAATTTATGAGGAAATCATAAATTAGGCGGATCCTCTGATCTCTGATCCCCCTACCTTGCTCCTTTTGAGAAAGTGGCAAGGATGGCTTAAAAACACCAGTTGTGACAATTTTTGTTGTCATAAAACAACCTGTGTTTCAATTTTTTTAAGTCAAAAACTGCCATAAGAAGATAATAAATCTAACCCTATGTCCTTTTACAAACCCCATCACTTTAACCTGAAAGCTACTGTATTGAAGCAAAGATATTATTTAAGAAAAAAAAACTGCATTACTGAAGTTGCAGACTATTTACATCTCTTCACTGAAATATTAACTCCACTTACTGACGTTCAGAACAATAGGGAGACTTTTCACTCGGTGAAATTATGTAAGTAGGACTCATCTATATAAATATCACTTGCATGGCCTAACAGGGAAGCTTGACTAAAGTCTAAGGCTTCATGCACACGATCGTGTGCAATCTATGAGTCAGATACCAAGATTAATATCCAGGTGTCATCCATGGTTTTCACTGACCCATCCATTCTAATGAATGGACCGAGCTTCAAATGCGGACAAGTATAGAACCCGCTCCGGCACTTAAATATGGCCTGGACACACAGCTGCAAAAACTACAGTTATGTGTATGGACTCATTGAAATGTACTGTATGGGTCCGTACTAAAATTGCAGCCATGTGCATGCAGCCTTAGAAGAGTTTCACCGGAAACGCAACTTTCCATCACTGTACCCAGACCTTATGTTTGAAGTTCTCACTTCTCTGTGGTTCAGCTTCTATATTGAATTTTATATTTCATCTTCTTTTACTGCCTCTGTGCTATGCTATCAATCCCATGATGCAAGGCGGGCATCAGGATCCGGCTTACCCAGGCAAGTGCCGGGGCCCCAAGCTCCTGAGGGGACCCACTCGGCAGTGGCGTAACAGTATGGGGTACAGGGCCCGCGGCCAGCTTAAAATGGCCAGGGCACCGGACCACGATGATAGCGATCGGGGAAAGCCTAGTTCCCCGACCGCTATAAATAGCGCTAATGGAAAGGGGCCTGGAAATCGCCGGGCCCCTTTCCAATAGGTGCCAGCACAGGGAAGGTGACTAAAATAAAAAAAATACTTATACTCACCTCTCCTGGGCTCAGCATCCTCTCTTCTTCTAATACTGTGTGGGGACCACTATGGAGTATATAATACTGTATGGGGACCACTGTGAAGCATATAATATTGTATGGGGATCACTGTGGATCATATAATACTGTGGGGGCCACTGTGGAGTATATAATACTGTGTGTGGGCCACTGTGGAGCATGTAATACTGTGTGGGGGCCACTGTGGATCATATAATACTGTGTGGGGGCCACTGTGAGCATATAATACTGTGTGGGGGCCACTGAGGTCATATAATACTGTGTGGAGGTCACTGTGGGCATATAATACTGTGTGTAGGCCACTGTGGAGCATATGATACTGTGTGGGGGCCACTGTGGAGCATATGATACTGTGTGGGGGTCACTGTGGAACATATGATACTGTGCAGGGGCTACTGTGAAGCATATGATACTGTGTGGGGGCTACTGTGGAGCATATGATACTGTGTGGTGGCCACTGTGGAGCATATGATACTGTGTGAGGGCCACTGTGGAGCATATGATACTGTGTGGGGGCCACCGTGGAGTGCCAATATTAACAGTATCAGGCTCTGTTCACACAGTGGAATCTGGCGCTGATTTTGCAGTGGATTTCACCCCTAAATCAGCAGCAGATTCCTCCATCATTCTGCCTCCTATTGAAACTAATTGGAGCAGGAAACTGGAAAAAAAGCGTCCTGCTGGATCTTGCTGCAGATTCTGCAGCTGATTCGGAGGCTGTGGCTTGAGAATCCACACTGGTTAGACTCATTCATTTGTGTATAATCAGTGATGGAAAGCTGCAACAGAATACTGATACTTTGCACCATGAACCGGGGAAAGAAAATAAAGAAGAATCTAGGGCAGATATCCGCCTCAAATTCCTCTTTACTTTCCAATGTCTGAACAGGTTGTATCTACTTATATGGAATGGACTGTATTACAGTCTACTCCAGTAGGTCTACCTCAGCAAAAAACATCTAATTTTGGCTCTGTCGCCCAAGGGCCCACACAAACTAGGAGTCGGCACTGCCATGATGTCTAAGCACAGCAACAAATGAGCAGCTAAAGCCAGAACCATCTCTGCCTCCTGGGAGAACAGAGTGATATTGTCCAAAATATGCTAAGAGACCATAACTATACAGATGGAAGACAGGACTGCAATCTACATTAACTGTAGTATGAGTTTATCAGTCCCCTCTTTCTCCTTTCTGTGGAGAGCATATGTGGATCTGTCTGTTTAGGTAAAGCAAAGTCTGTCACTAGTCTGATTCAGACTGCGGTTGTACAGCAATCCCAGCCAGATGTATAGAAATACAGCAAGATGATGTGCAAGTAAGAGACTATCAGTGCAATTTCTTAGTGAAATACATGGGAAACTTTAGTTTTGTCTGGAATTTTCCTTGAACTTTTTTTTAGTAGAATTAGTACTCCAGTTATAATTAACTTAGATGTACAGTGTGAGGTTCTAGGGCCCGATGCCAAATCTGTTACATGCTCACCCCAACTATCATGTGCCATGTATAATATTCATGGCCTCTTATATGTTCAAGAGGTTGTTGGAACCTTGTGGCATAAGGACAGGAAACTTACAGTTACGTACAGTATTTCTGCTGATGAAGTCCAAATGAACTTTTTAAACTAAGTAAGACACTCATTGGCAGGATAGTCCTAAAATGACCTTTTAATTAATTTAAAGAAGACTTATTTGCATAATTGATATTTTACACCTTGTATGATATAAGTAGACCAGGGGTTCCATTGGTTCTTTGCAGATGTAGCAAAGTTTAACTTGATACATAACGTATTGGCACAGACAGTTATCTCTTTCAATAGGTTTCAATGGCTTTTGTTGTGTTCTGTGATAAGATCCACAGAGGTTAAGTCAGTTATCAGTTTTTCCTGTCATTTTCCTTTAAATTGCCTAAATAGTGTATCTTGTAAATAGTTAATGTTCATTATATTGCTTGCGCATTCCCCATAACTATGTCTAGGCTGTATTATATTTTAACATAAGTCTATGTGCTATCTATCTCATTTACGTAATCATGTATGTGAATAATACACTATTTTGTATAGAATAATCATTTCTTACGTGTGTCTTGGTGATTATGCTGTCAATGCATTTTGTACTACTTGAAGTGGACCATATCATTTGTCATTTCATCAAAAAGGTCATGTCCACTGATTTTCTGCATGACTCTCTACAGATCTAGAAGTGAGCTGTTCAGATTAACTTTCTAATTTAAAAACCCAGACAAACAAGTATTTATATTAGAACGTTATTGATGAGCAATGTCTGGGGAGCTATGGCTACAGTATCAACCAGTCATCATGCAGCCACTGTGACAAGAAAATCACTTATGCAGAAGCATATGGAGTGTTCATGAAATTGCTTGGCTCATGAAACTGTCTTTTTTGTAGAAAGAAAATACTGATATGATGTATGCATGTAACTTGACATATTTTAATATCACATATTAAAACTGCAGATGCAACATAGTATGGCTTTACAGGGATTATCACACCAAGAGTACTTATCCTCTATCTATAAGATAGAAAATAAATAAATGTTTGGTAGGGGTCTTTACTTTGACTATCTTTGGTGCTCCCATTGAAGTGAACGGGAGCACAGATGTGTCCCATCCATTATAGGCACACTTACATTCAGCCTGTGTGTGGTCAGGGGGAGTTCACTTTTGGGGAGGCTCAGGATTGATAGGATTCTCAGTTGTCAGACCCCCACAAATCACATCATATACAGTAACTGATTTGATATTTGATATATAATACAAATCATATACAGTACAGACCAAAAGTTTGGACACACCTTTTCATTCCAAGAGTTTTCTGTATTTTCATGACTATAAAAATTGTAGATTCACACTGAAGGCATCAAAACTATGAATTAACACATGTGGAATTATATACTTAACAAAAAAGTGTGAAACAACTGAAAATATGTCTTATATTCTAGGTTCTTCAAAGTAGCCACCTTTTGCTTTGATTACTGCTTTGCACACTCTTAGCATTCTCTTGATGAGCTTCAAGAGCTAGTCACCTGAAATGGTTTTCACTTCACAGGTGTGTGCCCTGTCAGGTTTAATAAGTGGGATTTCTTGCCTTATAAATGGGGTTGGGACCATCAGTTGTGTTGTTCAGAAGTCAGGTGGATACACAGCTGATAGTCCTACTGAATGGAGTGTTAGAATTTGTAATATGGCAAGAAAAAAAGCAGCTAAGTAAAGAAAAACGAGTGGCCATCATTACTTTAAGAAATGAAGGTCAGTCAGTCCGAAAAATTGGGAAAACTTTGAAAGTGTCCCCAAGTGCAATGGCCAAAACCATCAAACGCTACAAAGAAACTGGCTCACATGAGGACTGCCCCAGGAAAGGAAGACAAAGAGTCACCTCTGCTGCGGAGGATAAGTTCATCCGAGTCACCAGCCTCAGAAATCGCAGGTTAACAGCAGCTCAGATTAGAGACCAGGTGAATGCCACACAGAGTTCTAGCAGCAGACACATCTCTACAACAACTTTTAAGAGGAGACTGTGTGCAGCAGGCCTTCATGGTAAAATAGCTGCTAGGAAACCACTGCTAAGGACAGGCAACAAGCAGAAGAGACTTGTTTGGGCTAAAGAACACAAGGAATGGACATTAGACCTGTGGAAATCTGTGCTTTGGTCTGATGAGTCCAAATTTGACATCTTTGGTTCCAACCACCGTGTCTTTGTGCGACGCAGAAAAGGTGAACGAATGGACTCTACATGCCTGGTTCCCACCGTGAAGCATGGAGGAGGAGGTGTGATGGTGTGGGGGTGCTTTGCTGGTGACACTGTTGGGGATTTATTCAAAATTGAAGGAATACTGAACCAGCATGGTTACCACAGCATCTTGCAGCGGCATGCTATTCCATCCGGTTTGCGTTTAGTTGGACCACCATTTATTTTTCAACAGGACAATGACCCCAAACACACCTCCAGACTGTGTAAGGGCTATTTGACCAAGAAGGAGAGTGATGGGGTGCTACGCCAGATGACCTGGCCTCCACAGTTACCAGACCTGAACCCAATCGAGATGGTTTGGAGTGAGCTGGACCGCCGAGTGAAGGCAAAAGGGCCAACAAGTGCTAAGCATCTCTGGGAACTCCTTCAAGACTGTTAAAGACCATGTCTGGTGACTACCTCTTGAAGCTCATCAAGAGAATGCCAAGAGTGTGGAAAGCAGTAATCAAAGCAAAAGGTGGCTTCTTTGAAGAACCTAGAATATAAGACATATTTTCAGTTGTTTCACACTTTTTTGTTAAGTATATAATTCCACATGTGTTAATTCATAGTTTTGATGCCTTCAGTGCGAATCTACAATTTTTATAGTCATGAAAATACAGAAAACTCTTGGAATGAGAAGGTGTATCCAAACTTTTGGTCTGTACTGTATATCATATACCTGCTTTGAGGTTAAAATAATAATTTGTAACTCTTGCGACAATTTTTAGATTTTTTGTGCTACAATAGAATTTAAAATTTTGTCAGGTTGCCTTCATACACATTAAAGAGGATGTCCGTCAAGACAGGATGTTTTGGAGAAAAAAGGGGTTATAATGGGTTAAAAAATAAAATAAGTATTACTCTCCTCAGCACTAGTCAGTCAATGCTGGCTGTGCCCAGTCAGTCTATCACTGACTCCAGCAGTGACTTGCCTCAGCCAGTGATCGTGGGGAGTTGTTGTTTAAGCCATTTGCTGTTTGTAGATATGGTATCAGGAAGTAGAGACCAGTGAAAGCCCCATAATTGTTAAATGCTTGTTTTACTTTTTGAATCCATTCTGACCCTTTCCCATTCCCATTGGATAACTGCTTTAAATTGTCTGCTACTCCTTCCAAATCTGTGGCTCTGTTTGGCTTAAGGATCTATTTTGGCATCTGTATTATGACTGAAACCCACAAGACCCAACACCACTTAAATCACCAGACTTTGTTCTAAGTTGAACTGCAAGGGGTCAAGATGTGAAGGTAATAATAAAGAATCTAGGGGTGTCTAGAATCATAATATTGATGCCCTTATTATTAATAGCCTTACTATGGATTATCAATATTAGATTGGTTTCATCTCTTGGAACTATTGGGATATAGTTGTAATATTAACCTGCAATACATTGAACCATCACTAATAAGTGCAGAAAGATGGACAGGTGTATAATTTTATGGAGTGCACTGGGTGCATCTGCACCTGAGCCCCAGAGCCTTAGGAGATCTATTAGGTGTCTGCTGCCAATATGAAGAGACCATTACTGTAAATGAAATATTGTCAGGGAGGGGTGTGAAGATCTCGCCTGGCCAAGCAGCTTGGCACACCTGCAACCACCCTTCTTTCTTAAACTCCCACTCACACACCGTGAGCGGACCGGGTTTATAGGATAATACAAAACAAGCTTTATAATTTTATATATTTATTATCCCCAGTGGGTCGGTACTAAGCATTAACATATACAGAAATATATATCAATTATCAAGCCAATACGGGTAAAAGTAAAACTATGGTACAGAAAATAAAATGGGAAATAAAAGGTACAAAAATACCGGCACAAGTTTGTAGTCCGTTTCTCTAGGGCACAGCAGGTTTTTGGGCCTAGGGTGCTTCCTTAAGCAAGTTACAGAGCATGTGTCTCCTACATGCTTTACAGAACAAAGGAAAAGGCTTCAGGCCTCAATGCTAGGCCCATGCTCAGTCCACAGCAGGACAAGCCCTCACATCCTCTCCAAGATAAGAACTTCTTGCTGCCTCTTTTCTGAGTGACAAAGAATCTAGGTGTCCTTTCAGCATATGGCTAGTGCCCCATCTATACCTCCTGCCTGGTAGGGCCCCTCTCCTTTGCAGAACCTTTAGAGAGATGGATGTATTCCTAGGTGTTGGGAGAGATGTGTGTCTGGGGTTGAGCTGCAGGTCACTAGCCCTCCCCTCCCCCATGGCATCTGCTGTCCAGGGGGTAATAAAACTGGCTGGCTAGAGCAGGCCATCCCCCATGGTATGCACATAACACCACTGAAGCGAAGTGACCACCAATGTAAACACAACTTAAACAGGGCATTCCTAAAGGTATGTGTAGGATTCTTATGAGCAAGTAAAAATACATTTCCAAGAAAGATATATAACTGAGGGTCTGTTCATCACAAGGGGGCTGGCACAGATTTTGTATTGGGGCCCAGGAGCTTTTACCTTATGCGTCTGAAAATGGACCCATGTAAATAAGTTGCCACATGCAAGATGTGCAGGCCTTTTAAACAGGTGATGTTTGGGGACCTCCAGCCAATCTGATATTGATGATCAATACTAAGGATAGACCACCAATGGTATAAATCCAGAAAGCTTTAATCCAATGCTTGGCCACCTTAGGTTACATTCTTTGTAGAAGTCATATGTATGGAAAAAGTAAAGATCTCTTTATTCCATGAATATACCCTATTCATAGCTACCTGCCTTTATACTGTATGTACAATATGTATCACATACCTCATTACCATACAAAAATTATGATCACTTACAAGTGCCATGGAATCTGGGAGTTGTTGAAACACTTTATATTAATGTTAAAGTTGCTTTTTTATCCTCCTTTACTACTTTTAGAATCCCACCTTCCCCTCCATATTAACTCTTATGAGAAATTTGCTTGCTTGGGTGGCACTAAACTTTACAGAGTGCCTATATGTTATATGTAAACTATAGAATATCTTAAACTTATTAAATGATATTAACAAATTCATAAGTAACTGATGCACTTACAGAAGAAGTGCCATTAAAATGATCCTAATATGGGTTCCTTTAAATGTCTTCATGTGAATTATGTTTGTTAAATAGGCAGTGTAATCCAGTGCTGTCATATATTAATTATTAGTTTCTCCATTCGTTATGATTAGCTGCTCTTCCATGGCCTTTAGTTCCTGTGTAAATTACTGGTCTACATGCACACCATGACTCTTTGCAATTAACAACGCATTTATGCTCCCTGTTTCAACTCCGGAAAACACAGTGACCTGGTTTACAGTTTATTTTCTAGGCCTTCTACATAATTAAATGTTTACCTTGGCGTTCCATCAAACTTTCATCTCTGATTCTATAATCAATAAATAAAGAAATAATGAAGTGCTTGAAGAGGTTTGAGTACAGAAATAATTGGTAAATAAGTTAACAAAGATTTCCAGTTTGTGAGAATTTTCCTCATTTCACAAACCATTTCCAGTTTAAAGGGATTATTTAATGAAGAATATTTTGTTTATTTAATCCTTCCTTCACATAAATATACTTCACTTTGCTGGACTGTCATATATTTATTGTTCCAGTTCCCCCAGCAGTTGCACAGGGGATAAGTATGGCTTTAACTCACTGCCTCTAGTTTGGGTGCTGACATTGGGATATGTTTGGTTCTGGTCATGATAACAGGATTTGGATAAGAAACAGTTGGTTGCAGTCATTCATCAAACATTCCTATGCTGCAGAAACATTGAAATTGTAGGGACTTCGCAGCACAGAAGTGCTCAGCTGTGACTAACAGAGGGACCTAAAACAATCAGATCCTGACATTGGCACCCAGTCAGAGGCTTCCTGGAAATTTTATAACACTCCCTTCCTTATCTGAAACAGCAAAGCAAAGATCATGGTAGCCATCTGGGATAACCTTGATAGGTTTCTTTCTGAACCAATCAGGTCCTGACAACATTACCAGGAAGGAACCAATGATGGTAATCACAGGTGAAATTTCAGCAACAACTTTTCTGTGACATCCCTGTATATAGTAATTGTATACCTGTCTACAGTAGCAATTCATCATAATTCATTCTTCACTCTATCGTCACATCACCATAAAAAAATGGTGCAATTGTTTTCAATCATTTTCCGACCCCCAAAAAATAATAAAAGTTAATAATCAATAGTCAATAATTTCTCAAAATTTTGAAAACATATCACTTCTAATGCAAAAAAAAAAAATCCACATACAGTTACACTGATATAAATGGTTCTTCAAAAGCAGCAACATAAAAACATTTTTTACATGAAATGTGTATAATTGTGTATAATGTGTATAATCTATCTATCTATCTATCTATCTATCTGGCTTGAGAAAGGTTCTAGGGAACTGAAACGTCGCTTTGAAATAAATCCACTATTTTTTGAAACTTTGGAGTGCTGCCATTCTGTTTTGCTTATCTATCTATCTATCTATCTATCTGTCTATCTATCTATCATCTGACTATCTATCTATCATCTGACTAGATCTATCAATCTATGTATCTATCTATCTATCTATCTATCTATCATCTGACTATCTATCTATCATCTGACTAGATCTATCAATCTATCTATCTATCTATCTATCTATCTATCTATCTATCTATCTATCTATCTATCTATCTATCATGTCTATCTCATATCTATCTATCTCGCTTCCCTTATTACTGAATATCTTTATCCTAGTCATTAGGTTTTAAAAGGGTAACAACAAGTACAACAAATATGTTTATGTTGTTATATTAATAACATTCTCAATTACAAGAAGTTTTTGTACATTTGTAGGACCATTTCAAAAACATTTTAGACAAGGGGTTGAGCTCGGAAATGTAATCATCAGGAATTAGATATGGAAGTCATGCTCTTTGCTTACTGTACAGTATATTACAGAGTGCTCAGAAAAAAACTATATTTGAAAACCATAATTGACCCATCTCTAATGCCTCAGGCTATTATTGGCCCCATTATGTCCTTTTTAACCTGCAGTACTGGATTTTTCACAGTTACAAAATTCAAGATCAATAAAAATACCAGTGCATGAAAGCACAGTAAGGCCTCATGCACAAAGTGGTATTCCGCATGTGCTGATCTGTGATATGGTGCCTACAGCCTGCGATCAATCAATATTATACATCCATGTGAATCTGCTTAATCAGAGGCGTAGCTAGCGGGGGGGGGCAGAGGGGGCGACGGCCCCGGGCCCAGTGAGAAGGTGGGGGCCCACTAACGGTATCAAAAGATTTCTATCTACATCAGCTGCTTAGCGCTGCACATCCTAAACTGGTTCCTCACTCCCTGGCTGAGGAAGACATATTAACCGAGTGAGGAACCAGCCCAAGATGTGTAGCGCTGAGCAGCGCACGTTGCTGACTTTTACAGCGCTTACTTATCCTGCTCACCGCTTACTGGCTGACTGAGGTTGAGCAGGGAACGATACCTGCAACTGATTAGAGCAGAGCGTCGGCACGTGACGCGCAGCGCGCCGAAACTCGGCCCCCTGGTCCCAGCCTGTGCTCTATGTGCTAACAGATACTGCAGGAAGTAGCAACAGGTCGTTCTGCAGGGTGTCCTCCACATCAGGGTCCTTCTAGGCCAAGCTGCAGTTTCAAAAGTGGTCAGTACTAAGTTTAATAGGCCGTATTTGTGTGATCTTAACAGTGTCCCTTTTCAGCACTTTTAAAAGAGTTGTTTAGTTTTGAAGATATTTGATACTGATGACCTCTCCATAGGAGAGGTCATCAGTATCAGATAGGTCAGGTGACAGTGAATCCCAAAACTGAACCCTACAGTCAGAGGTGTAGCTAGCGGGGGGGGCAGAGGGGGGGGGCTGCCCCGGGCCCACTGAATCTTTGGGGGCCCACCCTGGGGCCACCACTAATACATCCTTTATTTCTAACTAGATCGGTGTCTGCAGACACCGATCTAGTTACAATGCTTCCTGGTGCTTAACTGTCTTGTAAACCGCAAGCCAATACAGGCTTGCGGTTTACAAGACGCTGAGACCACAGACGGATGTCTGCTTCTCAGCACGGGCGGCACAATGACGTCACAATATCGCGCCGCCCGCGCTCAGACACAGACGTCCTGTGCGTGGACAGGGAGGAAGTGACGGCTGCTCCATTCATCATCATCGCAAGTAGGTGAGTCTGACTTTTTTTTGTGGGTATATTAATAGTATAAGCGGTGGTTAGGAGGGGGAAATATAACTATAAGGGAGGATTCATTAGGGGGCATTATGACGATGGGGGGGTCCTTTATATAAGGGTTATTGCGGGGGTATTATTAATACAAGGGGGAGGTTAGTTATATAAGGAGCCATTAGGGGGCATCATTTATATTAGGAGGCATTATGAACATAAGGGGGTTGTCATTGATATAAGGGGTCAGTAGGGGTGCATTATTTATGTCAGGGGGAATCAGGGGCATAATATGAGGGTCAGTTTAATTTAATGAAAGTGGCACTTGGGCTTTATTAAGACTAAGGCCCCACGTAGCGGGTTGCAGGAAAAACCATGGCGGTAACATTGTGGTTTTTCCCGCAGCACTTTTCACAGAAGGTCCGCAGAGGTTTCCTCTGTGGACTTTATGTTTTCAATACACCTATATGGAAACCGCCAGAGTTTCTGTAGGTATAATTGACATGCTGCGATTTCCAAAACCGCAACGTTTTTGGAAATCGCAGTGTGTCTGCTGCACATATTTTTCCGCAATGTGTGGATGGGATTTCCTAGAATGCCACGTTTTTTTTCTGTGGATTTTCGCCAGAAGGGGCCCTATCCCATCCCCACTTTGCAGTAAAATATGCGCAGCAAAAACGCTGCGATTTCCAAAACAGTTGCAGTTTTGGAAATCGCAGGATGTCAATTATACCTACTGAAATGCCGGCGGTTTCCCTATAGATATAATTGAAGCAGAAAGTCCGCAGAGGAAACCTCTGTGAACTTTCTGTGGAAAGTGCTGCAGGAAAAACCGCGATGCGTCTCTGCCGCGTTTTTTCCCACAGCTGTTTTTTGCTGCGGGACGCCACGTGGGGCCTTGGCCTTAAGGAGTTTTCCAGCTCATTTTTATTGATGATATATCCTCAGAATAAAACATCAATAAGAGATAAGTGATTCCCCGCTGATCAGCTGTATGACGGGGCTATGGCGCCTGTTTATATCACACGCTGTCTGTTTATAGTGTCCGTGTGATGTAATTACAGCCTTGTCACATAGACGTGTATAGGACGAGGCTGTAGTTACATTACATGGCCGCTATGAAAAGAATGACACTATGTAAATAGAGAAGGGATCACAGCGCTTACACAGGTACCACAGTTCATTCAAACAGCTGATCCTGGGGTTCCCGGGTATTGGAACCCCAATAATTTTTTTTTCCCCATGTTTTTTTTTTTTTCCCTTTTCAATTAGGAAATACCTGGGACATTATTAATAAGGGACACTATTTAAAGGGGGTGCACAGGGAAGTTATTAATTTAAAGATACACTTGGTGGTATTATTCATTACAGGGGGTTATATTATATATTTTATAATTGTGGGTAGCAGCAGGATGGGGGCTTTGTGTAGGTGAGGATAATGTGGGTCAGGTGCCTGGAAAAGTGAGGAGCCAAAGATGTCTGTGCTGCAAACTTTACAGAGACTGGAAGAAGTGGTCATGACCGTTCAGATGAAAGAGATGGGGAATGTGAAGGATTAGTCAGAGATGTCACCGGTAAGTCACAAAATGTTACTGTCCTGTATTCACCTAAATTGTCTGCAGAGCCCTGTGTAGAGCTGCTATATACCACTATACGCTCATCGTATACTCATAGTATCGGTATACGAACATGTCCAAGTTGGGGGCCCACTTGGACATGTTCGCCCTCCCTGTGCTGAACCCCTAGCTACGCCTCTGCTGCTTATACATAGCATTTTTACCTCCTGAATTTCATGAGAATTCACAAGACAAAGTTGCAACATGCTTCATTAGATAACTTATTATGGATGTAGTGTTTTCTAGAAACATTACTTCTAGGGGAGCATAAGTAAAATATTACATGCAGGCACATAACAGACTCTAGACATAAAACATTGTTGTCTGTCTAAGCCCTTTTATGGAACAATTAAAAAGACTTTCCATGACTGTTGGCTAAGGAGTGCAAACAGCATGTACAGATGTAGAAACTTGACATTTGACATTAGCAACACTGTGGCACAGAGTGTTAACTCTTTCAATATGTTTTCAATGGCTCTTATTGGCTTGTATGATAATATATTACACTGTAGAATGTCACGTTAAACACTTCTACATCTGTAATACTCAGTCACCAGCAATTGTCAGTCAGATATATGGCAATCTGGTTTAATTTTAGTCAAGTAGCTTGCCAATTTGTTTGCCCTTTAGTCACTTAAAGGGGTTTTCTGGGCTATAAATATTGATGACTTGTCCTATAGATGGGTCGCTAATAGCAGATTATTGGGGGTCTGACACCTGGCATCCCCTCCAATCAGCTGTTCTTATCAGCTGACACACAGAGAATGGAGCAGGAAGTAGGTAGCGCTATTGTTTGTGTAGTGGCTGAATTGAGTCACTGCAGCTTAGGTCCCATTCAAATGACCTGGTCTGTCCACTCTCTATCTGTTTTCTGTGTATCAGCTACTGAGAACAGCTTATCGGAGGGGGTGTCGGGCGTTGGAGCCTCACAATATGATATTGATGACGTATTCTTAGGATAGGTCATGAATATTTTCAGTCTGGAAACCCCTTTAAACAACAGGTCACCATCTTATTATGGAAGCAGGTTCCAGTAAGTGGTAGCATGTTTCAGACATGACTGGAACACGCTTTCATCTACAATAGGTGTCGCATCTCTTAACATAATATTATACTAGGGATGTAAAATCAAAAGTTTTTTTTTTTTTATAGGATTTCTACAGATGTGTCCACTCTTAACATTCTCACAATACAAATTCAATACAATATTGCTACATGATAGACAACCCCTGACAGACTGCAATGTATATCACAACCACTGAGTGCCCACACGAAGGCAAATACAGTATACATATCTCCTGACATAATATCATGAAAACATGCTTTTTTCAAAGTTGGATTTTGCAAACCACACATGTTTGGATGGGTCAAGCCAAGAGGAAAGGTAAGGAAGGGCACATCTTATGTAAATTATACTTTTAGTATACCAGCAGTTTGCCACTAATAACTGTAATAAACTGAACTTATATAGAAAACTTGTAAATGAACCTTCTTTGCTTCCATATAGGGAACAAGTAACAAAAAAGTCTATTTTATAGATGCCAGAATGCACCAATCAAGCCATTTCACAAGGAGAAAAGCATGTGAATTTCTTCTAGGCATTATATGATTAAGTTGACAATATTATGTGAGCAACGCTTGAGTACCCACTGTGCTGTACTTTTGACCAAATTGATTTGTGTAATGAACACTTGCTCTGTCTCTTCTCTAAGCCTGAATAGGGCTCTTGATTTAACCAGTAATGCTGGAAGCCAAGTGAATTTACAGCCCCCACAGTCATTCTCACTCAATGTGAAGAGAATAGCAGCAGCCTTACAGGAGCAAAGCATAATTCAATACATTCTGCTATAAGCAGAGAAAATAATATCACAGAGCTCTGCAATATACCTATTTGATTTGATTTGTAAACCTGATAAAAAAGCAATCGAGAAAAGTTCAGGGCACAAATATATATGAGTCCTGAGAAAAATATGAGTACATTGAATGTGTATAAAGCTGAGGAATATCATGCATATTAATTCAGATTCATACATCTGGCACCAGTATTACCAGCTTTCTACTTCTTTTCTCTGAAGCACAGACACCAGATACATTTCTGTTTAGAATGTAGCAATGGTTGTCTACTATATCTGATAGACTTCTGAAAGTTTTCATTGCCATCAAATGTGTCATCTTTTTAGTATATTTACATAGCACTTTTCATATACACTTAAAGGAGTTGTACAGCTTGCAATGCATCTTGCACATGTATCCTTGTTCTACAATAGTGTCTGTGTTACAATCTGGTCCTCAAGTACTAATCTCTGGGACTGCAGCTGTACCGGCGGTGTGTGGGGATAAAAGACAGGCATACTGTTAGCAAATTATTTCTAATTCATTGATGTTGAATACAGCCATGGACCTGCAGTACAGTATGTTTTCCATAGAAATGAGAACAAGTGAAGTCTATTTAGTCACATCTATTACCCCTTTATATTGAGTATATGAAATTCTGAAAGCTAGATATAGGTAGGTAGATAGGTAGGTAAATAGAAAGATAGATAGATGGCTCTGTCGGTTTGTTAGAAAATTTCCAAAAATGGCTCAAATAATTGTTATACTCTTGGGATTGTTCAGGCCCCAGAGTATAATAAGCAGAGGCCCAGGGGACATGCAGAAAAATAATAAGCTCCCTCACCTCTCAAGGGCTCCATGGCAGTGTCCTCTGCTCCATCATGGGCATCTTCAGTCCTTTTCTGGCCTCTTCCAAACTCCTAGATGACATCAGCAAGAAGCGTCAAGACGGTGGCACCGATCATATGACTGCTGAGACCGCTGATGTCACCCAGGACCCTGGAAAAAGACTGTGGACTGTTTATTATTTTTCTCCACCTTCCCTGGGCCGTCCTATTATAGTCTGGGGTCTCAGCGAGGTTTGCAAATCTCTAATAGGTAGATTGTTTTCTTTGCATAACTCATTTATATATTATTTTTGGTCATCTACCATTAACGTTTTATGGATTTACTACAGAACACCAAAACAATAAGTATTTTAGGCTAGGCCAGCAATTTGGAGGGTGTTTGTTCCATTAAATCCCAACAATCATCAAAAAAAAAAAGATACTGCAATTTTGCTGGAATGGTCATAGCCATTTTCATGTCAAGTACGTCTCCTTGTCTTTCTTTCTGTTATATTTATTCAGCAGGTACAGCCTATGACCCCATGCAATAGCACCTCCACTACAGCTTAGGAAAGCTCCAGCATACATTCCAATCATGCATTTATAGACTATCCTAAGGATAAGGCTGCTTATGTATAATCCAGAAAATTCCCATTAAGGCTTCATTTACATCTGCATCCAAGTCTCCATTTAGTGCCTTCAGTGAAGAGTCCGTCAGAAATCCCAGACATCTGTAAAAGATGGGGTCCTTAAAGACCTGTTATTGTCTATAATTAGATGGACCAGTTTTCCATTTTTCTGGTCTTGCGAGGGACCATAAGAACTGAGACAACAGTGCATCATATGAACACACCCTAAGGCTATGTTCACATCATGTTTGTGATGAACATTTATTGTGTACACTGGGAAGCTCCTAAAAACATGACAAACATGTCCATAGGGTTATATCAGCCCTCTGGCCTCCATCTGGCTGTGACATGTCAATATACTATACGATTCCATAGAATGGTATCCAGCAAAAACAAAAGTATACATTGTTTACATTGAGACCCTACATCGTATAGCAACAATCAGCGGTATCCATCAATGTAATGCTTACATATTGGTATACAGTATACCTGCACATTAAAGAAAACATAGCGTGAACAGAACTTAATGTATATAAAACTATTACTAACAGATTTTCCTTATTTATTATATTTTGGACCTAGAGTCAGAGGTGTAGCTTGAGAGGGTGCAAAAGGTACAGTTGTATCTTGTCTCATAAGGTGTCTCTACCCAATATTAATAGACTAGTACTATAAATCAGGCATGTCAAACATGCGTCCCGCGGGCCGCATACGGCCCTTTACAGGCATATCTGCGGCCCGCACAAAAGTCTCAAACTTTGTCTCTAAAGTTTAGAGACAAAGTTTGAGACTTTTGTGCGGGCCGCAGATGTACAAAACTCACGATCAGCACTTCCGGCTCTTCATTCATTGGCCCACGGGGCCTAACTACCGGGGTAGCAGTGGTAGCGACTGCCACAGGGCCCGGAACATTACGGGGCCCGGAGCCCTGTGGCAGTCACTACCGCGAACCCCACAATCACTGCTATCGTTATACTCCAGGGTCTTTTGAGACCCCGGAGTATAACGATCGGGGGCCCAGGGGAGGTGAGCGAACATAAAAAAACACCGTAACTCACCTCTCCGCCGCTCCGCAGGCTTCGGGCCTGTTTGGTGACGTCCCAGACGTCAGCCGACGTCATTATGCGTCGCGACGCCGGCCTGGATCGCGCGAGATCCGGTCCGAAATTGAAGATGGCCGAAGTAGCGCACGGGAGTGCACCGGAGCGAGGAAGAGGTAAGTTGCAGTGTTTTCTATGTTTCTATCCTCCCCTGGGTCTCCGATCATTATACTCTGGGGTCTGAAAAGACTCCAGAGTATAATAATCGTTCATGGGTGGTCCACTATGGGGCATAATACTGCGTGCAGGGGCCACTATGGGGCAAACTACTGTGTGCAGGGGCCACTATGGGGCAAACTACTGTGTGCAGGGGCCACTATGGGGCAAACTACTGTGTGCAGGGGCTACTATGGGGCAAACTACTGCGTGCAGGCGCCACTATGGGGCAAACTACTGCATGCAGGGGCCACTATGGGGCAAACTACTGTGTGCAGGGGCCACTATGGGGCAAACTACTGTGTGCAGGGGCCACTATGGGGCAAACTACTGTGTTCTGAGGCCACTATGGGGCAAACTACTATGTGCAGGGGCCACTATGGGGCATAATATTGTGTTCAGGGGCCACTATGCTGCATAATACCGTGTCCAGGGGCCACTATGGGGCATAATACCGTGTGCAGGGGCCACTATGGGGCATAATACCGTGTGCAGGGGCCACTATGGGGCATAATAGTGTGCGCAGGAATGCGGTTTGTGTGTGTGGGGGGGGTTGGGGGCGGCGGTTTGTGTGTGGGGGGGGGGTTGGGGGCGGCGGTTTGGGGGGGTTGGGGGCGGCGGCTTGGGGGGGGCACCATGTCAAATGTTCGCCTTGGGGCCCAGCCATTCCTAGTTACGCCACTGATTGGCCCATATCCCTGCATATGACCTGCTTACGTGATCAATGAATGACGACCCGGAAGTGCTGATCGTGAGTTTTGTACATCTGCGGCTCGCGTGGCTGCTGATCACCTAAGTCAGTTTTGTTGTGAGCGGAGGAAGAGTCGTGGCTGAGAGTGACTGGGATACTGTGACCGTGCTGAGGAAGAAGGGACCCACTGCCGCACAGGCAAAGTCCAAGCAAGTGAGTGGCCCTCCTGTATGTAACCATTAAAAACTAAAGAGAGGGGTGAGCACTCAGATTATAAATAATTGTGATGCAAAAAACAGTGGTGCTGATTGGATGAAAAATGCAATCGAACACAAAAGAGAAACAGCATCCAATATAAAGCACACACAAAATTTCTTTATTAAATAACACAGCAAACAAGGAAAAATTAAAAGCAATTAAAATACATGTGCATCCTTGGAGGCAAATACCAGGGGTAAACACCAAAAAGAACAAATCCTACAGACGCCCATTAAATAAATATAAAGTAAATAAATACATATTGAAAATTCATAATAATATAAATAATAATATAAATAATAATATAATATAATGAATAGGCCTATTAGCACAAAGCACAAAGAGGTGTCAAGCCTCAGGACAAAACACTAAAAATGATTGAAAAAAATGATAGCAAATAAATGTTTAGTTTTTAATTGCTGTATTTTTGTTAAATATATTAGTTGCTGTTGCGCACTGCAAATACAGTCATATGAAAAAGTTTGGGCACCCCTATTAATCTTAATCATTTTTAGTTCTAAATATTTGGGTGTTTGCAACAGCCATTTCAATTTGATATATCTAATAACTGATGGACACAGTAATATTTCAGGATTGAAATGAGGTTTATTGTACTAACAGAAAATGTGCAATATGCATTAAACCAAAATTTGACCAATGCAAAAATTTGGGTACCCTTATCATTTTATTGATTTGAATACTCCTAACTACTTTTTACTGACTTACTGAAGCACAAAATTGGTTTTGTAACCTCACTGAGCTTTGAACTTCATAGCCAGGTGTATCCAATCATGAGAAAAGGTATTTAAGGTGGCCAATTGCAAGTTGTTCTCCTATTTGAATCTCCTCTGAAGAGTGACATCATGGGCTCCTCAAAACAACTCTCAAATGATCTGAAAACAAAGATTGTTCAACATAGTTGTTCAGGGGAAGGATACAAAAAGTTGTCTCAGAGATTTAACCTGTCAGTTTCCACTGTGAGGAACATAGTAAGGAAATGGAAGACCACAGGGACAGTTCTTGTTAAGCCCAGAAGTGGCAGGCCAAGAAAAATATCAGAAAGGCAGAGAAGAAGAATGGTGAGAACAGTCAAGGACAATCCACAGACCACCTCCAAAGAGCTGCAGCATCATCTTGCTGCAGATGGTGTCACTGTGCATCGGTCAACAATACAGCACACTTTGCACAAGGAGAAGCTGTATGGGAGAGTGATGCGAAAGAAGCCGTTTCTGAAAGCACGCCACAAACAGAGTCGCCTGAGGTATGCAAAAGCACATTTGGACAAGCCAGCTTCATTTTGGAAGAAGGTCCTGTGGACTGATGAAACAAAGATTGAGTTGTTTGGTCATACAAAAAGGCGTTATGCATGGCGTCCAAAAACCACAGCATTCCAAGAAAAACACTTGCTACCCACTGTAAAATTTGGTGGAGGTTCCATCATGCTTTGGGGCTGTGTGGCCAATGCCGGCACCGGGAATCTTGTTAAAGTTGAGGGTCGCATGGATTCAACTCAGTATCAGCAGATTCTTGAGAATAATGTACAAGAATCAGTGACGAATTTGAAGTTACGCCGGGGATGGATATTTCAGCAAGACAATGATCCAAAACACAGCTCCAAATCTACTCAGGCATTCATGCAGAGGAACAATTACAATGTTCTGGAATGGCCATCCCAGTCCCCAGACCTGAATATCATTGAACATCTGTGGGATAATTTGAAGCGGGCTGTCCATGCTCGGCGACCATCAAACTTAACTGAACTGGAATTGTTTTGTAAAGAGGAATGGTCAAAAATACCTTCATCCAGGATCCAGGAACTGATTAAAAGCTACAGGAAGCGACTAGAGGCTGTTATTTTTGCAAAAGGAGGATCTACTAAATATTAATGTCACTTTTCTGTTGAGGTGCCCATACTTTTGAACCGGTCAAATTTTGGTTTAATGCATATTGCACATTTTCTGTTAGTACAATAAACCTCATTTCAATCCTGAAATATTACTGTGTCCATCAGTTATTAGATATATCAAATTGAAATGGCTGTTGCAAACACCCAAATATTTAGAACTAAAAATGATTAAGATTAATAGGGGTGCCCAAACTTTTTCATATGACTGTATATGTTGCTGTTACATATTACTACTTCATATCTTGTTTGTTTACGTGTGTGACATTAGCTGCTGTGCGCGGCCCTCGCAACAACCTCTTGTTACTCATGTGGACCTCGGGGTACCCTGAGTTTGACATGCCTGCTATAAATGATACATAATATTTATGAGGTATGGTATAGCTTTTGCACTGGGACCCAGGAGCTTCATGTTATGCTTTTGCTAGAGTTGTTTGTATTTGTTCATTTTTGTTTCCAAAAAGACAAAGGACATATTGCAAATGATTGTTCATTCAAGATATGTACAGTACGGTAAAAGTGAAAGATGTGTGTAAAATTTTCTTCAATTTCTACTGGGTTCAGACTTGGTGGCAAAAATTCATTTTGGAATTTGACACATATGGTTGCTAAATGTATTGCTGAATATAAATTCTGAATGCAACAGAAATATCTAGTGCAAATGTTCTTCTCTATTACACCAGGGCGATTAAAAGTCCAGGCAGCGGAGCAGAGTCACCTGCTCCCTTAAGTTTTCAGTATTCTTACCACATAAACAAGAAACTAAGAAGAAATGTTTCAGAGCTGCTGATGAAGTATGCACTTAACATCTGTTTCTAAATTAGCAACATATTTTCAATTGTCACACAGTGAAATATTTGCCATCCTTACAAATTATTTTATGCCACTTTTACATAATGTTCTCATTCAAAAACATGAAAACTATCATGTGAAGGACAATAAATTAACAAGTAACCTGCTGTTATGCTTGGAATCAAAGTAATGCACATTTGACTTTTATGTTGCTTAGATTTTATATTTGTCACAGGCTAGACTGTTTTAAACAATAAACTTACCATGTGTACAGTGTGTTATATATCTATGGACGTGCTATGAAATAAAATCGGAATGTAATACATAAAAATGACCATGGTGTGTGATAGAAAAAAAGAAACATAAAAAAAATCAAACAAATGTACAGTCATGGCCAAAAGTTTTGAGAATGATACAAATATTAATTTTTACAAAGTCTACTGCTTCAGTTTTTCTAATGGCAATTTGCATATACTCCAGAATGTTATAAAGAGTGATCAGCTTAACAGCAATTACTTGCAAAGTCAATATTTGCCTAGAAAATGAACTTTATCCCGCAAAACACATTTCAACATCATTGCAGCCCTGCCTTAAAAGGACCACCTAACATCGTTTCAGTGATTGCTCCATTAACACAGGTGTGGGTGTTGATGAGGACAGGGCTGGAGATCAATCTGTCATGATTAAGTAAGAATGACACCACTGGACACTTTAAAAGGAGGCTGGTGCTTGCCATCATTGTTTCTCTTCTGTTAACCATGGTTATCTCTAAAGAAACACGTGCAGTCATCATTGCACTGCACAAAAATGGCCTAACTGGGAAGAGTATTGCAGCTAGAAAGATTGCACCTCAGTCAACAATCTATCGCATCATCAAGAACTTCAAGGAGAGAGGTTCCATTGGTGCCAAAAAGGCTCCAGGGCGCCCAAGAAAGACCAGCAAGCGGCAGGACCGTCTCTTAAAAGTGTTTCAGCTGCGGGATCGGGCTACCAGCAGTGCAGAGCTTGCTGAGGAATGGCAGCAGGCAGGTGTGAGTGCATCTGCACGCACTGTGAGGCGGAGACTCTTGGAGCAAGGCCTGGTCTCAAGGAGGGCAGCAAAGAAGCCACTTCTCTCCAGAAAAAACATCAGGGACAGACTGATATTCTGCAAAAGGTACAGGGAGTGGACTGCTGAGGACTGGGGTAAAGTCATTTTCTCTAATGAATCCCCTTTTCGATTGTTTGGAACATCTGGAAAACAGCTTATTCGGAGAAGAAGAGGTGAGCGCTACCACCAGTCTTGTCTCATGCCAACTGTAAAGCATCCTGAAACCATTCATGTGTGGGGTTGCTTCTCAGCCAAGGGAATCGGCTCTCTCACAGTCTTGCCTAAAAACACAGCCATGAATAAAGAATGGTACCAGAATGTCCTCCAAGAGCAACTTCTCCCAACCATCCAAGAGCAGTTTGGCGCTCAACAATGCCTTTTCCAGCATGATGGAGCACCTTGCCATAAAGCAAAGGTGATAACTAAATGGCTCAGGGAACAAAACAGAGATTTTGGGTCCATGGCCTGGAAACTCCCCAGATCTTAATCCCATTGAGAACTTGTGGTCAATCATCAAGAGACGGGTGGACAAACAAAAACCAACAAATTCAGACAAAATTAAAGCATTGATTCTGCAAGAATGGACTGCTATCAGTCAGGATTTGGTCCAGAAGTTGATTGAGAGCATGCCAGGGAGAATTGCAGAGGTCCTGAAGAAGAAGGGTCAACACTGCAAATATTGACTTGCTGCATTAACTCATTCTAACTGTCAATATAAGCTTCTGTTACTCATAATATGAATGCAATTATATTTCTGTATGTGATAAAAACATCTGACAAACACACATGAAAACCAGAGGGGAGCAGATCATGTGAAAATATAATATTTGTGTCATTCTCAAAACTTTTGGCCATGACTGTATTTATATAAATTTATGTAGTAAAGAGTAACCTATCAAAGACGCAAATTTTATTTTCCCAGGAATATACACACTTGTAAAGCAAATAATATCTGTGTGGAAATTGATGTGAATTTTCCGTAATGTAATTTTTTTCAAATATAACATTTAAGTGGTTTAAAGGTGAAACTTTCTGTCAAGTACACAGTATGCATAATGGAGTAAATCCAGTTTTTGTGATATATTGTTTAAATAATCATGATAAAAATCCCAACTTTCACAATATATTGATTCAATGGATTATCCCCATTGAATGTTCCTATTCAAAATGAAGATGTCCAGGGTTTTAAAATCCCTAGCTGACAGAGCAGCAGGTGGCCTTTTGTAGGGTGGATATGTGATAATAGAGCAATTAGACGTGAATTGTCCAGGTACACATCTTAAAGAGGACTTGTGATCACTATTGATTTGTTGATTTTAGTAAATACTAGTATTTCCCCATAAAATAACCATTCTGCTTCACCTTTTCTTAAAAGTACTTTATAGCATTCCTCGGTTATTCCCCCTAGACATTTTGTCTGAATTGACAAATGGGTGTTACTCTTCTCCTTCTTAGATAAGTGTATCTCTACATAGTCTGATGCTATCAGCACTGATTGGACAGTATCAGGTAATATAGGAATGATACCCAAACTGATAACATTCAGTTGAAAATGTATCTAAATTTTTAGTTGGAAAAACTGAGGAACAATACAATCTAGAGTTCTAAGAATACATGCTCCAGAAATTTAATCTTATGGGGAATCTATACTTATTTACTAAAACAGATGCGTCAACAAAAGGTAATAAGTTCTCCTTAAAGTATGGAGAACATGAACAGGTGGCCTTGTAAGACCTTCTACTTTATATAATATAGTAATTAAATTGATTGAAGTTTTACACCTGTCTTGGCAGCAATTTGCCAACATGGGAATAACTGCTACCTGCTCTGACCGCTACAGAAGCAATGAAGCTGAGCTACACGGTTTCCTTGCCTTCACAGTTATGGGAACAGAGAAGCCAGACCTGCTATGTTGTTTCCGCAGCTGCCATTTTCCATTAAGGGAGTTACAGGAACAACCCAGAGCAGCACTGGTCAGTCGTTCCTGTACGTCCCGTTCTTGGGGTTGGGATTTAAGAGCTGTAATTGTCATCTTGACAGCAATTTGACTTTAACCAATGGCTGCAGGTACATTTACTGCAAGAAGAAGTTGTGGCTAACCAGATATTTCTGCATGGAAAATGAAGTATTGCTTGGTGGCCAAAGGGGGTATCAAAGTGGGAAACTCATTCCCACTATAGTGTCTTTATGCCCTGATATTGAAAGAGGTTACCTGAAAATAACACTAGCAAATTTTGACTGCCTAGTGAGTTACCTTATTTCTAGTACATGTGTGAATTCGGAGTGTTACAATTTATATTTGTACCTAATATTCTATACAGGATTATATCAATATACATCCAGCTCTATAAATATGTTGTGCTTGTTCAATATAAGAAAGTATTTAAAAAGAAAAAAACAAATCCACAATAACAAAATGGTAATAAATGTACAGTAAGTGCTATAAGTCACAGAAGCAGAATCCTGCCCTGGTTAAATATGCTGGTTCTATCATTTACCTTACACCACCGGCCCTGAACACCGAGAACTACAGTATATTTCAGTATGAGAGATTTATACATGTGGAAAAAGTTACTTCCCCATACAAAATAAATGTCAAGAACAAAGTGAATAGCACCTTCTTAGCAAATCAATCCTGTCTGGAGTTCTTTTAATCTTCCAATATCTGTCTTCAGCTCAAGGCGAACAAGTACCACTCTCTCCATCATTTTTCCCTGTGAAGTTGGCTCATGTCATGTATGTAAAGCCCCTTTTGTTGTAGGAGTTGTGTTGACACAACCTACTGCTGAGTGGACTTGCCAGATCAGTTTCGTGCTGTGAGAAAAGTCTCATCACTGTAGAAAGCTACTTTTATCACGGAAATAAAAGGTCACTATTCGATGCCAGGCTTTCATTACTTGACCTATGACAAAAGATCAACAGATTATCCAAAATCAAGCTGGGTAGTCATTTGTGCTGCATTGTGCCAGCTATTCCTCCAGCAAGTGAAAATTCATAACTCTTTTTATAATATTGTCAGTTCCGCTTTAATTTGAATTACAATTGATGCAAGAAAGAAGTAGAAATTCTCTTCATTGCTGATTTCTGAAATTCATAAATATTTATTTGGGAGGATTAATATGGAAAAATGTTCAATTATTTAGTTTACCACACAAAGCAGAAATTAAATTGAATTGCGAGTCTTTGCTTAAATTACTTCTACGACTGTTCTTGGAAATCCAAACTTATGCAGTTAAAAAGCCCTAAATAATAGTATAATAAATGAACAAATATAGTTTAATCGTTGACAGACCCTTTGCAAAGACTATAAACATTGCCACTCATATAAAAGCTGGAGCAAATATCTCGTCATGATCTAGCGGGCTGCTCTCCATGTTTTACAACCCTTCACACTACATTAACCTTTTGTACTGCAAGTATTTATGACCTCATATAACAGTATTAATCAAACTGAAAGCTAATTTTTAGTGCCGTGGATAAGCCACCATTGTTTAGGAATATGCTTAACTTTCCTCGCCTTTTTACTCCAATCATTTTGATAAATTGACCGGCTTTTTATACATATACTTAAGCCACCAGCCATAAAACATACTTAAAAGCATGTGTGTGCAAAAAAATGTCAAAAATATTAAAATAGGCGAAATTCTTGGCGGCAAAGGTGTAACTTTGGCAAAATCTGTTAAATGACCTCCACTTCTCAGGCACTAGGGCACAAGTGTGACTGCAACCTCTGAACTCTCTATAGCTATGGTTCAGTTCAGTGTGAACTTCTATCTTTTATGAGTGCAGTGTGTTGGTCCCATTACATATCATGTATCACTGAAAGTAGCTACTATTTTAATATTTGATCAATTAATATAATTAATTCAACAAGTTATGAGTTTTAGACTCTACATTCTATAGAAATGTTAAAGGGGAAGACAAACTGATAGCCGATTTTTAGGCTAGACCGTTGATGGGCAATTACTGGGAATCGGTAAAAAAACATCATAGACAATTCAGTATAACATCTGTAAAAACCATCATAGGCAAAGTGTAACATCTGTATAGGTGACTGCAATTTTCAACCTGCCAGTCAGTAGAGCATCAGGAGGTCAAACACCCGCTATTCACACATGTCTGGCTTATCCTAAAGAAAACTCCTTTAACATGCAATCTGGAAACAAGATATTATATGTAAGGAAGTAACAGCCCATTCCTATAACAGTAGAAAACCACCCATATTAGTCATATTAATTTCTCCTTCTTTACCTTTTGTCTTAGATGGACATATCCAGATATTTGTGCCATGATATGCTTTCACAAAGGAATATGCAGTCTTTCTATTCAGATGCAGCAAAGTCTAACTTGACACTTTTGCTGCAAACTTGACAGCTTCAATGGCTTTTCAAAGGCTTTTTTGTGAGTTATCACAAGACAGCAAGTTACTAGAATCAAGTTAAACTTTACTATATCTATAGTATATGTGGCTCAATGGTTGTGTTGTGGATTGCAGGTGGGTTCATACTTGTGCTTGAGTCCGTTCGCTGCCAATCCGAGTGAAAATCTCGGTTAACTGGATAGGCACCAGATAGTGACAGGTTAGCGACGCATAGCTTAAAAATCCATTCATTTGAATGGGTTTTTAAAGCAATGCGCGGGTGTCCGATTGCACCCTCTGCGCTGCAAATCCAGTTTTTTCGTCGGAAACAAAGTCGGACATGCAGGACTTTGTGTCCGATGAAAAAAAACGGCTTTTTAAGCAATGCGTCGCTAACCTGTCGCTATCCGGTGAATATCCAGTTTCCCGAGATTTTCCCTCGGATTGGCAACGGACGGATTCAAGTGCAAGTGTGAACCTACCCTTAAGGGTTTTATTATTATGTTGTGAATTATGTTGTAATATTGTTGGTGTTACAAGAAATTGGAGTTGTTAAATTATAGTTGAGTTAAAGGTGGGCACATTGTTATTCTTTATGTATGGTACAAAGTAAGCCAGCTAATAAGTGGTATGTACCAAATATATCATCCAGCATTGGTCTCTGTGATAGAGATCTAACTGAAAAGTAAGGTGTTTCCAGGTTAAAGAAATATTATGACCAAAACTGATCAACCTTTTTATGCCTGAAGTAGGGCCTAAAGAACACCAAGGATAACATTTCTTTTGCGATGCATAGTTTATTGCAGCTTTGTACCATGTATAACACAGTGGATCAGTTTGGCCTTAAGTGTTCCTTTAAGAGTAGAGAATTTAAAGGTGTTGTAAGCCATAGGAATAGGAAAAAGTTCTACTTTATGTTCCCCAGAAACAGCGCTATTAATGTTCATGTATATTACAGCCCAGTCCCATTTATGCTACTTAAAAGTTCTTACCATGTGATACAGTGGCCAGTAGGGGGTTATTTTGTAACTTTGTGCAATAATTTCATTTCAGCTATTTGACCTGAAGAAGTTAATATTTTACACTTTACAATTGCTTAACAAAGCAATTGTTCTTACCACACTAGTCCTGATATTATCCTATATGTGGGGACAGGTCCTGGTGCAAAAACTCAGTTTGGGCTCCCTGTGCAATTTCTCCTTACAACTGCCAACTGTGTCCCATCTGTACATTTTAGCAACTTTTACATTTCTCTTTTATTTTCTGTCTGGGTCCTGACTGCCTTAAAGACCTGATCACAACAGGTCTGTGCACACAGTCTTCCCTGCATTTCTATATCCTGTCAATGTCCCCCAAACAGTAATTGTGCCCCCTTTTGGGCATCAGCATTCACCCCAAAATCCCTTCTTGACTATAAGCTGCTGACCAATTTCTATTTTTTCCATTATGAGGCAACTTTTCTCTTTTCTGACAGTGGAAGGCTGTGTATTATAAATCTTCTTTACCTGTCTCACTACAAAGGGCAGGAGTGATACATTTACTATGTACAGACTTCCAGCTATCAGAGAGGAGATCAAAGAAGTCCGGGTCCGGTCGCATCTGCGACTTCTTTGATTACGATAGTTGCACCAGTGTGTAGGGAGAGTCATGGATAAGAAGAGGAATAGCTTTATAATACTGACCAGATAAAAGAACCATATTGTATTAAAATGTAACCGTTAACAGTGAATGGCTGGGCCCCAAGGGCAAACATTTGACATGCCCCCCCCGGCATCCGCCCCCCCCCGAACTACCTGCATTCCCCGCATTCCTGCACACACTACTATGCCCCATAGTGGCCACTACACACACTATTATGTGCCATAGTGGCTCCTGCACACAGTATTATGCCCCATTGTGGCCCCTGCACACAGTATTATGCCCTATTGTGGCCCCTTCACATAGTATTATGCCCCATTGTGGACCACCCATTAACAATTATTATACTCTGGGGTCTTTTCAGACCCCAGAGTATAATGATCGGAGACCCAGGGGAGGATACAAACATAAACATCGTTACTTACCTCTCCCTGGCTCTGGCGCACTTCCCGCTACTTTCGGCCTTCTTCAATGTTGGACCAGACGTCACGTGAGCCTGGCATGCGTCGCGATGCATAAAGACGCCAGCCTGGCCCACGTGACGTTTGGGATATCACCAAGGATGTCCAGAGCGACTGCCGGAGCACAGGAGAGGTAAGTAACATTATTTTTATGTTCCCTCATCTCCCCTGGGCCTCTGATCATTATACTCTGGGGTCTAAAAAGACCCCAGACTATAATGATACCAGTGTTTGTGGGGTTCGCGGGCCTGCTCCTGCTC
Organism: Leptodactylus fallax; assembly: GCA_947044405.1. Lineage (NCBI taxonomy): Eukaryota > Metazoa > Chordata > Amphibia > Anura > Leptodactylidae > Leptodactylus > Leptodactylus fallax. The sequence continues at coordinate 10,235,237 of CAMRHE010000016.1, forward strand.
ACAGCCACCTTCGCTTCTGCAGAATGGGAAGCGCAGGCAGCCGTGAGCAGGAGCGAGGGTTGGTAAGTAAATACGGCCCGTTACCTGTTGGTGTTACTCTAGCAGGTAACGGCCTATTACAAAAAAAAAACATCAGAGTTCTGCCAGGCCCCCTAATATCCCGGCCCTGTGGCAGCCTCTCCCGCTGCTACCCCGGTATTTACACCACTGGCACAAATAACCACACAGTATGGCAGTTTGGAGAAGGCAATTGCCTCTTTTGTCCACCTATAACCTAGCAGTGTTCTGAGCTATTGCTTCTAAAATGTCCACTGGTTGCAAAATCTAGTAACAATATGCAGTAGCATCTGCTCTTGAAAACAAATCAGTTGCACCAAGTGAATAGGCTTTAGGCGTACAAAGTTTAATATGAAAGAGAGTAGTTGATACAGCAGGGATGTTAAAAAGTATCGCTTTAGACATATAACAGAAGATCAAAGCAGGCATGCCGGGAGTAACAGGTGACAGAAGAGCTTTGAAGATGAGGGGGTCTACTTTTGTCTATGATTTGTTGCTTAATGAAATGTCAACCATGGAAGCTTGTCACCTGGCTGTACTTTCACTGTTACCTCTGCTGTAGATGAGATGCAGATATGCAGTCTCTGTATATTTATAGTCCATAGAAAAACTCCTATGATTATAGAAAATACAGATTTACAGATCTGCATATCTTAACACATTTGCATACCTTTAGCAAAAATGAACAGATCAAAGACTATTTTTGTGCAACTGACCTTCTATACAAACAAAAGTAAATAAAAAAATTCCTTCTTGTCTCAGTCCTCTTAAACATTTGCAAATACACATTCCAGCAGCAGCAGAGTCATAAATATCAGACGGAATTTAAATTTTCATCTGTAGGAATCGTAATACACTTCAAAACATAATGGCTGTATATACTTCTGCTTATAAAGAAGACAAACACAAATAATCTATTCCTCTTTAAATGCGGAAAAGTATCCTAGGATAAATAGTGGGAAAAAATATGAGAAGAAAAATACATGAGTTCAGCGGATTTTATAAAAAAATAAATAAATATATAAAATAAAAAGTAAACAGTCAAATATACAGCTCTAAAAACAACAATTTCTATTCATTATATTTGTTGGAAGGATTTTCCTTGTACAAGAGAAAACTGCTGAGACTTGTTACTTGAATTTCATCCACACTTGAAAGAAAAACCTGCATTGCAGCTCAGGACTCACAATATAAATGTGGATAAAAACTACACAAAGTACATATCATGACGTATCTTTTAATGAATATTTAAACAGTTGCCGTTTATAAGGCAAAAGTGAATTTGTCTGGGAACTTTTCAAAACAAACTTGAGACTTCAAAATTATATTTCTGGTGATAAACTTTTCACATGATTGATGGAAACGCATTAAGAATATTCTCTTACCTAAGGCGTCTGTTTCATCTGAAAAAATACATATAATATGAATTCAGCGGGCCCTTTTTTTGCAATACCATTTATGTGTCATGAATCAAGAATTCTTGACATTTCTACTTGTCATTTTTGATACTTGTGGCTTTTCCTGTCATACTGTTCAGTGAAATTGACTGGAAGTACTGCATTCCATTTACGATTGGATATAGAAAATTGAGCCTTCTGTTGACTAGTAGGGTATATTATATAGGTTCCACTGTTCTTTCCATATAGATATGTATAATTGAATGCCCTGCTGTTAAGTCAGATAATTACATCATAAATATAAAATGTGTGCTTTCCAAGGATGGAAAGTTCAATCCCATGCCTGGAAACAGGACCTGCATTACAGTGCTGGTCACCTCCTGGATTTATGTTCTACAGTGTAAGAGTATGCCAAGACCTAAAAATAATTTCTTATGAAAAAAATGGCAGAAATATTTGGCTTGACAGGTAGTATACAGAATCAGCAGAGCCACCGTGTTGAGTTTGACATATACTGAAGAAACCAGTGATAAACAAATATACATACATAAATGCCTATGAATTCTGCAAGAGTATGTCAGTCAGGTCTAACAAATGATAAAGTTACTCCTACACAAGAGATAAATAAATCCCATCACTTATTCACGTGTTATAAGAAGCACGGCTCTAAAATGTATAAAATGATTCCTCTGTTGGATTATAAATATGGACACAGTTGTAGAGCATTAAAGTAAAACTCTTCTTCATGCTGAATAGAGATGGACAAACTGACTCGTACTGAGCCGGGTCCGACCCCAATATTCCAAATTGTTGGTTTTTTTTAATGAAATTTAACAAATGAAGATTTGTCACGGACCAACTAAAATGGCCGTCACATTATTTCTAGCGTCTTCAGACCCCAGAGCATAATAGATAGAGGCCCAGAGGAGGTGACAAAAATAAAAAAAAACATTCATACTCACGTTCTGTTACCTCTCCTGGGGACATCATGCACCCAGGGTCACCGCTGAGGTCTGAGATTGGTCCACCAGCAGTCACATGGGCAAGCCAAGCATTATGACGTCATGACTTTTGGCGTGCAAATGTCACTGCTGAGGACCAATCTCAGGCCTCAGTGGTGACCCCAGGTGAATGACATCAACAAGTTGGAGAGAGAGTGCCGGATACCACAAGTATTTTTTATACATCCCCTGAGCCTCTGAAGAGACCCCAGAGGATAATAACGTCACTTTTACTTTAACATTACTTTATCGGTGTTCACCTTAGATAGCTAGAAATTGGATAGCTAAGTTTCTAGTAGCCTTGAAAGTATCCTACACTATGTTTTAAGCCATTATAAGGTATGGTTCGTACTGAACTTGTTTAGCCTAAAACAAATCTTGGACCTGAGCCATGCAAACCTGAAACAAAATGAATCCTGAGAGATTTGTCCATCACTAATGCTGAATAGTCTTTTTTTAAAGGGGTTGCACCACCTAGACCACAAGTTTTGTAAATAGGTACCCCCAGGCTATCAACTATAGCCTGTGGAATCTGCAAGGAGCTGCACATATTCCCTGAAGTGTCTGTGGGTTTTTATGGCACTCATTCAAAATAAAGGGACATCAGAATTAGGCCTTAGTCACATGACAGTGAAAACGGCATGTGACCATATTTTTTTTTAACAGCCATCACATGATAGTTTTTTAAACAATAACAGTAAATGAGTGTATTTATGTCCATTTTGTTTGACAGACAGACAGACAAACTGGTCAGTTAAAAAAATGGACGTACTCTCTCTTTGTCCTTTTTGACAGACACATGGATCCAATAGCAATCAATGGATCTATTTTTATGGATGTTTTTAAACAGGCTGATGTCATGTTAAGTGTGGAAAAAAAAGGATTAGTGTGTTAGGTCAAAAAAGAGATTTCATCTGTTTTTTTTTACAGTCCATTAAAAAATGGATGCAGAAATGATTGACAATTGGCCATTAAAAATTAGAAACGGAACAATTGCAACAGCCATCAAAAACAGAGATGTACATCAGGTCTGTTAAAAACCGAATGGTCATCTGAATAAGGTCTAAGAGTTGCTCTTTGTAGAATCTTTCTACTCCATCTAATGAAGGGGGTTTCCAAGCAGTGCCCTAATAGGATATCTTGACAGGGGCTGTTTTCATGGGTCATCATCTTTATATGTGTAGATTTGTATTGCAACATTCTGATTTCCCCACAGAACAAGAGACCATGTGAAGTCAATAACCGACCTCCTCCTACCTGATAGTTAAGTTTTGAAGAAGGGATTGATCAACCACATTAAGTGTACTCAGATTATAAGCAGAAAATTAATTCTGGCAGGCAGAGATAGCAGTCACTTTAAACCCAATTAAATGACGTCTTGTACACTGATAAGCAAATCTCATTGTTTACCTAGAAAATTGCATGCACCACAATTGTACAAATTACTGCTCTTATTACCTGGAGCAATTCAGACAATAGGGTTCAGTAGCCATTGAAAAAAATCTAATTTCTTGTACCTGCTCGAATACAGACATTCCCTAATGAACTTGTAATTTTCAGACAGCAATGGGGTTTTAAGGGTATGTTCACACTGAATTTTTTGCAGGCAGAAAAAAATCAGCTACAGGAATTAGGAAATGGTTTTTTGACACTTTTTTTTGACATGACGTGGTTTTTGATGCTTTTTTTTTTCCTCCAGCACACTGTATGGACCTGGAAGCTTCTCCTTAAAAAAACGCTGGCGGTTTTTGACGCGTTTTTGCAAAAACCGCATCAAAAACCGCGTCAAAAAAACGCGTCGTGTTTTTTCCGCCTCCCATTGACTTCAATGGGTTTTTCCAGGCGTAATCCGCCTGAACATAGGTCATGTCGCTTTTTTTTCCGCTAGCAGAAAAAAAAGCGCTAGGGAAAAAAACTGCTACTGACTCCCATCGAAATGAATGGGAGGCGTTTTTTCAGGCGGATTTTGAGGTGGATTCCGCCTCAAAATCCGCCTGCAAAAAATGACGTGTGAACACAGCCTTAGGGGTTTGGATTTGTCTTCCTTTTTTATCTTTGAATGATCTCCTAAAAATAAGTTGATCAGAATGTGGTCTATTCCTTAGAGCCTGAGTAGTTAGGGGAACCCAGACATAAGTGCTCTATTTGCATCATAGGGAAAATGGAGAATTACACAGTGCAATTCAAATGTATAGTCCATCCATAAAATATACTAATATGCCAGTTATTAGAAAGAGAGAGAGAGACATATTCTCCTCTAAGTTATCGCATGAAGTCCGAAACAAGGACTCTCCCATTTTTTTTTTTATCAAAGAACACTGGGCATTTAAAAAATGCTTTCTATAAGTCAAATAACAAAGTAAGTGTAGGCCACATATTCTGAGTTACAGTAGCATTTCAACAAATCCCATCCATAAACTGTGCAAAAAACCACAGCCAAAAACACTTTGGAACCCATAGCATGTCAATTATAGCTATGGATTCTGTGGCAGTCTCTAACTTTTGTCATGCAAAGAATGAAAACCAATCTAACTACAGGGGTTAAACTAAAGGTGAAAACCAGACAGTTTTTGCCAAAGGCTGCTCCTCTGTTGGGCACCCCACTGTTGGTATTTGTGTGGCCGTAGGCTAAGTTTGATTTCCTTATTAAAATTCTCTGTCATTATCCGAATACCCTGTGTCTGTACAGGCAGAAGTTTGGGCCGATAGAACACACAGCTTCTAAAATTACGATCTAGAAGAGTGGGTGGGTTTCTGGATTTCCCATACTACACCACTGCAATATCTAATAAGATGTCTAATAATAAAATTGATTCCTATTTGCAAAACAAAGAGTTGGTATTTCTAGAATGTATCTGTAAATGCGCAACATCCATCCTGTGGGAATATAGAGAAATAAGAACATTTTTAATAAGTCATTGATATGGCTTTTGCCGCCTCTGACGTCGCTAATGACACATTTCCAGTTCTTTTGATCTACTCAGGTTCATCTGTTTAGCAAATATCATGGCTAATAGTATAAGTGACATCTATAACAACAAATTACAACTGGAAACAAATCAATATCTTCATTTAGTGGGGATTTTGTATTATGACAAAATGTCCAAGTTCAATCTTTTTATTCTGCTTGTGTAAAGGTACAAAACAGGAAAATTTCATATTTGCTTTGAAACTAACATGGATTTTTGCAAGAGTTTCAGCCATTTCTCTCTCTCTTGAACATTGCTTTAAAATATACAAACAAGAGTATTATCATGCAGAACACGTTTTAGTTGTTCTTTTGTGAAGCCAATGAAACATTTACCTTTACTTTGATTTTACTGCTTGTTTTGCAGTACGTGCTAAGCAAATGTCAGAGGAGTGCTGGTGGTTTGTTTGTCTGGTTGAGTTCTCCATAAATGTATGTTTTCTGCAAAACTCTAATTTCCCAGAGCGCAAAATTGTGGTTTTAAAAGTGCAGGCTCATATAACTAAATATATAGTTATTTCTTAAATCATAGTTATTGGCCTTAGAAAAGGTGAGCTGTCATTTCCTATGCTTAGTATCATATATAGTACACTAAGCTGCGAGGATGGAAGACAATAGATGCAGCCAATACTTATATGATATCAAGCACATGTTCATAATGTTAATTCTGTGTTTATAATTGCCTTTGTATCAGAAGTATAACAGTAAGGTTAAAGTAAAACCTGGTAATAATGGGGCTGATTTATGAAGACCAGCACATCTTTCAAGGTCCGTGTGCCTAAACAGGTACAGATTTCTGGCATCATTTACACCAGAAAACTGGCATAAATGATGACAAATCTGATGAGGATGATAGGCCGCCCCACCACACCCCCTTTGAGAAAAGTGTCATGCAGGGCACAAAACTCAAAAACTCACAATTTTTGTGCAAAAATGATCTCTTGTGACTGTTTCATAGCGTATAGGCCAGTTTTCTAATGCACTAGCCTTTATAAATCAATCCTAGTGTTGGTATAATCTACTTCTTCCTATTATGAACTACCTGGATAGTCCACAAGCCAAAGGCTTGTTCATACTTACCTTTACTGTTTTCAAGTCCAGTCCCTTGAAGGAATCTCTAAGAGCGGCAGCACTGAACCACCAAGCAATAGGCCTAATGCTTTAATGGGTGTTGTGTCTTGTTGTGCAGAACTCCATATGGTAAATACAAAACTGGATATGACTATATGACTTATATCCAGTTATATATACAGTACAGACCAAAAGTTTGGACACACCTTCTCGTTCCAAGAGTTTTCTGTATTTTCATGACTATAAAAATTGTAGATTCACACTGAAGGCATCAAAACTATGAATTAACACATGTGGAATTATATACTTAATAAAAAAGTGTGAAACAACTGAAAATATGTCTTATATTCTAGGTTCTTCAAAGTAGCCACCTTTTTCTTGGATTACTGCTTTGCACACTCTTGGCATTCTCTTGATGAGCTTCAAGAGGTAGTCATCTGAAATGGTCTTCGAACAGTCTTGAAGGAGTTCCCAGAGATGCTTAGCACTTGTTGGCCCTTTTGCCTTCACTCTGCGGTCCAGCTCACCCCAAACCATCTCGATTGGGTTCAGGTCTGATGACTGTGGAGGCCAGGTCATCTGGCGTAGCACCCCATCACTCTCCTTCTTGGTCAATTAGTCCTTACACAGTCTGGAGGTGTGTTTGGGGTCATTGTCCTGTTGAAAAATAAATGATGGTCCAACTAAACGCAAACCGGATGGAATAGCATGCTGCTGCAAGATGCTGTGGTAACCATGCTGGTTCAGTATTCCTTCAATTTTGAATAAATCCCCAACAGTGTCACCAGCAAAGCACCCCCACACCATCACACCTCCTCCTCCATGCTTCACGGTGGGAACCAGGCATGTAGAGTCCATTCATTCACCTTTTCTGCGTCGCACAAAGACACAGTGGTTGGAACCAAAGATCTCAAATTTGGACTCATCAGACCAAAGAACAGATTTCCACAGGTCTAATGTCCATTCCTTGTGTTCTTTAGCCCAAACAAGTCTCTTCTGTTTGTTGCCTGTCCTTAGCAGTGGTTTCCTAGCAGCTATTTTACTATGAAGGCCTGCTGCACACAGTGTCCTCTTAACAGTTGTTGTAGAGATGTGTCTGCTGCTAGAACTCTGTGTGGCATTGACCTGGTCTCTAATCTGAGCTGCTGTTAACCTGCGATTTCTGAGGCTGGTGACTCAGATGAACTTATCCTCCGCAGCAGAGGTGACTCTTGGTCTTCCTTTCCTGGGGCGGTCCTCATGTGAGCCAGTTTCTTTGTAGCGCTTGATGGTTTTGGCCACTGCACTTGGGGACACTTTCAAAGTTTTCCCAATTTTTCGGACTGACTGACCTTCATTTCTTAAAGTAATGATGGCCACTCGTTTTTCTTTACTTAGCTGCTTTTTTTCTTGCCATAATACAAATTCTAACACTCCATTCAGTAGGACTATCAGCTGTGTATCCACCTGACTTCTGAATAACACAACTGATGGTCCCAACCCCATTTATAAGGCAAGAAATCCCACTTATTAAACCTGACAGGGCACAAGTGTGAAGTGAAAACCATTTCAGGTGACTACCTCTTGAAGCTCTTCAAGAGAATGCCAAGAGTGTGCAAAGCAGTAATCAAAGCAAAAGGTGGCTACTTTGAAGAACCTAGAATATAAGACATATTTTCAGTTGTTTCACACTTTTTGGTTAAGTATATAATTCCACATGTGTTAATTCATAGTTTTGATGTCTTCAGTGTGACTCTACAATTTTTATAGTCATGAAAATACAGAAAACTCTTGGAATGAGAAGGTGTCTCCAAACTTTTGGTCTGTACTGTATATATATATATATATACAGTCATATGAAAAAGTTTGGGCACCCCTATTAATCTTAATCATTTTTAGTTCTAAATATTTGGGTGTTTGCAACAGCCATTTAAATTTGATATATCTAATAACTGATGGACACAGTAATATTTCAGGATTGAAATGAGGTTTATTGTACTAACAGAAAATGTGCAATATGCATTAAACCAAAATTTGACCGGTGCAAAAATTTGGGTACCCTTATCATTTTATTGATTTGAATACTCCTAACTACTTTTTACTGACTTACTGAAGCACAAAATTGGTTTTGTAACCTCACTGAGCTTTGAACTTCATAGCCACTTGTATCCAATCATGAGAAAAGGTATTTAAGGTGGCCAATTGCAAGTTGTTCTTCTATTTGAATCTCCTCTGAAGAGTGGCATCATGGGCTCCTCAAAACAACTCTCAAATGATCTGAAAACAAAGATTGTTCAACATAGCTGTTCAGGGGAAGGATACAAAAAGTTGTCTCAGAGATTTAACCTGTCAGTTTCCACTGTGAGGAACATAGTAAGGAAATGGAAGACCACAGGGACAGTTCTTGTTAAGCCCAGAAGTGGCAGGCCAAGAAAAATATCAGAAAGGCAGAGAAGAAGAATGGTGAGAACAGTCAAGGACAATCCACAGACCACCTCCAAAGAGCTGCAGCATCATCTTGCTGCAGATGGTGTCACTGTGCATCGGTCAACAATACAGCACACTTTGCACAAGGAGAAGCTGTATGGGAGAGTGATGCGAAAGAAGCCGTTTCTGAAAGCACGCCACAAACAGAGTCGCCTGAGGTATGCAAAAGCACATTTGGACAAGCCAGCTTCATTTTGGAAGAAGGTCCTGTGGACTGATGAAACAAAGATTGAGTTGTTTGGTCATACAAAAAGGCGTTATGCATGGCGTCAAAAAAACACAGCATTCCAAGAAAAACACTTGCTACCCACTGTAAAATTTGGTGGAGGTTCCATCATGCTTTGGGGCTGTGTGGCCAATGCCGGCACCGGGAATCTTATTAAAGTTGAGGGTCGCATGGATTCAACTCAGTATCAGCAGATTCTTGAGAATAATGTACAAGAATCAGTGACGAATTTGAAGTTACGCCGGGAATGGATATTTCAGCAAGACAATGATCCAAAACACAGCTCCAAATCTACTCAGGCATTCATGCAGAGGAACAATTACAATGTTCTGGAATGGCCATCCCAGTCCCCAGACCTGAATATCATTGAACATCTGTGGGATAATTTGAAGCGGGCTGTCCATGCTCGGCGACCATCAAACTTAACTGAACTGGAATTGTTTTGTAAAGAGGAATGGTCAAAAATACCTTCATCCAGGATCCAGGAACTGATTAAAAGCTACAGGAAGCGACTAGAGGCTGTTATTTTTGCAAAAGGAGGATTTACTAAATATTAATGTCACTTTTCTGTTGAGGTGCCCATACTTTTGCACCGGTCAAATTTTGGTTTTATGCATAATGCACATTTTCTGTTAGTACAATAAACCTCATTTCAATCCTGAAATATTACTGTGTCCATCAGTTATTAGATATATCAAATTGAAATGGCTGTTGCAAACACCCAAATATTTAGAACTAAAAATGATTAAGATTAATAGGGGTGCCCAAACTTTTTCATATGACTGTATATATATATATATATATATATAACTGGATATAAGGACTTCACAGGTCCCTTTCTTTTGGGCAGTATATATTTCTTCCCATTATGTTACCTTATGCTCTTCTAGTTTGAACTTGTTCTTGAATTAAAGGTACATCAAAAATGAACATTTTTTTAAATCCAGAACGTCCTCGCTTCATCTTATACTTTACGTTATCTCATATTACAATGAAAACTGAGAAATATATAATATAAAGAAATCATCTCTATGTGTCCCAAGAGTTCAGGCACATCTCCCTCCTCCTCACAGTCCAGTGTCTTTCTGTAAAAGACAGGAGAAGAAGCCTCCCTCTTCTGCCATATTTTTTATAGTACACATCTTCTTGGCTAAGCCCCACCTCCTTAGTAGGTCTACAGCCTAAAATTGAGTAGATTATCATCAGATTAGATTAACCCCTTTGTTCTCTTTACAATTTCTACGAACATGTAGAAAATGCTACAGAATGAAAATGTGTGCAAGAAAGTTTACCCTTTTACTTTTATCCTCAATTTCTATGTTTAGTGTTCCCATAAGGGGAGCTTATCCACATCATAAATTATATTATGACTAGTTTTTTTTATAGAGGTTTTAATGTAGGATTGACCTTCTAACACCCAGGTAAATAACTGGGTATTATGGGGAAGTATTTGATTTCTAAAAATGTCCATAATTTCAAATATATATTCAGCTAAATTCAAATGAGAAATACTTTAGTAAACCGTCTCCAAGTTTCTGTCACATATATATTAGGGTGTTTGTTTCAATAGTAAAAACAAAGACATTAAAAGAGCTGTTGTAGTCGTAGTATTAACAAAATCCTTGTTCCAAGGACACAGTGTACTGCATAAAAATGGCCTCCAGTTACATTTGCTCATCACCTACTGTGCCATCTGCTTTGATATTTTACATTATTTAAGGAAGGTTGCTACATTAAAAGTCAATTCTCTTTCTTTTGGGGTGCTAAACATCAAGGTCTCTGGCGTTTTATTGCTATGCTCTTAAAACCAGACTGTTTCATGACCTTTCAATGCTTAGCATAATAAAGAATGATAAAAATGGAGAAACACATACTGTATAAGGTAAGATAAAATAAATGAAATGTGAATGGACCTTCAATGGACTAATCAAAAAGGAGCCTAAATCGTAAGTAAACTTTTATTTTTTCATAAATCCATAGTGCAGATGACAATAATAAACTTTGCAATATTAAAGAAAATGACCTTTCTTCACTTATTTGTCTCTGCCACTGATCAAGTCTGTACAATAGAAGTCTATGGAGAGGGGAGAGAATGGAAAGCTCATCAAAGCAGATAGAAATCTGCATTATAGAGACAGTTCTCTTTCACAACACAGCTGGGTTATTAGGAAATGATAGCCTTTTTCTAACAGAAATGACTCATTTATTCTAATTTTTTAGACAACTTTATATCTTAATCTCTCTCCTTCTCCATTTTTCATAGACTTCATTGTAAACTGAAATTGATCATGCGCAGAGTACAGACAAAATCACTCAGATAAGAAGAGAGTAGGAATATTTAAAGACAAGGCCACTTTTCTTTAGTAAAGTTTATTTCAAAGCTTCACCTGCACTATGAATTTATTAAAAAAATAGTTTACTTACACTTTACAACTGTTTCAATAAATGTTTCGCACGTGATAGATATATTTCTTAAGTGGTAATGGAAGGTGTATAAATAAATCCAATCCACACACTGCAGAAAAAACCTATAGCATTGCAAAAGTTGAAAACTGGCCAGCCACGGGGTAAAACGCACAGCAAAAAACAGCCAATTTGGGTTGCGTTTTGCTGTGGGTTGAAGATTTACAAAAAATATATTAATATTTTAGCTTTGGGCATGTATAAATGGGTTAACATCAACATGTACTGTATTAGCTATTAGTGCTGGATATCCTCTGTGCCCACTCAATGTTTTTTTTTTTTCTTTGAATGATAGTATTGGAAGAGGAGACAGTTTATTTGATTTTTTTTTTTGTAAATTCTTTATTTATATTGAGTTCAATTTACAGTAAATTTAAATTAAAGCCGCAAATAGTATGTAAATAGTTTATCAAATCTAACAACAAATGCTATATGTTATCCACAGCCACTCATCTGATGTCAGTCATCAGCCATATCATATAGAATAAAGAACAGAATCACTATCCGATCATTTACAAACTTTAAAGGGGTATTCCCACGTACATAACCATTTTTAAATTTGTAGATAATTAAAAGTTAAACATTTTTGCAAATATAAGTAATGAAACATTTTGCAGAGTTTTAAAGATTTTCTCTAAATATCTTGTAGTCACAAGTTGTTGTCTTGATCGGTTGCCAATGGATACGACCATGAATGCAGGACCTTTCTAATGTTAGAAAATCAGCAATGGTTTCCTTATTGTGGCCGGGATATCTTCTCATACATGTAGTGTCCCTGCCTGATAATCTGCTCACAATAAGAAAATTAAGGCTGGGTTTTTGACAAGTCCCAGACCATAGAAAGTTTCTGCATTTGTGGTCGTATCCATTGGCAACCGATCAAGACAACAGATGTCACCACTAAGATAGTTAGAGAAAATCTTTGAACCTCTGCAGAACTACTTATATTTGCAAAAATGTTTAACTTTTAGTTATCTACAAACATAGATATGATTATGTTCATGGGAATACCCCTTCAACCGTACAGTATTTGGGAACCCTTTCACATGTAGTTCTTCTTACTTTCAAGATCCTGACATATTAGAAAAAGGCAAAACCCCCTGGACAACTTATCATAACCAAATCAAATGGGCCTGCTTTTACAAACAAGAGATATTAGCAATAGATTTTGACTAGTTTGTAAGTTAAACATATTAATATCTGCCTTGTTTTGGTAATTATATAATATCTTGTGATCTCACTGAGTCATTATACTTTAAATACAATTATTTAGGAAAATGAATTCCTGTTCTAAAACATAAATGACCTCTGGGTGATAACATGCCGCGGGCTGTCCTGGAATAGAGGAGTATAACAGTATGAATTAGCACCCGCAGTTTGTTTTTGTTGTGTTGGTTTTTTTCTATCAAGCTCACACTGCTGTATTTGCTCTCCTTGGTTAAGTTAAAACAATTTTTTTCCTAACCATTTTACTGAAGACACCCAAGGAACTGTTTTCTTCAACACACACACATGGACATAAATATCCGGGTATCCGGTATAGCAGCTGCTATAAGTTCCAAAAACCATAAAGAGGGTCACCTCCACTCAAATGAAAGGTGCAGTTACAGTTGACTATAAATAATGGGTTATGGAAACTGAAACAATCTCCTATTTCAAGCGTTTCTATGCAGCCCCACAGTCGGTTGTGTCACCCCTACATATAAAAGCCATTTTTTTTTATACCTATCCCTTTAGCTTAACTGGTGCTTGCATTACTATATAGAAGAAATCCAAGCACTGGAGCAAGAAGTCATGCAAACGATAATTTTTTGTGTAACTACAGCTGAAATATACATTTACTGCTCTCTGATCTCAAGCTACAGCCAGCAGAACCGGCCATGTGTGCAGGGCTTATAGCTGAAAATATTATCTCTTACTGGAAGCTGTGTGTATGATAGTGTGAGTGTGTAATTGTGAATATATAGTATATATACAATATATTGTGAATATAAAGTATATATGTGATTGTGTGTAAGTCTGCGCATGTTAATGTGAATGTATTTGGGCAACTGAGCATGAATGTATGTATATAAGTGAAAATGTGTGTGCATGTAAATATAATTGTTCTTGTACGGACATGTGAGCATGACTGTTCGTGTGTGTGAATGTATATGCTAGTGTGAATGTATGTGGGTATGAATTGTGAATGTGCATACGAGAGTGAAAATGTGTATATACTAGTGTGATTATACAGATGTTCCTCCCTTAAAAGGAACATATCATCAGAAAATGACCCACTTTTTAAAGGGAGTCTATCATTGAGATTTTCAATTTTTAGCTAAGGTTATATTCATGTAGCCTTTTGGAAGGCTATTGTAGGCATACCTTTTATTTCATGACTCTTGTTGGCATTTTTCAGAAAAAGCCTTTTCTTGTTCTGTAAATTAGCTTCCACGGAGCACAGGGAACGTTTCCCCTGTGTGCCGAACACCCCCTCGCGCCATCACTCTCTCCCTGCATTGCTGCCCTCTTCTTCCTTCTTGTTGACGCCTTCTCCTCCTCTTCTTTGCTTCTTCCTCCTGTCAACTCGAACATGCGCGAGATTTCATTCACAGCGATAGGAGAAAGAAGCAAAGAGGCGGAGGAGGCGTTAACAAGAAGGAAAAAGGGGGCGCGATGCAGGGAGAGGGTGATGACGTGGCGGGTGCTCGGACAACAGGGTGAACGACCCCTGCGCTCCGTGGAAGCTAATTTACATAACAAGGAAAAGGCTTTTTCTGAAAAACAGTGACAGGAGTCAGGAAATAAAAGGTATGCCTACAATAGCCTTTCAAAAAGCTACATGAATATAGCCTTAGCTAAAAAGATAAAGATAGACTCTCTTTAATCAAGTTTTATATTAAACATACAGTATTTAAAATAATCTTTAGGTGAGGTTTTTAAAAATTTTTCCATCTTAATATCTATATCTTAATATCTATATATCTTTGCAGCAGTCACCTCACTTATCAGCATACCAATGATCAGTTATCATGTATATGTAGATATACACAGAATCCACTAGTCACAATAGTTAATTTTACAGTTTTTCTGCTCCCCCTCTCCACACAGATCAAAGAGCATACCTAAAAAACTCTCCCATAGAAATCAATATGGTCTACTATATATAATTGTGTCTATGAACCATCTTCAAAAAACAGAAAGTGACAGACTATTTTAGGGTTAGCGTCAGGATTCGGAACTGCAAGAGTTTTAGGATTTTTAGTATAGTTAATAACATGAAAAATTAAAAACAACACCAAAAATGCTTAAAAATGTTTAGTGTAAAACATAATTTAAACAATAGGCAATTTCCTGATGACACTTTACCTTTAAAGAGGTTATACCAGGATTTGGAAAAAAATGTTTGCTTTTTTTTCCCAAAAACAGTGACCTTGGATTGGGTCTGGCATTGGAGCTCAGCAACACTGAAAAGAAGATAGCTGAGCTGCAATGCCAGAAACAACTTCTAAACAAATATGACATTGTTTCTGGAAGAAAGTAGGCATAATTTGCTTATCCCTGGTACAACAACTTTACTTACTAGCTCTATTTTGTATATCGATTCCAATTTTTCATGAACCAATTTAATACAATATTTTGACATCCTAGCAAAACCCCTGAAAATTCTCAACACAGCTTCTGGGTACCCACACTTAAACATATATAGGTGTAACTATAGATATAGCATATAACTTTGTGATAGTATATCACTAAAAGCTGTTCATCTTGTGACATACATATCTGGACATATTCAGCTAAGAAGAAAGGTGAAAAAGGACACATATGTATGTACAATATGTGAGTGTATGAATGTGTAAAGGTGTGTATGAGGATTTATGTATACTAATGTGATTGTGTGTACTGTGTGCATTTATAAACAGTGTTCGTGTGAATATATGTGAGTATGAAGTGTGTGTGTGTGTGTGTGTGTGTGTGTGTGTGTAGGTGTGAATGTGTGTTTATATGAAAATAGTAGTATAATGTTGTACCGTGTTAACCATAGAAAGTAGTGGAAGAGTGAAGAAATCAGGCAATACGTTTTAGAGGCTAACTGAGTATATTTGATAAGTAAGCTTTCGAGAGTGCTAGCTCTCTTCTTCAGACATGGTGTAATACTAGAAACTGAAAATTCACACTATTTATACATACACAAGACATGGATCTTCAAAAGGATCTTGGAATAACAAAATGTATTATAAGTAGGGAAGTATTTACAACAGGTCTAAAATTTGTGGTACGTGACAGAGGGATCTGTTATCTATCTGTAATCAGGTGGTGATTTGTGACCCTAACAGTTCATACATAGTTTGACATGAAGCTGGCATGAATATTAAGTCCAAATTGCAGAATTTTTTGCATTAACTTGTACTCCCATTCTTTCCTCCCATTCTGTGTCTTAAAATGTCCCATTAAAACCACAACCCGCAGATATTCAATAGAGTGGTCTTCTCTAGAGAAATGTGTGGCCACTGGGAGATCGGTTCTGCTGTTATTAATATTGGATCTGTGTGAGTTCATGCGCTGACTAAGTCTCTGCCCTCTTTCCCCCACATAGAGGCCTGTGGTGGGACATTGCGTACACATTATGAGGTACACCACATTGGAAGACCTGCAGGAAAATGTCCCCCTAATTCTGTGCACCTGTTGTGACTGTGGGATAGGTACACTGTCAGCGGTGTGGATGTGCTTGCAGGTCATGCACCTGTTTTGCAGGCAAGGTGAGGTGCCATTTTCAGTTCACTTCAGGGAACTCCGGACAATAATACGCCTCAGGTTTGGTTCTTGTAGAAAGGAAAGGAGAGGGGGGACTGTAAATATGTCCTTGAGTCTGTTGCCCCTATGTAGCACAGGTTGGAGCTCCTTGGCAATCCTTCGTAGGATCTCCAGCTGTGGGTTGTAGGTGACAACTAGGGGAACTCACATAGATTCAACATTAATAACAGCAGAACAGATCTCCCAGTGGCCGCACATTTCTCCAGAGAAAACCACTCTATTGAAGATTTGTGGGATATTTTAAGACGCAGAATGAGAGGAAAGAATGGGAGTACAAGTTTATGCAAAAAATTTCAAACTCTGCAATTTGGACTTAATATTCATGCCAGTTTCATGTCACACGATGTATGAACTGTGAGGGTCACAAATCACCACCTGATTACAGATAGATAACAGATCCCTCTGTCACGCATCACAAATTTTAGACTGTTTACTTCCTGACCTGTTGTAAATACTTCCCTAGTTATATTGCATTTTATTATTCCAAGATTCTTTTGAAGATCCATGTCTTGTGTATGTATAAATAGTGTGAATTTTCAGTTTCTAGTATTACACCATGTCTGAAGAAGAGAGCTAGCACTCTCGAAAGCTTACTTATCAAATATACTCAGCCTCTAAAAGGTATTGAGTAAAAGCCTGATTTCTTCACTCTTCCACTATATGACAATAGGAATTGTGTGTTAATGCAAATTTGAATGTGTGTATGTTTGTGTTTATCTGAGTGGTAATGTTTGTGTATATCTGAGTGGTAATGTGTGTATGTTTGTGCTTATCTGAGTAATGTGTGTATCTGCATGTGTGTGTATAAAACACGATCATGTCTAGTTTACATTTGTAATGGTTAGCAATGGTTAACAAGAGTATACAATGACTTGTTCTCTTCCCCCTTGAATACATGTCCACGTTACCACATTTCAGTTCGCAGATACGGTTAAATCCCTTGCCCATATCAACATGTTATTAAACAAAAACACCCTAGCTTTACTGCCGAAGTAAAATTGATTACATAAGAAGATGCCACAAGAAGAGACTTTTCCAGAGCTATATTCAAAATGCATTTTTAATGGGAAATTAATGACCCTACACATAAAAATGCATTCTCAGCAGGATATATGCAGATTTTTTCATTGCAGATAGTCTGCGCATTTAATTTCAGATTGCCTAAGATAAAGGACAAACATGAAGCTTGTCAGGCAGTCTAGACAAAAGCTGTTCTGGCTTTCTATGGGAAAAAAGCCTTTTAAACTTTATAATATGTAATCAGCTATAGCGTTGTACTTAAAATTTCATTAAAAATGCAAAGACTGTTACACATACAGCACACACAGTCACAACACCACATCTATTACATCTAGTCAATTATTTACACAGTTAAGGTTTTTAACAATTTCAACTAGTTATGAAGCATATGGAAATGTGATTTTATTATTACATGTATTCGATAAAACAGATGAAGAATTATGATACTGGCTCAGTGATCCATAAACATCAGCTGATGTCCAGTTATGTAAGAATATATACAAGTCACTGGGGCTGACTTATCATACTTTGTATATCAGTTTTATGGCATACAAGGCAAGAAAAAAAATTTTTGCGCTTGCACAAAAACTGCATTTTATAAAAAATTTGCACCCTGCGTAGCACTTTTCAAAAAAGTAGCCGGAGAGGGGCAGGAGCATGCGGAGAGATCATGGTGCCCCAGAGCAAAAGTCAAAATTGCCCCTCAGGATATTGATCTGATTCTCCTCCATAAATCTCGAAAAAGGCAAATGAATAAAGCAAATATAGGATTGAAAACCAATGTATACACCTAGAAAAAAATCCCACATATTTGTAAAAAACGGAAATATTTATTAATATCCAATAAAATGACATGAAAGGACAAGACAATAAAATACATATATAGTAATAATGGAGTGAAGACCTGGAGGGTCAAAAAAATCGGTAATACCTAGATAAGGGCATGGCGGTTGGTCATGACAAGTACAATAATGCAATACACCAATGTCAATCTAGGGGTAGGGTTGGGTAGGGTTTGGATGGGTGCGACAAAGTTGGTATGGTTTCAGAGTTACACTTCCAGTCATCTGTATCTTTAACCCCCCTTCCTTTGTTATTACTGTCTCATGTCAGGGTAGCATATCCTGTGTACATTTCTAACATTCAGGCTTTGCATAGGGGCATTTTCGCATCACTATTTGTTGTTGCCCTACCCCTAGATTGACATTGGTGCATTGCATTATTGTACTTGTAATGACCAACCACCATGTCTTTATCTAGGTATTACCGATATTTTGACCCTCCAGGTCTTTACCCCATTATTACTATATATGTATTTTGTTGTCATGTCCTTTCATGTCATTTTATTGGATATTAATAAATATGTACGTTTTTTACAAATGTGTGGGATTTGTATACACTGATTCTACTCCATGCTTCACAAGTGAATTCTGTCTGATTGGCTTCTATGTATAAGCACAAGCTCACCAATAAGTAGCAAGTATTGATTTTACTATAGCAGCTTTTTTTTTTTTTATTATTATTACAGTTTTTTTAGATATTGTAATGCACACAATTGTAATGCTGACTTCACAATAATATTGAGACACATACATAAGCGTATTTGTCTCCTATTTAATTAATTTTAGAAAACGTGGTATCAGGCCATGTGACGTAAGTAAGAATATAATTTTGGAAAGCTGTTCAAACCCACACAGGCAATTTGGCCAATATGACTGAAGATTTGTGTTCACAATCCAACTTTATGATAGCTAAATTATTGCTTCTGACAGATGGATATTCATTTCATCAGTCGGAAACTTTATTGGAAATTTTTTAGAGACTTGTTTTAGATATTTGGTTTGAATGACTTCCACAAAAGCACAATGGTATTAATTTCTTAAGGGGATAAAGGCTTAAAGAGTAACTAACAGCTCTCCTGAGATGCCTGTGTTAGTAATTATTTGTGTTCACTGCAAAATAAAAATTCTGGGGCATTGTTTCTTTTACCTCTGCAATGTGTCATTCCTCTATTGTTCCTTCAAAAAATTTATGAATGGAATGACAAGGTGGGCATTATGATTCCTCTTGTCAAAGGTTTGTGCCCCTACACAGTATGTTACTGGCAGCACTGATTGGATAATGTTAGACTGTGTAGAGACACAGCATCAAGATCATGAAGGAGTAACAATGGAACAAAGTGGAATTCTAACAAAAGATGATCCATGATTGTTACTTCATGAGATTTACCATTATTTGCTAAAACAGATATGCCAGTAGTAGTCATCTTAGGAAATTTCTATGTCAGTAAAGCATTGCTCTAAACTGTTATGTCAATAGTATATTTTAATACATATTGTTGCAGAATAACTAATGCTGTCTAAACTTTTAACAGTGCAAACGTAGACTAGACAATCTTAAACTGTGTCAGACTTATTTAGGCTGTTTTGTAAATCTGGTGCACCTTTAGACTGCTTAGTCTAACTTCATATCACTTATTAATAGGCTTGGCTTCTGACAAAAAAATATGGCTAAATTACCATAAGCCCTGCCATTTTCCATTAAGCCCTGTCTAGTTATTGGACAAGGTGGAAAAGCTGTCAGAAAGTGTCTAAAACACTTAAAGGGTACCCAAGTTTTCATGAAAAGATTAAATATCTGCATGGTCTTGCTGAGCAATCTGCTCTTTGGCTGTAAAAGAATTTATACATAGTGTCCTATAAGTTTTTCTGCTGCAAATAGCCTCATTATGCTTTCAGCACATTTTGCATTTCTCTGAGGCAGAAGGTGTACAACACAGAGCAGTCTGCACCCATCTATTATTACTACTATTGGTTTCTTTACATGTAATTCTGCCAGAAGTAACTGTAAAATAGCATATAAATAGCTGGGAAAAACCCAAGTGACCATAATATAGGAGATTCTAGGGCAATAAACTGCAAATTCAGGTTATGAACCAGCTAAAAAAGTCTCTAACATAGAAAAAAAAGAAATCACAAATCAGGGAAGCTGCTTGCTGTCTGTGACTAACATGACATCAGCAGTAACACAAGCGGCTACTCAGAATTAAATAGGACCTGTCCTGAATTTTGCTCCAGGCTCACTGCCATTATAATACACAGGAGTATGTATGGGGCCATAGAGAACAATGGGCAAAGCACACTGTGGTGTGCATGGAGTCTAAATGTGGTGAACATCAGGTATGACAAGTTTTAGTTCAAATAAGGCCAGAATAATAGTGCACTTAGCAATTGCAAATCTTCCGCTATGTCTCCACATCTTTTGTATTACTAACCAGAAAATTGCAGACTTTGATTTATGACATTTGGCATCTAGGGAATATAGTTTGCAAGTAAGAGATGAATTATGGTGTAGATGAAGTATATATTTTTTTTTATAATAATAGATGTAAAGATGGTAAAGGTGGAGGTTTTCTCTATAATATGAAGTGAATAATATAATAGCAAATTATGTTGATAACAGTAATACTGCCACTTGAAATTTAGCAGGTATTAAAAGTATTTGGCATCACAGACACTATTGGCACATCATGTACGGCATCTGACTGCATCATTATCCTAAATGAAAAAAGCCAGATCTAGAATATTGACCTGTTTTAGCATATAATTAACATTATCACTATTAAAACAGCAAAGCAAATGAGTGAATTTATATACTGAAGGGAAATCACATGTTAACAGAAAGCAGGAAGAGAATTTTAGCTTTTTGTGTGCTGGCAAACCTCTCTAGGGGATTTGGAAGAGATTTGCACTAAACCTTATTTGCAAATAGATAAAAGTACACAAATTCCTCTGGATCTGAGACGAGTCAGAAGAAAATGGCATCCATGTTGGCAAGGCAACATGGATCAACTCTCATCCACTGAGACTACATCAAAGCTGCCAGATCAATTTGCTTGAATCTCCACTGTACTAGTGGGGCATAGTGTTGGAAGGCAATGTCTACAGTGTAATAAGAAAATAAGACTAATACATGACACCTCAAAGTGATTAATGACCATTCATGTAAAAAAAGAAAAAAAAAGGCACAACAAGATTGTGATATTTTTCTTTGCAGCCTTTTATGCTGTACATTATTATTATTATTATTACTACTACTATATATTAGTAGTATTATATTATTACTACTACTATATATTAATAGTATTATATTATTATTATATTAGCAGTAGTACTAACAGTATGTTACCATCATCAGGTAGTTGCTATTTAAAAAAAAACTCTCTAACAATTCTCTAACAATTTATGAAATATGAAATTCAGAAATGTAGTTTCTCTTTATGTTTTTGTATGTTGCAAAAAATGATGCTGGTAGCATGTATCACTCCTTAAAGCCCCTCCCTAGTGTTGTTTAATCTTTAGCCCTTTAGTACATGACATTCAGAAGTATAATGAAGGGTTAGATCACTCAACTGGCGCATCCTACAATTTACTCAGCTTCTGAATGGTCCACTTTGCCGGTCATGTGATTGTCAGACTGACTTGCCAATTCACACATCAGCTAGAAGTCACTTTTTCTATGTAAGTCTCTCACAGACTTACAGAAAAAAGGGACTTGAGAAGTGTGTGTGGATCAGCAGGTCAGTCTGTCAATCACATGACCAGATGGGGACCCATTCCGAGGTTGTATAAACTAAAGGATGTACAAATTGAGTAATCTAACCATTCATTATACTGTGGTATACCTACCCCTAAAGAACTGAATATAAAAAAAATATTATAATAATCATTTTTTGCATGACTTTGGCTCAAGGGTTTTTCTTACATGGATTTTCCTAGTAAATTGAAGGAGTGCCTTCTTGTCTTCTAGTTCAATTAGGCACAGGGGCATGACTGTAAGACAAGACTCTGTGCACACTGCATCTGAGCCTGATAGTGGTATACTCAAACCCTTCCATACAAGGTTCCAATATATGCTTATGTATACACAAATTGTAGCATACATTGCCCAAAAGGTACCCCAAAAAAAGCTATAATGTTTTTTTCGGCAGTGTACTTCTGTATAAAAAAAACTCAGCCTTTCGAGCTTCTCTATGCAACTGAAAATAGATAAAACAAAGAAAACCAGTATTCTCTTTTGACTTCCACTGGATGAATGATGCCTTAAGTATACGTAATACATATACCCTAGACGCTTTTCTTAGCCTATAAACTAACTGTAGGGCTTGGAAATAATATGAACAAAGTAATGTGCACAAACCAAAAGACATCAGGATGGGGGGGGGGGGGCAAGGAAGGAGAAGGGAGGGTACTATCTGAGCAAAGTAGCAAATGAGGTGATCAAAAGAGAGTAATGTATATGAACTATATGTTTGCAACTTTCTGTTTCAGGTTGAAGTCCATCCAAGTCAGCGCACAATTGTTTGGCAGTGCATGTTCTGCCGCAAACATTACTCCCCATACCACCATAAAGATAAATATTCTAAGAAAGTACAAGGGCAAAGGGGTAGAATATTGCTACATGACAAAAAAGGTGCAGGATACTGGTGCTAAGGGAGTATGAAAACTGCTCACAGGGAAGGAAGGAGGAAGAAAACTGCTTCTAGAGAAAACTGCTGACAAAAGGCAGAAGATATCTGTGCCAGAGTAGAGAAAGGAGAGAAAACAGCTAATAGGAAATGTCTATATCACAATCCAGACAGACCCCGACTGGACTGTACATGTGATGATTGAAGCTAACAGCATTATACTATTGGTCCTGTAGAATCTTGTTAATTCCTATGATCAGACTGATGTGGATGTAATCTATGTGAAAGGAACCATATAACTTTAATCAGAAATTACATCAAAGGGGTTTTCTAGGAAAATAATATTAATGACCTATCATAAGGACAGATGATCAATATTAGATTGGGGAGTCCAACTCTCAGCACCTGCTGTTCTCACCAGCTCTTATACTGAGAACAGAGCAGGAAGAAGATTTTTCTGCTTTTGTAGCTCGTCTCCTATACATGTGAATGAGAGTTGAGCTGCAGTAACTCAGCTCAGTAATACAATGAGAGCTATCTGCTCTATACTCAATATAAGGGCAGATGAGAACAGCTAATGTGTGGGGATCCCAGGTGTCGAAACCCCAGCAATCTGATAAGACCCATTCTGTGACCTATGAGAGGTCACCAATATCATACGCCCAGAAAAACCCTTTAACCACAAGTCATTAGCTCTAACAAACCTGCTGCCCATGCATGACAGTATTATTTGTATGCATGATGGTATTATATGGACCCTGCATGGTAATGGTATTATCTGAGCATAGGCAATATTCAAGTAACATTTGTAAGAACACTGTAATCCTTTGTTACAACCACATTACTGATACTTAGGTAAAATAAGGATAGAAAATGATGACGTACTAATAAGAATCCAGATCCAATGCCACAATCAGAATCTGTTATGAAAAGAAACAACCTAAGCCAAAAAACACAGCTTTGTGTGCATGCATAGTGTGTGATTTTTTTTCTGCTATTAACTAAATATATTAATTATTTTATACATATATATTTGTTTTACACTTATATAAGTCCGAGAAGCATGCAACCATTCCAAAATCCCACAAGGCAATCCAGACGGACTTCCAATGCATTTTCATTTATCACCTTAATTAGGGCTCTCATGGTAATTGTATATATTTCCCACATTTTCGTAAGTGCGTAGGAAGGTTATGCAAGTTGTTTCCTATTGTCCTTACATAATAATGTATATATTTCTGAATACCCTATCTTCACCACATATGAATTTCAAATATATTTTATCAGATACAAATCTGCAGTTTAAGAAAAAGTTGTAAATTTGCTGGTTCCAACTATCGGAGGAAAGGGCATTAGGACAAGTTAAAAATATGTATACAAGGCTCTCAGAATGCATATTTCAATTGTCACCTTATTTATGCACAGAATTTTAAACCCCAACCATGCATACTGCATATAATCATTCAAATTTCTACCAAAGGCACCTAAATGCAGTTTAGTGTGTCCCAGACCACCTCAATTTATGTAATTTCTTGCAAAGCATGAAAATATTACCGGGGATGTAAAATACAACTTTACACAGAATTTATAAATAAAACATTATTTTAATGGAATTCTCACATGTATGCAATGTTTTATTAATGTCTGCATGACCTCTACAGTGCACAATACAACTAGAAAATGTTGGTTATTAAGCTTTGAAAAGGTTTAGCTTCAAAACTGTACTTAGTCAAATTTGCTTAAAGTGTTAAGCATAAGGTATTACGAAGAGAATGGAAACTATATTATAAGGTGCCCATACTGTATACCTTCAATAGTAGTCAGCAAACAGCTACCGTATTTCTCCCAACACATGCAAACTTGATTTGGTCAAGTCTCCATATGTTGTCAATGGGAAACGAAGAGTAAGTCACTGTCAGATACTTCTGTCTAATCTCCAAAGAGAACAAAAGGATTGCGAGTCTTTCCTTCCAGCCAACTGGAGGTCCCCATATAGAAAAGAAAGTCAGTCAGTCACTCCAAAACTGGCAGGTTTGGCCGGCTTTCCTATTATTTGTTTAGAAGTCTTTAGAAATTATATTATTGCATCTTTAGGTAGCTAAAGATGGTGATATACATGAACTAAAGCTAAAATTACAGCTATGTGCAAAAATTCACTTATCAAAACTAGTTGCCCATTACAATCTATGCTAATGTGCGTTACACAAGAGAGGTTCTAATTGTTTTGAGATGTTTCCTGGCAGAAAGTGACAGCGCTTAAGCTATCACATGATTTGGGAATCAAATGTTGGTAAATAAGGATGGAGCCCAGTGAGGGCCCATTCAGATAGCGGAAAATGAAGAGGAATTGAGGCTCCATTCAGGTCCCAGTGGTGGAAAGCTGAAGCAGTGCTTTGACTTTCCTCTGTGACTTTCACTAGGTGATTGACCTCAGATGAATGAGGCTGAGCAGCCAAGAGTCTTGCACTTACATTTTCACCATCCTACTTCGAACTCTGCCTCCCAATATATTGTAAGATTCAGGGGCAGAATTTGGCCCTGATTGTGAGGCAGAATTCCTATTTGTGATCATATCCTAAGGGAAATTAACTTACTACATGATCTTTAGTATGTAATAGTCATTGGGGAGAGTTTATCAATTTCTCCATGCCACTTTTCGCCACAACCCCCATTCTGTGCCACATGTGCAGTTTTCTCTTTTATTCTTTTTATAAAAGGCCAGTCTTTAAAAAAAAAAAAAATTTGACCAATTGCCTTGAATTTTAAATATTTTTGTTATTTGATACAAGCTGGATTTTATATGGATCTTCTGGGATCACGGTATCGATGATTATAAATATCATATGCGAATATGTCTCTCAGCAACCCCACTGATCAGCTGTTCTGAAGAAGCTGCGGCACTTGTCTAGTTACCTGCACCTGCAATAACCTCCACTAGTTACAATGCAGATTATTGCAATGTTGATCCATTGTAAGTGTTTGGTGTGCAGGTAGAAAGACTGGTGTGAACAATGAGGAGGCCACAGAACTCACAGTCATCCTTTAAATAGCTGATCAACTGGGATGTCACCTCTTTCTAATATTGATGCTCTATCATAAGGATAGGTCACCAATATAGTAATCCCAGTGGGGAAAAAAACAAGACTCGACATTAATACATGGATATTCACAACTAATACTGGCTTGATTCCTCCCTTTGCGTCTTCAATACTGTAGATGACACTGTGCATAGATATAAATATATATGTATCTATTAATAAGAATAGGCAAAACATTTATAGGAATAAGAAAAAGTTTTTAAAAAGTGAGTGAAATATAAAACTAAGCATGTTTCCATCCTCAATGGTGTAGGCTGGCATAGATACATGGTGCCATCAGCCTTTCAGGCAAACACAGTCCTGCTATCAAATAGAAGTATTCTTGTTATTCCGACAACCTCTGCTAACCTTTGTTAATCTTTCTGCACATCATTCCAGCTCTGCAAGTACATCTCAAGCAGTCACCTTGAGCAATTTCAAATATAGTGGAATGTAATGGCAGGATCTGAGCACACCATTAGTTTTCACTGATGGTGGTCTGCAGCTGTTTGGACATTTTATTCTCTTTAGAACATATTAAGAATGTGAATTTTTCACGCGATGGAGGCATATAGATATTGGAGAGCAGATTTTACAAAGATGTTTTCTTTCTCGCTTTTAATCATGAGGCAGAGGTAAACAGATGCCTTATAATACACTCATTTCTCATTACCACGTCCTCTGATGTATTATTGTGGCTTAAATGCAGATGAAGACATTTAGGTGTAATTTGGCTAGAATGCAGAATGTGAAGTGCTTTACGGATATAGGTAATAATACTTGTATTGTATGATGAGGTTTGTTAAGCATATGTATGCCTGGTATAGAGAAAACTTTAAAGGGTGAGGATCATGTGGTAGGACACTTAGTTTAACCAGTCTTGAAGTAGATACGATAGATAGATTCCGATACAGAACAGTACCAATGTGCTTTACCATTTTGCAAATCTTAAGGAATTAAATTTTTCATACTATAAATTCAATACATCACTGCCACATGCAGTGGCGTAACTAGGAATGGCTGGTCCCCAAGGTGAACATTTGACATGGGGCCCCCCCCCGAACCGCCGCCCCCAACCCCCCCCCGCACAAACCGCCGCCGCCAAACCCCCCCCGCATAAACCGCATTCCTACACACACTATTATGCGCCATAGTGGCCCCCTGCACACAGTATTATGCCCCATAGTGGCCCCTGCACACAGTATTATGCCCCATAGTGGCCCCTGCACACAGAATTATGCCCCATAGTGGCCCCTGCACACAGTATCATGCCCCATAGTGGCCCCTGCACACAGTATTATGCTCTATAGTGGCCCCTGTTCACAGTAGTATGCCCCATAGTGGCCCCTACACACAGTAGTATGCCAAATAGTGGCCCCTGCACACAGTATTATGCCCCATAGTGGACCACGCATGAACGATTATTATACTCTGGGGTCTTTTCAGATCCCAGAGTATAATGATTGGAGACCCAGGGGAGGATACAAACTTACAAAAAAATGCTACTTACCTCTTCCTTTCTCTGCTGCACTCCGGTGCGCTACTTCGGCCATCTTCAATGTTGGACCAGTTCTCGCGTGAGTGAGGCCGAAGTCGCGACGCATAATGACGTCGGCTGACGTCTGGGACGTCACCAAAAAGGCCCGAAGCCTGCGGAGCGTAGGCGAGGTGAGTTACAGTGTTTTTTATGTTCCCTCACCTCCCCTGGGCCCCGATTGTTATACTTAGGGGTCTCAAAAGACCCCAGAGTATAATGATAGCAGTGTTTGTGGGGTTCGCGGTAGCGGCTGCCATAGGGCTCCAGGCCCGGACCACATAAAGTTCCGGGTCCTGTGGCAGCCGCTACCGCTGCTACCCCGATATTTACGCCCCTGGCCACATGCTAGCTAGTAATGGGAGGACCTCACAAGATTTGTTTCGTAAATATTCGCAAGGTTCGCCCACAAGTTTTGTCCAAACCAGAAGTGCTGTTATTATACTACTATTATGTCTTTAGACTATAATAATTGGAGGTGCAGAGAAATGAAAAACAACTCATACTCGCCTTTTCTCACCTTTCTGGGGCTTGTAGGGTTGTCCGGTCTTTATTCCCGGGCATCAATATTGTCAAGGTAAGGAAAGGTTAGCATGAACTGTTTTTTCTAGTATACTCTGTGGCGTGAAGAAACCCCAGAGTATAATAATGATTCGTGGGTGGCAAACCCTAAAAATCATGGGTTTGCTCGAACCTGACATATTAGAAACGTCACAACAAACCTGGTTTGTAACTAATTGGTCTGTTCATTTCTTTAAAGCTGGTCACCTTACTCTCCTCATCATGACAGATGTTGAGTCAAGATGAAAGATAAAGAAGGACACCTCTGTATACTGATATACAGCCCAGAGGATAAGATGGACTGTCCTTGAACTACACTGTATATCTTTCAAAATGGCAGCTTCTTCATTTTAAAATCTGTGTTTGGGGAACTGTGTACATGCATTCATCCTACACTACAACCCAGGAAAAGCACCAAAACAAGTATTATACAGTCCCCTTGGTGATGCCACTAAGGTTAGTTTAGGTTAGTCACCCATCTAAAATATCTTAATCAGCCAGACAACTCTTTTAGGCTGAAGCCCCACATTACGAAAACACAGCGTTTTTGCTGCAGTGGAAACAGCGAGGCAAAAAACGCTGTGTTTTACATTACCCTCAAAGTGAATGGGATTCTGGCTAATCCCACACACACATTGCAGAAAAAAAAATCTAAGCGAGAACGCAATGAAAAACACTGCAGAAAAAACTGATGCATTTCCACTCCGTTTTATTCTGCCGCGTTTTTTTTGCTGTATTTTGCTACATGGGGCCTTAGCCTTGAAGTTGTGAATTTTCATGCACATTCTGCAGCCGAAAATCATCAATTAACCTGCAACAAATCTAGCATATATCCTAAAATATATCCTAAAATTTAATCCAATTATGTAAAATTTTTCTAAAGTCATTCTAATGTTGTGTAAAATGTTTCCACGCTTGTATTTTTGGCAGAATGAGTTTGTGCTTTTCTTCAGTCCATATGTTACAGAATTTTAGAATAAAATGGAAATAAAAATTGTATAAAAAAAAAAGATATTTCAAGAAAACAACCGGAAATTGATTAGCTTCTTCAGATTTACTATTACAAGTATTTTATGGTATGTTTATATTAATATTTGTTCTATATCATATAGATCACTGCTCACTAAATAAAACCATCTGAAATTACATGAAATGACATACACATTTCATATTTTTATAATGGATCAGATTTGCTAATTGTTAGATAATGCAGTCTGGGAAAAAAAACTGAGACTGTCTAGTCTAAATTTATACCACCTTTTTATTGACTTTGAGCCAGAATTTTATGACACAATTTTGGTTCATTTAAGCCATGCACCTTTTTTTCTGAAAAGCCACACCCAGATGTCCAGCAATTCAGTTTTTATCTTAAACTAGATATTCCAGAAATGTACCAAAAATACACTACATTTATGCCAGCGTCTAGTCATAACTACAATATTAAATCAGGGCCAATGTGTTCCATAACATCACCAAATCTATCTTTCATAGAGAGAAAAGAAAATGGCTCATTTCATGGACTATTATAAAATGAAGTGCAGTAAGCAAGCCATTTTTAAAATCTAACCATAAATGCTTCATGAATATTCAGATTTTAAAACCACACCATACGGGATAACACATTGCAAGACAAGGGTCACATACTGATATTTAGAATTATTTGTCAGGTTTACAACATAAGCTTACTTTCATTAATCTAGGGAGTATGCATAAAAGTGACAGAACATCTGTAAGATATGGCGAAAATATAGTAGAGATGTAGATGACATGAATCTATTTGGCTATTGCTGATTTTTATATTTAGTCTGCTAACAGGAAAATGAGAAAAAGAGCAATCATACTATCTATGTAATCTATCTAATGTCTATCTATCTATCTTTCAATCTATGTAATCTAATATCTATCTATCTATGTAATCTATCTAATGTCTGTCTATCTATCTATCTATCTATCTATCTATCTATCTATCTATCTCATGTCTACCTATCTATCTTTCTTTCAATCTATGTAATCTAATATCATATCTATCTATCTATCTATCTATCTATCTATCTATCTAATCTATCTAATGTCTAGCTATCTATGTAATCTATCTAATGTCTAATCTATCTATCTATCTATCTATCTATCGTGCAAAAATGGACAGCACTCTAATATTGAAAATCAAAAAGTAGAAGATTTATTCCATTGCAACGTTTTGGTCCTAGATACAATGGACCTTTCTCAAGCAGTAACACAATGAAAATGTGCAAACATGTATAGTGAAATACAAGTCACTCATCTAATTAGCAATAATAAATAGATAATTAATATAAATATATCGAAAAATATATAATCAAATACCGTGTAAAGTGCACAAAGTGCAAAGTCAAAATTCGTGCATATATAAAATACAATACATATAATAAATACAATCCAAAATGTATAAAATGTACATATATCAATCATCAATTATAAAATCACAGGTGTAAGGCATATGCAGTGATTATTATATTGCTTATCCATATTACAATCACATCTGTTTCAAAAAAACACAGTGTTATGGAATTAAACACTCACCCCTATCAAGAAAACCGCTATTAACACGCTAAACAGCGTGTATAGAAGAGAGGGGAAGTGGACCTGACCGAAACTATAGAAATGCGCACATGTGCAGTATGAAAATGAACAAAAAAAGTATTGGCAAAGATATGCCAGTATAGTAATAGCGCAAAAATTGTACATTTTATACATTTTGAATTGTATTTATTATATGTATTGTATTTTATATATGCACAAATATTGACTTTGCACTTTGTGCACTTTACACGGTATTTGATTATATATTTTTCGATATATTTATATTAATTATCTATTTATTATTGCTAATTAGATGAGTGACTTGTATTTCACTATAAATGTTTGCACATTTTCACTGTGTTACTGCTTGAGAAAGGTCCATTGTATCTGGGACCGAAACGTTGCAATGAAATAAATCTTCACCTTTTTGATTTTCAATATTGGAGTGCTGTCCATTTTTGCACTATTGATTAGAGATCATATGCTGGATCTGTTGGAAGTTGCACCCATAGACCTAGTAAGGTTATTTTTTGGTGCTGCTCTATATTTGGATTTTTGTATCTATCTATCTATCTATCTATCTATCTATCTATCTACAGTGCTGGCCAAAAGTATTGGCACCCCTGGAATTCTGTCAGATAATACTCAATTTCTTCCAGAAAATGATTGCAATCACAAATGCTTTGGTAATAATATCTTCATTTAATTTGTCTTCAATGGAAAACCACAAAAAGAATTGTCAAAAAGCCAAATTGGATATAATTCCACACCAAACATAAAAAAAGGGGGTGGACAAAATTCTGTCAGATAATACTCAATTTCTTCCAGAAAATGATTGCAATCACAAATGCTTTGGTAATAATATCTTCATTTAATTTGTCTTCAATGGAAAACCACAAAAAGAATTGTCAAAAAGCCAAATTGGATATAATTCCACACCAAACATAAAAAAAGGGGGTGGACAAAAGTATTGGCACCCTTTGAAAAATCATGTGATGCTTCTCTAATTTGTGTAATTAACAGCACCTGTTACTTACCTGTGGCACATAACAGGTGGTGGCAATAACTAAATCACACTTGCAGCCAGTTGAAATGGATTAAAGTTGACTAAACCTCTGTCCTGTGTCCTTGTGTGTACCACATTGAGCATGGAGAAAAGAAAGAAGACCAAAGAACTGTCTGAGGACTTGAGAAACAAAATTGTGAGGAAGCATGAGCAATCTCAAGGCTACAAGTCCATCTCCAAAGACCTGAATGTTCCTGTGTCTACCGTGCGCAGTGTCATCAAGAAGTTTAAAGCCCATGGCACTGTGGCTAACCTCCCTAGATGTGGACTGAAAAGAAAAATTGACGAGAGATTTCAACGAAAGATTGTGCGGATGGTGGCTAAAGAACCTCGACTAACATCCAAACAAGTTCTAGCTGCCCTGCAGTCCGAGGGTACAACAGTGTCAACCCGTACTATCCGTCGGCGTCTGAATGAAAAGGAACTCTATGGTAGGATACTCAGGAAGACCCCACTTCTGACCCAGAGACATAAAAAAGCCAGGCTGGAGTTTGCCAAAACTTACCTGAGAAAGCCAAAAACTTTTTGGAAGAATGTTCTCTGGTCAGATGAGACAAAAGTAGAGCTTTTTGGGAAAAGGCATCAACATAGAGTTTACAGGAAAAAAAAAGAGGCCTTCAAAGAAAAGAACACGGTCCCTACAGTCAAACATGGCGCAGGTTCCCTGATGTTTTGGGGTTGCTTTGCTGCCTCTGGCACTGGACTGCTTGACCGTGTGCATGGCATTATGAAGTCTGAAGACTACCAACAAATTTTGCAGCATAATGTAGGGCCCAGTGTGAGAAAGCTGGGTCTCCCTCAGAGGTCATGGGTCTTCCAGCAGGACAATGACCCAAAACACACTTCAAAAAGCACTAGAAAATGGTTTGAGAGAAAGCACTGGAGACTTCTAAAGTGGCCAGCAATGAGTCCAGAACTGAATCCCATAGAACACCTGTGGAGAGATCTCAAAATGGCAGTTTGGAGAAGGCACCCTTCAAATCTCAGGGACCTGGAGAAATTTGCCAAAGAAGAATGGTCTAAAATTCCAGCAGAGCATTGTAAGAAACTCATTGATGGTTACCGGAAGCGGTTGTTCGCAGTTATTTTGTCTAAAGGTTGTGCTACCAAGTATTAGGCTGAGGGTACCAATACTTTTGTCCGGCCCATTTTTGGAGTTTTGTGTAAAATGATCAATGATTTGACTTTTTTTTTCATTCTCTTTTGTGTTTTCATTGCAAGCAAAATAAATGAAGATATTATTACCAAAGCATTTGTGATTGCAATCATTTTCTTGAAGAAATTGAGTATTATCTGACAGAATTGCAGGGGTGCCAATACTTTTGGCCAGCACTGTATCTAACTAACTATGTAATCTATCTAATATCTATCTATTTATCTATCTCATGTCTACCTGATTATTTATCTATCTTACTGAACCATTATACTCCTGAGTGACTTTTAGTTATTTTATTTCCTGTGTAGAGAATTGTATTACAGCAAAATTGCCTACAACACCAAAATCCCTTCTATGTATACAAATTAAAAGAATTTCTCGACAGCACAAAAAAAGTTCTGTTCACTACGTCACTAACTGCCCTTATACCAGTGTATAGTCTAAGTCTAGATTCACGCCACCGAGTTACTCCAGTTCCCAGCCTGAAGAGTAAGCAGGGAGAGGAACTCCTAGCATAATAGTTATCTAAGATTCTAGGAGTTCCTGCCTCCCAGCGACATACTGTCCCATACCGATTACAGTACAGAAATGTAAGTCACTGA
Source organism: Leptodactylus fallax (assembly GCA_947044405.1). NCBI lineage: Eukaryota > Metazoa > Chordata > Amphibia > Anura > Leptodactylidae > Leptodactylus > Leptodactylus fallax. Next base: position 10,268,725 of record CAMRHE010000016.1, read on the forward strand.
GAAGCAAGGACTTCTAGCACTATAGAGTCTCTCTCCCGATAACATGATCAAGCTGGTAAATCTGGCACACGCCCTGATCAATTCTCATGGGTTGTGTGAATCTAGGCTAAGTATTTAAGAAGTGATTTTAAACTCCCTATAAGGTTTTGTTCACACATTTTTGTGCCAGTTTGGGGGGCTTGTAAACATTAATGTGTATTGTTAATTATGCATCCTTTTTTTTAGTCGTTGGAAAAATGCCTGAAAAAACAGTACCTAGAGCATTCTGTAGATCCAAAAATCCCTGATATTGGACACTTATTTACAATATAAAGTTACAATAAAATGTGAGTTTTTACAAGATGAGGTAAGGAAAACTCTTATAAACTAAACAGTAAATTTTTCAGATTAAAACAATTAGAAAATGGTAGCCAATTTTGTGTTAAAAGGGTAGTCTCATCACAAATCCCCCCTTTTGATTGGAGATGCTACACAGCTTATTTGCTGGGGGAAGCCACAATCTGGCAGACCTCTCTCTTACAGCAGAGGAAATATACTATTACGTAGTGGCCATTCAGGTCTACTCTAGTGTGCCAAAGTGAATCTAGACTCAAGATACTAAAGGGCTCAAAAAAGGGGCTCTACCATAAGGCATATGCCCAGAACACAACTCTATTTTGAGCTATTCTAATTTTCCATGCTTATAGTAAGTTCTATATATGCACTTTCCTATGACTGGTTTGTAGAACAATTTTAGGTATAGTTGTTTTTTAGGATGGGATATTTTCTTCCCTATTGCTCTGGAAAAGTACAGATGCAGACAATCAGAGAAAGTATTCACCATGTGTTTTCTGACTGCTCGGTTTAGTTGGACACTTTACAAGAAATGCATTAGAAAGCTTTTTCTATTCCTTCTTGAAGACAATATTTTTTCTTTTGTCGCCTATCGGCTCCATTCACAATAGATTAGGAAATAATAAGGTGAAATAAGTCGCCAGCATAAGCTCAGGAAAAAATTGCATCTGCTGAGTCAAAATATGAAATGCTACTTTACAAAGGTAAGTTGCATGGAAAGCAAATACCAAAGGCAATGACAAGAAAAAATGCTTTGCTGTGATTTAAGGTGACTCCTTTTATGCTGTGTTACCCCCTGCTGCCTTAATACCTGGTGCTTAAGAAAGATATTTGGATCCTGCAGCCACTAAAGTACAGGGAATGGGAATCTGTCTTTATCACTAAAATAAATTATTGGATAAGAGAAAGATATTTAACATATCAAACAGATGATGTAAGAGAGGAACTGACTGTTATGTGAAGAAGAACGTACCCATGAAAGACTTTTCGTTTCTTATAATGAAGTGGAGCCCGAGTAGTGGTAAAGAGTAGTGGAAGTGGAAGGCGAGAGTCACATGGCTGCATTCATTTCATTGTCAGTGAATGGGGGCTATTCACATGACCGTTATTTTGACAGTCCATAGGCCATGTCCTATTTTTGGCTGTTTTCACAGATCCCTCCATGCACTGAAATGTATGGTGGGGGATCCGTGAACAAGGGTGCCCCCTCGGTTGCAAGACGGCCGTGAAAAATGGATCTTTTTTACGCACGATTTGCACCACTTTCATGTGCATCTAGCCTTAGACTTAGAATGTCCTAGCATAATGACTGAAGCAACAAGTAAAATACATGACAAATACACATCTAACTATGTGATACAATCTGCATGTAACTCCACGGGGTAAATTTTTACAGTGCTTTCACATAGCATAATACTGTATAAAAAGAAAAAAATTCTAAAAACCACCACTGAAGTCTTTACTTGTGGCATCAGATACAGTATAAATTAACGTATTGTTCACACAACAGTAAAAAACAGCCTTGACACAGCCATTTTTAAAACAATGACAGTGAATGAATGTATTCACATGTCCCTTTTTTTGAAGGACAGAAAAAAATGGCCTGTCAATAAAATGTTCTATAATTGTCCATCTTGACGGACGCATGGACCCTGTAGAAATTAATGGATCCATTTTTAACTTATGTAAATGGTCTGAGTCATAGCCATTAAAAATGGATCAGTGGAGGGCAGCGGTTACTGCACTAAGGCCTACAGCGGGGGACAGCACAGCGCTCCCAACCAGAAGAGGGGGCCTATATTCCTGAGCAACGCTGCACATCCCAGATCCTGGACGCAGACCTCGGACACAAGGTACACTGCAGGTAGCGCGGGCAGGGGGAGTGCTGGGATCCCTTACATACATCAGGGAGACTCAAAACGAGGCCCGATTAGCGGCAAAGCAGTGCCTGCACTGTGACCCTATCCTGGGTATCTCCACTCATACAAAATATAGGCCTTACCTGACCTATCGCTTTGGCCCCAGGGCAGCCAGAGCCGGGCCCTGTACAGACGTAGTCTATCCCTCCAACCTACGAATAATAAGGCCCTGAGCGGACCCTCACCTGTACTCCTGCCCTACTAGTCTTGTGCAGGCCTGCATCTCCACCTCAGCTCAGCAACCCCTAATTGGCCTCCACACATACAGCTCTAGCTGAAACTCCACTGAGCTGCAGCTCAATTTTTCCCCACAGAATTCTCGTAGGTACCTCTCCCCTTGGGTGATGGCGACTTAGTTCTGGGGATCCAGTGCACCCTAAGCGACTCTTAGCGACAAACAGCCTGTCTGAAAATATCTGCCCTTTAAACGCTGAATTGCGGGAGACGAATATCTGGCAACATGGTGAAGGGTAGGAAATCCGTCAAGAAACCTGATAATAACCTGACTAACTACTTTGAGTGGGACCGTGGCGTGGAGGGAGAACCGGGACCTACACTTGACGACCATACAGAGCGCACACTCTCAACGCCTACGACTGCCATAATCACAGCGACATTTGTAGAGGGGGAAGGCCTTAACCACACCAAAGCTCTAATGGATCCTCTTCTACCTCCAACCCCTGACGATATCCGATCAGCGGCACCACAAATCCATTATACATCCACTCAATCCAGCAAGGAGCAGACCTCCCCCTTACGACACTCACCATCTCCGAGTACCAGTCCGCTCAAACAAAAACCTCGTCTGGAACTCCCTGGAGACCTAACCTACTCTGAAGACCAACCCTCCTCCGAGACCTTTCCATCCACTCAAATGACTGGCCTAGACGGCTTCCCGACCACTAGTGGTCCCGCCTCTGAACATACTCTGAGAGATATGCTTCTGGCCCTCTGCAGTTCCCTTCAGGTGGATTTTTCACAATTGCTTCAGCCTCTTCAGTCCTCAGTCAATGCACTAGATGGACGAGTAACACATATTGAAACCAAAATGGGCGATTTCGCTGCATCGCACAACAAAATCATCGATGCACACAATGACCTTGAAGACGAGGTTGAGAATCTCAAAGCCAAAGTGGCTGACATGGAGGACCGGTCCCGCAGGAACAACATCAAATTCAGAGGTATTTCAGAACAGGTCCAAACAGCTGATCTGCTTCTATACCTACAGGATTATGTCCGATTTCTACTACCTGACTCTACTAATACGGACATCATCATTGACAGAACACATAGGCTTCCTCGCCCCAGACATCTGGGAGACGAGATCCCGAGAGACGTCTTGGCGAGATTCCACTTCTTCCATATAAAAGAAAGATTACTAGAAGCTGCTCGTAAGCAGAAATCTTGGCCTCCCAAATTCAAAGAGGTGCAGTTATACACGGACCTCTCAGCTATGACCCTTCGCCTCCGCAGAGACTTACTCCCGGTCACAACAACGCTTCGCAAAAATAAGATCCAATATAGATGGGGGTTTCCTGTGAAATTGATTGTCGCTAAAGACGGGACCACCTTCACCATCCATAACTTGAATCAAGGCAAAGCGTTATTATCGACTTGGAGAATGCCAATCTCTCTTCCTCAAGAGGCGGCAGGTCCCTCTCCTCCCTCAGCTACAGGGCGTAGATCTCCCACAAACCGCAAATGATATTCTAGGATGGCTATCCCTATCCACTCAGGTGCACAACCCCCTTTGCTCTAGTGGCTTAACCGGCAAGCCTATAACCAATACCCCCACATATACAGTAAGCTGTATTCGTCTTTGAACTGTTTGTTCATCTGTTTTGTCTATTGATCTTCTTACTTGCGAAACTGCCTACTCGTCTTCTGCAGATTCAACATCCCCACGACGTCCATACTCTTAGGTGACACTATGGTGATCAAGTTGGCCTCTCTCAACGTCCGTGGCCTAAACAGTCCACAGAAGCGAACGTATATTTGGAAGGAGGCTCTCTCACTCTCCGCGGATGTTTTCTGCGCACAAGAAACCCACCTTCTACAAAAAGACGCCTTCAGGGTAAAACACCCATCCTTCCCTATAATCTGCCACGCACACCACCGATCTAAAAAATGGGGAGTCCTTGTCGCTTTTAGAGACTCAGTGGCATTTTCCTTAACGGCACAAAAAGCGGACCCCCAAGGCAGATTCCTCATAATTGTTTGCCTTCTCAATAACATCCCCTATACAATAGTCAACATATACGCTCCACAGCGAAAGACCCTGGCATTTTTACACAAAGTCCGAAGACACATTCAGGAAATCCAACAGGGTGCGTTAATAATTTGTGGAGACTTCAATAACATAGTGGATCCCTCTCTGGATTCTACCAACGCCAACAGAGACAACACTTCCTGCCTGCTCCAATTTCCGTACACTGAAAATCTTTATGATATCTGGCGCGCACATCATGCGGGCGAAAGGGACTATACCTATTTCTCAGCAGTACACGGTTCTTACTCTCGCATTGATATGTTCATGGTAGACCTTCATACCCTGATGAGCTCCAAAACATCCACGATTGAATCTATCACATGGTCAGACCACGCAGCCATCACTCTCACCATAGAAGAAAAGATTCCACCTTCTGCTGCTAGACTCTGGAGAAACAATACATACCTAATGAGTCACCTTACTTATCGCCCGATAATAGAAAAAGACCTCCAGGATTTTTTCCAGACCAACTCCATATCTACAGAGGATCCCTACACTCTCTGGAACGCTCACAAAGCGTACATTCGTGGCACACTTATAAAAATCGCACGTAGAAACAAGAAAGAACGCCAGAAAGCGATTACGGTAGCAATGTCAACACTTCGCACTTTAGAAGCCGCGAACAAAACCAATCCGAACCCGAATACTTCTGAACAGCTCACCCAGGCTAGACAGCAACTGCGTCTCCTTCTTTTACAAGATTACGAAAAGGCGTTAAAACGATCTAAAGCGCGATTTTACTCCCAAAGCAACAAAGCCGGCAGACTACTGGCTAGACAACTTCGGGCAAGGGTAGTTAAATCGCGGATTCCATACATCAAGCACCCTGTCACTAAAGTACATTTAACAGACCCAAGAGACATCGCCAACTCTTTTAAGGACTACTACGCACAGTTGTATAATCTACAGGAACACACCCCTCTTCCACCTGACCATTCCACCTTGGTATCCGGCTTCTTAAACAACTTAAAGTTATCAGGCCTGACAGATGAACATCTCTTGGCCCTAAACACCCCTATTACTCTTCCAGAAGTCCTACAAACCATAAAGTCCTTACCTAAGGGTAAGTCACCAGGTCCAGATGGTTTCTCCAACGAATATTTAATCTATTTCCAGCAAATTCTTGCTCCATCTCTCCTGAATTTCTTCAACCATGCCATGTCGGGTGCACCGCTTCCGCGCGAATCGTTGACGGCATTAATTGTCACCCTTCCTAAACCCGGTAAATCAGCAGATGTCCCACAAAATTTCAGGCCAATCTCGCTGCTAAATTCGGACCTCAAGCTTTATGCGAAGATCCTAGCAGCACGGCTAGCTCCCATTCTTCCAGACTTAATTGGCACAGACCAAGTGGGCTTCGTTAAAGGCCGCCAAGCCTCAGACAACACCAGACGTGTCCTACATTTGGTAGATCACCTGGAACGCAACAAGACCCCATCCCTAATGGTCGCCTTAGATGCTGAGAAGGCATTTGACCGGATCAACTGGGCATTCGCTTTCTCCGTCCTACAGAAACTGTGATTCTCTGGCCCTATCCTCACTGCTATCTCAAACCTATACTCATCCCCATCGGCCAGAGTGTTTACTAACAGCACACTGTCGGACAGCTTTGATATCAAGAATGGAACGAGGCAGGGGTGCCCTCTCTCTCCATTGATCTTTATTCTCACCATTGAACCATTAGCACAAGCCCTGAGACAAAACGACAGAGTCCAGGGAGTGCACATAGAGGGTTCCTCTCATCTCATCTCCCTCTACGCTGATGATATCATATTGTCCTTAACCTACCCAGAAACATCTCTACCAGCTGCTGTCGAAACTCTCAGAGATTATGGGGCTCTCTCTTTTTATAAACTCAACGAAGCCAAAACACAAATTCTCCCCCTGAACGTTCCCATGCCTCTTTTGGAACATCTCAAAGAGAGGTTTCCCTACGACTGGAAATCGACAGATCTGGACTACTTGGGAATAAGGATCACTCCCTACATCGCACAGGTGGCCAAAGCAAACTATATGCCTCGGCTGACGGATCTGGAGAGAGAGTGTCGATCCTATTCAGGACTCACCCTGTCATGGCTAGGTAGGGTATCTGCCTTTCAAATGATGCTGCTCCCAAAACTATTATACTTATTTAGAACTATACCCGTAGCACCCCCCCTTACGTTCCTCCAGAAAATTAACGCTATGCTCAACAAACTTATCTGGAACTCCAAAAAGCCGAGACTCCCATCTTCTATCCTGCACAGAAAACGGGGAGTGGGAGGCTTGGGAATACCAAACATCTATGATTACTACATGGCCTCACATCTTTCTACTCTAAAGGACTGGTGGCATAACAACGCCCATAAATCCTGGATCACCATTGAGTCTCGTATGATACCACATCACAGTCTCAAATCTTGGCTCTTATACTCCCTCTGGACGGATGTGGTACCCTCTCTCACGTCTCCAATTCTACAACATCTCATAGACAGCTGGCGACATATCCATCACTCTACAGGCAAGACGCAGATACTACACATCAAGCAGGCCCCAATTGAATTCTTAGAACTAACAATCCTGGATCTCAACTTATCCATCTGGAAATCATCAGGTATCACCTCTATTTCAATGATGTGGAGTGAGGACTCATTGATACCATTCCCATCGCTACAATCCACCTTCTCCCTACCCTCCACTTGCCTCTTTACATATCTGAGAATCAAGCACTTTCTCACCTCCAACTGCAATAAACAAGTAATATACAATAAATCTCTGTTGGACCTCCTCAAAATTCCAAATCCGGCTACAAAAATTCTCAGCTCCATCTACAATACTATAGGATCTAAAGATCATCTGGTCAAATCTACCCCACTACTTAGCTGGGAAATGCATCTTCAGCAGAAATACTCGGTTATACAATGGCAGAAAGCCATGACCTTCACGAAAAAGACCTTCCGGTGCACGACCCACTATGAAACAACTGTCAAAATTCTCCTCCACTGGTACTATACTCCAGAGCGACTTCACCGAATTTATCCGCAGACCTCAAACTCCTGCTGGAGGGGATGTGGCGAGAAAGGAACACTACTGCATTTACTGTGGACGTGCCCCCGAGTGGTGCTGTACTGGCAAGACGTCTTCCGATGGATTTCTTCACTAGTGGGATTCTTCATACCTCCCTCACCAGCTTTAGCACTACTATTTCTGCAAATCGACTCTTTCCCAGCAACACATAGAGTGTTGATTGGCCACGCCTTGTTATCAGCGTCATTGGCTCTGCTACGCAACTGGAAGTCAGCCACTATTCCGACTAGAGGAGAGCTAGTGAACATGGTGGAGCAGACCTACCAATATGAGAAGATTCTCTCTCATGGAGTTCTTGGGGATAACCACTTCCAAAAGAACTGGTTTCCATGGGCACTGAAGGCTCATACACATCTGCCGTAACCCGGCTGTGCCGCACTTGGAAGATCAAAACTTAATAATTATTGTCACCTTTTGTTGCTTTATACTTGTACGCACTTGTTTCTTTAACTCTAGAGACTCTCGAACTCTTAGATAACTATATGTTTATTTGACTTCTAGCTACTTCTAGCGCTTACATGATAATACTTTTTTGAATGTTGTTGTTTGACCTGTTAAAAAATCTCAATAAAACTGATTGAAAGTAAAAATGGATCAGTGGCTTGGGTAAGAAAAAAAAAAGACCAAAGAAATGTGCCCATTTTTTTTTAACAAGAATGCAAAAAGGATGATATTCACCCTTTAAAAACGGACAAATGAACATGGAACAGATGCCAAATGGCCTCAAAAACAGACTGATTTGTCCTTTTTTCACATGTGAATATAGCCTAAGTTAAAGACCTGTTCAAAAAATGTTTGTCAGGTTTGTCTGAAGTTTTAGTAAACATTTTCCATTCTACACAAAATTACTACCACATAAAGAGCTTTCTCTTCATTTTTACAATATAATGGTACCGAGTGATCTAGCGAGTTTACTGATCGACCAAACATTAGACCCAAAGGAACATCAAAACATAGAGACACATGCAGTAGACCAAATAAAGTTGTTAAAAGTGTAAAAATATGTAAGATATTAAAATAATACTGCACTTGGTATAGACTTACTGTTGCTGTGCCAGAGACAGTTTGTGCATTTGAATCCGTAGCACTCTGTTCAGAGTGTGTCTGCGCCGGGGTGTACAAACTTAACGTGTGCTCTGGAACTGTGGACTGGCCTGTGTAGTCTGGAGCTGGGTGAGGATGTGGAGTTGTGTATTCTGCCGGAATACCATTTTGGGGAGGAGCAAACTGAGCAGAGGCATAAGGTTGAGCCATTGTATCGGGAGGTGCTGTAGCTTCCTGATTACCCTAAAAATAGAAAAGAAGACATTTAATGTTGGATAAAATATAGAAAAAGAAATAATTCTAAATACTAGAAACATAACATGTTATTGACTGAGATATCAACAAAAATCTACATCATAAGTAGTTATACAGTAAGACCTGGAAGTATTAGTGAGACAGATTCCTATCAGATGAGTAGAATGCATTAGTGGTGACAAGTGTGGACATTTCACTGTCCTCCGAAATGCCTTAAAGTGAAAATAACAACTGCCCTTACTGCTTGGAAACAGAATCTTTTCTGCTTAGTGTCAAGTGATGGTTCACACTTCTTTTTCCCACTTGCGTGACCCATTGGGTGGTCCATTAGGTCATTACTACTGCAACTGCACCCTGTAGCTTAGCACCATGTCACATGATCCTCTTAAAAGGCCAGTTCACTCTTAAAGGGGATGTGCAGTTTCATGGCTCCCCACTGGTTTATGTTTTAATTCTGCACAGCTGATCACCTGTCAACTACACAAGTGAGGACTGCAGCCATTTACTGACCTCAGAAGCCTTGTCTGTAGAGTATGTATAGCACAAGAATGCTGCGGACTGTGATTGACTATAGTGGTCATGTCTACAGGTGGTATGTGTACACAGAAGTAAAGAAGGGCTGGCATTTACCACCACAGTGGCAGCGCTGGAGCCCCTGGGGATTAAATGAGTGAGTATTGTTATACTTTTATCATAGACTATTCCCTGCCTTTAGAATAAAAAATATTTAATGAGAACTCCTTTAATGGGAGCCTGTCAGGTTGTTTGGGATCACTACACTGGCAGCATTCAATTATGTAGCTGGGGTTAGGTTCCCAAATCTGTTTACCTTCCATCACCTTGAGATAATGGCTGCAAAAGTGTCAGAGAGTCTCCTTTCCTGCCCTGGCTCAGGCGCAGTGCGTCTAGTGAAGCCAAGGTTAGTGCACCTTGCTTCACAGTATGCCTAGAGAAGTGAGGTGTACTGAGCGCACTTTCATGTGCTGTAGCAAAAGAGAGGACCCCCGGACATTTTTACTGTGGTTATCTCAGGGTCATGGGTGACAGTGAATTAAACAGATTTGGAACCCTAACCCCAGCTGTGTAATAGCATGCTTTCTGTTTAATGGTCACAAATGACCTGACAGGTTCCCTTTCAAGACTATGTATCCTTTAAGGCTGCATTTACCAGCATAAAATATACCAACAATACTATAACATACAGAACATCCCAAAGGCTAGAGTAATGTTAATGATTCTCACCACCCTAGCCAACCTTGCAACTATCTTAACAACTTTGTTGTGCTCATACTACACTTTATTGATATACACACTGAATATTGACCTATTTATGAAGACGAAGAAAAGAGATATTCAGTACTAAGATCCACTTCACGATATGAAGGCGAAATTCCTGCAGTAAAATTTATAAAGAGATTTTTTTATTATAAAATGTTTGGTTTCCCTTTAAATAGGTGTCTGAGTAATCTCCCTTCAAGCTGAATTTTCCCTAATTATATCTCAAGGCCTTAGTAAAGGAACATGGCAGGTTGTTCATGTGCCAGGTGGCAGCCCTAAAGTCACGTCAGTACATCATAGTCTTTATTACCACAATAGCATGTGGCCTTTACGACTGCAGTAGAAAATGATGTTTTAAACTCATAGATTATTTCTTTGGTAAACAAGTTGTTTTGTCGGTGAGTGAATAACCTGAAGCGTGACATTTAAATGATGATATAAATATTTCAAAGACAATAGGATTGTATCTCAATGAATGTGAGCTCGGCTAATGCTTAATATTTTACTCTTTCTGTGCAGAAGAAACTGCAAGTGGAATTCCAAAGGACAAAGAAAAAGTTCATATCCGCAAATTTATTTCTTTGTCCATAAATTAAGGGGTTTAATTTTGTTCAGGCTGTAAACTTATACCTGAATACATTGTATCCTTATAAGTACGGCCATAGTTTTCAAGAGGATGGCAGTAAAAAATACAGAGCATATCTGTTTTGCCTTTCCACATTCCATTTCCTTGATTTTTAAAGGGGCAAATGGCCATATTACAGAGGTACACAGTATATCAGTTTATAATTTATTGCTTTTCTCTTACGGGGAGAGTTTTAGGATTTTTTTTAGTAGCAAAAAATGGCCTAGTACACACTAAGGTTATACCCACACAACAGTGAAGAAAGGTCTTGCGACAGCAATTTTTTATACTGTCTTCATACTGCCATTTTTCAACAAAGAGAGTCTATGGTGTTATTCACACGTCCTATTTTGCCAGCTTTCACTCAAGTCTTTCAGGGATCTATGAACAAGGGTTCTTTACGGATGTAAATTGGCCATGAAAAATGAACCGTTTCATCCATTTTAATTTATGGTTGTGTGAATATAGCTTTATAGCCTAATTTTTTGTCATGCCCTTCACTAATTGCCATATGTTCATTTGTATTTCATTATTGTTATAGTAATGCTGAATATACGCATATCATTTGCTGTTTTACAGATAGCCCTAGCTGTCCATATACTATCAGATGTCCCTTATTTGTTTTCCAGCTTTATATTACAATCGGTATTGACTGCAAAGAGTTAATCAGCAGAGACCAGAGGTTTCTCTCATCTCCTTTGATAGCTGCAACTTCTATTTATACTCACTTTTACAATGGGGAAGTCTATCATGATCTTATTGTACAGGTGCACCCATTTGCAGGAACCAGGAACAGAAATAACAGGAGGTTAAAAGTTGCACCAAATGTGACTGATTTAATAAAGTCCTTTAACACGTTTTCTGTTTAGATTAGTGAGGTGTGAACAACTCCATGTACCTCTCTGACTCACTGTTTCTCCTTGTGGAGATGCCAGCTGTCCTCTGTAATACCTGCAAATTAGGTCTCTCCTGTAGCAAGAAAACTCTCTAACGCCATCTACAGGTATCTACATTATAGGTGGCATTAGAGAGAGCTTTCTCCCTTCTGGAATTTGTATGCAACATCATGTGCAACTTCACAATTGACATTACAAGCAAATGTAGGTGATATGGTGAACATTACACTGCAAATTCGGCATAGTCTAATGCAGGTTGTCAGTGTTGCTAACTCTTTAATTGGAGATGGATGGTATTGAACATTCATATGATGTACCTCCTAGTACAATGTAATACAATAATCGTGTTTTTTTATATTTTCCCAGTATGACCAATGTGATACTAGAAAGGGAATGGTGGGATCTAACTGGCCAGTATGGGGAACTTCTTCCATATCTGCCTGTACTAGTTGTTATGCACCTTCTGCTGCCTCCAACTCAAGAACATCCATTGAATCTGCTCCTTTCTCACCCCTGAAACTAAAAAGATGCTAGTCCATGCCCTCATAATCTCCCGCCTAGACTACTTTAACACCCTTCTCCATGGCCTCCCAGCAAACACTCTCGCCCCACTCCAGTCCACCTTAAGCTGTGCTGCTCACTTAATACACCTCTCCCCTTGCTCTTCATCGGCCGCTCCCCTCTGCCAATCCCTTCACTGGCTACCCGTCGCCCAGCTAATACAGTTCAAACTACTAATGCTGACATACAGAGCCATCCACAACCTGTCCCCTCCATATATCTCTGACCGAATCTCCCGCTACCTGCCCACACGTAACCTCCGATCCTCCAAAGACCTCCTACTCCGCTCTGCTCTTATCCGCTCTTCACACAATCGTCTCCAAGACTTCTCCCGTGCATCCCCCTTACTCTGGAACTCATTACCAAGACACATAAGACTGACCCCCACAATCACAAACTTCAAGAAGGCCCTGAAGACTCACCTATTCAGGAAGGCCTACAACCTCCAATAACACTACTGTCACCACACTACCATCTGTACAGCCTCTCCTCTCACCTTCTGTCTCTATCCCTCTTCCCTCATAGATTGTAAGCCCTTGCGGGCAGGGCCCTCTATCCCACTGTACCAATTGGTCACTGTTAGTATTATCTGTTTTGTACATCTTGTGTACCGTATGTAAATCCTCAAATGTAAAGCACCATGGAATTAATGATGCTATATAAACAATAATAATAATAAATATAAATAATCCCGAATGTAATATACTGTTTATATAAATATTTGATAACAATTTCGCTTTTAATGTTAATATTACTAATATTCACTATTACGCCTTTCGATCACATTGTACATACTTTAAAAACATCTACTTGAAGACTAAAAGCCACATCTACGAATACAGTTTTATGTTCTCAGCATAGAAGATTTATAGCGCTGAATCCTCCAGACTATAATGTTTTTGAGAAACAGCCAAGTTAAATTAGAAAATATAATTCCAGAACCGCTTAGTCAGCGAGTCAGATGAATTGGCTGAGATGATGTTAGATGTGACTTCATATATTGCTTTTTCACATTCAAGTTCTAATTTTGCCTTATCACAAAAATATGCATATTCCTCTTATAAAAATAAATGTATCATTCCCGTACATGGAATTATTGTACTAATGACAGATCCCAAAGTAAGGGATTTCATGACATTTAAGAAGGGCTCCATTTAAAGCGATGTCATTGGATTATTGCTGCTTTAATCACTGTCCTTTGTAGTATAAAGCTAGATATAGTAAAAAGAAGGGAAAGAAAGTAGTCAAAAGGTAATTGATCACCATTGTCCTCTCCATTGATTCTTCAAGAGGTGAAACCTCCTGAATTACTGTGGATATTAAATATGCCTTATTAATTCTACCATGCCTATACATAACATATTAGCCAGATCTGTCACCAAACCCAATTCTCAAATATTATTCTAATGTGCCCCTTAATATGAATTGCCAAGCTAGGGGTAATCTGAACCCTCAGAATCAGACTTCCACAGAGTCACCATTGAGAGGTCATATTACTTTAAACCAGTATTTAAAATATTTTCCAGACTTATATTTTCTTGGCTTTTCTTGTCTGAACATTCTATACTTGGAGTTTCAAGTGATGGAACTATGATGGTCTTGACTAAGAAGTTCTGGTACCTAAAAAATATATGTCCACCATTGAACAGGCTAACAATATTAGCTGTATCAAAAGCTGTACATGTGCACTACCACCCTCTAAAATCAATGGGGTCCCAAGGTAAGTATGGAACCTACAGTATGTAGTCATATTTCTTCCTATAATGAAAACCTCTGCAGATGTAGAGAGCAATACCCTGAGCATCCTACTGTTTGCTTAATGTAGCAAGGTTGCATACTATAGTGAAATACATTATTTAGATTGTTGATATATAGTGCTGCAGATAAGAAGCAGAACGGCCTGTCACAGGCATAGAAAGATCATCTGAAATATTACTTAGAACTACATTTCTTTTATTTTAGTCCCTGTATGAGTTCCCTCCCTTCCTCATTACTCAGGATGATTACATAAGTACTCCAGCAGATGTCCCCACTGTCTATTAATAGTGGATTCTTGATGAAATAAGGAATGTATATGACAAGGACTCCTGGGTTATATAGATTATATATAGGTTATAGATAAGCTGTTCTTATACAATATACAGGATTTTCACTATTTGCAGTCACAATCAATGTATACAAAGTAGACAATTGAAGGTGGATGGAATAGGTGAGTACAATACAAAGAGATTATTGTATATAGCGTGTCCTTATTGCTTAAAATAACATCAATGTCTAGGCTTAGCATGAATTGTAACATGCAGTATATACACAATTAAAACACTTTTTGGCTTAGTTGTAAAAGTCAGTACATCTACTGGCCTACACCGGATTATACAGATGTTGGGCACAGAACACTTGGAGACACATACTACCATATTACTAATGTCTATCTGTGTAAACAGGGAAATTAATGCCTATAATGCACACAAAGTATAGCTTACAAGTCCTAGTTACGTAAACAGTCGCACAAAGAAACAGTTTCAACTACAGGTTGTTACAGAAAGTATATTACAAAGTAAGAGCTCTACAACTGAACATATGGTTCATGTGCACACCTGAAACTGTATTATAGGGGTATTCTGGTAACAAGTTATCCCCTATCAACAGGCTAGGGGGTAACGTGCTGATTGGTGGGAGTATGACTGCTGGGCGCACACCGATCATGAGCACTGGGGTATCTTCAAGGGTTGGAAATGTACATCACTGCTATTCATTTTTTTGGGAACAACTAGAAAATGCCCCAGTTCTCGTGATCAGTGGGTGTCTCAGCATTCAGACTGCTACCAGCAAGTTACCCGCTATCCTTTGGACAGGGATAATTTATTGTTACCAGACAAGCCCTTTAAAGCAACAGCCAAAAGGAATGCATCCAATTTATATAGAATGCTATATAAGGGTCATGTTCATAGAGATCCAAGTCAATACATCATCCATCTAGCAGCGTTTAACAGTGCTTACAGAATAAACAGTAATATAAAACCTGACAAAATTACAACATAATATGGTTTTGGTTAGCTATTTGCATTTATTCATCCGTCTATACCAGGGGTCTCAAACTCGCGGCCTGCGGGCCAACTGCGGCCCTCGGGACAATAGTTTGCGGCCCCCACCTCAATATCAAAGTTTAATGTTAGTGCGGCCCGAGTTTGATACGAATGGCACCAGGGGCGCACTGTCTGGGGGGCGGCATTTTTTACTATCTAATGTAAACCAGCCCAGGACAGGCCGCTTTAAAAAAACAACGCTGAGCGGGGCCTGTCCTGGGCTGGCTTACAAGACGTCCGCATTCCAGCGCAGGCAGCGATATAATGACGTCACCGCGCCTCCTACGCTGAGACACAGATGTCTCGGACAAGAGGAGGAGGCGGCGGCTGCATCAAGGCATCGCAGGTAAGTGAGGATAAGTTTTTTTTATTTACATAAATAGGCCGTTACCTGCTGGAGTATCCCCGACAGGTCACGGCCTATTTATTTCCCTACCCGGCGTCTGCTTGTGGCCGCCCCCGCTTCCCCTTCTGCTATGGGACGCAGAAGAGGAAGTGGATGCCGCTGGGTCTCCGATCATTATACTCTGGGTTCTGAAAAGAACCCAGAGTATAATAATAGTTCTTGGGTAGTCAACTATGGGGCACAATACCGTGTGCAGGGGCCACTATGGAGCCTAATACCAGTGTAGGGGCCACTATGGAGCATAATACCGTGTGCAGGGGCCACAATGGAGCATAATACAAGTGCAGGGGCCACTAGGGAGCATAATACAAGTGCAGGGGCCACTAGGGAGCATAATACGAGTGCAGGGGCCACTAGGGAGCATAATACCGTGTGCAGAGGCCAATATGGAGCATATTACTGGTGTGGAAAGCCTGATGCGGCCCAGCCTCACCCAGACTCTACCTCCAGCGGCCCCCGGGTAAATTGAGTTTGAGACCCCTGATCTATACATATACAAAGCCTATTAAAATCAATAGCACAGGCCAAAATGTTCAGTTTATTTAAGTAAGTTCATCTCCTTTAGGCTATGTTCACACAGAGATTTTAGGCGGAATCCGCCTCAAAATCCGCCTGAAAAAACGCCTTCCATTCATTTTAATGGGAGTCAGTAGCGTTTTTTTTCCTTTAGCGTTTTTTTTTCCACTAGCGGAAAAAAAAAGCGACATGACCTATCTTCAGGCGGATTCCGCCTGGAAAAACCAATTGAAGTCAATGGGAAGCGGAAAAAACGCGACGCGGTTTTTAAAGAGAAGCTTCTAGGTCCATAAAGTGTGCTGGAGCAAAAAAACGGGGCAAAAACCGCATCAAAAAACACATCAAAAAAACGTGTCAAAAAACACATCATCATGTAAAAAAAAGTGTCAAAAAACCGTTTCCTAATTCC
The DNA here is from genome assembly GCA_947044405.1 of Leptodactylus fallax. Lineage (NCBI taxonomy): Eukaryota > Metazoa > Chordata > Amphibia > Anura > Leptodactylidae > Leptodactylus > Leptodactylus fallax. Next base: position 10,285,388 of record CAMRHE010000016.1, read on the forward strand.
TGAAGCAGATTTTTTCAGCTAGCAAAAAACTCTGTGTGAACATACCCTTATGGGGATGCATGCAGATATTGCAGCTATAAACCAGCCGATATGTAAAGGCCAAATGCTAATCAAAAGTACAGTATATTACAGATCTAGAGCACAATATGTGCCTGGCTAGACAAGCCTTATTTACAGTGGCGTAACTAAAGTTTTGTGGGCACCGATGCAATCTTTTGTCCAGGGCACCCTACCTCATTCCTACAGCGAATTCTTGGTAGTGATTGTTACGAGTGCTAATTAGTTTAATCAACCTTAGTGTGGTTAGGGTAATCTGTGGGTCTCCTTGACTTATGGGCCAGATGGAAGCTGCAATCTCAATACTGATGCCAGTGCTTATGGGCCCCCTAAGGCTCCTGGGCCCCGGTGCGACTGCAACCTCTGCACCCCCTCAAGTTACGCCCCTGCTTATTTACATACATGTGCTAAATCTCTATAAACCACTAACTAAAGCTAAAATGTACAGCAGTATCAATGACCCAGGGATGGAAGAAGTTCACACTGTCTGCAGCATATGTTCTACTTCTGAACATAAGCTGATAATTGTATTATAGAAAGTTATACCAGTGTCAAGCTGTATTAATAGGAGTAATTCCAATGTTTTTATTTTATTGGAATGAATTGGCAGTTTTAGGATATTAAAATACAACTCTAATTTTGTTGAGTACAAATATTGTATGGATGTTGGAACAAATTCAGAGATTTTAGCAAGTTGCTGTATGGTATCCGCAGTGGTAAGTGCCATAATAAAGTCATACGTTTCGCCTTAGTATCTCTATTAATAACATTTCCAGGTGCACAGGTTTGCTGACATTTTCAGTGCTCATTAAGGTAAAGGATATTCAATGCTGTTCGTGTTACATGGGGAAAAATGAAATTCTACTATCCTGTAGTGTTAGGAAAATGGCAATCAAACATATGTCCTTTATGTTTTCCAAATTAAAAATGTGCGCGCACGTTGACTTTGACCTTATTCAGTTTCGAGAATTCTGTTAAACTCAGCGCAAGAGTAGATATAAAAGAATTAGATGCTTTGTGCCAAAAATACCCAGCATATAAAGCATATAAAATTACCATGTGAAACAGCCATAAGGAAATAGATTTTTCACCAGGAAATAGATTTTCTTAAGTTATCTTCTGTTATGTTAAATGTGACAGCTTGTGGAAACCACATTTACACCTATGTGCGTAGCAAACCGTGGTGGAAGCGCTCAAATCTAAAATAGCGGAATAGCTCTATTTCATGTTTTATAGGAAGGAGATGTTAGATCCTAAGTAATTCCTAGCATCCAAGTATTTGTGTATTTAGCTAAGGTATCATCTTGCTAAGCAGCACTATACACCATCTGGACCTGATTTACTCTTGCCAGAATGATACTCAGGACATTTACTACATCATATCTATGGCGATATATAATGAAGTTCAAATCGGCAACCGCTATTTCAGGTACATTACCGAACACATTAGTACAGAGAATTGGAAGCTCTTCCCTTCAAATTCTCAATGGCTTTCCTTCCATGGAGCTCAACAGCAGATTATAGATTGTTTACATGAGTGTATAGAATGCATCAGGAGCAGGCAAGCTCTGTTGATGCCCAAGGCAGTGATGTCAAAATGTACCCACACTCAATCCCATTCCACCCTTTCGTATCAATCTCTAGTGTTTTTATTTATACATGAAACACTAGTAAAATTCAGAACATTGCTTTTTTTTTATCCATATATCCTGCTCATTCTTGCTTCAAGGTGCTGTAGGCAAACGCCTACTCCACATACCCCATATCATGACCCTGGCATGCATCCTGTTTGCATTGGTCAAATGTTGCTTGTTCTCACCAAGTTTCTCCTGGAATCTGGGGTGGATTGTAGAAAAACTTATTATACCATGATATTATGGAAAAATAAGAACTAGTGCACCTTCATAGTCAAAATCTCACTGTAGCTAATACAATTATATGATAATAATGATAGTTTTAGGAAGAGGAACAGTTCATTTAGTAGATTGGTGGTCTATAATTTGCTTAGGGTTACTAGAGGTAACAGGGAGAAGAAGAACATTAATGAATTAAATAACAGATTTTATCTACATGTTAATGACATTGTGGATGTAACTGCATGTAAGAGAAAGGTGCATGTAAAGATGCATGATATGAGGCGGGAAAGCCAACAAGTCATCTGCCATGGCCGAGATACTTAAAGGGGTTGTCCAGTTTCAACAAATAAATGTTATTGTTTGCACAATGAAAAGTTATACAATTTTCTAATAAACTTTCTGTATACTGCATGCATACCAGGGACTGATGTTTAGCCACTGGAAGTAAACAATGAATGACAGCAAGCAGATATCTAGAAAACCGTGAGGAATTGATACAGAAAGTATATTGGAAAATTGTATAATTTTGTATCATCCCTTAAGGACAAGCGTAGTCTCTTCTGTAACTTAACTGAAAGTTCAGCTCTCTACATTGACAGCTACTGTGATAAAATCACCTTGCAAGTGCAATGAGGTCACTAGGCAGAGCCCAGGAAACTCGTAAATAAAAACATACATCCATGAAAAAGTAGAAACATACATAATTGACAAGTGTGTAACAAGTAACCATATCGACCGTGGAAAAATTAGGAAACTGATCCCCTCCCACATGACCAATTTCAGTAGCAAGATTAAAAAATGAAAGACTAAGTATTTTGGTCTCTCTAAAGTGCAGGTAACATGTACTGTATACAGTGGTGTTGCAGTACAGAGATAATACACACAGTGAAGTCTATGTTCTGGGACAATTTACTCAGTAAAGATACAGCACATGAATGATACAAAGTGATGCCACAGTACAGGGATAATGCACACAGTGATGTCACAGTACAGGGATAATGCACACAGTGATGCCATAGTACAGGGGTAATACACACAGTGATGTCTATGTACTGGGACAATTTACTCAGTAAAGATACAGCACAGGAATAGATACAAAGTGATGCCACAGTACAGAGATAATGCACACAGTGATGTCACAGTACAGGGATAATGCACACAGTGATGTCACAGTACAGGGATAATGCACACAGTGATGCCACAGTACAGGGATAATGCACACAGTGATGCTACAGTACAGGGATAATGCACACAGTGATGTCACAGTACAGGGATAATGCACACAGTGATGTCACAGTACAGGGATAATGTACACAGTGATGTCATAGTACAGGGATAATGCACACAGTGATGTCATAGTACAGGGAAAATGCACACAGTGATGTCACAGTACAGGAATAATGCACACAGTGATGTCACAGTACAAGAATAATGCACACAGTGATGTCACAGTACAGGGATAATGCACACAGTGATGTCACAGTACAGGGATAATGCATACGGTGATGTCACAATACAGGGATAATGCTCACAGTGATGTCACAGTACAGGGATAATGCACACAGTGATGTCACAGTCCTGGGCAGTATAAAGCAGTGATATTGATGCACAGGAATAATGTAAAAATGAATGCCATGGAGAAGTGATAATACACACAACAGATGTAAAAATTTAAAAATGGAGCTGTATTAAATTTCCCCTCCCCCTTTGATAGTCATCACAAATATATTTGCTTCGAAATGTATACCCTGACTTGTCATACCCTTTAGCAGCTACTATGACACCTATTCTTGATAGTTATACCCATGATGGTTGATGTGGATGATAACTTGGTTGCCAGTAAAGTCAAGGCATCAGTATCACAGCATCAATATGCTTCCCAATTCCAACAGAGCTACTGGGAAGCGAATAACATGCAAAGAAATCATAGAAAATAATACATATATAACTTTTTTTTTTAAATGGAATGCCTTTGAGAAAATGTATCATCCTTTCATAGATGTTCACTAAACTCTCTTCTGCATTGATGGCTTTTCATTCACTAGTACTGGCTTTGTGTCCTCACAAAGAAACAGCCTTTACAATGAGCAGACTGCCAACTTGCCAGCACTTTATAAACAAGTTATTCATGGCACTGAGAACACTTCTGTGTCATTATTTACAGTTGTTAATGTTAAGTGTGTCTAGTTGACTTTATTAACCTACTTTTTTCTGATCCTTTCATAGCTTTCAGCTTCCATCAAGACTCAAGATGAAAAATTGTTAAAAGAAAAGGGTATTCAAGCTCAGAGAAGAAGGAAAAAAAAAAGTCTAAAATATCTGACATACAATGTAGCCATTAAACTCTCATTACTTTACTGCAAAGCTGGTACTTATCTAACCATCATGACATGGCCTGCGAAGAATTGTAGCATTTTATATCTAAAATAAATGAGTGTTTAATTATGACCTCCATGTCCTAATATAATCTATTGGGATTCTGATATTGGCTTTTTTCTGTTCCACACTAGCAATTTGCAGCCTTTTATATACAATAATACATGTATTCAAATTTCAAACCAACAATTTTGTCAATGGAAAGTTCTTAATGGGCTTCCGTTTTGCTATTTTTCTTTCATTCTTTCACTAATTAGTAAAATAGCAGTTTCAGTTCATTGATTCTATACTGCATTGAAGCTGAAATGTGCCCAATTCTGCTGTCAGTGGTCTTGACAAGGAGAGTAATATCCCATATGAAGCTGCAATAATTAACAAGCTGAATCCTCCCACGTTAAAAGCTGATAGATCTTTGAAATGCAGTCACATATATAGATATATATATCTATATATGGCAAAATTTTGTTAGGATCCCTAAACTAGAGATCTCACCTTACTTTCTATAAGCTTCCAATGCCTAAGAACACTGGGAAAGGGAAGACAATGAACACAAAACTTTGTAGCACTGGTAAAATCTCTTGACTTTCTGCACCATGATATCTCATCAAAGAGAATAATACCCATTGAAAGAGTTGAGTTAACTCTGTGCCAGTGTTGTTAATGTGTTAAGTGTCAAGTAAAACTTGCTGTATCTATACATCCAAAAAGAGGTAGCCCTCCAAAGTCAGCGGTGAAAATGTGGAGCACTTATGATGTCTCGTCAGCTGAAGGGATAGCACAAGTTCCCCTTGGGTCTGCGCCTACTATTTGACTAGTGCTGCCTTAGTTTTTTGAATTTCATGATATATATACAGTATATATATATATATATCTTAGTATAGTTTGCATGACTATCCTTCCCGTGCTATAATGATTCCATTGTGAATCAATGGAATCTGTCTGGATTCATTGGAATCCATAAGAAAGCATATATTATACTGTATATTATTATATGTATTATACTATTTCTAAGCTGACCTAGCTATACATTGTATGCAGAGTTATAAAAAACCTAAATTATGTTCATCCAATTTTCATTTATGAAATCCAGAACCGATCATTAACTGCTGCAACCAGTATGACTTATTGAATGACATTAGTGTCCATCTCCTTGGAAGACAGATAATGAATTTAGTTTACCACTTGTATTGATTATTGATTATATAACCCCCATCCCTGCTTTGAAGATAGACACCATTACAGAACAAAGGTCTTTCACCCTTCATTGCCCCGTGGGAACAGCTGAGCTACATTACACCATTATGCAAGGACAGATTTACCTCCCCTTCTGTTACAAGTCCAATGTAAGACTTCATTTGGTCACATGGAACAGGCTCTGTGTGACAGCTTGGTCATTCAGCCATCAGCCAAATGGTCATATTGAGAAGTCTGTCACCTACTGCAGCATGTCCTCCTCTTCATGACCTCTAAACTTTCTCTAGAATTTAGCAACCTTCTGTACCTCTGTACCATATATACCATTGCACTACTGTGCAAGGTTACACAATAGGTATTTTACTTATGTTATACTATATATATATATATATATATATATATGTATATATATATATTCTACTCATTACAGTATAGACAAAATAAAACATGCTCATAAAGAAAACATATTAATTAAAATATCAGACCATCAATTACTCAATTTTTATCTGGTTATGGAAACTAAACTGTATAAATACATACAAAAAGGCATAAAACAGCCAGGTTAAAATATAGTCATAACAATAACAACAGAGCCACTTGGTCCAGATGAAAGTATAATTATATAATAATTCTATCTATCTATCTATCTATCTATCTATCTATGACTTTATTTTTTTATTTGTTAATTTATATATTTATATAGCAGTATTTAGATATTTATTTATTTAGCCTAAAATCCACAAATTGAAAATATGAATATGGCAACAGAACACCATGGACATCATAGTCAGTATATTTTTATATCATACTTTGTTTTGTTTTTTTGTTGTTAAATAAAGGTAAATGTTTTTGACATGACAACCAATAATTCAGAAATTCTCTTGGTTTACTGTACAGTAGGTTCCTTTTAATAGTCCCAATCTCAATTTTAATCCATGGAAACCTACTGTAGATTCATCTTTGGATCATAACCCTGGAAGAAGTATTTTTTAACTAAAATTGGCTTCAATGTAGAAAATTCTTTAAATCCTGTATCACTCTGGAAATTTATTGTAGCTGGAAACTCTAACACCGTAGCCAAGAATTCAAGTATTGCTACAAAGACTGGGTCTTTTACTGTGAGCACCATAAAAGCTTTAAGATAATCAGGTTTTTTTTTAGGTTTTTCAGTTTCATAGGCTTTTACATGTTAGGAAAAGATATTCCTTAGGTTTTGGAATGGTCAGTATCCTGTCAGCTTCCCATACTAGTTCACTAGTTACCATAAATAGTATATACAGGGCATGAGTGCCATCTGTCTTTTGGCAATATCTGTTTTACAGATTACTACATTGTAAACTAAGTGTTATCAAATTGCTTTATTATATGGGTGTCAAAACTCGTTTTCTAGGGACAAGTAATAATCACAAATAAATATTACCCATGTAGTAAAACTGGTCCTCAGATCTTGACCCTTTAGCTTTAGGGCCCAAATGCAAAATCTGTACCAGTACTCTCTGCCTACTATGTATAATACTGGTAGTTACCTATATGGCAGAGGGGTTTTTAGTCCTCCTGAAGCTTCAAGGCTTGAGTATGACTGCTACCTCTGCATCCCCTATAGCTACGGCTCTACTAGGCTACTCATACTGTATGAAGGGTGTTACAAGCAAAAAGTGGAGGTCTTATCCTTACCAACCTACAGCCTTATTCCATGTGGCGACCATTTTTTGAACGATCATCCCATGGTTGTTTTAAAAACTGGTCCATCTAAAAAACTGATGTGTCCTATATTTGTTCAGTTTGATGGCTACGTGGACACTAAAAATAGACTGACACATGCATTTTCCACATATGTTTGGCATGTGGAAATGTAATGGTCATGTGACTAAGGCCTATCAGGACATTGCTTTCATTTTATCTTCTATAGTAGAAAAATCAAAGCTTTGGAGTTTTGCTAAATATTTCAAGCACCAAATTTTACATACTGTACCTGTTTCTTTTTTTTCTATCATTAACAGATTGATAAGTTGCTGCTTTTTACACTTTGGTTGTTTATGGCCATGAAACCGTTTGTCATGTCTCAGTTACATTAACAGCAATATTAAGGCCTGCAAATATATGGTGTCTGATAAGCTATATAACACATGTATGTTATATACATATACATACACCATATACTAGAAGTATCATTTATTCATTTTTTACTCATATATTATTAAAATTTTCTTTGCATACTTATATATATATATATATATATATATATATATATATATATATAATATACACAAACTGAAACTTGGCTGAAAGGAAAGATGAAATGAAGTCACAGGCGGAGAGCTGCAGTAAAGTCAGCAGCATCTGACTCAGCTTTTTTGGTGAAAAGGCAATTAAATGGAGATCGTTATGTCAATAAATACTGCTCACTGTGGAAAATATATTTATGTGCAGATCAATACACTACATTAAATGTCCATTTCACTGATTTGGGCTGTGTCACTATTTCCAAGACACCACCATAAACAAATTACAAAATGGCAGATAGACATGTTAAAATGCAGGATCATACTGTACATGTAGCATATAGTACTGTATATAGCATGTTACCAGATTGACCATTCACATATAAATGGTATGCTACAATGATCTTTTATAAATTGAATAGGATGATATAATAGACTTGTGCACACAGCTGTATTCTAGTTGTATGGATCCTAATAAGACAACCTCAGATTACTATGGGCCCATACTATGCCTCTGTATGCCTCAAATTTTATACATGGTGGGTTTTTTTCTTTAAATTCATGTGAAATCTGTGATTAATAAAAATAGTGTTGAACCAAATGCTGCATTGCAGTGGGATTCTTAGAGGCATTGTTTTAGCGGAGAATATATTGTGATATAGAAGCACTACACGGCAGCACACATATAAGCCCCAAACACATGGCTTTGCTAGTTTAAGTAACTGTATTCAGTGTAGACAATGTATATGTTAAACTGAGCATAAAGCCAGAAATGACTTACTATCAAACATGATTGACTTAGTATCTATGAACACAGTTCAGCTGGGGTTCAACCCGTAGGAACGGGAATGGTAAGGGAATAGGAAAATCTCAGCGAGCTTTGGAATTGCTCGATAGCTGCTGACAACATTCATGGCTAACAGTGTAAACCATGCAAGAGGCTATTACAAATAAAGACCTTGGAAATTAATCGGTATATAAAATTGCTCAAAGACATGTATATAGCACCTGGGTCATGGAAGCACATGCATTTTACTGTGGGAAAAGAAACATAGGTTAAATGGATAAAATCATAAAAATGCTATAAATACTAAATCGACCCACTGCTCTGCATAGATAATGGTACTATAAATCAGACACCCGACCCCTGTGTATCTTGCTTAATGTGGGTCAAATGTCCATTAGCAACTGATAAGTATAGATTCTGATACACAATACAAGGTTTGTTCTTAGAACTGAAAGACATCTCTGTGTACAAATTTACGGCAATTAAGCAAGACCATGGAACAAAACAAAAGTCATGATCTATGAACTCCAGAGACCCACCAACAAGCTTTATAGTCCCAACCTCTACATCAAGACAGCTAACCAATTCAAACACTGCACAACATGGCAATAGATCCATGAACGACTGTCACCGAAAATGTCTTTATACAGTATATATAAGTACAGACCTGTGGTTGGCAAAAATGTCCATAAAAAGGCAATTGGCTTAAATTGGCCATAAATGTGCATCCAATAGCACTGGCCCAACTGAAAGGATCTCCGCCTGTATGTTGTTGATAAGAAATTAGTTCCATAAGTCCAGAAATTGTTCTCGACCATCAACCATAATCCCAATGCTATAGCTGAAAGGTATAGACACACATAGAAGAAAGAATTGTAACCCAACTTCGATAATCCGTGTGTCAACGTAGATGTTTGCCTCAGACCATTGTGGTTCCAACAATCCAGAATCCTGCTCACTAACTATTTTTAAAGGGGATGTCTCATGAAGACATCCCCTTTCCATATCCCCTATCAGGGCATAGTGACGTCTTGTGGGGAGGTCCCTGCTCAGGACTCTCCTATAGGAGCCAGAATGATGAGTCAGAAAAGACAAATGATCACACATATACTGTAAATACGATTGTGAGCCACATAATACTGAGTCAGTCGTCATAATGAGAATGATTTCATGAGAATGGAAGGTAATTGGGGTAAATTATGGGATTTCGACTAAATTTTGAATGGGTGGTTGATCTGACTGGGGTAAAATCTCATTCAGAAATCAGAGATCTACATTGGTTAAAACACTCCATATACTAACCAGATCGATGAAACAACCAAGGTTTTCTATCTGCAATAAGGACACATTCCCATTTATGAATGCTCAGTGAATTTGTCCAGGTTGACTGGAGATTGCTTCGTACACTTTTAATTCAGGAACGCACTCCCCCCTTCCCCCTTCACGGCATCAACTTAATTGCAAACAATTGAACTCACAAATATAATACAATTCACATAACGCCCTAGGGATGCTCGGTTTTATCAAGTAAGTTTGATCTTTGAAATAGGCCAGAAAGCCTAAATTATGAAAGCACAAAAGTGGTTGCAATCATGTGAAAATGCTGCCTTTGAAACTTATAAATCTAGGTCAACTCCACTTGCCCTGAGTATGCGGTATCGACACAAAGCTTTATCACTTATAAGTGGAAAATTAATATTACAGCAAATAACAAGATGAAAAATTGAAAAAAAAAGACTGGTTAAAACATTGGACAAAAATTTCCCTCTTAGCTGACTCAATCTTAGTGTACAGACATGTGAATGTCACGCTATGAGGAAATATCAGGAATATGTCTTTAGTGGAAAGGTATTAATAACCGCACAAAATGTGGACAGTTTTACTCCGCAGTGAAAGAACAGCTTTTAGCATTAAGACCTAATGAGTGTCAAAAATATCAGCATGTTGTCAAACATATGGGAGAATTCCTAGAATGCTTCTAGTACTGTATCATAATTTACAGAAAATGGTTAAAAATAGAGATTATTATAGATTTATTAACATCTAATCAATATGGAAAAAGATGTCCAGATGCTTTACTAGAGCACAGTGAATTTCATTCCAAGGATAGAAAAATAAGAACAAGAAACTGGTATTGAATTTAAAAAAGATGTTTGTAGGGAATGGAAAGATTCAGGACACAACCTGCGCCAGCCTGGGTAAGATAGCCATTAACTGTTGGTCGAAAGCTATTCCTTCTGACTCCCCCATATACATGCACACTCAGCTCATCTAAGCATGCATATGTTCCCAATATGGAGATAACAAGTTCACACTAGTGTTGCATTTCTGTTGTTTGGGTCAGTCGAGGGATCTGAACAACAGAGATGCGGACCGTTAAAACCACAGTGACACAGAGCCCAGCAGACCCCATTGACTATCATGGGGGTTCGTTGGGTGTCCATCATATTTAAACTGAAACCAGCAGAGGAATAAGCCCCCTAAGCAGGACATTTTCCTCCGCTGATTTGTGGTGGAATCTACAACAGAGCCTGCAACGGAGACTCCGGCACAGATGTGAACATAGACTTAGCCACTTCCAGATAACTATGGTGGCTTATCTCCCTTTAAATATAAGGATTGGGCATGTTGAAATGCAGCATGACCGACCCGTCTTTCACCTAACACCTGCCATCTGAGTAAAGTCCGGACACCACTGGACACATTAGATTGTCAGTCAGTTCTACAGAAATTGTCAGGTTCAGCAGACATTCATCAAATGTGCCCTCCTTTAGTCTCACAGTATCCATTAGCCAAAAAGCTTGATAATCTTTTTCCTGGCTGTCCTGAGTGCACCTTATCTCAACATTCTTCAAACTATATCTGATCTATTCTGTAAAATGGAATGAATACAGTTTTAGTTATCCATATAAGGCCTATGGCAGTTCTTCTTATCCAAATACAGGCAATGGTACAAATTAGAAATGACATTGTTTATATTCATATCCTCATCACTAGAACCTCTGCACACACAACCATGGCAATGTCAGGTCAGCGAGAAACCGACCCCCCATGATGACACTTTATATATAGCTTCATTTACACATCCAAATGCAAACTAGGGGTACGTCCACCTGAGCAACGTCAGCACATGTGACCCTGTAACAACACAGCTCCCTAACAACCAAACCAAAATAACTATATACTGCAATACAACATTATAACAGATGATAGTGGTCAGGCTGTGGCTTTACATAATGTCATGAAATTCCTCAAATACCCTTCTAATGTAAAACACATCACAACAGAAAGCTGTAAACAGATTAAATAAAGTGGGGTATCAATGATATCCTTTTGCACAGGACTGCAGCAAAAAAAAACTTAAATCACCAAGATAGATAGGTAGATAGAAAGATAAATAAATAAATAGATATATAAATAGATAGATGATAGATAGCGATAGATAGATAGATAGATAGATAGATAGATGATAGATAGAGATAGATAGATAGATAGATAGATAGATAGATAGATAGATAGACAGATATTAAATAGCTAGATAGGCAGATAGATGGTAGGTAGATAGACAGGTACCTATGAGATAGATAGATAGATAGATAGATAGATAGATAGATAGATAGTAGGTAGATAGATAGGTACATATGAGATAGATAGATAGATAGATAGATAGACGAGTGGATAAACAGATAGATAGATAGATATGAGGCACATAGATAGATATAAAGATATATAAATAGATAGATGATAGATAGATCGATAGGTGGATAAATAGATAGATAGATATGAGACACATAGGTAGATAGATAGTAGATAGATATATAGATAGATATTAAATAGTTAGATAGGTAGATAGATGATAGATAAAACAAATAGATGATAGATATCAAATAGATAGATATGATAGATATAATATATAGATAGATATGATAGATAGATATGATAGATAGATGATAGATATAATATGTAGATAGATAGATATGATAGATATGATAGATAGATATGATAGATAGATATGATAGAGGGACAGATAGATGATAGATAGATAGATAGATAGATAGATAGATAGATAGATAGATTTGTTGTAAATTGAATAAATTTAAAAAACTTTTGTATAAATAATATTAAACACAGAAATACCACTGAAATCTGCAGGTGTATTACATTAAAGCCTTTTAGGCTACCTTGAGTTCTAAAACAGATGTTACTGGGACCCCTGTAGTTTCTCATTAACACTGGCAGGAGTTCCAAGAGACCCAAATTAATATTCAAAGAATTCTCACTTAGTGCTAATTACAACTAATATTTAATTAAGAGCACTGAGGTTTTGTCTAATTTCTTCCTATTAGGTTGCTATACAGTGAGTGTGTATGTTACAAGTGAAGGCCATTCCCCAGTGTTCTAGAGATTCTAATACTTTAGTCATTAGGTTTCTTAAGCTGCTGTGAAGGTTGTAAGCCCTTTTAAAGTAACTTGCTGGCAACCGAGAGAAAAACGAAGGATGGCAGACAGTCAGCATTTGCTAAATGTTTTGGACAGAAATTTAATGAAAACCACATTTCAACTCCAAAATATGCATTACGTGGCAGTGTATTAAATATAGTTTATTGCCTTTCTGCTGTGAACCCGAACGAACCAGAAACGGGGAAAATGATATGCTTTACAGGGACTTCTCCAATGCTCAGAATGGTAATTTGAAAGCCAGAAAACTGCAATGAATAAAAACATATTTCATCCCGCTGCCGCCTGTTCCCAGCAAACACGAAACTTTCAGAAAAAAAAAAAAATCCCAATCACAAGCGTAATAAGACAATAGTTAAACCCCAATATAGACTTGAGCTCTATTCTGAGTTCCTTAAATGTATTAAAAAGCTCCTGTTGGTGACACCATGCATTTATTTTGCTAGGCTCTGTTAGATCACACTGCACTCCTTTATATGCCTGTACCCAGTTTACCTCTAGCTGACAAATTGCCTTTGTATTAGATTTGTTTTCCTGTGTTCCATTGCTCCTGCCAACAGCATTGCATATGCAAAGGACGCCTCTCCTACAGTAGTTAAATGAGCCAAGCAGTGTCTTTTTCCTCAGGGCATGGAAACAAAGAAGAGAAATGCAAAATTACTCTGTAAACCTGCTGGTTAGAAAAGCAACTCAGATAGATGGATCAAGCAAAGCAGAAAAACACACTGCTGCATTCTCTACGTCTAGCTCAGCAGTAAAAGACGTCTAAGACTGGATTCCTTGCTTGCTTGCAGTGGGTGAAGCCTACTACTACATACACACACTTCCAGGATGTGCAATGCCATTGTGATAAGAGAGCGAGAGAGAGAAAGAAAGTAAATATACCTGCTGTACCATCCTGCTCCCTTTCTTCTCCATAAACTTAGCAGCTGTTTGAGTCCCAGGCCCTGCAGCATCTGCCCAAAAGCAAGCATCAATTATGGATGAAGGCGTGCATATTCTGTGTAATGTGTGTATAAGTGTAGATGGCAGGGGTGTCGAAGGAGGGGGAGCTAAATTCAAGCCTTACTGACCTCCCACTCAACATCTGACTGCTCCTAAAACCTAATCCAGATGGGACTCTTTTAGCTTGCTGCGGCTCACTCCATCAATCACAGCAAGGCACGCCTCTGTCTATCATTGCCAGACCCTATAGCACACTGCTGGGAAGATGATTACATGGAAAAGAACAAAGTAAATATGATTTTTTTTAACCTTTCGCTGACTAGCGGTAAAATACAAAATGCTATATATATATATATATATATATATATATATATATATACGAAAGAGAAGCAAATGTAATACCAGTAGGTAACAGAATGATACACAGTGCGGGTGTTAAGCATAGGGAGCTGTAACAAATAGGCCTACATCATATGTGCTTTTATAATATATTAGTACTTGCACTCAAGGTGACCAGAAAGCCAAGACATTTGCATAAGAGCCTATAAAGGAAGGTCACTGATGTTGTAAACAAGTGTTAGGAGGGAAAGCAATAAATATGCAAATTGGGAAGAATGTGTTAAATATGCAAAGGAGAGATTGGAGCAAAGTTGTTTATTCTGAAATTAGTCTTTCTTTCTAGGGAAAAGTAACAGGACTAATGTCTGTGTTGTGAGGTAGCAGGACAAATTGCAGGATGCAGCAGGAACATCTCCATGTCATTAAACAAGTCACACAAGGCCAGTTTTGGCCATGGCAAGCAGGCGACACAAGCTGAGGCGGATACAAGCAGAGGCACAATGGAGGAATTTGCTCAAGTTATTCTGTGCAGAGTATAAATCTAAACTTTAATATAATCACAGATATACAGGCGGCGAAGAATAGGTGTAGATATTTATCTGGGCGGCATCTTTACTTTTGCTATATTATTCTAAAGGCACACCAACAATACGGCATCTGCATGCATAAAACATAGCAAAATATTACAAGCTATGGGCCCGAGATGTTCCCTGGCTTAACACAGCTTAGCGGATCCCTGGAAATGAATATATTAATATAACGATGTTACAGAGTCGAGGCTTTTTACATATTTTTAAAAAGATTTATTCATCTTTACTCCAAAATTAGTTTTGTAGGGACTTTTTCATTTCAGATATACAGTCTACTGTAGACTGGAAGTGCAGATATGGTGGTGGGGTGCTATCCCCTGGGAAGTGGTTTCCCTTCAGATCTAACAGGTAGTGTTGTAGTATGTTGTACCTTATGGTATTCAGCCCCTTTATTAAAGGGGTATCCCATATGGGAAATTTATGACTATATGCATAGAAAACACCATAAATGCCTAGCGGAGCTCTGGGACCCTATTGCAAGAAGAGGCCCCCAGGAGTGGATGTAAGTGAATGAGAGAGAGAACTTCTTTCCATTTACTTGTGGCCATGAACTGGCCTTGTTCTTGAGATAGATGCAAGCCCAAGTCCCGGGCAAATGAGTGGAAGAACTTGCGTATGTGCAACTCACTTGCATGCACTTGCAGCTGACAACAGGGCTCTTTTGTCAAGAGAGAGGTGGGCCCCACATCTAGTAGGTAGTTATGGCATATTCTATGGCTATAGCCATAAATGTTAAAACGGGAACACACCTTTAAGTATGTGCATTTTGACAATTCACAGAGTACGACTAAGGCTGAGTTCACACGTGTTGCTATTTCCATTCTACTACTTTGTCATAGGACTAGAACAACAAAAATAGTGATAGTGCCAGAAAAATTAATATGACAGATACACACTAGTCTGATAAACCCCATTAGCTATAAGAGGGTCCATTGGACTTCCATCATAGTCTCTGTCATTTTACAACACTTAATAATGCAGAACACTACATTATTTTGTTCAGTCTTTTTGGAGGGATTTGACCGAGACTAAAATGCACATGTGAATCAAGTCTTAGAGAAATCGGACAATTCGAATTTCTGAATTGTCCTATTAAATATTCTGAGGTTTCCTAAGTGTTCAACATGCCTGTGTAGGAAATATAATCCAGGCGGTAATGCATAATTAACCCTTAGCGCTATAACTATATGGAATATAGCAGCAGCAGCTGCTATGGGGCTAAGTACCACTTTTCTAAATGGCAGAAGGTAGGTAGGGGCCCCCTTACAGATTTTGTACTGGGGCCTAGGAGCTTTAAGTTACGCCACTGTTAACCTTCACAATGTATCTATAAAGGGTAGGTGAAGGTACTGTAGCAATGGATATGTAAAATGACACTTGTATTAAAAATGTCACATTTTTAATAGATGCTTTGGCAATTTTTGGGGGGTGATCAGTTAAAAAAAAAAAAACAAGAATAAGACATGCACGAAGTTTCACAGAACAGATAAACAGTGTTCATAGCCCTATACAAATGAATTTGTCAGTGTGCTACCAGAGGAAAAAAAACAGATAGCATGCTGAGAATAAATAATGTTTTGTGCATGAGCCCTTAAAGGGATTTTCCAGTCCCAAACTGATTTTTTTATACTGTACAGGCACACCCGTTCAGATCTAGCAGCGTCTGAATGCTGTATGCTGCTAATGAATGGGGAGTGTGTGCAACACATCTCCTATCCAAGTAATGGGAATGGTGCTGTGATTCCCCAGGACCACCACTATGTAATGTACAGGGCTACTGCACTGCTCCTATTACCTTTATAGGAACGTTACTGCACACGCTCCCCATCTACTAGCACACAGAGGCTGCTAGAACAGCTGATCTGTGTGTGGTCCAGGTGTCAGACCCCAACAGATCACATACTGACTACCTATTCCTGTGAATAGGTCACCAGTATGAAAAATAAGTTTGAGGCAGGAAGACCCCTTTAAATGACAAATTTAGCTCTGCTATATCTGTTTATATCAGTTCTATTATCACTTGAACTGACTTAAGGCATTTACATCAGGGATCTCCATATTGGTGACCATATGATCCCAGCAAGAATAATGATATATTTCCTTTATGTGCTAAAGAATTGTAACAGAAAAGAGTGAACTTCAAGAATACAATAAAGGGCTAAAGAGTCAGAACTACAGAACCCATTACAGGACCACTAAGATATATAATGCTAGAAGTACATAGCTAAAGACAAGGGTTACTTGGCTTGATGCTAGGAACTAAATAATATGGGACTGGCTGCTGAGATTTATTCCTGGGACAATCTGTTGACCACCCAGGGACTTCTCTCGGTCCGTAGACAGTTTTCTGATATATGCTGTTACATATCTGGGGGTTTACATCAGTACATGAATGGGGAAAGAACACTGGAGAAAGAAATCTGGAGGAGAAGATCTATGAATGACGTAGAAGTATGCATTATAATAATGAATATCAGGTTATCTGTGTATAGGAAGTGCATTTGTCTACCTGACAACATAAAGACCAGGGCCACACTGCAGAATCTACCCAGGGCCCACCACTACCATGTGACATTTACAGTAGGGAAAAAGTATTTAGTCAGCCACCAATTGTGCAAGTTCTCCCACTTAAAAAGATGAGAGAGACCTGTAATTGACATCATAGGTAGACCTCAACTATGAGAGACAAAATGAGAAAACAAATCCAGAAAATCACGTTGTTTGATTTTTTAAGAATTTATTTGCAAATTATGGTGGAAAATAAGTATTTGGTCAATAACAAAAGTTCATCTCAATACTTTGTTATATATCCTTTGTTGGCAATGACAGAGGTCGAACGTTTTCTGTAAGTCTTCACAAGGTTGGCACACACTGTTGCTTGTATGTTGGCCCATTCCTCCATGCAGATCTCCTCTAGAGCAGTGATGTTTTGGGGCTTTCGCTGGGCAACACGGACTTTCAACTCCCTCCAAAGGTTTTCTATGGGGTTGAGATCTGGAGACTGGCTAGACCACTCCAGGACCTTGAAATGCTTCTTACGAAGCCACTCCTTCGCTGCCCTGACGGTGTGCTTGGGATCATTGTCATGCTGAAAGAACCAGCCATGTTTCATCTTCAATGCCCTTGCTGATGGAAGGAGATTTGCACTCAAAATCTCACGATACATGGCCCCATTCATTCTTTCATGTACACGGATCAGTCATCTGGGTCCCTTTGCAGAGAAACAGCCCCAAAGCATGATCTTGCCACCCCCATGCTTTACAGTAGGTATGGTGTACTTTGGATGCAACTCAGCATTCACTCTCCTCCAAACACAACGAGTTGTGTTTCTACCAAACAGTTCTACTTTGGTTTCATCTGACCATATGATATTCTCCCAAAACTCTTCTGGAACATCCAAATGCTCTCTAGCAAACTTCAGACGGGCATCGGATATGTACTGGTTTAAGCAGGGGGACACATCTGGCACTGCAGGATCTGAGTCCCTGGCGGCGTAGTGTGTTACTGACGGTAGCCTTTGTTACCTGCTTTCTGCAGGTCATTCACTAGGTCCCCCCGTGTGGTTTCGGGATTTTTGCTCACTGTTCTTGTGATCATTTTGACCCCATGGGGTGAGATCTTGCATGGAGCCCCTGATCGAGGGAGATTATCAGTGGTCTTGTATGTCTTCCATTTTCTAATTATTGCTCCCACAGTCAATTTCTTCACACCAAGCTGCTTGCCTATTGCAGATTCAGTCTTCCCAGCCTGGTGCAGGTCTACAATTTTGTTTCCGGTTTCCTTCCACAGCTCTTTGGTCTTCACCATAGTGGAGTTTGGCGTGTGACTGTTTGAGGTTGTGGACAGGTGTCTTTTATACTGATAACAATGTCAAACAGGAGCCATTACTACAGGTAATGAGTGGAGGACAGAGGAGCCTCTTAAAGAAGAAGTTACAGGTCTGTGAGAGACAGAAATCTTGCTTGTTTGTAGGTGACCAAATACTTATTTTCCACCATAATTTGCAAATAAATTCTTAAAAAATCAGACAATGTGATTTTCTAGATATGTTTTCTCATTTTGTCTCTCATAGTTGAGGTCTACCTATGATGTCAATTACAGGCCTCTCTCATCTTTTTTAAGTGGGAGAACTTGCACAATTGGTGGCTGACTAAATCCTTTTTTTCCCCACTGTATAATAATGATGTGACCCTTGAGTCCCCTTAGATACCAGGGCTCAGATGTGACTGCTACCTCTAGACTCCATATAGCTACACCCCTAATACTATAAAATATATAGGAGGCACAAGCAGAAAAGTTGGTGCATTAACATCTGTGATCAATTTACCTGTGCAGCCTTACACAATATCAGGTGCTCATGTTCTAACACACTATTAGCTAGCACAATGTATACAAGTACACCCCATGATACTCCTTATACTTCTGTGTTATAAACCTTATAGTACGTTTCACACAATGGAATTTCATCACAGCCAGGTTCTGATTGAAATCTGCACCACATCGATTTCAGTAAAAATGACGCTTACTAAGGCAGACACTGCACAGAAAAATGATGGGTTACCATGTGTGGCCATAGGTCAACCTTAGAGTTTTGCCACATATTGCGCAACAGATTTTTTATTTTTTTTTTTTAAGAAAAAGTGTGAAAACAGCCTAAAAATTCCAGATGTTTGGACTGTTTTCAATAACGTAGTAACTTCCAGATGAAAGCACTCTG
Source organism: Leptodactylus fallax (assembly GCA_947044405.1). Taxonomy (NCBI): domain Eukaryota; kingdom Metazoa; phylum Chordata; class Amphibia; order Anura; family Leptodactylidae; genus Leptodactylus; species Leptodactylus fallax. The sequence continues at coordinate 10,304,929 of CAMRHE010000016.1, forward strand.
TGGTAGCAGGAGTAATCCGATAATGAAATGTTCTAAAAGAAACTGATACACTGTATTATGTCTGCTATAGGTAATCCCTGTGTCATGTGCATTAGGTAAAAACAGTATCAGTCTTGCCAAGTATGTTCCTTTAAAGAGGAACACCACAAATTATTTATGGTTCACATTCATTCTTTTATTTATTTTTTTAATAAATTGTCTAATTATGTTTTCTTAAATTTGCACAAACAAGTTGACAGGTTTTCCTTTCTTCAGAAGATCTTTCTCCTGCTTTCTCTTGTGTGTCACCTTCTGATGAGTTAAGTCACTTTGTATGACTCCATGTAAGAGTAGTTAGGGAAAGAAAGTGACAACTATTCAGACAACTGGTTGTCACTTTCCACCTCATTCAGCTGTGGGCCTGACAGGTTGAGGCCCCTGGGTTGGGGGATGCTCTCTTGGGAGAGTGGTCTTGGCACAAGAGAGAGAGAAATAGGGGCTTAACTTTGGGGTTGCTAAGGGTGCCGTTGCATTCAGAGCCAGGAACCTTAGGGGACCTATAAGGCGTCTCTTCCCAATATGAGGAGGCTAGTATTATAAATGATACATTATAGCCGGAGGCATTGTATAGATTTTGCTCAGGCGCTTCATGTTACGTCTCTAGAGGGAAACATTCTATAAGGACATTTTAAGAAATGTTTCCCCCTCGATTTTACTTAGATCCAATGCCTTTTTAATAAAAAAAAGATATATAGGAGAATGTATCTCCAGAGGTGATCTATAGAGTGTATAAGTTGGAGAGCTCTGCTATACTAGCAGTAACTATCCTGATACTGCACTCTAAGGACAACATTAAGGGCCTGAAGAGATAAAATAAAATCATATCTCTCAGGAGTTGCTCTTTAAGATAATTCTGTTTCAGAGGATTTTGCATAACCTTGGAAGTCTTTGATAGCTAATAAGGCAAGCACACTTTTTCATGCATAACTTTAGCCGGGTCACACTAACATACTGGATAAGATTGATTGCTTATTCAGAAGACACCTGCCTTAAAACCTAGCTAACTAAGTCACCTGAATTATAGAACATACAGAAAGATCCCGAGCAGATATTTCTTTGTCTGGATTTAAAATAATGTGTTCATTGTGCTTACTCTCAGGAAGTATAGGCTTTTATTTTAGATTGTATGGAATCTACATATCTATCTATATATTTATCTAACTACCTAATTATCTATCTATCTATCTATCTATCTATCCATCTATCCATCTGTCTATCCATCTATCCATCTACTATCCAACTACCTAATTATCTATCTATCTATCTATCTATCTATCTATGTATTTTTATAACTATGTATACATCTATGTATCTATCTATCCATCTAGCTCATATCTATCTATCTATCTATCTATCTATCTATCTATCTATCTATCTCATAGCTATCTAGGCATCTGTATATAAAAGTCCAAAGCAGTACAGCAAACACAAAGGTGTGTAAAAAATCCCAAAGGTCTAGCTCATATCCTCTCACAATATCTTCAAAAAGAGGGCAGAACTCCAAAAAATAGTGAAAGCAAATTGTGGATACTTGTTCATATTCTATCTATGCACCTATCTACATATTTATGCAATATGTGTCTACTAATGTAATGTAACCCACAATATTCTTTTAAGAACTGAGCATACTAAGAAGTAAATTTATTTTAAAGTGGACCTTTCTCTACCTCTAAATCTTTGCATCCTTTAATAGGCGCTGCTCCACTGATTCCAGAACATGCACATGAATGGGTACTTGTGCCGTATCCATGGTAAAATGGCATTGACTGCACATGGCTGATATCCGTGTGCTGCCTGGGTCTCCACGGCCCCATTCACTTCTTTCAGTGAACCCGGGCTGCAAAATGGACAGTTATAGAACCTGTCCTGAATTTTGCCCGGGGCTTATTTGCGCCCATGATAATACACAGGTATGTGTATAGGTCCATAGAAAATAATGGGTTACTGTGCTAGCTACATTAAACAGATGCCATTGCATACTATTTGGACACTGTCCAGGCTATCACGGAATATGGTCATCATTATTTTCCCATGCAATATATAAATATATATAAATATATTTATTCATATCCAGAATGGCACATGTAAAGATACAAATAACTAAATATACAGATATGTCATTGCATATTTTTAGAGCTTCTACCTTTTGTATTCTCTCAATGGATTTAAAAGAAAAAACAAAGCAACATTACAAAAGGTCTACCTCATGTGTCACCCCTTCTGCCTCATAGGTTGTAAGCCCTGGGCCCTCGCTCCTAGTGTGTGAATTGATTTAATACTCTATAATGTCTGTGTATGAACCCTATGACTTATAAAGAACTCTGGAATATGTTGGTGTGATATAAATAAACATTATTACTATTATTATGTCTTCAGAAAATATTTTCTCCCATTTTGTTTCTATATCTCCTATGCAGACTATACATCTCCATGGTAACAGATAACAAACAGTGTAGTCTGATCCTGCAGTCTCACTTCCTTCCTGCCACGTCTCTGGCTAGCCTATCAAATGTATATTTAGTAGGGTCAAATTGAAGAAACTATAATACTGCAAGACTTCATATTATGCTACATAGAATTTGTTTGCTGCTTGTTACCATGGAGATGCTATAGCTTAGTCTATATAGTAGTTGTAGAAACAAGACATTAGGGATTTTCTTAATGAAAACCTATTGCAAAGTTGCTTATTTAGATTTTTTGACACAGAATTTTTTTCTGTAGGTTTATCTGCTTCTTATTTAAATACACAGGCAACATATTCAGAAATTCCCTTGATTATCCCTTCCGTATACTAAAACAGAGTAAAGAGATGACTGTACTATAGATTTTTATATTTGGACATCCTGAACCAAAATACGATGTAGATGGTGATTTTATCCAGTGCTTTCAGCCAGCCATAAACAGACAGCTGTCTCACCCCCACATCCCTAGGGTCACTTTTCTAGGAGAAAGGGCTGGGATCAATTATTTTCACAGACGCTGGAAAACCCTCCAGTGTGATATTGAGCACTTTTGATGATCTCAGTGCTGCATTTCTCCCCTATATAACCTGACACTGTGCCTCAGCATTAGATCTGTTGAACTACACAGGCCAACATTTGTTTTAGATGGTGTCCATGCAATATACCTAAAATCTAACCCATCTTTGTCTACATAATCCTGAGTTTGGGTTAATCTAATTAAAATAGATCATCTGAAACTGTACACTAGAGGCACTATAAAATGAATCTGCGCTGTTCTGCATCGCCACCTACAGGAGTACTCTGACATCTTCTACCCTCCATGCTGTTTATTTCCATCCCCAGGAACAAAGGGTGAGTGCTGAAGCTGACTCATCTGTAGTCTACAACACATATGCAACTGTAAATGTGAAATGTTACACTGTATAATGGAGCCACACAAGATTGCATCTGTCTACTGTATTCAGCCTTAGTTTCACAGTATCTGTAACACCATTTGTGTATGTAAAATAATAAAGCACATTGTGATACAGTTATTTTACTCCAGCACTTTCACAAATTACCACCTATCTGATAAATAGTCAGATAAATAGTATATAACCTGACACAGATTAGCAGCTCAGTGATAAATAGTCTGCAACCTGTAAATGAAGCTTTAACATCTATAACTATACCCAGCACACAGAAGATATCATGGCAGTGCCCACTATTGTTACGAGAACAATAATGATTAGGTTATGGGTTACTGTGCATTGAACATACAGCTTACTGTAGATCATTATATTAATAAGCAGACCATAAAAATGTAAGCATTCACCATAATGTCTACTTATAATGGTTTATACTAATAATCTACTAATAATGTCTCTTTACTAAAAACGTTCACTATTTTGGGGGATATCTTCACTGAGCTGCTGTACTGTATTGCAATGGATCTATGAAAACGATGCAGTAGAGAATATTTATTAGCTCAGAAACCGGGACACAAAATTACAGATTAACATTGTATTGGCACTTATTAATGTATTAAATTCCTTAGCCCAGGGCCCCATGTTGTGAACACGCTGCGTTTTACATTACCTGGAAAGTAGATGGGATTCTGGTTAATCCCATCCACACAATGCAGGAAAAAAATCTGCAGTGGGAACGCTTCGATTTCAAAAATACTTGCGTTTTTGTAAATCACAGCATGTCAATTATACCTACAGAAACGCTGGCATTTTCCATATAGGTATAATAGAGGCAGAAAGTCCGCAGAGGAAAACTCCGGACTTTCTATAAAAAACACTGTGGAAAAAAACGGCCACAGTCTTTTCCGCAGCATTATTTGGCAGCGGCTCACTGTACGCTGGCCAGATTATCTGAAGATAAAAGGAAAATATGTCAATCCTTCAGGAAGAAAGCCAATGGAAAGTGTTAACACATAATCTGCTACTGTAACTTTGTTATCAAGGTTATGGCTCCACAGAGACTTAACCATGAACATGTAAGGTTGGGCACAGTAATGCCATGACTTTCTGACAATAGTCTGAATCCTATGCATATGAATGGGGTTTGTGCCACCCCGTTTACATGCAATGAAAATATTCCAGGTGGATTTTTAGCTTCTTTGTGGGAAAAAAAATTCAGCTGATGGCTCATTTAGGCAGCCATGGATACACTATACACTATAGAGAGTGATTTTTTTTTGTTTGTTTGTTTTTTCAGTAGAGCACTTTTACATTTTGTCTTATTATTTTTTATGTTATTGCTATATGTTCTTGAAACTTTAAAATATTAGATTGTAAACCCTAGGAATGTGCCCACATGTTATTGTTATTGTTTAACGCATATACAATCGTTATCTTTTGTCTCATTGATGTACAATTAAAAAAAAACATACCCTGGACAAATGTATATCAGACTCTATATTGCAATGTATGTCAATACTGTGTCTTACCTTTATTGTGAAACCCAAATAAAAATTATTGAAACTAAAATATTAGATTGTAGAAAGTTTGGCTGCTTGTAGTCAGTTTGATTTGTGCATCGGGAAAGCTCACACACTATATGCCAAATGTCTACTAGAAGTCATTCACCCAACACAGGCCTTTTGGCCTCCATCTGGCTGGAACGCATCAGTATAAAATTGTTTTTGCTGTATGGACTAGTGAAGTCTGCTGTACCATTTCATTCAGAGGCATCCTGTAAGCCTATACTCCTCCTGATGTGCTGTTTGTCTACAATAGACACTGCAAAATGTAGCAAAAAAGCAACTTTAGGGTATGTTCACAAGTAGCAGATTTGACTGCAGAAATTTCCATGCAGTAGCATCCAAAGCAACCCTTTCCTAATGAATGAAACTGCTTTCCAGTCACAGAAATTTCTGCACCAAATATTGACACGTGAATTCACGCAATCTTTTTTTTTTCCAGACACAACACTGCCCTTATTAATCTCTAATATTGCATCTCAGCACCATTTAGATCAGGGGTAGGCAACCTTCAGCACTCCAGCTGTTGTAAAACTACAACTCCCAGCATTCATACTTGCTGTACTGTTCTTGGTACTCCCATGGAAGTGAATAGAATATATTAGGAGTTGTAGTTTCACAGCAGCTGAGGTGCCGAAGGTTGCTGACCCCTGATTTAAATGAATGTAGCTGAAGTGCAATACCAGTCATGCCCATGGACAAGAGAGGTGCTGTTTCTGGAAAAAAAAGCAGACCCTTATTTCCAATCTCAAGTCATTTTATGGCTGAAGCCCCATGTTGTGAAAACGCAGCATTTTTCCACAGTGGCAAAAAATGATGCACTTTACAATACCTGCAAAGTGAATAGGATTCTGGCTAATGCCATCCACACATTACAGAAAAAGATCTGCAGCAGAAAAGCTGCGTTTTTCAGAAACACCCACATTTTTGAAAATCGCAGAATGTAAGTTATACCTATGGAAACTCTGGCGTTTTCCCTATAGTTATAATATGGGCAAAAAGTCAGCAGAGAAAAACTCAGCAAATACGCAATGAAAAACACAAAAACACAGCAGAAAAAAAGCAGTTTCCACTGTGTTTTTTTCCACAGCATTTTTTTTTCTGAATTTCTCTAAGTGGGGCCTTAGAGGCTAAGGATCATTTTTCCTTCATAAAGGATAATAGGGTGTTGGAGCTAACAATCTACAGCCAGGAACCCACTGATACAATGTTGCAAGAATGAGCACTGGTCCATTTTAGTAAGGTGTTTATAATTCTCACTCTGTGTAAAAGAAGCTACTCTTTGTTCAGCCATAGGTGGGCTTTTCTTCACTTGGGATAAAGGTTCATTTTACTACTCTAACTCCAGTGCTGGATTGGCCCATTGGATCCTCCAGGAGAGGACGCCCAGATTTGAAGGGTACAATGGTCTGTTTCATAGAGGTTGTACGAAGGTGGACCCCAAAATCATTTTAACCTCAGTTCGACACTGTCTTGATCTGTATCTAAATGCTCTCGCCAAGTTGACACTTCATTGGGTGCCCAGTACCCAGAGTATAGCCCCTCTTATCGCCCCAACTATACTGCTGCCTTGGAGGATGGATTTTACTAGGTCCTGAGCTTGTCAATCACTTACACTAAAGCAAGTCGGCTGAGATTATCGAGCCCTGAGATTGCTTTTGTCTTTGTGTTTTTCAACATACTAGAAGATTCGACAGCTACTCTAACTAGCTGTGAAGAAAACCTGTGACTGAAGTGTTACATGAATTTTCCAAATGTGTGTTAAAATTAGCAGTAATGCAGAATATCAATGTATAACAGTAGACGTAGAATAGGCTCTGCAAATTAATTGGACAATGTGACATGAGACCTTCAATCACATTATAACATAGCAGCGCATTGTTACATTAGTGATGGACATATTCTAAATAGAGCCTACACTCATCTGTCACTTTGTCACAGCACTCTATAGAATTTGTATAATTCAGTTCATTTACTCTTACTGCCAGCTTGTCAGGACGTCATATTTATTACTAGAGGTTTTATCTTATATGTCACATTGAGATCCTAAGACACAAAGCGAGGTAAATATCAATGTGTACACGAATAAATTTGTTTCTGTTTTATATCATATCAAAAATTATCTTCATTTCTGATTAAAATACAAAGATAAAAAAAAATTTCCCAAGGAATCTGTTTGTTTGACAGCTGCTAATGTATTAATTAGATGCTTCTGAACCATGGAGCCTTCTACAAAAGGAACATTCTGTATTCCTCCCTTGAGACATTTCACCTCTGTAGTGCACCTGATCTCCAGTAGCCTGAAAGCAGAAGTCCCACCGGCATCCTTTGGTCTTCCACTTGACAAAATAGCCTCATTTTTATTTATTGCATTTTCCCGGCTGTTGTCAGGAAAAGTCACATCATTAAAAAGGGAATTAGGGATCATATTGAAATTAGTGAAGCACTTGCAAATAGGAGTGAACTATTCACTTCAAGTTCATTTAGATTGTGCCAACTTAAAGTGCTTATAGATTGTGTAGGAATTTGCTTCATTGTATAAAGCCATCGGAATGTAAAGTTCATGCAACAGTTCTAGAGGCTGTTAATAAAATGCAATTGTAAAGCAGGAATCAGCATATACATCATTAGCCATAGCTTATAGGGGTTGTCCGAGTTGTAAATTTAGGGTTAAAGATCTAAGAAGTAAAAATAAAAGAAGTGATATTAACCTCACTGCTTACCGCTACCTGATGGTCTCTGTCTTCTAGTCCTGTCCCAACATGTCCTCATCCAATCACTGTCTGTGACAAGTCACTACAGAAACCAGTGATTGACTGATTTGACATTTCTTGGAATTTCCTGTGTGTCATATGGTGATCAGGAGGTAGTGACCAGCGGAATACGGGAGCAGCAGGGTGTCAGTATATTGATTCATTTTTCTTAACCCACTGTGAGACCTTTGTCAAAAACTTTTTCTCTATTGCACAACCCCTTTAAAGATTTAGTGACATGCTTTACAGCAGTCTCATGACCATAGGCAGCAATAGACTGGAGCTAGCTCATTGAGGTCTATGGGAGAGTTTTCTAGATATGTGCAATGAGTGGGAGTAGATAAGCTGTGATACTATCTATATTCAGTAGTAGAGGCAATAATCGTGTTATGTGGTGTTATCTATGTTGATGTAAATGAGGTAACTGATGCAAAGAAAACCCTAGAGTAATGGCAAGTGTCAAACTATTATTAGGATTAGTGATCAGAGTAAAAATTGCAGGATTTGATACCCTTTTTTTACATATAGATAGTGACATGGAAAATTGAAAAAAAATTATGATACATTACCTTTCACGAGTTGTCTGGGTTATGTGTGGGCACACATTATCAACACTAGCCTTCATAACCCCATAACCTTAGATATGGCAAGGTGCATGCCTCCTCATAAATAAAGTCCGTGCACCTGGAGGGAAATCCAGCTCATAGCTGGTGTAGATTGTCAGCATCATTTACACCAGATTTCTGGAGTAAATGATAATAAATCCAAACCCCTGCAGGCCCTTTTCAGGAAAGCGGCAAAGGCAGCAAAAAAGTCTCTCCAATGTAATGAAGGTCCTGTATAAATCAAACTTTTTTCAAAGGGAAGTCAAACAACATGTTTTCTATCCTAACCAAACCCCTTCTTATATATAGGAAAATCAGTTTTTCATTTTTCTTAAACCAAGTAAGAGAATTTGTTCATAAAACTTTGGGAATATTATTTTCTAGTTCAGAAAAAAGACCAAAATTATGAACTGTGAGTCTTAAAGGTTATGTGCACTTTTGAACATCTTCTGATAAATTATTGAGATATGCCAGAAGTTGTTATTGGCGTAAGTCTGAGCTGAGATCTCTACCAAAGGGCTATAGCACTGTAACAAGCAGTGAACCCCTTCAGCCTTACAAGATCTGTGTATCCTCAAGTGAAGCTGCTGATGCTACTACTGAAATGAATGGGGCTGTAATGTGCATGCATCCTTTTCATTCTAGTGATAGTAGCAGGCTTGGCTGATAGCATCTTATAGCATGTCTCAATGACATGTAGGAAGATGTTCAAAAGGTGCATATATGCTTTAAACCTGTTGATTCGAGTCCCTTATCTCTAAAATACATGCTCCATTATTCCTCTTTGAGATGCCAGTTTTGTAAATATAAGCGCATATATTTTTGGAAAGCTGAGGCTATAAACCATGCTGTGCATTGTTGAGTTTGTAATCCATAAAACCACCTTGTGCAACCTGTAACTTACGTTATAATAATTAATCAAGAAGAATGCTAAACCCAAAAGCCCAAAATAGTGCCCTTCTGTCCTGTTACTGAATATACTGGATGTAATGCCTCTTTAAAACATAACTGTCCACTAAAAATGCTGTGCTGTGGAAGGGTATTATATCAAAATGACAGATCCATTGTCCTATTAGCTAAATTGACAAAATGCAGTTTGGCTAATAAGCAGAGATGAGTAAATATCAGAAATTTGTTTTTGAATTAGATTCTAGTCAGTTCAAATAAATTTGAATCAAATCTAAAGTGCCCCAATTGCTCTGAAAAGTAATTTATGATGCTATGACGTTGTCTATGACTGTATCCAACCCCCAGTATCCAAGCTCTTTAACACCAAGACAGCATTAGTAATGCCAAAATGACAGGAAAATATATGGCTATGGCTATTCTTCACCTATAGTCCCTTATGATTGGCTGTGCTAGAGGTAAAGCTGCCTGTCAAGATATTATGGCGAAGCCCCCTGGGCTGCCTCCTGAGGTCATGTAATCACTCTTTTCGGTCTTCTTCCCATCTATGAAATGGCAGCCATTTGAGTGGTTCATGCAGAATGAATCCTCAAACCACTGGATTCGCTGAAATCCAAAACCTTTTTGGAAATGTGTAATTTGCACATCTCTACTAATAAAAGCAATGAAACAAAGACTACAATGGACTCATAGTTCTAAGTCTTTTTTATACTTGGGGGGTTGGGGATTGTGAGTGACAGAGTATTATGTATACATAGCAGACTGTCAAAAACATTTAGTTTTTAACTTTTAATAATTAAGCTAATTTTGTACATAGGAGTCAAATGGGCGGTCTTATCGGTGATTGACATCCTTCTCTGTATAGAGGTAACTGGTCATCAGTGAGTAGGACTGCCTAGTGGACTCTTATGTCCAGAATGGGCAGGAACTAAAATGATAAAATTACACCTGATGTTTTACCAAATAGCTAAATATCAATTGGCTCAGCTATTCACCCTCTATAACAAGTTACCCACAGATCAGACTGTATGTTTAGTGTGATTGGTTTAGTGTGATTGGATTGAGAAACAAATATTATTGTTTGTATATTGAAAAGTTCTACAGTTTTCCAATATACTTTCTGTAGCAATTTCATTACAGTTTTCTAGATCTCTGCTTGTTGTCATTCATTCTACTTACATCCAGTGGATAGAAATCATTCCATGGTCATGTGATGAACACACAGGTGCACGGCTTGTTACAGTCACAGCACAGTAATCAGACATCTGCCTGATAATGAGCTGTACACCTGTGTATTCATCACATGACCATGGACTGTATGTCACATGACCATGGACTGATTTTTATCCACTGGAAGTAATCAGAATGAATGACAGCAAGCAGAGGACGAATTGATACAGAAAGTATTTTGAAAAATTGTATAACTTTTTATTATACAAACAATAACATTTGTCTCTCAATATTGGTCTGAAACTGGATAACCCCTTTAAGATATATTTGTAATATATAAGCATGTCCCCAGGAACCCCGGAAGTTTACCTTTGAAAAGGGTAGCTGGATATAATAATAATAATAATAATAATAATAGTCCTTTAATAGTCCCACAATGGGGAAATTCAGTGTGTTACAGCAGCAAAGATAAGCAGATACAAATACAACATGTACAGGAATGTTCCAAGGTGAGAGGTATTACATTAATAGCAGACAGACAGATAGGACGTAGCAGAGGAGGGGGGGGGGGAATAACAGGCAGAGAGATATTTCAGTTCTCTGTATGTATTGATCTCCGCTTAGGTCGGTGTTGGTTGTACAGCCTAACCGCGGTGGGGAGGAAAGACTTCCGATAGCGCTCCTTCTCACACCTAGGGTGGAGCAGTCGGTCACTGACAGTACTGCTCAGCGCGATCACAGTCTCATGCAAGGGATGGGACTTCTTCTTCTGCATGGAGCTCACCACGGACAGTATCCTTCTGTCACCCACCACCTGCACTGGGTCCAGTGGGCTCCCCAGGACAGAGCTGGCCTTTCTAATCAGCTTGTCAAGTTTATTTCTGTCCCTGGTTGATATACTGCTCCCCCAGCAGGCCACTCCAAAGAAGATGGCTGATGCCACTACCGAGTTGAAGAAAGTTCTAAGAAGTGCCCCCCGGATTCCAAAGGCTCTCAGTTTCCTAAGCAGGTAGAGCCTGCTGTGGCCCTTCCTGTACAGGGCCTCCATATGATCTGCCCAGTCCAGCTTATTATTAAGGAGCAAACCCAGGTACTTATAGGTGTTCACAATCTCGATGCCCGTCCCCAGGATGTCCACTGGTTTAGGAGGGCTTCTGCCTTTGCGGAAGTCCACCACCATCTCCTTGGTCTTCCCCGCGTTAATCTTCAGGTGGTTCCGGTGGCACCAGTCCACAAAGTCCTGGTTCAGTTCTCTGTACTCCCTGTCATCATCATCTGTGATGAGACCCACTATTGCAGAGTTGTCAGAATACTTCTGTAGGTAGCAGCTGGATGAGTTGCACCTAAAATCTGCAGTGTACAGTGTGAAGAGGAAAGGGGCGAGAACCGTACCCTGAGGTGCCCCCGTATTACAGATCACGGTACCTGACACACAGTCTCGGGCTCTCACGTATTGAGGTCGATTTGTGAGGTAGTCTAGGATCCAGTTGGAGAGGTGGTGGTCCACTCCAGCAAGGCCCAGCTTGTCCCTCAATAACCTGGGCTGTATGGTGTTAAAAGCACTGGAGAAGTCAAAGAACATTATTCTCACTGTGTTCCCTGGTTTCTCCAGGTGAGACAGAGCCCTGTGCAGAAGATGGATGATGGCATCATCTACCCCAATGCCCGGCCGATAAGCAAACTGGAGGGGGTCCATAGCGGGGCTCACTAGAGGGCGGAGATGTGTGAGAACCAATCTCTCCAAGATCTTCATCAGGTGGGATGTCAGTGCTACAGGTCTGTAGTCGTTGAGGTCCATAGGGTGGGGTTTCTTTGGAACTGGTACCACACAAGAAGATTTCCATAATTCAGGGACTATTTCCTGCCTCAGGCTCATATTATACATATATGTAATTATACCACACAGCTGGTCCCCGCAAGTCTAAATTAGCCTTGCACTGATGTCATCTGGCCCTGCGGCTTTCCTCGCCTTGATCTTTTTCATCTCCTTCCTCACCTGGGCCCGTGTGAAGGTCAGACTGTGGCCAGATAAAGACGGATTTCTGGATTTACTGGTCTGTTGGGAAGTGGCCGCATGGGGAGAAGTCATTGTGGTGGGGGAAGCTGAAGGACATACTGGGGTGGGAGGAGCTGGTGTGTGATCAAATCTGTTGAAGAATAGGTTTAGTTCATTAAGCCAATTATGCCAGAACTATTGTTCCTCTGCCTCCCCTGTTGATGGTCCAACTTTTGGTCACATGACCAACTTTACTATATTTAAAGGGGTTAAGCCACGAGGCGAGACCTGGAGATCCTTTCCTCCGCTGCACACTTAGCTTGACCACAGCCAGGATGAATAGAAAGACTGTCTCCGAGGCTCCTATTGAAGTGAATGGGAGCACCGTCCACCACCAGTCACGCCTACCTTCCACCTGGCTGCCGTCAGGCTAAATGTGGGGGGAAAGACCCCATGTTTTCAGGTTTGTGGGAGTCTCTGCAGTGAGATAGAGTCACGGTCACAGTAAAGGAAAATTTTGGGGGCTCTGGGGGATCAGCTTATATATTACTTTGGTAATAAAGCTCCAACATATTCCGCAGCGCTTTACAGTTATTGTCATCAGTGTCCCCAGTAGGGTTCACAATCTATGAGTATGTTTTTGGAGTGTGGGAGGACACCTTGCTTATTACTCCCTGGATAACCCCTTTAACTATGTAGATTTCTATAGGCATTTTTACCAACTTTCTATTAGCATGTTTTATTTGTAATATTACTTTTATTACATACAGATATTGCCTCTTTTATTTTTGGAATGCTTTGTTCCTATTAGAAAAAAAAAATCTTGGCAGGTGACATTAGATTTAGTGAGATATAAGTGTGCTGTTGTCAAATTACATGCATCAAAGGGAAACGCTTCTAGTCTTTTTATAGAAATTCTCCCACTATCTAGTATAGACTAATATCACACAGTATATAACAATGATGTGTTACATTTCTGTAGTGCTATTATTATAATATCACCATTGGAATAGGGCTGATATATGCTACTTTATGGTCATTTTATATGGTGCTGAATATATTGAAACGATAAACAGGTAGAAAAAGTTGTTTTGTGGTAATGAATTAATTAAAATACCGAAATATAACCAGATAGCTGATATATAAAATGAGAAGGATCCCTGATGTGAAGGTGGTAAATAAAGGATTATGCCTTGCAAACGGGTAATGTTATAATGTATGCATTATATTTATGTGCAATTCAGAAAGGTCATACTGTGGGGAATTGAAATAACCACTGTGCTCCTACAATCAAATAATTTATATAGCTATTCTGCTCTTAATATTCATTTCAGCATCGAATTAGAAATATACAAAGGATCTGTTGGACTGAAACCTTTTCCATTACTAGGTATGTATATTTATTTTATATTATAACCCCATGGAGGGATAAAATGAGTTCCTATGTAGATGAAAAATGAGAATGCCAGCATGGCTGCAACGCTAAAACAGTTATTTATCAAATCAAACGCTCACTGTTACCAGAGCTAAAAGGTAAGAGGAAAAAAAAATGACCTATGTGTCACCACAGCAGTATTTAAGAAGATCCCTCTGGAGTTCTGTGGTTATAGAATGTGGATAATGTTCAGGCTTTCTACATTGCATAGTAGAAGATGTAGCATCTACTGCTTGGAGAGGTGAAATTTAATCTGATGTTTCTAAAAGGAAGGGACAGTGGGAAAGATATACTCCAGACCGGTATACTTAGTAACCATAGATGATACAGTGAATCTAAAGAAGACCTGTCATCTGGTCACTATTGTATTTGCAAAAACAGCACATTATGCATTATGTAGCCAGAACAAAAATGACTTCTAAGGGAGACCTATTAACCTTAGAGGGGGCAATTTTCCCTAACATTTTGCTTTTATCTCTAGTAACTGCTTTCTGTAGAAAAAGTATATGGAAAAACATTCCGCACATATTTATTGTATTTTAACTAAGTCTAGACCAACAGCTAGTCAAGCACCTAGGCCACGTACAGTCAAGGGTTAAATTATAGCAGGTTTACAGGTTACAGCTAGACCTGAGTACTGAAGTCTGAGAGAGTCCAACATCTACTGAGGAGACCAGCATTATAAGTTTCAGATGATAATTGAGGAGCCTTGTTACAGATTTAACATTGAGGCTCAGGGTCTTAAAGGGAATGTATCACCACAAAATTGCCTATTATTTAAAGGTCTACCACCTCCCCCAAACATTTTTAACTGTCACTGTCATGTTACAGAGCACATTACAGTGACAAACAACATACGTTTGTTATGTTACTTTTGTAGTAAGGACGGATCTTCAGCCATGAGAGCACTGATCTGGCTGCTCAAGTAGAATGGGTGATGTCATAGCAGTGAGGATTCTACTCCCACTGCATGGGTTGGCATAGGCAATAGGAGTATGAGAGGCAAGGGCAGTGTTCCAGTGAGCTGAAGGCCCACCTCCAATGTTCCAGGGAGCTGAAGGCACAACTCCAGTGTCCCAGTGAGCTGAAGGCACAACTCCAGTGTCCCAGTGAGCTGAAGGCACAACTCCAGTGTTCCAGTGAGCTGAAGGCCCACCTCCAGTGTTCCAGGCAGCTGAAGGCCCACCTCCGGTGTTCCAGGCAGCTGAAGGCCCACCTCCAGTGTTCCAGTGAGCTGAAGGCACAACTCCAGTGCACCAACTGCCTCATTTGCAAAAAACTTCAAAGTTGTTTCCTCCAAATCTACAAATGTTATGTATGGTATGTTGTTTATAATTGTAATGATCTCTGTAACACGGTGGTGACAGCTGAGTATACTTGTACAGAGGTGGTAGACTTCCTTTAAATCAAGTTTTTAGGAGAAACATATTTTTAATATAATTTTACTGTTTTTTTTAATTATTTAAATAATTTTGTGGGTTTTTTTTAATTATTATTTTACAGGTCACAGAGCCTAGAATTGGTAAATTCCCTTGTGAATGTGTCAATATCTGGTTTTAATTAGCAAAAAAGTAAAGGTCATACATTCTCTTTTAAGCTACAGGGCCAAGCCCAGACACAAGTTACAGAAAATGCTTATTACTGAAACAGGGTAAAGAAGTAAGAATATCTAAGCCTCCTCCCAACTGCATCATTTTATTATACAGATACAACAAAGGAAGTGATCTCGCTAATGCATATAACATATAAAGAGTAATTGCTGGATATGCAGTTCCATAACATACAGTCCAAGTGTAGAGAAGATTTACATACAGTGAACACACACTATAACATGTGATTGGAACCAGGGTAATGTATAATTACTGGCTCATGATAAAAGAACACCATTATAATAAGAGGCAATCATTACAGAATCTGTTTCTATCCTGACTTTGTTGCAGAATCATAAATCTCCTGATGCATGGTATTATATAACAATCCTTGTGAGACACTTCACAGGTCTTAACTTCAAACTAAATAAAGTATAGTCTTTCTCCATGATAATGAATTATTCTGTCTGAAGCATAGTCCCCGTGCAGGTACTGTTCATTTCTCATGTTGTTTACAAAGAACTATACAATGTATCTTCTTTTTTTCATTATGGGATAAGCAAGTGTTAAATAATCTATTTCCCTATTACAAAGATTATACATTTGTCTTACTTGACCAAATCCATTACTTTATTAGCTGTTCATTCTATTGTTAAAAGGCCAATATATTGAGTAAGTTAATCTATTCTAGACTGCAAACGACATCATTATCGTGGTCCCTTATTGTGGACATCTACATTTTTTGTGAGAATTGTATTATTGTATTTCATTCCAATATCTTACCATTCCCTATCATTTCATTCTACAGAATTTTTATATATATATATATATATATATATATATATATATATATACACACATACATACACACACAAATTGCTTTAGGATTTTACAGGTCTTGTAGGACATGTGAGTAATGTGGTCCATCTACTTGCCTTTACTCCTGCTATAAACAGTGCATGGATCTCCCATTTTCTAACAATGCTACTCCTTAAAGTCTGCCTATTATTGTTGCTCTAGTAGGGGGCCACATTCATGTGCGTCCATTAGTCTATTTGTATGCCATATGCCTAGTTTGTTTTGAACAATACACAACCAATGAATCCAGCTGTTTGGCGCCTTGACTATGGCTATAGATACTGAGTACATAAAGATTGGTAGTTTGTGACTAATTGTTAATATTATTTTTATGGATTTTTGCTGTTTTATTACCAAAGGCTAATAGACTTTCTTAATAGTATTGACATTCTTTGGATAGCCTGTATGTGTTTCTCAAGGTCTTAGGGATACCCATCACAGGAATAGCATCACACAAGAAACCAGCACAGAGAACAATAGAATACATTCCCAGGTATCATCATAAGCTAAACAGGTTAGACTCCAGGCTGATCGATTTTACCTGCATCATGAGAACACAAAATACATTCACAATGCAGATTTAAGTAAGAATGTCCTCATTCACAGCAAAAACATTTTGAAAATAATGAGAAATTGTGCCGCAATATATTAAAAATTTGTATTATATTGTCATTTAAGTCTTTCATGCAGTACACAGGTTACATTTTTTTGCATATACATATAGTATATTATGCTAGTGGTTGTATACAGCTGTATACTTTTCCTTACATCTTTAATGACATTTTTATGGTCAAATATTTAGTTTTTGGGGGGATTTTTCTACTAAATGGATCTACCTGTGTGACTTCTGAAGTTTTGGCAAATTAGGTTTCCCCCAGTAGTTAAAAAAAACAGTCTCTGCAGGGCCACCTACAGTTAGCTACTCTATAAATTAATCTCCAACTGGTTTGACTGTAGTCCCTAGTCATGTTTAAAGATTTTTTTTTAATAAGTTGGACACTGACTCACAGGTTGACTACTGATACAGACAGACATGGTATTGTAGCTCAACCAAATTCACTTGAATGGGAACTGTAAACAGACCAATGAACATGATATCACATGGCTTGTGAAATAGAACTCAGCAGAATGTCACTATTGCTTCAATCATCTGATCTGTGGAGGTCCCTGGTGTAGATATTGATGACCAGATTGGTGAAATCCTACACCATGGACATCAATATTTAGCACCAAGAAAATCCCTTTAAATCCTTAGTCATGTTTCAAGATGAGCCAGACATTGAGTTACAGGGTAGTTGCCTGTAGGTGGCACTAGAGAAGCAGTTTTCTTCCTGTTGGAAGAGAGCTTATTTGCTTAATTGTTTCCCAGGGTGGATTACCTGCAACATTCCCTATACCAGCTTTATCTCCCCAAAGAATACCAGTACCCCTTGACACCTGTATTTCTTGAAAAGTATGTATGGTGTTTTTTGGTGTGTTTAATCAAAACACTGAGAATCTATGTGAAAAGGAATTTATAAAGGTAGACAATACAGTTTAGAGTTGCTAGGAAGCATTACTCTTAGGTAGGCCATCGGGGGATGCTTAAACAGTAGCAGCCACATTTCAGAAGAGCACCATATTAATAGAGAGTTCTCATATGGTAATGCACAACACCTCTGTCTGTGGGTATTAGCAAAAGATGCAAATGAAGATGTAAAAAGAAATCAGCTCATCAATCACAACCTCACAGGGACACCGAGCAAGGCAAAAGGATTAGCACTTCAGTCTGCACAGGTCTCCTTCCGATCACCACTCCAGTTTAATTAAACATCACCTCAAGTGCCTATTACCAATGAAAGGCTCAGAACTGAAGGCTAGCTTCTCCTAATCTACACACTGGAGTTAATTAGAAAAAAAGCATGAGAAAAATATTCATTAAGCACGGGCGATATTCCCCGAACAGAAATTATCCATACATTTATTATTAAGATTTGCCATTCCTTGGACTTAAAATAACAAGTTAAATAGCCATCATTAAATTTAGGCGTCCCACTCTGAACCGTGACTTGTCAGGATGCCCCGAGAAAGGGCCAGGGCAGGTACAAGAGCAGAACTGCAGTACTAATGAAGCATTAAGAAAACCTTTGTGGAGACTTGATCCTGTAACCTGACGGCACAAAGGAAGGCATACTTTAATGGTTGATATTACGGATGAAGTTTTTAATTGATTCAGGAATAGGTCCAAGAAATATCACCTATTCAGAGGTGAAATATTCACTTACATACACATGAAAGTTGTAAGTCAGGGCTGGATAATGTAAGAGGTGATTAGGCAGCATATGGGCCTTGTTATTCACAATACTAATCCCAACTTTCTAACATAGTTTTCCATATAATAGAATAATAGGAGAATTAGTAAAAATAAATTCTGTAGTGTTTTGGAGATATGAAATTATTTAATTCAGATTTAAGGGGGGGGGGGGAGATGGGAATACACAATGTGAAGAACTTAGCGAATGAACTGCTGGCCCTGACAAAACAAAGCACCCCTTTGTTTTGTTCCTTGGCTTGGGTCCTGAGGGTTGGTAACCTCTCCTCCAATGATAGGCCATCAAGATGTAATACATCAACACGTACATCCACCGCAGATTTCGCCTAAAATTGGTAGAGAGAAAAGTCCTTCACTTCACGGAGGAAGTTTATAGTCTATGGGGTCCGTGGGTGTTCCCAGGTCACCGCTTTTTTAGAGGACAGGTGGAAAGGAGAGACCAACCCTAGTGTGAACCTAGTCGGAGGCATTTGTTTATTAAAAAGGCTTTCGAGGATTTATAAAAATGTACCCAATAGCAGGGAAGGGGTCACTATTTCCTGCAGTGATTTTTTGCAGGACTTCAATCACAAGACCTTTGCTGCCATTCACTGACTTCTGGCATATACTGCATGTTGATATTGAGGCCATTGATTGGTTGCAGCCACCATGTGATGGCATGTGACTTCTGCAGGTAGTAGCAGAGGCCAATGGGGAGTACTGAAGCCGCAGTGCTGGAGTTGTGGGGAACAGAAGAGATGAGTACAGATTATTTACCCCTTCCCTGTTATTGGGTACATTTTTATTATACATGTATATCCTGTATCATAGCCAGTTAGCCTTTATTTGTGATGAGCTCTAGTCCTTCCTGGCATGTTATATTAGAAGTACAGTAGTTAAATAATACTGTAGAGAGTATAGTACTTGCTAATTACTGAGCCATTAAACTGCATATCAACCATGATCCCTGGTGACATGTTAATAATGGACAAATTTATAGTTCACCACTGTCTGATATTGGGTTAACCGGACAGACCCCTGCATACAAATTAAATTCTTCATCATTTTATTGCTCCTTACTTCTATTATCATGGTTGAACATACTCAAAGCTTATTTATTATATCCATGTGTCAACATGCTTAGCTGTTTTAGCCCTGTCTATAAATGCCCTGGCCAAGAAATCAACCCCCCCCATTGCCCCCACCAGGACTCAGGACACAGGACACCAGGACAGTTCATATGGCAAAAGCCCTATCAGCCCCTCCCTTACATATCACCTTTGCAACTTTGCTATAACAAATGTTCTTTTTGTAAAAATTGCAAATGACGTGATTTTTGTTAAACTCCCAATATAAACTAAATTGTGAGATTACAGCACATATCACGTTAAAAATCAGCTTTAAGCCCTACCCAAAAAGGGAGCATTTAGTGAATAAACTGAACCCACTAGTAGAGATCTATCTAAGAGATTACCTGCTTTAGCCATTTTTTACTTGTTAGAAGGGTCCCTTGAGAATAAGCTGATCGCAAAATATCCCACTCCTGGGATCAGCTGTAATTTGTAGGAAAATCTGGCAGTAAGTGTTCAATTCCTCTGCAGCAGCCATAGCATTACACAATGTCTAATCTAGGGACTGTCTGTGTAATGTAGGATAGGATAGGTCCACCTGAGAGTGAAAGACAATCCTTGTAATTGCTTTCCATTCTGGCCAAAAGATTAGGAATCTGAACAAAGGACTACCCGACTAACATATCAAATTTCCTAATAGGATATAAAAATGAGTTTTTTAAAATTGGACAACCTCTTTAATGCATCAGGCACATGATGACCGGTTCCTTTGGAAAAAAAAGTATTAAATTATATATTTTCTTACATGGCTAAAAGGGAGTCTGTCTCTCTATCAAACGAGTCACAGTGCGTTGTAGGGGACATTACCCTAAACACCATCATACCTTTAAGTAGTCCATTAGATAAACTAGTTTCTTGGAGAAGCTGTTTTTTAAAATAAACAAGTGAAGCTTAGATGCAGTGAGGTGTGTGAGACCATTCAAGGGCTCCAGCCATGGTACATATGCAGGAACTCAACATGCAGTGTCATAGCTATAGGACAGAAAGAAGCTGCCAACTAAGTGTATGGGGGAGGCAATTCAAGTCTGGAGACAGTGAGAGAGGCAAGCATGTCCACTGCACTTGACCTCATTTGCATATTCATAAAACAAGGTTTTTAGGCAAAAGGTGTACCTAAAAGTATGAGGGTGCTCATCATAATGTCCCTTACAATACACACTGGCTGGTTCGATATTGAGTTTTTTGGTGGTATTCACTTACTTATACTGCATTAACAGGTAAACGAGAAGAAAATATTATTAGCCCAGATTGTAGCCCTATAATAAGTGTCAAGTTTCCTTATATAAGAAAATGATATTTAATGAGCACAGAGTGCTTTTGTGTATGAGGGGAATCTTTTAATACTATTTCTGGTATGAGCAATATCTAAATAATTTATTCAGCTAAAATAGAGAAACCGTATCATTTAATGGAAATAAAATCAAGTTATTCGACAAGTCTCTCATTTACAACCGGATCAGGAACAAGAATAGTAGTAAAAGTATTAGTTCAACTCACAGTGGGGTCATTGTATTCGGGCAGGTATAATATTCAACGATACTGAGGCTCTACAGTAATATCTTTATTATCTATAATCTTCTATCATTGAAACTTATTCTCCGTTACAAACATTTGCCTGTAATAACCAGAGACTTACTTAACATTTTAGCAGCCAATGCAGCTGTTATGGGGCTCTGGTTAACCCCTGCCTCTACTTTATG
Source organism: Leptodactylus fallax (assembly GCA_947044405.1). Taxonomy (NCBI): domain Eukaryota; kingdom Metazoa; phylum Chordata; class Amphibia; order Anura; family Leptodactylidae; genus Leptodactylus; species Leptodactylus fallax. The sequence continues at coordinate 10,326,332 of CAMRHE010000016.1, forward strand.
TCAAAAATAGTATGAATCTACACAGGGTTTCCTCTGACCCCATAATGTTATGCAAAATGGATAAACTACTGGATAAAATATGTGGTACTGATATATTAATGGTGTCTTAAATGTAGAACTAACCTGGATGCGCTAAGTTTCTAACAGTAGCTGAAACTGGCTAACTTTGCACCAACTCTTCTACTTTAGGCCAATGTTTTCACCAAAATATGGTTCAGTTTGGTGATTTTTAAGCCATGTTCTGCCTTCTAAACCATACACCTTAGTTAGTATCCTCTAAGCACAAAAAGGCACACCGAATAAAGGTGGCACATAGTATTTTCTTCAAATATCTTGCCTTTTCTAAATGTAAATGTATCCCAATATTTTTAAAGATGTGGGATGGGGCAAACCTTTACTACAGGAGAAGACCATTTTGTTGCCATGGGGTCTCTTCTCTTCTGTATAAATCCTTGTAATAAAGTATACTTAATTATAACTTGTAATCATGAAAAGGCAATATAAATTGCAGGCAGAGTAGTATAGAGCAGGAGGAGCAGATTCATATCTATTTTTGTGTCATTTATTCAGTTATTGTCTCTGCTCATTGCTTAAACTGCTCATTGCTTAACCACTTCCGTACCGCCCATAGACTATATACGTCTGGAAGGTGGTTGATTAGTTCTGCAAGGACGTACCGGTATGTCCAAGCAGAACTCAGCAGCTGCACGAGATCGTGCAGCCGCTGAAACAGGGAGCCGGCTGTAACTTCAGCCGGAGCTCCCAGAGAGAAGACAGGGAAGGTTTATTACCTTCCCTGCCTTCCCGATTGCTGTGTATACAGCGCTCAATGAGCTATGGACACTGCCATCTTGCAGCTCCCCTCTGACCCGGTGGTCACGTGATCCGCCGGGAACAGAGAGTGTTAGAGCTGCTGGGCCCTACAGATCAGCTTTATAATAATGTGCAAGTAACGTGCAGGAGGCTGTATTCCTCCTGCAACTAAGGCTAAATGTACCAGCCCCAGTTACAGGGAAATTATGACCTTATGGGGACACAATGTAAAAATTAAAAAAAAAAATTAGAAAAGTTAAAAAAAAGGTAAAATAAAATAAAACTCACTTATTAAAGGTTATAGTCCCACCCCCGACGAAACCATACAAAATAAAAATTGCTGTAATGGAGAGTAAAAACTATTTTATAAAGTTTTTCAGTAGCACTTTGTGTTACTAAATAAAAAAAAAAGAAAAGTGAAAAACAAACACGTTTTCCCTCTCTTTTCATGGATATAAAAAAAATTAAACCACATGAAAAAATAAAAACATAAAAATAAAGCCCTATGTTTCACCGAAAAAAGACACAGAAATTAGTTGAATAATGCAAATGATAAAAAGGTTACAGCCCTCCAAAACCACACATACAAAGAACTTGAAAATGTGCCTGGTCTGGAAAGGGGGTAAAGCAGCTGGTATGGAAGTGGTTAAAATGATGACCCCAGAGGAATCATCAAGTGACACATACATCAGAGATCCACGTGTTTTCACATACAGTATACCCTACTGTTCAGGTTGTTATGTACTATTTTTATGCCAATGTGCTTTGTTATATGTGCAATGTGAGCACAAATCAGTGTGGTTTTGTCATTGTGATCTGTTAAATGTAAAAAAAAAAAAAAAAAAGATGAATTTTTTTTTTCTGGTTTCCAATAAAGATGAATTTGTATCTTTGTAAATTGCTTTGGCTGTGTACTTTCGTGAAGTTTTTGCTTTTTTATACAAGCCAGAAAAGTATTGTGGTATAAGTCCTATTTGTGTAGGTTAACTGATCATTCTATGCTTAGAAGCAGTCATGGGTATTATCAGAGGTATATGGCATAATGTTGCAAATAAAGCAGTCTGTTCCAATGAAAGACAGTCCACTATGGAAAAAGTCACATTATAAGATAATTTCTCTGTGGAACCTGTCTCATCACTGTAGAGTGTGTTAAACACCTTATACATATTTTTCGCTACAGCCCTTACTCCAATTTTATGATAGTTGTCTTATGAAAGAATATTGCAAGATATTATTGCTTTCTAAAGCTAGTCATCTCATGACAAACATCTCCATATGTCATTGAAGAGGAAAGGTAATTAAAGGTAAGTAAGGGCGCAATTCCTGTGCTCCAGTGCCACTGCTCTTGTTGTCCACTGTTTACATATGCCCTGCATAAGTCAGTCACTTGCCTATGCAGTGATGCTTATGGCCACTCTGGCCAATAATTGGCTGCAATATTCACTTATGCATGTATGTGACATCATCACTGCAGAACAAGCAAGCAAAAATCACCAGGGGACACTGGAACAGCAGTACTGACCAGTATTCTAAACAGATGCATGTTTTGGTATTAGGTTCCCTTTGAGAAGCTCACTCACCAGTAATCCAATATGAGGATTCGAAATGGTCCATAATATTGTGTGTATTGGATTGCCGAACTAACTAAAAATTGATAAAGTTGGTAGTATTGAATCATTGCTTAAATTGTTCCACTTTTATACATGTAAAAATATATCAAAGTAAATTCTAAGTTTTAGAGCAAATTCATTTATTCTTTATATTTTTTGGACCTCACATACTGATATATGGGCCATCTGCTGCAGTGTACTTCATCAAAGGACTACCCCTGGGTCTGAATAAATCCTAATGCGAGAGAATAAGACATAATATATTTAATTCTGAAGTGTTAAAGTCGTAAGATTAAGTGCTTATATTCTTGTATGGGAAAATCAACAACCTATATTTTCCTTGCAGATAGAGACAACCTTGTTTTGCCTAAATCCATCATGAAAAGAACAACAGAGAACTGTAAAAAGAATCAAACTTGTTATTTAGTCAAGGACTTGGCACAGCTATTGATCCAAGAGTTGGGATCAATGTCAAGAGTATGCATGCAATTCTCCATCTGTTGCTGTGCCAAATCCTTCACAGAACAAGGGACTCTAGACCAAGTTTCAATCACATCCATTCTGTCAGGTTCATTACGGAGAGCTTTCTTTATGTGTGTAAACTACTATTAGACTTCTTAACAAAGTAAGCAGGTTCTTAGTTCTCCAGAAAAGACAGATGTGCAAAATGAGATCTGCAAGGAGCATGATAACCATGACAAGCATTGCCTGACAATATATGGAGAATCTCAAGGATACAGCATTGTTAGGAATATAAATAGATGGTTGAAAACATGTCAATCATTAATTATAACTTCTATAGACCGCTTCCTGTATATTAAATGGATGTATGGGAACAATAGATACTTCAGAGCATACATCAAACAGCTGGACAAGATCATTGTGTCCTCATCTAATATTCTCCATATGATATATATCCTGTAACCAGCATGGTATTTTCAGATTGCATACCAATGGTGATATACAGATTGCATTTGACATTTTCAGTTGTATGATATAGGTGCAGACATGGATAAATTGCTATAAAAAGCAAAAGAAAAAAAATTAAGAGCCAATCCAAAGATAATATAAAATGGAAACGCATAATAGGAGTAAAAGTACCTTCCCTACAATATAACAATTCTGGAGCATCTTTTATTAGAATTTGATGTTGTTATTCCATCTAGAGTTTTATAAATCAATTGTTAACTGGGTGTTATCATTTGGAAGTGTATCGCAACATATAATATACATATACTAAGAATAATAATACCAATATCAGCAAATAATAATATTTCTGATTATATATATGCTTAGGTGAGCTGACAGGTCCTCTTTTAAGATCACCCTTGAAACTTCCCAGTGTTATTTACAGGAAAGCATTGTAACTATTTATTAGGGTGTCCTTCATGCTTCCTTGTACTGTAAAATACTTTATAACATATACTTTTCCAGTACCTCTGCATGCTAGGTAAAATTGAAGGCAAGCGGAGTTAGGTTATGCTCACATCTGTGTTGGAGTGTCACAGTGTTTGCCTGAAATCGGTGGACAAAAAAGTCCAGCATGCACAACTTTTTTGTCCGCTACTTTTAGATTAAAAACAATGGACACCTAACAGACACCATTATAGTCAATGAGGTCCACTGGACTCCTTATGTGCTATTTTAGTGGTCTGCTGGACCAGGGCAATGGATAGCCCAAAGTTAGTGTAAACCTAGCATTACTTCCCATAGGTCAGACAAGGCAATGACTTGTAATGATATGTACCACCACTGGAAGCCCAGTTTTTCCATCAAACTCTGAAGGGGGAAAAACAAGCTGTGAATGTGATTGGTTACCACATTGTCTATACATAGATGTAATAACGGTGGTCACTGGTAGTTATGTATGACCACGCAGCTAACCAGCTCATGATATAGATAAAAATCTGCAAGCTAATGCCCAGTCTCTACATAACCTCAGAGGACAGATGATGAAACAGGTAGAAGGAGAGATAGAATATAAATGCAGGAATGTGGGATAGGCCAGGGATGTTTGTACAACTGGAATATAGCTTTAAGAAGTTCTGATGTGTTACCAATATATAGTAGATTGTTTTACTTCCATTCCTAACATAAGTAGCTCAGGTTCAACGGATGTTGGCTGAATGAAACACAGAAATAGTCTGAAATGCATTAACAGTCAGACATTATCCTGCATTTCTGGTACTTCAGACCTTGGGGATTTTCATATAAACTTTAACAACTTGACTGCTTTGAATTGAGAAAATCATGTGTAGTTTCCCTATTATGTAAATGCATTATTATGAGCTGTGTGGCACAGAAAATTCAGTGCCTAAAGAGCACTCGGCATGGGATTTTCTGATGTGAAATTAAACTTTAACACTCATTTTCCTTCTTTCAGTCAGACAGGGAATATAAACACATGGTCTCATACTGCATATTATTAATTGTAATCCTTAAGACATGGTAATTATATACATAGCGTATTTAAGAGGGGAAAGGTATACAATTAAGTCTTACCTTAAAAGAATATATAACTAAAAAGAATATATAATAAGGAAATTACATATTATCAGGTTTTATTATACGCTCTTTTACACATTTTTGCAATTTTTATGTGGCTATTCAGGTAAAGAAAAATCCTGAAAAGTTCCACTTTTAACACTATAGAGAGGAGCACATACATTAGGCTGATTTCCTCTTTTCTGATGCCCAATTATACTTTTTTTATGTAGTTAGGTTTAGATTAATCTCACTATCAATAGTGGGAGAGGTATTTAACCCATTCCTGCAGTAGGCATTTTTCAAATTTTGTTTTTGACTCCCCACCTTCTAAAAAGCATGACATTTTTTTTTCTGTTCACAGAGCTATATGAGGGTTTAATTTTTGTGGGACAAATTGTACCTTGTAGTAGCACCATTTACTATTCTGTATGATGTAGTGAGAAGCTGGAAAAAAATTCAGAATGGGGTAGAATAGGAGAAAAACTGCTTTTGTGTGACTTTCTTATGGGCTTTGCTTTTACGATGTTCACTGTGCAGCCAAAATGACTTGTTACCTATATTTGGCACCAAATTTATATATTTTGTTGACGTTTTAGCCCCTTAAAAAAAATCTGAAACTTTGCAAAAACTGTTTTTCTTGGATTCACAATATTCTATAGGTGTCTATTTTTTGCGGTGTCAAATGTACTTTTTATTTATACAAATTTGGGGAACATCTACTGCTTTGATTGCTTTTTATCCATTTTTTTTATGAGAGACAAAACAGTGAAAAATGCTGCAGTTCGGCAATTTGGATTTTTTTTTTTTTCCAATATGACGTTCACCATATGGGAAAAATATTTTTATAAGTTTGTAGACCAAGCATTTTCAGACACAGGGATACCTAATGTGTTTTACTTTATTTATGTACTTTTATATGTGTTCTAGGGTAAGGGGAGTAATTTGCATTTTTATTACTTTTTTATATTTTTTTAAAACTTTTTTTGGGGATCTGGCGATCCACCACAAAATGGAGTTGTATAATAGTGCCTTAATCAGCTTTGACCTGGGTGCTGGGGGGGAAGTTAATGCCCACAAGTCTCCACTGTGGAGACTCAGCAGCTATGGTGCAGCTCCTGAGCAAGCTGCAATATTTAAATACCTGACATACGCTGTACTTTTATGGCAGATGAAAGGATTAAAGGGAACCTGTCACATGAAAATGCAGTATAACCTGTCGGCATCATGTTATAGAACAGAAGGATCTGAGTAGATTGATGTGTAGGTTTGTGGAAAAAGATTCACTTGACATTTATCCATTGAATTATCTGCTCTTTGTATGTAGAGAGTCAAGGAGGCGGTAATTATAGCATAGAAAGAGCAGAGATTTCAGTAGATAAATGACAGGTTATACTGAATTTAATCCCACAAATGTATGAATTAATCTAGCTCTTCCTGCTCTATAATATTCTGCATGTAGATTCAACACCTTTTTCCATGTGACAGGTTCCCTTTAATGACAGATGACAACTACATTGTACTGCTGGAGCCCTAAATAAGTCATAATACCAACATTATACAGATAAGACTGATTGCGTGTTTGCATCACTTCTGATATTCTTTGGTCTCCGGGGAAGGGGATTGTACTCCCTGTCCTTCTGGAGACTGTATTAAGGTGTACACATTAAACTAATATTGGTTGAACGTGTTTTGGTGGAATCAGTTGACCATCCAATATGTATTAAATGTTCAGCCAACATTCACTAGGCAGTTTCCTCCAGCAAACTAAGAATGCATGTGTATGGGGAGATCAAAGGAATAACAATGAATCCAACATCACTACATCCTGTGGCAGTGAGTTACATAGCCTTAATGCTCTTACAGTGAAGAATCTCACTATATGTTACTGGAGAAATGGTGAAATGTTCTCTCCTCTAAGCACAGAGCATGCCCCTTTTACTGTCACTGGCCTAGGATGAAAATCAGTAGAAAGGTCTTTTTGTTGTCACTTCATGCATTTGTAAATTGAGATTAGATCTTATCACAGCCGTCTTTCTTCTAAACTTAACCCCAAGTTTGTTAATTTAATCCACCCATTCCTCTAATTATCTTGGTCTCCCTTCTCTGCACTAGTCTCTAGTTCAGTTATGTGCTTCTTGTATACTGGGGCCCAAAATTGTGCAAAATAGTCTACGTGTACTAGTGATTTATATAGAGGCATAATTAATTCTTCACGTCACGGGCATCTATGCCTCTTTTGATACATCCCGTAATTTTATTTGCTTTACTTGCCTGGCATTGGTCGCTAAAGGTAAGCTTAATGTCCACCAAAATCCTGAATAATAATAATAATAATAATAATAATAATAATAATAATAATAATAATAATAACAGGGATAAAAAGAAGTTCCTCAGATATAATTTATCAGCATAACAATTCTCTTATATCATCCATTCTCTAATAGTGTAATATGCCAAGTAATCTGTATCTGTTTGGATGACACATTGTATGGCACATGAAATTAGGCTGGCAAGGAACTGGCACAGAACTGCTGAAGTAAGTTTGATATTTACAAGGAAGGGGGTGTTGTATACAATCTGCATATAGATGAAAATAACAGAAATCATTGTGTACTATTTTTAACTTTAGTATATCATGGCAGATGATTCATATGGTGTCTTCACCAGCAAGTTGTCCAAGTACAGAAAAGTTGGGTCGACTTTACCAAATGTTGAGTAATGTTAATAAAAGAAAGGCAGCTAGCGCATAATACATGATAAACATTTAGAAAATCCAAACAAGTGAAACACTTGCTAAACAAGTATAAGTATAGACAGACACCACGATAGAGCCAAGTAAATTCCAATGAACCTCTGGCAGCTGTGGATGTAACTATGGTCAAGTTTATGCTGATATCTTCTGCTGGTTTGTGCTGGTTTGTGATGTGTCAAGTTAAACTTTGCTACATTTGTACGTCATGCTTATTCGTTGATTCCCTACCCCCAATGTGAGGCAATTGTCAGCAACCTCATAGGAGGGTAGGGTTTGCCTTTTCCTGGATAAACACTGTGTTGATAGTTGCAAGAAAAATAAAGTGTTGTTTTTCTTGTAACTATCAATTTTCCATGATGGCTTCTGTGTTGAAAATTATTTACATAAAAATATCAACAATTTCAGAATACTCAATATTGAGACAAAAAAGGCCAACTAAATTAACCATCAGCATCTGCTTCATTTAAGAAAAAAACATATTTTCTCCATTCCACATCAGCAAATACAACAGCTATGACACGGTTACAAATATAAAGACTAGGATGTCCATAAAAGTGAACCATAAAACGTGTTTATAAACTTTCTTCAGATAAAAGGGTCTTGTCAACATCTTGTACTTCTAAAGTGTGTGTGGCATTTACTTACACTTTATGCAAGTCAGTGATGAAGGTTAAGTAAACACAAATATCCTACAGCTTAAAACTAGCTAATGTGAATTTTCTATTTTCTAAAAGCACATAGTCCGATAACTTCTTTATGCATGGTTGGAAAGTGCATTCACAAAGTTATCTGGGAAAGAAATGGTCTTAAAAAGGCATTAAAGACCAACCATCAAACCCACTAACAGGATTTCTAATTAATTTTTTATGAAACATCTTACGGCAGCTTCAGACTTAAGCATATTATTTTATTGTGAGGAGTAATTTGTGACTTTATGTATTTTCATAGCACAGTATATAGAACCTCCACACAACTAATTTTTTGTTAAAAAAAAAAAAAAAGTATATACAATTTTCACTAAGGTTACATGCACACTATCAGCATTTACATTTCCATTATCAGCATTTTCAGCATTTTAAAATCCGCACATAGGTCAATTTCTGCATGAAAAATATAATGTGCATGAGAAATAGAATTTCTCGTTGACTTTAAAGGGGTTGTCCAGGCACTGTAATTTATCTTACTTTCTGCATGCATTTGTATAGACTGGACCTGGGGGTTCCAGGCTGGTTCCAATCATGTGACCCCTGAGTCGCAACCAGCCCAGAACCATCCCCAGGTTGCTCTGCTTCCTCCTTCCTCTCCCTACTATACTTTAATTACCTTTGCTGTAGGGGCTGGCTTCTATAGTAATTACATGTGAAGAAGGGAAGAAGACAGAGGGATCTGGGTGGCGGGAGCTAGGCCTGGTTCCAGTCACATGGCCTGGGGTCAGGACCAGCCCAGAAAGCCAGTTCAGTCCAGTTTATACAAATTCACAGAGGAAGTAAAGTAAATTAGAGACTCCTTTATAGCTAATAGATGGAGTATGAAGCAGATTTTCCACATTGAAAAACACACAAAAAATCTGCGTGTATTCCTAATTGTGTAGCACTGCCAAATTTTATTCTTAGTATTAATGGGCTACTAGATCAGGGGATTAAAGGGAACCTGTCATGTTGAAAATGTAGTATAATCTGCAGGCATCATATTACAGAGCAGATTGATATAGTTTTCCTAGAAAAGTTCTTATATATTTTGTCATTTCTCCATTTAAGTCTCTGCTCTTTTTGAGCGGTCCTACTCAGTGATTGACAGCTACAGTGGGGAAAAAAAGTAGTCAGTCACCAATTGTGCAATTTCTCCCACTTAAAAAGATGAGGCTTGTAATTGACATCATAGGTAGACCTCAACTATGAGAGACAAAATGAGAAAACAAATCCAGAAAATCACATTGTCTGATTTTTAAAGAACTTATTTGCAAATTATGGTGAAAAATAAGTATTTGGTCAATAACAAAAGTTCATCTCAATACTTTGTTATATATCCTTTGTTGACAATGACAGAGGTCAAACATTTTCTGTAAGTCTTCACAAGGTTGGCACACACTGTTGCTGGTATGTTGGCCCATTCCTCCATGCAGATCTCCTCTAGAGCAGTGATGTTTTGGGGCTGTCGCTGGGCAACACGGACTTTCAACTCCCTCCAAAGGTTTTCTATGGGGTTGAGATCTGGAGACTGGCTAGGCCACTCCAGGACCTTGAAATACTTCTTACGAAGCCACTCCTTCATTGCCCTGGCGGTGTGCTTGGGATCATTGTCATACTGAAAGACCCAGCCACGTTTCATCTTCAATGCCCTTGCTGATGGAAGGAGGTTTGTACTCAAAATCTCACGATACATGGCCTCATTCATTCTTTCGTGTCCACGGATCAGCCGTCCTGGTCCCTTTGCAGAGAAACAGCCCCAAAGCATGATATTGCCACCCCCATGCTTCACAGTAGGTATGGTGTTCTTTGGATGCAACTTAGCATTCACTCTCCTCCAAACATGACGAGTTGTGTTTCTACCAAACAGTTCTACTTTGGTTTCATCTGACCATATGACATTATTCCAATACTCTTTTGGAATATCCAAATGCTCTCTAGCAAACTTCAGATGGGCCCGGATATGTACTGGCTTAAGCAGTGGGACACGTCTGGCACTGCAGGATCTGAGTCCCTGGCGGCGTAGTGTATTACTGACGGTAGCCTTTGTTACGTTAATCCCAGCTTTCTGCAGGTCATTCACTAGGTCCCCCCGTGTTGTTCTGGGATTTTTGCTCACCGTTCTTGTGATCATTTTGACCCCACGGTATGAGATATTGTGTGGAGCCTCTGATCCCACAGTTGATTTCTTCACACCAAGCTGCTTGCCTATTGCAGATTCAGTCTTCCCAGCCTGGTGCAGGTCTACAATTTTGTTTCTGGTGTCCTTCCACTGCTCTTTGGTCTTCACCATAGTGGAGTTTGGAGTATGACTGTTTGAGGTTGTGGACAGGTGTCTTTTATACTGATAACAATTTCAAACAGGTGCCATTAATACAGGTAATGAGTGGAGGACAGAGGAGCCTTTTAAAGAAGAAGTTACAGGTCTGTGAGAGCTAGAAATCTTGCTTGTTTGTAGATGACCAAATACTTATTTTCCACCATAATTTGCAAATAAATTCTTAAAAAATCAGACAATGTGATTTTCTAGATATGTTTTCTCATTTTGTCTCTCATAGTTGAGGTCTACCTATGATGTCAATTACAGGCCTCTCTCATCTTTTTAAGTGGAAGAACTTGCACAATTGGTGGCTGACTAAATACTTTTGTTCCCCACTTTATATCTTTATACACAGTCATACAATTCCACAGTGGGACCACCCACATGACAACTGAGCCCCAGAGAAGGCAAAGGCTTAAATGAATAAATTATAAATAAGTTATACTGGAACTTTTCTTTACATCTACCTGCTCAGCTGTTCCTGCTCTATAACATGCTGTCGGCTGATTAACATTGTTTTTAATATGGCAGGTTCACTTTAAGGCTTGCCCAAAATGCTGAGGGTGTATTATTCTGGTACATCTGTATCATGGGTAGAATAAAGTTATAACTAGAAGTAAATAAATCATAATCTAAAATCAGAAATCCTAAGCAGACTAACTCTAGTATCTACTTTTTCAAAATTTTCCAACAATCTAAAATCTGTTGTGAAATTGTAAAACCTTCCCAGAATATCTGCAGGCAGCGGATACAAACATTGAACACCTTGGAATTACCCTGTCCAGCTGTTTAGCTCCCCCCCATCCCAAGATAAGCTGCACTAAACTGCTCATCTTCCTATGCATGTCCATAGTCAGTCCTATTATGTTTTTTACACCAAGCAAGACAAGACCAGACTTACCGTAAAAAATCCCTGCTCTGCCTCATAGACCTAATATATACCTTTGCCTAAGCTATTCATGTTCATAAAAGGATCAGCTACAGATGTGTCTTTCCCTACCTTTGATTTTGGCTGAACATATCAAGATGTGTGTGTCAGCAGATAAAAATTCAGACAATGTTGTTTTGTGATATTATATCACAAAGTGATATCCTATATCTATTTATGTGTGACTACCTATTTGTTTCAGTTGCAGCTTCCCAAGAGCTTTGCGACAATTTAACATTATTATATTTAATTGCTTTCATGAGAAAATGGACTTCTTAACCACACTCAAGCTAAGTTAAAGTGGACATGTGGACTTTAATGGAGTAAATAGCAGTGAGTACATGTGAATAGTTAGCTTATAGATTTGTATTGTATTCAGTTGGTCAAGGAACTATACTACTTTTTCTATACCATAAAATCTTTATACACCATTGATTCTTTATGTCTTACCAAGCTAATTTAAAGATTACTTTAAATTTGAGATTCAGTATTTTCTAAGCTCCATTTACTATTTTGTTCCTCCTCCACCTTAACTCAATACTCTGCAGAAACCTGAAGATGTCACTGTAACTATATTTCTTCTAAAGAGCTTTAGTCTATGAATACCTAGCATTTCTGTACTATGGATGTAACACCAGGAACATCATAATAATCCCAGACTATAAATCACCTTATTTCTCTTCTAAAATCACATCAAATTAAAACATAGAATTCATGATATATATATATATATAAAATTTACATCCACAAAACATGATGCTGGGCTACAATTTTCTTTCACCATTCATGTGTATATTTGTGTAACTAAACTATGTCACTAAAGTTTTTTTTTTCTTTATAGGTAGATTACATTATTACTTATTGCTAAATTCTAAATTCACTATCTAGCTAAAACAGGTAGAAATATGTTAAAGGTTATGTACAGCATAACAAGCTAGGTTAGTTCCATGGGTGATAAATAGAGATGAGCGAATCGAAGCTGCAGAAGTGGAATTCGATCTGAATTTCAGGAAATCTTCGTTTCGCATGGAATCCGGATTTCCTGATGCTTCGCGGCAACGAATATTTAGTAAGGACCTTTGTGACATCAGACGGTCACAAGATATTCTCTAGTGATGTGATTGGGTAGGCATGTCTTTGCTTGTTAGCAGATCCTTCCACATGAATAAAAGTTGTCCGTCCTGGAGAGAGAGACATGACCGTGGCATCCAAGGGCTTCCGCCATTTTGCCGCCCACCCCAGCTCTCTGAAGACCGGAAATAGCTGTTTATTCGCTGCGAATTAATTTGGATCGAATAGAATCGTATCGGAAAATTCGGCGAAGTTGCAGAATCGAATTTTTTAAAACTTCGCTCATCTCTAGTGATAAATAATAAAAACCCTTTATAATGTGCTGATATTGTTATATAACACTGGAAGCCTCTGGTATACATTAAGGTCTTATTACTGTGTATGTAACAGTCTTGTGTAACCAGCCATAGCCAATTCTGGTTAATGACATAGCTGTTACACAGTTCATTAAAACTTATTTTTCTGTTGTTTTGAACCTAAATTTATTTATAAACATAAGATTAAAATTGACCAAACCCACTGAATATATTGAAGCTGACCAAACTTCTTATACTGTATGAATGAGATAAGATGATGTCCAATTGTTTGTTCTCACGTGAAGTTAGTCGCTGCCAAAGGAATATAGCGGAGCACTTTACTTCAGCTATCTCTGGCAGTTCCAATTAAAATGAATGGAGTGCTGGCATGAATTTCCAACAAGTCATTCCATTCAAAATGGGGTGCTCAGCACCCCACTACTTGTACTTGATGGGTTCCCGGTGGTCAGACCCCTACTGATCAGCAAGTTTCCTGCAATCCAGTGGATTGGGAGTATGTTGTGACTGGAATACTGCTTTTAGCAGAAAATTTACTCCTCATTCCAAAAAGAAGGCTTCCCGGGGTTAGCCATCTTTAACTCACTGGATAAAGCAGTCCAGCTTGACTTTCTTGACAAACTGTACAGTAAAGATCCATCACATAGTCCACACATAGTCTGACACAAGCATTTTGACTGCGTTTAGAGTGTTTTTTGGGGCACAAAAATGCAGTGTCCATATGTTACATGATTTGTTTTTGAGAAAAAAAAAAAACAGTAAAAATTTAGTGTGAAGAAATAATGGCAATGGAAAAATAGTGGAAAAAAACCCAAAAACCCACATGCAATATTGGTGTGCGTTTTGTTTAAGCAAAAAAACACCATGCAAAAACTATTTGTGAAGATAGCCTTACTTAAAGCATCCCTGTCACGTCTATGTCACGACTCACAACTGGCAATGGATTCTTTACCCTTGTCTCCACGTTATCGTCTATATTTAATGTTTCAGTATAATTTCTGTTCTTACACTCATAATATGCTTGCACTATCCCAGGGCCACATGAGACTGAAGCAGGGATTTTCTCAATCATTTCTATCTTACTGATAAATGGTTTAGCTGATAATTTCTATACCATATGTTCTGCAGTATGTGAGATCAAAGTTTCAAGAGAAAATTAAAAATAGCCACGTAAAGACATAGACATCTTATTTTCTATATAGTATGGTTTTGGAAATTATCATAATTGCAATGTTGCTCAATTTTAAAAAGAATCTTATTTTACCCATACCCATGATGCGCCATGAATAATGGTATTAACATAATGCAGTAACTATTATCAGTCCAAATTGAGCAACAGTCTAAATGTATTTGTTTTAATATAATATGAAGATGGCATTAAAGAACAACAATTGACCAACAGAGTATTTTTTCTGATCTCTTTAGCCTTTACATAAATTAGATTTAAGGGATAATCTGTGTAAATCTAGTGCACACACATTTAATCCTGCAGAGAAAGCTCTAAACACCATAAGCGCTAGGCTAGCATTAGGAAAGAAAAGAGAGGTAATAAAGACAGTGGGTTTAACCTTGCTAATGTATACAAGGGACCAGAACAATGGAAATTTGAGTGGGAAGGATTAAAACTATTGGTCTAACTATGGTTTAGCAAAAGTATTCCTACTACATATTTAAAATATTTTTCTTAATTTTTTAATATTATTTATGTATTTAAGCCACATTCTAAATCGTAATGGCTTACTTATATGCCTAAAAGTTTGCAAAAAGAGTATCAATCTTGATTGAAAATATATTGCAGTATTTTAAAAGAATTACTAGACATAGTGCTGCATCATTGATCTTTATAGGAACATTATAAGAAATTCTTAAAATTATTTTTAAATAATATATTTTACAACAACAACTTTTATTTATTTCTAGCAGGTATGCTAAGGTACCTATTGAACTCAAACTCTAAGATATGGCAGACTTATGTGCATGGGACCTGTATGGCGGTAGATGGAGTCTCCTTGGTACCATATCACAGAATTGCAGAAACTCATGATGTCACATGGTACCTCTGCATCGTACCATATTACAGAGGTATGCTTATACAACGCCTTTATAATATCAAAACCACTTTTCTTGTTGGATTCATGCAAAATTTTTATACTTCTGATTGAAATAGGTGGAATTCTGGGATACTGTATAGCCTTAGCTATTAGACTATCCTGTATACTTTCCATAATGTAGCGACTGTTTGTACAACACAGGGGTGATGGACCAGTAATATACCCATGTGCATTAGCCCAAAATTTGATAATTGCCCAGGATATTTGTTTTTCATTATCAACAGGTCTATGTGACCAATGTTGGTCCAGGATACATAGTAATAAATGTTGCTGCAATCTCTATCTATCCTAAATAACTCTGAAAAAAAAGATTCTGTGCAATAAAAAATGCATATGAAAGGGAATATATGTAATATATGGCAATTTAAAAATAAGAGTATCAGAAGATAAATACTGTGACAAAAATGTGGAAACAGTACCTAAAAGTTGACTACTTCATTTTCACACAAATGGAAAATACGTAACCACTGGAAAATAACCACTGTTAGATTGTAAGATTTCACATTAAAAGCAATGTGTCACCAGAAAATGGCCTGTTGTTTAAACCAAGTATTTGTGTTAATTAAACATATTGTTTAATGAATTTGTGGTGATTTTTATATTTACATTTTCCATGTAACTATCTATATTTTGCAAAAAAAAAAAAAAAAGTACTAAATCCTGTAGTTTTCATTCTGACCCCTAAGCCAAATAATAAAGTGCCACTTGCTAATTCTGTAGGTTATTTCTTTGGAGTAATCAACTAATTTACATCACAGACAGGATAAAGAGAGACAATAACAGCTCTATATGTAATATAACTGTCCCATCATTAAATGCACTATTCACAATAGATAATGTCACAGCTTATCTACTTGCAGAGAGCATGTCTAGAAAACTCTCCCATAGACCTCAATGAGCTAGCTTCAGTCTATTGCTGCCTATGACCATGACAATGCTATCACTGAATGTTGTTAACTGAGCAGACTGGTCAACAGCCCCCATTATCATGTAAAGAAAAAAAGAATAAAAAAAATATATAAATCAGAAAATAAAAAATAGATTAGAAAAATATGATATAATATATCTGGTTTTTAAAAAAATGGTGATACACCCCCTTAAAAATAATAGAGAATATTCTTTATGTATGGATTTCAAAGTGTGGATATGTTGTAAACCATCAGAAAGCAGTGAAAGCTTGTAGGAGAAGCCCTAGGATAAACAAGCTCCATATTTTACAGTCTCGTTGCTAAATTCAGAAGTATAACATTATTCTGAGTCGCTTTATAAAGATCACTAAAGGCAACTTGTAAAAACAGCAGCCTTACTCCACGTGTGGCTGTAACCTGTCATTTTAAATATTTTAGTTACAGTAAAGAAAAATGCCATTTCCTTCAAGTCATGTTAAGGCTAATTTCAAAAACTGAAATCTGAAACCAAGTCTCAAGAGCAAACTAAAGGGAAAAAAAAAGTGAAAACAAGCTCCTATGAGTCTGAATTGCATGTAACTGCTGCCATCTTAATAAGGTGAGAGCAGTTTCCGAGTCCCCGTCAGATTCAGACACTGCAGCCCAATCCCTGCCATATGGAGTCAGCCTGGAATCTGTCAAGTTCACTTAGTGAATTTTAGCTGTGGGGAGTCAGTCAGGCAAACTAGATGTGAATAAACAGAATGCTGTTGAGATCTTCAGGCTAATACTGGTACAGGCTGGAGTACTGAACCAAAAAATTCAATTTTAAATTAACATGTGTTTGACTGTAAAATAAGGAATAATTAGACTGCTCCACGGGCACAATGCAATACCTACCACCGACCAGAGCGCCTCTATGTTATGAGACCTGACAAACGGCATAGATGGAAATGGCAGAAGGAACATGCAAAGCCAAGATAGTCAGCTTTTTTTCCATACCTTGGGTAATAATATCACCTGCACTTGACTTTTGGCATGAATCCTCTTTTGTAGCCTTAAGGATCCTTTGAGCTACACCATGCATCTCTAAACTTCTCTCGCACATATGCAACATTACATCTCCTGGGAGTCTCTTTGGGTAACCACTATTATTGAAGGAGACAGTTGGAAACATGCTTTGTACAATATGTTTAGATGATGTTTAGAATCATAGTATAGTAGCCAAACACAGAGCAAATTTATATACTAAGATAAACTGTAGTAGCAAGCAAGACTTGTAGGGTGCTGAGATGTGAAATGGTTGGTTGAGCATCTCCTCTTGAATGATTCAAGAAGAGAAGCACAAAGGCAACAATGTCACCAGGTCAATGATTATAAGGGTCATGGCCACATACTATATAATGAGTTTCATGGACATGTTTTCAATTCTAGTATAAATATTCCAGTGAGGCCCTTATATTTTCAGTGAGTGTCTTGTATTTCTTTATCAATTTCACTGACCATGAAAAATATAAAAAAAGTGATCTGTCTTGCACATTCAAGTACATATTTAAAAATAATGTGCCATGTTAGACCAGACTGTCCATCTCAGGTTACAACTCATTTGTATGCAGCACTGTGTTTTTTTGTAAAATGTTGGATAACATGATGGAACCAGATAGACTCCATTATTAGTCCATGGGTGTCCAGGCATCATTTGTGTGCATAAGGTAATGGATCTGGCACTGTATTATGGTGTCCGCTTAGAGCTCTTAGTCCCTGGGTGATTTACTTATTTGATACTCCCACATTCAGATTAGAGAAAAAAATGTTGCAACCTTATTCAAGTGAGTGGAACTGAGCTACTTTACAATATAAGACATGGATCATTTACTTATTTATTTCTCTTACTTGTATAGCGCCAAGCTACCAACATATTCACCAGCGCTTTACAGTCTCTGTCCCATGTAGGGTATACAATCTGAATTCCCTATCAGTGTGGGAGGAAACTGGAGTACCTAAAACCCTCGCAATTACGGGGAGAACATTCAAACTCTATGAACAATATTGCTGCTGTGTTCGTCAAAACAACAGACCTGTTTTTTCCTAACCTCATGCAATCCTTTTAACCAATATTCAAAGCAAAATACAGATTTGCTTTTACTGAAATTGTTGTGACAGACCAAAGAATATGACACGATTCACCTTTTCCCCAGGATTTCTTACCCTTTTATTATTTGTTGAGCACTGGAAAGAAAGTTGTAGGAACTGTGTTTATTTATTTATGTCCTTTACTATTTCATTGATACTCTTCCCTTGACACACATACTAACACGTGTATTCCAATAAACTACAGGGTGCTGGCGCTCAAACAAATAATGAGTCGTGTGCAATGCCACTAGACATCCCATAGAATTCAGCATGGCTATAAAATATGTATTATTCATGTTGCTTTGGTTCACACGTAGTCCTGTAAATGGAATATTAAATATTAAAAGGTTGATATGGCCACATTAGTTATGTACTTGTGGAAAGGGAAAAGGCTAACACAATATTTCTAACTATAAAAATCTACAGAATTATATTTTTCATCTCACCATTCGCAATGATTTATATAATATGTGAAATTCATAAAAAATATGAAATCACAGTCATTTTGATGAAAAAATATTCTGGAGCTGTTCGGGCCTGCTTCAATATACAATATAATTGAAACTGGTAATTAAAATGCCATCTTAAAGGGTTGTAAGAGATGAGAAACAAGGATCTCTCTTTTCATTTTCTTTTAGAAACATCACCACTAATGCACATGGTTTGCATCTAGAATTAGGGTGCAGCCCATTTCAGGTCATTCTGGCTGGGCAGCAGTATCAGACAGCCTATGAACAAAAGTAGCAGTCTTTCCTGGAGAAAATACATTGTTTAATCTCATACAATCATTTGACTACATTTTCTTTACTTTTAATACCTGTTTTCCACCCATGACTGTAATGACATTGATAAATCTATCTCCTCTTCCTTATTTTTCTACTTACTAAAACGCACCATGGATAAAACCAAATTCATCATATTTCCATCATCTCATTCTAATCCCTGCTGTACTTTCACCAGTCTTATAAGCCTGCTGTCTTGGTGTAAACCCCAAATCAACTCATCCTTCAGAATTCATATCCAAGCCCTTACCACCATCTCAGACCTCTAACTCAAAACCTTTCCTGAATCTATCCTTTCCTAAATTTTGAGTCAACCATAATGCTTGTGACTGCCCTCATCCTTTTCTGTTTAGACTATTGCAAAATCCTTGTTTGTGGTCCTCCCTCAACTTTGGACTCCTCTAATTCATCCACAACTGCATGGGCAAGTTGAAATGTAAAAATTCCGCCAACCATTAATTTCAATGGGGGGCAGATGCTTCTTTTTCCACTAGCTGAAAAAAGTGCCCTGCCAGATATTTGGCATATTCCACACAAACCTCCCATTGAAATAAATGTGAGTAGGAAATCTTTCTTCTTTTCGCAGGAACACTTCTGCGGAGGATTTTGCATGGCAAATCCCGCTGCAAAATCCAACATGTAAACATACCCAAAATCTATCACTTTCCTAAATCCTCTTCCACTTCTCCTCTCTGCTAGTCCCTTCATTGGCAGTCCATAACTCAGAAAACTTTAAAGTACTTGCAAAAGAATACAAGCTACACTACAACCTGCCTTCTCCATACTTATATGCCATAAATTATGCTCTTTATAACATAGTCTACAAGATTTTGTAAGTCTTCAAGATTTTTGTAAGTTGTGGACTTCAAGGCCTGGGCTTTTCTCTTCTAGATCATTCTGTTACTCTATACACTTATTTTTATTTGCACTTATTGCATTTCCTTATGTGTTCATATATTCTTTATTTAAACTCCCTTTATTTTACATGTACGGAGCCCTGGAAGTAAATGGTGCTATAAAATACTGTAAATTATAATAATACTAATTCACAATATATGAAAATGTTTGTTGCTGTGTTTTTATCCTATATTTTCTAGATCTGATAGATCACGCAGGACATTTGTTGCTACTCTCGCTGTATGATTTGCATTTCATTCCACTGAAGCAATTATTTAGTTTTATCTTGTTTATTGTATTAAAGGGCATACATATAACAAAAGCCATCCTGTGTATTGTATTGCGCCCTGTGTAGAACATTAGTTTGTTTTACACCCAAATGTTTTTAATGCCAGTGGTACTTACAGAATTGTCCTGCCACTTGATTTACAGTGATCTGCTTCTTTTCTTTATAGTGCAATGCATCTGAGTGTATTGTACGCTACCTCCTTCATCACCACTTTCTCTTTCCTCTGTGATATAGCATGCTATAACTCAAGTGTGTGACATCACTGCAGTGAATTATAGGCTATTCTTGATGTCAATTCAGTGAATTACAGCATTATTTTTCAGCTAGGCAGAGTTCAATTATTAGCCGTATACATGTATTATAAAAACTACATTAAAACAATGTTAGAGTTCACACACAAGCCAATAAAACCAAAGAAATTATAACTCCAGGCTGTCACTGTGTTCTCGGCTCAATCTACCACAAATACCAAAGAACATACTGTTCTGGAAAAATAAAGCAAAATCCTAATCTCATTTGCATAAGGGGTGACACATTTTTATTATATATTTCTTCTTAGAAACACACAGACTTTTCACAAGTATATAAAGTAGTAAATCAAGGTCCTACCAGACAAAGAGTGCTACTCTGCAGCTCACCAAAAAGAACAAAAGCTAGTGTTTATAACTAAAGACACTAAAAAGATAGGATTTTTAATAAAGTCTGATGGCCCCAGGGGAGAATTAGAGACCTTGCCATGCAGTCACAGTGATGTCAAGGGGCACGTCGCCCCATCCAGGCTCCCTGATCACTCACTAATGGGGTATCCGGTACAGGATTCCCAGTTACAGTTAGTAAGCGAGCGCTTCTTTCAGCTGTATGTGCAAATGCACATACAGCTGAAAACTGTCAGGGTAGGCCACGGGATTGTGGCTTACACTGACAACAGAGTGTGACCTCTGCCTGGAAGCAGGCGCGATGACGTAATTCATCAGCGCCTGCAGCAATAGAAGAAGTAGGACGCTACTTACCTGCTCTTTGCGGTAATGCTGGTAAATAGCATATTATACTGTGTGGGGGCCCAAAGTGGGGCATATAATACTGTGTGGGGGTCTAAAGTGGAGCATATAATACTGTGTGGGGGCCCACTGTGGAGCGTATAATACTGCGTGGGGGCCCACTGAGGAGCATATAATACTGCGTGGGGGCCCTTCTCTATTTATACCACACAGTATCTGTTTTATAGTAGACATGTGGTATTATTACAGGCTGTAATAACATTGCACGGTCACTATAAAACAGATCCTATGCCATGTAAATAGTGAACATTAATTGTTCAAAAGTATACCAAATGCAAACTTCTACCTTTCAGTGCAAAGTTGTTTTGTATCATTGAAAGCTCTGTAAAGCCCCATTCACATGACCGTATTTTGCGGGTCCATAACTGTCCGCAATTGTGGATCCGCACAGTATTAAGATTAAATTTAAATGGCATTTTGCGATAAATTAGTGGGTTTTGGGTTGCAGTTTGGGCATTCGGTCTCTAAAAGGTTCGCCATCACTGATATACCCCATTCATAGGGTATGACTCTGAGAACGTTCATTCAGCACATAGCCATACAAGGTATGAAGAGTCACAATTTTTGTGGCACACACGTTTTTTGCACACAAGTTGTACAATTGCAACTTCTTCTGTTTTGTGTTCTGCTTGCCACTATACAAAATTGGACAGAACAGGGTGGGAAACTAGTTGAGCAAGGGTAGGCATGACTAGCATAGACTTCAGTACTGAAAGCACTGGTTTTAATAAAACTGTCCCTATGTGCCCAGACTGTATGCCTCTGATTTAAAGAGTGTGAATGGAAGCTAATAATTGTATCCTTTCACATTCTGGAATGGTCTGTTTTTGAATAGTTATTCCTATCTTAGACAGTTATAGTATAGCCTCATGTCTGGCAGATGTGGGTTCCAGTTTGGGTACCCTCACCTATGTTAAGAACTAAGGTCTCCTACCCTAATCCCACCTGAAATGCTTACCTATCAGACATGCATCACATTCCTGTAAATAGGAATGATGAGAATTCCCCTTTAAGGATAGAGGACAGCATGTTCCTGTAGTGCACAAAAACAACCACAGGTGTAGCTAAGTGTTACAATTGGTCTTGGGCCCTGGTGACAAAGGCCCCTCTACTCCATAAAAAGAAACCAGTATTATTAATAGCACATGGTAAGTAGGGTTCCACATTACAGACTTGCATTCAGACTAGAAGTTTCAAGCTCTACTTCTGTATAGTTACATTTAGAAATATCTACAGATATGTCTGCCTTTAACTTAGCTTGAATTTGGTTAGAGACTTCAGTGTTTCATTAAATCAATTCAATACAAGATTGTAACATGCTAACAAATCCCAATAAAGGCAGCAATTCACTAAACAAACATTGGATAGCCACATTTAAACTCATATAGGATATAACTTTGTGATATAATATTACACACAATATTGTCTTGAAAATCTACCTATTATGTGAGACATATCTAGACATGTCCAGTTAAGAGATAAGGTAAACGAGGATACATCTGTATATAGCTTTTGCAGCATGCTACAATTCTGTGTCTGTATGTAGCTGCATTGCGGTCACAGCAGTTAAGTCCCTGCTTGTGCATCTTCTTCTTCCTCTTCAAATCCTTTATATTTTGCAGTTTCTTTGCTCTTTTTGCCCTTCGTATTTACATTACAGGGTCTAAGAGGTGATTCACTCTGCATCTCCTGCTATTTATTGTCATGTTCTCCAACCCACTAGGCAAACAGACTTTATGAGAAAAAGTGGTTTATCTTAATCTGAACAGATAATGTTCTGCTATATCTTCTTACAGCACTGGGTAAGATATTTATCAGCCTGCAGTTTGTGTAGTGGGAATTAAACTGAATATTCAAAGAAATACTTCAAATAGTGTAATAGGCCAACCTGTATACATAAGTACTGTAATGTGTGCATGGAAATACACTAGGAAAATAAATCCAGACAGAAATAGGATGTTGTACCTTACTGCTTGTACTGGTTCTTAAAGGAGCTCTCTTTATAGATTATGTGTTAGATAAATATCTAATATAGCAGTAAATAGAGACACACTGAGATGTGTCTGGGCCCCTGAACAATAAGGGTTATGGGCCTCTTACCACCCAATGTACAGGAGTTATTACATATTTTGTTGCAGCTGTTAAACAAGACATATGTCCATCAAGCTCAACCAAGAGATGGTTTAATTTTAATATTTGTAAAAAATATGGTCTGTTGACTTGGTTAACCATTGAGGAAATATGTCCCTACATGGCTTGGTACTGTCAGCATTGTTTTGACAGTGCAGGGAAACACCCTTTTCACAAGAAGAATAGTAATGCCCAGTCGTCACTTTATTTATTAGTATTCAGGAAGAATACTAGAGGAATGGTATAACACAGTTATATTAAAAGATGCTCCTGATATTTTATTGTGATGGAAAGTACAGAATTTGCTAAACCTGGTACATGTATGTCAGGAGTGGTGGCAGGTCCTCTCTTACCCTTTGATGAAATCTTGGGATTTTATGCTATTTAAAGAAGACTTTTCACCACCTCCACCAACTCCAAATCTTTGCATTCTTTAATAGGTGCCGCTTCACTGATCCCATTATAGTTGGAATTTTTTTCTCTAGCAATTCTTGCATAATCAATGCTGTTAGTTTTGGTGTCTGATATGCTATTTAGGCTGTATACTGTTAGGCGGGTGGTGTTAGGCAGTAGCAGGTAAGGGGGCATGATTCAAAGCTCCAAACAGAGGTGGACAGTGTCAGAGCTCCCTTGACTTTTCTTGTCTATCCCCGTCCACTTGACATTATTGAGTCTAGTCAATAACTGTACTGACTGCTCAGGAAGGGTGTGGGCCAGAGAAAAAAATTCTAACCATGCTGGAATAGAGGTCGAGTTGGTAGAGGTCTTTTAAAAAAAACAATAAAAACAAACAAACAAACACTCAGCTCCAAGCCCCATAATAATAAATAATACAGTTTGTAAGGTTAGAACTGTGGATCTTCATAATGCTCTAAGCCCTCAGATTTCTTACTATAATAAGAGAGAACTATATTACCATAATCTCAGATATCACTATTAATACCTATTGCATGGATCAAAATAA
The DNA here is from genome assembly GCA_947044405.1 of Leptodactylus fallax. Classification (NCBI taxonomy): domain Eukaryota; kingdom Metazoa; phylum Chordata; class Amphibia; order Anura; family Leptodactylidae; genus Leptodactylus; species Leptodactylus fallax. Next base: position 10,350,564 of record CAMRHE010000016.1, read on the forward strand.
TGTTTTGCCTAACCACCATGATGGTAAACAACCGACACAACCATCACACCAGGTATAGTAGCAATGTGTATTTTGACTCTAATCCTTCTATAACTGTCCTAGGAATCCAGTGCTAATGTTTTCCACAAACTGCTAATGTCATAGCAGGGTTCCTCTGATTTGCTAGAAGTAGATCTGAATGTCAGCTGGAGTCCTGCGGTGAGCAGCTTGTGAAGCATTTTGTGAAGCTTTTTGAAACATTGTGAGGTTGTACAATGCACTTCTTACATGTGTTAGATTCTCCCCTTCTCTTAGCCAGTGTATATTCTTATGTTTTATTCAATCATTTTGCTTAGTCCATTACAGTCTGCTTGGCTAATATGTAAAATAAACAGTTTAGTTTAATGAGTTTTAATAAATTGAAAGAATTTTTAGCACAATTTATGATTATTATTATTATTATTCTAGTGATTCCCATCCATACATTGCAGAAAAATATCCGTAGCAGAAATGGCGCGATTTCCAAAACCGTTGCATTTTTGGAAATCGCAGCATGTCAATTATACCTACAGAAACGCTGGCGGTTTTCCTATAGGTATAATTAAAGCAGAAAGTCTGCAGAGGAAAACTCTACAAAGTTTCTGTGAAAAGCGCTACGGGAAAAACTGTGGGGGTTTGGGGCAAATTACAACCCTGGGTCACATGATCAAAGCCAGCACCCAGTCCCTGTATCACTCTGCCTCCTCCCTCCTCTTACATTTTCATAGGTAGTTACCTATGCTATGGGGGCTGCCAGAGAGCAGGGAGGAACCGGATGATGGTTCTGACCACATGACCCAGGGTCAGAGCCAGCCTAGCACAGCATTAAAAATAACAGAGGAAGTAAGTAAAACAAAACTCCCTGGACAATCTTTTTAATCTACTAGCCAATATATATTCATTGTACAATTGGTTAAAGATCCTGTGCACTGATATTCCTTAATCTGACGTGTGATAATCCAGAGATTCTGATAATCCAGCATTTGTTTAATACAATGAATCATAAATTTGAACCAGAGACATCTGGGCAAGAAACAAAGTAACAATGGCCGGTTTTCCTCTAGTCTTGCTACCCTTCGAAGTAAACTTGCTCTACTTTACTACTGTGTTTTGTATTGCCCACTATATGTGATAATAAGGCCCCTTCCTGCTTGTCAGATTAAATAAATTTTAATGTATATCAAGATTAGATATTATTACTGACCTTTTTTTTTAGGGCTGGTTCACATCTGTGTTCGCTTTCCGTACAGGGGAGTCTGCTTGGTGACCCCCGAACGGAAGCCTATACACAGAGAGAAGCGGTTTAGATCAGGAAACCTGCGGACCCCATAGACTATAATAGGGTCCGTGTTGTTTCCACTCGGTCTCCACACTAAATATGCGGAGAGGAAAGTGCTGCAAGCAGGACTATCCTCTCCGCATGTTTCCGCACGAAACATGCGGGAAACGAGCGAAAACCACACGAACCCCATTATAGTCTATGGGGTCCGCAGGTTTCTTGATGTAAACCGCTTCTCTCTGCATATAGGCTTACGTTCAGGGGTCCCCAAGCGGACTCCCCTGTATGGAAAGCGAACGCAGATGTGAACCGGCCCTTACACTCCCATATGTTATGAACTGTTCTTTTTCCCTTCGAAGAGCAAGGTAACTATTCAGCATAGGGTTTCAGGTGTAGGAATAGAATGCCAGAACTACAATAGAGACTGACATTTATATAGGCTCATCAGTAAGCAAGAGGAAATTGCATTACAAAATAAGCCTTATAAACATTTTAATGATGATGGTTGACAATCCTGTACCTGGACAACCACAATAAATCAGTATCGCCTATTTTAAGGGAGTGGAATAAAAAGATCTGTTTAGTCACTGGTTGTTAATGTTCTTAAGGCTAAGGCCACATTTTCCAGAAGCACAACTAAAAAATAAAAAAATAAAAGCACAACAAAAAATAATGCAGCAAAAATGATTGTGTTTTTCACCGCTTTTCCACTGCATTTTTGATTTTTACCTTCTCCACTCCATATAAACCTATCCACAGGTTATGTCTGGACACTGGAAGCTATAGAGATAAATGAAGTGCAAAGCAGTTCTGCTCCTATTCAAGTAATAAGGCTTGAGCTGCAATAACCAAGCATATGCTGATATACAATGGCCAGGGCAACAGCTCTGCACCTAATACTTGAATAAGAGCAGACCTGCTTCTGGCTCCTTCTCTATAAGTTTCAGTGTCCAGAGACACCTGTATCAGCAGATCAGTGCAGGGTCCGGGTGTCAGCCCCCCACTAATCAGATACTCATGACCTATCCTGTGAAAAAATGCTGAGGGGTCTCCCTTAATGCATTTTTACTTTAAATGTCTACTACAACTACACCCTAATAAAATTACACACACACAGATACAAAAACATATATGCACTAACACATACACTACACATTCATACACATATGTACATGCTGAAATGACATACATACAAATAAATATACACACATATATACTGTAAAAACAGAAGCATAAACACATAAGCAGGCAAACAAACACAAATACACAAAAACGTGCATACATAAACGTACAAATACATGCCTAAACACACAATATATACATAAATATATATATATATATATATATATATATATATATATATATATACACATACATACATACAACACTGTGTCACAAAGTGTTAACTCAACTTTTTCAATGGATTTTCAATTCCTTTGGTTGTCTTATGAGATAGGACATCATGCCACAAAAGTCAAGTTAAACACTACTACATCTTTGTATATATATATATATTTACACAACACACATACAGCCATACGTTCACAAATATGTCCTATATGCATACACACATATACTATACATACAGTATATAATCAAGCAAACACACACATACAAATATAAGACATATACATGCAATTTATACAGAAATACACTAACTGTACTCACACCACACACACAAATATACATTCATACACACTCACGTTGGTTTTGACAATCTTTTGTGTAATAGCAAACCCCAGTCAGCAGATTGCTATATTATACAACAATGCGCCATTCTTGAGAAGAAATTGCATGCAAACACAGCCGTTGATTTGGAAAGGAATTAAACTGCAAAGTTTAATCATATTTATTTTCTGGAAAGGAAAACTAAATGTATCAAGCCGAGGAATCTGAATCTTCTGGTGTCATCACTGGCAGTCATCTAAATTGTTGTTTTAATAAACTTGTATGGGTGCAGTTGCAACCTCTGCAGCTCAGGATTATTCAGGGGGAAGTAAATTAGAGACAATCTATACAGAATGCTTCCTCAAGTCGCTGTAATTACAAATTATTTAAATGAAGGAGGCATTTGTGCGTGCCGATTAGGTAAATTTTCGTATTACATACTACTTTTGTTCAGCATTTACTTACAAATTACCTTCAAAGTGGCATGTAGAGAAATGTGAGCGGTTCAAATAGATTCATAAAGTGCGGCTCTCAATGCTGTTTATACTATTGTGTAACAAAGCTGCTGGGCTGTTTGAAAAACAGAAAGCAATTTGGCTATCAGTAGAAATTCTACATTGCTCTGAGCAGTCAGGTAATTAGACTATTACTGCATGTTTGTCCAGAGCTACTTTGTGGGATTTCTCTATGAGAGTTTATTGAAGAATGAAGAAAGCTGGAGCGTGAAATAAAGAAATGTGTCAATTTTTATCAGGTTACATTACAATTTGACCTTCACATTGTACAATTCTTAATGAAATCATTGGCGCTCATAGCCATGCAGAATGAAGGGTTTATCTACTTAAAGCTTTTCTACTTTCTGATATCTATACAAGGTTGCCGTAGCATATATGTACTGTATACTCCTGAACATAGGGCCACTGGTCACTATGAATGATCCAAAACTAGACATAACTGTTGATGATTAGTTGCAGCAGCCAAACTTTTTGTACACCCTATATTAGATGATCTACCCAGGAACTTTGCTATGGGGAGCAACTGGGGCATGTGTCCAGGGGATGGTTGTCAAAGGTGTGCCAACAAACCATGTTTATGTATTTAGAGACAGAGTAAGGACAGTGAATTTCACTTAACTTTGCCCCAAGTGAAGTAAATAGTCTGGTAGACTGACACCCATGCACATTATATGAATGTTGGCTAAACCTGTCAATTTCAGCTGGACTTACCAACCACCTAATAAGCATAGTGAGGTCCTAGCTAGGGATGAGGTAACCAGTTCATAATAGGCAGGGTTTATTATGAATTATCCAAAAATTGTGGGTTTGGCAAAACCCAAACTTTTTGGGGTTCATCGCCCTTTAGCCACTATTATACTCTGGGGTCTCCACCACAACCCAGGAGACGTGAGTAAGATTTTTATGTTTATGCATCTCCCCTGGGCCTCCGCTTATTACAGTATGGGGTATGAAGAGATCCCAGAGTATAACAATAGCAGTTCTGGTCAAACCTTTTTTGAGTTTCACTAGATTCACCCAACACTAGTCCTGACTGTTCTCCAACAAAAATATCAGGCATGTTGAGTTTTACATGCCCAATACTGGAAGCATTATTAAGTGGCTTACTCCTCTCTCTCTCTCTGTTGAGAACACATGTGAGTTCAGCAAAACTTATGTGTATGAAGGTGTTGGGTGAAATTATAGTTGACTACCAGCTATCTAAAGTATATGGGCAACTTAAAGGGGACCTATCAAGATTGGATCTTTGAGCTGACCACTTTATCGATTTTAGTCTAAAAAAGTCAAATATTTTTCATGTACCCTTTCATTTGTAAAGTTCTGCGGAATATGTTGGCGTTATATAAATTAAATTATTATTATTATTATGTATTCCCCATGAAATAACAATGCTAGATTGTCTCCTTTTAGTATTCTTGTTATGCTGTTCCTCTGTTATTCCTAATAGAAAATTATGAATAAATTGACAACTGGGTATTACCATTTGGGAAAGGGAGTGTCCCAGCACAGTCTGATGCTGCCCAATCAGGGCTCACAGTGATAACTTTGCAAGGACACTCCCCTTTCTCAAGTCATCATTTTATTCAAAAGCATCTTGGAGGTGATCAGAGGCGTAACTTGAAGCTCCAGGGCCCCAATGCAAAATCTATAATGGGGTCCTTACCTACCATGTGCTGTAGGAAGTAATGGTATATTTTATATGGCAAAGGGACCTTTGGGGCCCCCCGTGGTCTGGGGCCCAGTAGTAACTGCTACTTCTGCACCCTGTATAGCTACACCCCTCTCTAGGAAAAGTAGTATAAGAAAGGATTCTCAAGATTCTCTACAATTATTTCATGGGGAATGCAAGTATTTATTAAGACAGATATGTCAGGAGTGGTGACAGGTCCTCTTTAAGGGTAGGTTGTCATCTACAGTTGTTATCAGCGTTTAGTCACACTGCTCTGGCTTTCCGCCATGGGAAGCTGAAGGGCCAGAAAATGAAGAGGAATCTGAAGTGGAAGTCTGCCTGAATTCCTCTTCATTTTCCACTATTTGAACTGGCCCTAATATGACAACATGTTTACACTAGAAGGAGCCATTGCCTTTACAAACACTAATATATCAGTGTAACCGATGTATTGTAGAACTATGCACAAGTACAGTATAAACGAAGCAGGAGCCATTGTAGAATATCATCAGTAATACATGTGCAGTGCCAGCTAGTTCCATTACTGGCATCTACTTACAGGTGTACGGGCGGTTCAGCAGAGTGGTGCATGTGGCGTGTTTTACAGAGGTATAATGTGTAGAAGCAGCAGTGAACAAAATATTCTCTGGCTGTGTTCATTTAACAAATACTACAATAGACAGGTGGCATAAGACTGTTGAAGCTCAGCTAGCATTGCCAAATGGTGCTTCAGTTGGCTTTGTTGTTTTATTGCTTGCTAAACTGACTGACAAAAATAGAAATAATGCCAAATCGAGCCAACAAAATGATAAATTCAAAGTGTTTTTTTTTAGTTTTGTGTTTTTTACACAGGACTTCTGGTAAACCTCCTGTGTTACCATAACTTAGTGAGTGATGCAATAAAAAAAAAAAACACACATTCATCTTTGCTACATATATATCTGCAAAATTAGTGAATATGCATACCATGGTAGGTGTTAGGGGTATAGCAAGATGTGACACTGCCTAGAGTCCCTGTGTCTTTGGGGCCCCAGGGACATAACTCTCAGAGGTAAAGTGACAGTGGAGCATGTAAATCTTCACTTTCCTGAATCATGAGGAACATCACTATTATTCCCTTCACTGACTTAAACCAACAGAGATTTTTCTATTACTACTTTTTCCACTATTTACATATTATCATATGGCAATACTATTTACACATCATAATATTGAAGTATTTATACATGTGATATGAAACTATTATTTGCATATAACAATAAGGCAATATTATTTGCACATTATTACATGGCCGGATTATTTACACATCATAATATTGCAGTATTATTTACACATATGATACTATTATTTGCATATCACAATATGGCAGTATTATTTACACATTATGATATGGCAGTACTATTTACACATTACAGATACACACATAGTAGAAACACATGATAATGCAACAGTATTTAGACACTGAATGACAATTTTATTTAAGCATTGAATGACACTATCATGGTAGTATTATGTGGATACTGTAAGGTGGTATTAGTTACAGATTGCATGGCATTATTGTCTAGGGAATGGAAAATAAGGAGGTTCTACTTTGCTTATTGTTGAGGGCTCCATATTCTATAAAACCAGCCTTATGATATATACCTTCCCAACAAGTATCATACTACAAATGCTAATATAAAAGTAAAGTTGTAAAAAGTTTCAAGTGCTATTTCCGAGAAGAATTGCTGTAAGAGATGAGGTATAGTTCTGACATGTCCTCATATTGTTATTTATATACATATTTACTGCTGCCACCTGCTTGTAACTCAGCTCATATCATAAAGCAGTACAGTTCCCCAGTTTCATTATACTTTGACATTTCACTATAACTACATAGCTGGCTATTTCTCAGCCTGCAATTGCTCTGCAGCCGCTCTTATTTTATATTACCTTGGTAATCGAATAAAGATCTTTCTCTCTGGTAGTAGTATCTCCTCTTTTTTTTATACCCAGATGGCACAAAGCACTGCTGGCACATGTGACAATTATAGTACAGCTTCTGCTGCGTAAATGAACCCCCATAAACCCCACAGAGTTAGATTAGATTAGGGAATTGGGATATGTGCAGAAAGCATGGCCACTGGTCTCAAATGAACCAGATAGGAGCTGTCAGTGGTGCTGAATATGCTTTTTTATATGTAACACATTTCTTACTCTGCAAAAGCAATAGAATTGATATTTTCTCCTGTCAGGATTTGCTTTTGTATTTGAGAAATGACATATTTGTTGTTTTGCGTGCTGCACATTATGCTTTTTCTTTCCTTTTTAACTTTTATATATAAGAAGTATTAACTCTTCAGATGTGTTGTGGTTGTATTGGGTGTATAGCGTGAATTATACAAGATACAATGATATGGAGATATTTTAAAGTGTGCAGCAATGGACAATAAAACTAGTGAGACCTCATCCTATGCTGTCAGTCATCATACAGGCAGCAGCAAGTAATGATGTTACATTGCGGGCTCGACCAAATGTAGTCTTAGGTTATCCTACTGCAGTCATTCACTATCAAACTTAACCACCACTGGTCCTAAGCATCAAACAATGTGCAGCTGAAGCAATTGGAATTTATGCTAATTTAACAAAGATGTGTGAAATTCTATTTCCTTGGAAAATTGTAATTTTTCTAAAAATGCAATTCTAAGTCTTCTCGAAAGTATCTTTTTGTTGCTTTTTCCACATGTCAGGTAATGCAAAGCAGAGGTGAAGCCATAATGGTATACAATGACATAAACCCAACAGTGTCAAGTACAGCATTCCATGAGTGCCATAGAAGTGAACGAAGTGTTGGTTAACCATACGCACTACAACATTGTTAGTTGGATAATGGATATCTTGCAGGGTGAAAACAAGAAAGGGTACATTCGCATCAAGTTTTTACATCTGTTTATTAGATCCTTTTAATGGATCTGTTAAACAGATGTAAAAAACTTGATGCTAAGGTACCCAAAGTATGAGGGCCCATGGATAACTTTGGAAAGGAAGCCTATGACTACCTTCAACAAAAAGTAAGTTCAGGACATAAAAACTGATGACTTTGGACTCTTCTCTATTTTATCCTTATTTACTTTTTATTTTCCCATTCATTGATCTGAGCCCCATATCAACTACGATTTCTACTGCTCATGATTAGAGATGAGCGAAGATTTCAAAAATTTCGAATCGGCAACTTCGCCAAATTTTATGATATCATTCTATTCAATCCGAATTAATTCGCAGCGAATAAATAGCTATTTCCTGGCTGCAGAAAGCCGGGGTGGGCGGGTGGATGGCAAAATGGCAGAAGCCCTTGGATGCTGCGGTCATGTCTCTCTTTATCTCTCCAGCACGGACAACTTTTATTCATGCAGAAGGATCTGCTAACAAGCAAAGACACGCCTACCCAATTACATCACAAGAGAGTATCATGTGACCGTCTGATGTCACAAAGGTCCTTACTAAATATTCTTTACCGCAAAGCATCAGGAAATCCGGATTCCACGCGAACCAAATATTTCCTGAAAATCGGATCGAATTCCACTTCGTCAGCTTCGATTTGCTCATCTCTACTTATGATATTTGGGACTCATTTCAATTTAGAAATACTGAAGCTTTGGGCAATAATCCTCATATTTATAACTTTTTTTATTATTATAATATAAATATTTTATTACCCTTTATCTTCTCTTCACCCTTGTGAATATATTTTGATTGTATTTATGCACTCATAAAGTTAAATGAAAGTTGTGTCCCTCATAGTGTCCTCAGATGCCACCAATTTAGATCTTTTCCCAATTTTCCACCCGCAGAATATATATATTAACCTGTCCTGACTCATTTCACAGCTCAGTATATGCCTCAGTAGTTCTGTGAAGAATTCTCCAAAAGCACTGCTGAGGATTCCTAATGATACTTCCGAAAATCAATGACTGCTTCTGCCTAGAAGATCAATAAACAAATAAATTAATAAGAATCACACCAGAAAAATTTAATATTAGCTGGTTTTGTAATGAGGTGAGAGTCTGGGTTACATTTTACACTTTCCTATAAGATCCAAGCTTATGATTTGCTAATATTGAAAAGCCAAGCCTATTTTTAAATATTACCTTGATCTTTCCAGTCATATTCCAGCCCTTTGATCGATGGACCTGTCATCAATATTTGATACTTAGATCAAATGTGTTTGAGAGATGGTTTGCACTAATCGTGCATGGACTTTGGAAATGATGCATGTTTGAAATTTATACAAAGCTGACTAACTACTTCATTAAATTCTAATAGCTTCCCCTGCCTGAGAAAATTGGTTTTCAACAAATGTCTCTTGTTGTATACTTCCCTTGACACAATGCTTCATATTTCCCATTTGTGATAATTGATGCTAATGCTGCTATAATGTGTAATATAATTGACATTGTTTTCATGATTTTCATTTTCTGAAAATGAATTTGCATAAAATAATATACTGGAAATTGCATAAGTAGACATTCCATATGATATAACTGGAATCGCTACCAACACTAATTTGAAGGCATCTCGGCTAAAGCCACGTTCCATAGTATAAACTTAAAGATACTACTATTTATAGCATTACCTAATAAATGTATTCTTACATGGGTTCTCAATGTGTAGCTTCCTTTAAATGAAGGTGCAATATGTACAGTATTACTGAGTAAGGTCGAATGCACACAACAGTGAAAAACGGCCATCATATGACCATTTTTAATACACATTGTACATCAGTGTTCTGCCATTCAAGACATAAAAAGTCACACTCTTTTGGTTTTGTACAAAAATTTGAGAATTTTTTCTGTTTTGCCATTTGACTTTTGTGGACGAGGGAATAGCACTGGATGCGGGAGAGACTTATAGTTTACTGGTATAAATGATGCCTGAAATCTAGGACCAACTACAAGCTGGCATAGATTTCAGTATAGAGGTGCACAGCCCGATGAAAGGATGACAGTTGAGACCAGTTGGCTGTGATAGTGGAATAGGTCATGCTAAATAGTGCAACTTTTTTTTTTTTTTTTTAAAGTAAATTAGGATGAAGACCTATTTGACTACTTTTTTAGTGATTTGTAGATTATTACATATATAAACCCAGATGAGTTGTCTGCATTCTGTATTTACCGATGTCAGATTTCAATGATTCCTGTAGGTGTTTGGTGTCCTGTAATACTTCTTTCTGTTGGATAAACCAGGCCCAGTCTACAGCTGCTATTTTCTTAAGAGTACACAAGTAATGTTGATAGCAACCAAAGGCTATGTAGACAAGGCTTTTGTGAAAATGGATGAAACAGTATGTTTTTAAAGTCACCTTTCAGCTGTCGGTCAGCCATTTTAACATGTCTCTCATAGACTTGAGTCAAGTGATTCATAACAAAGTCAGAAATATTAGCCCCATATTTAGCGCCATTAGACTCCCTTCACACAGCTGTTATTCACTCGTATTAACAGGGTCTAAAGGTGCCTTTATACAGAAGAGCAAAGTCAGGTGAAGGTGTTAAAGGTGTATGGTCATCTAAAGGCCCATCATGTTCGCAGACTGATAGGTTTTATTCAGATCAGTTATAATGGTCTACACACATCCAAGTCAATGCCAGTAAATAAATATAATAACTTTGAGTGCATGGTAATCTCTACTTTGTAAAGTAATTTGTAAGTAATATCATTTTAGCCTTAACCATGTCAGGATTATGCAAATATCTGTAACCTAGGTCTCATATTAAGATGACATATGCTGTGTGTCAGACATGGTAAAAACTATGCTAACAGATAATATTATTAAAATGTAATGCCCAGAGCTAGACTGAACAGCAAACTGGACAGAAAGCTAGGTAATCCATTCCAAAAGATGAAATATCAAGCATTAAAATTACTAGAACACATGAATAATTCTGGTTTGTTGACGAATGTTTGTAAATTCTGTTTTTGCTGTTCCTTATTTCATGTTTTTATTTATGTTTCTACTGTGTATATGCTATGCTATTATGTGGTCATTTTAACTATTTTATGATTTTTCTTAGCATGCCCCTTTTTTCAGCAATTTGAGAACCACTCCTGGAAATTATCCTCATTTTGGTTTTTACTGTTCCAGGGTTGGACATAACACATGTGGAAGCTGTGCAGTTGCCTTGGGATCCAGAAAGTAAGGGGGCCCACCAAAAGCAGCTCTGTCTATTAGGATGCATGTAAATGATTACATAATTCACAATTACTGGTAGATTGAGTGGTTTATGGTGAGTAATGGGAGAGCAAGGGTCCCATACATATTCTAGCAAGTGCAACGGTCCATACACTTGCAAGGGGCCCATAGGGATAGGGAGACCTCGGCTGCCTGTGCCTGCCCTTGCACTAGAGTAGTAGCATCTGTTCAGGATATTTCAGCTTTTTTCCATTCACTTGAACTATGTAGATGGCATGCAGTGTAAACAATGAAGGCACAGCAAAGCAGCCCTTCAGTCAATTGGGGGTACCGAGAGTTTGACCACCACCAATCTGATATTAATGGCCTATCCTAAACAAAGGCTATTAATAGTGTAAACTTGTAAAACTCCTTTAAATGTACATGAAGACTTTTTCAAAGTTTCTCACCCAGTCTAAAAGGGAATGGAACCATGGTTGATTTTGGAATATATGCAAATGGTTCTAAAGCACACATAAAACAGGCAAAAAAAAACAAAACAAAATAATGAAATGAGTCCATGCATTTGTTTTAATCTGCTTAATGGCTGATTTATGTCAAAGGGCTGCTCCTGGAACCTTGTGTACAATGGCTGTAAATTAGTCCTATTTCTCAGTGGTAAATGGCAGCCAGACATGAGCTTCTGCAGAAAGGCTACATTAACATTCTTGGATTGGTTGACTGTCTCTGTACTTTTTTGACCTGAGTTTGCCAAACGCAAATGATTAATATAAGCTTACATTTACAAATGTCAAGCCTAAAATGCATCTTCCTAATTGATTCTGCGACACATTGACTAAATTCTTCCGTTTATGTTACACCGCATTGTGATAATCCTTTGAGGAAAGAATCTTAGAAGTTCTTTCTTTACATTTCTATTTCTGTGTGAACTTTAATTGTTCTTGTTTATTCCTGGTAGGAGGATTGTTATTTTTGTTAAATGTTCAGCTTGCAAAATGTCCTTGTCTACAGAGTATTACAATACATCACAGAGAGCACTACTTGGATCTCAGAGGGCTTTACTGTTACTTAGTGATGTCTCTATAGCTGATCCAGCAGCTGCACCTTATTGCCATCTCAGCAAAGCATCTGCACAGTATAATGGATAGATGAAAGCCGCAGGGGAATAGTGTATATGATAAAGAGCACGGATCTGCCCTTTCCAATGTGTTTGACACTGCATATAATAGTGAATAGAGTATTGTTACTGGCGGTAACTATAGTAGTAATAACTAATTATGTTATGTGCTATTATTCCCTAAATAGGAAACTGCCCAGGGGTATAATTACAGGGGGTATATAGTCTATAGTCGCTACCCCATATTTGGAGATCTGTACAATAAACAATACATGACAGTTGGAGTACCCCTTTTTGAATTTTGCATTGGGACCCAATTAAACTTTTGATTCTAACTATTATGTGATGTTGCATATACATGGTGGGTGCTACACAGACCTATAACATCAATGAAGAAGGCATGGAATCTTCAATTTTAATGGAATATTAATCTAGTGAACTAGTGTGTAAACTAGTGTAGCACATGGACCATTGTGAGTGAATATTGAACGTTACTGTTGTGTGTCCATTACTGGACGTTCATACACTATACAAAGTCGCACTGTATTTTGAATTGCAGGTTGTAACCTTTAAACTTTATTAGTTTAAAGCCTAGAAGAAAAAGTCATCAGAGGGCAGGTATGATGAATGAAAAATGAGGAACGTGTGAACTTCTACGTTATGTACATGGTGCAGACTGGGGTAATTATGGGCTCCAAATTATACAGGGTCACTGATCTCTGCACACCATGTAGGCACATCATGTAGGAGAATATTTTATGTAACAGGAGATATCAGCTATATAGCAGGAGATACCAATTACGCAGTAGGAAATATCGACCATGTACTAGGAAATACCAACTAGCTAACAGGCAATACCAACTATGCAGCAGGAAAAACTGACTATGTAACAGGAAATACTAACTATGTAACAGGTAATATCAACTACCTAGCAGGGAATGCTACCTATGTAATAGGAGATATCAACTATGCAACTATCTAGCAGGAAATACCAACTATGTAACAAGAAATACCAAATATCTAACTGGAGATATTAACTGTGTAGCAGAAAACATAAGGTACTTTAGAAGATCATAAATGCTTGCCCTAATTTTAATATGTTGGTAGACCCCCTCCCCCGTTATAGGTTTTAAGATAATAAATCAAGCATCTTATTGGATATTAATGTGACTATAGACATTAGATGAACAATGGCTAGACCCAATGACTTAAATGGGACTAGTCAACCATCTAATATGCTCTATATGGTGGTTTGTTGACTTTCTCTTGATGGCAGATGGCAAGGGAAAGAAGGGTGCTCAGGGAAAATAAGATGCCTGCAGAGGAGTCTGGCAATGCCTTAATTCCGTCTCCTTTCTGAGAACACATGTACACTAAGCCAAGGGTGCTCGTGTATGAGGAATAGCTTAACAAGTCTAAATAATTGTTTAGCTGATAGCTATGCTATGTAAGGTGCATCAACACATCTACACATGTGGAATCCTTTACAGCTACCTGTTCTAAAATGACTCTATTATTATACTTGCTGTAATTGTTAGCTATACAGTCTGCTTATTGGCTGTTCTACATGAATTCAGATGAGTTACTATATTAGTTATTAGACATTCGGTCCTGTTGAGTAGAGAGGACATTTTCATATTAATGACAATATAGTAAGATGAAAATCTTACAATGACTATAAAATATACCCATTCTTTTTCTATATAGCATGCTTTTTATGTGTGTGACATGCTACAGAATTTGTAGCATATGCATATATTCATTATAGATAATGGAAAGTAAATTTTATTGTGACAGGAGGGAAGAAGAGAATGGAAAAGATCTATTGTTACTTATAAGGAAAATCATTTGTGACAAAGTTAATTTTCACATCCAATTGTTCTCTTTTTCAGAAAACAATAGGATTAATTGACTAGCCTTTACATGATTATTTTAAGTAAATTATCTTCTATTGTATTTTATAAGAAATCCACATTTCTTTTGATGTGAGAACTTCAGTATGGGAAGTATGTGTGGAATATTTGTACTAATGTATGTAATAACTATATGAAAAGTAATATAAAAAATAACTATAGGGGCTTAGCAATATATTACTTGGGCATGACTCCAAAGAAACTTTTCCTCACAATTAAGAGTAATGTTTTATATTTGCAGCTTCAAGCACACCTGATCAAAAGAACAGGGGCCCCTGTGCCCCCTTGTAAGCACTGAGCTGTGGTCGAGCAGCTCAATTAACCTCTATGGAACTGCTTAAGAAATGTCAACTACAGCTCTATGGATCCTCCTATAGAAATAACTGGAGTAGCCACATGCCCACTTGACTGCTGCTCCATTCTTGAGTGGTCAGACCCCATGATCAGACACTTAGCCCCTATCCTGTGAATAGGTTATATGTTTAAAACATCAACTCCTTTAAATTCAGAAACCCCAAATACATTTTTTGTGCAAAAAATACTGGTAAGAAAGAAATGGGATGGTTATAGTAAGGTGCAAAGTGTAAATAGTCTCTACTTAATCCCAGCTGTAAGAAGCAGAACTAAAGATTTCCAATGGATCCTATAGTGAGGGTCAAATATGACGATTTTGGAAGTTCTGACACCAGATTTTTATAATGACCTATAAGCTTTTCTTTCCTCAGATACATCACACCAGTGGTTAAAAACTGTTACAATAAAAAAAGAAAATAATAAAACCTTTCATAATCCAAATTTTTAAGCAATTTTGGTTGTCTTAACAAAACTAAAATCACTTTAAAACAGCATTGTGACATCGTGAAGGTCTCTGGTTGTAAAAGTTGCAGGTATTTCAGTCATTCGCGTCATTTAGGGAGTAAAGGACATGCAGTGAAAACAAGTAATATTTTTGAGCAACAGACCTTGGTAACCAATTTTATTCCTTTGCTATGTGCACTCAGGCAAGAAGAAATCTGTAAGTGCCATGGTAGCGCAACTCAGTGGCAAGATACAAGTTAAATATCTTAAATACCTTGTCCTACTAGCTTTTTCTTCTAGTATTGCTTGCACTGAATTACACTGAGGTCAACAACTCCTGCCTAGCTATTACATGGGAATCTTCTTCTTGCTCAAGTACAGTATACTGACAGACTGCTCTAGTTTTTGGGAATGTTGGTAATTTTCAGCTAGAGATTGTATTACGTCCTGGCTGATAGGTGTCTTAGAAAATTAGTTTACAAGGAATATACAGTCATATGAAAAAGTTTGGGCACCCCTATTAATCTTAATCATTTTTAGTTCTAAATATTTGGGTGTTTGCAACAGCCGTTTCAATTTGATATATCTAATAACTGATGGACACAATAATATTTCAGGATTGAAATGAGGTTTATTGTACTAACAGAAAATGTGCAATATGCATTAAACCAAAATTTGACCGGTGCAAAAATTTGGGTACCCTTATCATTTTATTGATTTGAATACTCCTAACTACTTTTTACTGACTTACTGAAGCACAAAATTGGTTTTGTAACCTCACTGAGCTTTGAACTTCATAGCCAGGTGTATCCAATCATGAGAAAAGGTATTTAAGGTGGCCAATTGCAAGTTGTTCTCCTATTTGAATCTCCTCTGAAGAGTGGCATCATGGGCTCCTCAAAACAACTCTCAAATGATCTGAAAACAAAGATTGTTCAACATAGTTGTTCAGGGGAAGGATACAAAAAGTTGTCTCAGAGATTTAACCTGTCAGTTTCCACTGTGAGGAACATAGTAAGGAAATGGAAGACCACAGGGACAGTTCTTGTTAAGCCCAGAAGTGGCAGGCCAAGAAAAATATCAGAAAGGCAGAGAAGAAGAATGGTGAGAACAGTCAAGGACAATCCACAGACCACCTCCAAAGAGCTGCAGCATCATCTTGCTGCAGATGGTGTCACTGTGCATCGGTCAACAATACAGCACACTTTGCACAAGGAGAAGCTGTATGGGAGAGTGATGCAAAAGAAGCCGTTTCTGAAAGCACGCCACAAACAGAGTCGCCTGAGGTATGCAAAAGCACATTTGGACAAGCCAGCTTCATTTTGGAAGAAGGTCCTGCGGACTGATGAAACAAAGATTGAGTTGTTTGGTCATACAAAAAGGCGTTATGCATGGTGTCAAAAAAACACAGCATTCCAAGAAAAACACTTGCTACCCACTGTAAAATTTGGTGGAGGTTCCATCATGCTTTGGGGCTGTGTGGCCAATGCCGGCACCGGGAATCTTGTTAAAGTTGAGGGTCGCATGGATTCAACTCAGTATCAGCAGATTCTTGAGAATAATGTACAAGAATCAGTGACGAATTTGAAGTTACGCCGGGGATGGATATTTCAGCAAGACAATGATCCAAATCTACTCAGGCATTCATGCAGAGGAACAATTACAATGTTCTGGAATGGCCATCCCAGTCCCCAGACCTGAATATCATTGAACATCTGTGGGATCATTTGAAGCGGGCTGTCCATGCTCGGCGACCATCAAACTTAACTGAACTGGAATTGTTTTGTAAAGAGGAATGGTCAAAAATACCTTCATCCAGGATCCAGGAACTGATTAAAAGCTACAGGAAGCGACTAGAGGCTGTTATTTTTGCAAAAGGAGGATCTACTAAATATTAATGTCACTTTTCTGTTGAGGTGCCCATACTTTTGCACCGGTCAAATTTTGGTTTAATGCATATTGCACATTTTCTGTTAGTACAATAAACCTCATTTCAATCCTGAAATATTACTGTGTCCATCAGTTATTAGATATATCAAATTGAAATGGCTGTTGCAAACACCCAAATATTTAGAACTAAAAATGATTAAGATTAATAGGGGTGCCCAAACTTTTTCATATGACTGTATATTAATTGCTTAATTTCAGCCAGTGAGATATTGTCATGTGTCATATTTAGGTTATATATTGATCTCACATAAATGTCTTTTTGTGAAACACCATTTTAAAATTATTAGTTATTTATATACAGATGTGTACACTCTTACATTACCTCAAATTTGGTTAAGGAGTACAATGTCTCACCAAACCAATTTGCTACAATTTTGAAACATGGTAGCAAACTCTTTTACAGGTTGTAATCCACAAAACAGCTACTGGGTCACCACACAGAGACACATAGGACAGACATCTCGTGACAAAATATCAAAAATCATATTGTTTTGAAAAGTTGATCACCTTGTAACACACATATCTAAACATGTCCAGTCAAGAGTAAACATAAGGAATATGCTGTAGCATGTAGGTATTGAAGATGTCTCTATAAGTTTTTAAGTTACCTTTCAGTTTTTATCCAGCTTCAGCTAAAGCAAGACACAATACTGTAAATGGATGAATTTGTAAGCAATGGATCAGCCATGTCTACTAGAGCAGAAGCTACTCTTTGTGGGTGGTTTTCTGCTCTAGCTCAGATAGAGTTTTCTCAAGCAAGGTACCTCCCTATGGCAAATGCAAGGTATGGTTTATCATCCTGTGTCCTAAGTGGTCTATACACATTTAATATCTGTCAGCTTGCCTGGCTGATAGTTACAGTATTGCTTTTGACCCTGACACACATGCATGATGGGCTTGGCAGAGCATGCATGTGTTCTCAGTGGGAGAGAGGAAGAAGCTGTCACTGGATAACTCTGTTGGTAGCTTATCTACATTTAGAACAAAGGATCAGGCATGTTGAAATTTACCAACTTTTCGCCATCATCTGTTAGGGAAACTCAGCATATTAAAGAGTTGGTCAGTTCTGCTGAAATTGCTGGGTTCATTCAAGGTATGGACACCTTGTGTTTGTATGTACTAGTAAAATATTTCTAGGCAGTCCTGAAAAGTACAGTCTATCCATATACCTATGTGTATCACCTACTTATTCATATTACCTGGTGTAAAATATACTATTTCAGTATCAATTTTAATTTATTATTAAATATATCTGATTTAACAGAATAATTTATTGATGAGGATTTTATTTAACAGCAAAAAGACATTTGATGTTTCAAGACTATACTTTTAAATGGTTTCATTAGGTCATATATGTTGCAATTTCATAGAAAAGTATCTATCTATCTATCTATCTATCTATCTATCTATCATCTATCTATTTTATACCTAAGGCCTGCTATCAAATTTAGATTTAAAAACATCTAATAGCACTTTTGCTACCAATTTGAATCATCATTTTTCTATAATATTTCCACAAAACATGGAAAATAGGACTGTTTTATGTTTGCATGGACTATATTTTGTAATCTGATTCACGTACAGCCATTTTCGGCAGATGTATTGATTTTTAAAATTGCTTTTGCTGCTTTGACTGCCCTAGAGACAAAGTCAATGAATTTATCATTGTGCTGTAGACAGAAAATACAATTTTTCGGTTGTGAGTTTCACATTTTATACAATATGAATTAACTCTTAAAAGTTTGCAGTCTCTTTGAACTTTTACAAATAAGGATTTAATAGAAACCTAATATCTCCTACAGTGCAATGAAAGGGGACTGTCATCTTGTAACAGAACTTTTACAGGTATATGAATAGTAAACAGCTTCATTTCATCTAATATGCAGCAGCACACCGTAATGCAGCTTACGTGTTTGGAAAGGTATTTTAAAGTTTTTAGTTCTGAAAATCTTTACTGGTAGTATGAGACTACTATAGCTACCAACCTTGGACTTATCTTATTTTGGTGATCTTTTATGAATCTTTTTAGTCAATTGTAAAGCTTGTAGTCTGGCAGTCTACATGCGTCTTTTTTTCTGCACCATTGTTGGTCATACTATGTGCCACTGACAGCATAAGTCTTACAATACTGAAGGTCTATCCTTCAGATTGTTAGCTGTTAGAAGGGGCATCACTGAATAAATTGCCTACTATATACTTAGTAGCAGCTGATCTGGGTAGTGCAGCTAGGCCCTAATCACTTGAATAGCCAAGTCTGCTTTGTAGATTGGGAAATAAATCACTGCAAGACTCCTCTCCTCAAAGTCAACCTCCTTAAAATCCAAAATGTCCAAATCTTATACTACACATTTGCCTTTCGTGGAGCGTCATAATACCATAATATATTATATGGTATATATATGGTCCTGACACACTTGGGTTCAGTGATTCATTTAATTTGCAAGGCCACCATAAGCATTGGGTAAACATCCTGTAGCAGGCCCATCAAAGCAAAAGTAGCCAAAAACCGCTGGCCACAATTTCCAGACAGGTGGTCCAAGCTTCAACCTTTTCTTTACAAAGACTGTAAACCATTGGACAACATGCAGCAATAATTGATATGTTGAGTGTTCGAAACCCGCAGTGCAAGACACTTTCAGCTGTGGGTTTGTTTCTGCATTGTGTAGATGGGATTTCATTAGATCCCATTCGTTACGCTGCTACTTTACTTCACAGCGGCTAACCCACTGCAAGTACGAAACTTGTGTACCCAGCCTATTTGCATCTGGGGTATTTATGGTATATCACATGATATTCCATCATTGTCTGATAGATGCAGATCCCAGCTTTGATGCATGCATCTATCTTGGGAATAGGAGTCCTTTGACCAGTGAATAGAGAGGTGGTCGCACATGTATGGCTCTCCCCATTTAGTTCTATGGAAGTTCCAGGTATAGCTGAGGAGGGTGAGACAAGGGCTGGGCAATCTCTATACTCATGATGGGAATACCAAACCAATGTCGAACATTTCATTTATGTGAAGAGCGTCAGGAAGTTGTATGATGTCATCTGCCAATAAAAGTAATTTATATGAGAATTTACTTTCAAGATATATTACACCATTATATAAATATTATATTTCATTATTGTTTTATACCTGGATTTTATCATTTTTTTCTTTATTTCTTTATTTATTTTTTACAATTTTCTATCTACTTACTAAAATAGTCTAGGTCCAAATTACTGATTGCCTTGTCACCAGCGAAAAATTAGGTAATCAGAAGGCCATTGATCCACCATAGTCTATTTTGCACATTAACCCAAGAGTTCAAGAGTTTAACTGCAATAGATGTTAGTTTTAAGTAGCTCAGATTAATGTGCAAGATACTCGAAAGAGAGTGAAAAAATTCTCCGTCATGCCATTAGTAGTCAAAGTATAGAGTGCAAATGGTGCACAGTATAGCTGAGAGCATTAGCTGTATTAAAAAAGATCAATTCTTTTAAATAAATACCACTTTAAGGCAAATGAGGCAAATTCACCAAGGACTACATTAAAGTAAGGACAATTTGTTGAAATTGGTTGATTCGTTCACATTTACAGTAGCTTAAAGACCAGAATGCTGGAACTTGAGTTACTCTTTATGATATGTTAATGGAGTTCATACTGTTTTGTTCAGATTTTGGATGATGTTCAAGTTCTAATCAATAATGTTTTTATTATGTTTAATTTTTTTTTTTTTTTAATTGTATAACCCATAAAAATATTGTTGTATACATTAAAGTTCCCTTTCAGAAACAGAATACTTTTGTAATCACAGAAGGCCTTTCTGTATAGTGTTTCATCCTTGCTCTCTCATTGTTCTGATTTCCCTGAAGGTCTGAGCATTAAAATACATATAATTATATGATAAAGGTTACTGTTATGTATCCCTATTTTAAAAGATCCTTGGAAATGTTACTAGTTTAATTAAATTAAAACTAGATTTCACTAGGGCTTCATGTACATAATAATAGAGGGCAGATTGTGGAATGGAGTAAGCCTCGATCATCAGAAGCTTCAAAGGTGTGAGGGTTTTTATTTTGATTTTATTTTTTACAAAGAAATAAAAGATTTCAAGGTTTGTGGCAGATTGAAAATCCCTGGATTGCATTTATATAGACTAGCCATAACAACAGATAAAAAAATGTAATATTACCATTAACTTGTGCCTTATTCCTATCGCCAATCCTCCCCTCCCTGCCGACTCCATCTTCCCCTTCCTTCTTTCATTCTTGAACTCAGTGCACACTATCTTGCTCTTTCTTAAAAGGTCAGCCTATGCATTAGTGTTTGTGTCTCCATCCAGTCCCTTCTCACCCCTATTATAAAAGGCACTTCTCCCCATAGGAAGGTGACTGAGCAATATAGGTTTATAGTCTACTAGTTCTTGCAAAGTTGTGCCTATTTAGCCTTCTGGCTTTTTACTTGTATTTGACCCTGGCTTGTTACCTGACTCTGTTACCAGATCTACTTCTGCTAAATTTCCATGTCTGACTCCAGCTTGTTCCTGACCTCTGAACCTGAACTGTCATGATGCTCGTCATGTCCATGTCTCTGCTGAGGCCCCATCACAGTGACCCTAGGTACATGACATGACCAAGTAGGCGTAGAGAGAGCGCCGGACGCCGCTAGGAGGCCCAAAAGAGCTAATGGAAGGTGAGTATGAATGTTTTTTTTACATTTTTTTAGAGAGTATAAAAATATCACTTTCACTTTGACAAACTTTGGTTGTGTTTGCCTCAGGCAGCTAGAAATTGGATAGATAGGTTTCTAGTAGCCCTAACATAGTGATATACACTATATTTTAAGCCATTTTAATGTGTGGTTAGTACTGAACTTGTTTGACCTGAAGCCAATCTTGGACCTGAGCCACCTAAACTCGAGATTAAATAAATGCTAAGAGGTGTGCCCATCTATAATAATAAACAATCATCACCACCATAATGATCATCAAAGTTAATACAGCTTATGGGAATGCAATACATCTTGTTAACTTGTTCAGTGCTTGAATCCAATAATTAATATTTTAATCTAAACATTTTTTAGGAAAAAATTACAATGGAATTGTGTCTCAGGGTTAACAGAATTGCATCTTTGCAGTTAAACCAAAACAATATGCTTTCATTGTTGTCATGTGCCATCTACTGGTTAACCCAACAATAGAGAATGAACGTTTTAACCTTAAATTAGCCTTTGTTGACTAAGAAATAATAATTATTTTATTATATATACAAGAAAAATGTGGTAAAATACAAAAAAGTGTAGCAGCACTCTGACACAGCACAAGGGTATATAAAGAACAGAGATGAAAACTGCATTACTGCTATTATTGGCACATATAAACTAATATGCTCTATAAGCTAAATATAAACAGGTCGGACTTATTTAAATTGAATAGAGGAGGTTTTCAGTTCCCCATTTGCCCCAGGCCATTTTAAGTTGAGTATGCTCTGGATCCTATTTGCACTGTGTTCACGCTGTAGACCTGTTCTGGGTCCAAAAGAGGCATGTTATTGCCCTGTGTTCACATTGTAGACTTATTTTGGGTCCAATAGAGGTATTAGTGTAGGGTCCCACCTTAATGAGGTCACCTTGTCGGGGCAGGTGGGTATCTGTGCCCACCATACAGTATTAGATGCTTCAGTGTCCCCCCATACAGTATTAGATGCTTCTGTGTTCCCCACACAGTATTAGATGCTTCAGTGTCCCCCATACAGTAGTATATGCTCCACAGTAGACCCCACACAGTAGTTTATGTTACTTACCCAGTCCCACGAAGAGCTGCTGTCCCACGATGAGCATCCTCCTTCTTCTTCTGTTCGCAGGCGCTGATGAATGACGTCATCACACCTGCGTCGGGTCAGAGGTCACACTCTGCAATCAGTGTAAGCCGCGGTTCCACAGACCGCGGTCTACAGTGACAGCTTTCAGCTGTATGTACATATGCACATACAGCTGAAAGAAGCGATCGCTCGCTAACCGGGATTCCTATACCGGATTCCCCGTTAGTGAGCAATCATGGCGACGGCGCGCGTGCCAACTGAAAGGGCTCTGCGTGCCCTCTCTGGCACGCATGCCATAGGTTCGCCATCACGGCTATAGGGTATTGTGCTTGGTAAAAGGTTAGGAGGCTGCATCACTTGTCTGGATGCTGCAGTCTTTTCAAATAGCTAATTTGCGGAGGTGCCCAAAAATAAGTAACTCCCTTAGGCTGGGGCCCCTCAAAGTGTATGGGATTCTTTACGGGAAAATACACGGTGTGGATATGCGGTGCGGTCATACGGTGATTTCTAAAACCATTGCAGCATGTCAATTTTACCTACGGAAATGCCGGCATTTTCCCTAGAAATATAATTGAAGCAGAAAGTCCACAGAGAAAACCTTTGCGAACTTTCTGTGCTAAGTGCTGAGGTAAGAACTGCGATGCGTTGCCGCCGAACAGCGCTTTTTTGCTGCAGGACGCCACGTGGGGCCTTAGCTTTAAAACTAATTATTTTACCTTTGGAAAAAAATAAAAAAATAATTAAATGTTATAAAATAGCAAAAACACAATATTCACTTCTACAATAACCTGATGATCCAACACATAAGCTTCAGAAGTCCTTCCAGTTTATGTTTTCAAAATCCTGATATGAGTCCACTGCAGGTAACCAGTGGCTTCATCAGTCATGTGTCTTAATACAGGCACCATGGCTTCTATCTCTGAGCAGTGATTTCAGTACTATGGCACGTGCCAATGGAGACCAACAATTGGCTGCAGAAATCACATAGTTTATATCCTGAATTGGAGAGGTAAGCATTTTTTTATTTAACCTTTTCTGCGGTCTTTGTTGTGTGCATCATTTTATCAGAAGTCTATAAATCATGTGTTGCTAGCACTAGGCCCCAGGTGCACGTACTCCAGGTCTATTGCCATGTGTCCCAGATCTCCTAATGCCAGCAATAGCCATATTCAGATTTAACTGTGTACCATGGTGCCCCAGGCATTTTCAGAGTCTACCAACCCCCATGATCGTGTTCTGCATTTTGCATAGTTGCATTTTCTTTCTAGTATCCCTAGTCGACAGGTCAAGCAACTCACAAGAGTCCATTTACTCTCAGATAAGAAGGAAGGCCTTTTTATTTACTATGTACTTTAATGAATGACATTTCATAAGCAGATCGGTTCTACAGAACTCAATATGTGTTAGCGTTTCGCATAATTCCAGGGGTTACATAATGCTGACACACACATAGAATTGTTTTCGACATGATATTTATTTAGTAACCTAGAGCAATCACATGAAAACTCCTCTTAAAGCGCTTGTCAAAACCCTGTCAATTTAAATGTTTTCTGTAAAATAAAAGCTCTACTATTTATCTACATTTGCAAGTAAAATATGTAGGTGCCACATCTTCTTTAAGCAATCATGTTTCATCATCCCTTATGGCAACATGGACAACAATCCTGTCTCGTAAAAGATTCATGACACAACTTTGCACTTTCGTATGCTTGCTTTCTCACAAAAACAGTGCAAATCCCATCAAAAATTTAGTAGAACCCCTGCCTCATCTGTTTAGGCCTGAAGCTAGTTGCGGGGACAACTCATTAGGGACAGGCTCATTAAAACCAGCCCTGGAGCGAAAGCAGTTTGCAAGCTTCCTCATTTTTATTCACTTTCACCTAACCATTTGAGTTTCTTGTGTTTGCCGGATACCAAGCTTTTAATGATTCTGTACAATAAGCAGGGCTGTTTTGAGGCCTACGATTCTCAGCAGCTTACAAATACAGCTCCTTTACGCTTGCCAAAGCTAATGCAGCTCTGCTAATTTATATAGCTTTTGATGGTTAAGTGCCAAATTAATGACAGAACGGGAACAAGAGGCACAGAGGTATACGAATCATGTTTCTTTAGCAAGTGTAAAACGCCGTTGTAAAATTAATCTGTTTCCAGGCTAATGCACCAAGCTATTTTTATACGGATATGTGTCTGTTCCATATTTTCATGACAGTCAAATGTAGCATTTGGGTGTATTGCTGCGTTCACAATGCCGATTGATAATTATGTGAGGGATAAGATGGTATACATTATATATAATTTCCTCAACCATATGCCAGAGGAATAGAGAAATCTTTTGAATGTGGTTATAACTGAATTTGTCTTAAAGAGAGTCTGTCAACAAAACCCGATATGTCAACCCAGCCCCACCTTAATTTCAAATTCTCAGCGCATGCGCAGTACATGTGACTCTGACCCTCATTGCTCCAAAAAGCTCATTTGCAAATGATAAAAAGACAATATTTCAGCAATGGAGGCACTGATTCACAAGAGGAAACAGCTGTATGATACAGGTGACCCCCCCCCCCTGGGGCTGGGTTGATATGCTGCATTCTACTGATAGACTACCTTTAAAGGGGTTGTTCAGCAAATGAATAAAAACATTTTAAAAAAAATTCAAACAGGCTCAGAATGCATTAAAAAAATAAGATGCAGCTTGAAATGCCCGCTCAGTCAATCATTGGTCACAACAGTGATCCGCCTCAGCCATGAATTGTATGAGCAGTCATTTGCTGTGTGGACCAGGAAGAGGACCAGGAAGTTGTTAAGACTAGCATGACCCTGGTAAGCATCAGAATGGGAGTGGCAAGGGATCAGTAAGGTAACTACTGCATCTTTTCTTTTCTTATGCTGAACCTGTTTAAGAAATTATTTTAGGAATGCCATTTTTGGTTGAATCCTTTTTCAAAAGCTATTTCTCCCAACTCCCCATAAACCTACATATTAATTTCAAAATGCTTTTTCATTAAAGAATATCTCTCACAGTAAATTACCTAAGGGTCAGTAATCCAGCATGCCCAATGCATCATTTTACTGAAACCTGCCTTTGACTGGCCAACCCCATAGAAAATATGGGTTTTGGTCATGTTTGATCTGCAATATGAATGGCCAGCTTTATAGGTGAGGATTTTTTTTTCTTTTAGACACAACTTGTCATACAACCTATTATATGTGACCCCTCTTCTTGCTACATCTAAATCAATGAATTTAATTGGATACCATCATGCTATAGGGGTTATTCTGTCTCAGAGAGATGATTTGGACAATTGCCATATCAGAAATAGGATTGTGATTGCTACATGCGATATAATAGGCTAGGCCTATTTCCTAGGTAAATAACCATATAAATCTGAACTATTCTTTTACTTACAACCATATTGTAATATTCATTGAAAGTCTCTGAGCTGCACAAAATGGAAATGACAAATTTAAGTCACATTCGTCACTTTTGATTAGAGCACAGGTTGTCAATTTATACCAGATTTATTATTAGAACTAGCTAATATCCATGATGTATTTCATGACCTGACAGCTTGGTCAGCCCAATGGTGTGTAGCTTCTATTGTGTGTAGCACATTTGCAGAAAGCCTCCGCCTAATGATTGTGGATAATCAATTCTTCATTGAAGAGTTAATTAGAAGTCCAAATATTTTGATTAATGGATACTTATGGTGCCTAATACTTGCATATATCATGGTTGCAACAACAGTTTTGTTCACATTGGCATTATGTAGCACTGTAGCTAGGATTTTCTTCGCCCAAGTCATAGGTTCAGCTCATTGCCGTTACTCTGTATTTAAATACATAAAAGTGGCTTGTCGTTGCTCCCCCAGCAGCTAGCAATTGCAACATATACCCAGGTTGCCCCCCTGTGACACCCCTTCATTATGGCTTCTATGTTTACAGAAGCCATGATGGATATGATGGACCAACAATGCATACATTATGTAATAGAGCCCAATGGATCCTGAAGAATCCTTATGGATCTGCCAGACCTCTGTTCTTTATACTGAGTGTAATCTGTCAAAGGACATTGAAAACCTGATGGAAAAAATTACTGGAAAAGTAAAAAGAGCCTTATTGAAAAAAAACAACCCCCAGATTACATATAATACTATAACACTATGTACTGAAGTACTAAATAAAGAGAAACTTGTTTGTGTGTTTTTTATATAGGAAAACAATGTTTTTTTTCCTCCTGCCAAAGTAAAAAAGAAAGAAGGAAACAACAGTCGTTTTTCTCCAAAAATGCATCACTCGCTCCATTTTTAGAAAAGTGGGCATAGCATGGATGGAGATTAAGGGGGGGCTGACAGATTTACTATAACTTACACCAGAAAACAGGATGAGTTATACCTGAAATCCACACCAGTCTTCCAATTTTGGCTTATAGCACTTTGCAAACTGTGCCAGAATTATTAATAATTTAGGCACATCCTGCGCCAGCAGGGAGAATGAATTAAGAGTGTCAGGGGAAATACCAGTCTCAATAAATTCCCCCTATTCTTCTTATCCTGGGCTGACCCCTTTAACTAACACACTAACCACAACCAAATGTTCTTGCTATCAATAGAAGAATCACTCTCATAATGATAGCAAAAAGGCAACAACCCTAACTTCCGCCATAAAACACAATAGCAAATACAGTAAATGATCTCTTACATGACATCTAGAAGCTGTCAGCTTATACGAGATTCACTCCCTTTCTAAAACCTTAATGTACTTACAGATGTAGTCAGCATCCCAAACGCAAATGCAGCAAATCTATGGTGTACTCAATGTGCATTACAGTTTATCACAAAATGACAGCTCCATATACAGTATGGCCAATAAACAGACATCCATTTCTTAATGCATTTGCATTATTGCAGCCTGCCAAATGACCTTTCTTGGCATGAAGGAAGCTATCATAATGCTGACTAAACCTTAATCTTCCATACATAAGGAGTTGGCCTGATTATTGCCATCATCATCAATGTACAGGCTGCACAGGAATAAAGCAGAACAACATAGCCCCAGGGGCTTTATAGCCGCATTCATAGATGCTACTCAATCTAGCTCATTTCTACTGTTCAAGTGCTAATGTGTTATCTCAGGAGAATAGAGAGAGTGGTTGTACAAATGCATCTAATCTCGCTAGTTAGTGCTATTTCATGTATTGTATTATTGAATGAGTTTATCTATATTCTGTTGAGGATAACCACAAGAAGGATGTATAGATATTAAAGCTGCATTAATAAACATATCTGGAAATCTCTAATGTTTTGGCAGGTTCAAGCTAAAAAATAGAGAAAAATAGACATTTTAGAGTAAGATGATGACTTATATGGCAATTATCTTCTGTTACCATAGCAGCCAATAAGATATGAGATTAATAGTATTCGTATAGAATCCTAATTAAATGCATTTAACTGAAAGGTATTTACTGACAACTGGTAACCATAATGTTGCATTCTGTAGTTAGGGAACCTCATACCTCTCATCGGTAAAGATGCTAAAATATTTGCCAGTATTGGGTCATTTATTATTTCTTATTATTTTTGGATAGTCTAGTTGCGAAAAAAAAAAAAAAAAGGCAAACCATGAGGGCCATGTTTAATTTCAGGTCAGAGAAGGTGCAATTTGTAACGCTACCTTTGACATTCACTAGGAGGCAATTCCAACGCCAGAAAACTCCCCCCATGGCTCTTACTTGGGGATAGGGGAGGTCAATACCCACTACAGAGAGCTCTTCCTGTGGTTTTTATCCATTGGTATTAACCACTGCAGAAAACTCCTTTCTTGGCTGTCATTGGGGGAGATGGTCCCTGCAGAAAACAGAAAACCCTGCCCTGACTTTTTCAAGGGGAGCTGCCACTCCAGAAAACTCCTCCACTGGCTTTTAAGAGGGGGAAAGCCAGAGGACCCTGAGTAAAAAGGAACTGGAATAACTCTTTTAGTGTTTCACAGAAATCCAATTGTCAACAGATGGCCATACACAAAGTACTGACGTCTGAAACTACTAGTGGGTTTGGCCAATTATGGGGTCTGTTTATTAAGAGTGGTGTATAGTATGCCAGTCTTAATAAATGGCTGTACCTGAGTGAAATCTGCCACCAGCCCCTAGCTGTTTGATGCATCTCAGTCATTGTTTTATTCACTTTTATGAAGCAAATAATGTTACATTTTTCAGGGAGCAAAGTTTCATCCTTTCCGTACCTGCTTTTAAGAAAATGGCGAGTGAGAAAAAAACAGTGGACATGTCACAATTTTTGGTGCAAGTTCAGCCATTCATCAAAAATTGTGTCTTTTGAAATTCCTAGTATGCAGAAAAAACTGTACCAAGGGCTCACATTTACTACGGTTGCTGTGCCTCAAAAATGGTCACAAATGCACTTCGGTATTTTTGATACACAATGTCACATCTCAGCCTCTGCCCCCCCTATTCACCACTTTTTTAGACAGAGAGCTGGGAAGGGCAGGAATCTAGATGGGCCAGGAGGGGGATGCCCAGTCCACCAGATTTACTATAACTCACTCCAGAAAACTGGCATAAGTTATACCACATATATGTCAGTCTCTGACCCACATGCACTAGAATTAATAACATGGAGCCTCTTAGTAATTCTGGTCAGTTGTGCGTCTGAATTAAAACTGGCATAAGCATCTCCAGCCTTAATATATTCCCCCAACGTGTGATAAATCAGACCCTGTAGATATGGGACGTGAGTTTCTCCCATTGGCTGATTTTGGGAGAAAAAAGGATTGGGCTGTGGGATTTCACCATGCTTAATCCTTTGTTTATTAAGGGAGATAATCCACCATCAGAGGTGGCTGCTGCAATTTACTCCCCTCACTACTTTCAGAATACATGCACCCTTGGCCGTGTGTGATGTCAGCATTATTCCTTGATCTAATAGCGACCTCACTTTTTTTATTATTGTACCTTTAAGAGTTACACATCAAAAGCGGAAATAAATCAGAAAGTACAAGGTCTGTTTTTTTATAGTCCTAAAAACTGATTGTTCATGTGAAAGCAGTCTAAGACCGGGCCCCCATGTAGTGTAAATGCTGCGATTTGGCCGTGGCATTTTACAGTACCCGCAAAGTGGATGGGATTCTGGCTAATCCCATCCACATATTGCAGAAAAATATCCACATCGGAAATGCTGTGATTTAAAAAATTCTGGCGGTTTTGTAAATCACAGCAAGTCAATTATACCTACGGAAACTATGGCGTTTTCCGTATGGGTATTTAAGGGATAGAAAGTCTGCAGAGGAAAACTTTGAGGAATTTCTGCGAAAAAAAACATGATATGTTTCCGCCACGGTCTTTTCAGAAAAAAACAATGCTTTTTACAAAAACTCAATGAAAAACAATGTGTTTTTGCTGTATTTTTTTTCCACAGCATTTTTTAGCTACGTTTTTCTGTGTGTGGCCTTAGCCTAAAAGGGAAAAGCGAAAATTCCAATGATTCAGATGCTGGATTATTGGAATTTTACTGGAAATGATAACATTTTTAGTGACCTACTTTATTTCATCATTCCTCGTACACATATTAATATTTGCTTCGAAACATAATATCACATAGAATTCATGTTATATTAGAAGTAGAACAGAATTTTCCAGCTTGCTATGGCTGGAATATTGCGGCTAATACACAAGATGAGTTAAGATTGTGAACAAATTGACTGCAGCAGGCAAAAGAACAGAGTGAGAACAGAAGCATGAACAGGCCAGAGATACATAAAGGAGCTGCAGCATCATCAGACTGCCTAGGAAAGCCAGGAGCAGAATGAAGCCAATGAAAGTGTGGAGAGAATTTATCATAGCTGTGCACACTGTTAGGCTGAAAACCAGCAAGAGCACAGGAATATTAATGCTTCTCCTGATATCTTTTTTTCTTTCATTTTAGTGTGAAAAAGCGTTTCTCTCTGCTTGGAAAAAATAATAGGTACATTTCAGAACCTATGGTCACACTCTGGGGGGCTTCTGAAAACATACCTCCCCGTTATTAGATGGCTGGTAGCATTTACAAACATTAAATACAAGGAAGTTGCTATAGCAACTGGAATCATGCGGTAAAAATCTTGCAACAAAGTATAGGGTTAGCCAATAATTGAAGATAAATAGTTACGCTTCCAATGTTGTCAGGGTCACGTATAAACAAACACGCTATCGAGCCGTAGTCTACAAAAGTTATCGGGCTGTCGTGGACTTCAGGAGGTGCAATGACAACAGGGCTCGGATGCTGTCGCAGCCTCTGCTCATTAGAGATTCTCAACAAACAGGTGTTTCACACTGGGTATACTTCTAAAATTGCTTTCTTTTTACTCGCAGGAGCACATCAAGAGCTGAGGGGGAATTCATGCAGTATAGATCAGTCAGACATTGACAGCGCATCAGACTTTGGCAAGCTGTTTGGTGCTGTTTAAAGTCTAACTTAGGCCTTGGCCCATCAAGGCCATGGCTATTGAATTATTGACAGCCTCTCAGAGTGGTGCAAAGGAAAGGAGTGCTACAGTCTCAGTTCAATAAAGATGAAATGGAAACAGTCTCAGAAGCTTACTTTAGCACGTTAAAGGGGTTTTAATGGGCTAGTTTAAAATTCAATAAAAGAATGCATTAGACTGATTAGATTTACTGTGGTTAAATGGCAAGATGGAAACACAAACTTTGTATAAGTATTAAAGGAAGCAAAAAGTTGCTGGGCAAACTGTATCACTTTCTAAAGTTTGTCTAGGAATACATCATTTTGGTAGGAGCTAATTTTAGTTTTTGCATTAGAGTAAACAACAACTATTCTGAAAGTTTTTATGTAAAAAAAACACTGTAAGGCCAGGGGCCCCACATGGCAGAAAAAAACGCAGGGTTTTATAGTCACAGCAAGGTGGATGGGATTCTACTGAATCACATCCACACCTTGTGAAAACATACACGCTAAGTACACGCTGCGATTTCCAAAACCGTTGCAGTTTTGGAATTCGCAGCATTTTAATTATACCTAATGAAACGCCAGCGGTTTTCCAATAGGTATAATTGAAACAGAAAGTCCACAGAGGAAACCTCTGTGGACTTTCTGTGAAAAGCACTACAGGAAAAATCAGCTCGCGGCGCAGGGCTTTTTTGCTGCGGCCCCCTACATGGGGCTTTAGCCTAAGTGTAAGGCTCCACGTAGTATAGCACAGCTAAAAAACGCTGCGGGGAAAAAAAACGTGGTGGAAGCGCATTGCATTTTTTCGGCAGCATTTTTCATTGCGTTTTCCTCTACAGACTTTCTGCCCCTATTATACCTATACGAAAAACACCAGGGTCTCCGCAGATATATTTGACCTGCTGCGATTTTCAAAAACACAAAGTGTTTTTGAAAACGCAACTTTTCCGCTTAGTTAGGTGTGCAAAATGGTCATATAAACGGCTGTTTTGCACTCCAAAATAGGCTCCATATTTTTCTATACCCTTAGGCTAAAGCCCCATGTTGCAGAAACACAGCGGAAAAAAACACTGAATTTTACAGAACCAGCAAAGTGAATGAGATTCTGGCTAATCCCATCCACACATTGTGGGGGGAAAAAACGCTGCGGAAAAGCTGTGTTTTTTGAAAAATGCAGCATATCAACTTTATCTGCGAAAATGCTTGTGTTTTCCCTGTAGGTTTAATAAGGGAAGAAAAAACGCAGAGAAAAACACAGCAAGAATGCAATGCAATTTTTTTTTGCAGCCTTTTTTGGCTGCGTTCCGTAACGTGGGGCCTTAACCTTAGACAGTTTTATAAATCTTCCATAGATTACAATATGAAGGCAATCCCCTTACTATTAGCTTAAATTAGCACAACCTCCCATCCCTCTCTGCAAAACTACAGTGCCCTCCCTAGTTTTGATCACTGGGCCAATATTGTGATGCCTGTGGATAATGGGACCTCTTAAAGCAACCACACACACAAAAAAAGTTACCTCCACCCACCATATGGCAGGATCACCCAAATATCTTACACTGTATGTATATGGAGCCTCTGAACTCTCTCCTTTGAAAGATGACGTCATTAAAAATAGGATTGGGTATGTTAAATTACAATGCCTAATAATTTTGTTTTCAGTAAAGATAAGTTGCTGTCTTACTTTCTTTCTTCTCCCTATTGAGAACACATGCATGCTTCGCCGAACCAGGCACACGTATGTATGGTGAAGTCAGGAAGAATAAGCATTCATTAGACAGATATTATAAGTGTAGGTGTGTGGACTCCAGGTTGAACTTGATGGACAAATGTCTTTTTTTTTGTCTTGTAAATAATAAGGCTAAGACTACACAGTAGTTTTGGCCACAATTCCTGTCATGTGTCCAACAATCGCTGTATATAAGGTAATATTTTTTACCTTATATAAGGGGTAAAAGTTGCAAAAGGCCGTATTTAACCCTTGAACAGCTGCTTTGAAGATAGGAGATGAGCATTGTATGCTGTAATTAGAGCAGTAGTGCAGCCTCGCTGTTATTACTTACACATACTTAACTCCTGCATGGTATTATTTTCTTCATATAATGCTGGCAATGTACTGAAAGAAGTTTCAGGCACACTGAGTCTCTGCCTGAGGCACTGAAAGATAAAATGACTTGCCCAAGGTCACGAGAAACTTGGGACACAGGAATCAAACCTGGCTTCCCTGCTTCAGATTCTGTCACAGTATGTGTTGCTTCCTACTGAGCTATTCCCCTTTCACTTGCACTAGTACACACTGTATAGCTGCAGAATGTATTTTAGTAACCAATCCGTAGCAAGTTTCCTCAAGTGATAAAATTAGCAATTCCCATGAACAGTTGGTGTAGTAGAGCGACTTATGTTGTGCCAAGGATCTTGAAACAACAGGTGTATTCTATATAGGTTATTTCTATACGAGTGGTTTAAAAGGTATTTTAAATTTGTCTCTAAAGTATCATTTATTATTATCATATCATTCAAAAAGTTATTCTTGCTTGTCAAACTTTCAGGTGGGATTCATAGCCACAGACATAAAAAAAATAAGAAACAGGTAGCTCTACTATACAGCATGTAATTGGAGTTTTTGTAAAAGGGAATCCCTCATGTTGAATAAATATATAAATATATATATATATATATATATATATATATATATGTTTATTTATATATATATATATATATATATATTTACATAATATTTATTTACTATATTTATATTTATGGGATTAGTAGTCATGTGGGCAGTTTTAACCTGTTATTGACAGCTTTGCCTGAGTAAGCATACAATAATAACTTTCAATCACTGATAAGACCCACCCCCAGAATTAGCAAAGCAAAACATATTACTGCACCTTGCTATCTGCAGATCAGGCTGCATTTTTAACTTAAGGGTTTACCTTTAAATGTTTGAGACTTTCCACAGCAAAACACCACATAGCATATAAAGATAGATATATCGATTGATCGATAAAAAATAGAAACCAGGGCACCACATGTTTCTATTTTTTACTGTTGGCTGCTGACCGACCGCAGGGAGTTGGGCTATTTGTGCTGCTCTTTTTTTTTTTAGATGATAGATAGATAGATAGATAGATAGATAGATAGATAGATAGATAGATAGATAGAACAAAGCTGCTCTATATGATAAATGAAATCTGTCACCATTTTATAAAGTGCTACAACCTATAAGATGCTCTTAGTACTGTGCTTCAGTGGATGCTATTGCACTTGCTGAAAAGCCCTCTAACACCCAGTTCAAGGTGTTAATCAAATGTGTGCCCCCTGCCTGATTTATAGAGAGGCATAACCTGGTTGTAGCCATGGCACTTGTGCAGCTCTGACAATGGGGTGCCTTTTTAATCAGGTAGCTGCAACCAAACTATATATGTTAAAATGGCTGCCTAGAGTCCCTGCATACAGTAAATAGTAATCGAGCTTTACTACATTGTAGATACTGTGCCTCATAGGTTCTTCTTAATAGTCAGTGCAATACACTAGAGTTGCAGTGTAAAGGCGTAGCTAATAAAGATACATTCTTCAGCACAAAAAAAAGTCTAAAATCCGGGAAGAGTGCATTCATATTAACAAATTCTATTCTTTGGAATAATCTCTTTTCTTCTTTAAATTTATACCTGCCAAGCTTTCTATGCATTTAAATAACTGATGTCAGATAAGCAACATGCTGGAAGTCCCATGTTAGGACTATAATTTAAAACACAATGAGGCAAGCATCAGCTGTCGCATTGACAGGCACAAAAATATTCCATGTGGACTTATAAAGTGCATCCTAAAAGCTTCGCAAAAACTAGAGCCTTAAAATAATGCGTATCTTCAAAGAGGAGCTTTTTTTTTTTTTTTAAGTAATTTGTCTAATATGACCCCATACTCATTTTCCCGACATCACTCGCAATGTGCCACTTTCTGTCAAATCACAAAGAGATTCTAACAGTACAACTAAATTTATGTTCGTTTTATTTCTGCTGGATTATATTTGCTACGTCAAGCATTATAAGTAAATCAAAGATGCTTCTCAGAGGCTATAAAAGTAGCGCTAATCTCTCGACCAAAATTCAGAAGGCAGCTTAGCCATCTCCAGCTTGAGTCATTTCCAACTGATTTGACTTCCTCTAATTACAGCCTTTATGTAATAAAAGCCATTTGTATGTTGCCATGAAGCATTTTCATTGCAAATACACAGAAATGTGCTGAGTTTTTACTCCCTAGCTGATTAAGAAAATGGTCCTCTCTGGCTCTTCCTCTAATTAGAAAATCACACTGCACAGAAATCACCAATCCTTGAACATTAAAATCCCAGTGTCCTCTGCCTGGACTGAAATCATTTCCCCAAGCAGGACACCACGGGGCTGCTGTCGCCCACTTAAGATTTGAATTAGAAGCAATTTCCATATTTGTGTATATTAGACTGTGATCTTTTCAGGCCAGACACTTCATCGAGGAATACGGATATAATTAAACAGATGATTGGTATTTAGGCCAGGGCATTGCCTAGGTACTGCAAGTCTGGAACATTTTACAAATGCAGTCGGAATTATTATGTTTTTCTTCGGTTGTAAGTTGTTATTTGGCTGCCTTGAAAATCTAAAGGAATGTCTATAGTTGTGCTAACATAGGGACTATATAGCTGTACTTGATGTACCTTAAGCTAATTTTTTAACTCTAAGCAATGATGATGCTGTATAACTATCCCTGTAGGTGATACCATATACAGTATTTTCCCTGGCATTCATTTCTCTCAGTAATAACTAGATAGGAAAATATATTGTACATGTTCATAAATGGTCAGTAGAGCTAACTAAATTTACAGTAATTTAGCTGGTCATATTCCTAGATATTAAGAAAAAATGGCTCACCTTTCCATGAATTCTTATAGGATATGCTCAGAAAAGAATATACTGGAAAATGTACATAAAGCTGTAAATTTATTATTTCATCTACGCCAGTTTTCTAGCGTAGATGGATAAACATGTGGCACATTTTGGCACAAGGCCCTTTCTGCACCTCATCCCCCATTCTGCTCCTCCTCACTTGCCACTTTCTATGAAAGGGATGAGCCAGGCGAAGGACTCATAAATACACACCAGAAAAGAAACATCTATTGATAATTCAGGTGCAGATAGTGCAAGTTGCAGCCTTTGTTAAGAATGGTGTAGAAAAGCCAGTCTTAAAAAGTCACCCCAATGTTTACTAGGATAAGTTTCTTTTTGTATCTACAAGACTCCTAATAAAGTTCTATTTAAGCCATGGTAAAACTGTACACTTGGTGCCTGGGAAATATCCTGGTATATGTACTGCATTTACAGACTTGGCATACGCTACTGTAAGCTATACCATAGTCCAAGTCATATATTGGCCCCATGCAAAAACTAACACACATAAAAACCCTATAGCATTTTTGTAGTCTTACACTGGTTAAACTACATTTATACTAATATCATATATTGTGGAAGTTACTATAGGAATACCCCCTTAAAAAACAAACAAAAAAAACAAAACAAATAAACATAAAGATGGCTTATGTGACATACATTCTTGAGGCCAAGGACAAGTCAAATGATGTTTTATGTCTGATGACGCGAAAAGCCATCTCATAGGGAGCCCTCTGTTACATAGGTGCTCATCTTAGTGCAGTTACATAACTGGGGACCACTTGGACATCGCTAAGGTCATTAGTATATTAGATGCAAAAAGGTCCGGAGCTCATGGCTGAGATCAGCGGTGAATACGTCAATGATTCCTCATACTGGTAGTAAAGATGATGAAATCACAAATGACTCAAACCTGAACACCATGTTTATAACTGGATTAAAGCAATCCGGATGAAGAATAAAATCTCCACTGTGAATTGACAATAGGAGTTTGTGGAAATGAACACCTTTATAGCGAACACAAAAACTTCCTGCCTGATCGAGCACAATATGAGCAGGGAGCTCTCAATAGTATGCAGACATCATGATAATTGCTCTCAATTCTTGCCCACTTGTGTCGGTCATACACACAGCATTACAAGCATTATGTTAGCCCCTGATGTCACAGCATCGAGCTTGTTCAGCATTTCAGTATTTCAGTGCTATTAGCTAATGTGATGCCTGTACCATTGGTGTTCTCATGATGTGTCCCATCAGAAACACGACATGGGCCACAATTAAAGAATTATTCCAGGAGGCCCGTAGATTGCAGAGCTAGATGAAACATCGCTGAATTGTTATTTAACAGTTTATTCTGTACCGTGAATACTTACTAAGAAGAAAACACATTTTTTATTTGTATATTTTATAGTGTTCTGTGCTCTGCTTCATCTGCAAAGTTCCAACTGTGTTGTGCATGGGCATGGACTTAAACAGGTTTTAACTTTATTATAACTCTGATATTTGTTATTCTTCCATTATTTACCTATCCCCCCCAATATATATAATTTAGTGAGTATTAACTTATTTAGTTATTGTTTTCTGTCTGGAGATTCAGGGCTCTTTCTCTTCAGGTGAGTCATGTGATCTCTCGGTGACCCCACGAGAATAACTTTTCTTTCTTTTCTCTTAAGAGGATGACCATCTCAGGCTAGATTGACATGAAAGAGGTGCAAAACGGGTGTGAAAAACATCAATTTTTCATGGCTGTCTTGCACCCGAGGGGCAGCTCTTTTCAAGGATCCTCCATACATTTCACTGTATGAAGGGATCCACGAAAATGGTCAAAAATAGAACATGACCTATATTTTGACAGTCCGTGACATTTGACCATCAAAATAACGGTCTTGTGAGTAGCCCCCATTCACTGACAGTGAAATTAATGTTGCCATGTGAGATTTGTTAAAAAAACAGACGTCACACGGCCTGTATCCACTGTCGTGTGAATGTAGCCTCAGGCATCAGACCTTCCTGTATAATTCAAACTGGATGGACTGTACCACACCAGCTGTCTACAGGGGGACACAAACATTACCACTAGATGTTAATGATGATTAGGCAAATTGCTGTCAGAGTTATAATTAAGGGGGCCACAGTTTAGTCTTCCTGACTGTATAACTGTGGTCTCATAGATTATTTCGGACAATATTTAAAATCAGACTATGAAATATATATATCATATATTTCTAATCTGTTTTTATTTTATTTTCTCATTTTAGATGTTTTATTATTTTGACTGTCCATTATCATGGAAATTGCCATCTTGTATGACCTTCTCCTCTGCTCTTAGCAACATTTAGTGATATGCTTTAAATCAGTATCATGACCATAGGCAATAACAGATTGGAGTCAACCCATTGAGCTCTGTGCTCTTTAGGCATGTTCTGTGCAGGCAGGGGGAGTAGACAAGCTGTGACATCATCTATTGTCAGTAGTGGATGCAATGATGGGTCAGATGTGTTATCTATAATAACGTTATCGTCTATTGTAGTACTATCTGTGATGTGATAACTGTTATTAAGCCTAGCGACCAGAGTGAAAATTGCAGGTTTTAGTATTTCTGATAATATAACGCCATGAAAAGTCTTCAAAAAGTCTTAAAAATTTGATTAAAAAAATAGGTCTAGTGACATATTCCATTAAAAGCTGGTGTCTGATCAGATACAGAAAACATGGTGTACTGCAGGTAAATTATTTAAATTACATATATATATATATATATATATATATATATATATATATAAATATAAAGTGAAGAGTGTCATAGACAACTAGATGAGTTTTCACTTGACAACTTTTTAAAATTCTAAAATACATAGTGCATGAAGCTTTCACTAGGGTTATGGTAGCTTCGGAGCTTAATTCATGCCTTTTTTATATTGAACTGTAATTGAACAATACACAGTTGTATCAGCATTCACTTTAATGTCAGACCTTTAATTTTCTAACAGGTGGCAATCTAATAGGTTTGCCACTGATCTCTTCAGAGAAACCAATGGCAATGAAAAGACTTTCTATTACATAGCATTTAGACCTGAATGTATTATTCATGGTCTGTTGATATGGACGCTCTGCGGCCTTCTTGTGACTTTTGCAATTTCCAATGTTTATGGACCATCATACTACATAAAATCAATACAACGAGCTTTATATAAGTCAAAGAGTCATTGAGAGTTTACCCAATGGTGGTACCCTTTATACTGGAGAAATACAATGATTATGACTTGTAATGTAATGTAATAAAAATGGAAATGAACTAATTCATTAATATAACTATAAAATATAACCCTTCCTATGTTTAAATGACTTACCTATTGGCAATGCAGACATTTTATAGCTAGAACATAACTCTTTAATTGCTAGTCATTTGGACTCTCACAGCAATTGTTAAGAATTAGATATTTAATAAGGAATGTCTATTGAATGGTTTATCATATTTGGTATGTTATAGGATTTTAGATGTTTATTTGTTATCCCTATTTAACCACTTTTAATAGTTTCAGTACCATGCCAGCAGAAGCCCAGTGTCTGTTGCCAGGGACCCCGAGAACTACTTGTTGCCGTTATCATCAAGTGTTGCTTTATCTACATTTGTCAATTAGTGAAGTGCCCCGCATTGAAGACCTTGATTTCCCCAGTTTGTTTCTCTCTCTCTGACAGTGAAGATTCCAGTAAATTAAGAGGGGCGGCAAGGTTGGGTGGTTGCTCTGTGAGGGATGACCAGGCAAGTGGCATATCAGCTGTGAACATGGCAATGCTAGATGTGGCCAGAGGAGCATCATATTGAACACCATTCCACAGGTGGAACAGAACTATATGAGCTAAATGAGTGAGACCAGACTACAATTTATGTGTCCATACACCTTGAATAGCTTTTGATCAAACGACAACAGTAATTGCCACCAGACTCAATCTGGTAATTCTGGCAATTACACTCCTGGTCATTCGGTTAAGCCAAGCGTGCATGTGTTTTCAAATGTGCCAAAATATTAAGAAGCTATCAGACACCTATGGCAATGGCTTATGTCCTGGAAGAACAAAAAAATCGGACGTGATTAGTTTAATGCCTGATCCTTTCTTCCCTGGCATCTTCTATGAGAGAGATGGGAGTTCCACATACATATAAAATAGTTGGCTTGTTCCCCAAAAAATAGACCCAGCCTAATTTTCACTTATGTGTATGAGGGCCCTTGGCCTATACCAGTTCTAAAATAGTTTTTCAGGGAGGAATAGATTAGCATGGGTCTGGGCTTCTCCAACCCAGGGAAATCATCTGTTACCATTGATGGAAGCTCAATGTGGACATTCCTTTCAAAAATCTAGCAGTATTACACAATGCCAATTTAAATTAATGGACAACCATGTAATGCATGGATGTGTCCGTTTTCACAGTGTTGGATCTCTGCTCTGGATCAAACATGAGATCTTCAAGTGGATGACCTCTTTATAATGCTAATATGCCTAAACATGTAGTTGTTCTGATGGGACAACCAATTTAGTTGGGCAACTAGCAATATTAAGCCTTTAGAAATTCTGTTATGTCACATAAAAAAAGTTAAAAAATAAAAGTATTTTTGAGATTCATGGACAAATGTAGCTTAAAATAAGCTGTTGTTCTTGCACATGCTTGTACAAGTGAGCAGCAAAGGCATATGCAGCAGGTACGATACAAAGCTGATGTCTATAGCATTAGGGCTGCCCATTCTCATAAACAGGCAAAGGATGAAAATAATGGAACTCACGGCCTGACTTTTATGTTTGGAAATGACCTCCAAATTCTTACATGAAGTCTAACTTTTTAATTGCCGGATGGAACGCTCACTCAAAGTTTTAGAAACAAATCTGCTGTGCAGGAAAAGTGACTCATACTGAAAAGTCTTGAATTTTAGCATAGTAAGAAACATTAAATGGTATATTATGGTCTGCTCCCCTGAATGTAGAAATACAATTTCTCTAATGAGATCTCAGGTGTTTCAGCAGACATGAAAAATGTAAGTTCTCTGCTCCGAGTTGGGGATGAATCTGTTCACAAATCTCATTTTTTTCTACTAAAAACTGTGACTATGAATAAAGACATCCAGATGTACAAAATTATGACTGAATGACTAAAATGAAGAGACAACACAGAATCTTATATTGGAGACAAATTATACATTAGATCTGTACTTAAATAAAACAGACTACAATGCAGCTAGCTCTGGAAGACTACAGTATATGTGACTTAC
This sequence comes from Leptodactylus fallax, assembly GCA_947044405.1. Lineage (NCBI taxonomy): Eukaryota > Metazoa > Chordata > Amphibia > Anura > Leptodactylidae > Leptodactylus > Leptodactylus fallax. The sequence continues at coordinate 10,392,098 of CAMRHE010000016.1, forward strand.
TATAATTATATTATAGTTCTATCCTCCGATAGTCTTGTTATTACACAATGTAATTCCCAACAGGGAACCCCCAGAATAGCTTTATTCAAAGGAAAGACGGTGCTTTGTATATGATCATTATCCTGGTGATGGTTTTCCACAACCAGTGGTCTTTGCCTCTGTCTAATAATAGGGGGTTCTAGACCTTTATATGTCATGGCATAGATTCATCTAAACCAGAACAACCTTTTTAGTGTATAACCAGTGTCTTAACAATGGGAAATAGAAAAATTATGGTATACGGTCACCGATCACCACATATACTAGTCCTGACCTGTGTCAGTATACTAGATTTATTTTATTTATTTATTATGCTTACTTATATAGCACCATCATATTCCGCAGCGCTTTACAGACATTGTCAGTCACTGTACCATATAGGGCTCACAATCTACATTCCCTATCAGTATGTCTTTGGAGTGTGGGAGGAAACCAGAGTACCCAGAGGAAACCCACGCAAATGATAACCACCCTATACTAGAGATAAAAATATTTACCTAACTAGTTTCATACACAGCAACTCTTTTTTGGAAAACTAATACTGTAGTTTTTTGCAGTGGATCCAGCAGGAAGAAGTATAATACAAATCTGTGCTTTATATTTCCCATTTCAATTGAATCCATGTCTGGTTTTGACTCATGAAATACATTGAGGCTAAGACCCCACATTGCGGAAACACAGCAGAAATGCAGGAGAAAAAAATTCTGCATTTTGGAGTACCAGTAAAGGGATTGAAATTTCATCAATATCATCCATACATTGTGGGGGGAAAAAAGTTGCAGAAAAACCACATTTTCAAAAACAAATGCATTTTAAAAAAAAAAATACTGCATGTTAATTTTAGCTGCAGAATAGCATGCATTTTTCTTCTATATTTGATTGGTAATATTAAGGGGAAGAAAAAATGCAGAGAAAAATGCAGCAAAAACTCAATAAAAAATACTGCAGAAAAAAACACTGCATGTTTTTGCTGTTTTTTTTTATTGCAGCGTTTTTTAACCAAAAATTTGCATAGTGTTTTCCTATAAAATTCTATGTGTCTTTTTAGTAAAAATGTCCTTTTTTCCTGTGTTTTTTAAATAAAGTGCTGTGGCAAGATATAAGCTGTAAGGTAACAGGAAAATATAAAGCATACTACAAACTGCATTGTTTGTCATGTTTTCCTTATTTTTCTGCAGCATGCTCTAGGTATAGTTTTTTTTAAAGAAATTAACAGTAGGCTTTAAAAACTGCAGAAAAAGTCATAAAAATGTCTGGAAAAAAAACTTTTTTATAAACCAAAATGGAAAAAAAGAAACAGAATGTGTGAAAGAGAAAGGTGATTTTACACACAACATTTTTTTTAATGCCACTGCAGTTTTTGATAAAGTTTTTTGAGGCTCAGACAGCCAAAAGAAGATCTAGCAGACAAAAAGTATAAGTTTTTTTTTTCTGATTTTCCATTCCCTTTGAATTCATATCTGGCATTGAGTCAACAAACTGCATGAAAAAGTGTGGCTTTTGTCTGAATAAAGCCGAGTGCGAAACCATCCCTGTAGCGATATGATAAGGAGCGGAGCAGCTGAAACAAGCCCTGCCTGCTCTGCAGCCTAAGGCCTCATTCACACGACTGTGGATAAAAACTGGCAGCCATTTTACGAATCCCTCAAAGACTTGGGCCTATTTAGGTATCCATGACAACGGACAAAAATAGCACAAGTTTTTTTTCTCCGTTAAAAATGACCATCAAAAAAATGAACAAGTGAATGTCCCCATTTTCATCAATGTTTTCTAAAAATGGCTACGTGACAGCCATTACAAATATGGCTGTGTGACAGCCATTTCAAACATGGCCACATGACCATTTTTGTCGTTCATGTCAATAACACTTAACAGCTTTCCCCTTATTCTAATACTTGAGGACAATGGTGCTGCTGCCTAACCACATGTGCTCTCTAGTCCTTACAAGACCTCCTACTCCGCTCTGCTCTTATCTGCGCTTCACACTATTGTATCCGAGATTTCTCCTGTGCGGCCCCTATACTGCAACTCATTACAACGTACATAAGATTCACAACTTTCAACAGCAACCCAAAAACTCCCCTCTTCAGGAAAGCCTACAACCTTCAATATATATACCATCATCTGAACAGCTTGTACCCTCACCTACTGTTTCCTTCATCCTCCATCCTTCCTTTGTAGATTGTAAGAACTTACCAGCAATGGAAGTGCAAAATTGCCAAGTCAAATGTCCATTTTTCATGACCATTTTGCATCCAAGAGACTGCCGTTTTCACGGATCCCCCATACATTATAGTGTATGGTGGGATCTGTGAAAATGGACAAAAATAGTGCATTACCTACATTTTAATGGTTCATGACAATAGAACATCAAAATATTGTTCATGTGAATAGCCCCCATTCACTGACACTATTAATGTGGTCGTGACGGTCATTAAAAAAACGGCCAATATTCAATGTCATGTGAATATAGGCTTAATTATTGCACACATTTTAATATGTATAAAAACCCTTTTCATGAGGACAGCACTATGAAATTAATGATGCTCTAAAAAAATAAATAAATAAATAAATAATAATAATAATAGATGCATTACCCAAGAGGGAAGGTTATAGGCTCCTATTAAATTATTGGTTTAGCCATTGATCTGTAAATAAATTATTTCATTTTCAATTGTGCAAATGTAAAAAAAAAAATGAAATTAAAAAGTAAATTAAAAAGTGTAAGAAAAGTATTCATGTGAGATACAATCTGTATCCACCACAATAGACACCCATCTTTAGGCAGAGGTAGAGAGACCTATTCCAGTAGGAAAATAATTGACTAAAGACAAACACGCTATCTTCTGTGCATCCGGAAATTTGTTGTCTCTATTTCCGCTTCATAAACACTCAAAATAGACAACTAAAGCATGTATAAGGGCTGACCCAAATATGCCTATCATGTAGAAGAAGCACTAACTGATCACATAAGATGGTTGTTTATTGTAAGCAGGAGCAAAACAAGGGTAAATCGATAGCTGCGTGAAGTTTCCATAAAAGAAAAGACAAAAAAATAAAAAGAACAATGACTTGGATATAATGCTCCCTAATATACAATTATACCCCATTTTATTCCTCCATCGCTGTTCCATAGAATAATGTACAGTATCTGGAAAGCTGGAGCTCCTGAAAACATTCCTGGCTCCATGCCCTATCTGGTACCACTGCTGCCTGGAACTTGATGCTAAATGTTGTTTGCTCAAGAAATGTTGTACGCTTGATACCTGTTTTTTATATGTTTTTATCTTTTTTTCTTACAAAACCATATGGTTACACGTCTGTTTTTCTACATACATTACTGATATCTATGTCAGTCTGCCAGTACAATGCAAGCTGTCAAAGTAGTATCTCATTTATTATGTGCTTGGATCATCTAATTACTTTCTATTTGCTACAATTGGCTTATGGTTTCAATAGGAATTCAATTTACATTTACAATCTGCGTGACTATTCCATGGAAGGAAGAAAAACATATTAAATAAGGGGATTTAGCTTATATAGCAAACATACAGAACAAGTCACAATATAAAGGAGAGGATATAAAAGACATGCTAATGTCTATAAATGGGAGCAAACCTCACAAAGCAGGCCACAGGTGTGGATATAGTAATAACATGCTGACAGCATAAATGGTCAGTACTGGATCTTAAGGGTTGTCCAGTTTGTAAATTGAGGAGACCCCTGAATCCCTGAGACCCCTGAAGCTGCGCTTCCATGAAATAGTGCCTTAGGAGACACAAAGTATCGCAGAGCAAAGTCTATTGGTTTTCATGGTAGACTTGGCAGGAGTTCCGTTACCTTAGCATGCCCTAATATGGGATATGGACATACGAGAAGGCATTGGCTACAATCAGAGAAAATCCTTTAAGCTAGGGCCACATGTAATGAAATACAGCTTAAAAACCATTGTAGAAAATTGCAGCAAAAATACATGTTTGTATTTTCCATTGCTTTTTTGCAGTATTTTGCATTTTTTTATGCCCCATATAAGTCTATCTCCAAGACCAAACACTGAGCTGAGACCTGGACTCCAAGCATCAAAGTCATCTATGATACTAGAAGTCCCTACCAATCCGAAGGACTATTTTTCCATGATGTAATCATGTTTTCAGTACAGGACAGTAGCCCTATAAAAAAGTATGGTCTCTTGGCATCATAAGGGACTATGATGCTTGTAGCCCGGGTGCTTGGTGGACATGCGGCTGACATCCAGCTCATAATTTCAAAGACCAAATCAGCTTTTCCATAATGCGGGGCCACAGCTTTAGGGTGTATTCAGACATTGTGGTTGGATATGGTCAAACTGCATAAAAAATGTGATTGTGCCCTGGTTTTCAATGCAGTTGTGGTTTTATAGGTGAAACATATTTATTTATCGGTTTCACCTGTAAAAGCAAAAACTGCACCAAAACTTTTGACAAACTGCATGTGCTTTTTGCCAATGTGATTTTGATGCAATTTCAAAGAATCAAAAAAGCAAAGTATATTATTAAAAATTTGCAATACTTTTGATTATACAATGAATATGTATGAATATGTTTGTAAACCTAAGAAGTATAACATGCTTTAAAGGGATTTCCCACCAAAACAACTTATCCTCTATGCACAGGTTAGGAAATAATTTGCAGATGAGTGGGTATCAATGTGGAGGTTGTTTTGTTCCCAAATGTGTTCCCCATCAGAAATAGCTGAGCACTGGACCTTGGCTATCTCCGGCAGTCTCGTAGAAATGATTGGAGTGCATGGCATTCAGATTGGTGGTCATCCTAGCAGCCAGATCCCCTTCTTCTGTGCTATGGAATAAGTTAAATGAAACCCCCTCATGGTGGGAATAGGAATTTTCCAAAATTATCAAAGCAGCTTAACTGTTTATAATACCAATACAAGGGTGGAAAGTTTATGCTAGTGGTAATCCTGCATACAATTGGGTAATGTGGACCATATTGTAGATTACTTATGGATTGTTAGTTTGGTTTAGTTTATATGTGATTTGGAATTATAAAGGACGTAATTTCAAAAAGTGAAGAAATAATCTGTTCGGATGTAATGATAAGTAACGTGAATGTGTTTGTCAACAGAATTCAGCATAATGTAGCATCAAGGCAAATAGTACAGGTCTCAGTTCTTGGCAAAGCTTGATGAAAGAACATAATAAGGCTGCAAAAGAAAAATGAATTAGATGCCAGTGCAGGTGTCTTTGGCTTTATCTGGCAATATGCGCTTTCAATTCAATATTCCTGAGTATAGTAATCTCCCTCAATGTTGAAAGCCTCTGGCCATTGTGTAAGGAGAGGCTGTGTTTTCTAGATGTGTATACAGGTACTGGAGATATAGCATTTACTAATCAACTGCATTTCATATGTGATTTGCACTCTTGTCTTTAAAGGCCCTTTTTTTTTTATGGAGATTATAATGTCTTTCTGTACATGTCGTATGCCAGGTATTCCTTAGAGTGACAAATAGTCTTGAACATTTTGTATAATATGAATATTAATGGAAGTTTGCTATGATTTTTCATAAACAATAAGGATAACTAATGTTAATTGTTACATAAAATAAGCTATATCCCCAATATTGGATTCTTTGCCTTAGGGTCGTTCAATATACAAGCGTTACCCATAGGCTTCTGTAAAGAGGAAAAAATCTATGACAAAAATACATAACAAAAATGTCTGAATAAAAGAAGATGCCACCCAAAAACACTTGTAAAAATCACATAAAAAAGTGTGCCAGATGTCCTAAACCTGCATAGAATAAATGGCCTCTACATAGGATAGTCTTGTAAGGTATGATTTGTAAAGGTTTTGGAAAGGGCTGCAACCCCTTCATTGCAATTCCCAGCACTGTGAATCCCATAAAAATGTGGGTGGACTGGTAATGTAAATAGTCCATTGATGCTAGTGGGGCTGAGCATGGTTGAGCTGTAGCACCACACACCGCCACACTCATATGGACCACATTATGCTGGGTATCAAGAATAGTTCATCAATGTTGTATCCTGTTTATCAGTAGTACTAAAAGGTGTCTAGTGACTCAGTTGAGCCACTGTGAATATTGAAATGGATAAAACTTAATAAATATATGATTGGGTGATATGGTTCATACCCAATCCTTAACTGCAGCTGACTTTAGTATTTTAAATAGTGGGCATACGTAGCTACTGCTATGCAGCTGATAACCATGTGGCTGCGTATTCTGCAGCAATTTTCTGATGAGTTCTTGAGAATTAATTGTTTATCGCTTCTTCATTGTTACCAATCACATGGTTTTGCAAATCATTACGGTCATTTACAGCGAGTGACGAAACAGCAATATACAATATGTTTTTTTACAATTTTAATGAAAACTGCAGCACGACTTTTGACTAAATCTGGCCTTAAAGGGGTTTTCCTGTTCCATCAGTATTTTTCATACTGATGACCTATCATCTGATCTGATCTGTGAGGGTCCAACACCCCAACATCACATCAATCAGCTTATCCGGCTGCCTTTAGGCACTGGAAGTAACTGCTGTGGATGGGGCCAGAAGCAATTCTGCTCCTAACCAAGTAATAGGTGCAGAACTGAAGTCCTTTCCTATAGCAGTGGTCTCTGGTTACTGCTCTAGTCCTAAAGCTGCAGACTCTGCCTCTCGGAGGTTACCTGGAGGCTCTCACCAGTGGCTAAAGGACACATCTGACACCTGATTCTCACTGCTGCCCGCGACTATGAATCCCATAAACTTGCCTATTAAATGCATGTTTGCTGAGCCAGCTGATGTCTTATAGCTATGTCCCTTTTTTGGCCCTCAAACTATTCACTCAGCTCCTCAAGACCACCAGACATCTCAAGATGTTCCCCTTACAAGCTGTCCTCTAGCAGCAAGCTATCCTCCCACTCCTACAAACCATCTCTCCCCAAAGCACAGGAACAGACCCTTAAAGGGGTTGTCCAGGATATACAGTTCTCCACAAGGAGGCCAGGGAAGGTGAAAAAAAAAAGACCCAAAAAAGACAGATGAGTATGTTTTTCTTTTTTTATTTTTCACCTTCCCTGGCATCCTTGTGGAAAACTGTATATCCTGGACAACCCCTTCAATTACCAAGACTTTATCCACCTTAGGAAAGCCTGGGTGACACCTGATGTCAGTGAGTAAGACCATGGGGGAGCAACAAACAACTTCTCCTGCAGTGCAAATCATGGGCACAATATTCTTCTACCTCTAATGAGTCTCCAGAAACTGTCAGAAGTACTGACCAAGAAATGACCTGCACCACTTACAGTGACATCACACATGCAAATGCTATGCATAACAAATACAAGATAATGCACAGGTCAGTGCAACAGATACACAGTTATAACAATGCAACATGTGACTATAATGCAGCAATTTGCAGCACCAAGCTACTGTGTGTGCTGCTCACACTTGGTTTAACTTATTTCGCACACTGCGACAGGGGCAATAGCCAACTGTTCAAAATGGTCAGCATTGGAAAAAAAGAAAATATTTGTTTTATGAATGTATGGAGTGACATTTGGAACAGGGACTATGAAATTAATAACTGTATTGTACATTGCTACAGAATGTGTTTGTGCTATATCAATAACAAATAATATATTGAATTTGTCTGGCAGGGTAATACCATGGGTGAGCCTATGTTAAAACATGTACAATAATATGTAATGTACATCCACCATGTATACAACGTATTACAAATCTGTAAAGGTCTGAGGTATAGATATAATGGCTCACAATCTAATGCTCTGTTGTCTACATTGTTGAATATTTTAGTACGTTGCCCCCACTTTAGTGAATAAAATATGTTCTGCCAACAACATCAAGTTACTGACATCCGACATTGCGTCACCTGGAGGCTCCTACAAATTTCACTTGTTCGGGATCATTAGTCAGGTCACCACAGCAAATCTAATACTCCGGTCCTTCCAGCAGACAATCTTTGAGGATATCCTAGCGGATCACAGATCAATCAATCAGACATTAATAAGTAAAGAGTGGATGTGTGCACAGATTGGTATAGCATTACTGTAGCCATTGCTGCATTGCAGCACTTTGTCAGCAGAGATGGGATGTTGCAACTCTATCTGTACCGGAGGCAGCAGCACAGTGACAGGCAACATGTGGCTTTTCCTCATTTTACAACATAACCAGCCTACAGAGATTCTTGCTTTGCCATTCTTAAGAGAACATTGCAGCTCAGCAATAAGTACACTGCATTAACTACTTGATGACCAGGAAAAATCAATCCAAATGTTAAAGGGAATCTGTCTGCCAAAACGCAGTATTATCAGCCTAGCCCCGTAGATAGATAGGTTAGGGTCACCTGAATCAAGCAATGGGGCAAATTTATTAAGACTAGCTTATCTTACGCCAGCCTTAATAAACAGTCCAATTGGTGCAGGGACCAAGAAATTTACGAAGAGGTTAAGGAATCTGTCGGAAGTCTCGGAATCTGTTGGAAGTCACAGCACAAGAATGGAAATATACGTCAAGTAGGTTATAAAGTTTCACTTGCAGATCCCCTTTATATTTATATAACATTGTACAGGCGGCTGGTGTAACATTTCAAATACCAAAATTTCACTAAGCTTAATTGTAGAATGAGGGACATAGTCTACAGGGGTATACTGTAGAAGGAGTTAGCACAAGTTATCAAAGTTTGTATAAGGCGACAGGCAACACTTCTGTCTCCATAGTAATTGATCCCACTGAAGTCTACAGGCTCAGTCCACCAGTGTTTTATGACAACATAGTCCTGACAAGAACACCCTGTGGCTAGACCACCGAATTACCACCCAAAGACGCATGAAAGCTCCTCTATATATAAAGGGCCCTTACCCAAATAACTCTCTTCCCATACAATACAAGGGAAAACAACAACCAATGCATTGCAGAGCAAAGCAATATCACATTGCTACTGTACATCACATATCTGTCAACACAATGGGCTTAAAGGGGTTGTCCAGGATAAACCGTTTTTGGCAAGGAAAGGGAAGGTAAAAAAAAAAACAAAAAACCCAAACACATACCTGTCACCGGTGCTCCAGTGTCTCGGCGGAAGTCCTCACCACAGCATTCACGTGCAGTGAGGATTTCCGGTGGAACAAGACCCCAAGAGCAGCATGACCAGGCCACAGTGGGAAACACCGAAGCACCGGGGACAGGTGAGTATTTTTTTTTCCCCTGGCCTTCTTGCCAAAAACGATTTATCCTGGATAACCCCTTTAACACCAAATATAACTTGCTACACAGGGTTTGCTAACCTGACTTAGGTAGAGACTTAGTATGTGGCCATCAGCAGGTACCCACCTTAGTATGTGTACCCCAGCAGGTTACTAAACTAGACAGGCTGGTCTTTACACTTCTACTTCTATGCAATGGTACTTTATTCATCCTGTCATATTTTAATAGACAAAGGCACATGACATTTTGGGTATGTCAACACCCTTCTTCAGGCCAATTGTCCAACCTGTGGAGGAAACACTAGAGCCCCTTTGTATCTCCAGTATATAATTGTCACATTTGCTGACTACTTCAGTTTATATTTCACCTGTGTAATATTTTGGTATTCCATATATAGTATGAGAATTATGTGTAGACTGATGAATGCAGTGAGTACAATAGGTAGATATTTGCTAAAGTAAAAACAAATTTAATATTGTAACGCTTAACATAACACATTCCAATAATCAAGGAATTTAAGAAATGCTGTAAACAGCAAATATATTCAGTGAGAGGCTGGAGAAAGTAGAATGTGAGCTATCATATACTCTGCTGGATATTTTTATAATACCCATTTGAATAGAATAGTACATGTACAGCTGCATTAGTGGTTTTTCGCAGTTATTAGATAACTGTGAACCTAATGTGTTAGGAGGTGTTGAGCTAATAGAAAAAACAGCATTGATTCACTTGCCTCTGTCTAGCATGCCGCTTGCCGAGTCCGAAAACAGCAACAGAGAACTCCCCTGTAATAACCTCCTGCAAGTTGCAACCATAGGCAAATTGCTGTCGAATATTAAGTGTGAAAACTATCATAGGATCAATGTCAGGCTGAAAAGGGTCTCAATTTACAATCCATCCAGACTCTATAATCGCTTCCTTTACAAACCTAGAAATGGCTACTTCAGCCGGATCAAAATTTACCCAGCAGCCGTCTGGCATTGTCTGAAACGGCAATGGCAAAGTAAATAGATTGTGTTCAGATAAAATATGCATATGGTTTATTCCTTGTAAAGCTCAGTGGATTTACTGTATTGCCAAAGGGAATAATTAGTGCTGTGGGCTGAGAAATTAGTGCAAAAATAACCATTAAAAAAGAGAGAAAGTCTTTTAGTCATGAGGATAGGAACGCAGGCCAAAATCTGTTTCTTTAAATTGCCAGCATTCATTCCATCTGTACCTTAAATAATTAACACAATGACAGGCTAGAGTTAATTGTACATTTACACATCACATATGTTCTGATGTCACGTCTATGGCACACCATACATATGTTCCACGTAGACAGAACTCAATTATTTCATGCTATTATATGTTTAATGAACACATTGGTTATGGTGGATGATATCTGTCACTGTCACTAGCTTACAAACCTGACAGATGAAAGAGACAAGGATCGGTCTGGCGGTGAAAAAAGTAAAATAGCTTCACCCTTGTGTTCATGGAAGATGTCAACATGTAGTGATGTCCTCTTATCATTGAACTCCAGTGCGGAGCTGGAGGGCAGGATAGAGATTGGTTTATGATACTGAGGTGAGAAATGAAGCTCATTGCAGATATGGAGCTTGTCTAGTTATAGGCTGTGGTTGACTAGTTATAGGCTACGGCCTATCAAATACCGCACACTATTCTCTTCGTCAGGCATTATCCTGTCAGTAGCAGTGGTGGTTTATTGTAATACAGGTATTTTATTATTAGACACATTATATATACTTTATAGTATAGTATCATATAGTCTATTTAACCTACTGTTTTAATTTTTAGATGCTTTTTTGCACAAATTAAATATTTAAATATAAAAATTGAATTGAAAAATACCTTTGACATCAAATTGGAAAAGTGGGCATAGTAACTGGAAGGGATAAAAGTTTTGAACAGTTGTCCATGATTTTTTTAATAAAATTACTAAAGGGAATATGGTAAAAAAATATATTAAAAAAAATACCTGGTAAAATCCCTCAGGGCTTCAGTGATTACCACTGGTTTTGCTAATTTGTTGTACAGTGAACTTGTGAACACGTCACCAATATAGACAGTCACTGGTCTGGAACTGGTGGGGACCGCTATAGTGGCAACTTTTTGAAAAATCCTAAACAACCCTTTTAAATACTGCTTTATACCTAAGAGGAGATATATAGTTAGTACAAAGTACATTGTCGACAAGATTGCCAGTATTGATATGTTCTCGTAATTTTTATTACTTTATGCTTTAGAAGGAATGGAAGAAATATATTTAGGTAATAAAAAAGGTATATAACACTATTAAAGCCATGTTGAGTCTCTGCGGTATGAGTTACACATAGCATTTAATAATCCATGATAATCCATTGATAATCCGTTACTTTTCAGATTAGCTGAGTCTCAATTTCATAAAATTGACTGGTTAAAAAAGCTCATAGAAACTTTATTTTTATTTTAAACTTACAAGTGAGTTGCATTTGTATGGTATATTGCAGAGCTGTATAATAATGTGTCGTCTATCAGAATAGATGAATTACAGTCCAGTTCCAATGTGTTGTAAATTGAAACAAAGGTGCAGATGTCATAAAAAGAGAAATTTTTGCCACATAGATTGCAGGCATATACTTTAGGATAAGCCATTAATGCCTGACTGAGAGGACTGCTGGAAGAGCCACTATTCTCTGGGAACCTAGAACCAAGAGATCACTGTGCTAGGTAAAGCATAAAGGTCCCATTGGCTTTTTCCTGACATAGTATCACACATCATGAATTACAATACACTTCCATACCTGAAGCTGTCCACTGTTAAGCTGTGTCCTTTCATTTTAGGCATTAGTCAGCCAGCCCCTGACCTCCCTATTGATATGCCTACTTGTCAGTGGTTGGAACACCCCTGGTGACAGGACTGGTATGCCATGGGTGACAGTGACATATCTTATCATTATACATCCAAGTGTTCACAGTTGCAGCATGACAATGTTATCATTAATGATTGCTAATAATAGGGTCAGGTTAAGCTGCCCATACACATAAGTGTAAGATCTGTCAAACACGCTGACTTTGTCAGGTCTGGCTGACAATATTATGTGTATCGGGGCATTCTGACTATACTGCAACAGTTGATTTTGGGGGAAAGAAAGGGTGAGCATGTTGGATTTATATATGACTCTCCTCTCCCCAAAAAGCATGTATACTCTCAACCACACCAAGCACACATTGATATGGAAGTCAGGAGGTCAAGCATTCAATCAACAACTATTGAAAGTGTATGAGCACCTTAAGTCTAAGTTTTAGATAATAATAGGATCCAGTGACAACAATGTCCACTTCTGTGGGAAATATGTTTGGTAATTTCCCAATGGAATATATAGCTACCTTAAAGGGGTTGTCCCATTATGTACACTTATCCCCTATCAACAGGACAGGGGATGAGTATCCAATCGCTGGGGGCCCGATAGCTGGATAGAAATCCCCCCTAAGGCATCCTTGTGAATGGAGCACAAGTATGCTTGGGTGACTGACACTTAATTCACTTCTATGGGGCTGCCGGGACTGTAGTCCATAGAACTGAATGGAATGCCGGTCATGCAAGTGTACGGGTGCTCCATTCACAACATGGTATTGGGGGGATTTTTGGTCCCCCCATCCGTCTGATCACTACAGGACCCAGCGATCAGGCCCCTAGCAATTGAACACTCATCCCTATCATGTGTATAGGGGATAAGTGCCTATACTGTAATGGGACAACCCCTTTAATGGAGATCTTATCTCTTTTTTGGCAAGCAACAAAGGAAAACCACATGTACATACCTGACTTTATGGATATAAATGTATAAAAAAATAATGGGGTGGACTTACTAAGGAAATTTGTAAAAAACTGGAATACATGCCTTACACCACATTTATTTATCGTTTTAGACACTTTTTGTTCCTTGTCCAATGAGGAGGTGAGGTTTAGCAGAGAAGGGGCTTGACCTGTTCTACTTAAACTATATTGTGGGCTGACATAAAAAAGAACAGTAGAGATATAGGGGCAGATTTATAAAAAAGGGTTTAAAAGCAAAACTGTCTTAGTTGTCCATAGCAACCAACCACAATGCAGCTTTCATTTTTCAGACGCACAATGATAGGTTGCTATGGGCAAACTAAGACAGTTTTGCTTTCAAACCCTTTTTTATACATTTGCCCCATAGTGTTATTGGTATGGAGTAAAGTTGGCCATATACATCAGATTTATATAGGTCGAACCCACTGATTTTGATGGGTTCAGCAGATGATGTCATGTGTATGGGAGCCTCCTGACACTCCCCTTACAGTAGATATAGGGGGAGAAAAGGATCAAGCAGTTGGATTTCAGTTTACCATTCATTTTGTTTTTGGGGAGAGACTAGGTTCACATCTGCGTTGGAGTCGCCATAGGAGGCTCTGCCGCAAATTCCATCTAAAATTGGCGGGGAGAAAAGTCCTGCACAGAGGACTTTTCTTTCCACCGGTTTCACTATAAAACTGGCGGAAATTCCAACGGGCACCTGATGGACCTCATTATAGTCTATGCAGTCCACGGGTGTCCACAGGCAACTGCTTTTTTAGTGAAAGGGCTCTCTGTTTTTGGAGTCCACATGCGGACCCGAACGATGGAGAGACGAATGCTAGTGTGTACCTAGCATAAGTCACCCTGTCAGAGGAGTCTGAAATGGCTTTCTATCCTCTCCCTGTCCAGCTAACATGAGCTGCCCAGTCAAACCAAGTATTATGTATGTGGAGTGTCGGGTGAGATAACTGATGGCCAAAAGAAAGATTGGTCGGCCACTTTCTAAGGTGTATGGGCGGCTTTGGGCTTATAGGGTTATAATTAAGAAAATCTTCACCTACTTTTTACAAATATCATAGTTATGTATAGTGTAGTTTACTTTTTGTCAATATCATTTTATTCCTATAGTGACACTTTAGGTTACCACTTCTGGGCCTGGTCACAAGTAGAGCTTTGGGAATCAATATGCTACAGGCTAGAAAAATGGCCGCCTCTGTTATTACTGTAGACAATAAAACATTCTGGGTATCTCTGTACTACTGTGGTTCCTGTATTTCCTATGTTTTCTCTTCTGGCTTATGAAGGAAAATGAGTGCAGATGCGCCTTTCTCCAGTCTTATGATAATGCCATGTATTATGCTTTTGATCAACCCTTCTGTCCTCAAAACCTTCAGAGTCAGAGACTCATTAAAAAACAGAAAGATCAAACAGCTGCTCGTACAACAGCTGAGGTATTCCACTACACCTTCCCCATTCAACCTATTTCCCATTTACATTATTTGTTCTTTAGGATTTCTGCATAAATAGCTTCATATGCATTTTTAGGCCAAGGAATCAGAAGATTTTAACTCCTCTGTAATAGGCGCATTAGTATTCATTATTCATAGGTTTTATGACATCTTTCGGTATACTGTACGTGCTGACTTACCTAAACAGAAGAGGGAACTGTGTATACTCGATTGGTCGTTAAACGCCTTTTGTACTGGCGGAACTCAAATATTTATGTCTTCTATAGATTTGGCATTGAACTGGTTAAATATTTTTGCTCTAATGTGCAGCAACCAATCAAGTCAGAGGAAAAAAAAAAGAAATAAAACACAAGCGGAGGGGGTGGCGGGGGGAGCCAATATGTGCTAAATCAATGACAGCCAACAGCCATATCACCAGTGTTACTTCTCTACTCCTACTTATGATTCAGACTAGGGGAGAAAAAAAAAACTTGTCTTTGCTTCTGCTTGCATTAACCGTGTCAGGCCCAAATTACATTTATATCTTCTTTGCAGGCATAATGGAATACACACAGTGCAAGCTAATAGTGGTGTTAACTCTTCAGACAGCCATGGCCAGTGAAATCCTGCTGAAGCTGTTGTGGATGTGCAGTGCGATGGAGACATACATGACAACAATTACGCTCAAGTTCTATTATTTCTTAATAACGTATTTATTTATCTCGATAAGGAGAACAAAAGCCACCGACAAGCTTGTTTGCTCCTGTGAAAATAATTGTTCTTCAGCTATTGCCAAAAATATCCTTCTCAGCAATTAAAGTTGAATAGCTCCTGTATTATCCCTGATAGCAAAACGGCTTTTAATAAACATTAATTGTATAT